>OU383778.1:30870614-35670614 GCA_910950805.1 Acrocephalus scirpaceus scirpaceus
GGAGAGCAAAAAATCAACCCTAACTTTTAGTTTATGTATACACTGAAAATAGCAACAACAATAAAAATAAGCTTTTGTAGCAGACATATTCCATCTTCACTATTTTGCTACCTTTGGTAAATTACTGGGGCAGATCTTGAAGTTAAAAACCCATGTTTAGAAATAAGTGCACGCTTCACCCACTAAATATAGCAGCAGACTGTGTGCCCCTACGCAAAAACATTCTCATATCTAGTTTTAACTTTACATATAAAAATAACTTGGAGAAAATACAAAAAAACATTTTATTTTAACATGAAAATATCACAAAAATTAGTAAGCCTGAGATGTAGGGTTTTGGTGAAAAACAAGAGGCTTGTAGTGTTTTGGCTGCTGATAAAGATGCATGTATTGATAGCTGGGGTGAAAAGCAGAAGAATGCACTTATTTCTTCTGCATGTCAGTATCTTCAAACACAGTAAGCCACATGCACCCTTCTCTCCTTATGTAGATGCTGGTTCACCATGTTTAATTCCAGCGGAAGTGGATCTGACGTGGGCGGTCAGCCCCCTCCTTTACCAATGGCTTATGGAATTCACGTCCTGCACGAGAGTGGATATTTGCCCAACAAAACTCACAGTAATACTGCAGGCAAGTGACATTGGCACAAAAGAAAGGAGCAAACTTCCCACCGCACCGCGCACCCTGGCACTCGTCACACATCTGGTCATCCAACACGTATGGCTTTACCTCCACCTGTTGGAGTGAAACAGAAACAATTCCTGTTAATAACTGTTTCTACTTGAAGTGGTATGAAGGCATTCATTTTTCTCTGGTTTAAGAAAGAACCCCGAAAAAACCCCTGGTGTCTGCAATCAGTCATATTAACGCCTTTATATAACTGACCAGTTATTACTCGTTATCATTTATCACCTACAGACCCATCCATACTGCAGAACACTTCAAGGCAGATCTTTAGAAGTACACTGGGCATGTAATGAACACCTACATCAGAAACCTCCCCTAATTTACCCTGGGAGAGTGTTCTTTGCAAATGATATTAGGGACGTACATGAAGAAGAAAACCAAACCACTCAAAGTGATGCCTTAAGTTTCAGCTTTCATGTTTTTCATGTGCTGCCTAGGTGTGTAGTTCTGAGCCTCATATTAAGTGTTAGTAAGCTCTCCACAGAGTATGTAGACAAAACAAATTCTTTTCCAGATGGAGATCAAGAACAACTGTTACAAGTTTTCAGGCCCAAAAGCATAAACAATGGTGGACTAAAGAAAGAAAACAAGAAGAATGGGGCTTCATAATCTGAAGCTGTAATTGGATGATTAAACCCAATATGCAAATGGATCAAAACTTACAAAACTGTGAGATCTCATGGCCTGTCGTCCATTTTGTGACCCTTCTGGGACTACCTTGGGTGTAACCCTGGCCAGGCTCTTGTAGAGTCCAGGTTATATCCTTTAAGGCCTTTTAATAAATATCTACTTTATTCTCTTAGTTCTGTCTAGTCTCTGTTGCAGGTCAGCCTTCCCAAGGCATGTCTCCCAATTGGACATCAACATGACAATTAATTCTATATGGTTTAACAAAAAAAATAACTGAACATATGAGACTACTCTTTAACATAGATTTTTTTTTTTAAGGACAAGTGTCTCCGTATGTACTACATTTGTGTGCAAATTAAAAGTACTTTTTGCAAACTGTACAAATAAGCGCAAAAGTATTCTGCAAGATCTGCTGTGATGCAGATCTTTTAGCAGAACTGTTCACTGTAAATTCACTCCCTATTTTAAAATATGGTCAAATTTGGCCCTACCAATTTTGGTAATCTATTACTTTCTCTTTCTGTGGCTTTGAACTGTACAGGAATTTGTATTCAATAAAATTCTGGAAATATTTTTTAAAGACCATTTTGCAAGTCTACAGACAGCTACAAACACCTGTCTTATAGAGCTTCTCTCTCCCAAACTCATCTGACTGCCAGAATGGAAAAGTGGCAGGAGTCCAGTGGTAAATATGCATTATGTCTTTGCATAACTGTACTGCTACAGACTGCGATCAGACAGGAAGAAGTACTTCATAATAAAACACAAAATGAGCTGATGTGGTCATTAAGGAATGTATTGTTGTATTCCACATTTTCCTCACTGCTGCACGAGATTTTTTTCCTTAGATACGAATACCTCAGAAGATCACTACATATAGGTATCGACTGCATGCTCTATACTCAGACAAAATATGCCTGAAATACTAAGAACTTTAAAATTATACTTTTTTCAATGTATCTCCAGAGGAAAAAAATTACACATCCAGCTCCCCGCCCTGCAGTTTTACAGCTGAATAGGCTTCATGTTCTTAGCTTCAGAAGTAGAGGCCATCCTAGAAATATCAGAGTATGCAGAGTATGCTTACAGTAATCTATATTCAGTACAAGCTCTACTTCTTATTTCATATAATGACCTGCCTTATCACCAATTACACTCAAACTTTCCAATAAACAGGTACCTTATGCAGAAACTGTGTTTGTGGCTCAGAATTACTGAAAGCATGAAGACGCATTTATTTCAAGCTTCAGTGCACTAATGCACCAAGATCGGTACGAATATGATTTCAAAAATATTAGAGAAACACTTCAGGGAATGGAAATATTACATGACGTGGATGCAGACTGCTGGCATATGAAAGTTAACAGTATTTTAACAAATTGTTTGGAGTTGAAACTCCAAAGAAATGTTTGGAGCTGAGCTTTCATACATGATAAAACAGGATGAGGAGTACTTTGCTGAAGAAAAACATCTGTTAGAGAAACTAAATATATCTACACATCAAAAGAAGTGGAGAGAAGCTACAGAGAACTTAGCTAAGGAAGAAGTTAAGATCACAGACAATGTTTGTCAAGTGACTACGGGCACTAAGATTTCCAATTAAGGTAGGAAAAGGTATGTGCAAAAAACTGCTATAAATACTTTGAACTGAAGTTCAGAAAGATAAACAGGTGAACTCTTTCAATTTAGCAACTGAAAGAGACTTCTACATAGACAAAACTGGTTATGAACAGAATCTGTAAGGACATCAGACCTACAGAAACTGGCTTTAACTGGTATGGAAAGGCAATGTTGCGGTAAAGGGCAGAGAACAGGCTCTGCCTTGAGGACTTCAGTGAAATACAGATTGTATTACCTTCCTGGCCAACATATACAAACACCTCAGGTAAAGGCAGTACCCAAAGTAGTACTATATCTTCCTCATTTATAAAACTAGTGGTTTACAGATTTATACTCACTGCTTGCTCATGTATAAATCAGCAGTAGCATTGATTTTAGAATATTTTCAGAGCTTGAAAAGGCATTGTAAAAGCTCCATGGAGGTAAAAAATTATTTCTGAAAATAGCCTTTTTCATACTTTCAGCTAAGATTCAAGATGTTCCCTAAAACCATGCTCTTCTCTGACTCCTCAGTAATGCAAATAACTGGGCAGTAATAAATATATGTCATTACATAAATAAAGATTAACCTTATGGTTTAATTGAAAAAGATGACTTAAAAAAAAGATTAACCACTCTTTCATATAAACAAAGAAGTTCACAAACCCTCCCCATCATGGACTTAAAGACAAGTTTACTAAAATAGTTAAGATTTGGTATTGCTGTGTTTTGCCAGTGGAACACCTCAGGAGTAGCACACATTTTTTAAAGTAAGAAAAAATGAGGATGGTAATAAAAATGTGGAAATTCCAAATTTAAGAGAACACCTGAGTCACGAAATTAATTTTTCAAGTGTTAGAAAAGCAACACTAAAGAAAGAACATAAATTTTATCAAAAAAGAAACTTTAAGAATTTAGATATTTAAAGAGAAAACCTAGATCTTCCTGCCTTTCCCCCTCAACCTCTCCAACCCATGAACACCTATCCCCAGTAATAACTATTCTTGGTGGGGGTTTGGATTGTTTTGGTACTTGTTTGCATGGTTGTGGTGTTTTTTTTGTTGTTTGTTTGTTTTGGTGGGGGTTTTTTTTGGGTAGTAATTTGTGATCGAAAAAATCATTGTGTACTGTTTTTACAAATGAAGTTTCAATGGATGCAAGTCAAATACTGCGCTTCTCAGATCCAGCAACTGGGGTAGATTTTGTGTTGGTTTTTCTTTTCCCCCAAGCTCCAAGAGGCCTGCAGTCCATCCCACCTTAAGAACTGCAGTGCTCCATCACTCGTTAACAACCTACATCCTTTTCTCTGTGAACAGCAAGCGCCGCCATTTCAGATGCCTGCTCGGCATCCAAAGAGCCCTTAAGATCACTAGTGACCTACCATAAAAAAGACAAAACAGGTAAACAACTTATGTGCAACTGCAGCCTTCAAAGGCAGGATCATGCCTTCTCTTACAAGATGGCACTGCCAGTCTGCCATACACCTCTCTACTGCAAAGGACACACTCCCCTGGGAAGAGGAAGACCAAGATAAAAGTTCCCCAAGGTACAAGTCCATGTCACCCTATTTTGAGGGAGACATAATTTGGATTCGACTCAACTGTCCATGTCTCAATTTTCAAGTTGGGTGACTTCACAGACAAATGCCCTTTTGACAGTTCCTGTAAGAAACTTTTAATAATACTCAATTCTGAAGCTAAATGACCCATTTAGCAATTCTTTAGAGGAAATTCTGGTCCTTACTCCAGAAGTATTTTTGTCCAAATACTCAAATGCAAGATCATTAACCGTTTTATTTCCCCTCACCCCATCCCAGTTTCAAGGCCATTTTTTCTGTTGCGTAAGTATCCAAAAAGCAGTTATAAGTCATTGACAGCTGCCAAGTCAGAAGGACACAAATCCCATGACCAAAATGTGGCACTCACATCTTAATTTGAAGCCTAGATCACTACCCACATCCACATCCACTCATCCTCTTGGGAGGGACCATGTTTGGGGATTTCGGCTCATAAGGCAAGCGGTAGTTGAGACACATACATAAAGCTGAATTACTCTGCCTATTTGACAGGAGAGAAGCACATGCTGCCTCCCTAGAGCAGACTTCTGTTAACTGTACTACTTTCTTTTTTCCGTGTCTTTGATCTGTAGAGGAGACTGGACCTTGAACTACTTTACTTACTCAACCCTTCTTCCCATAAGGCCTTAGTTTTTTGGTTTTTTAGGAACACCTATTAATGCCAGACCATCTCTGCAGCTCTTGACATCAAAACTAGTGACCCTTAAAACTGACATAATTTAGATACTAGCTTTCTTTGCTACTCTTATACTTCTAATTAGGAGTTAAGAAGTTCACTAGTCTTCTTAATGTAAGTTAGTTTTACTTTTCCTAGAAATAAGCATTTAGCAAATAGAAATATGCATTGGTAAGTACTAAGAAGACTTTCAAACAGAAAAAGTAAGACCTTTTGTATTTTAGGTGTTGAGCCTGACCAACTTTCTAAGTACTGGCAACTATGGCTGAAATTAAGTGCAGTTGTAAGTATCAAGCCAATCTGAAGCCAATGAATACTACAGTTTCTTATGAATGACAGAGGTCACAGTATTTGGTTTCATTAGAACATGGGAGAGAAAGACTTTCAAGCCCTTTGACTGTACACAACAAAAACAGGAACTCCAGAATGGGAAGAACATATGGTCCAACATATGTCAAAGGAACAAACTGCTGCTCTGTGGAAACGTGTTGTTCATTTGAGGACATCCAGGCGTACTTCTGAAAGTAGTGGAGTTACATGAATGCTAAAAAAAATGTAGAAGCTGGTCTGAAAGCAAATCACATGCAATGCTACCACACCCTGAGAAGTTTCTTAATAGAGCAAAACTCTTTTTTAAAATTCTTGTGTAACTTACTCGTTTATCAATATCGCCATGCTGAAGTTGAACAAACCGAGCACTGATGGCAGCAATGTAACTCTGCTGATTGGAAAAAGCAACACGTCCAGCACCTTTTGGGTATTTCAGCTCAGGGTCAGTGTCAATTCCTGCGTAACAAACTCCACCATAGAGACGGTCCATGATCATAGCCAATTCCACTATTAAGAAACCAAACAGCCTTTATTCAAACTATTCTTACAGTACAAACTTAGTATGCACATGTCTAAAAATACTAGAAAAGTAAATTTTAATTATTAATTTTGCAAGAGTCCATGAAACAGTATCAATAAGATTAAAAATATTAAAAATAATATAAAACAAGCTATAAATTAATCAGCAGACAGATCTTTCACACCGTGAGTACATCCAAGGAACAACGGAACTGTACATTCTTGATAACCTGGAAATGGAATTCCAGAGTTATTTTCTCCAGAGGATTACAGCAAGTTTTTGGGCAAGCATTGGAATGTATGCTGTATACAACAGATCCTCATGCCACAAATTCCTTGGTACATGTTCCCTGGCTGTCCTAATGCCCTACGTCCAACATGAATTTAAAGATGTAGTTACCATCCTTTCATCAGCCACACAGAACCTGATTATCTCTACAGTGCTATACTTACCATAGATACTGAAGTTCAGAGAAACTAAATTTCAGATTTTACAGATCAAATACCTTGGGAATCCTCTGACTGCTACATTATACTGAATTCAGTAGCAATTCACTGGGGTGGAAAATGCTGGTTTTTCAGAATTAGTATCCTCTATATTAGGATATAGAGGTGTCAGAAGTCCTTGACTTTCAATAGCTATTTGAAGAGTCTCCTTAAGTTTTACTGCTTTTGTGAAGTCGTTATTCTTATTTCACAATGCCATAAAAGTTTCATTTTCACATATACAGGGCATTTGCAAGCTGAGCATAAGAAGGCATCCATTACATTTATCACAGACATTCAGCACAGCAATATGGAGCACTAGACTGAATTTAAAGAAAAATTAATCTGCAGCTGGAACATACTGTGTTTACTCTCATTTACAGAGCATGTATTACAGTCAAAAGTAGAGTCTTAAAATAACAAAAAAGCTTGAGCATTGCAGGTCCAAGATAGAAAAATTTAAGATCCTTTGTATCCCAAATTTTCACTATGGCTTCTTGGTCTCCTTACATCTTTCATCTAAAAGCTCATCTTTCTCTAAGAATAAAATTCATTACTAACTATGAAAGACTAATGAAATCCAGAAGTCATTCTACTAACTACTAAGAAGGGGATTTGAACCACTGTATGGTATGCTTCTACTTCAAACTTTCACTGCAACCTACTTACTAGAAAGCCATCTAAAACATTGGAAAAGCAATGTCTTAGCAACCACTCCAAAGTGACAGAAACATTTCTTTTTTCCTTCATGCCTCTGGCAAGAGCTAGAAAGAGTCCTGCAATCTCCTATAATGTTGTACCATAAAGATTGTGCTAGCTTTCTGAATGTCTTCCTTTTTCCTCTATGCCTACTTGTTCAAGTACTCTATCACCTGTGTTTGTGCATGTAACCTGACAGCAGCAGAAGAGTAGCTAATGCACAATGACAAGCAGGTACAAATACCACTCCACAGTCATGGAGCAAAGCAGAGATGTTTCCACAGCATTATTTTAAAACCAAACTCTTGGTTTTATGCCTCTTGTGACATAGCTACTGCTTATAGAGAGGTAACACTTTCCAGTAAATCTCAATGATGAATTGTGATTTATAGCCAAGATCAGACAGTAGTGAAGCTTAAGAATACATGAATATTGCACTGAGGTTAGAACTACCAAAACTGTTTAATTTATATATACCTGTATCTGTATCTATCCATACATTAACTACAAAAAATTATGCCTGGTACAAATTATTTCTAACAATTTCTTTCTTTAAAAAATTGCCACAGATTCTACTCACCAGCTCTTAACGGTCTAGGAACTCCTCCAACAAAAATTGTTTTCCGAGGATCAAGTGGTTGCGAGCCATCCATCACAAAGTCACTATCACTTAGATTCCAGGGACGGATCTGAACCTATTAAATTAGGAAAGAAAATAGTAACCTACTTCAAGTTTCACTATAGTGTGGAAATATGTTCATCTGTCAGTCATAACCTCATTACTGTAGCATGTCTAGGTGCTTTATTTTAATCCTATTACTTCAAAATACTACAATTTTAAAATAATCCAAGTGTTCCAGGTGTTGAGCTCTGTCAAAAGTAGTTTACTTTCAATTTTTTTCATCTTCATAATTTCCAATGCTGCTTTAGACAGATGGCAGCCATAGCCTGCAGGCCATTGACTGTGTACTTACTGGCTTGTCCTTGATAGTGGGGCTGGAAACACACAGATAGAGCTTTCCATCTTCTTCAATGCAGGCATCAATCAGGGCCTGAACAGAACTCTCTTCTTGGAACAGGAGGAATGCGTAACCTGGAAAAAAACCCCAAACCAATTGATGTATTTTACAGAATCATCTTTGCCACTAATTTTTCCATACAAAAGTAAAAGAAAGTCAAATTCCTATTAGTCATCCTCTTTAACTATGTACTATATTGCCATAATTAACAGAAATTCCAACTGTTAAAAAATTGTTAGAAGAGACTAATGACCAAATAAAAGCAAACATGTCTGCTCTATCATGCTCTGGAAGTCTAGGCTAAACATCATGCACTGGCTGCAATGGGCATTATACAATGAAAATCCGACTTGGCACAAAGGACTAATCTCTTTTCTGGAGATTAGATCAAAGTATTTTATTACATAAGTGACCTAGCAAACCTTCCGAACACTACAAAAAATAAAGGAATTAAAATGCTCATTTAATGCTACATAAAACCAAATGGTCAGACAAGCAAAGAACCTGACACATTACTTTCACAGTTATAGTATGAGATACGCTAAATTTGCTGCTTTACAAATAACACAATAGCTTAATTAGGGTTGTATACTACAACAAAGGGACCATAACTCACATTTCTTTCTGAGATTACTACGAAGCTTATAATTTTCATAACTTATGTTTTATGACTTTGATGGAGAAGTAAATGCTGAAGCAGCTGCTCTAGCGGGGGCTTAGGAAAAGGGAACATGGATGTGTTACCAAGCCATTTGGAAATCTTGCTGCATTTCTGAGAGAAGCTAATTAACCACCAGCCACTTCTTATGGCAAACAGATACTGTAGGTCATCAAGGTAAAGGTGGTAGGGTATATCTTGAACACCATTAAAGAATCAGTGCATTAACAAGGTAAGATTTAAGAAACAAATGCACACCTAATTTTAGACAGGGGAATAAGAACAGGACTTTAAGAAAAAGCTGTAAGGTCTATACTGGTCTTTCTAAGAAGCTGTACCTTATTTCTTACTCCTCATACCAGTCCCATCAGAGTTACATAAAAGGGAGACATGACAGGATTTTACATATTCTATATTTTTATGTAAATGTTATTTAGTTTCGTAACAAATACATCATAGAGAATCTTTGGACTTGGGCTGATGCACTTACTTGCAAAGTCCATTCGTCACTGCTGAACTGTAGTTTTTTAAATGATGACCTGTTTAACTTAAGCTTAACCAGGAATAATTTAGATTCGAAATCTGTTTTAATGGGGATATATTTCACTATTTATCATAGAATTTAAAATCCACTTATTACCCATGCAAAACTCAGTGAATGAGGGCATGTGCCAACTGGCATGGGTGAGATAAGCTCCATGTAACTGTCCTTACTAGGTCAGAAGCCAGGCACACACATTCCAGTTTGAATGGAGAGCTCAGTCCAAGAACGACGGGAGCACAAGAACTTGATTAATCAAAGGGAGGGTTAATTGCACATGATTCTGTCTAAGGAATCAGACATACAAAGACTCCCCAGATACTGATTTTTCATCAGCTCTTCTAATGCAGTTCAAAGGTATTGCCATACAGCTCCTGATACACAAGGTTGGTAAGTGCCTGCATATAATTTACCACCTCTGTCTCTGCAGCTATTAATATGCTTAACTGCAGCAACTTGCAAAAAGATAGAAAACTCAAGCACAAGAACTCAAGGAATGATAAGAATTATTACAGATTTCACAGAATATTCTGAGTTGGATGGGACATACAAAGATAACTGAGTCCATCTCTTAAGTGAATGGCCCATCTAGGGATTGAATCCACAACTTGGATTGTAATTAGCACCATGCTCTAAACAACTGAGCTAATCTCAGGGTCACTTCATAATACCACTCCTGACATGGAAAGGAAAGCAATAGCAAAACCATACGTTAATACTGCCTTCTCAGCCTCATCTAAAAAACACGTACTCATTTCTTGGTTTATTCCACTTAATTAAAAGCCTCAGGAAGCCTTGTGTCATGAGCTCAGCTGTACTACTCCCCTCTGAAGACAAAGTTAGGATATAGCCTATACCATCAAATTTGTCTGTAGTTTTGCTCCACAGCTCTAGACCTTCAGTGACTTACAATGCTCACTTAAGAGATGGACTGGTGAGCACTGGAACAGAAAGCCCATCAGGTAAGTTTGAAAAGCCTAGCTGTTTGAAGACTCCTACCAAATTAAAACTACTCATTTTTTGGTATTCATTATACAAAGAACAAATCAAAAGCAAAGCATTCTAGACTAGATTCATGCTAACATGATTTTCTTAGCAAGGAAAAATATTCTTTATTTCACAGTAATATGAAAGTTTACCAGAGGGAGAAAAGATGCTTCTTGTTATGCATATCCTGTGTAGAAATCAGAGAGCAGCTTGAAGTTCTATCAACCTTCAGCTAATTCCTGTTACTAATGGCTTAGAGGAGGAGTCAAGAAAATCACTGCAAGCCAGCATGGCACTGCCATGTAGTGACATGCTAGTGACTGCAGTGGTATTTTGTGTTGGGGCTGGTTCCTCGACTGTCCTGACAGACCTTCCACAGAGGACGTTAAATGGCCTCAGTATAGTGCAATTGTTGCCTAGAGAATGCTGCACCTTGACTTAAATCAGGAAGAATCAGACCAAGCTGCAGGTTAATACTGACAATGGATCTACATAACCCATCTGTCAGTTTTCATTCCATCATCCTTGATGGAGAATAAACTCAAAAACACATGTGAGGTGAAAAAATGTGGTGCTGCACTATATTTGTAAGATCCACGTATCTTGGATATCCTCAGTCTGGGTAAATGAATCAAGCTCAATGTGCTTATGTTACAGTGACCTGAATTGCCCTCTATACTTCACTGGCTGTACTGGCCAGATTGATTAAAGGAAGCTTAGACACTAATCACACATGAAGATACCTACAGTTACTTGCCTGAATCCTGAGTTTGATCCTATTCAGTGTGATCAAATTAGCTGGTAACAAGTTCAACAGAACTTGTATGGACCTCGGGTTTTGCTTCTGAAACTAGAAGCAGAACATTTCCAACCTGAGTTTTTCAGCTAAATCAACTATGAGTTAGCAATTGGGAACCTTGAAGAAAAAAGCTACTGCACAACTGCTATGATACAAAGCAGCAGAAACAACCAGTTAGAAAAGGTTGGGGACATTGTCCTGTTTAAATCAGCTTATCCTTTGAGACAGACTATAAATAGTACAGAGGACACAAAAAAAGGACATATTTTGGAAGGCATTTTTTGAATTTCCATATCCTCATGGCATAATTTCTTCGAGAGCTTCATTATCACAAGGAGTCCTCAACCCGGCAAGTTACTTTGGACACATGTATTGTTTCATAAATAAGTGTATTTACCAGCTATGTAATAACATGAGTTATGATAAACAGTGGCAACTGAGAAAGAATTCTACATTACAGTTGGCAGATCACTGTTACAGACTTTGTACTTTGAGCTCAACAGAGAGCTTTTTTACAGAACAGAACTTCCTTGTAAGATCAGTGTAAAGTTGTAAAAATTCCTGTTATGTTTGGATCTAATTTTGTGGTGAACCAACACAAAATGCAATTAGTTAAGAACAAGCAGTTGGTTTTTCTCAGGAGGCAGCCAGCCTTGATGGATCAAGACACTTTCTAAATTTCTTTCAGCAAGGAAACAATTATTATGAACTTGGCCATCCCTCAGGACCTTCTGTAAGCAGAGAGCTCAGAAGGAAGCACAGCCTGGAAAACTGAACAGTAAGAAAAAAAACCAAACAAACCAGGCTGCATCTCTTCACCAAGAGAAGACTTACATGAATCAGCCCAGAATGGCCTAATTCTGAGATGTCTTTGGAAAGCAATACTATGGCAAATCTGTAATGAAACTGAATAAAGAAAAATATAGACACTGAATTGATTTCAGGCAGAGTGACAATTTAGAAAATGGTGACTGGAAATAATAAAAACATTAATTCCCTGAACTAATATAGTATATATTTCTCAACTGGTAGTTACTGATTGATCTCAAAGCTTTATTTTGCCTATCCTTAGCCATTTCAGGCATCTTATTATATGTATACACGGTTCTTGTCTGTCCACATAAGTAATACTAATGAAAGAATTTTTAACAAAATTCTTCTACAAAATAATCATGGATCATATGTATTGCATTGAACATAAGAGATACAGTAACACTCAGCAGTTGTATGTTTCCAGAGTATTTACAAAGAGAACTCTACAGTGTATTTTAAATGTGTTTGGTTACATACAAAAAATAGTGAATAATGCAGCAAACTGAAAATTAGGCTGAAGTGTTTAGAAGAAGAACAGTAAATGCTTTTATTTTTCAAGTAAGGATCAGACAATCATGGGAAATCAACTTAGCACTTAGGTTAAAATGTTTCCTGAATTAATTAGATCCACACACTGAAATTCTTCTATTTGTATTCTCTGCCTTTAAGAAGCTCTGCTTAAAGCACAGTTTGGGGTTTTTTCTTACTGCAGTAATTATAAACACAACCCAACTATATCAAAAAGCTTTATCAAATAAGGAAGTCTGGAAATACATCCTTAAGATGGTCAGATGCTGAGACAGGACTATCTCCTTGGAAACGAATGCCAGAATCCATTCCTTTCAGGTAAGAATATATTACATCTTCTGTCTTCTATACATTCATCACAGACTCTGTGAGATGCATCTTCTTCAAAGAGTTCCTTGGGAATTTCTCTTGGTAATTTATGAAGAGAGATGCACTCTTTAAGATAATCAAATTTAACTTGACAGTAGTTTTGTGTGCTGGGCTGACAATCAAAAAAGCCAAAGTCTCTTTGTTTGTCTTAGAATTTCCATGTAGCATTCATAAATGCTATTCAAATGCTTTCAATTCCATTTCCCACTCTTTATAGAGCCCATCGGGGATAATAATCCTGTCTTTTTCCCAGCATAGATGAACAGATAAATAAAGAATCAGTTTACTAAAGAACTATACCTACATTTGTTACTTCCACAGAAGGAATGAATTTCTGAATTCTCTACAAAATCAATAATCTCTGCACTGCTTTCATGTCTGGATCACACTTCTGCATTTATTTTATAAGTAACAATACATGACTGTACATGTACAGAGATAGCCTACATAATTTCACTACTTAATGTACAGAATAGTTTTTCCAACACTTTGTAAGTAACAGTAAAAAATATAGTCTAACAGCAACATTAGAAATAGTTTGAAAAAATTATCAATATTTAATCATTTATCAAAAATGATTAGAGCTTCAACAGGAAGACCACATTGTAAAAGTGAAAGATGCACTTTTATTTGATTATCTTGACAGGATAAGCAAATGCATCCTTTTGCATCCTGCCTTTTAACTCCCTAGGAAAATATTTATCTAAGATTTTGTCTTTAAAAAATTGATCAAATTTCAGTTTTGGAAACTAGACAGAAATGCAAATACAGAACTGATGATCAATGATGCATCCAGCTACAGAGTGTTGACCTGATCAAGCTCAGTAACAAAACAACAGGTTTTAGACTCAGTATGTAAAGGAACCATACCTGGACCTGCACTGAAACAACAGATTTAACTGTTCTACATTATACCCTTTGGAAAAAGATGAGATCATTTCCCAGAGCAAGACTTGCACTCAGTGACAGGTCAAAACCTTCTAACCCTCTTACCTTTTGGTGGAAAATAGGACTTGCTCTCTGCTTTGTGAGGCCAGTCTACTACCAAGGGCCCAAAACGTCTGAAGCTGGCAGTAATTTCATCTAAAAACATGTACAATAGTTGCAATTAAAGTAAATGACATAACTCAATGAAAAAATACTATCAAGCGAAGACCTTTGTTTCTAGCAAAGGTTGACGTGGCAAAAAAATCCAGAACAAAATTTACAAGTTTCATAAACAAAAAACTTAAAATAGATGCATCTTCCAAAGAGTTAATGTTTACACAATGTATTTCTGGTGATTTTAATCTTAGATTTGTTTTTTATCGCTTAAAACCAGCAGCATTTCAGAAGCATATGGGCAACTGAAGCCATTTGTGAAAACTTGTGTGGTACTTCCCTAAATTCAAATCAGAATCTGGTTTAAAGGAAATCAAATCAATTTACTGTTTAGTGACGTAAGCTTTGTAAGTAGGTATTTATATACCGAGTAACACCACAATTAACATACTAGCCATTTCCTATATATAGGAAATAAATATAGGGTATCTGCCCTATAGCAGACACTATACATGTATCAGAGACAGAAATTTAAAATGGTCTATTTAGAGGTGCTTCCAACAATCACGAATAGCCTTGTTGAAAGATCTACTATGCCCCTTGCACAAGTTTGTGAGTTCCTTCTATCCCAGCCACACCTACATGTCAGTGACTGGAAAAAATTTGGTCATGAGGAAAAAATACTCTAAACTATATAAAAGCAGCAACTCAAACACAAGTAAGCTCAATTTCTTTCAGACATATTCTGCCGTTACCATATAAATGGGGAAGAAAGAAGGTGTATTTCCCTGTGCTTTTGTTTAGTATTTGTATTATATGCAACTGTGCTGAAGAGTATATTAAGATAAATCCCTTAGTACATTGTAGGAGATGTAGGTTCCATCCCAATGCAAATGGAACCAAAATCTGATCTTTTTAAGTCTGAAAGTTAATTAAATGCAGTCAGCTTATTTGGTTTACATGTTATCCTAGGATTACCATGAACCTCCTAAACGGACTTCTGTTTACATTAGAAAGTTAACACGCAATTTACATTTATCTGCACACGAGAAAGCTCATACTAAACAGCACAATTACTTCAAATCACCTCCGGTGTAAAAAGCAATTTCAACTGCTTAACAATCCAAGTTTCTGTAGTACAGTCTCTGCTCAACACATCAAGAGTGATCTGCTGCTTGACCTTGCTCTGCCTAAGTTTCTCTATTTCTCATCAGGAATAACATTAACCTTTCTATATATCACTGCTGAGATCTTCAGGTAATAGTAAAATAGAATATGAAATTCATTTATGAATGGAAATTTCCTTTGAATACAGAATAAAGCAGGCACAGATAGAGGAGGGCTGAGATGCATTTGAAAGGAATATGCAAGATAAGCAGGAGCATGCACTCCAGGCATTATATGCAACTGTAACCTGCAAGTGCAGAATCAAAAACAACTGCACCATCCCAAAACCAAAAATGATGATAATTAAGCTCAACACACCCATCAACTTACATAAAGAACATATAGTTACAGCCTTTTGCACAACATTATTTTGCTGAGTGGCTTATTTTTACTACTTAAGTCGGGTTTTTCATGACCCCTTTTTGTCTCTCCCTCTAAACTTAGTTTGCTTGGTTTTCAGGAAGCTCACCTTCATCAATATCTGGTGGAAGACCTCCAACAAACACTTTCCGAGAAAAACGCTCAATTCGTTCTCCATTCTGATGAGCTGAATAGCAGGTAGGGGAATTCAAGACTCCAACTTGATCACTATGACCATCATCCAGCAAGCCATCATCTATTGGGAAGAGGGAAGAACGGCCTTAAAAAGAAAAGATAATAATGTGCATTAAAAT
Source organism: Acrocephalus scirpaceus scirpaceus (assembly GCA_910950805.1). Taxonomy (NCBI): domain Eukaryota; kingdom Metazoa; phylum Chordata; class Aves; order Passeriformes; family Sylviidae; genus Acrocephalus; species Acrocephalus scirpaceus. Next base: position 30,886,413 of record OU383778.1, read on the forward strand.
AATTTTGTGACAGTACGTAGTTACGTAATTTTAGGGAATGGGGGAATAGTAGTCGGAGGGTCAAAATTAGAAAAGTTGACATTAGTTTAAAGAAAAATTAGGAGAATGAAAAATGCATTAAACTTCAAAATGGAATTTCAAGATTGCAAGCTTTAGTGTAATACTTCATATTACATTATATGGTATTGCTCTGCTGAATCCAGTAGAAGAGTGGTAATTTTTTTTTAATTAATGGGTCTTATTTATGAAAAGAAAATATTGCAGATTGCTTAAGTGAGTTTTGTTAGTCTGCCTTTGGCTTAGCTTCAAGTTAAACTGGTAACTTCCTCTACCTGAATGACTACAGTGTGTGTAAACCCCTAATATTTTAATTGAACAGGGAAACAAACATCACAATCACAAGTTTCAAACACGTATTTCTAAAGGTATCACATGCTTCTAACATAAGAATATATTCAATTTCTAAGAAAGTAAAAAAGAGTTTTAGCAAATGTGCAAAATGTAACACTTGAAAAATGAGTCACAATGCTGATTTATCCTTCTCACTCTCAATTTACCACAGTTTTGGAGGGAAGCCTTATGGTGGTTCCTAACATGTAGTAATCTCCAGTGAATTTACTGCTACTCTGAAAAGCAAGTGTACAATCTGAGAAGTTCACAGGATGGCTTTGCAAATGCAATCTGACCCAAAAAGACACTTAAGAGGGCAGAGGGAAGTGAAAATATGGTAATTCAGTCCCACGTATTTCTTCCCTATTTCATATTTACAAATTTTATAGAACACCAAACAAAAAAAAATTCAGAAGGCCAGGATATTTGTCTTGGTGTATTCAATCTTTCATTGCTTTAGTCAGCAACATTAAGATTCATGAGAGTTTCAAATTCAGAAGTCAGTCTTCTAACTGCAAAAAGCCCCCAAACAAAGAATTTGTAATGCAAAACAGATAGTCCACATCACTGTTTCTTCTGAAATGCCATTTTTCCTGTTTGCCACTCATTTAAAAATAATTATTAATACAAGGATTTCCCAAAAGAAGCAAGAAAGCCAAACCAAAAAACAACGTAGCACACTTTCAGGAAGCAAGCTAGTTTTTCACCTTAAATAGACAACTTCTCCCAGATTAACTCTGAAAACACATAGACAGGACCAGTAGGTCCCTGACAGCTGAGTCCGCAGTACTTTGGCTGTGAGCAATACTGCAGTCTTTAATTCTCCCCACTCAGGGGAAAATTACCAGTCAAGTCTGGTAGGAACATCAGCAGACCCAGTGCTGACCAGCTGGGGGTGAGAGCAGTAGGAAAGCCCTTTATTTCCAGAAGACCACCTAAGAATCAGGTGGTTAAAAGATAAGGGTGCAAAATGGACAGCAAATATTATGACCAATAACCTATGTTATGGTAATGCCTACCGACCCTGATGTAGTATCTCAACAAAACTGAATGAAAGCAGAAGACGATATAAAACAACCAAATATCATAAAGTATCATGAGGAGCACAAAATTAAAAGCAGGACTGCAGGATTGTAACAAGTAACAAAGACTGTTAACTACATCATTTTTATGGTGGCGTATCTGCATCTTCAGCAGGCATCTGATGGAGTAGAGCAAATGCAGAAAGCTGTAGTAGGCTCCTCCTTTCCATTAGAATTGGTGATAGGCGTGTTTAAGAATGACTAGTGGGGAGCAAGAGATGCTTGGTCTCGTAAGGACACATTCAATAGGTCTGCAACAGATCAGCAGAGTTGCCTTACAAAGTGGAAGCATGTAGCTGGTGCTCAATGGGACAGAAATGTAAGCAAGTAATGGAGACACAAAGCTAACATAGCTCGACGATGCAGGCAAGCAGATTCCTCTTGTACATCAACTACTCAGGCATGAGAGGAACAAGATGAAATCTGTAAGATTGTAGCAGCTGCATAATGTAGATATGAATTTTAGTTATGAAGACAAGTAAGAATGATCAAATCTTAAAGATGTATATGAACAAGTGGTAAGATTTGTTTACGCAACCAAAAAAAGTTGTATGCACTGAATCTCTGAATTACTAAAGTGAATGATGGAGAAGATGGAGCTGTTACCATAATGACAGTGACAGGAATAAGTGCATAATGGAAGAAATAAGACTCATATTGCAGGAACCTACAGGAAACTGCAAAGCGGAAACTTTAAGATATTCCACTAATATGGGAGAGTTATTCTTAATATATTAAATCTAAAATTACTGTAATTTAGCTTGGTTTATGGGAAGTGCTTCTTAAACAATAAAACTTACAATAAAGACAAGTATATAACGGGGAAAACAGTCAAAGAATAACCCTCAGAAAAAATTATTTTTACCCACAGACCCATGTTCAAATCTAAGAACAATGAGAATTTTTCTTTACAAACAAAACCAGCAGAACACATTCTGAAGTGATACCAGAGCTCAGTTTTACTTTAATGTGGGTAAAGGTTTGCCAAAAGCACTGTAGCTCCTCTGAGAGCTAAGGTGACATGAAGGACAATGGATAAACACTTTCAGAATAATATGCTCTATCCAACTTTTATTACTTTCTTCTCCACCCTCTTCACTTCTAAATGTTTCACAGATAAAGAAAGCAAAAAGGTAATTTGCTTTTCCATGTCAATATACTTTCACATTTCTCCTGATGACTAAGAATAAAAAGGATAAGCCCCTCTAAACACTTGTTTGTTTCATGACAGCAAAAAAATAAGCAGAATCTAGCAGGAATTGTCAAAACGACTGTACTGTTACATCCACTGGCCATGATGTGTAACATCATCCCTCTCTAGATTACCTACCAAGCACTAGGTTATGAACCAATGCAGAGACCAAGAAAGATACATGAACTGATGTGTATGTGGTGAATACTGGAAGCTACTAAAGGTTTTGGTAGTTTGTTCTTTCAGGTTTTACATGGCCTTTAAAATAACTTCAGGTCACATCCTAGCATAGTTAAAACAGTAGAGCTTTTTCAAGGTTAGTCCGCATGTATTGCCTTATACTATGAAGATCTGTTTACTACTTCTAAGAGCAGTCTAATAGATTTCTTGCTAAACTTATGGAAGGCTTTTAGTTTTTACTCTGTACACTACTGCTTCTACAGAAGCAAAAAGAGTTAGAAGGACAACTAGCAAACTGTATACTTTTAAAGGGGGCAATGACTGCAAGCAGTAGCCATTAGCATGAACTAAATCACGATTAGAACTGCAGTTTTTAACTGATTAAAGGATTTGTAATTCAGAATGTAAGAGAACAATGATCATAACAATCCAAACTGTACTCCTCCTTCCCTCACACCCTCCACCTTCCCCAAACTAAGATAACATGCAGATAAACAATTAAAATCAATAATCTGGATTAATTAACCATAATGATCAGTAACAGATCAGAATTAATTGAACTGTAACAAACAGAAGTAAATTACCTCGTCTTCGCCCATAACTCCTCGCTGCATGCAAACAAAGGACAAATTGTAAAATGTCAAATAATTGTATCATGCCCACAAACTAAAATATTTAGGATACAAAGTACCATGTGGGTAAGCAGTAAGTAAAAATCTGCATTTGTACTCGGTACTGATAATTGTAGATGAGAATGCAGTAAAGTCTCACATAAATACCATACTATTTTACTATTAAATTGATGTTAACACCAGCTGTAAAGAACATTTTTTCCAACATTTCATCATCTTTAAACTTGATCTTCACTTCATGTTAATTACAGAGGAATTAATTATGGGAACTTTGCAATTCATTCTCAAAATGTGATTTGTATCTTACACAAGTGCCTAAATAACACACATAGGGTACTGAAATTGTAAAAAGGAAAACACTACTGTAAAGAGCGTGTAGCAAGTGTTAAATTAATCACAGACACATCCTGGTCCACATGGAACAGTTTGTACAGTCCTTTGCAGTGACAATGTGAATGCTGTAAGCCATGACCTTCCTTTTTTATGAAAAGACCTAGCAGAAAATTAACCGCAAGGTTTTGTTTGAAACAAAAGATGCCTTGTACTAGCAAATGAAATCAGGGCACAAGTCACAAGAAATAGCATTGTATCAAAAACACTGCACAAAGGCAAAGCAACAATTTCACATAGACTGCAAGTAAATCCAAGATTTTCCTAACTTTTGAGTTTTGCAAGATTCTTAAAGAGATCATGCTAGTAGCTACAGTTCAGAAGACCATACTGATTGCTTCTCTCCCTGAAGGCTAAAAAACTAAAAATAGATAGATTACTAATACAGAAACTATTAAGCTTTGTGTAATTTCTTAGTTACATTTCCACAAAGTATTTTCTATTCCTGTTTAACAGACTCAGTATCTGAGAAAAATTACTTTCATCATTACACAGTGGAGTTCAGTATCCAAGTAGATGTTACTATTAACCATAAGACCATAGCAACTTTTAGGAACAGACTGCTGTGTCTTGGCATTATTGTTTTGAATTTACAAGGCATCTATACATACAATTCTCTTAAAAGCAACTGTTGTCCTGGGCTACTGAAATACATACAGACTCAAAATTAATGATTTATAAATGTCATTCATTGTTCCATTCTCATATTATGGAATACTTATATCCTGGTACCTCCTATTTGATCAGAGGTTTTCAAATATTTTATTAGATTTATTATTTTTTCTCTTTCTTATCTTGATCCCTTTCAACTAGAAATTCAGCTGATTGCTTTTGAATTTCTGAAACATCTTTGGTTTTTGTCCCTTGGAATAGTTATTTTTACACAACAGCCATCATTTTTCTATCCAACTTGCACTGAGCTTGCTTCCAGATTTTTTCTCTCTGACCTGAAATAATTATTATTGAAGAGAATAATTTTTGCTTAAAGGTTTTCAGATCTTTAAAATTTCTACTAGAAAGCCAAAACAGGAAAAAACACTTTCTGAAAGAGACCTCTGTATCTAACCAAGTGGAAACACTTTAATTCAGATTTCCGACATCAAACTAGAATCCACAGAAAAGTGTATTCTTCTGTGTGATCAGCTCTCTCACTAGGTGCTGGGGAGACTGATGCTGAGCTTCAGACACGTTTTCTCTCTGAAGCCAGGCCCTGCTAGAAGACCCACAGTTCTGTGTCAGTGTAGCAGCCTGTAGAATTCTTCTCTGACTCCTGGCCAAAGTGACTCCCACATAGCATTAGCAGTAGCGTCACAAAGCCCTCGCCTAACCTCACACACTTCTTTTTTTTAAAATTCCATCCTCAAATAAAACTAGAGTAAGCAGGGAAAATTCAAGGGCATCCCACCCACAGCAATGTCTGCAGTGCCATGGTGCCATGTTCTCTCTCAAAGGATAATAGAGTGATGCATGCTAATATTCATCTTGGGGCACAAGTGCCAGGATACTGCTTTTCTTTTCTTCTGCCCCTTTCAGCCTACCAAACCAGCTCAGCTATTTTCTTACACTTTTGTAGTTAAGACAAGTTGATATGCAGAAAAATATTTTGTTACAGAACAACTGAAGTCTTCTTTGTGCATTCTAAAAAAAGGCAACAGTAATTTTAAGGAAAAACAAAAAAGTTATTAAAATGTTAAAAAACTCCAATGCAGTTAAACTTAGAACAGTAGATGGTGTGGTATTTTATATATATGGAATGACAATGATGTACCAAAGTTATCTGTGTATTTCTTGCTTCAGCAAAACAATGAAATCAGGGAAAATGGGAAAAAACCTGTACTGGATGTTGTTACATAATTTACTTTACTTGTACGGCAAACCTTCCTCCCTAAAATTTATCTGTCTTGCTCATTTAGATTTCAAACTACACTGGGCAAGGATTTAGTGTTACTTTGCATTTTGAAAAATGCAGAAATTCTGTATTTATTAAAATACTATGCATATAGTGTTTTACACCTTACAGAGTACATGTGCTTACAGAGCATGGCAGCTGTATAAATAGAGTTAATTACAGGTTTACCTATACATCTAGATTATACAGATGTATTTAACATACACATAATCAGTGCACATGTTTATAGATAAATAATTGCAGGGAAGACAGCTCTTTCGCAAAAGGCCAGACACTGTAGGCAAATAATTCAGCAAATTACACATTTACAGCAAGAAAAAAGGAGATATTAAATTGTTTTCCTTAACTGGTCCAAATAATAAGTCATACATAAATTTGTCTTTTAGTTTATAAAGCTGGATATTTTAATTAGCCAGTAACTTGGAAAGATTTCAAATGAGTGAGAATGCATGAAAGACACTTTTATCCTAGAAAGTATCAATTAGGCAATACATACAAAAAGTATAATGATGCCCAATAAAAATGAAATCCAGTAACACTGGAACCTTCCAAAATTAAAGTGCTGTATATATAACAAAGATATTTCCTTTCAGCTAAAATCTTTTTCTATATCCCTGAAGTTGCATACTAATACAGTTTACACCCATCAGAAAAATTAAAATCCCCCTTTCTGCAATGCAAATCAGCTCACAGATTTAAGACAGAAGTAAATACATTTGTTGTGCACGCTTATCTAACATTGAGATAATAGAACTGTACATTATGTGAGCAATGCTACCACAAAGATACCAATGGTATGGTATCATGTATGGTTTCATTTTATTCAGACACATATTTCAAATACATAACCAGAGACCAAATATACACATATTGAAGTAGCTCAACTGAATGACTGAGCTGAATTAAAAATACTATGTTGTGTATCAGGAAAAACTACCAGGCAAACTTCCTACAAAGATAACTGTGATGTTTATAGAAAGATAAAATACTATTTGTCACTAACATTCAGACATAATGATCAAATAGTGACAGACATGATGAAGCCTTTTTCATTAATAATTGCAATTAAAAGAAATCCATAAATAGTTACAGCAATCATTTCCCAAGAATCCACACTAAAGCAGGTAGTTGCCTAATTCCCATTTTATTCTATTGGATTTGGGGGCCCAAATTCCATTTAGATTTCTTTAGAAATAACACCTTCATAGATTTTATGGCTGAAAGACATCATTATGACCATTCAAGCTGGGCATGCCTAAAAGACTACAGAAGTTCATTTACCAATTCCTGTATAGGAAGTTTAGTAACTTCTATTTGAAGTAAAACAGCTTTCTTTAGAAGCACAAGCAGTTATAGTATGTCTAAGAAGTCTAGTACACCCTTGCTAAACTGACCAAGTGGGGAGTTATGTTTCAACAGCCATTGAAAAAATTCAACGCATTAGAACTATAGAAGGTGGGGGGAACCCCGTAATGGGGAAAAACACCCTACATCCCAATAAACTTGACTCAAGCATTATTACCTGCTTCACAAATGTTCTAAGCTGACAAAGACAGTCAGGTATACCCACTCCAAAGTATCTTTTTTTTGACTTTTGAGAGATAACAGTCATTAAAAATACATTACTTTTTTTACAGCTTAAGCTGAAACAGATACATAATTTTATATAATTTAATAAAACACATAAATCAGGTTTCCATTAGTTCATTTCATTAATTTAAATAATGAAAACTGTAAATATTAATATTAGATACAGTTCAGTAAGTACCTTTTAAATGAGTTGGAAAAAATCTATCATTTAAGAAGAGTAAAAACTACCTAAAAAAAGAGTTTATCTAGAAGTGCTTGTCTTAAAAGGGCTGCACAATTTCAGCCTGGCTGATGTTAGAATCTTTCTAGAATCCAGAGATACCAGTTCACTAAAATAATCCAACTAAAATCTAGAGAGGGTCAGTGTTAAGCATTAGTGCATGCATAAATGGGCAGAGGATGTTTAAAAATATTTGTGATTTGCTTTCATGAAGGTCTGGTATTCCTGGTCCTCCTCATAGCAACTACAGTACTCACTTGAGAAATTAAGATACAAACATGAGTCTTTGAATTACCAACTCTTCCCAATTCTCCCTCCAAAGCACCAGTTACAGGGATAGAGGGAAATGTTACCTTGAACCTACTTAAGTGGAGAAGGAAATTGAAGTTCATTAACAGGTGCTCAAATCATAATTCTCATTACTGCACATTTGGAGGAAGTCTCCCAATTCTTGCTAAAAAAGAAAGGTTGTGCAGAGTCTGAGCAGCTGGAGCTTCCCAAAAGCTGTTCCCAGTGCTTCTGTTCTTGAGCTGCAAGAAGCTGCAGTTAAGACATACCAACCTGAAGAGGCTCTCAAGAGTATTCCTGACTGCCCTGGCCTGCACCGACAGCTACATCAGACTCCAGCTATCTGGCAGAGACTACGTATCTATGCAACAAGGCTCTGAATTAAACTCTGAAGGGCATAATTTTAAAAATTATGTGTTGCAGCACCTTTTAGATACTCAAACTTTTATCTCACTTACTGAAGGCTGAAAATAATATTGCAGCTTTTAAAGAGGACAGCAGTCACACTAAGTTCTACCTTTCCAAGTACAAGAGAAACCACATGAGTGTTAAAAGCAAGATATTCTTCAGTGCATGTTCTAGCTGTGTGGTAAGGTTTTAGGATAGACTGGTACCACTGTATTTTTCCAGTATCCATGATAACAAACTCCTTCTTTCCTAGATATTCCACAGAGTATCAGCAGTTCCCATGTCCTTTTTTTAGGATGCGAAACTCTAAAAAGAGAAGTTTATCATTCTAAGTAAAATTAAATTAATTAAAACATTAATTTCTTCACCCATCTCACTGAAATATTTCCATTTCCCTTCATACTTTCCCATCTAACACTTCCTTGTACAGCAGCAGATAATGACAACTGCACGTATACCGTCTGAACAAATGAGTTTGCAGAATAGGTCTGAAAGCTGCAGGTAAAATACAGCAAGTAAAATGTCATAAATGTTGTGACATCAAGCACATTGATATTCAGTGTAGAGAAATCAAGATAGTGTTGGCTAAACACTGATTTTATTTCAACAGTAAAGTACCTTTTTTTCATTTTCAAGATACTCCATTATCTTGAAGTTACCTATTCAATACCAAAGGATTTACTTCTTCAAATGGCCATTGTGCATTATTTTCCTTTACTGGGTATAAAGATAAATCTTAATTTACTTAAAATTTCAAACATTTACTCAGTGTTATGCAGGGAAGATAGATGTTTGTTTACATTGTACATCCATTTGCACAAGCAGAACAGGTAAGGCAATTAAAAAAACCAAAGACCAACAACAACAAAAAAACCATCCACATAATTTCAAACCACAAAAAATGTACTCTGGCCATGTAACACTTAGACTCATCAGGTGACTGACAAAAATGCACTTCATGTACAACAGCTTCCACGTTTTCAAATCTAGAGAAGCTGTGGCACTACAGCTCTAATTTTTCCCAACGCAGAAAACATTTATGTGCAAAACCTCTGATTTATTATTGACTTAGATGGATTACCAAGCTGTGCTTCCTTCTTTAGCCTTGAACAAAGGCTAAAGTTCATGCCTTCACTGAGTAGCAGATGTTCATGAAGCCTGACCTACTAGGAGAGGAACATGAACATGAACTCTAACTTCAGCATATTTCACGGTTAGACACGTGCTTGACAAAAGCCACTCTCAAAAACCTCAACAAAAATAAAATGTTATTTCACACGAATGTAATACAAAGTGTCTAGTTCACTCTTTACCCATTATAGAAAAACATGTGTTTCTGGCCTTCTTATTTTTCTAATTCCCGTTTTAGTATAATAGATTTCTTACAGCCCTTTGGAAAACATACCTCTGGTTTGCTTGAGAACAAAAAAAGAATAGTGCATCATTATGAGCATTTCAGATCTCCAATAAGCTAGATATAATGAAAGGCTGTTGCAAGATTAGCTCTTGCCATTCAACTCCAAAAAATGGCAACAGTCCCATCAGTGTTGAAGACTAGAGGCAAGTAATTCAGTAACAGAATATAATAGTATAATTTTATACCAACATGTCAGATTTAAGCTAAGATAGAGATAATTAGAAACTGTTATAAGATTAGAACTTACCATTTAACATCAGAAGATTGTCAGTCCCCGGATGTGGATAACTCAAACGACCTTAAAAGAAAACAAAAACCAAAGAACAAAACAAACGCAGAGGTTTTAGCTATTATGCTAGAAAAAATAATGAAAAATCACTGCTTAGAATTTGCCTAAGGGAAATAAAGAGCTAATATTTAACTCCAAGCACATTAACCAACAATACCCTTGACCCAAGTTAAAGCTGACAAGAACAGACTTCTTAACCTTAATTCTCTGGTCATAAGATCTGCAGTGTACTTTGGGATCAGCTCCAATAGGATAAAGACACTTTTTGTTTCATGACACCCAGAAATAGTGCTGACTGCTTTAGTCTTCTCTTTCACAGTGACTGTGAATAACTGCACTATGCACATTGCTTAACAGTGGCATTTCTACAACTTAGTGCTTCTCTACTGAATCGATTTAAGAAAAATCATGTTAATAAGAAGGCATGAAAATTTTATTAACTGATTTATGACTGCATCGTGGTATATTTCATATAACCCTGGTATGTAGTATTTTTCAGTAAGTCTAACAAAATTAGAGCAGCTGCTTATTTACAGATTCAACAAAATTAAAGACTATTATAGATAAAAATTTCTGCACTTCAGACTGAATAAAAAATTATATGAACACCTTACATCTTGACATTTGAATTTTTCCAGAATTGCATTTTACTACACTGGTGGCATGTTATACTTTAGTAGTTAAATGAATGGTTTAAAATGCACAGCTGAAGTGTCTGCTCACTAAAAATTCCTTTTTATTAAAGGAGACTTTCTGTTTACAGGAAGCTGCAAACATACCAGTAGTGCACATTGACCTAGAGAGACATTTACAATAACTGCTGTGTTTGGAAAAACTGTGGTTTAATGTGCAAAAAACTGCATTTCAATCTATCTTGCTATTCAAATATGCTTGCTTATAATCTGAAGAATATTATATATATATATATATGAACACCGTGACTTAAAGATGTAAATCTTTTGAAGGAAATGTGAATGCTTGTAGAGGCATAAAGAAGAACCCAGACAGGAAGCAATGGGCATGTAGAACTCACACATTTTTAAAGGGTCATATATATGCAGATGGCTTGCAAGAAAAAGAAACCCCAGGGGGAAAAAAAGAGAAAACCACATCAGCAAGCTATATATTAAGGCTGTCTGGCAATTCTTATCATACTCTGTTTGGTCCTCTAGTGCTGGTAAACCCATGAGCTTAGCAGCAAATCTAGAAATTTCTTGAAGTAGTTCTGAGTCCCAAAGGACTCAGAAAGTTGGGGTAAAATAAAAAACATTTTTGTTGTAAATCTGTAAATAATAGGGTTTAGGTTTTGCTCTTCTCCTTTAAGAAACCAACATGGTAATTTTCTGCCAAAAAATAATTCAAAAATATCACACATATCCAACACATTGCAAACTGAAATGTAAAACTCCAAAATAGCAATATTAAGATAATTTAGGAAATTTTGTTCAGCCTTATTATTTTACAGGCATTGTGGCAAAAATATTTTTTTACAGCTATGAACTATTTGTCCTCCCACAGATTTTATTGTAAGAATGGATGGTACCAGAATACCTGCAGGTTAGGTAAGAACAATTTGCTGCTGAATTTGGAAGCACTGGAAGGCTAGGGCAGGCTCCTGGAGAAGGGCAGATGAAAGCTACCCAGAAGGACTCTGCTGTTTTCTAACTTCAACAGAATCTTTGAGCAGGCTTAGGCAAAATACTGAACAAAAACCTTTGTATGAGCCTCTGTCCTTATGTTTCTTGTCTTCAAGTTTTAATATATTTTTTCGGTCATACTGAACACATCTACAGTTACATCTAGTGTTTCTTGGAACTATAAAAATTCTCCCCTTCTAGCAACGCATGCTGGTTAAATAGGCAAAGAATCAGGAAAAAGGCATCCTTAAATTGCACTCTGGGAGCTGCCACAGCTCAGCCTGCTGTATAAGTTACTTTGCTATATTTAGGTTTTTCTCTATTAGAAAGTAACATTCATTTGTCTAACAGCAAGAATTTCCCAAGATCACTGTCATATCATGTTTATATTCTATTGCTATAGAAATACTTGTAACAATATGAGGTGTTCCTTGCAACTCAGAATGCTGTATTTATCGAGAATAACAAAAGAAATTGTTAGACATCTCAAACTACCTTGAGTCTGTGGTGACAGTCTTTCTCCCTGTCTGAATTTACCCTCTTTTCCTATTTAGCAAGAGAGACAAAGGGTAATGGTTTTTTTCCTGCAATGATTTTGTAACCAGAAGTCAGACATAAGGGCTAGTAGGACAGAGAAGCTCACTAGTGTCAACACCTGGGGAGGAAAACTTCTAAAAAATAGTAAATTCTAGGTTTATAAGTCTGCTTTTGCACTCTTTTGCTTTCCCCCTTTACAGCTTCACAAATAAACTGTATCTGAAACACAGATGCCAAGCTGAAATAATGAAGGACTTCTCATTGAGTGGAAGGGAAGGACTGCACCAGGCAGCTGGGCCCACCACTGCAGCCCAAAACTCCATCTCTCTGTTGGGGAGATGAAGTTGATAACTCAGATAATGAGTGATTTCAAGGTTAGAAAGGAAAACAACTAATGCAATATTTAGTACACTGCTGTATTGATACTTCTAAGTGTTATTTGCATGGGTATTTCAATGAAATCACACTTTACTGCATTCTCATGAACTAAACCCCTGTATTTGCGACCTGGTCTAGCACTTGGACTTACAGATTTAAGAACATTTTAAACTTAAAATGTTTTCTTACTTTTTCAAAATGCAATCATTGCCACTTATTTATAATGTTAATTTAGGTTCCTATCCCCCTCCGCTTAATCTATTGAAGTAAAATGCACTGTTTTCTAGGCTATTCACCTGAATTTCATGACAAACATAAGAACATTTCACACATGGAATTGGGTTCAAGATCAGTTTTACACAGAGCTCAGACCACAGCATTTTAAACAGGTTATTCTAGTTAAATGGACACTTACTACATTAAACCTCACTTAAAATATCAGTATGTAGAACACAGAAGATGGGAGAACCATCTTGTAACAATTTACTTTGCTTCTATCACATGTATCTTTCTAGCTGGCTATTTTCACTCTATGTTCGATGCATTAAAAAAAAAGATACCATTTTAAGAACAAGGCACAAATCCTATCTAATCCCATCCTGCTTCAATGTCAGAAATCTAGAACTGCATAAACCATTCAATGATCTTCTAGCAGTTCCACTGGCCTTCACCAGCTTAAAAAAAGTAGTTTTAACAATAGAGATCATTGAATAGTTTAAAATCAACTACCAAGTAGTTAGAAAATATCTAGTATTTAAATAATAGCCTCAGTCCATTCCTGAAAAATGTAAAGTAGTTATTTCACTACCTCTCTACTGAGCTTGTCTACAGAATCCAAAATTTGTAACCTGCTACTATCTGGAACAAATACAGACCTAATATTACCATTGCGTATCAGAGAGATCATCATGTTACAGAAATTCTCTCTTGCAACTTCATCTTATGGCTAATTAATAATTCTCATGTATCATGGGTAAACTGAAACTAGCATTGCTAAGAACAGCAGGTATGCCTGACACTTCTCATTCAACTAGAGTTCTATTAAACCTAGCCTCCTCTTCCTTACCTAAATGTAATTAATATTAACAGAAATGCCTGCCTCATGCATATTTCTCAATGCACTCTTCTGCAAGAACAGGAAAAAAATTTAAAGCTTCAAATAAATTTTGATGGGCCACTTTATCTACTGAATCCAAATAAGAGTTTTGCTAATCCAAACATGAGGAAAGAGTAACAAACTTAGTTTTAGCAACATTTCTGCAACTGCATATTACTGATAGGGGCAAATGAAATTAAAATTTTGTAAACTTCTTGGCATAGTCACTTTTTAATTTTAAGGCAAATTTACACTTACTTTTAGAAATGCATACTTTTTATTCATATTTAACTAAACTGTTGGAGGAATCCCCATATATTAAAATATTACTGCTATAAGTATTACTGACTCACAGATTCACAAGTTTGATATTTCATGTCTACTCTCCGCATTTTTAAAAAAAACTCTTAATGTGTTGCACACAGAGATTGAGAATGAAAAATTCCTTACCCCTTTTCCTTTTTGTCAAGAGATCTCCTGAATAGAAGAGAAAAAGCTTCCAAGTCAAGCTTTTCCCAGTAAGAGTGAATGGCTGAGGATCACAGCAGTTTCAGAAAGCACAGTTTTTGGAATCAGCGTAGTTAAGACAACAGCACAAACCCATGTTTGGACAACACCTAGTTACAGAAAACCTAGAGACTGCATTTTCCAATGCTTGCGTATGAATTATGCAAGTCAGAACGAGGCCAAATGGGTTGTCTCTGATAGTCCAAGTATTCAGACAAATCAGTGTCTCAGTCTTAAATATATTCTTTTATCAGAAAAAGTTTCTATGACAGAAGAAACAATGTGTATATAAGATTTCAAAGACTTTTATGTGACTAGGGAGACTATATTTTTTTTCCAGCCTCGGAAATTCTTTTCTTGGCACAATTTGAATTACTCTAGGAAGAAACTGTGAACTTTAAACGTAAACTTTAGAGCTTCGTAACACAAAATATAAAACAAATGTTTTTGAAAGAAAGACAATGTTCTGTGTGCCACAATCTTTACTAGAAAGATGTTTAAAACAGCAGGTAATGAATTTCATTAAATCAGTCTCCTCAATACTAACAGATATTGCATAGAAAAAAAACCAACTGTTTTCTAAGCTTTCTCCATAATCTGTTTCAGCCCAAATGCATTGTCTTTCCCACTTCTTGACAGCAAAATGCACTGATATTTTGGGGAGTAGAAGGGGGAAAAAGAAAAGCAGGTATGCAAGCGGTATATCTGAAGAGTTATACTAGCAATACTTGTATTTGTCAGGCTATCAGTATTTTAACTTTTCTCTCAATTATTTTAAGAACTATTAGGAGAATAAAAAGGGTATTTAAGAACAATGATATAAAAATGAATTAATTTAAATTCAGTATTTATTTCACTGGAATTGAATGGATGGGATAATCTCAAACACTACTTAAAAGTCTTGTTATGAAATGCATTTCAAGAAAGCTGCATGGGAAAGATTAGTTTTAATATGATCAGTATTTCTGCTGCAATGACTAGTGAAGTCAACCATCTTCTCCCTATTATCCTGCCTTGAAAATATCTCATTGAAAGATAAAAATTACTTTACTTCTGATCATGTGTGTTGTAATGACAAAGCTTTGCCTAAGTGAAGCCAAAACTAGTCATCTATGAACAATTTTCTGGCAGGCAGAAACTTAGCTTTCCGTGAATCATATTTGAAATAATTTTTTTTTCAAGTTCATGAAAGTAAAAGTGGTGAAATTTGACTTGCTCCTAAAATGGATGTTGACATGCAAAACTTGAAGCTACGAGCTAGTAAACAGACAGTCTGTTCCGCATTGTGCAAAATTTCAGACAAGATGCTTAGTCATACTCCAGCTATTATAAGCAGCTAAATCTGAAACACGTGCCTAAAATTCCAGGGACTTTCATTTTATTGCTGTGATCAGATATTAAAGATGCATTGTTTTAGTGTGCTTAGATTTACTTGAAGATTTGTCATAAAAGTGTTCTCTAGTTACAAAATACTCTTTAGTTACAACAGAGGATGTAATATATTAATAAGAGCAACAAACTAAAATTAATAATAATAACAATTCTTAATCCTGTGCATCCCGCAAGCAAATATGATGGAGTTTTAAGTAAATGTTAGATTTTCTGTGGTGAAAGGTCACAGAGACTGATATAACCAAGTTAAAGTTTCATGGTCAGCAGATTAAAAAAAAAGTCAAAGTTGCTCAGAAATTACAGAACCAATTAATGGTGAAAAAAATCAGAAGACAGTAAAGAACTAAAAGGCTGTATACCACAAGGTCTCTTCCTCCCAGTTTCAGTCTGTAAGGAACATTTCTTGTGCCTTATTGTTAATAACATAGCTGTTTCAGCTGAAATCACATCCACAGAGAAAAAATATCTTATCCATCAATTTAAATAGCAGCACACAATTACTCTATTTAAATTCAGTTGGCATGTGCATTGTTCTCTGGCACTCGAACAGAAAAATGGGTTTGCTTTGAGTTCGTCACTATCTATGGCTTCCATCTGTTTTAGTTCAAACATAAAACTTAGCAGAATTTTCACTGCAAGAACATGACTGTTTAACTGTTAAAAAAAATAAATCTCTTAACTGTAGACTGACACCATATTCTCATATCCCTAGAAAGCAGAAATGGAAACTACTGAGTTTTTCAAGGTATCTACGTATGAACCAAATTAACTTTTAAGTCTTAAAAGCTTTGTCTTGTCTTACTCTCCTTGGAAAATTATTATTGGAAATACACCATTTTCATCTATTGTAACATAATGAAATACAAAGAGATGAATAAAAACAAAATGGGTATTTTCTGTGCTCACTGTGCCTCTGAAATCTTTTCTGCATTACAGAGCCAATATTAAAACAGTGAGATGGCAGGGGGAACCAAGCAACCAATTCCATTTGCCATGTCAGCATGTACAGAAAGAAGAAACAAACTGGTTTTCACCTTCAGGAATGCGAGAGGTGCCAGTGGCAGTATATTGCAGTAGAAGATCTGCATTCTCTAGCTTCATGCCTAACAGTAGCTTTCAGATAAGGAAAAAGTAGTCACCACCTAAGCACGGCAAATAGAAGCAAGAATGCTCTGTAACAGGACTGATACATCTGGTTACCTCATCTTTAAACAGGTATGAATGCATTTAGAACATGGCAGTTGCCACTAGGCTAGCTGTTCACAGGTTTCAAACTTTTTGTATTACTTAATAATGTTTTGCAAACACGTAGAATGGACAGAAACTGAATTGAATTATGGACTTAAATAAAATTACTAAAATGGAATTAATTCTTTCAGGCAGTAAGAAAGAAGAGGTCAGATATAAAAACACCTAAGAAAACGTAATTTCAGCTTCCACTTCCTTTAAAGTCAAGGAAATTAACAATTTAAGTAAATGCTACATACTTACAGATGCTTTGTAGAGATTGTCAGCTTGGGAAAAACTCCAAACTTTTGGCTAACTATTTTAAATATTAAAATACCATTAAGTGCTATCTGAGTGCTACAGCTCTTCCAAATGATTACACAGTTCTTAAGAGAATCATGAGCAGACTAGCAAGGTGTCCTTCAAATTAGGAGAACAACAGGCCCTTCCGTGCCAATGTAATATATAGTAAGTATAGGAGCTCTAGAAGTGGAGAATGGATGGGAGTAAATAAAGCTCCAAAATAAAAAAATTGATTGTTTTATTTTTCAATTGCTTCAATACAGAGTTTTAATTTCTACAAAGCAAGCCTGAAGTCTTGGATAATTTTCAAATTAGATTGTGTTAGTCTAATTAGAACACCACAAATGAAGTAACATCTGATGAGTCAAAGTGAAATGATTTGGGTTCCCTGTCCTGATGTTCAATAGTAAATGCGACCTGAGAAAGTATGGAAGAACAGAATTCACAAGAGTGAGTTAATGTACAGTGAAAGCAGGAGTTAAAATGGAAGCCCATATACGCTAGCTGTATGCTTACTGCTGTGGCCAAATGATTTAATAGAGCCCAAGAGGAACTAGCATTCTAAAGCCAACTGTATTTCTGGACTTGGATGCATTAGAATCCTCCAGTAGATTTAAAAAAATACTTAAAAGGACAAAGCTTGATTTTATCAACAGACTTAGTTTTCTTTTCAACTTCCACTGTAGAGAAAGGGAAAATTAACTGGCAACACTGGGAGCGGTTTGCTTTAAGTAACTGTGAAATAATGTTTTCAGTAAAAGATAGCTTAAGATTGACTGTTCATTTGAGTGAGAAAACAGTTCATTTGCCATATTCACATGAACCTAGAATCTAAATTAACAATCAGTATTAAGTCAAATATGCAGAATGGATGACCCTTTTTTCTTTATTTAGCACAATAACATACCTTTAAGTGGATCATGCTCTGCTCTCATAATGTCAATAAGGGAGTTTTCCAAAGAGTGCATATTCAGACTGTCATACACTCTATTTCGATCCTAAAAGAAAACAAAAGCCTTAGTATTGGAATACAAATCCTGTAGTTTTTAACAAAAAACTTGAAAGGAAAACACAGGTTCCTTTCTAACAGCTGCCCACTCAGACACTCTGGAGATGGACAATGATACAAAATAAGATCTGATTTTATTTACTGTAATTTTAACAGCATCTAAATATAAAACTAGAGATGCAGTGTGAAGAACTGTGTGATGCAGTGTGAACAAATGCTGTGTATGCATTTGACAGCCTGTGACTGCCTGTTTCCTTCAAAATTGCTTGAATCAGTTACAATGATCCAAAGCACAGTTATGCATTAGGCTGATTAATGAAGGAGACTAATGTCTGTAAGAGTTCAATTTCATTTTATGCACAAGTAAAATAGTGAGGAAGGTGGGGAACTACAGGACAAGGACAGCCATGTCACATAACAGAGAGCACTTTCTTGGTGCTTGGCCAAGTGCCTGGCATAGGCCACCAGCCCCTGCCAAGGCTGCACTTGCTGGGTTCAGGGCCTTTGCATACAAAGACTTGAGTTACAAATGGTCAGCACTTAATGGTTAAAGGGTGGAAAATTAAAGCTAAACTACGAAAAGGAAATGTCACAAATCTTACTGATGGATTATCAGCCTTATAGAGGACAATTTCTTTTACACATGATTATTAAGAAGTTACCATACTGTCTTTATAAATATTTTCACTGACGGTAATAAACGTTATTGCAATGAATTAAAAATTTTTTCACTGATTTTGTTTTACCCAAGCCATTTTCTCCCATGTTTTCCAACACACTCAAATTATAGACACAGAAAAAAGATGACCTCAGTCTTTCTGGGATACCTTTCAAAAACTGAAAACAGTCTGTGTAAAACTACAATCTCTTGTACTTTTCAAGGCTTCTGCCTAGACTGTACTGCACTGCACTTAAATCCTGTAATCATGCCTTAATTTTACTGTTGTCTTCTGTCTTCACAATAGTAATTCAGCAGAGTAGGATGAAATACATCATATACATCCTAGGACTGGTGAAATTCCCTAAAGATGCACCCATCTGCTTAGTATGTATATAATAAGAACAGAAGATACGACCCACACTCACTGTGACTTTCCATGATGGTTCAGCAGAACCATAGATTCATTTCAAACTACATCCCTCAGCAAACAGGTATTCTTCACATTGGAGGAGTGAAAAAGTAAGCTTTGGAACAGAAGTTTTCTATGAATCACACACTACAACTTATGATCAGATTTGCTATGACGAAACCAGGTTTTTACTTTCACCTCTTAAAAAGTTTAGTCAATGTCAGGATGAAGAGGGAGAAGCCTTTTTTCCCCACCCCTATCTCAAACAACTATTAAGAGTAGTGGGTTCCTGTTGGGTAAGCAAACTTTTAGAAAATAGAGGATCTGGTCACATTAATATCTCTGGAAGCCTTCAAACAATTTTAATGATAAATTTAAAAAATAGGTTTCTCTTGTCTCCTGCCACATCCTGGACCAAATGCCTCTGACACTTTGTGAGGCAATCTTCCACTTGGTTTGAGTGCCAACAAGTCACCAGCACTATTTTAGTACATAGTAACCTTTTTTTTGGACTGGCTGGCTTTTATTCAGTTTAGTTGCCGTGAGAACCACCAAATGAAACTGAAGTGACTAATCTGCTTCCATGCCCTTACAGGTTGTTTCTCAATAGCACAATGAAAAGAACCTGCTTACCACAGCAAACTTGCTTTCTGTACAAGGTGTGAGCAGTGACCAAGCTAGATCTGTCCCCTAGCATTCAGAAGGTATCTCATCAGGATTGTTAATGCAGTCTTAAATTCAGTTTATGGCACTAGTTGGTAGGTAGTCAGTGCTCTTGCAAAAACCAATGCTGAATATAGACAATACTTTGCTACCTTTGTAGCTGATAAGGGAAAAGAACTTGTGTTGGTAAAAAACAGACTGAACTGTATAAGGTGTTTTATCTTCGTAACACGCCCATTATATATTTTCTTATTTATTTTTTTCAACACTGCTACATACAGATGTGTTGAGGAAACACATGACTGTCTGGCAATGGTCATTATTACAGACTTAATGATACTGTGGAGCAGGAGCCTGTAAGAAAAGGCTCAGCCATAGTTATTCCTAAAACGGAGCTATTTGGTCCTAGATCTTACAGAGAAATGGAAAAGTAAAACATGGAACATCTGCTTACAATTTCTTTGTAAACTGCTCTACTGGGTGACATGGTGCAATGATTCTAAGTTCACCCTTGCATCATTCTATTTTGAAAATTCTGTGTATCTAAAGTTAAAGGTCCTGCTCTGCTAGAACAGAAGGAATAATAAGCTTTTCCCGTCTTTTTTAGAAAGTTTGTTTCCTTGAATTGTATTACTTAATTCTGGGCAGTGGAAACATACAATGGGCAGACACTGCAAAATATCAAAACGTGAATACACTGAAGTATAGCAGGATTTAAATACAGGAATTGCATTCTGCTATCCCACTACCCACACATCACACTACCCACTTGTGAATTTGGGTAGTATCTTTATAATTAGTGCTTCAAAATGTTAATCTCTATTCCAAATGACATTGATGAATTGCATGCTATAAAACAAAATTAACTGAAATTCAACTGTCTCTAAAGGAATAAGTAATTCTTTGGGTAGAAGGTTCATTTTAAACCTTTATGCAGCTCAGCTTTATAATGCTACAACACTGCTTTGAGCTCCCCAAATATGTATGTCATATCTTTTAAGAGAACAGTTATCTATGCTAATAGGAAGCTTTCATTTCAAGGCAGAACTTAAAAGTATTTCAGTAATGTAGGTCACACACCAGTCAGTATTTTCTAGAAAGGTCTGTTGAGACAGGACAGCTCCACTACAGCAGGCGCTACTAAATCCAAAAACTTCCATTATGGTTTTGGTCAATTTTTGGGACAAGCACAAAATGCACTACCACGGAACATGATTGTTCCAGATCTTCATGCATGTGGAAACAGTCCCAAGAATTAGGATTAGCTTTAGTTTCATTATTGCAACACAACTGATAGGCAGTTATCTTCTAAAACAACATGGAAGTAGTCTCAAAAATTAGAACTATTTCCATGTTGTCTTAAAGATAGTTCCAGATTGTTTTGGAAGATAACTGCTTATCAACCATGTTGAAATAATGAAACTAAACCAGTAGTGGAAAGGCACTGATACCTAAGCATGTATGTTAATACACGTTTTCTATCATCCTGACTCCCCAATTGTCAAGGTTGAACTCCTGTTAAGTATTTTTCATTTCCTGCAGCTCTGTGGCTCATCAATCCCGTGCTAAGAAGCAAGTGAACTCTTGTTGTGTCAGAAGGTCTGTATCTCAGTGGAATGCCACAACATAATGCTAGCTTTTTCCCCTCAGAGCTGATAGTTAACTTCTCCCAAGCACTACAAACTCTCAGACTAGTTTTTACTTTTAACTGTCCAAATGTTTGAATTCTGCTTGACCTACCTCTCCTATATCAGAATCGTAACTACAGACTGAGTGATACAGTTAAGAAAAAAATTGTCTATGTAAGAAAGTTTACAGAAAAGCAGTAGTTATTTTAGGAATAGGAGAAGCACAACATATCCTTCTCACAGAATACAAGTGCTAGAAGGAGCTGTTGACAATGTCATGCAAAGTACACCTGAAAAGTATGCGTTTGAGAAGTAGTCCCCAAGCCATGCATCTGAATACGCACAAATAGGAGGAGGGCAGCTTTCTCTGAAGAGCAAGTTTCAGTATTAAACTCACAAACAAGGAGTTTTTCTTGGCACACTCTCTTTAGTACTTTTATATATACCCCTAAAATTTATGCAAAGATTATCCTGTTTGAGCATTTGCAGAAACTGCAGTCACATCTCTAAGCTTATATATTGTCACTTAAGCATAAAGCAAACACAAGGACTGAAGCTACTGAGTGGTGAATAGTTTTGCTATTTTTTAACCAAAGACTCTTTCATACTTAAGAAGTCTGACATCTTTGAATTTTTTACACGTGCTTTAAACTACTGATTTGTAGGACTATTTGAAGTAAAAAATTAGAATGGTAATGTAGGTATTAAAATCTGTAAATGGTAGTATCTTTAAGAAATGATCTTTACATGTCGATGTAAAGACATGTAAAGATGAATTAACTGAGTTTGTTAAAAGCTAAATTAAAGCAACCTTTTTAAATCTGCATCTCCAACTAAAATGTTAACAAGTCCATTTCTTTTTCACCTTAAACCTGACCCCTGAATAAAAGTATGCTTTATGACTAGAAAGTGACATTTTATTTAGGAATAAAGTATCCTTACTTTAAGAAGTACCTGAATACAGTATTCAGTGTTAATGTTAGCAGTAATAACAATTCCTACATATATGAAAGATATTCTAAAATATCTCTGCTAAGATCCAAATTTCAAGTCATTCTCATTTTACTGAGGCTATACTATAATCATAAGCCCATTGTTGAAACCATAACTAGTGTAAATGAGAACCTAAATATGAAAACCTATGGAAAATACAATTTTAGCTCTATGAAAAAGCAAGGAGGAAGCCTTAAAATTGACACACAAAATTGCTTGGTTACTTTTCACAATGTCATTAGTGATAAAGATGAACTAAAGATGTCTGGTAGACATCTGTGAATGGTCAACCTGACAACAACGCATTTAAAGTTAAAACAACACAATCAACTATGTCAGCTAACTAAATTGAGTCTAAAATGCACCAAGAACCAGTCCTGTGGCAAAGATACACCCACTTCCCAGTTACATAAGCATTTAAAAATGAACAAAAAATCCCAATACTGGAGTACTTCAACTCAAGAATATGTATTCATAACCTGGAAAAATTCAGACACCAGACTATGGAGATTATTAACATCTTGGCAATCTTGACTTACAAAGCAAATCTAGGAAATTTGTATATTAATAGTTTCAATGAAATAACTAAAGGGATGCTTAGACATTTGAAAGGGAAGTTGTTACTCAAGTTTTGGGTTTCCCACACCCCTGCCTCACATCTAGAAGTATCTATACAATCTTGAGTATTTAAATGCAAATACATCAGCATATATAGCAAATGTACTTTTGGATGGATCTTAGGTGAGAACACATTCACTTTAACTCAGAGGACAAGGTGAGATAAGCTACTCAGCATGTACATCACTGCTATTCTATCATGGCTGTTAAATATTTTGTTGAATTTTGCTAACCCTGATTTTGTATGGCATTGACAGAATGAGCTGTATAAATGAAGTCTTATGTCATATGAAGTCATAAGAACATTTGCATGGTAAGACCTACAAACTTCCCACTAATTGATTCCTTTGAATTGTTAGTCTGTGCAGCTCCTAATACTAATTATTCAAAGGTGATCCTGAGGTTAAAAGCATGGCCGTAGACTGCCTTCTCCAATTCGAGATATCCCCAGTATGGTCCTCTATCACAAATATCTGGTTGTGTGTGTTGTTTTAATCAGTCTCAGGCAATCAATCCACTGCATTAAAAACCCTGAAACTGTTCTGTACCAGCATAGCCTCAGTAACAATAAACTGGTAACGTCTGGCTTATAGATCAGTGTTTGGACAATTATATTACTTTGAAGAAAAAGAAAACTTCACAGTTAGATAATCTCAATGCCTTCAAGTTTAACATCAGCTGCCAAACACTCAGCATTTTTGAAAAAATGGGCTACACATCTAGGAGTCTAAACATGGCATTAAGAACCCAACTTTAACAACTTGACCTTCACACAGTATTCACTGGTATTGTGTATCATCTAGATTAGCCATCGAAAATGTTAAGCTGTATTAAATTATACTAAAACTGTCATACTGAAAATTTGAAATTCTCCAACGCAAGTGATTCTAAGGCAGAAGAACATGACAGCAGCTTAAATTAAATATCTAAAACCTGTTGTGACATGCAATCTTAAACCTCATTTTGTTTTTCATGTGATTTGCTTTCTTTGAAAATTTGACCACATTTCAAAAAGAAACAGAAAAAGAAATATCTGCATTCGTGCAAGATGCTACCTTACCATACCAATCCCCAGCTGGAGAACTATGTTTAAACACAGAATAAGAACGCTCAGCTTTTAGGACCATAAGCATTACACACTGTTTGTATGAACAAACAGGAGGGACAAATCAAGGTGAAAACCACCTAGACACACAGTGTATTTCCTTAATTCAAAGGAGACATAGAATTTAAATTCATGTTCATAGAATGCAGTGTTTTTACTAGAATGAAAATAGTTGAACACTGATATGTTGTATTAAACATTTTTAACAGGTTTTAGTAAGATTATTTTCAAGAAATAAAGAAGAAAAACTAAGCTTGCAATCAAAATGGAGTTAGCCGAAACTGCAATACTCAAAAAAGGGTAAAGATTTAGAAATAGTAAATTATCTTCTTCATACATAGAGTGTAAATCAAAAATGTGGATATTCAAAACACTGATCTCTGCCCTTGGATTTTGTCCACAGATATGCCTGTAGCATGTTTTTGGGGAAAAACACTTGCGTACAAGTTTAGAAATATATTTTCAGCTTTGTACCCTATAATCAGGGCTTTTTTTGTACTTTAGGTCAGGGAATAAAAGAGAGTATTCATATTATCTGACTTCCTGAAATGCAATGTAAGTGCCTAAAGTGGAATCCCAGGGGCTGTGTAAGGTCAGTGGTGCCAGGTATCTTCTAGAGAATTAGATTATCTAAATAAGGAACACAGATTCTCTCTAAGGAGAGAGAAATAGGTCCCTCAATTAAATGCTTAAGTTGTATGGTGTCAATTCTTGACAAGATTTCTAACTGTTCCTTCAATGATTCAAGCGCAAGGCAACAACCCTTCCATATATGAAGTACCTACAATGGTGGAAGAAGTATGGCTCAACTTAAGACAAAATTACCTCTACAGGTTTTATGTCCATTAAAGAACTGTATTTGATGCAGTTTGTAGTATCTTAAAATCCTGAGAAAGGCTGAAAAGCTTCTAGCAGTGAAGCATGTAAGAAGAACTTGGCCATAAGCTTAATTTGCTCACATTTAAATCAGCGTTGCCATGATGTTTAATTACTTTTACTTAAAACCAAAAAAACCTGCTAAAGTTTTAAAAAATCTTAAGAGATGTCTCTCATAACTTCTGTAAGCAAACACAGCTTTGCTGCAACTAATGTGGCCATTGTGAATACAACTTCACATGGGATATGTTTCAGTTTTAATTAAGAAGTGTAGAAAATCAGCTTTCATCCCTACAAGCAATACTTGTAACAGTTTACTTAGTTATCAGTAATGACATTAATTGTCACTGGTATATTAGTTTAATGTCAAGAAATGCTTTTTTCATCAGAACTCATGCCAGTCCTATTCTGGGGCCCACCCAGCAATGCAAACACCAAATAATAAAGAAGTTTGATGGAAGGGCAAAGCTTCGAATTTGCATACAATTCCTCTGTGGTTTATCTTGTTTGCATGAGGTACATGTTTTTGCAGAAAATGGATGAGCAGCTGACATGCTGAATGCTATCTGGACTTCGTAAAAATATACAGCATTTTTAAAAAATGGTAGCTGAACATTAAGATCTACACGAAGTCCCTGAGAGCAATGGCTTTTCTAAGCTGTTTTAAAATCACTAATTTTGAGCTAGCTAAAGTTTGGAAGAGCTGCTTTGTCCCCTCCCCTACAAAACTATTAATGCAGTTAGCCCAAAGAAAAAGGTATTCTGCAAAACTAAATGATGCAGTATATATCCATCATGCTTGCTAAGATGGATGCTCTGTGGAAGTTTGGAAGAGATAGGTAACTTCTACACACACATAAATGCTTTTGTGCTAGACTTTCCAAACAGCACAAAATTTAATTAGTACTATTTTTTTGGTATTTTCTGAAATTGCTACTGTATCTTTAAGAATCCTCAATCTAAATACCACAACCTTTTATGGAAGGAGACAAGCACAGTACAAATCAGCAAGATGGGTGACAGCATTGCAATTGCCAACAAGTCCTGATGAAAAGAAGCACGAGCTCCAAGCTCTATTCAACTTTTTCATTATGACTTGCAAAATGTAACAGTCATCACAAAGAATTAATCATATAACAATAGTGTACTAACTGAAGAACACGATTTCAGTGTAGCAAAGTAATTTATGGAAACATATAGTTTCCACAAAAGCAGTAGATAACATTTCAACCCTTCAGAGAGGTTTATTTTTACTGTGTTCTGCAACTATGACTTTACACATGTCAGGGAGATTTACGCAGAGAGAGATCAATAGCATAAATACAGCCAAACAGGCCTATTTAATTGGTGGGTCTGGTGCTTATAGGTGTGACCAACAATTAAGAACGCCCAACTTCTCACTGACATTATCATTTAAAAAAATCCCCCAACCCTTACACAGAAACAGTAAGGTATTATGAAGTTAAATTGCAAGGATCTCTTTTCTAGCTTATTACGTAGAAATTATTAAGATGACAGCCAAAATGCACAAGATGCTAGTTTAGACATAAAATTAGTTCATCTATGTTTGACAACTGCTGCAGAAACTTCTGAAAGTTCAAAATACTGGTCATTTGGACTGGTAAGGCATTTTGGATGAGCAAATACATTCACTGCCTGGGCTTGGCTGCATATGAATTACAGTGTACATGTCACAGCAGTTTCAATGTATTATGGCATTACTATTTTTAAATCTTTTCCTCAGGTTAACATCTTTGGGACAGCTTTCAGTATTTACATTCTACTATTTTTGCTGCTCTGCACTGCAAAGTATTACCTATATGTAATCTGTTTTCCTTAATAGAACACGATTCCTGAAGAATATTGCATTTTTTTCACATCCTTCTACCCACACAAAAGGTTATTCAACTACAATATCCCACCTAACAAGGCTACTTAATGGAACCTGTCTTTACAGTATGGACAGTAAGTTTTCAGGTCCAAATGTGCACACTTGAGCATAACTTCAGCATGTCCAAAAGTCACATAAGCTTCAAAAATACTGCAGGTATCAGAGTGCACCTGGATAGAGTCAGGACATGGCCTCCTGCGCCAAGTCACCAGAAAAATGGTATGAACAAACAGCACTCTAAGTGCACAATGTAGTCCCAAGGAGCACCCTTTTGCCACTGCTTCAGCTACATAAGCATTAGGTTGCCATTTATGCAAATACAGCTCAAACATGGTCACAATTAAAACAAATGAAAGGTCTCTGCTAACAAGGAATGACTAAGTACAGGTAAGAATGGGAAAAGCAACATTTTACCAAGAGATTACTGAGGCTGGAGTTAAGTGACTTACTTAAAGTCACGTAAGATGTCACTAGCAAAATTCAGGAGGTGAATCCACACATTCAGTTCTAAGACACAACCTTCCATTTAATACTTCTAAAGGGCTTCCAGGCAAAATAAAACATAAAAGGTGCTACAATGTGGAGGAAAAAGCTCTCGCCGACACACAAACATGAGCCTAGAATACCAGTAAAAGACAAACATGACGAAGACTTGAGAACCATCTACAAAAGTAAGAAAAACCCTAAGAAGGACAAGCAAATAAAAAATATCATGAAGTTTAAAGGGATTTATAAGAACATAAGCATTACCATAGCAAGAAAATACTTCCTGTATTAAACATACTATGTTTTATTTGCATCATCAGTGCCTACAGTTTGTATCTTTCTTGACAATCAGTATTCTTATTCCACTGTAAGAATCATATACTGCTCAATACACTCAACATGTGGCAATTAACTGCAATTTAAGATTAAAAACAATACAGAAAGACAATTTTCAAACCAAGTATCAGGACTACAATCGCTGTTTAATTCTCATTTGAAATGAATGAAGTAAAAATGCTATGCAAGACTACGAACACACCACATACACCATCCTTACCTGTAAAGGAAGGAGAGTATTACTGTTGGTGTCAGTTCGGAAAACATTATCTTCAATCCACGATTTTGGTGTCAGTGATGGAGTAGAGCGAGTAAATTTAGGAGGAGCTATGACATTACCAGAAAAGGGCTTCTTCAAAGGAGAGATCTGGTTCATAGTTCCTGGAATTCCCATGGTTCCAGTTCTACGATGGTCTCTGCCATGCATTCCTCCCCAGGATATATTTCCCGTGCTCCAGCTGCTGCTCTGATTGCTCCAGGGTGACTGCTTCAGGAGAGGCTAAAAAAGAAAGACCAATTTATATTATTTTGAAAATACTTGTAATGTTTTTTCTACTAAAAAAACCCCACCAAACCCCAAAACAACCAACCACCAAGTAAGCAATGCAAAGAGATTTCTATAAACCACTCTCTTCTGATAACATATAAATTAGTTATTGAGGCAAGGAAGAAAACACAGCTTCATTTCATTTAAAAAAAAGGTCATTTCTACTCCCCCATATGTCTCCCCAATAAACACTGCAGAACTTGTGTGGGCAATTTTGATTACCATTTTAGTAACTGGTAGCATTTTTAAAGCTATGCAGAAGAAAAATTCCAAGGTGTAAAACCAAGTTCCAGAAAAACCTGAAACCATTTTTTATCATCTATTACTTGCTATTGTATGCTGAGATCTCTGCAAAAGTAACAGAAGAATTTCAAAGAGATCAATTAAAAATATTATTATTAAAACAGTATTTATATTTCTACTAATAATTATTGTTACTCAGTGAGCAGTAGTATTTGACTACAGTGAGTAGAAATTTAAAAATTAAAATTCAGATGGCAGATTTAATTCCCCCCACTCCAGTATTTTGAATATCACTGTCTCAGTATTACCATATAAGAGCAAAAAGAGCACTGACTACTGTACAGAGAATCTGTGAAGGAGCTCTCTTAACATTTCCATATTAAAATGCATTATTCTGAAGCCACTGCTCAAATATTTCTGGAGTAATGAATGGAGTAATATCTGGAGTAATGAATCTGTGGGATTCTGCAGGATTCTGCAGGGTATACTCTACAATTTTTTTGATGATTTTTTTTCCTATCCAGATATGGTGTACCTTACACCTACCTAAATACACTTATAAGTGCCCTATATTCTCTAATATAAAAAATGGAAGCAGTTTTTAGAAAGAAGAGTTTCAGAGGATTAAATTTTTATTCCTAAGCTACAACTTCTGCTAAAAAGTGACCTATAGTGGTTGTCATATTACCAAGAGGTGGACCCACTGAGCATGACTGACAGTGAAGAACTGTATTTATCTTTAGTAGTCTCAAACCTGACTGTTCTTGGAAACGCTTTTCCTTAAACATAGAAATGGAGTGGGGGTGTGTGTGATGATTCTAAATTCAGCTCTGTGAAGTGAAAACACAGTACTTTCATTTCTAAGCTGAGCTGCAAGCAACCCTCAACCTGTAATTCTAATAACTTAAAAATTTAAAGCATGTTAATATGTTATGTATCAGGTAAAAGAGAACTTTCCGAAGACAGAAAAAATTGTAACATCTCCACCCCATCACCCCCAGAAAACAAACCAGAAAACCACTAAAGCCATTCTTGGTCAAGTAATCAGGAAAACATCCTATTCTATATAATTATAGATAATTACGTTGTAAAACTTGAATACTTGCGTTGGAATTTTGGGAGAGGCGGGCACTCTATTGTGAAACAAGCCTTAAGAGATAGTGCCAAATGTTAACAAGCCTCTAATATTGCTAGCTATGCCGTCATGGCACAGCTTAAGCATACCTACAACTTGCAAGTGAGAGAAAATTCCTGTACACCTCACTGTTGCAGAATTGCTTGGAATTTGTTTGAAGAAGGTTATTATAAATATTAAGGACAACTGGCTCCTAATTGTAATGCATTTGTAATTGTAATCAGTTCTTCAACCGGCACAGAATGTGAGATTCCAGTTCTGATACCATTGAATCTCCACCGACTAAATCTGACCAGATTTAGTACTAGAATGAAAAAAAAACAAATAAGGTGCGGCCTATGTAACTTCAGCCCTTCATAACTGAGCAAATTATTGGAGCAAAATGGGATTATAATGCAATAGCTGGTAATATTAACAAGGATTTGCTTTTCACTCATTTCTTTTAATATTATGTTCCAGGAAGAAATGTAAACTTCCGTTTTAACACCGGATCGTTAAACCCCTCGATTAAAATCAGATTAAAACCGATCACAGAACTACAGTAACTTGAAACACTGCGCCGTCCTCGGATACACATTCAAGCAATGTCAGTCAAAGACCTGAAAAGGCAGGACGGTGTCAACTTTCGCATCTGACCCTCCTCTCGCCGACCTGAGTCCGTCCGACCGAGCCCGAGGGCCGACCCGCGGCTGGGGAAGGGGCTGCCCGGGGGGGCGGCGCCGGCTGGAGCTGTCAGGCTCATTGTTCCGGGGACACCGCGCCCGCCGCCGGCGACTCGGGGAGACAAGTGGGGGCGTTTTCACGGCGGAATTCCCAAACACCAACAGGAGCGGTTGAGCTCTTATTTTAAGCGCAAACCCTCTCTTCTCGTCCCGAGTAAAACCCCGGCGTCCCTCGGGAGGCGACGGCGCACCAAGGAGGGCCAGAAGAGCTACGCTGGCACCTGCCACCCGGAACGGGCAGGGAGAGTGGCCGGACGCGGGGTGGCTGCTGTCCCCAGACCCCTCCGGCCGCCCGGCGCCGCACCGGGCGGGGGGCGCAGGTGCCCTCCCTCCCGCCGGGCCGGCCCCGCCCTGCCGCCGCCGCCGCCGCGGTCCCGCGGGGCTGTCACCGCCGCGCAGCCTCGCCCGGCGCCAGCGAGAGTGAAGCTGCCCGGCTCCCACGGCCGGCCAACCGAGGGCAGCGGAGCCTCAGTTCCTTCCCCGCGTTCCCCTTCCCCGCCCCGGGGCTCCCCGCCGCGGCCGCCGCCCGGTACCTGGTGGTGGTTGTAGGAGTTTCTCTGCTGCAGGAAGGCGGCGGCGGCGGCCGCCGCCTGGTGTTGGTGCTGGAGCTGGGGGCTCACAGGGGATCTCCGGTTCTGCTGTTGCTGCTGCTGCTGCTGCTGAGGTAAATTCATCTGCGGCGGCGGCGGGGGGGCAGCGGCCGAGAAGGGGCTGCTGAAGGGCCCGGCGCAGGGGTTATGAGGAGACACCGGCGAGAAGCTCTGGAAGAAAGCGGGGTTGATCGATGACGGGATCCCCGGGTAGAAGCTGGTCTCGGACTCCGGGCTCGGGGGTGGCATCGCGCTGATCTGCCCGCCGCCGCCGCCGCCGCTGGAGACCGGAGGCTGCTGCGTCTGCTGCGGAGGCGGCGACGAGGTCTGCACCGACCAGGGGGTGCCGAAGCCGGGCAGCGGCGGAGGAGGAGGGGAAGCCGCCGAGGAGGAGCCGCCCCCGCTCTGGTGATGGGGGCTGGGGATCTCCGGGCTCTGCAGGCTGCTGAAGCCAGAGCCGAGCCCGCCGGGCAGGAGGTTCCCGGGGCTGCCCAGTAAGTGGCTGTTCGGGGGGGACTCCATGGGAGACAGCTTGGCTCTCGCCTGCAGATGAGGAGACGAAGGCGGATTCACGCAGGAGGCGGCGGCCACCCCCACATTGGGGTCCGCGGACACTGATTCCCCCGGGCAGGAAGGGGAGAGCCGCTCCGAACCCCCCCTGTCCGCGCCGCCCTGGTGCTCGGCAGGGCCGACTGGCCGGTGTTGCGAGTGATCCCCCGTCCGCGGCGCCTCCGGGGGCTGAGCGCTGAGGAGCTGGAGCTGCTGCTGTTGCCTGTGCTCCTGCTGCTGGTACTTGTCAGTGGGGTGGCTGAACTGCTGCTGCTGCTGCTGAGGGGGGTGGTGATGATAGTCTGGGGGGTGGTGGTTATTCAGGGGGTGGCTGCTGCCGAGCTGGGCTGGGCTGCTGAGCTGCTGCTTAAACTCTTTCCTCTTCTGGCTCAGCTGAGGAGGCGGCGGCTGTGGTTGCTGCGCTTGCTGCTTGTTTAAATCCTGGTGGGGGCTGAGACAGGGTTTAAAGTCAGAGGAGGGGTGGCCGAGAGGGGGGTGTCCCGACGCGGGGCTGCTGCCCAGCCTCTCGCTGCCTGGCTGCTGCTGCTGTGTCACCCCCAGGAGCATCTCATCCTGCATGTTTTGATGATGCGCAGCAGCGACCGCTGAGGGCAAACAGGGAGGGCAGCGGCGACCCGGCGACCGGACAAACCGGCTACAGCGGGCGGCAAGGGGCAGGAGGAATGAGGCGAGGCGGCCGCGGCCGCTCCGGGGAGGGGAAGGACCCGGCGGTGGGCAGGGGCTGGGGTGGCCGGCTGCGGGAGCTCCCCTGACACCGGCTCGGCGCAGAGGTGAACCCCCGCTCCAGAACAGTAAAGAGACAAAGATAATTAATAATCTTTGTGGCGAAGTGTTGGAGGGCGGGGGGAGAGTTTGAACACCCGCCTATCGCCAACCACTATGTAAGTCCCAAAATAGCTTATTTATAGAATAAAGCTCTCTTCTTTCCCATCAACGCCACTCTACTCCTTTAAAAATATCGCAGCTTTTTGATACAAGCCCATTTTTATCGGAGACTTTTTTTCCTTTTCGTTTACTGGGACCCCCGGTAAGGTGGCACTTCCCGCCTCCAGTCGCACCCACAGGGATCCACTAGATCAGGAATTCGCTCGGACAGGTCACTGCCCCCGGACAGAAACTCCTCCGTCCGACCCCCCAGCCGCCACACCGCAACGCAGGGGGACAGCGGGACATTCCCGGGCCTGGCACTGGCGGAGAGGGAAGGCGGAGAGGCCGCCGGTACCTCCACAGGGCAGGCGACCCGGTCTCCTCAGCGAGGCTCCTGCCGCCCCCCAGCCGCCCCCGCCCCGCTGCCGGCTCAGAGCCGCCGCGGCGCCCTTAAGAGCGCCGGAACATCCGTCACAGTGACGTCACAGGCACCGCCCGAGCCCGGCGGACCCTGGTAATGAGCCTGGGGGGGGGGGGGCCTGCCCCGTCATGAATAATGCATCAGGCCGGGAGCCCGCCCCCCCGGCGCCGACGAGCCGGGTGGGTGCTACCACTTCAGCCAGGGGGAGGTGCCAGCCCTGTGGGCCACTTGGGCAGGGAACGTTCTTTTTGGGCTTCGACGACCTTTCTACGCCAAGCGAGAAACACCTGGAAAAAAGAGATTTTATTTCGTTTTGCGGCAGCGGCTGCGATCGGCTTTTATCCCAACAGACTGGGCAGGAGCAGCCGCGACGCCGGCTTCTCCTGCCGCCTGTGATCCCGTCAGGCGCTCACTCGGGGCGGAGGAGAGGGGGTTCGCCCCGCCCCTTGGCCTCGCGCGCCGCTTATTTGCATTGACGCACGACCGCGCGCCACGGGCGGGGCGAGGCGGAGCGGGGGGGTGGAGCGCGAGAGCGGCGGCACGAGACGGGCCGGGTGTCAAGGCCCCGCCCAGCCCCGTGCCGGCCCCGCCTCCCCGGGCACGGGTCAGGGGCACGCCGTGTGCCCGTGTTTGCTCCGGGATCGGGGTGCGGGGCTGTCCCTGTCTCTGTCCCGTGGGCACTGCAGCGTCCAGAGCTTCCGCGAAAACATGGGCTCGTCACCCCTTCCTCGCCACAGATTCGGGGCCTGCCAGCAGACCTTGTTTGTTGGGCACCTCAGAGACCCACGGGAGCTCGGGTGGAACCCGTGGTGAGGTGTGGCACGGGGTGGTGCCTTCTGAGGTATTCCAGTACCAAAGGTGGGGGTTTACCCTTTCCATACAGTGGAATCACTGTTCTTGGCAGCTGTTCAATGCAAACAAATTAATAGTTTGGCACCAGATGTAATGTTGATGTCAATGTATATGTCCCTGAAAAGACTAAAACAAGAATTCATGCGGGGTTGTTGAATGTGTGAGTAGTTGAGCAAAGTGTCATTAGGTGCTTGACCTGTTGAAGTTTTCTCAAGGCATCTGTCCATGCCCGCTGTCAGCTTCATTCCTCCTGCCCTATGGATCTTTGGTCTGACCCAGTGTAACAATTCTTATTTCTTAAATCTGTATATGTTTTCAATATGCATATAAAACATAGAGGGGGAAAAAATTACTTCAGCATTTCCAGTCATCTCTGACGTGGTTGTGAACCTGTGTGGGTATATATTGGGGAATCCATGCTATCTTGCAGGGTTAATATGAAAATGCATTTGTAGCATTGAAGAATAATTGATACCGTGTTTATCTTTGATGTATTATGGGTTAGCACTCCAGAATTATTTGTTAAAATGGCGGTTTTTTCAGGAACTTGGCAGTCTTACCAGCGCTAAAAAATCCAGAATGTAGATGGTCACATGCTGTGTAAATGTTGCAGGCCAAGTACTGGTTCCTCTCTGAGGAGTGAATTGCTTCACAGCACAGTCCTCATAAACATTAGTTTGGTGAGCTGCAGAACTGGTATCATCTGGCTTCCCTTTGTGTTCCTGTCATACACCTGACATTGAGTTGTGTGCAAGCCTGAACAGAAGTTGTCCTCCACCTGGGGCATTCTCAGGCAACGTCTAGGAAGGGTGGAAGCAGTGCACTGCACTGCCTCTCCTATAACCAGCTGCCTATTTCTACAAAGTGTGTAGGAACTCATTCAGTTGAGGGATTTTTTTTGTAAGCAGTCAGCTTCTCTTTCCCTCACCTTTAAATCAAGCCCAAATTCTAGCAATTCTTCCTTCAAAACAGCTGTTTTGGTGTACACAAGTATTTTTTAAATTGGCTGAAAGACAAGTGCTCACGTCCTTCATGACAGCTTACCTCTGGCATGGTAGCTACTTACCCCAATTGCATATGTTTGTTAAATCAGCTTTCACGGAGTGAAGATCATCTATTTTTAACTATGTAAAAAGTAAATGTCCACTCTGCATTAGCTGCCTAATGTTCTACAAACACAAGACAGGTGCTACCAAAGAATGATTCATCCCCTAACAAAGACACTTTTAGAGAAAGAAACCTGATCTCTCTCTCTGTTGATTATGAGCAAAGGTTCTGACTGTCTTGCTGCAGAATCCTGTAGGTCTTTGGTGGTCCCTGGTCTTGGGGCATATGCTACTTGACTCTAATTCAAGCAAGAACAGTTGTACCGAATCAAACCAAGCATCCTTGGAAAACCAGGCTCTTCTGCCTCAGGTACAAGTCCCTTTGTGTGCTGAGGCCACACGTTCTGGCTTCTTCTCCACCAAGTCAATTCTCTTAACTGGCACCTTGGTACCATCGTGAACTGCTGAAGCCTGTCCTTGGCAGTTTGTTTTCTCTCTCCAGTCTCCAGTTACTTGATTTTTGACCATTTGGCCTTCACATCCTCTTGGATTAATGTTTTTCACTCCCTTGTAATCCTTTGATTCCTTCCTGCTTTCTTTTATCTTAGCTGTCCCTTTCTAGGGAAGGCTTGAGAACTTTTTTGGATTAGACTAGTTGGAAGGTAATAGTGTCTGAAAATAAGTGCCTAAACAAATGTATAATAACAAGCTAAATGTGTGTTATGCTTCCTTCAGGTACCTCACTTATTTGCTACACAGCAACTGCCTAAATTTGCCTTTCCAGACCTTAGGGTGTACTGAGAGGCTTGGATTCCATGTTCCCTGATTGTTACCCAACCGAGACTGCCTGAAGAGGAGAGAATGCTGGCAGAGCCACGCCTCACCTGAGCAACTTGAAGGAGCTAGAGAGTCATGGAGCTGGGATGAGCTCCTTAGATTAGACAACAAACAATACAAGTGCCAAGCCATACACAATATCACTATATGTAATATGTAAATTGAAAAAACCAGATGTTGCAAAGCAAGCTGTCAGTATGGTAGAACCAAATATACATAAGTTATGTTTTTTGCAGCCATTAATCAAGCTGCTTCTGTATATTCATTCCAACAAATGTGCCAGACATTCACTTCACCTGGGAGACCTGTGATAGAGCAGGGGCTGACAGCTCTCCTGGATTTGTTGGTGCATGAAAGACAATGATCTTCTTGTCTGGTGTTCTGCATCATGCAGTGAGTGTTAAATTTTGTGTGGTGAGTTTAACTAACAGTGCTATAGAATAGAAAGTATAAGGACAAATCACATTAAACTATATAAAATAGCTATAACTATATAAGACAAACTGTAAGGGTTATAGGGCAGCTCCTCTGGCTGCCATTCGTGTAACATGAAAGGGATCATCCAGGTAGTGGCTTCTGAGTTTTGCCTCAGTGGTTATCATCTCTTCTGGAAATTGCCATGCAAAGCTTAAGTCCTTTTCCTTTTATAAGCTGAGGAGAATAACATCTTCAATTGGCCAGTGTTAGGAACAGGATATTATTATATGAGAAAGGATTTTGGCCCACTGTTCTTTTTTTTGGCTTGAACAATAGAACTTTTAGCGGTTATAAGAACTGAATGGGATGGTACTGAGATGTTGAGCAGTTCAGAGTGGTCTGTGGGTTTAGCTCCTTTAAAAAGGTCTGTCTTCTTTTGTGGGGTCGGATCCATGCTTTTTAATGATCAGATACCAGTTAACAAGTGTTACAGTTTTTGTGAACACACAATAGGTCATGGAACTTAGATACAGTATGTAGACTTGATATGTACACAGAGCTACTTCAGTGCTTCCTCATTTTGTAAATGAACACAAACACAATATCAGGAGCCTAATGTATACAAGACAAAGTAGCTCTGACTAGTGGTAGAATCTACTCTTTCCCTCCTATTAGCTAGTTGGAAAATCACCATGCCTGTGATTTTGAATATGGGCTGCAATTAGATGTACACATTGGAAGTACTTTTGCTTTTACTCCAATACTAAACACAGCTTTTTGATGATTTTTTTGCATGTTACTGTTAAAAGTAAGTGTTACAGATAGTATTGACTTCAAAAAACCTTTTGTGGATTGGCTCAGCATAGTAGAGACTCATTGCCTGCTCGTAATGCAACAAGTTGCTCTTTTCACAGCCCACAATATTTATAGGTCTTTCACCATTTGCAGTGATTTACAGCTCCATTTCACCTATTTTCCAAAGCTCTACAGCCACAAAAAAAAATCTGTTTGTTTTCTCTTGCTGTTTTACCCCTTCTTCTTGTTTTGCATACAGACTCCTTTTCCTAGGGTCTTTGTTAACCCTCTCTATTTAGGTAGCTGTGTCTGTCCTGCAGTGCTTGCAAGGGTTCTGCCAAAGATCTGCTCAATCTTCCCTGGGATCAGGCTGTTTAGGGAAGTACACAGTCTGCTGTCCTGCGGTCTGTGGCATTTGTCTGCTTTGTTGCTCAGCCTAAACTGTGACATGGGGTTGCACATGCATTCCAGGAACAGCACATTGTTCTAACTGGTAACAAAATACATGATTCACATACTTTTGCTAGAGCTGCTTCCTCTTAACCCTAAAGCTGATTTTTTGTTAATGACATTTTCCTCCAATGGAAACATGGTGAACAGTCTGGGACTGCAGGTTATTCATATAGAAAAGGAGATGATGAGGTTTAACATTTTACTGGAAAAAGAGGTCTGAAGATTTATATCAATGTACTTCATTCACTGTTTTTCTGGTCTTGATTTTTTTAAACTCTGAAAGTAATAGTCATGCACCCTTAGGAAGGATGTAGGTAAGTCTTTTTCAGCAGTGAGCAGCCTGTTGAGTTACAGTAGCTTATCTTTTCTCCTGGTGGTTTTTCTCATTAAAGGAAAAAGTATTAGTTACCCAGATATAACAAGACTAGGTAAAGAACCCTTTCTTAGATCAATGTGTGTTGTAATGAAATTAAAAGCACTGAGAAAAATTAACACCAGCAATTGAAAAAGTTTGCTTTGTTCTCTTATTCCCACCCCATGTTATGCTATTGTTTGTTTGTTTTTAAGGTTAAAAATCTTAAAATTCACAGGAGATGGGCAGCTTTCTTGCTTTATTCAAAGCCCAACTTCCATCATGAAAGCCTGCTAAACTTGAAGGATATAGGTTCTGGTCACAAGAATGCAAAGCAGTGATCTACTCTTTTTTTTCTCCTTTGTGTCCTGGAGTTTAACCAGCACACTAGACTAATATTCTCTTGCTTGCTAGTGGCAGTTTCCATTTCTTTTTTGTTTTGTTTTTTTTTTGGTAGTGGAAGTCATTAGACTTTCTCCCAAGAGAATTACTGCCAAAGTAAACAAACATCTTCATGAAAAGAAAATAATGTATAGAGTATTCAGAATTCTATGGTTTACAGAGAAGTATTTATGGCAACCAACTAGTGAATTGAAGTGAATGAAATCCTATTTCTAGTTTGCTACTTTTTCTGTGCTAATTGAATGTGGCCATTTCTGCTAGCTTCTCAGCTATGCAATGCAAGTACTGGATGCTAGTTATAATTTAGGACAAAGGAAAATATGAGATGAAACTCAGTTTGGAAAAAGGATTTTCTTTCATTTTTTATTGTTGGGAATTGAATAGTGCATGAAAACCTCCAAGGAATTGCTGTTGTCTCTAAAATGTTCTGCATGTGGTTGGCAAGAACAACAAGGACAGAGGAAAGTTCAGCTAAAAAATTCATAAAGGCTGTCTGGTGGAATGCATTACAGTCATCTGTATACCTCTGTGCTCTTATCCCTCTGAGCTGATAATTTTTAGCTGAGATAAAACATTCTGAGGAACAGGAGGCTGGCAGATTTGCAGAGTAGATTGTTTGAAGGTTTAAATACTGTGACTATCTCATCTTACTGTAAGTCTGCAGATATAATGTAAGCTGGAGTTGCTGAAAAGTGATAGAATGGCTCATGTGAACAGCCAAAAAAACCTGTGAAGAGCTTATTTTGTGTGTGCTGCAGAATTCTGCACTCTTTCCACCACCTCTACAGGACTGCAATAATTCACCAGTGAAGCAGAGACACTTCAAATTTGTTGACGATGAGACCATATCTAGTTCTTTGTTTAGGCAGTGGCTTTCACAAAAGGGACCAGTACTAACTGGGAACTGCTGCCAACACCATCATATGTTTCTTGACAAATGCAAAGTGTTCAAAAAGTTGGCACTACAAAATAGAGGTACTGTCAATCTTTGTTTAATTCTCAGAATGGCTTTTAAGCTTTTCAAGCTTGTGTTGTTGCTGATGCACATGCATATCAGATAACGTTTTTGACAATCCTTATAATATGTCTGGTTAATTTGATCACATTACAAGAACATAAAGCAAAATTCTGAGAGTGCTAAGATTTTACTGCTGGTTTTTCCTATGTGTTGTGAGCAGAAGAAGGGTTTGTGCAGCAGTGTGTGTCACTATAGCCAGAACTCAGTATTTTCTCATCTCCTTTTCTATGCACTGTGCAGATGCAGCTGCTGCTATTTACCAAATATGAAGGTATTGTTCACAGCTCTGTGAGTAAGTTTGGGTTCTGCTTTGCAGAGTGCATGAGACATCTCTACTAATTGCACTAATGTTCAGCCTATATCTATGTACCTGAATATTGTGGTGTAGGAGGCAAATTGAAATTTTAAGGAAGTATTTCGGTGATGATTGGCTAGGTCTCCAGAAACTCATGGAACTGAATTGTGCTAGGAATAACTGCATGGCACTGCCAGTGATAGAATAATCTGTTCTGAAGGGTGGAATACTCTAGCGTGACTGTATGTAGGAGATGAGGTAGGAGATCCAAGGAAACTCTTGAAATTTTTAGAGGAGGCTGTGAAGCAGCATTCACTGATTCCTGTAGGTAGCCCTGATCACAGATGCAGCAGGACGAAGCAAGTATGTGTCTGGAGCTAGGTCTGCCCTTCTGGAAGAGTGTACAGATCATGTAGCAACTTAAACAGAAGTATATGTTTGTACCTCAGCAGGCTATTAAAAAAGTGCTTTCAATTGCTACAAGAAAATTTATTAAAGTTTACTTATTAAACTCAAAAAAGGTAGTAGAGGAACAGGTTCCCTTTCTGAGCCATAGCATCTGTGCTGTACAAAGCCCAAAGGCAACCTAGCTGATTTATATTTGAAAATACATTCTCTTGTACTTGACCTTATTTTCTCTTTGAGTGTAAAATGGATACTCACTATTTTTACACCACCACCCACTGTTTCAATAAAATTATTTTCAACAGATTCTGCAAGAAATTTGCTGCTTTAATTAATATGGAATTATCTCAGAAATTACCAGTGCAGACTCTTCAGATTTACTATAGAACTAAAACTAATCAGTCTAGAGCTGAAGAAGCACAGATTAAAATTAAAAGATACATTAACCGTATAATTGTGAGTAATTATGATGATATATCCAGTAGTCACTGGTGGGGTCAACAGCTCTGGGCCAGCCACTGGGATATCAGAGTTTAGCAGCCAGCCTGCTTGAGGGTAGGATGCTCTCCTTCCTAGTTGCTCAGGACCTGCAGCATCTTTTAGGAAATGCTCCATCATCCATAACTGGAATGATGAGACTTGTCCTGTGATGAGGCTGTCCCTCTGGGAGGAAAAAGGGGCAGGCCTGGATGCAGTGCAGAATTGAAGTCAACTCTGCCATACAGCAAATGAAGGCTCTCTCAACACTTGGCTGTTTTAAGTCATGTCCCAGCTGCCTTCCCCACCCCTGGCTTTTGGATTGTTTTTTTACCTACTAAGTTATTTTTCTAAACAGTGCAAAGTGATTCTACTGAAACTTTCACTTATTTTCCCTCTACCTTCTAAATATGCCTAGATCTAGCTGGGACTCAGGAACAAGGAATCTTGAGTTCTCCCATAATAATTTACATCTCTGATCTGATGATGAATTGTAAATCAGTGTTAAGCTTCATGACTTTTGAACATTCATGCAACTATGATGATACAAAGACATGGAAAAGCAATATGCTGATTTTGCCACATATATTTCGGTTACTAAATAATATTACCCATGTGATTATTTCTTAATGAATAACATTCTTAATAATTGTAAAGAAAGGAAATCCAAGAAAAATCTTTGCCAAGAAACTATGCAAAAGCTAAACGTAATAGAATATTAATGTTAAAATATTTTAGAAGTCCATTAACTAAAAAATAATAATTTACCTAGAACATGTAGGGAAAATATTGCACTTCAATAAAATGAAATATATTAAAAAAGAAAACAGTTAAATTCCATCCAGACAACCTTAATTTACTTCTATAATTAGAACCTGAGGGAAATGTGGAGTTAAATTTAGTTTATTTCAGTAGATTCTATTTATTTTAACCCTTAAAGCCCAGTCTTACATAAAAGAATTATGATTGCTTGGATGCCTTAACCATCAGCTCCTCTATATTCATATGTTTAGGTTTTTTTTGTAAGCTTTATCTAACTGAGCACTGGAAGTTGTGCTTTCTAACCACACAGCTACAATGTGAGGGAACTAAGGAAAGAGTAGAATTGTTGCCTTCATCTTTTACACAGGGAGTACAAAACCTACTGTAATTTTGTCATTTCTTCTCTCATTATAGCACTGAGAGCTCACTGTTGCCCTGATTTTCAAAAGCCTTCTGATATTTACATACTTGGAGTCAGAATTCCCACACTTTTCTCAAAACACTATGTGTTTTTCACATTCCTTCTTGGAGGAGGAGAAAATTGACAGACTGTTCAACTGGCCAGTGTGATTTGGAGGAGATATATTATCCTCCAATCCACTCTCATTTTAGAGAGTCTATAAATTGTAGAAACTGTAAATAAAGTTCTCCTTTTTTGCCTTGGGTGACTGAGTGTGTCCAGCGTGCTCCTTCCGTGTCACAGCGTGACAGCTCACATCCATTTTTATGCAATGGCATAGAACAGTTTGCTTATATCTTACAGAAGCTGAGGAACAGGTATGCCACACAACAGTTGTACCCATGATATTAAGAGAGATCTTGTAGATTACATAGATCTTTAAAAATTCCCAAACCCTGGCAAACGACCTTGCGCAACTGTGATGTCATTTCAGGTCAGTGTGCTTTGACTGGTGGTCAGTCAAAATGAATCATCCAAGGAACCTTTGTTTTCACAGTTGTAATCCTTTTTTTTGGTGCACGTTTATATAGCAGGTTGTAGCTAAAGAGCAGAAAACCTCATAAAATTTCTACATTAGGAATTCGAAGGACTTTCCCTTTCGTCCTTCCTTCCAAATAACCTTTCTTTTTTTCAACATTGAAAGGTTGTCTTTATAAGAGGAAATTTACCAGAGACTAGAGTGGTATAATTATGCCTTGTGGATGCTTTTTAATCTTGCATGAATGCCTGTAGAATTCAAGTGTCCACACGGGGAGTTATACCATCAGAACTATAGGGGCATAATTATGCTGGTGAATTCTGTATTGAGACAAATGCTTTATGAAAAGGAATTTTATTTTGGCTCTTTACTTTTCAGCTTATTCATGTTCTGAACTAAAAGAAGGTGATCAAATCAATGAAAATAATGAAAATTCAATGGTTACCAAGGGCTGGGGAAATTGGAAAGTAATAAATATATACGTTTCCTGATAACACTTGTGCATTTTTGTTCTTACTCTCTCACCAGTGTTTGAGTTTGTGAAGGGTTTAGTGAAAGGTTAATAAACAAAGCTTGTTCTTTGCTGAGCCTCATAAACTAATATATGTAATAGCTAAACACTGGAAGAATATTAGAGATTCTTAGCTCCCATAAAAAGCAGCTGGGGCTTCAGGCAAATAGGACACTGGAGAATTAGTTGAATACTTTTTAGTCTCTGTAGGACCTCAGCAGTTAACACTGATCAAATCAGCCATTGGGTTGCTATATGTGAATTTTCCTATGTCCCAGTTAAATTTTAGTTCCTAAATATGTGAGTCCTAGGACAGTAGTCAAAATGTTCTCTACAAAAGTAGCCCATTTACATGAAAATAATTTTCTGTAGGTCAGTAAGGGTGTAGTAACACTAATAATTATTTACAAAATGTGCTTAGAGTAAATTACAAGCATGTCAGTGTAATTGCTGCATAGACTTAAGAGAAGAGCTCAATCATTTTGGTGATGTAATCCAGTACAGCCTTAATACTGACCACAGAGCATTGCACAGTATGTCTTGCTTGAAGACCAAGGTGAACTTCATTAGAAAGATGTCTCGTTCATATTTAAAGAGTTCAGAGAATAAAGAGTCCACCACTTGTACACCAACACTCACTGTTCAAGTGAAGTGTTTTATTTGTGGTCTGAATTTAGCTTTGACTTGTTCAATCTTTGGTGGGTTAGAGAAGCCTTTAGTGCTGGACAGTATTCAATGAAAATACTTAAAGGCTGGGATCAAGGCATCTCAGCCCTCTTTAATTGTTAAGCAAATCTCATTGAGGCACTTTAGTTTCTAACCGTAAGGCAAGATTTCTGTATCACCAGTTTTTCTTGTAGTTTCTTTCAAGTTTTCAAACATCTTTCTTAAGTAAGGACATCAGCGTTGTCAGCAGTGGTATTACTAATGAGAGAATTACAGCAGGAGCTGAACAAAAGTATGCTCTCTCCTTGCTTTTTTTGAAGCATGGAGAAGTTTTTGTTTTTCATATTTCTCATCACAAGCCTTTTATGAGAGATACTTTGCAAGGGCCTCCATAGTATAATATGTTTTTCAAGGCAAGCTTATTAGAAGGAGACAGCAAGATGATACATTGCTGTGATAAACCAGAATATTTGGGTTTGCCCTGGGTAGTGTTGCATATAATGGTAGTGCTTCTCTCCTACTTCATATTCTTTTTATCTATTATGATTTCTTTTAGAGTTGAAAATACAGCCTTTAGTCTTGTAAATATTGTTTATTTTTCAACATGTGTAACCAATATTTTTATCATTAATGAATCATACATCTGTCATTTTAGGTGAAGTACATTTATGAGGAAGCATGGCTGTGCCATTTTCTTTATTTCTTATTTTTCACCTTTAGAACTTTGATGTACTGATTCTTCGTTTTCATCAAAGCCTATCTCTGTATTTTCACCTAATATATTCACCCGAGATAAATCAGTAGAATTAGTCCAAAAAAAATCTTTCCTGTGAACTGAGTGTTGAAACATTGCAAATGGAAGATGAGTCTGGTTTTGGTTACCAGTAGAACTCTGTTATTTATTTTTAATTAATGTCGCATAGAGGTCTTTGCATGGTGTCATGAAATGGTTAGGTAAGTGTTAGAAGGATACAAGTATGTGGTTTTGCATTTGTAGCCCATCATTCTGCAGCTGTTTCAGGCCTGCTGTGCAAG
The DNA here is from genome assembly GCA_910950805.1 of Acrocephalus scirpaceus scirpaceus. Classification (NCBI taxonomy): domain Eukaryota; kingdom Metazoa; phylum Chordata; class Aves; order Passeriformes; family Sylviidae; genus Acrocephalus; species Acrocephalus scirpaceus. Next base: position 30,930,508 of record OU383778.1, read on the forward strand.
CATGCTGAAACATAATATTTAAATTTCTCTTTAGTTAGCAGTAGTTTCTAGTCCTTAACTGTTCTCTCCAGAGCAGGCAGTGTGCTAGTCATAGTAAAGCCTTAGCTAGACTATCTGAGGAACTTTTTTTGTGTTCTGAAAATAGTGAGATCAATTTTATTGTGGTTGTGTGGATTTGTGCAAGGGGCAGAGCACTGCAGACATGCTTAGAAAAGGCAGCAAGGAAGCCCATCAGCCTGAGTTCTGCTTGCAATGTGACCCTGAGAAAGAGGTGGTTGAAACTGTGAGTAAGGAAACTGTCTCCTGCAGTTTGCTTCCTACTGTGTTCAATGAAACAGCATATAATATATATAGTTTGTACATAAATAGGACTGTATTGAATAAATTCCTATCAACAGTTCAAGGTGCAACATACAAGATATCAAAAATCAGCAAATTTTTTTTGTATTTACTGACAAAGTTTATAGTGGTATCTTAGAAAGCCCTCAGTGAAGGGGAATGGAGACAGAAGACAGTGATGAAATTTAACTAAAACTACACAGCAAGTCTGTTTTTCTATCTGGAGTTCTAACTGAAAATTATACATTTCTAGCAGCACTGGGTATTTTTGTTTGCTTTGTGTTTTCTAGTCAGAACAAAACCTTAATATTCACGGAATCATATAGAAAAACTTGGAGTAGAAGGGAGCTCTGGAGATTATCTTCCCCAGACTCTTGTTGGAAGCAGGACCCTTGATGAGATAATCAGGGCCCTCTCAAGGCCGATGAGTTCCCCACTTCTCTGGGTAACCTACTCAAAGTTCAGCTGCTTTCATGGTGAAAAATTTCTTCTTAAACAGAAATGGGTATCCTTGGAAGCAGCCTATTGCCTTGTGGCACTGAGCATCTTGCTGAAAAGAATCTCTGTCATCTCTGTAACAACAATTTAAGTGTTAGAAAATAATGTTCAACCCTAAATTGTCTCTTCTTGTTTGCTGAACCAACCCAATTATTTCAAGCTTTCTTGATCTGTCAAGTTCTCCAGTCATCTGATCAGCTTGACAACCTTCTGCTAGATTATCTCCAATTTTTAAGTATGTCTTTTTAGCTAAGAGGAGCAAAACTGGACAATATTCCAGGTGTGGCCTAGTAAGTGCTGAGGAGAATGGAATTGCTATGTCCTTTTTGTTTGCTGGCTGCAGACATACTGAGGAAGCCCACACCACCATTTGCTTTCATTCCTGCAAGAGCACCAGACTGGCTTGTGTTCAGCTTGTGATCCCTTTACCCTCAATAATACTATTTAGTTTTTGACTACATATAATGAAAGCAAGGAGCAGAAGTCACAAAGCTTCTGGAAGAAAAGGGTTTTACCCTAAAGCCCAATGAGTTTGGCCTTCACCCTCACTATGGCAGACTTGGTTTTTGTTCTTTCCTTCTTTTGGAGAGCTGGACCTTTGTTGCTCCCAACCCTGAGCTGTGCCCTCAGGAAGAGGCTGTAACAAGCCACAGCGTATTCTGGAGTTCCTTCAAACTTACATGTTGCCACAATGATATTTTTGTTTAATATTCTTCTGATGTTTCTGAGACTAGGGACTACAGGTGTGATACCTCCTCTTCTCTCCTCTTGTCTCCTCTCCTCTTCTCTTTTCTCTTTTCTTCCATTAGTTCACAAATGCAAAAGTCCAGAGCAATTTCTCAAAATTGGAAAAGAAAATGTGCTTGCCCAGCTCCAGTGTGATCCTTATGACATACAAGGTCTTTTAAGTTTGGTTTCTTTTCTTTGATATGAATGAACTTGCCTGGAGTTAAGAGATTAGTCATTACTTGAATGGCTCCATCTCAGTGGTGTTGGTGAGTAAGTGGAGCTACCCAAATTTATTTTTTTTTAAAGAAGTATTTACCTTAATGCTTTTAGCATTAACAATGGTGGAACTGGGGCCTTTTTATTCTTTTTTGTACCTCATATAACTTAATTTATGCAATATAGTAACTTGTGATGGGACAAGGAATCTCTTTGTTTTATTTTAGAGGAGCCAGGAAATATCTAAAAATATTTTCAAGTACCACTTTTTTTAACAAAAGCAGCTTGGGTATAATGGTTGATGTACTGGGTAATAAAACCTGGATCAATATTCATTGCTACTCCGATTTTGCAATCCAAGTACCAGAATAATAATAAAAAATAGAAAACCCACCACCACCACAACAAAACCACACACAAAAACCAACAACCATCAAACAAAACCACTGGCATTTTACTTGCACAATACGAATTGTGCAGTTGAGTTCTCCACAATCTATTTTACGTGCAGATTTCAAAAGATGAAAAACAGTAACTTTCATTAAAATATTAAAGGGGAGTAATATTTCCATGTTACCTTTAGAGATATTTTCAACCCCCCGAATTTTTAAATGAGGTAATTAATTTGGAATTTTAGTGTACCATGAAAATGACACACCTTTTATGTCCATTATACTAACAGCAAAGCAGACTGCAGACTGGTGGGCATTTAGTACAAGTACATGGACAAATTCTGATGCAATGGATACCACCTCTTTCTAGGATTTGATCACAATGTCTGAGGAAAAGATATATTCCCATCAGTAAATCCAGAGTGGTAACTACTTCTAAACAACATTAGGAATAATCTAATCTCAGGAAAATCTCAAGGATATTGTAATATGGAAATGTCTGCATCAAGCATGAAATAAGTCTGTGTTGGATTTTGTGATGCACCAAGCAGTGTTGGCTGTTGATTGCCAAAACCTCTCAGATACTGCAGTATCTCTACTTTGTGGAAACAAAGATTTTGCACCAGGCAGAATTATGTGAAACATAAAATCGACCAGTTCATCAGAAGAATTTGTTTCCCTAACCGAGTGCTAAAAGGGGAAGCTTTAATAGAAAGTGGGACTTCTTAAGGAAATCCTGCTGGGTATTCTAAAATCCATGCTTTAATGAGCAGACGAGTTACCTTGGAGAGGAAAGCTAGCCTAGTAAAGAAGGCACAAAGGTGATAATTAAACAAGAAATCAATGTTAAGTATGGAAAAGAGGGGTATAACTGAGAATGAAAATTGAATTGACACAATGTAAAAGACTTTTTGGAGAAGATAAAGGTAATAAGGAATTATTACTAGCCAGTAGAGCTTAAGACAATAAGAAGACATTACCAATGTATTAGAAACAAAAGAACAACTAAATCAAGTATGGATTTCAGTCTTTTAGAAACAAACCAGAAAAGAACCAATGGCTGGAAATCAAAGCTTGAAAAATTCAATCACTATAAAGATGCAGTGAGAGTGATTACACAGAAATAATTTCCCAGTGTAGGTAGGTGGTAAGTTTGCCATTGCTGGGAATTTAATCCAATTGGATATACTTTAATCTGAGTCTGGTAACAGGCTTGGCAGCATCTCTGTGGATGGCAGCGGGGGTCAATTGTTCTGTGCAATCTTTACATCTGTGAATTTGTATTTTTGTTTTGTCACTCCCTTTTTTTATAAACTGTTAAAGAGAACAGAGAGCTCTAATTGCCCACAACATGTTCACACACTCAGCTCTACTTTAAGATAATGACTGAAAAACCTTAGTCTTATTCTTCAGGGCTACAGCTGGCTGCCTGCAGAAAAGGAGAGGTTGATTCTCTAGGTTAATTCTGGATTTTTTAAATTTCATTTTTCTCCAAAGCCTGAGGGGCAGACATGGCTGGTTTTAAAACCTTGGAGACACTGGGTTGCTTCTCTGCAAGGAAGTCTTCTCTTTTATATAGCTGCTATCTTCCATCTGGCTGGGGGATCAGACAGTTTCAGGGTAACAAGGACTTTGAGCTCTTTTTTCTTTCCTGTTCATTATGACATCTAGACATATCTGAGGTCATAATTATGATAATTTGGGCATATCTGATATAAAAAATTCAGTATCATTACCGGGACCTGGGGGAGAGGCATTAGTGTCTTTTTTGGAATTCTTATTAGCTTAATTTCTTCAAGATAGATTTTTGTTTTGGCTTTTGGGGGGGTTTTGTTTGGGTTTTTTTGCATAACCCAGCTCACTGTGGTAAGCAATGATGAACAGGTGAACCATTACACCACACACAAAACAGCAGGTTGTCTGTTCTAGTTTAAATCCTGAATTATAGCTTACTCTTGCTGCAGTAAGACTTATAGGTTACAAATACTGTTTCTTTTTTTCAAAAAAGGGCTGCTGCCAGTCAGGATGCTGATGGAGTTGCAGAGCTGCCACGCAGGCTTCCCAAGTGCTGCTTTTCTGGCTGTGTGCAGCCACCAGCAAAGGGTGTGTTGTACTTGCAGCAGTATTGCAAGTCTGGCTTTCCTTCTGCAGCACTGCTTTAGTTTAAAAAACCTGCTCCTCCAAAGCAAAAATAAACAACTTTACTAACATTGCACTGTCAGAGAGGGAGGATACAATAGATTTGCTTATTGGCTTATTGTTTTGGTTCTGTTGCATTAGTGGGTGGAAAGGGGATGTCAGGAGATACTGGAAGCCAAGCTACATATCATCATCTCCTAAGAGGCAAACAGGTCTGCAGGATTCTGCCTGGTGGCTGTGCTGGCAGGTGTCTCTGCTCTTAAACTACTGTGTTACATGCATGTGAAAGTACTCATGTGCTTCAAAAAGGTCCTCCTTTTCATTCAGGAAGCTGTCAACAGGCACCTATTATCATCCTGCAAAGCTGTGAAAAGGGACCTACTGTTTCATCAACATCAGCATGTTTTCTTCTTAACCATGTGAAGAAAAGGCAGTCTCCCTCTGATATGAGCCCTTATGTATTCTTTTTGTGTGCCCAGTTGAGGGACACCTTTTCAGGTGCTAGTTGTTGTGTGCAAGTGGAACTGGCACTTGCTTGGATAAATAAACATATTGGCTTATTGCGTAAGTCACCTTACCTGTGATAAACCATCTATTCTATGATTTATTATCTGTCATTTTGCATCACATATAACATTATCTTATGAAATGTATATATTTAATTGTGGGGTTATCCTGTACCCATTGTCTCCGAGGTGGCTGAGTACCTATCTATAGCTCTTCATGCCTCAGTAGGGGTTTGTATGTGGGAGCTGCAAGCAAAGGTAAGTCCAGCTGGAAAACTGGAGATAGATGGACTGACAGATATGAAGGGAAAACCCAACAGATCCAGATCATTCCCTGAATGGCAGAACTGAAGAGAACTGGTTTGCTCTGGCTTTGTCTCTTTGGGATGCAAGACATTTGTGTTTGTCCCACTGAAATGCCCTCTTCCATAATACCTTCTAACCTGTGTCCTCATAGTGAGATGCCTCACTTAAAACCCTAGCGCCTCTTCATTCCATGGCTTTTAGCCACTCTTGTTTTGCCTAACAACTGGGAATGACCCAGCAGATGCTGTTCTGGAGGTGCATTCATGCAAGGTGGCCAACCTGTATGTGTCCAGCTGCTACCAGATGAACTTAATTGACTGCTCCTCATCTTTGCTGGCAGCAAAATTAATGAATTTGGGAGCTGCCTTCCATGATGTGCTAAATTTTGCACAGATCTGTTGTAAGATTTTCCTACTTAAAAAATGACTACGCTGTTCACTTCACTTGAAGCTGAACAAACATGACAGAGAGACGGTATGATGCACGCAATCTTGATTTTCTCACGAAGCCAAGCTAAAAAAATAAACCGAATCTGCCTAGGAAAATTTTCAGCCAACGTTTGAGAAGCTTGCCATTAATTATCAAAACGAAGAAGCAGGGTGTGCTAACACGGCTTTGATTCAAACTATCAGAATCAATTTCTCAAAAAATAGATGTGCTGAAAATAATACATAAAACACATTAGACTCGTACACTGCCTGGTACCCCAATTTAGTTTCTGCATCTGGCCTTGTTATAACACTAAAAATCACCTTGCTTTCCCCAAACTCCAGGGGATAAACAGAATTTAGAAGGACCATTATCTTCCTTAGGTGTAAGAGAACCTTTGTCTTTTAAGGTTGTTTATTCAAAGTGAGTAAATTGAACTAGGTCAGCCTGAGTTATGGTGATGTTCTTCAGAGTGCTGTGTTCCTGGAGCATCTCTGGAGGACTGCTACTCTGCAAGGTGTCTGCCACCATCCTGTCCTCTTGGCGGTTGTTGCTCACAGAGCTTCTGCGCTGTGACAAACATATCTATGAAGGCTTTGCAGAGTAGATTTGGATTCATTGATGCAAAAAATATGTAGATACTAAATATGCATTTATTGTATCCCTGTTTCTATTGCTGTAAAGTCAGTATTTTGAAGGCTTTAAAGTTTCTGGAAATGGATTATTGCTTTATTTTTATAACAGCCTTCTGATGCTTATTCACTTGCCATCTATTTTCTGAGGGCCAGACGGGAACTGTGGCTCTTACAAATCATCCCATATATTTTGCATTAATCCAGGCCTTCCTGCACTTCACCTGGTTTTTGCAAATGCAGTTTATAATTAATACAGAACGTGGTTCTTCTTCCCTGTGACTTGGAAATGTTGAAAGACAGCATTCAGTCATAGCTTATGCATCTGGTAGTGTGGACTGGGTTTTTAAAAGAATTCAGAAGAATTAGGCATTCAAATGTCATTAAAATGCTGTGGAAGTGAAGCATATAATCTATTTTTAAAAGCTCAGCCATTATCTATAGCTCTTGGGTTTTTTTCCTCCAATTTAATTTGTGCATAAGCCTGCTTTGGGGAGAGAAGTGGACAGGGCTGATTTTGCTCACCTTTCCTTCTCCTTGGTGCTGAGGAACAGCACTGCCTTAGAGCTTGAGCATGCTGCAGCTGTCTGAGCTCTTTCACTTTGAACTGCAGCTTCATGTACCAATTACAGTACCTGCCCTTCACACAGGTACTGATTTTATAATTAAAACATCATTTTCCTAGCCGTAAAAATGAATGTAAGTATCTGATCAATAAAACTGTTGATATAAATAGCTTGGTGAATATGATGTTGAAAATTATTTACCCATATATATATGTGTCTATTTATCTATCTGTCTATGACATCCTGGAAATTATTTGAACTTTTTCACACTCTGAAATTTGCAGGGAGACAAAGCTGAACTGAAATCAGTGCAGAAAATAAAATTGTACTACAGAATGTAAAAGAATTGGATATGTTGCTTTTAAATACAATGCAATAAGACTATATGTAATATTCTGTCGCATGTCTAAGAGAACACAGATTCTTTCCTTTATATGCAAGAATCAGGAAAGTACAAAATGATGAATATAATGAAGAGGATGATGAGAGATTGATAGGATACAGTCAGGTGAGGAAGAGTAAGTAGGGAGTGAAGTTTGTTCTGCAGTCAGAAGGGATTGCTGCAGCAGTATAGAATATGCAGAGTTGCTGCAGGAAGGAGTTAATCATTGTGCCAGCAATGCTCAGCCCCTATTTATTGCAAAAGAGAATTAATGGTTTTCCTACCTGGTGCTGAAAATAGAAGTCAAATTTGTTTCTTGAAGACAGATAATAATTAGACTGTGAAACTTGTGGCTTTTGGGTCTAAATAATAGGACAAGAATGACTACCCTAAATCAGAACAGAGTGCAGTCTCTTAACAGTTTCTTAGGAGTGAGAATAGGACAAGCACAAAGTGATACTTTTCCCATTTTCCAGCTGCGCACAATGTACATTCTACTTAAACTGTAGATAAGGTGCATCATATATTTGTTATCCCTTGCTGAACTCTTTATCTACAGATTGTTGCAATTATTTATTCCATTTATATTTTTATTAGCACAACATTCTTGTAACAATAGACCGTACTGTGTGGCTGTGAATTATATGTCCGTTTGATTAAAACTGTGATACTTGGTGCTAGTAAGTTTTATGGTAGGATGAATAGTGAGCAAAGGTTTCTTACTTACTAGGTATGTTAGATTCACTTTTATATACAATTATATCTTCTTCTTCGTCTCCTTTTCAAGTTGAAAAGTACTTTCATCCACCCTCATACAGTTACAACAGTATTCTGCTATTCATCTGTGTTGTCTAGGATACACCATTCCTACTTCTATTAAACCTTTGGACATGGATCATTCAGAATTAGGTGAAGTGTTTGGGATGTGGATGCAGTCTAGGTTTATACAGTGGTGTAATATTGTGTCTTTTCATCCTTACATAATGATTTTTAATTCAGTTTATATTTTCTGTCTGCCAGTGAGCACTGGACAGATGTTTTCAGAGAATTCTCAACAAAGAATCTAAGATTCTTGCTGAAGTGATACTGAATTATTTATTTGTTTGTTATTTGTCCCTGTGTATGTACAGTTAGGCTTCCCCCACGTGTATTACTTTGCCTGTATTGATATTAAATAATGTCTACATTTTTTGTTGCTGAATCACTCACTGTTCAGTATAATGACACCTTTTGAGGTATTGACTGTTCTGAGTAATTTGTATCATCAGCAAACTTTACCATCTCATTATTAATTCCGTTTTCCAGATCATCTATGAATATATTGAAGAGAGCAAATTCTAGTGCAGATATCTGATCACTTCACTCCCATGATAAAAACAATTTATTACTATGCTCCAACACATCATGTATCTACTACAGAATTTTCATACTTCTGATAATTTAGTTTCTTTTAGAGCCTTTAGAGAGAGGACTTGTCAAAACATTTGAATTATGGAAATTCAAGAGCATTACAGCAACTGGCATTCTAAAGCTGGCTGACATCTTTAAAGAACTATTAAAATCATGATTTTAATCAAGTAACAGTAAATTGAAATCCCCAAATTTAGTAAAGCTTCTCTATTTGCAAATATTTCATTGTTTGTATACTAAGAATATCTCAAGTACTTTTATTATTCGTACTAAGGTTTCTAGCAGTTAATGACAATTTCTGCAGAAAAGTTATTTACTATGCTGCCAGAAACTCCAGAGTGAGGTGCAGCTTTTCACTGACCCTGAGTGGAGCATGGTTTCTTTGCGATAGACGTCTTCTATTTATTTTCTGTAAATGAAACATCCCTGAAGCAACAGGGAGGGAATGAAAGTTACATTTTATCACAGTAGCATTTGCAGGAAGGTGAACTGTGAGAGTCCCTATTTATAATGAAGCTTGGGCCAACCATGAGTTCCTAAAAATCTTACCTGCAGGTGCTTAATTTCTTTTTTTTTATTAAAAAATGGATATCTGAACTTTATGAACTTATGATTAAACTTTTAAAATAAATTAAAGGTGAGAGGATTAGATGTGGAATTGGAAATGAACTGTGGTATCTTTTGCCTCTAGCTCAGCATTTTGAAGGCAATCCAAATGAGATGTGACAAAGTGCAGTGCACTCTTTTTTTTTTGCTGACCTATGTGAAACTGGAGTTTGGTCTCTGCCAAGTTCTTTGTGTGTGAATAGCCACATCGCTATCCCTGCTACTGTAATTAGCACTATTAGCCCTTTATTGGAATTTAAAATAAATAGGCCACTATTTAGATATCACGGAGACTAAGTAATCCCCTTAGATGATCCACCCAAACTAGAAGAACAGCCAGCTTCTCCCAGCTCTCCCTTTTTTCCACTGTTTGACAATTTGCAAAGCTGAGTTTTAAGTCCAGCTCCTATGTTGCATCCTATATGAAACTTAAAGTATAAAATCCTGTTGAAGGACAGTTCCTGAGTGTTAATTGAGTGAAACTGTTTTAGTCTGTTATGGCTCTTGACTACTCTTGGGCAATTCCTTCCTAATGGGAAAAGCTTTGCAGAATTCCTCATAATGTCCAAAGAGGTGCTCTTACTTCTCCAAGACAGCAAGAGGTGTCTTCAAACTCCAATCTGAACTTCAGACACCTCAAGAGAATAAAGTTAATCTACATTGGCCTTTGCTTATCATGACTCTGATGCTGTTTCTGCTAGCTGTTCATCGTTAGGCTGCCAGAAAATCTTCAGACCTGTAGGTACAACCAAGTTCTCTCTCCTAGTCTTACCACTTCTGCGTAAGACATCATGCAGTAGTAGATGCCCTGGAAGCGAAATGGGAAGTGTTTTTAAGAGAAACATTGCATGCAGCTTAGTGTTGGCATGAATGCAGTCTACAGCTGCTGGTGACCATCGTCCCCCTTTCTTTTTGCTTGACTGAAACCCCAGCTGCTGCTTCTCTTTTCCCTAAAGCACGTAGTGAATTTTCTGTTGCTTCCTCCATCTGAACTTAGTCTCTGCTCCTTGTAGAGAAGAGGAAGGCTTAGCAGCTGGAAAGGCACAGTCCTTCTACCACACTGCTTGCCAGTTCTGTTGCTGGGTGAACAAAGGGCTGGTAATCCTTATTCTGCTGCCGTTCAGAACCACAAATGATGTACAGTGCACGCAATGGTTCTGGACAAAGTATGATGGCACAGAAATCTGTCATTGCTCTTCTGGGGCAGTGATCATTATCCAAATGGTCTCTACATTGTTATAATGGGAAAAATATTGATGGCCTCAATGTCTATTGCATTGGGTTATTTCAAAAGCGATTGGCAATGGCACTAGAACCAATGACAGGCGATACACTACTGCACTGCTTTAGAAGTCCTACATGTTATGTCAGCAATGTGCCAGTATTCAGCCTTCAAACAGATGTGTGTCTTCAAACCACACAAACACTAGCTATTATTATTCTGGAGGAAAAGAGCAGCAGTGCAAATGTGCTTTTTCCCATATTTTTGGGAAACTGTGGACTATTTTAAGTTCTTATTCAAAATAGCTATTTGGCCTTAGTTTTAGAACAACAAAAACATGCTGGTTCCTCCAATGCAGACAAAATCTTAAGCTGTCAATATGCAATTCTTGAAACAACGAGAATTTCAGCAATCAAATATGAGGCAATTCTTGTTTCCCACACTAGGTTAGCACTTTCTTGTAGAGTTAGTTCATGTCGTCATAGTGTGCTCCATGGAGGTGACTCATTTGTGTATTTTGGAGTTCAGACAAAGCCTATTAGCTGACTTTTCGCTGTTACCTTCCACATGTTTTTTCTACATTTGTAAGAGCACAGTCTGCCTGCTATCTGCAAATGAAATAGCTTCTCATCTGTACTTTCTTTACACACAAAGAGATTTCTAAGTGTGTCAGGCCATGGCTGAGAAAGCTAGATTACATGTTGCCTGAAAATTATCACAGGGATCTAAAAAAGATCTTGCTTAATTAACAGATAGGAGTGTTTTTCTGTGCTGGTCCAACTATTTGACAACTGCTTCAGCTTGTAAAGTTGGATATAATTACAAAGGGCTGAAGATCCCTAATAATACAGTAGTTTTTCATCTGTATAGAAGCGTCTATGCCAGAATGGCTATGTTCATATTGGCATTACTGCAATACATGATACCAGATGTACCATTTTAACTACCTTGGTATTGTTAAAATGGGCAGTTTAACATTTATGTGTGTATAAAGCCTTTAAGCAGAGAAATGCTCAATCTGTTCTCCATTTTGTAAAAGTATCTATTACCTTAGGAAGACTGTAGTCACCTTGACAACATGAAGCTTTGCTCAAACTCTATCAGTTCAATTCTCTCTACGTAGTCAGACATGAAATTGAGTTACAGTGGCTTAATGGGTTACCACATGTCAGTGGAGACGAATTTGTGTGCAGTCCAGTAGCCTATTGCCAACACAAGGCAGAAATCATTAAATCAAACAACTCCATTTCACAGAGCTTTTAAAGATTTTTTTTTCTCATGTACGCTTGTAGTCTTAAGAATGAACACACAATCTATTACTGTACTCAGCTGAATACTAAGGCATTATTAAGCAGTAATAAGTTGATCTTGTAACTGAACTACAAATTAGAATTTTGAAATAATTAGATCAATTTTAAATTAGTGAATAGGAACTGAAAACATGTATATTAAAAATATATCTGTCTTATATGCTGATAAAATAAGACCTGTAGTGACTGCATTTAGTTCACTTGTATACTGGTGACTGGATATTTTCAGAGGTAGCTTAGAACACATGATTTGCATTTGAAATATTTACAGGTATGCTTAGGCAGCTTTTTCCCATTTATCCCTAGAATTTCATGTTTATGCTTGTTTCAAGAAAATTGCATGATTGTTTGGACTTCAGACAGTTTTACCTTCATAATGAATTTTCTTTTTTATTTTTTTCAACCTGTCACAGATTTGCTGACATGTAAAGAAACACCTTTGGAGAGCCAAACCACAACAGTATGGAACAAACAGCTATGTTTGGGTTTGATTCTTAACAAAACCATGCTCTTTGTTTTGTAAGTTTTACTAAAAAAGATAAAAATATTATACTTTAATTAATGGCTCAATGGATAGCTCATCTCTTGATTACAATTATGCTTATGGCAAGAACATTACCATCAATTGTAATGCCTGAAAATGTTGTGAAAACTTCAAGAAACCAAGATCTGACTACACATTGTCAGGTAATTCCTGTGAGGTAATGTGTGGAAGAAAAAGAGGGTTCTGCTCTTTCAGAATTAAAAAATACTGTGGTCATATTAAAGCTTATGTTAGTTTCATCTTAGCTGACACTAAAGACCATAATTATTTGCAAGAGAGATTTGAATGTAAATTTTGTCAGCATTTTTTCACACTTCTTCATTGTGAAACAGAAACCATTGAATGTAATGAGAAGGAAGTTAAGAAACTCCCTCTAAGGATACCATGAGTTTCTTAAGTATTGCCACACCCTGTCAGTAAAAAACAGATCTCTTAATTGCAGCTAATCTGGATTGCTTGAAATACTGTACTACAAGCACACAGCCAAATTCTGTTTAGCAGCCATGCTTACAGTTGCTCCTTGTGTCAAAAACTCCGGAGATCAAAATTTTATCACCACCTTTTTTAGGGTACTAACAGATTCTTGCTCTAATTTTTGAGGGCTGGTTGGTTTTTGTTTGTTTTTTTGTTTGTTGGTTTGGTTTTTTTTTTTTTTGTTTTGGGGTGGGGTTTTTTGGGGGTGATTTTTTTGGTTTTTTTTTTTTGGTTGGTTTTTTTTTGCTAATGTAAAAAAAGGGAGAGGAGAGAAAAGAGAAATAACAGCTCTGAACACTGAGCTATTATCTATAAAGTTGATTTATGATAGCTTATGAAATTTACCTGTACTTCAGTCTTGAGGAGAACTGCACTTAGGGAGTAAGAATACTTCTATAACTATGCTCATCAGTTTCTTTTTTGGTATCTTTTTTGAGCCATGAGTAAAAGCACAACTTTTCAAGTAAGGTGGACCTTGATTTCTCATTGACCTCTAAATAACCTGTCTGTAGTAGCTTACTTCTGGTTTACCTGGATTGGATTAGGTTTGGCAAGGTGTAGGTAGGCTGCTTTCCTGGAAATCTGGCTCCCAGGAAGTTAGTTTTCCAGTCAATTGTAAAAAAGTTTTATCAAGTTGTTTTTAATCTTTGTGCAGCATTAAATTACACACTTCATTCCTTACTGTAAATTTTATTCCATGGAAATTACATTGCATTTTGTAACTGTGCTGTGAATGAAGCAAGCCTTAGAACTAATCTTTTCTATTTCGATTTTTTTGTGTGTTCCTATTTATAGATAAGGATGGGCCCAACTGTACACCTTTTGATAAGTAAAGAATAAACCAGTTAATTCTATGATAAGACCTGTCAGAGTCAGTCTAAAGGAACATGTTATTTTTAGTCCTTCTTACTTTTTTGATAAAAGCTTAAAGGGAAGATCAACGTATAACTGAAATTAAGCCCTTGACAATGCCTATTCTGCTGTGTAATTCATAAATTAATGGATCATGAAAAGACCTTTAAAGAACACTATCCATCAGAAATACTACCTTTGTATGTGCAGTGCCTCTATCCCAGAAACCTTGTGTTGAATTTGCCTTACTAGTAGCCTGCAATCCTTTTGAGAAGGGATGAAAGAACCATAAAATAAGTTTATGTTGTTCAGTCACTAAATGTTATAAATGACTAACACAATATAAGCAAACCAGTAAATCTAATCTTTTGCAACATGTATATTTAACAGTCATAAAATCTCCTTTTGGGGATGTTGATATTAGACTTTTGTTTTAGATGCTGCTTGCCATATATCCAAATTACTTAGACCTCTGAATAAAGCTACTTTTTCTTTCTAGAAACAAACATATAATTTCCAAGGTGACAAGAAATATCCCACAGAAATTGTAGAATAATAGGATCTAGTAAATGCTTGCTATTCAAAATAAGTTTACCACCACAGCATCTGAAAACCTTATCATGAAGGTAATAAACAAAGCATGACTTACCATCTGTCTTTTGTTTTTTTTAATTATCCACTTGACAGAGAAAGAAATATGCATATTAGAATAATGTGGGATTGTTTACTGATTTGTTTCCTATAATGACATATAGTGTGATATGCAAATGTGTATGTGAGTGAGGAAATATGCTTTGCATTGGAGATAAAAGGGGGTTAAGCACTTTTCTAATTTTTATTAGATCTTCAGGAATGGCTCTCAGGAAAGCCCTAAAACTATTCACCCCACAGTCAGTTTTAATTTTACTGTCTAGGCTTCATTGTGTGACTGTTGACCATGGTGGTTTCTCTGGAAATTTATCAGTCTTGGTCCTCAGCCATGAAATGGCTTACAGAGCAAGACTTGAAGCATTCATCATTCCGTAGGGAGCTGGACTATTAATCCAGAAACCAAAGAGTTTGCTTATGATGGCTTCTCATTCAGACGAGGTGATCAGGAAGTGCCCCTGACATGCTGTACTTGCCGAAGGGATGCAAGGTCTTTGCCCAGGGTATATCCAGTAGTTGGGTCAAGGAGAGAGCTGACATGAATAACCACAGTCAGTTTATTGTCCTGGCAGGGAGCCTTGGGTACTACCAGAGTCTGGAGAGAGCTTTGTCCATAGATGTTGCTGTGCAAGAGCTTCCTAGCTCTGAGGAATGCAGGAATGCTCCTGAAGCACAGACTGAGCTGGCCAATCACTCCACCATAGACTTTTTGTTTGCTTATGCTTCATCTCATCTAGAAATTGCATTGACTGGAAAAAAGTAAGAGAGCATTTTGTTTTAATAAGACCAAACTTGTAGACTCAAAACAAAGGCTTTAAAAATACACACATGTGACATTTGGCTGCTTCTATGTGGTCTTTAATTTTCTTGATGAATTATTTTCAGAATTAATTTTTGACAGTATTTTTCCTTTTGATTGATACATATAGAATGCTATGAGATTGCAACATGGCAGTTCTCTTATCAAACTGCAAATGGGATCAGAATCAGGGAAGGAAACAGATGCTGCAGTGGTTTCCTTGCACAGATTCAGCCCTTCTTCCCTCTGCACCCCGATCACAGCTGGTGTGTTTGAGCAATGAGGGCAAGCTCGGGGCACCATGGGGTTTGTGGGAAGATTGCTTGTGGCCTCACTGCTTCTCAAGATGCTCTTCTCTACCCTGCTGCTGTTCAGTAGAAAATGGCTCTATGTTTTGGCACTGACTGGTTTGATCTTTCTTGCCCTGGCTTGCCAGCAGCTGGCTATAGAAACTGCTTTTCCCTCTCTATATAAAGTACATTCAACTACAGGTCTTTAGATTTGAAATGTAGAAGTGCCACAGTTTTGAAGCTTAAACTTCCTTCACCAAACTCAAAATAATTTGAGTTGGTTAATTGCCAGGACAAAGTTTGGTTATTGTCTGTAATAATGCATCCGAGGAGCTAAGCCGTGATATGTACTCCATTTGAAAATGGGATGAGTTTGTTTTATTAGTTTAAACTTTACCATATAATATGGAAATGATGAATTGCTGGCACCTTGTTCTAAGAACTGAGTTTTTATGGAACAGGTGCAGAGAGCACCAGATTGTTGCATTTGGGTTGTGGATAAATCCAAATAGATAACACCCAAGTGCTCCATTAATTATGTGTAGATTTAAAGATATTATATCTTTGTATTAGTTAGGTGTATCTTGCACCAAGGTAAGTTTTAAAATAGAAAATCATGTGTGTATGCATATTCTTCAACATGATTTCTAGCTTGCAATTATTGCCTAATACATTTAATACTTCTGTGCCCTTCAGCTCTGTCTCACAGTAAGGAAAAGATTAATTCTCTTACTTCATCCCAAAAGGCAAAGATCATTTTTGTCACTCCTTAGTTATACACTTGCATATATAATAGAAAAGAGTAATTTACTTTTCTGCCTATTCTAGGTAATGTCACATAGAACTTAAGACACACTCACAAATCTGGAATCTCTTGTCAAAATACTTTACAAGACATTTCCTATCTTGTGTAAAACCTTCCCACAGCCACACAAGGAATTAGCTCATGAAATCTCCAATAGCCATTTGGTAGGTCATTTCAAGCTGAAAAATAATGCAGTAAACTTTCACTTCACAGAAACATAGGTGTACTTCCACAAGTAAAGTCATGATCTTCTGAAAGAAGGGAAGAGTATTCTAGCTTGCTTTTAGAGGGCATAGTGTTGGTATCACTTAAATCTCAGAGCTGTGTGACTCTGTGAAGTCCCTCTCTAAAATCTGAGGATGAACATATTTTTATTATGTGGAAATTGATTATTCACTTTCAACAGAGCCTTTTCTTTCTGATGCTTGGCATATACCACTCTGCCAATACTTAGGATTCTTGAAATGGGAGGAATAGGCAATAGTGCTGACCCTTCCCACCCGTCCCACCAGCTAGCAGTGCTGTTCATGTTTGCTACCACATATGGATGTTATTGCAGAATCATTTGTACATCTACAGAGCTGCAGGGTGCTGTATCTCTATCTAAGGCATTATATCCCAGCTTTCTTCCTAGTGATGCTTTTGCACCTTCAATACAAAGCTAGGACTTGAAAATAAAGTTAGAGGTTTATTTTACCTATTTGCCATCTGTACTGTATACACACTGAAGCAATTCAGGCAAAATACAAAATTACTAAAACTTCTGTCAAGATCCAAAGGGGAAATGAATATTGGAGGTTTTACACATCCGAGCTTCTGCTTCCCAGTTTTTGGTGCTTAGTTTACTTGGAAGGGTCAGAAAATTCAAAACTTAAAATCCATGGAGCTATTGCATCTGCCCAGCGCTGGAAATTTCAAGACACCAATTGATCTCAAAACAGCCTTTCATCCTGAGAGGAAATAGGTGAGAACTTTTTATAAGTTTAAATGTACTCTTGCATTGTAATTTGAAGGATAGGTGAGGTGACACAGGAGAAGAGGAGGCACGTACTAAATCGGAGAAGAACTGTACAGACTATGCATGTTATGTGAGTGTTGATGGAACTTTATGAGCCCACCACAGAAGCAGTGGTCAGCTGGGTGGACCAGGAGCCTTCTAAGAACAAATAAGGTAGCTGGGGCGAATGAAAGTCAAGAAGTTTCTCACATTTACCCACTTAACCAATCTAAGTAAACTCCTAGCAACAAAACAGTTGGTGAAAATATTACAACAGCAAGTTTCAGGTTGACTTGCTAAAGACATCTCTGGCAAACAAGGTAGTTGCAGAAGTCATTTAATGTATCTCTACACGTTGGTGTTCAAACAAGCGTACAAGACTCTTGGGGTGGGGCAGTTATGAGAGATTGTGCCCTGCAAAGAGTCTCACCAAAATAAGATTTTAGCCTGACAATATGGACAGGAGTGTTGTCCTTATTCCTTACCCCTACACAGCAAGCCATGTGTCTCCTCTTTCAGGTGACAGACAGGTGTCCAGAAGGCAGATCTCACTGTGTGAAAAAGATGGGAGGTGTTTGCCTTCACTAATTTGTCTAGCTATCAAGCTCAGTTATAACCAACCTCTGGGTCCCAAAGCAAGGAGTGAATGCATGCTTTGCCATGGTTTAAAGGTCTTCATGCCAAACTCTCTCCACTGATGCACTATTATAAGTGCAAATCACGAAGCAATCAGAGCAGGAACCACACCATGCACTAGAACTGTGACACTTCACACTTCATAATTAAACTGACAGCAAGATTAAATAAGGGCTTCTTTTATAAATTGAAAATGAAGAGTACAGGATGGTAAGAGGTAATCTGCCTTCTACTAGAAATGAGATCTGAAACATGAATTCTTGTGTTTGTACTGGATAAGATCCTATTCAATGCTGATGATGTAATATGTAAATGTTGGATGGAAATATAAGATGATTTACCTTTATTACATGTCATGCTGTGTAATGATTATCTAAAATATCTTTTTTTTTGTCATGATTTAAAAACATATTGTGTCAAGGAAAACATGCAAAAGAAAGATTTTTTGAACACTGGGTGTGTGCATATATATTATCTTACAATGCTTACTGCTTATGAGGATATAGAAAATGAACTGTTTATTCTCAAGATAAGTTTAAAGTATTAATTATTTTGCATGTTCTTTAATAAAATTGGTACTTGCAAAGAACTTTACTTAGAAAATAATTCTTTTTGGGCTTCACTTTTGCTAATTGTGAATATTTAAATGAGACTAAGATTTGCCCTAAAATTGTTAAAACTATGTATGTTTTGAATGATAACTAATTTCTAATAGCATCTATAAATCACAGTATTTACATTCCTGATCCAAAAGACAACAAAGAAGTCACAGAGACAAAATACTTTACTTATCTGTAGATATATGCCATAATATGGAAACATAGAAAATATTTTTTCCCCTAATGCTTGTAGTTTTCATGCTTTGTTTTTCTAATTCAGAGTGCTTCAGCTCAGGATCGTGGTATCTGATTGTGGAACAGCTCCATGAAGAGAGATTGTGAGCAATACTTCCTAGACTAGCTGAGACCCCTGAGACCTGGGGCAGAATGCTCATTTGGATAATGAGATAAGATCACCATCAGGTAGGTCTTAAATAGGAATCTCCAACATTTGAATCTTGACCACCACATTCCTTGCTTTTAAATTGTTGTGGTCTGTTTGGTGTTTTCCTGAATGTATTAAATCTTTTCATCCTCAAGAACTAGTGTAATTTTGATGGTATTATTAATTTGACAATATTTCCAGATTTATTAAAAAAACCCTCCAACTGGATTAACTCCAGGCTAGTTCAGACATGTACGATTGCATCGTAAATAAATTTGATTGACATACCTATACATGTCCTTTGTTCACCATCCTATTATCTAGTTAAAAACTATGCCTCTCAAAGAATGAAATAGGTTTTAAAAAGATGTAAAAATGAAAAAAAAATTAAGTTCTTTTAGTCTGTTTACTGTTGTTCTTGACTATGCAACTGTATCACATATTTAACTTTTATATACATGATAGCTTGAAATGTACTTAATTTTTGTTAATGAAAGGTGCAATTTTCTTCTGTTCCTTTATCTCAAGGAATTGTGGCTCTGAGATAGCATGATGACTCATTAAAATATTGAGACAGTGATATTGCTCAAACAGAGTGGCATAAAATCATGCATAGATGTCTCTTTATGTTACACTGTCATGATGTCATTATTGGAAAATTCTTCAGTGACATAGAGTCAAATAAGTATTTCTTAATAAGAGCCAGGTTTTATATTTTTGAAAATACTTATTTTATTGCAGAAATTGAAGTTTTGACTGTTCCAAATTTTGGTATCATCACTTCAATATAGATAAATATAAGTGATACCCATGAAAAAAGCAATCTTAACTCTCCTTGTAGAGTGATGGGCTCTGAATTAAATGTTACCACTTAGGAATGAGATCTCAGAATTTTAATGAATAGTTCTTGTGAAGCCACCAATTTAATGCTCAGCAGCAATAAAAATGTGAATTGAATGTTAGGAATTATTAGAAAAGAAATAGAGAACAAAAGAAACTGCATGAATTCCTACAGAGTTCGTGTCCCCTCTTCTTAAAAAATGTAGTGGAGAGCTAGAAAAAGTTCAGAGAAAGGAAACAAGAAAAATGTGGAAATGCCTTCACATGAAGAGCGGCTTATTGGTCTTCTAAGATTTTTAAAAAATAATAGGGAGACTCCTGGTTCCTCACCTCTTTACATCAAGATCTAGTTGTCTATGATCCCAACATGTAAACAGTTCAAACCTACTTTATATTTTTCCTTATGTGGTGCGTGCTTAGTTGTGCAATTTGTTGTTGTGTGTTATGTGTGCTGTGAGCTAGCAGAGGCAAAAAAAACTGCACAAAAAAAATCCATGGAAGAAGATCCCATTGCAAAAAACTGAGCACAAACACATTAGTGCTAGCACAGGAGATCCCAAACACATCTTCTGGGAAAGCCATCGCTGTGTGTTTTCATCAAACACTCTGTGTTTCTAGGAATCTGCTGTTGATTACTGTTAGAGACTGGCTCCTGGACCAGTACTTTTGGTCTGAGTAGGACCATTCCTACAATGTGTAGCAGCATCAGAAGAATTTATCAGTGCAGGAGCTGGCCTGATTAGGTAGTTCTACTGAGAGCAGATGGTACTTCTTGAATCTGGAGTTTGTGGCTGTAGGATAAGTTTATGTGTTCAGATGTTGATGCTTGATATGAACTAAATCTCAAGAACTCAGGATGAATGCAGGATGAAAGGAAGAATCTGTGCTTCTTGGGACTAGTGCTGTAGGCTGGCTGAACAGAAAACAGACTGGGGGCATGGACAAGAAAATGACAAGAATAAACCTCTCTGAAATAGATAACTGCTGGCTTCAAACTCTCTTGTAGCCTGTGGTGAGTGCATGCGGTTTTAACTCCCTGCTCCTAACTTGATAATCATGGTCTTTGAAACAGTGCATAAAGAGTAATGTCTACACCATGGTGATTTGCTATGAAATGTAAACAAATGCTACCTTTTGCTTGCCATCTGATAAGGCTGATGCAGATTGATGGTGGTTGTTTCTCACACCATCCTCTTTAGGTAGGTGAGAAAGGCCAAGAGCATGGAACACAGCTATACAACAGAGCCTCAAGGCCAGTTAATGTGCCCAAGCATGCTATTAATCAGTGTAGGTATAGCCAGAGTGCCTTTTTAGTGTCTTTTTAGTGTCCTTTTACCCAACTGACAAGAGTGGGAAAAAGTGTAAGTATACACTCTCTTATTTTGCAGAAAAGCAATAACTGTGATTCTGGTTTATATTAGAGCAGCTTGAAAAAGTGCCCTGCCCTGGCAGCCCTCTAGACTTTATGTCCAAACTTAGATCACATGTGTTCCAGCTTATATCACATATAACTACGCAAACACTTGCTTACTTGAATAAACCCCTGGGCTTCTGAGCACAATTATATCAGCATTTGGCTAAGTTCAACATTTATGTTCCTTAAGGAAGGCTATCACTTAATTTTTGCTTTTTCTCAAATTTAAACAAAGCCATGAAATTTCAAAATTTACTGAGAAATGACATTTGGGAATTGCTTTACTTGAAGTAATCAAAAGAACTCTTTATCAAAGACTTCAATGAAATCGAACCAGTTTGTTTTTCCTTTATGATTTCAACTTTCAAGTGATAACATATTTGAAACATAGTATATAGTGATTTAAGTGATGAGGTCCAACTGAAATTATGTAACCTTTTAGAAGTAAAACCAAATAATTTTCTTTAATTTTTTTGATAAACTCAATACATTTCTACAGATCATTGAGTCAGCACTTGCTAATGAAAAGCAGTTCTTCTGGAACTGCTTCAAACAGTTCTTGCAGGATATAAGACTTTTAAAATTCCAGACTGTAGATAAAAGCCCTCCTCCTCCTAGAAAAAAAAGCAAAAAAAAAAAAAAAAGCCTTTTACTCTAAAAAGCAAAATTACTCAAACTAAACAAATGTTTATGTTTTGTGCCTGCATGTCACACATGAGTGCCTGTGAATATAGTCTAACACATTTGACAGTTCTGCTGGTCTGGTTTAGTACTTAATTCTGTTTTTTTTTATCCCCCAAATTTTTGCACAATATCTGCTTTCATCCCTACTTATTAATACTGGCTAGAGTCTGTGTTATATTCCATCCCATACAACAAAGTTTATAGGAGCATTTTGAAGTTAAAACAATATTCCAGCATCAATTTTATACTCTACTGTATTACAATAACTCTTTCATCTTTGTTTTTAAATGCTATTTTGAAAACCACAGATACTCAGGCTTCATACCTTGCTCACCAAAGGAACAAAGACTGA
Source organism: Acrocephalus scirpaceus scirpaceus (assembly GCA_910950805.1). Taxonomy (NCBI): domain Eukaryota; kingdom Metazoa; phylum Chordata; class Aves; order Passeriformes; family Sylviidae; genus Acrocephalus; species Acrocephalus scirpaceus. Next base: position 30,952,509 of record OU383778.1, read on the forward strand.
ACACTGCTTGGCTCCAAGTGTCAATCAGGACATAACAAGTTAAACAGCAGTCAACACATTGGCAGATGAGTAACACCGAGTGGTTACTAAGCAGTGTCGAATGCTGTTTGTCCTAGTCTACCTCAGCAGCTTAATGTGTTTACTTATTCATCTGCATCTGTTAGGGTGTAGCCAATGTCAGTAATGGGTAATTTTCCCAGTAGAGGCAAGGTTTTGGGGCTCGTCTTACAAAACCATCCAGACCTGGAGGATATTAAACTGTGATTAAACTAATTGATTTCAATAGGTGCTCATCATGCAGGCTCTGGCAATGCACTGTGATGAAGAACTTTAGTGTGCCGTGTCCCTTGGATGACAAATGTGTATCACACTTCACGCAAATTCTCCTATCAAGATGAGATTCTTTCTATCACAATTTGGATGTGTGTTTGGTTTTCCTACAGCTGTACCCCATGCTGAGTGGATTCACTTTATCAGTCTCAGTTTCCTACTTGGGAATAGTCTGTGGGTAAGTCAGGTTCTCATCAGTGTAAGATGTTACAATTTAACGCCTATTACAGGATCTGATTAAGCAAATGGAAATGACCTAACAAGTTGTCCCACATGTCTGCTTAAATACTCCAGTGGTAGTATTTACTGTGCCCTGACTGGTAGATCTGGCTGTGGAGGTGGCAGTTTGCTGTTTCATGCTTGGTCTTCCATTGAGGTGGATCTGAACGCAGAGACTCCACTACTCCCATCTTTGTGCCACTAGCAAGGAGTGGGTGAGCAAATGATGTGAAAAGCAGCACCATGGTAAGGACTGCTGAGGAGATAGGAATCCCAGCAGCCTATAAAGGGAGGGACTTAGGGAGTGGGGCAGGACAGAAACCTAGCCCACTTTCTCCATGCACTGCCAGTGCTCACCTGCTCGATGTTCTCACTCTGGCGTGGTTTTTTTTTACCTCTGAAAGACATTATGAGCATCCCCAGGACCATTTTTTGTGCCTTCCTCCCTTCCTATCTCCTGTGGAAACAAACTACTGGCAGCTTGTCAGCCTGGGTCGTGTGTCTTATATGTTGACTGTAACTTTTATTTAAATAACTTAGCATGAGTTGAGGCATGGACCTGTGTGTTTGGGGGAAGAGGGTCCCCAGAGATACTATATTGGGAAAATTCTCAAGAGCATAATGTAGCATTTCCTCTCATTTGGAATAGCCTTTATTTCACCACAGTTTTCATTTCAGTCTGTGCTGCCAGATGAAGGATGCAATAAGCTTGATTAAATTTCCATGATTTATATATCTGCAGCACATTGAGTCCATAATTAAGACAATGGGGGACAGAGGCCCCAGCTGTGATGTGCAAACAGAGACCTTCACATGTCAGACAAGAGAGGAATGTGTGAGAGAATACAAGTTAAGACTGATGCAGTATTGATCAGTGTACTGGGTGTCAGCCTGTGTATATTAGTATCTTACATCTTTTGGAACCACATCAGAAGAAAAGAGGGCTAAGGTGAGTTCTCCAGTAACTTAAATTATATTAATTTACTGAATTACAGAGAGATGTTAAACAAGAGTCAATTGGGAGAAAGCTGATTGAAATATAGATACCTGGTATTGTGAATCTGGAAAAAGAGTGGGGCCATGGTGAGAACCTGCAGGTACCTCCATGGAAAACTGGAAGAGAAATCAGGAAGATCCTCTCACTGACCCACTTAGGGAAGAGGAAAGAGGAAATGACCAAGCCAGGTAAATGAGGGCAGGATTGCATGATGAACAAGAAAGCTAATTGTGCTGAATGCTGCTGATGGATCACAGAGGGTGGGGAAATAGCAATGCTCAGTTTTGGCTGAACATAGTTCTGGGGAGAACAATTTGAAAGGGATGAGAGCAGGAAGCTCATCTACATATGACAGATGTGTACCAGATTGCAAGTAAAATACATGAATATCAGTAAGGTGAATTTTTATACAATGCACTATAACTTCAGGATAAGCAAAAGAAAGAACATAGGAATATACAAGTTAATGTATGGCTACTCTGTAAGCTTGTTTTCAGATTATGTTGTTGTAGGTACCTCTCTGACAGCAACTGAAGTAGCAAAGCAGCATTGAGTGACTTTGTCCCAGTCCCACAGTAACAGGCATCTTAGTTTCTACCCCTGCTTGTCATGGGTGGCCATGGCTTTCATGTCAGAAATCCCTTACTCCTGGTCTCTGTTAGCAGTTCTAACAGTGAGACAGATGTGTGATCCTATTCCTGACGGATAGCGAGACCCGCAGTAATTGGAAATAAATGGAAAAATCAGACAGGGATATAAAAATTAAATAGGTTTAAGGTGAATACTTTTCAGCAGTTGAGGAGGAGCTCAGAGTGACCAGATAGCATCTGCTGAGAAATAGGAGGATTTTCTCTGGATTTTAGAATGGGGGAAATCTACAAAACAATGGTGAGCTGTTGAGCCCCCCAGTTCACAAGACAGTGGGGAGAAAAAAGCCATACTGTTTTTTGTGAGCCATACTGTGAGAGAAAACACATGTGTGTTTTCTCTCACACATCTTGGGATACAAATGGACAGGCAGTTTGGCTGTGAGAGACTCCATGGCTGGTGCCAAGCACAGCTGCTTTGTCATCTTTTGGGGGTGAATAACCCAGTTTCATTCTGCGTGCCTGGCAGGCTTCTCCTGAATGGTTCAGGGCAGGTGTATCGCTGCCCGTGTCCAGGCTCATGACACCAGGTGAGCTATGCAGCCCTAAAGGTCGATGGTGCAGTCAGTGGCAGCTATCCTAGGTTTCAGGAGATCCTCAGAAGGAAATGGGAATCAATCACAGTGTTGTAGCAAGATAGGGGCCACACAATTCCTCCTGTGGCATGGATGCCTTTCATGTTGATGCAGCTCAGATGTCTCTGCATCTGTGTTGACAGAGGCATCCTAAATTAGCCCAATTGATTGGGGCTTTTCTGTTCCGGGTTATTTCTCCCTTTTGTGCCTGGTAGGGTGGTAACAGGAACTGGGAACATCTCTGCTAGTGGTGTCCTGTCCTCCTGGCCTTCCTCCGCCCCAGCTAGACAAGTGGGTGAGAGCAGCTTTTAGGATGCTGACAGGCCAAGCACCTTTGTGTAGGGCTTTCAGAGGTGCTGCTGGGAACAAGATGATGCAGGGGATGAAAGGGCAGTAGTGACCTCACCCCTGCCATCTCCCTGGGGCCAGGCCATGCAGCAGCTTAGGTGTTAGTGGGGACAATGGCAATGGCAGAGAGATCATGGCCGTTTTCCCCTCCTGTCGAGTAAAGCATGGTAAGAGCCGTGAGTTCCCTCCCCACCTCTCTGCTGCGAGCAGCACAGACACCCTTCCTGCAGCTCGGCGTTCCTTGTTCATTACCATCTCCTTACCTCCACACCTGTTTGATATTACATATTCAGTTTGGAAATACTGTCCTTTTTGTCCCCTTTTGCACCATCTGTTGACACAATCCCGTGTGTGTGTCTGGGTAAGATCCAGCTGGCACAAGCAGGAGGTGAACACATTCACATCTCCTGAAATTGCTGATTCAGGGAGGGGAGGCGGGGGACACACACACGCTCCAGAGCCCCACACCCCGATAGCGCCGCAGCTGAGAAGCCTCTCATCGCCCTGTGCGATAGTGCCAGGCGTTATCAATGCACAGCCATCCTTTCACCCGCGCCTGCCCTCCCCGCGCCCCCGACGTGCCTGTTGTAATCGGGGGAACAATGGCAGAGGCAGAGTGCCCGGCACAAAGACAACAGCTGCACTCCCGGGTCGGGCTTTGCAGCCTCCCCGCACAATGGCGATGTGTAACCCCATCCCACTGCCCGCCTCGGAATAATTTATTTATAGATGCAATATCTCTTTCACTGGCCTATTTAAGAATGTCTTCTCATAAATGCATGGAAATTGAAATTATTCTCTGCTTTTCCCCAGAAAGATTAAGGTATCTGTTCCGTATAGATAAATAGCACAATTTTGGAGAGGAAGAGGGAGAAAAGCTGTTGGAATATATGCAATGAAGGATGAGGAGGAGTTGATTAATTGTGATGTGTGCACTTTTTAAAATTAAATATATTTCATTATTAGTGTCTTTGCAATAATAGGCATATGTTTAAAAATAGGAAAGAAATATTGAAGTCAGGAAAAAAAAGCCCTCTTAGGCAATGAATGCTAGTCTTTCCTCTGCAAGAGATGACTGGTTGCCTCTTTGGTAATAAAACCTCTTTCACCCTCACAGACTGTAAGTGTGAGCATCTGCTTAGGACAGAGAATTTTCTACCATCCAGGAGACAGTGAATCATCTCTCTCATGAAAATATGGTTGGTTCAGCACACTGCTTGCTTCTCTTAAATACAGCATGTGCAGCCTATGTATCATCTAAATGTGTAGTGTAACACAAGATCAGAAATGAGGACAGTCTCTGAGATCTCTAAAAAGAAAAACCAGTAAAAACTTTCAATACCCTCCATATTTTTAATAATATCTCTTTAATTATTTTTTTCTTTATTTTCACTACAATTAAGTTTCATTTTATTTATCTAAATCCTGATCTCTGAATGCAAACAAGTAGTAGCTTGATGACAGCACTTTCCCGTGTTAAAAAGTTGCTTTAAGGATCAGGAACTTGGAGTGCTTCATCCATCCACGTTTATTGTGTGTGTGGACATCTCTGTGTAAAGAAAACATGACAAGACAGTTTTCAAATAGAAAAAAGCTCTGGTGTTGCTAAACACTCTCCAGACACCTCCACTGGATTTAAAAACCAACTAAAAGCTCCTCATGATATGAAACACACTTTATTGGTCACTCTGGAAGAATTCTTTTAATGAAAACCACCATATATAACATTATCATTTCTGGTTCAATATAAAGTGTATTGGAAAAAATGCATGGCCTCTTTATATCATCCTCTCTTCCATCCCCTGCAGTCCACAGGAAAAGCCTCATGACTGGCAGCTGTTTGACTGCCCTATTATCTGAGCCTGCGTCCAGTCTGGCTAATTACAGTCACTGATTACTAAACACTGAGCAGCACTGTCACCTGCCTTAGCCTGACAGGATTATACCATCTGTGCCACATGGCCAGGGTATGGAAAGCTGGTGAAAGGTCAGAAAAAGGGGCAAATAACCCTTAATGGGAGGTAAATGTATGTTTACAGACGTGACAGCTGACTGTCATTAGAGAATATATACGTATTCACAGCTGAAGATACTTCTCAAGGAAGAATAAGGGGCATACGAAGTGTGGCTTTGTCACACAGTTGGGTTTTTTTCTGCCCCCCAAATAGGTGTTATTCACTGGGAAGAGACTAAATACACTTCTGTCAGACACACTGAAGTAACACAGAACCAAATGTTTTCCCTCCTTACCTCACCAGACCTTGTCTGCCCAGCATCAGCAGTTTAGAAAACCCGATCTAGTGAAGCTGGTGCAAGCCTTTGTGCAGGTGAACTGTCTGCTTTACAGGAGCTCATTGGGCTTTTGGTTTGTGTTTGCAGAGGCACCAAAATTAAGTCTACTGGGTAAAGAAGACTGGGCTACTCTCAGGGAGCAGTGCAGGAGCCCTAAGCAGAGGGTCGCCACTCTCCAATACCCAGCTCCAGTGGATGTCTTGCCTCCTCCTACCTGCAGTGCCTGCACGAACATTGCTCCTTCCTGCACCTCTTCTCTCACCAACACCTAAATGCTTGTACCTGCCCTCTGCTCTACCCAAGCCTCTCTTATGGCTTTTCTTCCCCTGCATGCTAGAAAGTCTTCTCTCTTTTCCCAAGTACCTATGACAATGCACCCTTTCCACAGAAATCTTCCTGTATTACCTCGTCCTTGTTTTATGTCTCCATGAATTTAGGTTATAACTCTCCAAAAGGGTATTTTGCAACTTTTTCTGTGTATCTGGGCTGAGCCCTCCTGAGGTCAGAGTGGCATAGTGTTTATTCACTGCCATGTCAGATCATTCCAGCTCAAATCTGATCCCTTCTACACCTTGGAGGTTATCTAAGTTGTCCTGAAATCACCATAATTTGATGGCGTGGAAATCTTTTCTTGCTTACACCAGTCTCTGGAGCCTTTTGCAGGCAATATATACCCAAGAGCATCCATAAAGTGGCCTACACCTGACAGTATATGCCTCTGGGTCCCCTCAGCTTGTCCAGGGCTATTATCTGTGGAGAGGATGGTGACACAAAGTCTGACATGGTCTCATGGTTGTCAGTCTTCTGTTATCAGCTGCTCAGTGAGTTCCACCATCACCTGCTATGGCCACGCCCCCAAGTTTGGGTTGTGGTCTGGTGGGTAGGGAGTATTCTCCTCCTTGCTGTATTCTGCTTGAAATATGCAGATTTTTTAGTCAGAAGAAGCAAGCAGTCTGTGCAACTGGAAGTGATTTATTTCAGCTAAGTTGTGGTGTCATACGCTTACTACCTTGCTTTTATTCTCCTTGGATTTCTTGCCTAGACATTCTCTTTTGCTGTCAAATGTGTATTATGTTTCCCCAGTTGTGTTCAATTTTTCTGGTCATTATTTACCAGGTATTTTAATATGTGATTCTAAGATAGATGTTTGACTGGAAAAAATGACTACTAATGGCCCTGCATACATCAATTCACACCTTACAGAAAAACACATGAATCCCCAAAAGGTGCATATATGTCATAACTGAAGCAGTCTTACATTTAATGGAGTGTAATCTTCTCAGAAATCAAAACATAATTTATTTCATGTCAAATAGATGACCAACATTTGACAGCCACTGAGTAGAGGAATTTTTCAAAAGGTATCAAATCAGGGTGTCTAATGCTCTGAGTTTTCATGGCTGACCTATGTGGTTTTCTAATAGTTGCTCTGGTTTTTTCTTTTTGGGGAGGGGGGCATTTCTGGTGAGTTCTTGATCTCAGGAGCAGACACATTCAAAAAGCAACTTCATATACACCTGTGTGTACCTGTATACATTCACTAGTCTGCCAGTGGAGTCAGACTATATGTTGTGAGTGGCATCACCATCCAGGCTGGGACTGGGGTACTGGAGCAGAGGTATGCAGTGATGATCCAGAGCACTGGGAGGAGAGCAGCAAAATGAAATTCAGTGGTACAAAATGCATGCATTTTTTCAACCAGTGCTGAGACTTTCTGTTGGAAAGTGAAAAGGAATACAGTTGAGATGTGCTGGTAGACTTCAGTTGTTGGGGTGCTACTGATGTGCTGTAGCTGTGGAAATCCCAGGTTGATTCTGAGACACGCCACTTTGAGTGCAGGTAGAGAAATACTTTTAACTCATTTGGTTACCAGCAGTTACCCTTTTGCCTCTTGACCCTCCTCTGGATGAATACAGGCAGGCCTGGTGCTGCCTACAAGCCTGGTCAGCCATGCCCAGAAGAGATAAGTGCAAGCTGAAGCAGGTGTGGAAAGCACTTCCTTGGATGAACAAGGGACCTGGCAGCTTAATTTGAGAGAGACAGCTTAGGCAGTGTAGCTCATTTAGCTCCTCAAGACAAATGCTGGGAGAGAAAAAGATGTGATTGCTCACTCTAAATTTATCAGCAGAGGCAAATGCCAGAGAGGGAGAGGAACTATTTAAGGTGAAGGACAATGTTGGCCTAAGAACAAATGAGTGCAATCTGGCTATGAATAAATTTAGGCTGAAAATTAGAAAAGGGTTTCTAACTATCAGAGGAGTGAGTTCTCAGCTTTTTAATAGGAATTCAAGAAACCCAATTCCTATTCAGTCCAATTTGATAAGATTATTAAAAAGCTGCCTGTGATAGGAGGGAACCAGTCTATGGCTTAGAAGGTTTCCTCCATCTCTAAGCACTGATGGATCCAGGTTGACTTGACTGGAATTATTTAAGAATTTTCAAAAGTCAGGACTCAAATTGTCAAGAGAGTGTTACAAATTTTTGATTCTTTGGACTGTAATGTCTCCTCTGTATTTCTCTGGCTTTTCTATGCACCTGTAATTCATGGAGGGTAATTCCACCCCTCCTCCCCATTTACTCACACTGGGTATTATGAAAACACCCTCACTGTGGTATTATGAAAATATACTATTTACTGTTTGTGTAGCACTCAGGAGTGCTGTGAGGATGAGTACCAAAGGAAAAAAAGCTGCACTGAAATTAATAATTTTGGCTGCACAGCTAGGTTTGAATTACATCTAGTAAATCATGCCTAGGGCAACATACTGAGTGAGAAGAAAATAAAATATTGAATAGTTGCTCATTAAGTGAACACCAGCTACTCCGTGAACTGAATGAGGCAGAGTCCCATGGAAAATAAAGTATGTGATTTTGTAATTGAAGATTAGAAGAGGGCTGAATTAAGATTGCACAAGCCTTTCCTTATGCCTTTCCAGAATCAAGGATCTGGACAACCAGGGTATCGGGCTCAGCCAGCATGTGTCAATGAAAGGCAGGTCTTGCTGGAGCAACTTGATCTCATTCTATGACAAGGGGACCTACTGCAGTGCTGGAGTGAGTCCAGAGAAGGGCAGTGGAGCTGGTGATGGGTCTGGAGCACAGTTCCTATGAGGAGCAGCTGAGGCATCTGGGGTTGTTTAACCTCAGGAAAAGGAGGCTCGGGGTGGGGCCTTATTGCTCCCTACAACTGAGGAAGCTGTGGTGAGGTGGGGGTTGACTTCTTCTCTCAGGTAAAAAGTGATAGGTCCTCAAGCTGAACAACGGGAGCATCTGATTAGACATCTGGGGAAATGTCTTCACTGAAAGGGTTGTCAAGCATTGGAACAGATTGTCCAGGAAAGTGCTGGAGTCACCATCCCTGGAGGTATTTGAAAGAGATGCAGCTGTGGTGCTCAGGGACATAGTTTAATGGAGGACTTGGCAGTGCTGGGTTAACAGTTAAACTCGAGCATCTTAGAGGTTCTTTTCAACCTCAATAACTCTATGATTCTATGAATAGCCACCCACCCTCCTATCTCACCAGCCTGCATGCAGGGAGATGCTCTGGGGTGTACTGTGTGAATACCCCCCACAGTACTCTGCCCTTGGCACAGGCAGCTGGAGAAGAATGGGAGGGTTGAACCAGCTCACCCACAATCAGCTTCTCAGAGCCAGGGAGAGAATAGTGTTCTGTCTTGTGGAGAAATTGGAAATTTATTTCGTCCCAGCTTGGAACTCATCCTGTCTCTAGAAATTCTGTGTAAATGCAAGTTGGAGGAGTGATTAAAATCTTGACTGTTGAGCCAAGAAGATTGGGTAGCTCAGGCAAACTACCTCCACTGTGAATTTTGAGGTGTAGCTGGCTTAGAATGCAGAGCTCAGGCTTTGGTGGTCATATCAGGACTACCACACAGACTGCCAAGGAGGAGTGGGTACTTACGCAAGAACCTGCGTTCATTTCAAACCTTGCACTTTCTTTGAAAGCAAGAGCTTGGAAAAAAAGGTGGAAGATACAAATGAGGAAGAAACCATTCTGTCATTATTTTTCAAGCTATTTGTAGCACTGTGGGTCATACATGAAATAAATGTCAACAGATCACCATGGGTAAGTTATGGAGTTATGACTGTGGCAGGAAAAGCTGCCACTGAATTGGTGGCTGGCAGTAGCTCTCCCCAGGGCACACAAATACTGATATCAGTGCGTATGGCTTTATTTGAGCTGGAGTGCCTGGTATGCCACCATCAAATGCTGAAACAAAATCTTGCTATTTTTAAAATAGCTTTGATATAAAGGTCAACTACTAACACATGTAGTGAGTTTGAGCCCTTCTGTTTCTTGGCACCTGATGTCTTCCTCAGCTGAGGACTGGTTCCCAGAGTGGGGATGCTCACCTCTTTCTGGACACTGCATTTTCAAAGTGGGCACTACTAACAAAGCAAGCAAAACCTCGGCCAGTTCTGAAAATCAAATTCTTCAAAAGTTATCCAAGAAGCATATATTTCTCAGCCTTGGGAAACAGTATTATTTATAGGCCCACCCAGGATACTTGGCTGGATATTTTCTGTGTGAATTGATGCAAAGGAGTGTGGTGTGACTGTATGTACTACACAAAGGCAGACACACCCCATATTTAAAATATTCCTGGTTTACTGTAGTCAACCATATTTTCATGTTTGTTTGTCATAGCATGCAATACTAATTATGTGCTGATGGCACATTCTTACTAACTGAAAATATTATCAAAAATGCAGAGCTATCTCGAGATGCAGACTTTGTGACAGCAATGTTTGCTATTGAATCACAAGGCACAGAAAGCAGTGATTTGCACAAGAACATCTAATGCATAAGAAGTGTGCTGAATACTACTTCTGCACAGGAAGAGGGAAGGAAGAAAAACATATTCATCTCAGTAGTGGTTAAACGATAGTGCAAACCAGTAATTACGTGTAAATTATGACCTTGCCCCCTTAGAGTCAGCTCCTCGGTAAACATGACTACTTTTAATTTCCATGCCCTCAGCAATAAAAGTCACTGTTTTCAGACTAAGTTCAATTCTTTTCTTCAGGTTTCTTTTCTCAATGAAAATATGTGTTTTTGGACTTCAAAACCTTCAATGAAATGCTGGGCTTTTTAACATTTAGGGCATTATAATTGAAATATAAAACTGATGGTAAAATATTAGCTTTTATAAATTTTACTCTCTTCCTTTAAGCTTTTCTATCATTAAAAGGCATTACAAGTTTAAAATTTAGACACTTTTAAACATACTTTTTTTTTTTTTGACATTCTGTAATGTTTCCAAAGCTGAAGAAATGCTAAAAAAGTTGTAGAAAATAATGTAATTAAAGACATGGATGCTTTTCATGTAATGTACATGGAAATAAAAGAAAAAATACAGAAAGAACGTGGGAGAAAAATGGGAAAGAGGCACAGAAAATTTCTTTTAAAAAAGCATGGGTTAAGAGTACATGTTAAAAAGTAATGGAGAATCTCACTGAACTGGAAGTGACTTAATTAATGGAAATAATTTCCATTTTTTAGTATTTCTAATTTTTCTATTTCTTTAAACAATAAGAGGAAAATAATAACTGAACCCCAGAGCTTGCATATTATCATGCATTTCAGTGTGACAAACTGTAGTTACACACAATTATGTGCTATCAGTTGCTGAAGTGGAATTTATTATTTCCTACCTTAAGCTGTCCTATAAATTTGCTCTGCACTGTTAAGCAGATATCAAGTTCCACCTAGAGATAGAAACACTACTAATGGGCAAAGGAAATCTTAATAGCTAAGTTTTTTGATGCTTCTATTAAACTCAAGAAACATTTTGAAGAAAAGACAGAAATCATTCTTCTATGAACAGTCACATTGCATTTTCTCAGCATTTCCCCTCTCATGTTCTCGTGAAGCACAGAGACAGGGTCGTGGTTTCAGTTCCCTGGCATGGGCTAATGCAGAGCACATTTTGATGCAGTGTTGCCTAGAGCTAATCTCCTTGCACTGGACTAGCCTAAGGGTTGTCATGATGCCTCTTGGGTAACCCAGGTGCTTCAGTGGCTTTACCTGCATCACGCTCTCCTGAGGTTTCTAGTGGCATGTCCACTGATGGCTGGAGAAGTTTCAGCCCGACTCACTATGTTCATTCTTCCCAGGAAACTTTTCTGGGATCTCTCTGTGGGCTTGGCATGTGCCACAGCAGCACAGGGATGTGCCAGAGGATGCATGGACACATTCCCATGGACCTACTCCCTATCCACACCGGTGATGACTGCAGGTTGGTGATTGTAACTCCCTGTCAACGTGAGTCAACAGCTCCACCACAGCAGGGTTGGAGGCTTTTGTGGGTAGATGGGATTTAAATAATTGGCAGGGGCAGGAATGAAGCCTGACTTAGCTTGATTAAAGAGGAATCCTAGCTCAACTCTCTGCATGTGAAATGCTGCTCACTGCTGTTTTGTCTGCTAAAATCAGAAATGGTTTTACTCCTATAACCTAGCTGGAGTTTGGACACTTTTTTTTCCCACTAAGACACACCTTTAAATGCTTTGCAAATATCAGCAAACTCAGTTTCACAATGGGAGTTTCTGCTGGCAGGCAGACTGCATTTTCCATTTTTGGATGAGGAAAAATGGCAGGATTGGTGACTGGCTCCAGGCCACATCCCCGTGTCTGCGTGGCAGTGGGAAGCACTGTAGAAAGACATCCAGGCTAGCACGGATTTATATCAAAATGGGGCTCCACCCTGGATAATTAGTCTGCTGCTAGGGAGCAAGGTCTATCCAGCAGGGCAGAGAGCTCTGCTAATGCAATCCTACCTCCAGATGCTTCATGTAGGGATCCCCTGGCAGGTGTGCAAAATGCTTCTCCAGCTCCAAGGACTTCATGAAGAATGAAGTGTGTTTTGTGGGTCGAGGACAGCATTTATGGGAACAAGTCTCTTGCTGCCATACTCAGAGCTGAGAGCTCAGAACTCCTTTATTTTTGTTTTCTTTTAATTTATTTATTCAATATTTGTTTATTTATAATTGAGCAACAGCAACAAAAACAAAGAGATTAAATAAAAGGATCCAATCCCTAAAAATATGCAACTGTAGTTCATGGCAGTGTAGTTCCAACAGGGAAGTCAGGAACTTGCTGTGACTCAGTGGCTGATTGTAAACTAAAACATAGGGAGGGAGTGCCTGACTCAGCAGATGCCAGAGCCTTCAAAGGGATTAGAGCTGTTGCCAGGGAGCTCCACCCTTTTTTTTCGTCTTTAAATGTGTCTTAAGTTTCTTATTCTTGCATTATATTATATATAAAAAGCATGTATGCTATTGAATTGGCACATGCAGAATAGGGAGCACTTAAACACCAGATTTTCCCAAAGGAATCCAATTTGATTTGATCTGCATATGCACACCATTTCATCACTGCAGAATTTCTTCCCTAGAATTACTATCCCCCGCCCCCCACCCCCCCAGATTTATAAACACAATAAATGCAAACATTTCAAAAGAGGTAGTCTAAAAAAAACCTTACCAACCAAAGTCTTAATTAAAAAAAAAAAAAAAAAAAAAAAAAAAATTGCAACCTGAGCACACCTGCAAAACCCTTGGACCCCAACTTCAAGTCCCCTGGCTCCAGAGCTTGCTGTGGTTCCTTTGGGAAATTGCTCTCAGGAGCCTTCTCCATTGCAAGATGAATTGCTTTCTAGGGGGCTAAGACAGTTCTCCATGCCAGGTACCAAATAATTTCATAACTTCTGCCTCTGTGTAACCTTTTAAACTGAAAAGATAAAAATGCAGGGAGTCGGTCTATGTTTAAAAAGTTTTGCTGGCATGGCAATAGTATAATTACAACAGTAAAATCCCTACTGTGAGTTCAGTCCTACCATCAAAAGGCCTTTTTGTTGTTATAATGTAATCTGTTCAGTGAAGTGGTTTAATTCCTACCAGCAAAACAACTTTTTTTGCTGGTATAAGCTGTTTCTCTGTGCAGGGTGTTGGCTGTGGCAGGGCCAGTGCTGTACCTCCATCAAGTGCTGATGTGCCCAGAGGATGAGCTACCATTTTCCACCTCCCAGGGCTGAGGCACTTGACGCTCCAAAGGGATTAGGAGGTGTGTGATGATAGGGTCAAAAGGGAATTTCAATCCACCTTTCAGTCTGACTCTTTTGCATAAGCCCTTTATATTTCTAAATCTGTGTCTTTACTTGGCAGATTTGTTGGCCAGGGCTGAGCTGGGTTGCCTGCATAACCCAGCCCCATTTCTGACACTGAAGGTATTTTTGGACTGATACTGAGAAAAACAATGATTTTTTTCCACAGGACTGTGAACTAAACCTTCAGGTTTAATGTTCTCTGCTCTCAGCCCATCACTTTTGTAGAAAAATTTGTTTGAATCCAGCTGTAGCTTTCCATACACATAAATGTACTGAATGTCATCTACCAGGCTGTGGTGACTTGATGACAGCTGATGCAAGGTGCCACCCAGAGAAACGCAGATGATCAAGTGGAGTTTCACACTTACACTGTCTCCACCCCTCAGTCCTTCCCTGCTCTTTCTTTCTGGGGACAGTGCACAAGTTTTCACTTGGCAGATCAGGGTTGGGATTTTCAATGTCCATGTCATCACCCTGTCCTTCCCAGGGGTGGGAACTGGGGCTGGGTGGTTCACGGGACAGCAATGGATCAGGCCATGGATAATATCTCTCTGATCTCATCCCTTACGTGATGAGGAAAGGCACAGCCATATAGGATTTAAGGCTTTTTCATAAATATATGTGACTTGTTTGTTTTTACCCACATTTCATCAGTCTTTATTTTAGTCTCATTTCAATATTCTGTGGGATTGATACCAGAAATAATAAAATGCAGAAATAAGAATTATATTCTTGTAGCCAGCACTACCATTGACTATTTTGGGCTCTTTTTAGTACTTCAGAAACAAATACTTCAACCTGTTTTATCAAACCTCCTGGCCCTCCCGTGGAAGATCACTGGAGCCATTTTCAGGGTATCACATGCCAAAAAAAGCAGGGACAATCTGGAAGAAACAGGTGTATTGGCTTCTGTTGCTGCTTGAAGGAATAAACACCTAATTTGCTGCTCCCACAAAGGAGGTAAACATTTAGTTTCACAAAAAGTTTCCTTCCCTCTGAGAACGTCCCACTGGTGTTGACCTAAATAAATTCCAGACGTCAATCATTTTTTTATAAAAGGTTTCCTTCCCTCTATGGCACACTGTTTTCATTGCAACTGCTTTTAAAGAGAAATGTTTTTTTCAAGTAGGCTGGACATTTTACTCTCTAGGGTGGTTTTGGCTGGAAGCAACTGTGCTGAGGTACAGCAGTTTGGGCTGACCTTCTTCTTGCTGCTGGTGTGCTTCAGGCTTGCTGTTCTCATCAGGTGATTTCCAGGAGACATGCTTCAGTCCAAACTTTTCTCAGGATGAGGGAGGAAAAAAAAGAGTAGCAAGTAAATTTTGCTGCTAATGAAAAAGGAGTATTTGAAGAGGGATCTTTTGAAGACTCTGCGAGTTACAACACTTTGGAAAACTTAACAGGCTTGGTGGAGATTTATGCAAGGCTAGTGTGTAAATCTGCTTGTGCTCCACGTGTGCCCAGTGAGGCACTTGAACTGAGCCCAGAGTGTCCACCCTGCCTACCTCTTGTCCCCTCTCCAGTAACTTCAGACTCTCACTGTGGGAACAGCTTCTTAGGAAGACTGAAGAAGAGCAGGATTTGGATCTGGGGATATGGACATTACGCCAGAACAAAACCAACTAAAAGAGAACTGTCAGTTAATTGCTCTTTTGCTTTGCTTGTTGAATGTAACAAACCTGACCATCTTCATCCTGGTAACTCTCTGTCTTAGATTTCTCACACTCCAAAAAAGCTTAATTCATATTTTTAAAATAACACAGTATCTCAGAGTTAACTACCTTCATGTCTTTAAATATATTCTTTTTTGTATCTCTCCAGATTATGAGATGATTTCCTTGAGCTGAAAATAGGGCCAAAAGTCTACAGAGTTATACCTTAGCAGTAGCTTTCAAAATCAGAGTTCTCATGAAACCTGACTTGCAGCTGTTGTTTTGCTTTTTTTTTATCTGATTGATATCTAGCTCTTGTCTATTCTCCACAGCGTGTTTCTAATTCCTTAGAGTGTATCTACAACAATTGAGTCTTTCTGAGGTTTGCATTCAATTTGCAAATTGTACATCTGAAGCTGAAAAATAAGCTCTGTATTTCTGTGGTAAAATGAGGTTTGCCAGTCCCCTTCAGAAGCGACAGCAGTTTTGTGGTTTGTTTCAGTTAACATGGGCTGCAGGCAGTGCGTGAACCTTTTGGCGCCCTCACAGTGTGCACAGCTGCTTTTCCTAGATGAGTGGATAGGTGCAAGGGTTTTGGGGGGTTTTTTTGGTGGTGTTTTTTTTTTGGTTTCGTTTTTTTTTAAATAACACCTGCAGAGCAGTGGAGAACTCTCTGGTTTCTAGTTTTGGCCACGAGATTGTAAAACAACTCTGCCAATGCCATCCTTCAGGACATCTGTGAATGACTGTGTTTTCCACCCACTGTTCAAGCCACTCACTTTTAGAGCTCTGTGTTCTGTTGTTCACTCTTAAAAGGTATTTATTATGTCCACTGGACACTTTTCACAAGCTTGTTGTTTAGACAGTTGAATTATGGATGGTGATTTTTTTTGTAGTCCAGGATCTCAAGGTGTTCTTGTACTTGTCTCATCTGTGTTGGAGAAGGTATGTTACAGATGGCTGAAGCATTGACGTGGTCAGTCCGTGCACTTTTTTTTTTCTCCAAGAGGTAATATTTCTTTTAAATTACCTTTTTCTAGTTTTAGCCTAGCATTTTCCAATGCTGCTTACTCTCTTAGCTTACCTCTCTTCCCAAAATCATGCATCTCCTTACACCATCCAAATTTCTTGCACTTTTCAAGTGAATTATGTGTTTCCCAAGTAAGAGTTTGCAGAGACAGGGTCTTCCTGTGGGAGTGCTGAACATGTACAATTGTCAGTAGGGTTTCTGAGGAGCACCTGCCAGAACCCTGCTGCTGCTGTACTTCATGAGACAGACCAGTGCCCAGCACCAGACCTCTCTCCAGAACGGTGTTCTCTGTGGATGGGGTGGATTTACTTCTTAAAAATTTATGTATTTCTTTCAAAGCATTCAAGTGTTCACCTGACACCAAATGAAAGCTTGTTTCTTTTCTCTTGCCTTCATCTATTTAGCACCTACTCCTGCTTTGGCCTGGAAGAAAGAGAAGTTGCCCAAGGGTGAATTGCTGTCTGACTGCTTTTCCAGTTCTGTGGAGAACTGAAGTCCTTGTCCTGGGAAGATACTTTTGATCTTCTCCTCATCAGTTCTTCACTGAAATTATGCTCCCTCTCATTTTTATCCCACTGATGTTTCCTTTTGCTTTAAAAAACGATTATTTATCTGTGCCTTTATCTGCATAATCCTTTACTGAGAATCAGTTACTCTCTATTATACAATATTCTTCTAATATTTCTGTCATTTCTCTTAAAATGTTTGAGATTTTTTTCATTTCAATATTAAATGGCACGGAGCTATGACCTGGCCCCAGAGAAAACTCATTAGAAACATTGCTGTCTCTCTGTTTTTGTATAACTTTTAAAACTATCAAAGAACTAACTTCCTTTCTCACTTAATCATGTGAACCTGGGTTAGATTTCCCTCTTGCTTCTTATGTGACTCAATGCTGAAGAGCTTAGAGAAATCCAGGATTTTTTTTTTCAGTGGTGGAGGCTGTATTAACGAAACTTCCAGTTTTTGAAAGTTATCAGTATTGTTTGGTACTATCTGCTTTCCATAAACCTGTTGTTTTTTATTACCTCTACCATTAGCCTGCAACTCAGATCTTTTATCTGCTCTCCCATGGTGCTCCTGGGGTTTCTATCAGGGCATCAGGATGGCCCATTTGTTCTTGCAGTCACTGGGGTAGCATCAGTTCTCTGCCAGGTAGCTGCAACTTTATGACTGCTGTACTGAAAACCAATATTAAAGGTCTGACGACCTCCTTCACCAGCTCTTAACACTTTGAGACTACAAGTTAGCTGGACCAGTTAATTTCCATATGCTTAACCTTTTGTGCCTTGATCTCAGTTCTTGAGTATTTCTGCCTCTGCAGCTAACCTTTCTACAGTTCTTAACAGTTAACTGATATATATTTGTTGCTCTCAGCTTTCAGCTCTTTAAAATTATTATCCATATTTATAAGGTTGTTTTATCTCTTTTTTAAGCAGGTTGACATGTTAATCACACTCTTTTGCTCATTGGATTGTTTATTTTATATATATATAGTGTATATATATATATTTATATATAATATATGTATATATGTATTTATATATTTATATGTAATAAAATATATTTATTATGGTCTTTTAAATCTCTTTTCTTGAATATTTCCCAGCTATAATTGATTTTTTTTTTTTAATTTAAATCTCCTCTTCCAGGTGATTTTATGCATAACAATTCCCAGCTTTGTGAACCTGGAACTTCCAAAGAGCCAAGCATGTAATTCTGTTTGCACATAATTACATCTGTTAAATGGCCTAAGCAACAGTCAGTTTCTATTCTCTGATCAGTTTTTCTGTGGCAGCCTGAGATGTAAGGCAGAATTCCTTTCATGTGGATACAATTTGTTCTGAGCATGAAAAGTGACATATAAAATATCTTCAGGACCTTTTGCTGTTGGGACAAGGAGACACCCAGAACATTTCACTCTGCAGTCTATGGGTGCAGACTTTTATAGTGTCATGGTTTCACCCCAGTCAGCAGCTGAGCCCCACACTCGCTCACTGCCTCACCAGAGGGATCTGGGAAAGAATAAGAAGGGGAAAAGCTGGAAAACTCGTGGGTTGAGATAAAGATAGTTCAACACGGAAAGCAAAAGCCACACACACAAAGAAAAACAAGGAATTAATTCACTGGTCCCCATGGGCAGGCAGGTGCTCAGCCGTCCCCAGCAGAGCAGGGCAACATCACACATGACCATGACTTGGGAAGACAAACACCATCATTCCAAATGTCCCCAATTTCTACTTCTTATCCCCAGTTTTATACACTGAGCATGGTGTCACATGGTCTGGAATATCCCTTTGGTCAGTTCTGGTCACCTGTCCTGGCTGAGTCTCCTCCCACCCTCCCATGTACCCCCAGCTTCCTCACCAGTGTCACAGTGCAAAAAGCAGACAAGGCCTTGGCTCTGTGTAAGCCCTGCTCAGCAATAACAAAGACAACTCTATAATATCAGCTCTGTGTTCAGCACAAATCCAGACACAGCTCCATTCCAGCCCCTGTAAAGTAAACTCTAAACCCAGCAAATACAGCTGCAGAGATGCTTGAGCAAACAGGCACCCTGCACGCTGCTGTGATCGCCCAGGCTGGACTGTTTGTGCGTGTGCAGGTGGGACACTCAAGGCACCTGCTTCTCAGCTGTCCGTGATGTAGGAATGGAGAATGACAGAGCACCACTTTCTGAAATTTGTGCTCACTGAAACCTTCCTAAATTGAAGGTTAACCAGGATTTTCAAGTTCTTACTATAAGGATTTAGTTATCAGGTTTCAACAAGATAAACTGGAGTGAATTTGTGCTCCTATGAGTGTCTCAGTTCCTTTTGTCTGTGGCCAATGCTCATATGACTGGAGCAGAGGCCATTGAACTCTTCTCCAGGTGTCAAAGTGATGTACTTCATTTTGTTCCAACATCTTTATCTTGAGCTGAAAATATCCTTTTACTTCTCCTTCAATTTCCTCCTTTGTGTTAACATCGTGTTCTTTGGTCTAGTCAGCAAGGAACCTGGAAAGTCAGTTCTAGTGAGATAGGGTAAGGGGTGGCCTGAACTCTGCCAATCCTTCTTTCTGTTCAAGGCAAGATTAAGTTCAACAAACCCATCTACATTTCACTCACTGTGTACCTCCTGATTTCTTCAACAAAAAATCAGGAATTGTCCCGTGGATGATAGCCAGCATGCTTACACACCTTCAACCTAATCTAAGAATTGATTATTTTTTTAATATAAATTTAAAAGAGCAGGTTTGTGCAGGAAAAGAAAGTGAATATATAACTAAAATTTGTATGAAGCACACAAGGACACTGAATTAAGATGACACAGGCAACATCTGTCCCAGTACATTATGTTTGTTGAATGCTGAATATGTAATGTGCTTACATTGATTTGTGTATGCATAACATATATATTAAGGGGTTTCAAACCTTTCAATTTTATATATCCTTATAAATTTTCATTCTGAAGTATGAACTTTTTTAGCTTAAACTTTTCCTAGACACTCACATAGACCCCTTGGATAAAAAACCAAACCAAACCAAAAAAACAACAACAAAACAACAGAAATCCTATCAGTATATGGAGTATACAAATTACCAGACAGAAAAACATGACATAAATTAAAGACTAATACAGTTATGGTAGCCAGTTATTTTCTGGAAAACAGATATAATATTTTTTCCTAAAAATTCTGGATTTTTCTAATCTTGTTCAGTTTCTTGTTTTGCAATTGAACTCACAAGTTAAGCATACTTTATCTCTGTTTGCCAATGGAGAATCCTTTGCCAGCTGAGTTGCAGCTGGAGATATGGTCTCTGCTACAGCTGAACTTTGTTGGTAAATTCCTAGTTTTTGAAATGGACTGGGGATAAGTGGGGAAGAAGTGAGTAGACCCCCAGGGCACTCTCCCTTCTACTTGAAATGGAGCTATCCCATAGCCATGAAGCCAAAGCCTTGGCAGAGCTTCCCTATGCAGTTCAATCACAGTAATTCACCCTGGAGCTGAAGATTGTATTAGTCACAGTGCATCCTTGTTGGCAGAAAGGGCAGGGGGAAAAGCAAGCATATTCCATCACTTAAACCAGCTAATAATAGCCTGAGCTTAGCTGCAAGCAGAGAGGAGGTGGGAGAGGTGACGCAGGACGGTTTGAAACAGGCATGTGGCTGCTGCTGGTGGACTAAAGGCTTGAATTCCTGCCATCACGCATGAGGGAGGCAGCAACAAAGTGATTAATTTCTCCTTGGCAGGTGATTAATTCTCTGTGGCTTCGAAGGGAGGCTGCCAAAGTTGGACAGAAACCTACTAAAGGTGCTCAAATACTCCTAACGTGGAAACTGGATGAGAAGACAGAAGTTTGCTTCTAAAAAATGAAGCCTTTACAAAGCACTTGTGGGATAGGAAGAGTTGATGGATGGCTGTGAGTAGGGGAGCATGGTAATAATGTGCACTTTAAAGGAGAGCCAGGAACTCTTGAATTTTAATCTGAAGACTGATGCCAACTCTTCCCAAGATCCTGGGCAAGGTGAAGTCCACTCCTGTTGAAATTGCAGGGAGTTCTTGCACTCATTTCAACCAGGCCAGGATGCCACTTTTCTTGAAGGAGTAACACTGACTGCAGGGAGAAAAGGTGTCTGTGAATAAATTAACTACCTTTTACAGTGATACATAAATTATTATCACCTTGCCAAAAAATCTCTTGCACATAAAGTTAATATTAAGTTTTATTTAAGAATAATAAAATAATAGCAATCCAAACCCCACTGGCTGATATCATGTGTTGAAAGGCTCTCCATGGCCAAATGTTTCTGTACTTATGGTCCATTACATTTCAGTTTGCCTTCCATAGTTGCTGGGCTGTTAACTTGAAAACTCCCCAGTATATCATAATCAAAAAAGTAAATATTTAATAACTTTTGCCCTGCACTTAGTGTGAGGAGAGATCCAGTTCCAATACCTGTACCAGTATTAGAAATTTGGGGTTTACATGTTGACCTGGGAGCAGAGCTGAGGAGGAGAGCGATGGAGAGAGCTGGGTAGAGGGAATGGTTAAGTCTGCTGGATGTTGGCTGTGTTTCTGGGGGTTTTTTTTATGCAGGGCAAGGCTCCATTTCTGGCAGTGAGAGAACTGCTGATCACATCACTGGCTAACAGGGCCCAAAAGTGCCTTGTCACTGCCACAGGGTCATGGGCTTTTCTTGTGACTTACGCTCATTCATGTTGCTGGAAAATAAAACTATTCACCATGAATTCAGGAAGCAATGCTAGTTTCAAACAAGCACACATGAAATAATAGCTTCCTTGTTTTGGAAGGTATTGGGATAGGTGTATTTCTTCCACACAGGCAGCTTGTTTAAGAAGGGACAGAGATGAATGAGTAAGATATCTCATAGCATGTGAGAGTTAAAAAGTTTCTGTATGTACAAAACCCTGAAACTTTTTTTTTTTTCAGTTTCATTTTAGCTTTTTGTATTAGTATGCCCTAGAGTGATAACCACAGGATTGGACTTGACTCACAACACAAATGTCATGAAACTGCAAACCTTTAACAAAGCCCCTGGTATCACTGGACAACTGACTGTGTTTGGGAAGGGTCAAGCTACTAAGAGATGTGCACCACAGAGCAACAGGGCACTGTGTTACACATACAGTTGGACACTGACAGCAACGAGGGAGAGGTTTGGGTTGGCTAAATTTCACAAACATTAAATTTAATTTGAGAAAATCTCAAAGCTGATTATCATTGAAAGATGCAACTGTGAAATGTTTCAGTATCTTGAAAAGAAGATTTTTTTAAATTATAATTCATTTTAACTTCACACAACTTATCCTAGGATTTACATTAGACACAATCACAAATAATCAAGAAAGAGCAGATGAATGACAAGGTGATGGCCTTTCCAGATAATACACAGTTGCTTGTAGAAGAAAACAGAACTTAAATAAAGCACCCTTAGTTTTAAGTGTATAATGAGGAGGTCTCTTTCAGTTATTGCAATTTAGACAAAAAAAACCCCTTGGAATTATTGCTGATAATTTTCAGATAGATGTCATATTAGTATTCAGAAGAATTATAAAGGTAAGTAGTACCTTATATATGATGAGAAAAACAATAAAGGTATATAATAATATCACTATTTAAATTCATGAACCTATGTCATATACTAGAAATAGTTCTGGTTGGTCCAACTCAAGAAAAGATAAGAAAAATCAAGAAAAAAATCCAAAACAAACAAACAAAAATCCCAACTTGAAACAAAAACTGTAAGACATTCACAGTAGTTTGGCACTCTTTGGCTTGGAAAAGACAAAGTGCCGTGAATGGAATAATGCATTGTTTTATAAAACCTTAGAGATATTAGAGAGAAATTTATGCAGATTGTATGCAGTTCTCTTAGTTTAACAGATTCAGAGGCACCCACAGAAATTATTAAATAGAATGCAGTATAAACACAAGGAAAATCTGTTCCACACTGTATGTAATTATGTAGAATTGATTGTTACTGAATGACATGGAGATGAAGAATATAAATGGTCTCAAAGGTATTAAATGTGAAAGGAAAGGTCAGTCTCTCTGTGGCAAATAAACACATGGCATCCCTCAGGTGTTGAAGTCTAAGTCACAGATGGCTGGACCAGGGGAAGATAGAGAGTCCTTGTGTTCTGTGTATCCTCTGCAAGCACCAGCAGCTACTGCAGGGAACAGGGCTCGGCCAGTACAGTGCCCTGGACCTTCCAGCTTGCCCATTCTGGGACCTGCCACTTCCATATTTCTGTGTCTAAGTTTTCATTTCGGAAACTCAGGTTTGCTTACTGATTTGATAAAATCAGATCAGGATGAATTAGAATTTCCTGTGGGACAAACCATCCTAATTTTGTGTAATTCTTATATCTGTGACATGAATCTGTCTAACTTGCATGGATGAGGGAGCCAGGCTGTGTTGAAAAGAAATCTGTGCTTTCTTAGGGAAGAAGTTTGTCTCTAGAAGCAAATAATTTTTCTCTGAAGTCAGACAAGGTGATGTGTAATGTTTTTGTCCCTATGTGATGTTATTCCTCACCTGAATACAAGCTGCAGGCAGTAATTTGACACCTGAATGTGTGTCTAGCTGTAAAGACCTAAGCAATAAACAGACCTTGGCAATACAGAATCACAGAATTACAGAATAAGGTGAGTTGGAAGGGACCCACAATGATCATTGAGTCCAACTCCTGGCCCTGCACAGCACCATCCACCACCATGTGTCCCAGAGCACTGCCCAAACGCTTCTTGAACTCTGTCAAGTTCTGTGACCATTGCCCTGGGGAACCTATTCCAGTGCCCAGCTACCCTCTTGGTGAAGAGCCTTTTTCTAATGTGCAACCTGAACCTCCCCTGACATAACTTCAGGCCATTCCTTTGGGTCCTGTCTCTGGTCACCACAGGGAAGAGAGCAGCTCTTTCACCTCCTCTTCCCCTCACAAGGAAGCTGTAACTGCAATGAGATCTCCTCTCAGTCTCCTCCAGGCTGAACAGACCAAGTGACCTCAGCCACTCCTCACATGGCTTCCTCTCAAGGCCCTTACCATCTTTGTTGAATATATTCAGCTTCAAAGGAATGCGACAAAACTTTGAATTCTCCCCCTACTTTACTGGGTGCGTAGGATATGGTATCACCTGTGGGTGCATCCCAGAAATATCCTGCAGGGAACTGCAGCAGAGGGCAGCTGTGGGTTGACCCCCAATAACTGCACCTGCTCAGACCAGCACCTCCTGGGTGGGCACAGAGAGCAGGGCAGCTGCATGTGCTGGGCCACCTGGGTGCATGAGAAATTGTCCCCAGCTTCTCCAACAGCCTAACTGGGTCAGTGAGGAGTGTGATTGCTTGCTCTAACAATTAGCCTTGAGAATAGGCACGTCTTTCCTGGGAAACAAGCTAGCAGACTAATAATAGCTTTGCTCTGGTAAAGTGGAGGCCAAAAGAGATGGCGTGTACCTTTTTGGTCTTAAAAATCCTGTATGTGGATACAGCCCAACAACACATAACTCTGGAAATAGATGGCTATATTTTTTCTACCAGTTTTTCAATTCAGTTCCTAGTACTGATGTTGCAACAGAGGTGCTAGAGAAACTGAGGCACATAAGGCATCATGAACTCATCTCTACTGTGACACAGACAGGAAGCCAGGAGCATCACAGGGTAAACCAAGGGGCGTCTTCAGATCGTTAACTTAAAAAAACCCACCCAAAACCCAGACATCCACACCCACACTGTTATTCAAAAACCAGAATATCATCAGGAAGCAGTGAGTCACCGTGTGGCCATTGCCTTTTTTTTGTTAAGGTGTTTCCCGAATGTAAAACTTAGGCTTCCTCTCCCTTTTAGATGAAGTACCTGGTATCACTAGGTAAGCAAGAGCCGTTTTATGGTATTAGCAATAGTACTGTGCATAACAAGGAGGAAAATAACTTGTTTTCTAATGTGATGGATGAGCATCCAAAGGATTGGGGACTGGATCCTTGGCCTGTAAAAACTGGGGAGCTCGTAAGAACAGCAAATCTGTGCAGTGCTTTGGCTACATGATATTGCAACCCCTCAGTGTGACGCTGGAGGTGGGGAGTAGTGCCCCAGCCCCTCATCTCCAGCCCCTCCTCATCCCGTGCCAGTGGAGGTGCTTGAGTAGAGGGCTGAGCTGAGCTGTGTGGGTGTAGGGATCTGCAACAACAGGTGTGTTTAGATGAGGAGGCTTAGAAGGGCCCAAACAAGTTGCCCAACATATTTTTAATAGATTATTGCCAAAACGAAATGACAGAGAATCAGAGTTATTGCCTCAAGAAGGTCATGGAAGTTGTTTGTATTTTAAAACATCTTGTTAGTGTACATTGTGGCATTACTATTAAAGTAATGCATTCAGCCTAATATAATACATCTAATTATATGACGTGAGCCTCATCTGATGACTTTTGCCAATTATATCTGACAAGGATATTTTAAATGAGAGGGCATGTGTTACAGCAATTTCAGGAGATGAACACAACAGCATATGGTTTCAAAAATAAAATATCCACTATGTTATTTGCTGTGATTAAGTACCCACTAATGCAATTGTAAAGTAGGGAAGCAAGTCTTTCTGGTTTGTGAATTATGCCTGTGCTGAGTCATTGCTGATTTTTTTAAAGTTTTATTATGAATGAAGGGCTGGGTCAATGCCAAATTCTATGTTCCTGGCTGCTTCTTTTGCTCCCTGGCAAATTATTCAAATCCCTGGAATCAAGCATCTTAAAATGAAAACTCCAAAAGTTGCAGAAGATATATCTTAAAAATTTGAAACAACCAGCACAATGAATGGCCCTGTGGACTTGAATAGAAGATGGTACAAAAAATGAAGAATATGACATACATCATCATATGAAAAAACTCTGTCACTTTGGGAAAACAAAACAGAACAAGCTATTAACACATTCTGCTGCAGAACAGAGATGTAGCCTCAAATGAACACGCCTGGGCAGAGGATGAGAAGAGTGCAAAGGCATCCTCCATTCCCTCTGAAGGTATCAGAGGGATAAGAAGAGAGATTAGAGGGCTATTCTTGGTGCCTCCTGTTGCTCTTCAGACAGACACTGAGCAGAAGGGGTACAAAAATCTTGGACCATAGAGTAAGAGAGAGAACACAGGAGAGAGGAAAAGCAGCACACTTTATCAGATGATGTTGTTCAATGTAAACATACATGCAGACTTTTGAACCTTGAGGGATTGTCTGCATTGCTGGCACGACAACATTCTCCCTCATATCTGTGCTCAGGCCAAATGTCCCCAGCATAGCAGAGAAAGCTAGACACTGCCTGTACCCCAAAATGCATGGCTGTGAGGAAGTGGGGTGCTGGATTGGGATCACCCTGGGCCAGGCAGCCACACATACACAGGTCTCTGACACAAGAGAAAGGTTGCCCTCCTTGCTCTGCTAAAAACAAGGTGATACCAGCAGGATGAGTTGTATCTGGAAGCTGCTGTGGTCCCTTCCTGCCAGGTAGAACCCAAGTTTATCCTTAGGTGTTGCTTATTTCCAGGGCAGACAGGCAGTATCAGGGCAGTGAGGAAGCAAGAATTGAGGGAGAGAATTTAGGCAAACTCTGTGCTCCTGGGTCTTGGCTGGGTGGTGGCAGGGCTGGTATATGGGTGGCAGCAGAAAACTCGGAGGTGAGCTAAAATTTTTTGCAGATCTGAATCCCAGTGCATGCTGGGACTTGCTGGAATGACAAGTAAGGTGCTTGGCTTCTTTCCAGCCTGTGAGTCCTGTTCTCAAGGCACTCCCAGAGTCCTCCTCTCCCCATGCACAGGAGAGAGGCAAACCCACACTGTCCTTCACTGGGCGACTATCACACTAGTGACACCAATATCATAGAGATACGAGAAACGTGCATTTAAATCCCTTCCTTGTGGGCTGGCACTCAGACTTGCTTGTGTCTCCCCCAGGAAAGCCTAATTACTCCACCTCAGGGTGTTTCGGGACAAATGTTCTCAATATAATTCGCATTTTTCAACTTTGGCTGAGTGTTTTGTTAAGTTGCTGCTACCCTCAGCTGAGTGTGAACCCACTTATAACCTAGCTAAACCACTTTTGCTTTGCCCCAGTAGATATGTAATTGCTTCAAGAAAAGAGGAGCAATTTTAAGAGGAGGGACAGAGCAAGTCCTCCAAAACCCACTGCATACTTTCATGACTAGACTGCTATGCTGAATTCTAGAAGTTAGGTTAAAAGACTTTGGAAAAAAAATGCTCTTTTACCTCTCACACGAAGACATTAATCACAAGGATATAGGATTAAAAGCAGTGTGAGGGAGGAGGAAGCATCATATTCTTGCTGTATTTTATGGGAAAAGCCTGTCTTGGGTGTTGAATACAAAAGAACATGTGTGATCAAGACTGTGTTAGAAGAAGATGATGTCCTTTGGCATGGAATCACCTAGACTCTCTTAAGCACCTAAACTTTGCATCTTTCCTTGACTTGCCTGAGATAATCTGGGTGGCTCCCTGTCAGCCATGCAAACTAGAGGATGCCTCTAAAGACAAGTGCAGACAGACATGTATGTTCTGCCTGTGGCCTAAGCTGGCCAGATGAGAGCTAGCTGTGATCCCACAGCTGTATAGATGACATTAGTACATTGCTGTGCTTGAATCAATACATCCTGCTGAAAGACAGGGCATATTTGCTCAGGCACAACACCGTTAAACACTTCTGAACCACATCTGCCTCTTGTCCATGCCAGCCAGAGGAGCCCATGCCCATTTGTACAAGCCTGGTATAAATTAGTGCTAAAATCTCCACTTGCTCTAAGGACTCTGAGTGCCAAAATGTTGGGCACTGTAGTGTTTTGTGTTGTACTTTTGCACGCTTAACTTCTGATTGACCAGGAGAACCAGGTCTAAGAGCTGGTCTAGAAACTGCATTGGGCAGAATGTGGGAAGTCTCCTACTATGGATGCTGTGGTCTGGGGTCACTAGCAATCCAGCTTTGTCAGTGGGGAGCCTGACTCCCTTCTGAATGGTGAATAAAAACTCCAACATATAAGCCTGTATTACACATTTTGTTGAAATTTGTCTTTTATCTTCAAGTATGTTGTTTCCAGGAGCAGGTGTTCTGACTCAGAATTTATTCCATATCACCTCCTACAAGTTTAGTTCACTAACATCAATTCAGGTGATAAATATTGAAACACAAACATTCCCCAAAGAAGTTGCAGAATCCTTTTTCTAAGACTCAGATACAGGACAAGATTCATATTTAGCACCAGGGGAAAATTATTTCCTTGTGTTCATTAGTGAGTGTAAAGGAATTTGGTTTTTGGAAGGCAGCAGACTGTAGTTCTCCACACTTTTTGGTTGTTCTGGGCTTCATTTTTTAATTTCTTCAGACACTGGTATTGTGTTGTGTAGTGAGGGAGAGATTCAGTTTAAAGACACAAAAAATATAATACAGAAAAGTTCTAAACATCTTGAATTTTGCATTGTGCATTTTTGTCTGAGATACTGGCGTATATAACCATAATTGCCAAAGTCTTCTAAGTAGTGTGTGTGCATGTGATTTAAAAATGCAAGCAACCCCATCAAAGGGCCTCTAGCTTTTTGATTCTCTGAGAAATGCATAATATTCAGCACATTTTTTGGAGACCGCATTTAAGTCAACCCTGAAAGTGGGGCTGGACATTTAATATTCAAAGAATTTTAACAACTTCAGCATGAAGTAGGGAAAAATAGAGTTGCATTTAGGATCCTGGTGTCTGCCAAAATAATACTCTCATGTTTTTCATCTTCAGAGCACTTTGCATAGAGTGAACGGACACGTTTAGATGCATTAGCCTTGAGCTGTAAGCTTGGTGGTGTTTAATGCCTATTTGCATTGTCTGAAATAAAGAGCTGCTTCCAGATTTAGCAGCCTCGTGTGGCTCAGCGTAGCCCTAAGATCTGGCCCACAGCCTGAATCAGGCCCAGGGAAGATTTGGCTCGGTGGATCAGGCACTGCTGCTGGATGCCTAGGATCACCATCTGAGCAGGGCAGCAGCAGCAGCTGGGAGCAGGGGGAGCTCATCCAGCCAGTGCACACCCGTACTGGGCCCATGCTGAAGGAGCCTCCTAAGCTCCAGGCCTGGATGCTCTGGTTTTGGAGGTTGGAATGCTTGATCTCGCACTGCAGTTTCCACAGGACTCTTGTTTCACTCAGTGAAGAGCTGGGACTTTTGTTATTTGGACATTTTTCTGGTGTCACCAAAAATATTATGGGCATTAATCTACCATCTTCACAGCTTTGCTGTGAGTTTTGGAGGATCTTATAATTCCCATTTTGCCTCTGAGAAACAAAGCACAAGCTCACTGAAAGTACCTTTTGTTGTTTATTGTATTTTCTGAGGCACTGAGGCCCTGGGCCACAGAACACAGAAATAAGTCCAGGCGTTTTCACCCACAGCCAGGAGAGTTCCTCCACACTGCTGTGTAACCACTCCATAGCCACTGCTGACTATCCATCCATGCCTGACCTCTGGAGAATTAGGAAGGCAACATGAGTTGCCAACCTTTTTCGTGCAACTTGGTCTGAAAACACTGTCTAGAATCAGAAGGGTTCCTTCTGGCATAGGCTTGGAGAGAGACCTATGTCTAGGTGATATTTCTTTTTAAGCAATTAAAGTATTTTTCTTCCATCTCTAATTTGTATTTTCTCCTTATGGTTTTTGTGGCAAATGTGAAAAGCCTGCCATGGACAACACTTGAATTCACTGCATAGCCCAGCTCTTTCCAGGTGCACCAATTGAAGCATCAATTGTATTTGAAGTAAAACAGCATGTGAGTGACCAGCTTTAATTCTGCATTTCCTGTCTTTCAAGACTTTGACTTGGTGGTTTCAGTATCTCTGTTGTGCATTAATTTATAAATGTACTGGTGGATTAGGTAGAGGATATTTGGAGAGGGATGTGGATGTGTTTATATACCTGAAACTAACAGCCCAAACAGTACATGATGTATGTAGGCAAGTACCCTCTTTTTAGAGAAGAAGAAGAAATGTGTTATTAGAGTGACTGGAAGCCAATAGCTGCTTTCTCAGTTGTGCTCGACTTGTGTTTTCAGTACTAAAGGACCGGCAGGCAGTTCCCTGGTCCTGGAAGGGCAAGGTATCCAAAGCTTCTCAGTTGCTTGCCACAGAGCTGAGGTTTTGCTGTCAGTGAACCTTTCTCTGTGGAGGGAGGCTGGGATACCACTACAGCAGCTGTCCCACTTTTTAAGACCAGATGACTTCATCTTCTTCTGTCAGGAATCCTCATCTGGGCTGTGAAGGTTTGATTAATTGTTGGATTTGACCCAAAAGCTTTTGTGCCAGAGATCCATATTTTGATCATTAGAGCACATTTATACAAATGCTGGGAAGAGTGAGAAATTCTTTTTATTATCTTTTTCTATGTTAACAGAAGAAAATGGAAAAGGGAGGTAATCTTTTCTTCTTCTATTGTGTGGCCTTGCTCTGTTGAACTTAATGACTATTCTTATATGCTGCCCAGTAGGAGCAGAATCAGCACTGACTGCCACCAGCTAGAGTAACACTGTCTGAGTGGGTTTCCTCAGCTTGCTGTGCTTCATCTCTTTGGTGTGACCCTGCAAGCTGCTTGTGGCATGGGAGAGAAAAAAGGGAAAATAATGGGAAAATAATAACTGTCCTGCATGCATTAGGAAGGAGTATCATGGATTGCTGGGCTCTGGTGCAAGTGGTGTGGCTTTAAGACCTGGTCTCTTCCCCAAGGCTTTGCAGAAGATGTGGAAAGGTTTAGATCCCTCTGTGAGTAGGGATTCCCACCATGCACAGTCTGGGGAAGCCAGGGGCAGCCTGGGCAGGCAGGCAAGTTCCTCTGCTCAGCTTAGAACTTCATGTCTGCTTCATATATTTTGTTCACAAACACCAAACACCAGGATCCTGGTTTAGCTCCACCATAAGGTCACCTGTGGACCTGGAGCTGCAGAAGCAGCTGGTGGCCCTAGAACTGGTCAGGAGCAGGTACATGACAGCTGCTTGGGGAAGGAATAAGCAAGCTCCATGACATAGTGGCTTTAGAAGTCCTCCAGCAAACACCTCCAAACACAGGGCAAATCTGGTCTGTTTCTGCTCACAGACACAAGTGTCTCAAATGATATGTCCCCTGGAGAGCATGGAGCAATGTTGAGAGGCTGCAGAGAGTCAAAGGTCTGAGACCTTCCCTCGCTGCCTCTCTCCTAATCTTGTCCCTCTTTGACAGGGATTACATCCCAAGGACTGCCCTGGTTCTTCGATCCTCTCTCAAACTCTCTTTTGAGACTATCTCAAAAAGTGGCCTCCAGCACCTTTGAAGCATCTGGCTGTATCTGTGAATCTAGGTGGGAAGCTAAGTAGAATTTCAACAGCTTTTTTTTTTTTCTATTTTTTTTTCCTTTTTAAAGCAGTTTAAGGTTTCTTTTAAAGACCAAGATAATTTTATATTTCAAGTAGTGCTTCTCTGATTTATCTATTTACACTGTAAGTGCAGAGAGGGTTTAAAGTGCCCGTTGTCCACATTAGCTCTTCTTGTCTTTCCTCTCATCTGCATCAGAAGGGCTTTGTTGCTGTGGTTTTCCTTCATTTTCTAGACAGAGCTGGATGTTGAAGAGATGAGACTTTATTCAAATAGAACAGTGATGTTTGGATGATTCAGGTCATCATCATAAAACAGAAGGAATGGGGCTGAAAAGCAGACATTTTATCCAGAAAGATCCAGGTATTTAGAATCCTTGGGGTAGTTCTTGCTAGTTAATGCTCAGAGATGACGCTTTAGGGACAAGTGATTTTTATTCTTCATTTTTACATGGAAGATGTAAAACTAAGCTGTGGCTGCACTTAATGATCAAGGACATAAAACTACAACTTTGTGATATGGCCTAGCGTTAGGGGAGTATGTACACTGACCACGAGAAACAGCTGGGTAGGCTTAATGCAGATTAGCTGATACCTGGTGGCAAGGTACTGCTGTCAAACAACCGATTTCTCTGCATTAGCTCAGCCCTCAGGATAGGTTTGTGCTGTCCCTGTTAATCCCTAGCAGATGTTTAGAGGATGGCAGACCCGGTGCCTGGCTGCAGCAGCGTGACCTTGTGCACAGAGGAGTCGGTGCTGCCTGGGATGGCGGCTCTGCCACGAGGATGGGCAAGCCTGGGATGTAAACAAGGGCCACACGCACATCCCAAGCACAGAGAGTCCTGACAAATAGTGGTAACCTTTAAGGGGAGCTGTGTAAATGATCCTTGTCAATACTATCATTAGATTAGTGAGGGACGTTGACTACTCCAGGGCGATGAACTACATTACAGTCACTTAATAGAGCTCATTGGTAGTAAACTGACTCGGTGATTTGCTTTTCATCAGCTCTGCTGGCTTACTGTTGAGGCTCTTCTGTTCAAATGGCATGTGAAATATCTGGTGTTAGCTGGCACCTATGGGGTTATTTAGCAGAAGTTCACATAAAGTCAGCCAGATTGGTAACAGCTACCCAGGTGCCTGTGAATTTTAAGTAATGCTGGCAAGAGTTTAGGACTTCTCCTCTGTCAGCTTTCAGTTACATTGTGTGTTTGTGCAGAAAGGGTACCTGTCTGATTTTTTCCAGTCCTGTTGTTTGCACATGTCTGTATGAGTCTGTGGTTTGTAGCTTCAGAATCTATCCCCTGGCAGCTGCTGTGGCAGTGCCAAGGATCAGGGACTGGGCATGTCAGCCTGGATGGAGGGATGGTAGGTGATGGAAAACCACCGGCTCTCCTTTTTGGCTTCTCCACACAGACTATAAGCCAAAGGCTTCAAACAATTGCCATTTTCTGCCAATCTTTGGTTTATATATTGGTGTGAAAGCACTAGATAAAAGATGGTTATATACTCAAACACCCTCTGAAGAAGCTTTTAGCTTAAACAAAATTGAGTTTAAAAGCCTGTCCATCACCTGAAACCTCATTCATATCCCTAGAAGTGGTAGTGGAGATTTTCCTTATTTCACAAAAGTAGTTGTGTGACAAGTTATGGGTAATGTGTAGCTGTTCAGTGGCTTTGCTCTCCCACCACTCACCCTAGGCTCAGGGCAGCCCTGATAGCAGCAGGGCTGGGAGCTTGGAGCTCCTTGATGCTCCCTGCTTGCTGGTTGTTCAGTGACCTCAACCAGCTCCTTTAGCTCTGTGTCTCCACCTTTCTCTTATCATCCAGAGGGGTTGTGAAGACAGATTTATGCTTAGAATGATCATGAGCTCAGTTAAAAACTGTCTGAGTATGATTATTGGCTGCAGCAATATTGTACTTGGCAGCAAGGTGGCCTCTTACAATTATATCTCCAAGGATCCTGCAGACACATAAATGCCTCCAGTTCTCCCATTAGGGAAAGGAGACTGTGAGCTGGCCTGTGCAGGAGCATTTTGTCAATGGAGGTTGGGTTGTAGATGTTTGCATTTCTCCAAGAAGAAAACCTACTGGAGAGCTTGAGTACTGCTCTCTACATGGGCAGCAGAGCCCTTCAGGGCCAGGAGAGCACTGAAACAAACCCCTGCAGACACAGCACTGCTCCCATCAGCTGCAGTGGTG
Organism: Acrocephalus scirpaceus scirpaceus; assembly: GCA_910950805.1. Lineage (NCBI taxonomy): Eukaryota > Metazoa > Chordata > Aves > Passeriformes > Sylviidae > Acrocephalus > Acrocephalus scirpaceus. Next base: position 30,985,798 of record OU383778.1, read on the forward strand.
GCTCACCTGACTGCTAGCACAGTGATGTATGTTCAGTGCATCCCATCACCTGCCTCTGCTGGGGGAGGCACTGAGTGCATCCAAGTCTGCTGTGAGCTGCAGGGAGCCAAAGTGCTACAGCTCTTCTGGCAGGAGTTTTTAAGGCTCAGACTACACTTCTGGTGACACAGCTCATTTCACTCACAAAGGTGGTGTTACTTTGTCACCTTGCTTCTAGCAGATATAGACCAGCTCTTTTATGCCCTAAAGAAAATATAGACATATCCCAGGGTTGAGTGATGACCCTGCTGAAAAACTGGATGGAAAAATTGGTTTTGTTGCAGTATTATTATATTTTTTTCTTATTTAAAGTGCATTTTTTCATTTCACTTGTGGTTTGTTCAAGCCTTTCAGAATTTTGTAGATGTCTCAGAAGGATTTTATAGAGAAATATTTCATTTTGAAGTGTCACAGAAAAGATTTGAAAATTTTAGAGAGTTCTAGGGCTCAGTTTGAAATCCAATTTACTTGAAATAACAGTGAACAGCAGATTTAGGTGGGAAAGCATCACGAAGATTTTACTTCAGAGTTATGGAATTAGGATAAAGAGAAAAAAAAACATAAAGGAAGATGGATAAAGCATTTCTTTCCTCAGAACATGCAGCAATAAAAAATTAGAAACTTCTTCTGACAAGTATAAGTGTTCTCATGCTTTCGGGGGATTTTTATCTTCTGGAAAGCCAGTGTTTTAGGCAAATAGAGTTTACCCAAACATTGTGTTGATTTGCATAGCTGATTAGGAAGCATCAGCCCACATGGTAGCAAAGGCTGTGATTGTCAGCCCCTGAACTGCCTACACTGCAGTGTGGTACTACTTTTACAGGTTCAGTGTCCAAGTGATTCTTGTGGGTCCCTCTAGCCTGGCTGTTCACTGCCTGGGAGGTGGTGGGAAACAGGGGCTGGTGTGGGATGGGAGATGCTTTTGAAGGGCATGTCCCCGCCTGGAGAGCCAGAGGATAGTCCAAGTAACATCTGCCCACAGCTCTGGCTCCATGTTGAGCCATTTCCTGGGGTGTTGCCCATCTCTGGGGCAGGGAAACACTGGGGACACACAGATAAGGTAGTAGTGTGCTTCCAAGGAATTGGTTTCCTGTCCCTGGGTGACAAGGAAGTGTACTCAGCACGTGTCACCCATGTCAGGTGGGCAGTAACCCTTGTTTGCTGTACCCTTTCTGTTCCCTTGCCACTCTGTTTTGATAGGAAATCTCTTTGGGAGCAGAGATTATATTGATTTCATTTGTCTTCTTACCCCAGTAATCTGGAGGCCATGGACTCACGTGAAAATAAAGAGTGAGGTGACCAATTTGCTGAGTCCCTAATACAGGGAGTCGGATGGAAATCGGTTGTTAGCCATTGCACATCACAGAGTAGAGGTGTCACTCACAGTGAAACTCATCCTAATAAGTGAGCTGGCAGCTCTTGTTCCCTCCACAATTTCTGCATCAAGAGTGAATTGCAGTAATCCCATGTTAAGGTGACACAGGTGTAGATTCATTTCCAAAACTGCCAGTCCCTCTGGACTCCTTGTTTTTAATTATTTTTTCCCCACTGATGTCAGTACAGCAGCAGATTTAAATGCTGGTACTGCACTGATTAAAATTGTATACCCAAAATAACTTTGTCCTTTGGTATCATTCTGTGGGATGCTTTTGTTTGTTTTTGAATTGCTAAATTTTCAAAGTGAAATCTGAAGCAGAAATTGGATAGGAAAGTTTCCAAATAACTTCACCACAAGTATGCACTGCCTGTCCTTGGACAGTCTATTTTAAATAAAAATAGGTACAACCAGTAGTAAGAGAAACAATTTCTTCAAAAGGGAGTTGCTGAAGGAACTAGCTGGTGTCTCCTATCTCTTTCCCCATCTTAACATGTAAATCTGTATTACCCATATTACCCTTTTATGAACCTTTCTATGCACCAGCTGTGATAAGTTGTCTACGATGTCATTGGTAGTGATTAGTGACTTTCATTTGCTTTTGGTGAAAATCTTGTGCTGTCCTGAGAATATAAAAGGCAACTTGTTTGCTGGACTCACCTATCAATTTATTGCATGTTCATCATGTCTTCCTGGCGTTTGTCTCCTCCTGGGTGCACCCAGCCTGAGTGATCACCTTGCCTACAGCCTCCTCTTCTCACTCATCTTACACCTCTGGACTCTATTTCTTTTTTTGCTTCCTCCTTCTTTTGAGCTACAAAACAGTAGACAAGGTCTATACTCTAGGTAGCACCTAATACTGGTTCCCATGAAGTCCTCTTTAATAGTCCTAAGGCTGCTAGTGGTCCTCTCAAACTACCATGGAAAAGAAAAGAGCTGATTCCTGTAGGACATCCCAAAATCCTGATTGTTCAACTCCAGTTCTGATCTAGATTTTCTATTTGTTGACTGTTTCAGCTAATTCAGCTTTTTTCCTCAGTAAGGAGAGCAAGAAGGTGACACTTGCTACTTGCTGTGGTAGAGCTGCTCTGGTCCTCTCTGGGAGGTTCTTTAACACCGAAATGAGCCCTTCATGGCACTAGACCTAAAGTCTGCATGACTGCTATCCAGTGTTTCTCTTCATGACCAATTTTAGACTTACTTCCCTGGCTCACTGTCTTATTTGCATGTTGCATACCCCTGGAAGCAAAGATTCCTGCGTCTTTTAGATCAGAGGACCTCTGTCTATTTTTTTAATGTGTTATCATCATGCTTGTATTTGAAATGAGTGAAAGGAGTGGTACCATGCTGTGGATCAACCATAGGTTTGACACAATTTCACAGAGAATTTGGACTCTTTTGACTACAATTTGGGAAAATTGGCAAAAAGCATTAAATAGAGATGAATGAACTCTTTGCACTTTTAGCAGCACCATTTCTTCTTTCTGGCATGATCAGAAGCTGCCATCTGTTCTGTCTGATGCTGTTTTCTGCCAGAAACCTTGGATTCTTACCTCTGGCTGGATGTGCTCTTTACATTCAAAGTCCAAAGAACAGGCTGACCTAGAGGCTTCCAGTTCAACCAAATTAACTTACTTCAGGGAAGGAGCAGAAAAGCCCTAGACTTGGATTTTTAAAAAGTCCAGGAGAATTTTTCTCCATAATTCTTTCTCTTCCTTCTTAAAAATTCTGTTTCCCTTCTATTTACAGTAGAAAAATGTTAAAGAGGAAGGAGGAAAGATCTAAAGTGGTAGTTTTTAACTTTTGTTTTGTTTTTTGAGGAGGAGGAGGGGAAAGAGATACTGGAAAACCTACATGAAGTTTCTGCCACAATTTGCTTATATTTTCGAGAAGTGCAATTTTTTAGTGAGAAATTTGTGACTCCCTTTCTTTTTAACAGGTACTACTATATTTAGAAAATATTTAGGACCTATATTTAGAAAATGTTTCATGTATCTGCAAGATAAAACCACCATATTTTTCAGCAATAAACGCAGCATGTACACACACCATGGATGTCTAATAGCTCTATAAATTAGAGGCCGGTGCTCACCTGTGGCTATGCCACAAATCCTAGTCTCACCTCACGAGAGGTGAGTTTATAAGAGACATTACAGATGACAGGAGGCACCTGTGTTTCCCATTTGCACATTAGCTAACATAAAGCTGTAAAATATGGAATAACTTTAGAAGAAAATGCCAAGATTTATCAAAGAGAGACAATACTGATATATTAGCTCAGGAGACATTAATATTTGCATCTTCTGAGTGAGGGCTGTTTTACTAAGGGCTAATGGATTTGTCTGACCAGCAGACCCACTGGTATGAGAAAAGAGAATCCCTGGCATGACAGTGACAAGGGTGACTTCTGGGGGATGGCTTTTCCTAGGAATAGATTTTATATGCATATGAGCTTTAAAAGAAAGGTGGGATTAGTAGGATTTACCCAGCTGCTCAGTTATTTAAACTCTGAGTGAGTTGTATTCATCTTCATGTCCTTCAGCGACTTTGGAAAGCTGACCTTGAAACATCCAATACATCCTTGAGGGCACATTTCAGGAGCCCAGAGGAGGATGAGAGGTGGGTAAGAAGTCACAATGGTGTGGAGCTCCTGCTGGAATGAAGAGACCACGTCAGTAATGCTAGTGAGGCTTACTTAGTGTGCCTGCAAGTGTGCCTTCAAATCTACATCAGAGAAGAAGTGAGATTGATGACTACTTTTTGTTAAAAAGTAGGAAAATACGTACTCTAAGCATCGTTTTCCAAATGATTTCTCAGACCACTAGTATTAATTACTTTTGTGGCTGCTCCTGCAGATTGACCAGGCAGATTTCCTGGAAGGTATATCCCAGAACCAACATGTAGTTGGAGGATTACAGACAAAATTATCTTCAGAGGTACTGAAGTAGTGAGCAGGTTGTGGGGAAACGAAATTTGCTTTTGTGGTAAAACACACCTGAGATAGCCTCAATGAGAACATGGGACCACAGTGTAGCCTTCATTGTGAAGAAATATAATATAAGTAGTTACCACAGAAGGTTGAAAAAAGGCATTGTCCAGAGCATGCCAGTTCCTGATCTTTTGGCACTCACTTCACAATGAGGTGAAGCTCCATGTATGTGCATTTATTGTAATTATTATTAACTCTTATTACTATTACTATTGTTATTTATGTACCTGTGCTCTAAAATGAATGCATTGTCCTACATGAGCCTTAGAATACAGAGGCAAAATGGATTATCTCCTAAGTTTAGTATGTGGTGGAAATTTCCAGTTTCTTTTCATTGTTTTACGTGTTTGTTTTTTTTAATGCAGTGAAATGAAATGCAAGAGTCTTGTAGCACAGCAATAAGGAAAAAAAATTAATTGAGCAAAAGTCAGCAAATGCAGAATTATGGTTCCCCCAGCAACTGTAATGAAGGCAGAGAACGCATCTATACGCTGGTGTTGGAGTTAATGCTGCACACTGCCTGGAATACAAATCCTAACTGTGTTCAAGGGGCTGAGTGATGATTACTGTGAGAACCATAACTTCACATTTCCTGACTTTTTGCAATTAAAATCTCAACCTGGATGATGCATTAGCATAGGCTTTGCATTTAATTTGCTATTTTCTTTAGAATGTATGAGTGTGTTGATTGTGTTTGAACATTTCTTAGCTTTTAATATCACTTATTCTTTTGTAAGGGAAAAATCAGGGAAAAAACATTTACCACATTAGCTCTCTTCTTCTCACTGTTGGGAGGGGGCTGAAGGAGAGAGGGAGGGAAGAAAAGAACAAAAGCCTTAGTGCAAGCAGTGCAATTAATTGCATTTTTAGCTCTAAGAGACCTTTACTGACAAATGTAAATGTCTATCACTGCTTTTATGTTTATATTTGCACGGACTGACCAATCCATACAGAGATGGGTCTCCTTCAGATTTTTAACCCATACACAGTTGAACTAAACATCATTTACCTTACCACAACTTTGGAGTGCTAGAAGGAAATCTGACAAGATCTTTGATGGCCCTAAGCTCACAGTTTCTTTAGCCCATGGTGTTAAAGTCCAGAACTCAGGTCTGCAGTCCTGACTATATGAAGCCCCAGTGACTTGAAAAGCTCAAACTTGTGAACATTTGAAAGTGTGCCTGCACTGTAAGATCTCACCAGACTCTTTCTGTGTCCTTTCTGCATCTCCTTACTTAGCCACAGGGGAATTTAATGCATTTAAGGGGACTTCATGCCCTAGCTAACTGATGTGCTGTGGGGTATGGCCAAAATGCCAGTGCTTTCAGTGGGAATGGTATTCCTCTGTACGATGGAAGATCAGACTGAAATCCACCAGTGCTAATGGGATTATAATGTTTTTCTTTCATTTTTATCTGTCTGGAGGGAGAGTTGACTTCTTTCACTGTCTGCCTGAGCCCTGGAAGCACTGGCAACATTTTATGCAGAGCCCAGGGACCAAACTAGCCAAGTCTGTCCCTCGAACTTGTCCCACACACCAGCTCTGTAAAGAGGCTCATGCTCCTCACCATCATCCTGGCCAGGAGCTGGACTGATTTATAGCCTTTGGGCCTAATAAAGATCAGCAAGAAAGGAAGGATCAGTGCAGCTGGCTCTATTTATGCTGCAAATTTTATTTTTTGTTTTAGTTGTTCTTAATGTGTTGATGCTTACATAATTTTGTTTGACCTTTGCTTTTGTTCTTCTGTACTTTAACCTTTTGTAGTGGCTCTTTTTTTTGCTTTATGCTCAACCATTTAATGATGATGACTTAAGTCTATTTCCTTTGTTCTGAGCTTTGAGCTTTTATATCCCACTCCCCATAGAGCCATCAAATTTCTTTTAACCTAAAGGCCCTCTGCTACCAAAGGTAAATCAGCCTTGTCTAAGCTCATTCACTTGAGCCCACCAAAGAGAGATTCCCCTCCCTTTCTGTCCATCCTCACATGAGCTCATGTCCATGTAAAGATATCAGGCATCAAAGTTCAAAGAGAAAACAACTTGGCACACATTTCCCAGATGCTGTCAGACTGTTGTTTAGGCTCTGAAAGAATTAAATTATGTGAGTACTCATGTTGCTGTCAGAGGCCTGATGACTTCCAAGAACAAACACTGGTATCTTTAAACATACCTAGTATTTCTGAAAATCACAAAGTTCTACTTTATTGTTTAATTTACCAGAAATCCAGAAAAAATGTGAAAGCTTATTACTGTTAATTAATGGTGGTATGTAGGATAGATATGTACCAAAACATGTGGATCCCACACATCTCTATTAGGAATTACTGAATTCTGGAAAAAAGGGATGTGACCTAGAGCAATATGGCTTAAAGCACTAGAAGGAATGGCTTCCCTAACAGTGGTGATTAGTCTTTTTATAGGTAAAACTTTTATATTCTATTTTAACATAGTGGATTTGGAAAAAACTTCTCATGTCATTCTTAGAACAAATAGGAGACAGACAGAATTAATTTTGTTAAAATGTTTACTATGTCCCATTGGCAAACTGTGTTTTTTGTCAAACTCTTTTGTTCCTTACATGCACAAGCGACATTTCATCACAGTTTTTGTCAACAGAATGTAATTTTATTCCAATCATTCTGTCAACAAAAAGAAATACCATAAAATCACTTTGCTCACAAACATAAATTATATGTTCATTTTGTTTGTAGAAGAAATGAAAAAATCAAAACTTTTTCTGTAGAGACAATGAAGACTAATAACATTTGTTCTGTGGACAAAATATTTGTGTTACAGGCGGCAGTTTGTGATTTTTAGGCTGGCTGGTGGGCAGAGTATGCATGAAATTCAAGGTGAAGCAAAGAAGAAATGTTTGAATGTATTTATTCCAGCCTTGATTCAGGACATTGAGATGAAATCAATGGACTTTGAATCAGACCTTTAAAGGCTCAAATGTGATGCAAGGCACTGTATACACAGAAAGCACAGAACCCATGAGAGGAGCTATGCCTTTTTGGAGAAGTGGCTGGGATGTCATGGAGGATACTGTAGGGCATTCACATGGCATGAGGAAGAGTATTTAGATGGCAGAACGGTCTCCCAAGTTTGCCCTTTCATTTTACTGTCTGATGTCCTGATGTTTTCTTTTATTTCTTTCATAAATAACTTTATTGCACAGCATAGGCAATGCATTAGAGTCAAGATACATCCTTTTAAAGTGGATTTTTACAGAGCAGGGCCATTGCTCAAGAGCCTACATACTCCAGCATGATATGAGAAAAAACTGTGTATTTTAGTGATTGCCAGCTGCTTTCCATTTCCCCCATTACAAGACATGAACAGCCTCTTCTTTTGTCTTCATCTTTCAGACCAATAGTCTAAATATGGCAAAATAGACATTGCAAATAATTGTAGGATTTTGAGTGTTTAGCTCACAACTATATGTGCTTTTGGATGACTGATTGAAAGCACCTGTGCAGAATACCAATTTCACTCTGATGTATTTGAGGAAAGAACATTCATTTTAGCTCCTAGCTTTTCAAGAAAATTGGTATCCAATCACGGTATCAAGAAAAATAATGCTGTAAGATTGACTTCTCACACCACAAATGATCACTAGTGAATAACCAGTGTAAACAAAGGGTAGGAAATACTTCATCAGTTAAAGATGATAGATGAATGATTTTGGTACAATTACAAGCAACTTGCACAGACTTTTTTCCTTTTGTTAAACTAATAGAAAATGGAGAATAAGGTTCAAAACCCGTACTGGACAGGGATTTGTGATCCTTGAGTTCATTCGTCAGCTCTGGCACTGATCTGCTGTGTAATGTTGGGGGAATTGTTTCGTCATCCTATGATGTGCAAAGGTTCCACCTATAAAAAAGAGATATATTTTCAAGAAAATTGGTACCCAATCAAGGTATCAAGAAAAATAATTCTGGTTATATTTCTCTAGTGCTTAATACTTGTGTGAGGAATGCTGCATTAAAAAAGCAGATTTGAAATTGAATAAACGACCATCTCCTTTTCAGTTTTTCATGCTCCAACACCTTCTCTTCCTTCCCTGTACACTTGGGCAACTACTTAAAGCGAATGGGACTTTCACCAGCTGGTCTCAGAGAGTGGTTCCTCTTCTCTTTCTTGTGACCAAGATACAGCGGCTCTGTTCCAGAATCTGCACCTACTTGACTGTAGACTATTTTTTACCTGGCCTTCCCAGTTTCTCATTATTTTTCCTTGAAGTGATCCAAAACACTGCTGCCAAACCCTTAACTATGTTCACCCTGTGACACAGCTGACAGACTTGTATCTGAATACCACTTCCTAGCCTCCTGGAGTTTTTTGATCTCCATCTCTCCTTGGCTCAACTGAACAGCAATGCCAAATGTGCTGCCAGCATGGCTTATTGGTTGGCCTACGTCCAGCGCTTGCCTTTCCCTCTGACTTCTCCTATCCTGAGCCTGCACCTCCCTTCTTGGCTACCTCCAGCCTCTGTGCCTGGTACCCTGGAATGTCGTTGTGCTTAGCTGCTTCCTCAGGTATCTCTTTGGCCTTTGACAATATTCAGGGTTCAACTTTGAAAATACTGCATATTCCAGTAATTTTCTATTAATCCTGCTTCTGGGGTCGCACTGATTTCCAGGGAACCTCCGTACCTCTATTGCTTTTGTATTTGGCATCAAATGATATGTTACAAAGGGGAAGAAAACTGTTCATCACTTGTAGCCCTGTTTGGAGCTTTCTGTGCTAGAACAGTTGGTCCTTCATCGTAGCATTCAGTGACTTGTGTAACTCTGAATGCATAAGCGCAAATGTTCACAGGAGTTTAATACTTAAGTAAGGATTTTAAAAAGCGTGGGAGGAAGAGATGAACAATCTGATAATCTCTGAATACTCAACATTGCTGTAAAAAGCAACTTTTTGAGACACAGGGAGTTTTTCAAATTCTTAGCATCATAGAAACAGCAGTTTCAGACTATTTGAATCTTGTTTGCAAAACAAAATTTTTAAAAGATCAAAAAAACTAACTCCTAGCATTTTGTCTTTGGAAAATGTGTCACAGTTATGTATTAACACCAGAAAAATGCTTTAAGCTAACAATAAGTAAAATGCTACAGTAACTAGATTCAAGCATGCAGACTCACAGTTCATTTCTATGTGTCCAATAAGATTATTTTCATGCTGCTTCCTGAACTGTCCCAGAAGAGTATGGTATGTCAGTTCATGGGTTTTTACCACTGAGAATGGTGTTTTAAAATACAAATATACATTCAGTCTTAAGATATATTATCTCCCTTCAGAAGTCAACTGGAAGTCAGAGAAGAGATGAATTAATAATTCAAAATGCTTCGTAACGGCACATCAAGTCCAGTAGCCTTGCATTAATTGAAAATCCAAGCCCTCATGAGATCAATGGGAATTTTCTGTTGACCTTAGCAGGGAGATAAGCTTATACACACTTTGAAGGTAAGTTTGCTTACCCATATTGGTGTTGGTTGCAGTTCCTTACCTTGCAATGTGAATGTCCTTGAAGCAGAAGAGTGATCAGATTTTACAGCCCCTCAGTACTCTGGGTCTGTGTTTTCCACCCTTTCTGCTTCCCTCTGCAGTAAAACTGTGCACTGTTCAGCCTTTAACCCTTCTTTCTACATGATCTCTCTCATTTTTGCAGTAATTCGTTCACCTCAGGCTCAACTCACTCAATCAGGGTGCTGTGAGCTGGCCAGAGGGTCTCACAAGGGTGCCGATTAATCACCTCCAGGACTATGACCCTCTGTCCCTCTTTTGGCATCCTGCAGAGTCAGAGAAGGTGAGGACTGTGTGATCAGCATGAGAAGTTCATTAAAAAGTTAACAAACAGCTTCTAAACAGCAAAGAATGGAAAATGGCAGCTCTGGCAACTCCTTGAAGCTCTATCAGAGCAATGGGAAAGCTTGATGGATGCTCTCAGCTGCAGCAGTGGCAGCATCTCCCAGGTGAGTATCAGGCAAATGAGAAAGGGAGCACTGACTCCTAGGCTGGAGGATGGTGTCAGAAGAGATCCCTGGTGGTGGTGCTGTGAGCAAGGGCACTGAAACCTCTCTGCATTGAGCCTTACATGTGGATCACTCATTTTGGGGACGTAACTCAGAGATTTGTTTGCAGCTAGAGGAAAGGTGACAGCAGGTGACACAGCAGCTCTAGGGAAGAATGGCAACAGCAGCCCAAAATCTGGGAAATATATCTGCACTTTTGATGTTCTTCTTGAAGTACTTACTGGAAAGACAGGAGAGATTTTGTTGTTATAACCAAGAAAATGGAGGCTACTCTGTATGACAAACTGTCCTTTAACATCATCTGTGGAGGAAGCCATGAGTTTCCCTCAGCCTCTTCTCCTCAGTCTCTGATCAAAGATGGAAGTCAAGCAGAAGACAAAATTAAGCGTGCAATTTCCGATTCATTCTCGCTAGGTTTGTGCTGATGGCTTAAACCAAAAAAGAGAAAAAAATCAAAGCTGGGATTACAGGCTTAGCAATGGGAGTGCATATTTCAGCACATACTGGGCTCTTTGTTGTTCCGTCACACTGGTAGAATGAGACTATTAATGCATTGTCCCAGGCAGGCTGCATTATAAAGCCCAGTGGCTAAGTTAAATGAAAAAGACCACTAAGAAAAGCAGTGTGCAGCTTTCTACTGCTTCCTTTTCCTTCCAGAACTGTCTAGATGAGGCAGTGGAGAGGCAGTGGATGAAGCTGTAAGAACATTTCATAGAGGGCAAACTCATGATAGTCAATAAGGTTCCTCAGCAAAGATTTCTAGCATCTACTCACTATCCTACAAATTTTCCTGACTTTCTGAAGTGCTGTGTTTCAGCAGGACACAAATCTTCCCTCTTTGTGAGCAGGGAAGGAATTACATGGTGGGTTTTAAGTGCTTTCTCCAGTTACCTGTTCAGCATTTCCCAAGTGTCTGTGGCACACAGGGGCACAGGCATCCATTTTTAACCATAGCATTAAGAGGAAACTAAGTCCCCATTTCTGAGAAGAGCAAAATTAAAGATTGTTGAATATTTTGTATCAATGTGAGTTATCTGAAGAAGGCTTACCTAATACTAACCTAGCATGCCAACGACAACAGGTTCTGGCATTTCTTGCAGAAGCTGTGAAGACCAGCAGTGACCCCAGTGCAATTTAGGAAGTCCTGTCTCTTAATATCTGTTATTAATTCATCTGTGTTAACTAAACTCCCTGGAAGTGGTGTAATCCACACTTTTTCTTGCCTCCTAGATGCAGAATTCATGAGTGTCTGGTGCCGAGACAGCCAGTCAAAAACTTGCTATTCTTTGTAGATATTAGTTGCTAAATAACAGTAACAACCTTCTCTGAAATAATATTATGACCTTTAAATTTTGGCAACTCCTGGTCAGGAGGATCCCTAAGGAAGCTTTTGGGTTGAGACCCAAAGCCACCACCCATTTCCTTAGCACTGCAAGGACGAAGCAACTTCCCTTTCAGCTCTAGCTATCTGCTAGACTGCTCGGCTGAGTCCGACAGTCGACTTTTGGGGAATCAATACTCACTGCAGGTCATAACAAGTGCATCACTCCACTGCAGTAGGATTCAGGTCTCCCATGAGACCTGCCATTGCTTTCTGGGAATCATAAATAAGCACTGAAGTGTCTCCAGGGCACCTCCGGGGCAGGTACTGGCAGGGCATGGGCAGCAGGCCGCCAGTCTTGGCAGGCTGGGGCGACCACGGCGCAGGGTCAGGCACTGCTGGAGTGAGTTGCCAGGCTCACATGGGTGTACTGAGTCCATGTCTGCTCTGGGGTGGATCAGAAGAGGCACAGCGCCCCTTTTGTGCCCAGATTTTCTCTCCCTACCTCTGAAAGCCACTCCTAGTGTCATCCCAAACAAAACCATTCACCTGCCCATGTCTCAGTTCCAGGTGTTATCAACTGTGTCTGTGTAAATGCCTAAAATACAAACAGTGGGTGAGCACCATCTATTCCAGGCAATTCACAGAGAAGAAACAGAGGATAGGTTATGACAGGTAGAACTACTCTTCTAATGCACAACTTAATGAACGTTTACAAAAGGCTTTGAGTACCAGGGTTTGTAAGGATGTTATAAAGGCAGAAAATGTTGTTTTGTCACAATGCTTCTCAGCTATGTTTCTTCTCTTTTCAACACTGAATGAGCTGGGAATATCTCATTTTTTTCTTCCCCCAATGATTACAATGTTTTGTTCCCTTATTCATATTTTTCGAAGCTTTGTTGCAAGTGGGAAGAATCACAAACATGAAGAAGAACCTTTCTAGGAGTCTCTCGGTTTCCCTAGGTTTGCCATGCAGAGCCTGCTGGTTCACAAAGAGGTCACAGATAACTCTTTATGGACCAGTATGTAAATCCTCATGGCTCTTCAATGCCATCAGGCTGCTGGGATTGCTGGGACAGTTTTGGGCAGCCGACTCAGCCCCAGACATGCAGCCACTGCAGGCAGTCTAGCAGCACCCTACTAATCCACCTGCAGTTGGGTGGTGACTGGTGGGACCATCCTCTCCCCATTTCCCCAGCCTAGGCAAAACTGAGTTGCTTTTTGGGCTGCTTTTATGGCAGAGATAGTGTTAAATAACAGTTGATCTGGCAACCTGTCTTCTTACTGCTTAATTCTGAAGGAAAACAAGACTAAAATGAAAAGGCCTTTTCCTCTTTTATTTGTCATTTTACTAATTACAGTATTACAGCATTTTCCAAGGCCAATTATGTACTGTTTGGGGAGATTAGCAGAGTGCAAAACCTACTGTGGTGTATTATACAGTGGTAGCTCAAGGAAGAAAAGTAGTTGAATTAAGACCCTTATAATTCCATGTGTTTAGCTTAATGCATATTGCATATATACATATATATAATAGCAACTACACAACATTCAGCAATGCTTAAAACAGAATTTCTTCCCCTGAGAGAACGAATAAGTCATTTGTCATATGTTTCCTTTAATTCATGGCTACAGAGCATTTTAGAATTGCTTGATGTAAATCTGTCTCATCTATTTGACAACTCTGATATTGAGTCATTCATTTTTATTCTATGACTTAAAAATTTCTATATTGCAGCTAGAGATGGGTGGCTAAAGTGCTAGTTTTGGACTATGGCTAGAATGTAACAATAGCTTTTGACCCTAGCTCCAGTCCCAAGGAAAGTGAATTTGGCAATCTCATTTCAATTCATAGTGAATAGCTGTTCACATAAAAAAATCAGCACCTACCATTTGTCATACTTGGCAGCTTCTGTTTAAGAATGGTCCAGAACTGCATTACCATGGAAACTAAATTACCTACTCCTACTCCTGGCTCAGAAGGTGATTTCAGCCGGTGGTGGAGGTTTCATATCACTGACAGAAGGAGGTGGGGGTAACCTGGGGGAACTGCAATGTGTGTGACCCATAAGGACACTGGCTTCAGCCCTCCAGTTTGAATATTGCCATCTTCTGGTCACGTGCCGTTGGGCTCAGACCACATGGGTTTCTTACACATCATGATTTATTTACTGATTTTTCTTATGGTAACAGCTACTACCTCCTGTCAGGACCAACACTGTGTTCTTTTCAGTGCTGTACATATACATGTTTAAAGACAATTTCTACTCTGAAGACCAGGCAAGTGTGAGAAGTTCCATTTTAAACTTGAAAATAAAAACAAGATAAGTGATTTGCTTGAGATTACACAGGAAAAAGGAGGCAGACCTAGCAAATGAATTCCCATTTCTTCATTCTCAGCACCTATCCAAACTTTATCCTTATGGGTGTTACTTATCCAAACCACTTTATCCTTCAGAATTGCTACTAATTTATACTAGGTGAGTTGGAAATACCACATGGTTGGATAATTTTTGTTCCTGTCATCTACAAAAAGGCTGCTGATTCATAGGGCAGTATTTTATTTCAAGCTACTCAGTCCTGAAGTGCATAAACTTAATGGATTAGAGATCAATGTTTGCTGGACACTGAAAGTTTTTAAGGCTATTTAGACACTGTATGTTGATTTTGTAATTGTAAGCAAAACCAGCACTATAACCACTCCCTCCTTCAATAATGACCAAAATAAACAATGATTTCAATCTGCTGAGCTGCATGTACCACCCCTTTTCTTCACAAATACTGCTTCTCAATGAGATGTATGCTAGTGGAAAGGCTAGAAAATAAACAAATATAAAAACCCAACAATAATATGGAATGCTCTTATGCTTAGAGAGCTAGAAACTCAGCAGAGAGAAACAAAAGTTTTGCCATTCCTAGTGTGGTGGCTTAGGTGTAAGGACAAAAGACCCATCAAGACCAGGCTGGATGAGGCTCTGAACAATGTGGTCTAGTGGAAGGTGTCTCTGCCCATGAGTTTTAAGGTCCCTTCCAACCCAAAACCATTCTGTTATTCTACGAGCATCCTCTGAAGATTTGGCTCCTAGTGCATCAGATTTGCAGCTTGGAGTAAAAGAGTCCTTCACTTCCCAGCTGGAGGTGGATGCTGCTGGGAGAAACAAGGTCATGAGCATCCATCTCTGCAGGACACCCTGGCAATCTGTGGCTTTCCACCCCATAGACTCCTGCCACATCCTCCTTCATCCATGGGCATGGACTGCTCCCATTTCTTAGGGCACAACAACAGTAGGGGCTGTTGAGTGTGGACACCCTTCTTGCTTTGCCCTTGCCATGGCCCTGGCACAGTATTTGGGTCTCTTCTGCTCTGCCTTTGCTTTTTATATGCATCTTTCCTATTTAAGTGTCACACATCACTGCACCAGCTGATTAGCCTATACATGAATGGAATATAAAAGAGCAAGTCCCCAAGTTGTAGGTAAGACCTTTTGTGAGATTGACTGGCTAAAAATAAGATGGAAATTGGCTCTGAGCTTTTGAGAATCTGTCTCTTCCTCAGGCCACAGGAAAGAAGAGCAAGGGGTAGCACTTCATAATTAATTATGAATTTATAATTAATTTGAAGCCTGAATCAACAACCTACTAGAGAAACTGCTATTACTTCCTCTGGATTCCCAGAGTTTATCAGAGAGTCTGATCCTCACAAGCAGTTTTCAAAATTTCAGGGCCTTTTTCTATTAAGCTTGATTTTTTTTTTCAGCATCTTAGTCTTTTGTAGCACTCTAGTTTTTGATAATTTTTCTGTTTAAGGGATCAGATCAATAGCTGTATGGGGTCTCTAGGCTATACAAGTTATGGTTACCCTCTGTGGCTAGGAATGATTTGTTTAGTAGGGTAGGTTTATGTATTGTTTTGAAGGTTGATGCTTTTGACAGATAAACAATGCAAAAATATTCTGTGCTTCTGCAGCACATGATCTAATGTTCATTGTATACAAAGACTCCTTACTCTGTGCTATAAATACAGCTGAACTTCTCTCCTCTCAGAGTTGTGTGTGGCTTAAGCAGACTGGTGGGGTGGGATTTTGAAAAGCAGTCAAGGCTGACCTTTTCCTACCTCCCCCCTAATGCCGATGGTTAAAATTCCTGCTGACTTCAAGGAGAGTGGATCTGGATCAGTGTTGAACACTTCTGAAAATCCCACCTGTAAAGCCTGCAGAGTTCATTATAGGGGCAAAATTTTGTATAAAGCCCAGCAGGGACATACAGAAATTGTTAGCAGCTTATTAATGGCCTCCACAGTAGATGTGTGTATTGAATTTAATTGGGCTGCATCCCAGTAAGGTACTGATATGCTTATGATTAATTTTCTCTACAGTCTACCTTTAACTTTTCTTTGAAATTGGGTGGATTCTCCATACTTACACTTTTATAAAAGATTGGCAGTGAAATAAAGCATGCAGGTAATTATGCCCCAAGGAAGAGCTGTGAGTGAGGTAGACCCTCAGTTAACGTGGTTGGATGGTAGCAATTTGGTGTCAATCCCTCTTGATGTCCTACTAAAATGAAACAACATTCAATGTGATACTATTTAATTTTTGTAGGTACAGGCATGGTTAAGTTTCTTTGTATAAGGTCTGCTTAGTAGTGTGAAGACATAAAATAAGTGTTGAGCACAGTGACACACTTGAAAGGGCAGGTTATATTTATTCTGTGTTGTGTCAAGGGCATGCTGCTTGCTAACTGTAATTAGACAGTGTATCTGGAAGTCTGTGGCCAAATAGCAAAGATGTCTTTGCAGAGTATAAAAGGACTATTGTGTTAGTCCCTGGTCTCAGAGGGTATGAAGAGGTTTCCCTCTCCTGTCTGTTATTACTCATACTTGGTTACTTTTATGTAAATTCAGCCAAGAGGAGAGCTGACAAGATTGTGACATGAAGAGATTTCACCTTTTTCACTGAAACAGGGCTTTTATTGTCTAGTAATACTGTCTTAGTTCTCTGCAAAGGAAAGAAAGAGATGTTATTGAAAATCCCATAATTAGCAGCTTAAGGTATAAACCATATAGAACCCTGTGTTCTATGATAAACCCCCTAATTAGCTTTGTAGGAACTGTTTAAAAGCAAGGATACATGCATCCTTATCTCTAAATAATTATTTGCAAATAAACTCTTTCTCAACATATCTTAGGAAAACACAAGATTATTAGTTGGCAGAGTTAAGCCAGCTGAGTAGCTGAAAAAGCATGAAAAGAGCTACAGAAGTTCTCTTCAGAATCCTGCTCTCTTTGGCATTATTTCTCTAAAGCTTGATTTATCAAGAGGAGAATACAGTATTTGGTTTCCCCACAAGTAAGCTCTTTTCATGTTTTGTCTTTGAAATGAAAATTGTCTTTTGGAACAAATATCTGCTCTATCAGATAACTGCATGCTTGTCATCCCTAACAGTGTGCTGGCAGGAAGACTGGGCGAGGATTTTTCTGCAGTACATTGAGTACACAGTGCTGGCACTAGATCAAGGATCAATTCCTCTGATATCGAAATATTGACTTGGCATGGCCAGTCTGATTTAAATGCTTATCATTCTTGACTTTGTAGGCTACATGCATACTGCAAACATTTTTCATTGTGGGTCTGAGAATAAACATCTTTACAGCTGCCTGGCCATTTCTAGCAGAATAACAAAGGGGCTGTGTGCATGTATGGGAGCCTGTGTGTGTGAGCGAAATTGCCAGCAGATTAATGCAACTGTCACTTCTGTGTAGGGCCATTTAGAAGAAGTTGAGAAGGGTATTTTTAATACTTGGAATTACACAGCATTGTTTTTCTGAGTGCAAACACAGGTTTCACTGCTCAGTCTGGGTAGGCGCTGGCCACTGAGCCGATGGAAGGGAGAACACAAACAAACCCCAATACAATTGTTAAAACATTTTAAAATCTTTGCAATGTGACATAATACTACTACTAATACTACTAATAAAAAAGTAAAGATAATTTCCCATAGGCAATCAGAACACCTATTAAGTTAGCAACAGCGTTTAATTGGCATTATCGCATGCTTCAGTGAGGAAGACAATGGATCTTGCGGGTGCGCGAGTGGAACGCATTTGCATTTCATAGATGATTAAAATAGATTTGATTGCATTTGTCTGAAGCCTGGCAAGTGAGGGCACATCTGCTGCATTCGATGTGCCCTGCGTTTCCTAGGACTAATGGAGTGCACTGAGTCACCGCAAGACGGGCTTTTACCTCTCAAAGTCCCACAGCACCTTCTGCTGCACGGCCAGCTCCTTTGTTAGCCCTGGAGACCTCCTCTTATAAAGAATTGATGTAAAGTAGAGCAAGAAGGGAAGGATTTGAGGCAGTGAACTTGTCTTCATCTGGTTATGCAAGAGCCCTTGGGCTTTCTGCTGCTTCAAGGTAGAATTTATAAGGTGAGATGAAAGGTAATTTAAGTCATTAATTTGCGTTAAGGGCTGGCAGAACAACAACGGCACATTTAATCTTGCTGTGGAAAAAACTGGTGATTCGTGGAGTAGGGGTCAGAATTAGGGGTCTGATTTCCTCTTCCACTCAGCTTAAAAGGGGCTGCTTCAAAATGAAGAGTTTTTTTTACTAGAAACATAAAGCTGAGTTAATTGTCTTTGAAGAAAACATCCAAGAACTTTAAATATAATATAGAAACCAATTAATTAATGGTACTAAAATGTTTTCCTTCTGCTTTTCATTACTTTCCCATCTAAATTCAACATTGCAAATACACTCCTGGCAGCAATTCAGCTCAGACTTGTCACCCACCATCTGAGCCCTGTGAAGGACAAGGGCTGCCCTGTGCTTTGCAGGGGGAAATGCCCTCTCCTGTGAGCCCCCTTTTCCCTCCCCAGCCCAATGGCCACTCAACAGCTTTCTTTTTGGCAGTGCTGTGCTTTTTTGCCAGCCAGTGTAATCACCCAATGGGTGATTATTTTATCATTCTCTATTACTCCCTCCACTGCCCTGAGTGTGCCTTCTGGACCGTTACTGGGGTCCTTGTCTATGGATTCTGCTGTTTATTGTTTCTCTACTCCAAGGTGCCTTCTATTTTTGCTGCCTTTGTGTTCCTTCTGCTCTTTCTACATGTTGTGCTCAGCTGTCCCTTGTTCTCACGGCATTGCTCTCTTTCATGTGCCAAATGACTGCTCTTTCCTCTTTGAGAAATGTCTCTTAAAAACACATTGCCCTTACATCAAAGAGTGAAATAAAGAGGAGCTGGTTTGACTGGGAGAACCTGGAAAATATGTCTCCTCAGCTGATGAAAGCAGTTTTTCCAGGACACCAGTGTTTCAGAATAGCTGGACGTGTTCAACAGCAATTATGAGGGGTTACTAAAGGAGCAGGTTCCTTGGATGGCTCCTGTGCTGCCACGCCCAATGGTCCCTGCGTGGTTGCGGCTGTGATTCTGCCCTGCACCCTCTGAGCTGTGGGATGTTGGTGTTCCTGTCTTTCAGCCCCAGTCCTTGCTCATAGCATCCCTGCCATCACTATGATCTGTACAATTCTGGCATTGCTCATTTCCTGCCTCTCACTCCTTCCATTGCTCAGTTCCCTCAGGAACAGCCCTGGCACTGCCCATCTTGGGGGTAGTAGATCAAATAGACCTTCTGCCATTAGGAGAGCTCAGATACCACCTATGACTTGTGCTTTTCACTGGGACATTCCTGCATCCCTTGCTCCCTGAACTCTTTTTGTCCTGACCATGGCCATGCCTTGTTGGTCTGGACTATCCCTGTACATGATGTAGGACAAGTTCCATGGGCTGGGTGGTAGCCACAGGGAGATCAAACACACAAGTGCTGGAATTTTTTTAAAACTATGTTACTTTTGGAAAGAAAATTACTGGGCATGTATGTCACATTGTTAAAAAAATAATTAAAGTTTGCTTGTTGTGAGTCTTATTTTAATCATGTACATGTTGCAGTTTTTTCCCCTTTTACTTAAATGAAGTATTCCCATAGAGAAAGAGTGCTTATTAAAAAAAAATCTCACCATTTATTGGCAATGCTTTTCCCTTCAGCTTTGTTGCTATTTAATCATAGCCCCTGGAGACAAGTTGAACATATTAACCTGTCAGAGAAATGTTAAAATTGCGTGACACTTAGGAATATATTCAGAAAGTCCATAAAACCATCACAATGGTTCTGTTTTTTCTCCTCATCTGGTCATGTACTTTAACAACATTTCTCCATATACTGTATCTCTCACCCTATTGTTTTTTAATGTGGTCTCCCAGTTGGAAATGTCTTTTTGGAGGTTTTTGGGTCACCGGCCAGAGAAATGTGAGCCCTTGCTTGCAACCATCACCTGGTCTAAGGTTCCTAAGCCAGACAGAAGCCATGATCCAAGGCCTCATCTGAGTACTTTTGCTAGATTGTAGGTAAAGCATCAAGACAAAAACTAGACCTGAGCCCTTCTGAATGCTAACTGATGGAGTAGTGTGGGCTATTATCTCCATTAAAAAATTGACAAGCTGCCTGACCTATGACTGCTTATGCACAGCTCCTTTTATAAATTACTGGTGATATTTGTTTGCCATGAATCCCCTAATGGACCAAGACATCTCATTAAGCTATGGGGAAGGTCTGTTTCCTTGGGTGCAGCTGGCCCTCTTTTCTGAGGATGGAGTGGAATTTAAGGGAAGGCCAAGGGAAAAAGAGCTTGGATAGTGAAGAATGATGATTAGTGGTGTCTGCTTTTGAATAATGTTTTCACTCACAGGTTTCAGACTGTTAAATACGAGTTTGGATATCCAGCTTTAGACACACAGTCTGGTAAACAAACATTTCAGAGGGGAGCTCTGGATCCTGCAGTCAAAAAAGACCCCACGTAATTCAAATTGCTGTTTCCACATGACAACACAGACACCAAACTCTGGGGGAGATATGGCTTTTAGCTTCAACATTATTTATCTGTGGTAAATGCCTGAGATATTCTTTATTAAGGCATATAAATAAAAAAATGTCTGTATTTAGGCCTGTCTTTGAAACAATGCAGTATGGAATATAAAAATCATAATTAATACACAAGTCATGAATTTGTAGATTTCACTTTTATTCAAATAAGGAAAAATGGGGTTTTTTTTATGTAAGCATGTGCATGCTAAAAAATTGTTTACCATGTTTCAGAAACACAAACATAAGGCTAAATTAAGCTTGATCAGTCAAGTCTGACTGTATCCTCTTTAATATACCATGGCTGACAATTCTAATCATGAAGCTTGCAAGCTGTAGAAAAAGCATAATTTTTCTACACCTTTGAGAGAGAGCTGGTAGCTTAGAAGTTTCTCTCCCTATTTCAGAAAGAAAAATGTTCATATGCAACAGAAAGATCTTTATTTGAAGGCAAAAATAGCACCTCTCTGTCATGTGCTCTAATTAACTTGCTGTGATGTCGCTCTGGTGATGGACACAGAAATAGACATTTGCTTTCCTAAATCCTGAAGTAGAAAATGAGGCATGAGTCAGGAGGATACAAGAGGGCAGAACTCATTTTCTTTTAATTACTTTTATTCAGGTTATATCATCCAGCAGCTGTTCAAGTTTCATTTTGAGATGTTGGATCCTCCTGAAACCTCAGCGTGTCATTTTTGATGGGACTTACTCTCTCCTCCTTTATACATTATATAAGATTTTATATCTAAGTGCTGATAGGGAATGTAGACACGGTGAACAGTGTTCCCATTCACTGCTGAAGGATATAATTGGCCATCAAGTCTCTGACAGTAAAATAGAGGAGGCAGAAACTCTACAAAAAATTTGGCCAAACAGTATGAGAGTTCTCATTAGTAACCAAATAGCCAGGGAAGTGTCTAACTGTTCCTCCAGCTGGCATACACAGGTACCAAGGCCTGCTTTGGGGAAAAGCACTGCGATTCATATCTGCATGGCAAGTTTTGGATGGCTGTAAAGGCTTCACCACAATCTCTGCTTGGCACCAGAGCTTCAGGGAGCTTTGCTCACTGTGACTCTAGATGGAGCTGGCCAAATTAAAGCTGTAACCAGGTGAATGTTACTCCCCAGCGTCTCTCTCCACATTTTGGTCTGCAGGGCAGGTTTGGCTGAGGGCACAGGAGAGCTCTCCCGAGGCACAGGCCTGCTGAATTCTTGCCAGTCTTCTGGCTGCTGTCACCAGTGTCTGATTCAAGTCCTCAATCCCAGTGCTTCCGCTCCTCTCCTCCGAAATGAAAATAACATGACTCTGTTTTCCAGCAACATATGAAAATAAAGATGTAATGCCTCCTGAAGCACCACATGCCTTCTGCAGCTGAGGCCCACTGTGTCTATAACTGCTGCTGAAGGCAGTCAGGGCCTTTGAGAAGCAGCAAACTTGTAGAGAAGGCAATGGGTGGAATTGCTGGGGACTGCATGAACTTAATATGTTTCCAATCATTTTCCTGCCTTTTTTGAGAAACTGTAGGAAGATGTAAATAACTTAGAAAATTTCATTTTCAGCTCCTCTTATGTTGTGGCTGGCTTCTTCTGGTGATGGACAAAGGACTGAACTTTTTCTATGTGTCAGAGGAGTTATTTTTCACTACAAGGTGTGTAGGCACAGTCTCTTGCAGGAGAGCACTTCTGTGGGGCTTTTTTTGTGGATAGTTCTTTTCCATGCCCTCTTGGGATATTGGGTGACAAATAACTACTTGGCCTTCTAATTTTGGATGTGACCCTGAAGGAGTACAGGGTGCCTGAGACAGCATGAAAAAGGCTATGTAGAAAATCTTAGAAGTCCAGGTAAAAAAATAAAAGGAAAAAACTGAAAATAAGAATGGCTATATAGAAACCACATTATCTATACTGTTTGAGGGCATTTGGAAGTCTGTAAGGTCTCTGAAGCCTATTTTCTATGTACATTTAGGATGCCTTGACAACATAAATCAATATCTCAGTATTTAAAATCTAGGAAATGAAATGTGTATAAAATGGAACTGCCCGAATGAATTTTGACAGCCACTCCTACATGCATTATTTATTTTTTATTGTTTTATTTTTTACAGATGTGGATGGTGACTGAACTGCTGCTGTAAACTTGTACCCAGGTAGCTTTAAAACACATATTATTGGCTGAGTTCATAGTAATAATGTAGTTTAGTTATAAAACAGCTTTTGTTACAAACAACTTTACAAGCTTTAAATATCTATCAAACTACTGAATATATGAGAACCATTTTCATCTATACCTGAAATGCTCATATATGGAATGGGTGATTCATAGCAGATCCAGAACACATATAAAACTTCTGAAAATATATTTAGCAAAGGAAGTGAAGTCTATTTTAAATTTATGTTGAGCTGGAATTAGAAAGTGCCTACAACAGTGCATTAACAGGCAAACTCCACCGAAGAGAGAGTACTGTATCCTTAGGGTTTACAGACTGACCAGGGATTTGATTTAATTCTCTACTTCCAAAGGGCCACCTTATCCCACCATCACAAGCAGCATGTTGTGCCTCTGGTTTCCCAGCTCAACAACGGCATCACTGTAAATCAGCACCTCCAGGTTTTACAGCACAGACCTGTGTCCTGAGGGTCCCACGTGACCTTGGGCCCATCCTTGTTCAGCTTCACTGTGGCTGGCATCAGCCTCTCTGAGTCAAACACGGAGGCTCAATACTACTGAATAAATAAACCCTGAAGTCCACTCTGGTTTAGTGCTTTCTTCTTCTTTTTAATTATTATTCTCTGTTTAAGCTTTTTTCCTCCCCCCTGCAAGCTCCATACATTTAAGATTCTTCCAAATGGATGCAAATGGCTCTTACTAGGAAAACAGAAACCAGAAAATCACTCCAGGACAAAAGCTATCCCCGGTATGTTTTAATGTTCAAATTAGAATACCCTCCCCAGTCCTAAAATGGGGTTTATAATGGAAATACTGACATCCTTACCAGACCCTATTGGCCTGTTGCTCTTTTGTCCTGCAAGTTATTAAAATCTAGCCTGGTTGCCTAAGAGACAGGGTAGCTACTTAGAAGATATGTAGCCATCAGTAAAAATGTCCAATGTATTTATTGGAAAAAACCACTTAATTAAACGTTCAAGTTATAGAAGCCACCCACCAACTACAAGTGTGTTCTGGCAACAGAAGTGTTGTTGTTACCCTGGTTCTGCTTCATGATGTTATTTTCTTAAGTAAATGCATTTTTCAGCCTAACAGTTCTGGCTACAGCATATTGATAAGATAACTCTGCACTAAAAGGGAGACAGAGTATTTTTAGTCTCCTTTTCCAGTTACCAGTAGTTCATTAGTGACACTGTTGTGAGAGTGTTGATTCATTAAGAGTCTTTTCATTAACAGTCTGACATTCACATGTAGAAGAAAAACCCAGGAAAGTAACGAGGCACTCAGCATTTTCTTCTGCTTCTTTGGTACTTGTATCTTTTGTAATGTCAACAGATGAGCTGGAAGCTTTCAACGCTGTGGGTTTTAAGCCAAAATTGAGTGTGTGTAGTCTATTTTTTCTTAATTTGCACACTTAATGTGATTTCAGGGGCAAATTTTTATTTTTCTTGTGTAAGAGGTAGATGGAAACTGCATGTGAAAATCAGATGTGAAAGTTCTGTTCTTGAATTGCTTTTAATTGGAGCCTTAAAGGCTAACATGAAAACACTGGGGAAAATATGACTTTTGCTATGTTATTTAAACAGGCTGTTAGCCACATCCCTAAACTTTAAATGGCTTTGGATAGATTAAGGGGTCTTTGCTAAGATATCTAATATATCATACTCATGTAAATTCCTAGCAAATATATAAATATGTATTTTTCGTTGTTTATAATTACCATTTATTGTAGGACCATATTCCATAGCTTAACATTTATACAAGGCCTGATACTTTAAGCATTGCACAAATATTAACTAATTAATAAAAACATCTGAGCAGCTCTTCTGAGACTGTCAGATTCCAAAGAAGTAAATTCCTCTTCTTGAAAAATGGGACCGCTCAAGCAAACACGCTGTAAGCTTTTAAATGGCAAATCCAAAATGACACAGTGGGACACCATTTCATGCCTGAAATCTGAGCACAAAGCCTTTATTTTTCCAAGATATTTCTTTTTCTCCAGTCTTGTAAATAAATACAAGGTAATGACATAGGAAGCAGAGGGGAGGCAGGCCAGAGATGAACTTGACATTGGCACTTACTTTGTTTTGATCTGCATATAGTATTTCATTGGAATATAATAGTATATTGATTTATGTATTCATGCAATCCTTAAATTCAACAGGACTCCAGTTCTGTCATCAAAAAAGCAAAAAAACAACAAAGCAAACTGTATGGATTTAACCTTTGTTCTCCTTCATGAGAATTCATCAAACAAATGTGTGGCCTTTAAATACTTTATGAGTTATTTTGGCTTTGAAAGATCTGATTTAGTGATGCAAAACTATATGGTTATCTCTGGCTTGCAAACAAGTCTGAAAAGCTCAAACCCAACCCATAACATATTGTTTGATAACCTTAAGCTACACTGGCCCTTCTGTTTTCCTAGTCAGGGCTTTGTTTTCCATGATAATCTTACAGTCCTTGTCCCCTCTGTCTCAGTTAAAGAGATGACATTTCAGAACACATGACCAGCAAGTTGTTATAGCTGTATATTTTTATATTCAGCATTGTGTCTGTAGAACAATCAGGACAAACCAAATCTCCACTGTTGGCTTGTTGTGGTTTAAGGTAGATACAGAGTGATAAAAGATTAGAGTGAGCCAAGGGCAAAAACTGGCTTGAGGAGAATGGGGTAAACCTGGATTTTTTAAAAAAAATTTTTCCTTTGAAGTTATCTTTTTGAAAAATATATTTTTTAATACTTTGTTGTTTAAAATAGAAATGTTAGTGGCTAGTAGTTGGTTTCCTACTTTCCTTCTTCTCACCCCTGTCATCTGAGGCAATGTGGGTACAATATATTTTTAATTATCTTTTGTGAATTTGAGAACTTAGGAATCTATGCATATATCTGATTTAAAAAATATGGAAGATGTTTATGCAGAACTTTTTCTGTTTTCTAAAATCTTCTAAATATACTTTACATTTTGGGAGCTGCCATAAGTGCAAGGCTGCAAGAATGGCACAGAGGCTGCAATATCACCTTAGGTTTATTTCACTTGGGGAGTAGCACTAAGGATGAATGCTTTGGTAGCAGGGAGCCTCAGAAAGTTAATCCAAAAATTAAATTGAAAAAAGGGGGTTGAGGAAATGAAAATGACACTGACATAAGCAGCTTGAATCTCAGAAACCATCCAACAGTTTGATCTGTTGCCATGTTGTCTGCATGTCTAATTAAGGAGCTATAATATATATACAAGACAATTTAAAATTAGTGAAAAGTATTAAAGTTAATGTAGATGTGATTTCACGAGAGATGTGCCATTTATTTTGTTTGACAGCCAGGGATAACTGAATGGGAGTGAGAGCAGGACGGTATGATGTCAGCATATTCACTACCTAAATAGGATTTCGGCTCCTAAAGCAGCTTTCTGCAACTTCTGATCACAGTTTCCCTTCATATTGCTCAACATACTTCATCAATATTTATACGTTTTGGATAATCATCCAATATCCTACAGCTCAATGTACTTTTTGTGGTGTGTATTCTCTATCCAGGGAACTGTGTTTAAGCTTGTCAGTTCCATGAATACCGCTTCAAGCATAAACTCTGGGCTCCTTTATAGCAAGATCCTTATAGCAACATTTGGCTGCATGGTGATGACAACAGCTTAATAGTATGAGATGAACAGAGATTAGAAACATCTTCAAATGAGACACCCTGCACAGAACTCTCTGGAGCAGAAGGGATATTAATAATCACTAAGTGTGAATTCACAAGGTCTCTTCACATTAATAAATTAAAATATTCTCAAAAGAGGATCAACAGATCTTATCAGACTGGACAACAACTATGGAGATGAAACACAAAATAATTAAAAATTATTTAAAAGTACAGGAATTTAGGATTGGCCATGCCTGATCAAAGTTGTGTTACTCTACTTGGAATAGAATCCCTGCAAATAGAGCTTAAAGCCATCCCAACCACAGCAAATTTTTTTAACCTAATCAATCACTGAACAACTGTGCCCTAAATCTGCAGTTCTTAAATACTTGATAGATAATAATTAATGTATTAACAAAAAAATGCATTTAATCAAGATGTGGATATCCATAAAAACTATCACCAAACATCCCATATGGTTTTCGACTTATATCGTTGTGATGTGAGAGCCCAAGGCTTATTTTCAGTGGCTTTGCTGATGGATCTTGTCCTGCCTTGAGCCAGCCACTGGCAGCGAGTTTGTTATAGAGGGGGTGAGCAAAATGTTCTGCTTTGCTTTATGGGCTGTGAGGTACCTCAGAACTCTTGTGCTGGAAAAGAAGAAAAGCACAGGTTCCCACCCACTATTTTGCACATTTTCACGTTTTTAGACACAGTTTCTTACGACCCATGTGAAAGATTTCTTGTGTTATTGAGGAGGACTGAATAATCTGGTTTTTTCTACTCTCCTTATAATTTCATCAGAAAGCTGAGATATTCTGCTACTGATCCTCAGCTGGCAGGAGTCACTAGCTATCCCACAGCTGGACTGGGTCTAATTTATCTCAACTTTTGGAAGCTCAATGATGCAATTTTTGGAAGGTATTTAGGATTCTATTTCTTTGCGCAATTTTTCCTAATTAGCTTTTATTTGTTAGATTTTGTTTGTCTTTTCCAATTTTGTTTTCTGTTCTAAAATTCAATCTGCTTTACCAGTAAATGAAAATCCCTATTCTTTCCACAGAAATATTTTAAAATGACAGTTTACTTTCAGTTAGAAACTATGCTAATGGTTTTGATTTCTTTTATTTTTCTTATTACCATTGACATCTGCAGCTGCTGAACTTTTTAACATACTTATATTTTTTAAAATAATTTGAATGAAAAATAGTTGGAAGTGTCCCAGACTGCTGTTCAGGAAATCTCACAATTTACAGTTTTCAATTCAATTTCCATTAGAGAGCATTGTGACATTCTGAACAGGGCACTATGCAATATCCAAGCAGTGTGGAGAAGTCCCTAGGGACAGTACAATATGGTGAAGGGGGCACCCACAAGAGAGTGTTGTGGGACTGTGCCACTGGAAGAGGTGAACTTTCAGATATATTACAAAACAAGCAAAGATGTATTTGCAAAAACAAGAAAACTTTCTGCCCATTAATCTGGCAGTTGGAGCAATGCTGCTCATGGAGCAGGTGGTTGAAACAGCAGGAGGTGGCTGTGCAGGTGAGGGCAGCAGTTGAGCTTGTTTACAACACAGGGAGATATCTGAACTGAAATGAGCAATGCAAATATAGGTACTGCAGAAAATAAGAAGAAACTGAGATGAATAAGAGTATCTAACAGATACAGACTGGGACTAGACTAGAAAGTGTTGTGCTATGGATGTTACCACTGCTAACAGCACCTTGTACTTCATGCAGTGGTTGCTAACAAAGGGCGTCTCCTTATACAAGACAAGGTACTGGAGCAGACAGAGTTGTTCAAAGGCATCTTCCAGTGGCAAAACCTGGGGTACACCTCACTCTCCAAAAACTCCATTGCTGTAGACATAGAGCCTGAGCCTCAGCACTGACTTCAGCATTGGGACAGAGCATCAAGGAGCCATTTGTAGGGTTTTTGAGTTAGCTTGGACTACCATTTTTGATCACATTTCTGGAGACTAAGATGAAGAGCACTCAGCCCTTTTGGCTAATAGTGACTATACACTGTCTGAATAGCATCATGTCCTCACTCACCTGACACTGTCCCAGACAGCTGAATTCAGATATTGCTGCATATTTTTAATTTAAGGAACAAAGTGGCAGGAAATGGAGGAACAGAAAGGGAAAGAGGAGTGGCAAAGCTGACAAGGTTTTGCGTGTGGCTGAAGGGCAAAGATGACACAGTAGGGAGAAACACTGGAAAGGGGAGGGGAAGGGTGATTAGATAGCCTAATACGTTTTTTCTTCAGTGTTTAATTTCCTTAGGAGTACATGTCGCATTTTATGTCAGTGACGGATAATGAAGGAGTCAAAAGATAATAAGCTCGGTATTCAGAGAAGATCCCAAGAAGTGGTATGTTACAGGGCTGTTTGGAAAACTGAAATTCTCTGATGATAGGAGATGGATGAGTTGGCTGAATGCCCCATGAGATTTTCCTCAGTCAATCTAAAATTAATTCCCCTTCATAATTAAAATACATTTTATATTTTTAGGAACAGCTAAGTGTTTCTTTTTTTTTTTTTCCCTACTCCTTTTTATTGTGTATCAGAGCCAGCCACTTTAATTGCTAGTTTGCTTGATTTAGGATGAAAAAAATCACAGAATATTCATGGCTGTCTGTTTTAGCTACTCATTTGATCTCATATCCATTGTATAAGATACCATATATTTCTTTCTGCAGTAGATCTTTAAGGCAGTGACCTGCAAGTATTAACTCAGAGATAAGGAACTGTGACACAGTCAGAAAATGCAGATTTTCCAAGGTCCAAGGGTGGTGGGTGATGAACTAGGATTTTGAACTTCAGCCTCTCATTTTTTGAATGGTTTTTCCTGCCCAGTATTCCAGGGGTGATATCTGTATCAGGAGTTATGTAGGCTACACATGGATCCATGGAAGTGGCATTCAGTCTGGTGGAGCCTCACACAATGGGCCAAATGGAGTTTTCAAACAGATGTTGCACTGGTTTGTGCCTGATCCTCCCACAGCTGTGGTTAAAACTCCCACTGGTTTGAGTTCAGATGGTTCCATGTCTGAAGCCCTCTGGAAAAACCCTAAAGCGAATCAATTTTTCATTACATTTTATTTTTTTTAGCATGCTTTGGTGGAAACTTCCTCTGGAGTAAACACAAACCAGCTCACTCCCATCTCCCTCCCATTTTTCACTGGGGCTGTTTAACAGAGAATATCCCAGAACTGACCTCAGCCCACAAGCCAGCTTCTGTTTCTGCTAAAGGGAGTGCAAGTCTAGCATCAGGAACAGCAATAGCAGCAGCATCTGACCCTAATTTAAACTAGTTGCAAACTGGAAGATAGAAACAGTAGTATATGTTGGCAGATTTCCTGGTGCTCCCAGACACTGGATTACTGCAATTCATCTGAATTCCAGTTTACCCCATAGGAATACCATGAGTCAATTAACCCTTTAAATAAATCAACTAATTCCAGGGTAATAGCACAGCATCTGTTTCTGCGTTTTATCAGTTGCATAATAAAAATCTTCCTCTTGTCTTTCTGTTTCCTATTGCATTCTGTGCTTTGGATAAATACCACCAGTGCCTGCCAAGTCACAGTTGCAGAGACCTACTGCAGAAAATGGAACCAGAGACACACACTGGGAGAAATCCTCTTTAATGCAGTGTTTCAAATTGAATGCCTGCAGTGCTACACAGAATCACAGAATGGTTTGTGTTGGAAGCAACCTTAAAAATCATCTGGTTTCATGGCAAATTTAAAACTAAAATCCACACCTCATTAACAATGAATCCTGATGAATAAGTTAAGTAGAAGAAACATCAATAATTTATGGTGATGAACTCCGCATTTTCCCTCTCCCTTTTTGTGTTGTGTCTGTCTTTGGAAGCCTGTAGCATGTTACAAATGAAGTGCCACAGATGAGCTAGAAATAAAAAGCTAGGAGGTTTTCCAGGGAGACAGAGAATAAATACAGAATCTCCACAAATGCAAACACACATGCTCTGGACTGTTAAGAATTTTGAATCACACAGTGTTTTATCTTCTCAGAATTTCCCAAGTGGCAAAATATATCCCCAGGAAAAGACACGACAGCAGATGAAAAGCAAAGACAACCAGAAAATAAAATTCAAATCAGAAAGCCTACCATAATACAGTTCAGAATTACTTGTTCTCTGAATGATAAAGGAAAAGTAGTAGTCATGACAATGATCAATTTTGCTCGGAGAAGGCTACCAATT
Organism: Acrocephalus scirpaceus scirpaceus; assembly: GCA_910950805.1. Taxonomy (NCBI): domain Eukaryota; kingdom Metazoa; phylum Chordata; class Aves; order Passeriformes; family Sylviidae; genus Acrocephalus; species Acrocephalus scirpaceus. Next base: position 31,016,528 of record OU383778.1, read on the forward strand.
TAACAGTGGGTAGACATCTTACAGATATTCTGGCTGAAATAGAACAAAGGGAATGAACCAAATTATTAGATTTCTAACTGTGAATTAGCTTATGTAGTTTTTACAGAGTGCTTTGGAATAGGGTTCAAAAAACATCCTTTTTTGTTGGTGTTTGCACTCTTGTTATTTCTTCTGTTGCCTAACATGGACTAACCTTAGAGTTTTATCCTACATTTGTTCCCAGATCAGATATCCTGTGCATAACACTAGGAGGGACTTTTTTTAGAAAACTAATATTGATGATCCTTTTTATCCAGCTTTATTACTGCTACCTTCCTTTTTTTCAAAAACACTTGGCAATATATTTTCTGCTGGTAAAAGAGAAAATTATGGAGTCAGGTGTTCCTTTAAGAAAACCTTCTTTCTTTTTAAAAACCATACTAGTTCTGTTACCTTGAATACAATAAAAGTCCCCAGAATATTAATATCATGAAGTTTTGAATGAACTCATTTCTTTGTTTAAAGTTCTCAATTTTTTTCATTATAAGGTGCCCATTCTTTTATTCAGAGCCATAGTACAGGAATCTTTCCTAATATGAAAGTCTCCTTTGCTTCTGTTTTAGGTAGTCATGTGCATACAAGTGTGTTGAAATCAAACCTCAGTCTGTCTGCATGTAGTGAGTGTAATTTTCAGGTGACACTGACACTGTTTCAGCAATCACTAAGAAGAAATGTTGAGGGCTGGAATGGAGAGTCAGAGTTGTCCATGGTAAAAAAACAATAACAAGTGTGTGGTAGGCAGTGAGGAAAATTATATTGTGGTAAAACCTTCTAGCTCTAGTGAATCCATAGTTTCCAAATATCCAGTAGAACTAGTGATTTTTATTTCTAGTCTCATGTTGAAGGTTGATGTCTCTTTAGAGTAACAGGATTAAGAGACCAATGGTGTAATATTTTAGGGAGTGAAAATGTTCTCCTACTGGTAGCTGAATGTTACTTTCCTGTACTGTTTTACTTTTGAGTTTGCTCTGGGAAACAGTGATGATTTGGTTTCACAAGGGTGGTTTCAACAGGGAAAGAAGGTTCAATGGTCATACACCTCATAGGCTATGTGTGGGATCCCTGCTGGTGATAGTGGAGATGTGCTGTCAGATCCTGCATTTATTCCTCAGGCATGGTCAGGTTCCTTGTTTGTAGAGGTTTATACCTGAGATTACTTTAACAAAGCTGAGATGCTGCAAGGAAACGAAGTTTGAGAAATTTTCATTAGAATATCATTGTCTTACATCTAGTTATTGATATAGGTCATAGGTTAAGATGATAAGAAAGCTCTTCAGAGTAATGTTTTGGCAAGGTTCAAAGTGGACCTTTGAGATTGGAGAGCACTGAAAATATGGCTGTCCATATTTTTTTCATTATGTGTCTGCTAATTTCATTCATATAGGTTTAATGCTCTATTAATATTTTTTCCTAACAGGAGGTTATTTGTAGGCTATCAATCATGATTATTATATGAAGATTTAAAGGTTTAGAGACAGGTCTATGAGAATGTTATTTAGTTAAAGATTGTTGTTACCTAAATCAGGTGGAAAAGCTGAAATACTGGTTAGTCTCTGGGCATAGTAGGAGAGGTTATGTTGCCACCTTGGGAAGGGTTACAGAGGTACAGACTGATGGCAACCACAGTGGCAAGGATGACATTAATGTGAAGGTGAATTGATTGAGATATTACATAGTTTTGTCTACACAATTAGTTGGTAAGGCAAAATGGTTCTTTTTAAAACTGGGTAAGTCAATTTGAGTTGGATAGCAGGGTTTGAAAAACCTCTTTGGTCATATTACAAAAAGAGGCTTCAACCAACTGAAGTTGTCTTGGTTAGTTTTCTACTGATCAGACTCTACAGTCTGAAGGAAAAATAAATATGCCTTTATAAGAATTACTTGGACTTAAAAAAACCAAAACAACCCTGCTCCTTTACAATGAAAACAAAATTTTTACATGTTTAGCTCTTTGTAAAGAGTAATTGGCACTTATTGATCACAAAGAATTTAGTGAAAACCCAGAGGGTCAAAAGAAGTCGCAATGTAAAGAGTAAAAGAAGAGGAAGATGAGAAGTTACTTTAACACTTCAAGTGATATGATATGGAAGCATGTAGGCTGACAGGTTCTTAGTAAAGGAATTAAAGTTTTTTTACAGACCATTCCATGACTGCTGTACAGCAACTACTACACAGAAAGAATGAAGCTGTTACCAGAAACACCAAAAGTTTAATTTTGTATCAACAGGTAAGGAACTGTGCTTGGCTCTATTTCAGCACCTGACTAGAAAGATAATAACAATTATTTCTCAGGGATTGTTTTACAGAGAATTTAAAGACGTATGCTATGTATATCATATAATTGGCATCTGTATTGCCTCAGGACTGAATCAATGTAATCCAAGACTGCAGCTACATAAACTTCCCCTCTCCTGTAAGGGAAAGTTTTCTTTGGGTGACAGTAGGCTGCAGAGCCATGATGAATTGCATAAATAACTATTTAACTATTTCCAGGCTGAATTGAATAAGAAAGACTTCATTAATTTCAAGGCTATCTTTAAAATTTTAGAGAATTATTTTGGATTGGAAATAAAGATGAAAATAATTATGAAGAAAAATAGATATTCTGCTGATTTCTGTATCACTCTAGTACAGAGAATTGTTTTTATAGCAGTACTTTTGTTATTTATCTCAGATGTGGATTTGCCAGATATCAGGACTGAAAAAGTGGGGAGAAAAATGTCGTTGGCACAGCCTTGTACAACCTGTGTGCCCCATGTCACTAGAGGCAGTAGCTGTCACAGGCCTGCCCCTATTGCTGTTTCCTCATGATTGAAATAGCTGGAGAAAGCACAAGACTGCTGGATACACACCAGAAAGTATTTTTCAAACTCTCCCTGCCTATTAGGGAAAACAACAGATTTTAAGAAGGCAATGAGGAAGGAATTTAAGAAGGAATATTTGAATAGGGTATGAATGTCCATTGCGTAGTACAAATGGTTTAAAGAGCATCCCTGAAAGCAGGTGCCATGAAAGCACTCCTGCCATTGCCAGACATGCACTATGACTTTCAAAGTTAGGATTTTCCTCGTATTACATGATGTCCACCAGCCCATTCTTATTTGGGGTAATATTTTGGACTCCATCCTGCTGGTTTTCTTCACGCATGTAGGTGCTCTTGTTCTGGCCCTGTCTGCAGCTCTTTGGCTCCCACAGAGCCCAACACTGTGTGCTTAGCTGTCTCTCCAGATGATAACAAGCTCCACCAAAACTGGCCATGTTTACTACTGAATCCTGCAAATACCTTTTATTGGGATTTTACAGCACCCCTTGAGCCCAGCTCACCTATGATGTCTGTATTTAGGACCTGTGTCTATCCCAGGCATGATTGCCCTGATCTCTTTCTACTTTTAACTGCAGAAATCTTCTCTCCCTCACAACCCAGCTTCTCACATTTAGGTCTCAAAGTGGCCTTAGCTGAGCTGATGGGCCTGGGCAACTCCACAAAGAAAAAGAGCAAACTTTTCTGCAGTTCTGGCATGATTGCACAAATTCAGCTGGTTGCAATGCTTCAGTTCTCCATTTCACAGGAATAAGGGAGAGGACTAATCAAAAAAATCCAAACAGATAATCACCACCACGCAAGCAGATATTGCCTTTCAACACTTTCCCATCTACTCTATCTAATCCCCATATTCCTACTGACATAAAATAAACACCACTCTCCTCCCAGGACTGTCAGAATGGAGGAAGTATTCAGTGATGGAGATGAACAAGGTGGGAGCAGCATTTTCTAGGTTTCTTTCCTTCCCTAAGAGGTATTACCCTGCATCATTAGGGACTGAGAATTGCTACTTTAAGATGAGCTGCAATAAATTCTGTCTTGCTTATTGCCTCATTTTGGTTCCAAAATATCAATATCAACATGCAGCTTAAACACCAGTAAAGCAGAACAGAAATCCACGGATGACTTCATCTGTTGTACAAATGTTAAGTGAACTAGAAACAAAAAAGATTTAGTGACTAACATCTCTAAAGAACACGTGTATTTTAAATTCACTGTTATTCCAGTAGTATCTAAACTACTAGAGTAACAGTAAATTTGACTTAATAGGGGAGACAAAAGAGGCAGGTGACTACTCTGTGGATTGCTGCATTTTCTCTCCTCTGACTGGCTGCTGAAGGTTATCATTCTGAATGGTAGGAATGTTTAGGTCTTGGTAGTTATTTTCCTCATTTCAGTCCATGACATCCCTGACTTATGTCTCAAATCTTAAGATTTGTCGGAAATCTTCATTAGGCTTAAAGGTGTTTCAGTTCAGTAGAGTCCTTGGCATAAGCAGTATGTCCGTTGCCAAAGAAAAATTAGGAGAATAATTTTGAATGTTCCATGAAACCTCTAGAAAGTCAGATTAGACAATATCCAAAGGTAGGAGGAAAAGGCAAAATGCACAGCCTCTTTAGGGTGATTACAGGATAACTCATCAATAACAGCCTCCTATGTGTTTTTGGGTCCTTGACACAGTTTTTCCCCTGTGCTGTGACATAATCCTGAAACTAACTCAGCTGTAATCTTAAATCAAAGAAGAACACTTGGGGGATGGGTAGGAGGGCTAATAGTTCAAAGAAACAGAATTTTACAAAGCTAAAATCCTTAACTTACATGAAGAATCAGCATACAGAGATATCTCCTTTGAGTCCAGAAGCATCTCATTTGGATCTGCACAACTTTTTTTTTTTTTTTTTTTTTTTAATATGAAAAGTACCAGTTCTTTATATACAAAAATTTTCTTTATATGGACAATCTTAAAATATGATCATTTGGACTCAGTAAAAATCTTCTTAGGTCATAGAGTATTTTTAATTAACCTGATGTTCCAGTTTTTTAATTACCCTTGTAGTATCAGGTAAAGGCAATATTCACTGCTTTCTCACCTCAATTTAAAAGCAGTGATGCTTTTCACATTACACCACAGTGCTTCTGTTATTCCCATGGCTCAGGAACATATTGAAAAAAAATTCTGAAAACAAATATTTAAACTGGGAAGACTTTTGGGATGAAAGACAGTATGGAAGGGGAAAATATAATACTGATCTTCCTCTCAGAAAAAGGAGGAAAACCCAAAACCCTAATATGAAGTATCAGTGAGCATTACCAAAAGTTCAGCTTTACCACTAAATACAGGCTTTATAATTGCTTGCTGAATGAGAGCAGGGCATCAGCACTCCATCCTATATAAAGGGTGATGTCTGTGCACACCATTTGCCTTTATGTCTAAATGGAGAGTCTGAATGCAATTTGAGACCATGTGAGGCAAAGAGGAGAGTCAATGGCTCAGATGACAGTCTGGGTTCAACATTGCTGGCCTGGGTGGGGTTCCACGAGCAGGGAGCTGCCAAGCGAGATCACTGAGAGAGTAAACCATGTTGTGAAGTGAGTCTTACAGGCTTTTATGGGCCATATACTCTCTTTCATTAAATAACACGCTGAATTGTCCCTAAGCCAGTCCTAGGGACTTAGTGGTTTGGTAGCCAGCCAGCATCTTGTTATAAACTTTCTGGCACAAACTAGTAATATTTGAAACAAATTCTATGGATGTGTTAACATATGGAATTTGGAAACACTCGCTTAGAGGTCCCAAAAGATGATGAACTTCAGTACTTTCACAACTTATTTCATGAAGATCTTTCCCAAGAAAACATCATCAAGACTTGTACTCAAGAAATAAACCAGAAAATTTTATGTTTGATTAACGCTGCATGATGCCTTTTTTTCCAGATAGGGGGATATCCATAAGCATGTCATGAGTGTCTCTTATGTATATATGAAAATACTTTTACTCTGGATTGATGATAAAAGTTCGCACTCACATAGCAAAATTCAAAGATTGTTGCTTAATAGTAATTTGTAATGTAAGTCACAGGGTGCTGTTTTTCTACATATTTTCCATGATTGCGTGGATAAAGAAATTCTGAAATGGCTGTTTCGAGACAAAGAGCAGGCTTCCTGTCAGTAGACAGATGCCTTACTGGACTCTGAGGTGTCCTTAGTGGAGCTCAAAGGCTCTGTACAGTGGTAAAATTCATGCTAGGTCATGCAGTTGCATTCTAGTGCCTCAAACTTGAAAACTTGGTTTGGCAAATTATTGTAGATATGACTGAAATCTGGGGGCTGTGCCCCTAAAGCACTTGTGACTGTCTGTTTCTAAAAACAGAAGAGAACTTTCCTGAAATGAAGACATATTACAAAGCATTCCCTAAGATTCTTGGTACAGTAATTTCTTTGGAGTAGGCAGGACAATTACTCTCATGATGTTTCGAGGCCACCATGAACATTGGAGCCCCAGTGTGTTGTGAAAAGTTGGGATTTTGACTCTGATTTGACTGGACAACTGGTAGGTGTCTAGCCTCATTACAGCTTGTAAGAAAAGGCTCTACTACCCCAAAGCCATGCTTTAAAAATGTACACTTTAGAAGTGTAGTAAAGGTATCCAGAACATGTCATGGTACCCACTGAGGCAGCTGGAGAGTTTCAAAAGGGTTCTTATGGATTTATACAAATCATGCAAGGTTCAAAAAAAAACCACATGGAAATGTGGCAGCATTTGGTAACATATATTAAGTATTCTGATATATCCCACAGCAAGGCCAGGCAGGTTTTTGTCATCCTATTAGTCAATTATAGTTAATTATTGATATGATGGAACTTTATATGGCTTATGTAGTTTTGTTTGTTTTTTGTGGGGTTTTTTTGTGCATGCATGGGGTTTTTTTATTATTTCTGCTTATAGGTCTGTAGATGCAATTATTTATGTGGCTAATTCATGAGTCATTGTTTAAGAGATGAGGATGATGATTCACTTTGACAAAAGCTATTAATAGCTGCCCAGCATTATATTTTAAGGTCTTGGAAGAATCAGTCCCCTTTTCTTCCACAGGGAAATATAATGTGGTAAGTCCTTTCCTAGCTCAGTTGTTATGACAAAAGCAAATCATTCACAGGATTACCCTCTATGAACAAGTCAACATAAGAACTAAGAGAGAGTTTTAAATAAGAGCTGACTTACACAACACATGCAGGAGGATACATGACCTAGTGATGGTGTCTGGGAATCATCTCCTCTCTTATTTTCTCTTCTTGTTTAGCCTTTTTCCCCTCCCCCATCACTGCACATGGGCTGCTTATAGTCTCAGGCTGTGGTCATGTCTGCTCAGAGTATGGACAAATGCAAGTGCCTCTTCTTGGACCTGAGGGCAGGCAAGGCAGCTTTTGGCTGCTTGTGTTAGGAGTTCCATCAGTGCAATGCTACTGCTGAGATGATTCATTCTTTCTCCCTGTGGGATTTATTCACTTGGGTTATGCTCTGAACTATGCTGGGATACAGCAGAGATCAGTCTGGAATTCTCAGACTTTGGGCAAAGTCTCTGCAGGTCCACGCAGATTTAATTTTTGGGCTCTTGTGTACAGGGACTGGCTCCTGTGCTGGAGCTGGGTGCCTGTGACTCCAGCCCACTGTGGAGCTGCACAGACCTGCATAACAACTTATGCAGCAGGGACATCTGGCATTGGCCTACTACACCCCTGCTTTGTTAAGGCCAGGCCAACCTCAGTATTAGCTCAGGTTTCTCAGAACCTGTCCACCAAAGTTCTGGAACCTTCCAAACCCAGAGCCTCTCCATGGAGCTGCCTGGGCAGAAATGCAGTTAGCAGCCAGCAGCCAGGACTGATCATTCCCCATGACATGGCACTGGGCAGAGGTCAGTGGGAGCACTGGGTCCAATTCTGTCTTTCTCAGCACATGAAAGGTATCAACCACGCAGAGTGAGTCCAAGGGAGGGGTCACCAGGGTAGGGGGGAATAGAGTGAGTGATGTAGAAGGAGAAGCTGAGGCAGATGGTTTATTTTAGCCTGGAGAAGGAACAGCTGAAGGGAGGTCTCCTGGCTGACTGCAGCTACCTATTGGGAAGCTGTAGGGAAGATGAATCTAGATTCTTATGAGGAATTCACAGTGAAAGGACAAAAGGCAACAGACATGGCTTGGAAGACAGGAAATTCTAGTTAGTTATTAAGAATTTTTTTTCACTGGAAGAGCAGGAAAAGGTGGAGCAGATTGGCTGGAGAAGTGCTGGAGCCTCCATCCTTGGAGATGCTCAGAACTCAAGAGGACAAATCCAGGGCAAGCAGATTTAGTTCAGCAGATCTTGCTGGTATTGGATTAGATTACCTACTCCAGTTCTTTCCAATATAATTTTTTTTGGTAATTCTCTAATGCATAGTAGATCAGCACTGTCTCAAAACCAGCCTTGCACTTCATAGGAAAAGGTATGTGACTGCTACCCCTTTCCTTGTCAGAGAGCATTGAATGAGTAGAAGAGGCAGAGCATTACAGTAAATCTACCCCAACTTTCTTAATGGAAAATCCTAAACTAACAGACAAACTGAACTGTAAAAAAAAAAAAAACCCACAAAAACACGCTCCAAAAGAAAGATAAACTATTTTAAATTCATCAACATTTTTTTACAATTCTGTATAGAACTTGTTAATCTCATCTTATGTTTCCTTTTTCTGCCCTTTTTAATTACTGAATACAACCCCAAATTCTTGCATTAAAAAGGCCGTGTGGTGCAGGTGTAGAAATGTAGAAATGTGAAAAGTTAAAATGAATATTCTTCTTGCATTTCTGCCCCTGGTTTAAGATCATTGTGATGTAATTTGATTTAGGACTTTGAGACATTGTCTAAGCCATCCTCTGAGGCTGATTTAGACTCTTCCAGCACATGTTCTTCTCTCTGGTAAGTTTTTGTCAGAGATCTGCATGCAGTTCGCTAATTCTCTTCATGCCACAGTAAACTTTAGTGAAGTCAATAGCTACTCTGGCAGCAAAGTAGAAATGAAAGAGACTCTCTATTTTCAGAGCTCTAAAATAGCCACTCATCCATCCTTTGGAAAATACTGCTCTCAGGGGGTCTGGTGAAGTGGTGTTTGGTTTCCAAACAGACAGGGAAACAGACAACTGTATTCTTGAGCATTTCGTGCTGACTTTCTGTGAAGTGACAAGGATGGCTTCTCTGGAGGGCTGGCTAGCTATAGGGGTGAGATTAAATAGATGACTTTACCCCTCCTAAATTATGTGCCAGAGATGTTACTGCCTCTCCTGTTTCAGTGCCCTCTCATTGGAACTTCTACTGGCACTGAGGTCTGCTTAACATGGTAGCAAGGCCTGTCACCAGGGTCCCCTGCCACTCCAAAGTACGCATTTAAAGGCAATCTTGAATCCGGAAGGGAAGAAGGAAGAGAGTGTAATGCTGTGCTGTTTCAGCTGCTAATTGTGCCCAGATTAGTTAATTAGATAATTAACATAAGAATGCTCTCTTTTCATATTAGAGCATCATACATTTACAATAGAGCTGTTCATAAGTAGAGTGCTATGCTGTGGGAAACACTAATTAATTTTGCAAATTTGGACCTTTAATTGCTAAAGTGCTGTGCTTTCTCAATGTTTGTTTTAGAGTAATGTTAACTGATTACTGCCTGTTTGGAGAAGTATTTATTCTCTCTGCCAGTTGGACACATTCCTCTTGCTGTGCGACCAGAATCCCAGTTTATTTGCAATATTAACTACATTGCACTTCAGAGGAGCCTGCAAGAGATAAGATTGTCTATAAGCCCAGCTGACTTTGGACCCACTACCTGCACAAGCAAAGCAGCCCATCATTTCCAGTTAGGACACATCCCAGTCATACGTCTCTGCAGCCTGCATTCTTGATTATTGGAACAACATTCATCCTGGCTTCAAAGCAGAATCTGGAAAAACTGCAGCTGGCAGATGCAACCACCTGCTTCCTTTGCAGAAGTTCTCAGAAAACATCAATCCATGTACCAGGCAATTTGCTGACTCCCTAATGATCTCTGAGTCAATTTTCAGGGCCTTGTGCTGAGTTCTCAGAAGCACTTATGTGAGCTGGGGAAACGTCAGCTACGTCTGCAGAGTTTTGATGGTCTCCTTCTTGGACTCCAGCTCCTACCACCCCAAGAGGATTAGATCTGTGGGCAACTCTGCAGCACCAGCACCATCCCCTCGGCTCAAGGAGTAATTCAGCAGTTATTGAACCAGAAAGCAAGCAAGCCTCAACAGGATTCTCTGGCCCAATAAGACTTGTATTTGCTTGGGTAAAGGGAGAAGTGGGCTTGCTTCCTTCTCCAAGGCTTCTTTATGCAACCCATGAAAATTTTTTGAGTTAGGAAATTGGAGCAGAGGTCTTCAATATCTCTTCCCCACCTAGTTAGGGTCATCAGTGGTGGTCAGTTTTTTTCTGGTGTGTATGTGGACACAGCATTCCCACCCTTGACCATCACAAGGAAACACAAAAATCTCTAAATTAGTAAAAGGTTTGTGTGTTCTCAGAAACACCTTGAGGTGAGATTTAAGACTTTTTTTTTTTCCTTCTGGCTGACATCTACAGTAGAGCTGTAGATGCTGGTCCAAAATGCTTACCATATTGCTCAGGAGTATTGTGACTAATTTGAACAGAAGATGTCAATGTTCAGAACTTTCTGAATCTTTTGGTGAATGAGAGCTGACCCAAGTATATAAAAGTCTTACCTGTGACTAATCACTGGCTGAAAAGTTTCAAGTTAGCCACTCATTCAGCAAAACTGAGTCAGCAAAACTCAGATACCAAAGCTGAATACAGGGATGAGCTCTGAAGAAATGCTTTCAACCTTTTCCTCTTGTTCAACTGTTTTTTCCAGTAGCTTAACCAGGGAAATAGAACAGAAAACAATAGAAATATATGCTGAATAGATGCATATAAAGATATTTTTTAAATGAGCTTGATCATTTTTAGAAATGAGTGCAAATATTTCCACTGTGATATTGTTGCACCTTGAACCTTAGCAGCACTCTTTGAAGAAGAGAGAACAAGAAGAAAATACGTCATTAATTGTGGGACAAAGGGTGTGGAAAAGGACCTTTAGTAGGGGAGGGGCTGTATGACAGTGGAAATTACATGATACATTTACTTGTTATGCATATTTCGCTTTGTGCCTAAACTGCTGCTGTTTTCATTGCAGGCTTCAAGTTGCTGCAATCATTCATTGAGGCAACAGTACAAAGCTGCCAATTTGAAAACAAGGCTTTTCTCAGTAGCAGAAGAAAATGAAAAATTCAAGAATAAGTCTGAAGATTACAAGGACCTTGAAAATCCTACAGAAAGTGAGCCTTTTAATTTAAGTAAGAAAAGAAATTAAGGTACAGATTTTGCTGTCTGCCTGCTGAGGTAGTCCTATTGATTCCATGTAGGCCACACATTATTAAGTAGCATAACAGGTTTTAGATAATTACAGTATTCATCCCTTGGGTAGTAAACTTTTTAGGTCTTGAATTTTATCCCCTAGATTATTTCTAGTGCTAGGAATTTCTGCAAGCATGAAAAGACTGGATGAAATGTTTCAAAGAAGCATCTTCAATGCTTTTTTGAGTGTAATTATTTTGTCTTATATACCTGGTTCATCCAGTGAATTCTAATTTTTTTTCTAAGCCTTTATATTTCTGAACCAGCAAGGTTCACATTTGCTCTGTTGAGGGGCAGGATAGAGAACACATGTACTTGCTTCACTATATTCTGAAGATATGTCTGCACCTAATAATACAGTTTCTGAATGGCTGCCTTCTTCTGACTTTTCTTTTACTCACAGTATTTTTCTGAAAGCAAAACCCTTCACTTATTCCAGTTCAGTGTTTCCTGTGCTGCCCAGTAATGTTTTCCAGTGTTTCTTAGGACTTTAGTTTTTTGAAAACATCCTCCATAATCTTTGGAAGCTTGTGCTGGCTGTGGTAAAGTCATCTTTACTCAGAGAGGTCAGAAAGCAGCAATGTGCAGAAGACAGCCCTTCTGTTTGTATAGCAGTTCCAGAAGGCAGCAGATGAGGAAGGTTTCTGCAGCTGAAGGAAGTTTAGCTGGATTCCAGTGCTGCAACATCTGCAGTACTCAGTGTCTGACTGCAGTAAGGCTTGAGGAGATGGTATCTTCTCTGCCCTGCTTTCTCTCTCTCTGGTTCTTGATTGCACACACACATATACACGCTTCCTGTTGAGACACATAGTTCAGCTGCTATATGTGCAAAGCACCAGCCTTGTCTCTCCTGAGATTATTCATTTCCTCACGTGCATAGGCTGTTTCATGTAGGAAACGATGCTACAAGGTGCCCTATTTGTTGTAATGCTCACAGGAGACACTTTTTGCTTTTCTCATCAATGCTGCCTGTGCAAAAGAAGCAGAGTCAAAGCTGTTGCTTAACTGAGGCCATGTCTCACAGGGAAGAGCTACTGGGTTTGGATGTTAATTTTTTCCCCTCCACCATTTTAATACTGTTAATAGCACTAGTGAGGATTCATTTTAAACTAATATTAAAAAAAAAAAAAAAGCTTTGCTGGTGTAGCTTAATTTTTGGGGAGGAATAGCACAGCTATTGGGGAGGTAAAAGCACAGCTCTATCAACAGGAGCTACATCACTACAAAGAGAGTTTCACATCTGGGAAGAATGTTTTCCACGCATGGTCTCAGTGAAACTTGAGTGGGAGTCCTGCAATTACTGTGGGAGTATGGGGAAAGATGTAGCCATGGAATTAATAAGGTGTTAAGATGGAAAGCATGTTCTAGCAAAGGATTGTCAAAAGTATTGATGACTGAAGGTGAAAATATAAGGCAACTCTGAGTTAATATTTTGGCAGAACATTTCTGTATAAGATGCAAGCTATTTATGGCAACTTCTCAAGGAACTAGTGACCTTTGAAGTGGTGCTGAAGTGGCAGAAGCAGTGGAGTGACATTTGTTGTTCTGTGTGGTACTGATTCAGACACGCAATGTTGACTTTATCAAGACATTCCCCTTCAACCTAATTTACTCGATCACAAGAGTGCCTGGGCAGCTACATATGTATATATATATTTATGTGTGTGTGTGTGTGTGTGTGTGTGTGTGTGCATAAAAACATGACAAAAGAATACTTTGAGAAGTATTGTTTCCTAGCCAAGTACTGAATACAGGCTAATTGTTGATTCTACTTTTTTAATTCTGGAAATTTTGTTGACCTGAGAGGGCTTTGGCTCAGAGGTTGAACCAATGAGGAGATGCCCACTTTGGTACAAATATTTTGATGGAAGAAGTTGCCATTCTTGTGTACTCATCAGTGTCTGCAGTGGCGATTACTGTCCCCAGCAATTTCCCAGTTAAAGTCACTTAAGCTATCTTAATTGATTTTTCCTGAAGTAAATTAGAGTGCTCTGACAGCCTGCTTTGCCAGCCCTCTGATGAAGGCTGCAGCCTCCAGAAGGGAGGTGATTGAACTGGCACTTATGGATCTATAAGAGGAAAGGAAAGAAGTATGACTTTTGTCTATGCCATATCAGATAACAATTCCTGGGAACTTTTATTGGACTTCAGGATTTTTTAAAAAATTTGTTGTTGTCTCTGGATTATAAACAACATAATGCACTATGTTCAGTGTGGTGTTTTTTTAATGCTATGTCCACTTTTAGCTATGGCAACATTTTTTTTAATATTTGTCCTTTAGAAAATGCTGTGATGTTGAAATCAAAATGTCCTTCATTACAGTATTGATTTGAATGAAATCCGGCTGTGAAAAATGGCTTAAATAGCATTGCTATAATGTGTTAGGAATTTTCTGGAATGGAAAATTGTAATTTATCATTTTAATGTTACTTTTTGAAGTTTGCTTTTGTATTTATGCTGAAACAAAACATTTTGATTAAGCAGACAAGGGTTGACCCAAAATGCCTTCTTTTGATTAAGAAGCTTTAAGTAACAAAATGCCTTTGTGCTGATTTGTTGTTGGACCAACATTACAAACTGCAGAATTACTATGAATCTGTAAAAATGTATTAGAGTAGGCACATGGTGTAGATGACTGCTCTAGGAAATCCTGGGTTTCAAGTTTTAAGTCTCCAAAATGAGTGCATTAAATTACCATGATGCCCAGTTTGATAAAAATTCTTCTGTGGATACTACTGTTGTGCAGTATTATACTGTGATGTCACTAAAAGTGTTTATTTCTGTCCTAGTTTTATTGGCTCCATCAGTAACTTGAATAAGGGATCTACAAAAAAGTCAGAGAGGGACTTTTTATAAGGGTATGCAGTGATAGGATAAGAGCTGATGGCCTTAAATCAGCAGAGACCAGATTTAGATTAGATAGAAGGAAGAAATTTTTAACAATGAGGGTGATGGAACAGGTTCCCCAGAGAGGGGCTAGATGCCTCATCCCTGGAAGTGCTCAAGGCCAGGTTGGATAGGGCTTAGAGCAACTTGGTCTTGTGGAATATGTCCATGCCTGTGGTGAGGCATGGGAACTAGGTCCAACTAGGTCTTTAAAGTCCCTTCCAGCCCAAGCCATTCTATGAATTAGCTGCATTAGTAAAATCCACTGATAAACCTCCCTATTGTGTGCAAAGCCTATGTGCCTGAAAAAGAATGGAAAGTTTGATTCTGGTTCCATTTATTTGGGTGAAAATATAAATTAATGCAGTTTTGCTAACCTTTTTAGCTTCATTCCTTTGTAGCATATAAAGTGAAAGACAATAAAGCTCAGATACAGTGAAGTTTCTTTACAAAGAGACTGAAAGTAAAGCCAATATTATTCCAAGTCCTCCAAAGGCACAAACTGCTGCTCTGAACATGTTGAACCCTTGTTTATTGTGAACTTCTCATAAAAGGGAAAGGAGTGTGGCACTGGGCATCCTGCTGTGCAGAAGGACAACACAAATGACTACAACACTGAGAAGACAAATGAGCATACAGAAGGGCACACTAGTAATTATGACCTCTCATTATTAGGCACTGTCCTATTCAGTACCATAATTTTGGTGGTAATTACTACTAATTGTTTTAATTTCTCCCTCCTGAGCTTTCTTAGAGTTCATACCATGAGGTCAGTTTTCCTTGGCTGCCTTCAAATATGATAAATGTAAATTTTATTTTTATACTCGAGTCAGGATTTTGTAGAAATACCTTCTTCCTCTCTGTGCCACTACAGAGACGAGGCTGCGGAGAATGCCAGTCTCCATTGCTTTGCTTTGATCCTTCTCTGAGAATTATTAAAAGTGAAGCCTCTAAGTAAAGAACTGTAAAAATTAATCACTACATGGAGCTCATAGGAGCTGCAGGGTCTGCTGTAGCAGCTGTCTGAAACGGTGGTGTTACCTTCATCCCTAGGTTAAGGCAGAAGGAGAGACAATTTCATTTGCACAGTGCTGTGCCAGGCCAAATGATTTCCATGCTGTGCCTGAGTGATGCAGAGCAGGTGCTGTGCAATGCTTCTATTCCCATATCACCTCTGGAGTCCTGGCTGGCATGGTGCTCCTGCTCTGCCCACCTGGGTGTGGGAGCTGGGAGAAGGACATGCACTTCTACCAGGGCATGATCAGCAGCAACTTGCTGGGAATGAAGGTGGACCCTTTGTTCCTAGGTGTCCTCCTATCAAGGTGAAAGGCTTTCTGAGATATATTTCTATCCAGGAAAAAACAAAAACAAAGAAAAAAGCCTCAGATGGCAAATACATAAATTAACTAAGATGAGCAAAGCTGACAAAGCAAGGCTTTCTGGCCTTTAATTTAATAATTCAGGGGCAGGGGATGGGGGTCAAAAGGGAACTAGATGAAACTGCAGAAAACTTCTGAATCCTATTGGTAAGTTTCTCTTTAAAGGAAGTTTAGAAAAAGACTTTGGCGTTGTCTTTGTGTTTCTTTATCTTCTCAGTTAAATTGGATGTTTCTATGACATTCTTTTTCACTACAAAGTAACTTTAATTAGCTCTCCTATGGTGTAAGCCTTTCCAGCTTAAAAAAATAGTTAGATTAAATGTCCATGTTCTCAGGCTTGCAGCTGCCCGCACTTGTGAGGCAGTCATGGAAAAGGAAAAACACAAAATTAAGGTGGGAGGAAGGTTTTGATTTGGACCCTTCCTGGTGGGAACAAGCCATTAAACAAATGTTCAGTTTCCAGATTTGGAAAAATGACAGAGTATATTTTGCAGAGCTGCTTTAGAAGCAACTGAGTGAGAGCGTGGTATCTCACCAATAGGTAATGCATTTGAATTTTAGGAGAGGAAGCAGTAGACTATGACTTTGAAAAAGCCAATAAAGGCCAAAGGCAGGTTTTGGTTTGCCAAATAGAAACAACTTCAATCTAAATGGAATGGAGTCCACTGAGTTTTTGTTTTATGTTCTCTTTTAATTTTCACTCTTTGAAGGAGAAATTTTAAAAAATCCCTAAATGTGCAGACTGGCAGAAAAATAGCTTTTGTAGACAAAGGACTGATATTAGTACATGTGGATACTGCTGATTTCAGTAGGAGTGCTTGGTTCAAACAAGGACAAATTCATATCATCAGTTTTTATCTTTGGTGCAACTGGGAATTCCTGGCCATCTGATTATGGGCTGGCAACACTTTTATGGAAATTTATCAACTTGCTTTGAAGTTTTCTAAGCTTACTTTTGCATAGTGCACATATTGATAAGAGGTCTCATGGTACTGTGTTCACACATTAAAATTATGTGCATTGTCAGAGCAGTGAGACTGCAGTTTAAAAATTGATAATGTGGCTTCAACCTGAGCTTCTTCCCCTCACTGCATTAGGCCTTCCAGGAGACACTTAGCATTTCCCAGGTATTTGACAGTCACGTTCAAGATCAGAGCTCTACTGAATATTTATTCTTTCATGAAAAGTCTGCACTGGCAAGCCCAGTTCAAAAATACAGTCAATGGGTAGACTTTGCCATTTATGGCAGCCTTTATATGTAATTTTCAAAAAATTGTGTTCCACAACAGGTTTCTCTTGCCTCAGAGACAATATGCTTCCCAATTTCCTGAAATCTTAC
Source organism: Acrocephalus scirpaceus scirpaceus (assembly GCA_910950805.1). NCBI lineage: Eukaryota > Metazoa > Chordata > Aves > Passeriformes > Sylviidae > Acrocephalus > Acrocephalus scirpaceus. The sequence continues at coordinate 31,033,446 of OU383778.1, forward strand.
TTTTATAATCATGTAGTCAAAACAGAAATTTCCCACGGCAGAGAGTTTACTTCTTCATTTAATGGTCACTGCCTCCCAAATCAACATTTTTTTTAGAGAGGAGGACACACAAATGCCTGGAGTATGGAAGAATTCACAGCTGTTCAATAGTATGGGGACATTAGTAATAATATATATATTTAGAAAATAGGTGTTATCTTATTGAACAGACAACATGAACTTCACTGTTATTGGCAAAGGATCTTTTTGGAGGCAAAACATAGAGACTTCCAACCAACACAGATATTGGCATCTGATTCCATTAATGTCCCAGAAGTACCCCAGTAATTTACTGTGATATAGCTATTCTTATTATCCTGATTCTATACTACATCTTTCATTGTCAAATTAACCAAAACTCTGTGAGAATGAACAAACACATAATTTTGCTGAAGTCTGCCCAGCTGTCATCTATAACTTCTAACCCAAGTAAACCTGAGTTAGGGCAAATTCAGAGCTGTTTCTTAGGATAAAGCTCCCAATAATGGAAATAAAAATCTCACTCAAAGTCAAGGTCAGTCTGATATGTCCTATATTGGGTTTAAAAATTGTTGGGTACGAGGATTTCTTTTTCTTGCCTTTGGATGTGTTCCCAAGGCACTAAATGGGATCACCTGGGGCTCAAGAGAGCCCCTGTAGAGGCAGGCACAGGCTGCTAGCAGCACCAGTTTGCACTGGCCCTTGGGACCACAGCAGAGAATTCTGACCATGGAGATAGGGCAATCTGTACCAAATAGCGATGGGGTCATAAACACAAAACAACCTCAACACACAGCTGGGAGGTGAAAAAAATGACTTTGTTGTTATTGCCCTGTTCAATTGTACTGGCTTGGATTTTGGGTTATGCCTTGGCTGCAATGCTTTGTAGCAGAGGAAGGCACTAGGCAAGAGCTGATGTTAAGCTATCGTTAGGCCTCATCAATTCTGCCTGGATAGTCTCTCCTTCCAGTATCAGACCAGTGTCAAGAAATCCTGATTTCCTGCTCATCCTGGCCCTGGAGAGCAGTTCTGGGAACTGTAATCTGCTATACCACAGATGGAGGGCCAGCCCAGGCACTGATGGGGTGTGCACAGCTGCGTCTCCACCAGCAAGTGATGCAGCAGGACTGGAGCAGGGAAAGCAGTGCTGAGGGCACAAGGGCCGCTCAGGGAGCTGGTGCGGGTGTTTGGGCTCTCCCCCTCAGGGGACAACATGCTGCTTGGTGGGGAGCCCATCATTCTGCTTCGCTGTACAGGGCACCATCTAGCTTCTGCATGGCCAAGCCTTCCTTTGCTGGGTGTTGCCAAGAGATCCTTTCTGCCAAGCATTGTCCTCAGTCTCAGCTGCAGCGTTGGTTGGAGGATCTCTCCAGGATGTGCTGGGACCAGGCCTGCCATGGTTCAGGGCTTAAACTCAGGGTTTGGTTTCTGTTCTGCTATCACAGTCATGGAAAGCTGCTGGGGAGAGAAACAAGAGGTTGCTTATCAATTTTCAGTTCACAGTCCTCTGATTTCTTGTCATACATTTAAAGAATAAACCCACTGTTATATAGACTATTGTTATTCAACCAAAAATGTGGAAATGGTACATCTTTGTTTAATTGGAAAAAACAACCAATGTTTATGTCTTGAAAGATTCATCAGCTGCTCAATGAGACAGCTATCTGCATGGCTTTACTTCCAAGAAGAAATGAAATACTTTATCTTAGAAAAATCCAGTAAGCCTGTTTGTTGCGATTTTATACCTAGACAAAGAAAATAACTTCTGATTGTCTTTAGATTATCCTAGTTGACAGTATATCAATGAACACGTAGTTATCAGATTATAAATGTTGCTATTTTTATGACTCTTGCAGTTCTGTTTTTGCCAACCAGCACTGCCTGAATCTCAGCCGACATCTCTGCATTAGCTCTGCGCCTTCCTTACCAGCACAGCAGGCAAAGTTTTGTGACTGCCTTTGCTACAGCAGCCATTAGCAGCTGTATTGCCTATATGAAATGATACTCTGATGCAGTGATATCTGCACATGATGACTACTTGGCGACAAAGAACCATGTCAAAATGAAAGAAGCAGCTTCAGAAAGTTGTGGGAAAATGCTACTTTGCTCTCAGCAAAGAGTGAGTTTAAAATATCTAACTGCTCCATGCTGAATACATGATAGGACTGGAAAGGAAAAACAATTTAGTCCTTGCAGTGGATATACAGGCCTTTAAGACAGGCAGACAGCTTATGGATCTGACTCTAAGAAACAAAAAATACCCTAGCAATCCCACAGAAGATTTCTGTAAGGTTTTCCACCTCTTTGGAATACACAGTCTCTACTGTCTGGTATGCAGAGAGATGGAACACACAATTCAGAATACAAGTGAAATACCAAAGTTTTGCAGATATATAAAAATAATAATCATGGAAGCAGATGGATAGCTATAGCTGTATATCAATAAAATTTATTAATATAGATTTAAAAAGTCCTTGTAACCCCAGCCAGCATTTCAAGTAGGTTGTCCATCTTGACATTTGAGCTTCTGAACGCCTGTGTTTAACAGAACACCAGATCTCCATTCCCAGCATCAACCCCTGCTTTGGTCCTTTGCCAGGATGGCAACCTTTAGAAATCCACAGCTGGTTTTCCCCACGTTATGTGAAACATTTTGCACTTGAAGGAAGAAATTAACTTGATGTCACTGGGGTATAAAGCAAATGTTGCATCCATGTTGCTGGTATAGGTGGAAAGGAAATATTATTTGGAGTCCAGAAGTGAGGGAGAGAAAGGAGGGGAAGGAGCTTGTATCAGGCACCGACTGTATTACAAAGGCATTAGTGACAGGTGGGGACAGCATACATAGCAAAGAAAAAGAATATAAAATAGCTAGTCATTGGTTTTACCACAAAGGCCAGGCCTTGGCAGTTTCTGTTACTGAAGAGAATTAGACAGAAACAGTCTCCCCAAGCATCCTATGATGCCATCTGGCTTATTACAGAGGAAATCCCCATTGGCAGTCTGGGTTTTTTCCCCTTTTTTTTTTCTTCACAACAACCTGAATGAGTGCCAAGATTATTTCTCTCTCTCATGCTCCTTCTCTTTGGCATCGAAACATCATTCTGTAGAAAAGGGAAATATGCACTGCATTGGCTCAGATGAAGGCAGCAATTTAAGGAGCAGGAGCCTTTGCAAGCTTTGAGATGGAAGCAGGGCTGATGAAGGAGATTAAACAAGCTGAGACCCTTTTGATGAACAAACTGAACCATCTTGGTGCTGAAAAAGTAGAGATATAGTCGATAGCTCTGATATACTGTCTGTGCTTGCCAGGAGAGCTATCTATTTCCATTATTAGCCTAAAGGGTGATATAGGCAACAAAAGTGAGTCACCAAATAGAAGCTCAGGTGAGATGAAGGTAGTGTGATCAGGGAGCGCCTCTTCATTACAACTCTTCAAATCACCCACTGTGCACAATTACTTTGTCACCTCCTTGTCCTTTCTGCAAGGTTTCCTTTCCAGAGATTAGCAATGTGTATGCACAACAGTGGTCTGTACCTGACAGACAAGGAGACACAAGTAGTGTGGTTAGTTTTAATTATTTTTCAGTGAAACATCCACATTAAATGCAGAATGGAGCTGATTTAAATTACAGCTTGCCTGAAAACTGTGATTGACCTGCAAAAAGGTCCTACAATGTTTAAAAAGATGATTATACTGGAGGAAAATGCTGAATATTTTTGCAGACTCTGAATATTAATTTTTATCCTAAATACTTAGTTCTGTGTGTGTGTAATAACTCATGCATATACATGGAGCTAGATTTTGTATATATTTTTTTATTTTTAAAATATCCTTTTTTCTAGGTAAATAGCTGTTTTGTGAGTTACCCATAATATCAATAGTCTTTTTATTGCAGAAGTTTTTGCAATGAAGGACAGTTAACCAATATTTTTTGCAACCTAATAATTTTCATGTCAGCTTGAAATATTAATGAATATTTTGTAAATAATGTAGTGTACATATGGGTTGTGTATATGTCCTGTATGGAATTTTCACACAGTGGTGAGGTAGGACACTTGTTCCGTTCTGGCCTGGATATGATACGTCTTCCCTCAATATTTGTTATTACCACATCATATTTAATCTGTGGTTAGAAATGGAACAACCACATCTCCCCCACTCCTTCTGGTTTTTGTCCAATCATAAAACTAAAGCTCTGTCTCTCAGCCATGCTGCTTTTTAAGATCGTAGTTCAATTGCATTATTGTTGTGTTTTCTTCCTTCTTTCCTGCAGTATAAATGCCGCTGAAGTATTTGCTTTAAAAATATAGAACTTGTTCAAAGTGGTTATGTTGTGGGTAAAATGACCTATTGATACCAAGCCATCTGGGGAAAGGGGTGTTTAACAAACATAGGAAAAACAGCAGTGCACTCAGCAGGTTTGGGAGAAGGTATCAGATGTCTGCAAAGCAACTGTTCTTATGTTAACACTAGTGCTTCCTGGCTTTGAAGTATACTGTAAGTGCTTGAAGTGTATTGCCTAAAGTCTAGGGGCTTTTGTAGTTTCTATTTCACAGTGAAAGTTTCTATTATTTCTTTTATCATGTAACAGCCATATCTAAATTCAGAAAATATTATCGACAATTGCAGGAAGAAAAATCTTAATTCTGTCACAGAAAAGGAAATAAAGGTTAAAATAGGGGCCTCCAGATATTACTGGAAGCATCCTACTGCTACATGAAAAAAATGTAGTAGAAAAGGGAAAAAAATGAAAAAGGGGATTTAGTACTGGGTGTGAATAAGGAAAGATGAGTTATGTTGCTTCCTGACAGATTTTCGATCTGACATAAATTTCACGTATTTCATTTATTAAGAGTATTTTCTACTGTTATAAAAGTTTCTGGCAGTGGATTTCAGGCAGCTCTTCCCTGAGATACTTCACCTGCCTGTGGGAGGACCTGGCTGTAGGCACAGAAAGTTCTTGGGCCAGCAGCACTGAAGTGGCTAAGTTGTATCACTGTGCAAGCCATTCACCACTCACTGCAGAACTGAGTGAAACCTAAAACTATTTGCAGCCAGAGAGACAAAGGTCAGGATCCAGAGGTGTCTTTGAGGACATGCCCTTTATGGCCTCTATGCAGTATAACCTTGCAGTGAGGGGACTGACATCTCCTTACAGAAAACTGTACTTTGCAAATCTCAGCAAACTGTGACTTGATGATCTCAGTAAAAAATGGCTTTGTCTGCAGTGCTTGGGTCTCCCCCTCCATGTGGTGGATCCTGCTGGCAGGTGAAGTGGTATTGACTGCCCTGGGTTTGTGCTGCTCAGAGCCAGACTCTCCAATCTGCACGTCCAGGGATGCAGCTGGAGGGCACGGAAAGGAAGAAGTGTGGGCAGAGAGCACTGGGGAAAGACCAGAGAAATGGGAAAAAAACTTTCTGCAGCCTGGCCATCCATCTTTATGCAGGTGGCCTCTGGAAGGGTCTGTTTCCCTAGACCTCAGCCTGTTTTTTTCCAAAGGGAAATTTCCCAGGCAGAGCTTCTGAGCATCCCCCCACTGATGAAACAGGAAAGATCAGTCACCAAGACCTGGGAGCCAATGGAGAGCTGGAATAGTAGATGGTAGAACTGTACCTAAAAGTAATAAAGGCTCAAGACCTTTACTAAAGATTTGCTACTGTTTGATCACTTCTTGTCAATATACCAGTCCTTATCTGAGTAACCCTTTCCATGAGGTTTAAAAAATGAAAAAATAAAATAGCCAACATCTGACAAACTGTAGGTCCAAAGCTAACCCAGGAGTTAGCTTATTCAAATCTAATGAACTGCCTCATTGTTTGAACAGTGCTGATAAGTTTTTGATAAAAGGCCTTGTGTTATTGCTTTTACACAGTTATATCGTCCTTGCAAAAGACAAATTGCTCAAAACAGAGGAAAAATGTACTTCCTTAGAAGCCTTTTCACAGAAAATATATGCAAAATTAATGAAATAAATGAAAAAGAAACACATAATAAATAAAAGAATGACATTTATGTGCAGGAGACATATAAAAATTGCCTTTGCAACAGAAAAGACATCTTGATTGTGAAATTGGCTACTGTTGGAATAGCACAATTTTAGTAATCTCTCTATCCCGAACACAATATTTTATACTTATTTTCCTTCAAATCCATCACTCAGTTTACTTGACTATAGCAGTTTTCACCAACAAACATTGTACTGACTGTATCAGTAATTTATATCTGATAAGAAATGAAAATATTCATGGATTTCTGCAAACCATGTGCTGGAAGTGTGGCACAGAATGATGAATAGCCCATACTATATGAAGGTATTTGTGTCTTCTGTTATCTTTAAAAAGACAGGTTTTGAAAGCATGTGAAATCTAAACATTTTACTTTGTTACAGTAGTCTTAAGTAGTGCTGTTCATCTCTAGGAAATGAGAAAATATTCAGATACCAGCAGCACCACAAACTCATGTTCGCCCATTCTCCTCTCCTGCAGACTAGGAGGTCTTTTGGACACTGTGTATAGCCTTTGCTAGAATTAGTGAGTCTGAGATGTATTTTTGCCTTTTCATTCAAATACTGGACCTGGAAAACAGGTATTTGGAGAAATTAGGGACTGCCTGGTCACTGGAGTTCTCCTTTCCTCAGAACAGACAAGTATACCTTGATCACACGTGCAAGTCCGGCCCATGCCACGGCCAAATCCCCCCAAGCTGTGCAAACTGCATCATCATCTCTGCCTGCCTACAAATGCTGAATGCCATGGCTTAGCCTGCTGTATTGCAGAATTTGCACTGGGGTAGGGCAGGGCAGAATACATTCAATCACTTTGCAATCGTGGACAGTTACTTGCTTTTATCTCAGGTAAAACAAAAAAGACACATGCATTGTGTAACTGAAAGGCTGGATGTTGACAGATGGATAATATCAAAATATGAGCTGTGGCTGGGTCCTTACCTGCACTGCTTATCCAGAAGCACAAAAAGCACTAGAGGTAGACCAGCTCTTGCTGCTGCTTGCATATCCATCTGACTGAAAAAAACCCCACCCGAGGTGCTTTGTTGTAACTGCTGCTGAATGGGGAGTTCCAGGATAGTTCTTATCTTTCTGAGTACACTCACATTAGGAATAGTTCAGATCTTAGCACTATGTGTCCAAATATTTTGTATGTACTGTAGCTTAGCAATGCCTCCCAGGAAATATTACTCTGTCAAAAGGCAAACAATTGCTTAGCTTGAAAGAAGTGTAATTATTTAAGGCATGCACAAATGTTTTTGGCTGCGTGGTGCTGTAAGATTATTAACTGTGGGGGAAAAACTAGCTAGCTCTTTTTTACAAACTATATTACCATTGTCGTGAAATGCAAAATTGCTGTTAAGTCCTATCCTGACCAGAATTCCACATTTGCTCTTGATAGTAGATTGGGTTTCAGAGCAGGATTAAGTAAATAAGTCATATTAAAATGACAAAATGGGTAAATAGAATATAATGTGAAATGAAATGTAAATTGGATTTAGGCAAACACTTTTATACAGACCTCCCGTCAAACCCTATCAGACTGCTTCAAATTCCTACTGTGATTTCTGCTCGCAGTTCTATTACATGTTGCCACTCAAGGGCATTTGATGTTTTCTCTCTCTGGAAATTCATTTGCATTTAAATGATTTGAAATAATCATAAAAGCCAAGTGCTATGAAGTTTGAAATTAGTTACTGTCTATAAATTGCGATGCCATTAAAAGATGATTTTGAAGAGCTTTGCTGTCTCAAATGTATGCAGATTAAAATCTAACAAAGTACACCTTGTTACAAAACTGTAAAGAATGGTGTGACATGGACTTAAATTGATTTATTCTCCTACTAGTGCCTATAAACTTTACATACTTGGGTTTCTTCTCAAAGTGGAAAAAACCTTTCATTTGCCTGCTGAATCTGAGCCAAATTCTGTTCTCAGATGGGGTTTCATTGGGTGTATCTGACACCAACTCTTGGCCCTCAGAGTTTAATCTATACGGTCTATTAAATTTCTGGAAATGCTGTATGAATAGTTGGGTCTCATAATTTTTTTATGGAGGGAATAAAGGAGTGGGATCAGGAACAACGGATGCCATTTACAGTTGGCGCTATGCGTATGCGCATTTATACCTGTATCTGTTCAGTTTTCCCTCTCTCCCTTGAATTTCAATGCTCTCCTAGTAGATGTTTCTACAGGATCTTCTCTCTGAGGCAGCTGGTGCTCCTGATATGTCACCCTGGAGCCAGCCTGGCCTTCTTGCCTATGGAAAGGTAAAATCTGGTTAGGAGCACAAATACATTTTGAAATACTGAAGCCCCTTTTGAAAGAGAGATCTTTTCTCCATTCACCTCCAGACAAGTTAGGCAAAATAGAGCTGTCACCTCATAAACTCGTCTTCTACCTTGCCTCCCCTAGCACTATTCCACTTTTAACCTATTCCTGCTCTCTGCCTGTGAGACCTTGTTGCAGTATACTGCCTAATATAAATTCCTACTCTCTCTTTGTTTATACCATTGGGATATTATAACTTAAAATTTTGGATAGCAACAGTACATTCCAAATATATTTTCCTATCCCCAAATAATTTTAAATGGACTTAACCACAAATATATGTTCAAATATATAGTTGTATAACTTGATCTTAAGGTGTTTGCAACAAGGAAAGTGAAGTTACCTTGGTTTATAGGTCTCAGAACCCAGGGATGGAATTACCTCTTTATAAACATATTTATGTGTGGATTTTTATTATTCAAAAGAAAGAAAGACGTGTGTAGAACATATTCTAAAGGGCAAAAAAAGGTTTTGGTTTTATATTTCTAGTCTAGTGGTTCAAAAATTCCTGATATAGTTTCCTTGAAGATAAGATTAGCTGTAAGATTCTTACAATTCTTTCTAGTACAATAGAAAGTCCTATATTTGTTTGTGTCTGAGTCATAAAGCAAAGCATCTGTCTTAACCACCTCTTTATTAAGCAACTTTTTTATCTGAAATTGTCTCACTGGTTAGTGCAAACTACCAGATAATCCCTCCTGATCAATCCTTAATGTAAATTCAGTCTATGCACAGTAGTGTGGGGACAATACCTGGTCTCTCAACTAGGTTTTATGATTGCTGTAGGGTCAGATTAGTGATGGGGAGTGGAGGAAGTGAGACAGAAGTGAACTGATGAGTTTAATACATTATTGTTACTCTAGCATGCCACTGGACTCTTAGTGTTCTGGTAGAGTCCTGACTGCCTTATAAGGAAAGTCATAGATTCACTGTGCAACTCAGGCTAAATAGCCCCAAATAAAGGATGAGTCTGTTCAGTTCTGATCATTCCCTGGAAGATCAGTAGGAGGACAACAGATTTTACATAGGAAATGAGAGGTGGGCTATTTGCCCTGGGCAGATTTTCATTGCAGAAGATATTTTGGCTTCTACACAGGTTTTGCTGAAAACCCCCTTGCCTGAATTATTGACCCAAGAACAAGCATTCTTTCAGTCCCAGATGGTTTCATCTGAGCAGAACAACAGACTACCAGCGTTTCCCTTTCATTGAAATTACCTGGCCATTTTACGAACATTTACTTCAGTCACTTTCTAGTCTGCTTCAGGAGCTTGGAATAGGAAAATTTTGTCCATATCCATGAAGGGAGAACCCTGGAGCAGCAGCACTGAGAAACTGGACAGAGTCCCTGGAAGCCTGATCCGTGACTGAAAGTGTGAGAGGGTGCTGAGATACAGCAGTAATTTGCACAGGGATGAAGGATGCACCTATTCACTGTTGAACTGATCCAAGTGGTTACTCCAGTTATCTGCTTCTCCCTCATGAGAGAAAAAAAATGCTCTTAAGAAGACGGATTGTCTATCTTTCAGTGAGAAATCCTTTTTAGCAGACTCTATAGAAAAGTAGGAAAAGCTTTCGTTTGAGCACAGTCCTCCATCATAGCAGGGTTTACTTAAATGAATTAAAATCTTATGAAAAGACCAGTTTTTTGATGCCTCTTTTACATAAGTCCTTTTAAGAAAGACATCCAATAAATGAGCTATGGTAATTGATTCTGTCCTGCTTTAAATCAATATTCACAGACCACTGAAGAAAGTTTTGCAAATCATCTGGCTTCGAGAACTCTTACTACTCAAAACAAGACCTGGCAAAACAGATAAAAAATCACTCATAACTGCAGATGAAATTGTGGCAGGAGATTTAACTGAAAAATATAACATTTTATGAACTCAGGGCAAACCATATCTCCCAGAACATATTGCAATCTGATCTCTGCATATGTTATTGAAATAATGCAAAGTTTGATAAAAATGCATAAATTATACTTTATTGTTGTGGATTATAAAATATGTTCTGAAAGGGATGGTAAGCACAGCAGGCATTTTGCTTTATCTAGTTTGACAGCGCTTCTTTGCCATTAAATGAGGAGACATAACTTAATATGTGCAAATGGCAGAGAAGGAAGGGGCCTAGACTGAAAACTTTCCAAAGATGGAACTATCTCCTTGTGTGCTTACACAGGTCTTAGCACAGAGACTCTTGAGTGTTCAGTGCTCTCCCTGACACAGACACTGACATAAATAGCCGGAGAAACTTTCTTCTTTGTTCTGAAATGATAATGTTTTCTTTATATTTTCAAAGCCTCATGTTTTTGGACGGAGCCTAAGTGCCCTTTTGGTTTCATCTGCCGTTTTTTCCTAACCACTCCCTACAGGCAATTTTTTAGCTCTGCTTTGACCTATGTTAAAGAACATGAAGTTTTGGCTCCCCAAACCTGTGTAAGTTAAATATTGCAGCTCAGACCTGTCACTGCACAAGATGGGTTTGAGGGCCAGAACTGCAGCTCTGAATTTAAAACAGTGGGAGGTAACCCCATCTCCTACTACTGCAACAACATTTTTAGTTTTAGGGTTTTTACCCTCAGGCAAGCATTTCTAAATGTTCTGGAGTAGAAACTAACAGATGGGATTTCTTTAAAAAGATAGAAACCACAGCTTAGGGTTTCAATAAGATTTTTTTCTTCCTACCAGAAGGTAGGAAATTAATGATTCAATGTGCAGCCACCATATACTGGAATTTAAGCTGCTGGTAATCTCATTTGTAACCACAAGAATGCAAAGGGACACAAAAAGCTTGATTTGTTTTTGTGGCTTTCCTGAGTTAAAATTAAATCTATTACCAAGAGCTGACAATGCAATATTGTTGCATTAAAGCCATGTTTATACTTTTTCAAGCAGAAGGTTTCCTCTGAATAACGACCTATAGAATTTGTGGTATTTTTTGAAGGCAGAGGTTAAAGTTATTATTCTGCTGTTGTAATATCTGTTTGTAGCCTCACATGCTGTGCTTACTGCCTGCATATTGTCTATACTGCCTGCAGTTTGCTACCCTGATCACTGCTGTTAATAGGAATATTAGACATTCACTAGACAATATAGTTCCTTTTAGTTATCCAGCAGGAGACTGAATTTTGTGAACATGCTGGTTCTGTCCCAAATTTATCTTTCTACAAGTCAGCTCTCTTTGGAGCTGGTGGTTGCTCATTGCATCTCTGTTCTCATTCATTTCTGAAGCTGCTCTGTTACAAAGTTCCCAGCTCCCATTTAGTCAGCTGTAAAAACGAGGCAACTGCTTCAGACAAAAGTAGTTGTGCAATTAATACATTGATTTAGATTTGCTTAATATAAACAGAGGAATAAATTTAAATAAAGGTGAAATACTTGGTTTCTTCTCTGGAACTCAATGCAGTGGAGAGGTGTACTGGGACAAAGAGTTATCCCTTCCTTGCAGAGACAAGAGCCTTGTGCCTCTTTTTGCAACTGCCTCCAAGGAATGAAATGGCCTCCAAGAGCACAGAACTAGTCAGAAAAGCAGTAATAGTTTAAGTCTAGAAAGCATTTAACAATATACTTAAATTAAAGCTTTTATTTTTTTCAGTCCCACCATCCTCAAAAGGATTTAACAAGGCACTTAACATCCTCTCTGAACAAGGATACTTTTCCTGGAGCTGGCCTTAACAAGGGAGCTCACTACTTCCTTTTGCTGTGCATTCTAATGCTCTTTGAGTTCTACCTCTTCTGCTACACCTCTGAGGAGCTGAGTCTGCCCTAGGCAGGAAAAGGATAAAGGCAAATGGTTAAGCAATCAGTTGTCATCATACCGTTGCATACTGTCATGGTCATCCCATGGCTGGTGGTTTCTTTCATTTATCCACCCTTTAGGGGAATCTTGCTCTGTAAATGACATGGAGGGTCACACTTGGGGTCCCAGCATGTGCACCAGAGACTGACCACACACAACATAGCACTAAAAATATGAAATAAGTGCAGGGGGTGGGTCACACAAAAAGTATTTCTAACTGCAGAATTTCTAACTGCTTTCTTGCATGATTTTGGCCAGCTGTTTGTCCACCTCTAATTATGCTTTTACTGTTGATTTAAATTGTAACACTACCAGTATTTTCATGTGATCTTTGCTTAGGGGGAAAGTAAGCAGAAGAGTGAACACCGATTAAGGGAAATGAAAACAAATCTGTTTACTGATAATATATGTGACAACACTGAGACAGGTAAATGGTACTCAGGGATTGCTCTCTGCTTATGTTTATGATCTTCAATATATTTGTGCATTTCTCATTTACTGCCCAGGCAGAGTTTGCATTTCTAAATTACAGATGTATCAGGACAATTCTGGTCACAACAAGGTCAAAAATTCTGTCATTTGGCAGACCTGCACTGCCACTTAGTAGTACTTCTGAATGTGATTTTACTGGTCTCTGTTCTTGTTGGAGAAAATACTAAATTTCAGATTAAAGGTAAATGCCTTCTTTATGCACTGGAGTTTTTCATAGCTTCTTCCTCAGAGAAGCTTTTCTTTTCCTCATTTCATCTTGAAAGGTCATTTTAGGAACTAAAAAGCCCTGTTGCCAACTTTTTAAATAATTATGATCTCCAATAAAATGCCATCTATTTTTAACATTGTACTTTTTAATGTGTCTTTTTTAAAGACACAAGTAGATGACTTTTTCCATGAATAATGTATGACTTCAGAAACTTTGAATGCTATGACATAAATTATCAACTACTTTTCTACTGTTTGCTGATAAAGTGGGGGTGTTTTCCACACATTCTGTAGTCAGATCATGTTTGGAGCCAGCTTCATTTTGTTGCTGTATTTGAACGATGACATTTCATCATAGTTTATGCCACTTAATAGCATAAAATGTCAGAAGGAAATGATCATAACACTTCTGCAGGTGATAAGTATTCCCTGCCTCTACTCTGTGAAATAAAACATGGTGCACTCTGTAAAGTAAAAGCAGACACTGTGGCAAAGGTACTGGGATTAGGAACACAGAGTGGGCCTGGTTTAACAGAGGAAACACGATACCTCTCAAAAATGGTTGTTGTCTTTAAAGGATTTCCAGGGATGGGAAATATTGATAAAAGTCAGAGAGAGCCCCTAAAGCTGTGCAGGGTCTGGTGGAGCATGATGGTTGGACTTCACAACTGATGGCTGAGTGACCAAAGCAGAGCATCCATGGGCAGTGTAGAAGTGTTTCAAAATCCTCAGATGCCAGGGTCAGCAGTAGTGGTGATGTATTCAAACTGATAATTCAGACATGAAGCAGGAAAGCACTGAAACGTTTGAAAAAGAGAATGAGAAGAAAAATGAAGTGCATAGCTGAGACTGTATTGTCGGTGTAAAATATTCAACTGGCTTAATATGCTTCAGGAAATAGTGATGTTTAGGATGAAGAGAAGAAGAAAATTAGTGGAAGTGGAGAAAACCAGATAACATTTTTTTCAGGCAAGAAGCATATCAAGGCAAACAAAGAACTGGAGGGAGAGAGTCTGCTGGGACCTGGAGCTTAGCAGCGAAGTGGTAAAGCAAATAGCAGAAGTTAGAATAAGAGAGATGGAAACTGAAAGGACAAAATAGCCTCACAGCACATGGAAGCAAAATATCTGGAGGAGACCCTGGGGGACACTAGTATGGGTTTATGTCCTGCAATTATAATTAGTGAAAAGGAGGGGATAAAATGAGATTTTGAATTTTTAGGAGGACAGAACTATTTGCAAGTTTTAAAGTAAGTTTTATGTTGTCCTTGTCAGCTAATTTCTTTCTGAACTCCCTCATCCTTTGCTTGTCTTTCCAGACAGCACCTTGTCTGTGACATGCCCTGGGACGATCTGCATTTGCCAGTGGAAGACACAGCAGGAAGAAAACTCCAGAGAAGTTGCAAGATCCCTTTGTAACAAACATAATAAATATCAATAGATTGCATGGTTAGAAGTAGCACCGCCATAAACTGGATGTGGCAACTGGAATGAACATACAAAACTGTGCTCATCAAATGATCAGATTTGCAGTGGGACAAGAGTATTTATATTTTTTAAAGTGTTTTATGGCTGTCAGATCTCTGAAAGAAGGTTATGGTTTGTGCTGAAAATTCGTGAATGAGTTGGACAGGCAGAAATGTCATACTTGGAAATCTAGAAATGTATGAATATTTTGGCCCTAAAAAGCATGGTCCTACATTTGCCTGATAAAGCAACACTTGCAGCATCTATATGCTTGTGGAAAAGAAGACAATGGAAATGTGAGGAATTTGAGTCCACACATCTTAGGAGTGTTTATAAGAGCAAATTAATTTAGGATGGCTGTGTTTTAAGGATGTCTTGCAACTTGTTGTTAGCTTGGAAATCATCCAGTCAAAGTCATCAGGATTTTTTCAAATACCTGGTCATTGGATATTTTGCAAAAACAATCTAAGTAACTTTGGAGAATGGACAGTCTTGAATAACTCAGAAAAGGTGCCTGCATATTTCCAATATTTTATTACATATAATTCATTGTAGACTAGCAGCATTAATGTCAAATCCAGCTAGTTGCACAATAATTGAGGATTCATAAAATGTTTCTGGGAATCACCATGTAATTACCATTGTCTCCAGTGGTGGTACAGGAAAATAATATGCAATATTTCAAGATATTTAATTAAGAAGTGTCAGTGAGTTACCTTGAAGATAACTTCTATCACCCCCGTATGACAAGCTTGTGTATGACTAGATGATGGATGAGTCCCCTCAGTATGGAAGACAGATGAACTGAGGAACATGAATGTGATATGCAGAACTCAGTATGATGAAGTATATATAATTGTTGTTTACTCTTTAAAGGTGACCTACAAATACAATGCTTTATGCTTACTTGTATTCTTTATAAAGCAATAAAAAACTCTAAAAGTTCTCCAGTAGAAACTGTACTTTTTCCTTTCCTTAGAAATTCTTGTCCACTTTTTTTTTTTTTCCCCAAAGACCTCTGATCCATGAAGGAAGTAACAGGTTTATGGTATCACATATCAAGGAAAAAAAAAGATGTTTGTGTGAGGGTAATTTCTTATGTAGTCTGCTTTGGATGTGCGAGCTGTTATGAATTCATGTGTGGTTTACTGGTAATGTCAGTAGCAAAACCCATCATCCCTGTCTTGGGAATTGTAGAAAAAAACTTGTAGATTTCACGAGGAAAATGTAATATGAGATCAGGGGCAAAACAGAAAAGAGAATTTAAAGAAAGATGGTTCTTCTTTGACAGTTATTTCTGTCAAAGAAATAAACGAACTACTGGTTTCTATTTATGCTATTTAGCATAAACAATGGGCTTTGTGTTCCTTGCTCAAGCAACTGCTCTCTTACACTCTGTGGGATGCATTACCTTACATTTTGACTAACTGCAGTTTTTCTTGCTGTCACCACACAGCTGACTTGATCACAGCCTTCAGTTTAGGAATCCTTGCTTTTTACTCTGACTCTTGCTTACTAGCCCATTTGTCTTCTACTCTATCAGTGCCCTTCTCTGTGGACCCTAAGGTGATAATTACATTAGCTGTACTTCATCACAAGCTTGTTAGGGCTTGACAGTTGATTTTGGCTGACTATAATCAGCCTTGTCCCCACTTGTCATTGTCCCTTTGTGCAGTGGTTGAACATGACTTTTTCTACATTAGCAAGTAGTGTGCTCCATTAGGAGTGGATCTGCTGAGTGAAATAACCTGCGCTGACCTCTGTGATATGTGTGATTTTGGGGACTCGGTGCTAGTTACAGCCTGGTCCTGTAGGCTGAATGCTCTTTAGTGCCTGAGGTACATCTTTGGGTTTGTTTTCGTCTGAAAGAGGTCAATTCATGTGCTCTGAGACAGGTGTCTTGTGAAAATCACAGCATGTTATGGGGAAATGGTTGGGAGATTTAAAAATGGGTTTCTGACCATCAGTGCTGATGAAGGTGCCTTTGCTGCTTGCTGATATACCCAGGGTAGTACTGCTTCAGCCGGTCTAAAGTGAGACCAGATTCCTAGGGCTTCCATGTGTTCTGGGTTAAAAGGTAGGTGAAAATATTTTTGTGGTTTTTCTAAAAGTAAATCTTCTCTTCCTGTGCTCATTTAGCAGAGGACAAATGCCTTTTTTTTCTGTGTGTGTATCTTGACAAAGTGTATTTTGGGTTTATTCACATGGAAGTATCTCAGTGTGATATCCAGCTGACTTCAGTGGATCATCTCAAAACTTGAACAGGCCTTTTCTTGTCCCTTCTGCCTCTTCAAGATGGCTGGGACACTTTTCATTTCTTTAGTCAAAAATTTGTAATAAGGAGAATAATTGCACGCATTTATACTTTCTCTCTCTCTGCTTTTTTGTATGTCAAAGTACCTGATCTCTGTTGAAGTCCATGAGTCTCTCATCTTGGACTGTGCATACAATTAATTAAATTATAATAATACTAATAAAATTAATAACAAAAAAGGATTTCATTAAATTCTGTCAGTGAGTATAACTTTAAAATGTTGAAAGATCCTACACATTAAGTAAGAATATGTGTGGCTGAGACCGCTGATGTGTAAAATTATGATTGAAGAAATTCTCCATTTACTTGACAGGAATATTTATTTGAAAGAACATTGAAAGCAAGGACAAAGTCTATTTTTTGCTGTTGCTGCAACCACCAATGCTGGAAGAAGCATAGGAAGCAGAGGAGTTGAGAAAACTGGTTGTTGTGGGTTTTGCATTCATTGGACGTGGGTCATGTGTTGAGAGTAGAGTTGTGTCCATTCTGATCCTTTCACTGAAAAACCACTCATGAGAAGTCTTTGTTAATACAGCATTTGGTTCACTGGTGCTTTGGTTCATATCAGAGATCCCACAAAGCTGCTTAGAACACAGTACAAGTATGAGGGAAGGCTCTCACAAATGTGGTATTTACTCATTTTTCTGTGATTCTGAATGTGACCTTGTGCAAAACACATGAAAACTGACTTTGAGTAAATTATTATTCCATTAAAATTTGGCATCACTATTCTAAACTCTTTCTTTATATCTTTCTTTCCCATGTTTTTTTCCCTTTTCGTCCATGAAGGCCTTTTGTGGAATATCCATAACTTAATTTATTTCATTCTGCTTTTTCTTCTCCAAATGTTTCTTAAATAAAGCTCTATTCTTTTTTCTGAATTTTAGGTCAAAACTAGAAGCAACAGCGATGCTTCTCTTTTTCTTTATACAAATGGATACTTGTGAAGACTCATAAATAACTTTAATACCAATTAGCACAAGTAAAACGTGTTGACTGCACAGGTGACATATTTGCAGACAGAGTGAAAGCATGAACAATGTGTTATCATTGTTCCAAATCAAAAGAAGGTCAGCACTAGGTGAAAAGTGTATAAGCATCACACATCACAAAAGTATCTTGAGATGTTAGAGGCTAACAGCCAGATAACACCGCTGATATTGCTGGAGATATGGCAATTCATACCAGACTGTCCTGGCCTTCTGATTTTTATTCCGAATTTACACATAATTTTTGTCATCAATTGCCATTTATATCAATGACAAATGCATGTTTCAGGCAGTCAGAAATAGGCAAAGAGGTGCATTCATTGTTATAACTGATAAATTAGTGTCTTTGTTCAAACAACTTGCATTTACATTCACTGTTAGGGAAGGAAAAGCTTCTTAAAAATTTATAAGCTGACTATGCAGGTTAACTTAAATGTGCAGTCGTAGAGTGTTGACTCAGAGTTAAATTTAGGAGCACTTTGCAAAACTAGTGGAAAGTAGAGCATTTGTTCAACATCACAGATTTGCAAATGGTTGAGCTAAATATATGGTGAGCATTCAGTCACAGGTCAGGCTCAAACACTGTGCTCAGAGTGCTTTCTGTGCATCGATTGGTCTAATTTTGGAGATAATTTTGTGCTTTATTCAAAACTAGACAAGGCTGTGAGGAAAACATGGACCTATGGGATACAGAAAAAGACTGATACATAAAGCAAGCTTGGTGTTCTGCTTCTCTCTGTGTGCCTTATGCAGCCACTTCTGGAAACAGTACTCGGCTACCTGGGGCCAAGTTCTCCCTGAGCTGCCTGTGAGATACCTCCTACAGTGACACTGGGCATCCCCAGCCCATCTGATAGCAAAAGGATTTTAGTTTATCAATTATTTGTTCAGAGGTCTCTCCCAGTTCTTAGCAAACTGGGACCTGGGCTTTCAAACCGAGACATGTCCTGTCTGAGTAAATGTGTAATTCATGTGTGTAAATGTGCAGTGTGCTCATAAATCAGTTGCTCTCATCCACGGGTGACCAGACAGCTGCCTAACTGGTCATGTTCCCATACAAATACCTTATTTAGAGACAAGAGTTAGGCATCTAGGATATATGGATGTCATTTTATGCCCTTAAACTGATTAATGCGAAAATTATTTTTCACCCTTTATTTGTTTCACATTCCCCCGTCTCCCTCTAACCTGTCCCAGGACATAAAACATTCTGAAATGAGCATTCAGTCTTTCAGATTATAAATTCCCCTGGGTAGGAGGATTTGTTTTATGTGTTTTCTCCTGTGAGCCCGGTGTACTCTCCTGTGCTAGGGAAGTGCTTGAGTACATGCCTATAATTCTTAGCAAGACCAGTGTCCAGGGGCCATGAATTCACACGCCACCCCATCACCGGTCTCCAGAGGGCCATGTGGCCATCCTGCAGACAACCATTGGTGCTGGAGGTGTCCAAAGGACCTTGGTCCTCAGAGGCTGTGCAGAGGTTGTGGCGGTACATGCTGAACTTGTGCTTACAACAAAGACAATTCTTGAAGACTCATCCTCACTTAAAGGGTCCTTCTGTCACAGTGCACAGTGAGGCCCATGCATTCTTGTTAACTGATTTCAGCTAGGAATAACATTTAGTCAAATCTAACCAATTTTTAAAACATGACCATCAAATACCTGTTCATTTAGACCATCAAGTATCTTTAAAGTCATTAAACACTGAGATGACTCCAGCTTCAGATGTTGTTTGAAAATGAATGATCAGTCCTGCCTGGGCATAGGATGTTTCTGATATGTTATGAAAATGGCTGCAGGGTCCTTTTTGAACTTGTTATTTAGCCAATGGCTTGTTGACATCTGAATTTGTGCAATTTGTAATGAATAATTTAAACCACAGGGAGCAGAAAGTGTGACTTAATTAAAGACCAAAAAATGCTTGAAAATGTTTTCATGATCTTTTTTCTTGCTTAAAACTTGAAGATTCAACAAGAAAAAAAAATCAGTTTAGGATCATTTCACACTACAAGGAACCAGCAGAGTTGCAGAGTTGAGCTCTTTGGGTATATTCACTTTAAATGGCATCTCTCTGTAGTCAGTCAGGACAAAGCTGTAGACATTAACATGAAAATATTAAACGTTTATTTTGTCTGTTTTTACTTTCTTCAGAGGATCATTCTGTAAGCAATCTATGTTACCAGATAGACTTTAATCCACCGTTGTGTATGAATTACCTGTTGCTCACCTATTAAACCTGCTTTTCTGTTTCCTTTTCAGCCAGTCTGAGAGGTGCAGAGATTCAGAGTCCAGAGCAGTGTTGAAATGCAATGTTAGAGTTTTTTCTGAAGTTTATAATGTATGTCACTGCTCCGAGGCTAAGTTAGGAAAGTTCAAGATTTCTGCAGTAACCTTTGTTGTGAAGAGAATGATTGCCGAACTTGAGGTTTAGGTCGCAAGTTATTAGGCAGTGGTGGGCAAAGCAAGAACAGTGTCTCTTTACTCTCTGAAGCACCACGTCCTGGTGGTAGCAGATGGCTGGATGTGGGGATCAAAGAAATCATGTTCTCTTTCACTGTGATAATTGCAACACTCCTTGCTGACTTCCATGTTTATGATCATGGGTGTATTTGATATACTTCAATAGAAAAAGGTCCAGGAAAGCACATTTTCTCTACAGTAATGAAGACAATTATAATCCTAGCTAAAATACATGTGCTCAAGGTTGTAAACACAGTGAGGAAGTGCAGTGACTGCTGGGCTAGATGTGGCTGTCGTTGGTCTTGGCAGTGAGATGTTCCTTTGCTGATTTTGTGGGTGACTGAGTGGGGTTTGTGGAGCCCATCCCTTCAAGAGGCAAGAGGTTACTCTTATCCAGGTGGAGAGAGCTTCACTTGTGCCTTGTGGTAAAGGACAAGCAGTGGGGAACGCAATCCACAAACCAGTGCTTTTTTGTTAGCTGGCTATTTGCACTTATCCAGCTTTTTCAAACTAACTTTTAGGTGTTTTGCAGGTCAATTTTTATGGCTTGCTTTGATGTGTGATGGGGGACACTGCATAGGCTGAATGTTTACTCCCATATTTTCTTGGGGTAATAAGTATTTAACAGCTTAACTGTGCAAAAAATATGTGTTTAATCCCCCCCACAAAGACCATTCAGTCGTAAATATCTCTAGATTTTTGAGTACAGAATTTGAAATATGAAGTCACCAGAGTCTGTATTCCACATGTGGATGTAGGAAGTAGCCAGGAGGCATTTCTTAAGCATGCCATGTTCGGATAAAGGTCTTATAGGCAAATGGCCATGACTCAGCTGGTGCTGAATTAAACAGCTTCCAAAGAGCACTTACCCTCCAGGAACAGAGAACTGACCTAAGCCATGGTTGAAAATGTGTGTAAACAGCACTAATTTCACTCCACCACTGCTATCCCAGGACCAGGAAAGACAATGAATGAGGGTGCACGTACAGCAATAAAATTTTCTATTTGTTGACTTGGTGTTCTGCAACAGCATTTCAGTCTCTATTTCTTTTGTTCCCTCAGAATTTATTGTTTGAAAAATTCTCTGTGTAACTATGATTTTTTTCTAGAGGATCATCAGGAAGACCTGTAAGCTGTTTCCTGACAGGAGATTGAGAGAGAAGAGAAAATGAGCTGTTAGTAAGAATGCTGCCTGCTGTCTGAATTGCCCTAATTCATGAAGGGACATAAAGCTTAGACAAAAATTTATGGTGCCTTAACCTTGGGAATGACTCAGTTGTTTAACAGCATGTTTGTGCTCACACAAGCATAGGAGCTGGGCTGAACCAGAGCATCCTCTGGAGTGCTGCCACAGATGGATAGGGGCTCTTCAGGAAGGACCATCCAGGGGGTGCAGGGAGTTCTGTCTGAAGGCAACAGGGATGCACAGAGCTCGACCCTGGCATGGATGATGAGACAGCTCAGAATCTGCAAGTTAGGATCAACAGGAGTTAAAATGTGGGTGTTTTTGAGCAGGGTGCCTGCTACTGCCAGTCTGATGGGGAAGAACAGATGAACCCTTCTGCAGACAGCTGGAAGAAGCCTCACGTTTGCAAGCCCTGGTCCTCATGGGGGACTCCAGCCACCCTGATACCTGCTGGACACAACACAGCAGGACACAAGTGATCTGAGAGGTTTCTGGAGCACAGGGATTGTGACTTCCTGATGCAGGTGGTAGAAAAGCCAACAAAGGAAGACAGTCTGACAGACCTGATACCAACATGAAGGTTGTGGCCAGGCTTGGCTTCAGTGACCATGAGCTGTGGAATTCAGGGTCCTGAGAGGTGGGAGAAGCATAACTACTTCTCTAGCCTTGCAAAAACATTTCATAGTTGCAAGGTGATAGTAAAACTGTTCAGAGATCAGTTTAAAACAAATACACATCTGGGCAAGAAAAAGAAACAATATCTGTAAACAACTGAATACATCAAGTAATCTAAAGCCAAAGTAAATAGTTTATGAAATGTACATAGTCAACTACTATCTAAAAAAGCTATTACCAAGAGTAAACCACAAACAGGAAAAAGAGGCAATAAACAAGTATCTCCTCAGTAATAATTTGACTGGCCCTACAGTTCAACATTTCTTAGGGCTGTATTGACGTATTTATAAAATAAACATTATATTTACAAATTATGATTATTAAAAAAAACCCTGAAAGCTCTCCTGAAACTGTATTATTTGTCTTGGTGGGGGTTTTTTTTTGTTGTTGTTTGGTTTTTTGGGTTTTTTTTGTGTCAGAATCTGTTAATTAACTGTGATGTTATATTTTTGTGAGAGATATCAATTTATCCAAGCTAATGTTCCATTTCAAAAGATCTCAGAATAAGATTCTTCACCTATTCAGTTGAAAGCTCACTATCCCACAGAGCCATTCTTTAATCACTTCAATGCATGCCTCCATAGAAAGCAGAAAATGTTCTTGACTTTATTAAAATACAGTTCTTCTTCCAAACTGAAAACTAATCCAGATTCAGAGTCAAAAGATCATCTTGCTCAGTTCTAAAAGGTTTTTTAATTTTTTGTTTCTGATGTTAATAAGCCTTGAAAGTTTGAGTATTGTTGCTGGTGTATACTTTGATCAGTGGATTTGAAATGCGAGCTCTTTGGCTGTGGCCCTTCTTTTCATTACATTCAGGCAGCACTGAGTACAATGGAGACTAAACTCATTTAGAGGCCTCTTAATGCCAACAGCAATACATAAAATTTATAGAAAGAATATTCATAAGCACACAAGTTTTAGTGAGACAATTTTGTTTTTAATTTCTGTCCCTTGCTCTATGATTTTTGACCTGAGGTCCTCTGTAAGAACTGTACAGGATTTTCTAAGAATTAGTTTGTCTTAGTCCTGCAAAATGTGTTTTTAAGCTGGGTTGGGTGATATAAATATCCTCTTCCCAGCTTCAGATATATCTGTCCAGTGACTTCTGCTTTTTATGTACCAATAAGATAGTTTTTCCATATGACTGAGCAGATCTGTGAGGAGCACAATAAAGGAGACAAGAAGATGAAGGTGCTGCAGCTAGCCATAATCCTATCCTCCTCTCCTAACCTCTATTAGATGGTTTTGAATTTATTCAACACAGCTTTACTTATGGATCTGCTGTAACAGTCTAGTGAAAATTAATAATTTTAAAAAACACCTTGAGAAAAAAAAACCCAAACAAACATGAAAAAACTTGTAAATACAAATCTTTATGCCAGTCTTTTTCTTCACTCAGCTGAGTGGTTAAAAATGTGGAGAAGCCTGGTTAGGAAGTGATCAGCCACTAGAAAGCAGCATTGGTGACTGCTTTCTTGAATTCAGGACAAAAAATGCAGAACAAGGCTGCTTTAAGCATGCATAGCCTGCCTGCTTCTAGCTTTGGAGAAGACAGAAGTCCCCAGTAAATGTAGGAGCTGTAGGAACTGCAGGAGCTGTAGCAGCTAGGAAGTTCAGTAGCAGTTATTCAAGCTGAAGATGTTCTCACCATTTTACTGGCTTGGCTCTTACTTTGTTTCCAAAACCTACAAATGTATGTTATATCTTGAGAAAATAGGAATCATTTTGGGTTCTGGTTTGGTTTCCTTGCAGACTGCAAAGAGCATTATTTTAATAGAGTTCTGTTTTACATTAAAATTTCTATAAAATACATTTTTTTTACCCTTCTGGCATACTGCTTCTGATCACCAACATCCAAAAACTCACCTCACTCAAATGAAAGATTAATCTGATTCACATTTTCAGGAAAAGACATAATGAGTGATTAGTTGTGGCTTGAAAACTGGAATAGCAGGTTCCAAAATGAGCAGTATTTATGGCTGTTTTATAAGCACTTGAAAAATAAGACGGAAATACCAATATAGCCTTGACTACCAAAGAGACTTTATGAAATCTCCCTTTAAATTATAATGTCTTGAATTTAATGCATTTTAATGTTCCTAATTTTGAATTAGGAAGGAAAAGGAATTTATGACATTTGCACTGTGTGACTCTGCTATGTGGAAACTCTCAGCATCTCTTAACAGCTTAGATGGCAATAATAAATAAACAAAATGGGCCTTAAGCTATTTTTTTCTCATTTGTATGCACAAAGATGTCACCAAAGTTGCCGTTTTCTCTCTGTAATGATAACAGAGTCCTTGTTTAAACTATGATTGTTATAAAAGTCATTTACCATTATCTTCCTAATAGTTTTTTATCATATGGTTGCACTTTCGAATCCACTGATTCTCTTGTGTTTGCTGTTGAGATGTAGTTGAAAATTAGGACGCAAGTGAGTATTTACGTGCTTAGTAAAAAAATGTATAAAAGAAACCCCAGCAGTTCTGGACTTTTGTATTGCACTTCAGTTTTCCATATCATGAAAAGCCTCACTGCTGAAAGCACAGTAAACAGGGATTCCTGGGTGGGACTTCGCCATGGTGGAGGATAAAGAGGTTCTTGTATTTTGGGGGTAAGTTAACTGGCATTTTTTGTTGCTTAGTGGTTTATTAGGTTGCCCTTCATCATTTGTAGGTTAACTGGTTTGATTGCTGTTCTTAATGAGATGTTTTAGTTATCATTTCTGGCTTTAAGGTAGTTTTGTATTTGAGTGGGGTGAAAGGTCAAAGGCCTTGTAGCTAAGGGAGTTACGTTTCCTGTCTTTAATTGTTGCTAATGAATATTCAACTGTTGAAATGGAGAGAAAAATAGTAGAAGTCAAAGTGACTAGTGACTGAGAGACCCCAAAGAGCAGCAAGCTGCAGAACTTATCTAGTGATTCATGTGCTTTGTGTTTTATATATTGACTGTTCGGATAAGCATCAACCATGTGATGTCCATAAGGGGTTACACAGGGAAACCACCTTTTTTCATGAAATGACACCTGAAATAATAACAGAATCACAGAATCAGTTAGATTGGAAAAGACCTCTGAAATCATCAAGTCCAACCCATGACTCAGCATGTCAAGTAGACCTTGGAACAAGGTCCTCCAGGAACGGTGACTCCACCACCTCCCTAGGCAGTCCAATCCAAAGTTAAATCACCCTTACAGTAAAGAAATTCCTCCTAATGTTCAACCTAGATGTCCCTTGGCAGAGCTTGAGGCCATGTCCTCGTCCTTTCACTGGTTACCCGGGAGCAGAGACAAGCCCTGCTTGGCTACAATCTCCTTGCAGGCAGTTGTAGCAAGCAATAAGGTCTTCCATGAGCCTTCTTTTCTCCAGGTAAAACAACCCCAGCTCCCTCAGCCACTCCTCACAGGACCAGACCTTTCCCATCTTTGTAGCTCTTTCCTGGAGTCTCTTCAGCACCTCAATGCCTTTTTTTGCATTGAGGAGCCCAAAACTGAACACAGGATTTGAGGTGTGGCCTCATCAGTGCTGAGTATAGGGGAGCAATCCTGCCCTGGTCCTGCTGGCCACAATATTGATGATACAAGCTAAGATGCTGTAGGCCTCCTTGGCCACCTGGGCACAGCCTGCTCATGTTCAGTCACTGTTAACCAGCACCTACATGTCCTTCTGCCCAGGGCGTATTTCCAGCCATTCTGCCCCCAGGCTATAGCACTGCCTGGGGTTGATGCTGCCAAAGTGTAGGACCCAGTACTCAGTCTTGTTAAATCTCATTGTTGTTCTAGGCCCTTCATTCATCCTGTTCAGGATCTCCTCTGCAGAGCCCTTCTACCCTCCAGCAGACAGACACTCGCACCCAACCAGGTGTTGCCCATGAATTTACTAAGGATAGACACAATCCCCTCATCCAGATCATCAATAAAAATACTGAATAGGACTGGGCCCAGTACTGATCCCTGGGGGACATCACTGGTGACTAGACATCAACTGGATGCAGCATCATGTTCTTGAATGAGAAGATTCACTCCAGTTCTTGGATGAAAATATTCAAGCTTATGTATAAAAATGCAATTCAAAAGAGTTTGAAAAGAGCTAGGAGAAAAATGGAGAAGAAACTGCAAGCAGATCAGAACTTCTAGGTACATAGTATACTGGACAGCCAAATGCCCATTGAAGGGGTGTTTCATGGAAATATATACACTTAAGGCCAAGGCAGAAGTAGAACTTGGATAACTGAGTAGTCTTCTATCTAAGGAACACACAAAAGGTTTTCTGTACTGAAGACAGACGATGAGCAGGAAGAGAAGATAGCATGGAAGGAAAGAAAACAAGAATGGAGGCCAGTTTCACAAGAAGAGAGGAAAAGAAAACAGAAGTAACTAAGGATAAAGACTCCACGAGAGAACAAGAAGACAGTGTATTAAAAGCAGAGAGCATGAACAGAGGGTGAAGAAAGCACAGAGAATCAGTATGAGGAAGGGTAAGAGGTGGAACATTTGCTCAGTGTTCATTAAAACAAAGTTTTCTTTGGGGATGACAGCTCCCTGAGATGCACAGCTATTGACTGCAGCTCAGAAGAGTTATGTACAAGGGAGTGGGGAAAATTTGTGACTAAATAATATCCCTTCATATTGGGATATTACCAGGTAACCCTGGCATCAAGCAAGTGGTGGCTCAGATGATTTTTAGGCCTTGAAAGGGATGAAGTTGTAAGAAGATAATGCAATAGACAGATTGCGCAAGATCTTGGGATATTTGGTCATTGCAATATTAGATTGGACATTAGACATTTACAAAGAAGGTGGTGAAAAGGTAATTCTGAATCCAAGATTCACAATTTCAAGAGGGAACCCAACATACTAAAGGGATGAGTGAATGTAGTCGGCCCAGACTGAAGAACTTGGGAATTAAGTGCAAATTACTTTGGGAATTTCTTTTCGTCAGAAGAATGTAAACTGTCAGAAAGCTCTTTCTAAGCAAGAGTCAGTCCTTACAGATTAAAAAAAATAAAAATAAATTATAATTCAACGGGGAACCTATATTGAGGAGAAAAACTAATGAGCAAATAAACTTAGCTTTTGCAAAGTACCCATTACTGGTGTAAAAAGAATAGTGCTGGAAGTTCAACTAAATTAGAATTGGGAAAGGATATTAAAATGAATAGAGGAAAATGTTTGCTTAGCTGTAAGAATCTTAGGTCAAAGAAATTTTGTCCAAAATGATCCTCCTGGTTTGATAAAAAAATAGTATTATTTTTCACAGGCAAAGGAAGGATTATTTAATCTGACACAACAGAAGCGGAGAAGGGACATATGAACACTGACTGCAAATGTATCTGGGTGGAAAGGCACCACATAAAAGGCCAGTCTGGATAATGAAGGAAAGTTTCTGACCACAAGAGCTTTGAGGCTATGGAAAGGCCTTCAAGTGGGAATAAAATGTAGCTAAGATTATGGATGAGATTATGAACTTTATGGATGAGATTATCAGAGTTATCAATGACAGCAGGAATTTTTACTTGATGATCTGGTAGTTTCCTTCCACTGCAATGATACTTCTAATTTGAGGGCTAGCATAGTAAGTCTTTCTGCCAAGGAAAGGAAAGACAATTGTGAGAAAAAAGTTAGTTTTCATAATGACAGAGATGGGAAATACAACAGTGGTTTTGATAGTCCGGGTGTATAATTATCATAGGCTTATTATTAGCCAAGATTTTTGGGGTTCATGTAATTTTAAAACTCTCTTCTTTAGTTACAATTCAGCTGTGGCTTACAGCCTAATATTTCTTTGGCTAGAAATGAAAATAGAAATGTCTCAAGAAAACAATGCAATTTTTTATTTCCTGATATGAAAATACTTAGGTTAAAAATGGACAAAGGAAAATGATTTAAATAGAATCTCTTCTAACACACTACCAAATCTTCATCCCCAAATTTAATTTACACAATTACATTTCTCCTTTTCCTTGGCTGAAAGCTTTTCAGGAGTCTCTTAGAAGAGCATTGGTCTCAGTTCCCTTTCTTGCTTCTCTTGGTCTTTCTGCATGCCACTTCTTGTAGAGAAAATTGTACAATGATTGGAAAACATATCACATTATTTCAGCTGTAGGATAGATCAGTAAAGCTTATCTACTGAGGTTTGTAGCATAGAATAGACATATGTTCTGAAAATACATTTTTTTGGGATATGAATGAAGGGGACTTTAACTAGAAGCAGCAGATCTATTAGTGTTTGAAAAGAATATTTTTAAATTCACTTTTCAATAAATAGGTGGATATTATAGGATAAACTTTTAACCTCCTTTGCCAGACAGAAGATGAAACAGACCTTGCCAAGACTCCTCAGCAACCTTAGACAGCAGTCAGTTGTTCTCAGCAGGCTACATCAACATTTCCCAGCTATTTAGAGGCAGCACTGCATATCCAAAGGGTAGGAAAATGTGATTTGTAGTAGAACAGCTGCTGTTAATAGTGCAAATGATGAGCTGAAATGAACAATGGATGTTAAGTTTTTAAAGTTTCTCTAGTCCCCTCTGGCTATGCTACCTATTGCAAGCCTGCTTTGATTTCACACCAGAGTATGTCATGATTCAGTGGGAACCATACCACTCAAATCAATATGAAATTCAAATCAGAAAATATATATTTGTGGGAACAAGTGGGATAGGATTGAATTCTTTTGTTCATGTGTTATAGTTTTTCTCGCAATGAAGCTTTTGGATGTTTTTTATATGTGTATAAAAATAATAATAATTAAAGAAAATAATAGACACTCAGAGAAAACCATCTTGCCAATTAAAAGAATCCTTTCTTTTATGATTTATGACATTATTAGGCTTAAATTGAAGGATTTCAATGTTGAAATGAGTGATTGAGAAATATGTGAGAGTGCATAGAAATGCATCCTTTGTTTTGTGCAGTAATAATTTGTTCAGTTAGGAAAAAAATTCCTAAACCACTTCAATTGTAGTTGTGAGAAATGGCTTGTTACTGCAGGCAGAGTTTGTTAGGTTCCAGAAATAAAGCATAGAAATCAAATCCAGAGACACTGAGTAATGATGAGGTACACTTTATTAACTTATTTGACCTATTGATTTTAAAGAAAGCAAATCTGAATTTAGCTCAGTTGTCAGATCTGGACTGTATGAAGTAGGACTGAGCGATCGCTGTAGCCTGTTTTTTCATAATGCATCTCCTAAATTTCATCTTTTGACTCTTATTCATTTTGTTCCTCCTGAAATATTTGCAGTTTTTGTGGCAGCTTGGTAGCTTGCCTGGATGTATGTAGAGAACGGTCTGAATCTTTCAAAAGAAAATAGTGTTGCTTGCCCACAGCTCACAATAGCTTGAGAAATACCTTGTTTGGAGAACAGAGGCCAATTCAGACTGCAGACACATACACAGCTGCTTCCAGCTTAATTTTCTGAAATGCTTTTGTACCCTTCAGGTGATTTACTTTCTCAACCTGGACTGGAATCTTTACTCCAGTTATATGTAGGCCATTTTATTCAGTGGTTGCAGCAGTGAACAGCTGGCCACTATTTACTTTTGTATTTAATTCTTGTTTTTCAGTTCTATTCATGTTTTAAAAAACAATAAAAAATTTTATTCTTACAGTTTTTTATATTATTGCCATTTGATTCTTTTTCTTTTGATTTTCTAGAAAGGCATCATTTGCTTCATATTTTATCTGATACCCACCTGTAGACTTACTGTGCTGTGTCTAACCTTCCTGCTAAAATTGAACGAGAAAGAGGGAATGAGTTCCCTTCCTGGCCAATTATCTCCTGAATCCTATACATCTCTACTTTGGCATCTGCTTCAGTGTGCAAAATCATTTGATAAAATGGTTTTTTAATGTAATTTATGAGAAGATGAAATCCCATTTTTTCTCTGAGAGCTCTTCTTTTTCAGCTTCCATGTGAATGTTTCTGTGTGTGATATGTCCCCCTGGGATGAAATGTGTGTGTTGTCCCACAAAAAAAATCATCCTGCAGAAGTGATCAGGCAGTTTTGACTTTGTAGATCCACCACCAAAAATGTTTATAAAAAGCATAAAGAATGACTTTTCAGACTGTAGCAGAACCTTAAACCTCTTCAAAAATATAGTTAGCTATTTGGATTTAAAAGGAAGCCAAATTTAATTTCTTTTTAATTCTATCTCTTTTCTGCAACAAAGTAAAAGTTTAATTATTGCAGGACATTTTGTATTTTATCTTCTGTTTTCCATCCTGCTTCTTGGAATGGGTATGTCTTTAATAGCTCATTTTTGAGAATTCAAATCCAGAAATGTTTTTATCTTAGGTGACAATCATTGAACAGGTGGCATCTACAAGGAGGAGTTATAAAAGATTAGTCAAAGGTAGGGTACCATAAGTTCTTCTGAACACATGAGGGAGTGACGTGCAAGAGGTGGACAAAAGGGACTGTTTGGCTTGATTAAATGCAGGTGTTATGAGCATGGAGCAGAAGAAAAGACGTTATTAAGCTTAGGGGTTACTTAAAAATTTATGAGACTAGACTATGAAAAATACCAGTTATTTTTTCTTTCTCAATTAAAAGAAAATCAACAACAACAAAAAAGAGATCCTAGGAAGTGTGAAAGAGCAAGAGGTAGCAGCACTATGAAAATTTTGTTTTGCTTTGTTTGCTTAAAGGGACCTGGGAGTTGACTCAGCCTTACCACAGCCTCAGTCACACCCTGGCCAAAATCCAGGGTTGTCTCCTGCTTGTGGCTTTGTTGCTGCTGTTGTGGACTGTCTGTGTAATCTCCAAACAACTTTCTTGGCTGAGGGCACGTCACATCATGCTCTGAAGCTGAAAAGTGACTTAATAGTACCCATCACAGTAGTTGCCTGGCATGAAAATTCCTTAGAGAGGAATTCCTTAGACTAATGGCTTCAATTCTGGATGGCCTCAGAAAGATTTTTCCACTTTTTCTAACCTTCCTGATACTCTTAGGAAAAAAAAATACACTGAGTAAGCAGCATAATCTGCTGATGGGAGCGCACCTATGAGATGTTTCTGCTTTTGCTGCTGGATTTCCTCCTGTGCCAAGTGCTTTGTTTTCTCTGTTGCTTGTGTCTGCAGCACATGAAGACCTTGCACTCACCTCATGGTAGCCTTGGTGGCTGCTGTTGTCATATGTTGGCCCTTTCCATAGTGCTGTGTTCCTCAGGTGTCATCTGGAAAGCGTTTCTAAACTCCCAGATGTTGTGACCCTGCCTGCTCCACGGGCAACACGGTATAGTTTATGAATTCAAACTGTGGAAATCTGTTCTTCTTGGGCTCCAGTCTCTGCATGTATCAACACACAAATTGATGCTGATTTTCCAGCATCAGAGAAGGGACAGACACACCATCTAAAAATAATACGGCCATTATAAAATGACCATTATATAAATATAAAGCCATTATATAGTATAATAATTGTTTGGCCAAAAAGAGACTACTAAGTGTGATAAAGGTACTGGTTAAAGGTGACAGCAGTGCTGCCTCTAAAAGCAATATTTTATTACCCCTGTCTCAGAATGAGAACATGGCCGTGTCAGAGCTAGCTGATCGCTCACAGCTTTTCTTTTCCACTCAGCAGAGCTGATTTTGAGAACCCTGCAAGTGTTTCCCAGGCACATCTATAATGTGCAATGAAGCCTTGTATGAAGAAAGGCTGCCCTGAGATGATAATTTAGGGCCAGAAATCTGAGATAATTGTAGGATCTAGCACCCACTGGGATCAGCTCTTATTTCAGTGGAATGGTATGTACTAAGAGTTTTATGATTCTCTTGTCTTTCTTACAGCTATTTATGGAAGAAATTTATGGATGATTTTTGGTGTCTGCATGAAGGGGTAAATGTAATATTTTCCTTAACAATGGTAGGTGATATATTTGCCCTGTAATTCTTGAAATGCTTGGAAATGAATTGCCTTGAAATTGTACATGGAGTAAAAATCGGCCAGAAGAAGAATTGAACAACAGCAAAACACTTCCATATTCAAAAAAAGAGAAAAAAATATAAAAACATCTTTTCATCACTTTGCACGTGTAATGTGGAACTAGCTGCCCATTCTCAGCACTTGCCCAATTTTTGTGTCTCACCTTGCAGAGTATGATTGCAGTATATACATTTTCTAGGGAATTAGCAGTGATAAATATTGATATTACAGTGTTAAACACGTAGTAGCAGCAGTAACAGTCAAGAAAATCTTGGCAATTTTCAACAAAGATTGAAGAGCTTCCACAGAATTTGTTCAAATCATGCTGCAAATCCACGTCTCCCAGAGTAAATGGCACTTCACAGTACTTGGAAATGACATCTGGAAGCACTATTTTCTGTACAGCTTAGAAAATCTAGTTGCTCAGCTCCTTTGGCTCTCCAGCTTCCAGAATTGCTGCTTGAATGGATATATTGTGCAAAATCAGATTGATTTGGCATACAACAGGGTGCTCTCATCTAGTCGCACAGAAAGCCAAATGCTTCATTAAATATTTTGCCAGTTCCACTTTTTAGAAACAGCACTTAACTGCACAGTTACTACAGCCATTACAATCCATCGAAGTACTGCAATAAATTTCCTGTCGCCCGAATGGGAAAGTTTACATAATAGAACAAAATACAAGCTTTTATGCTGCTAGCCATTGAAAAAACTATATACATTTACACAGTTTGGACATCAGATAAAAACTGCTGGCTTCACAGAGTTACAGCCAGGACTGCAGATAGAAGGTAGTATTAATAATCCCTGTCTTTCTCAAAAAGGGAGCTTTTAATTTCTGTTTTTAAAATTAATACTGTTACTTCTGATTCTGAGTATTTCTGTGAAAATGAAAAGGCTCAGTTCCTTTTTCTACAGCTAACTGTCCTAGGAAGTAGACATTATTGTATAGTGTGGACTATACTATATAGTAGAGAAGCCCAAATTCTGACTTCTGCTAATGCTGATTGTTACTCGTTCTTCTCACCCCAGTGCTCCTTACACGGACCTGATTCTGCAGATTTCAGACTGTGGAAAAGGGCCCAGAAATTAGTTACAGACTAATGTTTTCTTACAATATTTTCTTACTGCAGACAGGTATGTCTGCTGTCCGT
The DNA here is from genome assembly GCA_910950805.1 of Acrocephalus scirpaceus scirpaceus. Lineage (NCBI taxonomy): Eukaryota > Metazoa > Chordata > Aves > Passeriformes > Sylviidae > Acrocephalus > Acrocephalus scirpaceus. The sequence continues at coordinate 31,066,475 of OU383778.1, forward strand.
ACCCGAACAACATTGCATTCTAATGTAGGTAATGGAAGCAATGAGGCTGAAGCCATGTTTTTTGTTGTAGAGAATTTCCACGGCAGGCAGGTAACTAATTAGACTTTTACAGGTGCAGGTAATGCATTCAGGGAAGCCATGTTTGCTCACAGAGCAAAAGTACGGGATCCTCATGGTGAGGCACTTACCAGTGAAGGTGATGCTACAAAAGAGCTCTTTTTCAGATTGGTTATAGCTGGGCACCACAGCCTTCATCTGGCAAAGTCTGCAGCTCTGGAGGCAGAGTCTGCAGGCAAGAAAAACCCTCACCTGCCTTCTGGCCAAGCAGGCAGTTTCTAAAGCCAACCAGGCTACTGCTGCTGTTTACTGGTGATATAGAAAAAGCTGGGATGCTACCCTTAGATGCAGACAGCAGGATAAGTGGTGTCAGTGGGTGGGATAGCTATGGCCTCTGAAATGCCAAGACTGGTGATAAATAAAATTTAACAACTTTCTACAAATATAAATAGACATTAAAAATATGTATACATCTATACACAGACAACTAAATATGTTCAGAACTTCTGTCATGGAAAGATTTTCTTTAGACTCAAACATTTTAGTAGTTTTTAGCAGGTTTTTTATTGCTTGAATAGTCCAACAGGACTTCCTGGTGTTTGCCCAGGGTAGTCTGGGTAGGTCCTTGTAAGTCTTGCAAAGAAGGCTAGTCACAGTACCCTTTACTTTTCATAGACAAGCTTGGTTGAATCACTGGGGAAGCCATGAGCCATCTATTCATAACCAGGAACTTTTAACATATTATGCTCTTCACATATATTATGAACGTGTGTGGCCCTCTAATTACCATCCAATCATCAGAGCATCAAAGTGTCTTACTCTGTTTACAATCCTGAAAAACCAGAGTCAAGTTTTATGAGCCTGACAATATATATATCTTTTTGTTTTGTTTATATTATGAGATTTCTTTTTAATCATATGAGAAGAAACTTTCTGCATAATCATTGCAATAAACCTTTTGTGAGACTTTTAAAAATTATTTTGTACTTGCACTGCTGAAAATGGATGCTGAGTCCTATTTATAAGTTCAAAAATAAGTCCTTAAATCTTTTAAAGTACAGAGGGCTTGGGGGACCTCCCTGTAGGTGCCCCTGTTTATATTGCCAAAGTTTAGCTAGTGGTTGCAAAAACCCAGCAGCCAACTTACTAATGAGCTTGTTTTGACAGGACTGCATAGCTCATTGCTTATTAATGCAGTGTTGCTGGCTGGATCATGCCACACTTTCTGGAACTGTAAAAGTGATTCAAGAGACTGTATCTAAACCAAGCTGCAAACATAATTTGGTACCAGACTCACTGGATTCACAATCCAGTTCAAATAATCGGGACAGGACTGCCATTTTCCCATGCACTGCTATTCTCCTTAGCTCAAAACTTTGAGAGTCTTCAGTATTCTGAGACAAATTTATCCTGGGGATAACTCAAATGAAGTGAGTGAAGTCACACCAGGGATTCATTTGGCTCATTACCAACATCTTGTCTCCTACCAGCGTGCTCTGCATTGCTCAGCTGACACATTCTGGGGTGTGATGAAGACAGAAAGGGTCAGTTCAGATTTCAGGCTCCTCTATCTTTTCCATGGAAAATAGTTATTTTATTTTATTTTTTAAAATAAGAGAAGTATAAATCTATGGGCTGAAAAGAGTTTAGAAACCAAGCAATATCAAAGTCATAACAGGGAACTGCAGTGATCATTGGGAGATACTTTCCTCAAACTCATTCCTCCTGTCATGCTAGGTAGCTGAAATTTTGCAGTGTAATGCATTTTGTTAATGTGTTTAGGGATGCATGAGGCCTGCATGATCCTGTTGACTTCCTATAAAACATCCTATGGGGTTTTCCATATGCAGTATTTCTGGAAGAATCCTTTTCCTTGCTCAATTTCTAACTGAAACGTGTAAAGATGGATTGACACCAGTCATCATCTATGACATCAACAATCTCTGACAAGCTTGAAGGATTGATCCATTTGGCCTGAGAATTAATCTGGCATTGAAGTCTCAACACTGTCTACTCAAGGGTGACCTCAGGGCATGTTTTGCAAAGAATCTTTATTAATTTAGATTTAGAAATCTCAAGAATAAATACAGTTGCTCTGTTTTATTATTCCATTCACACAAATACATAGAGGGAAACAATGGAAATTGGAAAGTCTGAAACGTTTCCTTTTTATTTTTTAATTAAAATATTTATAATGTGATTACATTACATATGTGAACATGCATGTGTGTAGATTCACACAGACATGTGGACACTTGTGGACATATGCACATAGAAATTTATTCTCTCTTTCTCCCTGAGGAGGCATTTGTATCTCATTGATTATAGGACATTGCCCTTAAAAATCATATAGAATAAGTTAAAGAAATTCTCACTGTAAATCCATTAAAAAATATCCTAATATGACAAGAGTGAAGTTACATTTCCAGTTTATGGACAAGATAAGAAAATGCCAACGTTACACAAAACTTTGCCAGCATGTCTCTGCCAAGACAATATAAATGTGGAGCCACATTGTACTATGTCAGATCAAATCTCTGGGGATCAAGGCTTGAAAAACAAAAAACTCCAACTATATACTCATGCAGTTCTTGCTGACTAATTGTATCACCCCCAGGATTGACAGAGGATCATTAAAGTGGATGAGCAGCATTCTCAGCTTCTTCTGGTTTTGGACCTCTTCAGCCCAAGAGCTCCAGTGTTCACCTTGTTTGTGTTGCTCTGGTACAAAATTCTGACGGGCTCGAAGAAACTTATTTATCTACAAGTCTATGTCCTCTCCCAAATCTGCCTGAAACCAGGACAACTGCCTTACTAGCATGTAAGCACAGTATGGACTTGCCTAATCTCCTCTGTGAGCCTACAATATTGTCTTTTATTTTTAGCCCTCCCACAGATGTCACTGGAATTACTTGGATATATCTGAATGCCAAACTTGGTCTTAAGTTCATAAAAGTTAATAGTATTAGTAGAATACTGTAATTAGGAGATCTCCTACACTTAGCAGGAACAGTAGGATTTAATAACTTATGATTTCAACACTGATATATGTACATGAGGTTAGAATAAGCCTTTTTCTTTTCCACAATAAAGAACCTGCACTGACTGGTTTTGCTCCAAATATTTCATATGATTTATAATAAAAGCTCTTTTTTCTTCTGTGAAAATGAATCCAAGGGATAACTTCTCTTTTCTTTTAAAATTATTTCAAATGGTTTCAAATTTTGCTATCTGTATGCATTGATTACATAGAATAATCTTAAATAAGAATAGGAATACATCTAAATAGTACCCTTTTATTTGTACTTCTAGCTATGTTATGACCCTGTAACCTTTCAGCTCTCATTGCTAGAATCAGAAACAGGAGTCTGTAGTACATTTTCTTTGGCTTCATGATAGAACATAATTGTTTTTGTTTCAGTCCATGTTGCTTTAACTGTCATGGAATTTGGCTTCAAAAATTTGCTTTGAAAAAAATAGAACATCTCAAATTTAAGAAAGCTGACTTAAAGAAAAATGTACATTATTCCGCCTACATTTTTTGATATATTATATACTCAAATGGTATCCAAAATACTGAAAACTCCTCAGTCTTGGTTGAGTCAAACAGAAAACACATTTTGATACTTAGTGAAATGTCTGATAAATATTAATTTCTCTGATTTTGTTGAAAAGCCAAAATTTGTCCACATTTCCTACAATTTATTCCCCTGCAAATGTTTGATTCTGGGCCAATGAGATAATTATATGATCTTTCACTCTCTTCTGAAATAAAAAGTCTTCACATAAAACAAGGCTGTTATTAAGTTCACTGGGACTTACAGTCTTCTTCAATGTACACTAAACATACCATGTCAAATCTTACTAAAAGGGGGAAGCAAGCTGCTGTGCTGATAATGTTGAGATCCTTTCTAATTACCTGTGCTGGAATTAAGTAATCTAAATTTTATCACCTTTAAGGCAGAAGTCTTGTTCTAGCTGATCATTACAGCTTCTGCTATTCTAAGAGCAGTGAGATGAGCTTGGTCCCTACAGTGATACCAAAGGGCGGGAAAGGATTTAAAGAGTACTGAGAAGAGACATTATAGGGAAAGGTAGAGGGAATCAACAGCCAAGGAGAGCAGGATAACCCAAAAGGGAGGAAAGAAGAAAAGGCAGACTTCCTGTTCAGCCAGGGAAAGGAACATTGAGGGCACACTTCATTAAATACTTACATACTGTAAACAGCAAATAAATGTAGGGTGAGAAGAGGCTCTCAAGGACAGCTGTAGCTGGCTTGTTACTTAGGAGATTTAGAAGTGCAAGCCATCTGAGAGAAACCCAGACAGCTCAGAGGAGGGGTTGAATTTCCTTAATAGTCTGTGTTTTTCCATGTAAAGACTAAGAAAATTTAAATTATCACAAATAGAATGGCATTTACAAGACTTTCTCTTTCTGTGGAAAAGGCATTTCTAGTTCATCAGCAGCTCCCGCCTCCTCAGGAGACCATGCCACTTTGGTACGCTCCAAAGTGGCATTTCCTTTTAGTTTTTTTTGATTATTCATTTCCTCCATCATGTGGATGTTCCAAAGTTTTTTAAGTTGTATTGCCTTTCTATAGACAGCTATTGCACCTGTTGATATGGAGGCGGCTTTTTCAGAGATCTACATCCATTTGAATACACAGTTTTGCTAAGAAAAAAGATACAATTAGGAAGAAATTCCTTACCTTGAGGGTGTTGGAACAGTTTGCCCAGAGAAGCTGTGGATCCCCCAGCCCTGGAAGTGTTCAAGGCCCGGTTGGATGGGGCTTTGAATAAGTCTAGTGGAACCCATTTCAGAGGGTTGGAACAAGATGATCTTTAAAGTTTTTTCCAACCAAAACCATTCTAGGATTCTATGAAATTTAACACTAGTTGGTTTGGCAATTAGAGTTGGAAGATGGTCTCATGGGTGTGTTTTATGAACACTTGTCCTATTTTCTTTGAATGTGTTTAGATTTATACCATATAATGTCTATCTTTGTTAAAATACTAGCAAATGTATTTATGTATCTTCAGCACTCTATAGTATCCAGCTGTTTTAAGAAAATACCAAGAGTAAGAACAACAGAAACGGATTCCAGGACTTCAAAGTAACAAGACTCCATGAAAGCCTCTTCAAGTATATGGTTCTTCATCAAATATTTCTGCAGTTAGGATGTTTCAGGGCAGATGTAGGCTATGAAAACAGTCAGCCTCTTGATATAGACACCATCAGATCTCAGTTGCTTGCATGAGAAGGACAAAAACATCTGTTCAATTAGCTATTTAAGTACAGAAACATATGAATAGGCCAAACTTGTTCAGAAATGGCCACTTCTGGCAAACTGATAAATGCTGCAGTAATCTTTAGAATTAACAAACAGGAACAGAGCAGCAGCTTAGCATAGAATTAATTATGATTATTTGTAGAACCTCAAATTCTTTCTAATCTTCAGAAATTTTTAAAAGCCAAGTAAGCATAAGGTTAAGACATCTGATTTCTTTAACACAAAACCCCCTCAGAATTCGACATGGGTGTTAATCATAGTTTGATGAATTCTCATTTATATTTTAGGAGTTAATGAGGTATCTTTAACAAAAGGCTTAAAGTGTGCTTTTCCAGATGTACAATATTGCTGGTTTGCTTTTATATGGCCGTCATGATTTTCAAAGCAAATTTAACCTTAATTATGTTGAAAGTCTCTGTAGATTTTTTAAGTAGCTGCAAACCTTCAATGCTGAATATGGAGCAACAAATTCCTATTAGAGAAACATATTGGTAATTTGTTAAACAAGTCACACCTGATTGCCAGTTACACCTCATTGGTATGCTGTTAAGACAAGCCCCTTCACATTCAGTTACATATTGTTTCAAACAACTTGCCAGCAAAGATTTTTTTTTTGGATCTTGGAAAGCAATATTTTATACATACTCAAAAACAATAACATTTGAATGACAGTTATTTTCAGCATGGGATTTTGACAAAGATTCTTAATTGTTATTCCCAGGCAAAAATCTTCATTAACAGGGAGTCTGGTTTATGAATATTTATCAACTACCTAAGGAGAGAATTCTTGAGAGGAAATGTTATTTTCTAAATAATTCAACCTATAAAAATTAGTCTGGGAATTCCTTATTTACATTTAAAGTACATATGAATTTCCTACAGCTCTTGAAACCTGAACTACTTCAAATCCTGACTTAACCACTGCTTTGCTACTGTCCTTGTATCCAAGAGCCTGCTACACCAGGTCTCTTTCTCTGGAGACAAGGAAACCTGGTGTTTTGAATACAAAGATAGTTCACAGAGGGATGGTTGGGTTTGGGTGCAGCTAAAACAGGGTCACTCACATGGGCTCTTAAATTTAGTTCCTTGTTTTGACTTTAATAAACCACGTCTTAATAATGTTTCTTCCTTCTTTGCTTTTTTCCCCTATAAATAATCAATAGCTGAATAAGGGAAATACCCTACTTAAATAGAGTGAGAAAGTTTATGAAAATCAGAAAGCAAAGGATGAACCAAACAGAAGGAAGAAAACGATGATATTTTCTCCCTTAGTTTAACCTACCTCATTATACCGTGATCCAAAGCAGTGGATATTGATGGGGTATCATTTCTTTCAAAAAAAAAGCCAACACATATTCAGAGAATGAAACAAGTTCATTTGAGGGTGCCAGATTCTTTGCATGTAACTCAGTAGATGGATGCAGCACTGATTGAATCATGCAGTTTTCAAACAAGATACTATTTCATTATTTTATGCTGGTCCTTTGCACTGTTTTATTTAGACATTGAAACATGGTACAAGACTTTAACACTCCTGATCCAACCAACATTCCAAATACATGAAATGGGTAAAATTCTCATTTAATGAGAACAAAAAAAAGTTGACAAATAAATTTATTTATAGAACTGTTGAAATACCTCATGCAGAGTTGCAGTCCAATGACACCTGTAGCTTCTCACTGTGCATTGTGATTTAGAGGAAATGTCATGTGAATTTCTCTCTGCTGCTGTACAGTTATAGTGAAAACTGTTATACCAGGGTAAGAGTAGGAAAACAGAACTGACAGCAACGGGAGTTGCTGTTGCCTGCACGTTGCACAGCTGTCTCTGCTGGCAAAACCACTGGTACTACATGCCCTTGCTTAAAGCCCTGGTTTGGATCAGATCACTATTTAAACTTATATTCATGATAAAACGCGACTTTCTGTAGTTGCAAGAGGAAACTTGGACAGATGAATATAGTTGCAAGCAGGTGCATGTGGGAGTCTGCAGGTTGGAAATAGCCCTGAGAGATGTATACAGTGCTGGATGCTAATTCAGGACTCAATGTTTCATGAAGCTCAGCACCAGCCCAGCAGAAACAGGAAGAGAAGAACACAGGAGGCTTACACTAACCTGTGTTGCTCAATTCAAGCATAGGAAGCCTCCCAAATATTGCCTGCAGGAAGGACAAGATGGCAAGTGCTGCTCTCAGGGCTGGGAGGAGGCATAGTGAACTCTTCACCTCTTGAAATGGAAGTAGGCCTGCAGCCTGGCAGAACTTGTGGATTGCCTTGGCTGCTCAGTAGGAACAATATTTTTTGGCAATAAAGTGTTACACACACTAAGTACTGCTGGTTTTCTAGGTAGGGAATTGCAGAACTATTTATTTTCCTGACCAAATGTTGAAAAGTGAGTATGTTCTCCAGTGATCTTTACATTTTTATCCTAATACCCCCAAATCCTAGTGACAGATGTCAGTCATTGTGCGAGTATATTTGTTTTACTGTGTGCCTAAATTTTAAGGCTTGCATTCAGGAATTAAAGTATCTAAAGTAAATATGTAACAGTATATTCAGACTGATGAATATTTTGAGACTGTACAATTTACCAGTGCTGAAAATGCTTTTTCTGTGCAATGGATGGGTTATTGCAACACATTTGAGTCAATGCATCTGGCTGTTGCTTTATTCCCAGTCATAGCTTCCCTGCGGCATTTGACATCTTGATTGAGCAGGAAAATCCTTAGTAACTGACTTGTTAGGGTTATGTCTTATAGTGTGAAGAAACGGAGATTTCAGTTTACCTTTCTGTACAAAAAAAAAAAAAAAAGCTTTTTTTTTGACTTTTATTTTACTGACTTATCATACCAGGAGGAAGACTGCCAGCTCTTGGAATCCATACTGTAGTTATACTTTGCAAATGGGGTTCAAAAAGCATTGTCTGGCATGGCCATAGAACTACTGAAGACATTAAAACTGTCAACAGATTTGGGCCAGGGGCCCTGTTTGTGGTGTTTCTCCATCATCATTAAAAGTCTATTCCATTTTTCATGAAGGAACTTTGAAAACAGTGTGTTAGCATCGTATTTAGCTGTTCGTAAATAGAACAAATTGTAATTAAAAACTGAACATACTTTTTCCAGTTTGGGGTTTCACTAATTCCCTTCGCAATTCATGAGAATAAAAGTGAGGACTAGATTTTAGGATTGCACCAATTTGTGAAGCTTTGCTTCAGAAATGTCACAGGTTATTAAGATCCAAAATGTGCATTCAGACTCCCTGGAATGAATTAATTCTTGTCTTACAAAGTTAAGTCAGGTGGCATTTCATGTTTCTGTGCCATCTACTGCACTGGCAGCTGGATGGCAGCTGAAGCAGCCATGCTGTCCTTCTAGACCCTCTGCTGTGTCATCCTCCAACTCCTGCCTTGCTGCTGTTTTCCCCAGTCCAACATTTAAGTAATTCACATTGGAAGTATCTGACTGTTCTCTCTCTATCAAAATACAACCATTGGATACATAATAGCAGGGAAGCAGTTAGGCAACAATTAATTTTTTTTCTTTTGGTGTTTAAAACATTTTTCTTCCAGCAGCACAGTATTTGGAGGAACAAAAGAGATACTAAGCAGAGATGAACTGTATGGGGAGGGAATTGAATGGGTTGAAAGATAAATGACAATATGCTCAAGGGTTATGAGAGCCATCTAGCGATAAATACACTAGGAGTGAAAAAGGTCACTCTGAATAAGTGAGCGCAAAAAGTAATCAAGCATTAGAAAGAGGGACATGCCATGTGTAAAGAATGAGGTACTGGAGTTAAGCATATAAATACTGATAAGGAAAAGAAAGTGGGAGAATGAAAGCAGATTGCCCAAGAGCTTTCAAGAGTTGCACAATAAAATTGGCTTCAAGAACACCAGGACAAAGAGGTTGGTCAGAGCTGCAGAAAAAGGCAAGGACTGCCACAAGGGAACGAGATGCCTGGGTCCAGCCAAAAAGCAGCCAGGCAAGTCAGAGTTGGAGTGTGGAGGTGAGCGACTGGGCACAGCACAGCCTTTCCTGGGAAGCTATTGTGCCCAAAGGCAGCCCCCACAGCTTTGGGGCTGCTCTAACAGAGAGGAGCAATGGCTGCAAATGGGGCTGAGGCCAGGGGCACAGCACAGATTTGTCCTCAGCAGCCTTTTGCTTGCCATACTGCGCTGCCATCAGGAAAGGCAGAAGCTGTGTGCCTGCAGGAATTGCTTCAGGTTGATCATGCTTTTTCTGCAGTCAGATTCTGCACAAAGCCTTTGTCTGGCCTTCAGGGAAGATCTACCCTGACATGCAGCAATGATAGCTTGCTGGGAATGTTTTTTACTGCTACAAGACTGAATCATATGCAGAGCCTAGTCATTTCAACACCCACCTGGTTTACTTTAACACAAAACCTATTTCTATAAATTTTACAAGTCTTCCATATGGCATATACAGGAGATTAATTTTGGACCCCTACTGCATGTTTACATCTTGATTCTGGGCACTTTAATAATGTAGTTAAAGATGGAAAATTCTCTGGAAAAAAATCCCTGTGTTTCCTGCCAGCTTGTCTAACTAATTCTTATCAGCCTGTCTCCTGGGCTGTAAGAGAGCTGTGGGCTTTAGACTTTTTATCTCTGCATGTCATGGACAGCCCACAGGGTCAGGACACAGAAATGGCAGCTATAATGCCACTGTTAACCCAAGCAAGATCAATGCCTCAGATATTTGATCTCACCTGAGGGAGGGAATGCTATCCAGAGGGACTTGGACAAGCTTGAGAAATAGACTTGTGAGAACCTTATGAGGTTCAACAAGGCCAAGTACAAGATGGTGAACCTGGGCTGGGGCAACCGCCATTATCAAAACAGACTGAGGGATGAAAGATGGAGCGAAGCCCTGCTCAGGAGGACTCAGGGGTGCTCATTGATTGAAGGGATGGATGAAAAGCTGCACATGAGCTGACAATATGCACTTGCAGCCCAGAAGGACAACCACATCCTTGCCTGCATTAAAAGCAGTGTGGCCAGCAGGTAGCAGGAGGTGTTTCTGCCCCCTGCTCTCATGAGACCAGCTGGAGCTTGGCAGTCAGCTCTGAGGCCCTCAGCACACGAAAGAAGATCCATTTTGAGAGGAGAGCCACAAAAATGATCAGAGGGAGGGAGCACCCCACATATAAGGACAGACTAAGAGAGTTGAGATTGTTCAGCCTGGATAAGGGAAGGCTCCAGGGAAGCTTTCAATGTTTAAAGGAGGACCCTTATAAGAAAGGTGGAGACATATTTTAGCAGGGCCGTAGTGACAGGACAAGTGGTAATGGTTTTAAACTAAAATAGAGTAGAATTTGACTAGATATAAGAAAGAAATTTTTTTATGATGAGAGTGGCAAAACACTGTAACAGACTCTCCAGAGAGGTGGTAGATGCCCCATCCTTGAAAATATTTAAGATCAGGTTGGGTGTGGTGCTGGTTGGAGATGTCCCTGATCATTGTATGGGGAATTGGGCTAGATAACCTTTAAAGATCCCTTCCAACATAAACTATTTTATGCTTCTGTGAATTTATGAAACCAAGGACTTGCTTGACCATTCAGATAGACCTGACTGGCATATAGTTCTTGATAGTAAAGTTGTCCAGCTCTCTTCTTCTTCCTTATATGAGGACTGCAGGCGTAGTAATAGTAGGGGACATATAAGAAACTTGACTAATGCCTGATAAATTATACAAGAAAAGGGTGATAGAAAACATTTTGGTATGCAAAATCCACTCAAAAGCTGAGTTAAAGTTTTGATTCGGTAGGAATAGGGGGAATTCTGCATAAGATGATTTAGTTTTGGCATTTTGGGAGCTGAGTAATTCCTGAGCCACTTGAAAATTTTATTGTGGAGTTCTGTAGTGGTTCCGTTGTAGGATCGGCTCCTATCACTTACTCTGATGTTACTTAGGTGAAACTCCCCACAACTTCATCAGAAGAGAACTGAAACCTGCATCACCAGTTGTGGAACATTCCTAGGGATACAAGTGAGGGGCACAGGCTACAAGGATTGAGATTTTAGCATATGCACCACTGGAGAATTTTAATTGCTTGCCACAAGGAAGGGAGAAGACCTACAGTGAAGTGTTGTTTTTGCTTTTTTCTCCATAAATGTCCTCTCTTTCTCTTAGTGAGAACAAGACAAACTTTGTTTGCATGTTTGTTTGTTTGTTTGTAAGACTCTTCCCATCTTTCTTCCAGAGTTATTGAGCTGTGGGCTTAACATGAGACAATCGCTGAAATTACATTTAAATGGAGATATTCCTTGCTTATTTCAAAGGAAAGCTAAGCATAAAGAGGGAACAATCCAATACAGAATTTCTTTCATGATTGATCTCCACTTGTAAGGAGATATTCTGCATTTCTCCTGTAAGGAAAAACCAAACCTTTACATACTCTTAAGTGGGCTCAAGGCTTGTTTTGAAAAGATTAACATATACTGTACTGGGAACAGCCAACAAGAAACATGGTAAAGATAACTTCATAGCAATGTGTAACTGGGATTACTGGAGGTTGTTTGTGGTTGATTACAATGAAGATAGGAACAAAAATTAAGAAAATGTCCAGTATGAGATACCTAAAATAGAATTAAAATCAACAGTATTCCTGATTGGTCTGGCCTTGCTGGGGGGTTTAGCTGACTCTCACCATTATTGTTTCTGCTTGGAAGCAGAGGAAGTCTTTTTACGCCCACAAGATGTATGCCCAGCAATAGAGAGTTATCAAAGAGATGTGTGTCTGTCCACCATGGAAGAATAAGTGTGTAAGAAAGCTTCTATGTCCACAGTGAACCAGTGGCTTCTCAATGCTGCCTTGTTTTGAATGTCAAGACATCACAGGATATGTAGTTCTGAAAATGATGCATGGCTTAATCCTAGGCCCAAAAGTCCCACACGGGGCACAAGAGATGGCTGGGCTGTCTTCTGGCAGGGATCCCATCACAGAGGTTGCTTGGTGAATGAGTCACTGGTTGTTTCACATATGAGACAATGTGTACGTACACAGAGGGCAGCATTTTCCAGCCCCACGAAGGAAAAGTGAAGGGGAATTTGCAAGGATTGTGTACTAGAATTTTGTTTACGGTCTTCCTAAAGGCATCAGAGGGGACAGACCTGCCCCCACCTTGTTCAGACTGAACAAAGCACATCTGACATAACAGCTGGACAAACTCTGAATTTACTTCCTAGCTAATAAGAACACAAGTATTATCACAGCTGAGCCCCATGTCCCACTCACGTGTGATGATGTGTCACAAGGTTGTGTCCCCAAAATCTGTGCAGAGATAATTCAGGAGTTTTTAGGAGTTTTGTTCTTATCCTTTCAGCTTTAATGGCTTGCCTCTTTTCTGCAGTCTGGATAATCAATGCTGCAGTGTTTATAATCAACACTGAGTTATTTTTCATGAAGTAAAACACAAAGAGTGGCCTTGCTGAGTAGGCAACATGATTGTATTTGATTTGTATGTTATTCTTAACCATTTATTCTTAACTTGACCCTCTTTCCTCACTACAGCTATCAGGCTTTCAGCATAAATGATAGAGCAGAGGCATGCACTGGCTTGCTTCATATTAGGCTGCATTCATGGTTGCTGATGTTTCATAAATCACACCTGAACTTCACACAACTGAATTTTGTTAGAGGTCTGTGGATCTTATATTGGTTCTGCAAACACATGTGTAGAGAAAGAAGTTGAGAGGAGTATGTGTATAGTTCTGTGGATAGGAAGATTCATAGGAAGCATTTCTTACCCTATGCAGAACTTTTCCCTGCTGGCTGTCTTCAGGTCTAGCATTAACATCATGTCACAAGCAAATGTCAAAGATGTTTTATCAGGTTATTTCATTTTGGTTTTGCCATTAATATGCACCTACATAGTTTCCTCTTCTTTGTCCTTACACTCCAGTTATTAAAACACTTTAATATTCCCTATGGATCTTCTTTATTCAGCCTATACATATTCAATACAAGAAGCTCCTCTGAGGGAAGCAGTCCTTCTATCAGCACCTTTACTGAAACAAGCTTACGTCTTCCTTGAATGCAAAGTGGAGGAATACACTTGGAAACCAAATGACTTTAGAGAAAAAGCATCAAATGAACATCATGAACTCCTCAATTCCTAATATCTAAAAATGACACTTTCTAAAAAAGACATTGTGCATCAGTATGTATTGTCTTACAGGAGTGAGGTGTCACATGGCAAAAGCCATGTGAAATTAGAAGAACTAATTGTTACCCCTAAACAAACAATATTTATAATCTAAGAAAAAATATCTGGGCAGTAAGATGGAGCTTGGAGGCAGTGCTGAATTGAAAACATAATCTTGCTTTTGGTTCTTCAACCATCTCTGTTGGAGGTAGATTCTCTGGCCAGTGATGGGCTAAGGACCTTCAAAAATATTTGACGAAAGAGTGGATGAAAGCACTTCAACCAAGATTCTTGGTCTTAAGAATTATTTTAAGCTTCTTAGTTGTGTCTAACTTCCACCTTTCAATGTTAATTTTCATCAGGGTCATGCCTTTCAGATTTACTACTTTTTTTTTTCAGTACCTGCAGGATGAACTATTTTTCTCATGGATGACACATTTTCAAGCAAATTTCTATCTTGCTGCTCTTTGCTCAAGCACTGAGTTTCAAAATATTCTTGTCCTTCATGACTGCATAACATTATGTGAAAAATAAACTAATGTAGCTTTTTCTCCTTTAGGTCATGCATATTGATATTCATTCAGACTGGATCTAAGGCAGAACTCTCCTGGAGAAAAATCACCTTCTCTGCCTTTAGGTGGATCTTCCTTCCTGGCACAGAAAAGGATTCAAGGATGGGTGCACAGCTGACTTTTCTCTGTCACACTGTTGACTGGGTCTCCAATGAAAGCATCTCCCCATTCTTATTATTCTATGAAAATGAGGTATTTCCTTTTTTTTTCTATGAGGTATTTTTAGCTCACTTTGCAGACACCAATTGGCAGTGACATTCTGCCCTTTTAGAAAAGCAAATTCAGTCACTGAATATGTAAGTTCCAGTCCTGCAAAGAGATATTGTGTGGCTAGTCTGTGCCTCTTTGCTGATCCATATTGATTAGGGATAAGGGTCTGTCTCTGCAGATAGCTTTGAAGGTTCAAGGTCTCTGTTGTGGCAACATGAGCAGTTGCTGAGAGCCTGTACATAAAAGGAAACTGGGAGATGAAGTGGAAAATCTTGTCTCTGACCTCCCCCCCGACAGCATGGGAGGAAGGAATGTCAACTTGGGCATTTTTCGGCTTTAACTATGAATAGCTTCAGTGGAGTTAATGATACTTAACTAGTGTTTCTGTAGACAGCTAATCTGTTCTTCTGATCCTCCCAAGGCTCCCTGCCCCCTTTCCCCTTTTTATTAGAAAATGAACTCAGTCAAGGCAGAATTTTAATCTTTTGTGACCTGCAGTTTTCATAAAGAGCTGGTTGGACAGGAGCAATCATAAAGTTTCTGTATCTGATGTCATTGTTCTGAAGCATTTGTTGTGCTTCCCACTTGTGGTTCAGCTGATAAGCACAGTTCAAAGAATAAAAAAAAGCATTGTTGATTGTAAACAAGCCTAACAAAACGAGATTGTGTTCTGATGGTATTTTAACAGAGATATTCTTTTAAAAAATGTGCAAAGTTGACTGTGCTGTTTTGGATAGACATTTTCTAAATGTACAAATGCAATGGGAACAACAAAAGACATTAAAATCTTTAAGATGAGAGAGATCAGACAGATTTTTTTTTTTCTGTCCAATCCATTCAGTTGTCTCAGGGATGGATTATGTGTGGTAATTATTGCCATAAATGCACCTGATTAAAAAATTTACATAATTAGTGTATTAGTAAGTAGCTTTGAAAAGAACTGCTACATATATTTTTGTGTGTGTGTGTGTGTATATATAGTCAAAAAGATCATGCACACATATATATGCAAATTATATATCTAGTCAAAGAAAGGCACCTAGTAACCAGGACTTTCCCTCTGTTATAATTCAAAGACTAGGAGCTGAAAAATGAGAAGCTGGGAACTTTTAGGAGAAGATTTCAGAATGGTTTATAGTACAATAGAGTGGTAGGCCACCAGCTTTCAAGAGCTGTAGCAGCTTTGCCTATCAGTAGCATTTGTATGGTGGCAGGATATCGGGGCAGCTACTGGAAGTTCTTTGCTATATGTCAAAATCTTTATGACGAGTCCCTCAGTGAGGTGCAGCACATCATGTGGGCTGTGACACTTGGGGTCAACTGCTGAAACACCACTGAGAGGGGAAGTTGGAGGTCAGATGAGCAGTATTAACACAAAGATTTTCCTCAGACTCAGGTTCTAAATTTAGTCTCTCCTCTCCTCTCCTCTCCTCTCCTCTCCTCTCCTCTCCTCTCCTCTCCTCTCCTCTCCTCTCCTCTCCTCTCCTCTCCTCTCCTCTCCTCTCCTCTCCTCTCCTCTCCTCTCCTCTCCTCTCCTCTCCTCTCCTCTCCTCTCCTCTCCTCTCCTCTCCTCTCCTCTCCTCTCCTCTCCTCTCCTCTCCTCCCCTTTTTCTAAACAATGCTGGAGAATACTGTTAGTTAAAAAAAAAATATTTATTGACTTTGTAATGGGATTAACGAAAATTGGAAGAGAGTATCATTAACCCAAGGGATAAATGTTATATATGCAATCACTGTTATCCAAACCGTTGTTCATCTGGAAAGCCAATTTAAGTTAAGCCTTTTTTAATTGCTTCTCTGTGTACATTTACTCAAATCAAGGAAGGAGCAGAAATATTTATTTTCTCTTTGTCAGAATTTTGTTGTGAATGTCTACCTTTTTTTCTTTTCTCCTCTCTTTTGGATACTTCTTATAAATATGGATTTTAACAGAAATGTCTCCTTCAGAATCAGAATATCTCTGTCCACTGAAGGAAGATTACATACTGCAGCAACAGAGATTGGGGTGCAGCAAAAGGTGTCTAGATGAGATTGAGAATTTCTCAGTATATCATCATGAAACATTACATATTAAATTGTGGGAGAGTGTTCAGGGGAGGGCCATGAGGATGTGGAGGGTCTGGAGGGCAAACCTAGTGAGGAGCAACTGAAGTTCTTTGGTCTGTTCAGGCTGAAGAAGAGGAGACTGAGGAGAGACCTCACTGCAGTTACAACTTCCTCATGAGAGGAAGTGAACGGGAAAGTACCGATCACACAGGCACATGGTGTGACCCTTGGGTGTCCTGTGCAGTGCCAGGGTTTGGACTCGATGACCCTAATGTGTTCCTTCCGACTCAGCATATTCTCTGCTTCTATGGATCTCACTTTTCATTGGCTCTGGAAAGGAAGAATTTCCTTGGAAAATTTGCTACTTCTTTTTCTGATTTTCTGGCTAACAAAAGGATGCGGTTTTACTGCAGGATGGTAAATAGATGCAGCAAAAGGGCTGCATTTCAATTGTAGCTATCACTCAGGCTGGTTAACTGCTGCCTGTTTGTTCAAAGAGGGAAAGGCTTTGAGATGAACTGGGCAATGTAAGAATAGAGATTAGTTTAACATTTGGGACTGCTGACTGTATTTCAATATTGACCTTGAGCACTGCCTTGTCAGTAATGTATATATTAAGCCTTTGAGCACCAACATTATTTTATTGATGAAGTAACCTTTTGCTTGTGGTAATACTGGGAAACCACTGCATGTATTTCAATGGAATTTTTCTATGTGAGAAAAGCTACAATAAAAAGCTCAATTTTACCATTTTCCTTTAGGTGCAAAACAGCCCACAAACCTCTGCATAAAATTTTTTTCCTTTGTCAGCATATCAGAAGGTAAATTCTCAGTGTTAAATCTTGGCACAGTGTGTATGTGGAACTTCATGGCATACCTGTCAGATGTTCTGATTCATTTTTAGGACTCTGAAATATCACAGCTATAAAAGATTTAAAAGTTCAGCACAGATTCAGCTGCTTAATTCAAAGAACTAAGCTCATTAACTGTTTACCTTCCCTTTGAATACCCTCCAGGCTGAAAATGGGAATTGGCATCTTAACAATGAGCAGTGCACCGGCATTGTACTAATGAGCTGCTTGGCATATTCACCTCCATGCCACTCTGCAGAAATTCGTTTTCTTTCATGGTGCACTGTGTGGGGAGAAGGCAGCAGCACCCAGGCAGACAGCCCAAGCTAATAAAAGCCACAGAGCCCATTGCACATGATGTCAGCCCCTTTCTCTTCCCTCACATCCACAAGCAAATAGAGATTTACCAACGCACAATGCTGCATCTTGTGGTTGCTGCAGATTTCCTCACCAATCCTTTTAATTTTCCTTTCATTTCATGCCACTTTCTATCAGCTGGAGGAGCATGTACACAGTGGGGTGGTCCTTGCCTTGGAAGATCTTACATGTGCTGACAGCAAAGCTGTAGAACAAGACTTTCTGGATTTCACAGAACAGACTTCAAGGCTGCTGCACACAGGGTTGTCCAGCACATATTTGATCCCCTTATTTACCTATAGACCCACTCTGAAGTCTTTATAAGAAGTGAAACCAAACAGTGCTTAATATTGTTTTAAAAAATACGTAGATTTGCTGCTGCCCCAGCCCTTTTCTCTTCGTCTATTTACTGGAAATTTTTGGCAGTCCCAGGATGGTGAGTACCTACATGTTTCAGTGCTGCATTCTCTTTGCTGGGAGATGCTGTGGAATGTAAACTTATTTAATGGCAGCTCCTTCAAGTCCTTTTCAGTCTTGTCAAGTTTCTTTATTAATAGAAGAGAAGCAATCTTCCTTCAATGGCAGCAACTCTCTAGGCAACCTCTGAATTTATAGGAATACAGATGGTGCCTGCCATTTCTTTTTTTCAGTACCACACTGCATTCCTTATCTGACATGTGGAGCTTGTTTGGTACCATAATGCAGCAGCTGGAGACACTTTTCTTAGAGGTAAAGGCAGTTTTGCTTGCATTTTACTTGGCAGCATTGCATTTTGCCCACCTGCAGACAACATTAATATTTTTTTCCCTTCTGAGATAGCAGAGCTCGTGATGGTGATCTGATTTGAAATATTTTGGCACTATGCCTCTTCCTCTATGCACCATAAACTGATAGAGCTAAGCATTCCTCTCCAAGAAAAGAAAAGAAAAGAAAAGAAAAGAAAAGAAAAGAAAAGAAAAGAAAAGAAAAGAAAAGAAAAGAAAAGAAAAGAAAAGAAAAGAAAAGAAAAGAAAAGAAAAGAAAAGAAAAGAAAAGCAGGCAAGCATCTAGATAAGTCTGTACATGGCATTTAAAATGTTTAAATGGAAATATTATGCTTTGCAATCTATCTCTGGCAGATGACAGTGCTAGATTTGAATTCAAATTATATAAAACCCAAGACTGTTTTATTAGAAGAGCTAAATGGGGATGAATGTTGTAGACTGGGTGCTTTGCAGTTCAGGCTGATCTTTCCTGACAGACTCTAGTGTGCTGCTGACTGCACTGGAACAGCCCAAAAATGGACAAAAAGAGGAGGATCTCCTGACTGAAGTTCAAAGATGCATTGATCATACGGAGGATGGCTATGTCTTAGCTTCTGACAGCAAAATCCATACATTTGGTTGATTGAATGCTGTTGGTTAACTGGTTTCTGGGATATTTCCCTATTGTGTTTGTCAGCAGCTGTTATTGCAGCAATTTGGGGTTCAGACTCTGGACTTTGTAGTTTTAACTCCTCTCTTTCTTAACAGCTCTCAAAGCAGCCTGCTGGTCCAGTGTATAGCACAGCTGAAGAAAATGGAAAGACCTAGAATAAAATGGCATGGAAATAATATCATTTCTGATGCTTTAGATGAGACTTTTAGCAACTCCTTTGCTCCTGACCCGGTTGGAGTGCTTTGTCAGGCTTTAGATCTGTGCTACTCAGTAAAGATTTGCAGTTGGGGTTATTGTTTGGCTCATTACCAGTTCTCACTGGCAAAGATATGAAGGAGTTAAAAAAGTTCAAGGAGTCTTTTCAAAGTAAGGTAATGACTTCTTCTATTTTTCATGTTGTTAAAGGTTTCTTCAGGGTTTTAATCCAGAGTACATAAGAGAAAATATGCATTCAGATAAAGGCAGATATCTGGGTGAAAGCAGTTTACCTTAGTTTTTGAATGCAAATATCAACAGGCTGACAGCTCTCCTGTGTGCAGGTGGAGACTCTCATTTGCTACATGCATGTAGCATTAGCACCTTGCAAATATATGGTTCAATTGTAAATATCAGCAGACTTTTCAAACGTGCAGGAAAAGACAGTGGGAGCAAACCATATCCTCCAACTGCAGCTCAGTCAGATATTTTCTTCACTTATTCAGTGTACAGGCGTTTGTTGTGCAAATCACTTGGAGTTTGAAGTGAATTATAAGATCAGCTGTTCTGACAGGACAAAAAGAATATTTTTAGTTCCACAGTTAGTAAACCAAATCAGCAGGACATGACTTTTTTGTGTGTTCTCTGTGAAAATCAACTGTTCCCTAGTGTTGGAGGTGAAAGGGTACATTTTTTCCTTTGGCACATGGAATGACTGAATTTCAGTCACTTCACTGTTCTAGCAGAGCTTTTTCTCATAGGAAAATTTGCTGGGCAAATAGAAATATCTGTAAAAACAGCTCGAACTGCCTCTTCTTTGGCAGTTATCTAAAAATGCTTTTAAAAAGTAGCTGAGTAATTTGATAATCTGTTGAAGATTATTAATATAAAGCACTGAAAAGAAGTGTTGCAGCTTTGAGGGATGTTTGAGGCTTGCATCTTCTCATTGCATCAATGAAGTCCCTTCTGAAGCCCAGGCACCCTGAGGTGAGGCAGGTAGCTGCAGAGGTCTGGGGTAAAACATTGCTCTTCTCACTTTCACAGAATCATAGAAACCTAGAATGGTTTGGATTGGAAAAGACAAAGTTCATTTAGTTCCAACCCTGTCTTGGGCAGGGACACCTTCCACTAGACCAGATTGCTCAAAGCCCCATCCATCTTGGACTTAAACATTTCCAGGGATAGACCACCCATAACTTCTCAGGGAAACCCATTACAGAGCCTCACAGTAAAGAATTTTTTCCTAATATGTAATATAAACCTGCCCTCTTTCAGTTTGAAGCTATTCTCCCTTGTCCTGTCACTCCATGTTCTTGTAAAAGTCTTTCTCCACCTCCCTTGTAGGCTCCCTTTAGGTGCTGGAATGTGCTTTAAGGTTTCCCCATAGCCTTCTCTTCTCCAGGCTGAACCACCCCAAATCTCTCAGCCTGTACTTTCATCTTCTTTACAGGGAAAAAAAAAATACAGATATGAAGAGAATGAAGGGAATATTAAAATGAAATAAGTCATAGAGTAAAAAGAATACAACAGGATAATCCCATTTTCCCATGACATCTCTAGGGAAATAGCAAAATGGCAAATATTATGTAAGAGACTCAAGCCCTTCTGATAAGCGTGCCTGCCTTCTTGCAAGGATAAATTGGATTGGCATGTCTGAACTTGGAAAAGGAGTTAATGAAAAAAAACTAAAAAACATCACAAAGGACAGTAAAAAAGCAAACATTGAAAAAACTGTTTATGGTTTCTCACAGTTTCAATAGCTGTCTTCTTATGCTTGCATAATTTGAGCCTGTCTGGGGAAGTTTTTTGCCTTTTTACCACAGGATGTTGTGGATGTTAAAAGTATAAGTGGCTGCAAAAGGCAATTCATGGAATTAATGGGAAATAAAAAGATCCTTACAGGATGTTAAACACAGAGGAAAAAACAATAACTGGCTTAGGATACTAAGATTTCTGACAGCTGATAGGATACGTTAGGGAGAGTATCTGGGTGTGCTTGTGCTTTTTCTATCTTCTTTCCTTTATTCATTAATGCCAAGTTTTGATCTGAATACGCTTTTTGTCCTTCAGCTGCAGTATTGCTAAAAGCAAATTCTATGGTTAAAGGAAAGGAGTAAAAGGTTCTAGCTGATGCCTGTCAATTACTGTGTTGAAGTCTTTTCCTGCTTCCCTTACATTCACAAAGTAGTGATTTCAGAGAAGTTGGTGTCAATTCACTGAAGTTCCAGTAGCAACAAGCAAAACAAGAGGAATTACCTAAATCTATCATCTTAATCTTCCTTAGTAGGGTCCTTCTCCTATGTGTGATAAAACTCTGAAAAAGTTTAGTAGTGGAACAAAACCAGTCATTTAATAATTAGGTCAAAGTTTGATTTATCAGCACTTACCAATTCGGGAGGGGTGGGGGTGGTTTAACCTGCAGTCCTAGAACTTATTTGTGCCTTTCAAAATGCACCTACCACCCTATTACCTCTGTCCAGACAGTGTTAAGTTTACTTTTCCAAAACGATTTCATTCACATCAGTTGCCTTTCAACTCTATCTGTATATCAAAATGTAATACTGATGGCTGAATGAAATAAAGTCTTGATTTTGTAACTGAATATTTGATATCAGGGGTTTCCTACTGTTGCACTACCCTACAGTTTTCAAATTACTAGATTCACCTGGATAGAATGTCTCTTTTTTTAGTATTCAAAGAAATGCAAAATGTCTCCATTTAGTCTTCTCATTAATGTTTAAAAGATAATTTTCTTAACAATTAATATGAGCTTTTTTGATGTTGCAGATATGGAAGACAGATGTAAAACAGCTGTAGGATGACTCCCCTTGGTCCTGTTTCTTGACTTTGGCAGCAGCAAACTTGGTACGGTTTTAAAACCTTTCTAGTTTCTGGTCTACCTTGAGGGACTTTTCCAGTAGCTGACTCTGCTCTCTTGTGTCTCTGCTTCAGCTCCAGCCCACTCCACTGGGCTACACAGGAGCCACAGGACAGGTTAATATCAGCTCTGCAAACAGCAGAGGAGGATGATACAACACTTTTACTATCATTACATGTGTATGGCAGCCTGAAGGGGAGTGGGAGGTTATTGTGGGAACTTCCAAAGGAACTACTGAAAAGCTAAGCCAGTTTCTCTGCTTAAAGATCCCTGGCTCAAGAGTCTTCCCTTGGCAAGAGGACCCAAGTCAGCCAGGTGCTGAGGTTCTGGGTGGTGGGGAGGGACATGTTACTGCAGGCAGAGAGGGACTGTGGTGTGCATTGCCACTGTCTGGTGCCAGGCATAGCTGCTGTGGCTCCTGCAGGCACTGCACCGATGCCATTGATGCTATTGATCAGCTTGTCTCCCAGCTGTTCCCTAGCTGTGCTGCAGTGTAAATCCTTCTGGCTGGCCTTCAAGCAAGGTGATTTTTTATGCAGAGGCAGTAACAGAGCTCTGTGTAATGCCTTACTCCTTTTTTGTTTGGGGTGGGTTTTTTGTTTGAGGGGTTTTGGTAGTTTCTTGTTTGGTTGTTTGCTTGGTTTTTTGGGTTTGGGCCCTTTTTTTTTATTGTTTGGTTTAGGTTACAGTCTGCAAAGTACGCATAAATGCCTCTCTGCTGTTGTGTTGCACAGGTACACTAGTTAGGTGCCTAGAGAGAGGCTGATGAAGAAACCACAGTGATACCATGTAGGACGTTGCTAAATTGCTTCCCCCATTAACTAGTGACATTTGAGTTAAACTAATGAGAAGTATGTCTGCTGCAGTGCAGTATACATTTATTCTTGGAGTCTGCTTTCTTCAGCTTATTTGCTGTTTTACCAACAGTCTTAGTCACTATTACAGCTGATTAATGATGCCTTTCATTAAAGGAAAACTATTACAGACAGTCTTATTTGATCTACTTTGAAACTTTTCTATTAGTGATCATCATCTTCTGTCCCTCCTTTCTCCTCCTTCTCATCTTTTCTCAGAAATAAGTGATGCAAGAGATAATGCCTTCACAGCCTTTGATCAACTCCTGTACCTATGGCACATAATGAAAATCAGACAAAAAGCAAAGTGATATTTTTGATAAAACACATACTTCTACATTAATAATTTGCCATCATCTAAATTGCCATAAAATTCTCAGGTAGACTGATATAACCCTAACGCCTTTTGCACAATAGGCAGGTTTTAAAGTACAAAACTACATCTCTTCTCTGATATCATCTGTATTTTAACGGAACTTGCTATATAAGGGGTGACCTCAGGATTTCTACAGCTGGAATATTCAGCTGCTTGCTTTAGGCTTATCTGACCTTGCCTGTTTTATAAGTATCTCTGTGAAAGGAGTTTTCAGTAATATTAGAGGTGTCAAACACTCAGGTCTGATTTTCCTTTTCAAACAAAAACCCATGCACGTGTGTTCTGAGAATTCTATCCAGGATTCTGGATAGACCTATGGATCTACTGGATGGGAAGCAGTGGCTGTGCCCCCATCAGGGTATGTCTTTTTGAAACCAATTTACACCATTTGATTTTCTATACAGATGTCTCATTTTGTACAATGAAAATAAAGGGTGTATTTTGGGGATTTTTTTTTTTTTTTGCCTTTGTAGAAGTGCCTGCAGTCCTTGGAGTTTCTCAAAACATCTAAATTTAATAGCAGGAATTCCTGGAAAGCAAAGTCAAGACACTTTCTGGGGCTTTAGCATTACCCTCTCTCGGATATGCAGAGGGCATGACTTATCCAAACCTCTATCCACTGAAAGTTAACCAGTGACAGAAGAGCTTTGTCTGATTGGGAACCAGGAGCAGAGAGCACACAACAGAAAGAAAAGCGCATTTTCAAGAGAACATGTAGATCGATTACATCTTATTCATATATCTTTTTTTCAGAAAGAACATATGATCCAGCTCATAAATGCCCTAAAAATATTCAGTCTACTGCAAAGACAGCATCTTAATACTGTGCTAGAGAGATGAGGTAATGAGGAATGCCTCTCTTTTCTCATAGGTATCAAGTTACAAATATTTTTACACTGTTTGATTTGCAATTTATCTACTCAATTTGCTACTATTCATCTATCTTCCTTTTTGCCATGCTGCCTCCTTATATTTTTGAGCAATATCTTCCTCCTTCTAGGTTTGATTTCCTTTCACCCCAAATCAAGGGAAATAAAAGTTTAGCAACTTGTCAAGGGGGTAGCTGAATTGAGGAAAAAATGAGAAAGGTAAAAAAAGCCAAAGTTTCCATAGATGTGAGATCTTGACTGAACAATTTTATTCCATAGCAGGAGGCAGCCTGCTAGGCCAAATGTTTTTAAATACCTCTTTGCAGTGGTGCCACACAGATAGAGACAAAATCTCTTGTGGAACCATTATCTGATTTATTTCTCTGTACCAACCACTGTTACACTTAAACCTTACAGGCAACTGTGCCTATAGCACATTTTTCCAATTCTTTAAGCATCTCTTATGTCTTTGTCCAATACTGAGGATGTGGCTGTGCACTCAGGACCCAGAAGTGCTCAAGAAAATGTTTTCTGGAAGTTATTCAATAATACATAGGTATAGTGCATTTTCTGTTTGAAAAAGGAAAGCTTTTTACCCCTGGAACTGAAGCTACAATTGAAGCTATTGTACATGTGAGCAGCTTCTTGAATATGACAGGGCAGAGTGTATAAGGAGTACAAGTACGGTGAATGGCTTCTCAAGGACAGGAGCTGTTTCCAGCCTTTCTCACACATAAATACTATTTCTATTACCCACCAGAACAAACTGGGTGATTACTAAATGTGGAACATGAGAAATCAAATCAAGATGGTGTTATGGAGCTCAGTGGACTATGGTATTAGAAATGTGCTTTAGTTAAACAGCTCTGAATTTTTATTACCTTTAGTCAGAGAAAGATACAACATGCTGCAAAGAGGTTTTTTTGTGATGTCCAAAATGTATTTTTAAGCTTAGTTTTTTGTGAATGTTCTCAATTCCACAACTCCTGAGTGTTTTGTTTATATGATTTCCCTGACCATTACAATGCCTTAAAGTGTAAGGCCTCTTAGAGACAAGGAATTTGCAAAGTGTGTTATAATCACAGTAAAGGCAAGACAAATTTCTGTGATACAGGACTTTGGTTCAGTATATGAGCACAAGGTCAATAAGCAGTACATTGATGAACATTCAGTCTACACTGAGGTGAAAGGAGTAAGACACACATTTAAACCAAATGTTGCAGCCGAGAAATTTTCAACAAATCATTTGTGTCTCAGCAGTGGTTTACCTCAGCTGCCCTTTACATTCTGTGAGGACAACCTGTACTGCAAATATCACTATTTGCCTTTGCTTAACAGTGGGAGTGAGCACAGTCTTCAAACTAAAAAAGACAAAAAAACATATCAGGGACACCTCCTTCACAATCACTTCAAATCACAGAGGACCTTGTAGTGCTTGAGATGATATATTGTTCTCCATATTGTCATTTCCCTGGTTTATTTAGGCTTCAAAATTTCTTATATCCATTGCAGAAAGCCCATTATACATTACATACAATTATGCTCACTTTTTTTCTAGAGATTTATCCTTTCAATTTTTAACCATAGGTTGTGGCTTTGAACACTACCTTATCTGCTCAGTGCCTGATTATTAAGGGAATTACACAGGACTTGCTAAAACAGCTAGTGGTGGTGACAACTTGAATTTAACCTTAACATAACCTTGTTAATGGTGGGGCAAATGCCTTAATCTAAATATCTACTTATATGTTCTGATAGTGGTTTATTTATCTCTCGCTGCAGAGAACCTTGTCAAGCACAAGAGTTGCTTGCTGTGGATCAATAGCTGCATGAGCCTAGTCTGCTCTCCTGGTCTTTTCTGAGTGATTAGTTTTGCACCAAAGGTCTGCTGTCAGTGGCATGTGTTTGGCCAGGGAAAGCCTCACACGTCTCTTTGAATTGCCTGGCATTTGGATGGGGAAATTCTTTACTGTCTTTGGAAATTCTTACAAGTGTGTCATATTAGCTATAAATGGTAAATTTAAAAATATTTTTAAAAAAGTTGATGAATCAGTTCTGGTTGTAAACTGGAGATGCATACTTAAAGTTTATTCAAGGTTTCAGATTAAATGATAAGGCATAAAGATAAACATTTTTTATTTTTACACTTTTATCCTCTTCTTTTTTCTTAGTGTATCAAAATAGAATGAGTAACATTTCATCATTTTTGTTGGTGAGAAAAATCTGCGCCTTTCCCTCCCAGTTCTTTCTCTATCTTCCCTCATTCTCTTCCTTTTGGAAATTGTTATGCTCCACATATACTTGTGGGCACTGTAATAAAGTCCAATAATACATTTCAAAATGTTTTATCTCTGGAAAATTTAAAACTGTAAACAGTTCCAAAAGTTAGGCAGAAAAAAATGAAATAGATTTTAATCTAAAAACATCATAGATTTCACTTCTGCTATTAAAAAGTTTCACAGAAGAATAAAGAAAAAGGGGAAAGTGTATGAAAGAGGAATTATTTCTGCTGTTATTTCAGAATTTAATATTACTATTTGTTTGTATTATGTTAAGAAAAACAGATGGGAGATTGTGATTTAAAAATTCATTTTAATTTTAGATGCTTTCCCTCAAAATCGTGAGAAATGTCTCTGCATCTGGCTTCAGAATTTAAATACCTCTGCACATGATGGGTGCTGCAGGAAGTGATTCATGCTACTTGTTAAGGATGCAGGGAGTCTACCTTGAGAGGTGCCTATATATCTCCTGCCAATGGAAGGAGAGTAGTCTAGAAAACTACTTTAGGCAAGACTGTTTACAGAGCTGAAGTCAGAACTGGTGCTTCCACTTCTCTTTCCTTTTGAAATTTGCAGTGGGCAGTCCCATGCATTTGTAGGTACCCAGATCACTGTGATGATGTGTCCTGAAGACCCTAGACTGCAAATCCTTGAAGCATGATGAATTTATGTATGTGTGTATGTGTGTGTGTAAAGCACTGACCATAACAGAACCACGATTGTGGGGATAATAAAACCATTACACAAACTTCAATGGTTATTGTTTTGTATTTTTTTGCACACAGCCTTTTGTATAAATTATAGAGCTGCCAAGCCCATTAAACTGGAGCATCCTGGACAGTTACTAAGATGATATTAAATAATTTCTAGGTGTTCATGTGATGTTTTTATAAATATTAGATAAGACAGAGCACAAAATAGCCAGGCATTTTTGAAGCTGAAAATAATAAATCTGTGGTATTTCTTTATGATGGTTCATATTTAATATTAAAATCCTGGTAGTGATCCTGACTTTTGAAGGCTACATTACTAGAGATTGATCTATAGCTATGAAGCACATGAATTAATGAGGGCTGTACCAGGCCAGTAACTCCTCTAATGGGATATCAACATTTTTATTTTCTTTCTGGCCCTTTAAAAAAAAAAAAAAGTTATAGATCATAGTAACACACTCTTCATGATATTTCATGAGTCAGCTAGAATTTCTGGATTGAAGGCTGTAGTTAGTCAGCTTTCAGAAGACTTTGTAGTGACTGCTTTGAGTTTATACTTTTTTCAGAAGAGTGTCATTAATATATCCATCCTGTTAAAGCAGTTCCATTTGGTGACTCCAGTAAAGAAACAACATTCTGTGAGTGACGAAAAATTTAAAAAAGTTTGATCTGTACCACATTAACTCCTTGGTTACATTGGAAAGCATTGGTAGCTCTACAACATAATTCACATTTCCTAGGACAGCCTAAGTTGGAAGGAACCACAGGAGGTCTGCAGTGCAAACTCCTGCCCAAAATCTGGGCAGCTGTGAGATCAGTCAAATCTTCATAGTCTCCAGCGATGGGGATTGCACACCCTCTCTGGACAGTCTGCTCCACAGCCTGGCTGTTGTCATGGGACAAAAAAATTAATCTTTTTATATTATTCCAGTCATATTTATCAGCTACCTCTTCTGCAGCTTGAACACATTTGGTCTAAAATTTTTGGTGAAACAATTTCTTGGAAAATAATATACAGAAGCACTAGGACACTTTGAATTGTATAGCCATATAAATCAAAGCTGTCAAGGAAAATAATTGTGATTGAAAGCATTTTGTTTTAGAGTTACTATCATTGAAAGAGACCAGAGTAAAATTTTGAATATACATACATACATACATACATACATATATATATATATATATATGAACATGTGCTTTTTTTTTCTATGATATATCAGTTTTAGGTACTATAGGATATGACATTTATACAGACCCACTACTAAAAAACAAAAAAAAAAACCCAAAACCATAACTGTATAATGAAAAGGCAAAAATATCTGTATTTTGAAAAAAATGTTTTATCTTGCAACTGAAATCAACATTTTTCCTAAATACTATTTTCAACTTAAGAAGCTTATTGTTATAGCAATGTCTCCAAAGCATTAATTTCTATTGATAACAGAAAAAAATCCAAATTTCTCTTAAACTACACAGACCAAATTTGACCAGATCTTAATCTAAATTCTACCTGCTGATGCTTTCAAAACTGTTTATATGGAAGATTGAAGTAACCAATAGAAAGAACCTCGGTTTTCCTGCAAAGTACCATGAATGTTACTGATCTTGATCTCCATCCCATCCTGAGACAAAATTTCACTCTGTATCTTTTACTAGTTTCGTCACTTAGGGATACTGAAAATAATCGTCTTAGCATTATTTATACTCCATTTATGTTGTATAATAACAGTCATAAGTTTTACATGACTGTTTGATAGGAAGTTAACATATAGAACTATATGTATTTTTGCTCTTTAAGAGAGCAAAAAATAGAGTAAATTGTTCAGCTGTGGTACAACAGTGATAAAGCTAAAGGTCTCGGATCAAATCCTCAGCAGGCAAAAAATAAATGACATTTCATTGCCTTCAATGGAGGTACTCCTGTATGTGCCAGTGAGGATCAGGAATATGAAAGAAAGCATTACAAGAGCCATGAAGAAAACAAAAGCATTGAAATATTCTAATATACTGTGATTGTGTGTGGATCCCCAGAGAGGTGCATTCTAGAAATAGACCAGGAACTGCAATTACAGTGTGGATAAAGAAAGACAATGAAACCATCTCATTTTAGATTCATGGGGTCAGAAAAGAGAAATTGCCTGACATATTCTCCCCCTATGAAAACCACATATGTTAACAAGGGAGGGAGAGCACAGAACGTACAGCAGAAGAATGCTGCATCACATTTAAAAGCTTTTAGAAAGGAGTATTTTAGTGTGCTTAAGGAAACAACAATATTGAGTTTAATCTGCAAATGGGGTTAGCCAGAAATTTGAAGAGCTGAGGTGAAACCTGAAGTGAAGCTGAATATTTACAACTTCACTCTGTCCTAATCCTAATGCTGCAGCATGAATACATTTTCATAATCTCTGTGCTTGTGAGTCATCCTGGTGTCCTTTGCTGCACAAATTCACACCGGGCTATGTAATTATTTTTAGAAAATAGGAACTTTGTCATCTTTGCCCTGCAGAGGGATCGGGTGATGCCATTGGATCCCCATTGCTTTCCTGAACTTGTGACAATGAGGAACAAGTTCACACCAGTGATTATTCATGAGCTTTGTCATAATCAGGATGTGTATATGTAGATACAGAGCTACTGGGAATGGTTTCAATTAGAGCTCTGTGTGATTGGGAGTAGTGATGCTTGCTTCAAGCTTTACCAGCTCATGAAAATAACCTTCCAAACATGGTATCTCAGTCCTGAAATGCCTGAGGGACTTCCCATCCTGAAGGAAGGATCTGGCAAAGGGAGAGAAATAGTGCACATGATTGAATGCTTTCTTTCCGCACATAAAAGTGTGGGCCTGGCAAAAAGTACTTGGGATTACTGGGGAGCTAAGGGGCTGTGTAATGAGATATGGAGACCTTCACCTTCGGGTCACCTGTGACATGAAGTCATTATCATCTGTCAGCTGTTTAGCAGTCTATGTAAAATGAATGTTGTCCTCTGTTCCCTGTGTACAGAACTGCAGCTAGCCAAAATGGCATGTATTGTCATATTTCAAAGGACACCCAGACCACCAAGATTTCCTCTAGCACTGAGAATGACTCCCCTCATTCATAGTTTCTCTTGTGCATATTTCCAGCTTTTACTAGAAGTTGATCTTGTTTGTAGGATTATTTATGCTGTTTGATATCTCCCACTCCCTCCTGTCAATAACTATTTAATATAAAACACATTAAAAAGGTTGGGAGTTGGAGCCACATCCCCTGAGGAAGAAAGGCCATTAGAACAGCTCTTGTGGTTCAAACCTGGAGTGTACACAACCCTGTGTTTGTTCTGAATCAAAGTCGAGGGAAAACCATGATAAAGAATACAAATATGGAAATACCCTTCTGCCCATCTATCCTAAGATGCATATCCCTACTTATCCTAGATCTGAAGATTTTCTGAGGAAGGTGAAGTTGTTCCTGTGTTTTCCTCCTGATGGACCTATCATTCATGAGTTAGGCTGTTCCTTTCTTGAACACATTTGTATTTTCTCTCCCTGCAGCATGATGGCAAAAAGCTCGGAATGCTAGGCTCCTTCCTGAATTTTACCATCTCTTTTTTTCTCCATCACTTTTCCCTGCCTATCTCAGGGGTCATAGCCTCAGATGGAGAACAGAACATCTCAGCTGAATCACAGCCTGATGGTCAGAGAACTTTCCAAGAACATTTCTAGATATGAGTTGACATTTCCCAGGAAAATGGAAAAAGCTTTTCTCATGGCTGTGAGGAACCTAGACCCCCAGTCTTCCCACTTCCTGTGTACATAATCCTTACTTACTAAATGGAAGGAGAGAGCTGCAGGTGGCTATCCTCTGGGCAGTCTAGAGCCAGAAGAGGGAGATCCAGGGCATCTGGGTTTGTTCTGGTTGTTACACATAGGAGCAGTGCAAATTTAACAGGCTCAGACCAAGAAAGTGTGTCCACACTGAGAAATGCATCTAGCAACCTTCTTCTCATGCCTTGCCTTTGACCTTTCCATATGCACAGTGAACTTACTGAGGACAAAACTGTGACTGATTTCCCAACACAGAGGACAAGAGGAAGAAAAGGAACTGAGGCACAGTGTGCCTGGTTTCCCTGTTTCTGCAATGCTTTCCAGCTAGCTTAGGTTTTAAAGAAATACAGTAGGGAATGCTAGCTTTTTGTTGTGATACTATTTTTGACAAAACCTCAGGTTATATTTGCACTGTGACATCAAATTATTTTTTGCCTATAGATTTGCTATTCACTGCAATTTTTACATTGATTAAACTGGACCTTTGTAATGTTTAATATTTACAGTATGCTTATGAAAAATATATCCAGACTTGTAAACTTATAAAACAGCCTCTGACTGCTATTCTCTTCTTTTTTGCATAGTGTCAAAAATAATCCCTCATCCCCAGGAAATGCTGGCTGAGGGGGCACACACATACGGATGGGCACAAGATCCCAAGAAGTGCTGGCAGACATAGCTATTACCTGTGATGAATATTGCCCTGCAATGCTTGGAAGGACTGAAAACTTGTAAACAATAACTTGCAGCCTGCACAGAGAGTAAATTAAAGCAACTGATTGAATATATGTGTATATATACATATATATATATATATATATATAAGAAATCACAGGCATACTCCATAAAATCACAAGTCCATAAATTCCACTGCAGTGGAAATCCCATGTAATGAAAGGTAAAACTCAGCAGGACTTCTCATACATTCCCTTTTTATTTAATACAGTGTTTGGGTTTTACACTGCTCCTGATAAATGAAAGCCATCATATTGTTGCCATGGTCTACACCTTGCTAAGGACTTTCCAAAGGAGTAACTTTATGGGTTACTGCATAAACATGGATTTGATGCATAGAGCCCCTGACTGCAACACTGTGTTGCTGAAGATGGTTTTAGAATTTCCTACAAATATTTCTGAGGCAGATACAGCAGTGTATTACACACTGACAGTGTATTACACACTGACTCATTATGTTGTGTCTTGATTCAGTGACACTGGGATATGTAGACACATCTATCCCATGATATTTTTAAGGGGTAACTTCTAGTGAAAACAGACATTTAAGCATATTTGATTGCTGATGTGTAGAGCATTAATGAAACTAAATGCAATGCTAATAGTCATCAATATTAGTTTCTTTGCAATAAAGAAAAAATAACTAAACTAAGTGGACAAAGACACAATATTTTGATTTAGTTCTATAGTTTTTACAATTTAGGGGTTTTTTTTAAAGTCATCTGGCTGACAGCATTATTATTATAAGGCACTGTAAATAAAGTCATTTTTGCATCATGAAATCAAAAGTATATACCCAGAGAAAGCTTTACAGAGAATTCCAGAATTTTTTGCCTTGAGGTTTTGCTCTGCTGTGTGTACCCCTGAGATGTCATCTGAAAGAATATTTTGAGAATTGCCTATTTCTAAATTTGCCAATTATATTTGTAGCAGCTGAATGTTTTGTGATTTAAATTATATCTTTTCTTTAGATAACGAAAGTCTTATGTCTCATAAATATTTCATAAGAAAAATAAAAACATGTGAGCTTGTTTTACAGATAAGGTGTCAAGGTTTTAGGAAAGATTGCCAGGGAGATGTTGAATTTCAGAAAGAAAATCAGTGAAGTAATTCAGAATAAACTAACTTGCTTTAAGGTAAAAAAGAAACACATTGTATCCACATTTATATACTTAGAGAATTTATGCAATTCCCCATAATTATATATGGAAGTAACCAGTTATTATAGACTGCTAATGCAAATGTGTGAGTACTTGAAAACACACATACACATTTTAGCATAACAACATGTTGGAATTCATATGCAGATTGATATTTATATTTTTATTTGCTAATTTACAAACAATATTTTGTCACTACTGTATAAATACGTGTGTGCATGTAATAATAACATCCAATACTATATTTTAAAGCATATTTTCTTCATAACTATATGCAGCAAAAAATAAATTTGAACTATTTAAATATAAATTCAAGTCTACAGATAAAAATGCATGTTACAGCAACTGTTTGGAATTGTTGATCTTTCTCAACATATTACCATTGCTGGTAATGGGATGTACTTTGTGAAATTTCAACTTTCTGAGTCAAGGGGTTAACACTTAATCAATAGTTCTCACTGTTATGGGCTCTTCTGGGAAATACTAGGTTGTGATATATGCTATGCATCATGAAGCAGGAGCTAGAGCCTGGTAGAAAAATAATCTGATTGCAGAGTTTCATTGACAGTGCTCTACTCATACATTTTCTGTATGTCATTATTTTCCATAAAGTCCATGTAAAATCACTGTGGTCTTTTCCATTATAGTGTCTAAAAGATGTTACATACTGGAGTGTTATTGTGCTCCTGTGAAAACCCATGCCAGGTTCCCATTGGGAGTTACTAGGGGCTGTTAATAAATTGGAATGTAATGAAATGGTGCTCGTATTTTCTCAGTTAAACAGTAGGTATGGAGGTTCCTTGCTGGAACAGAACTGGACAAACTGTGTGGTCTCATCTTATTAAAATACAAAGACCAACCAGAAGAAAAATCCTTCATCTAAATATTCCAAAATCTTGACAAATTATAATTCCAGGGTCATAAATTAATAGATTTTAGAACCAAAAAGGAAAGCTATGGTTGTTTAATGTGGGAGAAGTGAGAGGTGACAATGGTAAGATAATCCAATGGTAAGATAAATCCTTATTAATAAGAATATCTAGTCTGTCCTCTGAGTTGGATACCAAGGGATTATTCCTGAGTCATGTCATGCAGCCATGGCTCCACAGAGGACAGTGGGGGTTCACAAACCTGTGTACATAACCAGACTGAAGACTGCACAATATCCGGACCAAAGCCCAGTCTCATTGGCCAATGTAGTGGGACAGACTTAATAGCCTCATCAAGCCCATTCCTACTTCTGCATGGCTTGATGAGCAAGGCATGACCACAACAGGGTGTTTTGCTGAAAAATACTCAAGAAGTCTCAACAGGTTATGTGAAAGAGTAGATCTTTCTTAAAAACATTTTCTTCAGTTAAAATTTCATGACAACATGTATCTTTTTTTCCTTCCCTCTGAAAGATATTAACACCTCCCTGCAGCTTCCAAAACTAATTTTCAGGTTTTACATACAAGTCTGATGTTTTACAAAAAGAACACATCTTCTTATTGGGCCTCTCTCGCCCATATGCTCACAGGAGTCAGCAGGAGACCTCATCACTCCCTTGGCCTGGCCTTTTTGGAATGGGAATACTTGAAAGCTTCCATGCCTTCAGAGGGTTTGAAGACCACCGTGGACAGTGAATGGAGATTACAGGCAGCCCTGTCTTCCTAGAAAATAATTATAGGTAATGGTTTTCCGGGAGAAGTTTATTTTTGCACATTTTTTCTTACACCTATTCTAGAGGAGTACTGAGCAGACAGCAGCAGTAAATGGAATCTTATTTATTTTTTGTTAGGATCTGTGCTCAAAATTTTTGCTTTCTCTAAGATGTAATTCAGGCAGAGAAAATCCCATCAACAGCCCTATATGTGTTTCTTTTGCTGTTTTACTCTAGGGTTTTGTAGGTGAAATGATAACACGGAAGAATTGTGTGTTACTTGTGTGTAATCTTTAATTACAAACATGTTTGCTATTCCCCTCACAGCTTTGCAAGAGCAGCAAGCTAAAAGAGAAAACAGATCACTCTTTCAGTATGCTTGTGGCAGTTTTTATACTGCAAAGAGCAATGGCAACTAGCAATGTATCTGTTTACAGGAGGCATTCCTGTTTAGTACACGTCACTAAACCCAGCCATCTAACTTGAAGGAATCATTATTTTGCTACATGGGACACCAGTCCCTGTAAATCAGCTGTGCACCATGCATGTATATGCTGGTTTTTTACTGCCTGTTTGGGGGAATTTATAGAGTAGTTCTCCAATAAATAACTTAATTACTGAAATGTAAAATCTGCAAATGTGTTACAGTGTAGCACTCTTGCTCCTAAATGAGGCTACATCTTCCTTACAAGAAAAATATATGCTTGAAGAAATACTGCATTTTTAGGCTGCATGCAAATAAGCTGCTAAGGAATACACAGAATTTCTTGTTTTCATACAATCTTTTAGTTTTCACTATACTCTTACATTACCCACTTCAATTTTCCTCCATTGACTTACAGGCTATATGTAGCAGAAATGGTATGTGAATGCAGGAGAGAGACTGTCCTGTGATTTTTAAGTAAGTCCTTTAAGTATGCCCTAACTCCTGACCCATGGAGTGCAAAATTCCTTAAAAAAATCAAAACAAACCAGACTGCATGTGGGATGATTTGATATAACAATGTATGGTACGCAAAACAGATTGGAAACAGGGAAAAAACAGTGCAACTTTTGGACAGCTCTCTCATTCTTATCTCTATATAGCTTTTCTTCGATTGAGAGCTCATCTTCTTCTCTCCATTTTAGTGTCAACATCAGTGACTATGAATTAAATTTTATTTCAGTTAGTGAGACATATCTGGTACAGTCTAGACTCAGGTCACACTGATTGGCTATGGATGCAAGTGATTTGTGTCTCTGAAATACTTAAGTAGTGAATGCTCAAGTGCATAGAATAAAATTCATGGAGTAAAAAGTAACCGCATTTACTTCCCTGAGTTCATGCTGAATCATTTCCTAATCTGTTAATGCTTCATATTGCTTGTCATGAGACAAACATATTTTACAGTCTAAGCAATAAATCCAGCAAATATAGCTTAATGGTCAGTCAGAACCGGGAGCACAGGCTCAGGTCTGGTGCAGCTACCTCAGCATCTCTTGCCAAGGCAAAGCCATGGTGTGTCAAGTCTTAATGAATCAGGCAAAGCCCAAAGACAAAGCTCCCTTTGACACTGCTGATGTGGAATTGGAATATTAAACACCGATGCCCTGATTGCCTCTCCATAGGGATTAAAAATCTCACTGAACTTTCTCTGATGTTTCTCTCTGGCCTTGTGGTCATCCTTTTCCTTGGCATTACTCTTTGTACAGAGTGTTGCTTCTGTTTTTTTCCTCTCACCTCCTACAGGGTTTTACTCCACAATTTTGCTCAATAACTTATTCCAGGTACAGAGCACAGAATACAATCTCACCTGAGAATATGATCCTTGCATTCTTCACCTTATGCTATGTCCAGAAAGACACAAATCAGGGAAAAAAATTTCAAATTTAACAAAAAAGAGGTTGTCATCTCAACATCTTATCCAGTACTAATTGCAATTCATTGGTATTTCTTTCTGAATAGAGTAAGACAAAACAAAACAAAACAAAACAAGCAGATTCATGTGATAAAGATTCAGTACAAGGTAGTAATTTACTTCAGTTACTGACTATATTCAACCTGATTTAAATATCTTAATATTTAATTATCTACATTCATCTTACTGAAATGCACATAAAGGAACATCTTCAAAGAAATTAGCTTTGAACATTATTTACAGACAAGGTGACAGCTGTCTAATTCATTCTCTTGCACCAAGGGAGAACAGCAAAGTGATGTAAAAAGGTTTTGAACTGTATTATTTAATTCACATAATAAATTTCAAGTAGAGTCATGTGGTAGGGTTCTGTGTGGTTCACTGCCTTTCTACTGATTGTCTTATTAAATGTTTGTACGTCTATGTCTGGCCCACATAAATTATTTCTCTAGTTGTCTTGAGTAAACTTGCAAGAGCAAAATAGTATGCTTTTACAAGAGTGTGTATTCCTCTGGTGTGTGTGTGTGCATATTCAGCACGAGACATTCTCAAAAGCACAATACCGTTTCAAAGGCCTTAAGGCAGAGGAATGTTAATGTGATTGCTTTCAGTGCTGATTGTGTACTCTGTACTGAGCAAGTTCTGTTCTGCCCTCAGTCGCTTATTGACTAGAGCCTGATGGCAAATGGCAGGAAAACAATTCTGCAGGTGGGTAGATAGATAGACCTCTTTGGCTTCTGTCCAGTAATGATGGCATGCAAACATTATTTGTAATGAAAAAAAAACCAAAACAAACCACTTTTGGCTTTGATTCTCTGCATAAAATAGGGTTGGGAGTGCTGTGTGCTGCAATTTCTATAATCCTTTT
Organism: Acrocephalus scirpaceus scirpaceus; assembly: GCA_910950805.1. NCBI lineage: Eukaryota > Metazoa > Chordata > Aves > Passeriformes > Sylviidae > Acrocephalus > Acrocephalus scirpaceus. The sequence goes on from OU383778.1 coordinate 31,103,724, forward strand.
AGCACTGAGCTGTGTAGTGCTGGTCTTTCATTAAAATACTCTTGAGGATAAGGAAGAGAAGATATAGTCCTGACCTTACCAAACTTAGAATTTTGGATGAAAGACTCAAACTTTAATGTCAAATAGCTGCTATGTCAGTCCAGAGAGCAGTAAGTGAAAAGACTGAAAAGCTGAGATGTAAAAAGGTTAAAAACTATGTTTTAGCAACAGGCTCTGCAGAAACCGATTGCTCTGATGTAGATTAAGCTGTACACTGACCTTTCAAAGAATAAGCATTTTTCTCAACTGTCACTGTATGAATGCATGAAACAAGCAATATCATTAGGGAAGACACCCAGGCTGGTAGACTTTCAAGAGATTATGTCAATGAGTCATGACCCGCCCATTCAGCAAAAGAAGTGAAGGTTAGAGCTTGTACATTTAAAATAAATTTGACTGACAGACTGCAATTCTGTTTCTCTCTTAAAAACATCTTGGTCATAAAATCTAGGATTATTTAGAGCTTTCGTACTCAAATATATATATACACATATATGTGTATATATATATATAGGGCTAAAATCAGCTGTTGTTAACCTCTCCAACCTTTCGCACCTACATGTGTTTCCTACTCAGTGGGAGATAGCATTCTTAGCATATGAAAATTATGATGATTTCAGACATTTTGCATTTTGCATCTGGCAAATGGTGTTTAAAAATAGTCCCTTCATGGTGCTAACAAGATCCATTCATTCTTAGCATTTGTTAAATTCTGGGATATTATCACCATTCTTTACAGAAAAATCTGACTGCTCTTTTAAGTCCCTAGAAGGAATTGTGACACCAGGAAAGCATGAATACATAAAGGTTTAGGCTGTACCAAATCAGAAATTGCACTGGAGTGGTCCAGCAGAGGGCTAAAAAGATGATTATGGGACCAGAGTACCTCACTTATGAGAAAAGGATGAGGGAGCTGGGCCTATTTAACCTGGAGAAGGGAAAACTGGAAGGGGACCTCCTCAATGTCTGTCAATATCTGAAGGGAGGGTGCCAGGAGGATGGAGTCAGGCTCTGCTCAGTGGTATCAAGTAACAGGACAAGAGACAAAGGGCAGAAACTGATGCACAGGAGGTTCCATCTGAATATGAGGAAAAACTTCTTTACTGTGAAGGTGACCAAACACTGGAACAGGCTGCACAAAGGGATTGTGGGCAACTGCTTGAATATCTCACTCTCTGGGAATATTCAAATCCTACCTGGATGTAATCCTGTTCAACCTTCTTTAGCAGGGTGGTTGGACTAGATGATCTCCAGAAGTCCCCTCCAAACTCAATCATTATGTGATTCTGTGAATCTGGGGGATTATTTTTTCTTTGTGCAGTCATTTATAGAACTCCTACCTGGAGCACTGTGTACAGTTCCGGTGCTGCCAACATGAGAAGGAAGTGTTAGAGAAGTCCAGAGGAGCACCACGAAGTTGATAAGATGACAGGAACATGTCCCCTACAAAGACAGGCTGAGAAAGTTTTAGAAGAGAAGTTTGTGTGGAAACCTTGTAAGAACCTTTCAGTAACTGAAGGGGGCCTATAAGGAAGCTGGAGAGGGACTCTGCATCAGAACTGTAGTGACAGGACAAGGAATAATGGGCACAAATTAAAAGAGGGGAAATTTATGTTGAATATCAGGAAGAAATTCTTTACTCTGAGGGTGGTGACATACTGAAACAGGTTGCCCACATAGGTTGTGGGTGCCCCAACCCTGACAGTGTTTAAGGCCAGGCTGGATGGGGCTTTCAGCAACCTGGTCTAGTGGGAATTGTCCCTGCACTTGACAGGGGAGACTGGGACTAGATGATCTTTAAGATCCCTTTCAAGCCTTAACATTCTATGATTCCATGATATAAACCTCAGATGAGCTATCAGCTCGGGTGGAAAGTGTTTCCACTCTGTAGGAAACTTTCATGTCAAAAGGTAGAGTGAATGCACAGTTTTCTGGCACTACACCAAGCAGGAATTTATTCTAACTACACAGGCCAATAAATGAGGGGATGGTGGGTTAATTTCAACACTGAAACACTGAGCAAGCCTTCCAGAAAGCCTCAGCTCTTGGGGACCCAAATGCACCTTTGTGTAAACGTGTTTTTGCTGCACCAGAAAACAAACTACCAAGATTAAAACTAGATTTTGTATATTTTTTCAAGTTATGGTTGGAGGAGACATTGCTTGACACACATGGGTTTGGTGTGGGAGCTGTTGCTGACTGGAGGGATCTCATTTATTGAATGTCTGGGTTAGTATACTAGTCAAGCAAAGCCCCAGACTTGAAAAGTGGCAAAACACAGGCAATCAAAAGCTTTTCTTCCATGCTTCTTATGCAACAGGGAAGAAATGGTAAACATGCAGCTTTCTACAAACAGTCTTTACAAACAAAACAGGTACTTCCACTCAGGGAAAGCACAAATAAGCAGAAAAAAAAAAACTTTTCTTATCCAATCCCTTCATCTGTGCTTGAAACTCAAAATCAGCCTAATCCCTAGTTGATCACAGCCCACCAAACTACTTCACATATGTCAGTCAAGGTTATGTAAGCTATAAAGTGCAGACTAGCAGCAAGAATTTTGCATGTTTGACTCAATCTCTTTGAAAAATGTCATTGATCTTGGTGATTCTAGCATCAATCTTTGTTTGGAAAGAGCAGTAAGAAAAGGGGAGGAGGAAAAAGAGGCTGTGGCTGTACAGGCTCCAGCTTCAGTCACTTCCATGAAGGCAAAGAGGCAAAGGAATGATAGTGGGAGACACTGTGTTCTTTCTGCTAGTCACTGTTCACTCATTCACTGTGGGGAGACAGTGTGCTCCTCCCTGGCCGCCTTTATCAATACACTGACATTGTAACAAGCTGGAGAGAAATGTTCTCCCATTCTAAGTCTCTCTCCTCTTAGGGCAAGCTGCTCTGTAGACAAGGGCTTTTTTTGATTGGGCTTATGGGAAAATCATTTTTCAAGTTTCATTGCATGTATAGATATTGATGATGCAGGCCTAACATGAGAAAATTTTTGTAACATAGGTGAATATTCAGAGCTGTCTGTACCCTTTATAGCTGCAACTTTTTGCAAAGGAGAAAAACACAGCTGAATATATATATATATATATATATATATATATATATATAAATCCTTAATATTCATGTGTTTGACTTTTGAAACTCTGCAAAGTTACATAATGAATCTAGAGATCACTGATTGCTGAGCAGAAGTTCATGGCTTTAAAGAGTCTATTTCTCTTCAATAAGAAAGGGGTTATAGCACCACTGCCACATTCTCAGGAGTTCTGGTCAAGGGGTACTCTTCTCACTCACATAGACTAGTGATACACATGATGATATCTCATTTTCTGTCTGTTCATTGACTTTGAAGCAAATGTGTCATCAAACAGGGTGCATAATTATGCTTTTATCCCTTATATATATACACACATATTATTTTATCCATTCTGTATATTTGCCACATGACATTTTAATGTGGACCATCATAAGCCACCTTCATTTCCATAAGTGACTTCTGCTAAGAAAATCTAAGCTTGTGATAAGTTCATGATCTCTGTCTTCACTAAGTCCATTATTCATACTCCCACACACAATTGTCTTTCCTCTTTTTCTTGTTTTTGATTTCTACGAGAGACACAAATTAAAGGAGCTCATGCAATTACATTCTGACATTTAGTATTCCTAATAGTCCGTCTTGAATACAGACAGTAACAGCATTTCCTTTCTCTTGGATCCCTGTTTTACATTCCCTATTTTTTAAATTGTCATTGCCTTACACAAATATGCAAGGTGAGAGATTTTCCTTGACATTTCTCTTGGAGTAATGATAGTCTCACTGCCTTTTACTGCTTTTTGTGCCCCTATGACTAAGTCTGAAATAAAGTCGAGCTTCCTGCTGCACAGTCCTTGCCTACCTGGCTGTAGAAATCTGAACTTCGGAATCTACATCCTGAGGCAATTAAAAAGAACTTTTGCCAGACTGCACTGTCTCACCAGTTCAGATAGCCCAGAGGACCAGAAAAGACCTTTCACAGATCTGATTGACATTGAATTTAGACTCATTTCAATTTCCTAACAGTTTCATTTATATAGAGGTTCACTGCTCACCCCTATCCTTGTAGCCCATCAGTCTGAAACTTTGTCCTTCTAGACTATGTGTTCTAACATACAGAGACTTGCTCATCCTATTATACACAAGAGTTGTTGGAGGGGTTTCAGAACTATGATACTTAAGAAAAAGAATGGTTTGTAATCTGCTGAGGATAATAGCTTTGCAGAACTCATAAAAGCATTCACAATTGTTCTTGACTGAATCATCATAACAGCAAGCAGGTGCTCATATATAATCATACGTTTTGGGTACTGTCTCAGATCATTTGTCTGGCTCAAAGGACGTACCTCACAGCTCTTCATCTGAAAGACATAAAATGACTCAAATTGGCCACTTGGCTTTCATTTCTACCAGAAACAGTGTGCAATTCAAGACCACTTTGTTGTTTACACATCTTAAGCAAGTGACATAGAAATGGCACTTCTATATGTCAGAAATGGTTTCTTTTCTGCTAATGAGTAAAAAGTCCCTCTATTTTTTCATCCTACTTTGCAAAGTCTATTATGTAAGTTTGATCTGTTTCATGGGTATAAATGTATAAATGTTCTTTCTAGCCACTAATGGTTTTCATCTGACTTCAGGCAGCTTAACATATAGATTATTACTGGTAAATAAAATCATTGCCAGAAAAGCCAATGACCCTTTAACACATACAGTGATATTTTCTAAAAGATTAGAAGATTTTAACTTTGTTGCATGATTTTAACATAAAAGAGCTCATTCTTTTCTTTAATTGAAAAGTTAAGAATACTTAAATGTTTCTCTTTCAACTGTCCATATAATCATTGAAGAAATCTCTCTTTCTTAAACTGCTGCTTCTGGACTTATATTTATGTGGTTTAGATTCTTCAAATCAGTGTTTCAATTATTTTTAGTTCTTTTAGGTGATACAACTTTTAGGTAGGATACAACTTTTGAATAGAGTAGTTCATGAAAAAGAGCCCCCACAAATCCACAACTGCTTCTTGTTTTCACAACACAGTTTGTCTAATTTCTCCTACTACAGTAAGGATGTGCAAAGTGGTGAAAGACAGACTAGAACTTGATTGATGATATTTCTTGCTCTTTGTGTAGTCAAACTGTAAAGACAACACAAAATCAGGGGACAATACTACCAGCAGGAGTGTAACAGCTTTACAACTGCTTTGCAGTTTGTTTTGCACAAGCCAATGGTCACAGCACGCCTTGCGGAGGAGGTTCCCTTAAGTCCTCTGAGCAGCCTACGTTACTTCATCTCCTCCTTCAGACATGGAAACAGTAAAACAGTTTGCTACTGTAAAAACAACGAAAAAAAGGAAAAAAATGGAAAGAATACATGGTGCCCTCCTGAAAATGAATCATTTTTATTGGGGTTTTTAATTCCCATTTGTTCCTTTGCCCTTAATACCTTAATACCATTAACTTGCAGGATAGAATCAAACTGCTGAAAGAAAATCTTCCAGGACTTGTTTCCAAGTCTCCAGGAAAGGCTGAAAAGTCATCAAGAAAATGTCTTGGTTTCTTTATGACTTCTCTTCTTGCTTTGGGATCAAAACTTGATTTCAAAGTGCATCTATGAAGTTATATCTGACATCTCAGTGAAATACCTGGGAGGGCCCTTCAATGTCAATGAATTGCATGTGAGACCTAACAAGTGTTGCTTGCCTTGTTTTGATCAAGCTGTACAATGAATTGTACATTGCTTTAGCAACTGAAGTAGGACTTGTGTAATTAATTATGGAAATTTTTCTGAAGTGCCAAAGTGTCCAAAGTCAAATGTTGCTATACTAAATCAGTAATACCACTCTGGTAATTCAGTGCTTTTATTTTTTTCTTTTGCAGATATGTGCAGACAAAGGCAGATTTCACACTTTAAAAGTAGAACACTTTTGTTATAACAACTTTTCTCAGTAAAAGTGATTGCCTTTGGAAGGTGTGATATTCATGTGTCTCTCCACAGATTAATTCTCTTATCAGCAGTGGCAAAAGAAAATGGAACTTCTATCTCCTTTACTGTAATTTAAGCATGCCTAAGCATTGCAGCCACTAGTTTTCCTAGCCCTTTAAGGATAAATTATCAAGTGGTAAGGAAATATCAACCTTGTTTGCATTAGATTTCATTCAATACTGGTATTTCTACTAGGTGAAAAAAAATGTCTTGTACTGAGATATTTTGGGGAGTGAAAATCTTCCAATATACAAATTTGCAACACAGAGAAGGAAAAGTGCAGTTTTCATTTATTTTTTTCTCTACTGTGATAACAAAGACACCAAAAATATTTCATCCTTGCATGTGACTTTTTTTCTATATGCTGTTCTGCATATGTTCATTGTCCAGCTAGGGAAAGAAAATTTAGCCTCTTATTAACTATTCATGGAATTCACAGTGGAGTCTAATGTAATTGTGGTGTTGCTGGGCTGATTACTCTCAGGGAGAGGCTTTCTCCTGCCCTTTCCAGATGCAGACTTCCAGCTGACAGTGCAGTCAGCCTGCAATTGGCCATAAGCAGGTGTTCTGAGAAACCCGGAGCAAGTCAATAAACAACTGGAATTGAACCTACACTCTGAAGAAACAGATAGCTCGGGGTAGTGCTGCAGCAGTGGTGTCTGAACATAGCAACCCAATTCCTCTTTGTAATGGATGACCAGAGGGGAAGTAAAATGGATGCAGAGAAAAGTAGGAAAAGAACAAAAAGTTCTCTGGAGATTTGGATGTCAAATGAATGTATAAGGGAACACCTACAGTACATCTTGTTTAACTGGAATTAAACTTATCTTTAAGGACATTCCCTAACTTTCACTCTCCTAAGAATGACTGATTACCTTTATTTAGTATATTATTTTAAGATATCTACTTAAACCAGCTATTAATTAATTGCAGAAGTATACTATAAGTAGCTTTTAATGAATAGTACTTGTATAGATAAATATTTGTATACTCAAAATATCGGCTGAAATTTTAAAGAGGAGAAAGGCTCAAGCCAATATATGTAAGACCAGTCAATGTAACTTTAATTATAATTTTGGAGGGATTCATGCCACTTTTTTAAAAACTGAGGTGATCTGTTCCAATCATGAATCTAGCTTACTGTATGCTCATCTTTGTAAGTATCTTAAGAGTTAGGTTTGCCTGAACTGAGTTTTCTTTGGAGTTTCTTTGTAGTTTTCCTCTAGAGATTAAAGTGCCCTGCATAGTAAGGATCAATAGATGACATCTTTCATGGTAACTGGGCTTGCTAGAATATTTACTAGATATTAGTGACTGGAATAGTAAAAATCTGCCCTTCACAGCTAAAGTTGAGAAAATGACTGTGCAAATAGACTGCAAATGCTTTAGGAATCATGCCAACAATGCCAACCTCCCCACAACCCACAGCCTGAAAAGGCCTAATGCCCTTGAATATGCAAGAGAGGACAGATATTTGGAGGTGGAAAATGGTTTTACCACTTCAGCTTGTACCAATTATGCCAAAACAAGCTTCTGGGTCTGGTTCTAGGCCTCATAATTCAAAAAGGCATTTAAGAAATTCTGTGCATCTCACCTATGGTCCAAAAGTTCTCTGACAATGGAAAATACAGAAATTTAAATCTCATTAATTTGTCCAGATGAGACCAACATAAGCTTTGATTTGATGGCATGTATGCCATTCTGAAGAGAAATTGTTGTTGCTAGTGCGAATTATAATGTGCTAGAAAAAGGCACTGTAAGAACTAGCACCTAGAAGTTAAATCTGCAGATTCAAGCAGAAGGAAGGCACACAGGTACTCAGCATGCACTGGAAGAGACTGCTGAAAGAAGTGGTGAATTTTTCATTTCTTGGAGCTTTCATATCAAAACCAACTGCCTGTCTTGAATTGCCTGAGTTGAAATCACATCCTTGTGTTCAATAAAGGCATGCCTGGATGTAAGGCTTGATCAAGGATCTCCTACTAAATAACCTAGTGGTCCTTGTTGACTTTAAAATCAGGCAATCTATTTCTTCTACAGGCTGAAGGGAGAAGAAAGAGATAAAGATTATTTACATATTTTCATTTTGGGAAGGTGCTCAGAGAAGTGTGATGCTGTGGTATATATCTAGATATATCTATATATATAGATATATATAGATATATCTATATATATCTATATATAGATAGATGGACAGATGAGAATTGATGACTCCTTGAAAAGGAAATTCTCATACTTGCAATATAATAAAAGAACCATCAAAATAAAACAGACTAATTTTTCCTTTAATTATCACAGTTTCTACAGCTGTGGAGAAAATTTTATCTTCTTTAATATGCCCAATTTCATATTATAACCAGCAGATAACAAGGAAATAAGGGTAATTGGAATTAGATTTATACAGTGGAGAATTCTCTAGTTTAATGTTGTCTAAATGGGTTTTAACATATTGAAACTGCCAGAAACTCACATGTGAATAAGAACTGTTAAAGAAAAAGAAGAGGAAAGAAAAGTAGGATATCAAGTAAATACAGTTCCAGAAAACTTTTGAAATAAAATAGTGCATTGCAACTGGCAGCTCCCGAGAAGTTCCACTGCCATTGATCAGTGCTCAGTTAACATAAGTGCCAACACTGATAAAGAACAGATAAATCTCACAAAACATGATTCTCCTGGGTGACAGGTTATTTTCCTCCATGACACTAATCCTTTATTTCTTGCAAGATGAGAAACTTCAGAGGAAGCTCAGAGGAGAGGTGGGAACAGCAATTCTCTGAGAACAACCTATTTTGATGATGGTATTTGTTTCAGGTCAGCACCAGTCATGTTCAGAGCTCCCTGCTGTGCAAATCTCTCCCACAGAAGCATGGAAAGTCACCTTACATGCTTGGTCTTAAGCTGAAATCACCAAGATACAAGGTGGGCAGCGAAGGGAGCAGAAGCTGAGGTGACTTGCTTGAATACCCAAGTAGAATTGAATTCAGTCCTGGGACTCTGGGATTTTGAACACAGTGGTGTTTACTGTCTGTGACTGTGAGAATTGGGATGTGAATTACCACCAAAGTCTAAGGCAAATCCCAAGAGCACAGCCTCTGCTAGTCTGCAGCATCTTCCTGCTGAGGCACCTGGGTGTCCTCAGCCAGCCAGCCAGCCACCTACCGCATAGAAAAAACACTGTTTCATGATCTTGTCTTTTCCAATTTTTCTTGCTGAAGGAGGTGTTATCTTGGGTTCACACAAATCTTGGGTAAAATCGTTGCTGCATGAATATCAGCAGGAAATGTTCTGTTGACTTTGGTGGGAGCAGGGTTTTGCCTCTCAGGCTCATGGGTCAGAAACAATGCAAAGATACCTTTGAAATTGTGGATTTTCAATGGCATGAGTAGGAAAGGACCCTTTTCATGGGCCATCCAAGCTACTAACTTTTAGGGTTTGGCCAAAATACATGGACAAAAATAGTCTTCATCTGTATAGACATCAATGGTGGGCACATCTGCATGTTTACCATTTTCTTTTCTTTCTCAGGTGTAAGAAACAAATTTTTAAGCAAATCTTATGGTTGCCCCTCCTTTCCTGCATTTTTAATCAAATGTGGAGTGATTTTGAGCACATACACTGAATGCCTTATAAGTGAAACGAAACCAGAAGATGGGTTTGAGGAGAGCTGAATGTTCTCTAAGTACTAACAGATACTCAGTCCATGGGGCTAGAAGAGAATTACTCCAAAATAGACCATGATCAGAATGCTTTTGGGTGCTGCTCTGCATCATCAAAAGTTTTGCTCTGCAGGTTTGGTCCTGTTGTACCACATTCCTTATTAATATAAGTGCAAATATATTTTCAGCACTTATATGTCCAGGTTAGCACTATTCTGAAACTGGCCTTTACACACCTTCTGTCTGTATGTGACATAAAAAATTTAAATTAGTGCCCATCATTAGAAGTCTTTTATCTAAGGCAGTGTTTGAGCAGTGTTTGAGCTATATGTGTATAGGAATAAGAATGACTTTAATTCATGTCGCAACCCACATTGATTCCATAGATCTCTTGGATCTAAAAAGTCAGATGCTCTCAAAGTTAGGGTTCCCATAGTTCTTTAAATCATGTGACCCCAAAATCATTGGGAATTATTTATATAGTCAGAGCAGAAAGATTGCAAGGTCTTACTTTATTTTTATCCAGGCCAAGACAAACAAATGATAGCAATGCCTTAATCCAGGGTGGGTGTTAGGTACATAGGGAACTGCTAGTGCCTGGTTATGCCCACACTGTGCAGAACACACGAGGTTCATCATGTCTGTAGGCTGGCCCAAGGCAAAACTGTCATGGATTATCAGAAAAAAAATTCAGTCGATATTATATCATGGTATAACCTGAGGCAGTAATGAAAGGAATTTTCTTTTTATGTGCTTTCATTTGAATGTTGGCTTCTGTAAGAATGCACTGAAAATAGATCATGTCACCAGATCATGACAGAGATTTTCCCAACCCAACACCTTGCTCTGTACATTGCAGGAAAATAGAGTTTTTGTGCTATTAGCTTCAGTATTTATAACTCTCTTACAAACACAGAAAGCTAAGAAGGAAATAAGTTCACTGTATAGATAGCAATCCCTATGTGGGAAAAATATAGATAATTAATACTTAGCTGAAGTATATAATAATGGCTGTATCAATCTGGACTGCTAGTTCCTATGTCCCTTTCATCTCTACAGTCAACAAGATTTCTGAATGGCACAAAAATGTTCTACTTAAGTGTCATGATTTCTAGGAAGCTGTCGGATATCAAGGAAAAGACAACACTGCTTGGAAGGACCAGAACACATTCTCAAGAGAATAGGTGAAAAGATGATTTTATGACATTATAGTCTGACACTGTGTGAATCAATGTTAATGAAGGATTAAAATTGCTTTATTTTGCAGTGATGAATCTGAAAATATTTAATGCCCTAGGCCTGAAAGAAAAAATGTGGTTTTATAATGGAGTAAAAAGGTGCTATATCTTTGTATAGAACATGAATTTGAGAAATAAAACCAGATAAAAATACTTTTGTTTTCATATTTTACCCAAAGAAACTGAATAAAAGCAAGAATCTACACTTTATCTTTCTATCAGTAGCTGAGATCTGCCTATAAATTCCTACTGCACATGGTATTTTACTCAGATTTTGCAAGGAGGAAAAGGTTCCACTTTCTAACTCATCCCAGCTTCCATAGAGCCAGATAATTATTTTTTTTCAGAATTATGAGCAAATTAAAATCATCTAAAAGCAATATAATTTAAAGATCACTTCTATACATATATGTACAAAAAGTCTTTCTGTATATAGTCTTTACATATATGTCCAGGAGTCTTTTAAATCCACTTGTGAAGTGTAACAGTTTCTGCAGTGAGACATAACAAGCAATTAATTGTAAAAATACATGATAATTTGAGATGACAAGTGGATGAAACTTCTTCCTGTCACAACTGTATCATGATATAAGTAGAAAAAATGCAATTATCCAGTTGGAATTTGAGAGGGACATTAGAATTGACATGATTGTTTCTCAAAAGAAATGGGAGGATTTATACGTTTCAGAGGAAACTAAAAATACCGTAAAGAGACTTTCTATATACAGGCTTTGGCTTTGCTACCTTTGAAATAAACCAACTTTTCTCTCTATGAAGAAAGTTTGGTTAATCACCAATGCAAAAATTGCCTCCCAACACCTTCATTTTGAAAATTGTCTTACCAATATCATCATATAGGTTCTGCAACCAAATTCTCATGGATATTTATGCATTTCTCTCAAGTAAGAACAAGCCAACATGACACACTACCTGTTCTTTCTGGTGGTAATAAGGGCTGATGCCTTTATTCTCCACAGTGGACCATGTCTAAATTTTGGATGCATCTGAAAGTAAATAGATTAAACCAATTATGTCTATTCATTTAATGTGGCTTGTGCTTTCTTTGGTGTTTGGTTATGCTTTTTAAAAGGTAATGGTAACTGATAAGATCATCCATCCTTTTATTCTTACCACATCTGTTTCTAACTTATGCAACAACTTTGGGGTTCTTTCGGTTTTTCTTAGCTGAGCTGAATTCTTCTGTCTTTGCATTTGGTTCAAATGATGATGAATTCAATTCTCATTACAATCATTGTAATAATTGTGATTATTTGCTGCAATGAAGAACAACCAAGTTGTCCCAGAAGCTTACACACTGCATTACCCAAAAATATCTGTAGTGTAACATCATGGATAGGAACAAATAGAAAGATGGATGCTACCTTGCTACCAGTGTGATAAGAAGCCTCCTTAGTCTCATAGTTATGATTTTTTTTATTGCAAAATTCAAAGAATAGCATACAAGTTGAGCACTATTTGAAAACTGCCCTTCCTTCAAGTGTAATCCACAGGTATGGCTCTGTAAGTACCTGATTCCACTATAAGCATCATATGTATGAATGGAAAAGCTGTTTGTTAACACTGTACAGTCCTTAATGTTAATTACGGCAATTAATGACTGGAACTGCAATTAGAGTTCACCTAAAGGTTTTCTAAACTAATAATGGGGCCTCATTAATATTGCTCATGACTGTTTACTGGGAATTATTTAGCAGCCATAAGACTTATTATGTATAGGACCACAGTTTGAACTTTCATGACTCCTCTTCAGATAAATTAGTGGTGTCCCACAAACTCATAGGACCGCTGGGTTTTTTGGAAGAAAGATGGTTTTAAAGCTAACTTTGCACCCAACAAAATAAAAATGAAGACTTATAACACTGAATACATCACATAAAAATCTTCTACATGAGAAAATTCACTTTACTTTTCACTCTGTAATCCAGAATCCCACTTGGAAGACAAAGACTACCCTGACAATAGAACCAAGCTTCAGGAAAAGAACTGCTAAACTCTTTCAGGTAAATACAGCCTTAGAGAACTTTCACAATAACAAGGTAAGTTTAACAACAATAACGTAAATTGTGCCTCATCCTGTCAGCCAATACCGTTCTTATAAATTTGACTTCTTTATTAGCATTTTTACCATAAAACTGCATTTGTTCTTAGAAAATCTGTGTCCACAATACCACAGCACAGACCTCTTAGGTGCATGTCTGCGCAAGATTGTGTACATGCTTGTCTCCAGGCTTGTCAGTGGATTCTTGCCTTTGAATTACTTGATCTGTCAAACCTAAGCCTGTGCTCAGCAGCCTGTGTCTGTCTGGTATCCCTACAAGAACAGAAAAAAATTCGTATCACACAAGGGTACCAATGCTTTAAAGCAGCTCATGAGTTTGCAAATTTTAATGAAATCTGAAATCTCACAGGGGTTCTTCATCATTATACCCTCAAAAATTATTTCAGTGTCACCAGTATGATTTGCTTAGTAGCCACCGTTTAGTCTGCTTTGTGTTCTCTTATGAAAGTAGAAATCATGAGGTGGAAATAATCTATTTCAAAAGTTCTCAAGTAAAATCCAAAACCATTTTTACATCTCCATCCAAAATGTTGATATCTGAACTCAAAATTATATATTTATTTGTTCAAATGATATTTTTAATGGAAAGTCTGGAAGATGTGGTGCTCTAAACAAGCTTTAAATGCAACGCACAAATACAATGAGGTTTACATGGTGGAATGTGGCCTGCATTTAACTCTGCACGTGGACACTAACTAAGGTGGACGCATATCCCAGGGTAGCTTTAGTGTTCCTGAGTTTTAGTGAGTGGTCTCTTTCAGTAGCTGAAGTGAGGACTGCTCACAGATGCCTGATCCAAGGGTAACAGGGAGAGTCTATTCAGAGTAGGTTCTGGCTGTGTGAAATGCTGACACTGAGCTGATGTGACAAACCAAGAACTTTTCTCCCATTTCTGTGTGTTTATTTGCACTGAGCTGTGTCATGGGGTAAGTCATGCCAGGTGAAGAATGCAGAGATTTCCCAGATGTGAGGACAAGGAGATAGAACAGACGTGTCATCTTTGTTGCCTGTAATGCATCTATAAATGCACTAGCTACCTGCTGGCAATTCTGTACCAGAATTACATAATAAAAAAATAAATTAACTGCATCATAATAAAGCAGAAAGAAAAAAGTAATTTAGTCTAAGAACAAGCAAATGCACCCTAGGGTTTAATGAGCTAAGTTACTTGAGTTAGCACAGCAAATTTCCAATGAATTTACCATACACTGATAATTCACTCATCATGTATTGAGTCCTCTGCTTGTTCATTGTTTATTCTATTTATTTGGGGGTTTTTTTTTGTTTGTTTTAATAGGAGTAGTGGTTAATGGGGTGCAATGAGAATGAGGAGATCTAAACCAAAGCTGTTGCTCTGCCGTAGATTTCCCCCATTACTATAAAAAGTCTTTTTATTTTTTAGACATCCCTGCATTGAGAGCTACCATTTGGAAATGCCAGTATGTTTAAGAAGATACTGGAGACAGTCTAGCTATGATAGCACCTGCAGAAGAACTTGTTTAGTGCAAGTATCTTTGGTATCTTTGAAATGAAAGGTTATCTGCAGGATCTTCTATCAGCACCACTCATCAGGATTTTTGCAGTCTTAAACCAGGACAGTTCTAGGGTTTGAGAGTATACTGATTCAGTAAAGATGTATTGTTAGCTGGAGAAGGGGGAAAAAAGAATGGGCTGTTGATTACAGCAGGGAGTGACCCAGGATAAGCAACTGATTTCATTTCAAGCACTATGAGAGAAAGAATGGATTTCTGGGACAATGCAGGGAAAGAACAAATTGGGTTGGTTCACCTGTTGGTCTGTGTACAGAATCAGCATTTCCTAAACCAAGATGGAACCTGCAAATTTTCTGCTGTCCAAAGACAGAAAAGGACATTGATCTTGACATTCAGGCTACTTATAAATATACAAATGTAGATGGTTATATCTATATGCTCCTTTAATTGTATGGGATAAGGTTATAGACAGTGTTCCCATACTGAGACAGAGCTCTGACTGTAAGTAGGAATATGTATGAATGAAACTCTTGGCTAAATGTTCAGGAAAAGTGGAAGGTGAGCTGGGGGCACACAGGACCTATTCAGTGGCACTAAATCCAATGCCACAGCTATAGTTCACATGGTCCTGAATTTCCTATTTATCAGTAATGCTGGCTATCTTTTCATACCAGAGCCAGATGCACTGCAGCTTTTTAAACAGGTAAAAGAGTTATGAAGAGCAGATACAGAGTACAGTCTACCAAGTAATGCCCAGCAGGAACTAAATACTGAGGGGGACAAGTTGAAAAATAATTACATTCAAATAGCATGCACAAACCTGCTCTGCTCTCACTTACTAGCAACAAGTCCGTTTAAATGACAACATCTTAAAGCACAAAAGAAAAGCCTCATGAAAGTCTTTTTCAGGGACAACTGCATCACCTCAATGCTTTTACTTCGCTTTTTCAAGGAACTCTTTTTCCCTGATGTGGAGATGAAGAATTAATCATCCTGTTACATAAAATGCATACTCCATGGGGAAGATGTATAAAGCACGCAAGAGACCGACAAATTTTTTGTAGAGTAAGGTCACCCTCAGGGGGTGAGAGCACAGGGAAAAGTGCTCACTGAGTAATTACTATTTCAGGATCCTCTGGAGAACTGCAGGGTTGATACCATCTAAAAGAGCCTATGATTTTCAATTAACTCTTTGCTCCTGTACATTGATAATTACCTCAGTATATGTTGGGGAGCAGAGGAATTAGAAATGGTTTCATTTGCGTGGTGGTCAATGTCTGCCACAGGTGTGAAACCCAGGCAGGGCTCTCCTGAATTGGTTGTCAAGAGCAGGAGAATCTCAGATCTTGAGGGAGACTTCTACTGCAAGAGAAGTGACATTGAGAAGTGACAAGTATAGAGAAAGCTTCAAGTTTATAATTTTCTTATCTGTTTCTAGCTAGGCCTGAAAATGCCTGTCAGTGTCCTGCTGACCAGGTGATGCTGGCAGGATGAAACCAGTTCTGGATTGCACTGAGGTTTAGGGGACAGGAGCAAATGTTATGTGAGTACATGCTGAGGCAGCAGGTACCATCAAGGAAACTAAAATATGATGAGCAAAATAAAAGATGAGAAGATTTTTGAGTTAAGAAAGGGGATGGAAAAGAGGGTATCAGGTTAAAAAGGCTTCATTTTGTTTTAATTACTGCAAACTAAATCTCTGTGGTAGCTTGTTAGACATACTATAGTTTTAATTAAGTAATTATGGAGTTTGATGAAGAATACAAGGATTTTAGAATTTAAAGTATTCTGGAGAGTGTATAGGCAGGGGAGTCTTTTTTCTCAGGTGTCTCCATACTATACCATGATTAACCTTGAGTGAAATGTTACAGGAAGCACTGAGAGCTTTTATTCATGAGTCACAAGCATAAAACTTGACCCAAAAGCTCTTTGAAAAAACTCTGCAAGGAGAGAACTTTGTTAGTGTGAAGCCTGTAGCACTTAGGTCAAAATATGCATTCATGTATCAGGTAAAGTGTAGCACAATAACATTTATCTCTTAAAAGAACAGACTTAATGAGCAATATCCATAGAAATAAGCAGAACCTCCTTGTTACAATGTGTTGAAGAGATAATGTGTTTGCATTCAGGTTATGTGTGACATAAGTTTCAGATTTCTCACTGAAAGGTCTTGAAAGAAAAGAAAATATAACATGAGAAAATGAATACAACTTTCCTCATAGCTGTTATTCTCCCATCATTCACTGTGTAAACTTATGGCCTTCTGAGTGTAATGTCATGAGATTTTCATAGAAAGGACAAATAAAACCCTATGGGAAAGATATATTATACTTGCTCTATCTTGAGACAGCAAATGGATTTGTTATGGTGATAGGAAACCCAAGGTTCCCAGGTTAGCACCAGTGCAGAATGTGCCCCTAGAAGTCTTAAGGTAACTGCATGAGAGCTGATAACAATGTTCAGTAGGGAGAGTTCAGCTTTTTGAGGTATAAAGAGTAATTCCATCCTAAATAGCATTAACTACCAAAAATCTCTTCAAAAGCGTATCTACTCAAACATATGAATACTGAATAAGCAATATAAACTCTGTGCTGGTAGCATGCATTTGGTAGCAATCTAGTTTGTTATTAATGAATCAGTATATTTTGCTCAGTGGGGCACAAAGACACATTTAATCTTGAAATATCATTAGGGTTGTGTTATTTTGTGGCACATTTCACTTCAAAGATTACTTCATTCACTTCATCTTGAGTAGAAAGTCTAATCCATCAGTTAGTGCCATCTCATTATAGTTCCATCAGAGGCACCTAATGACTATGGATACTTAATACAAGTTTGTAGGTGATTTCAAAATGTGGCTCAATGCACTTGGGAGGCATGAACAACTCTTATATCTGAGGAAACTGGGAAGGAAGAAAGGAAGAAAGAAAGAGGAGCTAAAAAAGGAGAAAAAATCAGAAATAATAAATCTGTGGCTGCTGGAAATGAGTATTTTAAAATGACAATGTAAATAAATCCCTCAATCATTAAATATTTAGATAGTCTTTTATGAATGAATGTGTATTTTCTGTTACAAGTATGAAACTACATGGCAATTATAATTATGTCTATTTATATCTATCTCTATATTACTAATTTTTTCTACAGATCCATGTTGATATATATTATATACACAAACAAGTGCATATAAATGCAGTCATTCTTAGAATGTGTATATACATAAGAATTGCATTTTTTCATCACTAAATACAGCCAGTTCTATGGTGGAATTAATTTTCTATCATAGCTGCACAAAAAGTATTCAGAAGAAGAATAATTGACTATTGAGTCAAGGAAAAGGCAGAATGTTATATACCAAAATAAGATAGACTGCTATGGTCAAAGTACTGCAGAAATGTCAATGTAGTTACAAATAGCCTGACGCCATCCGGTTTCTTTCTTCCATTGGAGATTACAATCCTGTGAGAGTAAAATCTATCCATGTAGTGCAGATTTTGCTGGCTGGTCTAGGCTGGATCTTAACTCGAAATAAAACTAGCAAAACTGCTTGGAGAGTGGTGATCACCTTTGCTTTGCACTTAGAAGTGACCCCCACTATCCAGCTGGTTTGGAGGGGGATATACTCAATCACAGTATAAATACGTCTGACTTCTGCTACAAACTCCGTTGTTTGAGACCAGAGCAAATTACCCAGAAAACCTATGGAATCTCCATCTGTGGAAGTTTGCAAGTTTGCTCAGCTAAGAAAGGACACAGCCATTCTGCTCTCAGGCTGGTAAGAGAGCTGCTCAGAGCAGTAAAATGGTCTTGAGACACCCAGAGGGGTCTCTTACAAACACAGTTTCTATGATTCTATAAATATTTTTGACTTGTGCTACAAACACTCCAAGTACTGGGAAAAAAACCCACTCCAAACTTGTTAAAATATTATAATAATTTCAGCTAGGGAATTCTGAATATTTTCGATTTCTTGTTAATTTATTCCTGAGCTCTGCAATGTTTGAAAACCCTGAAAATAAATGTTTGACTCACAGAAGATATTTTCTATGAAAAACTACCAAATTTACAAATGATTTATTTGAAACTAGGAATTTTAGACCAAAATGAAACTAAAGGCTGTCATAATTTTGAACGAATTCCAGTACTATGCCAGATTGCACCATTAGTGAATAAACAGGGGATGATAGCAACAGAGCAACATTATAATTAGCTCAGTTTAGCGTTTTCAGGGTTTTGCATCAATAGCTCTAGCAGGGAACAGCTTCGTGTTTGTGGCTCTGCTTTTTGGCCACATCAGTATGCAACCAGCGCTGAAGAGATCAGGCATAACCAGTGAGCTGAAAAATGCAGTTTTCCATGCACACATCTGCTAATCAGAGGCAGAAGGTATTTGGCTTCATACCTAGGGAGTTTGGTGTGAGCTCCTGGTAGCTTTCAGTGGAGAACAGCCCCCCTTCTCATCAACTTTGTTCTGCAGCATTAACCTGCAGCAATTGTTTAGAAAATGGATGTGAATATCTTAGACTTGGAAAGAACTAAAAGAATATTGATCTAAGGCTTTATTCAAGACTTTGGATATGCAACACTTCTTCTCAGTAGAATGTCCTGAAAACAGAGCTAAGAACACTTCCAAAGATAGCTTTTATATGATTCTAACCACGACTTTGTTACAAACTCACACACAGCCTAGAGCAGCAATGTTAATGTTTGAGAGTTTTTTAGTAAAGAAGTCTATTCTAAAAGAGGTTGGAAAATAAACTTGTAAGTGGAATTTCAAACTGCTTTATTCTGTCCTGTAAGTGTTTGAATCTTTATTTCTTGGCAAACATATATAAAAAAGAAAAGTGCATTGAGGTTAATGGGATGTTTCCCTAAGTAGAAAGCCAGAATTCACGATGCAGGACACCTGAGAGCTTTATCTCTTGTTGGTGTAACAGAGGATCCTCAGTACAGGATTCCAGATGCCTTAACTGACAAGATGTGTAGTAATAGTCATGTGCTATTCCACTAGAAATTTAGCTTTGTAACTATGACTACTTACTGTTATAGAGAACTGGAGGAAGAAAGGCTCCATTTTTATGTAAAAGTGGAAAAACTTGGTTTATTTTCATGAATTTGAAGTAACTAGAGAACTCACCCCGCTTGCTGTAGCCTCTGTAGCTTACCTTGTCCATAATGCACCTTATCACAGCAAATTAGCTCATAACTCCCTCAAATCTCAGCTCAGTATTACTTGACTGACCACATTTTGTTTGCTGCAAAATCCTTCTATTTGTTTTGGTGGGGTTTTTTTAAGAAATGGAACTTTGAATGATGCTTTTTTGGCAGATATACTTGTCTCCCAGGGCCATGAGTTGCATGGGTGTAAGTGAGGGCAGAGCTTGGCTCTAAATGGCTAAAATGCTCTGCTCCTCAGCTGTGAGGTGCCAAGACAGTATATAAAAATAACACAGAGCATGAAAGCTTCATAAGTAGCAGAAAGAAGGGTCTGAGTGACCTGGTGTGCCTCCTGCTTCCCAGGGGCCTGCAGAAAGGTGTCTGTGCCTTCAGCTGGAGAGCTGGAGAACACAGACCAGCTCCAAGGTGTGGGGTGTGGCTGGGGAGGTGTCACACTCACCACCAGAAGCAGTTCCCTCCCTGACCAAACGGGCTGGGCTGCTGCTTTGCATGGAAAAGGGTGGGAGGGACCATGAGAGTGGGTGCAGGGCTGCTATGGGGGAGTCCCAGTCTGCTCACCACCTTTCCAGTGTTGTGTCCATGCTCACTGCAGTTCTCCTGCAAATGTGACAAGCAGATGAATCTTCTACATTTTGAACGAGTTACAGCTTCTATGGTATATTGTCATGGTAGAGGTGAGATAACCTCCCTGGACACTTCAGTCTGTACAACTGTACTCCCTGCCTCATAGAGCATTTCTGTTTTCAATCATTACACCTATGGAATGTTTCAGAATGTGTGATTTTTAGGTAAACTGAAAATGGAAAAAAAATACAAGTTAGGTTCAGTATAGAAGAGAGGCAGTTTAAAGAGAGAGAAAAGCTAACACTGCAGTTCTTAAAGCACAGGGGAAATTTAGGCATGGAATATCAGAAATGGGATTTCAGCCTCTGTTGCATCTAACAATTCCATTTGTTCCACTGTTCTTCAGTGCCAGAACTAAGCAAATAGTTAGCAATAAATAATTTAGCCTTTGAATTTAACCTTCATTCCCACTCATAGAGTCACAATATGCTGGTTGTAGTGGTTTCAAACTTATTTGCAACTCAAGTTCATGCAACTTTTAGGAGTGAAGGGAAGTTGGAGATATTTTTTATTGTGATGTGCCAGTGTGATATGACACTCCCAAATGATCACAAGGTACTGCTTATCTTCCCTGATCTGATAGTTGCAGTGGGACAGTGAGGAGGGAAAGTGAGAGCTGTCATTTTGAAATGAAACATGAATTTCTACTTTTGAAGAGATTAACATCTTGACACTTTTTGGGTAGGAAGGTTGACATGGAGTTACAACAAGAAACAGACAAGACTATTTCTGACTGAGTCAGTAATTCTAAATACTTGGTCTAGGGTTGCATTTAAAGGGGACACTTGAAAAAAGGGCACCCTAAGAAATCTTCCAGAACAAATTTCACCTTTTGCTTTGCATTGTGAAATGGACTTTTATCAATGAGGAAAGGAAAGGATTCCCTGATGCCTCTACTACAAAATAGAGGCCAAAACTTGGTCACTTTGGGTAACTTTATCAGTCTTCCATTCCTAGCTCTGGCAAAATATATGGCTATGATTTCAACCCAAGAGATTGTTGACTTTGCCTCAAACAGGGCCATTTTTTGCAATAAGAAGTCACAAAAATTTGGCTAAGAGAATGCCATGAAAGAGTTCCTCACACTGCAGCTCAAGGCATGCAGAATAAGATGTGAGGATTACTGCAGAGCTGCTTTTCCAACGAGGGAGAGGGAAGAGCAAGTTGTACATATCTGTACATATCATCATAAAATACTACTATGGTAACAACTCGGTGTTTATCTGCTTAACATCCATTTGTAAGGATAAAAAGAGCACAAATATGGAAAACCAAATTATATTTTATCTGCTGTTCTTTTTGTGGGTAATTTTATATCTCAAATAAATATGTAACTTTTCAGAATTAAAAGGGGAATCTTTGTCATTGCCAAAGTGTCAATCTTCTCTGGGTGATTATGTTGGAAAAAATAATGCCTCACAGGTCACCTTGCTAGGAGACTGCAAGGTTTTGAAAGACCTCAATAGTGCAGAAAGACCTCATGCATCTTCCTTCCCGTTTGGAGATGGGAATCAGCAATATTTAGAACGGGTTTGGCAGAGTTCATTAGAGAAAAAGAAAATTAATTCTATATGCAAATGGGAAAAAGCACTAGCGTAAAAGAGTAATAAATTGGTAGCAATCTGAAAAACAATGAGAGGGTTTTAATTGATCTCTCAGCTTGTAAAAAACATGTAATTTTTTTTTTATAAATGAGCATGACGTGCTTATGAATTCAGATAGGTTTCTTACAGACATCCATAAGCAATTTCTCTTTAGCCACGGTGACAGATAAGTATCACAATTTTCTGGACAGTGAGGACTGAAATCACCGAAAGGGGTCTTGATAGTCTTATTTTTAGAAATCTGAACTCAGCTGACAAAAAATATTAAAAATTCCACTGTTTTTTAAAAAAGAGAGGAAATATGTAGACATTAAAAATTATTGAATCCTTTTTTAAAAGTATGAAAACACCACTTAAATGACAAAAATATTTTCCTGTTTGTCTATCGTTATGTCCTTTATTATTTTCCTGTTGAAAAAAGATGAGATCTCTTTTATTATTTGCTGTCTTAAGTTTTCTCTTTTCATTTATATCCATCCTTGACAATAACATGCAATTCATTTTTTAGCAAAATTGGACAATAGGAAAAAGTAGAATGAGAAACATCCTCACATTTTAATGCAGAGATACTGGCATATGCAGAAGTAAATGCCAGGCGCTATGCACAATCCAAGGATAATCCTTTTGTGTACTACATGAACTTGTGAAATCATTATCCCAACAATTAACCAGCATGATTAATGAGGCAGGGGAAAAAAAAAGAATAGTTGCTGAGGCTATTCAGCTGGTGAAGAATCTAGATGTCCCCTGACTTCATCTATTTTACTGTACATCTTACTGAGGTGTCTTCAATCTTTTAGAAAGAGAGGTTGCTATGAATCTTGGCCCAGCTATTTTTGACTATAGCAAACATTACATTGATATTGTCATACTGCCCCAGCTACCATTCTCTTTTTTCTTTCCAATGAATGCACCAGGGTATTAAAAAAAAAAAAAAAAAAGAGAGAGAGAAGGGGAGGAAGAGCAGTGAACAAGGCACAAATCAAATGGAGCCGAGTGGGCTCTGTTTGCAGGCTGTGGCCTTGCTCCCACTGGGCCCACGCAGCACGTGCCCTTTTATCTTAGTGCCTTTAAGCTATGGTGGTCTGTTCAACCTTCTGGGGCTACATATGTCTCTGCACCAGGATAATTGTTCTCAACAGCATGAGCTTAACTCTATCATCCCTCCTGCCTCTTGACTTACTGTAAATTAAACAGTGGCTCTTTGAAAAAAAAAAAAAAAATGAAGCTGGGAAGTTTCAGCAGCTCTTTAAGATTACCTTTTTAAAAAGATAAGTTATTTTATAGGAACTATGGAACTATTTTCTGGTTTCCATGTGGTGATATGGAAATAATTTTAAATATTCCATTTGCACTTTTTTTGCCCTTTTTTTTTTTTAAGCCTCTGAAGCAAAGAACAATCAAAAAGAAATTAGATTAATGGAGAAATAAGACTAGACATGGACAGACAATATATGCATGGAAAACATGCAGGAAGCCAAATTCCCATTCAGTGTTTGCCAAATTACCCACAACTTCTCTTTCAAAGCCCTCCTAATAATGCTCCATTGTATGCAAAGCCTATAAGAATAGAGTTAATAACAGTGTATGAGTATCAATTACATATTATGGATGTAAATTTTACAAGCCCCCTCTCCTTGGTAGAAAAGGGATGACTTTTATGCCATGCACAGTCAAGAATGCTCTGTCAGCACTGAGCAAATAATAAAAAATAGTAATAACAGTCAGAAAGCCTCTTCAGTTCAACTCATGTTTTAACTTCTTGGTCTAAAACTCAAGCAATGTAAAGTTTTCACAGATGTTGTCATCCTGATCTGTACTGAAAATGTTCTTTAACTCCTTAAAATCCCTTAAATGTCTTGTTCTTTTTACATATCTTTGTCTTTTCAAAAGATCAGGAAACTTTAAACTTCTTTGCCTTCATCCTAATGCCTTTCCCAGCACCTCTTTCAATTCAAATGAACATTTTTTATCAGACTTATGCTTAGTCAGATAACATTTTACCAGCACCTTTTATGTTGGCATCCTTATTCTTATCTCTCTGGAAATACCTGCATTGAATGATTGATTTTATTTTTGGAGAACACAAGAAGAAATTATCCTTTTTTCAAAGGAACACAAAGAATGGAAATCATTGAGCCATAATTTTTATGTTCTTCACTGGAATCTGTCCAAACTAGGATTTAAGTCAAAGCAGATAGCATCATGTGAGGGTTTAGCTCTGTCAGCTGGGCAACTGCAATTTTCAGCGTACACATTATTGTATTGCTGTGTGCAGTGGCAACAGTGCTGATACTGTTCAAGATTTTAGGTCTTCCTTGCAGAACAACCATGATCTCCCATACATACATAAAGATTGTGTGCTTTCTGTAATTCTGATAATTGTTTCCCTTAATCTACAACAAAAAAAAATTACTTCATCTGGAAGAACACAAGTTTACTTCTTCAGATGATGTATTAAGATGCAGTTATACTGTCGCATAGCAAGATTCTTTACTGAATTATTCTCCTTGGGTCCTAAGCTGGGCTGCAGAGGCCCCATGTGGAATTTAGGCAATGTATTTGTGATGTCTCTGTGAACTCAGGACTGTCAGAAAGTTGTGTCCTTTTCAGAGTTTTTACACCAGGGATTTGAGCTTAAGCGCCAAAGGGAGCTTTACCAACAGATCTTGAAAGCTGTATGGGATTCTTGCCCAGGCTGCAATGTCCTCAAGGACAATTCACAACTTGAAACTTTTTTATCAACCCAGGTTTTAAAAAGGGCTGTGTTGGCCTGAGTTTCTTCCTTAAACAGGCCTTAAATAGCGTTGCACAAAACCTTAAACAGTTCTGCTTACAGAGTGAAAAGGTCTTCTGAAGATGAAATTTCTAATTTTAAGTAAAATTTCTAATTTTCAGTTGTTACTGACCCTCCCAGTCAAGTTATAATTTCTTTATTAGCATATAAAGACTAAAAGTTCATTGTTAACTTTTCCACACCCTTGCTATGCTGATATCTGTAAAGATAGAACGTTTCATTACCAGGTTTGTTGCAGAGGCAGTAAAAACTCTGGTTCGCTGATCCACAACTACCATAATGGCATTCCCTATAGAAATCTGCTGTAGCTCTTTATGGAAACATGTATTTATTAGATGTGTATACATACATAATGAAGTATGTATGCGACAGTACACCCACACTCAGTGCAAAATAAACTCTGGTTTATGATACATTGGTAAAATGATACATGATACATTGGTAAAATGTCCATGGCAACAATGACTGCTGCACACCTACAAGCTGAAGAAGATGTGGACACCCATGATCCCAGAGCTGTCTAGACCTTCCTTTCCTTACACCTCAGCATTTGAAGCCCCACAATGACACAGCTGAGGGTGACATGTGTGACCTCTCTGTGGGCCTTCAAAAGAAGGCAGCAGGACACAATCCTAAGGGATTTGAGGAGGAGCTATGAACTCTTGAGAAAAACCAGAAAAAGTAATGGCACATTCCTTTGGCCTACCACAGGAATGTAAAACTGTACTTGGCCCTCCCTGTTGTCACAGTCACAGTTCAATGCTTGTACTGTCTGTGTGCCTGGACATGCAGTCTGAGGAGCAGATGCTCCTTGCTCCTCTCCATCGCAACATCAGGGATCATGCAAGGATAACAGGAAGGCACACAGTCTCTCACGTGTTAGCTGAAAGACCAGTCTGTGGCCCTTGTCTTAACACTGTCTCGTTCCTCATCAGTACAGATGAGCTCAGAGCTCTGCAATTAGACAGCTGTATGTTTCCTCTGTGCTAGTCCAACAAAATATTCATGCATACTCATACACAGAGCGTGTAAATCAGGCCAGATTTAAGCTACATATTTTCTACAGATTTTTTTTCTGAGGAAACATTTGGCCTCTGATATTTGCACATTGCTGTACACGTGCAATTTGGTGATATCTCCTGCATGTAGCCTCTTTAAGTCCTCTCAGTGGGCTTTGCTTAAGTGTCTGATTCATCAAAAAACTTTGTACAATTTGGGCCTGGTGCAAAGCCAGTTTAAGTCAGAGCTAAAGCAAACCAGGCCTTTATACACTCTGCTTCAGTATGGATTTATGCATTATGTTTTAGGCATTCACATTAAACAGCTCTAGCCCAAATCCTTGTAAATAATAATAGTTGTTTAGAGTATAAATGAAGTAGTAAAACTTACATTTTTAAGAGCTACTTGAGATGTAGCCAAAGTACCAAATAAAACCTTACATGTTTAACTGTTGACCATACTGAGCTTCCTGGGAGGCTAAAAACAAAGGAAAACTTCCTCAGCAAAAAATATACTGTGCTAGGCTTGACAGAGAAAAAGAGGCTGCAAAGTTGCAACAGGGTGAAATAAAGCAGAGACTCAGAAGATAGTTAAAATGCTACTCTTGTCTCTAGCGAGAAACCTGACTACATAGTGGGAAGAATGTCTTTTTATTTCCAGAGCTTACTAAGGCTGTGATAGATGTATATCTGGAATATATTTCTTCTTGTGTGAACAGACTACATATCACTATCATTAACAGTAACTCAGCATGTTTATCACAGTGGATTTCAAGGAGGCAAGAAAACACACAGGTTACTGTTCTAATACTGCAGTAAGTCATGGAACCATCAACCTACTCATTGTTTTTAGTGTAAATTTCATATTTCACAAGTTTTTTTTCTCCTTTGAAATGGCTTATGCAAAACATAACAGAAATATATTGGAATGCCATGCCTGAGTCTGGGTAGCATTTCTACAGATCAGTTCAAAGCAAAGAGTATTTCTTCACTCGAATGTGTTATGTTGACTGAATAATGTGTTAGTGCAGTCAAGAATACAGTATTTGTCATCCCTGACACTTTGAGAAGATATTTGCTCAAATAGAGTTCAGCCTAGTTCTGCAAAATATTTGTTGCTAGGCTCCTATTCACTATTTGTGGGTAAGATTGGATGCCTCTATTATTTTTAAATTTGTTCCATCTAAGACACTGTTCAGGAGCCTTACTGTTTTCAGCATTCACATTTCATATCAGTAAGAAGTAATTACCTCCCTGAGAAGATCCCCTTTCGTCCTGATTGAGGCCATGTCACTGCAGCAGAAATGTTATTCAGCAGCCACTGGGCATCCTTGGTGGTGACATCTGTTTGGTTGTCTGGTGAGGGATTGAGGTATAATCAGTCATAGAGGTGTTGAATAGTATTGGCTTCCTGACAGACCATCAGAATGGCCATAGAAGCAGCTTAAAAATCAGCCTTTTTGTTTCTGCCACCCAGTGAAACACTGTGACATTTGGAGATCAGTTTTACTTACAGTATTGCACAAATCAAGAAGTTACTTCCAAGACAGAAAGATAATATGTTAACAGGGGAAAAAAAATTGCTTTGCCTATCATTTTTTTTCTTTATTCATTTGTGAATGAACAGCTGAGTAACTCACCTATGGCACCAGACACAAAGAGTTAAACCTTCAATTTTCTCTAGAATTTCTAAATTGATTACATATTATTGCCTTAAATCTAAACGAAGGTAAGGCAGAGCTTACAGTTCTATTGTTATCGGTTTGTGAATAAAAGATGAAGATTAGCGTGATTAAAGAGAAGTGAAACAAGGGTTCAGCAGTATTAACTCAAGAGAGTAATTCTCCTGGACACTACTGGGACTGTGTCCATGACTGAGGACAGAAGAATTATGCTCTAAGGAAAGTAAAAAGCAGATCCTGCCTAACCAATCCCCTAGGGGGAATGGGAGTGATTACAGGGCATGCTGTTTTCTCTTATTTTATGGGCTTACGCAGCCAACTGAAAAACATGTGAGGAAACCAATGCAACTGGCATCAAAACTGATGTAAGGGAGTACAGACTAGCAGGTGAAGATTATGGGCTATTGTTTGCAGAGCTGAGAGTGAAAGCAAGGACGTAGCTACTGAGGTTTTGTGTCTCAGAGCAAGACCCAGAGTAAAAAAAAAAGAGTTAATACACCTAATTTTCACTGAGAGATCATATGGATAAAAGAAACTGAAGCAGAGATTTGGTGGGTATAGTCTTGGCAGGAAAGCAAGCAAGAGAAATTTGAGGGATTCATCTCACATAACTGTAGGCACTACACTACAGATGGCTGTATTAGAGCGAGTCACCCAGACTCCCATTAAAGTCAGTAGAAATAAATAGTTTCTTTTAGAGGGTAATTCATCTTAACCTCAAGTAAACAGCTAAAATATCTGTGATTGTGCCCCAGAAGTGCCTGTTTCTCTGCTTTAACCACACAGTTGTTCAGATGAGACTGTGCACACAGTAGATGGAGGGATGGATCATCCAGTGAGGTTTCAGAGGGACTGCAGGAACAAGAGACTGACAGGGCACAGCATGCAGAAGGTAGGTGCTCCCCCATTCAGCTCTCCATAGGCAGATATGGAGGAAATCTGCAACTAACCCAGCATTTCTCCAGAAACTTTAATTTTCATCTTTGCTATTATTTGCTCAGTACCTCCACCTCTGCTAGGTGTATATGGAGTAAAACAAAACAATAGAAAAATATATTGTTCTTTCTTAATTGTTATATAATTAAAAAAAAAAATAAAGACCACTTCTAAGTATAACAGCATTTCAGTACATATTTTCCAAAATTACCATCTTTTATTTATATGTAGGCCATGTATGCAACAGCCTTGGCTGTCATAAAAGAGGCTGGATTCAAGACACATCCCAGAAATAAGTGCTTTTGCACTCAGTTCCAATGGTTTCACTGCAAGCTTTGCCTAATGAGTTCTCCAGACTTACTGCAGGCGTCACACTCAACTGGGTTGGTGTCCAGACTTTATAGCTGCTGGATTTGAAAAAGTGCAGTAAGATCTTAAAACAGGGAAACTCAGCCTATATCAGATAACTAGCAGGACATATTTATTGCACAAGTACTCTTAGGATCCATTAGAGTCTCCATTAAGACCAGTATATTGAAAAGACTAAAGAAATGGCAGAGGAACTGTTACTTACTTGATGTTAAGAACAGCACAGGCAGTACCATAAACTTCCAGAACCAGAAACATAAATCATAAGAAAGTTATTGTTCTTCTGGTAACAGGAAGCTAAGAAAATATTTTTCTCACACTATTTCTGAAGGCATTTCTGGCTATGCAACAATATGTCAGACAAACCAAAGACATTACAAGGTAATGTCTTGAAGTAAAACTACCTGATGATACCACTCTGGAAGATACTACACTTTGCTGACCTTTTCTCTAGCACTTGAGTTTAGATTTAGCTGCTGTGTAATACCAGAACATTTATGAGTTATACAATTCATATGTGTTTTCTGTGACTGATGCAAAGCTTCTGTGAGTCATAAAAAAACTGATGAAGCTGACATGACAAGAAAACTCTTACACGGTACTTTCAGAAAGTTGTACTTCAATGCACTGAGATTGTTACTTTCTCTTCAGTGTTTGTTTAAAAAAAAAAATCTGAGGAAGATATCCTTTGGGCCTTATTTCATTAAATGTTTTGCAAGAACTTTAGAGCCAAAAGGACTTTTCACTACTCTATCCCTGTTCTGTGAGAAGCAGTAATGTAAGACAGTTTCAGCCTGAAACATTACTAAAGAACCAGATATTTAGTTTTTCTGACTTAAAGGGAACAAGAATATTTTAATATGCCTTCTTTTCAGCAAGAGAAAGAAAATGCATAATAATGCTTTTTTTATTGTGCACATGCCAGAAAGGAAAATATCGCCCTCTGAATATTCCAATCTTAGAAGGCATACTAGAAGTTATGCTCTCCAGCCTTGCCTTCCTGCTTCCCAGCAGTCAGCTGAGGCCTTGGAGCTCAAACTCACATTGCTACATTTAACAGCCAGTCTAAGTCTAACCAGTCAATTTATATTTTCAGCTTTCAGTACTTCCTGTAGCCATGAGTTTTACAATTTATGTGTTGTTTGAAAAGTACTTCTTTTTGTTAGGTTTAAGTCTACTGTCTAATAACATTTTGTATGACCTGTTGTCGATGTGTTGCCTCTGCAACTTCTAACTAGCAAAACCTGATTTTATAGACCTCTATTATATTTTCCCTTACTCATTGCTTGAAGAGTCATACTTTATTTAGTCTCTCTTCCCCAAAAAAGCTATTCAATAATCTGATTTTTATTGCCCTTTTTTGTACTTTTCCATCTCTACTCTATAATTTTTGTAATAGCGGGACCAAAAATGTACATAGAATCCAAGAAATGAGTGTGCCATTGATTTCTACAGTGACATAGTAATTTCTGCTCTGCTTTGCTCTTTATTCTTATTCTGACAATTCAGATGATGCTTTTTGCTCTTGTAACTATCAGTAGGCACTGAGCTGACATTTTCCAAGAGCATTCACAATGAGTCTAAAATCTCTTTCCTGAGGCTTATTAGGTAATTTAGAAGCTCTTGAAGTATACATCCAGTTAAAATTGTTTTTCTCACATGCACTGAACTTAGCAGCACTGAATCTAATCTAATGTTTAACCACTTGGATGGCTGATATTGTGAGATGTAGCTGTGACTCCTCACAATCCACTTAGGACTGACTTTGCCATCTCACTATACACCTCATTTTACTGCTTCATCTGTAAAACCTATCAATCTCTGTCTAATTTACCAGTGTAGTTAATTTTTTATTAGCATGGCTTATCTGAAACCTTGGCATTATTGCTTCAGGGATTCCTCTAATGTACCTTGTTTTATATTGTAACTTTTTCATCATTGTGTATGCTTAGTCTTCTGAGACGAGAAGACCTGTTTGAATATTTTTTGTTCTGTAATTTTTCTTTCCATTTATTTTTTTGCTTCTCCTTCTTTTATTTTAAATGTTGAGCATCTATTTTATGAGATAGTACCATGAAATATAAAATAATAATATGGGTCTAAAATCCATTAATTTGTGAAATGGATTCAGCATTTAATATAAAGAAGAGTGAATTAAATAATGATAGACTGCCTGTCAGAAAACAACTGAAAGGTGTCAGCAGAATGTATTCCATATACTGCTTGTACCAAAGTTGTCATGAAAATAGGCTGCAGCCTACCTCCTAGGCACAATCTCCACTCACAGACAAAAAATTCCTCAGAAGCTGTGCAACTGTACAACATGTATTTCCTTCATTCTTCACAAGAGCAAGCAGCTGCTTGAATTATGACTTTGGATTTAAAATAGGAAATATATCGAAATTCTCTAGCAATATGATATTTCAAGTCAAAAACCTTCTTAATGCACCAGGACTTACGTGAAACCTGCCTTTCATAACAATTCAAAATTTGCAGATTTTCAAAATTGAAATGTTCCTTGTTTGCTGTTCTCGCTGCTATTCTCTCCTTGTCAGCTCTAGAGAAATTTTGAAAACTTCTGTCTCCTTGATTCTGATGTAGATTATAGAGTGGGAGGTTTTGGTACTACAAAAACAAAGTCATTGCTTGCCTACAGTGTAATGAAAGCTACTGCATGAAACATGACTGTCACAAGTGATGAAGGCATTATCTAAAGCATTTGAGTTTATATTTGATTTTAGTGACTGTGCTGATTATAAAATGAAGAGTTCAATTCTAATGATATGTATGCATTCTCTGGGGAAAATAACTTTATTCACTGCCACTGTTCCTTTCTGCACTGACATTTCTGAATAAATAATAGCTATGAAATGTTAGGCCTGCTACTCTTATAGCTGGGCAAATTAAGAATAACTCCAGATAAATCTATGAAACCAATATAATCCTAATCTATCTCCATGTCTGTTCATGCATATTTCCCTTCCTGTTGTTTTTTACTTCCTTTCTCAATTTTACTCCTCACTACAATTTGAGTTGGAGCAATTTTGTACACCTATAACTAACAAACCAAAATTATCTCCAGCATTTCAAGGGAAAAAAATATGTAACACTACATCAAGAAGAAAGAGTAGTCTTCTATGGGAGTAAAACAGAATTACTTTTCAATCTGCTCCAAATTGCCTTCCTCTACAAATGCCATCATCCAGTTGGGACTGAACTTTTGCACAGGATGAATTCTATCTCATCTTCCCTATTCTGTAGTGACTCTTTTTTTCAACATTGATGATAAAGCTTTCAGAGAGTGTTTTCAGACGTTTCTGTACAGTGAATATTGTGTTTTTTAAAATGGAGAGCTTTCTCTCCCCTCTTAATTTGCTACTGCATGTGACCCTAATGTGCTCATCTCTGTCACTGTCTCATTTTGTATGTTTCCACACTAAGTGTTTTTCTTGCAGCTCCAGTTCCTGTGTTGCATGGCTATAGGAAGATATCTTTGTGTAAAAGAAAAATGAACAATTTTTTTTTTCATACTTACAAAGAAGCGATGGAAACATAATTCAGGTCTATCTTAAAATATTAAAACTCTTTGAAAGTCAGCAGGTTTTGGAAATGTAATTATAAACCAAATTTCATAATTTCAAAAAGAGGATGAAGATATTGAAAGAGGTTCTTGGAACTGATTACAAACTTACATCCACACTATCAACCATCAAAAGTATCCCAGTGTTTTACTTCCTTCCCTACAGAGACTCTAATGCCAAACCTATTGGTTTCTAAGCAAGGATGAGTACAGAAGAATTCTGTATGGATTCTTCTAATCCATAATTTTATTTCAAGATTCTAAATGTTAAGCTTCCTAATGGAGCTCTCACACTACTGTATAAGCTAGTTTTTTTTCTTTTCTTTGATTTATCCTTCCACTCTAGAGCACAAAAACTTCTTTTCAGAAGAAACACAGAGGGCATTTTTCATCAGATCAAAAGGGTTGAAATACTTTATACTGTCACTTCTCTGTCTGCTGAAGTTTGTCTGTGGTACTTCAGAGTCTTTTATAGGGTGCTTTTACTTTTTTCTGTAGTGGGATAGCTTCCCAAAATGTCCTTCCAGTTTTCCATTAAAGAGATGTGTGGGATGAGTAGATTTTGTAGCTGCTAAAGCCATTTATTGTTTTCCTGAATGTGGATTATATTTTGTTGCCTATAACAAGGCAGTCATGGAAAGAGATATCATCACTTAATATTTATGAATGTATAGTTTTCTTTTAATGGTGAAATTGATTCTTGTCCCTAGAACAGTTTGTTTTACTTCTAAAATGGAATAATAAACAAGATCACCAGATAGCTTTTCAGATTCCAAAAGTAAAAAATATCTGCTTATTAGCTCTTTTTTTATGTAGCTTTTTGAATCTTGTTCTTGATTTACAGAACATTCAATATGATAAAAGCCTCTACTTTTATCATATTCTCCTTGGTTGTGCAATTCATTTAAAGATCTATTCCATATTTCACTGAAGTTTATACACATAGATGTGGTTATGGATATGTGCATCTGTGTGAGTATTTATGGAATTGTCAGCCTGCAGGGAATTGCCTGTGACGTACACAGATTTATTTATCCGGTTTTTTGGAGCATAGTTTCAAAATAATTGCCAGGTGAGATTGAGATTTTATTGCTGGTCCTCTCTATTTCACAGCTTTGCTGAAGTGGTTTAATTATCAGCTATTAGAGGTGATAATTCATGCACCAAACCTGAAGGGAGCTTTAAAAAAAAAACAACACCTTCAATGCTAAAGAGAAGAGTTCCACATGCTATTTATACCCCTTAAACCTGCTTTTGCCATAGCAAACAATCCATGGTGTAGTGCTGCCTTTTTTTTTTTATTTTATTTTTGGTCATTTTGTACTTCAAGCTGTACTCACTGGCTGTGGTTTTGTCAAGGGGCTGGTGGGCTGTGTGACACCACAAATGGTGCAGCAGTGACACAGGCTTGCTGCTGATGGCTCACACTCCCTCCAGGGCAGAGCTCACTGCTGCCAGCAAAATACCAGCTGTGCCCTACTAAGGCCAGACACAGGGGATGCCTCTTGATGCTTGGGCTCAGGACTGATGAGTACATACAAGGTGCTGACCCTTAAACTCTCCTTCAAAGATAAAGTACTTGAGCAAGGTGTTTAACTGAAGCTGTTGGAAACCTGGATAAAATGGGGGAAATGGCACCACAAGGGAAGGCTGTCATGAGGAAAGCAGAAACATATCTGTACTTTGAACTATTCTGAAATCATACCAGTATCTATGTATCCTCCATGGAGCCACGTCAGTCTAATGTTTATGAAGTTAAAAATAATGCCATAATTTGTGTCTGATGTGAGGTATTGATAACATCTAGCACATTGATAAGATAATAACAACTAAGGTACTGTCAATAACAGCTTTTTTTCTTTTGTCTGTTTAATTTTTTTCCAAAGCTGAATGTCTTTGAATCCAAGGCTCCTCAAACCCAGGTAGCTCAGGCATCTTGGGTTTTTTTTCGTTTGTTCTATAAAGCTGTATGCACCTGAAGATGAAATCTCTACTTTCATCACTTGCTCCCGTCTTGTATTCTCAGTTTTTCTCTATTTACAAACCAAAAAGAAAATCTGGTGTGAGATCTAAGGAAAAGGTGAAAGTCTTGGTAGATTACAATTACTTCAATTAAATTGCTTTCTGAATTAAAATAATAAATGTTTTGCATTAGAAAGTGTCATACCTGGAGAAAAGTTGGTATTTTTAATCTATCTTTTGCATTTTGATGTAAGCTTATATAAGCATATGAAGTAGTAAAATTATCACTATGGTTAAAATCTTAAAATTCCTAATTAATTTTAAATGAAATGTCTTCCATTCTAAGCTCCCATTAAAAAAAAACCTCTCAGACATTGCTCCCTTATTTTTGCTGAAGTTTCAAGTATCAAAGAAGTGCACTGAATTAAAAAGAGTAAGAACACTAAAACAGAACCAAAAAGTAGAAAATCAGAAATAGCTTATACTTAAAAATATATATTTTAATTAGCAAAAATATGATAAAATTAATATAGAAGGAATAGAATAAAAATATACATGAAGAGGAATATAAACTAAATGTATTACTTATATTAAAAAGGAAAGTAAGTAAAATAAGAAAGCTAGGAAGGTCACATGACTTCATGTTACAGCAGCCCTCTTGTTAAAGCCAAGACACAGACTCATTTCTAATAATTCTTGTTTATCACAGCATGAAAAGGGTCCTGGTTTATTCCTCTTTACAGCTCAGCCATCCTGACTCCAACCACTCACTGACTGGCTGCAGCAAGCTCCTACTGTAGGTTTCTCTTGCAGCCTCTGACTGCTGGTTATTTCCTGCTAAACTCTGACTGTAGGGATTAATTTGCAGACTCTGACTGCAGGCTTTTACCTGGCTAGACTGTGACTGCAGGTTCCAATAACAGGCTCTGATTGCAGACCCAGACTGACCTCACAGCAAGGATTCTCTCACCCCAGGATCCTTCTTCTTCATGGTTCTCACATTCACGATCCTCCATAATCTCCCTTACCAGCTAACCCACTCCCTTTTATCACACTTATCTTTGTTGGATATAGCTGTGACTCATCAGGGGTGAGGCTGAATTGAATAATTAAGACAGCTGTTACTTATCAGGGACAAGGTCACCTGTATTCCTTTCTCCTACAACTTCAGTTTTAAATTTATTGATATTACATGTCAAGAAGTTTTTTAAAATTATACATATTTCAAACTCTCAATTTCATCCTGGTTTTCTTTGTTTTTTTCCATTCTAAAAGGAAATTACATCTCCCCAGTACATATTTTCTTTTATTATATTTCAAAATGTGGTTTAAAATAATATTCCCTATTTCTCAGTTTATGCAGTCACATTCAGTAGAATTGTGTGTTGCCATTTATTTGTTCTTCTGACTAGCATTTGGGAGAAAGAGGTTGCACTGAATGCCCTAATACTGCTTCAGCGACACCAAGGACTCCAGCATCCTGAAGCAGCAGTTGAGGGAACTATTGAGGAAACACCACAGCTGACACATTTCTTCAGTATTATTGAAGACAATGAGGCAAAATTATGCCCTTGACATTAAACATAAATTATGTGCTCTGGATTTTGTTCATGTGGATTGGCTAAATCCTTGTTCATATTGGATGATAGTACTCTGAGTGTGTTGTAAAGGGGTAGGGGAAAGGGAAGCAGATGAAAAGTAGAGAATTTTGGGGTTCTTCTATGGATAAAAATACATTTTTATTAACTCATTTTACCTCAGATGAGTATGTTGCGAGGATTTTTAGTTTAGCTTCTTATTGCAGCAGATGGGGATCCCAGCTGCTTGTTTCTTTCCATCCTGACAATCTGGTTATATCAGTTTTTCTAGCAGCTTGCATGTCGAAGGCTTAATCACAAAGAAAGAGGCTAGAAATATCCTGTCTTTAGAAAACAGAACTGAAGCTAGAAATCAATTTCCAGCTTGGGTCGTTGGTAGTGGTGATACCCACTAAGGGTGCAGGCAAGCTTTGTTAATAGAAGGGTGACCAGAGTGTGCCAGGGACACTTTACTTCTCATTAAGCAGCCTATAGTCCTCTTGTCCTACAAAATATAAGTGATCATCAATCCAAGAGATTTCTCATCATTGGGACAAAGGCAGGCTTTGCATTTTCGAGTTAAATTTTGAAAATTTGCTCAGTTTTATGAAATTTGAGGATTTTATTTAATACCAAGTTAAGGTAATTGGACAACATGAGCTGTATGGCTCAGCCTCTTAACCCAAAAGCCATAATGACAATTTATGTAGAGACCTGATATTTAATTGCAGCACTGATGGCTGTGGCTCCCTAACCAACTCTCTTGAGAAACTTTACTTTTGGGATTGTTCTTAACCTAATGAGACAGTGTCTAGATGGTATTGAATCAGGGAGAAAGACAACATGAATTATTGAATGATCTTGAAGAGTGAAAGAAGAAAGGGACAATGAAAAATTTTTACAAGCTAGTCACATTGAGAATGTCTTCTCTGTCTGGTAAAGTAGACATATAAGAAGAAAAGAACCCAAACAACTGCAAGACTACTCTCATGAAGTTTTGTGGAGCAGGATTTCAAAGTATTATAGGTAAGGTCTTGAACCCTTCTTCAGCTTCACATTTAAAATGTAGTCAATAGTCTAAGGAGTGAAATCTAAAAGGTTTGTTTAATGAAATATTTTCCATAGGACCTTTGCAGAAATGGGAGGAAACAAAGCATTAACTACAGTGAAAGATATGCAATTAAGTTATTTATCTAATGGTACAAAAAAAAATCTCTGTCTCTCTCTTCCATTACATTCTCTTTTCATACTAAGCAAGACAATCAAACCAAACCTTTTATAGCAGGTCATGAATTTAAAAAAAAATCCCATTTTTGAAACATTTAACTAGCATAAAGCATTTGAGGTCTGCTTTTTGAAAGTTTAGTGGATTCACTGCTGTGAGTTAAATTGACAAAATTTGTTTCTTTGGCATGGGGAATTCTATGTAGTGCTGTCTCTTCTGAAAATAATCAGGTGATAGCTATCTTAGAATAGCCATGCAAGGCTAGTAGAGATTTTGACCTTTATACCTCTGTGCTGCTGCTGCTGCTGCTGCTGCTGCAGTGTGTTCAGCTCCCCAGTACTGAGCACTAGCTGGAACAGCTGGAAGAAAGGAGAAGTCCTCTCTCCAGAAAGTGTTTGAATAGTGTGGAGCGTGGGGCCACATATTAAACAACTCTCCATCTCCATAACACTCTGCTTCATCTTCTCTGAGAGGTATATTGGGCTTTAACTGGATGAATGTTACCGCTATGAGTGCAGAGCGAGTGCTAATTCCTGAGGGGGCTGTTGGTAGCCTCTTTAGAGCTGTAGTAAATAATGACTAAGTCCATGAATTACACAGAGTTAATGCACTGAGGCTTGTGTTCTCTATATGCCTTGTCTTGCATTGTAGCTGGTCTACTATTACTGTATACTCTGCAGTTTAAAACAATGTTTAGGCAATCTTTGACCATGAAGAATCTCACAAGTGCTCTGCTCTGTTTGCTGAACCCCAAAGTGTGGACTGTTGCCCAAAATATGACTGAACTATTTAATATATTTTACTTTTTCAGCCTGGGAAAAAATCCCACAGGAACTGCTTTGCAGCAGAGCCAAGGTTGATTTTCTTGTACTATTTCACCTCTTCCAGTTCTAACCTGAAGTGGAAAACATGTTGGTGCATGAAAATTTGGAGATAATTTCCAAACACTTTCTCACTAGCAAAAAGGTGCAGTGTGAGCTCAGATTAGATTCCAACTGCTCTGCTTATTTGTCTTAGTGAAAGATTTGTCTCTTCTTCTAGCATGATAAATCCCAACAAAGGAAAACACAGTCTCCAAAAGCAGAGTGTACCTACCTGTGAGTGGGAATCACCTTACCTAACTTTATCAGTTATCTTCTCCAGGTTCCATCTGCAGGCAAAGGAGGGAAGCATTTCTAAAAGCTGAATCCCATCCTGACTGTTTAATGCAGGTGAGTAAATCTCAGTCTGGATGTGCCTGCCACTTGCTTTTTCTCCGTGCACAAGCTCCAGAGGGAACCTAGATAATCAGTTTAGACTATACAATTTTTAGATGAATGAAGATAAGTGTGATGACTCCTATCCTCAGGTGTGCGTCTGTGTGAGGAGAGAAAAAGCATAGGTGGTGAGAGAGATAAAAGATGGGCACCATTTAAGCACAGTGTGAGAGTTATCTTACAGTCTTTCTGTATGTGTTTGCTTATCTACTGTGTGTGGTTTTGTTAGTGTGATTTTCTTTTGATGCAGGATAACCACAAAAAGGGGTTGCAGAGCAAATGATGTTTCCGATCAGCAACAGGCAACTCTGCCAGCCATTGAATCCTGCTGAATATCCACCCAGAGGATCACCAACATCTTGGAAATCTCATGAGCAATACTTCAAAGCACAGACTGGCATCATGTTGCATGGCGCCTTAAGGGTTTAAATGGTTTGGAAGTGAAATCACTTCCATGGTTTCTGTGATTTGCATGTGAAATTGATTTTATTGGATTTATTTGATCAGGAGGCACAAGTGTTTCCCCAAGGAGTATAAATAAACATGTTACTAGAAACTGAGTAGATGTGATGAACCATAAATCTGGGAAGCAGTGGCTGAATGTTAGCAAATTTTACATAACTGCAGTTATTTTATAAGGTTTTGATTTTCTGTATCAGTTCAAGTTAGAGAAAGACACAACACTTTGAAAGCACAAATTGAATGAAATTCTGGTGGATGCCAAACCCCATAATTTTCAGAAATATGTTCCTGGCTTTGAAATCTATTAATACTTTGTACTTGAAACCTAGAGATGTTGCTTCCTCTGACTGATTAATATTTTTCTTTGAAATGTTAACATTTATTATTTATCACTGATCCCTATTTAAAAGCCCATTTTTCTCCCTCAGTTATGACAGTGGAAAGCTCAAATCTATTACAGTGAAGGCTGTAGTCCTCAGCATCTTTAATTGCTCAGTTGTGGCCTGTACCCTCCTTGCAATGTAGTGTCTCTATACAGACAAAACAAAGTAGTACCAGCTGCTGATGCACCTGCCAGGCTCTGTGTGGGGATGTCATACCTCTTGAACTTCCTCATCTTCTGTGATGACTCTTGTTACCATGTTATTAGCTTAAATGTCCTGAAAATTAAACATTTTTTCCCTTCTCATTTTATAGAACAAGTAATGGGAACTTCAAATGTCCACTTGTTATGGGTTCTCATAATGTCTGTGGTCTTTGTCTTTCTTTAAAGCCTATCAGCTGTCCTGCAAGGAGAGGCCAGCCTCAGAGGTCACTTTCAAGCAGACCTGACTTTTAATGGCAGAAAAATATGTAGAGCATCATTCTTATAAAAAGGAATTAATCTCACCTAAATTTAGTTGGTAAAAATTAGGTTTCTGGTCCCAGCCTGTCAGCCAGATCCTTTTATGGTCAGTGGAGAAGGACATGCTCTTCCAGAGGCTGATTTAGTAAGACAAGTGCTGTTCTTGTTTCTTTGTCAAAAAAAAATTTTGAGATAGGAGTATTTTTTTTAATCATAGCTGTCTACCAGTTCTATGTGCAGGATGATAAACTGATGACAACCACTATGAAACAAATTAATCAGCCCAGTGCTAGTTCTTATATATGAGTTTGTTCTAAAGAGGAGTCAGTTTCCAAAGTTTCAGTGTTACACAAGTTCTTCAATAAGATGTGAAGAACTAAACCACAGGTAATTAGAATCTAAATTATCTCCTTATTTAATATTCAAGATGAAATATTTTCTTATGTTTAGATTTCAAATTTAGGGGGAAAATTACTATTATCTGCAAGGTTCAAAATCAAGGGTAATGTAGCTTGCAAAGTAAAAAGTTCTACAATAAAAAGTTGACACAGTAATTTAATTGAAAGATTTTTGGTTTGGAAAAGTATCATTATTTGAATATTTGCATATAAAAACACAAAAACTCAAGAAAATATTCTTATTAGCCAGGATGGACACTCCTCACATAAGAATTGGTATTACCCCCTGTGGCTGTTACAGTCTTTAATTGGTGTATGCAATTTCAGTTGCTTGGTAACAACAACTTAGAATTTCCACACTTCTGTGTGTTTAAAATATCAGCCTAAAAATCAGAGTTTTCTTTAGGAAAAACATCCAAAGCCAAAAGAAGACAAGTAAAAGTGTTGAGCATAGAAATTTCACAAGTATTTAGCATTTTCCTCTAATTTCCTGATGCAAAATTAAACAGTGTAAGTCCATTATTTGGTTTTGGTTTGGGTTTTTGGTTTTTTTTTTTTTTTTTTTTTTTTTTTTTTTTTTTTTTTTTTTTTGTTTTTTTTTGTTTTTTTTTTTTTTTTTTTTGTGCATGGAATTCCCAAATAGAAAGGAAACTTCATAACAGGAAAATGGAAGCCATGTCCCTGTTCACAATTCTAAATTTGATGGTTTCACTGTTTCCAGTGAAGTTTTTGCCTTGGAGAGTCTTGACCTTCACCTAACAAGTTGAAAAGAACTCCTCCCTCATATCAGCTGAAGGTAATTGTGGTTGCTTAGGTGTTGGGCCATGCCAGGTCATAGGATTCCATACTGTAAATTACTACCTGTGGTCTGCATATACTTGGAGTTATTTCTGACTAATTATTGCTTTGAACTAGAAGCATTCACATTTTTTTACTCTGTTATTTTCCTTTAAAATATTCCTTCTAATTTTCCCTTTCTGTGGTATGCAACATTTTTGAAAAGTAGACTGCTTATTCGCTGGAAATGCTTGTGAGGGACAGGGTCCATGATACTGTTTTTTCACACTCCTGTGATGATTTGCCCAAAGCCATGTGCTCTTGCTCACCTTAAACTTCATTTCTAAGCTTTTGAGGGTCTTTGCCATATTCATCACAAAACATTCTGGTCCCTGAATAGAATTTTGAGACACCATGGATGTGAATAATAAATGTCTTTTATCTTTACAGAAAGTCACTAATCTTATGGTGCTCTTTGCTCACCTTCAGATCCAGCATTACCTCATCCATCAAACTCTTACCTTCCCTCATGTTTAAAAGCAAAACCCACAGAAAACTAATAATCAGAAAAACCCTCTGTGAGAAACAGAATGACACGAGCCTCACAGAGCCATTGGGAAACAAGCCCGTTGCTTTTGCTGAGTTTCATCTATACTTAGCATTTTTGCCATGACTAATCCATTCTTTCACTCTAAATTTGCCATGGCAAAACGACATGCCTGGATCTTTATACTGAACACCAAACATAGCTAAACCCTTCACGTGCTATCAGGGAGCTGCTTGCTCTCACCACCAGAAAGGTCATGTCAGAATGGTCAGAATACAGAACAGCCTGGGATAGAAGGAAGTGACATATTGTTATGCAGAAATCACCCTTTTCACTTGTGTATGAAATTACAATGTCTATATGCATCACTCTCTAAAATAAGACCAAACCATATGGAGAGATTTTAACCTCTCTCCCATAGCAAAATTGCATTACACCACTGTAATTCTCATCCGCTTTTAACTCTTGCAGTTACTGCAGTTATGTGCACAAACAGTCTGCAGTGTTTCTTCTTCCTATTCCTTAGCTGGGTGTTCAGAATCATGCACAATTCTGTGAGAATAATATCACATAAAACTCCTTAAACTTGAACTAGCAAACAACAGAAGGAAGATAATGTTTAACCTCTTACACAACCATGATAGAAAGTCAGAAAAAATAAATAAATGTGGTATTTGGTCTTCCATCTGTTCTATTTTTCCAGAAAAAAGCAAACCATGGACACTGTTGTGGTTTCTTGATTTGACATATGTTCCCATTTTTGTGAGAGAAGGCAAAGTACAAATGAAATTCAGTAGATTGTCTCCTTTGAACTGTCCATTTCTCCTCAGATTATGGAGAAAAGCTCTACTCCTAGTATGTAACAGAATACTCAAGCCAGACTTTTACAATGTGCAGTAGTTTGGACTTTCTTTGTGACCTTTCTCTTGATTAAGCTTCTGTGATGATAATGAGAGAATAAATCACCTCTGTTAATTATGAAGTACATGCTCAACTGCTTAGCTTGTACAGCAGAGCAGAACAAGAGCACAGCCTAATGTTTCCTGTGCCTTAGAGATACTGTTAGCTTCCACCAAGGCTGTGTGTCTCGGCAACAAACCCTTATGGGATGTGCTGTGCTCCTCCATGAGGAGCCCACCCTTCCCTACTTACTGCTGGGGGCTGCACTCATACCTTGTGATTGCTTGAAAAATGTGCAGCACCTTTAAAATGTTCATCACAGATGGTTCATTGGACAAGTCTCTTGCCCTGGCTCACAAGCAGAGGAGAAATTTATGTTTCCTACATTTTTCCTATAGCTGCTCAGCAGAGGTTAGGACAGAGCCTCAGGCATGTTCTAAAGCTTCACTAATGTTTTCCATATCTGCAGAAATAGGGCCAAGTCTAAGTCCCTTAGCAGTCTATGGTGAAACTCACTTTGAGTATTGGGACAGATACTTGGCCTATGTTCCTTAATTTGTGTTATCTGGTAGTCCCTTGTGCTTGAGGAATAAACCATTAGGGCTGGATTTATATATCCCCTAAGAAAGAATGAGAAGTAACTCAGAATACAGAGGAAAAGGAGAAAAAAAGAAACAAAGCTCCAAAACACTTTATCATGGTACTGACAGCCTGCAGAGGAGAGGAATGGGGTTGCTCTGTTGTACTCTCAGTCCTGGAGGACCTAGTGAGGGAATCTGAGCATCAGGCTTGGCAAGGTTGCTCTGCATTGCTGTGAGGTAGGGTGGAGCATCCTGCACTGGGTCACACGGTGAGCAGAACAAATTTGTAAACTTCTTCCTTCTTCAGAACATACCAAACCAGTGAAAGCATGCATAGCCTTAAGCTCAACTGTCCATGCTGGTAAAATTCTTTCTGTGATAGCTTGCTTTGCTTTCTTCATTTTTATTTCCCATCTTGATGGTAAGTTTCAACTTAACAAAAAAATATTACCTTTATCTAGATTGCATAGATATGCAATTTTATCAGTCCCCCTTCTGAAGGGTGTAGGAGAATTGATAAGGTCCAACTTAACTGGCCTGCAGCTGTAAGATATTGAAACTGGGGTCATTCCTGTGTACCAGAAGAGCAAAGCCAAGAATATTCTGCAGGACAGACAGTTGGTGACTCAGGAGGAGGGACTTTGAGGCTGCCAGCGTCCCTTTCCCTATTGGGTTCCCTGAAAGCTAGATAGTGTAGTTGATTTATTTTCCATAAAGGACCCTACATTCCTTGGCATCCTGGTTAAAGTACTGCAAATTGAGATAAGGTGTTTGTATGTGTGGGGTTGTGGTTTGTCATTTGTCTTTTGCTTCCATAGATTTAGCTTCTGTTTGGAGCTGCACGAGCTCACTCAGAGAAAATACTACTCTAAGAGGTCATTGCAAGGAATACAGTAGACTATGTCTATTATTCCTAGAATTTGTTACCTTCACTTGCCCAAGAAGTTAATCTTATCATCCAAGCCAATGATGATGCGGAGGGAACTAGGAAAATAATTTCCAGGGTTTTTAGAATGATCAGGCTATCATAAGCCTCAAGATGACTGGTTACTCCAAAAGCATCATTTTTGGGCTTGACTTTTGGCTCTGTCCTGGCTTAGGGAGGGAAGTCTGCCCAGTGCATAAGGGCTTCTCAGGGCAGAAGTTATCTCTAGCCACTTGGGAAGGTGTCCAAGGGTGCCAGTTGTGTGGCCATGGACCCATGGAGCACTGCTCCACCCTGAACTGCAACTCCTCTATCTTCACTAAGTTTCTATAACCATTACTGTCAGACCATCAACTTAGATATGTGGGCTGAAAAGTATGTGAGTCTTTTTTCCCCTCCTCTTTCTTTAAGTGTGCATGTTATTTTGTGTTCCTGTTAGAGAAGGCAGATGGAAAGATTTACACCTTGCACTTGAAGCTGAATGTGTTGACATTTACTGTAGACCTTAGAGACTTTATGTGTCTCAACTGTCTCAGACTAAGCTTCAAGGAAGTCCTTGCCTAGACAATCTTTGCCTCCTCAGAGAAAGTTCTCCTCCATTAGGACAACAGAGCTGATGCCAGATTGGAGTTATCTTTTCCTCTGAAGTTTGTACTGAGCAAACACTACAAATGAACTCAGTCTGCCCAGAATCAACCCTGCATATCCCATTTAGCAGAATCATAGACACATAGATTGTTTTGTATTGGAAGAAACCTTAAAGATCATCTGGTTCCCACACTTTTCCATGGACAGCTTTCACTAGAACAGGTTGCTCAAAGCTCCATCCAGCCTGGCCTTGAACACTTTCAGGGATGTAGCATCAATATTTCTCTATTCTAGTGTCTCATCACCCTCACAGTTAACTTCTTAATATCTAATATAAACCTACCCTCTTTCAATTTAAAGCCATTCCTCCTTGTCCTGCATACCCTTGTACAAAGTCCCTCTCCAGCTGTCTCATAGTCTTCCTTTAGGTATTGGAATAGGATGCTATAGGGTCTCCCTGAAGCCTTCTCTTCTCCAGACTCAACATCCCACATCTCTCA
Organism: Acrocephalus scirpaceus scirpaceus; assembly: GCA_910950805.1. Taxonomy (NCBI): domain Eukaryota; kingdom Metazoa; phylum Chordata; class Aves; order Passeriformes; family Sylviidae; genus Acrocephalus; species Acrocephalus scirpaceus. Next base: position 31,148,560 of record OU383778.1, read on the forward strand.
GCCTGTCCTCACTGGAGAGGTGTTCCAGTGATCATCTTCAGGGCCCTCCTGTGGACTCACTGAAGACTTCAGTCCTGTACTGAAGACTTCAGACCTGGATGCAGCACTCCAGGCAGGTCTCTGCAGGGCAGAGGAGAGGGGCAGAATCATCTCCCTCCACCTGCTAGTCACTCTGATGCAGCCCAGGATACAGCTGGTTTTCTGGGCCATGAGTGCACATTGCTGGGTCATGTCCAACCCCTCATCCACCCATTCCTATCCCAAATCTCAGAGCTTCCCTCCATTCATTCTCTTCCCAGCCTGATTTTGTGCTTGGGATTATCCTGACTCAGGTGCAGCATCTTGCACTAGGTCTTGTGGAGTTTCATGGGGTTGACATGGGCCTACCTTTTGGGAGGCTGGTAATAGAGATTCTCTCTCCTCTGTTGGTGTGCTGCATCCCAGCAATGTCATTTTTACTATGGTTGATATTTGCATGAAACCAGCAGATTTCATTGCACCCGGTACCTCTGTTATGAGCTGAAAGCAGGCAGGGGTATCAGTTGTGGAGATTTTCTTTTTACATTTGTGATTTTAGTTTGCAATATGTGTTTCTCTAAACAAGAAGAGAGATTGATTTTCATATGTGAAAGGATTTACTACCTGCAATATTGCACTGAAGTAGTAATATTTTTTGACCACTCTTGGAGTGAAATATGTTAGTTCATATTTTTAAAGACTGTGAGAAAGTCAGAAATCATGGCAATAAAATAAAGCTGTTTGTTATTCAGAGAAGAATGTTATTAATAGGAATATATTATGGATAAGGGGATAATTCAGTCACTGTACTAACTAAATGTGCCTGTGTCAAGGGCAGGACTGAGATGAGGTATCTTTTTTTTTAATTCATGTTGTTTGTGAACTTGTATGTAGCAATGTTGAAACAGGAGTCTGTATTGCCTGTGAAGACAGACATGGACATGGGCACAGGGTTGAGAATTGATATCACGTTATGCAGCTGTGCTGCAGTCTTTTCAAGAAAGGCTGCTTCTATAGTATTAAATAAAGTCAGCCACACCTTACCCTCTGCTCCTTAGAGCAAAGAACCTGACGTAATTTGTCTGCATCTTTGGCATTTTGGTCGTTGCAAAATACAGTGGCCACTGAATACCTTTCCTGGGCCTCAGGTTCCCCAGTGCCCTCCCCGTCCCCTCAGAATTGACTGGGTCAGTGTAGCACCAGCCCCAGAGAGCCATGGGCAGCTTGTGACAACCTTCTGCCTGGACCCTTGGCCCTCCTCCCTATGCTGATATATTTATTTTCCATCTTTGCAAAGTAGCAGATATTGATTTTTGCATTTGTTTGCTATTAAAAAAAAAAAAAAAGGTCACTGAATAGGTGCCTCATTTACATCCTCTTTTTGCATCATTGTTGCCAATCTATATATTCTATTTGACATTCTACATGTAGATTCTTATGTAATGAGGGCTAATTTATGTTCTCAAATTTACTTTCAGCCACAGCTCTATGATATGTACTTACAAGAGATACTTTTCTAAGTTTAAGTGTCCTCTTGTAATGTGTTCAGTGAGAAGGAGACGGATACAAAGAGTCCTTGGGAATAAGGAAAAATAAGAAAAATTGGGATTTTTCTCTAGAATAATGGTCTAGATGAGCTTATCCTTCACCATCAACATAACAGATAGTATAAGAAGATTGATCTAGTTAGTTGAGGTTAACCACACACGTCCTGGGGTGCTGAGGATCCCTTATTGTTGCTTTCTGTGACATTAGATTCACAGTTAGAATAATTGCTGCTACTCACATTTTATGTGTCATATTTCACATTACTGTTATTTTGCACTTATTGGGTCATATTGCCAAAATGAGTTCACGACCTGTCATCTCATGTGCAGCTCCAGCTGGACTACTCTCTTCTGACACTTGCCTTTGGAATGTGTAGTGTCCTAGTGTAAACAAATGAGGTTCCTTATGTGAAAAAAATGTTCCCAAAGGGAAGAAAAGGTTCACAATCAGACTTTTATTTTATTGTACATGTTAAAATCTGATTATTAGAGATACTTCTACCCGAATTAAGGTGCAAATGAGACCATATGCTGAAGTCAATAATATGGATTTTATTTAATAGGGATGTGAGATAGAGATAGAAGGAAATAGAAAAGAGCAGAGACATGGGGAGAAAGAGAGTGAGAGAGAGACAGATTAAGTAGAAAGATAGTCACCACCACAAGGATCCAGATTGTCTCATTGGTCCTCTTTTCCCTGGCTTCTTGGGGTCCTGTGAAACAGAGCTCAGTGGGTTAGCATATGTTCAGGTACAGTGGGAACACCCAAGCACCTCCCCTGGAGGGGAAAGGTTTGCACTGTCTTTTGCAACACTGTGGATCTTGCACAGTCCATGGCGGAAGGCCATGAAACAAGTCTGGGGGAGCTTTGGAAGCCTTTGATGGTTTATGACACCTTCTAAGACATGACATGTCAGGGTAGTTGAGCTGGTTATGCCCCACCAGGAGGGAAGAATACCCTCAAGCCTACCTGTGAATGTGAATGTCCCTTGTGAATTTGACTTTCTGGAACAGGGAGAGTGAAAGGAGGAGTTTTACAACAGAGCCAGTTGTGTAAGGGAGGACAATTGGCATAATTGGCGTGGCAAAAACCACCATCCTGCCTCTGCAGAGTTTACTTCTTATCTGGCTCAAAACCCACCTTGTAACTTCTGGGAATGGGTTATGTGCACCAGAGGCTTCACCACACACTCAAAAACTCTCCTCCCTCCCCTCAGTTGGGCAGGGGGAGAGTGTGCACACCTGGCCTTATTAAATGGCTGATTGTTTTGATTCATTAACCATTAATATTTCAGTCTGTCATAGTCCAAATTCCCAGAATCCAGAAGGCACATTTTGTGGGGGATGGGCTTTGGTGGTTTTGGCTGAGCAGTTGCTCCTTTGCACAGTTTGCTACTGCAGGCAAAGTCCTTCAGTGATCTTAACAGTGTTTGAGGCAATGATGATCTTTACATCTCTAACAACATGCTTGGAGCTAAGTCCATTCCTGAAGAGAAAGCATCTTTTTCTCTTTTCCTGCAAAATAATTGTAAGATGTTTAATTTTATACCCTCTAGGCCATTTATGCATGTAGCAAAATTATTTATGAAAAATTTATAAATCTGAATGTGACCCATAAAGCAAAACGATTACAGTGATTCTGACAGCAGAAAAAGTATTTCAAAAGATGTTTCACACAAATCATACAATGCTCTTTTAACTATTTTTGATTAGCTGGATTAGATCTCCTCTTTCTCTAGGAAGAGAGATGTGACATGATACATAGAGGGGGACACAGTTCATTCAATGTGACAGCTCAGCCCATAGGTGAGGGAAAGGATATTTTTCAAGTCAACGTTAGCTATGAAGCTACTTCTCTAAACTGAATCACTAAAATTTCCCATGGTGGCATCACAGAGAAGATAACCAGCTTAATAAGACTGCATAACCTTCTCAATCATATCACCTTTGACATTACTGACATAACTGGATGTCAGCCATGGAGTTGTTTCTTTAAGTTTCTCTGCATATGCACACATGGGATTACTGTGTGTTCTTTTATCTCAATGCTACTTGCATTATGAGTCTTATGAAATCATGTGGATGCCAAAGTACTGCAGTTAATAGGATTAATAAAGGCTGCCACGAAATTGACATTTTTTACAGACTCAAAACCAGTTTTATAGATTTCCACTTTATTTTTATGTCTGACACTTTCCACAGCATGATGGATAATGTTACAGTGACAGTAAATAGAGTTGACAGTAGAAAGACTCCTCATGGAAGGCAACATTTTTTTTAATGGTTCATCTGTTGGATATCTTGCGGACTTCACTCCAGGTTGTAACCATTTTCATGCTATAACCAGAGGGTCATGTGGACTGTGATTTTACATTGCAGATTTAGCTAACACAGAATCACAAGGCTTGTGCAAAAGTGATTTTTATTGCAGTCCTCTGAAGAATTTTCACTACACTCTGACTTTGTGGGGCTTTCAAGTTGTTATCTATAATGGTTTCATTTGAGTCAACTGCAAAGCAAAGAAAGAAGTCAGTTGCAGAGAATAAAGAGATTCTGATACTGAATAAGTAATTAAAAAGTAATTAAAAATGAATTATATGGTAGAAGCTGCCCAACTTAACTAATTTTGCAATAACTAGCCACATTATAATGTTTTGTCTGTATCCAGGTGTTTGGGCATCACAGTAATGAGTGGTAGGGAAACACAGAAAATTCATATTAATTAGCAGTTCAAATAGATGATCAGAAAAAACTCTCAAGAGCACCTTTTCACTAATCCCATTTCTTATTATTTGCTTTGGAGCTGCCTGACTAGTCTACATGGGAGATTGTAACTGCCATGACCATAGACAAGTAAGGCTCAAAATTTGGAGAATGATAAAATAGAATATATATTAATAGATTAAAATTTGCAGAATAGATTTCAGATAAACATGAGAAAGTGCTTATTTGTTCCTTACGGAATGATGGCTTAACCAAAAGATCCTGGGAATAAATGTCTATTGTCTCCTCTTTTTTGCAGCTGATTTTGTCTCAACAGACGGTGCCATCTGACATTATCCCAAGGTTTGTACTAAAACACAGTCGAGGGAAGCTCAGTGTATTCATATGTAAAAATGATTAGCCAACAGTATGATGAGTCGCCACACTGGATCTGTGTTTCACAAAGTTCAGCTTCCGACCTTTTTAGTGTAAATATGATACGATTGAAATGTGCTAGACATCTACATTAAAACTTGGATTCAGTCATTTTACCTTCAGTTGGAGGTTTGATGAATTTTATGAACATTGCAGTGCTCGAGGAATATGCATCTGTTAGTGCTGTGCTCCTCATGAAGGTAAAGAATGCCAAAGTGTTCCCTTTCCTAAGCTCTAAGCACAGCTTCTATGATCCACATCTTGGTATAAATCCGAAAAAGAGCGTGAAATATCACAAACTGGATTTTTAGAGACATTCTTTTTGCTTGAATTCGTATTTTTCTTTGGCTGGCTAAAAATAACCACATTTACTAGTGTAATGGAAAACAAAGACCAAAAAGGTGTGAACGTAGAAACCTAGGCAGGTAACGAGGTGAATATACGTCTTTTCTCAGAGGAAATTTCTTTATGATTTTCTCTAACCTGTACACCTACTTAAACAATTAATCTTAAAAGTTTTTCTGGGTTTATCTGTTCTTTCCACTAGCACTTCTCTCTATTGCCAAATAATATTTGACATTTTGAGAAAGACTTCAATTTAATGAAAATTTCAGGGCAAAATTCTAAATTTAAACACACTGGCGCACAGTTGAATTATCTCAGTTTATGCTTTGTATATCCTCATATTACATAGATCTAAATGTCATTTATTTCTACTCAACTATGATCTTGACTTCTCCTTCTTTGCATGAATGAAAGTTTTTCCAAAGAGTCTAGGGAGATGTTGTTTTAAACCCATACATATATACATGCATTAAAAAACCAAACAACATTTAAAAAGACCTTCTAAAGCAGCATTATTCTGGTAATAAAGGTATCCTTTTCCATGAATCATTACAATTATTTGCAGTTACAGCCACAGAAGGTTCAGCATTTGCTATATATCCTCAGCAGATATTTCCAACTTGATCCCAATTATGAAGTCATTTTGCATGATTTTCCCCTTGACATTACTTCTAATACAGTGTCATTTTCATTAAGACCTCAGGAAGTGCCAGCATATACACGCTCATGAATTTAGGCTGTCTCTATATATTAATTAATTAATTATTCAAATTTTATTTTGTTTTTGTTCCTCTTTATCACTATATCCTTTTAAAGGAACAAAACAATAAAATACTAATAACAGCAGTTCACAAGTCATTGAAACTTGTTAGACTCGCAAAATTTTTATCTAAATACAAGGAAGAGGCAATTATTTAATTGGATTTAGAATCAGTGGGACCAAAAGGAAAAAGTTAATCCAATGTAGTGATCAAAAATCTCTTGTATCACCATTCATAACAAATCTCCATACATATTTTTCTGTATTAACTCTAGCTTACTGAGTTGCTGAATCTGTTCTGAAATGTGTGAATTTGATTTTCCTGTAGCTGGTCACGTTTTGATAAACACTTGCTTTTGAAAATGACAATAATGACAAAGGAAACAGGGGCACTGCAAGAGCTGAGAGGAGTTCCCAACAGCACCAGAGCTGGTGGGAGTTTTTCTCAGGTGAAATGGCTTACGTGAGGTTACTGTAGACTAAAGATTTTTCATCTGTGAGTGGGATTTTGAAGAGTTAGGAGGGAGGGTCAGGGTCCTTTTTTGGCATGATGCTTGACAGCTTTTGGTTGGTAACAGAACATAGCTGCAGCCTATTAAAGTGAGAATGAAGGCATACTGGGGCCTCATTTAGTGCTGGGACTTGCTGAGCAGAATAAAATGAGCTGTGTTGTCATATTGGAAATGAATAGCCCTGTATCTGAAGAGAAGTTTGCCTGGTTGTTTTTAGGAATGTTTTGTGGTCTCTTGAGGGCTAAGAAGTCAAAATACTTAGTGTTTGGGGTTTTTGCTAATTTGCACACTTATTCATTTCTCTTGTGGATAGCATGGAGATCTTTTATTTATCTGATGAAAATGCCTGAGCCTCTAAACTTTCACTGGTTTAGCTTTTTGTGTCTGCACTTGAGACAAATGTATGAGCTAGAGAACAGGAGACAGACCTACATGGTCCTGCCCTCTCTATCTTCTGAATAAAAATCTACCTCCTTTGTACCAAGTTAAGCGTCTCTTTGCTCCTGAACATTTGCAGTAGAATAAAGAGTAAACAGTTACTTCCTAAACATCCATAACAGTAATGACTGTACATATTTTTTATTCTACAGGCTGAAGACCCTTAGTCTATTAAGATATCCCTTAGAGAGATGTGTTTTTTGATTATGTTCTTCTTGGAATATTTCTTGGGTTGGTTGCTTTTTTCTACTTTTTAAGAACTGGGAGCAAGTATAAAGCATAATACCTGAGATCTGGGCAAACCACAGATTTATTCAGCATGAATGTGTATATACTCTCCTTATTCTGTACTTCTCTCCTAATGAGTCCTACTGTTTAAATGACTTGATTGTTATTAATCAGTGAGGTGATAGATCCATGAAATTACCTATTATAACCCCATGATCCTATTACTAATTAGCATCAGTCAGAGAAGTGGTGTTGAATCCGATTTCACATGTGTTCGGTCAGGGTTTTCTCCACGTGCATTAACTTACATTTTTTCTACACTGATCAATAAAATGACTGATGAAAGTCAGTCCTGTAAAGGAATGCAACTCTTCAGAAGTGGACCTCAGCTCTGCTTTTATGAATATTTTAGAAAACTTCTTTTCAGGTCCCTCCAATCTTTTTTTCTGTGACCTATGTGAGTAGGGAGACAAGAATAATATTATTTCACTAGTGGCTGTCAGAAATAAGAAATCTAATTAAGTCTCTCTTCTAGGTGTGTATTCTGTCTTGGGGAGGTAGACATCAAGATAAAGAATAATTAAAATGAAAATAGAAGTGGTTTTGTCTGGTTCAGAAGCATTCCTAAAACAAAACCCTGTTGTCCTTGTGGCTGCAGTACCATCTCCAGAAACTGCTGTGCAACGCCAGCCTGGCAGCAGGATTACACCAGGGTCAGCAGTGAGAGGTGCCAGGGGACATGCATGAGTTGCAGCCCACCAGCCACAGAAGGGACAAGCTGTAAGCAGCCACCACGGCTGTAGGGTTTTTCCAAGAATTGCAGTTCATCTCTGCACTTTTGGGGTAGGCTTTTGCCATATCTCTCTAAGGTGTGGGGCTGGAAAACTACTGCACTATTAGTTTTTCATCTCTTTGATTGCTATTCGTATACAAAGAATGTGAAAGGGCTGGGTATAGGGTGTGACTTCTTCCTGTTCAGTCAGATTCAGAATTTTGGTTACAGGCAGCTCAAAGTCTAATTTCTTGCACATCATCTCAGGTCAGAGGAAAGAGCTATTCAGGAAACTGCTGTCAAAGGTTCCTCTGAAATTCTCTTCCATCACTTCAAATGAAATATAGTTTATTAAGACTTTTTAAATCAGACTCTATGAAACAATTTGAAAACATGAAAAATGAAATAAAAATTTTCATTTAAAACATTTAAGATAAAATTAAAGTGCTTCACAAATTTTGGAACAATGTTTTGATTTAGTTTTTTTTTTATCTAAGGGAGTCATTTCTGATTAAACTTATTTTATCCATATATTAAAGATATTCAGAAACTTGATGACTAGGATACAGTGTTTATGTTCAGGAAACAAAATACCATAATCTGACTATTGTAACTTTCTGATACATATACCTTTTTTTTTTTTTTTTTTTTTAATCGGGAAACATTGAAGTATTTGTTTCTATTCCAAAAATGGAAAGAAAGAAAATCAAAATGGCAATTGTCTTTGTCTTAGCTCATTTCTATATGTGGAAATTCCTGGCATAGTCCCTCATCTCCTGCTGAGGCTATAGTCAGCAACTTGAGGTTTACATGGTACAAAAATACTGTCAAGGTTTAAAGGACATTAAATAAAGCAGTTCATCAAATTCTTTTACCTTACAAATGATTCAGATATTTGACAGTAAAATACTGGTGTGTTTAAAAAATAATAATAATAAAAGAGGCATCATGTAATCTTAATATCTTGAAGGGGAAAAAATCAGTTCTGGAAGACCTCAGTCACCTAAGAGATCTGATTTAAACTCTGAGATTAGTTATGTTGTAGCTGCTCTTTGGTGTCTTGATCTTCCAATTGCTGTGACTGAACAATTTTGAACTGTGAAAACTGTATCTTTCTGGGGACCTCAACTTAAGGACAAACTTTCTGGACTCTGGATGTTCGAAATAACTTCAAAACTAAGGTAACAGTGCAGTGGCAGAGCCTGGAGTTTTGGGACTGATGAATAGCGTCCAGCAAGCAGAGATGTGCTTGCTGGGGTGCCAGGTGGATGCAGTAACCTTGGGCTGGTTCACTGCTCTTAATAGCTTTGTGCCTTCACCACTCTCCTGCTGTCATCCCACTAGTCCACCATTGCAGGTGATGCAAGACAGACAACTTTTGGTATGCTCTCCTGTGTCCTCTGCCAATTTCCTATAATTAAAACCCTCAAAACCATAATAGAAAGGCTTTTCAGAATGTTGTAGTTAATCAGGAAAGCTATTTATGAAGGCTGAAATGCTGAAATATGCGCACAGGAGACAGTAGGGACATGACACTAGAGGGGTCCTTCCGTTCTCCACTAGTGCCTAAAAAAAAAAAGAAATTACTGCAGAATGGCTACTCCCCAGCAATGTCAGTTAACAAGAAAAAAAATTCTCTACTGTGTTTTTTTTTCCCCCTGTGTTAGGACAATATAATGGTATTGGAACTATATTGCAAATTCTATTTTAACTATAAAAGTGCTTTGTGAAGAGGCAGGTGAAGAGTCAATCAGTTTTAATTTTTATTTGTAATTTGTTTTAGCTGTAGCCTCTGTCATATATGACTGTTGAAATAATTCAAACTTTGCTCTGAGAGGACTGTTTATCAAAAAAAAGTGAATGACAATTCTGATTAGAAAAAAATCTGGAACATGTTAAACCTGTAATGGAGAGTTATATGGTGTGATTGCCTGTAATATTAAATGGTAGAACCTGATTCCTCAGGTAATTTCTTGAAATGTAGTCAGGTCCCCCATGTCCCTAAATTTGTCTTGTGCTAGACATTGAATTTGTTTTTTAAGTGCTGCCTTGTGATTTATTTTAAAGGCCTTGAGTCTGTCAAGCACTTTCTTTGTCTGGACATTTGGACAAAGTGTTGTCACCTGCAAATACTGATATGCCTGTTTAGCTCTTTTCCAAAGAACCTTATTAACTGCAGTTTCCAAAATAGCTCAGCACTTTTTCACTGTAAGTTTCTAATTTGGGAGTAAATTACATATTTCTATCTGCTGTAGTTTTGTCAATCACTTGCTGATCTTACAGCAGAGTATTCAGTTTTCTTTCATGATTACTCTGTTTTCTAATTGGTTCCCAGGGAAATACTTTTCCAATTAAATACATTGTCTTTCAAGTGAACTTATTTATGAAATGGTCTTCATCATTCATTGTTTAACACTCTTGATGCATTACAATAAACTAAAGAAGTACAATTTTCCATAGTAGAAGCTCTGCCAGCTTGGCCTCACAGCATTCTTATTTTGGTGATTTTCTACTTTTGTCTTAATTATCCTTCCAAAAACTTTTCTGAGGATTCATAGCCTGTAACTCTGAGAATTCCCTGGTTTCCCTTTTTGGAAAGAAAGAGCAATTTTTGCTACCCTGCCATTCTGTGTTTTTTAATGAGCTATTCTGTATCCTTTGTTAGAAACAGCAGCTAGGCTTCTAAGAGATCTCCTGGAGGGTTGCCATCAGTCAGGTGACATGCTGCTCTTTAATTTATCAGTCTAATTTTCCTACTCTTCTTATTTTGACAGATCAGCCTGACATAGTGTGCTCTTTATTTCCTGATAAGGATAGAGCTTGGATAGGTATCTTGGCTGTATTTGCTATGTTGAAGACCGATATCGAACTTTTGGTGCACTGTAATGCTGTTCCTAATATCTAAACTCAACTTCTTTTTGCCTGTCTTTCTCTATGTTTTGCAGTCAGGTTCTTTGTTATTATGTAAAATTCTGATTTGGCCATAGGTTTCTGAAAAATCTATTATATCATGACCTTATTACAATGTCAGGCAATGCAGTTAAGTGGCTTCTGCTTTAAAGCTGTTGTCAGTATATGGACATGTAAGGACTTCTTTCCCAGTACAGGCAATGTGCCTGCTCCTATTTAATTCTCCTTCCAAACAGTGGCTATAACCCGTCCCTTTCCATTTCACCCCAGCTGCCCTCGCATTTCTGACATCCCTTGCAGATATTTGCCTGACTGCAGCTCTCCTCGGCTCTTGTCAATATTTCTCTTGTTCCATATCAAAGGGAAGTCTGAGAACTTGGAGAGACTGTGCCAGCAATCTGCTTGCACTTTGATTTAAGGTGGAGACTATTTCTATGCCGAGGCTTTCCTTGTGCACCTTCCCTCATGTCATCCTCCCTGTACACCAGCTGTCCAGATGTTCACTGATTCTGTATGGGATACCTGGTGTAACTTGTCTGGTTCCTGCTGTGGCCACATTGGGTCAAAGCATTTTCCCCATCAGCCTCAATCTAACTTAGAAGACCAAATCTCACTTTTCCTGACATATTACATTAACATGATGTAACTTCTCTGAAACATTTTTTAAATGCTTGCAGCTTCTCTTTAAAATAAAAAGTTTAAATGAAAAATGTTTTAATAAAGAGTGACCTTTCCATTTCCAAAAGTCTAAGTAGAAAACAATTGTACAAAGAACAGCTTTTAATGGGAAAGTCAGTTTTATGCCGATAGCCTATGTGAAAAGATGATGGCATCATTTCCTGCAAAGCCTATTACTGTATAGGGAGATTGTCACTTATTCCAACACAGACTGTGCAAAGATCAATGTTTACCCTTCTCTGAATCACATATAAAACAAATGATGTGAAGAGAAGATTCACCATCTATTTAAAAACACTGGTTTCTATTTTGGACATAACATGTAAAATTTCTGTTTAGCAATTTCAGTTAATTGTTAGATTAACATTTTTGGGAACAGATTGCAAACTTCAAAATGGAAAAGATCATTTTAGGGAAGGAACCAAGGCAGCTGTCAGTGAGCAAAAATTAACATAAATTTGCATAACAGATGTACAGTAAGGTGTCTATGACAGACAATCGCTGAATATTAATGATACAGACCACGACATCATTTGCGTAAATGCTGTCTGCTGGGTATTGAAGCTGCTGCGCTATTTGCAGAAGACAAAGGAGTGCAGAGCTGAACAGATGCACCAAATACATCGATGCATCTTAATTTATGACATCCTCATGAAAGACCTTGTGGTGCGATTTCAGGTTTTATTACAAATAATTCGGAGATAAAGGAACTAAGTAATTATCTTTTCCACTACAGTCAGTTCTTTCAAAGGGGAGGGAAGCTTACTTGTGACAGCCATTGTGATTTTTTTTTTTTTTTTTTTTTTTGTGGAAAGCCTCTTTAAAAAAAATACCCCCATTACAAAGAGTCAAATATTCATCATCATTAAAAGATTAGCGAATATTAGCATGCTTCATGGGACTTGCCACCTAACGTACCGTCACCACCACAACTGGAGTCCTCCAACAGACAATGCATTTCAACGAATCTGCAAGGAGAAAAGCTGGAGAGAAAGATAGAGATGATATAGGCTGTTCAAAAAAAAAATTACCAATGTAATGATGTTTTAGATGACTGTTAATTAGACTTCACCCTCAGTCTTTCCTGCCCTTAGTCCTTGTCACAAGCTGCAGGTACAACTGGAACCACCCAAAGATTTAGAGGTATCTATAGATATACAGAATATTCTTGCTACATTATTCCTGCAGCTGGAGAAAGTGATGGAAGTTATTTGCTGATAACAGAAAACAAAAGATATTTGGGTCCCTGACTATCCACTGCAGTAAAGTTAAAGAATGAGGAAGGGATAAATATTAAAAAATAACATCAGACTAGACTTGTAAGCAATGTGTATAGAAAACCAGGCAAGGCACAGGATACTTCTCTTCTGTGCTATTAATTTACTTGGGCCTTAATGGATTTCTCTCCAAGCCCATGCTACAATAAGAAAATGAATTGCTGACATGATGGATCTGTTGGTTGCACATACAGAGTTTTATGTGCATAGTGTTCAATTTCATTCTTGTCAGCTAATCAGCAGCAGCCAGACTTTTTATTTCAAGGGATTTCCTTTTCCCATTTGAACAGAGAATATAGCCCAGTAATCACTCTGCAGAGCCACTTTGTGAGCTGTTATTTCCACCTGCTTTTTCCTCAGAATCTCTATCAAAGCCCTAATCCAGTAACCTGATAAAATCCTTTCAAGGTCCTGTAGGGTCCATTGTGAAACTGTTCATCTGAAAGGATTGTGAAAAAACAGGAAAGTTACCATGTCCCCAAAAGAGCCATATGGTAATTATTTTAATGGAAGCTTACTGTATGGCCAGAAGGCAGTTAACATGTTATTTCACATTTTGTGTGAAAGAATGGAAAAACTACAGTCTGACACTCTTCTGTCCAATTTTGCTCCCAATGTCTTTTACAGAAATGCTGCTTTATTCTGTGTTTCAGTATACTAACAGCAGGTGATAGGCTGATGCCCAGATATGCTAAGAGTTAATGGTAAACATCTCCTTCCTTTTAGACTTTGTCTGCATTCACATTCTAACTCCACTCGGGGAAAGAGATGGTGTGCTCAGTGGGGAAGGAGCTTGTCCAAGGTGTACAAAACAGGGATGAACAATGGAACTGGAAACTTTGATGTGATGGAGATCATTGTGCTTTATTGTCTCAATAACAGAAATGTTCTTGCTGACTATGAGTGGCTCAGCATTTAGGTGGTCTAAGGTTTTATACAACTTTTGGTAAGCAAATTTCTGATATTCCCTTCAGTAACTTCTGAGCCTTGTTGACCAACTTCAGTCAACACTAGCAGAGGAGATGAGCCTTGAAGACAGCTGAGGCTGCACTGAAGAAGTCTGTTTCCCTGCTATGAGAACTACTTTAGGACTCTTCCTCCTAGTCTGCCTCGTTGGACCACAATTTTCTTTTCATTTTCTGAGTAACCAGCTGGCAGGACTCCTTGGACATCAGCAATGGGAGAAGTTTCTGGCAGCTTCTCACAGAAGCCACTCCCATGGGCTCACCCTGCTACCAAAACCAATACAACTACTGGTCTTTCACAGAAGCCTCCAGAAAGCTCCACCAATGTGGTGCCTTCCCACTGTGGCTGGAGGGGCAGTCTGGCAGCCAGGGATTTTTGACTCCTGGAGGGAGGTGGTTCAGTAGTGGCAGCACTGTCATCTTGGGGGGCAACTTGGAGAGTGCTTCCAATACTGAAAACTGAGGTTTTGGAGCCCAGCATTTCAAGTTGCATTTACAGAGCTCAAGGTCATTTTTTGATCTGCCCCTTGATTTGTTAAGAATAAAGGAAATTAATTATGATAAATGATTCCATATTCTTTCAGCAAACATAGGTTGCTAATAAATAATGTAAGTAATTTAATGGAAGGTTGAAACCATATCTCCAAAAGGAGATGATTTGTCTGACTGAATAAAGGAATCATGATCCTGGGTACTCTGGAAGTGTGTGGAGTTTGAGCCCAAGTTTGAAGGAATGAGGAAGAGTAGGTGATGGTTGTTTGTAGTTTCTGTTTAATGTTCTTCCTTCATATTTGGGATTTAGTGAAAAAAAAAATCTCAACTACCACCTCAAGGAAGCATTCAGCATGCATTTTTCCTTACAATTTAAAAAGTATACATGTGAGGACAACAAACCAGTGAGAGGAACTGCTCTGCTTCTGGCTAGGAAGTACAGTTCTGGTAGCACTTGCAAATGGCTGCATTGTCATGGGGTATAATAGGGCTTCTTTGGTGCCTGCCAGAGGGCTTATGAAACCTGTACATCCTGTCACTGTCCAGTTGCCAGCATAACATGAAAACTTGGCAAATAAAACATGAAAAGCTTCAGAGCTCAATTTGTTTGCTTTTACACTATTATAAAACCATTGATTTAATTGGATTTAATCTGAATTTATGTGATATAACTGAGAGGAAAAAATGGTTCTGTAGAGGTAATATATATTATTTTATTCATTCAGTCTTTCTCTAAAACAATTTAAAAGCCTTGGCAAAAGAAGCCCTAGGTTGATGCATAATATACCAAAGTGAGCAGTAACTAAAATAGATCTTTTTTCCAACACTGTAATTCTCTCTTTTTGTAAACTACTACAACATACTTTAATAAACAAATACTTTTTGGATTCAGATTTCACAGTGACGTCACCTTCAGAGTGGTATCCTGCAGCTCAGGCACTCCCAGCAAGATGCACTTGAGGAATGGGCTGCAGAATTCCATTACCTATTTTGGACAAACAAATATCATATTTGTTCTAAATGTCATGTGACGATCTCCTTCCATGTCTGAACAGATAGAAGATACAGTGTCGTGATATATCTTCCTTTCTGCTTTTTTAGGTGATACAGCAAATTCTTCTACTTTGGGGTTACCTTGTAAATAAAAACTTATTGTTAGCAATGAATAAGTTATAGTTAAGCTACTTTACTACTTTTGTTGTGAGCTCTCAGGCTACTTATTGGCCCATGTTCCACCCAGTATGTAAAAATCCTCTGGTCAGAAACTCGGGTATCAGCGTGGCTAAGCATGGGGAGTGTATACTCTGGGAGCAGTGATCCATTCGCTAAGCATGGTCCCCTTGAGAAAGCAAAAGAGCAAGATTTTTGATGAGACACAGAAAGGATGCCTTAAAGCTAAGCTGTAGATATTATCAAAAATGCCTTTTCAGCACTTTGGGGCCCACTGTCCTGATCATATCTACAAATTCAATAGAATAGTTTTGGGAAGAAAAGACTAAGATGAGAAATATCACACTAGAGTGAGCAAAGGCAAGCAAGGTTACTTGTTGCTGTGGTTACTCAAATTGGTTATGCAAAGAGTAATTCTGGGCTTTGGAGGAAGTGAGGATGATGTTAGTAGATATTCATCTGGAGGTATTAGGGGGAAGGTTTCTATACAACTTTTACATAAAGGATTTGGAGAAAAAAGAAAAAGGAAAAAAGATATTAAAGCCATCAGCTTGAGGATGAGTAGAAATATAGAAAAAATACAGCCAAGAAAACTCCATAGAGGATCCAGAGATGGTGACAGACAGGGAACACATCAGAAACAAGTATAGATGTTCAAACTAGGAAGAGTATTCAGTGAAACAGGAATGACAAATGTCATCAGAGAATTATGTCTGGTGAATGAATAAAAAGAAAATGGTGAAATAAAGTGAGAGAAGGTGAGTGAAAGGTGACAATGACTGGAGTATAAGCTTAGTGTTCAGAGAACTTAAAATGGGAAGGTGCAAAAGAGATAAAAAGCAATAAATTTCAGATAAGCTGTGAAGGTGTAAAGAGGAAGAACTTTTTGGTGTGAAATTGATTAAATGCTAAAGAAAATGTTTGGTGTCCATTTTTCATTTAAGATTAAACCCTAGTGAAACATGCCAACCCCACAGCCTCAGCAGAAGTAAATTCCAAAACTGGAAAAACTAATTTGAAGTATCTTACCTCAGAGCACAGTAGTCATAGTTTACGGGCAAAGTTTAGAGCAACCCAGAAGCTTGATGCACACAGTAGATAACCAAAAATAAGAACGTGAAATGCCGCAAAAAAGACTTCTGCAAGAATGTTCCTAAAAACAATAAAATAATGAGAATGATAAGGAAGTGAAAAAAACCTTCTAAAGGAGAAAACTTGTATTAGTATATGCATTAGTACCTTTATTATAATCTTGAACCTTCCATCCAAATCAAAGAACAGATTGTGGCATGTTATCCCAGTTCCAAGAAACAGATAAAATAATAAAATCAAATCTATTCAGTCTGAATAACAATGGGCAAAAATCCACTTAACACCACCTACCTACCTCAAGCCTGAACTGACCCATGCTACTGCTATTAACCAGTGGAATGTTCTTGGGAAGCCCAGCCAGGAATAAGAAATGTAGCCCTGAGACTGGGGCATATGTGTCAGGACAACAGCTGTGTAAATAGTGAATCTTTTGTTTTGCTGGTATTTCTGAAAGTAAAGAAAAAAATAGTTTTGGGTTTAGTGTGCAAAGGAAACATTTTTAAGGTAAATTAAATTTCTTTGGCCAGATTACATGCAAAATGCATTTCTTAAATGCTTAGGGGTTTTTTTGTTTATCTGGGTTATTTTTAGTTTAAAAATAAGTTTTTTCAAAATTTTCTAAATTAAAATTTTGAAAGAAAAAAGTATAAACACACAATTTTCTTTAAATATCAAACTTATTTTGGGGGGGAAGGAGCATTACTTTAAGCCTCTTGTGTCTCTAAATATTCAGTAAATTCAGTTCGACTAGTTATATTTTGCTGTTCATTGAAGAATTTCTTCCAGAAGTACTTTATCACAAAACTTTCACAGAAATTTAGTCTAAGTTAATCCATAAATCTGTTTTTTACAATAGCACAGGACATTAATGTTCTCATAGAAGCAGATAGTAAAGCTAAAAAAAAAAAAAACAAACCCAAAAACCCCAAACAAAACCAAAACAAAACAAAAATAAAAACAAAAAGAAAACAAAACCAGACCCAACAAACAAAAACCCCAAAAGGTTGTTTACAGATATCCAACAAAAGAAAATCACTGGATCTAGAAAACTGCTGCGTTTCTTCATTCTCTGGCTTTCATGGGACATTGATGCTGGTTTTTTAACCTAATTTGAAAGGGGCCAAAATACCAGCTGGGAGCCTTGCCCTGAGAGGCTGGAGGATGGATGGATGGGGCTTCCCCAGGCTCCTCCCAGGAAGGGTGAGCAAGGTCCATGTGCTGGCAGAGAAGTCTGGGGGAGTGGGTGGGACATAGACAGGATAGTTGTCAGTTCTGGGATCTAGTGGTGGCAAGGAGAGAAGAAATAGGTAGGAGGAAGAGTAGGCTATAAAAAGTAAAGTTTATTGTATTTCCCACAGTAAGAAATTTAGAAAAAACCTCCATGCCTGAAAACATGGAGATTAAAAAACCTAGGGCAGCTTTCCAGCTAAAAAAAGTAAATCTCTTTCAAATAGCACCTTCTCAATTTTTTTCTCAAATCCTTTTTTTTCAGAAAAACTGTAGGATGTTCTTTTCAAGATATATAAGGGTTTCTTATCTGAAGACTTTAATGTTCTCACATCCCCTTTCCCAAAAAACCCACTCAGGCCAGACCTTCTGCCCAAAGCACCCAAGCTCCTCAGCAAGGCCATGCTTTGATGGGAGCCATTGTGAATACACACAGGTGCTGGAGTGCACCAAAATACTTGGAAGACCTGGAATCAGGAGTCTCATGGTTGCTTTCCATCCTGTGCTGCCACTGCCTTCTCCCTCTGTCGTGGCTGTCTCGAGTTTGCACTTGTGATCCAGTGCATGAATTCCAGGCAAACCACAGCTTTGTGAGTTCAGAAACCAAAGGAAAGAGTTAAGAAATGACAAAATATTCGAAACAATGAAAGTGTTTAACTGAGTTTGAGAACATTTCTACTGTGGTCTTTATTTCTGCCTATGAGGAAGTTAGGAAACTTGTGAAATAGAGATTTCCAAACGAATTTCAGGCATGCTAGGAATTAAATTGTACTTCTAGTTGAGGATTTGGTTGTGTCATCTTAATGAGAAATTAAAGGGTGTTTTCAGTTTTTGTTTCACAAATGTTTTGCTTCTTGGCTGCTTCTCCTTTTTTTTTTTTTTTTTTTCACAGCTTATTCTGTTAATATTTGAGTGTTTAACCTTGGTTTTTGTTCTCACTCCACAATACTAGAAGATTTCTAGGTGACACATATTTCTTGAACTATTCTCTGACATGCAGGTGGTTCATGTTCAAGGTCATGGTCCTTGTTGAAAAGCAGGAGAAAGGTGAAACACAAAAAATGTAATTTTCTGCTTCTTTTTCTTTTATTGAAACTGCAGCTTATACTGAATAAGGACCTTCTGCTTCTTTTCATTATAATATGAACACAGAATATTTGTTTTGGTATTACCAAGACTAATTTTCAAAGTACAACAAAGAGAAATATGGATGTTGTGAATTACAGGGAAGTTAGTACATGGCTAGTTGATGTTTTCATTGAAACATATGTATAGTAATTTACTGTCTTAATGTGTTTGCAGAGCTGAAAATGGGGGGAAGAGGGGTACGAGAGTGGGAATGAACTAATATTTATACTTGTGATGTTTTGGGCTGGGATAGATATAATTTTCCTTATGGTATTGGGAATATGTTTTGGATTTGCACTGAAAACAGTGCTGAGAACTCAGGGGGATATTTTAGCTTTTGCTGAGAAGCACTTCCACAGAGCCAAGGCCTTTTCTGCTCATCATCCCACTCCACCCATGAGGAGGCTGGGTGTGCACAAGGACCTGGAGGGGGCACACACAGGACAGCTGTCCCCAACTGACCACAGGGATGTTCCAGGTCATATGGCTTCGCACTGGGCATATAAAGCTAGGGAAGAAGAAGGAAGTGAGGTATGTTTGGAGTGATGGTGCTTTTCACCATGGTGTGTGATGGAACCCATCCCTCTTGAGAATATCTGAACACCTGCCTACCAATAGCAATAGGTGAGTGAGTTCCTCATTTTGTTTTGCATGTGTGTGTGACTTTTGCTTTACCTGTTAAACTGTCTTTAACTCAACCCATGAGTTTTCTCCTTTTCACTCTTTTGATTCTCTCACCCTAAGTGAGCAGCTGTGTGGGGCTGAGTTGTCAGCAGGGGTTAAAACAGCTTTTTCTTTTTCAAGGAAAAATCATATCTAAATGAGAAAGCAACATCTTTTTGTGTTTGTTTTTTTTCATATAAATATTAAAATTAGACAGTGGAAATTAAAAAAAAAAATTTCAGAAAACGAATCTGTTTGTCATATCTGTTAGCATTAAATTTAGGAATACTTCTTTCATTCTGAGACAGTAATTTTTCCCCTGTAGAAAATATATACGCTCAAGCCTAGATATTTCATTAGTTAAAAATCTGGCTGCTCAGTTATTGAGTCTGGAACGTCACAAGGAACAGCTAGAAGAGGATGTGAAATATCCAGGACATTTGTGCCATAAATGTGTAAACTACAGAGATGTACAGAGATTAGACTTCTGTTTGTATGCATTTGTATAGACAAGTATTTTATGTAGCTTTTCCAGGACCAGATTATTCTTGGTATCCAAACCCAAGAATTTCTCCCTAGTCATGCTTGCAGCACATGTAATGGAGTTTAAGCATAGCCAACTACCACTCTCAGCTCAGGTCTGATATACTCCTCTGTATTTCTCAGCCCTTTAAGGAAGAGCAAATTTAAACACCTATTTCTGCCACAGAAATGAACCTCTGGTCCTCAGACAGGTCTTTTGGGAGACCTGTAGCTGCAAGGAATCTAGTGCTCTGTGATGCAGTGTCATGTAGATGACCTGAGGTTCAATACTGGAAGTGTATTATTTAATTTTTAATCAGAGGTTTTTTCTCTGTTTATTTCTTTATCACCAGAGGAAAGTTTCTTTTGTATTTATATGTTAAATATCTTATATTCTAACCTATCTGATCTCAAGAGATGGTTAGTGGGGTTTTTTTTCAGTGGCACTGTAAAAATTATTTCCTCCAGAACAATTGCCCTGTCAGCAGTGTAGTCAGCAATATTACACATACATTTCATTTTTCCTTCACTCCCAATGTTAAATTGCAGTATATTTTTGGAGCTATCTCCTCCATAAATCTGCTCTCTTCAGTTCTAGAAAAGCAATTTGCAATGTTGTGCTTTCTTCCCAAACTTTACCGAGTACTGTTGCTTTCTTGGTGCAAAATAAATAACAGGGTGTGATAAAGACATCTATTTCAACAGTACTGATTAACTAGCACAGCCGTGTCCCTTCCAAAAAGCAGCTCCTTTTGAGTGAGCAATCCATTTCAAACGGTCTTTGGTCTTGTTGCTTTGCTGTGTAATCCGTTTTTTGTTTGTATGTGTGTGTATGGGCTCTTGAATCATAGCCAGCTCCATTGGTTCCAAGTGATCCCTGGAAGTGTGCCAGTGTGGAAGTAGTGAGAGGACAGGAAAATTAGACATTCTTCTTTTTTTTTCCTAAGAAATTTTTGTAAAAATCAGGACCCTTCTTGGACAGTGCAGGCCCATCACCACAGCCATTAGGAGTTGGTTCAAAAGAATCAAAAGCCTGCAACCAAATACATTCTATGTATATATTTTTATAGAACAAGGATTAGTAATCATCTGTCTTTTAAGGAAATGAAACAAATGAAGCAATAGTTTCTGTCTGCACCAGCCTTTTGAGTTCTATTATCCCATTCCCAGTTACTACCTGAGCTGGCTGTTCCTGCTATGGCAGCTGCCTTCTGCCACCATGCTCCTTGTACTTTGTTGAAAACAGGGCCAAAACTAGTTTATAAATTTCCATCCTATAAAACCAGTTCCAATGCATTTGTTTCTAACTCTGGATCCATCTAAGAAGAAGATCTTAGAGTTGTTTAATTACCTTCAGAAAGATCTACTTGGGCCATTGCATATTTCTGTTGTCTTTTGACCATGAGTATTCCAGGATGTCCACAGGGCTGATACTACCAAAGCTATTTCAGGCTTCAGAGATGTGTCTGTGAGATGGTGAGGGGAGCTGATAGCAGGTGTCTGGGCAGAACCAAAATCTCCTGTGTAGAGGACTTCTGATAAAATCAAGGCAGAGTATGTTAGTGCCAAAAAGTGGATGAGTGTTTCTGGAAGAGAAATATTTTCTTCACGGCATTTAGGCAGGTAGATTTGCTCTGGCATAAAGCACAGCAGGGCACACAATGTGCTAAACAATGGCAGGACTGTGTGCACTCTGGCATGTACTGCAGAAACAGTCACTTCTTTACTGAGAAATTTCTCTTTCTCTGCTTTGGGGAGTTTTTCTAATTATTTGCATAAAAATTCTGGGAAAGCTACAGTGTTCAGGCATGCGATGTCCTGTCATGGATTTACTTATCACTTTTCCCTTAGTCTCTGATAATTTTATTCTTTTTCCTTTTTACATCCTACTGTAGCCTATTCTCACTATCATTCCATTCTGGTGCACATTCTTAATTTATTTTCTATTCTGCAATTGATGTGCTGCATATGAAAAGAGTGCTACAAAAATTCTGAGGTCTAATGAGCAAATTCTTCCTCAGCTACTAGAGTTACTAGGGCTGCTTATATCATCTGATCCTTGCAAAATCAGAAGGAGTGGATGTGAGAATGAAGATACATGACTGAAGTTATACTTAAGTCAAAAGTTACATTCTTTTGTCAGGTACAACAAGTACCTTGTCCAGAAAATGGGAACAGCACAACTCCATCATCACTCTTGCAGTCTTGGAAATGGAAGATGAAACTGGAAGATGTCATGTGGGAGTAGGAAAGTCTTCATGACCCATCTTGGAGAAATAACCATTTCCCACCCTTGAGCAATTTTTATCAGTCTTGTTTTATACCATTTGAATTGATTACTGTGGCCTTGTGTGTCTGTCAGTGGTCTTGAAACTAGCTTTCTGTGAGTACTGGTTCCAGCTGAAGTTCCCTCCAACTGACTTCCAAGTTCATGGCTAGCTATGCTGAAGATGTGCTCAGAAGATAGCTCTGGTTAGACTCAACTAAGCTCCCTTAACAACCACAAATAATTTTCTCACTGGTTCTCTATGTTAAAGAAGGAAACTTGGTTCGAAGATTAATTTCAGCTTCTCCTTTTCCCAGGGTGTTAGAGGTCAGTTCCCTGCTGATTCTGGTTTGACTAAGCCTTCAGGTCATTCCTGAGTAGTCTTAGAACTACAAAGCATTGTTTGAGTCCTTGGGAGCAAAGAAAAGTGCTGCAATGCAGATCAGCAACATAAGAATATCAGGATGAAAAATGACAGCCCCTGAGTAATTTCATTAGTGTTGTTAATACTTGAAAGGGCTGAGGGCAGAATTTGTACCAACCTCATGCATCAGAGTAAGATTAAAACTGAATATCTCAAGCCACATCCTGTGGTGATAGAGAGGAAGGAGTAGTTCTCCATTATATGTGTACTTGGTAGGGAAACCAAAGGGTTGTTGTCTCCTGTTAGTTCCAATGGTTAATTCTAGCCCCATGGTGTGACAATTATGTCCTCTGACCAAGGAAAATATCCAGTCTGGATCCAGCTATGTTCCTATACTTTCCTGGATCCTAGGAGAGCATTTAGTTTCTGTGACTCTGTAACCTCTTATCCTCACATCTGCAAACAGTTGAGAGAATAACCTGGATGTTCAATGGCTCTGAACTATTAGCTTACTTCTTGCCTGTTACCCTTGTGTGCAAAGAAAAGGAGAAGAAAGGGAGAAAAGAAGCTTAAGAGAGTGAAGAAAAGGTCAGCACAAATAAAAAGCAGTGTAGGACTGTGGGTGGGGCAGCAGATGGAAATGAGTCATTTTGTTTCTCCCAGAGGCTGTCGCAGCCCAGCTAGATGACAACAAGCTGACTGCCTTATCTTTACATCTTACATCAGCTTAGGCTTGGAGTTTCTTGGTCCAGATCTTGGGAAAATGAGTTTCTGCAGGCTCCCACTCTTACCTGGAATACCTAGATGTACCACAACTAACTAACTAACTAACTAACTAACTAACTAACTAACTAACTAACTAACTAACTAACTATTACCAGGGCCAACACTTAGATAATGGTGTGCACAGCCTCTCTTCTGAGAAGGTGGTTTTGCCTATTGATTCTCTAACCAATACGAATGTCCCTGCTTCTAGTTTATTCCAAATTGCTCCCATGGACTGTTGGCACTTGAACTATCTTGTCTGGAGAAGGGTTCTCCAGACCCTTCTGCAGCTCTGTTGCCCTTCTCTGGGCATGCTGCAGCACCTCAATGTCTTACGATGAGGGGCCCAAAATTGAACACAGAATTCAAGGTGTGGCCTCACCCGTGCCCAGTACAGGGGACAATCCCTGCCCTGGTCCTGCTGCCACACTATTGCTGCAATCCCTGCCCATGTCCACTACTGCTGGTACAGGCCAGGTGCCATTGGCCTTCTTGGCCACCTGGGCACAGCTGGCTCATGTTTAGTCACTGTCAAACAGCACCCCCAGGTCCTTTTCCACTGGGCAGCTTTCCTGCCACTCTGCCCCCAGCCTGCAGCACAGCTCTGTAGAAACTTCCTACCCTTCAGTAGGCCAACACTCCCACCCTACTTGGTGTTATCTGAAAACTTGCTGAGATTGCAATCAAATTGTTCCTCTGGATATATTCCTCCTTATACCTCATTTCCTTATTAAGCTTCGCACAGAGGGAGAGACGCAGAGACTAACAATACAAGACTGTACTTTGGAAGCTTCCTTAGTTTTCCTGAAACTGAAGCAGAGAAGTTCCTATAAAATCCTTTCCCTAATTTCCCAACTTGAGTAAATTTAAAGGTTGATCCAAAGTGCAGGGAAGGAAATGGAAAACTGTCCATTGACTTAAAAAGACATTGAATTAGGCCCAGGATGATTAAAGGGCTTTCTACATTGGCTGATTCTTTAAGATTAAGGATGTTAAGGAGAGCCAAGTTCAGTCAAAGTTAAGTGGTTTTGAAACAGTCCCCCAAAAGTTTCTATTTCAATAAAACAATAAAATGGTATCCCCCTACTTCAGAACAGTTGCTCTCTGAAACAAGGCCAAGCCATTTCATTAACTTTGTCTCATCAAGTTAAAAACAATAATATTTCTGTGTGTGTAAGAGTGCATCTGCAGCAAGCCTTGTGAAACAAATTTGTGTCTTTTTCTTTGGGGCAACTTCTGACAATTAGGAAACAATTAGATGTCAAGCTAATTAAAGCAGGTTTTTAATATATATAAAACAAACCTTATGTTCTGAAGTGGTTCAAGTGTATTCAAAGCACTGAAATTGGGTCTGAAAGAAAGGACTCACATCTGCCTCTCAAGGTTTACTCTCCCAATAAACTCATGAATAATCATTGTCACCAACTTATCATTGTCAGATTAGGGGCTTAGTATTACATTTTATTTAAACCTGATCCAGATGGCTGCCAAGAGATTTTCAGGCAAATGAACTGTGAGGCAGACTATCTTCAAGGAGCATTTTACTGTTTGTGCATACAAGTGTGTTCTAGGTCTCCAAAGTTACTTACAAAGCTGACAAAATTTTTTTTATTTTAGTTTTTTTACTTTGG
Source organism: Acrocephalus scirpaceus scirpaceus (assembly GCA_910950805.1). Taxonomy (NCBI): domain Eukaryota; kingdom Metazoa; phylum Chordata; class Aves; order Passeriformes; family Sylviidae; genus Acrocephalus; species Acrocephalus scirpaceus. Next base: position 31,173,468 of record OU383778.1, read on the forward strand.
CACCTGTGAACTTAATCTTCATCTGCAGCTCATCAATATCATTTTTCTGGCACAGGAATATAGTCAATGATCCATCCTTCATCGCATATTTAATTTACTTGAATTTAAGAAGTCATTCAATTAACTAGCTAAAGAATAGAAGCAAAAGTCATGAAGTTATATGTGGCTTTCTAGACATACAGTGACTTTGCAAAATTTGACATTCAAAAATACCTCAGCATACCTGGAAAACCCATCCATTTTTTTTTCTTTGTAGTTTTTGTGTTTCCCATTACTCAATGAATATTCTCACCTGTAATATGTCTGCAGTAAAAGAATTTCTCATCATAAGAATATGGAGAGATGTCTTTGGTAGTGACTGACACAAAAAGTTCACCTCCATTTGCAAGTCTTTGATAGAGGACAGAAGACCTGAATATACAGCAGCCATTCCAATAGGATATCACACTATATCCAAATCAGGTCCCCCTTGCTTTCTGAATGACAAACTGTATTTAACTTCTTTTTAAACAATGCATGTGTGAATGTATATGATATGTATATGTATAAAATAAGTTAATGATTCACTTTCATTTATGCAATATTTTAATTTTAACTCATATTTTAATATACATTTATCCGTGTTTTAATTTTATGTTTTATTTCAATATTAAGTCATATCCTCAATTCCAAGTCCACCTCAGGAAAATTTTTGTCTGCAAAGAAATATTTGTTCCAAGCCTCCTTTTTTTTAATTAAATCATTTCATTTGGAGAAAAAAATCCCTTGAGGAAAAAAATTGGTTTTTCCTATCTTTTTTTTTGTTACATTTATTCATTTTTGTTACATTTATTAATTTTTGTTACATTTTTGGATTAATTTTTATCTCAAAAGTCTCTATTATTTAATTGCACTGGAAGTAGGAGACATCTTAATTCAGAAAAAAAAGAAGATTTTTCTATTAATGTTAACTAATTAATGTAAAAATTTTCCAAAAGAAAAGATTTCAGCTCTTACATCTTCTTATCCCACATCAATAGTGGTACTTTCCATTCTGAGATTGTCATGCTAAGAAATAATGCAAAAAGAGGCTTTTCTGCAAAAAAAAAAAAAGCTTAGAAAAATAAATGAAAATACCACAATGAAACTGTTAATAAGTTATTTCTCCCACAGTTCCTCACATAAGGAATTTTGAAGATACTGATTTAATTTTTCATTTTAGGTGGAATAAGTTTCCTGTGGAAGCTTCTGTGCTTGATATTTTACTATGGTAAAGGCCACCACAAATCCCTTGTGATTTCTGTGACCTTCAGACTTGAAATCATCTTGTACTTAACGTATTATTTTCTCTCAAAAAATAAGCTGAACTTTTTTAAATGATGGAGGGGACATAGACACATTAACATTAATGGTGACTATGTACCTCAGTCCCCTAGATAGTTTTAAAAATCTCAGCTGCAGATGTCAGATTTGTTATTTGATGATGAACTACTGTAGTAGCATTGCATTTGTACAGATAATGGAGTCATTATCTAATCATCATCGTTCCATGTTTCACACTCTGCTTGAACTCATGTATTAATGATTTTCCGTATGATAAGTGCATTTTTTAGATATATTTGAGATAGCATATAAGGTCTGTGGACCGTTCTGATGGCTACAGAAATCCCAGTGTGATTATAAAATCCTTGGTGATATCCAGCCTCAAATCATAATTTCAGCTCACAATATCGAACAGTGAGGCATAGTTTGTGGAAGATGGTACTTCCTAGAGTATGAAAACAAAATGGGAAACAAAATAAAAAGACCCTGGAAAAGCAGTACAGCAAATGCCCAGTCTCTGACCCAACAGTACTTCTGCAGTGTTACACAATGCAATCTAACCTGTTTATTAACTCAGGGAGGTCTGAGAGTGATGGAGGGACTACAGAGTTACTGCAGAGCAACTAGAGGGTTACTGCTGTGACCAAACTGTGACACTTGGCTCCTTGTATGAAATCAAAAGTTGAAAGGACTGCAACAAGTGTAAGTAGTGGTTTTAGACAGTATGGTTTTAGTTGGCCGAGAGGAGAATGTCAGGAGACTGTGACTTCAATGAGACATGCCCAGCAACTTCTAAAAGTCAAACAGCTTTTCCAGCCCTTAAAGTGATTCACTTTCCTATGAGAGAAGGTGGCAGAGATGGAGAACTTGTCCATTTTTCTTACTATGGTGTTGACTGGAGAGCAACTCATATTTGTGCCATGTTCAGTACCAATAAAAGGGGGACCATAAGATTGTCTTTGCAGCCCTGGTCACATCTCAAACCCAAGATCAAGAGTCACAGTATTGCCTCTAGAATGGAGACTATGCTGCCTTCAAAAACTGACTTTACACTACGGGCTTCTCATTCCTCTGTCACATGCTATGTTATGGTGTATTTCTTCCTGTTATCAATAAAGGGACAGAATAAATAAGTTGTCAAAGAATATCATGTAAATTAAACTAGATTTTCACTTGTTTGTGGCTTTCTAAGAATGGTTTTGGCTTGTGTCACTTAGTATTGTCTATTATTGATCTCACTGTGGAAAAAATGTCATTCATGGTGTTATTACAAAAAAGTACAAAGTAAATTTGAAGTGAAAGGAAAGCATGGCAATTGTAGAAACAGAGATAGAAAAGACTCTGCCATGAGTAAATTTAGCCACTCCCCTCCATTCAAGCTGCAAATATTGCAATGATGTCTCTTCCTCATCAATTAAGGCATACAATTTCTCTATTGTCACTGCCTTTCATCTAGTTTGATATTTCTGTCCCTGCCTCTGAGATCTTGAATGACTCTGTTCTTGTCTTCATTTCCAGCCTGGTCTCAAATCTTGTGCCTCTCATGGTCATGTTGTTCCACCAAGAAGAATATCCCAAATGTCCCTTTCTTGTCATCCTTGTGCCTTCTTTTTGATCTGTAAAGAATAATTTTCATTTCTGATCTTCTAGTTTCAAGCCTTGTCAAACAAGAATTGTTTTTTTGCTGTCAGAATTTGAATATAATAAATCAAAAATCATATCTTTCCATCTCAGTGAGTCTCATTGCACCCATATGAGCCCATAGTCTCACCAGGATAGGTTTTATTAGAGACAAATTTGAGTGTAACTGTGGGTGCTTGCCTAGCCATTATAAACTATGGTGTTAAATCCATTGTCAAATCAGGTTCTTGGTTTCCAAAAGTGGTAGAATACTTGAAAGGTAGGATGTAGCTTCTGACAGCATTGGTCATTTCTTTATATAAGAGATTTAAATAACACTTAATTTCTGCTGGGCTGCACAGCGGAAATTTGATACAAGGTAGGATGCTGAGTCATTCAGTATCGGGGTTATCTATGAAACTTGTTTCTTTTACAAGTCTCTCTGGATATACACTGTGTTGGGAGGGGCAGATTTTCTTTCTGCTCTGGGTTGAGAAGAGAGAGCATTAACAATCTCAGAGCTCTGAAGTACTCTTCAGTCAGAAATATCTGCAAGTTTCATGCTTAGCACCTCTCAGGACTTGAAATGTGCTCCTTGAATGACAGGAAGAAATGCTGTGCTGGCAACACGTGCCCCAGCATCAGTATTTGAAGGTGATATCTTTCTTTTCATCACCTCAGCTTTTCATGCCTCTGTCCATACTCTCATTTATGCGATGGGGAATCCCTGCTAAGCACATTTAGTGAAATCCCAGGCAGCATGTTTTCCTTGTGATTAGTTTGAATATCAAACAGCTGTCTCAATGATATGTTGATGTTACCAAAAGTAATATCTGACATTTACACAGCAACCTGCAACCTTAAATATTTTCTTAGAATTATATAAGAGGGAGGAATAGGCTTCTCTTACAAACTCAGACTATAAAACAAAACCCTGCTACACTAAGACAGACACCCATCAGAGTGTCACTCACCTTAGCTGCACCCTTTTGTTTGGACACAATTCCTGGTAGGAGCCACTTTTCTATCAGAATCCATGGCCACTCATGCTCTCATTCCTCTATTTAGTGCTGAAAATGGGGAAATCCCAAATGGCATTTTTGACAAAACTTACTCAGTTTTCTGATGAAGAAAATTTGCTCTGGAAGAAAATGCCCTATGGGATTCCTAAGCAAAAACATAATGATACGGCCTCTGACCAAACAAGTGTTTGAATAGCTGGCTGCCAAGCATTAAAACTGTATCCTACTGCTACATCTTTTTGCTAAGCATGAGCTCTTGGCTCCTGCTTAAGGGGAAAACAAGGAAAAATATTTCATTTGATCCAGTAGAATAGTTCTTCTCTGGAGTTAGCATTGATCCATTTTACCCCATTTAAATGTATTCCCACCCCAAAATTGCAGATGTCTGTTTATAGTGGAATTATAAAATCAGAAAAAGGTAACAGATTGCTCATCTGACTGTGTGAAAGCTGTGATATGTTACAGCTATCTAACTAGTCTTTTTCTCTTCTGAATTTTCTCAGGAAATGTTTGCTTGGCCCAGCCAAAGTCTGGTGTGTTATCTATAGAAATTTGAGTGGAATTCAGCTCAACTAACATTAATTATTTAAGATTAGGCATCCAGTCTCAAGTCCTCATTTAGGCTCTCTTTGTGGTCAGGAAGGATAGGCACTCTCCTCCTCTCTAAGGGACACCATCCATCATCTCCACTGACTCATTAAGGAGTCCAGAGTGGAACTCAGGCTAGATGACTTATTTCTGATGAGCTAATAATAGGTTACATTAATTTCCTCCACTCTCTTTTCCCTACAAAAACACACTGTTTTCCATGAGAAAGAAGGAAGAGAGGGTATGCTAGCCTGGACTCTCATTTTGCTCATTACACAGAGATATCTGTCAAACCTCAGTGTTTCACATTTTCTACCAGTATCATCATACATGTCAGGGAATGTGGTGGTTACTTATTTTCTCACCCTGTTCAGTTTGTACTGCTTGTCTGTGTCCAGTCAGTGATGGTTGTAGTTTTCATCCTGCAGGACAGCCAGGCATGCAGGTGCTGATCCCCAGATAGTGCACTGTTTGGTATGCTGATGTACAGAGAGAAACAGCAGCTCCTCAGGTGCTCTCTCTCTCTTTAGTCCCAAACATGAGGCAGCCAACAAGGGGTAAAGGACCTGTCAGTTGAAACAGATGAATTAAATTTGTAACAAAAGAATGTCTTCAGGCAGTTGTTTAGACATATCACTAAGAATCCACAGATTCACTTTACCCTCTGCTGCAAACAGCAGAGGAAATTAGGCAGCTGTATCCTCATTGGTGAGTTTATTACCTAACGCCTGGAAAGTGAATATCAAAGATGCTGGTGTTGCCAAGCAACTGCCTGAGGATGACAGCGGTCAGAGCACACACAAGGACTCTGTTAGATGAGCACTGTACAGCAAAGGTCAGCTCCATTCACCACTGTGTGCCATGGCAAGTGATTAACAGGGTGGCTGGTTCTGTCCTGAGGATGCACAAAGCTCCTTTCTGGTCATGTGTTGTGGTTTGATCTGCCCTAGGAAGTGAGATTGGCACCCTGTTAAACCAATGAAAGGTCATGTCATCTCTGTGAACACATTTCAGGACGAGAAGTTGCAGGGGTGGCCCTCTTCCCTTCGGCCTTCAGAGAATGAACAGTCTCCTCAGGCTCCCCTCCTCCTCCTGGCTGGGGGGGAAGGGGAGGCCTCCCCTGGCCAAGGCTGAGGCTGCCACATGGCCTAGGCTAAGGTAAACCAGGACAGCATTTACTGGCTTGCTGGCACAGCTGTCTGTGAGCTTTTCTGTCGTTGCATCTGGGCCTGGGCTGCTGTTGCTGTGGCCTTGGCTGAGGGCCCCCCACCATCGAATAGAGAAGGGAGGGAATGGAACTGTGTAGCTCGCCAGGCTTACTGAGAATAGAGGGGTGGAAAAGTTATCTCCGGGACATCCTGCGTGCCAAGCTCCCTCCTCCTGGGAGAGTTCGACCAGCGCCGCTTCAAACCTGATATCAAGAACTTTTCATCAGCTGTGGCTTCTGGAAGTGATGGGAGAGACAGCCTGGGACTTGTGATGCCAGCAGAAGAAAAAGAGAAGATTGATGGAGCAGCCTTTTGGCCGGACTTTCCTTGTAGTGGCCATAGAGACCAAATTAATGCTCCTGTAACTTATGGAAACTGTGTTAGGGGGATGCAAGGTGGGCACTATGTAGTGGAGATGCCAGTGCCAGAGTGAGTGAACAGAGGAGGATTAAGAGGGTGTGGTGGTGCCCTCAGAGAAGGCCTCTCTTCTTAAAACCCTTTACCCCGAGGGAGAAATGGGAGGGACTTGTGTCCTGAAGCCATCCTTAAAATGGGAACCCTAAAAGCAGTTTTGGTCCATGGGTGGTGGTGAGAGCACTGTCCATGGAAGGAGGGTTTCTCAATGGCACATTTCTTCTGTGTAGGGTGGGCCATTTATGAAGAGTGTAGGTCACAAGAGACTGTGATTCTTGTGGGAGTTTCTATGGGGCACAAGGAAGACTCCTCTCCCTCAATAAACTAAAAAATGGTTGATTTAGAATTACTAAATTAGATGGGAGTTCCAGGTTTTGTCTCAGAAAGTTTTGGTAGGAATTATGGTGGGAGGAGGAAGAGTGGTTTAGAAGGTTTTTTCACTCTACATTTTGGTTTTTTTCTTTTCCCTTTTTTTTCCATATAGTGTAAATTGATTAAGTTTTTCTTTTCATTTCTAAGTTGGAGCCTGCTCTGCTCTATTCCTGGTCCCACTTACAGCATCATTTTAAGGAGCTATATTCTCATGGGTGCACTGGCATTGGGCCAGTGACTGAAACCCTATGACATCATGGTATGTCTCTGACAGCCAGTGAAGGTAAACTGGAGAGAACTGGAGTAGGGATCCTCTGAGCAGCAAAATGAACATAAAAAGGAAATCTCCTTGCAATCAAACATGGTCTGACCTTCAAAATATCCTAAATGCAGGACTGAGATCAGAGGTTCTGGAAGTTCTAGTGGAGGTATGAGGAGATTTAGCATGCCTAGGGCAAATTGCTGCCTTTGAGCATGGCTGGCAGGAGATGCCATATGTCTGTACATGTACCTCCCTTATCCTCTAGAACTGCGTGTTTGCCAGGAGGCAAAGGGTTAACTGGGAATGGCTCCTGGTGCACGAATGGTTCCTGGTCTAATGAATCATGGTTGGCCCCGCATAGGTGCACAGCCAGGGCTGTTCTGTTGGTACATGTGACTGCTCTCCAGTGCTCAGGAATGTTCCCTGAGACTAATTTGTTAACACAGAAGCAGCCCATGATACTGCTCCCTTTGTATTTCCAGTTTTTCATCTGAAGAGTGGTGGGGCCCCAAGTCCTCTTTCCTCCTTCTCAGATGGCTGTTCGATGCTAACAGTTTCCCCCTTTGGGCCACTTTGCTTAATACCTTGTCAAACACAGCAAGAGTGTCCTGCCCCAGCAGAGACCCTGCAAGAGTCCTCATGCACCCCTTGGCTAGACACCAGGCTCTGGCACTCTTCGTGCTTTCTCTGGCAATAATGAATCACATGACCCAGGGAAAGTTATTTAATATCCCATCCCAAATGGTTGTCTCATCAGCATGCTTGAAGCATTCATTATTTAAGAGATAGTGCTGCTATTTAATCTTTGCATTATAGTAGCATCTGGAGGTCTCAGCTGAGAGTCAGTATACAAATACAATGTGAAACACAATTTCTTTTCAAAGACTAAACATTGTAAGCAGAAAAGCAGCATTGCAGAGTGATTTGCTTCAGAACCCACAGGGGAGTAATATCAAAGCAGTATCTCCCATTTATTTTTTTTGACTGCTAAAATAACACGGTTGATGGAACCTTTACATATATGAATAATAGAATATACCAAAGAATAGTGTTTGCTTTATGAAAGAATATTTATGATAACCCAGAGAAGAGGCTTAGAGAAAAGTTGTCCAGAGGATTTATAGGTAAAAACATCACTTAAAGCAGATACATCAATGAGACTTTGATGAACACCCTCTAAATATGTTCTTCTAAAGACTACTTCATGAAAACCTGATTTGAGATGAAAATGATGAAGCAGTTTTTTTACTGGTTATATATACTGTAATTCTGAATGAAGTAAATTTTTTTTCACTGAGAATTGAAGATACCATGGAAGCAAACACTTGTATAAATTCATGTGTGTTTATTCAAAAGTCACATGCCAGAAAATGCATTAGAAAACAATCAACATACTTGACTAGGTCAATTTGTTGATTAGACTTCTCAATTTTCCTTTCAAAAACTGTTTTTAAGAATGATTTCTATAAACTTAAAATGGTCATAATTTTTTTCTTAAAGTTAACTGAAATGCAGAGCTAAAATAATATTTATTTTTTTTCAAATTTTTGTTTTCCTGCAAATAATTTATTGCTGACCCTAATTGTACTGCATTTTGACCTCTTTGTACTTTATAGGATATTATTTTAAGAATTACTCCTCACAGTTTGAAGCAGACTGTCTATGTCTCACATTCAATGGGTATTTATGGTTATCTGAGTACTTTACTATCTTGGTTCATAAAGATATCTCCAGTAAGCAGAGAATATAAGCGTGTGTATCAAGTCGGGTGCATGTTTTGAAAAGCTTTCCTGACTGAATTGAGCCCAGGCAACATATTGTCTTTTTGCATTATACTTTGTATCTTTGGTTAAATTCTAATCACATAGTTGCAGAAAATTGTATTTCTCCCCTCCTGTTTTCTCTACAGCATGGCTCGTTCCTTGCGCTCACAACTGTGGCATATTCCAAGTGAAACCCTGGTGTCTTATTAGATCCAAAAGAGAATGTTGAGGTTATCCTGAGCCATCTGAGGTCAAAATGGAAACTTTACATAATCAGGGACATTTGGATCCACATCTGATGCTTGGACAGCACTGAAGGTGCTCTTTGACTGATGAAACTACTCTGTAAGGTAGCAATGAATCTGTTAATAAAATCACAAGATGTAGCACAGGAGAAAACTCTTTTAGTTCTCTGAATAACAAGTCCTTCGAAGCTTATAACCTGGCAGCAACTCATCTGGCTTGTAGCATCTTTGGCAGCAGCCTGTATATGCCCATCAGAGATAAAGAATACTCTACCAATGTCACTCTGCTGGCATGGAATGGGATGATCATAAAAATTTGCAGCTTTGTTGAATCTTAGACGTGGTTTTCTTTATTGGTTTATTATTTTTTCTTTGTTCAGAATACATCAAAGTCTACTGACTGCATATAGAAATAAACAGTAATATATGCATTTCACAATCAGGTGGAAATCGAAGACCCACCCTGTTCCAGCAAACACATGTTTAACTTCAGGTGGTTAAGTTGCCTTTCAGGGAACTACTCAGATTTAAAGTCAACATTTCTTTTGGAAAATGTTTGGAAAAGGAACAAAGGAATGAATTGCATAAGTAGCAATTTACTCAAAGCTGCAGAAAATGCTACCAGCAAAAGCAACAGGCACCAGTTTTGCTTTGCATATCCTGTTAATATGCTGTCCTTTCATGCAGTCGTCTCCCCTGACTGATGGGTTTTGGTCTGGATACATGACACCTGTATTAAAAAAAAAAGTGGAGGAAAAGAGGAAAAGGATTAATCCTCAGACATCTCTTACAGAATCCTCAGCACAAGAAAATAACCAAGGACTGTCAACATGAAGTTATAGTAATTTGATGCAACTGCATCCACGCCGTTTAGGATTGTCTATCCTTACTGCAGTGTCTGTTGCAGTCAATGACAATGAGCACATGGGACCTCTTCTGACAATTTCCTTGAACTGTGACACAGTTTGCTCACTTGATCTTAAATTTAGATTTGTCAGTCAAGATCCCTGTGTGCATTCACAGCCAGGGGATGAGTACCAGACACAGAGTGAAATGGGGCACAGAGACAGTGGCTTCTGGCTGTCCAGCAGAAATCTCCCAGGCTCCTGTCTGAGCTCCCACCAGCAGCAGTTGTTTTGCTGAGGTTCTCATCATGCAAGGCTGAATGAAGACATTTCCATCAGTGAATAAAATGGACCCATGTTGAGACCTCTTGGTTTCAAGTGACTGCAAAGCAAAAGCAGAACAGAGTCTTTCCACTTGCACTGCCTGAACTCCTTGATCTCTTAACTCCTCCACTTAGTCCATTCAATATAGTTTGGGAAATATTATTTCGGAGCATAGCTGTTCTTCCTTGTTTTATTTCTGTAAAGCTATCCAATAAGACTGGGTTTAAAAAAATAAATAAATAATTTTAAAAAAAATTAAAAGCACAGCTGTGAGCCTGTATTATTTATTACTGTAAATAAGATATTGTTTATATCACTGGCCTTGGACACATGAGGAAATTATATAAAAAAAATCTAATCCATAATATCATTATTTAACCTGTGCTAGGGTACAGAGCAGGGACTTTCAGAGAGACTAAAAATTAGCCATCAAAACCAATTTCAGGAAGGTTATTTTCACATTTTTATACATTTTTGGAGGGAAGGATTTCAGAAGTCATAAATCTCCTCTTCTGAATACTTGCACTTCAAACATCATAGAATCACAAAACGGTTTGGGTTGAAAAGGACCATGAAGATCATCTAGTTTCAACTGCTGGATATGGTCTATAGTTCTTGGGATATTGTACGTATTTCTGCAATTTCATTATCTATGAAAATTCTCTTTTGCCAAGAGCTCCTATGATGGAACACTTTTTTGAAAAAGGAATCATGAAGCATCATAGGGAAAAATGGAACTTAGTGACAAAGTGTGATGTGAAGTCAAAAATGACTTCACTCAAGTATTGTGAAGAAAATGACAGTAGTTCCTTATGAAGGTGTCTGAGTTATCCAAGAACATATTTGGGGGTTTCAGGTAATTTCTGAGAGGGCTTGTGAATATTTGTTAATCAAGGTATTTAATTTTTGAACTGGGAAAAAATAATGAAGTTGGATTCACATAGTTTACTTCTGTATTAAAAGTGGAAAGATGATCAAATCATCAAGCTCCTGCTGACACAGCTGAACCAATGTTAACACAGCTGGGAATTTTTTTCCTGAAATTCCCTCGTGTGAAAATGCTGCAGACATGCTAACGCTAATATCTCAGAATTTAACACTCTCAGGCTTTTGGGAAACGCAATTTAAATATAAAATTAGATCTGTATGGGGGTTCAAAACTTATATAGGCATTTTTCAGTCTAAATTAATATCCAATTTAAAACCATTTTAGATCAGTTAAATTTAAATATAATGAGTAAAAACATATTGCATCATGGGTAAGACAACTTTAAAACCCACAGAAATGAAAGAACTGAAACCTGTATCAAGAAATTAAGTGTTCTCCTAAGCATCTTCGATGTCCACAAAGTAATTCAGTTATTCCTATTTTTTATTAATTTAAGATTTTTATACTAAATGTTTTCAAGGTTATAACTGACTTTCTCTATTAACTTTTACTCAGCTATCAGAATATTGTTGTACCGTGCAATCTAATTTGCAGTTACTTCATATGTGGCTTTGCTGAAGTTTGAGCAACACTGGTAAATGCTTGTTTCTTTTAAATAATTTATTTATCAATGTATCTATCTTCTACCTATTGTAAAATTTCCACTAGGAGTTTTACAACAAGTATAGCTTTAAAAGTTTTTAGATAAATGCTCTGCATAAATCACTCACCTTAGAAAATTTGTAGAAGAACAAATAAGAGAATGCTTATTTCTTGCTACAAAAAATACTGTGATGTGAAAAAGAAAAGTGACTTGTCTTAAATTTGAGATTAACTTTATCCCCTTAGCTTGAGCCTTTAATCTCTAGAAAAGCCTGCGGATTTATGTGAATTTTTTATTTCTTCTTCTTTCCTTCTACTTGTTAATTTTCCATCTGTGTGTCCACTAAGAACCTGAAAGCAATGATTGAAAGATAGGTGATTTATTTGATATGTCTCTATTCTGCCACACAGACAGTAATATAGTTAAAAGCAAGGTGATGGCTGATGGTTTAAACAAACATAAAATTTTGAAATTCAGCAGCAGCAAGTGTAAAGGAGATAACAATACCTGGAAAGATACAAATTTTTACATGAGCATTATGACTCAATGATCTTTGTGGGTTCCTTCTAACTTAGAAGATTCTGTGATTTTCTGATTCTGTAAATAATATTAATCTTACAGAACTCTATTAATTATATCCTGAGAGGTGAGGCATGTTGCTTGGTGTTCAAAATTCACAAGGAATTTTCCTGCTGCCAAAAAGGTTGCTAAAGATAATTGCTGTAAATGTGAACATTTTAGAGTTAATGTTGAAATGTGCATTTACAATATCTGTAATGTGCTGAATATCCTTTATCGGAAATTAAATTATTGGTCTTCGATTCACATGTTTCTCTGATATGTGAATTTTGATTTTAATTTTCTAGAGGAAAAAGGAACTGAACAAGGTCTTCCGGAGACTCATAACCTCACTGTTACAAAAATGCCTATTATGTAAAGAATTCTTGTCTAATACCCACTTTTAAAGACTTTTGAGATCATTTCAAAGTGATTTTTTTCCAAGACAGGACATGAGGTTCTGCATCCCAATTTAACCGAAAAATTTCATCTTCAAAGAAAAGCTGAAGTTTCAGATAATTTTGTGCTTATGGTTTCCTATAAAAACAGCTTCCAATCTAGTAACTTTTTCTCTTTTCAATCACTCAAGCAGCACTCAAATCCTCATATAGAGGGTTTATATCCTAAAACATGGATTCCAAACTGAATGTTTTGCCTAAGATTTATGTATTGTAACATGTGACCTGTAGCACTCACATTCCTTAACAAACCTGGTCCAAAAGAGGCCATATGGCTTTTTGTTCTTGCAATTTCACTGGAATAAATAAAGAAGTATCTCTCTAAGTTCAAAGGAGTTACGGTGGCATGATATTGTTTTTGATAGTGTTGGATTAAGTCTTTCATTACAAGTGCAATTAGCACCTGATTGATCTGGGAAAAGCAATTTAATAACTAATGAATATTGGAGAGATCCAATGTAGGAATGGAAATGCACTATAAATAGATTCACTCAAAAACAAATGGGAAAACATAAATTAGGGGAGGAAAAAATAAAAAAAATCAATGTAAAGACAGTAATGAAGAAATGTATTTAAAGTCAAAAACATTGTTTTTTCTGAATTGTATTTTCTGAGAATAACCAAAAAAAGCCTTTCCTCTTATGTCTTGTACTGGTTGCTTATTTGGATCATCCTGAACAATTGTAGGCTTCTTCCACAAATAGCTCACTTAAAGAAGCAAAGGCAAGCTTCAGTTTTCAACCCAAGAGATGTATGGGAAATGCACATGGGAAATCCCAAGCTCAAAAATTGCAGCAGTAAGGGAGGGGGAAAAGTGTTTTCTTAACTGCTGTTTTTCCCATCTGTAAAAGAACAGAAAGTTTGACTATGGCTTTAGATTAAGTGAGTATGCAGAAAACCAAAGGAAACAAATATTTGAAAAATCAAGTACCCAATGTGACCTGAACATAGAATGAGGGACTAATTGTTTTCAACCTGAACACATGAAATATGCTCCTTTTTTAAAATAAATGTTTGTAATCCTCACCACAAAGCTGAAAAAAGTAGGGGAAAAGGAAGAGAAATAGGGGTGGGAAGGGGGAAGAAATGAGGAAAAGGGAAGGCAGATCATCTTTGCCTAGTTAAAATAGAATAAAAGCTAAAATGGTCTTTCTGTTACAGCCTCAGTGATGCCACTTCTGCAGTTCTGTTTGGAAATGGAAGAGATAATTGCATTTTCAACTTTGAACCCTTGCCATTCATTTCTGTGCTGTGACCTCAATAGTCTGTTTGATTGCCAGCCTGTTGAGGTACCAAGAGCAAAACAGTGGGAAATGACACAGCAGAAATGAAATTGCATGAGTCATTTTTTTTTAATTTACTTTATGTTCCTTATATAATTCTGATGGCAGCAGAGCTAAAGTTAATGAACAGTAGTAAAAGCATCTGCTGAAGCTGTGTCAGTAGATTCACCTCTGTGTTCACAACTGCAGCGCTGCAAAATTTATCCAAGGTCTCTTTGAAACAAGTTTTTAAATGAGATGAAAAGTACCAGAATTATACAGCTCATGAAGGAACCATATAGTGTTGTGGAACCATAAATAAATGCTGACATTTCCTCACTAGTAACTACAATAACAGTGGGTAAAAAAATTTGAAATTCAGGGGGTTAGACTACTATAAAATTTTTACAAGGTTAAGCAAAGTGAGCAACTAGAGCACTGTGAAATGTCCACTGTGCCTTTTAACCAGATTACTAAGGGCAAATATCACCTTCTTCCCCTCAGGGGTGCCCAGACTTTCAAAAGTAAAAGAGAAAAGCCCCACCAGATTAGTTTCTGGGCTTTACAGCAGGAGGCATTGCTTGTATGTAATTGCTCAGTTTCATTATTCATGGGCTAAGAGCAAAGCGCTCAGTCAAAAGAAACTGGCAAGGTCTGGGGCACTACAAGGAAGATATTTAAGATTTCATTCAATAAAATACTTTATAATGACTTATGAAAAATTCATTTCCTGGAAGAGGAAATATCAAGCATCTACTTAATTTGTGTGTGTTGGTATTGTCATATGCAATCCATGTAAGGATGACCATGGGGGACCAACTGCTTTCTCAAGGGAATCACATATGAAGGGACGGGTTTTTTTTTTTCTTTTTCTGCTTTAATTTCAGTGGCTGCTCCTGGAAATCAAGTAGTAAAGTGCTTTAATAGCTCAAATCCCCACAAATGCTTCACTGGAATGATCATCTTTCTCCCTTGTACCCATGTGAACAGTGACACTGGCAGCATAGCAGCATGCCAGGCCAGGGATTGGGAGCTTCTTGGTGATTCTGAGATCTGTTCATCAGATTCCTTAGAGTTAAATCCTTAAACAAAAAACTTAAATCCAATGACTCTTGCTTGTCTTCAGCTGACTCGTGGAGCTGGTATTCTGAGCAGTTTGGCTTGGGAAAGACGCTTACCCACATTTGCTTTGATTCTTCAGTCTGACAAATAAAGATAATTAAAAATAAGAAGCAAAGAGCAAACTCAGTAAAGGCTTAGCTGCATAAAATCAGATGTAGGTCTAACACAAGTGTTTGCGTTACAAAACTGTGACCTTGAGTCCTGCCTTCTGTTGCTACAAATTCCTAAAGGAGATTGGAAGTCATGGACACCCACTTGCCCTCTGCTGGACATCCATAACTCTCTTGAAACAATGCCCAGATGCACCTCAGGTTTAAGACAAGGCATATTGATCATATTCAAATTCATCATGGTTCAGAAACCAGATTTATCAATTTCTCCACTGAGGCCTGGATATAGACATTTCAAATTAGATTAAACTGAAAATACGCCAAATATTTTGATCAAGTTTTGAATATTCCTCCTCCTGCTCATGCAAAAGATGCAGCGGCATTTCCCTCCTAGAGAATGTTTTAACCTGATACTTGGGGAAGCAAAGGACATGGAGAGAAAATCTGGGCTATGTACCTTCTGCCTGCTCTCAATAGGTTCAAGGGCTACATTTTGGCAGTAGTTTTAGGCCCTCCACCCTCCCTTGGGAAACAACCATCATGCTTCTAACCAGCTGACCATATTGCATATTGTTTGCATTAGAAACCTAGAAGGTTGAGCTAGGACAGCATTACACAGGTTCCCTGCTCAGGGGATTAATTTAGGATGCTAGAGTAACACAGAGACATATCTTCAGGTGAAAGAGGGATTAGAAATAGCCATGTTCTATGTTGCGAGATAGGAGAGGGAAGTCACTCTGTATTATCTTGATATCACTGCCTTACTTGTGCATCAGCACTGGACTGCCTTGAGGAAAATAAAAAAAAAGGAAGCCATTTCCATTCTGCATCTTTTAGGAAAGGTCACAGGCTCTTTGCTTTTATGAATTCTGTATAGGTGTAGACACCTGAAATGGGCTTTATTTAGGAGATTACTCTATTAATGGAGTTTTCCTGGTAAGGAGTTACATGCAATTCCCTGTTCAGCCTTTGGAATTTCCCTTGGAGATAGTGCAGATTATTTTGAATACTCCTATGATGTACCTTATTTCTTTTAAAAACTGTGTAAGAAGCAGAAGATTTTGCCTCAGTGCTCTGGATTTCAGCCTGAGGAAGGCCAAAACATCTCTTTCTCTGCCAAAGTACATGTACATTCTCTGTAATGTGGATCATGTTTCTGTCTGGTTTTATTTTAAAGATCAAGGCTTTTAGTTAAAAAATATCTGAAAAGTAACTAAAAGCTGTACCCCATATAGATTAAAAATTGCATGTACTTTACAGCCTTAAGAGTGACAGGCAAGGAAAATAAAGAGTTTTATCTTCATCATAGTCATGACTCCTGGAATCTGTGGAGTGAATATAACCCTTGCAGGTGCTGAGATATTAGTGTCAATCATAGGTGTGCAATGCAGATATGTGCTGGATAGCAGAATGATATGGTGCTGTTGGGGATCAAGAGACCACTCTTTGGTGTAGTAAGGATGAGATCACACTGCCTGTTAATTCTCATGGGTTGGAAGCTCCTGGGAATGCAGCTGACCTTGTGCACAGGTCACAGCTGATCAAATGTGCACTGTGGCTTGTGTTTGTTGTAGGTGGAAAGTTGTTACGGGAGAGGAGGCAGGAGACAAGCAAGGAGTTATGGCTCTGTTGCTGCAGGGGTCAGGGATCTCCAACTCTCTGGTCTACATGCTGCTAATCCTTGCAAATAAAGTGTCTGTCTCAAGCTATTTCCAATAGCTTGGAAATTGTAATGGTGATGACATTTTGTCATCTAAAGTTCAAAAAGAGCTCAATTTGGTTTGGAACTTCCTCCAAAACTCAGATCCTTTACTGTGAAGGAGCCAGTGCTTCTTTAGAAAACTGGAACCAACTAGCATTTATTGAACCATGGCAATTATAAATACGGGATCATTACTTGCAGTTTTATATCCCTTTCATCCTGAATTTTCTGGATGCAGCATAAGGATTCACTAACTCATAGCCTCATGATAGCACTGAGTTATAGCTGTTTAACAGATCAGTTGATACCAAGAGGTTAAGCAAATGGGTTATTTTCACAGAGGGAATGACTGCATAGCCAGCAGTGAAAAGATGCCAGAAATTCTGGCTTTATGTACTTCTAAATCACTGTGCATCATTCAGAAGACACTGATAAATATTTGCCTTCCTGAACGCTGAGACACGCTGCCCTTTGCTTAAAATAATGCCGTGTTCCCCACTCAATAGTTGTGTTGTCTCTTGTAATTCTAAGGCCCATGAAAGGATATGACTGTGAAAGACATCAGGAGGACACTTGGTCCATTTCTCCAGATTAGTCATTCCTGAGAGATATCTGTTAGGACAGGCTGTTTTTCAGCTGTATGATGTCCTTAAAGACCTCTAATATTAGAGATCCCCTGGCCTCCACCTGTAAAACCTTTTCAGGGATTTTCTATTCCTAATTTTTTAGTACTTTTCATAAAGTTTGACCCACAAGGTTTTTGCAATTTAAGACTGTTGCTTCTTATTCTGTGCTTTGTGTCCATGAGCACTAGACATTTCTCTTCATCCTTTCATAACAATCTTTCACACACTTGAAAACTGTTATCCTTCTCCTCCACCTACACTTCTTTACACCTCTTTGAACTCAGGGTCACATTTCCTTGACATCTGATTGTTATTGAGTCTCTGCAATACTTCTCTAGCTGGTCCAAAATTCTAGAAAGTTGTTGCCTGAAACCAAACCTGAGGCATTCCTCAGGGAGGCATGATCATCCATCTCTTTGGCTGCAGGACTGCTGCCTCATTAGTTGTTCCTTATCTTTGATTCCTGAGGCCAGTGATTTCTATCTGACAGTCTCCCTGGGAGTTCACAGAATCATAGAATTACAGAATGGTTTGGGTTGGGAGGGATCTTAAAGATTGTCTAGTTCCAACCTCCCCACCATAGGCAGGAACATTTTCCCTTAGACCAGGTTTCTTGGGACCCCATCAAACTTGGTCTCAAACACTTCCAGGCAATGGTGCATCCACAGCTTTTCTGGGTAGTTTGTTTCAGTGCCTCACCACCTTCTGAGTAAAGAATCTCTTCTCAACATCTAATCTAATCTAATCTAATCTAAATCTTCTTCAATTTAAAGTAATTTTCTCTTAACCTATCACTTCATGATTCCAAAAAGTTCCTCTCTGGTTTTCTTATAAGCTCCCTTACACGTACTGGAAGGCTATTGTTAGGTTTCCCCAGGACCTTCTATTCTCCAGGCTGGACAGCCCCAACTGTCTCATCCTATCTTCAGAGGAGAGGTGCTCCATCCCTCTCCTCTGAAGATAGAATGATCAGATGCAGATCTGATCACCTCCATGGCCCTCCTTTGGACCACGTCCACATATTCTAGTCCATGTCCTTCTTATGCTGGGGGCCCCAGAGCTGGATGCAGTGCTCCTGATGGGGTAACTTGTTTCATTTTTTACATTTGTCTGTATAGAATTTTATTTTGTTTTTTCAGCCCATTCTTGCAACGTCAAGATGATTTTTGAATCTGAATCGTACCCTCCAATTTATTCACAATCCTTCCTAACTTAATGTCAGCTACAAATTTAGTAAGTGTATATTCCATTCCATAACTCAGGTCATATTGCATACACCTTTATAAGATTTAGGAATACTGAAAGAAATCAGCAGACAATTTGGCAAAAGACTGTGCTCCTGTGTACCACTCAACTATAGAAAAAGTTTATTTTGTTTTTTCTAAATATATTTGAGACTTCCATGGTTTTGATGTTTTTAAAAACTTTCAATATTTTTAACCCTTTTTTATTTCTGTGAATATTTTTTTTAATATTAACCTTTTTTATTTGTGGTTTTTAAAAGTCTATTACAAGGTAGAGACACCAGATGTAAAGCACTAACCACTCACATTGTGCTAGCATTTTTAATGTTGTACTGAACTATGTAAATCACAAATACAATACAAATGCCACCAACATGACAGAGATTATCCAAAACTGCTGACACCAGCAGTCTCCAGTGGAAAATTTCTATGTGATCAGTTTTAATCGGGCCTTTCTCTGAAGCTTTTATATAGGCTTCCACTCATGCAGGTTAGGGCATATGCCAAAAGAGTATTTTTCTTGCTGTTTATGTAGTTCTGCAAGTGACCATTATAACTCAGAGGAAGGAATGTAAATCCTGAAATGTTTGATTTGCTGGGCCATGGTGACACCTTTTCCATCAGAAACAAAGCTTTCTTGTAATTCAACTTACTCAGCAGGGTTCGTAAAGCTGGATAATCCCATGACTTTCAGCTGCTAAACCTGTTGCAGATATTTAATATAAAAGGACAAGAGCCACTGCTCTTTAAACTATTTCTTTGACACTTAAAAAAATTCTGAGGCCATTGACCCATCATGAACCAGAACTTACAACAGTGCATAACAGTATCTTTGTTGCAGATCTTTGTGATTTATGTCCATGAGCAATCTGAAGTTTCTTGGGAAGCAGAGGATTTAAACTGAGATTACATAATAATGTTTGTCCTGTTTCTTGCAAAAGGCACTATGAAAACCATTCAGATCTTTAAAAATGTCTTTAATGTTGGAATCAACAGATGTCAGAAAAATATGCTTGTCTTAACTCTACTGATCTTTAAAGTTTCACTTATTAATATTTATCTATATTGGTGATTTTTTTTGAAGAGATACCAAATGTGAAGCCTTGTTTGCATCCTTGGTTACCCCAAACAAAGGAATTTAAATGGATTTTATAACTGTTGAATTCTACATAGGATCTTGTACTATTTTTGCCTGTACAAATTATCAGAGTTTTCTGTGATACCCAACAGCTGCTTGACAGGATGCACCTTCTTTTTCACCCTCTTCATGGGAGTTTTTATCAGTAAATTGTGTTTCCAGTTGTGTCTGTGAGAAGATCTAAAGTCCAGGCATTGGTCCTTTGGACTACACTACCCTGAACTCCTAGCAGGCTGCAGGCTGAGATGGCAAGTCCTGCTACATATTTAACCAAAAGGCCTATGGTCCTTTTTCCTCAAAATAAAAATTGTTGCTTCAGATGTTCTCCATCTTTAAAAAGATATATCCCAGCCCATAATCTTTAATTTTCTGCTTTCAACAACATTTCTGGCAATGTCATTTAATTCTGTGTTAGAGCATTTTCTAACACACTGGGAGATATCTTTAAACTTTGCCTGAATAATGCTAACTAAAGTTTCTGGGATAACTTAATCCTAAGGAAACCTGATGTCTTGGTTTTGAAAGAAGACTGCTGAAGTATCTGCTAAAGAGGGGCAGGGCCTCTCTTGGAATGGATAATTCAAATCCCCTCCCCTCAAATTATTATAATTTAGAAAAAAATTAAAACAGCTTTCAGGCAGAGATATGGGGATAGGAATAACAGTTCTTTACTAATAGGTATAACAAGGCAAACAAACAACAACAACTACAGCAATTAATAGCGAAAACAGAACCAGGGACCTTGACAGGGCTTGGTTCCACAAAACCCGGGGCAGTCTGATCTCTTGGGACTCCAAAAAAAAAGCACCAAGTTGGAACGGTGGGGGATCCCGGGCTGGTGGATCGGATAAAATCCAGAGCTCCGTCGGTGGTCACTGGGGGGCTGGGATGTCCGGCAGGGAGGGCAGTGCAGGCCCGCGGTGCAGAACAGCCTCAAAGCAGCGCCGAGGCAGTGGGACAGGGCCGGGCCAGCTCCAGCAGGACAGCAAAAGGAGAGATCAGGATTTCCTGGGCACACAAGCAGATGGTGGTAGCTTTCCTCAGGATCGGACCCAGTGGTGCCAGTGAAAAACTCCTGCAGCAACGGCAGCCTGACCGTCCTCTCTCCAATGCCAAGAGCAAGAGCGAAGCTGCCCCCAGCCCCATCTTTTTTCCTGCCCCCGCCAAGAGAAACTCCCGGAGACAAAGAGTGTAGCTAAATGCCAGGCTCCATCCTTTTGTTTCACCTGAGCACTGATAAGTATTCAGTCGTTAGTTGCCTCGAAACCCTTGGGAAAAAATTCTATAGGTAAAACAAGAAACAAGCCTAACCCCCAACACCTGAATATGTTGCCAAGAAGGGGCATTGACGTTTACCATTGTGCATTTCTCTTGATACAGACTTATGCAAGATAGCAAACAGTGCCAACTGAAAGACCCAATGAACACAAATACAGAATTTGAGAGGATGAAGCCATAAATAACACTTTAAATATGAATGAAAAGAAGCTCTGGGAACAAGAGGACTTAATTATTTTTCCTTTTTTCCTCTTAGTAGGATTCTCCAGATAATAGGTGGAATTCATGTTCTTTTTGTTCTTCCTCAGGGATACTGTAGCCATAGTGTCTTTTTCTTTGATATCTGTTTTCCAAGGTCCATTAAGACTGGACATTGTGTAAATTGAATATTCGGTCTAGAGAGACTGTCCTGGTATTGCAGGGAACGTTGAAACCCCTAGAGGGAACTCATTGTTAAATGTGCTTAGAGGCAAATGGATCCAGACCTGCTGCTGTGTTGCCAAACCACTTTGTATTCTTGATTCTTCTGTATTTCTCAAGGGTTTGTCAGCAAAATTTTGAGTGTGGGAGAATGTTTTAGAGGTTTGTCGTTGTTGAGAGTGAAAGGAAATTGGCAGCCCAAAACAAAACTGAAAAATGTATCTTTTTTTTGCAGACAGGAATCATTTTGGAAAGAATCAAGAAGAGTAAAGTTTGATAGTGATTCTTAGAATGAAGTACAAAGGCTTTGAAAGTGGCTAAAGGGAAAACAACATGCACTCCCAAATATATTCCTTGCCTTCTAATTTGTCATGATACACCAGCTTAGACATGTTTTTACCTTTTTGAAAAATAGTCTAACTTAATTTTAGTCACATAGATTTTCTGCTATGATACATGAGATTTGATAATTAAAGGAACAATTGTATGATGACAGGATAACAGGCCTTCTGGATAGGAAGACAATTGGTAGATGCCATATATCATGACTTCTGCACATCTTTGGACTCTCATGTGCAAGCTTGGGAGACATGGACTAGATTACAAAAATGGTTAGGTGAGTGCATTACTCATTTGAGAGATCTGTGTTAAAAGAGTAAGTGTCACTAATTCCTGATCAAATTAGAGGGATGGTTTGAGTGGGTGTTTACAAGAATTATCCTGAATGGTATGCAGTGCTTTTTCAAGACAGGATGAAGAGCACATTTATTATGCTCACAGAGAGCGCCAGCTGGGCAATATATGTATGACAAAACAGGATTAGAACTACAACAGTGTTGATAAATTGGACAAATAGCCTGGAAAAATAGAATGTAATTCAATAAGCTAAAAAATTGCAATGCTTTGCCTTTTTGCACAAATAGTAAACCACACATAAGCTGAAGGGTAAAGCAGCAAATCTGCAGAAAGGTTTAAAATGAGTCACCAATAGAAATACCATTGGCTGTAAAAGACAGATACATGTGTGTTTACTCATTAGGTGTTGCCTGTGTTGTAACAGCAAGATTTCTAAGTGAGGTTACATCTTCAGTATGTGTTCTGTAGCCAGCTTGGTTGATGGAGAACAAGAAAGATGTAGATTAGCTGGAGAGAGACCAAAGAACAGCAGTGGGAATGATAAAGATTAAGAGGAGACATTTGGGGAAAAGTGAAGGTATTAGATATTTTTAATCCAAAGAGTGGAAGTTTAAATAACAGAAAGCTTAGTTGAGGAGAAGCATGAACTCTTCCCTTTGTCTGCCTGTTGAATAAGAACAAATTATCTTAAATTGTGGCAAGGCAAATACAAGTTGAACATAAGGAAAATTTTTCCAGGAAGAAGAAAAAAGAAGTGCTTAATCAGAGAGTCTGGGAGAGCACTGGAAGTCCCACTTGAGAAATCCCTAAAAGATGTTTGGACAAATGTCTATCAGAAATAGCATAAGAATAACTTATCCAGTCTCAGAGTGGAGAAATGACTTCAGCTATTTTCTGGTTTTATTTCATATAATTCCAAATTTGTCTTCATTTTTGATAATGTGTGTATTCCTTCGGCTGAGATAGTCCTACACTTGACTTTTAGTTTTTCTGTGCTTAAGACACAATGATTAATCACTATTTCTGACAAACTGTCAACCAAAACAAAAGAACTATCTCACTTGACATGTGCCTGACTTTTCACAGAATCATGTTATTAATTTTTTTTCCTGATAAATTATAAAGCCATGTTAAAAATTGCATATACTTTTGATAAATTTTCCCTTTTGGCCGCTACTCTGCCAGCAGTTTCATGTTCTCTCAGGGACATTTCTCTCATGCCAACAAGTTCATACAGTTAACAAAACGTATCTGCATCTGTCTAGGTCCCTACAGAGAAGAGAATTCTCATAATGGAAACATATCCTCTCTCCCTTCCTCTCTCCTGAGGACAACAGGTAGCATCTCGAGTAGAGGGATACACGATATTCATTCATTCATTCCCAATCTGCCATTAAAAAGTTCATTCTGTCAGCTGGTGATCTTTGCTCATGTCAGAGGTCATTCCTGGCTTTGCGAAAGCATGCAGAGGATTCTTTCTAGTTGGGTAATGTCCTAAACTATTACATTTGGAAAACATTTTCAATAAATTCAGATGAAGAATAAGAATTTAGAAATCTAGGCAATCAAAGGAGAGGCTCCTATTGATTTCACCAGGGTTGAATCAGATTGCTTACAGAAAACATCCAGAGGTTAATGCACAGGTTGTGTGTGAAATTTTTCTTGCCTTGTATTCAGTTCATTTGGTCTCATATTAACGAAAGCATCTAGAGAAATATATACAAAGAAACAATGCAAAGACATTTTAAGAATGCTGCTTAAGCCTTCTTTTACTTCTCTTTGAAATACTTGCCATATACCAAGCAATGAATAACTTAGGCAACCCAATTTCCCAGTGATAAAGCCTTTACAGAGATTCCACTATTGCACAGTCTCTTCTTCTCTGTGTAATGTTATTTAATTTTCTGCTGGGAAAGCACAAGTAGCCTAGATAAAATGGAAGTATTGCAAACTCGCTTGAGAGTCAAACTGAATTTTTGCCTCCTTCTGAATATAATAGCTATATCAGTGATCAGTGACATTTCTGCTTTGCATTTTATACATCATTCGTTTCTATATTTCCCAAATCCATTTCTGTAGTCTGACATATCTGTAGAATACCAATATTGTACAGAACACTGTCCAACACTACTGTATGCCTAGAATTTCTTTTCTGATACTCACGTGCAGACACAAAATCATACAATGCTGAAAACGTAGGAATAGCTGTGGTTCTAATTTAACCATTTAAAAAATTCTCTGCTGCCTAATAAAATCATTCCAGTCAGTAGTTTGCATTGCACACTGCCAAAGCAGAGCAGTGAACTGCAAGGTTTGATTTCATCTAGCACAGTTCATTTAATTACGAGTCTTCCTGAAGAGATGTCTTTAAGAAATCCACTTTGACAAAACTGGAGTGTGTCTGGGATTTTTCACCTTGTTTGTTTCTGCTCATTGCCTTGCTTCCACTGACTAATGTGTGGTTCCTTAAAGCCTAAAAGATATATGCTGACAGGTAGACTTCTTTTCCTATAGCTCTGAACTTTGAGCTAAACTTTGCTGAACTAAAAAGTTAAACAGGCATTGAACTTCTGCATGCACTATTTTTTTCAGACAGCTAGTATATTATTCTAATATTTTTTGTAAGTGTACCTGAATAGCAAACTGGATGTGGGCAATCGAGTTGAAAAGAAGTGATAAAAATCTTGTCCTTCAACAGTTTGTTTTCAATCACATTCAGGTGGAGCAAATAGGCAAAGTTCAATGAAAATCTTTTGGTTTACTTCTGACTAAGGGATGCAAACAACATGTTACCACAAAAAGCCAAAGCACATAGGCAATTTGTGAATTAATATCCATCTTGCAAGTCCAGCTCAAGACTTGTGTATTTTATGTTTTCTGAAGAGGATTAACCTACAACCGGTACTGGTGGGTGACGTACCTGCACACTTCCCTTTGACTTAATTTGCTAAAATTGCTGGGGAAAATGTGCTCAGCCTTCCTTGCTCAGGAAAGTGAGCATTCTTTAGTCTGCCTCTCAATGCAGAGTAAAACAAAATCCCCCAGAGCAGAGGCTGGCTCAGAGACATGTACATTATCATCCCTCCAGGCTGATAAGCACAGACAGCAGTGTATGAATGAACGGGTCATGCATGCAGTGATTATGCAATACACATCCGCACCGTCCAGTTCGCATTAGCATCAGTGCGAGCGTCTTATCAGGCTGGGCTGCTTCACAAAAAAAATGCTGCCAGGCTGCTGGAATTATCTGCACAGTCAGATACTCATTTTTAGCTTTTTCATCATGGCTGAAGACAGCTCCACTTGATCTCAGCAAAGTTATTTTAAAATCTGAGAGTTTGCCAATGTTTCTTTTTAAAGAATCACATCTAGTGTGACTCATTACTCCTGGATTTCATTTGTCAGAGCAGCCAAGTAGTCTAGCTCTTACATTCCCAATGGCCATTATCTCTGTTTGCTAACAGCTAAATGGCTGATGCATGGATACACATTATTCCTGTGTTTTCTTGCAGAGAGAAGCCTTTTGCTGGAAACAAAACATTAAAACAAGACACTAGAAGAATATGCTAATCCACAGATTTCAGAGAAAAAATGGTTATTGATTGGAAATATGTATATAAGGGATATTTTACTGACTACTCTCTCTAGGGAGTTTATTCATTTGGTTTCTTAACTTTTAGATTACATAATGGATGTGTTGAAATAAGTCTTGTGCTACTGACACTATATGCTAAATAATAATTTCTAGCAGCGATCAATATGTTAATTCCAAATACAGCAGCTGGTTCCACAATATGATCTTTATTCATCAAACTATCGCTAGACCCTGCCTAAAAGTAGGTATGTGAAGAACCCATATTTGTTCAGCCATCCATTTAAGCCAATGAAGTTGGTTCCACAGGCCACTAAGTAAACCTGATTTTAGGCAAATACTTCAGTGGGTTAGGGTCTGAATCATTGTAAAACTGAGCTGAAGAAACCATTTGATTAACTAATATGAAGCACGAACCACGTAATTATAAGATCACGCACAGCTGGGGTAGAATTCATTAGCCAACATTAGAGTTACCTTTGATAAGCACAAAGAGTAAAATAATTGTTGCTCCATTAAATAGATGTACTACAGTTTGTGCACTTCATGTCTGCTATATGGTGCTGCAGATGCTTTCTGATTAGCAGTGAAACACGATGGTGATGATGATCTACAGTTGCTCAGAACAATTTCAAGTGATAATTAACTCAGCAGAGAAAATTCCTACCATTACTTCGAGAGGTCAAAGCAAATGTAATCCAAAATGTCTCAAGCCATTGAAATTTCACATTTTTAAAAGGATCTCCTCTAATATGGTCCATGATAAGACTAGCATCAACAGTAAAAAAGATATAAAAATTAAAATTGTTACTGTGATCTTTACACTATTTTTTTTTTAAATAAACAATGTACCTTGAGTATGCAGTGTACTATAGTACCCCACTGCTCTATGTAGATCTATCCGTGTGATTGATACTGGGCCAATTTTGAGTAGATAGATGTGATACAGGCAAGATTTCACTCTCAAAAACAAATAGGGACATCTTCTAATGCATAGAAATCCAGACAGTGCTGAGACAAAGCAATTGCACATGAATATGTGGCTACATCTGCAGCACAGCTGTTGAGTGGGGTTTGCAATGAACCAGGCAAGCAGAAATTCCACTGCAGTATGGCAATGAGTTATGGTAGTACTGTTACCATAAATGTGCATGGTCCAGTCACATGAAGACATAATTTAATCTTTGAAAATGTTGCATTTTAAAATATAATATGAATGTATTACTTGGAAGGAAGGGCAAATAAAGGACCAGCAACATTAAATGCTTGGTTAAATAGATAACATTTGCTTGTGATAACAATAAATTGTTGTCATCAAAGATTTTTTATCATTTGAAAAGATTTCTTGAACTAGACCTGTAATAATTGTATTTAAAAATATAAAAGAACCCTACCATGTCCTCTGTGCAATTAAACTCTTTCTCTGCTGTTGCAAGTTAGTGTTTTAAGGTCACTTAAAGAGTCACTAGCAAAAGCATTATTTTTAGTACAAAAGCAAAAGCACGACAAAGTTCATTGACAAGGTTCACTCTACTACTCACTAGATGGTTAAAGCACACAGAGAAAAATCCAGCTAATATCTAAAATCAATGTATCTAAACCCAAAACCAAGCCAAAAATTACCTATGTGGAGGCTGGGGATATGGGGGGAAAAGGGTAAGGATTTACAGTAGCTCACTTACAGGCCTAACTTACAAATCTAAAGTACTTAAGAATCCAGGAAACCAACATTCCATTTGCTAGGGCATATGCACACTTGCATGCACACAGGCTTAAAGAGTACAAGGTATACCTGTAAAGAACTCCTCTTGAATTTAGTGAAGTACTCATTTCAAATGCCTTTGCATCTTCTGAATGGCTATAGGGTAGAGCCTCAAAGAGAGAGGGATATCAGCCCAGGATCCACCACCCTTGTTTGAGAGTGATTCTGCAACTATACCAAGCCTGAGAGTTCACTGGCTCTGAGAAGAGTCCCATGGAAAGGCAGATTGCTGATCATCTCCCACTGTGGTCCAGGAAAGCTCAAAGGGTCTCACTTAGGACCAGAGTTTGCAGGGTCACAAGAAGGTTGGCTTTAGTCATGATAATTTTTCATCCTGGCCGTAATTCAGGTTGTTAACTCCCTTTGAAAGTTCACTAACAAAAATTTTACTCCACTTGGATTGTTATTCAGGCAAGAAATATAAGTTTCCAAGGCTGTTCATTAAAAACAGGAGCTTGTTAGCATAAGGTCGTGGAAGCAGAGAGTGTTTCTGATAAGCTCAAGAGGAGCTTAGCCCAGGTGCTGTGCGTCAAGGCTGAGGCCTAATGAGCATTTCTGAGATCACAGTGTGGCCCGAGGGAGCAGGGGTGGGGGGAATGCACCACCACATCTGCTCATGGTATAAACTAACATGAGATTAGAACATTAAGACTTGGAATAATTTAAACAACAGTTAGAGATCCCTTCCAACTTGAGACATTCTATCATTCTGTGATTTGTGATTCCTTGAACGGTTCTAAGTCAAAAATCTTTCTGTGTGGTTTGGGAGTCAGCAGAATTTACGCATTTCAAATGCCAAAAAAGGTCATATGTGTATCGACATGCTGGCATATCCATAACACGGAGTGAGCACTTTTCAGAGGATCCACAAACATGGCATTTTCTGACCTCTCTTACATCCAAGCACGCTGGTAAATGTCTGGACTTCAGACATCACCTGTCTGCTTAGGACGTCTTGCAAACCATTATTTGAACAGACTCTATCTGGCCTTGAGAGGGCCTGTCTGTAGTCCTGAACACACACATTTATCTCAATATGTCTCCAGT
Source organism: Acrocephalus scirpaceus scirpaceus (assembly GCA_910950805.1). Lineage (NCBI taxonomy): Eukaryota > Metazoa > Chordata > Aves > Passeriformes > Sylviidae > Acrocephalus > Acrocephalus scirpaceus. Next base: position 31,201,920 of record OU383778.1, read on the forward strand.
CTAGCTGTGACTGTGTTACATATCTGCGTACCATTTTACATTGGGTATTCATAATAAGGAGGAGTAGAGAGCTTAAACCCTCTTTAATCCCCCAGTAAACCCCTGCATTGTGTGCACCTTCCCACCAAGGTCAGTTCTCCCTGCAAATGGGTTGATGTGATATTTCAGCACGTAATTTAGAGAGAAAGCAGCTGATGAATTAATTTCTAATGCATCATCCCTGCATTCCAATATAAAGCCCAAGCTGAGAGAGGGGCAGTGTGGCTTGTGGGCAGCATGGCACTAGCGTTCAGGGGCTGTGAATCCTCTGCCTGGCTACAGTGCATTTTTTTCCTGCTGAGTGACCTTGAACACATAATTTGTCCTGTTATAATATGAATAAGATGATTCAGACTTCAATTTAAAACACTTCAAAATCCATGCTTGATAAGGTCTATATGAGCATTAGCTATTATTGAAAACAATACTAGGATCTGCACCAGGTCCCCTCTGTTTCTGCATCTATTGTTCCTTAACTTCATCGCTCCTTTTGTCTTCACTCCTTTGCCTCCCACAAACCCCTTCCCATAATCAACCTTCATAGACTGCACTCAAAATAGACCCCTTCATCAGCCTGAAATAACTACTTTGGTTTAAGGCAAGTAAAGAGATAGAGAACAAGTCAGTAAACAAGCTGATGATTTTCCCCAGTAATCCAAAGAAATTATATAAACTTACATATGATCCTTGTGCTCCCATTCCTCCTGCGGTCCTTCCTCTTTCCTTCTTTGTTGTTTTGCTATTATTCTTACTTGACATGCTACACCTGCTCGAGTCCAAATGGCCTGAAAGGCAAGGGATGTATCTTTTTCTCTTTACTGTGCCTTACATACAAATGTAGGAATGAACATTACATTTGAAACATTTTCTGAACACTTTGATGATTTACTGCTCTGCATCTTTGTAAACACTTTGTTTTCTCCCCTGCAGCAAATCAATTGCCTCTTTTGGATCTTTTGTCACTGCTTCTTTCTGTGTGTTGCAGTTTTCTCTGCCGCAGAGCTGAGATGGATTCTTTTGAAAGCATTTGCTTCACACTCATTTATTTCTTGCAGAGTCATATCACCCCAGGGCTTGATTCTCACTGCCTTTTGCAAACGGTTGCTCCCACTACTTGGAGCTACCGATGATTTCTTCCTGCTCTCTCTGTCTCTGAGGAGTGAGGGTTATCCCTTGAGAACTGTACCTGATTTCTGAAGAAACCAAAGGTTGCAACTGCAACTGCATGAGAAGGAGCGAGGGGCTGTGTTGCAGCCAAACCCCTAAGGAAGATGACCACAGGGTGGCACTTCCCTAGGATACCTCTGCAGGTCAGGACTTCTGACTAGGATTTTTTGTAGTGGTATAATGATGTTTCCTCTCCCTCCTCTACTCCCAGAATCACTAATATACTATCAATATATATTGTATTTCTAACATAAAACTACTTGGAATGGGGAAGTAAGACTGCCTGCCATTAACCTCAGAATTAACATTTTCAAATAAGTATCAAAAAAGATTCCTGCAGGCCAAGAGATCATCATTATTTAATAGCACAATTTGCATTTGATTCTATTCTTAGAATCATAGAATTTTGGGGGTTGGAGAGAACCTTAAAGATCATTTAGTTCCAAACCCCCTGCCATGAGCAGCGGTACCTTTCACTAGACCAGTGTGTTCAAAGCCGCATTCAGCCTGTCCTTGAATGCCTCCAGGAATGGAGCATCCACAGCTTCTCTGGGCAACCTGTGCCAGTATCTCACCACCCTCAAAGTAAAGAATTTATTTCTAATATCTAATCTAAATCTACTATCCTTCATTTTTAAACCATTGCCCCTCATCCTATCACTATATTTCCTGATAGAATGTCATGCTATCTTTTCTGGAGGCTCCCTTTCAGTGCTGGAAGACTGTAATAAATAAATTGTTCCTCTTCATGGAAATCTTAAGTAAAAGGCAAGAGATTTATAGAACCTGAAGAGAAACCAGAGTTCACTTATCACTTCTGGTTTATTCTTAGTGATACTGTGGCAGATTTGAATCCTTTAGACTGAAGTGTTAAGTACACAGATTCTGGCATAAACACTAATAGAAAAGACCATGTAAATCTTTTTGTATTATATTTATATAAAGATAATGATGAGTAGCAGCTTCACTATATCATCTAGCCAGATTGCACTAGGTAGTAGAGCTACACAATTCATTTGTTTCAGGCTCTCATTTGATCCACATAATGTGCTCTTTTTCATTTTCCTTCCTTTCTCAGGATTTTTTTTTGGGGGGGTGGGGAAGGGGGCGGGGTGGGGTGGGGTCCTAGTTTTCAATGCAAACAAAAGTTCAAAGTAGAATTCAGTCCAAAATGTCAGGCTTACTTCAGGTGCTGGACTTCTCTTGGAAGACTTACCTGGTTCTTCTGGCTCATTTATGAGTCTTCAGAAATTCTGCCATGGAATATTTGTCTGCAGAAAAGGACAGAAAGAGGAGAGAGGACATTGGAAATACATCTATATACACAAAAGATTAAAACAGAAAAACACATTAGCTGTTTCCTTTCCTTGACCATGTATGGCCATTAGCTTAATTGTTTTAAAAAGTAGATTAGATGTTAGGAAAAGATCTACCTGTAAGTGCAGGGAAAGCTGGAATAAACTACCAAGGAAACTAATAAAATCTTTTCTTGACAGATTTCTATGAAACAGAAATATCTGCCGGGGTGATTTAGTTACCTTTCTCTTACTGTAAAGATATAAACTGGATGCTAGGAGGTCTCCCTCTGCTCTTCCTTGCCTTCAAATACAAATTGGCATTGAAGACACTTCACCACCAGGCCTTAGCTCCCAATAGCATTGTATATGGCTGTAATTGGTTTAACTATTCCAGAAAAACACTCCTGCCCATATTTTTAAAGAGGCAGGCTTCAGAAATCTGTCAGTGAAATAAAGCCTGAAAGAGAGCATTCCATCTGGGGTAACCCTTTTTTGCCGTATGTCAGTCCCTGTGAAATGTTTTATGTATGTATTCTTTGGAAATCATCTAGCAGAAACAGCTGTGTGTGCTGCCCACCTGCTCAAGCCTACAATCTAGTGTTATTTCAATTAGATTTGATTGCAGGAAAAGTTTATGAAACAGCTATCAATGATTTCATGCCATCTGGCTTCCGCTTTTCTTCTGTTTAGAGAGACCCTGTGTTTACATTGATTGGCCTTCTATATATACAAGCATGATTGAGTTTTATTATTCTTTTTATTTGTCTGATAGCAGTGCGCTTGGTGTCTTGCAGTGTGCTGTACAAACTTACAATGGAAGAGAAGCCGTAAAGATTTCATGTCATAAAGTTTGGATCAGACACACATGAGTCTTCAGTTGAGAACGCACCAAAAAAGAAATTGTATTTAAAAAATCCTCATTTATTAATTAGGATATAGGTTTTTTTTACAGGGGGTAAAATGCCTTGGTTTAAGCCATGTAAAAGATAAGTTCTCAAACAAGACAGTAATTTGGTTCCCTTCCAGAGTCAACAGAAGGAGACATAAACTTTATCAGGAGGAGTGGGTCCAAAGCCATGTCTCTGGACAAAGCTGAAGTGGATTGCCTCTGGAGACACTGCTTTCCTCTGTTCATTATCATGGGAGCTTGAACAGCCAGCCTAAGATGGGCTTACCTTCTCACCTGCTAAAAGTAGAGATGAGTCATCCCTTGACTACTGATGTCCTTGGCTACTTTTAAACTCCTCAAATTACAGAAATATTCTCTTTGATTATTAAATGTTTTCCAATTATCTGTTTTTTCTTTGATAACATTTAGAAGTTTAGTCTACTCCCAGGTGCAATATGAACATAAGTCTTTCAAAATGTTGGCATTATTTTTCTCTCTCCCCCCAAATTCTTGGTGTTTCTGTTCTCTGTGAGGATTTGGTACATAAAAGTCAGTCTGGAAGTGAATGTTTCATTGATAGAAAAAATTAATTTCCTAACTTTGACCTGCATTCAGCTATGACAGGCTTTAACCCTGGTGTAGCTGAACTTGACATTTCAAACAACAGCTGAAAGGTTCATCCCTTGGGCAAACTGGCTCTAGGAAATGCCAGTTCAAACTCACACTACCATCATGTGTGTTTGTGCCTCCTGAGTGGAACCAAATTTAGGTGCATGCATTGACTTTGGAATTAACACCATCTGCTCACACTGTGCCTGCTTAAGATTTGCTTGTGCCCCTTGCCTCTTTCTTCCCATAAGGATGACACACTGTGGGGCTTGCAGGTGGGCATATGCTAGGCTGTCAAGCTCAGCGGTCTGGAGGCATCCCTACTCTTTGGAAATACTATAACCTTTTGAAACTCTACAGAAAGGGCTATGATACCATTAGAGGGTCCAAACCTCTTCTATATTGTCATTACAGTGTTTATTCCATAGCTGCGTGCCTGGCTGGAATATTAAGTACCAACAGAAATGAAACTAAAAGAAGCAGGATAAAACTGTAAATACTCTGGTGAAGAGTGTCTCCCTTTATTTTCTATAGTGCTCATCACTACAGTGGGGATTTGCTCCTGACTTTCATCGCTTTGTGTGACTGCAGCATAGATGTCACTGTGCTGTTTCTATTTAAACCAGTGTGCAGGCATATAACGAATCTTCAGTGGAAATTAGCTGTTTGAACACCTTGCACCTGGCCTCTGGTACTTGCAAGCTGAGATCCATGCTATCTCCTATGACCTGCTGTCTTTAAAAAGAGATTAAGAACCTGAGAATTCTATAATTTTTCCTTACTTTCACCATGGCACCAAGTTTCAGATGTTTTACTGGGAAAAGAAAAAAATGCCATCTGGAGTGGAAAACAATGTACTGTTACCACATTTTCAAACCAAATATTTAAAGAAAGTGAACAATTCTCTTCAATCCCAACGAAAATGGGGGAAGCAGCAAACATATTTGCTTTTTCAGATTTCCTTATGAATTATTTACTACTTTACTAAAACAACTTATGCTAATAATATTCTAATAAGCAGTGCAGGTCTGACTCATGTTTGGTTGAAGAGATATGCGAGGAGAACGCAGGAAACTTTGCTGTAGACTCCCATAATTCTCTGGAATACAAATGACATAATTACCCCAATACTGCTGAATATATATGAATGTAGGCAGCTGTAGAGCATAGCTTCCACATACTTACATGAATATGTTTAAAGAGTAGCTAAATACTGATTTTACCATTATTCTTCTATATTTTTATTACGAATTTGCGTGACCACAGCACATAGTGGCCAGACTAAACTGTAATCAGTGCCATCAGTAAAAAGACCATGTCTGCAAAAACCTTTACTGGTAAAGTGAGCCCTGTTCTGGGAATCATAAGATACTGAGGCATGGGTATATGCACACTAACACCATGGATAAATGTTGCAAGTTCATTGTTTACAGGAGTAGTACCCTGCTGTACTGCAATCAGCTGTAAGATTTTTTTGTCTGTATATATGTGTGAGAACATCGAGGCACCTAAATCTGAGACATTTCAAACCAGGGAATTAGGAAGATGAACAACTTTGGGTCTATCTGAAATATCGTGATTTATTCAAACCTATTTCATGAGGCTGTGAAAGAGACAGGTCTTGACTCAGACTTTTTAAACTCAGAACTTTGCCCCAGGATGAATCCTCTTGTAATCAGCAATGCAGTTTGAAACTAACTGCTTAGAGTCTAATTATCATCAGATCAATTCCTGTAGGTTCAGAAATATAAAAAACCCAAATGTTATTTGGGTTCTGAAAGTGCTAAGATATACGCATGTGCTTAATGCCAATCCTCTGGGTTCAGTGGGACAGATCATACGTTTAAAGTAAGGAACATGTCTAAGTCTTTGCAGAAGTGGGGCTTAATGGCAAAAATTTTAAATCTCTATAATAACTGGCTGGTATCTATCCTGATGAATGCAGCCTCCTGGAAAAACGGAAGACACCCCATCACCAACACAGAAAATAACAGCCCTGACAACAAGCTAATACAAAGAGTCTGAAAGAAATGTGTTATTGTCATGAAGAGAAAATCAGCAATACAATTGGCAATTTAAAGAATGGAGACGTCATTAAATAAATACATGTGCAAAGCAGAGGCTAGTAGTACTGCCAAAAATAGACCTGCAGAGTATGGAAGTGATTGAGCTATTTCATTAGAAAACTTCTTCATACATTGGGTGATTGTGATCTTAGATGTCCAGTAGGAATAAGCAGAATTTGTCATATATATGTGTATTTATATGAGATTATAGATATATAATCTTGGACAGCATGCTGAATAAATTCAGAGTGGAGGGAAGTGAGTAAGAATCAGTAAAATTATCTTAGTTCATTATCTGTAAAAAAATACAAGGAAAACCTTTTGTAATAAACCTCAAGCCATTATGGTTTTTTTAGCAACTTAAAGATCATCTCAGATTTGTCAAGATATGAAAAATGGTTCGTGAAATATATTGAGTAAGTGAAGGTTTATTTATAAGTCTCCATTGAACCCATGTAGATCTTTATTTTTCTGCATGGTTTCAGAGTGATATGAAATAACAGTTTGTGGCTTGACACTTTGAGTTGTGTTTCACCTCAGGAGGTTTTTGTAACTCTGGATAGATCTTCAGCTGGTGTAAATTTTATTCCAGCTGAGCATCTGGTCCTTATTTTCACTGGTTTTATACTAGCCAAATTAATAACAAAACTGTGAAGAAATATGTTCATAAAATAAACATGGTATTCAAAATACATTGCTGAAGAAGAATTGTTTCAAAACAGATGCTGGATTGTCCTATTGAATCTTTTCTCTATCTTATTACATTTGACATTCAAAAATTAAAGAGAATGGGGACAAATAGAAAAACTCGAGTATACAGCATCTGGAAGGCAACTGAGAGCAAAATTTACCTACATCACATCTCTAACTTACATAAACACTTGTTTTTTCAAAAATATATTGTGTGGCTCAGAAACTCTTAACTAATACATCACTTTCTGTTGCACGCAGAACAGAATAGAATAGAAAATTACAGTTGGGAGGTACCTACAACAACCGTCTTGTACAACTGCCTGACCACGTCAGGGCTGAGCAGAAGTAAAGTCATGTTTATTAAGGACACTGTCCAAATGCCTCTTTAACACTGACACACCTGAGTCATCAACCACTTCTCTGGAAAGCCTGTTCCAGAGTTTTACCTCCCCCTCAGCAAGCAAATAAGTGTTTCTAGAGGTCACACCTAAACCTCTCCTGATTCAGTTTTGAACCATTCCCATGTGTCCTGTCACTGGATACACGGAAGAGGAGATCAGCATCTCCCTCTCCATTTCCATTCTTCAGGAAGCTGCAGAAAGCAATGAGGTCAACAGTCAGCTTCCTTTTCTCCAAACCAGACTAGCCCAGAGTCCTCAGATGCTCCTCACAGGACATTCCTTCCAGACATTTCAAAAGCTTTGTTTTGCCTCCTGAACACTTCTTGAATTGTGGGGCCCAGCACAGCAGCAGCACTCCAGGTGAGGCCACCCCAGCTCTGAGCACAGCAGGACAGTCACCTGTTTTGACCGACTGGTTGTGCTGTGTTTGATGCACCCCAGGGTGGGGTTTGCCCTTGGGGCTGCCAGGCCACACTGCTGGCTCACATAGAGATGTTGTTTTCCTTGAAATTTAAAAAACACTAACTTGATAAACAAATTACAAATGGGCTGCAAAACCTTTGGCTAAAAAGATAACTTCACTCTCTAATGTTCCTTGGCACAGGGTGAGGACATCTGAAATGCAGAACCAAAGAAGCAGTGGAGCTGAAGGTACCTGTCTTTCTAAGCAGCTGGTGCTTTTCTGACATGGCAATGCCATAGTAGCAGCTCCTTCTGGGAAGCCTAAACCATGGTGTACATTCACCCAGGCTCCCTGCATGTACACACAGGTACCCACAGCACATCATCAGAGCCACAGCCTCACATGGTGTTAGGGTGAAACACATAACGAGGTTGCACTGACAATATTGAGAGGAAATGCAGGCATCATGCAGCCCAAATTTCTCTCCCAAATTGCTCTCTGGGAGCAAGAGGCAACCAAGGACTCAGGCACCTCAGAGTAACAAAGCTATTACATGCCTTGCTTCTCAGGTACAACTCAGTATAAAGAGAGATGCATGCAAAAGAGGCAGCATACTGAGCCCCTTCCAAACCCTACCTAACAGCCCACAGGAGATTCAGAGGCTTCTGGCATTTTACCTGTACTTATTTGCAGTCTCTGGCACCTGTGCTTGCCTCTCTCAAGAGATTCTCAGTATGTCAGGGAGGGCAGTGGGAGCTGAAAATGCCTGAGATAAACCTTCAAAAATTTTATGGGCTTTTAGGAGCATTTCTAGAATTCCTGAAGGAGCATATTAAATTGCACATTAATTTCTGAGTCCCCTACATACTATTCAGGTTTGATGCCAAGTGTTACCAGCTGCATCTATATGAAGTCAGGCTGCTCCACTTGACTTTCTGCTCCCCATATACTGGCCATGCCCAGCTTTGTCCTTGTCACTCACCATCCATCTGGGACCCAGCTTTTCCACTGGATGAAACTGTGTGTGGGCCAAACAGGAGCATCTTGATGGCAACTGGGACGCCTTCCCTCCAGTAGACAAGTACATGTGCCTGGACTTCAGCATGAACTGGGGAAAACCCTCACCCTGAAGGCACTGGTATCAAAGAGAGTTGCAGGTACTTGGACGGTAAGGTTTGCTGGAGTGGCCCAAGAAATTGTTTAAATTAGCATAGTCATTGATAGTTTCATGTGACATTGCAGAATTCTGTCATAAAGATGTAGCTCTCGAATTGCTCTGGAAATAATAGACACTCCTAGGCAAGTTTCACACAGCCATTTTCAGAGTGCACAGGCAAACTCAGGATAAACATCTGAAGGAATGGCCTCATTTCCTGAACAGATAGTCAGTGGTTTAGAACTTTTAAATTTTTTTTTCCTTTCTCTTTAGGTAATCCCTTTTGCTGTTAAAGAAATTATAGTGCTAACATTGTGTTACTAGCCCATGTTAATGATATAATCACTTTGCCATGAATACCAAAAACTCCTCACACTCTTTGGTATAAATAGCATTATTATACATATGTGGATATATTTATAGTTTTCTCTCCATCTTTTGACATATGAAATGTATATTCATCTTCTACCACCTCTTAATTCAGTTTCCAAGATCATCGTTTAGGTCTATGGACGTATACAGACTTGTAATTGTCCCTTGGTATATTTTGAAACACAACATGAAAAAAATTTACCATATGGACAATTGGGGGGGGGGGGGTTGCTTATGTTATACTCATACGTAAAAATCTCTTACTTGCATTGAATTTGACTGACAGATTCAAGTGCTGGCTGTTCTTAAGAAATGACTCCAAGCTTTAGACTACAGGAAGAGTATGACAAGACATGCCATTTAGAAGTAGTAAGTAATAGGTGGAACTCCCAGGCAAGAAGAACCCTATTCTGATGATGAGCAAATTTAGGATGCTTAAAAATGCACAGTGAACTTCATAATATGCTTGTGCAGACAGTGAGTGCTTACAAGGAGATTTAGGTAAATGTTTGTTCAAGTGAGTAAAGATGAGATTTCTTGTCTTCCTACATGCATCCCAAATTGCCTTAGAAACAGACTGGGTTACAGATACAGTGAGAAGATGAAGTGATGGTATCTCTCCCAGAAAAGGTTTCCCATTTTCAGATATTGGCCTTCCTCAAGAGTTTGCTCAGTGGGGTGTGAGAAACGTGGGTTAAGACATTACAGTCTCTCCCTTAACTGGGGTAACATCTAGACTTTCAGGTTATACAAGGGGTAAATCCTCTGGAGCTTTTCTCCTCTTTGAACATCTTTTTTTCTCATGGTTTTAATGAAAGAGAATTCCCAAAGGTTTTCTACAGAACAGGAAAAACTGTGATTGCAACTGAATTCTTGCATGGGATGGGAGATGGTTAAATACCTGGAGAAACTGTATTGCTCGTTGCTTCTCATCTAGACCTTTTCCAGAAAAGACTGAAGGAATCAAATCCCTAAACAAATCCAGATCAGGGAATTTCACATTGTTCCTCACCTTCAAGACAGGCAAAACTCCTTACTCTTTATATCTCTGCCATGTTTCCTTTTAAAAGATGGTTCTAAGTTAGAAGGAACCAAGGAACTTTGGAGTTCATTCTTCCTAATATTTAAAGCATTTTATCTGTTAAAAGTAAGTAAGACTGTCCTTTGATGAAAATTCTGAGTGGCATGTCACTCTGCCTTAAATCTGAGCTGAAAAAATTCAATTAGCCATGAGGAAGGATAATGCCAAAATATATACTGCAGTAAGAGGACCAGCAGAGAGAGGGCAATTTAGAATGATAGCTACATCAAGCACAGTAGACTTGATTAAAAATTTAGCAGTTCTGCTGATGAATGTCCTAGTTCAGATTTTGAAAACATCTATGAACTTAATTTTCCACTTATTAAATAATCATTTTATAAACCGTGTATAATTCATGTAACGTTAACTCAAAAATCTTATGAAATATGACTGCAGCTCGACAGTTAACTCCTGCTCAGTGAAACAGGACTTGCAACAGACCATTAGCATGAGCTGGGCAGGGTAAAACCCTTGATCTTGGCTGCCCAGTGCCTTCACATTCGTCACTGTCACTGAACATAGAGGTATATACACCATCTGAGTTACTCCTTCCGGGCTAAATCCCCATTTCAAGTGTTTCCAAATAAGAGTCCTTATCAGTGGGTGCCTAAATCCAAGGTTCAGCACCTTTATACAAAACCTGCACTTGAGAGATGCTGAACAGCAAGTGATCTCAGATAATTCCTTAAGAAGTAAGGTGTAATCATTATTGATTTCAAAGAAAATTAGTGCCCTCTAAAAGTGTAAAACTGTGATAACCCAAGTTATTCTTCACTGACTTCATCCCAGATGATTGTGGTAGCAAATTATAGAACACCCTGGAAAACAGCTCAGTTTTACTGCAAAAAATTGCCAGCATAGAATCATCCACACTTGGAAAGGTAAGGGTATCACCTTGTTAAAATATATGGCAGCAAAAATATGTATCAAAAAAGAGTTTTAGAGATAGCCAGGCAAGACAGATTATGAATTGTAGGGATAGAGCAGGTTTTGATTTCCATCTGTCTTGATGAGAAAACTCAATGGGACTTAGCAGAAAAGTGTGACTATAAAAATAGTGGAAACTAGGAGACAATTGTTAATTATTAGAAAAATTGGATTCTGAAAAGGTCTTTGAATCACTTTAGTAGAGTCTAAAATAAAGCTCAGTAGGTCTAAAAAGTGAGTGATATGGTTTAGAAATACATGGTGAGGTTCTGGGCTCAGAGACCGCAAAGACTGGTTTTCACCCAGCGTGAGGAGAAAAAATACAACTAAATTTAGTTTGGTTTAAATCAAGAAGGGAAGACCAATGGGAAAGTTGTAGAGATTGTTCTGCACACATCAAAATAGCAAGGATTCTGAAAGGTCAGAATAAACATATTTTAATTTTGTATATTGAGAAGAAATGTAGAAGAGCAAATCTTTAAGAATATCAGCACAAGAAAGAATGCTTTAAAATTTTGTATGATTTCGAGGGTTCCTAAATGTAATATTTAGAGTTCTTCTCCACTCAAACATATTCTTATTTATACTACAACTGATGTGGAGTGATATAACCTCTTTGGAAGAAAATGGGAGAAATTAATATCCCAGTTATAACTTTTCTAAGTGTTCTTGGTGTGAATCCAAATAAAACCCAACAAAGATGGACTGGCTCACAGCTTTGAAATATGCCTGAACTTTGCTGTAAATATTGAAATTACATTTTCCTTGCAGTTTTGCCTGGGTGTCATTATGAGGTGTTAGTTTCACTGATGCCGCAAGGACTGTGAACTCAGATTAAAATTAGTGAGAACTTTGACATGCACATTTGCAAAAAAATCCTCAGTGCATTGTAATGCAGTTTTGGCTCTGCTGTGCACCTCTGAGGACCCTTATGTATTCCAGAATTTGGAGGCAGTAAAGAAGCCAAAAAAACACTTGAGAAAAAAAGTCAAATGTATGTGCATTACACTTCTCTAGAGAATGCTGCAGTTGCTCATATGTGGAACTTCTAATGGCCAAGATTTCCAGCAGCCCCTTTCCTGTTTTCTTCACCTCCAATCGATGCCAAAATATCTTATTTTCCTCATGCTGTAGCAGATTTCATGGGTAATTTCTGTACTTGTCTTGCTCTGGAGGCTATTAAAAGCTTGGAGGAAAAGCATATTGACTGGGAGGTTTTTCTTGGCTGAGGCCCATAATAGTGAAGCAGTGCACCCACATAATCAGGATCCACCCTCACAAGTTTAAAGCTCAGTCTAAAATCCACCAGGCACTCAGAGGAAAAGCACATAATACGTATTTGAATTGCATGCAAATGGCTAAATATAGTGAAATATTATCAATTTGTGCAATGTGACAAGAGAGCCAAGATGATGGAGCCCAAGCTGAGTCCCTGAGCAGCAGCTGAGTGCCCTACCTGTTAACTGCTGAGGACCAGCCAGTCTTCAGTCAGGTTCCCAGAGCCCTTGCTCACTTGCTTTTAAGACACATACTGACTCATAAAAGTTTATCCTCCATTCACTCCCCTTCTTGATAATGCAAGTTATCAAGTCTCCTGACTGTGATTTATACCCTGCCCCTTGTTCAGAGACAAGAAATGAAAGTGGTTTCTCTCCCTGAAGATGAGTGGAAATGTTCAGATTGCAGATGTTCCTTTGCTCAGATAGTTCTCTGCTTTCAAAAATCACCTTTTTGCTCGTGGAGGAAGCAACATGGTCTCAGCTAAATGCTGCAATACTTGTTCTGTCACCAGGTGACATCATGTTGCCATGGCAATGCTTGGCAGCATTTCATAGAAGATTTCTGCATTTCAGATAATGGAATTTAAAAGGGATTTGGTCTGAACTTTTTAGGGTCATTTCAAAACAGAAGATCCTGTCTTTTCTGTTTTAAGGAAAGGTGGTAGGGCATTCAGATTCCATCTGAATCCAAATCTCAAACTGGGCCATAGCAAGCAAGCTAGGGATATCTCATGTAAAACTGAGAGGAATTGACCTTCAAGGTGCACTAGGTATCCCCTCCACCCAGTTATTTCTTTACTTAAGCTTGAGCTGTGATGGTGATGGGCTTTTCACTTATAGACATATATCCTACAGCACACACATTTATTCCCAAATTAATAGCTATCATCTATCATGTAAAATGGTGTTTCAAATTTACATCATTGACTTTTACCAAGAGGTTTCCTCATCACTAGCTGTCACTCTCAGGAGGATCAGGAAGTGCTCTGAAAAGTCAGTGGCTTCTTCTGAATAATGAGAACATCTGCTTTTGAAAGTGATGTGATTTCATCAGATAAACTTTTTGATACATGCTGTTTTGTGCTTTGTTAGATGGCTAAAACTTGATTTAAAGAACAGTGATGGTATCTGAAACTCATAAAATAAAATAATTATCATCTGAAAAGTTAGGTTGGAGTTTATAAATTTCAGCACAAAACCATGACATCATGGGAAGTTTGATTACTTTTACTAGGCAATAGAAAAATCTGTGTTTTCAATATTCAACTTGCTACATTATTGATCACACGTGTACATTCTGGTTTTGAGAACAAAGGAAAAATTATTCGGTGTACATTTAAAGCAGCCAGAAAATAACAGATTATTACAGAAACTACTAGGAATTCCTAAATTCTTACACTTTTCTTTCAAAAGAGCCTTCAAGCAGAAAGCGTACAGGACAATTATGGATCTATAGATCTGGGCAGCATGCAAATGAAAATGCATAACAAGCAATAATAAAGTTAATCACCAAAGTTCTTGCCTTTGGGTAACTGCAGTTTAAATGCTTCTCATTTTTTCTAACACTTAGAAAAACAAGAGAGACTTTAACAATATTCTCTTTTGAAAGTTTGTTCTGGTATGGGCAAGTATTTGTAATTTGCATGAAATGGCACTAAATATCTTTTATTTCCCACAAATAAGTATCAAGTAATCATTTTAATGAATGGGCACACCCAATGATACACAGACATTAATGTCAATTCCTCTATATTTATTAAATAACTATATATTTCCTCATACATTATTGCACTAAAGTGTGTGATTCTTCTCAGACTCAGAGCACGACTTAAACATTATTGAAAAATTGTGAGTAAACATGGGAAAACTGCAAGGCATTTGCACATTAACTTATAGTAGTTATAGTTTAAATAACCCCATTAATGTGTGATATTCTGAAGTTTATTACTTAGAGCCATGATGAGCATAACGAGTGAGCAAATGAGAGTATAGCAGAATAAATAACACTGCTTACAAACATTCCCATAAGTTACAATAATAAAGTGTATAAAGTGACAACCCATGAAGAAGCATCGTTCAGTTGGCTACACTAAACTTTTCCTCCCAGGCAATAGAAGAAGCTGCAATAAATTTTTTATGTGTAAAGTTAATTTTTCATTATACCAACTAACACAAACGCAATCAAAATGTCAGCAAAGGTTTTGGTTTGATTTAGCCTGTTACTTTAAAAGATGTTACTCATCTCAAAGGTGGTTTTTGACACTCTTAATGTGTTTTTGAAAAGAGTTTTATAGTCTACAGCTAAGACATCCTGAAAGTTTCCACCTTTGTAAATCAAGAGGGAAGGAGAGGGGGTAAGTAGAGTTTTATAGGTTTGTTTTGCCATATACAAACCTAGAGTCAAATGTCATTAAAACCTACTTTGCTTGCACTCAAAAGTGCATGTTTTAGAAGTGAGAAGGACAACAGTTTGCTCTTGGGCCAGTGCTGTCTTTCTCTAGTGTTTTTTTTCCAGGTGGCAAATCCCATTGAAGGCAGCAGATTTCACCACAAGAAGTAGTGGACAGGATTTGTCCTATAGCAAAAATGAAATTCCACGTTGCATTTGAATGTAACATACAAGTTTAGTATAACCTTTGCTACCCACATTCCATGTGCAGACAGTGGGCAGAAAGCCAAATCAGAGCCCAGCCTCTCCACAGCCATTTCTCAGAAACTGGACTGTGAGGCTCCCGCCTTGCACAGTGCAGCAGAACTTGAGTTTGCAAAGGTTTGCAAAGCATGTGAAAAAAATGGCAAAAAGTTAATCATGAGTAATTAGTGTTTCCATCCTGCAACAGAAATATCAGGATCTGGGGTGCTTGAAGTCAGAGATTTTACTACTCAAAAAAACAAAAAAAACCCAACCCAAACCAAACAAAATGACTCCCAAACAAACAAACAAAAAACACCCCCAAGATTTTAAAAAGAATTATTTATTCCAAAGTGAAATTCAAAGTTAGATTCTCATTTTCCTGATGAATTAATACTTTATATGGGAAAAATTCTTGAATTTGCAAGTATCAAAATAACCTAGTAGTTTGAGTTTTTTTCAAGTGTAGTCAAAATCCTTTATGTCAGTAAGGTTTCTGACTTTGGCTTAGTTACAGGAGGTACAGGATTCTGCTGCAGCCATGGTATCAGTGCAGCTGAATCGTGGTGCCTGTAGCACACCAGCTGCTGGGAGGACAAAGAAGTTGAGTATGATATATTGGAAATATAACCATTCTGAATTTTAAGCCATGTCCATTACTTGCCTTATTCCCAGGCAGAAAGTTTTCCTTTATAGACTTATCGAACACAATTAAAGAAAAACTGTAAACTGAGGGGATAAACTGGATAAATAACCAAGACCTGATGATCCATTTTTCCAAAAGTTTCACATTGGTATGATATTAGCCGATACTATAGATGAAAACATGGGATTTCTAAACTTCTTATTTGCTCTAACACTGCCATTCTTGACTTTCATAAGTTAGGAACCTAAGAGTCCCAAGAAAGAATTAGAAAGGGATTAATCTCACCTGATTTCAGCTATCTGACTGTTAGGAATTAATTAAAGTGGTTTTTAGATTAAAGTCTGATGGACTGAAGTCCACTCTCAGTCACTTGAGAAAACCAGCTAGTTTGGGAGTCCTGGGCTTCTGAAGCTTCTTCCATCTCCTTGATATACCTAATGTTGCAAATAACAGAAGAATAAAAATATATTATCATGTCACTGCCTGACACAAATTTGATTGAAAATAAGGCTGTCCTGCATTTGTGGCAATAGTACACAACTCGTAAGAGTGCTATGAGAATGCTCTCTGCAAAGTTCAAGATCTCTAATATCTCTGCTAGTACACAGTGCCTGGGGAGTGACAGCCATACAGCTGGAATAGTCTTTCTTCAGTTTAGCAAGAGGTAAGGTTTGATTGATAATAGATGGGGTGCTCAATTCCCTTTGAAACTGTTATATATCAGTCAGATAGTTACAAACTAAAAAAATAAGTCAGGATTAGTGAAGGATTTTTCAAAGGCTTTTGCAGGCTGTAGGTATTGCTTTGCTGAAAGTCAGAAGAACTGGGAGCTAGATTGGGTTTTCTCCATCCTCCAAGAAAAAAACCTATCAATCCCAGGTCTGTAAGGAGAAAAGGACCTTGGTACTTTGAAGATATGTCTCAAACTTTCTGTACCATTCAGGTCCTGGTGCAGTGCTTCAGTATGATTCACCTCAGGATCTTAATAGGAGAGGCAGAACTTGGGAATTGCACCTTTATGATTACAAAGATAGAGCCTGCCTGTATATCTCCATTGCAGAACATGACTGTGCAAGTTAAGGAAGGAAATTATTCCCTCTAAAGAAGGTGTTTCAGTGTAACTACATCAGTCTAACTGATCCAAGAAAATCACCAAGGATTATGAGGAATCTCTCATTTTAAACTAAGCATAGAAATGACCACAAATAAAGTATTGCCAGTGAGCAAGTAGGAAAGACCTGGTAGCAATGTCTATTATTAATGTTATCTATCCATTGCCCTGAAGAGATCCCACTTTCTGTTGCTTACTCTCTGCCAAGCTTCAACTGTTGAAGCTGAAATTTGACTTGGCAGGCAGCACCCAAAGGGGGGTCACAAAGCCCATCTAGGGCAGAACAGAGACATGCTCTTGCATCTGTAATAGCAGCTTGCTCTTGTGTAACCCTACTGGAGACAGAACTTATGTCTTACCATTTATAATCACTCTGGCCAGAGCATACTCACATTTCTCCTACAAAGGGTCCCCAACTTCAGAAGCAGGACTGGTCCACTAACCAGAACGCTAAACAATTTATTAGTGGATTTCTTAAATGTGGAAGATTTTCTATTTTACAAAAGGAGTTATTTGATGTGTTTTTTAAAGAAAAATATATTCATCAGTTTAACTTGGGGTTCAGGACAATATGCAGGATGATGATGAGTCACAGGAAACCCTCACGAGGAAACCACAGCATGCTGCATTCAAACCATGCTAGTGGGCATAACCATGTCTAATCACAGAATCACAGAATTTCTAGGTTGGAAGAGACCTTCAAGATCATCAAGTCCAACCCACCCCTAATACCTCAACTAGATCACGGCACCAAGTGCCATCCAGTCTCTTTTTAAACACATCCAGGGATGATGACTCCACCACCTCACCAGGCAAGCCATTCCAATACTTTTCTATCACTCTTTCCGTGAAAAACCTTTTCCTAATATCCAACCTATATGCAGCTGCACCTTGGTGCAGCTTAAGACTGTGTCCTCTTGTTCTGTCAGTTGCTGCCTGGAGAAAGAGACCACCTGACTACAACCACCCTTCAGGAAGATGTAGAGAGTGCTAAGGTCACCTCTGAGTCTCCTTTTCTCCAGGCTAAACAACCCCAGCTCCCTCAGTCGTTCTGCATAGGGCTTGTGTTCCAAGCCCGTCACCAGCCTCATCGCCCTCCTCTGGATGCACTAATGTGCAGTAAGAGCTGAATAAGTGATCAGGAGAGTCAGTAGACTCAAGAAGAAGGTTTCATATCTCATTTAAATGCACCTATAGTGCAGATACCAGAAGCTAGGCAAGTCACCCAGGACTCAACTTATATTCTGTGGTCAGAAACAGGTGCTTTTAAGTAGTGATTCACCTGACCTATTTTACCTGTCTAAGAGGAATTGTACTGTGATATAAGAGGTCTTGTTTCTTTCCAATAAGATAACATTAAAGGGACTAACTGTGACATACAGTAGCTCTCTGCACACCAGATATCTGCATTAGTTGGATGAAACTCATGGCATGTTTTTGTGCTGTATATAGACCTTTCTGGAAAGGGAGTGAATGCCAAGGAGAATACAGCAAAAAGAGAGCTTGCACTCCAGAATTCACTAGGTTGGTAAGACCTGGTGCTGTAAAAAGAAATTCACCCTTACCAAGTGTAGGATGACTACAGTGTCAAGAAAGAGTAATGTGAGCAAACCGAGTTACCACCATGAAATGGATAAATATACAAAGGCTAGAGAAATAAAACTAGTGTAGTGTCTGAATTTGGAGAGAAAGTGGGAAATAGGAAAAGGCTTCCCTTCCCCAGAAATGAGAATTTTTTTAAATTTTAGCCCAACTTTGGAAAAAGATTGGAACATCTTTTATATTTTGTCATATTGACAGTAAGGAATTGCATTATTTCTGTGGGGAAGTATTATCTGTAGGACACATAAGAAGATGGGTCACCAAGAAGCTGCAAATACATTAGGCAGGAGCATACCTTCCCCACTGTGTTCAAGTACTAATCCATGGTAATACCAAATGCAGAGGTAAACAAAGGATATCTCCTGAAGATACTGCCTCTGAATTCAACAATTAGCTTAACATTAAGAGAATCCAGACCCAGATGACATAGCTGAGAGATCCCAGAAGGCACTCCTCATTGTGTGGTTGAACCACTGCAAAGAACCTTGCTATTAAGCAGGAGCTATTTCTTCACATGTCTTAGACACTCTGCACCTTTAAAGGCATAGTCAGCTGCTGCTCCTAGGAAGAAACAAGGAAGTCTAGAGACCACAGAGATAACTAGATTCTCCATTGCCACTGGCCTAACCACAGAAAGCAGGAAAAAGACAACTATGGAGGATGTTGAGGGACATAGAATTGTGGAATCATTTAGGCTTGAAAAGACCTGAGAGCATTGAGTCCAGCCATTGAGCACAGCCAGGTCCAACACTAAAACATGTCACTAAGGACCACAACTACATGAAAGGCCCAGAAAACAAAGGAAGTAAATTAGACAACTGCAGAAGAGCAGCAGTCAGATGCCAATGCCATAAGGAGGTAGTGATGTGACTTCTGATCTCATCCAACATCTGGCCCAAGATGGGATTAAAACTTACACAGAAAAAACCCCCATAAGTTAACAATACAGAGAATCAACTGGACTCCATGTCCTGCCACAAAGTCAGCAGCAAGGAGGAACCAATGGGAAAAAAAGCAGACAGGAACAAAAGACTGGATTAGATATTCTGAAAGTGTGAAAGGCCTCCTAGTTGTAGAAATGTTATGGTACAGATGTATTCAAACATGGATATTTTCAGAAAATAACCTCATAAATAGAATTTGAGAGAGCAGAATAAATGGTAGGAGAATAAAACTAGTGAATGCATCCAGAAATCCATTTACTTGTTAATGTCAAGAACCCTAGTTGCATTCCTTCATGAAGAAATTATTCAGCTCACAATTAGATGATTTAGCTTTATAAACTTTAGCCTTTATATTATTACTTAGCAAGTGGTACAGAAAACATAGTTCAACACACTATGATAAAAAATAAGTGGTGATCAAGTAATTAAAAACATCCATTCTGGAAGGTTATGTGGGTAGTAATACTGGTTCCAAAATCTACACTAATACTAGTCTTTACTACCTCTGCAGTGCTTGCTTTACAGTATGAAGAAAACAGTATTTTGATAAAATTTGTGATTTTAATGATAGGTATTAATATGTTGGTGGTCATCTTGATTAACCCACCAGAGATTAAATCAAGAATCTTCTGGAATTAAAGCCTGGGCTGGTACAGGCAAAGTCAGCAATAAGAAATCATCTAAGAAATAAATTTGCATAATCAGAGATCAGACAGAAGAGGAGGTCTGGACTGCAAGGGTCTTATTACAATTTTGGTGGGTTTAGCAATATCAAAGTATAGAAAAGATATGGCCTCTTTAGATTTTTGTTTCAATGCTGCCCCAACAGGAGTTTAAAATGGAGGAGATTATTGTGGCATTAATTATTTTCTCCTGGCTTGTATAAAACATGGAGTATCTCACATGTGTGTATCATACACTCTTGAAATATTGCACTTCATTTTTTTCTAAATAATATTATCAAATAATATCAAGGGCAAATGTTAGGATCTGGAAGAATAAAAATTATGTTAAAAAAATATACATTTGAAGAGTTGCAAACATATACAAAATAAAAATGTGTATGTTAAGCAAAATAGATCTGGAAAAGAGTTCTCAAATAGAAATAACTGTTGTTACCTGAAGAGCTACGTATGCTCTGCCATCATATAATATTTGATGTAATAAAACTTCTCTGATACAGATTTCAGTGCATTGTAACTTTATCCTTCATTAAGATGGCAGTTAAATTTTTTACAATAATTTTCTGAGTCTTATTAATTTTGTCTTTAAGGCTGTTCTTTTATTCTCCCCACCCACACAGCATTATGCTTTATATCTCAAGCTTTTAGGAAATTGAATCCGGTATCAGTTCAAGAGAATTAAATTTAGATTGCTTGGTTTTGAATGGCTAAAAGATTGAATACTGAAGAAATTTTTAGAAATTCTCAGCACTGATAATCAGTAACATAAGGACAACCTTGTAGTTAAGGTGCAGAACTAGACATCACAGGATTTGAATTCACTGCACTGCTTCAGGTCTTTTTTTGTAAGCTGATGCAAATATCCATGTTCCCCATCTGTATAATGGGAACATTATTATTCCTCTGTCTGCATTGCCTAGGAGTCTTGCAAGCTGCTCTTCAGACTTGTAATAGTCCCTCATCTGTGAATGCTCTACAAGAGAAAAGCCTTCAAATGTATTCTTACACAAGGCAGGAATGATCTTATTATGCTTTTGAACAACACTGCAGCACTGGGATCTGAATCTGCTTGTAACTCCTTCTGCTGCAGAAATACAAGTGTTAATAATAATTAACAATATTAGCACCTTTTAATTGTGCTGCACTTGTAAGCTCCTTCTTACCTCTTTGCTCTGGGTTAGGGAACTCCCTATTGTCTGCTTTAGCTATGATAAATACCAGTGTTGCTCAATATTATTATAGTTGTAGTTGTTAGCAATTTATTCAAAGAATATCTTATGATTGCAAATAAAACAAGCAGGTGTCTGCACTGAGGAGCTCATAAACTACATTAGAGATAGCACAGCAAGACATGGACAGAGAGGAAGCATTAGAATTCAGTGCCTTTCACAGAGGTACAAAGCAATAGGCTTTTCTTTTCCCTCTTCCTTTCTCCTCATTGACTTTCTTCTTGTTTTCTTGGAGTCCTGATGTGTGGGCAACATTTGCTTTCTCCAAACACTGGGCAAAACACACTTAGCTGCTAAGTTTAGGCCAAAATACACAAGAAGTCTTGAGCGAGATGAATGATGCAAGAAATCCTGTTCTTCTTGCACATCCCTGAAAAAATGCCACTGTTTGACAACAAATTATGACCTCTTATTCATCAAACCTGTAACTGCTTACCTCCTTCCTTGTGGACAGCTGCACAAAGGATAGGAAGCCAAGCCCCCTTGGCTTCCAGCGATGTCTTATCCCAAGGTAGAACTGGCACTTTATGATATGCAAACCATTGCTCAACGAAAAGAAGGAGTAAATTTAGATCCTGGTATAAAGACTGTTAACATTAAAAGTGAAATTCCTATTGAGCATTTGGCCAGGTCTCTTTCTTAGCCTATGTAACCTGAAATGAACAGTTCCTCTTTTTCCTTCTGTAGTTTGTTATCATCTCCTGTTGAAACTTGTCCCAGGTGGGATTCTGGTTCCCACATAGGATTGACAGGAAAAAATAGAAGCAAGTAAAGAGGCCTCGATCCCCCCTGTGCCAACAGCAGCTGGTGCAACACATCCTGCTGCACCACAAAATGCTGTTGTGTTGAGAGGCATGCCTGTCAGAACAGAGACACTGTCTGCTGGGGCAGGGGGGTTCATTCCTGACCGAGGCTTTGAAGTGCTCCTGAATACCAACCAACACATACTAAATAAAACAAAGGGTTGAGATGACACTGGAATATGACAAAAGATTACAAAAGGTCATGGGCTAGAGTCCAGGTGCACAGCACTTCATGGAGTAGTTATGGAGCCTCCACAAGAGTCAGAGGCATAAGGAAGGAGAAAGAAGTTGCTGTAAGCTACTTTCATTATGAGATTTTACACTGGAAATGAAAATGTCACCCTGGAGCAAAATGCTAACTTAGTTACCCTACAGACAACTCCAATTGAAAAAGAACTACAGGTTAAAAAGGAAAGAGAAGAACCTGTCAGCAGGGCCAATAGCAGCTAGCGTGTCTTCAAGAGTGGAACGTGTTAAAGGCTGAACTGCTGCCAAAGCCCATGATGAAGCCAAATCCAGCAGGGAGATTCTGTGTTTTGTCAATAATCTCTGGATCAGGCCCTTCATTTCCCCTTTGCTCACTGCAATGAGAAAGAAGTGGTGGAAAGAAAAGTGACTCACTCTTGTAGGAGGCTGCCTGGCCCCTTTGCCAGGCAGTTGGCTGACAGCATACTGCTCTGTAGGGCATGTTATATCTCTGCACTTTCCTTATCAAAATGTCAATAGTTTCTCATGCTTTTGAGTGTTCCTAGGAAAGTACATACAGACTGCAGGAAATGAAAGTCATGAGATCCAAAAGGCTGAGATAGGTGTTCCTAGGAAAAGGCCCAAGCTAAAGGCAAGAACCTGAGAAGAGTAAATAGTTATTTACTTATTTTTGTTGGCTGCAGTTGCAGTTTAGAAAGGCAAGAACAGAAGTTTGAGACCTGGCCTGCCCCTGAATAACTGAGTATAATAAAATTTTGAAGTCAGGAAAAGTAACTAAGAAGTCCCAGAGTCAACTCTGAAGAATGCAGTACATATTCCCTTTCACCAGCCTCTATTTTGGCTTCTCAGCTACTATCCGTATTTGTTGAATAACAGTGCTTTAGCCTAGGGAAAGAGACACATCTGGAACAAAATTGCTCTTAGTCCATGAAAACTTTGCCAGTATTTCACTGGGTCTGGGTTTCACTCCTGTGCTCCTACTCTGACTCAGTTTTGTTCCCATTTTGTCTGTGGTATTGGACATTTTGAATTTGTAACATCAAAACTGCAGAAGGAAGCACTAAAAGTTACTGTGTGGGTTTCTTTATCCAAACTTATTCTCTCATCAGTGTCTCTATAAGCTGTACCAAAGGCATGGATCTCTGGTCGCTTACAGCCCCACCATTGTAGCAGGTATAAAACGGAGCTGACAGCACAGTGCTGTGCTCCCCACTCAGACCTGTCCTTTTGCCTATTGCAAAAAAGGTTAATAATAATAAAAAATTGTCTAATGATCAATTTATTGTAAAATATCATTGTAAAATGTTACTGTTGCCTCTAACAGGGTTGCTAGGCCCCCCAGTGGCAACTGTAACCCTTCCACCAGGAGCAGAGGGAATCGGAGAAACAGGCTGGGCCTCCAGAGCAGGAACAGAGTCAGGAGCAGGGCAAGTCCAGCGTGGCTTTTAGCAGAAGGCTTGGACAAACAGCAGAGACGAAACCTGGATCTGTAATGGCTTCCAAAAAGCTTTTACTCCAGCTTGAAGAGGTCTTGTGTCCGTAGGAAGTGCGTTACAGAACGAGGAGCACATGGCAAGCATGCTGCTTTTACCGGGGGAAGGGGGAGGGCAAAGGCAGGGACCCAGCCAGTAGCTGGGGTGAGGGGAGTGGCCCAGGATGGACAGGCATTCCAGGGGTCAAATCCCTTTTGGGGAGGGGGGTGGCTTTTCCCAAGATATCCAATTTCCTGGGTGGCTCTGCCTTGCAGTTTGCAGGGGCTTGGGAGATCCCGTGTGTGTGGAGCCCGGGAAAGGAGAAGGAGGGGGGAGGGGAGGCAGTAGAAAGCACAACGCTACATATCATGATTTGATTTAATATCATAGGATTGAAAAGTGGAAATTATCTGTTTGGCAGCAAGACTGTTCCCCAATGCTAGACTTGAAAAGCCCACCTCCCACCAATTCCCATTCTGTGGAGATTCCATGAGGTCCCACTTATAAGGTTGTTCCTTGGCACAGCTGGACTAGGTAGAAAAGAAAATAAAATCTTGGGCTCTATCATCACGTTCTCCAAGCAAACTCTGTGAACTGATTTTTCATGTAAGTAGTGGAAACCACAAAGTAATAAACCCTCTGAAAATGCAGCCTGAATTTGAGACAAAAATTCCACAAATTGATTGTTTACATAAAGTGAGCTTTTTGAAGTAACAGAAAAAAATGCAAGGTGTGAAACAGACACAGAGATTACTAACAGCAATAACAAGTTAGTTACTAACAGGCTAGCATTTTGGTTTCAGGTAAATTTGCTTTCACATAGATGTACCCGGTTGGATTTTATACGAGAAAGTTAGTGAAAAGAAAAATTCAAACAGATCACAGACACTTATTCCTTCTTCTACTATATAAGAATTTTATGTGCATGTTTAGTGGCTGACTACTTGGCTAGAGACAAATTTGTTGCATTTCCCTGCAGCTTGTTCATTAAAATTCTCTTTTACTCCAGCAGCCAGCATTGTCCTGCATCCTGACAACTGCACAGAGGAAAAGTGCCACAACAGACACATGCCAGCTGTCCCTTCCAATCCAGCAAGCTACTGCTTCCCCACCTGGAAATATGGTATTTATCCTTTTCCTGGGGAAATAACATATTCTACAGCAAGACAATGGAAGGCACAGTTCATGCACTGTTAAAGTACACACGTGGTAAAAGCACAACAGCCTGATTTCTCTCTGCATTGCTTCAGTTTCACACAGATGCATACCAAAATGATTCCTACTCATCTGTTTTTTTGGCAGCCACAAATCTAACTCCTGTTCTGCTACCTCCAGTATGGCTCCTGAGTATGTGAAAGGTGTCTGGCCCCGTGCTCACACCCGCAGTGCACGGGAGATTCGTGTGCTCGCAGGGAGCTGCCTGGCTGCCCAGCACTGGCTCTGGGTATGGCTCTGTAAATTCCAGAGACACATATCACAGCCTTATCTCCTGGATTAGGGACAGAAATTCCTCCTCTGCTTCAAAATACTGGCATCATGCCAAATTCCTGGATACCTAAAATTAAGCCTCAAGGCTATAACTAAACAAGGACTTAGGTATCCAGAGTGGACCTTAGAAGGAATTCAGGCACCTGAGTACAAAATGGTCACAACAGAGTTGTAGAACACTGCTCTTCATCTATTTTCCAAGCTTAGAGGAACTCAAGGCCCAGAGATGCAAAGCTTCCAAGCACCCAAAGCTGGGTTTGCAGTAACAATGTAGTTATTCCAGAGCTGGCATAAGTGGATATGACAGTACTAAACTCAAGTCTTGGAAACCCTAACTTTGCAATTTTAAATTTGAGAAAAAAGTTCCATTTTCAATGGTGTTGGTGTCTTGCAGCACCAAATCTGCTGATGGCCAGCACCCACAGGGAGAAGGACATGAACTTTGACATGCATTCTGATTCCTTCTCCTAAGTAACTAAATATATACTCTCATTTAAATTGTCAATTAATCAGTGCAGAAAGTTAAACAAGAGTATATAATATACAGGGAAAGTATTTGCTTTTAAAAGGGACCTAAATATAGCTATTGAATTCCAGCATCTTTCAGGCCATATTGTTAGGTTATATTATATTTGAAATGCAAAGGGAGGATGTGCATATAAGAACTCTCTGCAGCGAGTTATGCCTGGTTGACTTTCACATTGACTTGGTGTTTGCTCATTCAGCATTAGAGAGGTATTTGGGCCAAGGCTCTAATAGGTGAAGAATCAGAACAGGAGGAGATTTTGCGTCAGTGTGTGGGCTGTGAATGCAACAAGGAGGTGATTAAATAGACACTGGCAGCAGAAGATAAAGTTAGCAATTATGAGGCCATTTCCAGGAACCGGCAGCCCAGAATAAAATTATTTTGCTAAAAATCAGCAGGTTAAAGTAAAAAAAAATCTTTCAAAGTGGTCTACTCCTGTGAAAAGATTGGGTCTCCTTTCCTTTTCCTTTAGAGCTGCAAAATACATGGTTGCACTGTTTCCCTTTTCAGATATCTTGGCGATTATGTTTAATATTTTTGCCCCTCTTTGCAAAGCTAGCAGGGCTCACATAGAACATTAGGCTGGAGAGTGATACTGTCTGTTTGCAAGGCTAAGACATCAGGAAAAGGAGACTGTGAACTCTTTACACTCTCTCACCCTGATGCTGTGAGCCCAGCATGAAGGAGCAGCTGCCTACAGTGTGGATCCCTACTGTGCTTCACCATACGTAGGGCGAGGGGCAGCAACATCACCACATGCTCTGCTTAGTGCCAGTTGTGATGTGAAATCATTAGAAACTGGGCAAAGATCACAGATTTCTTCCCTACAGGCTTCCAGATTCATGACAGATGACAACTCTTTTCAGATATTCCTGACATGATTGGCTTTAAAATGCATTTCTGAGAAGTGAAGACCAAATCCTGTAAACTGTGCACATAAGCCATCCAGCCCCCTGCCCTTTGTTATGGAATTATACATACACCATTGTCATATTGCAGAAGTCATTTTATATCGATCAACAGGATATATTGAATATGCATTTATACATGCTGAGAACACCTCAGGTGTAGAGAAAATTATGTTATGAGACATAAAAGCATGAATTTCCATTGTAAGAAAACCGATTTGAAAACTCAACCTCCTTTAAATATTGTTACCTGTGCAGCAAAATTGCTGTCCTTACACATATCCACAGAGATTAAAACAGCAGATATTCTTGAAGATTTCAGGAACGGCTGAGTTTGCAAGATTAATTTGTTAAAAGAAAATATCTGAAAGATATCTGGCCTGTTCAGGATTTCACATTTTTGTTTATCTCTCATAAATGTAGATACCTCATAAAGTAGTCTTTAAATGCTTCCCTCTGCAACCAAGTACCTGCCTCAGAATATAGAGGGTCAAGTAATGTGCATATCCTTGAAACTAGTCTCAGCTAAATACATCACTAATGATGATGTGGTTTCTCAACATTTGAAGTCAGTGGAGAGAATTATAGTCACCTGGTATCTTTTGCCCTTTGTGTAACCAGGCCCTAGCATTTTGTCAGTGTTCCTTCCATTTCCCCTGACAGATTGACCTTCGGTATCTAGCCTCAATCTTCTTCCATCACTGCAGGTAACACAAATAACACAATTTCTATAAGAGTCACCATAGAGACAGATCCACCACTAAATCCAGAGCTTCATCCCTGCAGTCAAACCTTGATACATCAAACCTGAACACTGAATCTGGAAGCTTTAACTTCTACAGTGAGGGGATTGACAAAACTAGCCTGGAGCTAAACAGAAATAAGATTACTGACATACAAGGTTTTACTCAATGTTAAAGAGATAGCACAAGTAAGCTCTATCCTGTGCACAAGTAAATGGGTGGAAGGATTTTGCTTCTGTGATTTTTTATTTTTTTTAAAGAAAAAAAATTCTTGTAAATCTATGCTGTGAGGCATAGGACACCATAGAGCCAAATGATGCTGATCCAGGAAATGTTATGTGGACACCTCTAAGACCTGTGCATGCTGCTGTTTCTTGAGTAGTGTTGCCATAATGTGTTGTCACACGTGTCATGGCATAATAACAATATGCCATGCCCAAAGACTTACAAGAAGAGTGTGATGTATGGTTAGAGGACCCATATCCTCCAAGGAGTGTTTTTGCACACAGAATTGAGATATTTTACGGTTATACCAAGTAAATAATGCAGTAGATTTGAGTGCTGCAGTTTTTTCCATGTGAAAAAGTCCAAAGATATTTCATACAGGCTTATTCCTATTCTGACAAAATACACAAAAGAACAAATGATTCAATCTTTTCCACTAAATACAGCTTCAGGCATATAATTAGCAATCTAGAGAGGATGATTGCAAGTGAACGGGCATGAAAAGTTACACTGTTATCACAGATGAAGTTATAATATTTCATTATCATTCCATGATGCATGAATTAATTGATATTTATTCACAGAGGTGCATTGGAAATAGTGGTGCCTTTTATGATAATTATACCTATTTTTCAATCTGAGGGGAAAAATACAGCCTTAAACACTATGACTTACGAGACAGACCTTCAAAGCGCAGCTAAGTACTTGTACCTACAAAAATACTGCAGTTATGTGCATTTCTTTTATATATTCATAGTTCCCATAGCTATGCCTATGTATATATGCATAGTGTTTATGGCACATAATGATGTATGTGAGAATATGAACATACACCTTGAGGGAAAAATAGTGGGTTTAAGTGTTCTTTTTATGGAAAGTAATTAATCTACCCACTAGTGAAACACTCTCACCCCTCAAGTGAAATGACAAGAGTTATTTGGCATCTTGGAAGCTTACATAGATCCTAAACAGGATGGAAAAAAGCATACCTATTTGTGTGGGTTTCTCTCTAAGGATTATGCTGCTGCATCCCACAGGCTTAACATCAAACCTGGGGTTTAAATTTAAAATTCTTAATCACTGGAAGCAAATAGCAGGTTGAGCTGTGAACTTTGGTGTATTTTTCAACTGCTTTGTGAAGCCTGGATTGGCTTTGTGATTGGATGGACAAGGGAGGCAGACAGGATTATTTAGAAAGAGTTTTCGAAAATATTTGAGCAGTTTTTGCCTTACATGCAGTTTATATTTATTGCCATGGGGAAAGAAGGTGGATTTGGTGCTGTGCTTTCTTTGCTTGCTAAGACTAGAATTTGCTCCTCCCATATGCAATAAAAGTTGCTGACTTGGCCATAAAACCTCAGAGATACCAAAAAACATCAGGAAATCAAAGAAAAGCCAGAGAGCATGTGGTCAGCTGGAATCAAGGTGAACAAAGAATTTGAAGAGAGAATGCCAAAACTATAAAGGAGGATTTCATAAGTATTGGAGGTAAAATGGGTGACACTGAATATAGTTGAAACCCACTGAAGTAGAATGCTTGTAAACTCCAAGAAGGAGATAGATAAGAAGAATTATATACATTTAGAAATATCCAAGTACAAGTTTCAAGTGGAAACTGCAGAGGACTTCTTTGCAGATTCATCTGGTCAAATGAAGCTGGGAACTGCACAACAGAAACATGAGCTTGTCTTTCAGGCCCACTTGCAAGAGGCTAAAAGCTGGGTCCAAAAAGGACCCTTCAGTCCAAGATTACTATGCTAAAAGGAATGGAAAGAACAGCTTGTAAAGGAGACTAGACAATAACAAACTGTGCTGTCTTCTTGGAGCCAAATCTCATGACATCATTCTGGGAAGGCATTTTGAGGTTGGCAGGAAAATTTTCACTAGTGAAATTGCACATTAGCACAAATGACACTTCTGTACGTGATAACATGTGAAGAGTTTGAAGGGGCCGGGTAGGGAGAAATTCACTGTCTCCTCTGTCCCTGGAGACTCCCAAGTTGAATAGCTGCATGATGATGTTTGATATAAAGAAATGATGCCCAAAGTGGAAGAAGCATGAAAAATGTTCAGTGTAAATTACATTATGGAAGAAGCTTTCTGCTGAGGAAGAGGCTGAATTATAAAAACGGAAAATTTATATAAGTCTGAAGGTTGAGAGAGGACAAGAGGAAGACAAATAATATTAATTTCATGCCGAATGAAGACCAAGGCCCCAAAATTAAGCAAACTCTCAAGGGACAGAACAAAAAACCCATCCTTTTTACATCAGTATATCTCTACATCAATATCAGGATTCTGTGTAATAATCAGGAAGAATTTGAATTGCTTCTTTAGGACCATTTACCTGTTTTAGTCACTGGTACTAAAACAGGAAGATTTGACTGGAATTTCAAAACTGCAAATTCTGTTTTATGTGGGAAGGGTGTTGTGGAAAAAGAGGAAAGAAAATTATCATGATGTCTCCATAATTTCCTGATAGAGTAATGATCATGAATACCTGTAGAACAAATTTCAAAAACCTTCAAGTGGAGTACTAGTGTCTGACACAGATCACTAGATCACGCTATGGAACTACACAAGAGGATCTTTAAGATTCTTTCTATAATAGTGTGTGACAAAAAATGCACACTATGGTGGGGGGGTCAATTTCATTTAGGTGTGATAAATTGTCCACTTGGAGGTTGTTGGTGTGTCCTTGGAAATTTTTAATTTTAAAGATGAACATTCCGTAATACAAAAAAAAGCAAGATAAAAATGCAATAATTATAAACTTGAAAGCTGAGGCATACTGAGTGCCAAGTGACTGACTTTGTTGCCTTTGTCCTGTATAAACAGAACAAACCCTGTGTATTTGCTATCTTAATGGACCAATTTGCTATATGGGAAATATGAGCTGGCTCAGCTTGATTTCATCGTGGCTTGCAAGAACCTCTGAAAGAAGGAAAACTCTGAAAATAGAGTGCCAATCGATGTACCAGACAAATCATTAAAAAGTTCCCTAGCTGTCAGATAGACATATTCAGACTAGAATAAAGATTCAAAGTTTAAGCATGAATGGATGATTGGAACAATTTACCAGATATAACATTTGGTAGTTCAGTGAGAGTGTGTTGTGTGGTGGTGTCAGAGTAACTGGATGATTTTTTCCAAGAGACATCCCTCATTTTATCTGTAGCTAGTGGGTCTGAATGAGGACTTAATTCAGGAAAATCCTATGGACTACATTAGGCAGGGAGCTGGGGCAAATGTTTACAACGTTGAAATCCTAATATCTTTGTAAAATTTAGGAACCAAACTGTCAGACCCTACAGGATCACTACCACTCAGTCCTCATTATCTGAGTGTCTCTGGAGCACTAGACTTCTTGTATGCTTTAGAAAACAATTGTCCAAAGTCTCAAAGTTTTGGTTTTTTCTAATGGTTGTTTATCCAACTTTGTATAACTAATGTCTATATCCTTTCAAATGTATGGTCTTGTACTAATGTGACAGAATTCTTGTCTAACAGTTTTCACTTGTCTTTTACAGAAGTTCTGCTCTTTTCTTTTCCTTGGTTTCTTCACTCATTAGATTTAAGTGCATTCTTGTGTGACAAGGCATATGTATGATTTGTTTGTTTGTAGGCAGGTACTACTTTGAACAAGTATTGTCTGTATACTGTGTATGTTGATTTGATTGATAAAGGTAACTGTAGCTTTTGTTTAAACAAAGTGTACTTGTGATTGAAATGCTTTCTCAGAGCCTTTGAATATGCTAATAAAGTTATATGCATACTTTTGTTTCAGCTCAACTGAGAAAGCTGCTGTTTTGGGATCAGCAGGACCCCACTTTGTGGCTGTGTCATGGGACACACTGAAGGCTCCCTGACTCACTGATCCCACTAGTCCATCTCATCTACTTAGGAGGCAGCAGTGCTGTCAACGCAAGCAACTGTCCCAAGGAAATTCAGAGCAAAGAAAATGTGCAAGTTTTGAGGTCATGTGATGATGATTTGACTCAAAGGAAATAAAGTCTCACACTGCAGTATCCCCCAGACCAAACTGAGGGGTGCACTGTCAGAGCAAGCATGTCTCCTGGAGAAAGCAAAGAGGACTGCTGACAGTTTCTTAGCTATGTGCATGCATACTCCTCAAAACCCTAATAATCTTATGTTTAACATTCTTCCATTGAATGTATTAAATGTAATTGTGATTCTGAGACCTGCTTAGTTTAGGGGTGATCAAATTGAAGAGGTTATTTTGGTAACATCAATGCAAGGTCTTTTCCAAATTCGGTTGGAGATCCAGGAGTAGGTCTTTCTTCTTGGAACTAGATGACTTCTCTATGGTACTAAGTAGGTGTTCAGCAAGAGGCACTGTTACATTGCACGCCCACAACCCAGTGGATGTTTCCATATTAGGAAAAGAGTTTCACTTTCACCATTGAACTTCTAAGGAAGATGAACCAGAAACTTCTATGCTCTTCTTACTGTAATTGGCTCAGTGCCAGGACAAAAACACCAGTTGGTCCCTTTAGTTGTTCCTCAGAAATGTAGCTATTTTCTATTGGGCAGCTTGCCAAAAAACCCTCCTAAATCATTTAGTACTTAAGAAAGAGCATGAAGCTTCTCGGGGCATTTTTGGTGTGTCTTAGCAGGTGCAAGGGGCCTCCCTGCACTGTGCATGGCTTTTGTTCTTTTCTCTTTTGTATGGTTTGTTATTTTCTCTTCAATTAAAACCTTTTTGCTTTTTCAAAACACATCCAATCATGCCGTCTCGCTAATTATTTTTAAGCCATTACTGGGAGGTTGCTGGGCACCCTCAGAGTGTGTTGAACCCTTATGGGGCTAAAAACATGCTGGCCCCACACAGAATTTCAACAAGGCACTATTACCTGTGCTGTAGCTCATTGCTGACATAAATTGTAGTATTTGTTATTAATCAAATCCATTTAATGCGTAAGATAGTGAAGAGGGTATCTACAGAGGTGCCTGTTTGTTTACTGGGTAAATTGACATCTTTTATATCCATTTTCACCTCAAAATGGAATATTGTTTGAGCTGAGTCTTTAGAGCTGCAGATTATCATATCCTATCTAGGCAGAAAAATACAGCCAGAATCTTGCCAGCTTGTGTCATTACTCTGTACTGCATTCCTTATTACCTTGCAGGTTTTTACCTATGTGTATAAATCAGAAAGGAAACAGGGATGAGAAGTATATCAGGTAACCATCAGAATCCAACCATCAAAAAAAAAAAAAAGTATCAAGAATATCTGAAGTATCCTGATAGACATCTGTCTAACAAATATATTTGTTAAACTTCTTTATAAAAAAATGTCAAGTGATATTGATTTCAGTTTCTCAAGTTACTGCAGTTGTTAACTACCCTTTATGTCATAAAGTCTTACCTAGCATTGACTCTGAGTCAGTTGGTCAGAGCATGGTGCTAACACCAGGGTTGTGGGTTTACTCCCTGTATGGGTCATTTACTTAAGAGTTGGACTCAGTGATCCTTGTGGCTCCCTTCCAACTCAGAATAATCTGTGAACATTTAACCTGAACTTTTTTGCTTCAGAGATTCTTTTGGAGTTCATTTCTCTCTGAAATTCAGTAGCCCATTCACAAGTAACATAAGGAAAGTGTTATTGTCTCTTTGCAGAATTATTTTACATATTTAAACACTACTGCACTTCTCTCTAGTTTCCTCAAGACTTAAAAATTCTATTTTTTAAAACCCTTCCTCATTGGTCATACCTCAATTCCAACTCACTGCTTTCCTCTTCTCTTTCTCTGTCTTTCTTGGACCATAAGAAAGACAGCTTTATCAATGCTGACTAGCAGAGAAAGATTCATTTTTATATGATGTTTCCCTGAGTACCTTATATACCCAATGATATTGCTTTTCAACAGTAATATGGTGGTTTGGGTTTGTGACTCACTGTTCTTGCCAGGTCCTCCTCTCCTAAGCTACTTCCTGGCGAGTTGTTCCTCATTATGTATTTGTGCAGTTCATAATCTTTGATAAAATATATAACTTTGTACTTGTCCTTATTGAACTGATTCCCATTTTTTCAGAACATTTCTTCAATTTATCAAGATCATTTTGCACTCTATTCCTATTCTTCATTTTCATTACAGCCTGGATGATTCTGGATCACCTGCAGATTTAATAAACTCATATTCTATTCCTTCATCCAAGACATAAGTGAAAATATTGGCTAGGCTCAGGACAAACTGGCTGAAATCTACTTAGACATCCTTCTATTCTGACATTAAATTAAAAACAGCTTTGTATCCACCCTGTAGCAGTTTCGCTTAGTTTTCTTGACTTGCTTATGAAAGTTTTATGTGAAGCTGTATCAAAAGACTCTGTAAGATACATGGCTGCTATGGTTTTTTCCTTTCCTCAACCAGTTAAAATGGTTTGACATGATTTCTTCTTGCAAGATTCAAATAGACTTGGATTCCTCATCCTGGAAAAAAATAGATAGTCTAAAATCCTGGAAGTTGGGAAGAAAGTATAAAATAAATGATTGTTCACTGTTCCTGATATGGCAAACAAACATCTTCTGATGAGGTTTCGAGGCCACGACTGACTTCCACAGCTCTGCCAGCTGGGTTCTTATGTCTCCATGTCAGGGACTATTATTTCTCATCTCCTTCTTGCATAGGACCATCATTGTGGTAATAATTTTCTGTATAGATTGGTGATAAATACAATTTAATATATCACAAAGGTTTAATGAAATCCTATAGGTTTCTTCACTGCATCCAAATACAGTTAATATACTCTTTAAGCTAGATGGTTGTTTATTTACAGAAGAGTTTTTGTAAGAGTTTCACTGAGCCAGTGATGTTTACCAGGCAGTAAAGAACAGTTTTCTGGTCTGTACCATCTCTGATTGAAGAGATTTGCTTGGGTTCCCATGAGAGCCACACAGCCTAGATGAAGACTAACAAGCAGCAGATATGACCCAGCTACAGGCAGTGCCTGATTTGAATTAAAAGTGAATATCTCAGAGTACGGTGGAGAAAAAGTGTAGAGGTGTCCTAAACTACAATGTAAGTTGTGCCCAAAGTATGTATTCTATTCCCATCTTCATGAGCTGTTGAAACCAGGTGGGGCTGTGCTTCCTTTATCTTCTGTTAACGGGCCCAACAATGCCTTGTCCATGACTCATAGATAACTCCCTCCGGGAGTTATCTCTGTTTAATGGGCCATCAAGGACCCACTGCATGACTCATAGAATGAGATCATCCCCACTGTGAGATGCTCCACACAGGGGAGGAGCCAAGCATTCCCACCTGGATATAATCCAGGGTTTGGGACAGTACAGGGAGCCCTTACCCACTGAACTTCCAGAGGACAAGAGCTACCAGACCTTTCTACAGGATCACTGCTTCGACAAGACCATTTCATCTGGACTGCTACTACCACCCTAACAGGGTGTCAGGTTGTATTCTGACTCTGTCAGTAAGGGGTTTTTTTGTACTATTGCATTTATTTTATTTTACTTTATTTTACCTTATTTTAATTCTTTTCTTTTCCTCTTACTAAATTGTGTTTCTGACTTAGAGTCTCACTAGTTTTGCTTTCAAACCAGCACAAGAGGCTACAGAGGAATGAAGTCTCTCTGTATCTAAGGATCAGCTGAGTGGGGAGAAAAACCATCTATGGAGAGATGTTTTAAATGGTATTTTCATATAAACTGAGGGAAGGCTTATAGGAAGAATCAAACATGAATTCATGTGTTGAGGACAAAAACATAGACCAGTTGCTCATCTAAGGGCTATTAATTTAGATTTTTGACTTATTTAAAATAATCAAGGGGGGAAAAACAGTTATAAGAGAAAACTTTCACTAAAACAAAAGCCAATGGGAATGAGGCTAAGATCAAAGATGAAGTTTTAAGTGGAGCTTCATTTCAACTTTCCCATTTCAAATATTTCCCACGGCGCAGTGACAGGAGAACTCTTTACAGTCTGCCACCACTCAGCAGCCTCATAATACTGACTTAACCTCATTGCTCAGTATTTTTCTTTTTTACTTGTGCTTCTTTTGCTATTAAACTGTAAATAAAATCTTTTAGGGAAATTATCACGTGGTTTATGTTGTGTGAATACATCATACAATGTTGACCAGGCTCAGCTATAGCTTCTAGGTGCTGGATAGAACAAGCAGATTGCAAGCACAGATGCAGTATCACTTTCATGACTAATTAATATTCCACCAAGACAACTCCTTTCTATTTTGATTTATAATCTTTTATTATATTAATGCCTTAAAGTCAGACTTGTATATACAAAGCTTTGTGCAAAAACATAATATACTTTATTCTCTTCTCTTTGTTATAAATACATAGTGGGGGGCCCTAGAGAAACACAGAAAAGTCTGCAAAGCATTCTGGAGGAAAAAGAAAGGATTGCTTTCCTCAGACATTATTTATTCAATAAAATCAAGCACATTAATCAATAAATTAATAGAGATAATTTTCTTATAGACCACCTGAACCATTACCTAGACTCTTCCTTTATATTTCTTTTATAAGAATTTTGATACCTTGTTATTCTGAAATATTCAAGTAACCTGAGACCGAGAGTGATAGCTCTTTATTTATTCTTCTTTTCTGTCAGTCTCATATTCTCATTAGATTCTTGTTACCTATGCCAGGGCAACAATATTCTAATTTATCTGTTTTTCTGTTCTCTGGTAATGAATTAACAGTGATGGGAACCATAGCAACTGAAGCAAAAACTTCATTAAGCAAGAACAATTTTTCAGTTTACTCTGTACAATGTGAAATTGCTTTCAGTAACAAAGTCCTCCACAGAACAATTATAACTAGAACAAAGAAAGCAGGAAAGCAGTTAAGCTGAACCCCAATGCAGAGGAGTCTGTATTTCAAGCTGTGAAATGCTGACCAGGTTTCCATCTTAGAAATAATGCTCAAAGGTAGCCACTTAACTGCCAAAAAAACACCCAGAAACTTCATAG
The DNA here is from genome assembly GCA_910950805.1 of Acrocephalus scirpaceus scirpaceus. NCBI lineage: Eukaryota > Metazoa > Chordata > Aves > Passeriformes > Sylviidae > Acrocephalus > Acrocephalus scirpaceus. The sequence continues at coordinate 31,238,496 of OU383778.1, forward strand.
GTTTCAAGCAAACATTTGGCAACCTTCACTGTGATTCATCCTGAAAGGTTATTCTAGGCAGACCAACATAGTTGGCACCATCTGAGCTATTAAAGAAAACCTTCCCAGCTGAAATAAAAGTGACTGGAATGAAATACCTAAAGTATAGATGGTTTCTGTGAGATAAGCAGCTGTTCTATCACCCTGTGCTCTTGATGTTACCAACAGTTTTTGTGCTATGAAAAGATATAGCCATGGACATCAGAAACAATGACCTGAGGTATCTGGAGTCAGATGACAGTTTAGCTCTTCTAAGTTAAATCTCACTCAACATGTTTACGATGAAGGCCTACTTAGGCGCACTAAAAGGGTGGAGTTAACATTCAGCTGTGACACAATGATGTTACTGACATCTCAGAAGTTTACCATTCAAGAAATACTTTGGAAGATAAAAGAATTCAGAAGTGAATTAATAGTGGAAATAAACATCCTAGCCAGAAAAACCAGCCATCCCAGGCTTTCTGTAAGCAACAAACTAAACCATCTGAAATATGTACTGATACAGAGGCAACTCAATTACCCTGTCATTTAATGAGAAAGGAGGACAAGAAGTGACCAACAGGCGCCTTTCAAGTATTGTGAATATTTCTTTTTTTTACGTATTTAAGTCCCAGAGAGCAGGCTTTTCTTAGTAATAAGGCAGAATTGATAAAGAATACAGAGAAAAAACTTACAGAGAACTACCATAAAATTGAAGAGCCTGTGATTCATAGGGAAGAGAGCAGCAAAAAAACCCCCGTTTGGCACTTGAGGAAGACTGACTTCAAGAAACTCAGAGATGTGGTAGATACTAGCTCATGAGAACAAGTGTCAGTGCACATGGCACAAAGGGAGATATGAAGAGAAAGAAACACAGAAATCACAGAAAAACATCCTATCAGCAGTGAATAGATAAGTCCAGGAAGGTATATTCTCTGTTGCTCAGCAGGGAGGGACACTGAAGGACACCAAGAAGCCTGAGGTGTTTAGAGGCTCTATTACTCTGTTCTCACTAAAAAGGTCAACTGCAAGTACAGGACTAGCACAATTAATACTGGCAGCTAAAGGGATTCTATCTCAGGCTGGAATATATAAAGGGAAATGCATAGTGAATAGCTAAAAAGGATAGCATAGCTCTCAAATTGGCTAGATTTGATAAATGTTATGTGAGAGTGACTAAAGAAATCTTAAAGCCAGTACTGGCCATTTCTGAGACTTCATAAAATGGGTGAGGCACCTGCAGACAGCAAAAGAACAAATGCAGTGGTTGTCCTTTGAAGTAGGAAAAGGAGGCAGTGAACACAAAAGCTCAAGAGATATTCCAGATCAGAACAGAGGTCATTGAGCATAGCCAGTGTTAAATGTCCAGGTAAAAGCATAACAAGTAAAAACCAAGGGAGTAGTGGTACTTCTCAGCCTGCAGGATGTAGCTCATTTAAAAAGTCTATTCTAACAAGAATGAAAGATTTAAGCAAAAATACAGGCAGTGCAGAAGTATAGAGTAAAAATTATCATGAAAACATGGTCAATTACATACATACATATATACATGTAAACAAAAGGGCTGTGATTCAGTTATCACAATATTATCATAACAAAACATCTTGTCTTTGAAGTAGTACGTAATATTAACAGAGATCTGACCTCCTGTCTGACTCCAAGGTACTGGACCAAGGTTCACCTTGCTTGCTTTGGTTCCTAAATTGAGTGAAGGTGGAATTTGTGCAGCAACTCATTAAGAGTACAGGTATTTGGAAGAAAGCTGCAGACAATGGCTGGATTATGGGGAATAAAAGGCAAACAGATAGGATCTTTGTCTGTTTTTTTACTCTTTTGCTTGGAGGTTTTCTTAGTTATTTCTTGAGACTTTTGTAATAAAAATCCTTCTGAAAGAGTGGCTACTGCTATGGGAATATGAAACTTTCAGCTTTGATTTTCCACTCCCATTGTGAATGCATACTATGTTCTCTCTGTTGAGCCATCTTCGTTTCTGGTGATGCTCCATGTCCATTGCACTGTGCTCACTTTATCCGGGAATGAACAACCTTAAGAAGAAACTTAATACAGCAAGTAAAAAATCTGACTGTGAATGTAATGAATAACTTTTTGAAACATAGAATATTATGTACAACTCTGTTTTTATCTTAGAGAGGAAAGGACATTTCTCCACACTTTTTTATAACATATGTTGTTTTGAAGTTTCAAAGTTAATCCTAATGGATAGAGTCTTTAGATTTTCAGCATACAAATCCACATATTATACCTTTTCCTTCTCTGAGGTGAACCGGTAATGTATTCCCACAAAATAAAGAAGTTGTTATTTCACCTAAGAAGACATTATAGCTTCAAGACATAATGCACTAATACTACTTTATGCCTCACTTTTTTTCCAGTGCAAAATAATTGTACCCTAACTTTTGTGATGACTCTGTAGTGGTCAGCTGTGATTAAAAAACAATATAAACCACATAAATTATAACTATAACATTTAATAAATATATTGTAAAAAATAGATGTGATTATTACTGATTTTGAGGCAAAACCAGATCTGAATTGGTAAAAAAATATTAAATAGGACCATTATGAAAGAACCTGAATTTCCAAGCAGGGCAAAAATGCTCTGTCAAAATCCACAGGAAAATGTAATGTTCTGGGACATAACCATTTGATCATTTCTTGCAATATTCTTAGGTTAATAAAACAGGAGCAGCATAAAATAAGAGTACAGGAAGAATGTGAATATTTACACATTTATATGCCACTGCAGAAAGACAAACATAAACTACAGAAGCAGAAAGCATCCAAAAATCACTAAAAATATATTCTTTACCCAGATGTCAAGCATATGTAGGAAGCTAGCATGAACTCGCTTAACTCCAGCATGTAGGTGCAGGTAAGGCCTCATGAAAAGTTAGGAGTGAAGAATGTGTTTCAAAGTTTGTGAAGATGTTAATAACAAGCCTTGTTTTGATGTGACGCTTCACCATGCCAGTGGCTGTGGTGAGTACTTTATCATGAAGGCATGGATGCAAAAATTCAGAGCTTCTGAAGGTAAACTAATAAAATCGAGAATTTTTAATTAAATTCCATTAATTTCTGGAACATATTGAAAATTATACATTTTCCCATAGAGGCCCAAAAGCTCTTTCCACATTTTTAACACTTTGAAAAGCCAAAAATATATTGGGAGCATGCCTGAAGTAGACTATTATATATATATATATAATAGCATGCCTGCTATTAAGTCTGTGATGTAAGGAGAGAAGACAGGTTTTCTAAGGAGGTGTTAAGTTATTCAAAATAGCATATTTGACCTCCAAAAGGATCTGGCTCATCACAACCAACAGGATGCAAAAATGTTGGAAGAAGTCTACATCCTCTACTAAAAGCAGTGAAAGAAGTGGCTGTGACAGTGCGAGTTTGAAAACAAGCTGAAGATTTTCCTTGGACCTAGAAGCTTTCCATGCTGGCCTCAGGCTTAAATTTTTTATCCGTTCAACCAGGAAACTTCTCTCACCAGATAATCCCCTCAAGCAGAAAAAGTGAGATTCTACCCAGGCTATTTGGAGGCTGCTATTCACATGCTGTAAACATTCTCTGCATTTGCTAGTGTTTGCTGCTGGAATATCAAGGGGTCTCCTGCTTTCAAAAGGTCTTCACCAGTAAAGTCAGACTTGAAGAATTTTACCACCAGTTTTATTCTAGCCTGGATGCATTATCAGTTGTATCAAAGAGGACTCATGCAGTTAGAGTTCCTGGTGTTAGTTTTATTGCCTTTAAGAGCTACCCAAGAAATAGAAGCTTTACTAAAAGTGTTAAATCTCTGTGAGCATGACTGGGAGGCTGGAGTATGACCTGATCTGGCAGTTATCATGAAGATCTGTTGGGAGAAAGATAATACCTCTGTGTAGCAAACTCAGGGCCAGCAAATAAAATTAGCTGTGATTTTACATGTCTGAACATGTCTGGAGATAAAAATAAGCTATCCTGGACACCTTGTAATCAGCTCTGAGAACCCTGACTTTCTCCTGACCCTCTGTGCAACTTCTAGATGCTGAGTTCAGTTTTCTGCAGTGCCTTCCATCTCACACACCTAAGTTATATACCTGCTGTTAGAAGGTTACTGTAAACTTCGGTAAAACCAAATGTGATCATAACCTTTGGAGCCAAATGTGATCATAAAACTGAGCAACAGTGTGCAAGGACTCATGTTTTGTTCATATAGGCAGCCAGCTGCTGGCCAAGAGCACCAATTTAGATCTTCAGTGAAGGCAGGAAAGGTCAAGGCTTCTTGTTTAGTGAACAAAAATGATGCATAATTTTTGTAAGAAATAAGGTATTAGGTTATTGTCTTATTGTCTTAAAAAAAATTCTGACAAATTTTTTCTGAATTCCTTAGTGGTGAAATTTACATAGGGAACAAAATACTTGATACTGCCCTTAAAGATTATTTTTATTACTTATTTAAATATGAATTTTTAGCTGCATTCCAAGACTTCTTACAAATGGTTTAATATATCTGGGAAGTAAATGCAAAAAGTTTTGGAAGGATTTTTCTCAGAACTGCTTTTGTGTTATCCATGTGTGTCCAGACATGTAATCTGTTACAGCTGTTACAGTAGTGTCTGAAGCCTTACATGGCTTTCATGATATCTGTGAACATCTTCTTATGGAAAGGACCTGACTAGCTATATTCTATCCAAACAGAACAACCATGTCACCAGGGTGAGCAAAAGGAAAGTTGAATGAAAACTGAAGGCACTCCATTGTCTAAAGGAGCTAGTGAAATTGTTATCTTTGAAAATTTGAAAGTTGCAGTCTGTTGCTTAGACCCTCTACAGGATCAGTGTGGAGACAAAATCACCCAACAGCCAGCCCACATCAAGAACAGAAGATTGCTAATAGAAATTAAAAGGCTTCTCCAAAATGTATTCTTTTCTCAGGCATTTTTGAAGGTTAAGTAACTATGTGAAACTTTTTTCTACAGAGAAAATAAAGTTAGAAAATATCAACCTTACTTCTTTCTGCCTGGAAATGTGGTATCAGGCATTTCAAACACCAATAATTTTGGCTTTAGGAACCACTTCTGAATTTTTTTTTTCAGTTTATAGAGGGCTTTTATAGAAGACAATTGTTTGCATTCAGTGTGTGAAATGTGATTAATTGTAGATGACTTTGATGGATGCTGCTTCTGAAGTGAAATGAATGCTTTCTAATGAAATTCAGAAGGGACTTAGTCATTTGTGTATGAGTATCATATTCATAGATCAGAACATATATAGCCAGGCCAGGGTGAAAAAAAAGCTAAGCACAGTTGGTATTTGGCTTTTAAAAATCCTTAGAAACAAGGTGGAGATCACAACCCCGATCAGCAAGCGAGGCTGTCAATCTTGAGTTCTCTCCAGAAGCTTCTGAAGATGATACCACTGAGCCAGCTAGATAACTTTTCTGTGGCAGAACTGAGACATTTAGGGCTTAAGAACTGAGCTATTCCCTTCAGAACAACTAGCAGTTGAGGCTTTGAAAAAATCAACAATAGAATATCAAAAGCAAGAACTTCTTTGTTGGAGGCTTCTGAGTCCTGAAAACACGGCTGTTGAGAGATGGGAATATGCCTCTTTTACAGCTCAGTATGAAGACCCTAAAGTACCCACGGCATTTGACTCCTGGCTATTTAAGTAGTGACCAACTCAGAAAAACTCTTGGTATCTTAGGAGAAAGCTCTCAGTGCCTTACTTTCATCACAATATCAGGCAAGCAGCCAAATAAAAGAGCCAAATAATTCTAAAAAAAAAAAAAAAAAAAAAAAAAAGCAAACCTTTTTTTCTTTTTTTTTTTTTTTTTAATAAACCTATTTTATGGTCTCTAGCAGGATTTATCAGGACTGCTAATTTTTTGCTGTCCTTCTGATAAGAGGGCTTTTGACTAGCCAGTGATAGAGCATACAGAACAGTGGACACCCAGCCTGCCTGGGACCCAGACACCTGTTAGGGTAATTAGGGCATTTCTCCTGCAGAGGAAAATACCAGAGGCACAGACTCTCACCTCCAGGATGCTGAAACAATCTACAAAGAACAGCTTCAGCTGAATGCATAGAAGCCAAACTTTCTACCCCTGTGCTTGGTAAATATTGGATGTGTGTGAAGCAGGATGATCCACACAAAATAAAAACAAATGTGCCTCTTCAGGCACAACTGCCAAACTCTGGGAATGCCAAGCAACTGCAATTTTGCTGTCCAGGAAGTATTGGGAAGTGTGAGTAAATATTTCAAGAGATGGAAATGCTGAAGTACTACTAAATACACTGGGCTGATTTCAAATACTTTTCTTAGAATGCTAGATGAGGGTCTGCACATAAAAGCTTAGTTGTTAGTGATTGTAGTGTACTCAGTTTGGGGCAGAATATTATCTAGGCTCTTTTCACACCTAAAGTCTAGGAAAGTTTTGCACAAATGCTCTAAGGTAGAGCTTAACTAAGTATAACAGTAAATGCACTTTTGGAACATCAGAAAAGTCTTTAAACACACATTAGACAGATTGGAGATCACTTCTGTTTTGTTCTGTCTTCTTTTTTAAAATCTAAAACATAGAGAAAGTTTTCTAACTCAGTATAAGATGTAAAATTTTTAGGGTTTTTTTTAATATTGAAAATAAAACTATGTTAAAATAAATTTATTGTTTCTGACTGCATTATACAACACCTTTGAACCAGTCTGTTGGGATGAAGAAATATTATGTCAGTGAGCAGCAAAAGTGTTTGAGGCTACCACAGAAGTTTTACTAAGTAACAAGAGAAAAAAGTATGTCTTACAAGAGCATAGGTGCAGGCTTGCTGAAATACGTTTGAACAAGTCTAGGCATGCCCTATCTTAGCTTTATAAACTGTACTATCAGCCAGTTGTGCTGCTCAAAATCAAGAGAACAAAGTCCTTAACACTGTTTGGAAGACAAGTCCTTGCCATGGTGATATAGAAAAACATATGGTGATATATGGAGGCAACCGAGCAGGGCTTTTGCAATAGTTGAGTATCTAATGTGGCACCAGAGGCATTTGTGTTTTAAATTCATAGCCTTTCTAGGAAAGGAAGCATAGGTTGTGAATGTTCATACAAGTCAAGGTATTTTCAGCAGTTGTTTTCTGCAGGGCACACAGCAAGTCACCCTCTGTCTGTGTATTCAAATGGTTCTCCAAGGTCACAGGCAGATTATGTTTCCCAAGTCTAACTGCTGACTGGAAGTGGTACTGACCCTGCATCCCCAGTCAGAGAGCACTGCCCCACAGCTCTGGGGGCACTTCAGATGCTTCTTACCCTACTACAGGTAAAGCCACCTCACTCACCTTCACTGGCAGGTCAAAGCCACTGGCTGACTTTGCCACATGAGGTGTGCCCAACACACCCCTTCAACTGGCAAACGTGTGTGGACAAGAGCAGTGCAGCAATTGCAGCCCACTAGGATGGTGCCATCTTCAGCTGCTACAGCTGCTTGCAAAATGAAGATCTACCTGTGATTTCCGTACACGGCCTCAAAACAAATCAGCTGTCTGGGAAGACCTCTATCTTACACATCTTGGTGACTTATCCCAGGTTTGTATGTAATGGCTTCTTATGTGGCTTTAGGCTTTCCATCTTATTTTAGAAGTCTAACATGATTTCCCAAAAGGTCCACAAAATTAGTATAGTAATAAAAAGTGCAAGAAGTTTTTAACACAGCATTCACAAACATAACTATTCAGAAACCTAGTGAAGACCATTGAGTGGTCCAAAACAAAATTTCCCAATAACTGCTGTCATGGAATACTGATTAACATCACGTTTTTCACAAAATTAATAAGCCCAAATCATGAAACAACCAGGTTCTCCTCTCCCAGTGGTCCAGAACACCAGTGCACTCATGGTTATCTAGTCTTTTTCTGAATTCAGGAAAGATTTCCTCATGACTTGATGGAAACCACTTAGCACTTTCAAGGACATTTTTGCCTGAAAGCAAAATATAAATGTGACAGATCATGTCCTAAAAATCCCCTTTTTCCCCACTACAGTTTTAAATCATTGCTCCTGATTGACCAAAACTCTTGATAATAATGTAGAGAAGGTCTTAAAACTGTGGCACAGCAATGCCAGTACCTGTATCTCTTTTTGTGTCTATGACAGACAATAAAGTGTAAGTTTTTCAACAAATATTTTGTTCTTCAGAGACCCTGGAACCTTCATCTTCCTTCTTTGTGCTCACCAGCTTGTCTGTTTTAAACCCCTCTTTCTTTCTCTCCATGTTCATTGATTCACAGGTTTTGTGCAAAGGACCAGCGCAAAGCAGTGCAGTGAGGGTGTCATCATTGTAATTGGGCATCGATTATTTAAAGAGCACAGTTGTTACTTTGGTTGATGAGACCATCTCTCAGACTGACATCCACTCTGAGAACAGAAACTTGGGGTAATTTACCAGACCCTTTTTATGCCCCTTACCAGGATTGGTTTTGCCTTTTATAGATCAGCAATACCACTGTGTGGGATTAGGTCCCTGCAACACTTGCTTCACCTGATGCTTTACTGAATAATAAAGACAATGTTGCCGTGATCAAATACCTGCAAATATTTACCTGTAATGAGAAACATGTAAACAAAGCACAGGCTGGCTTAGATACTGATAAAAATATGCTTATCTGTGCTGTAAATAGTAGGTTTTCTTTCATTTTATTTACTTTCATTTCTTTTCCCAGGGAAAACTTTCTCCCTTTCTATCATACATCATCTTGATCTTCCACTCACGCTGACAGAGAGAGAGGATACAAATGATTTTTAGAGCTCCACAAGGATAAAAATCAGCAGGGATTATTAAGCTCTTTCTGAATTCAGGAAAGATTTCCTCATGACTTGAGGAAATGCTATGCTTCAGCATCTGGTTAATAAATATTTATTTTGCTTCTATTTCTGTGTGTGAGTGAGACCCCATCATGTTTATTTGAACAGAGATTATGGCTAAAAGACATTTCCAGAGGAGGATATGTTAAAGAGAATGTCTCACACCTTGGGTGAAAGTGAGATTTTTTAAAGAGTGAAACATCTCTCTTCTTTTTATTTTTCTTTTTTCAGCAGCCAAAAAATACAGAAAAACTTTGAGCAGAAAGAAAATCACATCTTGACTTTTGGACTAAGATTCTTTACAATCTGGAATGAAAAGGCTCTTTTGTCAGAGGACATATATTGGCAGGAGAACTGAATATGCAGCAAGTATCCTTACAAAGTGGTGATGAGCAGTGTGTCTTGCAAGGGTTGAATGTTCTGTGTCATGTGCTTTGGCCTTAGACATAAAACACAAGATAGTTTTAAAGTATATGTAGCCTTGAAAGCCAGTTACAGGATATTCACACATTTAGTCTTGTTTTCTACTGTTGACTCAGTTGTCTTAAGTCAGCAACACAGAGAATGGAAATGAATATTTTAACAACTTTAATATATTAAACAACAAAAAATAAGATTAAGGAAAAGTCAAGAATGTGGAAAAAAAGCAGCTGTAACCCAGAGGTATTCATCTCAGCAGAAGGCTGGATACAAATAGTGGAGGAATGGAAAGGCTACAACAATCCCATTATAGTCATTACTGCTGAGCAACTTAAATACAGGGATTTCTGCCAAATTCACCACAATAAATGAATTTAGATGCATTTCCTGTCTGGGAAAAACTGGTTGGAAATACATGTACATCATGTGAGTAAACTGAAAAGATCTAATCTTCAAGATATTACACTGAAAGATCTTTTAGAGTTACAAATAATAGTGATAGGTGAAATTTTGTCTTAATAACTGCAGCTGTAAATCCATGGATAGAACACTGTTAGCAGCTACTCAGACTTCTATTGATAGGGATGTAAAAATAAACCATTTTCAGCTGTTGTGTACTGCTGCTGCTTCCGATGGGCAAAGTGCTGAATCTGCTCTGTGGTGGGTTTTTTCATTTGTGATCCAGAATTATATAGTGCAGTCATACTGACATTTAATAGTGGTCTTATTATTGTCCTGAAATACTTGCTCACCAGCTGGAAAACAACAACATTTTATTCACCCGCCCATGGTGTGTGGCTTCCCATAGACGAAATGGTATTTATGCTTGACAGTATTCCACTCAGCATCTCAGGTAAGCTGATGTGCTTAGCAAGAACTGAAGCTCATCAAAATGAAGGTTAATCTACACCAAGACAGGAGCTGTCATTCAATCATTGCTAGCAAGGCTGCAGGAGTCTCAGCAAGCAACAGAAATAACAGTCCTTTTGGGATGGTTGGTTTATTTGTTGTTATTTTATTTTTTCCTTTTTTTTTTCTAAGAAAAGTATGTAACCAAGTTATGGTACAGACACTTCTTACCTGGTGGTATAAAGTAAGCTGCTGCAACACTCTACAGACTTGTTTTTAGGAAAACAAAAAACCATACTGATTCCTGTGCCAGTCAGAGAAAGTCTGGTTAGATTGGAGTCTGGACCCTGAAACAAACACTTGCTCAGACATCAAAAATCTTGGAGTGAAAAAACAAAAGGCTGATGTTACAAGGGAGGAAATTGGCAGATGGAAGCCAAGAGAACTACTAGCTGATGCCTTGCTATTTGTGCCTGCCGAGCTGTGTATGAGAAAAGGTGGTTTCTTTGTCTACCACTATTTTTTATTGTTTGTTTTAGGGCTTACTTGCAGGAAAGAAAGTGGGTGTGATGAGAAAATGTTGACTATGGTACAGCTGAAGTGTTTGTAAAAGGGCTAAATTCACTGCCAGTGTAATTCAACATAACTGCAAGCAATGGAGCTAACCCAGGGGTGAATCTGTCACCCTTTACCTTTCAGCTGAATTGATACATACTCACTGGACAGAGCAGCTTGTATTAGTCCATTAGTGTATGCCACACTTTTAATCTATATATATATTGCATTCATTTTGGTGTAAAAGTATTAATTATTAACATTGAAGGAAGTAGGAGAATTAATTTCCTCTCCTAATTTTTTTTCCTGGATGCATGCACATTTCCAGGTGTTTTTCCCTGCAAGCATTCAATCAATTTGTCTTAGGATCATATAACCTGCAGGAGTATGGTGAGACCCTCTGTCCACACTGCAATGGATGGATCCTGCTCATGCTCTAGGCTGGCTATACGCTACCCCTGCCCTTTGACAGGGTTAATCTGTTCAGGCTCAGCATTGTCCAGTGCAGCTACCTGCAAACAGGCTCATACCAGGTAATTTAGAACACCAACTTTTATGCTGTTACTTGTTACTGTAGGGCCCATTGTCTGCCAGGCTAAGTCAGGAGTAATAGAAAAACTCCTCGCACGCAGAAATTTTCGTGAAACCTCCAGTTTAATCCCATACTCACCACTGTTCCTGGAGTGGAGCAGGGATGGGATGCTCCATCTTTGGTATTTCAGTTTCTTGGTTTGTGCATGTTCATTTTAGGCTTCCGTCCCCAAACATCTCCTTTCTCTGCTTGTTAGTCTATCCAACAACAGCCCTTCAATGAAATTTTCCAGCATCAGATTGCAGAAAGGATACAAATATCCTTCCTTTCTAGGACATAAATTTCTCTCATTTATTTGTCTTACTTTTCTCTAGCCTGAGGCAAAAGGCTGTTGTGATGTGTGCGATTAAATGTGCTTCTCTGTCAGGGAGATTGTGAAGGAATTTTCTTCCTAAGTTTCTTCTGTGAAAACATTTTCTTGTTTCATTCAAATTTTATGGAATCTTCCTCTCCTTGTAATATCTGTATCTTGTATTTTTACTATGCTTCATTTTCTAAGCTGAAAATCACAGAATATGACAAGAAAGAATATATTTCGAGATTTATTTTCTGCATAACTTTCAGTGGGGTTTTTTTTGCTGACTAATGGTCATGTTGGGTTCTGGTTCATTTGTAAAAGGCCTGTGAAGAAGCAACAGAGATGAAGGGTGCAAAGAAAGCTTTCAGCAGTTTTGAGATTTTATATTTACAAACCCAACTCATCAGTATTACTCATAGGGTCTGAACTCTTCCAATCCCACCTGAATTCCCTCCTGGCAATGGAAAAGGCCACCCTCTATGCCAGATGCTGCAAGCCCACCAAGATTCACACATAGGCAGCACCACTGAGCAAACTAGCATTATGGTAAGTTTACACGAGGTTTGCCTTGACTTACTCTCTCACAGCTATCATATGGCCTTGTGCCATCTGATAAACCATGGATATAGCTGGAAACTCAAGGAAATAGTTTCAATCAGGAGCAGTAAGAAGTCAGAACAGTTTCATAGCAGGATGATTTATAGATCATTCAAAAAAAATTACTCTCCTTTTCTTGTTCAGATTCACTTATGTCGTAAAAAAAAAAGTACTTTTGGATAGTTTTGAGTGCTTAGATTATCAAAGCCTTGTAACCTGGAAAGGGAAATGTTAGAAATTCAGATGAGCAGCATGTGGTGCTGTTCATTATTCTTTAACTGGAAGAATTATCTTACGTTGTTTGATGGTAGTATATTTAATAATAAAAGACATAAGCAAGCTTTGCCAAGCATAAGACTTATTGTTGGGTGAACACAGGGAAAATGTATCTATAAGAATGTTTGTGAATCCTTAATTGTATGCATAAACTTTTTTCCACTTTTTGTTCCCTTTTTCCATCTAGTCAACTGAGGAAAGGTGTTTTTCTGTAAATGTGCACAGAAAGTAAATTTTAGGCCTGATTGTCATATAATTACAAAACAAAAAAGAAATTAATGATAAAATAAAATGTTTATTGGAAATAAAGTGCGGAAGGAAAGTGGAGGTCAGCCAAATGAGGAAGATAAAGTCTATCTAGACTGATCCTCCTCCATACAAGCCAGTTCCAGTCCTGGGATCAGGACAGCCAGGTCAGCACAGAGCTGTGCCAACTGAATTGAGCTAACTCATTTATACAACCCCTGGGAGCTGAATGAGTACACAGAGTGGCACCATGCCAGGCAGACATACTGTCCTTTTTCCTGGGCACTCTTGGCTAGCTCTCTCATGACATGACATTGTGTAATGTAGACGTGTCCTTAGGTGACCAACCAGCATGCTCAGCAAGCAAATCCCAAACGGCAAATGCTCAGACAAAGGGCTGTAATCATTTATGAATGCTCTGTGAGTACTGATATTTGTTCAGATGAACTGCTAAATAACAAACAAAAGGGAAAAATCTGGGACCTCATTATAGACAAGATATTAGCAGAGACAAGAGCTAATTTCAGCACTCTCCCCCCAGTTTGTTTGCTGCTAGCATACCAGTCAGTTGCCAAAAGTATAGCTCCATTTTCTGAGTCTAGTCTAAATATTCAGAGGCATTTTATCTTGCATCACTTTTTTAAAACTCCTATTTGTATAGTAGTGCATGCAATACATTGTGCCCTCACTTCTAAGTGTGAAATATACAACAGTTGCTTTTGATATATTTCAAACATGCTGTTGTGTTCACCCATACAGAAACCCTTTAGCGAGTTCTGCTGTTCTATTCATCTTAATGCAAAGGCCTGTTTGGACATTCACTATTCAGTCATTACTTACATACTGCAGCACACAGTGCATTACTCAGTAGTACCTGAAGATCTTTCAATCTTGGCCGAAAAGGTTTATTTCTAGATTGCAAACATTAATAACTATTCAAGTTGACGCAAGCCTTTGACAATGCCCTTGCCTGTATACACGTGTGCATGCATTTTTGGAGACAAGAGACCTAAGAACCTGCTTGATTGCCATCCTTAGGGCCAGGTCTTTCCATTGTTGTAACACCAATGTTTTGCCAGGAAAGGACTTATAGCTGTGTTATAAACTGAGATAGATAAAACATTTGGAATTTGCCTGTTACATCAAACTGCTTCATTTCCGTGGGTGATCTTCGAGAAGAATGAAAAAAGAGTTGTATGCAAAACTATAATATGTTATTTGAAAATATTAAGTATTAGTCATAGTAAACTTTTCATAGGTAGTCTTTTATCAAGACAAAACTAGAAGTAAACCCAGCAGCCATTTTTTTGTCCTAGATTTTTATAAATGGAGTCATGTCATACTGATTTTCCCTAATTCGGGAATGAAGCTACCCTGGTCCTGTCAGCCAGTGAAATCAGAAGGCCCAGGTAATTTGGGTCATCATCTTTTCCTCTGTCATTTTCTCTCTTCAGCAGAAGGTGATGGTTCTATTTTGTCCCCTCATAAAGTGCTTTGAGATTTGAGTATGACTGGAGCCTTGTGTAAGTGTCAAGTGCAACCACATTTCTAATATCTAATTAGACCAAATTCTACTCCTACATATACAAACATGACTCCCCTTAAATGCAGCAGAATGTCACAGGAAATAAGAGAGAATTTTATACATTTAGCAGGTGATATACAAATCAATTTTCAAGCTGTATTGAGGCGTGTTTCCCTCGTCCGCTACGAAGCGGCTTCCCAGCTCGGCCCGGCAGCCCTGGCGGGAAACCGTCCCAGCCTCGGCAGGGCTCCGCAGGACGGACCGGCAGAACCCACCCGGTGGGTAAGCTGTGCTGCTGCACGAGCGATGTGAAGGCGGCTGCGGCGAAGGAGGAGAAAGAGGCTTCTCTGGGGCGTCACAGGAGGAGTTTATTAGCAGGGAAGGGAGAGCTCCAAAAAAGCCTGTCTCCCAGGGAGAGCAGGGGCTTAAGAGGGACAGGGGTTCATGGGCGTGTACAAGACATTGAACCAATAGCAGGATACTAGAGGAGGGGTTTGGGAGTGGAGTGACATACAGAGAACCAATCATTGAGGGGAAGCAGGGGATTTCCAGAGTCTGTCCCAATCAGGAGCTGAACCTCTCCGAGCTTTCCAGAAGGAGGAGAGACCTCCCAGGAGACTGACAGCCTCTGGGGGAAAGGATACATTTGATAGACAGGGAAGGTTGCTAGGGTAACAGGGTTAGGGACTTTCCAGAGGGAATAAACCAACAGGGAGTAAAGGAAAAGGGGGAACCTGGAATAAACCATCTTTCGGACTTCCAAAATACAACTGTAGAAAATGACATCAAATCTGTGAAACGAAGCTTAACACACCACCACACTGTATAATAAAGATTTTTACGTCTAAGTAATACTTAACCTGAAGCATCCTCATGGACTTATCTTGATGGAAAATGTCCACTCTTAATTGGATGCAGGGGGGAACAGGATGGAGAAAAGGCTGAAGTACTTCATGTCTTCTCTGCCTCAACCTTTAACAGCAAGGCTGGCTGTTCTCAAGGTACACTACTCCTTAGATGGGGGCAGAATAGCTGGAAAGCTGCCCAGCAGAAAAGGACTTGGGGGTGCTGGTGACAGTGATTAAACATGAGCCAATGTGTGCCCAGGTGGCCAAGAAGGCCAATGGCACCCGGCTTGGATCAGAAATACAGTGGGACCAGGGCAGTGATTTTCCCCCTGTGCTGGGCACTGGTGAGGCCACTTGAATACTGTGTTCAGTTTTGGGCCCCTCATGACAAGAAATACATTGAGGTGCTGGAGCATGCCCAGGGAAGGGCAGCAGAGCTGGGGAAGGGTCTGGAGCACAGGTCCTATGAGGAGCAGATGAGGGAGCTGGGGTGTTTAGCCTGGACAAAAGGAGGCTGGGGAGAGATCTTATCACTCTCTTCAACTCCCTGAAAGGAGGTTTTAGCCAGGTGAGGGCCAGTCTCTTCTCCCAGACAACAAGTGGCAGGATGATAAGAAATGGCCTCAAATTCTGCTAGAGAAGATTTGGATTGGATATTGGGAAAAATTTCTTCACCAAAAAGTTTGTCAAGCTCTGAAACTGGCTTCCCATGAAAGTGGTGGAGTCACCATCCCCAGCTGTGTGTGAAAGACCTATGGCACTTCAGGACATGATTTAGTGCTGGATATGTCAGTGAAAGGTTAGCAGTGGGACTCAATGATCTTAATCTTTTTCAACTGAAACCATTCTGTTCTATTCTTGTATTTAATTTCTGCCTTGTACATTGCTATGAAAGTAAGTCTTTTAGAGGCCTCAGACCTTTTATGTCTGTAATTTTATGCCCAGTGATGCTATGGGACCTGCTCATACTGTGACCTGTGGGCAGAGATGTCAGCCCTGGTAGCCCTGCTCAGGGCTCACCAAACAGTACTCTTGGACTGAGTAAGAAGTCCCAGCCCTGCGCTGCTGAGCAGCCACACTGAGCATCTCTGGATGTATTCAGTGTCCAATTCCCAAATGTTGAGAAAAGCCATGGTCCTGTGCTAGGAAGACAGTAGCTGCCAGAGCTATTGGAAAAGAGATAAAGTCTTTGTCAGCCCCTCAGGAAACACATATCTGAAATGACCAGCTTGATGTTTGTGGAATTGAGGCCAAAACTACATAGAATTTACTGCAAATCAATGTGTTATTGCAACAGCTGTATCTTTCTGCTTCAAATGAAAAAATTCAAGCTTCTGTGACCCTGGTTTACAACTGTAAAGTAACACAAAGTTTAAATTGGAGCAAATTTTTCCAGTTTGGATCAGTGTTCCTACAACAGAAAAATCTTATGGACTTTTCTCTCTATAATATGCAGAAATTGCTATTAATATTAGATTTCCTGAACACTCCCAGCAATTCCTCTGCTTCATCTGCTTTTCTCAGAGCAAATAAATATTTGCAACAAGTAGAGCTGTGTGAGCTAGGAGAGGGGGGAAAAGACAAAAAACCTGGCAAGTAAGTTCTCTGTTTCTTTGAAAACTCTCCAACATCATGAATCCTGTGAGAGCTTAATTAAAATGAAAAGGGAATTTTCAAAGGGAGAAAACAAAATAAGCCTTTTTTTAATGCTATTTTTGTTCTGAGCTCAGAAAATCTCTTTCTCTTTTTCATTTGGTTTCCCCAAAACATAAATATTGGCAGATTTAAGGTTTGTTTTTCATCCTCTTGAGCAAGAAGCAGTGAGTTCAAAAGCTTTTTCCAGTGAAGCTTAGAGGGTTTGCTCACCAGAGCTTGGATTTCTGACACAAGTAGCGAGTCTAGACCTGTGAACACTACTATGAAATCAAAGTTACCATTTCAAGGGAATGATAATTAAATTGTTATATTTTTATTTTTGCTGATAATTAGAGGAACATGTTTTTTTCAGACCCAGCAGTGCATAAGGGCCAAGGTCAACCAAACCCTACACATCTCAGTCTCACATCATTAAAGGATATTTCTGTAGTCAATCTCACTCAAGAAGCAATCACTTCTCACACCCAGCTGCCTCTCTTTAACCAGTGGCTGGATGTTGCTTTAGCATGAGTCCATATCAATATTTGCTTGTTTCAGTCTATATAATACTCATCTGCACCAGCCATCTGCTGGTAAGACACTGCTAGTTGGTATTTCAAAGTTTTAGAAACAGAAATTGCTGAAACTTTAAATGGATTTTATTTGGTATCTACATTCTTGGAAGAAAATGCATGAGTCCCTTCAGCCCAAAACAAGAACAATTACAAGCCAATATTGAAGTGTCAAAATTTTCAAATAATCTGAGTGGCAAAATGGTTCAAATGGATCAGTTTGCTTCTGCCACCTCTGCAGTAGACTGACACCAAAATGTGGAAACTTGCATGTTAACTATTGATGCAAACACAGTTGCAGAATCCTGTGTGACCAGCTTTAAGTGACCCTGCCTTGGCAGGGGGGTTGGACTGGGTGATCTCCAGAGATTTCTTCCACCCCCGGCCATTCCATGGTTCTATGAATCCTTTCCAACCTCACAGATATATATCAATAAATGATTGCTGTTGCTGTTGTGGGTTTTCAAAGGCTCTGGATGTACATGGTGCTTTTCTGCTCAGTCATGAACTGTTCTGAGCACAGTGACTGTGTGTTCATGCACAGTGTGACTGTGTGTGAGACCACAACCACAGCATGCGCTGTGGAGAGGCTGGTGG
Organism: Acrocephalus scirpaceus scirpaceus; assembly: GCA_910950805.1. Lineage (NCBI taxonomy): Eukaryota > Metazoa > Chordata > Aves > Passeriformes > Sylviidae > Acrocephalus > Acrocephalus scirpaceus. The sequence continues at coordinate 31,256,385 of OU383778.1, forward strand.
TATTGCATATTTGATGTAGTGCTCAGTCTTCTGATCTAAGCAATGCAACATAAGGGCATGTGGGAAAGTGTGGAGCCAGCTTTGAGGTTTGCCTTTACACAACAGAGTGTTATACCCCACCAAAGTCATCCTGCAGAGCTCGGTCCTACTGCCTGTGACATCGCACTTGAGCAGATCAACCAATAGAAACACGTACGCAGAGTCATTGATGTGTCCAGTGTCAGACACTGTAATTAACAGGGGCAAGTTCTTTTCAGAATTGGAAAGGGAGCTGTCCCTGTGGACTCGTCCCTCCATACAGCATCGCTGCATTCATTCAGAAGTTCCTTTAAAGTGCTTTTAAGTAAATGTATTTTCCTGTGCACTGCTTGCCAGTCCTATATGTGGTGAACATCCTTCCACTTGTGGAAGAAAGTGCTGTGCATGTTTTTTTTCTTCCAGAGGTCATTTATGGGACAAAAAACCATCAGTCTTCTAGATGACTAGCTTAGGATTTTAAAAACACGGCTTGTGCTATACTTACTTTAAATATTGATGGCAAGATTTAGTCAAGGTTGTCTGAGGATAACGGTGGCTTATGCAACTAGTCAGCACACTGCTACATACTGATAGATTTCTCTGTTTCACAGGGATTTTTTTTTTGTAGCTGGTCCAAAGGACAGCCTATTTTTTCCCTATTTATTTGTAATTTAACCTGGGTATTTAATGAATTATAAAAATGAACAGAAATTAGCTCATCATTCCATAAAGAAAACACATTTCTAATTAAAAACTAGGTATATGGGTCACACTTTGCAGAAGGAAGCATAAGTCAAGCATCATTCTTCTTGATTTGTTCCAGGTCACTGTTTTTCTCTGCCTGGCTGCAAAACACTAATGGATTGTCATGATAAAAATTCACTTTTGTACCCATCTGTTACATTGCACTTTTAATGTCTATTTTACTTAATGTATCTTATTCTACCCCACTTGCAGCTGCAAACACACCACACTTTATTAGAATAAAGTTTTATCCTTTTTGGTACTGTAAATGATAGAAGATGATGTAGAGAGTTTTCTTTGCAGCACTGGCAGTTTTAACATATGTTAGTATAATAAATTCATTCAAGACATTTTTCAAGTACACATTCCTCTCAGAGTCAGTTTTCTAGACACTACAGTTGGTCCCTCAAACCTAAGTTGTTTTTAATGGCATTAACAGAAAGCTTACATAGCAGAAATGTTTTAAAAATACAAAGTCAGTAGGGAAGATTTTTTGTACTTCAAGGAATATTGAAGATGGGTACATGAAATGGGAGCCTGGAATGGGAACTAAGTAGATGTCTTCTAATATAAGCATAGTTTGATAACCAATGAAAGACAAGAGATTTTGGACTACTCTGGCATTCTGTTTTTAATAAAAGAAAATATTGAAGAGGAAAGAAAGATGTGATAATGAATGTTGAAAAGAAAATGTCAATGGAATACATCTCCAGAAGATGATCTAATGCTGTAACTATCAACCTTTTTTCTGTTTCTGACTCTCTTGTAGACCAAATGTTTTCAAGCAGCTCCAGTTACAAGTATCATTAGCAGATGAACAACCCTGTAGGGATTATGATCCTTAGTTTGGAAACAATTGTTCTGATGGAATCAATACTGGGGAAACACCTTAGGGCATGAGATAGATAACTGTGTTACCTGAAATAAGGAGAAAAATGTTGGCTTGAAGAGCTTCCAAATCAGATATTAGATGGCTGTAGCAGACGTACAGGTAACAGCAAGACAATTCTGACAAGTATAAAGCACGACAGTTACACTACTGGCCACACACCTATTGCCAAATGCTTCATAAATTCTGTGTTATTAATGTATTGAATGTCATTCTGTGTTGTTGTCTCTTCCTAGTAAGTTCCATGATATTCCAAATCTGTGTGTTCTCTGGACGTTTCACCTCTCATGGTGCCCAGCACCTCTGTAGGTAACAGCAGCACATCCAAGGTGCTGTTTGAAGAGCCTTGGGGCAGAGGGGGCGACGCAGAAACTCCACAAACCACTCACAGTAACTGAGTTCGTGGCAGGCCTGTTCATGTGACCCCTGTGAGTCACAGCATTCCTCTCTCTTCACCCCAGCTTGGGTGAGTTGCCATTGTATGCTACAAGCTCATACAGAGTCCCTACACCTGCCAGCTGTGTCATGCCTTGTGACACATCTCTTCTTCACACAATGTTCTGGAGCCTTAATCATAAACATTTCATAGAGGGCCCATCCTCTGGAACTCCTAGTAACTGTCAACTCTGTTTTATTCCTGAGAATAGTAATGCTTTCTCAATTCAACCCACTCTAGAAATAGTTTCTAATTAGCAACCATAGTGGAATTGAAGCTCCCAAGCCAATGAACTGCTTTTGAAAAATCACTCTGACAAATGGAATTTGCAGGTGAACTCCCTGAACTTCTTTCTGAAGCTTTTATTTTAGGGTGGGAATAAAAAAGTAACATTAACTTGGTCAGGCGTGGAGAGAGAGCAGCTTCTGGGCTAATGGTAAAGGCCTTCACCCAGGATAAAGAAAATTAGACTGCTACGCTCTGCTTCAAAGGACAGTTTCCCTAATTTGCATTGCATACATTTGGGAACAGAAATTCATCCCTTTAAGGTGAATGTCCTAGCCAGAAAGCTGTAGACTTGAATATAAGTCTATGTTGGATTTTTTTTTTTTTTAATTATCTCTCTTAATGGATATTTATTTAAACTTGTGAAATGTGGGACAGTTCAAAGACAAAGAACTGAGAATTCTTCCATCCACAGATTTCTTCAAGTTGTCAAGTTTGGGCATTTCCCAGTGGTAGATGGGAGTTGTGGTTTCACTTTCTTTGGGAAGAAGACAGGCTCTTTCACCATCTGTGAATAATTTAACTGGCTAACTTTTACTGAGTAAAAAGGGACATGGGACTACTTTTAGTGTATTCCAAAACTTTGGTTGACTCAATGGTAGTTTCTGAAAAAAGTAAAGACATTAGGCACCTAACTGCTGAAGCAGGCTCAGGGCTGAGCATCGGGAAGCTGCACCACTCAACCCAGGCTAAGGGACCTGCATTTAGGGCACATATTTTTCCTCCTGCACAAAATGTGACCTTTTGACAATCTGACTCTTAGCAGATTAACTTTTAGATGCATGGTTAACCAATACATCATTTTTGGAGCCTAGGGCTGTCGTTTGAGAGCTGTGAATCCCATTAAGCTTCCACACACCTAAAGGTTAAGAATCACGAGGTTGTGATTCATCCCATTCCTTCTGGAGTTATGTTATAATGGAAAGAAGCAATGGTTGGAATGAGGAAAAGCAATGGCTGGGAGTTGTTGGTGGGGTTTCTCCTTCAAACTTTCAGCAAATTGAACCTAAATAGAGGAAAGAGTCATTACCCAGACAGACAGATGCTGGGGAAAGCACTGAGACAGATGGATCATGAGGCAGATTTAACATATTCACCTAGTCTTCTTGGAAGTACTCCCACAGCCAGGGGACAGCTTTAGCCAAATGAAACACAGTGCCAATGGGATCTCTGTCCATCTGTCCTGATGAGGTAGGATCCCCTGGCAACAACAAATGCAAGACAAATAAGATCAGATTAAATATAAATAAGAAGGAACTTGATTATCTCATACCTCTGATGAAGGTACCGCACTAGAAGGATGAGAAACAATCTTGGGTACTAAACACTGTTTATAAATTTCATTTTTAAAAAGCCATTAGATAAAATACATAAATAGATTTGGGTGCAGAATTGAATTCACAGACTTTCTCCCAACCTATGGTAATGAATATTTAACAGCTTTTGGGGTAGGAGAAGCACTTTCAATTTCACGAGCAAGAGGGTGCAAGTGAGGTGTACATTTTCCTCTGCCAATTTTACATCCTTTTGAACTGCCCTTGAATAAAAATATTCCTGATGTGGTATAGTGCAGTAATTTAGCCCTGTTAGTGTAGGTGCTATGCATTACTTGCTCTGAAAGCCAGCAGTTGTGTTACTTCAAAACCAATAAAATAATTGACAGGTTTTATTTTAAAAGTAGCTTTCCCAAAGTGCTAGATTCTAGTCTCAAAAGCATAATGGATAGATTACAATAGAGCTTAAAAATCTGACCACTCTATTTCTATGCAAAGGCGATAGTTATGCCAGCTTTCAGGTCATGCAAATGTTTGCATATACTGCATATCTGAGAACTGAAGTTGGCCTTGAACTGGAAAAGGGTTAAATAATTCAGTCTCATTTCTTGGTAAAACCCCAGGCTCCCAATGTGACACTACTAGATTGTCTGAGTCATACCGACATACTTATAAACCATAGTTAGTGTTTTCACACATTTCAGGATAAAAATAAATGTAAGACATTTGTTCAAGGAAATTTGCCATCTTCAAAGTATATATTTTTTGCTCTTCTGGTTATCAATTGAAATGAAAGGTTGCAACAAGACATCAACAAGGTTTCTGGTTGTTCTAAGCTGTGTGTTTTGGTTTGGAGGGGGTTTTAGGGTACGGTCTATTACATAAGGTTCCAAAATGTTTTGGAATTGAATTGGTGTTTTTCCATGTCTGTTCAAAATGCTAAGGAAGATACACTTTCAGCTGAGAAAGATACATTTTCAACACTTAAAGGAATTAAATGTAAAAACTATTTTTCAAAGATGTTCCAACCTTAAGCAAAAATAAAAAATATCTTGTCAGTTTTACATTGCACATTTAATTTCATACAGTAAGTACAATAATGTAAACCTGTGTTTTGGAAATGCTGCATTTCTTTTAAACAAATGGCTGTGAAATCAAGTTGTATAAATTCTGAGATATACTGGGAAAAAAGCTATGGCTTATGAGTATGAAGGTATGACTCAGCCAGCCTATTAGTATCACAAGGAGCCTATGTTTTTATTAAGAAGCTGAATTAATATTTGTCCAGCACTTTGAAAATGTAAAGAGCACTGTAATTGATTTCTAATTGTTGACTTTACTATTAAAAATTGGAATGAATGCCTGTGCAAAATTATTATATTTTGGAGTAATTCATGGGAGAGTCCACCTAATGAAAGCCTCACATTTTGTAACCTGAATAGAGCAGTTGGTGGAACTTGAACATTACACCATCATCTGCAGTTCTCTTGCACAACACTTACCTGAGTTGCAGGGTTACATCAGGAACCCCTCACTGAGTTCCTTGAACATATACCTAAACCTGAGGGTTGTGAGAGAGAAAGAATTAAAGACCAAAACCTTTTATATTTTGGTGCTATCATACTTAATATTTAAGGTCTTGATCCACACTTCTTTAGAGTTCATGATGTGATGCCTCTGGAGGACAGAAATCAGGTGAATATCCACACCTTACAGAAAAAAATTAAGACTCTTCTTGCTCTTTGTACCTCCTAGTCAATCTTGAATTCTTCCCTGTCTTGTGTTCCTTTTACAATAGGGTTAGTGGAGCATATCTGCTTCCCAAACGACTAAACTTTGATGATCTGGGACTGTCTTGAGTCACCCACAAGCCCTTGACTCTTCCTTGCCTTCAGCCTCTTAGAGAGGCTGAGAAGAGAGCAGAGCCTGGATTGGCAACTTTTTGCAAGATTACTGTGATCATTAAGATAGGAAGAAAAAAATTAAAAAGGATACCAGTGGTCGTATTCAAATAGAAAGAATAATCACAACCTCTAGTCTGGTCAGGCTTATCTACTGCCTTAAGGCCCCTTTAAGGATTTAGGCAAGGGAACTCAGCTTATAGACCATGGTTTGATGCAGGAATGAATGACACACCAAAATGCTAATTAACTTGTGGATAAAGTCTGTTACTGCAGGAGTTCTAAGTAGTGCATTTTTCAAGACCAGATACATTGAAAATGAAAATAATGAGCTTCTGAGGGAGTTTTAACACCCCTTGGGTTAAACAGAAGCTTAAACAAAGATTTTCAAGATTATACTTTTCTGTCTAGATACCTCAATTCTGCCTGAATTACATATTTGGCATCAACATCCTTCTTGGATTTGGCTCTAGGTACTTACCTGCATTGGGAAGTTATATATATGGTCTTTAAAACACAGCAGCTGATGTGTTTGAATTTTACTAGCTAATCTTCAATGATTATCTGATCCCACTGTATTGATAGAAAACAGATGCTTCAGGCAACACCATAAAATTCACAACCAGTGAGTTTTACAGACACCAAACAAAACACCCAGATAAATCTCAAATATTTAGTGCATGGAGTAAATACTTGACTTAATTTCTCAGTTGCCATAGATTTATTCATTATAAAGATATCATTGAAAATAGTTTTGAATTACGAAAGTCATATAAATTCAGTGTTATGTTGAGAAAATGCTGTTAATTTATTACAGAGAGTAGATATGGCCCAAACTCTTGCTTGCAGAATTACTTCCTTTCTTCTGAAATACAAAAACCACATCAGTGTAGGAGACCTCCGCACTTTCAGCTATTCAGTAGAGAATGACTACCAAAATCCGAACCCACCTTTCTTAACTGACCATCTGAGAAATCTCCACTACTCTAACTGTGCTTTTTTTGGGTTGGATGGGTGGTTGCCATGCCAGCATCTTTGTGCAAAGCCCTAAATATACTCCCAAGCCATCAAAAATTTTCTGTGGCAGGCTAAAAAATGCAGCAGCCAACACTTAAAAAAAAAAAAAAAGCCCAGCCAAGCACATATGCTGATACCTCCAGTAGTGTTCGTTCCATGAATGTTTTCTGAGGAAAATCAATTCAGCCAGGAGGCTGAGCAGAAGAGGTTTATCTGACTGCTTACTCTCACTATCTCAAGGGCCAAGTTCAAAACTGCACTTTGAGTGATGTGCTTAGGTTGAAATCTGCTTCCAGCTTTTGAGCACCCTACTCATCTCCTATCTGCATCTTAACAAATTTGAAAGTGGCTCCTGCGTGAGTACAGGTAAATCTGCCTGTGCTCACATATTTTCTGCTTCAGGGACTAAGGCTATTAACCAAAGTGCCAGGAACAGAGGGATTTACTTTCTGAACTGATCATGCATAAGAACAAGGACTTGCTCTCCACTGACAGTGTCAAAGTATTGAGAGCCAGAATTTAACACCAGCTCTGAAACTTTTTGAGTCGTTAGGGGCTCCCAGGAGTGATGGGGAATGCATGTGGGGCACTACCACTTGTTGCTGGGATATTGCTTTTGATTTTGGAGATTGTTAATTGCTTAATTGAGCCAGAAAGAGTACCTGTGCCAGGATGTTCTGTTTAACATATGCTAAATAACTGTTCTATTTTATTTATTTAAATGTAGAGAATTTTATTGAAAACATCCAACACTAGCATTCTCTTTATCTTCCAGAACTTTGTTTTAGTTCTAATATTGCTTCTCAAATTAAAGAGCTAATTATCTTCCCTTCATATCCATTAGAGATTCTGTTCAGCTTGCCAGGAACCATGTTTTTTATAAACTAAACTAAATTAGCTGCTGGAATTCTTTGCTCTCAGATTTTTAAATCACTGTCACAGATCTCAGGGGCCCTTCTAATTTCTCAGTGCCTCTCTCTGTTGAACTAAACAAGAATCCCAGTGGACACCCAATAGCATGGTGTCCTCACCTAACCAAGTCTCCTCCACATTCTTGCTTTTGCTAAAAGGCACACTGGGCCTTCTTGGACAAACAACTGGCAATATTTGTTCACATCAATCTCCAACAAAGACCCTCAATCAGTCTTGTTTCCATGCAGTGGCTGTTGGCTTAGAGTCCCATGCACATGTCTGGGAGTTTGTGACTCTCATCCCAAGAACAAAGTTAAAAGCACTCTGGATCACTCACTTCCAGAAAGTTACTCATAACTTATCCAAAATATATGAACACAAAACATGTTTTATTTTGCTTTTACTTGCAGAAAAGATGAATGATGATCATGCTTTAATTTTTTTTTTTTGCACTCCAGTATCAATAACATTTAATTCGCTAGGAATATTGTCTTACATTATTATCCTTTTAACATAGAGGTTAATGACTTTTTCAAAAGCCAGCCAAATCAAATTAAATAATACTGTATAGCTAACTGTTCTACTGCTATTTGCTTTAAGAAAAAAATGTCTTCTGTTGCCCAATAATACTACTTACACTACTGCAAAATACATCATTCTGAAGATAAAGCTGACCAGATGTGACCACACTACTTTCCCTCTCTTTTATCAGGTCTATAAGTATACATTTATAGGTTCACAATGAACTGGCCACCCCTCCAAATTACGATTGTGAAAACTGAAACTTCCAGTTGAGAAATCAACACTTGTTTGTTAATCAACTTTGTAACATTAAAATTCATTTAAACAGAGCAAATTAGAAAAAATTGCTGTACCCATGTGCAGAGTACATCACTGTTTCAGTTACACCTCTCTCCAGTCAATCATAAACACTGTTTTCACATATTCGTAGTTTGTTCTAAATCATGAAAACTTTAAAGCCTGAGATATAGCAGTGGTAGGCTGTTCCTGGTGACCATTTTACCCCAAATAAAGAGTAGAAGTGGCTTGGCCACTTTCTTAGGCAGAATGTCCTTAGTCACAATCCCACAACAGTCTCTCCTTGCCTGCACCTTAACTGTATAAGAACCATCATCCAAAGTATCTCTTCCAGCAGAGTCTCACTAACCAGTGCAATGTCACCTTATTTTTATTTGCTGTATTCCTTGTCTTATCATCAGTTTCCATTGCCCCAAGAGCAGAGCCAAAGAGCATCCTTCAAAACTGGTAAAGTCAGCACCATTTATTCTGAGAAAGGACAGTAGTTTATATTTAATCATGGTTTATTATCTGTCTACTCAAGGTTCTGTATTGCTCCTGCTATTGCAGCATCTGAGTGTTTTACACATAAAAAGGTTTAATTCCCAGGGGACCACATAAAGCCTCTGGCTCTGCTCCCTGCTTTATATTCAATAGCTAGGATTTCCAAGGGACCTGTGGGTTTAGGTGCTTTACTCTCACAGATATTGAATGTAAATTTTGCACTTCAGTCCTTTAGGCTGTTTTGAAAGACCCTTCCCATACTTTTTCTGGGAAAGAAGGAAACTGAAAAGCAGCCAGTGTGCAGCACAGGAAATATTACTAAATATTACTGAGCTGAGGATTTTCCTATGTTCTTCCATCAGCTTTTGCCCTTAGTTTTCATTTGCCCCTGTGGTTCTTTCTGAAACCTGTGGAGAGCATATGATATGAGAAATGGAATTTGTTCCTTCTTCATAAATGGCAAACTCTTTGCTCAAGGAGGGCTTGGCTTACCCTGGGGGAGGAGGACAGTGCTCTTCACTCCCATCCTTCGAATGGCTCTGGCCCCACTCCAGGCTGAAGAGTCGGAAAGAAAAGGTACAAAGAGTGCCCAAATAAACAAATTTAGGCTACATGTTGCCAGTAGAAACTTTTGGGCACATTTAGCAAATAATTTAGTAGCGCAAACCAGCATTGCAAAACACATCAGGAGAGGAACAAATCATATTCCATTGAAGCTGCAGGAGGATGTGTAGATAAGACTAATGTAATTACCAGAGCAGTAATTTAGTCAGGATGTTAACACTCTTAATCTCAAAAAAAAAAAACCTAAAAAAACCACCAGCCCCACCCCCAAGAAAAAGAAAACAACCTCACATCCTCAACAGATATTAAGGAAAAGAAGTGGTTAAAACCTCAGGTTTTATGTCTCATTTGAAAGATCCACACAGTTGTTCTAGGTTAGACAGTGTAAAACTTTCCATAAAATTAAATGACAAACAAATCATTATTTGATTTTATATCCACTAGGAGCAATAAACAGTGAGGTCTCACAGCTTCTGAAGCATCTGAGTAATTCTAAAAATTTCAGGACTGCAGCATGTAAGTGGTAAAACATCTGGTGTGGAGGGTTGTATATATTCTTTGTAGTTGTTTTTGTCATCTCTTGCTGATAAATAGTTTTGAGGTTCCCTCTGTATAGAAATGGCTAAATGGAGAGTTTACTTTTTCAATACCTTGTTTGACTCTTAAAAGTGGAACTGTGATGTCCTCAGGCTCTTTTCCACTCCTAGATCTCAACATTTTTAAATTGTTTGAAAAGCTTTTTACATTAAAATATTATGGTCAGTTATACAGATGGTAGATACTACATGCCATGACTTGACCTTACTTTAAGTCTTTTGGTATAATGTTCCTAAAAAGCTAATATTATTATCTACAAAGGCAGAACCTGAAATTGTATGCAAATTTTAAGAGCCTGTGCTCGTTCTAGGGCTGAAAAATAGGTTCAGGTTCTTGGTTGAGCATACTACCATATGACATATGGTATGATAAATACTGACATAAATTCTGACATAACTTCTTAAAAAACAGTTTTGGAACTGGGAAGGTTATCACAGATGCCTAAGGTCTTCCTACCTGTCTGGCCTAAAGTTTCTCTCTAAAGAAGTGGGTTAGGTTGGCCATTGGTTTCATCACAGGCTATAGTTTCTGCTTTGCTAGCTACAGAACCTGAGTTTGTGTGATATTTCTTTATGGTAGAAATGCAATTGTTGAGTGTCACCCATTGAGTTTATTGAAAAATGTTTCCACTAGACAAATATGATCTCACTTCTAATCCAGATTTTGTGTTTTTTCATTGAAACCATTAATCGTCAAATATCAAACTATACTACACAGACTACTAAAGTGGTGGAATTTATAATAAAAATTGTTCAAGTTTTTAGAAAGTAGACTCAGCATTTTAGTGAATCAACAACTTCACTTTTCTCAGTCAAGTCTCATTTTCAATTCACAGCAGATAAAAAAATGAAAAGGTGAAGAAAACTTTGCCTTTTAACTTCAAAAGGAATTTTTCACCTAAAAAAGGTACAGTAACCCAGTCCCTTCCAAGAATTTGAAGTTCCATACCAAGCCCCCTTAGGAAAAAAATGGCAAAATTTTACACCCTGCAGAAGGGAGGTGGATGTGGAAGGCTTGCCATAGTTGCCACATATATTCCTCTTTCAAAATGCTGTAGTACTAACAACATAGTTTGCATGGCTGTAAAGTATAATTCTGCACAATGTAGCAGACTTTCTTGCTTCTGCAGCAGGCGCTAGTGACATATGTTATGTCACTTGAGACAGATGAATTAAACTTATGTTGCTATTTGGAAGTTGTTCACATCCATCTGAATTGTTTACAGAGGGAAAAAAAATCCAACTTCTTGCAATAAATTTGTGGAGCAATATACTACTACATAGGACAGAGGGGATCTGTCTTAGTTTCTCCTCTAGAAACTGGAAATACATTGTGCAGCTCCTTACAAAATTCAGGCTCTGTTCTTTCAGGATACACATTGTCTTTCACATGTTACTGTTTGTTATTTATTAATTGCAGTTTCTCACCAAGGACATTACTTAACAGTGTGGGAGCACGTTTTCAGTATGAGATTGACCTGCGATTTACCAGGGTGAAAAGCTAATGAAGTCAGCAGGAGTTAGTAACCAGAATGAGGGGGGACTTCTAAAACTCTCACGCTTTTAAAATCCTCTCAGAGTAAAATTAATTCACCATCTCTTCTCACCTCTGCAAGCCACATGGAGGGCAAAAAAATGGTGGGTAAGAAAAGCAATGTATTTCCTGATGTTCTGAATTGGTTTATATACAGGTCATGCAACTTTATGTAATCTGAGAATACTGCAAGCATCATATTTCAGGAGGAAATCTGAAGCATCAGAGGCTGCTCTTGATACTGTAGCACTCAATTTTTTTTCTAAATTTTTGCCGGGGAAGCAATATGTCAAATTCCCAAAGAAGGAAGTCTAGCGTGTGAAGTGATGAATGGATTTTTTAGATTGCTTTCAGTGAGAAAGGATTTTAGGATGGGAATATTGTGAAGTAATTTCATTATCTTTTGGGAGCCTGCTATCAGTGGTATTCAGGTGATAGTCAGATCTCATGCTGCAGTGGGACAAGCCTTTTGTAACCTGAATATATATCCATCGTATATCTCCTAAAGAGATCTCTATACAGCTGTGAGCAGGATATCAAGTAATTTTTTTTTTCTGGATGCTAATTTCTCATCTTAGTCTCCTCCTCCAGCATCTTAAAACTATTTCAGAACATCCATATTCAGATAGTTACAGCACAAATAGAACCCGCCTGAGTGACAAGAACCAAAGAAGTCAGGGACTTCAAGTAACCAGTCTGCTCTTTTTTGAGATTTGCAGAGGTTTAGTGTAAGATACAAAAAAGAAAATAATAGAAGACCCAACAACAAAACATGATGACAGTCAGTTATCTTTTAAAAGGTAGTTAAAATTCCTAATCCTATTTTCAGCACTTTATGGAATCACCATGAACTAAATGGCCATTAGAGCACCTTTCTAATAGAAACTAATATGGGAAAGAGTCATGCAAACCCACTTCTTCCCAGCCACTGTGAATACTGAAAAGCAAGAAAAAAAAAATTGCTTAAATCCTATTAGGACAATGATCCCTATACATTCCAGTTCAAGATTAATTCTTTCCCACAAGGGCATATAGTACACAACTTCAGCCTTTTCAAAAGAAAAAAGAAAGATATTTTGAAGAAAAAGGAGATAAATCCTGATTCCTTAAAGCCATTAAACATATGTTTAACTTTAAATGCATGTGTAATATTCAGCAAAGCAGAAGCATATAGATTTGGTTTTTAATCATTTGTTGATTAAGCTGAATGCTGTATGCAGACGTGAAGAAGAAAAACAAGTTATTTAAAAAGCCAAGTTAAACAAGATGTAATTATGGCTTCACTTAATCTTTTCATTGTACTTCAAAGCTTCCATGTGTGGGAAGGGGTTTGACACTTAGAGTCAGCTTTGGTGTCTCGTTTAGCTTGACTTTTTTTCAATGATCAACACTTTTCTAATATGCCTATTTCCTTGAAATACCACAGCTTACCACCTTCAGAGAAACCACACTGATACCAGTTAGCCCAATCTCTTTATAAGGCTAAGCCATTATTTTCTTAATTTGGATTTTATTACTGGCATAAAATCTTTAAAATTACAGACAGAAACAAGCTGTAAGGCATTGTGAGAAAAGATAAAGGCCCAGGACCATATACTCTGAATTCTTTATCTTAATATCTAATAATAAACCCACAGGTAATAACATGGCCTGTGAGACCTTCTAGCTAGGTGCTTAATTAAAAAGCAAGATCAAAGGTCATTGCTTCATTTAGAATACAAATCTCTGCCTTTGATACTCTAAGGGAGGGGGCAGTGTGCAACAGCCTGAAATAGAAAGCTTTGGTTCATCGGTCCCATGCCAACCCAAGGTCACTGAGGCTGGAATGCACCACGCACACCGACCCGCCCTGAGCCTTCCAAAGGGTGGCGTCCTGCCTGAGCCTGCGCTGGACAGCCTCACACCGATCCTGCCTGCAGGCGGGGCGGCAAGGTCCGGCAAGTGTCAGCAGCAGAGCAGCATCAGGCTGCTGGCCAGGACAAGTGTCACTGCAGCACGTGAAGTGTAGGGGTAGGCAAGGGTGTTTTACAGCAAAAGCTGCCTGCACAGCTCACAATACTCTGTTCCTTAGCCTTTTCCTAATGTAACATGAAAAAGAAAGCAGGTCATGGCAATATTAAAAATTTTGGGTTTAGTGACAGATGTAGCATAGGTAAGATTTTAAGTTCAGAGATGGGCAGGATTTCATTAGGCACAAGTGAAAAGTAATACTAGGCTGGTTGTGATACTAAAAAGCAAAAAGCAAATCTCCGTGTAGCCTTACATCTGTTCCTCATGTGACTTAGAGTTGTGAGAACACCCCAAACCTATTTGAAAACTTGAATTTAACAGGAGTTAGTACTCTCATTTAACTCAGCCAGACTATAATTTAAGGTAAATCCACAACCTTAATATATGAAAAATAATAAAAAATAAACCACTTTTTTTTTTTTTTTTTTTTTTTTTTTTTTTTTTTTTTTTTTTTTTTTTTGGCCTGTGGGGTCTCTTCTTAAACTTCTACTTTAACAGCAACTGCCTGTTGGTGTTGTTCTCCCAGTGAAAAACAAAACAAGTCATGACACGAAGATTATTGATTGAAAGTATCTATAAAATCCTAAAATAAGTTGATCAGTTATAGCATTAATTACTTCTGCCACAATGTACAACAAAATTTATTTATGTGTAGACTAACTTTGTGATTGTGCAAAATCCTGATAATGTGGACCTGTTGTTATGGAAGTAGATTTTGATCTCTGGGGTTAATTTCCTATTACTGCTGACAGAACTCATGCTGAAAATTAAGTATCCTCAAGGCAAATTTTTTGCTTTCAGAGATTCTAGAGGAATTAGCCTTTGGTTTGGGCTGAGGCTCACCCCATTCCTCAATGTGGCACTTAGGGACGCAATTGATGGTGGACTTGGCAGTGCTCATTGACAGTTGGACTCAATGGTCTTGGAGATTTTTCCAACCTAAATGATTGTATGATTCTTTGTGAAATAACACCTCTTTCTGCCACATTAAAAATCTGAGGAAAACTTGTCAAGGGGTATAATTTTATCCTGTTTTGCAGTTCTTCTTCTCTCACCTAATGGGATTGACATCCAGCTCGCATTGCAGTAACAGCCCAAGCCTAAGGGTTTATGAAAGTCTGACACAAAACCTCTACTAATTTGATTAATTTCTAAATACAAGGAATGAAATTTTCTCTCCTTCCTAACATCAACACCATTTAATTGTCAGATTTTTTAAAGTATCATTTTGTATTCACTGACAAACCATGCCATTCTCTTGATCTTAACATGTAGAGTATGTCTCCTAATACTTCCTAAGGATAATTGGTCACTGTCAAATTTAGAAGCAGCTGTCTTAATGCTCTTCTCCATATTTTACATTTTTGGCAAATATTTTCATTTTATGTTTGTCTTGATCCACTCTCCCATCATTAAAATGAGTATATAGTGGCTAATATTCTGTGGTATCAAATACGTCATCTGAATAGTTAACTATGGTGTTTTTATTTGCCTTCAACACCACTTTCTGTGGTTTGCACAATTCTGGGCATGGATGTTTTATTTTAAATAATAATTGAATCCACTGAGTAAAATTTGTGATTAACATAGGTGTGAATTATTCCAGGAACACTAGACACTGGTGAATAATGAAAAAATGTATTTTCTGAATAATTTATTTGAAAGATAAGAATTGTACAATAAATTATTCAACCAATATGATTCAACTAGTCTTCAGTAATTTTTAAGGTAGCATGCACTCCCTCTACTGGATGACTTGGTGCTTCCAAAGGAATCTAAAAAACAGTAGAGTCATGATTTCAGAATTATTTTTCCAAATATCTAAAAATTCTTATCTACAGGACAGGGCATCTTTCAATATTTATACATAAACTCAGAAGGGCATATCTTAGTGGGCAGCCATCTTTTTAACAAGCCAAAAATTTAGACATAATTACTTGACATTGTAGGCTGATTTAAAAATATAGATAGATAGATAGATAGATAGATAGATAGATAGATAGATAGATATAAATTTCATCATTAAGTGTTATGTGACACTCTGTGATGAACTATGGCTTGGCCAGGGTAAAACAAGTCATAAGACACCCAAGAAGTTTTTATTCAAATGATGGCTGGGAATCCCAGGATGTTTGCAGCACCTTGGGCTTTGCAATCTTAATGCTGGTCAGAGTCCTCAACAAATATTTCACTATACGAACATAATATATTAAAATATTAATGATAGGAAATGGTGAGTAGATGCTGATGTGATCAGATAAGGGATGGGCACTGGGAGCTCAGTCTGCTCGTTAGGTGACCCCCTAAACACAAGAGAAAGCATCCTGTCCCCACCCTAGTCCTGACTATGGCACTGGCTTTGATGTATCTCATACATTAAGACAGACACATTCCATTTCTTGCCCCAGTTAGACTGGAAACATCAAACATGTGTCTGACTGACAGGATTATATAATTTGAACTATATTATCCCTTTTCCAGTTACTTAGCCACTCATTTCCTGACCTAGTCTCCTCAAAAATAACTCATCCACAGTTACTTTTTCTGAACTGGTCCTATTTTTGTTATATCAATACACAAATTTGAGGACTTCTGGATGGTTTTCTCAGTCATTGCAACCTTGTATGATATTTTTGATGTGTACAGTTGCCCTTGGAAAGTACCACCCTCAAAAGGCTGCCAGTAATCCCCTCTAAAATTCCCATGAAGGGAATTTGGACACATGCTGTGATGTAACTCATGCTAACTCTAACCTTTGACAGCCTCTTGTTTTGCTATCTGTCTCCTGAGCCATGCCCAGCAGTCATTCATAGTAATAATATAAAAGTCTGTGATCTGGTCATTCTTCCTCAGCATAAGATGTTCTTTTTTTCTTGACTTGCCCTTCAGATCTTTTGTTTTCTGGCTGTGAAAGGTCCCAGGTCTTTCCAATAGAGTTCATCAGACTCCACCAAAATCTCTCTCAAAGTCTCTCTAGAGACTTCTGTGGAGAAACATTTTAAAGTTTGTGATGAGCCTGATCCAGCACATATTGAAGGACAGTCTTTCAACATTCTTTTTCTCTGATCTTCAGGGGATCTTCATGTCCCCTGAGAGTAATTCCTTCTGGCAAAACCAAATTCAATATAATTCTTAACTTACATTGAAATCAGTATAACTTCAGTGAAGTGACAGAATACATCTACAATAAATGAAAGAAAAATCAAACCTGTTTTATGCAACAGCAAAGAAAAAAGTCTATAATTGCTAACATTAGGATTCGTGTTTCTAAGTGATGGACATCAAACCACCAAATATATTCAAAACCCATTCACTTTCATGCTATATTCTTAACCCCATATGCCAATAAAATAGCATCATGCTGCCCATCAATGGTCTTTAGATTACAGCTTTTATGGTGAGAGAATGGATGGCATCCCTTTGGAGAAATAAAGAGAACAGGAAATATATTCATGGCTTCATAAGCACAAATTTACAGTGAAAGTCTTGAATTAATTTACTTAGTTCAGATGTAAGATTATATAAATGTTTGTCATTATTTCTTGTGTAAAAATGAGGAAAGATTCATATAAAGAGAATTTGTCAGAATACTCATCACGTTTCCATTATCTAGGAAAAATGTGACTTGGGATCCATAAAATACAAAAGAGTGAACAGCTAAATCACTTCCTGATAGTTATATCAAGATTAGTTAGAGCAATATAGTTGTACAGTATATAGGAAAGTGTTATAGATTTATTTATAATCTCTCTAAAAATGGTGTTGAAGAGATATTTTTAGCAGAAAGAAAAAATGCAACTTAAGAGTAAGGGGCATAGAGTTTTTACTGTCAAAACTATCCTTTCTTTTTGAAACTAATATAAAAATTGTCATTGATATTAACATTCTGGAATTCAAGCATCATTAAAATGGACCACTTTTTTTCTTTAATAGCCTCATTCTTGTTCTTGCCTTGATAAGTGCATCAGACTCTTTTCAGTGATGCCTAGTGACAGAACAAGGGGAAAGTGGCACAAATCTGAATATGAGGGAGAACTTATTTTCTGTGAGGGTGACTGAACGCTGAAGCAAGTTGCCCAGAGAGGTTGTGAAGTCTCCTTCTCTGGAGGTATTAAAAACCAACCTGGACACAATCCTGTGCAACCTCCTCTAGAGGAACCTGCTTTAGCAGGGGGTTGGACCAGATGATCTCTGGAGGATCCTTCCAACCCCAGCCATTCTCTGATTCTGCAATAATGTCACCAAACCTCCTACCCATTATTTCCTTCAGCCCAGTAACTATAAGTGCATCTTGAGTGTGCAGGTATTTGTAGATACACAGACATTCTTATTGCCTCTTCAAAAAGTTCATCTCTAAGGACATGAGCACATTTAAACTGAAATGATACCTGATTTTTCTATTTAACTTGATTTCTGTTAGAAGCAAGGGTACCATATTGGGATCAGGAGTTTTGCTGTCTTTAGACCCAGTACAAAACCAGATCAAGACACCTCCAAAAATTACTAGAGACTACACATAAGGAACTTGTGCTTATCTCCAGTGGGCCTGGGAGGTGTTGGATAGACAGTATATGTGCATTTTGCTCTGTGCATGAGAGAGAAATCTGATGCATTTGAGATCTATTGCAGTTGTGATGCACAAACAGGTCACTTGCCAGGCACATGTCCATTCAGCCCATCATATCTGAGATGGTGTGGAACTGGCAGGTTGAGTTACCCCACGAGCAGGTGGCAGGTGACAGGGCAGGAGTAAAGCCGTGTCAGCTGGTTAGGAACTTGCCAGGTGGTGGGCTGGCAGGCTTTACACTGTGGTAGCCATCTGACAGATAGGAAAATGCACCAGAGACAGAGCAAAGCCACCACATGGAGCATTTTCCAAGCAGGCGTGGGAAATTAATTCATGTGGTCTAAATCCCACTTGAATGCCTTAACTACAAGACCCTTCTTCAGCTCCAAACAAAAGGTCATGTTGGGAAAATATTGCATAGAAAAGTAAAGATATAAGAATACATGTAAAACTCTGAATAGAAATATTTAATTTTGTCCAGGCTGGAAGTGAAATTTTCGAGGAATTTAGACCCACCTTTTTCTCACTGAATTATCCAAATTTCAGGAAGCAAATCTTAAAATATTTAACGTAATGAGATTTCCAAACCTGGTCTAAAAGTGAATATTCCAATTTAAAAAACCTATCTTGTTTCAGAGGTTGGAGAGGCAGTATTTTTTTATTTGTAAGGAACAGAGAAGCATTCACAGCTCAAGTTTTTTTTTCAGGACTGAAATAGAAGTCTACAGACCCTTAGGTTATCAGTCACAGCACTTTTTTTAGAGTGCTCTTTGTCTGAAAGCATCAGCTGTTACTATGGTTGCTAAACACTGCAGTAAAATGTTATTGTTTGCGTGTGAATTGTCCAATCCTAGTAATACAAATTGAAATGTTATAAGTCCCATGACTACGTCAGACTGAAGTTTGGTGGAGCATTCTCTCTCTAATCATTCACAGTCTTTCTCTGAATGAGTTTTTTCTGTGTTAG
This sequence comes from Acrocephalus scirpaceus scirpaceus, assembly GCA_910950805.1. NCBI lineage: Eukaryota > Metazoa > Chordata > Aves > Passeriformes > Sylviidae > Acrocephalus > Acrocephalus scirpaceus. The sequence continues at coordinate 31,275,401 of OU383778.1, forward strand.
AAATACTGGTGATCTCTTCTTTAATAAGCTCTTGTCCTTAGAGAAGACACTTGAAATCTGTCAAGAAGGTGAGAAACTGAAGATTCACAGCTGCAGTGGTTGTTAAAAGAAGAACTCCAAACATGTAAAATACCATGTCATGTTACATACTTGAAAAAAAAAACCACACCAGATTATTCTCTTTTTTGCTTTATTTGCTCCACACCTTTGTTTGACAACTGCAAAATGCAGCTGACAGTACTTATCTTTCAAAAACATTGTCAAAATAAATGAAAGTTCATGAGAAGCTGAAGGTCATTACTAATAAGCTACACTAAAAAAACCCCATGAAAAATTAATGATTCTGTTTGTAGAAGACAGTTTGAAAAATGCATGGTAAACAAAGTAGAAGCCACTACAGTGAAAAGAGACAAAAAAGTTTTCTATTATAGCTGTCTAGAGGAACCTCATCCCCTCTGTGTACTGAGGCACAGGTTTGGGCTAGAAGGCACAGTAGATGAAAACACTGGTATGTAATTAAAACATGAATAAGATGTATCATCATATTACTTAATATGTAAGACTGGCAAACAAAGACAATACAGCTAGAAGAGACTCTGAGAACAAAATACCTGGTTCCTCTGACAGCAGATGGAGTTCCTACATACAAAAATGTCAGCTGATATTACACACAGATACTACTTTCAGCTTCTCATCTAGTCCTCACTAGCCTTTAATGTAAGTAGGAATCCTTCTGTGAATGTGAACTTTTTTCCTGATCTCTTCTCTTTAATAGATCTGTTCAATTTAGTTCCAGCAACACAAGCATCATTGAAATTTGGAAAAATATGTATCCTGTTTTATCTTGATATGTCAGAGCTCCCAGTCTCTTCAAAAAACTGCAATTTTTGAAGCCTAATAGTAAGATAATTAGGCTCTCATTCTTGAGCAATTCCTCAGGTTTTCTTAGCTTTTACAGAAAGACTGCGTAACACTATGAAATATATGTAAACTAAATATAGCAGTGTAACCTTGTTAACTCAGGTGCATATTCTGTGTCTGTGTCTGTGCCTCTGTGTGTGTGTGTGAGTAGTTTGCCACATGGAATAACAATAAGTGTTCAGAATTAGGGCTTTTTTCTGTTCTTGCTTTAGTATCCCAAGTCTGAAGATTTAAGCATCACAGCAGCTTTTCATCAGCTGCCTTACAAGAATGGTTCTCTAAGGTCCCAGGTTTATTCCAGTAGAACCTCCTGGTGCCTGGCTTGCTAGCCATGTGAGCAGCTGTACACCCATGACACTACCGAGCTGCAGAATATTCTTAGCCAAGAACTCCTCTGTTACCTTATTTCTACATCACTCACAGAGGACTGAGGCCAACACAAACTACTGATAGGGATTTTTTGCAGTGATGGGGTAGCCCTCCCCACCTAGGGATGAGCATTCACAGAGGGCACGGGAAAGCCGGGTTTGGCAGAGCAACAGAGCGCTGTGTAATAAGACATTCATTTCTCTTGTTGGCATTTTCTAATGAAGACCTGAAGCTTTCTGGAAATCCTCATCTCTGGCAACTGCAATCAACTGTCAACACCACACAGCAGAGTGTGACACAAAGTTCATGGGGAACCATTTGCTCTTGCATATATCAAAAACCATTACTCTTATTCTGGACTCAGACCAGCTGTATGAAGCACAGTCAATGAATGCCATGTTCAGCTGAAGAGAGAGCCATCTCAGGCAAGCCTACTCTAATTGATTTGTGCTTTACTGCTCTCTCTTCTGCTATTGTGTCACACATCAGGACAGCTTATTAGCATCAAGGTGTCCTGTGGTTCCTTAGAAACAAATTATCCTTTTCTTTAAATTTTATATGGCCAGGCATACTTGACTCTGATAATGTATAAACTGAGAAAGTCTGTGACAGGAATTTTTGTCTGCAAGTATTATGCATAAATATAAGAAAAAAAGTGTAATGTTTATAAGATAAGAATGATTTCTGGTGAGATCTGGAGCTTTTTTCACTGCAATCTTTCTGATGCTCCTTTGACATTGCACAGTGGTTATTTTTAAGTTATTCATGCCACCACTTACTGAATAAACATCTGAAGTATTTTTTAGATGTAGGATAAACTATATCAATTTCTCTTTCTTCTGCTCTGAGGCTGCTTATATTAAGAGGCCCTGTGACTCAGTTAATCTTTGCAAAGGAACCATTACACTGGTAATAAAATGGAAAATGAGCACAAGGCAAACAACACTTCTATTCAGAGAGTCTAGAGGTGCAAAACAATTTCTGAAAACTGTAGCCATTAGCAAAAAGAGCAGATTACCTGTGACAGCCAGCCAGATATATGCACAATATATTTGATAGAGCTTTCACAAAGAACAACCAGCTCATTGTTATAGAAAATGCACAATAGGATTTAAAAGAATGGCGACCAGGATGAACACTTTGGGACCGTAAACACCAACATCAACCTCCCAGGCTACAGAAAATCCATGGAACCAGCGCAGAGTGTCTCTGGTGAGTATGATCTTAACTGTGCTATAAAGCAGCTCTTCCTTGTCCCTCCTTACACCTGTCAAAGCAAAAAATGGACAGAAAGGTGACAGTTAAGGGTTTGAAGAGCAACAGCTTGAGCAGTCTTTAGGGATCACTAGCATCTTTAGATGTTTTGAGTCTACATGGATGCCATCAGACAAATTAACAGGAGAAAAAACTATCTGGGCTTCCCAGCTACGCACACACCTTTTCTCATCCCTCAGGTTCCTGAGCCAGAGATGTCCTGAGGCTGGGAGATCACCATAGGGATGCATCACTAACACACCCAACCTGTGCATGTTTCCCCCTAGACATCCACTACACCACACAGCTGGAGCCCAGACACTGGAAAAGGGGACTCAGTGGGTCCCTGCCTTACTAGAGAGGAGCTGCTAAACACTCCAGTAGATGCCAAGGCCTCTCTAAGCCATGGCAATGCCAGAGTGAGCAGCAAGGCAGCCTCAAGGAGCACATAACCGTGTATCCCCAAGCTCCTCTGCCACAGCAGACAATTATCTCAGCCATTCTGGACAGGACCCCTGGAGGAATTTGTGCCTAGGCACCAGTCACTGCTGTTAGATGCTGCCTCCTGAGGGTAGCAACAGAAAGCTGGGGTTGCCAACAACCTGTAGAAATCTCCATCTCATGCCTTTTGGATCCCCAGTGACCCTGGAGCTGCAGCCTTTGTGGCTCTCTGAACCCAAACCCTAATCCTAATAACAATTGGAGGCTGAGATCCCCAGCACAATTGTTGGCCCACATTAGAATGATGTGAGGGGACCAATGCTGGTGTAGTGTCGTGCCTTTTCCAGACCCCGTGCTCCTGCAGATGTAGGATGTTCGGTGGCTCTCTGAATCCAACCCTAACCAAAATGACAGCAAAGAGCTGAAGATGAGGTATTCACAGCATTGGTGGTCCAGACTGGTACAGGGGGCATGCCAGTTGTATAAGGCTGAATTTGTCAACTCATAAGTTGCAGGGTAAGACTTATGCAGGGCTAGGACTGGAAGATGGGCAAGTTTTAGCAGGTTCATAAAAAATCTCAAATTTTGTCCAACCTTTTGCTGGAAACTGTTTCATCCCCCACTGAGTATATAAAGTGAAAAGCACAGCAGTAAGGAAAAGCAATCCTTGCTTCTCTCTAGGACTTGTATTTCTGAGGAAGTCAGAAGAGAAACTATCTCTAATTCAGAGTAAATCTCCCTTCCAGGTGATTCACAGCAATGTGTTAAATCTGATTGAATGTAAATGTAGTTACACCACACTATTTCTCTAGATTCCTTCAACAACTCAGTGGAGACAAGCACTTTCAGGGTGTGATTCATGTCATCTTAAGGTAGATATCTAACTAGGCCAGCTAAATCACAACTTAAAATGCTAATCCTTTTTATTTAGATATAAAATTAGGCCATGATGGTATGTTAAGGTATAAACACTTCGAGTATGAACAGATAAACTTAGATGGTATAACTCCCAACCATCATCACACAGTTGTAGTCTTCCATCTCATGGCAGTTGTAGTGCTTACAGTTTGCTCCATTTTTTTGGCAGCTCTGATCTTGCTGCAGTCCTGGGACACAAAACTCTAAGGATCTCAAAGGTACCTTTTCTTCAGAATCACTTCCGAGATAAAAGTCTGTTTTCTACCTTTCTCATGACAAAAATTAGTAATGGGGCTTCATGTTGTAGCCCTATGCAAAACACCTTGCTTTTACATAGCTACAAACCCTTTTTAATGAGCCTCACCATAATGGCTCTTTTAGTCACAGAAAGACAGCAGGGAACAGGAGAAAATCCACATATAAAACTGTTTCTGAATACACTGCATCAGCCCTAACCCCCATTTGTTTTCTTTTCTCTTTTAATTAGGTTTTCTGTAGGCTCCAGCCATTAACTCTGTTTTAAAACAAACTGTCCAAGGCTTTTCTTTGATAATGGTTTAATTTTAGCTTTTTCACCAACCTCCGAAACACAATTTACTCTCATGCCTGGTATCTCTCATCAGATTTTCCTGCATCTCCTCCCTTGGCAGTCCTCCAAATCAGGTTCATTTAACACCCACAAAGTTCCCACAATTGAATCCCATCTCTACAGAGCTCACTTTCTCTGCATATCAGCTCACTATGGAGAGCAACGGCTTCCTGTATCATTTACATCAAAGCCATCTGATGTTGTGAGCAGCAGTGCTTGTATGACACTGTTTAATCCAATCCTCACTGCTTAAGTGCCCAGTCAGGACATGGAAGGAGACTGCTGCTTCTTGTTCTAAATGAGCAGCACAGATACATTGCCAGTGCTGCCACCATGAAAACAACAGCATGGGTTTGGGCTTGAAGTTAATTACTTTCCCTTTTCCTTCCTGCACAGGCAAGAGATGATCAGTTCATTTAGATTGTTCACTGAGTGTCGACACAGCCCCATTACAAGCTGTTTTTTCCTGCTACCTTCAACCAGCTGTGCACAGGGACACAGCACAGCCCTTCCTTCTTGAGGCACACATCACCAAAGCACTGTGGTGCTTTGGAGGAAAGCAGTGGGTCTGATGGGGACAGGAGTACTCATCATCATTCCCTGCATTCCTGGAGAAGCTTTTGTGTGAAGGTTTCAAAGAATATACCTTTTCCCAGCATCCCATATAATGCATAAACCTTACAATACCATTGTCAGGCTAGGCAGCTGCATTTGTTCCAGCTTGCTGAGTCCCTGGGGAAGCTGACACCAGCACCATGTAAACCAGAGGCATCCTCATTTGAAGGCACTGCATTCTCAGTTCTTTGAAGACCTAAGATAATTCCTTTGGACCATGCAGTTCTTGGCAACTGAGACTAAAAATCTGGACCACTAGGTAGCACAGTACTGAGCTTTGACACAGTGGAGCCAAAATGCCTTTGCTTAAGAAGTCAGAACAACCACATATAATGCACCATGGAAGAAAATTGCAGAAAAACCCTCTACAGCAAATGGACTGAGGACCTGTTTATAATTTTTGATCACTTGCATCTTAGGGAACTCATCCCTCTAGAGCCCTGGCACAACAGTGCCACCTCAGTCCTCAAATCATCAATCTTATTTTTGTGGGGTGAGATGTCTTTCTCCTGATAAGGAAGGGCCCTATGTACTCATTTCCTCTCAGGTTTTCTGAGACTCTGAAAGCTCATTTCAGTGTTATAAGACTACTTTTCTCTCAAGATTTACATAATATTTGGAATAAAAATAAATAGACAACGTTAAAAAAAATAACACTGAAAAAAATTAAAACTACAGCAAAGGAAATTAATGTCAGTCCTAAATGCTACAGAGATCTGCATGATGGAATTCATACACATTCTGTCTTTTAGAAATGTAATTGGAAATCTGTCAACATCATTAGATGCCTGGGCATTTTTACAAATCTGCCCCTGAAGGAGCTGTGGCATAAAGTAAATGATAAAACAAGGGGTTTATTTCCAAGAATGCTTTCAGCAACGGATTATGAAAGCTTAAAATTATTTTTTATTTATTCTCCTTAGCTTTGTATAGAGTTAGTAGGACAATACATTAATCAATTTATACAGAACTATTCCTTGTGTATGAGTCAGTGGTTCAGGACTCTGGCAGGCTGTAAAGAAATCTGCTACAGGGCTGCTGCGTGACTGTAGATAAATATCTTCTTTTTATATTCCTTTTTCTCTCCATTTTGTGAATTTGGGTGCTAAGAGTGTTGTGCTGGAACTCTTGGCCATATCACAGCATCCAGAGTATTCCAAGCAAAACTGACAAGATGTCCTTATATATCCTTGTATAATCTTCCATTCATCCATAACCTGAAAATACTTGATTGACAACATTAGAACAAAAAATGTCTTTGGAAAACTGTGCAAGCAGGAAGTGAAATTTGCACTGTATTGTGGTAGGTGTCCTTCATTTTGTCGCTGTGAAAACTGTGCCACAGGCTGGCTTATCCTTGAGTCCATCAATATGAAATATTGATGGATGCAAATATAAGTCATCGTTGTTGGTGTAGCTGGACACAAGAGGCTTTATTAGAACAATCAGTGTAAGCAGTCAATGAATGTGGCAATTATAGCTGTGGCTGAGACTGAGAGACGGTTGTAGATGGCAAGAGAAGGAAAGAGAACTTGCTCTAACCACAGAGGACTTTGCTATAAGGCAGGTCTTAGAAGCAGGCAAAGTGAAGAAAGCACAAGCTTTGGAGAAGAAAGGTGCAGCTGACAGGTTCAAAATAGCTGGCAGACTTTGGAGAATGAGAATGGAGAACTGCTGATGGAACAAGATATATAAAAGTCTGTAAGAGCTTTGACAAAAATTGTCTCAGTGGAGCAAGAAGAGCAATTACTGAATTGGTGAGTGAGCAGTTAAATAAGGAGATTAGGGAGAGAAAATAAATAGCCAAGGTTTAAGACAGGCATAGCCAAAGATGGGGGAGAGCGATTATTCATGAAGCAAAGAGGAAAAATAAAACAGGTAAAGGCAAATGGAAATGTTTTTATAAAACTGATATAAATTTTTTTATGTGTTTTCCTTTCTATATTTTATTATATTTCATCTAGATTCAGAACCAAGTCAAGATTGAAAAGTAAAAATCCTTTGTGAGAGGTACGGTCTGTCTCTTGCACAATCTTCATCACAAGTAAGTTCTGGCTAAAATCACTTTCTGCTTTCCATGTGTATCTGATATCAGAATGCTAAATAACTTAAATATTTTTGGCTGATTGAAATTTCTACACTTTTTTATAAACCTATCTTGAAGAATTCTGAATCACTTAGTTCTAGAATAATGCTTTTACTTATTTATAATGTATTCAGTGGCAGTTCTTCATGAAAACTTTCAGGTTTATGTGGGAATTTGCATTTCTAGAACATTTAGAAAGTGTTTTATTTCAGTCTAATTGCTAGGCATGTGACTCCTTTAGTTGTGATGCAATGCATCACTTGCCACTTTTAGTATTCAATTTTGTCAACATAATTTTTTTAAAAATATGGTAGTTTCTTCCAGAAAGGGAAAACACTTCACTCTTATAAACTCCTCATATGTCAAAGTAGGCAGCTTCCATTTTTTCCCAGGAAAAGCTTCAAATTACAGATGCTTTTAAGTGGTAATCTACTGGCTGTCATTGTCGTCGTGACAACATCACTGAACATTTTTCTGCACATCTTTTCCATTCAGGTTTTGCTTGTAAATGTACAGTTTTCTTTAAAGATCATTTAGATGGCAACATGAAGCTACATTAAAGCTGTATTTAGACAGTCTTTACACTGACATCTCTAAGGTTGCCATCAAATTTCAGTAGATAAAAACTGAAATATGCCATATCTTTCAGCTAAGACGAGCTTGAGAGAAACAAGGTCCTTAGTTTGGTCTGGAGTAGAAATCAGCTCATAAAGTCTTATGTCAGTTTCCCAGGCAGTAAGACAAACCTTTCTACAAAGAATAGATTCTCATATCATGAAAACGAGATGGGGAAGTTTTTTTTTAAAACCTCCTGTATTGCATGTGATTACAGCAAAAGTGTGGACAGTTGGTCACCTACCTCGAAATTTATTATTTTTAATGATTCATTTTTCAGTTGACACAGGGACACTGCTCCTGCAGCAGTGAAGGGTAATGCTGGGAGGATTGCATGGAAATTGAGGAGCAGTCTCTGACTGTAGCGTTGGCTTAAGAAGAGGAAATGGGATGTGAGCACCAAAAGCAACTCTGCCAGCAGTGCTGAGCCACAGCTGCCAGAGTCACAGCACTGAGCGCCTTCACATCCTCTCCTTTGGGCAAGTACTCCTCTGCACAACTAACAAGTTATGGTCCCTGGCTTGCCATAGCATACTCATGTTTCTTAAAGCATCCAGTTTTTATCTAATTTCTCTTCTCCTTACTCTCCTGCTTCTTACCACATCACAGGGAAAATACACTTTCAGTACCAAATCAATTCTAACTGCAAAGGATGCATTTCTGAGCCACTTTTTCACACAGTCTTAGTTTTCTTCTTGCTTTGAGTGATTGGAACCAGATCCATTTCCTCTTTAACCCCTTCAAATTCAAAATCTGATGCAGACTTTTAATTGGGGTAATTATTTTCCTGCTGACAGTTTTGGTTACATCTTCATGGGTACTCTGATTCTACTTCACTGGAAACACATTGAATTGGAAAAACCCTAGAAACCCACAGCTTTCTTGCAGCTAATCTCTGCTCCCAGAATTTGTCATTTCCCTTTCTCCAGGGTATTTGGCAGTCCAGAGCATTGACCTGTAATGCCTGCTAGTTCTTGGCATTTCCAAACATTTCATGGCTTCTCTAATTGTATTGCCTCCTCCATTCATCTGCTCCATGTGTCAGGAAGAGCCCTCAGGGCTCTTGCTCCCCACTGATTTCCAGTTTCTGGCAAAGTACTAACAAAGTTTCATATCTCTCTGTTCCACTGGCAGCTGCAAATAAATGCTCCTATTTTCATCTGCTCTTTGGGGAGCATCATGCAACAATTTCTATTTTGTTCAATATGCAAATACCCTGGCTTCCTTCTGTTCCCTCAGAAAGTGAATAGGGTTTCTAAGGAGAGACAACATATTTTATTAGATTAATGGAGTGAGAAGAAAAAAGCAGAGGAGCTTGAGAGCACAAAAGTTTTTCTTTATTTGCAGAGAGAGCTGTATGCATGCTGCTAATATCTATCTGTAACAATTTCTTAGCTGCCTCACATCAAGAAATATCTTCAGATCTGAAGGAAGTGAAAAACCACCAGTGAGTGGTAAACTTAGTGGGATTGCCAATGTAAGGTCTCTGAGAAGGCCAAGCAGTGTGTAAATCCTTTCAGAGAACACCACAGATCTTCTCAGGTATCTGAAATGCACATGTTTTGAAATAATGAATTTTAGTAAAAATTATGCTTGCTGTGAATATTCATGGTCATATCTCCTTGTTATTCTTCTGTTTAAAAATCAAATGGCAGGAACTTAGGCAGCCATGTCACATAACAAAGTAACGAACATTGATAATGTGAGTGGATGGCTTGTGAGTCTATAGCTCAAATGGTATTCATTTAGATTATTCAGAAAATACTTATGAATAACAAATACTCAGAGAAAATAAGGGACTATTTAGTGAATGGTCCCATCTGCATTTCTCAGAGCTAGTTATTCAAGGATTGTGGCAGTGGTGATGTTAGTGGTGAGTTTGACAGTATTGAAGTCACTGCAATAAAAATCCCATATCAAATACACTGATGGCAACAAGAGTAAACTATATGGGAGTGCAGATGAGACCCAGAGGAGGGCTCTCAATCCCATTAGTTATGTGCAACAGTGGCTCTGCTATTAGTTACTGACTCCAGAGTAAGCTCAGAAATCAGCTGATCAGTTATTCAACACTCAGGAGTCTTTTATACAATCTATAAGCAGCAGAGAGATCTTGGTAAAGGTTTTTTACGAGGACAGAACAATAATAAGGATGTATTTTCATGAGGATTTGAACCTTAATGAGGTAAATAAATAATAGAAAAACTAACTTAAGTAAGATACAGAAACAATCTTTGCCTCCGACTAATGATAGAGTCTACCCAACTTCATAGTGGAGAGGGATGCAGGGATCATACATAACTGCAAGCTTGTGAGCTCTGGACCCAGAAGCAACACAGCCACATCAGAGTGACACAGTGCTTCAGTTAATTAACTCAATTACATGGCACTGACATGTTCATGTTTTCATGAAACATAGTGTAGATATGCCTCTAACTTCTCCTAAATGGGCTTTAGGTGTCGTGCCCAAAAATGTAATCTAGAAGAAAATGTAATGCTGGGAGAACTTGGTGCCAGGTAATTAGAATGAGAGAGCTGTGTTCTGCTAAGGGCTGGGATAAGGTTGTCCCCAGGCTGGGGCAGTGGTGCAGACAGTGCTGTAGAGCCCTGGTCCCATGTCCCATGGGAATGGAAACACCTGCAAGGGCTACTAGTTTCAGTTCCAATAATAGGTAGGATTAGTAATTGCCTTTGTGCAAGATTTCTTTTTATCTAAACTAAATTGTTTTCTGCTCAGCTGCTTATCTGAATCACTGATTTAACAAATTAATTATTTCCTAGGTTTTGACATGAAATATATATATGTCTTTCATAGAGTTCCAGCTTCCCTCCAAAGACAAGGAGCTGACTTGTAAACATCTTTGTCCTGTATACTATTAACCCTTTTAAATCTAAGGAAGAAATTATCCTCACTAACCTAAGTAGATTTTTGAGACTTCTGACTGAAAAAAATATGACAAAGATCTAGATAAAAAAGAAGACACAATATGGACAAACACAACAGTGAGTGAGGAAAACCCTCACCTAGAGCCCATGTATCACTCCTGTGGTGCATACCCAGGGATCTCTCTTAGTTTTCTCTTACTGCTTCCCAGCACAGCCAGGTTTTCTTTTAGAGAGGAAATATGTTCTGCACGTGACAGTGCTCAGCTTTGCTCATAATCTAATAAGCAATGTGTTCATATAAAGCCATGTCTGTCATGTTGTCATGTCAGTCTTACAAAGTGATACAGCAGAGCTCTCTCACTTCATAGGAATCAATCTCTTTGTACAACCAGAGGCAACCCAAATCCATTTAAAAAGAAATCAGTATGTGCAGCCTCGTGTTGAAGGAGTATCTTGTAACAAATGTCATTCGGGGTTGTCTTGTAGTTTGTGATTCCAGGATCTTACTGAAACACCTGAATAACATCAATGTGGCAAATTGCCACTGTGGTGGCCAAGAAGATAATGTATATTATTATGTATACATTATCTAGTCAACAGCATACAAAATGTTAGTGAAGCATTCTCAATTGTACCCTTCATTTTTTACTCTAAACGGTGCACTGAATATTTTGATCATTACTTTTCATTAAAATTATGAGCTCCTCTCCCTATCTTGCCATCAGCTTTCACTAAACACATAAGATAGATTAGTAGAAGTAGTATACCATGTGGTTTCTGAGATTAGATAAAGAGATGATGAAAGGTCTTAAACAGAATGAGGAAATAACCTGGGAGTTCTAGAAAAGCAATAATAAAATACTCAGAAAAGGAATGAACTCTCATTTTTTGTGCTTGCAGTGTTTATGAAAAAGCATAAGTATTTTCACAAATAAACTGTAAATTTTATTGGTATTTATTTTAAGCTGTGATTCCCATCATGGTCATTTTAAGATTATCTTGTTTGCAAAGAAAATTCTTTTGAACACTCTCATAGAAATACCCATTTATTTGTCATATGAATTTTATCTGTGTCTCACTCTGCTTCCTAATTTGCCATAGCTACTGCATTGAAAGCAGAGTTGTGCTTTTTCTTTACAATCTCCTTGTTCCTGTAAAAGTGACAACAATTTCAAAGTGTTAAATTTGTGACAATCTCCTCTGCTCCAAATTTCCCAATAAATCATTGAAATCACCAAGATAATATTTCTTCCATGGGATAGGGAGAAAAGAGCAATGTAGAAGGTGTGAATGGCTCTTCTGTCTCATTCTAATGAGTGACCTCTGTCCCTGGTGCCTCAGCGTGGTCCCCCCTGCCACCTTGCAGGCCTTCAACAGGAGCAATCTTCATGGACTGCCACTGCCCTTCCTGTGTCAGAGAGGGTGCAGACCTGACCTCTCACCTTAGCATCCTGCATAGCTCTGCCTCACTCTTTTATCTTTTATGGGATATGTCCCATCAGCTCCTCTAACCATGCCTCTTTCCTGCATTGGATGGTAACCCTGATGAGCAAACTGATGAAGTTTCTGCACAAAAACTGTCAGGGCTGCTCCTGAACTTTAGTCTCTCCTCAAAAACTATGACATTTGTGAGACAGGAGCCAGATGAAGTAAGAGTTGGGTACTACTTCAGTTGCTACCAAATTTATTAGTGACAAAAATACTTGGCTTTCCCTCAGGCTGCCTGGCTGCATAGCCTACATATATGCTTTTGGGTGTGGAGGCCTTCAAAAGCCAACCATTTACACTGTTTTCTGCTGTGAGTGATGTTTCTATAAACTGAAGTTGGAAGATCAGTGCTCTCTAAATGCACACTGTAATACAAAGTACAGCAGAGGCAGTAATGACAGTCCCCAGCATGTCCTGCTGGCACTGTCAGCTCCTTTTATGCAGGAATCCTTAGAGGATGACTTGACTGATACCAGGCAGATGGAATAAAAAACCTGAAGTTCTTCCTGGAATACCCCAGAAGTCTTCTGCTGAAGGCAGTTGGTATTTGTTAGGTAGATTTTACCTGGTCCAAGTGTGCCCATCAGCAAGACAGGTGTGTGGGAGGATGTCTGGGGAGAGCTTGGTGCTAAGGACATGTTTACATGCTCATGCCTGGTAACTACACACATAGCTGTACTTTCTACAAGACACTGAGGTGCTTTACACAGTCTCTACCGGTTGCAAGCTGAGCAGCTCCATGAAGTCTCCCTGCCACATTCATTCCCAAGTACCTGTAGGAGGAGGTAGAGCAGCAAAGTGGAAAAGTTTGCCACCAAGTTTGAGATATTGGAAAAATATTTATGTGTTTCATTTCCCTTGAAATTAGTAGCAGTCAGGCACCCAAATATTTTCAAAAACCAGGATCTTGTGGTTTTCCCATCACTGCTGCAATAGAGAATAATGGAATAGAGAATTACAATCTCATGTCTTCTGTTCTACTTCACTAGCTACTGGACTATTCTCCCACTGTGAGTAATATGGTCATATCAAGGTTACTCTTATCCTATTATCACCTTCCTCCTTTCTTGTTGCCTTCCTTTCTCCTCTTCTCATGGAAGTGCAGCAGCCCAGGGCATCTGTCACTAGTGCTGGTAGATTACAACAAGTGATTTGTGCCTCCTTATTTCTTGCATGCTGCTTTATCCATGTGTTGAGGCTGGAGACCTAAGGTCTAAAAATGCATGTGCAGTTGGAGTTCAAAATAAAACCACTCCTAAAAGTAATCTTTGCAGATAAAACAAACAACAGCTTTTTTCCTAACAGTACTTTTTTCCCCTCATAACTTCTGTTTTCCTAGAAGGAAGTGGGAATCTCAGCTTGCTTCATGCTAAAATAAGGATAAGGCATAACCTATGCATCTCTAAGCCTCTGTTCTGAGTGTATTTATATAAAGCACATTTCTGAGTTAGAGCAGTTGCTATGGTGTATGTTCCCATGCTGCCATTTTACATCTCTCTAGAACTCTGGGGGGGAAAAAGTTAATTTCCTAAAAATGCTTTCTTTTGCACATCTGTTCCCATGTGAAAGGGCTTTTCTGAGGACTCTGTATAGCTCCTGAGGAGTTCAACAACAATAGGAATACATTCTTAGTTTGTATAGCCAGGATGTGGATCTATTATTTAGAAAGTATTTCAATTGTCTGATGTCATTCAAATTTTCTCTTATTCAGTGCTGACTACCTAGTTCTCTGTGGTGGAAGAAAGAAAACAACCCTTCTTGCAGGGGTAATCACACTGCAATCAAACTGTGCAATATGATTAGGTCTGCCTGAGTCCTTGGTGCATTCTCCGTGCATTGAAACAGTAATCCCGCAGGAGCCATCCATTGTACATCATTCCTCTCGGCACCAGCAGCTGATAGAAGTCATAGCCTAAAGAAGCTGCAGAATCTGAAAAACAAACACACTAGCAGGGGAATGAAATGGAAAGCCAGAGCAAAGAAAAGCAGCATGAAAGAAAAAATATGTAATTGAGGAGGGGGAAAAACAGTTCAAAAGAAAAACATATCCCAAGTAAACAGAGACAGTGTTAAAAAAGCCCCCAAAACCAACAAAAACAAATTCTCAAGAAAGTAAAGCTTGGTGTGAAAAGAAAGAAATGGCATAGAAAGAATAAGCTCTTTCTCTACTTTCTCTCCAAAATAAAACTCAGAAAAAATAAGGCAACTAGAGAACACAGAACAACACAGAGAAAATTTAAGACAAAAATACTTGGGGGAAAAAAAGCACAGCTCCTATGTGAAATCCAGAATAGTCTGCAAAGGTGAAGGTGTCTTCTCTTTTGATATATTGTAGGATATGCAGCCTATAGTAAGGACTGTCTGCAAAATGTGCAGTTCAGAAATGCAGGTAGTTAACTGGGTTTACTGTGATTTTACCATTGAAGATGGAGCTGGTTTTATTGCCCACAGAGGGCATATGGTACCATTTCTGTTTCACATTGGATAGTATTACTCTTCAAAGCAAGTTTAGGGTGCAAATAGCTGATCATGACTTTGAATCTGCTCTTCTCAGGCATTTGGAATTGTCAAAAAGGAGGCTCCGTTGAATTCCTGGAGTTGAATTTCCACTTATGAAGTTTATTCTGTTGGCAAATTTTCCCACCAACAAATTTCCTACCAAAAATTCTCTGGCATTTTCATAAAAAGCAAGCACAAATAGGACAAACCCAGCACTGAAGTGGAGACATTTAAAATGTCACACAGGGAGCTGCATCATATTTTACTACTGTCACTTAGAGCTACCTGAAAGTTAAAGCAAATTTAAAATGTAGGTTTTCTTTCTTTATTTTGCTTGTTTCTTCTATCAAATCAATTTACTTCTGGGCTAGTGATTTCTAACACAAAACTACCATCAGGTAAGCCTATCCTCCATTGTGAGCAATCTCCTGCCCCTCCATCCCACTAAACACTGACTTTAATGTTTAGATGTTCAGCAAGTAGGCCACTCACTAGAAAGCTAATTTGCAGGGGGAAAGAAAGTGCCATGTTCTATGCAAGGAAACCCTCAAGAATTTATTAGGAAAGCTTTTTGAGGTGCTTTATTGACAATTTTTTTTTTTAAGATTTCTGTTACTACAAACTGAGGGCTTTGTGAGCCCTCACTGTGATACATAGCCGGGAGCTCTGTTTTCCATTTCTGATACTGTACAGAAATTCCAGGAGATTATCATTTTAGAGTGACAAAACCACGCTGTCACTTTTCAAATTTTATTTTGTAAATCAAATGAGAGCAAGTCTGAGCATTGACTTAAGGCATGACCATACCACTAGTTCTGGTTGCTTTAGTTTAAGTATTCCCACAGATGTGTAGAAGGTCAGCATCCCAATTATAGACACCTTTAACAGCTGAGTCTTATCTTTGTCTCACTCACAATATAAGAAAGGTGTTGACAAAGTAGAGCAATCCCAGCACAGGACAGCCACAATGACAGGGACAGGACTGCTTGCACTGCAGGCAAATACTGGGGAATCTGGGCTTGTTTAGCCTGGAAAAAGAGTGATTTTGGGAAGACTCAACAGAAGCTGTTGCTATCTATGGGCACAGCATCAAGGAAATAGGTCTTGGTTGCTCCTAGCAATGCATGGTTGGAGGATGAGAAACAGCAGACTTTGAGGTTCAAACAAGAGAAGTTCAGAGTGGACCTAAGGGGAAATATTTTCCCCATGCCATTTCAGCAGTGGCACAAATTGTACACAGAGAGCGCACAGTCCCATTCTTGGAGGTTTTCAAGACCCATCTGATACAGCTGTCAGCAATTTGGTCTGGTCTCACAACTGAGTCTTTTCTAAGCAGGAGGTTGGTCTAGAGACCTCTTGAGGTCCCTTCCAATCTGAATTTTCATGTGATTCTGTTTTACTGTTAATGACTAGTGGTCAAATGAACATTAGGACTTACAATAGGTGTTACATGAGTAACTATGAGTAGAGCACTTAGACACTGCTGATTAATGATAGTCAGATCCATTTGTCAAGTACATTGGTAGATTTGTAGGGCACTTAAGAGCTTGAATTAGCCCAAACCAGTACCTTGACTAGGATTTAATGCAACATTCACCTTTATGCTTTTAATATAATAATTGTCTCCTAGGGCTACAAGGATCTCTGACAGAAGTGCCAAACTGTTTGTGAATACAGGTAATTAGGAACAGAGAAACAAATAAATGCAAAACAAATCCAGCCAGAGTTAGGGAGCACAATTATACCATATAAATAATGCTTGGTAGAGAATACTAGACCTAGAGCCCTATGCAGTGGTGGAGAGAGATTATTTTACCATGGGCATCTGAATGTTCTGTGGTGCTGTGTATAGCACTTTAGTTGGTTAGTTTTAACCAAATTTGCTTTAAGCACTAGTCTGACAAATGTTGACTTTTTCGTATAGGCTTCAATAGAAAGCTCTGAACTGCATTTCTGGCCCATGACTATCTCTAATGGAGAGTCATAACCCACACTGGGTATAAATCATGACACACTATACGTCATCTGGCTTCTAGGTTTGCCTCCAAAGAGCTCTGTATATTACAGTTATTTTTGCAAGTAGTGTACAAATCTTTTCTCTGAGCTGTGAGGAGCTCAGCAACCCTGGTAAACAGCACACAGTGGTATAAGAGTCACTGCAGTCACAACAAAAATTATGTGTTTCTTCCCTAAAAAGCTGCTAGCATAGTCTTCAACTCAACAAAGGAAAGATATTGCCTAAGTCACCCCTAAGCACTTGTTAACAAAAATTTTATGGGAATTTTGCTGACAGAAAATCTAGTTTGGCCTACCTAAAATTCCCCTACTGACTAGTTTATAGAACTATAGAATTTCATGATGAGAGGGTTTTTAGCTGGTTATCATTAAAGTTTCCTTTTTAAGTCAATCACTATCATGTTCCAATGTAACTTGGTCATATTTTGAGTTGTTCTTTGTCCTAAAGAATTGATTACATCATCAGTGCCACACACAGACTACTGCCCTAACTAGCTGCCCTAAATCACCACATATTACAAGTCTTCCACAGAGATGAAGACATATGACAGGTCTTTCTGGCTGTACCAAACCACAGTGAAACCAGTCACAGAGGGGGACCTGGATAAGCTTGAGAAGTGGGCCCATGAGTACCTAAAGAGGTCTAACAAGTCCAAGTGCAAGGTGCTGCACCTTGGTGAAGGCAATCCCAGACATAAATATATGCTGGGAGATGAACTCCTTGAGAGATCTGTGGAGAAAGATTTGGGGATGGTTGCAGACTATAGGCTCAACATGATCTCACAATATCTGCTTACAGCCCAGAAAGTCAATCATGTCCTGGGCTGTATCCAAAGCAGCATGGCCAGCAGATCAAGGGAGGTGATTCTGCCTCTCTGCCCCCATGAGACTTCCCCTGGAGTGCTGCAGCCACAACACAAGAACAATACGAACCTGTTACTGAGGGTCCAGAAGAGGCCATGACAATGATCCAAGGAATGGAGCACCTCTCCTATGAAGACAGGCTGAGAGAATTGGAGTTGTTCAGCCTTGAGAAAAAAAGACTCTAGGAAGATCTCATTGTGGCCTGCCAGTACTTAAAGGGGGCTTATAATCTTATATTCTTTTGAGGGAAATTGGCTTTTTACATGGGCATATAATGATACGACAAAGAAGCACAGTTCTAAACTAAAAGAGGGGAGATTTAGATTATTAGATGTTAGGAAGAAATTCTTTACCAAAAGGGTAGCAAGGGACTGAAATGAGTTCCCAAGAGAAGCTGTGGATGGCGCATCCTTGTAAGTGTCCAAGGCCAGGTTGGATGGAGCTCTTAAGCAACCTGATCTAGAGAAAGGTGCCCCTGCCCATGGCAGGGGGTTGGAACTAGGTGGTCTTTAAGGTGCTTTCTAACTTAAGCCATTCTTAATAAGCCATATGATTCTATGATATTATCCTATGATTTAGATACCATAAAAGACGAGTAGACCATATAATATCCTGACCCATGTCTGATATTGACTAATATGATCTGTTTCAAATCAAGCAAAATAAGCATTTAATACAAAATCATGGAATTGCAAGTCAAGAGTTTTTAACACCCTCTGTTACTCATTATTGTAGGTCTTGGGCTAGGAGACATTTATAGCCTTGGTGTTCCTGTCCTCATTTAAGATTCTTATCCTTCTCCAGGATCTGAAGCACAGTAGCTGTTTCTGCATAGTGCAACAGCACTGAGTACATCAGGTCTTCTCAGCTCATGAACTTTTTTAATAAACAATCATGCAGAGCACAACCACAAACAAATATTTTTGTCAAACTGACATGTGGCATTTCATCTTGAGAATCTCAGGCATTGTCAACTTTTGATGTCAACTTTATTCTGAAACATTACAGTAGAGTCACTTTTTTAAAACTGTTATTAATACAAATTGTCAACATTAAAAACAACATTAATAATGTGGGCAGTAATGTAATAAAAATATCACAGCAAACAAGTGTTTGATTGAAAACTGACTGTGATGAATTATGGACCGATGATGCACAATTTTCTAACCCTTCTTGACGGCCAAATATAATATCATCCCCAGCAAAAACCTGAGGGAGAAAGAAAAGGATCAGTAGTCTGGTTAGATCCAAATGTGCAGAAATACCTTTGTATTTCATTTTTTGTAGCCTTAGAAGTTATGCACTCGAATACATGTGATGAGCTGCCACTGTCTTTTTGAGTCTCTATCTCACAGCACTGATGTGTGTATTGAAGTCACTAGTGACATACTCAGGTAAAAGACTGATTAAAGAGCATCTCCATGAGCACCTGCATCATCATTGTTTGGAGCTGCAGAGGTTCAGTAGATATTATCTCTATACATTCACTAAAATGTGGGATGGCTCGGCTGCAAACACCCAGATGAACACTATTCCCTCAGGGCTGCAAAGTCAAAGAAGCACTGACCATTGACAATGCTCAGTGATGTGATTGTCACACAGGAGCCATTTATAATTCATGCTTTGAATCTGACCAAGCCAACTCTGAACTCCAGGACTGAGCCACTGCAGGAACTTCAGCCAATCAAGAAAGACAAACAGAGCTGTTGATTTCAGAGTAACGATTGTCTCAGTCTTTTTTTTGGGCTATAAACTAGATTGTTTCCAGGCATGAAAGTGCCTACCATCTCTGAAAAGCCACACAAGAGTTAATGCAGCCAAGTGCTCAGTTTCTGTAAGGGTTAGAAAAATAATAAGTGTTTTTCTACATTTTCATTATTTTTCATGAAGAATTAAGCCACCTGGAATAATTAACTCACAAAGGCTGCCTGTGTAAATGCTGGCAGGCAAAACATGTTGAGCTAGGAAAACTTCCATAGCAAACTTCATATTTGGAGATTATGAAGAATATTTGAAGAGAAGTTTTTCTGTAGATTTGTATAAAGACAAACAGAAAGGAAGACAGCAGTCATGGAAATGTGTATATTGCAATTAAAAATATTTGTAGTAAAGATGACATGCACTCCACGGGGAAAAAAAAATTACATTTTAATTTATGAACAAATTATATTTTTCTCTTTTTTCAGTTGATTGTTCTCTCTTTTCAGATAGAAAAATGCTAAATCTAGTTTTCCTTTCCATCCTCTCCCCTAATCCATTATTTTTCCTTTTGAGTGATCTGATACCTTTTATTACTGTTGGTTTTTTCTTGAATACATTGAAACATGGAAAACTCTGTTTTATTTGGATATTTGAGGAAAGAAAACCAGGAGAGATGTGAATAGCAGCAAGAGCATGGCAGGGTAAGTGCCAAAGTGCACCAGGCACCAGGGGAAACTTGAGACTTTCCATGGGAGAAAACAAAGTCTAAGAGTTAGGAATCCAGCTAACAGAAAAATTGAAAATGGGAAGGCAGTCCTATTGTGCCATGTTTTTTGGTAAAAAAGTGGTTTATGTGGACAAGAAGCAGCTCCAAAACTGTGGGCTGGGATGCACCTGAAGGATTTTGGCAAAGTCAGGGCAGGGTTCACATATTTGGACAAGCAGGCTATCTTCACTTCTGGTAATATGTAATATCAGAATTCTAGCTCCAGTTTATCAGCCAGAGCTTCTTCTACAGATAGCTGTCTCTTGCCAATCCTCTTTTCAAAAGGAAATTCTGGAGGCTGCTATGACAATTTTTTAGTTTCTTTGCTGGTTTATTAGTCCTTGTGGTTCTTCTTGTCCATTTTTCTTTTCTTTCCTTTCCTTTCACACTAACCTTTCACACCACATCCTCCCACGTGCAGCATGTAGGCATCTCTAGATTATTATTGTATTATGCCAGCAGCCAGATTTTCATGTCTCTTGCAGGTGTTTATGAGAACATCTCTCTGATGATGAAAGTACACTTTCAAATTTGCCCTTGAAATGTGAAGCAATCAATGTTGGCAGCATTTATTCCATCCTGTCAAATATTTTTCTCTTTCTAGACTCAATAAACAATTTAAGAATAATCTTTTATGACAGTGGTGCTGCAATCCAATAGGGTCTCCTTTGCTTTCTCATTTGTCTTACATTTGTTCAAATCAAGGGGTAAGAAATCTAATGGATAGCAGAGACAGCGTCTGGCTCAATCGTCTCATCACTAATTGGTTCTGTGATTAGTTCAGACAAGCAGTGGAAAAGGTGGATACAAGTTTCTACCATTTCCAGGTGAGGGCAGCCTCCAGCTCATCTGTTATGTGAAATACCCACCGACTCATTCAGCTTCTCATTTTCCTGATTTTGAGGAATACTCCTCAGTGACAGATTAGGATTTTTCTGAGGTTTATTAAGGTGACAGTAGTCTGCTTTTGCATAGTTTTCCTGAATTGGGATGTTGGCTCCCTGCAGTACACGCCAAACCAGTTTGCCAGGAGGTTAGTCCACGTACCTCCAGTGGCAACATTATCAGTCAAGGCTGATAAAAAGCCATTTAAAGAATTTTTATGTTCATGAGAAGTCCAAGATAAGGTATGGAAAACTTCAGGTTAGTTATTAAACCAGTGCAACCCCACAGTCTGAATTTCCCTCAAAAATAACTGGACAGACTAACTAAAATATGGAAAAGCCAAGGCATTTTACACATCCATTTAATTTTTGGGCTTCCCTGTGAAGAGGAATACACTTACAATGGTACTGTGTATTATTATCTCTTTTTTACATTTTTGGTTGAAAATCAAAGCTTTGGCACTGTCTCTAAGTTCTCAAGATTTTAATTCCAGTGTCACTGATGTTATGGCAATTACTTACAAGAAAAGCATATGAAACCTTATTTCTCTGAACACAGCTGGAGCCAAGCAACTTGAAAGGCTTTTGCTCCAATTCTAATTCAGACAATACTTAACACAAAAGAACACAACCAATCCTCTGTTCAGAGCACCATATTTCTGAGCCCATGTTTACTTCCTGCTTTTCTGCCTCCTTCCACCCATACCCCAAAGCAGTACTCAGTGAATCTACTGACTTTCATGGCTGTAACCTGCTTTGAATGTTGCTGGTTACAGAAATTTCTCCCTTTTTACTGTCTAATAGTTTGAATTCAACAACAATACTATTTTGAGGATAAATACTTTTAATTAGCTATTTAATCACAGGGCTTTGTGGTATGATGTACAAACAGATATTGTGAGAACTCTACAAGCTGCTCCCCATAGGTCCAGCAAAACAACATTGGCCCATCTACACAAAACTCCATTTTAGCTCTGTATTTCCTATAAGTTCAAGTTGTTAGAAAGCACACTCATTTTGCCAGATGTGTCTGGTTAGTAAAGTAGATAAATTAGTGTTATAAATGTCAACTAGATCTGATGCTCCTTTTTCTAAGGACTATGTCTGCAGGACTTTCTCCTCCACAACAACATTCAAATGGCTCATTTTTTTTAGTTTGAAGTGTTTCTAGAAAAGTAGAGCATCCAATTCTGGCAAGAGCTTAGGAAATTCATTGAGAACAAATAGCTGGGGTAAGGTTGACACAAGTGAATAAAGCATGTTGCTCCAAGGAAAACTACCATGCTTAAAAGAGAGAATGGTAAATTCATAAAGCACTGCAAGTCCACAGAATTTGGTCTACAATTGTCCTAGTCCTCCAAAATTTATGTAAATGTATAGGGAAACCCAAGTAGAAGCTTAATTCAGTTTGTGATTTTGATCTGCCATTCATTTTGAAAGCCCCTTTAGAAGACATGAATGCAACCAAGCTACCTGATATTTCCCTTCTTCAAAGAATCAAGAGCATAATCTGGTCTGGAAATGCTCCCTACCTTTCAGCAGTAGTATGACAAATGATGAGGAAGTATAACCTCAGAAGGGATGCTGAAGAACTAAAGTGAATACAGTGGAGATAATCCTCAGTAGTTAGACTGTCTGCTGCTAGCCCTAATGCATTTCTCTGCATTACAGAATACTCTGCTGCCCCTCATGAATATGTGTTAAGTGCCATTTTCAGTACATTACAGCATTTTGGACAGCTGCTCACTCTTACTGTTGTGCCTATTGCTGTTTCCTTCCCACTGCCTATCCTGAAAAGTTAAATACCGTCTTCTGAGGTACAGCAGACCTTCAAAAAGTACTAATTGCTGGACCTGGTATGTGCTTTTATTCTCATCACTTCCTCATTCTTTTTGAACCTGATGCATAATTCTTCTTAAATAGGTCCCTTTATGCTATAATTTGGAGCAGTTCCACTTGATAATTTATGCTATCGTCACTAGTTAACATGATCCTTAATCTCAGTAGCTTTTATCGAGCTTTTATCAGAGGTACAGTTTTGAGTTGTTTGTATTGATATTAGCCAAGAGCACTGACTGGAGCAGCAGTGTGTGCTGCCTCCAGCCCAGCCGCTCCAGGGGCTGACCTTCCCTCACATATGAAGCAGTGACTAATGAAAAAGCGCCTCCACCTTTTCTTGTTTTCAGGTTCACACATCCTTGAACATATACTAGTTTAAAGTTTGTTTGACATCCTAGATCAGCTGAAGGTTGTAAGTAATTTAAAGTCATTCGTCTAAGTCAGCACCTAAAATGAAAGCAGTAATGGTTTATTCCATAGGGAGTTACTGGTGAGCAGCTAAAAGTGTGTAACAGTCCATTGCACAGTGCAAAGCCGAGCTCTGTAGAAAGTAGATGAAAACCTATACAGAGTTTAAAGGGCAGCAGCAATTATTCATTTTACCCCAGACAGTCAGTACAGGGGCCACTTGTCTTTTTATCAACAGTATCTGATAACATGAAGAAATTAATAATTTACAGAGGGCAGGCAGTACTTTTCCATTAGAAGCTATGTGGAAAGGAAGAAAGAACTGCTGGCACAGGCCAGAATGCTCCCCACAAGGTCGTTCTGCCTCTGCTGCAAATGTGTTTCTTTTTAACCCTTTCATGATCTAGAAAAAATACAGCTGCAAATTACATTCATATTTAACCTTTACTGAATGCAGAAAATAACACACAATCAGGGATTTATAGATATCAAAGGACTTCCCACCTTTGTTTTCCTCTGGTCTTGCAAGCTGTGTAGCTTTGGATCTAGAAATTCCTGGGGTGAGAAATCTCACAAGGATCCTGTATGCTTTGGGGCAAGCTGAAGGTCTTATTCAGTCCCACTGTAACCATGGAGTTGACATAGCAAAACTCAACAGTTTACTCAGTGGCCAAAAAAATAATGAAACATGGTTTCACCCAAGGTGTTTGCCCACCATTCTTGCCTTCCCACTCCATCCCTTCATGCCCCTTGAGGCATGCCCTGCTGCAGGGGACATCTGTGGGTGGCTGTCAGCAGCTGCCTGTGTGCCCACTGCCTGTCCCATGCACACACATAAACACTGGCACTGCCAAACAGGATGCAGCATCACCACCCCCAACCTGCCTTTTCCTTGACACTCGGCTGGATCTCTTCCTGCAGCTCAGACACAGCTTCTTGCGTAACACCCAGGGCTGCCACTAGCTCTGTGGCTTTCCTGTTCAGATGACAGTTTCTGAGAGAGGGAAGAAGGACAGACCAGCAGATCCACAGCACCAGGACAGAGGTTTGATATATCGTCCAAGGAAGCCGGGCTAAAACATTAAAAAAGCTTACCCAAAAGCCATATGCTAATATTAGGGCTATATACTGGAAAGAGCAGGACATCATGATTCTTACAGAAACACTGTCCTCTGCTACATGCATAGCATAGTTTTTGGTTAAATCTGTTAAATCTGTAATTTATCACAGCTCCATCCATGTTGTTAAGAGCAATCCACAAAATATAATAGATGTAGAATAGTGAAAAAAAAATAGGATTTGTACAGATTGTACTTAGAATAGTTGCTTAGAATATGCAGAAACTGTCAAAAATCCAGAGACATGTTAAAATTGCAAGATAACAGTTTTATGTTTGCATATGATTTCTTCCTGTTTCTGATGAAAGCATTTTTGGAAGACTGTCCTGAAAAGGAAATGAAGAGGGGACAAAATCTGCAGGATTGCCATGCATGGTGTTTATGAATTTGTTTCTTTATTTTGGTCAACTGTGTTTAAACCATATGCATTTCCAGAAGAATTTTTACTACAAATATTTCAAACAGCAGTATGAAAGCAACATAAGACAGCATGAAAAGTGTGTGCTGAAATACTAACACAAGAAGGTCAGAATTTCATCAGGCTTACTTAAAAACTTCCACTGTTGCCACAGAATCATTCTCAAAAATGCAGCCATTTATAGTTTTATGACTGGCCAGTCAAGGTTGGATTTTTTTCCTTCTAGCATAGTTATTGAAATGTATTTTCATGATTCACAAAACTCTCTTTATGTGTCAAGTTTTTTCCCCTGATGATATATCAGGTTTCCTTGTAGACTCCTATTCATCTTCTATTTTCACTCTGTGGATAAAGTAGGAGAACTATGAAGGTGCCCAGTGCTGCTTTTAAGTTGAGGAGGGAT
The DNA here is from genome assembly GCA_910950805.1 of Acrocephalus scirpaceus scirpaceus. Taxonomy (NCBI): domain Eukaryota; kingdom Metazoa; phylum Chordata; class Aves; order Passeriformes; family Sylviidae; genus Acrocephalus; species Acrocephalus scirpaceus. Next base: position 31,300,499 of record OU383778.1, read on the forward strand.
CCAGTCAGTTTTCTAGGTACAAAATATACTCTGTTGTTCCTAAAATTACAGTACTTACAGAGTCTGCAATGGATTTTCTGAGAATTTACAAGTAAATCCATTATTTAGTTTGAGTTAGAGTTAATTAAAAATAGGTACTTTTACACTTTCTGTCAGACTTTTATTTATCCTTAATGGCTTCTGTTATAAAATATGGACTCTTCATTATTCATATATCATCAGAATTATTTGATGTCTTTCCACAGGACATTTTCAAAGTAATTATTTTAGAAATTATGTCCTTTTTTGCTATTATTCATCAGAGCTGTAAGTTCCTAATTGATCAGTGAGAGAAAGGAAAAATGTTGCTTAGGGGGATCCTCAGGAGTTCTTTCCTTGGCTACCCCTGGACATTGCTCTTGCTCTGACAGTCCTCAGGGGACAGAAAAAAAGAATCAGTCTGTGTCAATGACATCTTAAATCTTTATAATGCCATAATCATATTGTTATTACACAGTGTCACACCAGGACTAAGGTTGTCCAAACAGACAAACATTGTTTGGTGACTTAATATTACTGCATTTCTCTGAATTTGAGGGTAGTCCTAAGTTTCTGCAATGTATAATGTTTGTTTGGGAGATAACTCTACCTTCACTATCTTATTTTACCCTATCTGTAGCTGTTTATTCTTTTATTACTGCAGGGTCTAGGAATTCGCGTGTCCCAAAAGCCTTGTACTAAATGCTACACAGAGAACAAAAGCGTCTCCCACCCAGATAAGTTTGCACTTTAATTGCAAAAATGAAATAAAGAATAAAAAACCAAAGGGAAATGTATGAAAAAGATTAGATATTTTTGGCCTGGATAATAAGCAGTGACCTCAGTCTACTCCTGGCCAGACTAGTGAGAAATAATATAAGCCTTGCAGAAAAAGAGCGACCTTTTAAAGAGGGATCTGTAAGAGTCCAAGGATTTCACTATGCAAATACCCTGGCATAAGAGGCAACAGGGGAAAAATTATACGTGAGTTGGTTAAGAAATATATGGAAGGTGCAGGGAGCTGGATAGCTGGAGACAGGTAGCAATATGCTGATGCAATTAAAAGTGTCAAAGGAGGCACAAGTGATGGGAAGATGTCAGATGAGACAAGTGACTTGTTTTCACCCCACAGGAAAAGGGCTGGAAAGGGAGTGGCTGAGTTAGCAGTAAAGAAAATTAATTATCTTTGCTTCACTTTTCTAAACTGATGGGAAAACAAGAGAAGCAAACATCTTACAGCAAGCTAGATGTTTATATTTAAAATGTGGAAAGAAGTTCTTTCTCAGTTGATGCACAGTTTTGATATTTTAATGGCAATTTCCAGTTTCTGACAAACAGCTAAAGGAAGATGGATTTATTTGGCTAGTGTACTTCAACAGGGTAATTTAGACCTGTATGCATGAAACAACTAACCCTGCATTGTCTGCTAGTTTCCATGACCACAAAATTGTAGCAAAATACTGCACAGTTAGTCAAGGGATTGAGGCTTGGTGAAAGCTCTGCAGATCTGGTTGGTACAGACAGGGAAAATTATGGAGGAAAAAAAAAAAAGGTGTTATGGTTATCAGCTTGCATCCTGAATGGTATGCCTGTAGGGAGTAAATTAGTCTTGTAAAAAGTAGGTTTGGCTGTATGTGAAGGTAGGTTTACTTCATGTGCCTGAGGTAGAAAAATGGAGAGAATGACAAAACAGTAAAAAAAAAATGGAAGGAGGCTTGGATTGTAATCCTGTTTGAATGGAAATACTACAGGTTAAGCAATTAAGAAAGGGTGGGCAAAAATATGTGCTCTTTTTTCCCTTAATAAAAAATACTAAGGTTGTGTCACAGTGAATACAGATCTAAAGTCAACTCAATTGGGCTGCCATCAAAATGTATTTCAGCACTGTGATCTAGACCCTGCTCATTCTCACATCTAAATCCCTGTGCATGGGTATAAATGCTTAAATTTTTCACCACAGTCACCAGCTCTGTCACAGCACCGGGGTTTCCTCTTCAAACACTTTCTCATTCAAACAGCCTCACTGGCACCAGGCTCTCCTGATGTATGGTGAACCAACCATAAAGGAACAGCACTGGAACAAAAATCTGTGGTCAAGATAGCTCTGTCATTCACTCAACTAAGGAAAGAGATCTCAGTCATTGCTTCTCACCCAGGCTTCCTTTTCAAGTAAAATTTGGAGATGTTTTCCCTTCCATTCTGAATTTCTTTTTGGTTTCTTGGAATTGTAGGTCTTCCCACAGAACACAAATTGCAAATTTCAAAGCAGCTGTATTTAAACTCAGTCAACAGTATAATGCAAACAACTTTTTTTCAGCAAAAAAGGAATGATAGAAAATTAAAATGCACACAGTCAGTGATTGGTAAAATAGTAGATCATCACATAAATTTGCATTAATTGCACAAAAGCTGAAAGTACTTCATTAAATACTCTCATAATACAATAACCTCTTTAGAAAATTATTTCTGGTATAAGCATGTAAATAATTACATACTCTGTGTCTCATGTAGTTTTATCTGCCCAAGCAAGGGGGAACAGAATGTTACAGCTCAAGGGCATGCTGATTTTTGAGCAATTGATTGAAAAGAACAAGCATTTTAATGATGTTCATCAAAAGTGCTGTACATATACGAATTGTATATTCAAGTATCTGAGAATTTGAATTCCTAAGCTCAGTTCAGTAAGTAAAAATCAAGTGTATAAATGATGTATTGTTAGGAATCAGTGCTGAAGATAAGGATTTGAGAGTAAATCTGATTAATTTCAATGTAAATGAGCAATGTGATACTGAATGTAATTATGAGGATGTAACTGGTTCATGCAGGTCCCTGTTGCCATGCTTATAGTGAAAACTTTGTATTTTTAATGAAAGAGTTTATTCATGGTGACATTTCAAACTAGTCTATTCTTAGGAATTTTTATTTCCACAGTATTTGAACATTTTACAATAATGAATATTGCTATCCTTGTAACTCTAGTCTGGCTTTAGACAATATCCCTTTTTGCAAAATGTTTGGATTCCAAAGTTTTCCCATTCTAGATTAGGAAAAAAAGTCTCCAATTAATGAAAAATCAGACAGAATTTCTTTGGAATGGCTCATAGGTTGCTGTGACTTCATCAGGAGCCCTGAGAATATTCTTCATTTTTTGCCTGGAACTTCTGTATCCTGTAAAAGAATGACAGGTAGACCACAGCTGGTGAGTCTCCACAACAATCTCCTGGAGAAATTGGCTGCCTATGGCTTTCATGGATTTCCCTTTGCTGTGTAGAAAACAGGCTGGATGTCTGGGCCCAGAGAGTGGTGGGTGGAGTTACATCCCTCAGTGGTGTCCCCAGGACTCAGTATTTGGACCAGTTCTTTTTAATATCTTTATCAATGACCTGAACAAAGTCAAAGTGCACCCTCTGCTGATTTGTTGATGACACCAAGTTGGGTGTGTCAATCAGCTGGAGGGAAGAAAGGCTCTGCAGAGGGATTTGAACAAGCTGGGTCGATGGGCTGAAATCAGTTCTATGAGATTCAACAAGTCCAAGTGCCAGGCTGTCTCCTTGGGTCACAGAATCACAGAATCAATCACAGAATCACAGAATCACAGGCTGAGTTGGAAGGGACCCACAAGGATCATTAGTCCATCTCCCGGCGCTGCACAACACCATCGCCAGGAGACACACCGTGTGCCTGAGAGCATTGTCCAAAAGCTTCTTGAGCTCTGTCAGGCTTGGGGCTGTGACCACTTCCCTGGGTAGCCTGTGCCAGGGCCCAAACACTCTCTGGGTGAAGAACCTTTTTCTAATATCTAAACTTGCCCTGGTACAACTTCAGGCCATTCCCTTGGGCAGCACTACAGGCTGGGGGCAGAGTGGCTGGGAAGCTGCTCAGCAGAAAAGGGCTTGGGGATGATGGTCAACAACTGAACATGAGCCAGAGTGTGTCCAAGTGGCCAAGAAGGCCAATGGCACCTGGCCTGTATCAGGAATAGTGTGCCCAGCAGGACAGTGATTGTTACCCTGTATTTGGCACTGGTGATGCCACACCTGGAATCCTGTGTTCAGTTTTGGGCCCCTCATGACAAGAAATACATTGGGGTGCTGGAGCATGCCCAGGGAAGGGCAATAGAGCTGGGGAAGGGTCTGGAGCACAAGTCCTGTGAGGAGCAGCTGGGGTGTTTAGCCTGGACAAAAGGAAGCTGGGAAGAGATCTTACTGTTCTCTACAACTCTCTGAAAGGAGGTTGGGACCTCTCTCCTCTCCCAGACAACAAGTGAGAAGGATGAGAAAAAATGGCCTCAAGTTGTGCCAGCAGAGATTTAGATTGGATATGAGCAAAAATATCTTCCAAAAAGGTTGTCAAACTCTGGAACAGGCTGCCATGGGGAGTTGTCATCCTTGAAGGTGTTTAAAGGACATGTAGGTGATGTAGATAGGGCACTCAGGGACATGGTTTAATGCTGGACTTGTCAGTGTTAGGTTAACTGTTGGAGTTGATAATCTTAAAGGTCTTTTCCAATCTAAATTATTCTATGATTTTTTTGGTTTATTTTAGCAGTACTCTCTGGGTCTCTTTGACAAAACATTTGGTGAAAGGATTTAATTCCTATTGCAATGAAGACATGGACAGATTCCTGGGAAAATTTTCATATTTTTTCAGTTTTATGCAAAGAAGAGTTCAATTTAACTATTTTAAACATCACCATTCAGAGGTGGGAGTTTGCCATTCCCCCAGATTTTAGATCAGATTTGGGAGTGAGTAGTAATTATAAATTTCATCCAAGAATCCAGAAATTAATGGCCCTTTCCCAGATCCTGACCATGGATCTTCCCAACTTTGCTGTCCTGTTAATAAAAGGGAAAAACATATAGCTGCCCATGTGAAGTGTATTGCAATAGTAAATTTTTTGAGGCAGTGCAGAAGGACTTTCATATTTCCAAATGTAAAGGAATACTTGCTTTGGCTTTCAGTTGACAGGTTCTTCCAGTCTTCACTTCTGATTTTGTTTCAACTGAGTACAGGAAGGAGCCATTAGTTCAAAGAATGCTTGTGAACACCTATTTTAGGACAGCAATGGGCAGGGTGCACTATCATGGGTCAAATTGTGTTGGTCAAAGGAGTTTGCTTTCAGAACAGCACTTTCAGGCAACACCTGAGTGCTTTGCATCCAGAAGGATCAGCAGTGCATGGGAGGCAATCTGAAATCCAAGTGCCTTGGAAAGAGAAGGCATAAGAGTATACTTACTTAATGTTCCAAACATATTGCAACTACAGTAGTAAAAACCCACTATGTGTACAGTATAATTTCTGTTTTCTATCATAAATGTCATTTCCTTTGTGAATCTATGATGAAATTATACCTTAGTTAGGTAAAAGTGCCCGGCTCTGTTTAGTTATAGCCAATTAGCAACCAAGAGACACACTTCAGGCCCAATTTCCTCCTTAAAGTGAATGAGTGAAATGTTATGTGCATCATTCATCTGTTTGTCACTTCTGGGGAGAATTTGTTTGCTCATTACCTACTTGTAAAAGATTTTTTCTTTCTTTTGCTATTGTTGGCCCCAGCCCTTCACTAATGAATGAAGCCTTTGGGATCATATTTTTTCTTACGCCTAATGACAAAGATCCAATTCTGTTAGATCTTTTCTCTCCCTCTTCTAAAAAACAACAAATAAACTTAGCTGAATTACAGTTTAACAGCTGACTCTGCAGGCCCATGCAAATCAAAATGAAATCTTAAAAACACAGATGTAATCATCAGAGTGTTAATTAATAATTTGACTGCTGCCTCTCCACTCCTGATCTTCACTGTAATTGTAAAACAGGCAGGAGGAAGTATCTTAGGGTCATATTCCACCTGGTCTTCCCAGGGGACTGAGCATGAAGCATTCTTTGTGTGCCTGGATAGGAACTGTGCTACCTCCAGGAATGCAGCACAAAGGCTCTGTCTCTTGGATGGAAAGAGCTGCCTGAGGCTTCTAGCTCATGGATGTGCATCAGCAGTGATAGCTGGCAGAGAGAGGTGCATTTGCTTTCATCTCTCTATCAGCAACAAGAACAAGGGTACAGAGGCCATCATACACCAAACTCTCCATGTGGCCTCAATCCCCAGCAGAACAGGACACTCCTCATTGAGAAATGGTAGTTTTCTCTTTCCAAAGATTATCCATGCTCCTACAGACTTTGCATTCTGGCATCTTATGTGGAGAAATATTCTGCATCCTTGAGGCAAATTTTCCTTGTCTTGGTTCTTGGGCTGATGGTCCCCCAAGAATGTTTGTTGAAGAGTCCTTCTCCCAAGCCCTGGTGCCAGAAGAGAGAGGCAGGATGCGTTGGTTCAGGTTCTCAAGGTTGTTTATTGCTCCTTATCTGGTACATTTTGTTCTCACCTGGCTTGGGTGCTAGCTACAGTGTGGATGGTCACTGACTGCCCCTGACCAGGGCAGTCTTAACTCCTTATACCACGTACTACATGTTCCATGCTTACAAATAAATACCAATACCTATCATCTACGTTAGACAGTGCACTTCTATGCTAAACCAATCCAAAAGTGCCACCACCACAGCAGAAGATGGAGGGCAAGAAGAAGAAGAAGCAGAAGGACAGGGACACACCCAGATTCCTCCATCTTGCCTTTCTGAACCCTTATTAAACCCCAAAATTCCACATCTACAACTGGTGATAAATTAATACCATTCTAATCAAACTCTCCTGACTTTTCTCTGGACCCCTTGCCAGAGTCTCAGATCACCCAGGGCAGCCAGTGGGATGTCCTGGGTTCTGACTCCTTGAACTGTTACAACCCCAGCTGCCACCACCTCTTCACCATCATGAATGAAGGCTGCTATCATCTTTAGTACTTTTGTAATCATCCCTTTTTTTCATGAATGAAAAGTTCAATAACACTTTGGCAAACAGTTGTGCTGCATCCTTTAAATGAATGATGCTGAGATTTGTTTTGTAATGACAACACTTTGGGGACAGAGTAATTCTTGTTTAGTGGTGAGAAACACTGACAACTGGGATTCTATTCTTTGCCAATCTCCTTCTCCTCCTCAGCCATGTGCAGAACATTCTTTTAGCTCAACTGTCATTGTTATAGCTTTGATTATGGTTGTTTGGAAGACATGGGGTTTTTTCATTTTAAAACTCTGTCTTAATTGCTAGATAACCATCATTTCATTCTTGTGTCCAGCTATAAAAATAGTAGCAAAGTTTTTAAGGAAGTTAACAAAGACACTTTCAAAAATTTTATCATTTATTGATTCTGGTGTTATTGTGACTGTATTGTTAAGGCTTACATTATTTGCATATAAAATGTACACAACTGACTTATTAACCTGTATCAGTGTTTGTATGATGGTGACAAAACAGTACCCTTACCATGAAAAATTCACGTGGTCTGTTAGAAAATCTTTATTGTTCAATGAATTAGAAGATTTACCCAAACATATGCATTGTATTCAACTGTACATTGCCAGCTCTTTGTACTTTTTCATAAATCTTGGAACACTTGTTTTCTTAAATTTCAGTTCTTCAGTGATTTTTTTATTCCTTCAGAAACTGAAATGTTTGTAGCTGTAGAAATGTTTTTCTAACCTTCATGATGGGAAAGAAAATCATTGAAAGCAAAAAGAGTAGAGCCTCAAAAAACAAAGATCTTAAACCTTTTTATTTGTTTTTAAATAGTGAGAGATACAAGTAGGACTGAAAATTTGTACAGGTTGCATCACATTATTTATAAAAAAAAAGAATTAATCCTGTTAAGTGAAAATCAATATGCTCTTAATGGCACATCTGTAATTAAGTTCTTCTGAGTCTGCTGTGCATTTAGACTATGACCATTTCATGGAAGTCTAGGAATATAGGGAAGTCTTAAAATGTTGCAAAGTGGCCAGAGAGCAAAAACAATTAGAGACAGCACTTTAAATTATGGGGCTATAATATGTGGGTATAAACGTTCCCATTTTCAGGGGTGCGAAAGACATTTCTATTGAAGTCAAGCAAAAAAGAAAGAAAAAACAAAGGACAAATTCCAATGAAAGCATTTGTCAGACCAGCTATATTAATTAACTATAAAAATGCAGATTATGGATACTTTAGATAGCATTAAATCCTCCTCACACAAAACTTGTGGCCACAAAAACCTTATTCAGCAATATGGAAGAGAATTTTCTTCCTGTCTAGATAAACATTTCATGCTTTTCCAGACAGCCCAGATTGTGGACTTCTGTGTATATATCCCTGTGAGTGATTTTTCTAACTTGGCTTTTCTGAATGTGCAACATTTGGAACTCAATATACACATACAGCAAGCATTCACACAATACATGCCAGATCAATATTTCATGTTTACAAAATGATTTTTTTCAGAAAAGTGATACTTTATCTTCTCTAGTCCTTCTTCCTACCTGTCAAAACCCTAACACAGAAAAGTAATTTTCAAATTAAGAAGTCATTTCTTTCTCCTCTTAGATATAGTAATAGTTTTCTAGTTGTGATGTGGCATGACTCAGCATGCAATGAACCAAGCAAACTTGTGCCTCTCACTTTGCTGTTGTGCAGTGGGCCAGTTCTGCCAAAACCACTGTGGCTTTCCTTATCTTAAGGGTTGAACTTTTGCTCAACCCTGAGGGAAAAATGCAAGGAAAAAATAATGGGCTCTGAGGTCTTTCTTAGCTTGGAACAAAACCTCCTCTGGGCAGCAAAGGAAACAAACTTAAAGGCTCTGGAAGTAGCAAAAGAATCAGCTTCCTTCCAATTTCTTTGCAGGATTGACTACAAAATCTTCATATGTAGGTGAGATCAAAACTTATCCTGATGGAAACACACCCTACAAATTCAGGAGAGATTCAGCCACACATTTGGATGCAGAGATTTACAAAGATTGTGTGATGAGATGTGTCACATCTCACTGTCGAAAGGTTGGAGCATGTGGATGTGGTCCCCCAGATGCACCTAAGGGTAGCCCAAAACAGACTGTGGTCACTGATAGAGGACTGGGGGACTTACAGGGCCATGCTGTGCTTCAAAGAGATGAATGGAAAAGTGAGTTAAATACTTACTCTCCCTTTAGTACTTTCTGGACATTGTGGAGGGACATACACTGAACATTCTGGTTTTGGTCCACCAGAAAGAAAGGTTTTTCTCTACAGGAATGATCAACAGAACACAAAAGGATATGATTAATTTTGTATGAGAATATATGAATTTTTATTATTTTTCTTGATTTTAAGAATGAACGAATTCTGAGGATCTGAAAAACTACGGACAGTTTCTCAAGCATGAATGATTATCCTGGGCACCATGCTGCAAGTCTTTAGATGCAGATGCATTAAAACAAGTTTTTCAAGCAGTGGCATTAATGGCATTTCCATAATGACTCAGTAACTTTTGAGCCTGGCTGCTCATCTATGATATTTTACACAGATTTGCCTTTGGGAATTCAAGAATGTAATACAAATCTGATACAAAGTCAGATCACAATAATGCTCTTTCTTTGCCCAAGACTTCTGTCAGAGGTGTTATGTTAGAGCATTTTGCTGCAGAATGCAGCTTTAAGGCAAAACCTATGTCTGAATTTTGGCACTTGGATTTCAGTCACATGATGGAGAAAGTTTCCATCTGTAAGCAAACTCTTAAAATAACTAATTCCCATTCTTTTGTTCTCTCCTCAAAGTTGCAGCACTTTCTAGCTTCAAGTTTTCAAGGAAATCTTTCCAGAGGAAAATTCTTTAATCATAAATTTAAGCACCAATTGTCTCATGCAGAGCTAAACATTGGAAACCATCCATGAAACCTTCTGATTCTGTGTAAACTATGTTGGTTTCAAATGTGGCCTCCAGAGCAGATATAAATGAGATGTATGCAGAAGGAGGAATAGGAGCTTGCCAAGAAGTTGCAGTTTAACATAACCCATGAACAGGTCGTTGTGAGATAGTCACGAGTTTTCATTGTTTATTTGTTTACCTGCACTCTTGATTCTCTCACCCCTAGTGTCACTAAGTTTATATATTGAACAGGGTTCAATGGTATGAAATAATTGGAAATAATGGTATGGAGTAACTTGGAAATAATCTAATAACCCAGAAAATAAGTAATGTCACTGTAGGATACTGAATTCCAAATATTTCAGAAGGGTCAGAATACATGAATGTTTCTTTTAAAGAAAGCCCAGTATTCTAAAGCCTCAAAAATTATACTAACTAGGGAAAAAAATAAAAGTCATTCTTCCAATTCTCATGGCAGAAGAAATTCTAGACATAAAAGCTAAGGAAAATAAAAATAAGTTAGATATTTTTAATCATTCCAGCATACTCTTTTTAAATATGGCTTCTTTAATCTCCTTTGAAGTAGGCCCATTAAACCTAATGCGCTGAATGTTATGTGATCTGAATAAAATTGTGTCTATAGAGCTAGCCCCTCTAATGCAAAGTCATAAGGAAAAAATATAATAAACTAAGTCATTAATTCACTGCATCATCACTTCTCAGTAGCTCAACACTTCCTGAGTGCTATAAATTTTTGTTGTTTGTTCTATCTATCTCGACTGATCTTATTGGCATAAAAAACTACTAAGGTAGCCTAAGATTTTTGGAAGCTTTCATATAACTATAAAAAGTTCCTCACAAGTCAAAAGTAATCAGTTTGTCTGCTTAAAAATGATAAAAATCTATTTTTGGATCAGATGCCAAACTTCCTTTCAGATATTTTCTATTTGCTCTTCAAATGTACATGGATAGTATAACTATGTATATGTCTGTTTCCCAGATACAGTGAAGATGCAATATTATTTGGGCTGGAAATAGGGTGGGTCTTATTCAGAACTACTCTACAGTAGGTCAGTCCCCAGCCTGTACTGGTACCTGGGGTTATTCCTCGCCAGGTGCAGGACCCTACACTTGCCCTTGCTGGACCTCATTAAGTTTCCCTCTGCCCAACTCTCCTGCCTATCAAGGTCCCACTGAATGACAGCACAGCCTTCAGGTCTATCAGCCACTCCCTCAGTTTTGTACCACCAGAAAGCTTGCTGTGGTACATTTTATCCCATTGTTTAAGTCGTTAATAAACAAATTGAATAAGACTGCACTCACTATTGGTCCGCAGAGAACCACAGACTATAGGCCTCCTACTCTGCTGATCACAACCTTCTGAGCTCTGCCATTCAGCCAGCTCTTGATCCACCTCACTGTGCATTCATCTAATCCACATCTCCTGAGTTTACCTGCAAGGATATCATGGGAGACAGTGACAAAAACCCTTGTGACAAAACCCTTGTGAAGTCAAGGTGGACAAATCCACTGCTCTCTCCTTGTGGATCCATCCTGCTATGTCATCACAGCTTGATTTCCCCTTGATGAGTCCATGCTGACTATTCCTGATGACCTTCTTTTCTTTTATATTCTTGGTGACAACCTCCAGAATTACCTTTTCCATAATCATTTCAGGGATGGAGGTGAAGCTGACTAGCTGATAGTTTCCTAGGTTCCCCTTCTTGCCCTTTTTGAAGATAGAAGTAACATGGGCATTCCTCCAGTCATCAGGCACCTCTCCCATTCTCCATGATTTTTCAAAGACTATGGAGAGCAGCAGAACAACAACATCTGCCAGCTCCCTCAGCAGTCATGGGTGCCTTCCATCAGAGCCCATGGATTTATGGGTGTTAAACCAGCCTAGATGACTCACACAACCCCTAAAATACTGATTCTTCTTTTTCCTAGAAAAGGATAGCTGTAAGACCATCATCTAATTATGGTAGTTGAAATAAAATAAGAGGAGCACAAGAAATGTCCTCTAATGTACTCCCATTAAAGCCCTTCCACATTGCATGGAATAATATTCATCAGGAAGGAAAAGGAGACCAGATGTGATTACTAATGTACTTAGGTTGTACAGAGGCCTCCCTGTGGCAGAGAGAACCCAGATTTCAGTCCCTACTTCTCCTCTGCAATTTTCTTCCTATGCAATATTGCAGTTATCATTCAATGTCATTGAAAAACTGACCTCTGTCTGATACCACAGGCCTCTCTCTGTATAGATGCATCATACTGTTACAGGAGTATTGAAAATAGTGTCCTAGAAGCTCTCCAGACATCTGTGTGCTGGGACACACCTGAATACCAAAGATCAAGTAACACTTGACAGCGATAATTTATTACTTTTAGTTTGGCTGATGAGTGTGAGGAGAGGTGATAGACCCATTAAAGTGACTGTACCTGTTACAATAATTTTCTGACATGCAAGTTTTCCTCTATTCTTGAGACTGTATTAGATGAGTGACATATCAGGGAAATTTTTTTCAGAATTTTTTATTGCCATATATTTTTAGAGAACCTGAGCAGCTGTACTTCAAATGTCCATGATGAAGGAAGGTGGAGGGGATACTGTGAACCTGGTGGCAGACAAGTGTCAATACATGTTCAGTGAAAATGTAAGTGATGAGCAGTGAGGGTCCTTTCTGAACTAATCTGGCCCACTTTTTCTTCTCTCCTGCTGACAAGACAAGCATCAGAAACTTTCATCAAGCCTGCCTACACTCAGGGAACATCAGCAGGAAATTTAGCAAATAATTAGCAATCAGAGTTTACTTGTGAAGAATCGAGTTGCAGGAATTCTTTTTTCCATCTCAAGGTAGCGGGTTGATAATGAGGACTTCCAGTCTGACATAAATCCTTGTTTTCTCATTGCTTCTTTTTCTGTTAGTCTGAAGATTACAACTAAAAAAAAAAAAGAAAACCAACAAAAAAACCCCACACATATTTCTAGGTTTGATTTTTTGTCCTTTGATGAGGACACTCAGCATGGTTAGTCTAATTATTTTCCTCCCACTGTCTCTTATTGTCAGCCAAAATGACGAGTTTGCATAGGTAATGGTTTACACAAACTGCATGCTCTCTCAGCCCTGCCAAGCTAGTGCTTTCATGGGGCCAGCTCCAAGTGGAGGCTGTGTAAGAGATCAAGCACCCACAATTTCCACTAAGTCATTAGCAAATTACAGGTATATATTTTCTATCAGGACTAGACCCTCTCCGTACAGCTCCATAAGAAATAATACATGAAACTCTGCCTAGTGCAGCATTCTCTCAACTTCATTAAACACTTAATCACTTTTATCTTACACTCAAGATCGTACCAGGAGAAGGAAATGATGGCTAAACACATTTAAAACCACATCAGAATTGTGATGTTGTTGGTAATGGAAGAGCTATCTATCAGTTCTGCTTTTCCAGTGAAACTAGGAGGGTGGCAAACTGTCACCAATATGACTGGTGGTAATCAGCTTAAGGAATAATGAGGGACCTATTTCTCTTGAATCTTCAGTAAGATTCCCATTCATTTTAGAAGGTCAGGGATTTTTACAAATATGTCTGTGCATTTTTCTGCACATTTGCTTACATAGCAGGCACATGAATTATAATGTCAAAAGCATGAAAATGACTACATATATCTATGTTGAACCCTTGCCTCAAAGTTAATGGTCTATTTACAGAGTGAATAACCATGAGTCAGGTTAATTTCCCATACAACTCAGAGCAATATTTTTAGGTTCAGCCTAAGGTACAGGGAAGGTATGGAGAAGGAATGGGGCAGTGTTTACTGGGATTGGGAGTGGAGTCATCTGGAACAATTTGGTCCTGAGAATATATGTGGTGTAGAGCTATGTAAAATCTGGCTTCCTGAAGATTACAGAGGTCAAAATTGGTAGGATGTGCACAGGAATTTCTGAAATACATATTTTGTGTTTTTAAAACACATTTTGCAGAGTATTACTTGTATTGTGACTTCTAAGCTGCCTTTTTCCCATGGTTGCAAATAAAAATTTTTGTTAAAAACAGAAGATACATTTAAATTCGAGGTACGCTGTTGATCTCACTTCACATTCCTTCTAGCCTACATTTTAATGGTCAAATAAAATCAGAAAAATAAAATCAAGACAGGTTCAAATAAAAACTGTAATAATTGTCATTAATATTTAGAAAAAGTTCCATTTTCTTAAAAAATAATATATTCACTGTATTAAATTGATTTAATTTTCTAATTCCTAAAGATCACAAGTGGGACAGGAAAGGAAATGTTTGCAGAGGACAAACAAGAGGACCAAACTTGTATCAGTGGAAGCCATGGTGCATACCCTACCTCCTCCAGAAGCACCATTGCCAGCTTTATATTCAGCATTTGTCTTTTCAGGATTATTTGTAATCATACAGTGTCTCTCACCTGAGGGTCTCTAATGGTTTAAAAACAATTTAATCTATCATTGCTCACATGCTGCTGGAAGGCTTGTTCCCCACTCTGATCACCCCAGCTGCCAGCCTACAATCCATCTCTTGGTAGACTTTCTAGCTGGAGCTGTCATTCCCAGGCACAGGGGGTGTCCCCTGAATACAACCCTAAAGCTCCTTTACTGATCTCCCTCAAGCCATCTTGGAAAAGCACCTTTGCCATGATGTCAGTCACATTAAAACAAAGCAGAGATTTGGCAATTGTGTCTGTTGCTGAAGTGTTGAGGTTACTGCCTGTTATACCAGCCAGCAACACACTTCTGGACCTCCTGTACCCAGTTATTTGCTCACTTCTCTTCTCCATGGACTATAAGTTGCTCGAGGTAGGCATGACTTTTTTTTATTCTGAGCCTGTGAACCATTAAGAAGTTTAGGTCCAGATGCTATGACCTTGCAAATATTCTAGAAATAAGTAACAAATCTCACAAACGTAAATGATCCTTCCAGATGTGAGGAAATGAGAAGCCAAGCTCTTAGTTAACTTACTGAGTACTTAATCACGTAGTCTTTGAGGATCCTTGAGCATACCTAATATAGCTGAAGGTGCAATTTGAGTGATAAATTATGGAGTGCATAACAGTAATTTTTAATATTCACAAACCCAGTCTGTTCATGTTGAGAAAATCACTCTCTTTACATGAGAGAGAAGTAAATGACCCCTTGGATACATGACAACTTTTACCACTAATCTAATCTATTTCCTAGGCACATAACACTGGAGCATTGAGGACCAGAGGTACCATCCAGTGAAGTGACTGGAAGGAGTCCCATTGAATTGGACAGAATTTAAATCAGGCCTGAAGCCAATTAAGAAAACTGGACATTGCTTGACCAGCACAGCATTTATGCTGCATTCCAGTGTCTGACCATATTCATTAAATTTTAAATGGAAACACTTTTAAATTGGAGCTGACACTGCTTTAGCACCATAACACTGTGAAATTTTCACTTACTATTGGCTTTTCATTTCTGTGATATTCCCATTAAGAGTAATACCTATTATTTGAAAGGGTAATATGGAAAGAAATTACACAGTTTGCATTAACTCTGCTGTTGTGAGCTGGTAAATATCAGCAGATGCCTTAATGAGGCAATGGCATGAATCCTGCATGCAACTGTTTATTCAGCCTATTCATTATTGACTTTTTATAGTTCCTTGCATGTATTTAAAAAGAAGAAAAAGTCATCCAGCACACTTACTTCTCTTGTTTAGTATCATGCTCTAGCAGGTTTCTGGGCTTTTCCTTTCCTTGGCTCACTACCCCTCCATGACAGAAGAAGGCTGTCTTCCTCTTTCTTAATTCATGGTTCACAGCAGACAGATGAAATTTTTCATGAGGAATATGTATCTTCTTAGTCAGGTTGATAGGCACAAGTAGCCAAGAGGAGCAGAGGAACTGAATCTAACTTATGTCCATTTGGAAGGTACTAATCTTACAAAAAGGCAATTACTTATTTCTTGTATCTTTAAATGCCCATATGCGATCATCCATAAGCATCCCAAACTTGATGTCTGCTTGTTAGTAACTAGAGAAAATTAATTTGAAAAGTGCAGGTGGGTGTCTCATCACAGCTATAAAAGCTGGCTACACAACTGACCATGAGAATGAGTAAATTAGATAACTGCTGAAAGAGAGGCTATAATCAAGAGGTTTTAACATGGACTGAAAAAAAAGGTAGTAATAAGTCTGCCTGTTAGGTCTGCTTCATTTGTACTTCAGGGGTGATGCCTCATTTATTTTGAATATTAGAAATCCATAGCTTTTAGAAAGTTTGGGGATTTTTATTCCATTTTCTCTGTTTTAACATCTTGCATTTATTGCTCTCAACATTGTGTAGGCGAATTACATGAAGACAGCAGGGAAGGAAACCTGTCCTTTGAAGGGTGCTGCACAATGAAATGCTGTTTTGACCAAAATAGTAGTTTGTTATTTTGATATGTTTTCTGCCTCACAAAATTGTGCTTACATCTGCCAAGACATGTGAACTAAAGTAGACTAAAAAAGGGAGCTGGCGGAAGTGGTTTGCTCAGCACTGCAATTTTTTTGTTGTTACAAAAATGTCTCATTCTTTCCTGAACTTAAATCAAGACTTTTTCTTCTGTATTTGATTGACTGGCAGAAAGCAAATATGTGGTCACAATTTTGATATCAGAATGACCAGGAATCTGAGTATCGTGGCAGTCATCTAGGAAATGGGTATTGAGGCTTCTATTTTTATTTTAAATCTTGTTCTACAGGAAGCAAAATTAAAATCCCTGTTGGTATAGCTTCAATTTTACATATCTTGTACTTATTTTTCACCTAATTCATTAGCTTGTTTAGAACCTGAAGTCAAGGGGAATTTCAACAGTGACTTCAGTGGGACCAGTGTCAGATCATTAAACCTCAGTACTTTTGAAAGTATGTTTTAAAAGCCTTCCAGAAGGGAGCCATGGGAGAGAAACTAAATGAAGTGACTTTACCTTACTTCAAAGCTCAGGAAAGGGAAAATAAAAAAAGATAATCCCAGCTCCTTTTCTTCTTTAAATGCAGAATCATGTACAGCCTGAAGGAAATATTTTAGGAACTCAGACAACTGAAATTCTGCTCTGTGATGGTGTTCAGTATGATATCAATGCCAAGTCTAATCAATGCTATGCTTACATCAGCTCTAATTTATTTGATGATATCTGGTGCTCTCCAAATCAGACTCATTTCTTTCAGTCCAGATCAAAAAAATCTTTCCTTTATTTTTTCTTACTTAAATTATTCCTGCTATCTTTAGAGTATCCCTTTACTTCTAGCATGATGCCAGCTTCCAGAAAAATCCTAATATTTTCCCCTGATCCTTTGTACCTCCTGCTTCCTACTTCTCTTCCTCCTGCATGCTACCATCATTATTAGTCCTCTCCCTTCACCTGGTTTTTGCTCTAATAATAATTTTCTTGTCATATATACTTAAATTGTCCCTGATGATGTCTTATTTCCCACTCCATTTGCATCTTCTGCAGTTTTTTGTTCAGTATGTAGCAGTTACAAGCCCACTTTCCTCTATCTGTTGCTTCCACATCTGGAAAGGATTGATGGCTTTATGTAGCCAGAGACCTCAGTGCATTGCTCTACTATCTGAACCACTCAGCTTGGTAAGGAATATGAAAATTTAGGTTGAAACAACCTTCCTGCAAAATGCTTTACATGCCAGAAGCTGAGCAGTGACTTTGATGGAGGAAAATCTGGGAGGTCAGAGATCAACTGACATTGGCAGGGTTTGGGGGCCTGTTAAGTTTCAGCCTGTCCTTTCAGTATTTGGGATCACCTGGGAAAAAGGAATGCCTCCTGCTGCCAGTGTTCACCAGGTTTTCTACTGAATGGGCTCATTGATGTCCCATGGCATGTCCAAAGAGAAGAGAGAAAATCAAAATCACTTCTGCCTGTTCCCACTTAGCAGTAACATTACCGTGGGCCTGGAAGTGCAGGCAGACAGCCAGATTTTGAGCTTCATTTCCCTTCTGCCCTCTGATGCAGATTTATTTATGCAAGTGCTTTTTGAAGCAGCAGCCCATCACCTCTAAGTGCTTTCCTGATCACCTGCTGATTTCTCCAGCCTGTCTTTTCTCAACATTTAGGGCAACACTAGACCTGCAAGTGATGTAGAAAGAAAGGAAATGTTAATGGAGAAGCAAATACAGATGGGAGGTATTGGGCCTATTTTCTCCCTTCCCAAACCAAAGGTCAAGCATACATTATTAGTCTGAATAACCCTCTTGGATAAAGAAAACTGCTACCTGGGAAAGCAAAAAATAATGCCTTTAAAATATTGACTTCACATTACCTTGAAAAATGGTGGCTAACAGGCCTAGAGATACTTTGGAATTTCTGAAGGAAAAAGTCTTTATTCCTCAGAACCAGCTGAGGTCTTGTCAGCCTGAAAGAATTTACTGCCTATGAGAACAATTTCTACAATTTGTAAGGATTGGCCTAATAAAACCTTATCTCTTCTCACATACCTTGCCAAACACTGCAAGCAATGGTTGCAGAGTGGTGTATGAGTGAATAGAGCTGTGTGCAAAAGGCACACCAGCTTAGAGAGCCTGCAAAATGCTACTTTCTTGATAAAACTCTGTGGAGATTTGCAATGGGAGACGTTGGCAAGAAAAGACCAGCTGGTATAAGTGCATCACTGTAATCAACTACAGCTTACAGTCAGCACTGTTACCCAAATATTGGATCTGGATGCAAACCAGGAGACTCCATATTTCCTATTACACTAAAAATCTCTCATCATAAGCACATACCTGCCAGACTAGACACTAGACTGCCATATCTGGGTCTGTGACACTGCCTCCTGATAAGCTGTGGAAATCAATTGCTTTGTTTTTTCTGTTGAATGCCCACCAGTCCTGTTCATCTTGTATTTCTTTTGCTGACAAGTACCAGGAGTAATTCCTGCAAGAGGCATATCTCAGCTGGTTAAAAAGCTGGATTTAAACGAGTTATAAGCTTTTTTGGAACTTAAAACAAGACTTTCCTTTGGATTTCTGGAGTCATAACAAAATTGTCCTCCATGAACACACTTTTCTAGGAGCAATCATGGAGTTTGAGCCAGTAACAGAAAGTAAAAGCCACATTAGTGTGACACAACAGCAACAATACTTTGAGATGATTGATAAGAAAAGCACTTTCCAGAAGTGATTTTGGCAGGTGCCTGTTAATTCAGTTCTCCAGCTGCCATTTTGAGTCATAAACCTGCCAGGAAGAAGGGACCACAAGTGGCCTCCCACTCCCTCCTCAGAAACAGGCTCAAGCTTACATTTTGACCAGACTAAGTGTGGCCTGCTTTTACATTCCCCCACTGAACAGGATTCTCTTACTGGCCTCTTCAGTTTTATTTCTAACATTCAAATTAAATCTTCTTTCCAGCCAGTTTAGCCAATTTGTTTTCTCTTTGTTAATAACTTCTTCAGTTATTCAAAGACTTCTACCTTGTCCCACATTTATCCCGATCTCTCCTACCCCTATCAAAGCATACTCTTTTAATGCATTCACAGGCAATGTTGATTGGTTATCTGATAATTTTACTGCTCTTTTTTGGGCTGTCTTCAACTGGGGTCTTTTTAATGGACACATTATTCCAGGCAGCAATTTCCAAAGACAAATGGAAGAGAATAGATTTCTCTTCCGTATGACAAACTTAGAGTATCAGTCCTACCATTACAATGTCCAGTATGTAAATGCTGCTTTTCCACACTGTTTTCCCAGTCTCTCTCTTAAGAAATGTCTTTCAGTTTAATCCTAGAATAAAATAAAATCTTAACTTTTACCCCAGCAAGGCTGATTTTTAAGTCTGTTGGGAAACTCCAATTATGATTTTGTTATGCTTACAATCTTTGTGAAAATTACAGTAATTCTGTATGCCATGAGAGAAATTCTGTGTTGTAGGATTTTAGGAAAAACTCTTTCTATTACCATTCTTTGACTTGTTTAACAAAAGAAAAGGATGATGGACTCTTTGTCATTTGGGGCAGAAGATGGTGAATATGTGTCTTGTAAAATCAATATTGGTAGCTCTCAGGACACAGCCATTGTCATCAAGAAGGTGAACATCCATGTCTTTAAGGATCAGATATAACAGAAAGAAATGAGTGAGAAAAGATGGTCAGTAAGAGACAAGACATCTAAAAGCCAGTGGACTTTGCCAACTCTTTTCTTGTCCTTCAAGAGAAGGTTTCATGAGCAAAGTGTTGCATATCCATCTCTTTTCTACATTGGAAGAAGAAAGTGAATTTTTCTTCTCAGAATCACAGAATGGATAAAGTTTAAGGGACCACAGACAGTCACCAGTACAACTTCCCTGCTCAAGCAGGGCTATCCTAGAGCACAAGGCACAGAGCTGCATCCAGATGGTTACTGAATATCTCCAGTGAGAGAGACTCCACCAGCTCTTTGGGCAACCTGTTCCAGTGTTTGGTCACCTGCACACTACAGAAATTCTTCTTCATGTTCAGGTGGAACTTCTGTGCATCAGTCTCTGCCCGTTGCCTCTTCTCCTATTGTGTGGCAGCACTCAGCAGAGCCTGGCTCCATCCTCCTGGCTCCCCTCTCAGTTTTCGCTTCTTGAGGTTGAACAGGCCCAGCTCCCTCTGCCTTTTCCTGTAAGAGAGCTGCTCATGTCCCTTCATCATCTTCATTTCCCACTGCTGGGCCTGCTCCAGGAGCTCCATTCCTCTCTTGTACTGAGGAGCCCAGAACTGGAAACAGTACTTCAGGTGTGGTCTCAGTAGGGCTGAGTAGAGGGGCAGGATCCTGTCCCTCAACCTTCTGGCAGTGTTCTCCATAATGCACCCAGGGTACCTTTGACACTCTTGGCCACAAGGACACACTGCTGGCTCACGGGCAGCTTGTTGTCCACCAGGACCCCCAGGTCTTTTTCCACAGAGCTGGGCTTTCCAGCAGGTCAGCCCCCAGCCTGTGCTGGTGCCTGGGGTTATTCCTCCCTTGGTGCAGGAACATGCATTTGCCCTTGTTAACTACGGACTTCTTTTCTGCCCATCTCTCCAAATTATTGAGGTTCTTCTTTAGCCCTGCACAGCTCTTGATTGGGTTTATTTACACTCTGGCTACTAGTTCACCAAGAAACACTGTGTGAACAGCATTCACACAGTTTCAGTCAGAGTATCAAGGGAGCAGTCCTGCTCAAGGACAAGGCTTGTGTTGAAGAGCTTGAGTGAAAGATTAAAACAAAGAAAGTATCCTGAGGCTGTTCTTGTGTTACAACCTTTATAACAAAAATCCAACAATCTTACATTTCTTCAAAGATGAAGAGTAACTGAACACAAGAAAAATACTCTTGGGAAGATGGATGTAATGGCACAAACTGTTACCTGTGTCTATCTTGACCCTTTCTATCTTATTCCCTGAATAAATTCCAATGAAGAGACCAGATTTCCACCATATCTATACAGTCTGATGCAAGGGTTACAGCTGAAGTAATTTAATTTCTTCCTTAGTGTGACCCCAGGATCTGGTTAGTTGCCATTTTCCCTGATACAGACAAGCCTTTAGGAGTGCTTAATTTTCTCTGCCTGAAGAGTCAGTGAAAGTTACTGTTTTATTGAAACTGTAATGAGGATGGAATTGTCTTTGAGAGGCTTTTGTTGAGTAGAAGCTATGCATTCCCATTTTTCTTTTACTCTCCAGAAAACTCATTACTGTGGCATTGGTCACAGAGTAAAGTGTAATCTCTTTTATCCTAATATTTGTCTCATTAGGAAAACACCCATCTCTTTGCCATTTTTATTTCTTTTTGGTCCATGCAATTAATATGAGGTCCTTGCAATGTGTTTCTCAGACCATATTGGAAATCAACAGCCACAGTCTTGGGTAGAAATCCGGGTCCCACCGTCCACCAGCAGGCCCAAAAGAAATGTTCATTACTGCTTTCTGCTGATCAGTCACTTGACTCTGGTTTCTCTGACTTTCTTTCTTGAACAGTGTTCAGCCCCCTGCACCATGTATTGCTCTGGCTCTGACCAGCCCTACCTCATATGCCTTGAACTTGCTATTGACCCTAAACTTTCCCCTTCTATCTTTGTAGAGGGTCATTTTTCCTACTTAGCTGGTAAGAAATATGCTTTAGGCCAGATTTTCTTATCCTATAGAACCTCTTCATATCTGAACAAGCTTCAGAGAGCCTTTGGTGCCAGAAAATTGTCTACCTGACAAAATACTTGAGAAGCAAAAGAAGGAAGGCATGAGTAGGTGGAATAAAATCAGTAACTCTGAATATTCGAAATTATTTGAGTTACTTTTAACCCTGTTTGGGAAAGACAGAGTTACTTTATATTCCAAGTGTTAGTAATTTATTATTTAATATGATTAGCAATCAAAAATCAGAAATGTGCTAGCCAACATGTTTTAAAACACATGCAATTTTCCTACTCAAAGGAAGGTATGTAAGTTCCATGCAAGGTAAATTTCATGTGAAAAGAGCATCAGACTAGGCCAGAGTTTACAACTTCAAAGGAATTCACTATTTCACACTGGCAACAAGTCTGTTTTTCTAAGTTCCTTGCAAGCAATGCAAACAGAGTTAACAAAATATGTTTGATTAAACAGCAAAGAAATGGAGCATTCCTTTCCTAAGAGTGGCTTGAGAATTGGTGTGTCCATGGAAGGGAGTGGTTTCCACATTTTTTAAGGTGATAGAAACAAGGAGAGACAGATTTAAACTTAACTTGATATAAGGATTCAAGTACATAAATCAAACATTTTGTGTGAAGCAAAAAGCTAAGCTCCTTCGTAAGGAGATGTTTCTTAGTTTGGCACTGTAGGAGAAATTACACAAACCATTGCCCACAGAAAACATGGCATAATGAATAAAATTTGTCTTGAATTATTTATTTTTAGTGCTTTATTTTATCTCTTCTATCTTGCACGGCCTGGAAATTGCTCTTGATGAGAGCTTTTTGAGCATCTGAGTCTCAAATTAAAACAACACATTAGTGTCTTCTATACATAGTGGTAGAAAGATTAGAGTGGAGTGCTTAGAAATGCACTAGATTCAACACTTTCCACTAATGGGACCACTAGTGTACACCACTTTACTACCTTAAAATATATCCATAAGATACAATATTCTTGGTTGCATGATGACTGAATAAAAATTAATAGATGCAGAAGCGACAGAGCAAAACTAATCCTTTCCAAAATACCAGCCCTATAATAAACTGTATTTGTTTTGAAATCTGATTAAAAACATGTCTTGCAGCACTAGAAAGACCTTAGAAAGTAGAAAATCAAATGTAGTGTGGGCCATAAATTTCAAATGGCCAGATCACCTGTAATTAAAGTGAAATTTTTTTTTTCTTATTAAGGAAGGTTTTGTTGTTGGGGCTTTTTTTTGTCTTTTTGCATCAGAGCCAGATATCCCTTTAATACTTTGCAAAAACCAAGGCTTCCTGTCTGTAGTAACAAAGAAGAAGCAATCCTCCTGAGTGTGTCTGTGCTGGGCTTCAATATCAGGGAATATGATGAGTGATCTTCAATCCAAAATTCCACCAACACCTTAATAACTGATTGTGTCAGAGCAGCTTGCTTGTGTGCTCTTAGCCCATCCCAAATGCCACAGCAAGCTTAGCCCTTAGTGAAAGGAGATTGAAGAAATTTGTGCCATGATCTATAAATCTACCTGTGAAGAGTTACCAGATCTAATGGTAGGTAAAGGGCATGACAAAAAACAAAATAAATACATCACTCATTGAAGCACTTAGTCTATCTACAGTGGTCCAGTCTACTGCCAGCCTGGTGGACTGAATGGACACTCAAACTGAGATCTGTGCCCTCTGGATTCCCTGCCAGATATGTCACACTAAATCACTAAATTTCCTCTTCTGCATATTAGGTTACATTACAGAACTATTTCCTAAAGGGGAAGAGGATAGGAAAAGTGGTGCAGGACTTATATTTACTTTTTGAATGCAAAACATTTACTAGCATCTATGGGTGGTACTACAAGTTTTGGTTACATCAAACTGAATATTTTGATGAAAACACCATCTAAAATTAGTAAGGGTAAGAAAAGCCAGAGAGACAAATTAAATACTGTACTGAATTGGTGTTCATGCATTGCATACTGTGATGTAGTTAAAGAGAACCAATTCTAAACTTATTTTGAATACAGAAAACATTTCTGTCAATGTAGTTCAGGCTAAGTTCTCCTACTACTATGCATAAATAGACCATATGGGATATTTCCTTAAGCATTTTATTCATTTCGTTTCCCTCTACACCTTGCAGAACAGCTCAGACACGTTGGGAGCATCTTTCTGACAATAGACATGGAAAGGTTACCATAAGAGCCATCTGAAAGCTTATTCCTTCATAAAAGGCCCAAACACATGTACTTCTATGATTTTAGTCACTGTTTTCTTCAATATGTCCTTTGTTATCACTGCAGTCCAGACACACAATTGAGTTGCTGATGTTCTGTAACTACAGAATGGTGAGATTGTTTCCCTGTTTTGATTTATTTTTTCTTGGAAAAAATCTTTTTCAGAAAAAGCAGATTTTTTATATGTGGAAATGTCCATTACTTCAGAAACTTGAAATTCCATCTGCAGAAAAGACATTTCAATCGATTCTTTCTCTCAGCTAAAGTATTTAGTAAGCAGAAGATTACGAGAATATAAAATGGGGCCACACCTCAGAGGGAGTCCTATCTGTAGACACCGAGTTGGTTACTCAGGCAGTGGGTTTATGCAAGAAGATTTCTAAGTAGCCTGTGAATCATGCGTCTAAGAGATCTCAGAAAAAAAACCCAGTATGTTTTCTTTGAAGAGAAACAAAAGTCCAATGAAACTCTAAGGAAAAGCAAGATGATTTCCTCCCTTACAGCACCTACCATCCCGGGGAAGATGCCCTGCAATCATAAAGATGTGCCTCCCTCCTTTGAAGCTTGTGATTCCTGCTCCTCCCCTCTCTGGATGGGTGAAGTTTACTTTCAGTAAGGTTTACCCTCTGTTTAGCACCACACACTGATTCAGAGACAGAAGCCTGCAGTAGATTTCTCTCAAATATTTAAATTTCGTTTTCATGAGGAAGCTTACTTATTATGAATGTAAATGCAACTGCACCTGCAGTATAGATTATCTTTAAACCCACCCCTCCAAAATGCCATCTCCCACAGGGTAAGAGGGCAAAAGAGAAATGTAGGATCCCTGGACAGGTCTTACTTACACATCTCAATTTCATGGTTTTAAGATTTATGGACCTAGGACCAACCATACTCTTTAGAGACCTTCTTGTCATGTCTCACAGACACTGAAATGCCTTATCTTCATCTGGTCTTTCCTTCTTACCTTGCCTAACTGTGTGGCAGCACTAGAGGATCATATGGGGGAACAGCCAATTTTTTACCACAAAATCTTCATTAGTAGATGAGGAAGTTTTCACTCCCTTTCTGTGTAGTAGAGAAGTAATCTGTCTTCTTACCTACCATTCTGTCAGGCACTGCTTCTTTGTGCTTAATATACTTTGAGTAGGATATTCTAATTTCAGTTTTGTCAGGACAAAAGGAGAGGAGATCCTGTCCATAAAAGCCACAGACAATAGCTTGCTGAACTCTTACAGGGAAACTAGTCAGACTGTAAGATACAATAATAAGTTTCCCTCAAAATGTATCTGATTACGTAACAGGTTGCTGAATTAAAAATTAAATAAGGCTTGAAATATATAGCAATCTGGAGGCACTAGGGAGTGCAAATATGCCTAATAAAGAGAGTGCATTAGCTGTTTCTGCTTTGTGAAATCCAGTCTATAAATACTGTAACATCTTCCTATTTACTTCAGTGTGGGAGGACCAGACTTTGTGAACCTGCTTGTTAAAATCAGCACTCAGTTCAGTTTGAGTGACATTTTTTTACCTGTGCTTTGGTGTTAATATTGGTTTAATCAGCATCTGACAATTGCTGCTCAAGTCCCTGGGACACTGTACCTCATGCATTCTCAAAGCACAACCTGAATGTGGAACTTGATCCCTCCAGGAAGAGTAACAGGAACTGAGCAGGATCCTAACCTCTCCCAGGGGCCATGCAGCAATTCATGGGGCTCAATAGTGTCACACTAGCTTGGCAGAGGTTATGCTAGCACCTCTATTAACCCTCCAAGCACTCTAAGTCAATACAAATCAGACATTTCTCAGAGTTGTACGGAACTCCTCTCCAACACAAATTCAGGAGACAAAGACACTTCACAAACATCTTACTTGGTATCACCATCATCAACTTGTGGTTCCCAAACACACGTAAAAATCAGACCCCTATGGGCACAGTTCTCACTGAAAATTATACACTGACTTTAGGTGAGGTATGAATTCACAAGGACACAAGTCAAAGAAGGCCCTCTATGCTCACGTTTCATGGAATAATTATTCACTGGAAAGGTGAGAGGGGAAGAAGGAGTCAATAGAAAAGCTCCCAGCTTACCTTTGGGGCAAAGTTCCAATCCCTCTCGTGGTAGCTGTTCAAGTATTTTACACAAAGAAAAGCCCTAACAAGAACTAAGAGTCCCTTGGCTGGTGTCCAAGACACCTGCTGAAGATGTGGGTGCCCACTTCCCTCCAGGGGCAGAAGGCTTTGACCCAAGGGTGGGCTCAACCCATGAGGCAATGGGTTAAAAGGGGGCATTACTGCAGGGGCCTCTGCCTGTGCTGCTGCCCCAGAGCAGAGGCCGAAGGCAGGTGAACTCAGTCAGATGGTTTGCACAGACAGGCACAGAGAATGGTCTGAGGATCAGAGAGGGATCAACATTCTCCCACCTAGCTACTCTAAGACTGGGTTAAAAATTTTTGGGGCACTGTCATGTCATTCCTGGGGTGTGCCTCCACAACATTGCTCTTTTCCAGCCATGCAGAAAGAAGTTGTCAGTCCACTACTTTTCAGGAGTACTTTGCCCTTTTGTTTTTGTAAAGCTGCATGGGAAATGGTAGATATATGAATGTGTCTCAAAGAAGTTAAATGAAACGACTGTGCATTGGGCTTGTGCAGTTTCCTTCCTGTCACATTCAAACCCATCAGCAGCCCAGTCCAAGCACACACAGGGCTAGGTTAGGGAGCTCATCAGGCATGCTATCCTCGCCTTCTGACTTCCTCTTGGAAATAAAAACGGTGGCCCTAATGAGAATTAATTAGGATTGGGGGTGGGGAGGGGGATCCATCATGGTTTTGTTTGTGTTGTTTGTTTTCTGTAAACCCATGGAGGGAAAAAAAAAATCATATTACTTCTCTGTGCAATATAGTAAACGTAATAAAAAATGAACACATGGTAATTAGCTTCTCCATTAAGTATACCAAGCATAGACAATAGCAATCGTGCAGTGCTGATTACAGACATTATCCTTGCCTGGACTTTTTTTTCCCACCATTCAATCAACACTGCTAAATAGAAACTTCAGTGTTCAATATTATAAGACACTAGCTGGCAGTTATACAAAGATGCTTTACACAATGTCATCTGGCTGCTTGCCTGATTCTCATATTACCTTCCTGTCTTGCCTTATACGCTAATACGCATGGCTGATTAGAACAAAAATGCAGAAGCTGCTTCCCTCTCGTCTTGCTTTTTTCTCCAGCTTCATGCCTTGAGGGAAAAAAGGAATCATATTTGCTAATTTTGCCAGCAGTGCTTAACCTGGGAATGGAGCAATTCTCTTTCAATTCCTCATCAGTTATAACTCATACACAAACACTGCCTTGCACCAGACTAATTGGCCAGTCTTTGATTCCACTCTGAGAGAAATGGCGATTACTGTTGTTGAACAGGAGTCCTCTAGTAGCCTTGCTAAAGAGGTTCTCAGAGTTCAAAATAAACATTTTCAAGGGTTTTACAGTATTCAGGGGTCAAATGTCTGGAAACAGGATTTCAGACTGAAAATCCCAGAAGTTCAAATGACTCTGGAAAATGTCGAGGAACTCCTTAAGTGACTATTTTTGGGTGGATTTGCTGGTATCAGTAGATCCCTTGGGGAGTCACAGTAGAATTTATGCCACTTTCTTGAGAAATATAAGCCTTCTCACAGGAAGAATAATTTTCACACATAGAGAAAATGTGGGGTTTTGTACTTCTGTTTACATATTTCTGTTTTACTCTTTGTTTTCTTATGGTAAAGCTGTATCAAGGCATATGTTATAGAGCCAGGTTTGTCAGAAAAACATTTGTTTTACCCTGGCTATTTTAGCCAGGTTGAATTTGAAGTCTAGTCAGGTCTCCAGGATTTCCAGATGTCTAGCAGCAACATTAGGGCAAATTTTGTGCATCTGAAAAACCTGGGCCTGCATATGGACATGCTTTCTAGCAGAATAATATGTGACTAGGATGTCTCAGACACATGTTCAGGTGCAAGTCAAATTCACGGCAAATATATCCCAAGTCCAGTAATATCCCAGTTCCTCAGTGAACCTTTCAGGAAAAGAATGGGGAAAAATGTGGGACCTTTATATTAAGAGTAGGAAATTTTTTACACTCTTAACTGATATATCTCTGCATAGTTACAGATCAATGCCTACATGCTGAAATCTTCCCTTGCAACTTAGCAATAGCTCTGGAATCAGGCTGGCTTGTGAAAATGTGGGTGCTGTAACAAATGACCTGAGTGCACACAGGGCAGCTGGCAAACCTACGTCAGACAGGACCTCTTCTCTGAGGATTAGGCACTAAGCACTGCAAACAGCCAGCAATTGAAAGTGTGAAAAATAATTTTCCCAATTTATTCCCTCATTGCAACAAATACACTTCAAAGTGGTCTAAGAATTTAACATCATGGCCCTTCAAATTTACACATGTATACACACATAAAATTTAAATACAAATGTGTTACTATACGTTAAAATGTGTTGGTGCTGCACATATGGGAGAAACTTTAGACCACCTGCAAACCTCTTCCCTTTCTTGCTTTGTGACTGCCACAGATAAGCTTATGCCAATGGCATGATATACAGGCAGAGCTCAGGACTAGAAACTAAGCACAAGGGGACTGAAGAGACTCCTTGAAATAACTAATTTTTTTTAAATATGCACCTATGAGGGTAAGATTTCTGTAGCTAGAAGGTGAATCCTAGCATTGGTGGGCACTACAGCAGAGTTTCAGCTGCTTCTGTAGCCTTAACTCAATGGCACAGAAAAGTTGGATTGGGGACACCTCTGCTCATCTGCAGTGGCTCAGGGATCCTGAGTGGGAATTATTCAGGTTTGACTCAATGCAAGAGAGATGAAGTGCTGCAATTAGTCCCTCTATTCAAAGGTGGTGGTGGCAGCAGCTCACAGCCCACAGGATTCTACATCTCTAAAGAATATTTTAAATATCAGGAAACGCCTTTCACATATTCAAGGTTTAAGCTAAGCAGGTCTGTTTTGCCAGAAACATGTTCCTTTGATAAGTTCCCCCCCCCACCAATGTGTACACAAAATGCAGTTTCACTGCTGTTGCTCTTCACACATTATGACTGGCCAAGAACAAAAGGCAAAATACAAGTCAAGTGCTGCATTTAAAAATATACTTTAAATCCTATCCATATTATACACTCTTTTTTTAATCATACTTACACTTTAGAGGGCGACACAAAATCCTGCCTGGTCAGCAGCATATGGACTTGCTTTGTTCCCATCAGCCAAGCAATAAGCAAGACCTCAAACACCCCATCTGCCTCCTACTGTTAGAGGAGAAACAGCTCAGTGCTTAAAGAAAGCTTTAAGGGATGTCAGTCTGCTGTGTCAGATATCAAGTGCTGTTTTTTTCTTCAAGAAGACATTGAAGCTATGCCAATGGATGGAGAACTCATAAAAAATTAGGTTCACATTATGGTTATGAAATGTCTTTTTACTAATCTCCTCTCACTTCCCTCAGCGCCTCTACCTCTTGCAAAGGCTGTAGCACTGATCATGAGTTCAGTCTCATCCTCTATGCAGGTCATTTTCAGAATTTAGAGAGTACATTTTAAATACAAGGCTACTTAAATACATGACCTCTTAACCCAGCACGTGAGAAGCTGTTGATGTCACCTGAGAATGCTTCAGACCTCAGGCCCAGCCTTTGTGCCCCAGAGAAGACATGACCAAATACCCAGCTTTCATGTTTTCACGTGAATGTATGAGTCTATTCCTGCAGAGGAAATAACTGGTGCTATAGTTCTCTTCATTGCAGAAAAAAAGATCTAGGCCTGGTGCAAAGCTAATCAGATGAAAAGATAAATGATTTTTTTTAAAACAAAAATGGAACAAATTATTAAGGAAACTGTTATATTATCCCTCTTTGTGTGTCTTCAAATTCAAGCTTGATACTTTTTAACAAAAGCAAGTTACTGGTCTGAGAGAAGAGGTAACTGGGTAATGTTTTGTGATGCATTGAAACTATTATTAGTCTTCAGAAAGGCTGGATTCTGTTTAATTCTGAAGAAAAATATATGCATGTGAAGAGCATGAATGAATAAAACCACACATTCACAGACACCTGGTCCTTCAGCACAGGTCAGAACCATTTCCACAAGACACTTTGCACTGTGCTCCTCCTGGCTTCTCCACCAACACCACTGCTCACATCTTCTTGCACATACCCACAAGGATAAGGAGTAAAACTTCCCTCATACACCACCAACCCTTCCAAAAATACTTTAAATAAATGTGTTTTGAAGGGCAGCTGTCACAGCCCTCAAGTTCCATCGGCAGCTGAGCACATGGCACCCTGCTCAGCATCAAGCTTTTGATGCTGTTGAATAAGCAGTTACTGTTCCAGCTATCTACAGGACTTACTGGGATTTAGATGTCTTGTAGGTACTTGCTTTGGAGTTTAGGAGTTACCTCTTCCAATTTGACTGGAAACGAAAAAGAAAAAAACAAATAAAAGGAAATTAAAGTTTCTCCTAAGTGGATCTTTTTGTTACCTCAAACAATTTTTAATTGTATTTTCCTGTTCAAATGATTGCTTCTCTACATTAGAAAATTTCTTCAAAAAACATTTTGCACGTGCATCAGTGTTTACTTTGGTAATGTATTTTGAAGCTTCCTGCAGACTTTTTATGGTGAAACATCCTGTTCTTGTACATCTTACAGTAATCTTACTAAGTGATTTGCACCTCTGATTTTTTAAGTCAACACATGGCATGATATGACATCAAATTACATCTGACCTTCTCTGTTCCTTCAAAACCACACTTCATCAGAGACATGTGTGTTTTACAGTAGATATTTTTTACTTTAAAATGTAGTCACAAGAAGCCAAAGGTTTCCAGCATTACCTATCTTATCTGCAGGGCAGCTGGTAAATGCATACCCAGATTGTTATGGTCATTTTTCTTCTCCCTATTTTCAAGCTAAAATAACATTATAGCTTATAAACTACAACCAAATAAGGCAGCGGACTGAGATAATGCTCAGGGGAAATGATAGAGAGCCTATCTCCTCACAAATTAACCACAGTCATTTAGGATCTATAATAAAATCTGGCATTTTGCCAGTTTCTCACCTATTTAATAAAGGGTTATTTAAACTATGATTGAGATTTTTTGGTTGTTTTAGAGAAACAAAGTAGGACTTTGAATTCTTGAGCTTAAACCTTTAGAAGATGCATCTCTGATTTAAAAGAAGTATTTTTGTACTGAGCTGGCATGGGTACTTTTTTCTGACAGACTGTTTTAACACAGTAAAGCAGATTCTTTTGGACAAAGTTTAGCACAAGGCTTTAATGTATCAGGCCAGAGACAGAAACACAGTGGGACAATGCTGAAATATTAGTGAGGAAGAAAGCTAAGAGCTGGCAGCCTCAGTGTGTCAGGCTGAGGTTTTATGATCTGGGCAGACCAAAGGGATGACCAGTGCCAGCAGGCAAAGCATCACTCTTTCTTTCTCCTGCCACACAGCTCTTCCCTTCTGACACTGAGTAGGACAACATGCACTAGGAGCTGTTTTTACACCTGTCATTTAAATATTTTTTGCCTTGTGCTGTCCTGGCTCTGAGCCAGGATCCTCTTTACCCTGGATCCGGACTTGGGTTGCACCAGTCAAGGAGCCATTCCCTGTCCAGGATGAGCAAGAATCCATTCCAGCTTAGACACTTCATTTCCCTGTCCCAGCACGTTCTGAATGTAGGCAATCGGTGGGAAAAGGGACGTAAGGACACTAATTCCAGCTCTGTGCCAAGCAGGAACTTACTCACAGAGAAATGCAGTAAACACAGCATTTATAACAGGAAGGTACAGTGCTACAGCTGGTAACAATAAAGGAAGCTTTACTGTATGAAAAGATCAAGTTTTACATCTGTATAATCTAAATCAGGTTGGTTTAAATGCTAATGCCTTCAGTTCTGCAACATATTTTCCCCTTAGTTTAATATTGCCTTGGTAGTGTGACCTTCAACTTTTTTCACAAAACCCCTTTCTCTAGTAATTTGGTGAGAGAAAATTAAGAATAAAGCTTCTGTGTAGGAGGACTACTGGTATGAATAAGCTTTTTCAGAATGTAGTACTGAATTTTTCCCAATTTGCATGAATTTCTCAGAGTATTTTGTATATAGGCCCAGAGCTTTGTGTTTATTTTAATTACATCTCAGGATATAGAGTGCTGGTTCTTGTTGTTAATGTTGTTAGGGACATAAAGTTGATGGCAGGCAACAAAAGACTGAAGGGAATGTACCACAATTTTGGGTTTTTTTCTAATTTATATATTACTCACTTGGTTCCTTGCTCTTACATTAAAGTTCTTTCTTTACGAACAGGCTGATAAATCTGATGGCCTGAAAACCTAAAAGAATGAAACAAATATGTTTAATTATTCATATGAGGAATAGGTTTTATTTTATTTAACAGCTTTCCCTCTCAGATAGCTTATTTCTAAGAGGTTTTTGGGTTTTTATTTGTATAATTGAAGTAGTCCAAAGAAAGGAACAGAGAATTTCACAGTTGCTATTATTTTGTTATTCCATTTCTTATTCTTTTTTCAACTAACCTACTCAGATTTTCTCCACATTTATTTATTCTTATCTTTTATTTTCTATGTCCATGCCTTTGGGTTCAGGTGCTACATTTACCCTGCATTGCACCTAACACATCAGGGTATTGACCTAGTGAGTTACGTCCTGCAATTTAAATCATATTCTTGTAGAATCATCAAATCCTTTAGGTCGGAAAGGGCCTTTCAGATCACTGAGTTAGTGGTTACTAACTCAGCACTGCCAAGCTCCCCATTAAACCATGTCCCTTAGAGCTATGTCTACATGTCTTTTAAATACCTCCAGGGATTCCACCACTCACCTGGAAAGCCTGTCCTAATGCTGGACAACCATCCTATGAAAGAGAAAATTCTTAATATAAATCTATCCAATCTAAATTTGCCCTGGAGCAATTTGAGGACATTTCCCTTTGTCCTATCACTGTTTGTGTGGGAGAAGAGACCAACCCCCACCTGGCTATCAACCACTCTAAGGTAGTTGAAGAGCGTGGTAAGAGCCCCCCTGAACCTTTGTTTCTCCAGGCTAAACAGCCCCAGCTCCCTCAGCTGCTCCTCATAAGGCTTGTTCTCCAGACCCTTCACTAGTCTTGTTGGATCCTTCTCTGGATTTATTTGAGCACCCCAATGTCCGCCCTGAACTGAGCAACCCAGAACTGGGCACAGCACTTGAGATATGTCCACACCAGCGCTCAGTACAGGAGAACAATCTCTTCCTTAGTTCTGCTGGACACACTGTTTCTACATGATGGTGAGTATGATTCTGAAAAGGAGCACATTTTCAATGTTGTCACCACTAGAAGCTGCCTGTGATGATTATTCAGCTCCTTGTTGCCTGCCTACCCTTTGACACCAGATTAATTCAGGAACAACTTTTGTTCATCTTCAGAACTCAAAACTGAGCAAGCTGTAGTGAATGTCCTATGAAATACTGAGGCAAAACCTTAAATTTGATAAAGTTTCAGCCACCTTTCTGGGCTGAAGTGCAGTACTTTTGCTTATTGCTGTTTTTATTAAGGAACTAATGTTCTTTGGTAATTATATCAATTTGATAGATTATTATTTTTAGGTTTTGCATAATGTATTCATGAGTAACGATTTTCATTACCCTGGTCACGACTCCACTGAGACATTAACAGACATTTTTCCTTGAAGAGTACAATTCAGTAAGCAACCAACTGTTAATACTTGAACTAGAGGAAATGTAGTTGAGAAAAAGGAAGCTGCTATATGGCTGGCAGCTATAGATGTACCTTTGAAAGTGAATTTGCAGCTGGACTAGATAATCCATGCAGTTTTCTGTTGCCCCAGGCCCTGTATTTCATCCAAATCATGGTTGCTTACTCAGCACCTGCAATGGAGCACAGGTGCCTGTGGGATTTCAGCAGAAATGCTCCAGCCAGAAGTGTCAAACTGGATTTAGGCTAAAACAAATGAAAGTTTGTCATTTTAGCCTTTATTATATCAGGGAAGTAAAAGAACATGTCAGGATACATGTCATGTAAATATTTGTGTGAAGCTGACTAATTGCAGATGAAC
Organism: Acrocephalus scirpaceus scirpaceus; assembly: GCA_910950805.1. NCBI lineage: Eukaryota > Metazoa > Chordata > Aves > Passeriformes > Sylviidae > Acrocephalus > Acrocephalus scirpaceus. The sequence goes on from OU383778.1 coordinate 31,334,800, forward strand.
TGATCACAGACCAATCGAGCTGTGCCTTAGTCAAAAACAAAGTTAGTCACCATTACCATGACCATTTAGTCACCATTACCAGCCATAGGGAAAAATGAATTGTGAGTGAGGAAGTAGCCAGGGATTGCGTCTGGGCTCAGTTCCCTGTTCTGCCACAGGAGCTGCATGTGGCAAGATTAGATGGTAATATCCTGGCTCAGTAGGGCAGGTGATTTTTCTGAAAGAAACAGGAAATAAACAGATATTGAATAGCAACTCCGTGTAAGCAGGGCTGATTGTGTGTTAATGAGATGCTGAAATAGTTATTCAGTATATGCAAAACCAGACCTGGCCCCAGATGAACCTGCATAAATGAAATGCATTAAAGCATTAACAGTGGTATTAAAAACAAGCCCTTCATCTCTCTACATACTTCAGATCTTCATTTGCAAAATAAGACTAACATACTGCTTTGAATAGTAAGTATGTCTTCTGTTTTGTTGATGTGAATACTTTGGATAGAGTGTCTTTTCTAGTTGTATGAACATCGGTAGCCCAGAAGTCCTGATTTTAGCTAGGAGAAGGGGAAGGGGAAGGAGAAGGAGAAGGAGGAGAAGGAGGAGAAGGAGCAGGAGCAGGAGAAGGAGAAGGAGAAGGAGAAGGAGAAGGAGAAGGAGAAGGAGAAGGAGAAGGAGAAGGAGAAGGAGAAGGAGGAGGAGAAGGAGAAGGAGAAGGAGGAGAAGGAGGAAAAGAAGGAGGAGAAGGAGGAGAAGGAGGAGAAGGAGGAGAAGGAGGAGAAGGGATTCTGACCTTCAACCAGTTCTTCGCCCAGCACAATGTGAACCTGCTCATCCCACAGGTTCCCATCAAATTGGTTAAACAGGACTTTTAAACCCGTGCTGACTGTGCCTGATGACTGCATTGTTCTTTAAATGCCTTCTGATAATTCCCAGTATAATTTGTCCAGGAACTGAGGATAATGTAATAATTCTGTAGTTTCCTGGGTCTTTCCTCATGCTCTCTCTGTAAATTGGAATACTAGTGGCTAGCTTCCAGTCAGTGAGGATGTCCCCAAACTCCCAAAAACTTTGGTAGATGATTGAGAGGCATCCTGAGGTCACATGCAGTTACTCCTTCAGTACTCTGGGATGAATCCCATCAGGCCCCATAGGCTTGTGAATTTTCAACTGATACAACTGTTCCTTGGAATTATCATACCACATATTCCTCATATCATATACTAGCATTGCAGTATGATATGTGCTTCCTTCTTATCATCTCTCATTCTTTCTCAACCTCTGTACAACTTGATCTGCTGGTGGAATATCATAACTCATTTTATAAAATTCATAAAGTGAGGGGTAAAAGGGTTTTGACTTTCTTCCACTTACCAAATGGGACTGCAATCCATTGTGAAAGTACCTGAAATATTGGGAGAAAGACCTTTCCTTCAGAATTTCCAACCTACCTTGCTAGAACTGGGAGCTTCAGATGATTCAGTTAATATTGGAGGAAACAGCACCTCGGGGGCATAACTCTTCTGTTCCCCCTCTCCCTCAATCCTTGACCACAAAGTGTGAAGTCTCCAGCTGAATTCACAGAGTTACTTCTGCCTACAGAAAAGTCTATATTGCTTAAAACTTTTATTTAACTTGAATCTCAATTCTAGACTTTGGTTCTTTTTTTCTTTTTGGTCTTTTTGGGGATTTTTAAAGGACAAAACCAACTCTCCTTTCCTTACTGGCAATATCTAAAGTTTTGGGTCTTTATGATTATTCCTATAATTTTATCTGAAAGTTATCAGAATTGTTAGCAAACTTACAGAACTCTTGATTTCACATCTAATGATAAATAAATGCATTTTGTCCGTAGACTTATGAAATTTGCTGTCTATACTTCATCCATTAAAGTTTAAACAGACACCCTTTGGCGTGGTGGAAGCAGTTTTACCTGCAGAATAATAACATTTCCTTTGATTAAAGCTTGGACGTCTTACAGATCATTGATTTATAGGAAAAAAAAGGTGTAACAAGACATTCAAGGAGAGAGTGGATATTGAATAGAACTCAGATTTTGCAAAACACTCACATTTTTCTCTTTTAATAAGGACAAGTCTCCTGGCGAAAGATGGAAAATAAATCAATCAATTATTTTAAAGAAATGTTTGTTCATTCACTGTGATGTGTGTTTTATATAAATACAAGTTTGTTTAACTCTCACTAATTTTCCCAATAAATTCAGTATCTTTGCAAGCTGAACACAAGGTTTTTGTATTAATCAGTCATTTTACAGCTCCAGAGACATTCCCCTTTTAACCTGACCATCTTTCTCCCCACCTTTTCTCCTGCTAAATCTCCATGTACATTCGGGTTGGCTGTCTCAGAAATTTTTCATGGTTTTCTGAGGCACAGCCTTTGTTTGCCCAGAAGTCTTTTAAACTGACTCACAGGTGAGCACCCGGTAGGCCACAAATGTTACACTGACCTACTGACAGCAACAGAAGGTGCTAATTTTTCATCTTTTTGAATAGCTGGTCTTTATTCAACTGCTGGAAGAGAGGCTGATGTTTCTTGCTGGTTCTACAAAAGAGTCCTCTTGAGAGTTCAGGGCACTTTATTTCTTGGTTGAATTGTGTACAGCCCTTTTATACTTTTTTTTTGCAGCCAACTAACTTACTTGTATTTCAGGACTAAATGCACAAGAATTCTCTAAAAACCATTTAGAGATTCATTACATTAAAACCCAGAAAGGACCATTAGATTGTCTAGTCTTGATATCAGGCCAATTATACATCATTTTCACTTGGAGCCTAAAGACTGGTTTCTGACAAAAGCATAACTTCTGCAAAGATATCAAATCTAGATGAGCATTCTAAGCATGGAAAATAATCCACCTCTCCTGAGAATTATCTGCTGTAATGGAAATCACTACTAAAAATCTGCACTGTGTTTTTCAGATGAATTTGCCTGCATTCTGCTTCCAGGAATTGATTCCAGAGAAGCCCTTTAGAAAATCTTTTCTTTTTTCATTAAGTTATTTAAACATTGCCACCAAACCTTGTGTCTGATAGACCAGCTGAATTTACTGGGTTTTTCTTTGTGAAGAATTTCCTCTGCTTTTCTCATGTCTTTCTACCAGTCTCCAATTTCTCAACAATTTTTTTAAAGGAAGGTGCCATAAGAAAAGGTGCTCTTCTAGCATTAATCCTATTCTAGCTCATGGGATTTAAAATAATTTCCTCATTTCTCATCAGTGATCTGCACTCTATACATCCCTAGGTGGCATATCTTGGCATATTTTGAAAACAGTTTTGGAATCAGGGCTTTTAACCCTTAAACCCATTGAAGAATCCCAGTCAGTGGCATTTCCCTTTATTCATTACTTCCTTGAGGTCTATTGTTTAGCTAGTGTTTAATTCTATTTCACGTATTCAATACCGATACTAAAAAGAGCAAAGGTTTTTAATAATGGTCAAATGCAGTGCTGTCACAGTCTATCCATCTATCTTGATAAACCGAGCCTTAATTAAATATTGAGTTTGATTCACATGACCTCATTACCATAAAATCATATTTTTTCATATTTACATTTTCTTTATTTCTTTTCAGATTTAAACTTTTATCATATTTTCTGCCTTTCTACCTTGTTCTGATGGCAGGATGGCAAGTTAGCCAGTCTCTATGAATTCTGTTACCCTATTTTGTGGGTTTTTTTAAATATCATAAATATAGTAAATTGAGTCTTTTGTGTAGGTTTCCGTGATATGTTTCTAGCCAGCTGTTTTGGAGAACTTTGAAAAGTTCTCTTATTTTTAATACATGTATCTTTAATATACATTACCATCTTCCTTAGCCACAAATGGACTTGGCAGTTATTCCCAGCACTACTGCAATGAAGAACCTCTTGCTCCTTCTTTCCAAATTCTCTGGAGCCTTTTTGACTTTAGTAGTCAGGGGAAGTGTCAAATACTTTATAGACCACCTGCCCATTTCATCAAAATACTCTTCCCATGGTTCTTTTTGTTGCTGAACTTATTGGATAAATACACATAAATTCAGCCTGCTGCCAGTACAGAATGCAAGGGTCTTATGTTTGTTGACTAAGTCTATTAACCAAAAACATTTTTAATCAAACATTGACTTTCTTGATTCGGAAAAGAAAACTCACATACCCTATGACCAGAAGTATAAACTCAGACTTATGTTTCCCACACCCCCTGTGTATTCTGCCCCTCAGTCAACTGTCCTTGGACTCATACAAGGGGTCAGAGTTATTGGGAGGGTATGCACAAGTCTATGCACTGCAGGTGTATTTGGCCAGATGGATTACAGGTGGAACCATCCAGAATGCTGTTAGACAGAGAGCTGAGATAAGCCATACAGAAAGAGACATGGAATTTTGGCTTGCTTTGCCTTGGCAAAAGAGAGTCTGAAATTAAATTGAATAATGTGGTGTTTAATGAATATATCATGGGAGATGGGCCAGTATGTCTGAAGGAGAAAAGCTGGTTAAAGTAGCAATGTTGACACCAGAATAAATGTATCTATATTAGCTAGAAATGGATGTAGACTCAAATCCCTGATGTGACATGGCACACTGCAGTATCCTGGCCCCAGGCCTCATCCTCAGCAGTTCCTTTCACTGATGTGTCCCGTGTTTTCATGGCTCTGCCTAAAACCCACACTTTTTGAGAGTTAGGCCAGTCTACACAATCTCTGTTGTCCTTGAAGAAGTAGCCCTAGTTGCAAAGCAAGGACCATTTTTGTCACTCTGTCTATCAAATGACATAAAATGCATTTGGGCAGAAGATAATTTCAGAGCAAAAATATCAAGAGCATGCAGTAACTTGTCTGAGCATTTATGCAATGCAAATAAAAATTTCATTGGAGAGGAAAACAGGATTGCTTTTCATATTATTTCCTTTTGTTTGTTTGTGTCTTTTTCTTAAACTAAAAATATTTTTCCTCTCATTTGAGTAATCCTGAATACTGCACTACCACCTGTGACAGTTGTAACCATTACTTAATAACAAAATAAAGAGAAGGTAATAACAATGTCAAACAGCTGCTGAAAGTATAAAGAAAAAGAAAAGAGAGTTCTTTGACACAAGATGAGTATAAACAAATGAGTATTTCTTGTTTCAATATGTATTTTAGAAATGACCTTTCTTCTTCCAAAGTTGTATCTTTGCTCTTGTTGTCCCAGAAGGCAATATCAAAAAAGAGCTGCAAAATAAATCAAACTATCTTACAAGCCAGTAGGAGAAAGCCCTCAGGTTTGAGTCCTCCCTTGCTAAACCCCTGCTAAAACAGGGTTAAAAACTCTTCATATCAAAAGGAAGAGAATATGTAACTGCTCTCTGCCAGCTATAACACAAAACTAGACTTTCAAAAGCTGTTTATCATTAGCATGGATGGGGAAAGGAAAGAAGAAACTTTGAGAAATCTCTGCAAGCAGATTTTAACTTTTTGTAATATATAGGACATTCTTAATGATTCATTAACTAGTTTTCTACTGTAGCTTTTGGTCTATACCTCACCTTAAGCAGTTAACTACAATTAGAGATCTGAGGACTTGATGGGAAACAAATGCCATGTTGTGAATAAGAGGAACATAGCCCTTAAGACTGTGACCACTCAAAAAAATTACAGTTATTTCTACTTTTCATAAAATACCATATTTGCAAGATGTGAATATCCTGACATGTCAAACATTTTCGTTTTTATGACTCCCAAAGGCAGTCACATTATAATGACTTTTAATTTAGCAATTAGCCTTAATTATGTCAGAATCTCAGCTAGAAAATTAAGCAACCACAAAATAAACATGGGAAGGACCCTGCTGGCAGAGCGCATCCAGCATGGTTTTTTCTTGGATTCAGTCTCCAATCTGGCTTCACAGGCCCCTGTTTCCAGTTGAAAAGGCTATGGAGCCTTGCAAAAGCAAGTTGAATATTCCTATCTGTCCCAGGCACCAAAGATCTCTAGGCTCCATAGATGGTGTTCTGTCAGGGGAACACAAAATGAGGACTACAAAGCCTACCAAGCTACAGTGCAGCTCCGTGGTAGAGTGCTTACAAATTCATCCTACATACTGACATTAAAACTTCTTCACTCGGGTAAGTGATGCAGATATTCACAGATTTGAAGGCCAGAATGTTTATTTAGCTGACAGCTACAATATTGGTGAGGTATGAGGGTACAGCACAAAGACTGTACCTTTCAGGTGACTTCTAGCTGTAACACATAATTCAGGACATCTAGTTTTTTGAAAGACCAGTCTAAGGTTCCGATACACGAACAAAATGCCACCCAGCACACACTATTTCTTCCCTACAGAGAGGCAGAAAAAAAGAACGAGCCATAGGTAATGTGTATCATTCACATTGCTTAATATGAAGGTAAGTCTACTCAGCACTGAGTGTCTTCTGAACACAAAGACACTGAAAGCTTCAGTAGAAAAACAAAGCAAAATACATTAGTGCTTACACAGTAGTTGAATCTTGGGGTTAAGCCTTCCACTGTGTGTGTACATCTGCCAGATTTACATTGGGTACCTGTGAACAATGGGGTCCCTGTGATGTGTAGAGGCAGTCAGAGTATGGCATGAGATCTAACAACAGTGTGGAGTTAAAATATACCAATATTGCCAAAGGATTCCAGCTTCCTTATAACTTTTGACTTGTCCAATACTCACAATTTCTGCTTCTTTCTTCTCCTGAGACAATGTATGCTGGCATCCAATGCTCAATCATTCCTCTCTCAATAGGCAGTATAATTATCAGACTTTTCCTCTCCAACATGCAGGGTTATCTTCCTGGATTAGAAAGTTGTTCTCCTGTTCAAACATAAATGGATGGCATATTGAACACTGTAGCACAAGATACAAAAGTTGCTAATATATTTTCCCTTTTCACCCATTCTCCCTGTCTTCCTAAATCTTACATTCAGCAACTTGCAGGTAGTAGAATTTAATTACTGAAACACATCAATCACCAGTTTTAGGTCCATTGTGAAAAGCAAATTAGATTTCCTTGTGTAATCCAAAGGCCTTTCCTTTGTTTTGCAATAGAAATGACATAGCACAGGCATGAACAGCACAGATAGGAAAAAGACAAAAGGAAGGAACTGGACTGTGAACATAAAGGACATATTTATACTGATGGACACAAAAACACCTCTGGAATAAGAACTGTATTGGTCAGATATATAAGGGTACATTAGTACATAGGTCAACAGGAGTTAAATGCAGTCTAGCAACAGCATGATTGTAAAAAAAAGAAAAAAGAAATAATCATAGAATCATTTAGGGTAGAAAAAAGAGCTTTAATGTCATCAAGCCCAGCCATTAGCCTAGCACTTCCAAGCCCACCAAACCTGTAGAAACCTCCCTTTACTAGGTCATTGCTTCTCAATGAACATATGAATAGCCAAACTGGTGAGAGCCAAGGCTGACAGAAGGCAAGATTTGAGGTTACAGCTGCCCTAAGGGGTTTGACCAGGAAGAACTATGCAAATGGCAAGACTAAACTACAGCCCTTCATTACACTTCCCCAGCCACCACCTATTTTCTGGCCTGGGCTATGTCTGGCTACTGTGTATTGTATATTCCCCAATGTATTTCTTTTCCATTAACCTAGTCTCTCCTAGTTACCCCCTAAACCTTTAATATTCACTGGATCCTTTGGCAGGCAGTGTCACTGACATATCACCTACTGCATGAAGAATAAACTTCTTCTGCTAGTTTTGAAACTTGTTCCTACTATCTGACTTTGATGATCCCTAGTACTCATAGTGGAAGAGACAGTGAACCATCAACTCCCATCCAACCTCTCCACCTCACTCCTGATTTTATAGCCTTCTAGTATGTCCCCTGTAATTTGTCTCTTTTCCAGAAAGAAGAATCTTAGCTTACTTAGCTATTCCTTGCACAGCACACGTCCCATATATTGATAGCCCTTGACAATCAAGGACAATTGAACCTTTTTCCAGTTCTACCTATATTCTTTCTGAGATGAAAAGACCAGAACAGTATAAAGACACAGACATGCCATGCATTTATATAAAGGCATAATGAACTCTCTTTTGTTCTCTATTGCTTTACCAATAGTTCCTAACATTTGCAGTTCTGTTGTTGTTGTTGTTGTTGTTCAGTGCTGAGCACTAGGCTGTCATTTTCATGGAATTATCAATTGTTTCCCCAAAGTCTCTCTCAAAACTGGCAAAAGCTAGGTCGGAACCCCTCATTTTACAAATGAAATTTGGGTGATGGCTTTCCTACATGCATCACTTTCCTTTGACATGCATTTAATTTCACCATCTATCCCGGCTGTGCAAAGCCACTTTTTCATTCTGAGCTGTCTTTTCAGCCATCTTCCATTTTTAACCATGTTTAAATAGCTGCCAGAAGCACAACACACCAGAGCCTGCACATGGAAGCTGATATCTCCTACCCTCCACTCAGCAGGACACCTCCAAATTGAGGTGTCTTCCTGAAACATCAGCAGGAGGAAAGATGGAATCTCAGGAAAAAAAAATAGACAGGGAAATACAGGAATGAAGCTGAAAGAACTTTTTCTCTGTCAGTAATTATTAATGCACCTGGTTTTGGGGATCTAAGTTGTAACTTGTTCAGTTGTTTTATAAAGGTGGTGAAATTCAGCATCTGTATGTGCATGTGGAAGCCTTGTCTAAGGTCTAGAAATCAAAAAGAGGGAAAAAAATTTAAAGGTTTACAGCAAAGTTTCCTCTGGACATACCTAGCCCATGCCACAGCTTTCCTTGTAAAACTTGATAGTGTCTTTTATTGAGATTAGAGGAAGTGTTTATTACACAGTTCTAAATTGAGAGTTTTTTCAGCTTCAATAAAGTCTACAAGATTGCTAAGGAATACAGAGAACAGAAAATTTCAACTTGTTTAGTCAGATTTTAGTGAGCAGACAATGTCATATACAATTTTATAAGTTTGCATAAACTCAGAGAAATTCGGATCACACAGACCTATCCCAATACCCAAATTCTGTTTGAAAGCATGATCTGGTTTCTGGTCCTGATTTTATGTGTTGCATGCAAAGATATTACCACTTACCTAATGTTTTTCTTTTTTTTTTCAGAAACATCAGATGTTTCACCCAAAATACCTGGGAAGGGCATGTTGGAGGTTTATTTCCCACTGTTGTATGCATACTTATTTTCCCTATATTTTGGCTCCAGATAAAGTACCTCCACAATAAAATTCCACCAGCTTTGTGACAGAGCTTAAATGTGACAGTTCAGACAAAGAGAAATACTTTGCAACACAACAACGGTTGCAAACCAATTTTTTTACCTAGCATGGCTGTTTTAGCCAAATTCCATGGGGCTCTTCAAAATACCTTCTTCCCCCTGTCCCATCCCCCACGTACTTCACAGGGTCACTTAACATTTCATTTGCCTTGAGTTATTATAGTGGCACTGCCCGCTGTTACAGTTTACTTCATTTCATCTTTTTTTGCAGCTTTGCTGAACTCTCTCTTATGAACCCAAGCACCAACTATTGCAAAGTGCTTAGGGATCCATCTGCTTAGCACAGTAGATATGCAGGATCACTACCACCACCAACAAATAAAAGCATTCAGATTCCTCCCAGAAATAACTATGCTTATTTTGTCTAGAGCCCACATTCAGAAAATAAGATGGCACATTTTGTGATAATACAAGCATGCATTGTGTTCTTAGGTCAGGGAACAAGTGATGCAGTCTGGGAAGTCATCCCAGGAGCTTCCTGTACACAAAAGGTGGCAGGGCCCCAGAGGGTGGCAGGGCAGGGCTTTGCCAGCTGTAGTCCATCCCAGAGCCTCAGCAGGGACAGGGCAGCTGGGGAGTGGCCACGGGAAAGCCCAGCCCAGGAATCAGGCATCTCCCTGGGGCAGGGCTGATGGCTGGACGGGCTGTTTGGTTGAACTGAAATGTGGTCCTGGGCCATGAGCAGGGTTGGAAAACCCCCAGGAGATGCTGGCATGAACAGTTCCATCACATTAGTGCCCTCAGACCATGGCAGTGTGCCCTTGGGTGAACTCCAGCTACATCCTTCCTTTGCTGTCTTCATCTTCCCCCATGCCCCTTTTAAAACTCTTGGGAACTGGTATCAACAGGTGGCAGCATATTAATATACCTCCTGGGGTGTCGGTAGGCCAAGCTTTAAGTGGTGCATGACTGAGTGTTTCAGAGTCCTGGCTGCATGTTCTGATATTAACTGTGTTTGTCATGCTACGTAAGGGCCATGATCAGCAACTGGCCTCAGGCAAAGGGAAAGTAATCAGTCTTTTGGAAAACTTTTCCAGTGGCTGCCAAGAATTTTCTGCATGAGGAAGCCTATTAACGAGCATCATGTGAGAGAGTGTTTACAGAAAGTCAGAAAATGCTGACCCAGGATGAGGAAAATGTCTCCTCTGCGTAGTTTCACAGCTGAATAACTCTCTGATATTTCATTGAAGGGATTTATAGGTAAGAGTTACAAAATAACTGCACAAAAATGCTTTTAAAACATGTTCATACCAACAACAGCCTGGCCCTGTATGGCAATATTTGAGCAGAGATTACATTGCAAGGGACAAAAGAATGTTCCTGGGGTGTAATATCTGTGCAAAGTAGGGTCTCAAAGGTCAGGTGGAGCATCTGACCCCAAAGCTCCTTACTCACAACCTCACCTTGTGACTGAGCCAGTGCAATGACAAGCCTGCAAAAGCCTTGTGCACAAGTTAATTTGATGTGCTCCTAAAGGAAACTCAAAACCTCCAGTCATGTCATAAAAATAAACTACACCATTACGAATGGTAGATATTATTTATTACGCAGAAGGAAAAGGTCATTTTAAAGTCCTTTTCCAGTGGCTTTGTCAGAAAAGCAAATATTCATATAAACTATGTCTTTTAATTCTGTTGCAATTTTGGGTTTTTTTGGCTATAAATCAATGTTCAGACCTCAAATATGGGATATAAGCATGTAGGCTGACAAGGTCATTTCCCTGACAAATATATATATGTAAGAGAATTCTTCTCAAACCAAGTAGTCACTAATGACATCAGTTCAACTATTTTCTTGTGCTTGCCTCTAGACTTTCAAATGACTAAAGCATAGCAGCTTCTCAGGTGATTGCAAGTTGGCTGCCCTAAGCCTGTCACCAGGGATTTACAAAACCTGTGGTGGAGCAGTGAGGATGATTTGCCAAATGATATTGAAGCATTTATGTCACCTGTGTGATCCCTATTTTGTCACTAAGCTGTTGTAGGCGCAGGCTTCCTGCCCCATCTGCTGCTATTTGTGCACAACTGCTGAGAATTTTTTTATTAGTTTTATTTAAACCCAAAATAAAAAAAAAGGAGGAACCCAACCCGTTGTGACAGAAGAGATAGTCCAACTTGTTGCCACATGACACACCTGAAGTTAATACTCAGCATTGCTGCTTTGAAATAGTGACATTTCCATTAAAAAAGCTAGTAATCAAATCATCCTGAACCAAACAGTCTGCCTTTGTAACTGAGATTCTATCTACAATGGCATTTAACATAAACTGTAAACACAGAAAATTAATTTTTCTTTTATGTATTACCTTGTGCTCTAAGCAGATAAATTTCACAAGGTTGTATGTTTTATCTCTCTTTCAAACTTCTCCACTTTGTGCCTGTCTGTGCCTATGGAGACTTACACACAAATCCTTGGGTATATGCTCTACGTACCCATAGCATGGTGATATTATAAAGGAAGTTTCAGAGCAGTTTAATCTGCATTCTTTACCCCTGCAGGTGAGCTCTCCCAGCTAGTTGTGCATGATCTCCTAATATACCCAGTTTTCATTCCAAAAAGTCAGGAAAAAAAAAAAATCCAGACAAATATTCCTGCTTTTCTCAAAAATGATGAATCTGAAATTTTACCCAAAAAGTATACTAGACTGAATTTTGCTTGGGTTTTGTTCTTGATTTAGGTAAATAAAAAGATACCAAATTCAATTTTTTATGGAAAAAAGGAATAAACTAAATAATAGAACTGCACAGAACTGTGTTTTCCTGACCTTTCTTATGCATCTACTGATGGAAAACAGTATAAATTACCTACATCCCCCACTGGCCATGCAGACAGTGAGTAGTGTTTTGGTAGGCAAGTAGCCATATGCTGCCCCAGCTCCTCCCAGAGCTGTGAAGGCAGAGATGACAGAGTCAATGGCTCATGGGAACACATTCTCAGTGGAAGATGAATCCTTTAACCCCTTCTGAAGACAGGTGTTCACCAGGTACCAGGCTGTGTCCCCTGCTCTGCTGAGGGTTGCACACCCCAGGGTGGTTCTGTTAGATAGCCAGGCAGAGCTGAGCTCAGAATTACAGTGTTGGCTGTGGATAGGCCCATCTGGATCTCAAATATCTACAATGGAGACTACACAGCTTCTCTAGGGAAACTCTCTGTCCCACTGCTTGCTTGTATGCATGGAGAAAAAGGGTCTAAAGCACAGACACTTGTGGCAGTGTCTTCCCCGCAGAAGCACTTATGTAAATGCTGTCAGAAGCTGAGATGCCCTTTCCATCTAGTGTCCTCAAAAGTCACATTCTAACCAACCCATTTGGCATGTTCTGGACTGAACAGCCCCATGACCCCTGTGTGGCAGCTTTTGGAGATCTGTGGCCAACAGCTGAGCTGTGACAAAAGCTCTTCATACCCTGCACAATGATTCTGCCGCCTGAAACCCAAACGTCCATTTAGAGGACAAACTTCCTGTTTCTTCTTCTACTGTCACCATTTCGCTTTCTTGCTAAAGAGGACAGGGTCAGTGGTCATCACATCTGAAAAAAACTCAGAGATTTTGGTGCTGAAGCAGTTAAACGAGCAAGGCCAAGATCCTTGCCAGGTAAAACTCGGTTGGTTAGAGTATGGTGCCAACAAGGCCAAGGTCGTGGGTTTGATCCCACTATGGACCATTCACTCAAGAGATGGATTCAATGATCCTTGTGAATCCCTTCCAACTGAGATTATTCTGTGATTCTGTGAGCCTTGGCCAAATTCCGAGCAGCAAATGAGATTTTAAAGGTGTTAAAGTTCTGCTGAAGAAGTACAGCGAGCACAGAGGTGATGTTTAAGGACATAGGCTGTGAGAGTGATAGAAACTTGCAGGCTGCAATGCTCAGTGCAATAGATGTATTTTCTCTGCTTTGGAACAACAGCTGAGCACTGTAAGAGAGACTCCCTAGAACTATTTGTCACAATCTTGGCAAGACACAACTGAAGGAGACTCACAAGAATATAACTGACCTTTTGCAGCCAAGACAACACGAATGCATGCAATGCAATTACCTTGTGTTATAGTGACGAAAAAAATTTCATTTCAGCTCTGGACCCAGACGACAAGTGTTCCAATACTTGATTTTTTTTCCCAGTAGTGATGTAGAGAGGAAAACTCTGAGTCATCCAGACAGGAAAGAGATTAATAATATCCACCTTGAACTCTAGACAATGATGAGAGCTTACCAACCTAACGTTAAGAAGAAAAAGTCTGTTTGCTTCCTGTAAAAGTAGGGTGGTATTTTGCAAGAAAAATTGGAATGCAGGATACAGAAGCCATCCCCAGCCTACCTCACTTGTCAGTTATTACACAGCTATATCTTCCAGAGCAACTGGTTTCAGTCATTGTCAGAATATCAGAATAGTAAATCCTCAGCTTGATTCAGTGTGGCATCTCTCTTACATTTGAGACACACTGCAGGGCAGGCAGATCTATATGAATGTTGGTAACAGCAATCTTTTTCTCTGTACACACTCTGTCACAGGGGCTTGAAAGCGAATCACAAAGCAGAACTCTGATGGACCTGTTGGCCAATATGAGAGCAATTCTGCAGGCAGCTTTGCTGTATACCTCTCCTACTGATCAAGAGGGCTGCTATCAGGCACATATTTTGCAGCATGTATGGGTTTGAGATGAGTGCTTGCATAGGTCTTTGTTGCTATTTAGTTTCCTTCTGATTCTTAGAATTAGAAAAAGTTCAGAAAAAGTGGATTGATATAGTTGCTAGAGCACAGAGCAAACAAGGTTTGCCCAAGGTCAGTTCTCACAACCTGTGCCTTCCAGTGAAAGCCAGACAGTTACCACTGAAACAGTTGAATGTGTTCCATTTTTTAAAGGATTGGACAGGATTTTCAGCATAGAGAGACTGATTTGTCAGTGGGAACCACACTTGCAGCATCCCAGATTAACTGGAGCTCTTGTATGTGTGCAGAAGATATGAAAATGTGCAGAAAGCATTTTCTGAAAGGCTTGGATTTCCAAATGCAGAAGAAACAAGCCTGAGAATAACACAGGTCCAACAAACTATTGACCTAAAAGTCTGAGATGTTTGTGGTATTCAAAAGGAAAAGAAAAGCAAAGAAGCCTTTCCCCATTAGAATTTCTAGACTACTTCTGTAAGTCGTGCCCAACTGAATTCTGAAACAGAAATGCCAAATGGTCTCATGGTTCTCGTGATTCTCTCCATTTTAGGATCAGAAAATCAAACTCAGCCTGTGGAAAAGAGTCTAGTGAGCCACCCAGGGTGAAAGGGACACCCAGCATGGGGGCTGAGCCTGAGCTTTGTGGCTACTGTACTCCTTTCGCATCCAAAGAAAAGGAAGGATTGTAGCAAAAAGAGGGGTTACCAGAAAACCTGTATCTGGAAGCTCTCGCTCTCTTAAATCAGCCTAATCCCTGCAGGATCAGTGAGAGCAGTCAAATAGTCTTCAGGACATGCTCAGTGCCTGATCTGGAGCTGTCTGTGTAATTCCTGCCCATTAGCACTCCCAAACCCCACTGAGGTATGATCTGTCTCATTTGGGTAAGTGCTAACTGCTGCCCCTTGGTCACATCATCTGTTACTCCAATGCACACTGCAATCTTGAGCTTTATTTGAGATATTTAGGGGTGGCTGCAATCCATATATGACTCACTGATTATATGAAAGCATCAGTCTACCCTGTATGGTCTCTGGGTTAAACTGATCCAATCCAAATTACATTTAAACAGATTCAAATGCACAGCTCTTTGCTCCAGTACAAATGAATAAAATTGAAATAGTGCCTAACATAAAGGAACTGCTCTTGCCAGATTCTTTAAAAAGGCCATGCTTGATGCTGATTTTATCTCAAATGTCACACTAAGAAGCATCTAAAAGGAATTCAATTTTAAAAAATGCTCTGAGTTTTGAATGTATTGAAATAAAGCACTCACACCACCGTAGTCCAGAAACAAGTAATGGCCTGAACTTTCTGCACCATCTTGAAGAATTTGAAATCTTCATTAATTCAGCAAGACAGACAAGGAGCATTTTAGACTATCCAGTTAGAAATGCCTCCAAGACAGGCAGTGCTGGGGTCTGCATGGCCAGGACAGCGTAAACTGGAGATGAAGTGTGACCAGGGATGGCAGTGCTAGAGCAGAGAGGAAAAATTACTCCCCCATTCCACCCCAACTGTTCTTTGCTGGTAGAGACCAAGTCATGGTATTTGCCATTCTAAGAGTTATTACTCTGCTTATGGACAGACAAGCTAGATACAGCCAAAAATGGATAACTCTATTCATTTTGTCTTTGCTTTTGTAAACCTGTCCCTTATGCAGAAAAACAATTCAATAGAATTTACCCCTTGGAAGGCATAGAACAAAGCCATTTCCAAATCATAGGAAGGCTGCAAAACTTTTTTAAAGTCTTTGTAGAGCAAAAGTAGAAAACCAGGGGGGTGGAAAAGGTTTACATACTGCTGAACAGAGGGCAAAATTAAACTGAATGAAGAAAATTCCTGGAAGAGTCAATGCACTCTCTCTGAAGGATCAAATATTTTGGTTCACTTCAGCTGTGTGTTTATGTTACTATTATTTCCTAAGTTCACCTTGGTAAAAACTGACTGTCTTGATACAATGAGAAACAATTGAGCAGGATAAAGTGAAAGAGAATGAACAATGACCTTTCCTTCTGCAGAGCCCATTGCTGAGAGAGGCAGGAAGAGATCTATCTGGTAATGTTTATCTGACTAAGGCAATTTGCTGGATGATAGCTTTCCCCATAAGATCTAAGGACAAAAATGGCATAATATCAACTCACAAGGGACACACTAATATGAGCCCTAAAATGAAGCCCTCTGTGCTGAACCAACTGTATATTTCATATGTAAGCCATGCCATTGAGATGTTTAATGTTCCTCCGGAGAGCAATAGACCAGTGACAAGAAAAATAAACAAGAGCTAAAGATGAAGATGTCCTTGAACTGAAAGTGCTTCACTTTAGGAAACCCAGTAAAGTGAGCAAGAAACTGTGAAGCATAGTTGCATTAAAACTGGCAATATTTTTTGTGTCTTCAGTGGGATGACTTGGGTATTTTATACAGTAGGTCTCCATGCATTTATGAAGACAGAAGTTTCAGCTCACTCTGTCCTACTGAAAGGTAGAACTCTAACTCCTGATGAGAAAAAATCCTTTTGGTGGGAGTGAAGTTTTAACCTGTGACCTTGTGTATCTGTTCAGGTATCCACTGGGCTGCAGTGCCCCTCTCTCCTTTCCCCCTCACGCATATGTTCCCTGACATTTCAGCACATCAATAAAAGTGTTGTTGAATCTGACTTTTTCCTTTAGAACATTTGATTTTTAACCAACAATTGCTTTGTGAGAAAAATCCCTGCAAGCACCACATGAGATGTACTAGCAATCAGGTTAATCTAATAAATACCTTTATCCTCATGCAGTTTGTGGCCACAATATCCCAAGCTAAACAATCTAAAAATACACCCAAAGGTTTGTTGACTTTGTCTTCAAATCGCTGCCTAAATGCATCAAGCCACTGGATCTGGAACAAATATAATTAAGTGAGCAGAAGTGCAAGGGTATGGCTGGTTTCATAAAGCATGTGCACAAATTAACACATATAATGGCATCTAACCTCTAACTGGGGTGAAACGGTGAAACAGTGAAACACAAAACGTCCAGAAGCATAAAATTATATAGTTTATATAACAGCAAGGTCTTCAGTGAAACTAGTTTCTTTGAAATTGCAGAGTGAAAATGCATTTCTAAATATTAAAAATTATCTAGGACAGTAATTTCTTTTCTCTAAATTTTGAGATTTCCATAAGTACTTCAGCATATCCGATCCAAATTTATTAGAGCTTCCCATTCCATGAGGTAAAATATATCCCCATTTCTCTTCTATACTTAGAAGTCAAACAGAAGTCAAAGTGTCAAGAGTAGCTTGAGTAATAGAAAATTCTTTTTTTTTCCTGTTCTGATTTTAAACTTGGAACTTGTGGCTATTTTTAAAATTAAGATATTGATCATTATTTCCAATCAGTCATGCTACAGTCCTTATTTTCATGCCAAGGTCTTTAAGTGTGTCGAAAAGTAATCTGCACTATTACTTTCAATTACAGTTTAATAATTTATGAAATTACTTAGTATCATACCTGCAATATGTCAGACAGGCTTCATTACATTGCAATGAGGTCTGATTTAACACAGACATTATTGTTGCTGTTAAGGGTTTGTGGGGGAAAGATTCCTGCAACTGTATTAATTTTAGCCATTTTAGACTAAAATAAGCAGCTACAGATAAATGACAACATACAGTGAGGTACTTAAGTATACCTAAGACTATGCTGTCTCCTAAATGCAAATACTTGTCTCTTGGAATAGTTCCATGTTTTGCACTCAGTTAGGAAAATATTCTCCTAATTTTTTACAGCAAATTGTTTTACAAGCAAGGATGATCTGTGAAAACTCATGAGGGAGGTAAGGACTTGCATAACATTCCCTGGCAGCCAGGATGTGGGCAGCTTAACTAGCACAGAAACTCCTTGGAAGTGTTGATAAGGACATCATCTTCATACAAAGCATGCACAGGTCTGGCCCCCATGTTGTGGTTACACTGACAGGTGAGTTTATGCCCCTGATGTAGGAGACTATCAGTGGTACAAGGCGAAGCAATGTGCCAAGTAACAAGGAAAAAATATTCAGCTCAATTAAACATTGAAGAAGACAGCATTTGAGAAGAAAGCACATAAGACTTTTTCTTTGACGTTAGTTCTCAGACTTACCTTTAGGTGGCCATTACCGAGGATTTGCCAACTTTGAGATCAGGGGTTACTCCAGATTTTGAAATTAACCGAATAAAACAGGTATAGGCATGTCCTGTTTTGTAATGGAGCATGAAAATCTGCAAACATATAGTTCAACCTAAAAATTTCACACTGTTTATAAATTTGCATTTGGTTTTCATGTCTGATATGAAAAGCTATTTTTTCAGGTCTCACTCTTCCCACAAAAATCAATCTAATTTTCTTAATCATGTGTATAATGCCTGGCCAAGGAAGGGATGACTTTCCTTCCTGCAGGTATTTTGGGCAAAAATAAAGTAACAGAAACAAAGCAAAACAAAACCGTATTTCATTTATCTGAGATTTCACTGGAACAGAATTAAACCAAAATTTAACCTTCCCAAACAATTGAAAACAGCCTTTACTCCAAGGTTAATACTTCTGATTGCAAGACCATGCTGTAATATTCTCTTTAGTTTGTATTTGGTACAGCTCCAAGTGCAACACATTGAAGAAATAATCAGTATAATTCTTTGCTGCTGTTTTCAGCTGATTAGGAGTTTTTTCCTGACTCAAATACTGGTGGCTGAAGATGCTTTGAGGCTTCAGTCCAAAGGACCATTGGGGTGCTGTGCTCTTCAGGAGCCACAACAGCCTGGCAAGATGGAAAAGGTTAACTGAGGCTTCTGCTGGGGAGGGAGATGAGAGACTGGCATGTAGAATTAGAGTAGGAGCAAATGTAAGGGGGAAAATGAATCACAGTATTGATGTCTGGAAAGAACAATATTATGACTATATGGATTTAATGACTGCTGATATCTAGTTCAGTGACAGATAGTCTCATCTACAGGGACAAAAGTACACAGCGTGCTTCGAGGAGACCTGGAGGCAATCCTTCAACTCAAATCCCATGATAGGATAATGTGCTATGGCTTCTTTTATGCTGGAGGTGGCATCCTTTCTAGATCCCTTCTGAGTATGTCAGTCGATGATAACAGCATAATTTGCCTTAGAAATTTTAATTCCCCACACACACACCCTTTTCCTTACAAAGAAGAAAAGCATGAACAATTCCTTTGAGCTGTCCTGAATAAATACTTTAAGAATATTAAAAATGAGAAGTGGATTAAAGCTTTCTGAGTGAATTCCAAACCATGTAGGGTGCTTTGCTAATTTTAAAAGGAGGGATGTTATAACCTCCAGCGTTCACACTGTGTGATAGACAGGCATTACCACCGTTAAAAACAGGCAGAGTATATCTGTGGCTGAAGCCAGATGTATAATCTCTTCTGGAACAACATCTGCCTGTCCTTCCTTTTTCATACGGAAAATTTAGTGAGGAGCAGGTAAGACAGTTCTGTGACATCACAGTTGTTCTACAGGAACTCCTGGATGTCATTAGCTGTTGCACTTTGTTTCCCTGTATTTTATATTCAGCATGCATTAGCAGTTGCTTGTTTTGAAGTTCTCCAGGGTATTCTACATCGAAGTTGCCTGGTAGCAGAACAATCTGTGTTCCTCAGATATGCAAGTGACTAATTTTCCATCAATCAGAGATGAGACTTAAATAAATAAAGGTACTTCATGGGGCTGCTGTGCCTAATGATAAGCAATTATATAAAGTCAAATTAAGGCAGTTCTTTGTGAAGGTCCTGTGAAATTGGTTAAGCAAAAAGAATAACTGCACCATTTCAGTGATTCATCCTATTGCTCATTTCAGTGGGAGCATTATCTCAGTTAACTGATGCAATTAATATGAAAATGAGGAAATCATTGTTTAAGGAGATGAGGAGAAAGAGGGGGTCTTAATGCAGCAGCAGTGGAAAAAAAGAGTCCCAGAGATGGAAATTTGCATAGGTCAATGGTAATGTAATGCATTTAGCACATATTCAAAGCTTAACTTGCATAGTAATACAGATCCATTAAATTCTCATTATGATGACCTGTGTCCAACACAATTCAATTTTTCTGAATCCTAATGATAAAAAGTTAATTATGTAAGGTGAAAACCTTTTGTACTTGGTCTTAAAATAAAGCATTGAAAGGGCATTGAGACTATCTTTTAGATATGGCAGGTAGTTTCACTTCTGCTTAATTCAATATTTTATTAACCATGATAAAATTTGAAGTTTGGCTTCTGTGTGCACCACAATTTTTTTATGTAGTCAGTGTCAATAAATAAACCTTTGTCTGTAAAACCACAATTTAGTGCTAGTCATCTTCCACTTACAAGCTCCAGTTACAGATTGCATTTCCAGTTTATCTGGTTTTCCTATTTTTAGTAACCAAAAAGCATATCCAAATTTGGGAAAAGAGGAGAGAAAAGATATCCTTTCCCTCTTAGCACTGTATACACATTCCACCTTTTGTTTGCTAGACGTGTCTTTGGGCCAATGACGTGGTAGAGTATATGGTCTCCAGCAGATGTTTCTTCTCATTACCTGATTTTGCTTCCCACCACAACTACATGTGGAAGATAGGAGTCTGAGATTATCCCTTCTACTTTTGCCACATTCACAGGTAATGGTCATCCTTTGACTTACTCATCCAGGACAGGGAGCAAATGTGCCAGCTTCCTGGTGCACTGAATCACACTTTGTATTAAGTGGAAGGTGCAGGGATATGCTAAAATCAGATCCAACAAGGCAAGCTGCCATGTGAACAGGCTGTTCTTCTGAAAAGACAAGCATGCCAGAGTGGCACCTTCCTTACTCCTTCACATTAAAGCCACCATATATCACTCAAGCCATGTCAGGTTGTTTTAAATTGTGATTAATTTGCATTTAATAAAATTCTAAGGCACCTTTATTAACATCTGTGCAATGCAAGACAGGCTTAGTGCAAATGAAAGCCAAGTCCTGTGCTTGTTATTCTCCTTGTCAGGTTCTTTCATCCTGAAATTTGCATTATACTTACAGTACATGACTGGTGTTTGTGGAGGTGATCCAAGTCATGACTTTAGCTGCCTAACACCAAGCCAGAACTGAGGATTGATTTGACAAAATGCAGACACCTGCAGAGCAGATGCCTGTACCTGAGCTTGTCACACAGGGCTCATGCAGGCAGTGAAGACCCCCAGCCTCAACACTTCACAGAGCAGATGGCTGCATGTGATCCTGGGCATGAGCTTGGCCCCAGAGATGCAAAGCTACCTGGAAAACCCAATAACTCTAATTCTCTAAACCCAAGCCAAGATCCAACCTTTGTTGTTTAAATTCACAATAGTTTAAATTGCCACAGTCCCCTGAGCATGCCTAAGTTCTATTTTTTATCTCCTTTAGTGCTTGTCTGAGTCCCTCTGGAGGTGATGGACATTCCAGGGAATGAGTTAAGCTTTCCCAGACAGCACGAGACTAATTCAGCCCCTGCCCCAGCATACACACATGTATGAAAAGGGATTTTCCCTGTGCACAGAATGGGCATCTGTCAGAGCAGGACCAGTGCTGGAGCAAGGCAGGGCTCACCTCTCCCAAAATTTTGCCATCATATACCATGATTCAGTTTCTTAGCACCATGCAGGAGCTGCACTTCTAAAGTTATTTCAATACCTTTAAAAGCAGATGACAAGGGAAAGTGCCAGATTCTGCACCTGGAACAGGACAACCCTGGATGTACATACAGACTGGGGAATGAGATGCTGGAAAGCAGCAGTGCACAAAGGGTCCTGGGGGTCCTGGTGGATGGAAAGTTGAACATGAGCCAGCAGTGCCATGGCAGCCAGGAGGGTCAACCCTGTCCTGGGGTGCATCAGGCACAGCATCACCATCCAGGCCAGGGAGGGGATTGTCCCTCTCTGCTCTGAGCTGGGGCAGCCTCACCTCAAGTGCCGGGGCAGTTTTAGGTGCCACAATATAAGAAGATGGTGAAGGACCTTGAGGGGAAACCACATGTGTTGGTTTCAAACAGATTTGGGAGAAAACTTCCCACGGGGTCCCCCTCCCCCAACCGGTTCAGGAAGAAAGACTTCCTGAGGGAGAAGTGGAAAAGACCTGTTTATTACACAGGCAAAACACTCCCCAGCACAATACCCGATGACAAGAGCCTCGTGCCGCTTACGGAGGGATAACAAACTTGGAAAAGAGCAAGTGTCCTCTTGCAGATGTTACTGCTGCCCGTCTCCGCTGGTGCTGGGAGGAAAGGGAGTTGTTATGCAGGGCTGGTCCTGGTGGGGTGGGTCCCCTGTGGAAGCCCCCGGCGCTTTCCCAGGTCCCCAGTCTGGAGAGATCGGTACAGTTCCGAGGAGAGGGAGAGAAAGGAGGAAAAAGGAAAAAAAACCTTCTAGCTATTCTATAGATCTAACTATGCTAGCTCTAAGTTACTACTAACTACTACTCTCCCGGAGAAAACCAGCTTCTTTTGTCTTGCGGATTCCTCTCCCGCTTCAGTCTCAAGGTCCATCCAAGGAGCAGAGCTTTCCTGGGGAAAAACAAACTGCGCCTTCCCCCCCGCCACCTTTACACCCAACAGAGGATTGAGGGATAAACACATCACCCTAGGACACCACACCAGGAGCAGCTGGGGTCACTTGATCTGTTCAGCCTGGAGCAGAGACTGAGGGGAAACCTTAACCCACTCCACAACTTCCTTGTGAGGGGAAGAGGAGGGGCAGACACTGCTGTCTTCTCTCTGACCAGTGACAGGACATGAGGGAATGGCCTGAGTTGTCTCAGGGGAGGTTTAGGCTGGATATCAGGAAAAGATTCTTCACCCAGAGGATGTCTGGGCACTGGAACAGGCTCCCCAGGGCAATGGTCACAGCACCAAGCCTGACAGAATTCAGGGACTGTTTGGACAACACTCTCAGGCACATGTGTAACTCTTGGGGATAGTGCTGTGAAGTTCTGGGAGGTGCACTTGATGATCCTTGTGGGTCTCTTCCAACTCAGGATATTCTGTGATCTAAAAGTAAACAAGAATTAGGTGGCTAAATGTTTTGTTGGGCCAGAATCCTACTAGACAATAATTGATCTCAGAAAAAATTAGGTATCTATTGCTGTCCAGTCTTAGGCATCTAAATACTTTTATAGATTTAAGCATATGTGTTTCAAACTTCTAAATCTTTATGGAAATTTTTCAGACTATATTTTTATGTTTTAAAAAAGGTAGAAGGTAGATATGGTACAAAACCTGAAAGGTTTTACAGTCATTCTTCTGGCTGTTCTGGCTGTTTTCATCAGCCTCCTTTCTGTCAAGGCAGCCATTTGCTGACCCCCATGAGGGTGATTCATGTGTTGCTGGTGAGCAAACAAAATCTAGTTGAAAAATAACTCAGAAAAAAAAAATCACTCATTAATATCTTGATTTTAATCTTTTCTGGTTTGTCATTCCTTGACGTGAGAAAATTAAGATCTGCTGGCTGAAACCATGTGATCAGCCTAGGAATGTGTAGAGAATTATAAGAAATAGTTATATATAATTAATTGTGATTAAACCTAGTAGAAAAATAACTTGTAGATCACACTAATCTTGCTTAGGGCACCTACTTCACAAGTACCACTCTAATTAATAAGCTTCAGTTAAAGAAGAATCAATAAACACTACTATTCATAGAAAATTGATATTGTGTGAGAAGAAAGATTGGATTTAAAATAGGTTGGTTTCCTCCAAGCACAAATTAAGATTCTTTTGGAAAAGAAAAATACCAGGTAGTGACAAATTGAGGAATAATCCAATTAAAATTTTATTGGTTTCATTGTTTATGAAGATCTGACAAAAGCATTTTATCTCAAGCATTGATATTTACCAAAAGAGGAATTCTGCTTCTAAAAATAGAGGAAATCTACTTTTCAACACAAACACTAATGTGTACTGCTAAAATAACCTCTAATATGCCATATGAAGAAAGCAACAAGCAAAAAAAATTCTAGGAAATCCTGGCGACTACATCTGGATAGAAAGAAATTCACAGAGTATGAATGTATGAGACAAAATTTCTGTGATTAGATAAATTTTCTTTACTGTCAGTACCTAACATTAAAAATCCAAGGTATTTCAGAATCAGAACAGGCTAGAGTAGAGATTTTTTTTTTTTTTAAACAAACAGAGCAATATTTTGCCAACAAAAGAAGATACCTGAAACCTGTTCTGGGATTCCTTGTAAAAAGCTTTCCAAAGGAGATATTTTTATAAACCATAAAAATCTTTTTCTTTGTATCATGCTTCTGTGAGCTGCTAGTGTTGTGTGACAACACTGTGACACATCAATATCCAATTTCACTTGCGACCTTGTTGGAGAAGGAGGGTCTGAAACCAAATGCTTTGCTGGTACAGGTGATTCACTAGCCATAAGTTATAAGACTATGAGAAGAGTCTCACAGCCAGAAAGGGAAAGCTCAGCTGTTCCAGTATCCTGATTGCAATCACAGACTGTGGTCAGGGCAGGCAGTTTGAAAAAAAAAAATTCAATTCACTTTTTACACATTTAAAAGTTTCAGGGCCTTTTTGAGCTGGATGGGGGCACTGACATTCCAGTACAATTAGTTCTGTGCATGGGTTGCTTGAATCTCCAGGAATTGGTCTAATCTCTCTCTGAAACACATTTAACCCTTGCAACATCTGGTAGCAAGGAGTTCCTAACCATCTGTGTTTTAGGCTCTATGAGAGTGTCTCTTTCCACCACTGTTTTAGAGTTCTTTCCATTTTCTTCTGCATCAAAGAGATATCCAGGTATCTTTTCTCTAATCACTTTATGGTATACAGGTCAGTCAAGGACTATAGACAATTCCAACATGACAAAGCATTGAGGAAGTTTTCACAGTGTGCCCACAGCACATTGGTTCTTTCATATTCACCACCTTGCACAGTAATCTGCAGTTGTTCTTTCACAGAATCCAAGTCCATCTTTATTTTCCATATCTGTTAAATATCTGTGATCATCAATGACCCCGAATGGATTTGTCTTCCCTAACTTCATGGGTCTGAAATTAATTTGTCCATACTCCTTATCTGTGCTCTGTCTTTAATCAGATAGATGCCTCTAGAGTGGTATTCAGATCACTTATCACAGGGCCTCAGTTTAGAATTAGATTAATTGCTGCCTGTGAATGCCTTTCCCTCTTCATTGATGAGGTGACTGGCTTAGACTAGATACACAGGTTTTGATAGTTAAACTCAGGTGACATGACTCACATGCTGAGTGCCTTACAAAAGGCAATAACAACAGCAAAATCTAAATCAACCTGACATTGCATTTCCACATTGCTACAAATATTAGAAACTGATGTAAAATTTGGTGGGCATGAGCCCACCTTCCCACGTTTCCTTAGCTCCTGATTCTGCTGCAGTGAAATCCACACAGGCAGAATTTTCTAGTGCAAAAGAGGTAATGTTATTATTTATATTTCAGGACCAATAGGACAGACAGATCCTTAGTGTCTAAGCAAATCCTGTGGAACTGCCCTTCTGCCATTTCCTTTAACAACTGCTGTCTGTAGCCCTAACCCCAGACAGTTTGTCCTGCCTGTAGACACAAAGAGTTTGATTAAGCTATTAGAACCACAACTGGATTTCAAACCTCCTCAGAGGCAGATATGGGTCCACAGACTTAGATGAGACCCACTTCTGTTTCTAATGCCATCAGTAAAATAGAGCTGAAAGATGCTATCTCCTATTGCCACTCAACAATGCCAGTCAGTGCCCCTTGGGCACCTCTGCAAGCTCTCCCCTGCCACCTGCCAGTAGGAAATCAAAGCCCTTGCAATCAGTGATTTCCGGGGCAGCATCTTGTATGCCATAAGTAGGGTATCAAGGCTGCTAAAAAACTCAGCTTGCTTCACTAGTGAAGTCCTAGAAAATCAGAGAAGACAAAAATGGCATCATGCCAGACTGTCAGTTCCCTTCTCTGTTTGTTCCCAAGCTTTTGCTGTTGGCAAGAACACATCCCTCTGCTGCAGTGATCCCTGCATAAAATTTAAGAAATCATCCTGGTAGTTTGCTAGACTAAATTTTGCTGTATATTCATACAAGAATGTGAAAAGCTATTTTTGTGCAAAAATCTTGCTCTGTTCTAACTCAACAGAGATGAAGATAGAGAAATGGGGGAAAAGCTGCTGCTGTGGGAGAGGCAGGGGGTCTTAATATTTCCCTTGCACCAGTACAATGCATCTGCTTCTTTTGATAGTTTTAATGCAGCTCCTTCTAATTTACATTGGTGTAAGTGAAATCAAATAAAACCCATTATGCCACTGAACCCAGTAGACGATCAATGTAATGCAGACTTTTACAACCCCAATTTCTTTCTGTAACAGCAAGGAAACAATATGGGCTTACAGAAGGGCCAGGCTAAAGATAAACCTCTCCTGCCTTCTCTTTCTCAGGCTGCAATCATAAGAATCTAAATAGCCATTTGATTGTGAAGACTGAGGTCAAGAAGGACAACAAAAGATCAAATGAGAGCCTAGGAGCTCAACCTGGAGATAATCTTGGAACTGAAAAATGCTCAGTGCACAGAAGATCATCTACCAATTATGCAAAGATATAGAAAATCTGAACATTAAGATTATTTTATTACTTTATTAATAATGAAGTCAAATTGAGTTATAATAAGCTAGAATGTGAAGATGATTTCTTTGTATTGCTAAATGACTTGTTTCAATTTTACTGCTTCAGAATTGCAGTTAAAAATGTACTTCAAAAAGAATAGATACATTTGTATTAATTATATGATAGGGGCACGCTCAAAGAACTGTTAAAATAATGCACTCTAGACTTGCTTCAGACTCTTCTCTCTTGTTTCAGGCTCTTCTTCCTGCCCTTTTTTCTCTATTTCTCCTTTCCTAGCACTGTCATCTTCCTTGTGAGTTGGCAAAACCCCCACCATTTCTGGTGCCAAAATATCGTCTGCAGCTCTGCAAGTTAAAACAGTCTGTCTGTAACTCCTTATTTCAGCACTTTTCTGATCTCTGAAAAAATTAGGATGGATTCTTGTCCAGAGAAGCTGTAGCAGAACTCAGGATACTGCCACTGGATTCAGTTCAGCTGTCAGTTTACCCCAGATGAAAATTGACATTCCCCATTCTCTTTTCTTCTTTGCATTCTTTGGTAAATTTTCACTCTGGTGCTCTATTTAATGCAAGAAGCATTGTAGGGACACTGTATAAAATACATGATGTGACACAAACTATGTTCTAAACAGTGAAGATAGTGATGATCCTTCCTTGACACATATACCCCTGAGACAGTGGAAGTGGCAGTGGTAGAGACATAGAGAAGTCAGCTCCCTGATAAAATAGCTGTTCACTTGTGTTTACAGAGATCCAGTTTTCTGGGGCTGCCAGTGGCTGTCTTACAGAATGAGTTGGCATGAGATGAAATCATCTTAAAAGTTGTGACTTTCACAGATGGCTTGGGTTGTCCTTTTGGACTACGGAGCACAGAGCATCCTAGATGAAGTGGTTTTCCCTAGCACTACAGCCAGGAGTACAAGTAAGGGAAGAAGGTACCTCAGAGAGGGAGGTAGCATTGTGCATGGTCCCCCCAGTCCACAATTTTACCTGTGCAAATAGAGAGAGAGAAAAATCCAGCTCTCCAATGATGAGACCCAAGCATACCAAGGAAAGAGATTTCCTGATTCCCAGACTTGAATTTCTTCTGCAATGAAATGCTGTCTACACTCACAGACTCCTGCTTCTACCTCTGCATTTCACTGCAGATGTTGAAATCACCATTCTGTTTTCACACTCAGAGATGCTCTAATCAATGTCACTGGAAATGTCATTCAACCTTTCAGTTGGATGAAAGGTGATGCTGACATTCTACTTTTCTTAAGTTTCCCAAGAGAACATTTAATCTCTGTGACCTTGCAGATATTTAAGGAACCCTTCACAAGATAACACTGTATTGTGACAGACAGCAGGGACTTTCTCACAGACAGCATTTTGCCAACAGAGACCACAGAAAACATCTGGATTCAGACAGAAAATAGTAATTTAAAAGGAACATATTGTTCATCAGCATCACTCAGTGATATATTATTATTTCTGCCCATTGGAAAAAACATTCTTGTATTTCTCAAGCAAAAAAAACATGACCTATGAATCTGAGAGTGGGAAACTGAGGTGGTAAAAGCACCTCATTTACATAATTTACATATTGCTGAGTGAAGACCAGACCCTGCCCTCCATCTTTACCAGGTTCCTCTTCATAGTTCTTGTCCTTCTGGAAGGAAGGTGAGTGTCCTCTATGGATGTGCTATCACATTCAGGGATCAAGAGGGATGGCAGTCACTAAAGCTGTACCTAAAGATCTGTGGCACAAACTTCCAAGGAAAGCTGCTTTGCAAAGCAATAGGAAGAGATACAGGGGTTAAATAGTAGAGATCATTGGGACCCTCGTGAAGCTGCTTTGGTCGGTCAGGTGTGGGCACAGCAGAAAGCAAAATAAATTAAAATCTTTCAGCTGGAAAATAAATATGAAAGAGCAAGTAAATTTTTGCACTTCATGACTGACTGAGCAAAGCTTAATTCTCTAATTATTACCTCTATTCTACACACTGTGATAAAGAGCAAGTTAGGAGAGATAATCAGGTTCTAAAACACTGTGCCCTCTTGAATTCAGACCAAATGTAACAGTTAGCAATCATTCCAATACTGATGTACTCTCTTGAAAGATCTATAATAATGCAATATTTGCTGTTTTGCAATTTTGTATGTCAGTATCAGGTGAAGAGATGCCTCATTCTTATTTTTTAACCCACTTTTCATTGCTTATTCAAATGGTTCAGCTGGAGAACCATGCACCTATTGCACAAAAGTTTAGTTAAGTATTCTACATTACATTATTCTAAATATTCATATTGTTTTAATTTAATATAAATTCTGCTAATACCACCCAGATGGCATCTTGCATTCACAGCCTTAGTTACATCAATGGCAGATCACATTAGGATTGATCATAAAATCCCCTGGTTTCACAAAAGCACTCTGTACTTGTAGCTGCTCTACAACACAAAAGGAGGGGAGCAGGGAGGTCCTTTTTAGTTTTTTAATATGAAAAGAATAAAAAAATATCAATACAATAACTCTAAATGCTACTTGCAGTCAGATTATGCGTTAATTATCGCGTGACCCCTAAGAGTGCCTGATAACTAAATAACATTCTAATCATTTGTTTCAGCACTTCAAGATTAAATTTTATTCATTCAATACCTGCACTAGATAAAAGAAAAAAAAATAGAAGATATTTGATTTGGGTTCATACAATTAAGAAGGATATCAAGAAAGCTGATCTATTCCTCCTTCTTATCTTGTGCCTTTCTTCATGAAAAAGAAAAGAGCAGCTAAAAAATGAAAGTCTGACTGAATAGCATCTAAACTTAACACAAAGAGGAAGATTGTCAAGTTCACACAGGAGGTTGTCAGCCAGCAGAGTGAGGTACCGCAGCAGCCAGGCAGCAAGTCATCTGGCACAGCTGAATTTTGGAGAGGTGATGCAATTCTGAGCATGAACAAACTTGTTGCCATAGCAGACAAGGTATTTTTAAAAATGGCTGTTACTGTGTGTTTTGTGCAAGGAAAGGGAACAGGGGAGGAAAGCATCTCACCTCAATTGGCATAGGTGACTTGAAGAACGGTTGTCACTTCCAGGAAATGGCCATATAAAGGGTCAGGGTCCCCAGCTGCCTCAGCAGAACCCTGCAAATTGATGGTGTTTAGAGCAGCTTCTTGGTGAGCTGGCTGTAGGAGGAATGAAGTCTGAAATGGCTTTATGAGCACACCAAAAGTGGATTTGCAGATCAGTGCCGCACAGTGCACGTCCCAGTGTTTGACTTCCACTCTACTCAACTCTTGGCTGACCCTATAGGTTCAGCCCTAGCATGAGAATGGGCAAGCTGTATTTTGGGAGAGCACTTTCCAGTTTAGTTTCACTTCAAAGGAACCCATTTTTATACGCCTCGGGTTCACTCTGTGATATTAATCAAAGTGTATGGAATAAAAACAAGTGGGACAAACAAGGTAAAAGGACTTATATGTTTCAGGGGAGACACCTTTTAAATTATTTTAAAAAATAATCCAAACAGCCAAATAAATGATCATGAGTTAGTGCAGTGTTTGGTAGGAAGTATTTCCCATATGTTCCCCTCAGCACAGTAAGAAAGCTTTTTTTAATTTCCCCTTCTTGTTGATACACACTGGTTTCCAGAGTCAGATAACACTGAAGTCTCTACTTGGTCTTTTGCTCAGTATTTCCTTTCACAGATTTCCCAGGATTTTCCTGAACAGAGACTGAAGCAGAGATCCCCACTTGCCCAGGGCCTCCAGCTGTGGAGATACAGACTTTTTTAGAGCAATCCACAACACAGGGAATCAGGAGTAAAACTGAGCTAAAACCAACACAGTGCTGACCATCAGCTCACCCAGTCATAGTGAGGGTTGTGAAGATTTCTCCTGTTGCCTGGGATTACAATACACAAGCCTGGAGCTAAATGTTTCTATCCCATTTGCAAAGAGAAAAAAGCAAGGGCGGTTCCACCTCACAGGATCTGATAATCCAATTAGAGTATCCCTGCAATGTCAAAGAGCCAAGTTCAAACCACTCTTCTGGATGATTTCATTTCTGCCTCTTCTATGATGGGGATTCCTCCTGTGGGAGCTATTCTTTGTGCACACAGCATTAAACATTTAGCAGGGTCTGAGACCTCAGCTTCCTAGATCTCAGCTGAGTACACTTACCAGGGGGATATAGACTCAGTCGGACCAATTATTATTTAAGTTAGAATTAACCTGAATCAAAGCAAGCTGAGCAGCTCCAACAGAAGGGATACCCGTGGAGAATGGCTGATAGCCATTTTCCTGTCATGTGAGACATCAAAGCCTGCTTAGAAAATAGAATTTTGAGTCGGGACTTCCTCTTTCCGGGAAAGCATTGTATCATTTTGGGAGGCAAGGACTGCAATCCACAGGTCACAGGTGATTTTGTATCCCTAATGTCTCAGGAAACATTGTTAAAAAGTGTGTGGGAATTGCTATTCTGAGAAAACAACTGTGGGCCTCCATGGGCAGAGGATGTGTTGTTCCAGGCGAGGTGATGGAGTGTCTGTGCCCAAGTGCTCTCCCCTTCCACATTTTGGGTGAATCTAGCCCTGCTGCACAATCCAGACTAGTCTGCTGCTCAGCAAATAAGCAGAGCAAACAAATTGGACAGAACTCAAATTCTTGCCTCAGTAATGATACAATTCCCCAAGGTTTCTGGTGCTGTCAGTCATTTCAAGATAGCAGGTTTTCAGGACAAAGCAGGCGGACGAATATGACATCAGTGTAAAACCATCGGTACCTGCTTCCTGCTGTATTATTGCAGTGACAGATATGCATTTCTGTCATAAGAAGAGTTGCAGAAACAGACAGGTCATGCTGACAGGACAATATGTATATTTTGTGGGAGAAGATAACAGTGCCAAAAACAGGTCCTGCTATTTCTTTACGTTTGAGTGATTACACAGATAATCTCATGTCTTTTTGAATCACGGTTTACGGGTCGTCACATCACGTGATGATAGCAAGCACTGTGTAGTTCTATCATCCTGGTGGGCATTTTCTCCCTGGCATATGTTAAAATTCAAAATCAGTCCCTGCCCTGTGGGGGAAAAAAATAAAAAAAATCTATATTATGAACTAGAGCTTTTATTTGCCATTATTAGCTGACATTGGAGGCAAGTTAGGAATTTTCAGTGTATGGAATATAACAAATGCACTCACATGTCAGCTCTGCAGTGGAGACAAAACCATTCTGAAAAAGTGCAAGTTCTCCAATGACTTTCTGTTTAATTTATATTTTTTTACTTTAAATTTTTTATGTATTTCCATTTCTCTTCTAAATTTCAGGAGAAAATTATGAAATCACAGAAGGCTGTTGCTTCAGAAATTAGAAAATCTCAGCAGCTGAAAGAAAGAGCTTTGCTGTGTGATGTACTCAGCTTCACTTTCAGAACCAGAAGTCTGAAACAGCGTGCGATGTCTTTGGATGTCTTAGTGCTGTTCATTAAAACTCAATATAAACTTTATCCCATTTTGAGATTCTTCCATATTATGGCTGACTGAGCTATTAGGCAGCTATAAAATCTGACATACAAAATTTTGAGTACTATAAACTACTAGCATATAAAAACTTGCATTAATATAACCAAGGTTACAAACAATAATGCTTAAAAATCAAGAAACAGCAAATTTATAGCAAACTCAGACATTAATTCTCTTCAATTTGCTCATTATATGGATTACAGCACAGGATTTTTCTGCCTGTTATTTTATTCTATCTTTATTCCCAATGATTGCTATAAATTAAGAGCATTACAGCAAATTATCTGTAATCATAAGACTACCTATTTTTCCTTCAAATAAAATAGTATAATCCCATAAATACAGCTGGGTCTGCAGGCGTGCACTTGGTTTCTCTTTTACAGAAAACTCTAATTAAAAAAATCCTAATCCAAGATAGAGTGAAAACCAAAATGATAAGAGAAATTAAATTCTGAAAGAAAATCAAATGGCATGAGTCTTTTAGCATTAAAATTAAACCATTTAATCTGGAATTTGAGTTCCTGAAGGATGTTGCAGTTGCTAGAAGTTAGTGAAAAATGCATTTCAATACACCTAAAAAAGAATCAGGTGAGGTCCATTCAACACAGAGATATCTGCTCTGTCTCAGAGCAGAAAGCTCTGAGAGGCTGCTAAAATGTTCTGTGAAAGCATGCCAAAGTTTCCTGTAAGCAAACAGTTAAATTTTCCCCCAGATATGTGATGTGACTATTGCCAGAGACAAGACACAAAGCTCTAGTATCCCTGGGTGGCATTGGTGTGCTGTTCTCATGGAACCAGGAATGCTGGTCTACCATAACTTTCTGATACTTGACATTTCGTTAAATTAAAGCAATTAGGAGCAAAAAGCAATCAAAACACCGGAGTTGTTCTGTGCTGAGAAGATCGGAACACTCCCTTCTCAATTAGCTTTCCACAGCAGAATGGCAAAGCACTTTCCAAAGTTAAAAGAAACATCCTATATCCAATGCTCTCAATCAATCAGCTTCGGTTCATAAACCCAGCAATTAGCAACACAAAAACTCTTGGAGTGAGAAAAAAATTAACAACATTTTTGTTTGTATAGGACTGGGTTTCCTTTGATCAATGTTTGTAAATTACTGGAAATGACATAAAAAGGAGGGCAAACTGTAAAACTTCACAAATAAATTTTACATGCTAAGGCCAAAATTAAAACTAATCACATGTATTTTAAAAAAAGAACACCCAGATTTAAAACTGTACTTTCATATTCTCTCAAAGACAAGGGCTGGTTTTTCTAAGGGGCTGTAGCTGCCTTTCATCTGCACATCCGTTCTGAAAGTTGAAATTACAGACTATGGATAGATGGCAATATACATGCACAAAATTGTGCAGATTTTGCAGTAGTCATTTCAACCACAGTAACTGTGTATTAGGACAAAAAAACGTGCTTAATATGTTAAAAAAATAGAACCAACACTTAACCTAAACTTCAGCTGTGGGATGAACTATGCATTCTAAATGGAGAAGCAGTTTGGACTGTTTTCATCTAATTCTTATTACTTTTAGTCTTGTGGGTTCTGTGGAAGATGTCAATGTTTAGGGATCTCTAGTATTCTGCTTTGGTCATTATTGATGAGTGTTTACAATTCTTCAGGTGGAAATAAAATGGTAGACAACAGCCAGTGCCATTGTCACATCACTGGATGAGGTACTTTCCATCTCCAGAATCCAAGATCGTTACAAACGGTAACAGCCCAATTTTCCATAGGCAAGGATTTAAGAGCTTGCAAAATATGTAGGATTCTCTTACTGAAGAGTAATAGCATTACAGCTAGTGGAGAATCAGAATGTTCTGTTAGAGCCATTGGGAAAATTATTTCAGCTATAAATGTTGAAGGAAAAGAACATGAACTAATGAATGCAAAGTTCTCTATGCAACTATAGAGAACTAGTGCTATTGCCCCAGTAAATGCCACCTTCAAAAGAAATTTATACTCAGTTGTCCAACTATCTTTCTCCAGCAGATGATGATGATGATGAAAGAATTAAAATGTATCAAGTTGGAGTCAAAACATTACTCAGATGGCCACCTTAAAGGGTTCCTACAGCATAATAAAAGAACAAAAGCAAGAAGCAAAATGAAGGATTTTTTCACTTCAACCCTAGCTGCCAGACTGATTCTGGGCTTGTTCTACCCACTGCTTCAGATGAAATGTATTTTTAAAAGCCTTTGAAAGAGGAACAAGTATAGAGGCTTCCTTTGACTTGGAGATCAGTGGCATTCCTCAGGGCTGGTATTGGGATGGGCACTGTTTAACATACTTGATGGTGACATGGACAGTGGGACTGAGTGAACTCTCAGCAAGTTTGCCAATGACAGCTGTGAACACAATGCTTTTTCAGGCTTTAAAAAAAAAAAGTGATACTGTAAAACAGAGGGAAAATCCTTCATTAATGCAGCCAAACCTTACACATCAGGAAGAAAATAAATAAGCAGAGTTTTTTACACCTTTCTGGGTGAATCCCCATGTACAAAGCACCCACAAATAAAACTTTCACATCAATTTTTAACTTCACTTTTTTAGGTGCTGAAACTTACTGAAGCAAAAATAAAGCAATGAACTAAAGAAGAAGGAAGCAGACTGAAGTTGTTAACAGCTAACAGCATGGGTGTTGCCTAAGGCCAGAAAAAACTGATGAATGATACAACAACAGTCAGCAGACAAATCCTCATTACAATTGTAAATTTTGTGTCTCAAACAATTTACTCTCTTCACTATCATCCCTACACTCACTTTTTGCAGCAGCTACACTATCACCTTCCAGTGATGGTATGGCTCTCTTATTCTGTATCTCTGGCACAGAACATAAGCTCTGAGATTGCCAATGTCAAAGTGAAGCGATGGGTTTGGGGGAACATCGTGGCAGAGGGACCTGAGGTAATGTCCAGGTGTGTACTGGCCAACTTACTGCATGCTGACAAGGAAAGCTGCCCAGTGCAGGATTTTCTGGGGAAAGTAAATAGGGGCAGGGAGCATCTGCCCATGAGCAGGTGCAGCACGCATTCCGTATCGCACGGAAGAGACAGGATGCACAACCACAGAGCATCAGGCTGAACTGTAATCTCTTACCCTTAGCTCACAGAAAAAGAAGTCTTCAAAAGAATACAATAGTACTTGAGCAGAAAACTGATGGAAATATTAGGCTCTCAGAAAAAGTCAAAAATAAGTTTGACCCAAAAAACCACTGTCCTGGCTGTTGATGCATATAAATATGCCACGTGCCCTTCTGCCACCAGCACAATATTGTTAAATACACTTGGTCACATAACTATAGACTATATCATAAAGCACACACAAAAGGATAGAAGCAAAGATGCCTCTACTACTGCTTCCCTAAGAATCTGGTGGGTTTATTTGCAACTTAAAAAATGTTTTTTCCATGTAGGATTGGTGTTGCTCACATTACAAATAGCTAAAATAGAATGCAACATGCAGAGCCAACTTCCAGCCTCCTGTAAACTCACTGGAGCCACTAGACTAACACAAGTTGCAAACGTGGTCTGCATATAAACAAAGAATGTTCTTTCTTGACTCATGTGTATTCTGGCTGGGCACTGATACAGAAGCAGCTCTACAGGAGAAACTTAACTCCCCTCCCTCTAAAAGTAAATTGGTGAGGGTAACTATCTGAGCTGCTTGATTAATGAAAATAGTCTTCTGTGTGAAACCTATGACTAACATGTTCAATAGGTCTCTCTTTATTGATAAATTACCATATATCTCCAAGCATGTTATAATTAAGTAATAGGGCAGAGTTGTAAATCTAATTCAATTTTTATTGATGTACCTCAGCTTTGTATCCCATCCTGTGGGACCAAACCAATGGGTTGGTTTTATTCCTTTCTAATTTTAGAGAAATACATCTACTGCACTCAGAAATCTTCTGTCTACAAGCTATTGATGAGTGCATTAAACAGGGAACTCATTACTCTTCTACCATTTTTTGTTACTTCTTCACCTCTTTCTGTTTGTTCCTGTCTTCTAAGCTTACATGAAACAGAAACAAAATAGGAAGGTACTTTCTCACTGCTTAGATGTTGCTGTCTGAACCTCTATTTCCCATTTTATTTGAGCTTAGATTCAGCTCACCTATGAATTCATTGATATGTTGAATCTGTCTGACACAGAGAACTGCCTCTAAAAGAATGGGTCATGTCAGCTTATTAAGGTACAGAACAAAAAGGTATCAACCTCACTGCTCCAGCTGGGAGGATTGAGTCTCCTTTTTTGTTTTGGGTTATTATCGTTTGATTTATAAGAAGTGTTACCATTTGCTCACGTGCTCACCAAGGTAACTCAAAGAGAATTGAAATTCACTGGTGGGATCTAATTATCTCATCCTGCATGTTATTTTGCACAGTTCAGGAGGAGCAAAAAATAAAATAAAATAAAATAAAATAAAATAAAATAAAATAAAATAAAATAAAATAAAATAAAATAAAATAAAATAAAATAAAATAAAATAAAATAAAATAAAATAAAATAAAATTTATCAAAATCTGTACATTTGAATAGAAAAGTTACTAATCCAGATACTCCTCAATTTATTTCATATGGAAGAAGTAGTGACCTGAATAATTTTAAAGGTGAAATTCAAAGCTGAAGCAAACTTCTGTCTAATCCTTGATTTACATATTGCCCCAACCCATAAACCAAAGTGTATTTCTCACTCAGGTTCCCTCTCCCAGTGGTTCATTATCTCCCAAGGTTCCTTTGTGGTTAATTAGGGTCAGACACTTCAGCAATGTAATGTGATTTATTCTGTGGACTTTAAAGAAGCCAAGGCAATGTCATGCACACCTACCAGCTGAGAACCAAGAACTCTGTCTGTCTCTTTTTCTCAAGAACTGGGTCCCATAGAGCACTAGGATTCTTGTGCCTTAAGTTTCAAGAGAAACATCAAAAAGGTAGTTTGACTGAATTAGCCTCTCAAATGTTACAATATATTGATATTTCCTTACAAAGGCAGATTCCAAAATTTAATTTCTGAATGTCTAAATTCCCTCTGAGAATTGGATGGAGATAATTTTCATCTCTTGCATGAGTGCCAAGAGGTCATTTTAGCAACGTTTGTAATACCAAATATTTAACTATTCTATCATGTAACAGTGACCAAGCTGGGGACTACTCATTAAAACTGGATTTCTTCAGAAATCTATAGATATTCTTATACTATTTCACTTCAAATATTGATTTATTTATTTCTCTGAGTTGCCTGTTGCTTTTCCATTATTCCTTGCTACTATTCTTTGGGAGTCTTGCATATTTTTCCATCAATCAGTTACGTTTAAGGGTTGATTCACAGATAAGCCAGAATTTTCAAAAGCTGGGGCTGCTGGTCATCAAACTGTCTTTGTCAGAGCCACGAAAAGTGTATTCCCTTCTGTTGCTATCTCTAACTGCTTGTGCACAGAAATGTACCCTCCTTAAATTATGAGATGTCAGAAGGTGTCAAAGAAAAAGATTATAGGAATTAATAAGAAACTGCTGACAAGATGGCCATTGGCAGAAAAAAAATCACCCTTTCACATATAAGACATAGGGAGCTGGGATTTTACTTGCCAGTTAGAAAGACATACTAAAGATAAGAAATAATTTTTATATGCCATTTTATGATCCAAATTCTATTATTTCAAGACTTGTACACTAATAAACAATAGCAATACAAGAGGACTGGGCATTTTGAATATTACTGCAGGGCTTATCTGGTGACTTTCTTAGTTTGCAGGAACGTATGTTATACTTTCATTGTGAGGTAAATCTCAGCCTTTGCCTAATTTATGGAAAGATAAAAACATCACTGGTTAGAACTTGCAAGATTTTTCAGAGGGCAACACTATAAATCCACAGAACTGCATACTTTTCAACTGACAATACTAGATCATTTGAAAAAAAAATGGCTGTTTCCATCTGGTCAGCATCTGTTAAACTCCATGTCACTACAGGGTGCATAAGACTTTTTTTGCTCTAGCTTTTGCTAAGTTTGACCCAATTTAATTTCAAAAAAACCAAGCAGATGCACATTTTAGAGAGATCAGAGGGAAAGAGACAATCTTCTTTATACCTACCCTCAGAGACACCTGAACATCTCTTGTATGAAACACAGATTAATTACTTGGCCCTTTTGTATGCTGATCCCAATTCTCTTTATTTCAGTTCTCAAGGATGCTGTCCTTTGATAAAACCACTATGGAACAGAAGACATTTTGTAGCCTTTACTTATTATTAGCTGATTTCATTGGCCAATGACTAGGCAAAATACTTTAAAATTCCTTTAGTCAAGGACAGCTTTCTCAAATTGTGAGACAAACAAGAGATGATATGGGAAAACTGTCATGCCCAGAATCCCATGCTAGATGAGGAGCAGTCCATTTGTCCCAGTCCTCTGTCACCTCACCCAGGATTTCTGTTCATGGTGGGGTACAACCAAGTGTCCAGTTTAGAAGCCACTGTTACTGATCTTTGTGACTGAACTGTCACAACAACCATGAATTAATCACAGTAGTAAGCAATGCCAGTTCTACTTGTTAGCATCATCTGATTTCCATCATTGTTAAACATCCTACTTATGTTTTATCACTTAAAGTATTGTAAAATTTACTCTTCAGTAAAATACAGGTGACAGAATTACGTGTGAAATGTGAAATACGTCTGCTGTATTAGCAAAGGTATCAGCCAGTTTTCATCATGGCAAAGCACTAAATCCTTTGTTCATATGAAATGCATTTCCATCCAGAATGCCTCATTATCCTGTTTATTGGGTCACTTTCACCTATTTCATACCATTGTTACTCGGCTTTCTCTGGGAAATCACTACTGATTTGAAGCAGTATTAGATAAAGATGAGGCCATACCATACCTCAGAATGACTTGAAGCTTCCTTTATTTTGTGAAAGGTTGATTTAACATTAGATCAAGCATTTCTTGAAATCTTTTCATAAAATTGAAGTTCTGCTGAAATATCATGTTTAGAAATAATCGCATGCCTTAGAAGTCACGGATTATGTGTATCATGTAAGATATTAAACCTGTCAAGATGTTGTTTTTAATACGTCTTTTAGTTAAGACCATGTCTTGACATGAATTATTCCTAGCATAGTTTCTCACACACTGGTTCAGCAAGCAATCACCCACTACATCCATCATTTCTGTTGCTGTCTCACCATATGTCTCAGAGGGGTGTAGGGGGAAGTTTCCAGTTAATCTTTTTTTTTTTTTTTGCATTTGGTATGCAAATCACTTAAAATTGAATGATGTGGCAATTTCAAGAAGCATTGTCTAAAGAAACAGTGTAGTTTCAGTACTGAGATAAGTTTGATAGGTTTAGTGGATGGTTTGTTTTCTTTTTTGCTTGCATCTTAACAAAATTTTACAGCTAGAAAAAATTCTCATTACAATCTCCAGCCTATTTCCTCCTCAGAGATATGCTTGTAAAAATTTGCTTTATATTATCTTAGTGTAAGGCTTCTGCTTGTAATATTTCAAACCTTCATCTGTCCTTGGCTGCCATGACATTCATCCATCTGACAAAATGGGAGGGGAAAAAATGCCAGCCTCTGAGCGAATGCTCCTTTAAGTGAATTTGCTAGCCAGGCATAAAGGATGCTGTGCTCACTGAGGCTGCTCTGGGAGCCGCAGCCACGCGGGTCCCGCGGCTGCTGCGGGCACGGGGCAGTGCCGGATAGGGAGGCTCGGGCTGCATTCCTTCCACAGGGCTCCTGCTTCGAACAGCAATCTGCTTTCATCAGCTGGCAATTAAAAGACACAACAGTGCCACTGTGTAGGTTGCTCTTGGCTCTCTGAAGATGCATGTAATGAGATAAACAATGGTTTGTTAAGTTTCAGATTCATTTCCTAACCTCACAGAAAGCTCTGAATACTGCTGCTGGATATTGGGAATTGTCCGGCTGTAAATGCACATCAGTAAAGCACAGAAGGCTCAAATCTAGGAAATGAATCAGAGCTTGCACAAAATCAGCAAGGCATTGAGACCTGAATTTCTCAGCTGTATAAGCAGTCAGGCCTCAGCTGGACACAGAACAAGACAGAGATGGGAAGAAGGAACATTATTAATTTCTATCTGAGTTTTTTTCTGAAAGGGTTGTGCTGTGCATAGGCTGCCAGGGAATCTCTCAGGCTGCCTGCATTTTCTTTCTCTGTAAGGAATAGCAGGGATGCATAGAAGTTATTGCCACCAACAACTGGGTTTGATTTCATACTTTGCAATTAAGACATATTTTAAAAGCAGCTCTTTGTTTTGTGGAATCAAAGGTCAACTTGGAGCTTAGCTTATGAGACAGTATGCTTATTGAGCATGTTTTCATCTTTCCATGTAGTGGGGAAAAGCTTCACACTTCTGACAAGGGTTCCTCCTATGCAAAGCACTTATGTACAATCCAATTAAATAAAAAGTAGAAAGAAAGATCATAGGGTCAGATTTTTTTGCATACTTTCCAGTGATTTTTTCACATAAGTCATGCAGAAAGAGCCTGGTGGAGGGGTGGTATGCAGATTTCCTTCTGAAAGGTGGCTGTACAAACTGCGAGATGATACAGTCATATATTTCTCTTGGTGCCTTATTGATCTTTTTTCTTGTGAAGGTTTTTCTGCACAGTGGAACAGCTTCAGTCAGAGAAACAACAGATACTTTCTGCCCCCTCACACCCCAATCCAGCTCCATCTATCAGCATCGTAACTGTTGGGCCTCTCCTAGGTGAAAGGTGAGATATTTGGGATTGAAGCTTTCCAGGAAGGAAGGTGAGATGGAGTGAGAAAGAGTCTC
Source organism: Acrocephalus scirpaceus scirpaceus (assembly GCA_910950805.1). NCBI lineage: Eukaryota > Metazoa > Chordata > Aves > Passeriformes > Sylviidae > Acrocephalus > Acrocephalus scirpaceus. The sequence continues at coordinate 31,375,689 of OU383778.1, forward strand.
TAAGAATCTTCACAAGTGATCCAATTTTCACTGTAAATTAGTTAATTAATTAATTAATTAATTTTAAAAACCCCAAAACATATATTTTATCAGGCAGTTGTGGAGTGTAGATCCCTCCATACATAAGTAAGAGCCAAGAAAACTATTTCAAAATTACAGTTCTCAGTATATGCACTCTAGTTTTGCTGATTTTAGGCACCTACATCTTTGTTTTACAGAAGATCCTTACACTGTGTCCTGGAAAGGAGTCTCATTCATTCCTGAACAGAAGAGCTACAAATGTTACATTCCCCACTATTCACAGCGAAGTGGCTGTTTCTCAAGCTGCCAGGATACTATCAGTGACCAAATTTCTCAGCTGAGAATATTTCTATTATTCAGAAACAGGAAGTCTTGTGATTGAGTGGCTGTGAGAGCCATATTGTCCAGCATAAAATAGCTCTTTGGAGCTAAGCTGTGTCACTGCACACAGCAATTAATAAGGTGTTTCCCTTGCACACTGATATTTTGAAGCTAGGCCTGAATGTTCCTGAATCAGAGTATGGAGCTCCAAACCTCTGCATCTTCATTAAAACATTACCTTCTCTTTCACACAAAAAATATTTGGTTCTTGAACAGCCGCTCTCCACAGGCACCTGCCTGGTCCCTCCCTCCCATTCTGCACTGAGCCACTAACAGTCCTGTAAGGGAATTGTAGCCCAAAAACTGACCCAAACCCCTGTGGGCCATGCTGGCATTTAGGTCTCTAAATATTTGCCTTCCAGTTGTAAGACAGGCAGGAACAGAGTAGCCTGAGGTAGTTTTCTCCCATGGCACCCCATGCTAGGTGCAGGAGAAGGCTGTACCATAGAGCCAGAGAATCACAGATTTGTTTAGGTTGGAAATGGCCTTTAAGATCATCAGGTCCAACCACTAACCTACTACTGCCATGTTCACCAGTAAACCACAGTATCACAGATTCAGAGAATTGTTGAGGTTTTAAAAGACCTCTGAGATCATCAAGTCCAACCATTAACCCACCACTGCCAAGTCCATTTCTTACCCATGTCCCCAAATAATGCATACATATGTTTTTGAACACTTTTAGGGACGGTGATTCCATCACTGCCTCAGGCAGCCTGTTTCAGTGCTTGACCACCCTTTAAGTGATGAAATGTTTTCTAATATCCAATCTAAACCTGCCACAACTCGAGGCCATTTCTTCTTGTCCTATTACCTGTTACATGGGAAAAAAGACCAACCCCCACCTGTCTATAATATTCTTTCAGGTAGTGGTGGAGAGCAATAAGGTCCCTCCTGAGTGTCCTTTACTCCAGGCTAAACAACCCTCATCTTTGTCTTAGATCAGTTGGAAAATTACTTTCTTCCATTAAAAAATATGGGGTCTTTTATTTAACTGTTTGAATAGGACCTGCAGATGTGACCCAAACCTTGATTCACCTCTTTCAAAAGGAACAAAGAACCAGATGTGCATGGAAAAGGTAGAATAGTCTTTGGCCAGGAATCTAGCTGAAGAAGACCTACAGAGGGCTCCATTTCACACTGCTCTCAAGGGGAAAGGACATTTCTTATTTAGCTGAAAAATAATGACCACTCTCTGAAAACCATATATTTTATTTTCTCTGGGTAACTCACAGACATTTTACAATGGCAATAAAGTTTTAATTTAAAGCATCAATGATGCAATCTTTCAAGAGGTAATGGTTGGTTTAGTCTCTGGCAGCTCTTTGGTCCAAATATCTTGGTCTTCACTTTTCATGGGCCATTAATGAAGAGATGAACTGCAGAAGAGAAACTTGATCCATTAAATCCATGCCATTAGTTCTTTTGTCCTCTTTGCCAATTGTATCCAGATCCAGGTAGTGACTGGAATTTTCCACAAACATCTATTGCTTGTTCCATTTTTTCTCTACTCTTCGCATAGTTTTTATTTTGGTCTAAGCATAACTTTTGCCTACAACATCTCTTGCATGGAAAAAAAAAAACTTGTTATGAATACTGATATTTTATTGACTCATTTTATTCCTCAAAAAAATGCTATGTCTTTGCATAACTCTTGATCTGGAATGTATTGTTTTGTTGCCTAAAGAAACATTAATCATAAATTCAAGAAAGACAGAGAAACAGAAATAACAAAGATAAAACTGAAACAAGAAATGAATAAAACATTGGAAAGATGTAAATAAATTCACCAAATATGCCTGTTAAATCCTAAGAATATGAATGATTTTATAGAAACAATGACTTACATGCTAAAGCAAAATGTTTCTGATCATGACTGTTGTAGTCTGTTTTGATAGCCTAAGATGTGTCACTGTCTGACACATCTTAAACAATGAAGTAATTTTCCTTTTAAAGGAAAAAGTATCAGATACATAAATAGAACAAAGAAATAATGTTTCTACTAAAAAACTCAACCAAAAAATTTTGAGTAATTTGTCGTAAATAAAGATAATGAAACAGCTTTTCTTTTATTGTAAAAAAATTCTAAGAACACATTTAGCATAAAAAGATATAATTTTTCAATCTCTTTGCTTGACAAGTTTTTTTGTTTGAAATATGAATGCAGAAAATTCTTAACCACTTAAGTATCCAATTTCCTTATAACTTTTGCTTGGTGCCAAGTATTCTGTGATAGATATTGTGCCATGTATAATATTGTGTGTGTTTCTTATGCTTACTTATCACCTTAGGATTTGAAAGTTAATCAAAAATATTAAGGAAAGATAAACATTGTCTTCCAAATACAATGGGAAACACTAAAAGAGACATGGTCAAACCAAAGATTCAAAAACATCTACTGTAAGGCAGGGAAGGAAGAACAGCACTCATTTTCTCTTCTGGTGCCTCTTCTCTATGGGTGAGAGTTTTGGCATCAGGTCCTTAAGTCTGTCAAGTTTGTCACTTAAATCTGAGGGATCCAGCACTTTTACCCAGCATAGAGGAGTTCAGAAAATGTCCACCAGAAAAAATATGCTTCCAAAGTTAAAAAAAAAAAAACCAAAGAGAAGAGAATTAGAAAAGCAGTGAAAATGCTATACAAAGGATTTACCTACTCATTACCTGTGTCACTTGTAGAAGATTTGGATTTGAGCCACAAGGAGTCAACTCTTCTGACTGTGTATACAGTAAGGACTGCACAAACAGGCACAATCTCCATTCAGATAATACAATGAACCTCTTCTTTTCTTCCATTACACAGCAGCACCAGAGGCACAAGATGTCTCAGTTTGCTGCACAGCCTGCCTGCTTCCATGCTTCATCCAGCATTCTTCCTCTCCAGGAAACTGAGCCCACAGTCTTCTTCAGCATATGGATGAGCTTTTCTTAGGGGCTGTCAACATATTCTTGGTTAAGTCAGGATGCCAACCAAAAACACAATACATATTTTTTTAAAAATAAAAGAAAAAAATCCAGCTTAAATAAATCTTAAATTATGCATTTTTCCTGTCTATTAAGTGCTAAATTTCATGTATACAGCTTCTAGTGTTCATCACTCTCTGTCTTTCTTTTCTTCAGTACAAAGACATGAGTAACTCACATCCTTTGTAATGTGGCACTGACCTGTAAAAAACACAGAAAGAACATGTTTAACAGAAAGGAGAGAAACAATAAATAAATGAATAATTATTTTGTTTGTCTCTCAGAATATGCACATGCATAAATAAACACCCACGCAGCTTTCCATGCTGTTTTACTAAAACAAATCTTCAGACCCCCAGCAACAAACAGCCAGTCACTTATTAGTAAGAATCCAAATAGATATTACAGAGCCTGACTACTTGCTCTTTTGAGATGTAAATATCAAAATTGCTTTTTGAAGAAGTAAAATGCAAAAGCAGTTAAAGTTCAGGATTCAATTTTTTCCTCTTCTTTTGATAAATGCATTTACATTTTAATTTTCAGTGTTTTCAATTTTCATCAGTGAAAAGCTGTATCCCTGGATGAAAAGCACAATAATAAAATGTTCTCCACTCCATAATTTTCTTGTAATTCACAGAAATGATCTGAGGGCATATAGCTCACGACAATACATATTATAGCATTCAGTGCAGAGAACTCAATTGTTAGGGCTGCAATTTCAAACATATGTATATTAATGAACTGGCCGTGGCTTCATTTTAAATTCCTAAAGACTTTTTTGCTGACATAGAATCAGCACGGTTGTAATCTTAGAAATCTGCAAAGACTGTCAGAACTGTACATGTTATTTCATTTATTCAATCAATACAAGTGTCAATGCCAATTATGCTGCAGAAATCCATATAATAGTCTTATTTTTTAAGCCCATGTGGCACCATAGATCATAAAAGGAACAGAACAATGTGACATGCCACATCTTACATAATTTGGCAGAGCAGTGTGCCTTTATTTATAAGAACATGCTATAAATCTTGTTCTGTTTTTATTGCAATCAGTTCCCTTTTTACCCTCAAAATGATAAAGCAGATTTTGCTAAGCTAAAACAAAACAAATCAAAAGTCCAAACACTGGAAACATTATTGGTCTTTATCTATAGCTTATGCATAGATAAGTTACATATCTTAACCACTCTGGCTACTAGAAACTGCAGAAAAAGCTGTTGTAACTTGCTGAACAGACAACAGCATCTACAGTTAACAACTGCTCACTGCAGTACCCATCATAAAATGCAAGATTGGTGTGCAGAGCTATAAAAAACGTAGAGACCTATTGTCAAAAAAGCCCTGGTACATCAATAATAACATCAGTTGAGAAACCAGAGGATAACGTGAAATACGTAGGAGGTCAGCAAAAGCCTGGAAGATAAAGCTCAGAAGCAAGGCTGAAAAGCAGCATAGAATGGAGACTGCATTCAACACAGTGCCAAAGAATAGAGACAGGCTGAAAGCAATAACTGGGGAGCCTGAGATTCCATCTCTGCACAGAGAGCATGCTGCCACAGGGATGTGTCCCTCTGCCCATGCTAAGGGATCCCAGGGAGCCGTCTGGAGGCTTGTTCTTTGGGGAAACTGCACTCTACTGCAGATGCTGAAACAGGTTTTCTTATGCTTGCAGCAGACACTGTGCCCTGCTTACATTCAATTTTTTTTTCCCTTCTAAAGCTTTATTTCTCTCTGCCTAGGTTTGTGGAGGCTCTCACTTGCACCTAATTTATTTATGTTTTCGGATCAAGTTTAATTTCTCAGGTTTGGTCAGCGTTGTCTCAACATGGCTGTCAGTGTCCTTCAGTGCAGACTAAGATGGACCTATAGCCCTCCCTCCTTCAGCTCTGGTGCTGCTGAAGGCACTTCCCTGGGCATCCTCCTCAGCTCCCCATCATCCCATCTGGAGAGCAAAGTCTCTTTTAGAGTAGGAGATGAACAAGCCTGGCCTTAGCAAGCCAGTGACTGGGAGCTAGCTGCTTTGCAGAAACACTTCCAAGGATAAGTATCAGGAAGATCTACTTAAGCTAAAAGTTAGAATTGGCATTAATGTCATGGTTGTAAGGGAGGCACAAACCACATCACACTGGAAACAAAACACACATACACAATATAAAGCTGGTTCAGGAGTCTAACCTCTTTTAAGAGAAATGTCAATAAACATGAGAATAATATTATGTAATATAATGCCTGCTTGCCCAAATCTGGAGTTATCTCCTGATACAACTGATATAATTTCAAACATAAAAATATACATAAACAATAAAGTACTTTAAAAACAGGAGGGGGGATATTCACTTCCACCATAATTATTCTTCATTATGTTGACATAATTATACGCATTATTCTAAATATATGTGAATTTATTGGGATAGTGATGTTGTCAATAAATTTTTCTTTTGAAAGGATCTAATGAACCAGCTGGAATCTGAGTATTTTAGTGCAATTGAATACACTGCACTTGTTCACTCACAAGATCATGTCCTTCACATTTTTAGAAACTTAGTCAAGACTGTTGTGTTCACTCATCCTAAATTTATTTGACCTTAATCCATGCTTGATGATGCAGTGAGAAAGCCGAAAGGGACGTAGCAGACATAATAAGAGATGTGCCTCACGGCAGGGAGTAGTTTATTCTAATGGTTATTTATAAACCCCTTTAGTTCCCCAAGACGTGCTTTAGCAGTTGATTATCGTTTTCTTCAGCATTCTATAAGCTGTTCTTAATACTACAGCACATTTTTCTAGCTGTTAGAATTGTGCTTCTGATTAATTTTACATCACTTGTGATACTAAGTGGAGATACTTGCCCCTAGTCACAGCCTGTATAGCCAAAGAAACGGAACTTAGCTGCTGAACACCTACCCCTAGAACAAGCAAGCACTAGAGTGGCTTTCTAAGTTAAAACTCCCTTTGATTTCTCCAGATAATTTTTTTCCCAAGTTAAGGCCACAGGGCTTGGCTGTGAGTTTGCAAGTGCCAAGGAGCTGAACTGAGTTTTACTACTCCATTACTCATGTGTCTCTATTTTTCCCCAAACTCTTTATATAGCTGCCACAGTTCCTCTGCACCTTGCAAGAGATGGATGAGCCAAGAAACACCTTTTTAGCAATATCTGTAGCGCTTGCCAAGTGCCAAGTCATCTATTTTACCTAGGATATAGGCAGGAGCTCTGTGTGCTAGACTGCAGGCCAACTGTCCTGTAAATAAATCCTGGTCTTTCCAAGTTGACCCTCTGTGCACATTTAAACACTTCATCCTTCAGAACTCGAGGTTGCTCTGGGATGCACAGCAGCTACTGGAGGAGTCTGCAACCACAGAGAGCCCTGCAGTAAGCTACTGGGGACATCAGCAGAGACAGCTTCTCAAAACAGTTTCTTACCAAAGCAAAGGTTAGAATCTGACCACTTCAGCCTGTGACCTGCTGCTCTCTCCTCCTGCCCAGGTTTGACTCTGGGATTACAGAATTTGAAATTGCCTCAGCATCCTTCTCAGCAGGTATCCACAATGGACAAGGAGTTCACAGTAAAGTAGAGAGGATAAGGGAATAAACAGTGCAATGAGCCAAGGCTTGCTGTTAGCTGTATACTGCATTCCCCACTATAAATGTTTGGCAGAGATGTTTGTTTCTTAGGAATCACTAAAGTTATTTGCCAGCTGCTTCTACCACAAAATGGCTGATTGCTCCGATTCATAGGCAGGGCTAATGTATCTTTCTGCCAAAGCAACTTTCATGGAAAACAGAGTTTTAGACAACAACTGCAAAAAAATACCTTCTTTACAGAAAAACACAACCAACTAACAATAGCCTCCGTAACTCTACTGCAGAATTGTAGATTTTAAGCAGGAACCTAAAAAAATCTACGGGTTAGGAGAGGGAAATCACTGCATCCTTTCAGGATTACTTTTTGCTCTTGCAGCACCTACTTCTCCAAATGGGTTGGATCCTGCAGGATGACAGCAGTAGCTGTGGATTCTGTCCATCCAACAAGGTGACATAAACTGTATCATGCTGACAAGTGATCCCACACAAGTGCTGTAACCACTACAAGCACAAAGACACTTCAACTTGAAAAATCCTAAAAAAACCAATGGGGCATTTTATAGTATTGTTTCCTTGGTGGCCATGCAGTGTGGGGGGGATTAAGCCCACTCCCTCTACTGCAGCTATCCCTGTATCCCCTCTTCCCATTTAAGCACAGGCACAGAAGTTCCTCTCTTAGCTAAGGGCGGTCTCCTCAACCCACAGCCTGCACAGGACACCTCAGCACACCCAAGCTGTGAATGCCTGCCCGTCCCATGACTTTCTGCAGCTTGCAGTACCATGCCCTGGCTTATCCCAGGTACAAAGCAAAAAAACAAAACAACCCCACCCCCAAACCCCCAACAAAACCACACAAACAAACAAACAAAAACACAAAAAGAAACCCCAACAACAATAAAAAACTTAGAGTGTGCTTTAGTTTTCTTAGTCTGTAGCTTCTGGCTTTGGTGGGCTTTTCTGCTTGCATCTGAGCTGACTTTCACAGCAAATAGCATAGATTAAGTTCTGTGCTCTGAGCAGGGATTTCTCATTTCATACATCATTTATAACTTTCTGCAGTGATTCCACAAAGTCAGTATCTCTCCATAACACAAAGATGAGAAGGATGGAAAATATAGCCGAAAAAGTGACAAACCTGCAAATTGCATTTATGTAGAATTCTGTTGCCACAAAGCTTCTACAGCAATTTTATGGAAACCTAGTAAATTCAGTATAACTAAATTTGCAGTTTAGGAAAGTTATGCATTTATGGATTTCAGCACAGTGCCATATTACAGCTTAGCAGAGATGTTAAATATCTCTCACACAAAATGGAAATTAAATCTGCTGTTCTATTTTGTCAGATCAGGACTTTGCCCATGGTACCTTGGGCATAGATTTCACTGCTCCCTCCTCACAGAAGTGAAAAATCACACAAACAAAACCCACTTTTGCAGAGGTTGCAAACACTAATTACATCATCTTGCCCTAGAACTGGAAAGTGATGTCTTTTTTCATCATTTGTTACCCTGGGATATTTTATCCATCATTCATTACCAGAATATGAATGGAGGCAGCTACAGAACACCACATTTTGGTGACATCCTGATTCCAGTGAAGTACACAGTAAAAATCCCACAGGTTTTATTAGAGCTACAAACTGCTCCTTTGTACTGAGTTCTTGTTTTTATAGTCAGAGCCAGTTGCCAAAATGTTGGTCCTGATCTCACTTTCATAGCTGGATAATCAGGATTTACTATGACCTAAATCAGTGAAGTCAGAATGGTGTAAATGAGAGAACTGAGACCATCTGATGTGAATTTCCAGATACCGAAAAGGAACTGAAGAAGGGAGAGATTTTCTTAGCAGCCTTCAATTCCTAATGGGAAAGGTTTACAAAGAAAGTCCTATCATGCCTGTCACCCATATTTAACTGTATCTTAAGTCAATAGGAAATAACGTCAGTAGGATACACACACTCACAAACACATACGTATAAAAACATAAAATTGAATTCAGGTTGAAATGCTTTTCATTTCAGTACAGCATATTGCCATCAGATAAAGAAAAAATACATTTTATTCTCTGTCTAGTTCTTCCAAAGGAAATAATACCAAAGGTTTAAGAACATGCATTGGCTTCCTTCCTGATAGGATTTGAAATGTTCTTTTCCAATGTAAGTGCAAAACCAAACATTAAGGCTGAAAATCAAGCACACTAGCCATGCACTTTCAAAACTGCTGTGAAAAGACTGGACCTTCTGCAGCCAGTGGCACAACTCCCACTGACTTCCATGGGGCCAAAATTCCACCCAGTTCCTAGGAGAACATTAAATTGGCCACATTATGCATCTCATTTAATGGCTTACGTTAGCAGGCATGATTTATTAAGATTCACATTCAAGAAAGAAATCAACTGCATTGTGGAAAGTATTTAAATTATCTGCTACAGCATACCTCTAAATAAGGGTAGAATTCAAAATCCTACTTTTGGTACTGCCTGACTTCTTGCTTTCCAAAGAAGTATTGCAGTAAGGGAATTTTGAACTTGATTTCCCACTTTTCCCACTGCAGAGCAGGAGTTTCACCTACCATATGAGTTTTATCAAAACATCTTTAAAAAAAGGAAAAAAACTTCCAAATCAGACTATATTATGGCACAAAATATACATAGACATGAGTAAATGATTCAGTTCTTTTTTTTTTCCCCCAACTAATTCCCTGCTTATTTTTAACCCAATTACAAGTCTGTTGGCTGCCAGTAAAATTTGGATCCAAATGTCTCTGCTAACCAAGTGGAATTGTTTGGATAGTACAGTCAAAATTTCTAACATCTTAATCAGGTTTCTTTCTGACTTTTTTAATAACAAAAGTAATTGGGTACATTAAATCTGCAATTCTTGAAAGTCCAAGATAAACATCATAATAAAATACCAATTTCTTTAGGGAAATTTCTGGTATAATAAAGAAACTAAGAGAATTTTATTGAAATTACTTCCAAAACCCATAAAAGTTAACCGATTAATCTACTTTCCATAAGTTTTGCTGCATCTTAGGTAGTTTTATAGGAGGACTGGAATTACGTCTGCTGTTATGCGACCACAACACCTTTTAAAATGTTATGAGTATCTTGTCACTTCATTGTTGCCAGAACAGACAAACCTCAGTAGCCCAGTACCTCAGTCACTGAGTGGCTGAGTGGCCACGTCCTGCAGGTCAGAGCCGCCCTGTGACCCTGTAAGAGCAGTGCATGGGCTGGCCAACACCAGGGCCCTTTGTGCTACAAACAGTAGGGGAACACAGGTGAGGCAGAGCACCAGGGCAACACCTCAGGTATATTCAGGGGCTCTCACAGGAGGAGAGGCACAGCACAACACTTGAGGCATGAGGGCACCTTCTCTGGCCAAAAATGGCAGACACCAAGCACATGGAAAGCATGTACAGAAGTTATTAACTTTCAAGAGCAAATAATTGCCACCCCCAACAAGTTCCGAACTAAATATTTTCAGGCAAATAAGTACTGAAAGTGAATATAGTCTGACCACTGCAGGCAACTGTCAGAAATTTTAAATAATGAGATTTTGTTATAGGCATTTCTTAATGTAGAACAGCAGTAGCAATGAATATGCTGGGACAATGCAGAGAGTTTTATTCTCTTTCTGTGAAAGAAAATAAATGAGAAACTTCTTATATTCATTGGCTCCAAAACCAAAGAAAAATAATCACAACCACACAGCAAAACCCATTGCACAAGCAAGTTGTATAACTTCTATTGAGTGCTTGATTAAATATTCTCTTAAAAGATGTACTTTACTTTTGCCATAAACACATCAAGACATGCCAAATTTACCACATTCCTTGATAAATTATTCATTTTCTCCCTGCTGAAAAACCACATTTTCTTTCAGGATTCATTTTATCTAACCAGTTAGCAGCCATCTTGCTATGCCTTTCTCAGCAACACTGGAAAATCCTCAGCAAGAGCCTTGGTGAGGAACCATGTGGCATCTTTGTTATGCTCTAAGCACCCTTCCTTCAAGCCCACCTCTCAACTTCCCTTTGATAAATACTGAACATATTTGCAGCCCTTCTTTGCTTCCCAGCCCTTTTGGTCCTGCCCTTTACATCATATTGCTCTCTTGCATATGCTCCCTTATTTGTGCTGCAAACCGTGAACCAGAAGCCTCCCAAACACACCATCAGTATTAACCACTGAAACACGATCTTCTGCTGTGTCTCCCCTGCCCTCCAAAATGGCATGAGAACAAGAAAATTTTGCAGCAATTTCAGTACCAGGTATTGTACTATTTTAAACCTCATTCTGTGAGCTCTTGGTGCCCTGGAACTCCCCTTGAAGTATCTTGGGAGATACAAACCACCACTGTAACTGGGTAGATTCCCTCCTCCTTTTCTTTTCCCAACCATGCTCCCCACCAGCATGGTGCTGGTGAGGTTTGTCCATGAGGCTGGACAGGTACTGCCCTTCCCTTAGCCACCTCCCTCCAATTCCCAATGGCTTTATCTGGCCACAAATATTGTGCCTTACACTGTAACTTTTTTTTAAAATCTATGTTGTTTTGTTCTTTTTTCACAGTGAAAAGAGAATACAGTTTATTAGTTGGATCCTGTGGGGTTTTCTCAATATTACAGGAAGAAGCCAATATTTTGCTGACTAAAGGAAATTTATAAACAGCCAATTTCTAAATGAAACAGATGGCTTATTAAAAATGAGCAGTCACTTCTTTGGCACACAAAAACAGTTTTATTTCTTTTTGCATTATAATATTACTGGTTTTGTTTATGTTAGAGGTAAAAAAGTGACAGTTATCATAGTCCTACCACGTTAAGCAACAAATAACAAAAACAATTTGGTTTTTACCAAATTGTGTGAGTTTGTTACAAATTGCAAATATCCTGTTACCTTCACTTATATGTATGCATGCATTGGGTTTGTGAGACAAGTTTCTGGTAATGGAAGCAGGGGGCATCTCTGTGAAGCTGTTGTAAGATTTCCCCATGTCCAACAAAGCTGATGCCAGCTGACTCTAAGATGGATCCACCACTGTCCAAGGCCAAGCCAGTCAGAGATGGGGATAGCACCTCTGGGATAACATTTTTAAGAAGAAAATAAAGTTATTCTACAGAAGTAATTGCAGCCAGAGAAGAGAGGAGTGAGAACATGTGAGAGGAACAGCCCTGCAGACACTAAGGTCAGTGGAGGAGGGCAGGAGGTGCTGCAGGTGCCAGAGCAGAGGTTCCCCTGCAGCCCCTGGCGCAACCCATGGTGAGGCAGCTGTGCCCCTGCAGCCCACAGAGGTGATAGTAACTGGTGAATGATCTCTCCCTGCCCTTATCTCAACTTCTGAACCTTTCACCATATTTTCTCTCCCCTGCCCACTTGAGGAGGGCAGTGATAGACTGGCTTTGGTGGGCATCCAGCATCCAGCCAGGGTCAAATAATCACAATGCAACAAAACTAAGTAAAAAATATCAACCTGATACTGAATTTAAGATCAGCTGGCTCTATCTATTGTCAAACATCCCCAAACTTGATTCCGACCTGCTAGACAGAAAATTCACTGTAGTGGACTTCTGAAGTGTCTGTTCATGCAATGGTGCCACTTCATCATCTAGTTCAGGGTCAAATCTCTCACACACATTGTGGATAATATAAGTTAGCATTTTTTCTTCTTAGAAAGTGAAAAAAAAATCACATATGAGGCAGTCCTAACTTTGCAAGTGCAAAAGTGAAAAAAGACACATTTTTCTTGCAGTGCTGGACAAAAATCTGGAGGAATTTTTTGCATTCTTGCATCAAAACTCTCCAAGAAAAGCTTCATACAAACCTCATACATATCTTCATGGACATATGCTATCTTATTAGAAGACTAGCAATGTCACACTAGTCACAATATTTCCTAAGAGATGAAAACAAATTAAAAGAAGACAAGCTTGCCTATTCTTCATGCAAAGATTGTGGGTGTTCATGTGAACCAAACTTCTCATCTAAATCCTGAAACCAGTGATATTTCCTTTTCCAATCAGTGTGCTGCATGAAACAAGCAGCTTTGAATATATTTGCTTCAACCTAAAGAATATTACTCCCTGAGAATACTAATAAACCTAAAGAATATTAATACACTTATATCTAGATGAAAGCTATAATAATTCATCATTTGAAATCACTATTTGGGTTTTCTTCCCAGATACAAAGTAATTGAGCTCTAGAATTACTTTCAGCAGAAAAAGGGGATCACTGCAAAACCTGTGTACACACCAGCAAGCTAGTATTTTTTATGGCCAAGGATTTGCATGTTTGTTGATTATCTAGTCAGCTTCCAGAAACTTTATTTAAGGACTAACCATGGCAAAGGAAAGCTATCAGCTTAGCCACAAATACACACCCATCATAGTTAGCTTCTCAGCCTTCCCAAGTTAGCCCACATATCACTCTGCTAGAACAAAATTGCTGACACTATCATGAAATTTTGGTGTGTATATATAAGCTAAGTCTGAGGATTTCAAAAGATTTTCAAAGAAAGTAACCTCCTGACTTTCTACAACTGGGTCTCTATGCCTTGATTCTATAAATAATTAATTTGCAGTAATTTCATTTAGAAAAAAGCAGAGGAAAAGGTCACTTCAAACATGGGAAATTAGGCAATGCAATTCTATCAGAAATCATATTGAAAGGATTTGTTTCTTAAAAAAAAAAAGAAATTGAAGAGCAGCTAAATATATTAATCTTGTTCCACAGATGCTTGATAGAAAAGCATGCATGAAAGAAGCCCCCAGCCCCTATCAGAAACACTGCCACACCCAGGCTGTGACTCAGTTGGACAAACAAAACACACACACACAGGCTGCACTCTTTCTCAGTTGTTGCCTCCCTTCCGTAGGATATTACATGTTGGAAACACTGCAGCTGCTCTGTGCTACACTGAGGGAGACAGCACAGCCTCTCACTGCTGCAGGATTTGGTCCAGAATAGCTGAAGACACCATGGCTTTTTCTTGCCACTTTTCCCAAGCATTAGCAGAATAGTAGAGGGAAACAGAGTACCAGAACTTGTGACACATCACAAGTACAGTGATTAGATTTTTGAAATGCCTTTACCCAGCAGGACAGCAACTGAGGGCATTTTTAATATCCATGTTCTATCAGATCATCCTCTGTAACCAACAGTAGTTTTAGACACTGATGTGTGTCTGCACATCCTTTAGTAGCTGGCCTCTCCTGTGATAAAACATACTATTTTCTATCTTGTAGCTTCTCTCCACCCTAGAAGGTTGTCATTCATGCATTGGTCACACTGGGTAACATTTATCTACAGTAACAGTGATTGATATTTTTAAGTCTTAAATTATTAGCAGTGTGGCAAGCATCTAATTGCTGTACTTGGTCTAAAATCAGAAATAATATCCAGTCTGAGCTGAATTAAAAGCCAGACACTGACAAAACCAAGAGGATTTGTGTGTGTGACAGTGCACTTGATTTATTGCTTCAGATTGGAAGCAGTGAAAGGCAGTGTCAGTACTCATTTTCAGGTGACAAAAAGATATAAAGAGGTTATTATAAGGACTCCAACAAGTTTCTGCAGGTCTGATCTGGGAGAAGATAATAATGCCAGGTACTACACAAGAATGGAGCAGAAACACTAGAGACTGAGAATAACTGCCCTTGCATGAGCTTCCCAGAAAGCACCTGAGGGCTTCAGCCCCTGAGAGCTGTACACATCCAAAATACAGATTTTTCAAAGCTTTTATCTAGTCCTGAGGCATTTCAGCTGCAAACAAATAGTAAAGTCCTCAGGGCATGCTATATTTTGCTTCTAGGTGAAAAGCTATGCTCAGAAATGAAGAGCTCAGCACTGAGCTCATGCCTAATTCCCAGCAGGATTGGCACAGTAAAGTCCCTTGTCTGTCTCCGTGGTTCAGCCCCACAAGGCCACACATCCTGGCAATATGTATCCCAAACACAGCAGACAGCAGACCCATTGGATCATTCACGGCAGCTGTCAAGAGAAATGCACTCAAATCCCTGACTTTTACACAGCCCATTTCTCAGAGCAGGACCATCCAGCCCCAGGATACCCAGAGGTGAGTCGCTGGCAATACAAATAAAACCTCAGCAGTCACATATTTCAAACTTGTCTCTTTCATGCTTTCAGTAGACCATTGAACCAATACAGTCAGTCAGGGTGGGCTTCACCTTCTCTAATTTTGACTGCCTGAAAATTAAATGGTGATTCAAGGAGATGTTGCTAACATAAGGGAGACACTTGCAAGGAACAATTTCTCCCATGCTTCTTGGAGACATACTTAGGTCAGATAGTTCACTGTCTGGAGGAGTCTCTCCTAGGGATTTGGGATATGTCTGTTCAGCAGCACAGTGCAATCCATGGTATCCTGCAGTCCAGGTCACTCTGTCATCAGCCCAGAGAAAACCTGGAGCTCTCCCTTCCTGAATGTGGGCTGAGCTTTTCCTGCAGAAACATCCAGGGCATGCAGGGAGGCAGGAAGAACTCTAGGTTTGCCCTCAGGTGTAGATGGATTGCAGCTAGAGCAGACATCTGAGGATGAGCAACAAGGAGTGTATTGCAGTACTACATATTGTAATACAAACACAGCCTGTATTCATAGCTTAGGTGAAGACCCTTTTAGCCAGACAATTAGGAGGCATAAATCCAGAATTTAATGATACATACCTTAATGATATTTTTAATGGCCCTTATGAAACAACACCAGAATGAAACATGAACACGTTCTCTCTCACTGTCTTTCAGACTAGATACCAATGTCAGATTCATTTTAACGCAGATTACATTTTTCTTTACTTTAATATACAGAATATTTTGTACAAATATGGGACTAGAATTGAAATAACTGTATCAAAAATAAATATTCAATGAAATTGCACTTGAATGAAAGAAATAAATATAAAAAATCTGGTCATATTTGGTCAAACTTTTCTCTTTTTTTAATTGAACTAAAATTGGCCAGATCAGCAATTAAAAGAAGCTCTGTTTTACTCTCTTCTAAAGATAAGGTCTTAACTGGGGTTACTTTTCAGAACAGTGATATGATATGCTCAAACTAGAAGCAAGCACAAGCTGCCTTCAACTACATACCATGGTATAACATGGTAGCATTTAACACTACAGTGTTGAGATTTGGGATACCTTTTAACAGCAGTTTATTTGCCATGATTAAGTCTTCAACACCGGGCTACCCTGATGCTTTGGGAAGCTTGCACAAAAGGAATAGTATTTTTCATATTATATTTTCACTAAGCATATAAGTGGACTAGATGAAGGCTAGGTTATTAACCAGGTGCACTTATTCTCAGGTTGTCACAGGTCTCTTTTGAATAGTCTCAAGTTCCTGCAGGATTTATGAGCTTACACATGGAGTTACCTGAATAACATGGAGTAGAAGAGAGAGGACACGTGCATCATCAAAAAGCATTATTTTCACTTAGAAATTCTTGCAAAAGAAAATGCTTCTGGAATAGCTATATTGTTGCAAAACAGGCATTTAACTAACCTGCTTTGTTTTATAAGTATGTAAGATAAAACTAATGATTGTCTGACATAAAAGAAATATTGAAATATAGGCTGAAAAACAATCTATTGCAAGCAAATTTAAAAAAAAAACTTCTCCTAGATCTCCTGTCTTCTCTGATCCAAATTTATCTTAGTAAAACAAGTTAGGACTTTTGTGATCTCTTAGAGAGCTGAAGTATTTGTGGAACTCCATAATCCAGCCAATTTCATAGGTACAGTGAGTTCTTGATCTCAGATAACCTCCATGTCAGTGTCAACTGAAACACTTTCCTAGCAAACTTCCACCTAACAGAACCTATAGGAATTTCATACCAGGTTAGTCAAGAGAATGAGTTTTTCAGTTACTACCAGTGTTTGCCTTTTGAGGAAAATTGGGCAGCGGGGGGAGACTCTGTTCCTTATTTCTGCCCTTTTCTTGATTATTCGGGGGGGCTGGTGACACCTTTGGGCTGTATGGTCTCCTCCAGAGACACCTAGCCATTAATGAATAGAGGTGCCACTTGCCTTGGGGAAAAAAAAAAAAAAGGAAAAGAAAAGAATCATTTTGACAAAGTGCCTAGGAAATTCAGTCAGAAGTGTCAGTTGTAGCTTTGTGGAAATCCTGGATAAATGCAAATTTCTGCTGCATGGATTGAATCTACAGTATCTGCACGCCTGCACAGAGAACTCAACACTTTTCGGCTTTGTTGCTTTGTCTTTACTGGACGTTCTGCACACATACCTGGATCATAGTGTTACTGTGCTCAACACATAGGTGTAAAACCTCTCTTATTAGCAATAATCATTGCGCACATGCAACTTGGCACATACACACACAGCCTTGCCCAGGAGAAATAGAGAATAGCTTCTATGGAAAATACTGACTGAAACAATCAGATACAACAAATACAATAGGTTCTAGAGCTTAAGAAAATAAACAAAATAGGTTTATCTGCTGCCATTGCAGTTTTAAGATAACATTTTCTCTTCTGGGGATGCAACCAGGAAACAGTGCTATAGTCCAGGACCCGCATATCGGTTGATCTCTTGGAACCTTTGTCTGGCAGATGCTGTATGAAAAAATATAGTTTTGTACCATCTACCTCCAGCACATGCTGCTGTGGGTTCAGTGGAGTGGTTCTGATTTACCGTGTCTGGCCAGTGAACAGCACACTGAGCCGGGCAAGTCTCTGCAGCCAGGCGAGAAGCACAACAGACAGGAACCTGGTGAGGCAGATCATTCTCAACAATAGACTCTAATGCAGAATGAA
Source organism: Acrocephalus scirpaceus scirpaceus (assembly GCA_910950805.1). Classification (NCBI taxonomy): domain Eukaryota; kingdom Metazoa; phylum Chordata; class Aves; order Passeriformes; family Sylviidae; genus Acrocephalus; species Acrocephalus scirpaceus. The sequence goes on from OU383778.1 coordinate 31,393,430, forward strand.
GTGGCAGAAACAGTACATTATGGACATTATCATCATTATCTCTTGCTACCTCTAATGGGTTCTTACATCATTTTGCTCATTTTTATAGCTTGCTGGCTCAGAACCGACATTCTTTGTAATTCACTGGAAGAAATGGTTGATTTCAGCTCCCCTTGTTCTAACCATCCACAGAATGGATGAAATAAGGATGTGACTGCCAGAGTAGATCAACCCTTTCTTGCATAATTCAAACTAAGACATTTCTAAAATGTGGTGTTGTTTACACAAGAAGGGATAAAGGAATATTCCTTTTACATTTCTTTTGGGCTAGACTTCTTTTTTTTTTCATTTTTTTCTGTTGATTAAAAAAAACAACAGAAAGGAGAAAACTAGCAAAGCATGGTCCTCATCATGCTGCAAGGAAGGATTCAGCAGAAAAAAAATCTCATAAGACTATGTAAAATGGTTACACAAATTCCTGAACTACCATCTGAAGGATTTTCCCAGAAGATAACTGATAGTCTGCCTCTTTCAAACTGCCTTAGGACATGAAACAGAATGACACCTCATTATAGAAACGTCATAAATTGTTCCAGCATTTTTATCATCTGAATATGAAAGCTCTTCTATGAGATGGCTAACAACAGGTTAGCCATCTGTGTTATGATAGAAACTCCTCTGGAAATACAAAATAATTTAAAATCACCACTATCCTGTGGTTGTGCCAAGAGCCTGCATGGGGGCAGCTCTGGAGAGAAGGCATTATGTGCTACTTTCTACCTCCTTCTTCAGCAGTTTGCTGTTTTTCCCATGCATCTGCTGACACAAACAGTGCCCCAAGTTTCTGCATGATCTGCAGGGATGCATACCCCAAGAAGGAGGCTGAGGGAAAGCAGGGAGATCCTAGCTTGGGGATAGAGGGAATGAGGGGGAAAAGGGAATTGTAGAGCATGGGTGAGGGAAAGCAGAAGCACTGGGGTTGCAGAGTGGGAGCCAGGCTGGAAGGAACATAAGAACAGAGGCATGGTTGTATGGTCTTGAGGGAGGAAAGCCAAGTCTGGAAACCTGGAGCAAACATGGGAGCTCAGCAGGAAGAAAGGATTCTGCATGAAATGTCTGAGAGGTAGGAGGTCTGAGATAAAAGAGGAGGAATCTGCTATGCATACAGGAAAAAGCAAGGATACTGCCACCAGCAACACTCTGACATGCAAAATAAAACAAAATTTAGCTATTGTCACTACTGAAAGAGGCAGTTTCAGGTGTCACATCCACTGATGTCTCACACTGTTCAGTCTTTATTAACCTGCCCACACTTACTTCTTTTTATACCCCAGTCATCCTGGTATTTCTGAATGTTCTGATGGACCTGTCCTTATTATACTCAATAAGTATTCTTCAAAAGGATTGTTTGCTTTGTTGTGGGAAAAGAAAAAGCTCACTAAAGAATGGAGCTGAGTTTTCTGCCTCGCTTGCTCTGTACTCTTTTCTAGACTGCATCACTCTCTTATTTTCTTTCTTTAAGTACAGCTAACTCCTTACAATCTCTCTCCCTTAGCAATTTTTCTTATGCTGTTTATTACTGACAGTGCTCTTTGTTATGTCCCTCTAGTCTTGCTTTAAAGCTGGGCTGAGCTAGGATTGTTCCAACTGTTGTAGCTGAGATCCTGGGTGACATGACAGACAGTAGTCACACAGCCCCTGAAATACCATATACAGATACATGTATATGTGTTCAGTGTTCGGGTTTGGTAGGAGTTTTTACATCATCTGTACATTTAATAATGCCTCTTAGACAAGTACAAAGACTTGAACTTGAAGAAGAAGATAGTAGGTTTGGGATTATCCTCATCTGCTGTGGGTACTTGGTCTAATCTTAGACAGGCTGCCAAGAAACCTCTATTCTCAACACAGTCAACATAAACTTTATCTGTAGGAAGTTCTGTTTTGCTGCAGACAGAAAGCATGCACGTAGTCCTTATCACAAAGCTTTTGTTAGCACTGTGTGTAAACTGAACCCCAGCCATCAGAGGTCAGAAGCATGAGGTCCAAAGCCTTGAATTTTATTTGGACTTCTGCAGGTTGATTTGGGGAAGAGAAAAGATATTGTGTTGTGTGGGTTCATGTTGTTTTCTGCAATGTACTAATGGTCAGAGTGCCAACCCTCTCCATGCTTTCTATATATTTATCAGAGATAACATCCTGCTACACAGTGCTTCTTTTATTCTGAGGTTCCTGTATGCAATGAAACAAACAGCAGCAAGGAAGCACAGATATATCTGCTAAACACTGTTTTCTTCTTCAAGTTCTGGAAAAGTTGTATTTGATGAACAAATACAGATGTGATTATTACTTTAGGACCTTTTATTTAATTTGAGAGCTGTAAGTTTATGTAAGAATGTATTTAGGATCTGTAGTTGACTTTTTTCTGCATGTTTTGTGAAAAGAGGCAGTCAAAACCTCATATTTTCCCTTTCAGTTCTCCCTATTAAAGGATGTTGAAAATTTGGTTTTATGTCTTGTTACTGACAATACATTAAGGCCACACACCATTTGTAGTTTGCTCATGAATACCACAAAACCAGTAGAAGCACATTTTTAAACTGGTGGCTTCTCACACCTCTTGATTTCTCTTCTTACACTGGAATGAACTTCTGATGAAAGGGAGGCATTTATGCAGTTGCAATGCATAAAGCAATGGACCTGTGTCCATAGATTTCTTCCAGATGCCAGTAAATGCACCATCCATGTGTATTTTTCTTGGAGTTACTGATATACTATGTTTCATAAACAAAAATATCTATGAATCCTGTCTGTAAATCAATCATGTATAATTTTCAGCCTCAATAGCGGTACAATGTGATAGATAAAATACCTTGCCAATCCAGTTTCTTTCACAGATGACTGTCTTGGACAATGCTGTAAGGAGTAAGAAAACAAAGCATTCTCACTTCACAGTAATGCCATGGTTCTTTAATGACAGCGAAGATTGTTGCTGAGAATCCTCTTTATAACACTGACTTCATACAGCTCGATCTTAGGATATGTTTTTCAAGTCATGATTATCTGATCATTCATTCATTCAAAATGAACTTTGTCTTCACATGAAAAGATATTTTTCAGTTTTAAACAAAACATGGAACTGCAACCATATATTTTACTTTTGCTTGCAAAGCCAGAATACACAGTCATGTTAGCTTTCCAGAGGAAGCACAAATTAAAAATATGTATTATGAAATGCATTTCATGTGAACAAATGTCAAAATGGCACAGTTTCAACACTTGACTAAGCTAAAGAATTAATTTAATATATTAAAATGAAACTACATAAATTACAACAGAGAAAATCATGGCAGAGTAGCAAATTCAGGTTATTATTACGTGCTCTCCTACAGAGATTGCCTAAAAATGAAGGATTCTATATTCTTGTTTTTCTACTTCAACTCACCATCCACCCCACTCATGGTTAGAAATTGCTTTTAGTTTAAGAAAGATATACTGGGGTGGCAGATATAGTTCACACAAGCCTATGGGTGAGCTGTAATGCAGAGTTATTAAATCTTAGGAGCAACACTGCGCATTACAACCTCTGCATCACACAGCCCAGCGCCGAGACTGCAGGGATGCTGCAGGGTGACAGCGCACCAAAGGTACAGCCCTCTTTAAAAGCCCTTCACAGTACTTCACTGATACAAATTACAGTGAGACAGAAAAGATGACATAGATTACCCTGTGCCACACTAACAAAATTTCCTACAGCCATGGTTGTTTTAAAGGGTAAGCAGGATCTGAAATCTGTTGTGCTTTTGAAAGATGAGAAAGGGCTAAGGCATTGCACACATACAGCAGGTAGGTAATTTCAGTCCTTTTCCCAATGTATATTTGAGAAAAACTAACATAATTATTAATAGCAGAATCCCCACTTTGGAAGCTTTTTCCACCACAACAAAGTGTGTAATAACACTGTCTCATGGACACTAAATGCACATAGGACGCATGAAGAAGCTAGAGAAAATAGTTCACGTAGGAAAGCACACTGAGTTTAGCAGTTGTTTTCCTGACCCTGGATCTCATTCAATCCATCAAGTAAGGGCATAAATGGTTAAATAATAGCATCCTCTGAAGCCTCAGGTGCTCAGCTTGATCTGGCATTACCCAGAACAAGCTATCTAGCCAATGGCCAGTTATGCCTTCCCCCTGATCTGCTTACTGAAATGTTTTTTTTCCCCACTGATAAAGGCAGTTAAGCATTATTTTCCATGCATCTGCTTTGGGGACTTGCACAGCTCTGTAACCAGTTCAGCTACACAGGGGGAAGGCTATAAGAAACCTGGGGTTCATAGTTTAAATTTTTTAAGCATTCATTGGGGTCAGGTGAGATCAGATGTCATCCTAAGAGAGAATGAGAGTGAACAATGGTAAAACTGAACAAGATATGAGTACTTAGGAAGAATAGACTTCATCCTTACAAAGAGGAAATGATAGAGACAGAAACTGCTTTCTGCTGGAAAAAAAAATGCACTGCATATGCAAAGCTGGAAGATGCCTAGGGGAAAAGACAAAGTTGATATCAGTGTGAGTGGCATCTTGGGGAAAACCCCAGCTGACAGAAGGAGGCTGCATAGAGGGAAGAGTGCTGGGAACTACTAGACGACTGACTGGCACATATGTGCTTTCTGGTGATTAAAATAAGCCATTTAAAAACAGACCTGCCTGAAAAGCAAAAAAGTAAATTACATTATACTGGATGGAACAGATACCAGATGGTCCAGTTACCAGCAGCTACTAGATTTTGTTTTTGTTTTTTTAAATACACACATGCACTCACACGAGCAAACGCTCATGGGCCAAACTGGACTGTAAAAGCCATCTGGCACTGCCTGTGTAAGTTTACTACACTCTGAAACCTCATTCTCTCTGACATTATTTGTGGTTAGAAGACTAATTCCAGTTTCAGCCAGGCAACTAGACTGCAATCTGGAGCACAAGAATCAGAGGGCAACAGAAACAAAGAGGGAGCCATATGATGGATTTTCAGCTGTGAAGAAGCAACTTCCAAAAGGAAAATGAACTTCATTCTCTCAGTTCCTAAAAAGAGTAATGGATGGTAAAGAGAAAAATTCCTCCATTCTTTGCTATAAATCAAATACTGTAAAACACACATGTACCCCTTTACACATGGCAGAGCTCCACAATCCTTTTCTAAATAGGATTTGTACTTTTTCTGTCTTCTCCAACTCCTGTTCATTAGGACATCACAGTATTAGATGAGTTTCTATTCTCTATTCACTCATCTATACTTCCAGTTCAATTCCATTTCCCTGCTCTGGCATATTAAGGGGTCTATGATCAACTCCAGGTATATTCCAAAAATAAAGAAGAAGTATCTGCCACCATGCACAAATGACATTTGATATGCCATCACAAAGCATTTATAAAATATGTTTATAGCACTCATATTAACATCTCCTATGCACATTTTTCCTAACTTTTAAGGAAGGAGTTTAACAATGAGTTAATTCCTAAACAATTCCTAAAGAATTTTATAAAACAATCAAGGCAATAGGAAAAAGGTGAACACATACCTATCATTGCACTAGAGACAACATCTTTGCCCTGAGATCTAACCTGGCAAATAACTCAATGCAGCCTGAATTCAGCTTAGTTTCATTAAACACTGTTCTTGGCTATAATTGTTTTTTGTTACAAAGAAAGAAAAGGAAACAAAATCCAAACAACAAATTTCAGATCTAAAAATATGCACCAACAAAAAGTATAGAGCAAGTTTTCTACCATATTAAAAGCTACATCTGCATCATATGTGCTGTAGGTACCTGTTCCCTCCCAGCTGAGGATGTAATACCGGTGCTTCAATACCAGTGCTAGACCAATGTCCAGAGCCCAAATTGAGGTTCAGCACACAGTAGAAACACAGTCCAAAGTAAATGCTTGACCCATTTTTACCTTCCAGTCCCCAAATTTCATTTACAAAGCTGTGAACTGTATGAACATGAACCATCTCTGATCTTCAGAGCATCCTGACAAAGCTTAAAGCACTGCAGCCAACGGCCAAGCTACTGACTGCCATATGGCCCATCTGCGAGGGAAGAGAGGCTCACATTTATTGAATTCATCTAGATAGACTTGCCCTTGCTGTACTTCACAAAGAAAATTCAAATAGCCTAAATTGTGGCTGAGAACATTTAAGCAGGCATGGGATGTAATTCAGTTTGTTTCCAATATTCTGAGATGGCAGTTTAGAATTAGGAGGTTATAAAATTTATGAGTCTTCAATGTAACAAGAAAAATGCTTGTGAAGGAGATAGTGAAAGCTTCAAGCTCCCCCCTGTAAGGCTACTAACCTCTTTGCAACCAATTCAACCCAAAATGTTCCTAGGAGAGTAGCAAGTCAGATATAACATTATAAAAGTCCAATTATCACTATATAACTCATTCTGAAATTAATTCAAGTTACAGATAATGTTTTAGTCACAAAAGATGACACCTACAATGCTTCTTAGTGATTTTCTCCTCAGAAACACTCTAGAAAAGTAAAGCAAATAACTAATGTGAAAGCTAGGATAGCTCACTGGGATTTCCATAATCTCCTTTCCTCTCCTTCCCATCTTAAAAGCATTGTTTTCATGCTTGAAAACATCTGCTGAGGAGGCTGATCCACACAGCTTCAACCCAATTCTCTCCAGACGTCAGGATGCACTCAGTCCCACAGCTGATTATTGTCTATATTTTAGAACTCAGATACCGTCTATATATAATAGACACTTTAAAAAGCAGAAATATCAATGTTTTGATTACAGCAATTTGATTATAATCAGGCTGTAGGTATTTTATTTTACAGCAGTGGAAATACTAAGCTTTCATTATGATAATTCTGTAGGATTTGGAGAGAAAGATCCATTCCCCAAGGACCAGTGAATCTCTTCACCAAATGTTAGAGCAGGCCTCTGAACTCTAAAACCTGAAACCCATGAAGTCTTCACATGTACTTATGATGGCTTTAATGGAATTTCACTGATGGAGGACAGCTCTTTAAAACTTCTTTTAGGGCCAGAAGATGACAAAGGTATTTCTTTGTTTTAATTCCTGAGAATCTGTATACAAAAATATTCATAAGCCAGACTGGAATTTCTCAGCCCTCTCCCAGTCCCACCACAAACAAAAAGTGGGCTGAAGGTCTCACTTCTTCAACTTGTAAAAAACCCTCTCATTTAAAAAATACAGTTTTCAGCAGATTTGGTGTATTTTAATGACTTCTGGTTCATTTGTGCTCATTTTCTGATCACACAAACTAAGAGACATCCCTTAGATTTTTAAGTTTTTGACAAAACTAATCCTTGGGCTGCACTGATAGACTCATACAACTGGTAAGCCCTAAAATATGAAACCTGAGCACATTTTCCCAAGGAGGACATAATCAGACGTGCCATAGCACAGAATGCTCTGTTCCCATGGTCCCAGAATCCCTGGTTACTCAATAAACAACCTCCTATTTAAAAGTAAGTGCTCCCACTAAAAGAAAATACATACATCCACAGTTAACCTACCCTTCTGCAGGCACCTGCCTTGACTTTTCTACTTGCAACTACATTCATTTTCTGTAGGGAAAAGAGAGAGTTAAAAGAAAAACAGCCTAATCTTCACTCACACATTTGTCAACTTCCCCAAAATAGCTGCAAAATTTAAGCATAGTATGCCATTTTCCTCCCTGACAGGTTAATCCGTTTATTATTCATCCATTTAATGAAAATACCATGTCTCCATGCTAAGAACAAAACAAAACCTCCGACAACACTGGTTCTCTTTAAATCATATTAATAATCTTGCACAATTTGATTTGTCTTTGAATTCAGCTTCATTTTTAACTCCAAGTTAGAAGCAGGAAACCTATTTCTTCAGATTTCATATTGCTGCCTCTAGCCACATTTATGGAATGTTTTCTGCAAAATCATCAGCATTTCATTACCTGCTTCTGCAACAGCCATGTATCTACCGTGAAAAGGTCACCCAAAAGTTAATGAACCTCATGCTTAGCCAAGCTGCTCTTCTCCAGCGGGACAGAAATTTTCATGAAACTCTGCAAGGCTTATGTTGCAAAGTTTCCTGAATATGCTCTAAAAAAAGAATAGTTAGTAAGTCATGGAGCAAATCTGTCTCCTTTTCACAGGCAACTGGCTCCATTAAGATTTCTGCAAAAACATGGGGCTTGAGCTCGCAAGGGCATTACTTCTAAAGCGAAGCTACAGCAGTGTTTTGAACCAGTCACAGAACTATTATGACCATGTAGTTATACAGAACAATCATACTCCTTTCCAGGATTTAACTCTTCTGCAGGATTCCCTGTCTTACCTGGAAGCACCATTTTTAATACAAAACATGTGGGGTTTTTTACAAATTAATCGTATTAGAAAACTGGATTCATGATCCATTCACGTAGTATGCCTAGATATTTCTCTCCTTCAGGCATTTCCTCATGATAACTGCTTGAGGTACAGTAGACTTAAACAATATTTCATTTTGAACTAATGAATGTCATCTCCTTTTACTCCAGTCCTCACTTCCATCCTGTATCCCAGCCTTTTTCTGTATGAACAGTGTTGCTCAACTCCAGCCAACCAGCATGGTTCCCTATGTTTCAACGAAAGCATTAATGAAGGGAAGAAAAGAAATGGCCCCATGAACAATATTTGATTATCTCTCTGGTACTTCTTTTTTCAGCACTGATGACTGTTGCCATGGTCTCTGCCTTCCAGTTCCTTCAGGTAGCCTCCACTCCAGCAGCTTCCACTTCAAGACCTTACCAAAAGTTTGCTTTTGTCAAGGGGTGACGTGAGAGAAGCCCAGCACAATCTATTTTTTGTGAGCCTCTTTTATTATATCTCACTTGTCTTTCTTAGGTCCCAATACCAGAGAAAAACCTGTGGCCATTTATTGCACATTTATTTGGAGCTCACAACACTATGAAACATCCTTCTGGAGACTGACATTGTCTCAAAAGTGAAACACTGCTGTGACTTAGATTTTGAATCCAATCTACTGCTTAGACAAAATACGTGCCTGAACATATGGGAAAAAAAGATGATGACAGGATGATGATGAGGATGAGGATGATGATTATTAAATTTTTTTAAGACAATTTCTTGTCCGAGGATGACATTTAAAAGGAAAATACAAAATTAGAAAGAAAAAATAAAGCATAAAAGTCAAAGGCAGTTGTTTTGGGATAGTTCTGCTCTGCATTACAGGCAAATTGCTCCAATAAGAAGAGGGATGTTTTGTCTTTTACTCTCAGAGGAAATTATTACAGCACTAAATGTCTGTAAGCAACTACAAATAGAACAAGGCTTGAGTGTAAGGATTGTTAACTCAACTGAATGCAAATTCTGCTAGACTCTGTGGAGTCTGGATTTCATTCACTGATAACCAGAGTTCCTAGTTCCAGTGAACTGTGATTTCCACCTGCATCAACCACTCACTTCAAACAATGTAATTTGCAAAAGAGACTATATCATCTAATGCTTTCAAGCTCATAATTAGGAGCTGGTGTTTCCCAGCTAGATGAGGTTATGGAATTGAACAAAAGGTATCTTCTGATAAAAAGTCAGATTAGCAGCAAGGGAAAAGTGTAATAAGACTAGATAGACAGATAGATAGACAGATAATAATTTTTTTAAGGGAGGAGGATGAAGAAAGCCAAGTAAGTTTGTAGAAGCTGTAAAAGCTTCTGGTAACCACTAGAGAAAGGTTAGGCAAATCCAGAATATCTAAAGGTCAAAAAATCCATGGTGTTTCTCATTGACCCAGGGATGATAACCTTGTCTATTATATGTCCTGTCAGTGTACCTTTCATATATTGGTTATTCTTGGATCTGAATTAAAAAAAAAAAAAAACCACCTTTCTTTATTCTGCCTTTGAAATGTCCAGACTTCAGCCCAGTACAAAACAAGAAATTAATTTGAAGTGGAAACATGGTTCCTTCTCCAGGTGCATTACCAAATCCCAATCTCAGCCCTCATGGAGGCCTCCCTGGGGCTTCAGCCAGGTTCATGGTTTCCCCAACAGTAGTCTAGGATAACAGCTCACAGAATGACTGAAGGTTAAGTGTTGTCTGAAGCACAACTTGGAAATGACTACCACTTGCAGATGTCTTGAGGCCAGGACTTGTTAAAGGCACAGCAGGGCTTGGCCAGGTTCAAGGCTTGAGGCATTGCAGAGGTCTATCCAGCAGGCTCCAGACCAACCTCCTTGTCAAAGCTGGATCAGCTGTGAGATCAGACCAGGTTGCTCAGGAATTTAGTTGGTCTTGAAAACCTCCTAGGACAGAGACTCCCTAGCCAAAATGTGTATTTAAAACATCTGTTGTTCAAGTGCTGCCTCAGAACAGCAGTTATACCAGGGCTGAATATCCCACTGGTTTTAAGTCAGCAACCTTTCCTACTTATCTGTCTTGACAGGAGTCATCACCATGGCATCCAAGCACCTGAAACAACTACCTAAGGAACAATACCTTATTGCAAGGTAGCTCCCAGCACAGCTATGAGAACTCAAGGACAGCACAATACCCAATGCATTTGCAGGTGGCCAAGGGCTAACAGGATGCTCTCATTTCTCTCTAAACATGGGTGACCCCACTCCTGCATGAAACCTCCAGCTGCCTGCCTGTGGTGAAAGCCAGCAGCGCTTCCCAGGCTGCCAGCAGATGCTCATTCATCATCACAAGCAGCACAGAGATACACCCAAGTAAGTGTACGTGAAGCAATGAAGCAGGTCACAAACAAAGCAGGTAAGGTTCTTTAAAAAACCAACTCTATCTGAGAAGTACACTAGAAAATGTAATGACCTGCGCTTTTTCCTTATCTGCTGCTGTAACTACAAACTGCATAAAGCTCTCACAATATGTCTTTAATTGAACAAAAACAATGTTTCATACCGCTTCTGATCACCAGAACTAATCTATACAGGTTCATTTATTCGGGTGGTGGACTGCACGCCCTCAGCATAATTATTTAACTTAACTGTAACTTAACTTAATTTCCTGATAATCCTCATCAAATTTCCTCAAGATGCCAGAATACAGAATGTATTTAAATAGCAAATTCTACATATTAATAGTCCAGAGCAAATGGCAGTTAAACAATGGAAAACCAATTTTTTCTTGACACTGCCATTAGACAAGCAATCACAGTATTTTAGTTTGCTTATGTATCTCAGACAGAAAGGCTAAGATCAAAATACCTGTTGTGAAAAGACTTATACATATGTGTCTCCCAATTTCAAAGAGAAATTCAAATATTTCACAAAGCTAAGGAAAAAAAAATCAGTGTTCATTCATTTTCATATGAAACTAGGAGTGCTGTAACATTTTGGTATGCAAAAGAGGTCTCAAAATGGGGCAGGGAGAGAGAATGTCAGTACTGAAAGAACCTTAGAGATGCTTTGCAACACCATATTTACACAGCAGAGAGCTCAAGGGCTTGCTGACCTTGGGTACAGTTACTGGCCAATCGTTCCACAAGGAAAGGACATTACATTGCTTGGACCTAATAAGTGAGGCAAACACTTAACAACAGGCATGGGAAATATCTGGGGTTTTTTTCTCATTCCATTACCTGTTTACAAGATTAATTTACAATATTAATAAGTAACATTAAGTCTGGATATTTGAACATGAAATTTATGAGGTCTGAGTCTTGGCATATTAATTTATGTCTGTGGTTCACAGTAAAAGATATGATACACACAACTCGATTTATACGGCTGAGTTTTGAATTGTGGGAGTTTCTGTCTGTAATTGAGAGCTGGGAATGGGAAAGGAACAATTATGACTTATAAAGCAGGTTTTCTAAATTCTTTTAGAAATACTTTGATGGCTAAGTAAACGTTCAAATGTTAAGAGAGATTTGAAATGAGATCTTGCCCCGCTGCCAGTCAGAACACGAGACGCAGAGCAGAGGCAGCTCTTTGAACACTGAGTTGGTGCTGTGCGGGCACAACTTTCCCGAAGTTCGCACAGAAAGTAGAGATTGCCACCTCCTGGCCGAACGCAGGGCAGCGCCGGGGACTCGCAGAGACATCTAGGCTCGGTCGAAATTATGTACGGGGACCTTATAAATGCCTCAACCACAGAGGCAAGCTTCAAACCAGAGCTCTTAAATGCCAAAGCTAATCACTGATGGATAATCCGAAGGATATCAAGAGCAGTGTCTCATCCTTTAACAGGGAGACCAGGCAGCATTATGCTATGCTGCTAATTCCTTTCCATACTGTCAAGAGAGAACAAATACTCAAGGAAATACTTGCTTTGTTTTCTTCCTGAAACAAAACAGTCTATTTCAACAAGACATGCATTGTACACACTACTAGAAACATGTAAAAATATAAAACCTAAAATATATTTTTTGGTATTCTCTTTTCTTTTTTATTTTCCTTTTTTTTTTCTTCCCTGATTTTGTATTTTTTCATTCATGGTTGAATTGAAAGCAAAATGCCACATTTTTCCAACCTGAAAACACAGCCTGATGTGCTTGGGGCAATTGCAAGAGGCCACTGGACAGTGGACCTGGCCTCCTTTGGCTCTGAGAACACAGTCAAACCACACAAAGAAAGTTAAAGCATGTCTGGGAAGAGATTACTTTCCCATTGCCCCAAAAGACCTTGTGTGGACTAGCACCATGTTATCAGCACCCAACCTCTGCATTAAACCACAGTGCAGGAACCGTGCTGAACTCCCAACTGTCCTAAGGAGTCCCTCCCTCTCTCCCACAACTCAGGAGCAGCTGGCGAGCAGGCTTGCAGGAAGGGTCTGGGGGTGCTGGCCAACAGCAGCTCGGTGTGAGCCAGCAGTGTGCCCTGGCAGCCCCAAGGGCAAACCCCACCCTGGGGTGCATCAAACACAGCACAACCAGTCGGTCAAAACAGGTGACTGTCCTGCTGTGCTCAGCGCTGGGGTGGCCTCACCTGGAGTGCTGCTGCTGTGCAATTTAAGAGGGACGTTCAGGTCTCTGAATGCATCCAGGGGATGATAACAAAGCCGGTGAAGGGGCTGGAAGGAATGTCCTGTGAGGAGTGGCTGAGGACTCTTTCTCTAGTTTGGAGAAAACGACACTGAGGGGCAACCTCATTGCTCTCTGCAGCTTCCTGAGGAGGGGAGATGGAGAGGGACTTGTGGATCTCTTATCCCTGATATCCAGTGACAGGACGTGGGAATGGCTTAAAGGTGGGCCAGGGGAGGTTCAGACTGGACATTAGCCAGCATTTCTTTACCAAGAGGGTGACTGAACACTGGAACAGGCTTCCCAGCATGGTGGTCAATGCCAGAAGCCTGTCAGGGTTTAAATGGCCTTTGGACAATGTCCTAAACAACATGTTTAAAAACTTTTGTTCAGTCCTGAACTGGTAAGACAATTGCAGAACAGGTTTCTTGTTGGTCACTTCCAACTGTAGTATTCTATTCTAGTCTAGTCTATTCTATTCAAAACTGTGTATTAAGGACAATTAGGAGTTCCCAAGCTGTCAGAAAATAATTTACTATTGTTAAAAAATTGTTGCTGCAATAATGCTCAAAGTGAAAAGAACTTTTCTGTGCTGCAGGCACAAGCATATATACTGAACCTTCTGGTCTCTCACTGCTAACTTGTATTCATGACTTCTTAGCAAGTTCTTTACTTTGTATGTACATTATTTCATACAGGTACATATTGGCCATTCACTCAACTACTCTCTTGCTCCCTCCTTCTTCCTAGTCAACAGACTTATCACCCACTAAAGAAGCTGTTGATGTTTGTCTCAGAGTTGCCATTTTGCAGCTAGTGGTACACAAATCCCAAACTGGCTATTATATGTGTTGTTGATGAGGGTGTACGAATTCTGCCCGCTTCAGACTCTTGCCAAAATGTGTAAGTCACACACCAATGCACAAACAAAGTGATTTCTTGTAAAGGTGAATTTAGGGCTGAGGAAAGTTGGATGAGCTCAGTGGATTACTGCCTATCTCTTCTTACAGAGAATGTGGGAACACTTTCCTCAACAACAAATTTAAGTTTTCTGGATATTGGAGGGAACGTGACCCTTTGTATAAATGTTGGAGAGCTTCTTTCACTAAAGATGCGGTTCAAATACATGTAGCTATTGAGTTACACAGGAGTCCTCAATTGAAGGCTTTGACACAGCATCTTGGAGAGAGAAACCTAAGAGAACTGTCATCCTGCCAAAAAAAATATGGAGACCACTGTTGTGGACTGGAAGAAAGGAATTTTACAGTTCTTGTTTTGGAAATAAAGACACCAGATTGAAAAATAAAACAACAGAATTAAGTCTGTACATCAGCAGAAGAAATAAAAATTGGCAATAAATAGACCTGTAAATACTTTTGGTAGAGACAGTAGTATGCCTGAACTGTTTAAAGTTTGTTACTTTATGTCAAACTGCAGGAACTGTGAAAAGAGGGTTAAATGAGAAAGCACAAGGAAATAAACAATTGGAAAGTTTTAATGAGTTTTGCAGTCCTTTAAAAAACATGAAAGACCGCTGGAGATTTACAAATGAACAAAGGCAAGAGAGAAAAGGAAATCAGGTGCATGTTAGTGGAGATAAGAGCAGCACGCAGCCAAATAGCAAATACTTAACAAAAATTTTCACCTCATTATGTTTAAAGCTCGAAGAGAAACTTTGCTCTTTTACACTATCACAATATGAAGGCTAAAAGTAAAATTGTGCTTTGAGACTTTAAATAGATCATGACTCCCTAGCAATTTTAATTAAGATGCTTCTGTTTATACAAAATGTGTGTTTGGGGATCTCATATGAAGAATAGAATAAGCCTAGATTAATATATGGAATAATTTTGGTATCCATAATTAAAGTTTCTTTTGTCTGCCCAGGAGCAAAAGGACCCAAAAATGCATAAAATTAATATTTTTAAATTACAAAAAATTCCTGTTCATTTAATACACTATTTGCATTTTCCTAGCTTGCTCATATAGTAGTGCAAATAGCCATTTTAAATAGCATTGCAAGTACATAGAGCAGTATCTCAACAGAATGTAATTGTGAGAAGCAAATTCTAGCTTTAAAAAGATAGGGTGGGGGGGGAGAGAGAGAAAAAAGGAGACAGACGGAGGGAGGGGGGCAGGGAGGGAGAGAGAGAAAAAAGGAGACTGAGGGAGGGAGGGAGGCAGGGAGGGAAAAAAGGGGAAGGAGGGAGGGAAGGAGAGAAAAAAGGGGAAGGGAGGGAGGGAGGGAGGGAGGGAGGAAGGAAGGAAGGAAGGAAGGGAGGGAGGGAGGAAGGAAGGAAGGGAGGGAGGGAGGGAGGGAGGGAGGGAGGAAGGAAGGGAGGAAGGGAGGAAGGGAGGGAGGGAGGAAGGAAGGGAGGGAGGAAGGAAGGGAGGGAGGGAGGGAGGAAGGGAGGAAGGGAGGAAGGGAGGAAGGGAGGAAGGAAGGAAGGAAGGAAGGAAGGAAGGAAGGAAGGAAGGAAGGAAGGAAGGAAGGAAGGAAGGAAGGAAGGAAGGAAGGAAGGAAGGAAGGAAGGAAGGAAGGAAGGAAGGAAGGAAGGAAGGAAGGAAGGAAGGAAGGAAGGTTGGTTCAATGAAATTACTAGACAGCAGGCTCTCTTTGCTATTTTGTGACAGGATAAGAATCTAAGATTAGCTTTATAGAGGAAACAGATATTGGAGGCCCGCCCTTCCCCATTCACTCTGCCTGGTTTAATAGCAGAGCAGATCCCTAATCTATAATATACAGTCCCAGGAGAATCTAGAAATACTTTCACCTGTCCCAGAGTTTTGGATTACTTGTCTAATAAATTGTTTTAATCCTTCCCTCAGGCAAAGTGAGAAATTTGGCATATGGCAACTCTGTCCTTCCCTCCTCTGCTACATAAAGGTAAAATCCCACTCTGATTTACATGCAGTACTCTACCACCACAACTAATGAAACCACTTCAGGAAAAGTCAAGGCATAATCTAGCACTACAGATGTTTTTCAGGAATGGTAGATTTCACAAACTGTCACTATTACCAGCTTTTATTGGGTTCTGAAAGTTCATGTATCTTTCCCCTGTCTCCCTTTCTCTCTCGAGATACTTTATTGCAGGCTTGTAAAGAAAGTTCTGTTATGCTGCATAGGATTTTAGTTTATGGGGAGTGATCATATTTTTTATAATCTTGTCTCTCCAGACTCTTACCACTACAGAGGTAAATCATAAATTTGGCTAAAACAAGCAAGTACAGAAGGATATTTTAAATAGAAAAAAAAAAAATTCCAAATTTTGCCAGGTAGATCTTTTTATCAGTTCTTAAATAAAACTGATATTAACGATCACTCAGTAATCAAAGTTGAAAAAAATACCTTCCAAGCTCATGCCAGGAGAGGCACAAAACCAGGATATAGAGAGTTTTTGGAATAATCTAACAGACTGATTTGGAGGAAGCAGTCCTGAGAAGCTCCTTTCTTCTTTAGTTTTCCCAATGGCTACGCAGCTTCATGTTCTTGCTCCTTTTTACTTTACAAACCAAGAAAGGAAGACTAAAGTATAATGTGTCTAATGTGGGCAATTGCTCATTCTGTCTCCATGGAAGAAGAGTTGGAAGCTAGTGCTTTTTTCATTAATGGACAGAAGTAAATACAATCAAAACTCTGGAAGATTTCAGACTGTTTTCTCACAAGAGAAATCAAACAGTCCTGGGAAAGGAATTCAGACTTATGGAGAGTCAAAGAAACAAATTTTCATCTATTCTCAACACCCAGAATGAGAAAACTGTCACCACTTCAGATCATTTCCTTTGATGCCAGCAGCCTTGGCAGGACTAGAATATTTTGTTATCAGTGATAAACACTTCAAAACATCCCACTGCATGTATCACCCGAGAGTAGCAGGGCAGCCTGAGATCCTCGTTTCCCAGGTTAGACACCTCAGCTATCAGCCTCTGAGCCTGATACACACGTTTTCAGCAAGCCAAAAACCACCTTGTGCCTCTGCAGCATGCAGAAGTATTCCCTTCCCTCTACCAAAGCACCTACATTTATAACTACAAATTAAATCCACTGAAGTGCAATGCTGCTCTCTTAAGAATTCTTTTACTAAACAAACTCTATGACACTAACAAAGCCAGTCAAGTGATGATCACTAATGCACAGCAACAAAGACGATGGGACAAAATATATAAAGGACCTGTTTGTGATACTCAAGGCACAGAAAAGGCTGCACACAGAGCAGTCCTGCCCTCTCTTCTCAGAAGGGGCTGCAGCCAAGCTGGCTGGATCCAGCAGATCCATGACAGCAGAGCTGTTTCAGCCACCCATCCTCCTTCCAGCCAGCATATCCTTAAAACAGGGAAAAAAGGCTCTTGCAAAGTTGTCTCCTTTCTTTACAGCCTCACTAGCTCCTTTTTACTGAGCACAAATGTGTTTTTACTAATCCCATTGCTGCAGCGAACATGACACTTCTCCATTTCAGGAAGGTTTAAAACCTTGCTAAGAGCAAAAAAAAGCTAAAACCCCAAGACATTCACGAGAATAAATTTTAAAAATGCTCTCTTTCTACTGTAGGATCAAAATAGGGATGCATGAATGTTGGGGCTTAGCACAGTAATACTGCTAATACTTTTTCTTGACTTTCCATTCTCCTCTGGTTAAACAAATTAAATAGAAAACGTTGCATTTCTCACACTTCCCAGCATGAGTCTGGGATTGTTTCCCCTTGTCTGACTCCTATATCAGTTCTATTCAGAAAGCAGCTGGTCTCTGAATAGATTCAGAGCTGGTTATCTCCACACACAATATATCATAGTCGATCGAGGCTTCAATTATTTTTTTTCCCCAGGAAACAATTATTTCACTATTTGTCAGTCTTTCCCCAACCCCTGCCCCATAACTTTTGAAACGGTTGGCCAATTTTAATGAAATCTGACAAAAAAGCACAAATCTTAAAGACATTAAATTCATATCTTCTTTGTGCAAATCAATAGGTGAGGAGGAAAGATTTTGAGCAAGCATTATTTCTGCTGTTTCACTGAAGATTTTTTCCCTCACATTTTCTACATTCTTCAGAACAAGTCCCAAGGGCTGTCCTTGAAGTGCAATAGCTTGGGGGTACTCCTCTGGGTAGGTAGTAAAACTCAACTCCCTGTCCAGACGCTCCACCTGAATTTACAATAATGGCAGCCTCAGGTGGGCAACACACTCCTCTCTGCCCCCTCGACAAAGACGGGCAAGGCAGCCAGGCATGCTGCTGGGGTATCCAGTGGGATCTGCAGCAGACTGGCAATGGGCACACCTTGACTGCACCTGAGCCACTGCCTCAATTCGCAGCCAGACCCAGCAGGGTGGGGTTTCACTTACAGCACCTTCGCACCAGCCCCTTCCACACAGCCCCACCTAACTAGTGACTTCAGCCAGCATTCTCTTAATGCTCAGCAGTACCGGGAACCAAGCTTGGAAGGTAGGTCAATGGCAACAAAATGACCCATCTCCTTCCCTCCCCCCACCCCACCTATCCTAAAAGAATGCAGTTGAAATGTGACTCACCATTCCTATTCCTCCAGACCTTTGGCACGCCCAACACAAGAGAACAAGACAAAAGCCCAAATTATTTTTTTTTTATTTTTGTTTTTTTCCTAAATAACACTTTAAGAATTTTCTACAGAAAATACTACTTTTGCACTAGATACAATAACTCTCATTTTTACTTGAGGATTACAACCAAGGTTGCAGAAATGATGGCATGAGCAATTGTGAGCACCCTATTATTTAGTAGCAAAGTCCTGCTTTGATCCATCTCCCTGCTGACTTCAATGGAACTACACTAGGTATAAATTAAAGCAAAATTCAGTCCATCAGCTCTACTTTAAGCTTCATGCATTCCATTTAAGCAATGCCTCCACCTTGATTTCACCTTGCTGTAGTCAGCAAAGAATGCTGATATAAAAGGTGCCATGCTTTTGTGTATCCACTCACTCTGCTTTCATGTTTAAGCTGTACCATTTTACCTTAACATTAAAATTACATTTAGGCAAAAATGAAAGAGTGTAGGAAGAGTATAATCTCTTGTGCTCTCTCTGCAGAACAAGCTTCCATTAAGTTTTTCTCTGTCTCCCTCTACACAAATAGCAAAAACATGTATTTTCCAGTCAAAAACAAATACCAAACTAAAAACTCTATTAAAGGGAGCATAGTAACTCATTCCAACATTTTTCACCAGAATGGAGAAATAAAGTGGTATTTCTCCAGCATGCAGTAACCTACATTTCAAAAAAGAAAAAAAGGGAAGGGAAGGGAAGGGAAGGGAAGGGAAGGGAAGGGAAGGGAAGGGAAGGGAAGGGAAGGGAAGGGAAGGGAAGGGAAGGGAAGGGAAGGGAAGGGAAGGGAAGGGAAGGGAAGGGAAGGGAAGGGAAGGGAAGGGAAGGGAAGGGAAGGGAAGGGAAGGGAAGGGAAGGGAAGGGAAGGGAAGGGAAGGGAAGGGAAGGGAAGGGAAGGGAAGGGAAGGGAAGGAAAGGAAAGGAAAGGAAAGGAAAGGAAAGGAAAGGAAAGGAAAGGAAAGGAAAGGAAAGGAAAGGAAAGGAAAGGAAAGGAAAGGAAAGGAAAGGAAAGGAAAGGAAAGGAAAGGAAAGGAAAGGAAAGGAAAGGATATATATACTGAGATAATCCATTACATTTGCAGGAATTAGATGTCCAACTCCATAGATGCCAATAACAATCCCAACAATATTACATCCATTAGTCATTGTTTGCTTATGAAGAGGTTAAGAATGCTGAAGTGTGCCTGTCCCTTCTCTCACTGCCATGAAAGGGAACAGCACAAATGTTGCATCACCAAGAACAGCCATGGCTACACAGACGGGCTTTCCTCTCACAGGCAGGTCAAGGTTCCACCTGCCCTTGAAGATTCCTTTCTTGGTTACAACAAAAAAACCCCAACAAATCAAGTAATGCTGTGTATTAAAGTTATTTGTGACAGTAATCTTTTTTTGCTCTCAAATGTCACCCTCTAAACAGGCTCTATTCATCTCACAAAACTTGGGCATCCAAAAACTCAATTTCTTGGCCTTGACAGAGACATAAAATAAATTTAAAAAAGGGAAAAGACGCATAGCTGTACCTTCAAAATAATGCACTTTAAAAAGCAGTATGTGTGAATTTGGTGTCACAATAAAGTTCTGAAATTGGAAAAAATAATCCTAACCTTTCAGATGAAGTTATACTCAGATAAGTAACTTTAAATGCTTCTACCATGTTAAGCTACATAAAATAAAATGATTTTATATCTCTGCATACTGATAAAAAAGTATTAAAAACTGCAGGCTGATGAAATGTGACTTAGAAAACGTCACAACTCTTTTTTAAACTTTATTCAGACAACCTTCCCAGCAAATACAACTAGGTATATTAGCTACTGAGCACAAAAACTTCAGTATTTTTACAAAGCACTTCAGTCTAGCTATTTAACTGGCCAATTTGAGGAGCCACCAAATGTCCATCTCTACCAAACTTAACCATCACTGACAACAGTTATCCTGCTCAGTTCCAGTGGGAGAACTAGGGTCTCGTGGTAGTTTTAGTTTTGCTTAAGGAACCTCTTTAGAAGTGACCAAAAAGTTTTAGAGGTGTCAGTGCAAGGTCCTAACAGCCTACTCCAAATAAAAGCTTTCCTTTCATCACTTTAAAATGTGTTGTCTAGTCACTGTTTTCATTTCTGCACTTGCCAAAGGCCTGCTTGTGGGAAACACTTAGGACACGCAGTCTCCTGCTAAAGCAAAATACATTTTCTATTCTACTTAAGCCACCAAGCTTCACATTTTACACTTGCCAGTCAAATAAAAAATATAAATACCCGTTCGAACAAATAAAAAAATGACCGGCATCTGGAAGGAAACATGGTTACGAAGCCAGAAAGAGCACTTCAAGCAGGCACTATTAAACAACAGTTTATACAAATGTTCTTATTTACATACCAAAAAGAAAAGATGACAGAATCATATTCTCCATTCATGGCAGTCCAACAACATTTTATCTACCGCAACTATTCCCATGTACAGATATGGACATCACTCCAGTCACATCTCAGCTGAAGGTACAGTCTGTGCCTTGGCTACATTTCAGTCTTGCAACTCCAGCATTTCATGCTGCAGCTTAGCTGAAGCCACATATGCTGTTATTGATGAAGCATAAAACCTCAGCAATGCTGGCACCATTTCTCTGCTTCTCCAAAACAGAGTAGACTAGATTTTGATTACTAGTGCTGCTCCTAGGTATAATTTGCCTTTTTTAGACAAATCCCATAACACTAAGCACCCGAAAATCTGAGGCTTTTTCTAACTAGAGACAATCATAAAAGTATACTGTTTATGCACAGGGAGAAACAAAAATGAAATATGCATCAGGCAATGCACATTCATACAACAAATCAATTCAGCACCCACAGTTCTGGGGTTTATAATAAATAACATACCAATAAGTTACACACTAAAAGATAACAAACTTCAGCAAATGGAGCCACAGTGGTAACACAGATGGTGCAAGGCACAGACATGTTACCACATATGCAGAGGAAGAAGTGAGCAATTCATCCAGGACAGATCTCATTAGTGTTGGGCAGCTTTAGAGCTTTTACTATCCAAGAATCTGCTCAGGCATTTCAGTTATTCCTGGTGGAAAGTCTTTATTTTTACTAGAAAACTCAAAATGTTACTAAAGAGTTCCCCTTTCTGTGTAGCCTTGTCTGTAAAAGACTACGGTGGTTAAAGAGGAACATCACCTTTGTGAGCTCAAAACTGACAGCAGTGCTTTATCTTTGGAGAGCACAGAATTTTGCAAGAGTTCATCACAGAGGAAGGGCTTCTCCTATCACTACCAAACTTGTTCAGATTAATATTTGACTCCCATGCAAAGTGAAGGACTTTTACCTTCTTTTATACTTTCTTAATCCAGCTGTCACCTGGATTTCAGATACTTCATAAATTCAAACTCATTATCAACATACATAGCATGAACAAAGTTTTTGAGGAAAAAACTACACAAAGAAAAGTATTTAACTGAAAAACAAAAACCAGAAAACATCAACTAACCTGTCCAGTTCAGTTACCACTTTTATCAATTATGGTATGAATTGACCTCGAGGGATTTTAAGTCTATGAACACTCATAGAATCAGTTGGGCATGCTGGCCACTCCAAATTTGATGCCTGTGGTAGGCATCCGTAGAACACCATTTCTGCAACATTGTCTAAAAAAGAAAGAGTGAGCTATTGCCAGTGCTTTATTTTTACTTATGCTACTATGAGTCACAGCATTTCCAAATTCATGCCTTTATGCCCCTATTTAGTCAAAAATGAGACAAAACCTGAGACAAAAATATGTTAATCTGAAATCACAAATTGCATGGCTTGCTGACATGATAGCAATGATTGAAATGGGTCCGCCCAGCCATAGAGTCATTCTCATATTCAGGGAACAAAAAGCAAGGCTAGAGCTAGAAAGAGAAAAAAATACCTTCCCAGTCCCCAGTAGCCCATAGAGCTGGCACGTTCTGGGCAACAAGCACCTTCCCTGAATTTTGTAACTTGTACGTTCCTGTACTTGTCCAGCCTCCTGCAGCCATGTAAGCTTTTTGTTCCCACAATGTCATATACATCTTCTGTTTGTCTCGTATCTTAGTATTTCTTCAGCAATTTAAGTATTGCCTGAAGTTTAGGAACTGCATCTGGCACTAAGAAATATCTGTTATCTATATTATTTAGAAGATACTAGGAAACTTGCTGAGACTTGCTATATTAAATGTCTATCAAAAATATTTTAAAATTCGACTGTCCTCAAAGAGAATTCAAAAGCAACTAGTCCTAACCAGTATCTAAACACATACAGCAGGGGCTAGAGGTTAACTTGTATCACACAGCATCAGGTGTGTGATACCAGAGCCCTCAAACAGCTTCAGCGATGGGGACTCCACCACATCACTGGGCAAGCCATTGCAATGCCTGACCACTCAAATAGTGAAAATATGTTTTCTAATATCTAATCTGAATCTTCCTTGCCTCAGCACATTGGGCAGTTGGGACCGAAACACTGACATATGAAAAAAACCGGCAAACAAGGTAACCAGCAAACAAGAAATGGGCTGAAAACATTTCATTTACAAGAGCACATGAGAATGAATGTACTGATATGTAAGTGTCAAGCTTAAATTCAAGTAATTTAAATAGCATCTTCCAGCCGCCTCCTCCGGGGGTGCGGCGGCAGCGGCCCCTGAGGCCGGACGGGGCGGGAGGGAACGCAGTGCCCGTTATCAGCCAGGCACAGCCCCCGGGCGTCCCGAGCGACCGGCGGGGGCCCTCCCGATCCCCATCTCGACCCCGATCCCCATCTCGACCCCGATCCCGTTCCGCCGCCGGTGACCCCGCGCGCCCCGCCCCGCGCCGGCCCCAGCCCGCCCCGCGCCTGAGGGAGGAAGCGCGCGGCGCCGCCCGCACCGTGATGGCGGCGGGCGCAGGAAGAGGCGGGCCGCAGGGCGGGGCCGCGGGTCGCCGCCGGGAGCGCAGTAGCGGCGCGGGGCGGCAGGGGAGAGGGGCGCGCCCGCGGTGCCCGCTGCACCCAGCGGCGGCCGCGCGGCGCGGGGGACCGTGGGCGCGGTGGGCGGGGGCCGAGCGCCGCCGCGGCCGCTCCTCTCCCCGCCTCGGCCCGGCGGATCGGGGCCGCACCGGCCCGGGGGCCGCGAGCGGCTCCGCCCCCTCCGCCCCCGTGCAGGGCCCGCGGCGGCTGCGCGCGGCCCCGCCAGTGCTCGTCCCGCGCCGATGGCGCCGCTGCCGAGAGCGGCGCCTCCGCCTCCCCCCGCGCCGCGCGCCGCTTCCTCCCGCCGTCCCCTTCCGCTTCCGGGGTTAGCGCCGCCGCTGCTCGCTGAGCAGCCCCGTCCCGGGGCCCGGCCGGCACCGCCGGCAGCAGCCGCCGCCCCGCCGCCCCCATGGCCACCAACCCCCAGCCTCCGCCGCCCCCGCCGCCGCCCCCTCAGCAGCCGCCGCCGCTGCCGGGGGCCGGGGCCGGCGCGGGGGGCGGCGCGGCCGAGCCCGAGCTGGTCTCCATGATCGTTAACCACCTCAAGAGCCAGGGGCTCTTCGACCAGTTCCGCCGCGACTGCTTGGCCGACGTGGACACCAAGGTGCGGGCGGGCGGGACCGGCGGCTGGGGGGAATCGCAGCGCCCCGAGCTCTGGCGGGTCGGGGACGGGCCTGGCCCGGGGCAGCGCGCTCGGCGGTGCGGAGCGGCCGCAGGGCCCGCGCGGGGCTCCGGCTCCGCTCGCGGCCGCGGGGGCGAAGCTGCGGCCCCGCGTTCGGCGGGGAGCGCGGGCTGGCTGGCCGGGCACGCACGGTCACACACACCTGGTTCGCGCAGGGTCTGGGGGCAGCGTTTAACGCGCTGCCATCGCCGCAGGACAGCGGCCGCGCCTGCAGAGCGCCGAGGTGGTCCGGCGGGGCTCCCAGCTGTACCAGCCTGGCCTCCGAGAGGATAACCAACCACTTACACGATCTTTACAGTCCAACCTCTCTGCTGTTGCTTTCTAGCCTGCCTACCAGAATTTGAGACAGCGCGTTGACAACTTTGTTTCCAATCATTTGGCAACTCATACCTGGAGTCCTCATCTCAACAAGAACCAGCTGAGAAATAACATTAGACAGCAGGTTCTCAAGTAAGTGACAGCTCTGGGGTTTCTCTGAAACTGCTTGTGTATTGTAATATGTGACAAAGGCTCTGGGTCAACATAAAGTGGACTGTTTTCTTCAGAGAAACCTCTGAAGAAGTTGGGTTGTTTTTGCCTCTCAGTGTTTAAAAAGTGCTGTTACTTAAGGTAGTAGCTTGCCATCAGTATTAGTCAGAATTAGGCTGCAGATGTTCTTTGATCTGATCCAAGTTTTTTCAGGGGTGGAAACCTTGATTTTGACTTGGAATGTAACCCCCTAGCTAAAGGCTCTCTTTACTTTTTCTTTTAAGGAAGGTATTAATAGAATTGCAATTGTCATGTTTAGAGCTAAGGAGAAGCAATTCACAAACTAAACTCTGCAGAGCATAAAGCTAAAGTCACAAAATAGAAAAGTGGATTTAACTCTAGCTGGGCAGAGAAGAGGTTTTAAGAGCTGCTGTTACATTTAAATTATGTCAGACACTTTAACCTGGTATTACATTACTTCATAAAGGTTCCTCCAGTCTGTCTTCTCAAATCTTAGACTCATAAGAAACATTAGGAAGTTTCTTCGAAGTACCATGAGTTTGGTCATTAAGCTGGGTCAAACCATGGGTTTGGGAACAAATTTAAGCGGTTGTGCTGTGGTGGTACCATTGATAACTTGCACTAAGGACTGTTTGGTTTGTGGGGTGGGGGGAGCAGTTGTTCTTTCTTGTTAAAGAAGCAATGAGGACAAGAGCTAGCATATGTCCCACAAAAGACTACAGGGTCTAAAGAGGTAGCATATGTCCCGCAAAAACTACAGGGTCTAAAGAGCTAAGCCTTATAGCTGTGGATTTTCTTTTCTATTTTATTTTGCTGAAGATAAAGTATGTTCTATAAAGCTGCAGAACTTGCCACCTTATACTGGGCAGAAAGTAACTTAGAGTAGTGGTGAATGGTTTAGTATGCCTCATGCCTTCTATAATTCATCTCTTATAAGGTTTCTTGTAAACTTTTTTCAAAATACATTTTTTGCAGTTAAATCACACTTGTAAGTGTAACCACCAATGATGTAACAATAGGCTGCTTATTGTATTAATTCCCTGTGCTTGGATTGTTTTGTTTCTCTAGTATATTTTTTCTTATGAGTAAGGCACAGGCTAAATGCCTAGCTGTGGGAACACTTAGAAAGCATTGGTGCTTCATTGGAGCACATCTAAATGATCACATTTCATTAATATGTTCTTGAAAACTAATTTTTCATACTAATTTGTGTAACTTTGTTCCAGGTCTGGAATGTTGGAATCGGGAATTGACAGAATTATTTCTCAGGTTGTGGACCCAAAGATCAACCATACGTTTAGACCTCAGGTGGAAAAAGCTGTCCATGAATTTTTAGCCACATTGAATCACAAAGAGGAGGCAGGCCCCAGTACATCTCCAAGTGAGGAGAAAGCAGATGCTTCTGTTGCAGTACAAGGTATTCTACCATTTTGCTGAGTAATCTATTAACAAAAGAATGGGGTTTGAGAGAGCAGAATCATTGACTAGGTTTTCTGGTACCATAACATTATTAGTCATATTAGCAAGCTGAGCTCCAGGCAGCATACCAGAACACTTGTCTCTTACTCTATGTATAAAGGTAGAAAGCAAAAGAGATGTCACATTGTTATGACCATGTCACTCTTTCACTTCTGCTTGAGATTATGAGGGATCGATTTCTGTGGGGAGAAAAATTGGTCTCAGTATTATAGGATCAGATAAGACATAGCTATAAGAGAAGAATGATGCAACTTTTTTGTCCATCAGTAGAGGTGAAAAAAATTACTTTAAGAGACAGTTACCTGTGCAGTTGCTATGTGCCGTAAAATTTGCATGGTTAAGGTCCTAATATTACCTGTATCAACTTCTAGACACTCCTGCAGGTAACTGTCCATTCTTTCCTGTTCTAAGAGGCTCCATCTATTTGTAACCTTTATTTAAATCCAAGCCTTTTTCCTGTGAGGCCCACTTCCTTTAAAATGGGTTAACAAGCCAGCTGCAATTCTTAGTCATCAATCATCAGAGCTGGTTCTAAAATGATGGAAAAGTGATAAGGTATTTCTGATAGTCTTTTTGTTATACAATCAATATGCTGAGTTGATTTTCCATTACATTTATGGAGATACTAGAGGTGTGAGCTACTGACTTTTTCCTGCAGTGTATATATATATATTATATACATATGTGCTTTACCCAGAGATGTCATCCTACTTAGGATGTTGGTAAGGTTGGCTGTGTTCAGATATCCTTCTCATTGACAATCCTCACTTTTTCTAGGCTGGCCTCAGGAGCAGTAGTGTGTCAGAGAGCAAAATGAATCTAGTAATCGTATGGTGCTTGCTGCAGGAACACAACGTCTTGGAGATTTTTGTTTGGTTTTTTTTTAAACCAAAATCTCTCAAGGCAAAATCAGTCAAATACTTTAGTTGACTACATATTTTTGTAGAGAGTGCTTATTCTGTTTCTTTTCGCTTGTTTAACCTTCTAGCTGAACAGAATTGCGGAAACTAGGGTGAAGTAAAACTTTTTTCTTACTATTCAAGGTGTGTCTGCTACAACTCCAAATGCTAATGTAGCTAGTGATGCAATGTCCATTTTGGAGACAATAACTTCGCTTAACCAAGAAGCAAGTGCTGCCAGGACTTCAACAGAGACCTCAAATCCCAAGAACAATGACAAAGTTGCAAAAAAACTCTCATCTCAGCAGAGTGTGGATGGTAGCACTGATAAAGAGAGAAATGCAGAGGACTTGCCAGACAGAGAGAAAGCAATTTGTGACCTTTCTGGAGAAGGGGCTGAAACACTTGCAAAGTGTGAAGATTTAAATGAGCTTCCCTGCCAAAGTGAAGAAATAAAAAATTCAGCAAAGGATAGTAATATTTTGACTTTTACAAGTAAAGATATTCAACAGGAAAGTGAAGATGTAAAGAGTAAATTATTTGATAAATCTGACAAGAAACCAGACAGCAATGAAAAAAGTGAAAGAAGAAAAGAAAAGAAGGAAAAGCTTGACAAGAAGTCTGATCATTCAAAGAAAAACGATGATACTACAAAGTCAAAAGAAGAAAAGCAAGCAAAAGAGTCGGAGCCAGTGAAACAGTTAGTTCCAGAAAAAAATAGCAATAAACATAAAACAGCTGAAAGCGCTAAAGAAGGTATGGTGTGGGCAATGCTCTTACTCAAAATATGGATAAGGAGAGATATTTTTAAGTTTATTCAAGAGTTGAATCAGAATATTTGGAATGTAAATTTTCTGCTAGTTCTGGCAAACCGGTCTGCTAGTGATTATTGGACTTGATCCATCTCTCAACTCAGGTACCTGAATTAGGAGTCAGATGACCTTTGACTCCTCAGGTGTGTGATTGGTCATCTTAATCTAGCAAGTTCTCTTAACAATTTCAGTCCTCATTTAAGGTTTACAGTTCTACCTCACAGTGATTTTTGTTTTGAATAAACCAGAGTTAACCTGGTTATTTTGTTACTATACTATAATTTTGTTTTCTTATTTCTAATTCTTAACATAGTCTTGTTATCTGTGACGAAATTGATGTTTTGGTAGGAAAAGTTTCACAAACTCAGTGTTCTGCCTTACAGCTCTTTGTTTTTACTTTTTCCTTTGCAAGAAAATATGTTGATAGATTCAGATATGGATGTACTCAGTGACATCACGGTCAGCTCTGTCCACACTAGTGACCTTTCTTCCTTTGAAGAGGAGAGCGAAGAGGAGCCTGTAATTTCTGACAGTACTGAAGAGGGGGAGATCACATCAGGTGGTAAAATAATTACATTGTGAACTGGCAATAAGGAGTATGTAATGCTTTTATTGAGTGTACATTGTCATAAATTTGAGGGTTTGTGATATTGTACCTACCTATGAGAGAGACTTTGGATGTGAACTGAATGGTATTTTTGCAGTTGCAAAAGATGAATAGTGGATTTACTTTTTGACTATTTTTATTCATATAATATAGTTCGGTATATTCTAAACATTGTAAATCTTTTTTATACTAGAGTATTACATAGATGACAAAAGCACTTAATGGAGAATGTCACTGTTTTGTGGGGGTTTTTTCCCATCTGCTATGAATTTGGTGTAACATTGGAGTGCTTTGCGAGCAGAGCAGTGATTGTCGCTGACTTTGTAGATCAGATTGGGTTTAGAGCTTTAGGATTCAGGAACTTGGCCACAGTAGAAAGAACAGGAATGGATCTAGCTTTAAACGTTCAGAAGCACCAAGTCGTTTCACTGACTGTGTTGCCTTTTTGCATTCTCCCTGTCTAGTACAGACTTCAGACTGATTTCTGCAGTTAATAAAACTTTCCACTTCATAATGCGAAATGCCTTAGTATCTGAATGAGTTCTCTCTAGTATGCTCACAGCTTATCTCTTCTGCTCTGCAAATATAATTTAGAAGCACTGAATCACTTGTGTATTCTCTTGATTTGGTCTTACTTTGAAACATGACAGATTGTGTTCAGTTATGACTAAATATTTATCAAATGAAAGCAAGCCTTAAGTATGTTTTAGGAATACAAGTAATTTGTACCGTATTGCACTATTTCTAGTAATCCTGATAAAACTGAAATAAGTTTATTTATTTTTACTTGTTTAATACTTAGATGTGTGTAACCAACAGTGTGTTTTGTGTATATATTTCAGCAAGCCAACTAGGTTTTATGTACTCAAATACTGTACTGATATTTTTGGTGTGGGGAGAATTATAATTTAACACAGAAGAAATTGTATTGACTTCTCAAGCATAGCTAGCTACTAAATATTATGTGTAAATGGGCAGCAGGACTACAGGCAAGAGGGGTAAGCCCAGTTTTTGTGTCCTGGTTTATTACCAGGTTTGTGTCATGCAATTTTTTGGCTGACTGATGTACACAAACACATCAATGCACTTTTGATTTTTTCATAATCTAGTGATATTTTAATGCTAAAAGAATTTAATTTTTTAAACTGTTTATGGGTTTGGAGTAAATAATTGTTGATACATTTTGAGTAGGTTTGCTTTCTCAAAAGTTACATTAAAGTACTGCCCTAATTTATCAATATATCTCTACACTCACCGACCTTTCTTTAGATGAAGAGGAGAAAAACAGTCACAGTAAGACGAAGCCCCATGCAAACGAGCTGAGTGATGGGAAAGCCAAGCCTGTTCGCCATGCCTACGTTCGCAAGCCTTTCCTGTACTCCAAGTACTTCAGTGATTCTGACGATGAACGAACTGTAGAGCAGCGCCGTCAGTCCATTGTAAGTGCAGGGTTTGCTACTGCTCACATCCTGGCCCCAAAACTTTTTGAAGCAGAAATTCCACTTCTGGTTTGTGGTTTGTGTGAGGAGTCGCCTTCCATTTCTTCTCTCTTCAGGGTTTTTATTCCCCTTGTACTGCAGATGCCCTTTCTTCAGGTTTCCAGCAGGATGGCAGGATCTGCTCTCCAGCACAGCACTCTGCTCTGCTGGTTATAGTTTGAAGGCTTCTGGCAGTGAAAGCAGTGACAGAGTTTTGTCTCCTTCCTCTCCCCCCAAAATACAGTCATAATTTGGATGAAAAAAGTAGCCCATATCTACCTGCAGCTCGCCTTCAGTGGGGTTTTTTAGTATATCAGGCTTGTGTTGAGTACTGCAGGCTACTTCATTACCCCAACTCTTTACAAATGTAGTCCTTTCTGACCATGAAATCAGTAGTTTGTAGCAAGTGCAGCCACTGAGAATGGAAACAGAGATTTAAGCATGTGCACTCTGTTCAGTGGCAGAAGGGCCAGCACAGAGAAGAGGGAGCAGCAAATTTTAGATATTTTCTGTTGGCCATATACATGTATTTATCGTTATACTTATAATAAATATGTTATGTATATATTGTATATACATACAAATAAAACATACATTCTTTGAGAAGGTTTCATAGCTTCAGTCTGCAGTGTTGAGCAGCAAGGAAATTCTGGAACTCAGCTAATTTAACTTCACAAAAATATTAGAGGATTCCATTAACTTTTTTATGATTTCTAAGGTGTATTTATGTTTTAGTTTGCCTTAAGCTACAGTGTTGTGTTTTCTATGGGGTTTAGACTTATATTTGTAGAATGCTCTTTGACCTAATGAGAAATTGTTTTCCTTGGTTTTGTATCTCTAGGCCAAAGAAAAAGAAGAGAGACTCCTTAGAAGACGAATTAACAGAGAGAGACTTGAAGAAAAACGTAAACAGAAGGCTGCAGAAAAGACAAAATCCCTAAAAACTGGAAATCAGAATGCTAAAGGTATGAGAGGAAAGCTGTGAGTAGCCCACACTACCCTGCTCTCACTTATTCTCCATAAAAAGAATGTTCAGCTTTGAATAATGGTCATATAGGTCTATAGTTGTTTCCATCCCTTAACAATCTAATATCTCAACAGTGATGTAACAGAAAAAATTATAGTGCAAAGTATTAGTACAGAATTTCTTCTTCTTTTTTTCATATATCCATTACACTGCATAAGCTCAATTAATAGCTATCTAACTTCTATTCTCTGCTGCACCTTAGTACTCTCTCCACTGCTTCCTGTCCTGTTTATAGCTGAAACACTAATATAATGATGTGTATGTATTTCACCATTTGTGTATTATTTTAGGAAAAAGTGGCTTGCAATTAGAAGAACCTTCCTCAAAACATCTGGAGTCAAAAACCACTGGTACCAGCATGAAGGATGTGCTTAAAGAGCAGAAATTTTTGGAAAAAAAAGTGGCCCTGAGCAGAAAAAGAAAAAGAGATTCAAGGTATTCATGTATTTGCTCAAAAGGACTTAATGCTTTGAATATTCATTTTTGCAGATTCTTTTTGACTTTATAGTTAGCCTTATGCATTTAAACAGCTTCTCTTAAAATATTTGCATAATATTGTTACTAATAAACATGAAATTCAGGCAGAAAAATTACACCTGATCTAGTATGTTGCAACTCAGGCTGCAGTAGCAGTCTTTATGTAGTTTGTCACATTATGGTAATAAAGGCATGAGAATGGAGAGCTTTTACATGTTTGTGCTAATAGGCAAGTCAAGTTGGCTCCATCTTTAGATTGATGTTTCATGTAGATATGTACCTGTGTACATAACTGTCTGCATATAGGTAAATATGGAGCAAGGAGAACTCTTACGCATTTTACAGGGACAACAACAGTACTAATTCTGCTTAAATGCACTATATAAATATATATATTTAAGCTGATATATATAATTTTACAAGAAGAAAAAGCCTGGGCGAATTGGTTAGTCAGGAGTTTGGTGATCATGTTCTGTTTCTGTATTTTAGTGGAAATTTCTCTCTCGCGTTCAGCTTTGAAAGCAGAAAGTTTACAAAGTAATGTTAGGCTGGTACCGATTGTTCTTTGTTAAATTGTCCAAATACCTGTTTCAGGCATGCTGAAGATAGCTGCAGAAAGAAAAATGAGCCATTGGAAGAAGATTCTAAAGAAATGCAAAAGACAAACGAGGTAGGTGTCTCTGAAGTATAAATCTTTTGATCTTCCTTTTATTTCTGATAGTAGTCTTTCATGTGTGCACACCAAACTGCATATAATTGCATTTGTTCTCACTCAAAAGTTTTTCCCTGCCTGTTCCTTCAGTTATATTAGTGATCTGACATCACTGTAGTAATGTTTCCTGAATTCCAATAGCCATTAAAATGTGGTTTGTGTATTCAGTGTTGATGCATGTTGTAGTAGAACCTGAGATGCAGTTTGAGCCCTAATCTGTGAAGCATGCTGGGTTTTTAAAAAGAGCAGTGTCTTTTATATGGAAAGACTTGAGCTTGATCTGTTTAAACTTCTCACTGGAAAGTGAAAGAAGCTTTAACTCTGGACTGTGCTCCAAACACAAAAATAGAAAAAAAAAGTCTATGGTGACAATTTTATGAATGACATTGTTAAAATTAAAAAAGGTGGGAGTGAAAGTTCAAGTAGAAGTCTAGATGTATCTTTTTTAGGTTTTGGTGTGGTTTTAGGTTTGGATTTTTAGTTACAGTTTTATTTTACCAGACAGCATAATAGCTATTTAAAGTAGCTTACAGAGTACTTGAAATTGCAACTGTCTATTCAAAAACCTTTTTAAGTCATTTTAGAAAAATTACCTTACGAAGAAAAGCTAATAAATTTCAGACAGCTTAAGGATAACTTCTGCTTTAGGTTTTTCCACTACTGCAGATAGCTGAAATGAAAATGGCAGTTTTCATTTCCTGGTTGACTATATTTTAGATGAATTTTTATTATAATATTAAGTATATTCCATAGTGTATTGGGGGTTTTTTTTGAGAATTTGTGCTTGCCAGTTCTGTTCAGGCAAATAAGTGAAGGAACTGTGTAATATGTACTTACATATATTTTAAAAATCTCTTTTGTAGACTTGTGAAAAAAATTCTTCCAAAGAATTGAAGCACAATCATGGAAAAAATGAAATCTCTAAACAACTTAGAAGACTTTCAGAATGGGGGCATTCAGCTGAGGAAAGCAAAAATGATTCTAAAGCAGAAAAAGAACATAGAAGAAAAACCTCCACTTCTCTTCAGGCTGAAGGAGCTCAGCAGGACAGTGAAACAAGGGATCCAAAAAAACAACTGGATAAAGTAGAAGTCAATACTGAAGAACCACAGAAGCAGAAATCCATATCTAAGAATGAAAAACACCCCAAAAAAGATATGGACTCAGAAATTCAACATATGAGAAATTCTGCCAAAAAAGAAGCCAAGTCTTACAGAGATAAAAATGAAAAGGAAAGAACTGCTTTAGAAGATAAACTTTCTTTAAAGCACAAATATAAAGGAGATGGTATTCACAAGTTGGGTGAAGATGTTGAACTTCATTCATTTGAGCGAAGTTTGAAAGGAGAGGATGGTGGCCAGAAACATAATCAACAAATAAAGGTTTCCTCAGATGACAAATGTGAAAGAAAAAGTAAACACCGAAGTGAGCGGAAAGTATCAGTAACAGGAAAAGATGGAAAAAACCCTTCTGAATCAACCTTAAAAGCTGAAGAATTGCTGCGGAAAGAAAACAAAAAAGACAGACATCTCTCAACAGACAAACCAAGAGCAGAATGCAAGACCAAAAGGTCCTTGAGTGATTCTAAGCCTCAGAAGGATTCCCTAAGTGCCTCAAAGCAACCTGGTTCAGCATCACACAGAAGGAGCGAAAGCTACTCAGAAGATAAACATGAAATAGACTCAACTAACTCTGATAGTAATGTAAAACTTGAAGATGGTGTTCATAAAGATAGACGAAGATCTAAGAGCCTTGCAGAAGACAAGATTTTGTTAAAGTCCAAGTCAAAGAGTCATAGTAAACAGTTCAAAGCATCTGAAACAGAATTACAGGAATTAACAAAACAAGACACTGGACAGAAACTAGACAAAGATAAGAGCCTGGAAGACAATGATTCAGATAAACAACACAAATCCAGGAATGAAGAGAAAGGTTTGGAGGAGACTGGTGCTGAGTTTCAGCTTGCAAGTGGCCCTCAGTCAACTCAGGGATCACAAAAAGACTTCAGTCACAGAGTTAAGTTACATTCTGGAGAAAAAGGGGCTGTTAAAGAGAAATACAGAGGTGATAAAGATTTAAGTAATTCCAAACTAGAAAGAAGGTTCTCTGCTGAAGGTCATAAAAGCAAAAACTTAAAGCACAGCAACAAGGAAGTAAAGAAGAAGGAAGAGAGCATCAAACTGGAAGATAAAGATACTAAAGAAATGGATAGTGGGCATGAAAGATTATCTAATGTCACAATGGCAGTGGATAAAAAACAAAGCAAGAAGGTATCCTGTGAAAACAGAAAAGGCAGTATATCAAACCAAGATTTGCTTAAGGAGGAAAAGCAATCAGCTAGCACAAGTGAAAGCAGCCAGGTTCTACCCCCTCAAAAGGCAACTATGAATAATGATGACTTGCATGCTGGTCATGGGGAAGAGGTGATGGAACCTGATTTGAAAAAAACAAAAGCACAGGAAGCATCTAACATTGATGGAAAAAACATTCAAAACTCTTTCCAAGCCACAGATACTTCACACAAGTGTGAAGTAAAACAGAAAGGATCTCGTTCTATTTCAAATAAGGAATTAAAACACAGCTTGGCAGATCCTCAAGCCTGTGAATCACAGTTTCTGCCTGCAGCTGAAAAAATTACTGAGCAAGAAGATACTCCTAATAAACAAGTTGGTGCCTTAGACCCTTTGTCCAAAAAAGCTTCCATGCCTCAAGGGCCATGTAAACAAGGGGCTCATAAAACAAATATTGTGCATGAAACAGGTGGTAGAACCTCAAAGAATGTGTCTAGTAAGGATAGGGCTTCAAAAGATAGCAAAAGACCAAAGAATTTAAAAACTGTGATAAATTCTAATTCAGATGATGTTCCTTTAGCAATTAATTCTTCAAGAGAAGATTCTGCTGATGCAAAGTCCATGGATATCTCGGATTTTACGGATTCTTTAGGTACCATTTCTAAAGAATGCCACAAGTCAGATGGGGCATCCTTATTGGAAGATGCTTTCCTTTTGAAGAGTGATACAGCACAGGTTGTATACATGGAGCAAGATAGTGCAGTGCCGAGTTCTGTCATGAAAGATGATGGTGACAACACCAGCATGGCAAACAGTATGGTAAAAGTTAATGAGGTGTCCCAGCCTGGTGAACAGGCAATGGAAGACAGTACAGCTGGGTTATGTAGGCAAGAAGATTACAATGAAGCAGCAAAGTCAGAAAGCTCTCAATATAGGGAGTTAAAAAGTAAAGAGGAAAACTTGGTATCTGACATAACTGAAGATCATGGAGATGTAACAACAAAAGAACGTACCCTAAGAAGAAAAGGAAGAGAGTGCTTGAATATAGATCCTTCCACAAAGGGAGAAAGAAGCACCATGATGGATAGTGTGGAAAAGAACAAGGTGCATGATACTGATGATATGATCCAGTCTTCCTCTGTTTTAGTGCCTGAGAGAGTTCCTGAGGAAAGTTTCAAAGGCTCTCTTATAGCCAATGGGCAAGAAGGAACTAATGTGGTTGGCATGGAAGACAAAAATGAAAGTAATGCTGTAGGTACCAGTGCAGGAAGCAGTAAACTCAGTTCGTTGTACAGCAGCATACAAAAAACTCCAGCCAGTGTGATAGGAACTAGCACAGAGAAGATCACTGAGAGCACTGCAATGGCAACTAGTACAGGAGGAGAAAGAGCTGAGGATACATCACATTCTGGGAAGGACAGTGTTGCTACAACCACTTGCTCAGAAGAGGAAAGTGAGGTGACAGTAATCTGCACAAGCATAGAAGCTGATGAAGGTTTCACAACAGGCATGTGGGTAAAACGTAGTGAGGGCTGCAGTTTTGTCACAGGAGCAGATATTGGTGATTGTACTGTTGCAGCAGCTGAAGAAGGTGGTGGCAGTGTTGTCACTGAAGGATTAGCAGAAAGTGAAAGCTTCCTAACAAGTACAGAAGGAGAAGAAAATGGTGACTGTACCATGGTTGATGCAGAAGAAGATGGCAAGGATTCAGTGAACCCAAGTGGAGTAGAAATTGAAGACAGTGTGAATAGTGCTGGGACAGAAGAAAAAGATGACGCTGTGACTAGTGCAGGCTCCGAAGAAAAGCAAAAGACCTCAACTTGTGTGGATACAGGCAAATTTGAAAGTTCTGTGTCCTGCTTAGGTGAAATGGAGAGCGATGGAGCTGTAACTAGTGCAGGGACAGAAACAGGTGAAGGGTCAACCAGTGGTGATAATTCAGGTGAATTTAGGGGCAATGTGACAGCTGGCCCAGTAAAAGAGCACGAAGGTACTGTGACTTGCACAGGTGCAGAAGAAAGAGGTCATAACTTCATCATCTGCTCTGTGACTGGAACAGATACCCAGGGAGAAAACACTGTTACTGGTGCATGTATTGCAGTGGTTGCAAACAACAGTGCCGTGGCTGGAACTAGCGGTGACAAATCTGAGGATACTGTAACTGGTGAAAGTGCAGTTACCAGCACAGGCATAACCCCAGAAGATGATGCTGAAATTTCAGCAGTCTGCACAGGGCTAGAAGACAGTAACGAGGGATTTGTAGTTTGTTTAGAAGCTGAAAAATGTGAAAGTCTAATGGACAGTACAAGGGCAAAGGAAGAAGCCAGTATCACTACAGTCAGTGTAGGTCTGTGTGATGATGAAGGTTTTGTGACTAGTACAGGCTCAAAAGAAGAGGATGAAGAAGGTGAAGATATTGTGACCAGCACAGGAAGAGGAAATGAAGAAAATGAGCATGCTTCTACTTGTACAGGAGTGGAAAGTGAAAGTGCCCTAATTTGTATAGGTGCAGAAGAAGGTGAAAGTTCCATCATCTGCATAGTTGCTGAACACATGGAAGCTGAGTCAGGAGTGGCTGGCACTGATATAAATAAGCTTACTGTCGACAGTATGACAAGTGCAGAGAAAGAAGCTAATTGTGGCACAGACTACAAAAATGATAAAGGCGTTGTTGAAAGCAGTGTGACCAGTGCAAGTGCTGCAGATGAGGGTGCCTTAGCTGCGCAGAGAGGAAAGCGTGAAGGTACCTTGCTTCCCTCAGATGTTGAGGAGTGTGAGGGTCCCATGACGAGTGCTATGGCAGTGCAAGATAAGACACAGTTTGGTGCTGAAGACAAACATGAGAATGCCATGACTTCATATGACAGCAGAGAACTTGATGCCTCTATAAGTAGTGCAGTTCCAAAGAAAGATGAGACTTCTCTTACTCCTCCTGACAGAGAAGTAAAAGTAAAAGGTGATGTCATCTCTACCAGCACAGTGGAAGATGCTCCTTTACATTCAGCCACAGATGCTGAAGAAGGTCCACTTGCTGTTGCAAGAGTAAATGAAAGTGGGGAAAGCTCTATGATCGTAATAGACACTGAGGACACAGTGCCTATGCCCAGCACAGCTACAGAGTTTAAAGAGTGTGTGAATACTTGTAGCAGTAAGCAGGAGAAAGATGAGTGCACTATGATTTCCACCAGTATTGTGGAGGAATTTGAGGCTCCTATGTCAAGTGCAGCTATTGAATGTGATGGTCAGCTCCCCTCTGTGAAAACAGAAGAAACAAATGAGAGTGCTGTGGTTTCCGTAGATATGGAACTGTATGAGGTTCCCATGCCTAGTGAATCCAGCACAGGGGGAGATGATAATGGTGATAATGGAAGTCACCCAACTGCTAGTGGTAAGGAAGAAAAGGATGAGTGTGCTATGATTTCCACAAGTGTTGTGGAAGAACAAGTAATCCTAATGTCAAGTGAAGTCACAGAAGAGGTGATTCAACGTATCTCAGACACAGAGTCAAAGAATGAAACATTAATGATCTCTACAAGTACAGCAGAATGTTTTGAAGCTCCTATGTCTAGTGTAGCTATGCAAGATGAAAACAAACTCACTGCTTCAGAAACAGAAGGAAGATACGAAGCGGCTATGATCACTACAAGCATGACAGAAGAATGTGAGATAGTCCTGATCAGTGCAGCACCACAAGCTGAAAGTCAGCTTATTGTAGCAGGAGATGAAGGTGCCATTATCTCTCCAAATGCATCAGAGGAATGTAGGGTGGTGGAGACCACTGCAACTGTAGATGAACAGTTTGGACTAACAGCTTTCAATGCAGATGGGAAGAGCAAAGGTTCTGTGATTTTTGTGGGAAAATGTGGAGCTCCTGTGCTAAGAGTTGCAACTGACAGTGAAGATCAACGCACTGCTTCAAATATAGAAGATAAGGATGAGGGGGCAGTGATCACTCTGAGCACAATGGAAGAATGTGATAGTCTCTTCACCTTTACAGTCATAGAAGAAAGTCAACTTGCTGCTGAGAGTACAGAAGTAAAAGACAAAAGTGAAGAAATTTTTAATACTGCTAACCAGATTGAATGCATCCTTTCAACTTCAGGCCCAGAAAAAAGTGGGAATTCTTTGCTTGTTATTGGTAGAGAGAATGAAACACATGAGAGTGGGGTGAGGACAGAATCAGCAGCATCTCAGGCCACAGTAGACAGTGAAATCACAGAAACAGATGAAAATGCAGTCAACCTCATGAGTGTAGACGAGGCCCTTTGCGTGGAGATTAGTACAGAGACTGCTGAGAGTCCTTCCCCAGAGGCAGGTGAGGACGATGAGCAAGCTGAAGATGTTTTGCATGAGGATGTTACATCAGAACTCTGTAGTACAATTTCAGAAGCAGTGAGAGAGAGTGAAGCTGTAAAGAGTGTAAACAATAAATTAAATTCAAACATGCTTTTAGAAAGTGACTTTTCTGAAAGAAGGACTCACCTGCCTAAGCCACAGGCTCTTTCCTTAGTTTCTGCAAATGAAGTGACTGAAGTGACTGTAAACACCAGCCATGGTGAAGTAACAATAGAAGCAGAATTAGGGGAAAAAAGGGACCTCGCTGTAGAAAAACTACCTGACAGTGATGACAAAAACAAGTTGGTCAAAACAGATGATACTGGCACTGAAGTTACTTTTCAGAAAAGTAATGCCACCTTTAATTCAGGTGAGGATTTCTTTTTTTTTTTTAATTCTTCAGTTTATAAGTTGGCATAAACAGATGCATTTTACCATTATAGTTAGAAATAACTTCAAATAACAACTGTTCAAATATACCTCACTTCATTAGTTGCAAAATGGCTATTAATACACTTAAGAATTGGTGACAAATAAATAAGCATGTGATTCTGGGTGAACAAGACCAACTGAGCACAATTACCTGAGTTGTGTTGGAAAACAAATATTAGAGTGCAAAAAATTTCTAAAATACGTTGACTTAAAGTTGTCAGCTAATACATAAAGTTATTTGCGAAAGGTAATTATTGTGGAGGTACACATGGATTTTGTTATTAATGTGTTACAAAATTCAAAAAGGCTTTTTAGGAAAGAGGATGCATTTCATTTTGATATATGTTCATCATTTTAGAAAGGTAACTTCATGGTGATTTTGAAGGTTAAGACTGGCCATCATTGATCATAACTGCAGATTTTCTCTGGGTTATTATTTAGTGGTCATGTTCAGATTCACTGTATTACACTTAATTTTGTCTTGTGAACACTTGAAATGGTTCTGCTTTGTGTTACAAAGGAATCAGCCAGTTATCCTAAATAAGTATTTTAAGTGAGCAATAGATGTCTATTTTAAATAGAAAATGATAGTATCTGGCATTAAGGATATCATACTCTATATCCAGATCTATTTTTCTGTGCTAACATTTGAATCTGCATGGTTATTGGTTCCTAAAATACACTGTAATGAACATCCTACTATTTTTGACCTTGCATCTCTTTGACCCTCTGAGTAGCTGAAGCACCCATTTTTTGAAAATTAATGAATTGTGTAGATGCTATAATGAAGTCAAGATTGTGACTTCATTATCAATTTTGGAGAAATTAAACTGTAGAAAAATCTGTACGTGCCACAGAAAGTGGAATGATGCTGATCAAGTATTATTTTTTTAAATCTTTTCCTTCTCATGTCTGTCTTTACTATAATTTCAAAAAACATTTTATAATGTGGCTTTAAGTCCAATTTCTTAAAGACTGGCTTTATTCTCTAGTCTTATAGACATTTGGGCTGAGAAACCTGTCTCTGCAGATTTTGGGATTTTAGGAATTTTTCTAGGAAATATACTGGTTTAGTAAGCTTGAAGAGTGTTATTTGCTGTTTATACAAAAGGCAAATGAGACATGAAAATGTAAAATGCTATACAGTAAAGTATTCCTATCTTGGTGCTTGCTTCAGTCCATGTTATCCATTGATGTAGCTTTTGTAAATGGTATATGGTACTTATTCTGTGAACTGCAACCATAATTTAATCACTTCACATGAATCATTAGTGAATTATCATGCTGTAACTACTTTTTTTTTTGTTTAGGAAAAGCTGTCTAAATAGGCTTCTGAAATAGGTTTCCAAAAATGATTCATGTGATGATGCTGTTGCCATGGCCTGTTTTTAAGATGTTATAAGCATACACTTGTTCCCCTGGGGAATGAAATGGGAAGGGGTTGTATGATTTTCTGAAACCACGTTGATATTAACAGGAACTACTGAGATTTCAGTCTCTGTAGAAATTGGACATTTTCAGTGGTTATGGTTCTAGAGCTGACAGATTCAAACCTAATTGTCACTTAAAGCAAACTTTGTCACTTAAAACAAAATACTAATATCCTTAGTATTAACTCTTAGCTCTGCATTTATTAATACAGAGATAGTTTGCTGTTGGAATTTGATCTAAAAAAATCTGTTGATGGTTTCTTTCTGAAGGAAAAGCAAGAAGAAAAAAACAAAGTTAGAATTCATAAACAAGTAAGAAAGAAAAGCTAAAGTCAGAATTCATAAGTAAGCTGTGGTAAATCCTGATACCCCATATTTTTCCAAGCCTTTTGTATTTAAGGAAAACATAGCAGTACTTGTGTTCTTGCAGATGCCAAGTTTGGGTTTTATTGAGCTGGTTTGCTGTAAACAGACTGGCAATTGTTTCTGTTGTCTACAGGAAGGGTTTAAATTCATGTGCTGAATTAATGAGGTAGTACTGAGAAGTAACATTCTACTGTAGCATGAGATAAATGCATAATGTAATCTAATGATTTTAACATATTTGTATTTCATTAGGCAATAATGCAGCCTTACCAAAGTTGACAGAAGAACTAGAAAGTACCTTGAGAACTGACAAGGTATTTATGTTATTTTGAAAATTTTTACTGCACTCTTTCTTACTTATTCATACATCTTGCTAGGGTTTTTTCCTGTACCTTTTGATTTTTGTGCAGCAAAAACAGAGATTTAAAAATTTAAACTGGAGAACTTTGAAAGAGTAATTTTTCAGATTATTCATCTGTAGTTTTCTAAGCAGCTGACTTTTAAATTGTGGACTGTCCATGTTATTCTGTGTTAGGAATAATTCCTTCCTTCAGCCATATTCCTTCTGTGACTGAGACATTGAATTTTGTTTTTCTAAAAATCGATCATACTCTGTGCATGTTGCTTGATAGTGCTTGTAAAATAGTCACCCACACCCCTGCTCTTAGTGCTGGCAAATGTTGGTTTAGTCCTTTGAACCAGTAAACAAACCTACACTGCTGTTCATTGCATTGCATAAACATCCTGGCCATCTTGACTTGCACATCCATGTGTGTTTGAGCAACACTTGCTGCTGTTGTGTTCTGATAACTACGGCCCCATTATCTCCTGTCACAGAAGGGTGGGGCACCCTGGATAATCCAGAGTGTTTGGGCTCATGGTCAACTTGTGTAGGACCAAAGCTGAGTC
Organism: Acrocephalus scirpaceus scirpaceus; assembly: GCA_910950805.1. Lineage (NCBI taxonomy): Eukaryota > Metazoa > Chordata > Aves > Passeriformes > Sylviidae > Acrocephalus > Acrocephalus scirpaceus. The sequence continues at coordinate 31,435,387 of OU383778.1, forward strand.
TGTGTGGCTGGGCTGTGTTCCATAGTAGGCAGGATTCCACGTGGTTTCATTCTTCATTCAGATGCAGGAGTGCATTCATTTGTCTTGCCAAACTCTGAGAATAAGTTTTTGAGGGATGACATGGTTAAGAGATTTAAGCATCTATGAAAGGGTGGACTTCAGGAAAGTGGAAGTCTGCTTCAGTCTGGTGGGGATTATTGATCATTCCATCTGCAAACAGCTGCACTGTTTACCAGTGTAACATGGTTCTAGAGTCAGTATAGCCATAATGTGGAACTGTAGCTGAGTTTACAATGTTCAGATCAGACTTAATACACTTAGCTCCATCTAGCATTATTTATGCAATGGTAACTTTGAGCTGATCTGCAACTTTTTTTTTTTTTTCCAAAGCAAGAAAACCTAAAAAGTCCACCCAAAATGCAAGTTGAAGGGAGATCACTGTACCTCATTATACATAGCAGATCCCTTTTTTTCTTGTCTAGATGAACATTTCTAGGCTATTGCTTGTATTTGGAACTCAGAGTAGGTGTTGCACCTTGAATTTACTTTTTTAAGCTAATCTCTGTTACTAATGTTAACTCAAAGGTCAAATCTAAATACTGTACTGTTGGACTTAGCTCTGACTGTTCCTTCTTAATATATGTACTGATGTCTTAATAAGAAAGCTTTTGAAGAGTTTTATAATTCATGATAAGACAATGTTCATCATCACATGAAGGAGCAGAGTGAGACATACTTGTTCTGAATATCTGCAATATTTGTTTCTTTTGATTTTGTGTTTAGTCACAACAGCTTGAAAGCGCAAGAAGTGAAGAGGGATGTCTGGATCTTCAAACTAAAGAATTGCAAAAAGGTGATTTTTATACTGATAGCAACTTACTTTTTTAGCTTTTTTTGCTTATGATGGGGAGTTTGCAGATTTGTTATATATGACATATAAAGAAATTTAGGAAAGCCTTCAGAAGTCTTTGAATGTATCTAGGAGTTCAGGGGACCTTGAATTTGGTTTATGGGAAAGGAGGGTCAGACTTTTCTTCCAACATGATATGCGGAAAGTAGGAAAGGATTTTTAAATTTGAGATTTAAAAAAAAGTAGACTGCTAATATTCTACTTAAAATCAATAAATAACGAAAAACATATGTCCAGGATAGATACAGAAGCTTCCCCAAGGAATGGCATTCTTCCTTATAGGTTTAGAACATCCTGGTTTTAAGGTGCTGTGACAGGCCTTGTGAGGATATGAAAATAGTAAGTACCATATGACAAGTCACAGAGACTTCACAGAAAATTTCTGGGTTTTTTTTCCTTCTTACTCTCCAAAAGATTAAAATAATTGTGGCCATATACTGAAATTTGAAGAGCAGTTGTAAGTAGGTAATCATCTAGTTAGAAACCTCAATTAGTCAACTTGGGTCTGTGCTCAGTAATTCCTTTTCCATGTACTTAAATTAATCTTCAGTAGGACCAAAACTGAAAAATAATCCAGTCTTCCCAAACCCAAATTATGCATGGGAATTGTTTGGCTTTGCTGTTAAAGCAGAAACAAATGCCTGCTTTGTGCCGATCTTGATGGATTTTGTGCTGCAGATGCATTACAAAGATGTTTACAACACTACCAGATGAGAGCTAATCCTCAGTTATTGGAATAACAAGCAGAACTAAAATGAATCCCAAGAGGTACCAGCATTACTGCTGCTTATATTGTCCAGGGAGGTTAAGGATGCGTTTCCTCTAACAGAAAGTTGCAGCTGAAAGCCTACATGCTGTGAAGGGACACACTGTTAAATTCTAAATTTTTAGACACACCAAATAGAAAACAAAAACAGCAGTAAGGTGAGATAGGAGCATTGGTATAAAATTTTGGAGTTCTTTTTTTATTCTCAGGTAGGTCAGATTCACATGCCTGCTTCTCGGGTGGTGTATATTCAGCTGAGTGATAAGAGACATGCTCTGCTCACAAGAAAGCAAATGTAAACCCTGAAAATTGGTTAGAAGAATGTGGACTTCGGAACAGCAGATCTAAAATTTCGACAGGTTTTTCTGTACTGTGCGGTTTCTTTGAAGTGTCTTTAAAACTCTGCCACTTCCCATCACTCAGTCACCCAGACAGACCATACTTAAAATTTTAAATGTGCAGCTTGAACTAGCTGAGATAATCTTGTTTCTTGTAAAATGTTTAACAAAATTCCATTTGTTGTGTAAATCATGTTGGATATGACATACTGAAGACTAATGCTTTGTAGATCTTGGTAGAGAGGTTTTTTCTCCCCCACAATAATCTCTCTTATATGTATATGTGCATGCATATATACATACAGCTCAACATACGTAAAAGGAAGTTGTTTAAAAGACAAATGTGTGTCCTGTCATGAGTATGAACAGCAGACACAGTAGTTTAGTAGTCCAAGATTCTCTGGAATGTAAACAAATCATCGCTGTTCGAGTGGGTAGGAACTAGCTCTTCATTTGACACTGCTTTAAAAATTGAAAGATGTGCAACTCAGCAGTATAGCTGTGGAAGAATCGTTGCTAAAACGTGGAGATTTAAGAAATGAGCTACAAAATACATAAAACTATGTAAAAAAAAGTGGCTTCATTTGATTTTAGGTTTATGTTTTTACTGTAGCTAAAGGGAAAGTTGCTTGGAATGTTTTAGCAACTTTTTTAAATCAAAGTACTAATTTGGTGCTTTTATGCATCAGATTTTAAGAACACTTGATAGAGCAGCTTCTATATAATTCTCTTTGTGTATTGAAAGTTATGGAATTCTTTCAAAACTCTAGACCACTCATCAACTCTGATAATTATTTTCCCTATTTTTGTGATATGGAAGGCTGAGGCTCTACTTCATCAGAGTTAGAACATAGTAGAGTTTGGCAACTGGACAATTTCCTTATGTGCATTTTGTCAGCTATGGGTCTCAGTAGTACAATTATGCAAACTTTCGTTCTCTGGAAGCATAATTTAGCTTGATCATGTTTTACTTCATCCCATGATCCAGTAAGATTGTGATGGATGAAATTCTGATTCAAATGGTAGAACTATATTTGAAATGTCAAAGTCACCATAAATTTCAAAGATGACAGCCCCTTCATTGCCAGTATTTCAACCATAAAAGTTATTTTCAGTTATTCTGTGCTCAGAAATTCATATTCTTATTTTGTGGGTATATATTGTTAAAGAGAAGATTGGATGTCTCTTACTTCCAACATTGAAAGTAAGTTTTATGTAGTTTCAGGTTCTCTGGAATCCTTTCAGGGAGGTGAAGTAGAGGATATTGTAATACTTTGCGCTTGCTTAGCTTTTCTGATTGTGTTAAAATTATTTTTAATAGATACACTGCAGAAGAATATTCCTTTAGAAACTTCTCATGTAAGTACTCATTTTTTAAATTTATTCTCTAAATCTGTGCTGCTTTTCTTGTACTTGAATTTATTTCTATTTACATTAAGTATTCTCTAAAGGAAAATATTATTTTTGTATATGCAGAGCCCATGTTTATTGAGACTCTGCAGCTGTGTACGTTGATGTCTAATTATTCTTTCAAATCTGCCAGTAAATAAATAAAATCTTGTATTGTTGTTCCATAGTCTCTGACTATTTTCAAGACTGTTAACTGGCAGAAAAAAAAAAGCTTTACTGATCTCCATGAGAGCAGAGGAAAACAAATAGGGATTATTCTTGGAGGCTTTGATCACAATTAGAAACCTATCTTAATGCAGTCTGCTGTCTTTCACAAGAGCTTATAAGAGGGATAACTGGGAAACTTGCAAATATAAAGTGTATCTTAAGGAGTAAAACTAAGACATTTAATACAGGTAGTAGGCTGAAATTGTGTTTGTGGTTGTTTAAACCTTGGTAGTAAATTTAGTTATTACTATATTGAAATGCTGGTTGGCCACATTTCTCATGCTAGTGAGATAATTCTATTGTGTCTGCATGTAGGAGAATGTCCTTTAAATCCAGAAATATTCTGTGTGATTTACTGTGATTAACTACTTTTAAAACATGTAGTAGGGCACTTAATTCTGAGACTTTTACAATAAAAATATCAGTCAAAAATTCTGAAAATACTGCAAGTTTGAAGTTTTTGATCGTACTGCTCTGTAGTAGGAATGTTACTTGAATTCTAGGAATAAATTCCTTTTGTAATAGCTGCTTTCCATTTTAATGTATGTTGTGGAAGTAGCAAGTAGTGAAAAGTTTCTCCCTTCTGTGTTTATGAGCTTCATGGAAAAAAAGAAGTTATCTTTCTTTGTGTTTTGTGTGTAGGTGGAAAACCTGGCTACCCAGATAACTGAAGAACATACATCTAGAGGAATACAATGTAAATCTTCAGAAACAATGGATAAAGACAAATGTAAGTGGTACAGAAGTACATGAATTTGTGCAAAGATCTTCTTTGGCAAAACCAGGTTCTACTGTTGTTAGGCCATAAAATGGTGTTTTTGTGAAGAGAATGGAATAGGGGAAATTCCAAACTCGAAAGCAGTTCATATTCCCAAAACAACTTCTAATACTACCCTTAATATATTTGATAAAAATATTATAACAATTTAATTACTGCACAGAAGAGCATTATAGTCATAAGTGAAGAAACAATTTTTTGCTTAGTCTGCAAAATAATTACTAATTTTATCCTTCTAAAATAAAAGATAAGGAAGCTGATCATCAGGAAAATATAAACATTCAATAGACTTTGTGGAGATGGATGCTTCCTTTTCTTAGGTTTGAAAGAAATAAATTTTAGTATAGCCTTTTATATGTCTGGAAGCAAAAAGTGAGAAGGAATTCAGTCCACTGAATGGCATAAACATTTCTAAATTAAATTTAGATGCAGGTAGCATCAAAATAAGTTGGGTATTTTGTTGATATAGTAGTTACAAGACTGACAGTGTAATATCTCTTCAAGCTCTGTATTCTACTTTTGTCTTTTCAGCATCAGAAGAATTTAGAAAAAAAGTATCATTAATAACATTTTTTATGAGAGCTTTTATTCCTGTTCTAAGAATTTTGATTTGATTGAGTGATTAAGTCATGTATTCATTAGTGTCCCACATAGCATTAACTGCTTTCTCTGTCTCTGCGTGAGCTGAAGTTGATGTTGGTGTTCTATTTCTTGGTGTGTTACCTACCAAATTTCAATTTGGAGCTTATCTTTAAAAACAAACAAGCGAGCAAAACAAACCACACCTGTAACGTACAATAGACATGTAAATCTCTTTTGTTATTGTGTTGTCTCCCCGCTTCAAAAACTGGTTAGAATAACTTTCTGTTCCTATTGTTGTAAGAAAGAGGCTGCTTTTCAGACTTTTGAATCTCAGTAATAGTGAGCTGGTATAAAAGTGACACGAAAATATGACAAGTGCAGAAGATGCTTTTTTAACACTTCAGTTGTCACTTGCTTTTGCAGGTAACCAGCTGATTGCTCAGGATGTGCTAAAAGGTGATGAGCAAAGTCAGTGTTCCAAAATGAAACCTGGTAACGTCAAGGTACTTTCAAGAACTCTTTTATGTTCTGCAATTGTAAATAAGATTAAAATCTTAGTCATTATTTCTTCAGCAGGTTATTTTGGGAGGTGTTTCCATAATTCAGTTACTTTTGCATCATCTTGAATACAAAAGAACTGACTAGCGGATGATACTTTCCAGTGGGGGAGACAGTTAAAAAAGTTAAAAAGGCAGGGATCTGTGTTGACTCTCTTTCATGTGTGGAAGACTGAGAGGACTGAGTTGCACAATAATTAGGAGCTGGGGATCTCATGGAGCCTTGTTGGATGCCAGCGCTCCAGTCAGTTCAGCATCTATATGAACATACTGATCTGAGATCTTCCAAGAGAATATCTTGCACTTTACCTGAGTTCTGACTTTGTACTGATTCTGCTAAATCAAAACAGGAATTAGGACAAAATAGAGGTTCTTTTTAGGAGTACATGCAGTATATTTGGGACTAACCCACCCACTGATTTGTTATGAAGCTTTTCAACATCCAAGTTTTTGAGACAGTACAAAATCTTGATGAGTAAAATAACTACTCATGTATCAGAGTGGGGTGGTTTTTTAGTGTAACTGGAAATGATTTTAATGTGTAGTAAAACATCTTTCCTCTCTTGTTTCAAAATAACGTAGGAAGTTATTTCAGGTGATGCAGCAGAAGTGTCCAAAGAAATTGATGTAACACAAACACCTCCCAGAAGTACTGTGGAAGAAAAAGGTAATTAAACTGCCCATGATGGCAGATTTTCTGAACCCATACTGAATGTTCATTTCATTTGAATTATTTTTGAGAGAAATTAGGGACTTGATCCCAGCAAATATACTTGCTGGTATACTTGTTGATTTCTGCTCTATTACTGCTATCAAATAATGCATCAATCTTAGTTTCTTCAACAGTGAGAAAAGTTTTGATGTTTCTGCTATTACCACCCATTCGCTCCATTATTGCTTCAGTATATATCTTGGGTAGGAAAGCTAATGGGAAATAAACAGGTAGGTGGAGAAAATAGAACAATCAGCATTATGTGATAAGAACATCTGGCTCTGACCACAAGCAAGAGCTGTCCTGTGTAAAAATCCATAACTATCAAATCAGTTTTGTTTCTGTAGAGTAACCAACCAGAAAAGAGTGCAAGTTGCACTGTTGTAATTTGACTTAATTGCACTAAAATAAATAATAAAAGATGGTATATCCACATTATTAGTGTGGCTTTGACGTTACCTGTCTATCTTTGTGGGAACAGTCTGAGAATGTTCCCTGATGTTAGTTTGACCTATTAATAGTTTTGTTTTTCATGTGAGCAAGTTGATAAGTCTGAATCTGTTCTGTGATGTGTTTATGTCCTCAGCTTCTTGTTTCATGGAACATGTGAGAAAACAGAATAGGGGCTTATATTTCTTGTACCATTTTATAGTATGTCACGATTGTGAGCTTTTGTTTTTATGTTAAAAATAGAAGACCTCTCTAACTCATCTGGTGTTAGGGGGAAGCATTTTGGCAGACCACTGTTGCTACAAGGTGAACAGTATTGATTTCTGATGGGTGGTTTTAGGCAATTTTGGGCTAAAGAATGAAATAACATTTTCAGTGTGGAGGTTGTGGCTTTTACTATTTCTTTTGCCAAATAAAACAAAGATATATAATTTCTTCTTTTTTTCTCTTTTTTTTTCTTTTGTATGTGTGAAGATGAATTTAACATTGAACAGGAAATGTCTGAAAAGAAAGAGCACAGTCTAGAATTAAATGAAAATTCTCCAGAGGTGGGTGGTCTTATTCATGTTAACTCACTGAGATAGTGCGGGTTCACAGCACTCTGTGTTTGCAGTACATAATTGCTCTGTGTTTTATTGACAGCAATATTAAAATTGTCTTCATGTACTAGGAAATAGTTGTGAAGATTTGTTTGGTACTGTAAAGTACCAAGGACTTAACGTAGCTCTGTCACAAAGTATAAACTCACAGATCATAAGACATCAATGCCTCGATAGCGAAGTAGGACTAACTCCCTTCTAGGCTCAATAGTGCTCACAAAATGTCTAGAAAGCAGTTATATAGAGATGTATTGTATAGAAATCATGTTTTCTGAAAACTTTTAGATGATATGGACAGTTTAATCATTAAATGATTAAATCATACAACTTGCCTTTAAAAAATACTATCTTTCAACAATTTTTAAAGTCTTTTTATTATCTCCTGGGCATGTACTTGAGATATTCTGTAGTATAGCTTCTAAACAAATGTCTGAACCCTCAAGATTAAAATTGATGCTGGCCTCTAGAAATAACACTGTTCTCAGAAAGGTCTTGGGTTTCATCATTTGGAGGTTTTTGCCTCAAATTTGGAAGTAGAAGAAAATTTAAGAATATGTTTTTATATTTGTTCACTCAAGGCTTGATTCTTTGAGAACCATTCTGGGGCAGATACTGCTAAAGTTCAGTAAATGTTGAATGAGGCATTTAATCTTTCCTTATATGTAAGAGAAAGTCTATTATTGGAGATTTCACAATCTCAGCATCTGACTGTATTTGTTACTTAAAAGTTCTCTCTCAAAGCTTAAAACTTCAAAGGAAGGGGCCTTTTTTGGCTGAAGATCTGTTTATATAAAGAATATCAGCAATCTTTGTTTTGGGATAATTAGGATTTTAACTGTTTGGAGCACATGCTCAACATTCAGGATGTAGCCTGTGCTCTAGATGGCACTAGGGAAAGGGGCTCATGGGATGTAAAGTCTGGAGTTCTTGTATGGGGTAAGCCAGCAGCATTTGTGAGAGCTAGTGATAGAGATTTTGGGGCTAAGGGAGAAGACATTGCATTCTCAGACATTCTTTATGCTTTAGTCAAACCACTGAGAATTTTGTGTAATTGGGAGTTGTCTTGTTTCTTTTCAACTGTATTAGTTGATTTCATAACAGGCAGTGTCTCTTGCTATTAAACTTGCTTCATCTATTTTTAACTGAAAAGTACTACTTCTGCCACTGTTACATTATGAATTCAGTTAGCAGTCTTTGAATTGTATTACTCAAATGCCAAATGTCAGTTACAGTAAGTAAAATATTTTTGTCCTTTATTTTTAATAGGAAAATCAGCCTGTAGTGGTGAAACGCAAAAGGGGACGGCCTCGTAAATACCCTCTTGAAGCCGTACAACCTGGTGGTAAGTAGTTCATAATACCTGTGAGGAAAAACAAGGATAATAGTGACATTCAAGTTCTGAACTCATATTTCTTCCCTCAGGTGGGGAGTCAAAAGCTGATATGAGCACTGGGAATGTAAGTGCCTTTATTTTGTTTGGGTGCATTTAAACACAGTATTTCAAGAGCTATTTATCTGTTTAACAGCATTTCGGAAACATCATATGGAAAACTTGATAATTGAGTTCAGTCGAAGCAAACGAAATTTATTAATTGTATCTCTTAATATAGTTGAACGTTTTAAGCAAAATATAGTGTTAAGTCAGAATGTAGCAAATTACCTACCAGCTTAACACTTAGTTCACTTAATACAAATCTGTTACGCTAGCAATATATACTTGTGTGCAGGGTGATTTTTTGGTGGTGTGCATATGTGTCTTTTAGTTTGTGCCAAGAGTAACTTTGGCCTGAAGAGCAAGGGTGACTTTATTTCAAAAAGAATTTTCTTTTCCCCTCTACTAAATGTGTCATAATAATGGCACATAGAATCTTTTCATAGCTGTAAAATTAAATATTATGTAAAGCAGTTGTATTACATACATACTGCAACATTACAGTTCATGCAAGAGATAAAGACATACTGGTGAGTTACCTAGGAGCTCATGAAACATGTCTGTCTTTTAAAGCTCAGTGGTAGTTTTATTTCCTAACCCCTGTGAAGATTATTTACAGCTAAGAAAGTGGTGTCTGTTGGTATTGTTTCTGCAATCCAGTTGGATTACAGCACAGGGCGGTAATGGATCAGGCACGTTTGTGGAGTACAGCCAGTTGGATTTATTCTCTCTAGGGAATTCCTCTATTTCAGAATTAATGTTATTGCATAGAAAAGGGGGGATTCTAGAAATGAAGTTGTGTTGAAACACAGGTTTTCTTCCTGCTTGCCTGATGAGACACCAGCTGGCATGGCTGTTGGAAATCTTGGGAATTTACCTTGGTAATGGATAAAAGGAATTATTGTCTCTGCTTGTTCTGTCCTCATGTTTCAGGCAGCCCTTTGAGTCCTGTCCCTTCTTACAGGTTGTCTGGAATTCTGTTTCAGAATTCCTAGTCTTTCCTAATTGATTTTTTTTCAATTTTAATTTAATGAAATGTAATTTGAACTGGTGTGGATTTTGGTATTTGGTTTTTCTGTTTTGGTGTTGTGGGTTGGTTTTTGTTTGGTTGGTTTTTTGGGCATTTTTTTGTCCAGGTAAAGATTAAAATAAATTTTAAAATCATGCGCAGAAATAGATGTATCCTCAGTACTGGAACAGAATCACCTTATTCTGGTTCAAGTGTTTAAAAGTCTTGTACTTCCTAGTGATGAGTGAGTGATTGGTGTCAGCTGCAGGCTGGCTCAGGAAGGAGTGATACCTGCCCTCCATCTGAGACAGGGGTTCTGTAAGGTGAGATGCTTTTGCGTGAGAGTCCCCCCAGGGCTGCTCTGGGAACACGTTGCTACTTTAGAGGAACCACAGGCATCCTGGTGTAGTCATTCAGCAGTGAAAGCACTGAAGTTTTTGGACCATCATTGTAGGACATTGTGTAATTATGTATAGCTTTTTCTGCATTGTGAGTATATAAACAATTTCTGGGGACTTGTAGTTCAGTAAATCTGTATGTGGGATTACGTAAAGTGACTGTACTAAACTTCTTTAATGGTAATTAAATACTCAGAAATGTGTTTGACTGAAGCTGCTTTTATCTTTCATGTTTTTTATTGCAATGACTTCAGCGTCAGCTTACTGAATGTGGTGTGATTTATTTATGGGCTGATTTGACTTGTGTCAGTTATTTATCAAAATGGAAAAACGCAGCCTACTCCTAAACTCAGTACAAACTTTATGCACTCATTAGTGTTCAAGTTTCCTAGATTTACAGATTCATTCTACAATGAATGTGAGCAAGTTTCTGTGATTACAAACACAATACTGATTTTTCTGATTTTCTTTAAATTAAAAAAAACCACTTTTTTTAATTTCAGCTGCAATCTTCTACCCTTGCAAGTAGAGGGAAAACACCTCAAACAGGTAAGCAAATTATACCTACCTCAACTTATAAAACAAATGATGGAAGAAATAGAAGAGGGTTTTCACAGAAATCACATGGGTCCTTCTTTGTCCTGACATCATCTCTGGCAGTCAGTGTTATTTGTGAATGAAAACATCTGAAGAGAGAGATGAAGTGAAGACTTGTCCCTAATTGCTACCAAGTTTTTCTTTTCAAAAAAGAACAGCTTGATAAGAACTTGGTTCAAAGATGCAGCAGCTCTGCTCAGTGCTGAATAATGCATTGCAGAATATGCTAAATGATTGAGTGGGCTAAGTACATGGCAGAGCTTCAGAGGAAGGTAGGTACCCCATTAGCTCTCAGTGATTGTTTTCCATTTCTGCATGTTTTCTTTCATACAGGGATTATCAAGCACACCTACTATATTACATTTCAAATTTTGTTCAGTTAATTGTTTTGTCCATGGATATGTATCTAAATATCTAAGAGGTATCTTGAGGGGATACTTCTTTCCCTTTTCACAACTGCTGTAAGATCTTTGAAACATGACTGCTTAGCTTGACTCAAAAATGTCCTTTAAGTTCTTCAAACTAAAATAGAATTAAGTGAAATACCTTTCTGTTTCTCTTTCCCAATTCTCCTTGTGTATAGAGTCTGAACTGCACTGGTTGTTTAAATGTGTCTTTTTAATTATGGCCACTCATAAAAAAAAAAACTTTAAAAACCCATTTTAGGAAGGAGGTGAACTGAAAAGTGGGTTAAAAATGGTTTGTGAACAAATGCAAACAAACATGCAAAAAATCTGAAAACCCAAATCTTCAAAACAAATCTTCTGGAGTTTCTAAAAGCTTAGATTTCTACAGATATACTAATCTGGCTGCACTGCACATATGGACTGTTTCCTATTTTCTCCACATTTGTTAAAATGTCAACTTTAATCCATATGCTTCAGAATTGTCTCTGGAGGTTTAGCTCCTTGTGTGGTGCTTGACTTCTGTGAACTGCAGTGAGAACAGACAAGAATGTGAGAATGATATAAAAGTGCATTCTGCTTTGCTTTTTATTTCAAAGGACAGACACCTGACTGCATACTTAAAGTTTGAGTGTGTCATGTTACATTTCTGTGTTCCGGGTAAAAGGCTGTTGATACCACAGCAATATTAAGAGGAGTGTGTAAAGTGGAATGTACTGTCAAATTTTTCATCCTGTATTAGCATTTGTGGGCATGAAGGGGTTGAGAACCCCTGGAAATGAAAAGGAAACTAAGTTGAATCCCTCTGTGCAGTTGACTTACTCTGGTAGTTTCTGGGTGTTCTGCATAAGGATTTGCAGTAGGGACATACCCATGTGTGGAGTGGGATGCAAAGTTTTATTTTTGGTCATTACAGCATATGCAGTTAAGAGAAACATGTTTTCTGAAGCTATCATCCTCCCATAACATTGACACTGAACTTGAAACTAATTACTTAGCACTAATCAACAGTTGCTGCTCTAAAATTAGTATGATTTTTAGATACTATTTTTATACTTACCTTTAGGCAAAAGTACTACATTTTTGTATCTTACAGAGGGTTGTCTGTTAAAGGCATGTCATGAATCTAGATGGGATTATTCTTCAATCAAAAACCCCTTTGCTACAAATTTGCCAAAATGTACCAGAATTATGAAGTATCTCTTTGGAACACAATAGAACTAATACAAGCTGTTTGTATTGTGTATGTGCTTATGTTGTGTGAAGAGCTTAATATACTAGACAGTTGTATGTTTTATTTCATTTTTTTTAATAATTAAATATATTTGTGTTTTACTTCATTTGCTTTTGTATAAAAGTTTTTCCCCATAACCTTACAAAGAAGTACCAAAAAGCTGGCATGTGAGTTTTAGAATATGTTTCTGCTCTCTGAGATCAATTTTAGATTGTTTGCATTGATATTATTTTGTTTGTTCTCTCAGTCTAATTGGTGAGGGTTTTAGAGTTTGTGTCCTCTTTTATTTAGCCTTCAGAAATTAGGCAGCAATTTCATGGCAGAGGAGAAAAGATACAAAAACTTACTTTTATTTAGGTTGCTTCTCTTTTCTATTACTAAGGATTTTTATCCTTGCAGTGTTAGAGATAATTCTGTTTGACAGGGTTCAAAAGCTTTGTAAAACAATCTCTCTCATCACAGAGTTAGGGTAGAAGTGGTAACCATTGAGAGAAGCCAAGTTGAGACATGGGATGTGGAGTTAAAAATCTGCTTTAACATTTATAGGCTAGCCTGTAAAAATTACTGAGTTGGAAGTAAGAAGTATTTCAGCAGAGGAAGTAATGTAATTCGCACACCAGAAAGGTTTTAAATAGTGTCTTTTTGAGTTTCGTCTCAGTCATCTTGCTGCTTTAGCATGAGCACAGTTAAGCACTAGAACCTGGAGGGACCATGTTTTTGGAAACTTTCAAAATTGGACTGAACAAGATCTTGTGCAGTATGATTAGATCAATTAATTTAGCCATGCTTTGGACAGGAGATTGGACTAGGTGACCTCTAGAGGCCTCTTCTAAGCCAGATATTTCTGTGATTCTGTAATTGGTTGACAGTAATTAAAGGGGGTAAGTAACTTCTGCTTTTCCATTAAAACAAAACAGCATATGCAACAAAGCAATAAATACTGTCAGTCATATAAAGCCTCAGTACTTAAAAAAGACCTAGTCATTGTCCCAGTATCTGTATATAACAAAGTACAACAAAGCTGTTTTCTAAATTAAAAAGAGACTTCAAATGTTTTTTGAGCTACTGTAATGTTTATGCAAAGTTGAGAGGGTAAGAAAGAACTCCCTTTTAAGTTGATTGGTGAAAGATTTGAAGTTCAGGATCAAGTTTTGTTCTTTCTTTTTTAGGTACAGACATATCTAATAAGAAAGAAACAACAAATGTAAGTGTGATTTGTAAATTTACAAGCAGTATGTAATGAAAAATGTCTGTCTTCTATGTAAAGTAAATAGTTCTTGACTTACATAGTTCCTTTTTGTTTTCTCAGGAAGATGAAGCTGAGAAAGCAGAAATGATTGTGCGTAAAAGGGGAAGAAAGCCCAAGCGTTCTCTGCTTCAATCAGAGGAAACGGGTAAAAGCATGAGAAACTCTGCTGCTCCTAACAGAATAGGAAAATACTGCTGTGCCTTTCTGTTTACTAATAGCATCAAGATAAGCTTTATTCAATTTTCCTTTCTTGAGGAAAAATCATTGAGTTACAGCTAGTGTAAATATTATGTAAATATGTGTAAATTGCTGTAATCTCGTGTCAGAATTGCTACATCCCAGATGCTTCTATAAAGCCTCATGAATTTTCTATGAATTCTAGCTATGAGCTGTGTAAGTAAACTGTGGTGAATGTGTTAGTAAGATTAAGTCAAACAAGTGTAAATTAAAAATGTTGAAATACAAAGGAAATGGAAAATTACTTACTGAAAATGGGACTTGTGACTAGAATATCTTTCCAAATTAAGTGTTCGTGTCCTTTTGGAGGCCTTTTGGAAAATTTTAGCGTATGTGTAAAATTTTAAATGGACAGAAACACTGGAGCCAGAGAAGAAACGTCGGAAATTAACATCATCTGAAGATGAACTAAAGGAGCAAGAGGAAGGTGAGGAAGAGGATGGTGAGGAAGATGATGATGCACATTCTGGGGCCACAACTAGATCAGCCACAAGATTAGAGGCTCAAAGGTAACGGTGTAGAGACGCCAATAACAATCTTTTTCTGTATTGTTCTTGATTGTTCTGGGGTTTGTTGCAGGAAAGAGGTTGTTACTTCCTCTTTTTGCCTTTTTCTGCTTGTTTATTTTAAATTGATAAGAGCTTCCCAAATAATTTTGATTCTAATTCTAGTACCACTCTTCTAAGAATGAAGAGACAAAAGGTGAGGTCGAGGGAAACTATTAGCATCTCAAAAGGTGTACTTGAATATGTAACAAGGTAAAAATTGGCCCTCTTGGCATTCTTCATCCTAGTGATGCCTCATAATTTGAGTCTAAGGACACTTGGTTCTGATGGGTAAAATGAGACATCAGAGTTGGCTGTACAGTTCACCATTTGTTATTTGGTGTTGGAACAAGGTGAAAATAAAATTATCCCTGTCTGTTTCTTTAAGTACTGTCCAAGTTAAATACATGAATCTGCAGTACTGGAAGATTTAATTTCTAGTATGGTGGTCTGCAAGCTTGGAGAGCAATCTTGCTGTGAAAGACAAGTGTGGGTAGTAAGAGTTCTGTTTTCAGGAAGCCATTCTTCATCTGCCTTAGCACTGGTCTGCCTTTTTGTAGGCACACTGAATTCTAGCAGAGCTCATCCTCTTGATCTTATTGTAGAAACAATGAAACATAGCAGCTGTGGGAAGTTTTGATTTGTGTTGCTGTCTTTCAGAAAAGAATTGGAGTCCAGGCTTTTTTTTATGATGGTGGTGGGATTACTTTGAATGGACCATATCTACTTCCCTCTAAAGGATATTATATATTATATTGTATATATTATATGTTAGTCTTTGGGCAGTACTTGAGCACAGTTGCCACAGTGCTCTTGAACTGATAATTTCAGAACTGAATCTGAAGGTAGTTACATGATTCTTCATTTACATAAAAACTGTGAAGGTTTACCACTACCACTTAGTAAACAACAGTTTGGTTTTGGTAAAGGCAAAGGAACTTCCTTTAGTCTCACATAATTGTTAACTCTAAATTTGTGATAAAGGTTTAGCTATTTGTGGGTTTATTCTGCTTGTTTGTGGAAACATCTACTTTTTTATAGATTTGGGGTTGTGTCTCAGATTTCCAATGCTACCTTTCTAACTCTTACTGGAACAAAGCATCTCTACCTTAAGGGCTGCATACAGTCTGCATTTTATAAGTAGCATTTGGGAATAATTCTGTGGAAGAGGATGCTTCTTCATATTCAGCACTGCTGGATTTCTCTGACTTAAATCACCTGTTTTCTAAACTATGAAATTGATTACCAATAAGCAGTTTTTCATATTTCTGAAGTTGTGGATACCAAAGCTTTTATGAGTGAATTTGGATTACAAGATATTCTTTTAAACATAGACACTTGTGTGCAAAAATTATTGCAGTATTTGTAATGGATTGATTTGGTGGGGTTTTTTTGTAAATACCAAATATTGTCGGTAAAGCAGCCTTTAAATTCTATATTTGATACAAAAATACACAGCTTAGCATCACAGTGTTTCTTGAAGGAGGCAAATATGGTTTTTTCACTATTTCTTTTGGCAATTTTGATTTACTTGTTGCAAATACTGTGCAGTCTTAATTATCTGCACCTGGAATGCAAGAAGAAATTGACTTTATAAAAGTATTTCGTTATATATAAATCCCTCATTCTTTTATATTACAGAAAACAGCCCAGCAAGCCAACCACACGTGCAACTTCGAAAGGCAGCAGTCCAAGTTCAGTTTCTCCTAGAAAACGACAGAAACTAGCAGCTAAGAAAAGATCTCCAAGTGATACAAAAATTAATAAATCTCCTCCATTGACACAGTAAGTATTAAAGTTGAATCTACTTTGAGTATTTGTTTTGGAAGCCACTGCAGTGATTCTTTCCTTATATGTAATGTACCACTTCAAAATCTGAACAGCAGACTAGTTTTGTTCTGTTCTCGTGTGATATATAAAAGCTTTTAAAGGATTTTCTTCTGTTTACATTTTTTTCTTTTTCTTCCTTTATTTGACATTTGGAAGACTAGCTTTTTTTCTTTATATCCTTGGAAACCTCTTGGGAGAATCTGAAAATGCTGTTTCTGTAATATTTGAACTTCAGCTGTGATACTTTCCTGGGTAGGGGGTAAGAGCATCAGTAGTTCAGGTTAAAGCTAAATATGGTGACATGATTCTAATGCTTTGAAGAGCTAAAATCAGCTCAGATAAAAAGAGAATAAACTCTGAGAGCCCTTATACCAAGTTTTGAATATATTTCCCTTTCCCTCCTTTCTTGGTATACTTTTTAATTTGTAAAGCTGAGATCATGGTGCAGAAACCCAACGGAATAAGTAACAAATGTGATGCACAGTTGCTCTGCATCTTGTAGTTTTATGTATAAAATGTGTTGTATGCCAAATACGCGTAGCTGTCATCCTTTCTGAAATGTGTCAGTGTGGCCAGGCTGAACCTGGAGAACGTGCATTGTGCACTGATGGCTGCCACAGTTCACAGCTCCGTTATTTTGTGTGGTGGTGAATGGCCAAGAGTTTAAGCCCGTTTACAGTTAGCTGCAGCTGAGATATGGTGAGTGTATAGATGGGTGTGTGAATGCACAGGGTAAGGGTACGTGGTGTCTGCCCTTTACTCCCTCTTGTGTATGCAGGGCTTGAGACACTATTGCTGCTATTCCGTCTTTGAGAGACAGGGTACAGGGTAATGAGGTCCATTATGTTCTGTTATAAATCCACAAATCTTTCCAGAGAAAGAGAAGGAAGGAGAATTCTAGCCCCAAATTCTGCATATGGAGCACTCTCCAACATACAGAATTAGTACCCCATATCCTATTAAGAAGTGTCTTTTAGTAGTAAGCTTTTATATATCAGAGATGGACAGTTCATCAGAGATAGGCAATTTAGTTCAGCCCTCTGAACAGAATTGTGTTTGACCACTCTTCTTCTTACAGGCTCTGCCATTGTGAAAATAATTATTAATATGCTTTTCAGGTTAAAGGTGCAGTCTGCCAAGCGTAAAAGGGAGGACAGCCCAACAGTGGTACGCAGAAAAGGCCAGCAGAAAACAGAGGAGACGCCATTAAAGAAAGCAAAACGATAATCTTTACCAGCCAGTACTGTTCTTGGAAGAGTCAAAAGGAAAACAAACGTCTGTGCTTCTATTTTTTTTAAAGCAAAGGGATTTGCACGTGCTTGTTTCAGAGCTCTAAGTTAAACAATGCAGTACTTTTAAGTTACATTTTAAACAGCTTTATAAACTATTGTTTATACAGAATATTATGTACATTTATTTCAGATGAAAAATAAGTTTACTTTGTATCTGAATGAAAAACAAAGTAGTTATATATTTTATCACTGACTTGGAAAGTTGGAGTTCCCCAATGTGACATGCTAATGCAGATGCTTCCAACCCATAAGGCACCCATGTGCCTCCTAATACACTTTGTACATAAACTTGTAAAAATAGGTTGTATTTTACTCTGTGTATGAATCTAATCAATGATGGACATTTTATTTATTATATGGAAAGCATTGGTCTGTAAACTTTAGTATATACCTTAGGGTTTTTTAATTATATATTTTACATTCTATGCAGATGTCAGTAGGAAACTTCCCCTCTGCTCCCCCAGGGCTGTCTAAAATCTGAAGTTCTCTAAAATATGCTCAGACAGTTGGTAAAATATTTTTCTCGCATGCATTAAAGTAGTTTAGCATAGTGAAAGGGAGTTGGCTCCTTTCTGTTCACATTTGTGACAAAGTATGACATTTAAAATGTAATCTTACTAGATTATATTTTCACTTGTAAATTTACTACCAACTTCAAAAAGTAAATAGTACTAGGTTAGATTTATTCACAGTCAACCAATATCACCCTAAAATGAAACAGTTTTATTTTGCAACTAAACACCTGTTCTTTCAATATTTATCTTTTTCAACAAAGAGGGACCCATTGAAATGAAAAGTCACTTCTCCTAACTATAGAGCTTCAGCATTTTATGTTACATTTTATACACAGGTATTAAAAATAGAAGCTGGTATTATTGCCAGAATCTTTTTTTAATGTATATTAACTCTGGTAAGAGCAAATGTTCAAGTGAAGTTGTATATAAAGTTAAACTTTTCTTATGATCAAATGTGTCTCTTGTTATGATGTGATGAATTGCCAAACATTCTGAGATTATTTTAAGTGTTTTGTTGATATTCTGGTTTATAATTAAAAAATATTTTGGGGGTTGGAATTTTACTTTTTTTTCTTTATTTCTCTTTTTTTGTGAGGTTTTTTTTTTGGGTTTTTTTTTTTTTTTGAACTTGTTGTAAGGCAGATGTTTCGGTCAGATATTCTGCTAGGTTTCTTACTGAGATTTTTATATAAAAAAATATAAAATGTTTGCCAAAAATCTGAGTTGCCATATTTTATTTTCTTTTAATTGTTTTGCCATGGAACATGTCTTTACAAATGTGTCTGGAGTCATGTCTATAAGCTTTACCTGGTTAATGTCTTTAAAAATGTTCACAGGTGCTTATATTTTAGATATGTATATGGTAGGGAGTGTATAACTGCCTGCCTTAGTACACTACAAAAGTGCTCACATAATACTTCTCTAAGCAAATTAGTCTGAAAGAAGAAAATATTTTAGCTCTGAAAATTAATTCCTTTTACTTCTTACCTTAACTCTGCTGCCATATTAATACATACCTTGCTAGCATGCTGATTGATATATTCCTTATGTTACTAATACTGAATTAGTATTATGCACAGTTGTAGGATAAGTTGAATCTTTCCTTTTTTCCATTTTTTTCCCTTTGTCCCCTGCAGTACGCATAGACCAAAGATGTGTATTTTGTCTCAGCCTTTGTTCTGTAAGGCTGAGCAGGCTGAACTGCTTGTTTTAACATGGGTGCTTTCCGGACTTTAGGTGGGATTTGGAGTGCTTCCCTGCACCTGTTCCATTTGTTTCCTTACACCTGAATTCAGCGATGAAGTTGCTCAGAAGGTTCCTTGGGAAGCCTTGCCACTGCACTGTACGTTATTATCATTTATTCTCTCTGCTGGTAGTACCTGTCCTGCCCCAGAACAGTTCTTATTTGCCTGTTTCACAGACAGAGCTCTTCTGATGGATTATAGTGATTGACAAAGCTCTGACTTGTGTCAGATCCTTTTGACTGGCTCTTGTCTGATATCTCAGATAAACAGAGCTCTCGAGATCAGTGTCTTAAAGCTAAGCTCCTAGGAGGTAGCCTACTTTCCTTCCCTCTAGTGATGGATAACATACAGGAATAACATTTGGGAACATCTTGTCTATGAAATGTATCTTTGATTAAATTATTCTGTAATATGAAAGCATTAAAAGAATATCTTTCTACAGGGCAGCCACTTTTACTTAGAGAGGGTAAAAACTGCCAGCTCCACAAACTTTCAGCTTATGCATATTTCACTTGCTGCCAGCTTCTTTCTTGTCAACAAAATAGACATTTATGCTAGGCCACATCACTGTTGATCCATATTGGGAGTGTTTTCATTTTTTTGCTTAGTGGTTTCAAAGTGTCATCTAAATTACTATTGCACTTTACAGGGACAGTACTGGTCTGCTGTAGTTAAGCAAAACTTGAGAGGTTCAGGTTGGACATAAGAAGAGTTTCTTCACTGAAAGGGTGGTTAAACATTGGAACAGGCTGTCCAGGGAGGTGGTGGAGTCACCATCCCTGGAACTGTTCCAGGAATGGTTGGATGTCGCACTGTGCTCTGGTTGAGTTCACGTGGTGTTTGATCAAGGGTTTGGCTCAATGATCGTGGAGATCTTTTCCAACCTTCATGATTCTATGACTGAATGTTCACAACTTCTAATTCTCTTGTACCTTCTGTCTCCCAGAGCCCTTCTGAGCACAATGCAGGGAAGGGAAGAGGAATCAGTTTTCCTTGGGTGCAGCAGGAGTCACATTGTGGCAGAGTAGTAGAGAGAAGACAGGTACAAGAAGTCTGACACTGATTATGTGGATGATTATGATTGGATTTATGGCTGATACAGTGTCTAAATATTGCCAGTGTAAGACAAGCAGATCTAAAGAGTTTATGTATAAGCAGAAAGAGCTAGAGGTGTTTACAGTCTTTGGCTTTGCAGAATGCACAATTACAGTACAACAAGCACCTCTGGAGCTACTTTAGGATTTTATCCCCTTATGTGACAGTTCCTCCTGCAATTCTCACCTGGTTTTCATCTTGGGACAAATCATATTGTGCATCAAAAACAGTTGCAAAGTGGGAGAGGGAGGAAGTGAGGAAGACTATCTTTTGCCACAATCATACACACCCATCTTCTTCAGAAGTTAGGTTTGTACTCCAACTTGAATCTTGACATATGTATAAAGCAATGATACTTTCCTAGCCCATGCAAATTTGGAGAGGTCGGGAGAAAAATACTGTCCTGCACTGTAATGAAACAATGTCCTGAAAGTGTTTTGTGGAGAGATTTGCTTGGGGTTGCTTGGTGCAATAACGTGGCTAGGCTTCGATCCCAGTAAATTTCTAAACTACTTGATTGGTTTTTATGTTTTAGTGGCTGTTTCTTCTTCCAGTTCCTTCTCCTGGAACAACTTCATTTCTCTGAATATTAAAATACTAAGTGTGCAGAGATGTGCTGTTGGAAGACTGAGTTCAACTCCTCCCAGAGTTTTACAGAACAGGACCTTGAGTCCTGTTGGCCATACCTCAGCTGCCTGTGTTACCAGCTGGCTATTGACTAGTTCCCAGGATATCTTCATATTTCTAATGCATTCTCCTTAAAGGTTATTTACTCTTCTTAACTGTCTTCAACTTGAAATACTATGAGGTTATGTACTATATAGATTTTAAATCACAGAAATGGATTTTTTTCAGTTGTTTTTCTTTGTGGTGGGTTTTTAAACCAGCTAGAGAGTTACCAGTTACAAGTTTGCTCTTTTCATTTTTAGGTGGGGTCTGGCAAGCTTCTAAGTCTTGCAACCAGTGAAATTTCCCTCTAGAGCCTGACCCAAAGTCAGTAGGTGCACTCAGCAGCTGAGGCAAGGTTTTTGTTGATGTTGGCAGATCTCTGAGTGCCTCAGTCTTCTATTCCAACAGCTTCTCTAGGAACATTCTCTCTTGAGGGAGGCTGGGGTTAGTCTGTGACATGCATCCCAAATACACATCTACTGTTTCTTCTCCCTCAACCAGTGTTCCAAGACTATCCTGTACAGAACCATCTCTGGCTCTGATCTCTCAGAGGCTGCATAAGGTCCTGAGCTGCTTTAGTCTCTCCAGCAGCTCGGTAAAAATTTGTCATGTAACACTTGGCAACCAAGAGCAGCAGGTGCTCCTGGTCGTAGTGACAATTAGCAGATGTCCACTGTGATGCAAGTCCAACACCAGCTTGGGTGTCTACACCTAAAAGTGGCCTAAATCTGATATCAGGTTCTGCATTAGGAAAATATCATTTGCCACCACGTACTTTCCATACTCCCTTGCTTTTGGAAGATGTATTGGCACCTCTGCAATGCTGAGCGTCACTGGTCTGAAGAGAGAGTTACTGCCCTGAATCTGGGATGCACTGAGTGCCTTCACAGATCCTTCCAAAGCAGCATTTGATTTCCTTGAAGCTGTACCTGTTTGTATTGTAAACAGTGAAAATAACTGGTGTACTTCTATTCTCTTCCCATTAAAATTTTCAGTTTTAAGGTTTAATGGGACCATCTTGACAAAGGTGACTGCACATTCATACAGCATACACCTACTCCAAACTCTTGATAACTGTGGTGTCCTCATAATTGCCTGCTCATTCATTTTGTATAGAGCTCAGAAGACTCATACCTTCAATTTCAACAACCTTCCATCTATTTCATTTGCTTGTAGCTTCAGTTTGGAGGAAATTGCCCATGTCAGCCTTCTGCAGGTCTTGGCAACTTCTTAAAGATACTGTGCTTGCTTCTTCCAGTATATTCCTTATCCCAGCTATGTATGTCACACTCCATTACTTCCATCAGCTTCTCAAAAATCTGGGGCCTGTTTGAAACAGGATGGGTTTTTTTCTACTAAAACATGGAAGTTTAAACACCAAGGAAATTCTATCTCCATTCTAATCTCCATTTCAAGATGTTTCACCAAAATTGCTTGAAAGGGTATTTCTCATTTAAACCCCCTTCCTCTTTCAAATCTCAGCTTTTTAGTTATCCTTGCTGGCTTTGTGCATAAAGTCCAAAAGAAAAACATAATAAAAATACAGGTCTTGCTGGGAGTCCCTGGATAGCTGTATTTAAAGCTAGGAACATAACACTCTTGCCAAACAACTGGGGAAGAAAAATATGATTCGAAATGGCCGTAACTTAGTAGGGCAGGAATAGATTTTTGGCACTGACTGTCAAAGAGGTGGGGTTGCATGCTCAGGCTGTGACTGCAAGGCACTTTTCACCTTCCCTTTTCTTCCCCTTGGCCAGTGCCTTTCTCCATGCCAGTGTTGAGTTGTACTGTCACAGACTGCTGGATCAGGGCGTTTGAAATTACCTTTACAAAACAAAACTGCAGATTAGTTTTTAATGTGATCATTTTATTAAACCAGCTGCTGATGAAACTGGGCACATAGTGCTGCCTGCACAAAGAAGATATCTGTGTGGCAGAGAGGGGCTGTGAAATCACCTTCCCATTGTACCATGGATTTGAGTGCCCTTATGTTCATCATCCAGGTGCACCATTAGCTCTCCCATGCATTTATGGTACCTCTCCATCAATAATTGGTGTATAAGTGAACAGTGAGGTTATTTGTGGGGTTTATCCTTTCTAGTGACTAAACAAAGAGGCTTCTTGAAAGAAGGATGAATTATGCATCACCAAGGATGAGGTTTTATTTTTTATTTTGTGTATATGTTTAGGGTTGACAACAAATTATACTGGCAATTGAACAGCATACATCTCTGCCTTCACCATCAACATCTCGTATCAGCAAGCTCAGGTGCCCTGAAATGTAGGAAATATCTCAGAGTCCTGGTCCCTGATGTCACCAAATATGCTGAAAATAACTATGATTTCCACTGGGGAAACATAAACCTTTCTGTCAGTTCATTTTGGAGATTGAGTGCCTGCTGCAGTCCTGGTGAGCTCCATTTGGGACTTTTCCTTGTGGAAGGACAATGCTTACATGTGGCTCCAGCTAAGCCATGCACAAAGTGCAGCTCTTATCCAGCTTAACTAACTGGTAGGAATATAGCTAAAGTAGAAAAAGCTCTATAACATATTTCAGAATGATTTGAACCCTTGCAAGGCACATGAATAGACCAAAATTGAGCAATATTTTTAAACACAACTCCTTTGCTGATCACACAGCCAGACAGCACAGGCACTGGCTATACCTCTGTACATGTACTGAGGATGTAACTGAGAATGAATAACAGAGGAGTATCAAAGCTATCAGTCCTACTGTCAGCTGGAGAACTCAGCCCTCCAATGATGTCTTTTTCTTTTCAAGATTTCATTGTGACATGTCACACATACTGTGCAATGATTTATATAAGTCAACATACATTAAAATGAATTAATAAAGAAGAATACATGAAAGAAAAATGCTCTGTGATCACATACCTGATATTCCAGCATCAGTTCCAGTATATAAACTTGAAAATGTTAAAATTAAATAGTCATTCCCGCTTTGGTGCCCAAAGCAAGCAGAGATTTGGAATGTGGCTTTCCTTTCAGACAATGAAATGTTCCCTCTGCTCCTTTTATATCAACAAGAGCTAAGAACTGCTCAGTAATATAGTGCTTATTTAACTCTATTTATTCAGGATTTTTCAGGCTAAGTAAATAGGTAATATAAGGCCACTTTAAAAAGAAATAAAACTTACAATAAAATGTCTTTCCACTAATTTTGAACTTAGATCGCTATGTGGCCCTCAATGACAGGAAATATCCTCTTGGGGAAGCTCTATCAAAGTGAAATGGTAGTCATTCACTCCCAGTAAGGTGTCACCTCCTTTTCTGGGTCAGAGCAGGGCCTGGGGACAGAGACTGGCATGAAAGTGGAAAAGAGGAGCCAGCAGATATAAGCATGAAGGGCCACTCAGCCCAGGGAGGAGCGGGAGGTTGGTGCCCTTTCCACACCCTGCTGCCCACAGTGCTGGGTGGAACGGGACCACCAGAGAGGAGGCTGGAGGCTGTGAGAAGTTGGTCCATTTCTTTATGAAGGTTTGGCACCAACACCTCTGGAAGTCAGCCACAGGATAGCCACATATTAAAATGAAAATGAACATATTAAAAAAGGACAGAATTCTGCATTTAAAGAAAAATAGAAGGTTGGGAGTTTTTTTCATTACAAAACATCTATTTTGGGGGTGGTTTGTCCAACAGCTTCAGATTTTTGCCCTGCAGTCATGTTTTGCAGGAATACATTGGTTTGCCTTTGCCTGGAGCTAGCAGAAACAAGGATCCTCTTCAAGTGCATCCAAGAAAGAAGAAAGGCAGTTGTGCCAATTAACACGTGCACAGAGCTTTGTTGTTACAGACATACTGTGAACTTCATTTTTCTTGCATGAACAAAATACTGTCCAGCTACCACTCTCACCTTGTGATGGATGTTCATACAGTTTTGTTGTATTTCCAGAACTGGGGAAGTTTTTCTTCTGAAAACAACAATAGGCTCAGTGTGCAAGTGATAAGTACTCAAAGTGCAACTCGTTATTATTTGCTGTGATGATTATACACCACAGTGGCAATAACCCGAAACTGAATAATCCATCAGAAGTGGACAGGAAGACAAGTAGATGCTACCACAGCAAAGGATGTGGGGATGGTCTGTATTGAGGCACTCTATGAGACAGAGAAGGAAAATTTCTCCATTCTTTCATAGTGGTCTCCCTTTCAAGAAAGTAGTATAATGGGCAAGGGAAGTACTCCACTTTTCCAAGTAAGTTCTCCTAATTCTTTTCTTAAGATTTTTCCACCTGATCTCTTGAGGTAATGGGATTTTTCAAAGACACCGGTGAATAGAGGGCATGCTTCACAGATCTCATTCCTTCACAGATGTCATTCCTTCTCTCCTTTTTTTCTCACCTTTCTCAAATTTTCTCAGCTTTTATCTCTTCTCTTCAGGGAAAAAAAAAATGGAAAGATACTGGCAGCTCTAAAAGGAAAATGAGTCCAATTACTTTTGTTTTCACTCAAGGGCATCAGTCTTTAACTGTCCATCTGCACCATGTCTTCAGTTCTCAGGGACCAGGGGAGAGGAACAGTCTGGAGCCAGTGCAACATACCCATTGGACCAATATTTGCATTGTGCTTGCCCAACAGCTGCAGTGTTTTGTCTTGGTCCAGTCGGGATCTAGCAAGGGTGAAAATACTAAAATATACTGACAAAATCTTGCAGCTGGTTCCAATAATCTGGCCAGAATCATCAAAAGTGAGAGATGAAGATCCTGGCGCTGCTGAGCTCCCATTTGCCAGTAAGGGAGCCAGCCCAGCAGGGCTGAGGTCTCATTCAGCTGCTTTTAGTATTTTCCCAGCCTTCTCCTTCTGTAAAAGGCACACCTAAAAGGCAGCTGAATAACCTGTCTAAAAACTCTGGGTGCTACAGAAAGGGACGCCCATTCTCCACTCCAAGCATCAGACCCTGTGCTTCTGAGCAAGTCACTCAGGAGCTTTTGGGGGCAAATCGTGCAAATTTTCTCAAGAATTGCAATTGCTGGGCTGCAATTTGTTTGGGGGAAAAAAAACCCCGTTTTCCAGGCACAGAGAGTCCTACAACAGCCACTAGATGGCAACGGGTGCCTGCCAGGTAAACGGCGGGCACGGTGCATAAGGCAGGCACGGGCAGGATCCCTCTGCCGCTGGAGCGCCCGGAGCCTGGGACAGCTCAGACAAGACCCACAAGTGCTCCAGAGAGGAGCAAGCCATGGTCCTGGGGCTACCACTCCTGAATATCCTGAGCCACTCATCCACCAGCTCCTCCTGAGCTGCTGCTCTGCACAGCAGAGGCAGGATTCACCACTTTGAGCAGAAACACCTTTCTCCAAGTCTGCGTCCATGAGAATGCTGTGTATCATACCATGCATAAGTCCAAATCCACCAAGTGTTTTGTTTCCAGATGCAACGTTAAATTTCGTATAACATGGGTCTGTCTTTATAGGCACATCAAGCTTACTCAGGAACAATGCCTTTAACATTTTTTTTTCTCAAGTGTAATGAGGTAGATTTGGTGGTTTAATAGAACATTCCATTCTGTTTCCTTGCTTAGGTCCTTTGATTTCTCTCATTTTCCAGCCCCCTCTTCCTAGCACTTTTCCAGTCTAATTCCCACCATCCTGACTTTCATTTGACCTGTCTTTCACTGCTCAATGTCCATTTGCTCCCATCCATGCACTTCAATTCTCTCACAGGATTCCTCTCAGACCTCAGTTCTCCCTTACTTTCCGCTTGTCCTTGTCCTTTTCTTTTCCCTTTTCCTTCTCCTCATCAGTCTGTTGCATACCCTTGAATCACACATAATGTGATCTCTCCCTTTGCCCTTGTGCTCCTTTTATTTCTTAAAAAGTCCTTTCTTCAGCTCCATTCTTCCCTCCTCTCAGTCTTCTAGGCATGATCAAGAACTTGGGTGGATGAAAAAAGTGCATGGATGTACTGATGTTGAACCAGGTTAGCCTTTACCTAGGGGGCCTTTACCTTATTTGTACTAGCTTCTGCAAGTCGATATGATGAGAGAAGCTGTGCAAATATCAAGTAAAACAATCATAATCCTCTTTTCCCTAGTCATCCTTATTCCTCATTTCTTTCAGTTAACTGATGTGACTGTAATCACCTTTTGGGCTTCCAGGATGCAGAACAAGAACTGGGACAGACTCAACATCAAAAAGCAGCTGAGCCAGAAGTTGGGAAAATAAAGCCTGTTCTTCAAGGAAATTGTTGAACACTTTCTGCCTCTTGGAACAAATGCACAGGGGATTTTACTGTCAGCTGGGGCCCAGATGCTGGGACACATGATAAGGGATATGTATCTAAGTGAGCTACAGCCAGTAACAACCTATTCAGAAGTTGGTCTTATCATGAGTCCCAGAATCAACACTTTCTGAAAAGCAGTTTATTAAATGCAAGAGTATGGGACTGCAATGCTCACAAGTACCACTACCACACACCATGTCCTAAGGGCTGGGGTTGTTAGAACAAAACAATGCACACATCCCTGCGATGACATCTGTCTTTTCAGTTCCACAGCTGCTAGACTTGCCTCCTCCCCACTGAAAGGGTCTCACTATTTCATTATCCAGGTGTTCTGATATTTAAATATCCTCTGTAAAAGCAGCTGCTACCTTATACCAAAGCAGGTACCTGAGCTGCCCAGGCCTGCTTCTGAAGTCACCATGAGGAAAGCAGCCCCAGGAGCTGTAGTGGTGCACCTGGATATATGCAGGCCAAGGAGAAAGGCATTTCGGTTGGAAGGTGGAAGTTCCTCCATATCCTCTACAGACTGCAGGATGTCCTCTCTTTCCTCCAGCATGCTGCTGCTCTTCCAGACCCTGCCAACAGTTCACAGGGATGCAGGGTCAACATGCAGATCTTATGCTTGCAGAGGTTTGCTACAGTTAGATGTTGAGGAGACACTAAAATATATAAATTAAACTCTGTGAAAGAAATATTATTATTGTATGTGAAGGTCCTTTGCCTGTGGGGGATTTTTGTTCCGTGCATGACAACTACGAGTGATGTCAGAGGTATTGATATCCATGACTGATCCATAGACATACATACCATCTGTGTTTGGAATGTTCAGTCAGACAGGCCAAACCATCACAATAGTACAAAGATCTTGGACTACAACAGCTTTGTTGCTTATTTTGCAGAAGACTATACTGCAGACATCTTTTGGGAGCTATAAAGCATAACAATTAATTTTGTTGAGTTGTATTTCCTGGTGAGGGAGCATATCTGGTGCAAAACAGTCTTTGACAGAGAGATGTTACACAAAGTGTACAGTAAGTGAAAAAAATATAGACATATTTGAAGTCCTCCGGAGATATGAAAGGAGAGTTGATAGCAACATTTTTGACCAAAACCTGTGTTTTAATGCTTCCTACAGGCAGCAGTTTACTATCGTCCTGTACAGGGTTGGAAGAGCTCATGAATAAAAGCATGAGGTTGTTAATCAGCTCTCATAAAATACAGATGATACTATAAAGCACCAGAAGGTCACACCACAGACTACCCTCCTTCCAAAGCAGGGAGTGCAGAAAGTTCTCGTTTGTCCTGCCAAAAATAACCTCATCCATAGTGCAGGATATCACAGTTTGCCATCTTGGAAATATTCCTCCCAGACAGCATTCCTCTACTCTGTTTCACTTGCAGGCATATTTCTGCATTCTTTAGTTGTGAAAAACCTGGAGAAATAAAAGGATTTTCTTGGTTTTCCAAGGAATCCATAACTGATGTTTTGCCCACTTACATTTCTGTCCATCTCCCATCACAAGAGTTTTCCTCTAAGGCAAAAGCATCCTTTAGTACTGGATACTTTTCCAACCATCTCATTTACACTTGGTCATGTAAGGGGTAAGATACAACCTGCTTTTGTCATATTCTAAGTTTTTATTTGTTATCTGTCACCTGCCTAAATATTTTTTTTTCTGTTAAATCCCAAAACGTGTCTAGAATAAGTTCTAGAAATAGCTACTTCTATGACAGGAATACACTGAGAACCTACCCAGGAGACAACTTAAATTCAGAATATCTGAAATTAGGCAAAAAAAAAATTACTAATGAAGAAAGAAATTCTGAGAGGACAGAATTTAGTATCATAAGGAAAACGCAGGGTGCTTATTTGTAGTCATCCACAACCAATAGGCTCAAAGTCTCTTTCCTTGAAGAAACACTCAGAAAATACAAACAATACCTGTATTGCCTGGAGACAACTTGTGTCATGCTTGATTTTTTGGTTTGTAATTTTCAGGCAGCCAATTAAATCTGCAGGTGTACTGAACAAAACAGAGTCACTAATTTATATGTGAAGTTTATGTAAGTATTTGTATTCTCACTGAGCAAGCCAAAAGAATTAGTGATTTAATGTAAAAGCTGTGTTCAGATGAAATGTACAGTCACTGTACATACAAAATCATTGCCAGTGGAAACAACTCACACAGTGAACCTGCTAATTGCCCTAACTTCATAAACTCAACCCTGGATCCAAGCTCTCCATGCTCAAACTGCTTGGCTTGGCTGCTCCACCAGAGGTTATTGGGCAAGGCCAACCCTGTGAGCTTGCAAGGCAGCTGCAGGCACAGACTCCCATCACCCAGCATGTAGAGTAGGGGGCCTTCTCTCCACCAAAGGTGTCACAATGCTCTCAAAGAGGCAGGGGTCCCTTCAAAGAACAGAGTCTTATATGGAGTGAGACTTTTGGTCTAAACTGCCTGACTTCCTTCTCGCTGGGCAGCACAGTAGGCACTCCTGGGACCAGACCCATCACTCAGTGCAACTGCTGGTGCTCTTACATCTCTGATTGCCCTTCCAACATAGGAAGCCAATCACATAGACCTGGGTCCAAAACACGAAGGATGTTCTGCAATTCTCGTCTCCAGAGCACACCATGTTTGAGACACTTGAGTCAGTACAGGAGTTCCTGAGTCAGGTCTGCTCCTCAAAACAGCATCCCAACGGCCAGCACTGCATGCAGGAGGCTGCCCAAAACACACACAGAAATGCCACACCCTATCTCCACAGTGTAGGCTTTCTATTCAGTGGGAGGAGGATGTGAAATAAATGAGTCCTTGATCTCAAATTCTGAAATTTTTGAGTAATCTGTGATCTCTGTAAATTTATAACTGTTAACTTCCAGATTTTACCTTTGGTGGGTGTCTACTCCGGATACGAATAATAAAGAAATAGAAACATTAATATAAAATGACTATTGACTTGCTATCAATAAAGAAGTGACTCTTAGACAAAGAGGTAAAATCACTTTAGAAAAGTGAACAGTGCCAGTATCCTGAGAGGCTCATTTGATTCACCTAAGCATCAGAAGTAATAAAAATATTTAAATGTTACCCCAATGAAGCCACTGATTTAGTCACCAAGTTAGTCCATTATATGTGAAAAGTGAGCTCAACTACTTCAAACAAAAAGTAGGAAAGGTTATTATTTCTATATAAGTGGAAGAGCAGTGATAAAGGAAACCTGGACTTCATACGGCGTTGTACCTAATAAACATCAAATAATTAATTTGTGCTAGGAGTGTTCTTAAAAGCCTTGAGACTTGCACACAGCAAATGCATCTACTGTAATATGGTGAATAGTCATTAAAATGTTCTACTAAATAATAAGAAAAAGTTCAGAACAAGTAGATATACTGTATGGATGACTCACACATACATGACATTTCTATTTCAATTTTTCTATCGGGGACTGCAAATAAAACAAATTAAAAACTAAATACAGTTTAAGCTTTACTTAATGACTGTGAGAAGCACCTAGCCATTTCCAGATGGTGATTTGGTTTCTGTTAGTAAAACAAGCTAATCTTATCCAGGTTCTATTGTTATCCTATAGGTAACTACATCAGAAAATAAAGAATGCATAGTCATTTAATTCTTTAGTAGGAAAACTAGCATAGAAATAAGGAGACAGTCAAAGAGAAGATTTATTTCAAAAGCTGGTGCCTGAAGGTAATTGTGGGACAGGGCTCTCAGTGAATACAGAATTTGTTGCCTCCTGGCACTACGGATCAGACACAACCATGCAGGTTCACTCCTTCCTGAGAGCATGATGTGGTTAGACAGCCCATACGTTTCTACCTTTTCAAGGTCTTGCAAGGAGGAATAACTCAGGAGAAACTGCCTTGTAGTACAATGAAATGTTGGTAGGCTTATTTTCATGCTTGGTACTCTGTATGCCAAGCCTTCACTTGTTAGTGTGAAGATGAAGCAACAGGAGGGAGATTTGAGTTGGTTTTCCCATAAACAACATCTCTGAGCAAAAAAACTGGGAGAAATTGTATCACTGTATATATGAAACCAGCAAAATTCAAGAATTCTTTTCAGTTTGGTTGTAAACTCCTGCAAGAATGTTTTTGTTTGAGCCTCCCAGCCCTAAAGGAAGTGGGCTTTTCCCCATGTAAGGAAAGAAGGGGATTGTAAAGCAGCTATTAAAACCTATGGAACTAATTTGCTAAAAGGTTGTCACATTAGTGAGAATAAAGCTCTCATTGTCAGCATTATATTTGCACATAATCACTTGAATTTTAAAAATCATTCAAATTTTTCTCTTAATTGTAGAAGGCAAATCCTTCTCTCACTCAAATCCAGAAGCATCGTACGGTTGACATCTCAGCAACAACACAGGATCCTGATGTCACCTGCAAAAAGCCACTTGAAGACTGAATGTTGCAGCAGTTACTTTTATGAGGTCCCTCATGAAATACACGGAGAAATATTGACAATAATGTAGTTTAGAGATGACAGCTGTCACCTACTGTGTAGTTACAGTTACATTTGTTGGAAATAAATTGTTATTATTCAAGAAATAGAGTCAAAACCTGTTCAAAAGCAGATGACCTAAGATTTTCCTGCAAAACCAGCAAGTTGTCCAGAACATGCTTGTATGCCTTTGTTGCTCAGCCAAAGAGCAACACAGCTGAGGTAAAAGCCATGAAAGAAATCATCCTCATTGCTAACAAGGGATTCAAATTCCTTATAGAAGGAAGCACTGTTTGTACCACTGCCGTCTTCCACCTAAGTCTCTGGAAGACCCAGCAGGAGACTCAGCAAGGATTTACATTGCTCTGAGTATATCGGGAAGCAAACTACTTTGGGGAGACAGATGTGCCTAGAAAAAAAATCACCTCTAATAAGTTATGGCAAAAGTAATACCTACCACCATGCAGGCTCTGGGAGGTGCTGCCAAGAGGGCTGCAGTGTGTGGAAGCCCCTGGCCATGAAACTCCTTGGCCTGCCTCAGAGCTGAGAAGAGCCTGGAAGGCAGAAGTGGTACTGTGCTAGCTTGGCTCTGCCCCAGAACTGGCACATGGAGATTACACCACTAATTATTTTCCCATACTAGGCAAATCCTACCCTGAAGGAAAAGTTATAACGTTTCCTTTTCCCAGTGCAATGTACTCCCACCCAGGGGATCATCTGGGTATTTTTATACAACGTTATATATTATGTAGAAAGTCTGTGTTCTTTAAAAAGGCTTTTTAAATGTTTTACAGCCACCCTTCCTTGTGCTTTCACATGTGATAAAAAGGCTTTCACAAACTGCCCATGAGCAGAACATATCTTTCCTCATTTCATCACCCCACATGTCATATGCAGTGCTTCTGTGAGAGGGCTGCCTCTCACCTGGCAAGTAAAACGACTCAGGTGGCTGCGAGAAGCCACCTCACACTGCAGCCGGGCAGGCTCCCCTCCCGCTGCCCAGCTCACTGGCTGCTGGGCTGTGCCTTGGCACCCGTGTGTCCACACGGCCTTGTCCTGACCGCCGCAGCCCCGCTGTCACCCACCACGGCCCCGACGGGCGGCCCGGGCAGTGCGGGGGCCGAGCGCAGCCCCGGGGGCAGCCCCGGGCCGGGCAGTGCGGCCGGGCCGCCTCTAGGTGGGGCAGCCCGGCCGCCGGCAGAGCCGGGACTGCTCCGCCGCTGCCAGCGGAGCAAGAACCGAGTGAGCCGGGACCCGGGACAGCCAGCCGGGCCCTGGGGCGGCCAGCCGGGACCCGGGTCAGCCAGCCGGGCCCCGGGACAGCCAGCCGGGCCCCGGGACAGCCAGCCGGGCCCTGGGACGGCCAGCCGGGCCCCGGGTCAGCCAGCCGGGCCCCGGGACGGCCAGCCGGGTTCTCCGGTGGGCGCGGGGAGAAGCAGCTGTGCGGCACTACGGGTTCGGGCTTTTCCGCGCTGAAATGTAATACACGTCTGTGAAACGGCGGATCCGTGTGTTACGGTATTTCACGGTGTATATTAAGGTTTGCGGCCGCTTCCAGACGGCGAGGAATGGAAGGTGTGGAGCCCTAGTCAAGGGTGGAGGCAAGGTGGGAATCGTGCCCTCTCAGACATCCCCATTTCAGGCGCTGCCCTGCCTCTCGACTGCGTCCATCATATCCACTCCGAGACTTTTTCAGCGAGGAGAGTTTGCGCCCGGTTCCTCCTTCGCACGCTCGGAGGGGCCCTGTGCCCCCGCACGCCGTGGCCCGGCAGCCCGTGCCCTCCGGTGCAGCCCCGGCGGAGCGCGGCCGGGAGCGGCCGCCAGCCCTACGCCAGGGCGGCCAGCGCGGTGCACAGCCGAGCCGCCGCTCTCCTCCCATCCCTCCTTCCCTCCCTCCCTCTGCCCGTCTCCTCGGCGGGGCTGGGGGCCGGGCGAGCCGGGACCACCCAGCTGGCCCCCGGCCGCCACGGCCCCGCACGCCGGCCCTGCCCGGCCTCCCTCCGCCGCTCCTCTGAGCCTTACCCCCGCTGCCACTCGCTCTCCTCCCGGCCTCTTCCTCAGACATTTCCTCCTCTTAACAGAGGTTTTCTGATCAGAAAGAGGGTGCAGAGATCGCCCTAACAGGCAAAGGAGAAAAAAAAAAAGAAAGAAAAATAGAAAAGGAGGTGTGTGGGGGGGGAAGAGCTGAGTAAATTAGTAAAGAATTACAGCCACTGTAAAACATATGCAGGTATGTTCAACAGCTTGGGCACGAAACTCCGTAAATCAGGGTCTTCGTGGGCTGGAACTCCCTGTGCCGAAGCACGGCGGGAGGCTGCAGCGGGAGAGCCTCGTCCTCCTCCCCGCCGCTCGCCGGCCCCTGGCAGCCGCCCGCTTTGCCTCGCTCTCGACGCTCTGTCGCACCTGAGCAGAGCCCGACAAAAGAGACTCCCTATCCGGAGCTCTTCGTCTCCGCCGTGCCCCGAGCTCCCTTCCGGCCGTCAACCCAAACCACGACTCTCACGACCCGCACCTCCAGCCTTTCCTCTTGGAAGAGAGGAGCCCTTCCTCTGTCCCCGCGTCGGAGGCCACTCGTCTCTTTCTGACATCCCAAATTTTATCTCTTGGCTGTTTAGGAGCCTTTAAAATTCTCCTACAAGGCACCCTTCCTAGCCCCCTACGTATCTGCTCGTAAGTGAATTTCTCGCAGTTTCCCTATATGCTTCTTGTTTACCTCCAGCTCTTAAAAATTCCCCTTTGGATATTTTCGTAGTGTATCGTGACACCGAAGTCTATGGCGGTAAAGCGATGGCTTTCCTGGGAAAAACTTAGGTAAAAGGTGAGTCCAGGCAAGGTTATTAAAATGGTCTGAGTTTGTTCAGAAAGATAAAGACAGTTCCCGTTTAGTCATGCAGAGATGCTCTCCAGCTTCGTGCTGCGTATGAAAGAGGGGTTGTTTATTTTATTGATTCATTATGGGGGCAAAAATTATGATTGAAAACGTTTAATTAGTGCCAGAGTCGTTGATAATCAATTATTGTCGCTTCGTAGTCTACTGCAGAGGTTCATCTCTGAGATCAAATAGGGAGGTGTTGGCGGTGGCCACACGCCTGTGGAGAAGCCCGGTGACCCCCTGGGAATTTAGTTCACTGAGCAAAGCGGGATTGCGGGTATCTTTTTTACATGTTTTATCTCCTTATGTTGCCGCGTTCTCCCAGCACCAAACACACATGTTCGTGAAGCACAGGCGTTTCATTTCTCGTGTACCTGCTTGATACCCTTGCCGGTATTTTTATTAGCTCAGAGAATGCCAATAACATCTGAAAAAGAGAAAAACGTGATTCTTGGGGGCATACAGTTGTTTTGGCAACTAGTCGCATATATACAATTCACGTGCGTGTAACAGTTTCCAAAGTCTCCCTATTTAGGGCCGTTTTCTTATAGGGAAAGCATCGTTTGGGGAAAAGAGTTCAATCTGCGAGAAATTGCTTTCCTAATACGGGCTTTATAAACCTCATGGAGCGAAAATCGTACTTAATAGAAACCCGACCATGTTTTTAAACAAACGCAGTGGTGAAAAGCGCGTGTTTCAAACCCGGCCGAGGCTGACTTGCGTTTACCCCGACAGCGCGGGCGGCCGGGGGCTTGGGAGCTCTCCCCGCCGCACGTAGAGCCCCGCACCGGCACGGCGCCTCGGCCCCCGACAGACTCAAAAAAGGCGAGTTCCGACGCACTTCCCCAGCGGTACGCAGCAGTGCACGCCAGATTGCGGCGTTGGTCCCATCCCGGGGACTTTTCCCTTCGGGATCGGACCTTTCCCCGGCGCCAGGCTGCAGCGCTCTGCTGAGTCGCGGTGAGGGGGGAAACACCCGACACATCTTTGAACTACGATCCCACACTCTCCAGGTGGAAGCCTCCGCTTTCTTCCATGGAGAGGGACCGTCCCTTCGAGGGTCTCCTCGGCCGCGGGCGCCGGAGGCGGCGGGGGCGCCCCGCGGGCCGCAAGGGGTTAAGGGGCGACGCGCCCCGGCGCGCGCCCCGCGGAGCCGCATCGGCCCGGGGCGGGAGCCAATGGGCGGGCGGGCCGCGCGGGGGCTGCCCAATGGGAAGGCGCGGGGCCGGCGCTGTCAGGCGGCCGTGAGGGATGGCAGCGCCGCCGGCAGAAAAAGCGGAGGGCGGGCGGGGGCGGGACAGAGCGGGGCGGAGGCAGCGCCCGTGCCGCCAGGGACCCGCGGCGGCGCCCGGCGCAGCGCGGTGGCCCCGGTGGCCCCGGCCCTATGGGCGGGCGGGCCGGCTGTGGCGCAGAGAGGCTGCTCCCGCTGGCGCCCGCCCTCCCGGCGGCAGAACAGGGCCCGGCACCCGCGCGGCGGCGGCCGGCGATGCGGTCGCCCAGCTGAAGGCGCGGCGCGGTCCGCTGCTCGTCCGCGGGGCTTGCCCGTCGCCGGGCCATGTCCGTCCGCGGCGGCAACGCCCTGACGCCTTTTTCCATCCAAGCCATCCTCAACAAGAAGGAGGAGCGCGCCCGCCACGCGGCGGGGCGACCGCCGCCCCCGGGGGCGGCCGGCGGCTGGCGGCTGTGCGGCGCCGCCGAGGACCCGCCGCTCCCCGCGCCCGCCGCCCGCGCCCCGGCCTTGCGGACGCCGGCGGGCTGGGACTCGGACTCCGCGCTCAGCGAGGACCCCGAGGGCGAGCGACGCTCCGAGGAGGAGGGCGCCGGTGGCAGCGCCCGCCCCGCAGAAGCCACGGGCGGGGGGCGGCCGGCGGAGGAGGAGGCGCAGCCCCCGGAGGCGGCGGAGCGGGACACCGCCGGCCTCAGCGACAGCGAGATGTCGGCCGCCGTCTCAGGTAGGGGCGGCCCCGATGGCGGCTCCTCCGCACCCGCGCGAGTAGGGCGGGAGGGCCCCGGAGGGCTGGGAACGGGAGATGATCGTGGCTTTCCGCCGGCTCCCCGGGGTTGTGCCGAGGGGGAGAAAAAACCCGAAACGCGTCCCGCGGGGCGAGGGAGGGCGGATCGGGGAGGGCCTTTGGTTTGGCCAGGCTGAGTCCGCAGCCCGCCAGGGCGCCGTGCGCTTAAAGGAGAGCGAGAAGCCCCGGCTGCCGGCGGCGGCTGTCCCGGCGACGGGACGGGCAGCGGCTTGGCGGGCTCTCCGCTCGCCCCGTCTCTGCGGACCGGCCGCAGGGAGCGCGCCTGGCCGCCTGTGCGCGGGTGCGGGCCCCGCGAGGAGCGGGGATGCCGCTGTCCCGGTGCGTGCCTGCCCTGACCGCCGTGCTCTCGCCCTGCCCGCAGATCGCAGCCCTCCGGAGGAAGAGGATGGAGCGGGCAAGTGCGGGAATCTGCTGCCGGGGGAGGAGGAGGCGGCGGCGGCTCCGAAGCCGCGGAAGAAGCGCTCTCGCGCAGCCTTTTCCCACGCGCAGGTCTTCGAGCTGGAGCGGCGCTTCAACCACCAGCGCTACTTGTCGGGGCCCGAGCGGGCCGACCTGGCCGCCTCGCTGAAGCTCACCGAGACGCAGGTGAAGATCTGGTTTCAGAACCGGCGCTACAAGACCAAGCGGCGGCAGATGGCCGCCGACCTCCTGGCCGCCGCCCCCGCCGCCAAGAAGGTGGCCGTCAAGGTGCTGGTGCGCGACGACCAGAGACAGTACCACCCTGGCGAGGTGCTGCGGCCGCCCTCGCTGCTCTCCCTCCAGCCATCCTACTACTACCCCTACTACTGCCTTCCCGGGTGGGCTCTGTCCACCTGCGCCGCAGCCGCCGGCACCCAGTGAGAAGCACACACACACACACACCCGGCCCCGACGCCCCCACCATACACACTGGCAGCCAGGAAACCCGTCTTCCCTCTGCCGCCCCCCCATCCGTCAATCCATCCGTTCAGCTTCTCAAGTTCAGAGCCCCAGCTGCAGCTCTCAGTGCCTCGGACAGTATTTATTATTATTTTATTGTTATTTTTATTAATAATATTTTTGGATGGTTCCTCACCCTCCCCTCTTTCAACGTAGGACTTCTTGGCCAACCCCACCCTGACCCTCACCCCGTCCCCATCCCGCCAGCCAAGGACTCTCGCAATTCGGCACAAATTGTTCATGGTATCCATGTTGTCAGTGTATTTGGTGTAGACTTTTTGTTTGTTTGTTTGTTTTATTTTGCTTCGGATTGGTAGAGACTCGATCTCGTGTGGAGAAAAAGAGAGAAAACAAAGGACAGGAAAAAAAAGTACAACACGCAAAACCAAATGCAGCTCAAAAGAGGAGATCAAGGACTCCCTCAGTGGATTGTAAGGAAGATTATTTTTGTCGTCTGAGTCCTTGGTCTTCCAACTTGTTGCAAACTGAGTGTGCCTTGTATGGTGCTGAATGTATGGAAGCCTCTTTCAGGTCCCCCTGCTCTTGTTGCCCATGTTGTTCCTGTACTCCATGATCCCTGGCAAAGGATAAATATGTCACAAAAGGGTGAGACTTATATCGAAACTCCTGACTTCTTGTTTTCCTTTCTTCCTGAGATCTTTCCGTGTTCGGGGAGGGAGGAGTTACGGATTTTTCGCACTTTCCAGATGTATTAAAGTTGTTGTTATTTTTATATTCAATGTGAATATTTCTAGTCAGGCTTTTTAAGAAATCGATGTAACAGGAAACTTTAATACCATCAGTGCCTTTTATAATTCTTCTGCAGAGCTCTCCTCCAGGGGTGGGGATTTCTGATCTGCTCAGCAATGTAATTACAGTCTCTTTCTTCCAAGGTAACTCGTTGCTTTTTTTTCCCCTTCTTCCCCGCCCCCTCCCCCCCATTTCTCTTTTAATGGCACTGTGCACTCAACTAGATTATTTACTTCAAATGAATTGTGAATGTTTGTAAGCTACCCGCTGTTCTTGTTTCGTTGTTATTTTTTTTAATTTATAAACTTTACTTTCACACTTACCTCTGCTGCTTGTGTCGTTCCTGAGAGCGGACACGGATTTCCCCAGTGATATTTTTACCCCGCAGCAGCCCGCAGGCCGTAGCTCAGACCACATCTTTCCTTTTCCCCCTTGCACGGTGAGGGGGATCGTGGGGCCTGGCGGAGATCTGGGCCGCCTTGCCCGGCTGCACCAGTCAGCGCTGATGCCCGTTCCCTCTATGGGAGGCAGAGGGGACCCAGGATCTCTGGCCGGGCGCCTTAATCACTCCTTTGGTAACGCCTGTCCCGGATGGAGCGATCCCCCGTCTGCCGGAGAGCCGGGATCACCGGCTGAATTTACCGGTGCTGGTAGCAGTGAGGACGCGGTGCAGTTGGAGGAGCCACCGGGACCTCGAACTGCGTTTCCTGGTCGATGGCCGTGCGGGCTGCAGCCCCTCTACCGCGGGCCGTGCCCGTTTAAAACTTCGGCGGATCCTGGGGAAAGTGCGTGGGTCGGTCGATTGTTTTCTCTCTGCCGGAGCCTGACAGAGGGACCGGGGCGCGGGCTCAGGATTGGGCTGCAAGAGAGGTTTCGGCGACCTCAACGAAACTGCCCGAGCCGTCTGTATCCCGACACAGCCACCACAGCCACTTGGGGCAGCCTCCTGCCTTGGACTGAACTCCTCCAAGTCTCTGCTGCCAGCCCGGGCCCTCAGCGCGGTGCTGGCGGCTCTTCCCCGCCGTCGGCTGCTGTCCTCTGGCGTTTCCTCCGAGGTCAGCGCTGTCCGAAGCGGAGGGCAAGCTGACTCGGGGTGGGCAGCTTCACCCGGAGGGCCGCGGCCGGGCAGTGGCGCTCGGAGGAACCGGACCCGGTGGCTGCCGCAGTTGATTCTGTGCGCCGATGGAGCCCTGCCCGGACCTCGCTCGCAGGCGGCCGGTTGCCTGGGCGCCGCTGATTCTTCATCACCGCCGGCTTCTTTCCCGCTGGTTCGCACAGGCTTTCGCTTCTGCTCCCGGGCACGGAGTGGCTTGCAGGAAGCGCCTGCTGCCCCATCTCTTCCCGGCCGCTATGCTTGCAAGCCGCTCCAAGATGCAGCCGGGCTGTTTCCCTGTCAGCCCCTCGCTCTGGCCCTCCCTTCCTATCGTTTCTCTTTCCCCAGGCTCGGGCACCCCGCAGGTTAGATGTCCCCAGGCTGGCACCTCCAGCAGCACTCGGCCGCAGTGGTTGCCCGTGGGCTGCCCCAGCACGGGCTGGGGGCGAGCTCTCTGTTCCCAAAGCCGACAGCCGTAGTGACACCGGGGGAAATGCTTTGGGTTTGGTTCTGCTCTGCCGGACGTGTCGGCGGTCCTGCTGCCGAAAGGAGTGCTCCAGATGTTGCAGTCCCTTGGCAGATACGGGAGGACTGACATTTATTTGGCCCGATCCCGAAGCTCCTGTCTCTTTCTTCTTTTTTTGTAAGTATTTCCTTCCGACATTCCTAACACTTTCCTTCCTGGAAAAAACGAAACTTTTGGACGGCAGAATCTGGACCCCCGTGCACTTAGGGACGTAAAGAGGTGCCACTGCTGCCCCGCAGTTTGCTTTTTCCTGGGGTCGTTTTTCTGCCTGCAGCCCCGTACAAGACACCGGGTCACTGACTCCCATCTCAGGTTCGATGGTACAGTTCACACCAGCGTGGCTTTCGGCAAAGCCGGCTGTGGTTCTTATCGGGCCCCCTGTTCGAGGGAGCAGACTATTTCTAAGCCTATTTTTTTTTCCCCCTTAGGTCACCGTGTTGTATTATTTTGTTTCGTGCTTGCTAACGGATGTAGTGCTCTAGGGAACCTCCTGATATAAAAGGGAAGCCACGGTTATTAGAGATCGCTTGGGTTGTAACACTGGGTAACAGACTCAGAATAAAATGTCAAACTATTTTCCTATGAATCAGGTAAAGCTAATGTGCGTTTTACTCGAGAGAGAAGTTGCTGGATAAGCTGATCCGAGTAAAGTTGCCTGGAATTTTAGTATTGGTGTTTAATATTGAACATTTATGCATCGACAGTGTCTTCTTTTGGCATTGACAAAATCCGATATTTGAGAAACGTCAGTATTTGATATTGTAAAAAAAAAAATCGATAATTTAACGGATTTTTTCTGGAACTTGAGGCGTTTCTATTTCTGTTTTTCTTTATAATTTTTATTTTTGAAATATAAAGCAGACTCTATTCGTCCTTTATCTTTTCTTAATGGTAAAATCCCCAGTAACACGCGTGTAACTGTACCAAAGCCAAAGGAATTACTCTTTTCGTATTTTCGACGTTTAAGTCATCAGAAAAACCTGGACTCTAACATGCTCTCTTCATACACGCTCAAACACACATCTAGCTCATCAGCACATACACGGCTGCTACGTAAAAATAATCTCCCTAACAATGTGTCCCAATTTCGTCCTCTCTCACGAACCCCGAATCGTACAGGGGCCGTGGGAATCATTTTCCATCTGACCATGGGCAAGCTCTAGACTTAAAAAAAAAAAAAAAAAAAAAATTCTTGCAAAGACAAGGGGGAGAGCGGGGAAATACCGCAGCTCCAAGAAATTCGATTGTTGAAATGTAATGTAAATTGTGTATATCTTTGCATATGTCTCCATTGGCGCTTGTGTTTGTGTATTAAACAGTCGCACAGGCGCAGAGTCCAACTCTGCAGCCGGGAGGCTGCCTATATTTAGCTACCTCCCGCTCGCTCCAAGGGTAATAAAACAGGAAACCACGTTGATTTGCACCCCCCCTCCGCACATACACACACACAGACACACACACAAATACACTCAGGTAAAAATCAGCGACACTTTCCCGGGAGGAGGAGAAGCAGCAGAAGGTACCCGGGGCATAGGCAGCCCCCCCGGCAGTGCAGCACCTGCCCAGCCTCCCAGGGGCTCCCGGGAGTAGGGGCCAAAGGTGGCCCGAGGTTAAGGGCCTCTCCCCGGCAGGCCTTGGCAGGCTTTTTTCCGCTCCGCTTCTCCTGTCAGTGGGACGGCGACGAGCCCCGAGGGCGGCCCCGGGGCAGGGCCGCGGGGAATCCCGGCCGCTTTTCCAGCGCTTCTCCCGGGTCTGCAGCACCAAACCACGGGGGCAGCCGCTCGGGGACGGCTCCGAAGACAAGGACAGGGATGCTCCTCCGGGCGGCCGGAAAGCTAGACCCCGCGGCCTCTGGAGATCCAGGGCGCTGCCAGTAGGGTCCCTAACCAGCAGCCTGGCTTTTCCCGAGGTAGTAGGAAAATGAAAGGGCAGGTCTTTTTGTCCCGGGCGCATAACCGGGGATATTACCTCCTCCAACCTTGGAGAAAGCCGCAAAATAGTGGACTATTTCTTCGCGTTGTCCTCTGCTGTGGACAACAACGTGACTAACCGGGGGGCAAGGTGAACCAGGGAGCAAATGACGCGTTTCCCAATCGGGTGTCCCGGCGGCCAGTGCCGGAACACCGCACCGCTCCGGCACAGGCAGCACTCCCTTCTCCGGGGGCGAGCACAGCCGCCGGTGGGCAGGCAGGTTCTGCCCGGGAGCTTCCCGGCTGCGGCTGCCGCCTGCGGGACCCCCGCCCCGCTCTGCGCCCGGGCAGCCGCCCTGACCCGCACCGGGGCGGCTCCGCACCGCGCCTGGCCGTTCCTTGCCGAGGGACTGCCGGAGAGGGCGGACTTTTACCCGCAGGAGGGGCTTGTCATTTTTCTAGAACATATTTCATATTTGTAGTGTGGGGTTTTTTTGTTTGGGGTTTTGTTCGGGGTTTTTCTTTGTGGTTTTTGGGGGTTTTTTTTTTGTTGGGTTGTTGTTGTTGTTGTTTTCTTTTTTGTTTTGTTTTGGTTTTTTTCTTTTTTTTCTTTTTCTTTTCTTTTTTTAAGGGAGGGAATGGAGCGTGCCCGGGCCCGCCCGGGACGGGGGTGTCGCGGTGACTGGGGCAGGCCACGGACGAGGGCTGCCCTCCTATACCCACAGCCGCAGACATCTCCCTGGCGTCCTCCTAGACAGGTCCTACGGCCCACAGAGGAAAACCCTGGCAGAGGAGGAGGGGTTTGGCTCCTCGGTCCCGGGCCCTTGGGGTGGCTGAAGAACCATCCCCGGCTCTTTCTCCTGTGTTTCCCCAGGCCTGTCGCCCCATTCCGGAGCCGCTAGAGGTGTTTGGCATCCCAAGTGATGCTGGCGATAGTCAGGGTAATCCTCGAAAAAAATTAGAGTGGGGAATGGTGGCTGCAGAGCTGCAGGTTAAGCCTTTTTGTGGTTCTCAGGTGCGCCTGTGGCTTCTTGCCTAAAATCGGACTCGGTGGTAAAGAGGCCTCGGCTTGGGCTCCCGAAGGACACGGATGGCAGCCAGCAACACACAACTCTGCTGAATCAAGCTAGCCAGGGAAGCCTCTCCCGCAGCATTGGCTCGGCACTGGGAGAGACGGGCGCGCAGAAGGCGACCCGCAGGGACTACCTGATGTCTACAGGGGGGTGCAGGTAGCCACCAGAACTGGTGAACCATGTCCTTCCCACCAGAACAGGGACACAGATAATAATAATAATAATAATAATAATAATAATAATAATAATAATAATAATAATAATAGTAATAATAGTAATAATAATGGTTTAAATGCTCGAAGGTATCTTAAACTTTTTTTCTTTATTTAAAAAAAAAAAAAAAGAAAAGAAGCATGGGAGCTAGGAAGGCCACACGCAGACTTTTCATGCACGGCCGATTGACAAGTAAAACAGTGCTTCCAAACCGAACAAGAATGGTAGAAAACCATAAAAGCGGTGGAAAGGAACGGCTCTGATTTTCAGCTTTCCGGGTCTGGAGGGTATCAGCGTGCGAGTAGGGGCGCCGGCAGCCGGGCAGAGGGGCGGCAGGGGGATGGCCGCCAGGCCGGGGCCGGCGCTGGGGCGAACACTCACGGGACAGGAGCCGATGCTTGGGGCGGGAGCGCGGGTTACGGCGTTGTTTCCTAAATTGTTCTGTGGGGAAAGCAAATCCTGCAGGCGGTGACGGCTCTGCCCGCTGCTTCAGAGCCCGACTCTGCCCGTCGGCTCCGGTGGTCTGAGGACCCCGCTCGGTACCGGTGATCCGCTCTCCGTTAAAACCGTCCGACGGCGAAACCCCCGCTGCTTGTCTCCCGGGTCGGGGTAAATCGCTTTGCCCACGGATCTGCGCCGCGCTTAAACTGGCCAGAGAAACGCTTTGTGTCGCAAAGGACTCGAGTGATAATTAGGGATGAAATGCGCGTGGAGAGGACTAATATTATTTTTGGCTTGTGCGGGAATAATAGAGATTTGCAAACTGTACGAACAAAGCTGGGTAGGCTGGAAGGGAAGGGAGGGAAGGCGGTTCTGCCGGCTGTCGGCAGCGCTAGGACTCGGTTGGCGGGGTTTGTGCCGGGCTCCTCTGCTCAGGGGGCGAAAGCGAGGGACAGGTCGTGTTCGGGACTTGCCTTTGGGCACTCGTCTGCAATACCGGGCTGCAGCAGGGGGGTGGCGGGGAGCGCAGCCCTGAAGGCACCCCCGAGAAGCCACGGGGACATTTTCCTTCGTGTCGTGCGCGGATTTACCGAGGTGGTGGCATTGCCGCTGTGTCCTGCACGGTGCCATAGTGCTTCAAAATGACCACAAAAGACAAATAGTCTTTACTTGGCCCATTAATAATAATAATAAAAATAATAGTAATAGACGATTCGCGGTTCTTTTTATTCAGTTACGAATGAAAAATGGTGGCAAAGGAGCAACTTCTATGGATGTACTACATTTTTCCAGCGACCAGAACAAGAAAAGATTACATGTGCTCATTCCCTGGTTATAAACCCCACTCTGCGGGGGTGCAGGCTATGATTTTTTTCAAGGAACTGAGAAAATTCCTTTAATTTGTCCGAAATTTTACTAACTTCCCGGATTTTTTTTTTTTTTTTTTTTTTT
Organism: Acrocephalus scirpaceus scirpaceus; assembly: GCA_910950805.1. NCBI lineage: Eukaryota > Metazoa > Chordata > Aves > Passeriformes > Sylviidae > Acrocephalus > Acrocephalus scirpaceus. The sequence continues at coordinate 31,479,929 of OU383778.1, forward strand.
AAGTCTGGAAGAAGCAGACGGGTTTCCTCAGTCTTCGAGGAGAGCTTTTGCTTTTTGTTGCGTGGATTCACGGCCACTGGGAAGTTGAGTTTAGGTGTCCAGGTCGGGTCATGGCTCGTGGGAACACAATAACATAGTTTTACCAACATACCTCCAAAAGATACTGAAATAACCACTTCATTTTTGCGAACAAATGATTTCACTAAAAAGGAACGGAAAAGAAGGCGCAAGGAAAAAAAATCTATCGCAAGCCCTCTGTACGGGGCGAACTTTAAAAGGAAAACCCCGACGTTTTTATCTTGGAAAATAATATATGCAAGATTTGCAACATGGAAACTACTTGTAAACCGATCTCGCCTCGGGAAGAATGTTGTTTTCAGAGGGGTGGCAAAGCCCTTGGCCAGGCAGGCGTGGCGGGGTGAGCAGGGGGCGGCGGCTGGGGGCTGCAGAACGCGGAGGGGCTGGGGCCGCTGCACCCGCGGGACCGCAGTCCGGGCCCCCGGACATCCCCTCGTACCAAAGACAGGAGCAACTAAGGGAGATGCGGCGTGTGCCTGGCAGAAGACACATTCCAGAAGCTCTCCCCATCTTTTCTCTCCTGCACCTCCGGGAGGGGCCTGCTGGCTGCTGGGGACAACCTCCCACCGCTGCCGCATCCCGCCCGGCTCCCTGCTTCTTGCCTCCCACTCCCTGCAAAACCTTCCCTGACTGGTCGAGCGCCTGTCCCCTGTCCCCTCGCCATGAGCAGGGCCATGCAAGCTGGCGGCAGAGCTCTCGTCACGGGCCGTAGCGGACAGCGCGGCGGGAGCTCCCGGCGGCCCGGCCCCGGCAGCGCAGCAGTCCCAGTGCCTCTCCCGGGCCCTGCCAGCGCCCCGCGGGGCTGCTCCCGGCCTCCCGCGGCCAGGCAGGGAGGGTCTCCTCAATGCCAGGCCTGTGTATTTGTAGTTTGATTTCGCACGTCAAGGATAATTTCTTCATACAACTTAATGGACACGGCTTGACATCCATAATGATCGCTAATCATTCAAATTATTTTTGCTAGCGCCCAGACATGTTCCAGTTGTTGTGATAGATCGCGTTTCACCCATAATGACGGACAATTACCATTTCTAATTCGCCGGCTTTTGACACCTAAATCCACCCACCATATGTGGCTGAAACGCGCCGGGTTCGGCGGCGAGGTCCTGATGACATTTGCAGCGAGCCCCTCTCCTCCGAGCGGGGCACCTGGGATGCCACCCAGCCCCCGGCACCCCCGGCCCCCCCGCAGGCAGCCGGAGCCCGGCTGCTCGCCATGGCAAGCTCCACGGCCGTGGGCGAGCGTGAGGCGAGCCGGCGGGGACCGGGGCGAGTCCCACGCGGAGCGGCCGGGTTCTCCTCTCCCCGCCCCGGCGCCCTTCGAGGCAGCCGGGCTGTGCTCGCCCCCGAGGCGCTTACACACCTCAGAGGAATCCCAGATGGAAAATGGCTTGATCCAGGAGCCAGGCCGTCCCTGCGGGCTGTTCCCTTCCCTCCGCTCTTATCACCATCGCGGCCAGGGAAACCCTGTATTGTGTATTTGTCCTTCGATCCTGCACGACCCACGGCCTTGAACTGTCCTCTGTGGGAGAGACAGCAAAGCGTGACAGGGATGTTCAGCTGCAAACAGGGCGCGCAGTGTCTTCCTGTTGCTTCCACCACGTTTCCTGGGGTTTTTACCTCCGCAGTTCACCCGGAACGAGATGCACACGATGTAAGGTGTCTCTGTGGGACCCGGTGCAGTCAATGGAAGTATCGGCAGCTCCGCGCCTCCGTCCCAGCCCCAGCGCCAGCCGCCCGGCACGGCCACGCCGCCGGGGCATCCACACGCTCTGCGGACAGACGCACCCCTGTACTGGGTCTCGTTAGACAAGAAGGAAGTATGAGGATTCATCCTGGATGATTTCTTTGGGGTTGTTTGGTTTTATTTGGGTTTTTTTGTTTGTTTGCTGTGTTTCGTTTTGGTTTTGTTATTGTGAATAAACGAATGAAGCCGCCGTTGTTTGACTTTAATCTCCGCACGACGGAAGCGCCACCGCATTGTCGATGGCACAACATTGCTGCCCAAGTGCTGCAAAGCAGAAACTCCACGTTTCTGCAGAGCGGCAGGCATCGTCTGCTTCTTAAACCCCGGATATTTCTGCTGCATTAACGTTTGAAAAGTCACATGAAACATTTCCTTCGTTAGGAATAACTACTGGCTGTGGATACCCCAGTCACAATTGCAAGGACAGGCAGGCAGGGAGCAAAGTCAGATGCTGAGGTTGCGCTACTCTGCCCCGCATTGCAGTGGCCCCTGACGCAGCCCCGTGAGCAGTCAGAGGGGCAGAGAAGCCCGGACAGGGCCAGGCAGGCACGCGTGTTTCCACTGGGACAGACGAGCCGGAGTGAAGATCACACATCGGAGCATGTCGGGGCATTAACCGGGCCTTCTCAGTACCCCGGTGAGATGAGTCCCCAGGCTGTTGTCCCCGAGTGCTTCTACAAAACTCACTCCTGAGCTCATTTCTCCGCTGGGCACTGACACAGCGGCGGGGCGAGAGGACCGGCGGGCGAGACAGGGATGCGGACGGGGCAGCGCCGGGCCACAGCCGCCGGGCTCCGGCTCGGTGTGGCCAGAGGGAACTGTCATCGCCGGGAAAGTGCTGAATCCGGCCTGGCCGCCGCCCGGCACCGCCCCGGCCCGGTTGCACCTTCCAGGGCAGCAAAACGGCCCCGCGAAGGGCAAACACACCCACCCCCGCTTTGGACAGTTGAGGTGCAGGAAATGGGTTCTCACAGCCTTTTTATCGAGCAAGTGCTAGGATTTAGCCGTCCATATACTTTAAAAAAAAAAGACTAGAAGGATTGCCTGTCTGAGGTTTCTCGGCTCCCGAGGAGGTATTTTGATGAGGAGGTTTATTTCTAGTTAAACTTCCAAGGCATGTCTGAGGTGTTATTGCACTTTCCCCAAGAATTAAACAAAATACTTTCTCGGCCCTCAAATTTGAGGTAAAGGTAATGGAAAAAAAAAAAAAAAAATCACCAGCCCAGTACATACTAAAAAACCAGAGCAACTGCGTGTCAGCAGGTATCGCCTGACTGCCGGGAGCGGGTCTCCTCGCCTGGGCAAGGCAGGCTGGGCTGAAACGGCCAAACACACCGCCGGGGGACTCCGTAGTTCAAAGCTCGGGGGTCCGAACTGCATCATGCAAAGGAATAGACCCACGTCCCTCAGTGGGAGCGGGACTGGGGCTCAGGTGCTCGGTGGTCCTAAGAAAGTCATGAAGAATACCCCAGTAAGAATCCCTCAAAATCAGCAGAACAGTAATTGCTAGTGACCTTCTCTGGCTTTGGACATACAAGTTTGATTAAAGGGTCTTTAAAACTATTTTCCCCTAAAATTTCTGCCAGCGTCTGGACTCAGCTCCATTTCGGGCAAGTTCTGTCTGAGGCTTTTGCCACGGTTTAGATCACGTTTGCACTATCTCCACTCTGACCTTCATATGCACATCCTCATTGATTATAGTGAGCTTCATAAAACCAGGAAAAATACCATGGCATTCAAGAACTAGTAAATAAATTTTCCTATATGTTTTTGACAAAGATTATCCTCTTACTGTATGATACTGTATGTATCAGTCTAGAGACTGGTATATATAAATTTGGAAAAAAAAAAAAGAGAGAAAAAATAACCCATATGTTCATTCTCTGCTAGGATAAGGAAAGAAAAGCAGTGTTCCAGAGACAGAAGGTCCCTTTTCCTTGATAACTTTATAAGATACAAAGACATTACTTTATGTCTTAACACACCACCTTAGACCTGGAGATCTCAGTGAATTGTGTGGAGCAAAACCTATTCTGCAGAATATACTGTATCTTTATTCCTTCTGCAGAGTATTTTCTAGGTCTTGTTGGAACAGAAAGGTCTCCTCTCTTCCCAGCAATTGCTTCACAGCGCTACTAAAGAAAGGACGAGCACCTCAGCGCTTCTTGCTTGTCTCCTCTCTCAGGAGATCCCGCTGGACCGTCCCACAGTCCCCTGCTGATAGTGGCGTCTGACACTGCCATCTTGTGTTCTACAGTTCCAGCTGTTATTTACGAAGCCAATTTCAACGAAAGCGTGTAGATGCAAACATAAAAGGTGTAGCTGAGACAGTTAAACACATGCTCTCAAAGGGAGGTGCCAAGTACCCGTTTTGCTTGAAAGGCTAAATTTCAACATTTTAGCGTCTAGCTAAAGAGCAAAGTTTAAACATATCTGAGCCTGTGAGATCTTCGTGAAGATGAGCATGTTTCTCTGTCTCTGTCATGGTACAACTCTCAGGTCTCTCCAGTGTAGCTTTTCTTCTAGTTATGTTTACCATTCTCTAGGAAGAAAATAGTATAATTTATTTACCTTGGGTAGATACAAACATGAAGGTCATGTCAATACTTTACTGCATATTTCTACCTTTGCTACTAATGCTGTAACCTAAGAGAGAACTCTGCAGACTCACCATGCAGTTTTGGCTTCATTAGCTAAAACTGCTTGAAAGAGAAAAGCTAAGGAAAATCATTAGAAAAGCTAAGGAAAATCAAATGAGGCAAGACAAAGATATTTTACCCTGTCTTAATAATTTGAACTGATAGACACAGACATCAGGCCAGTGAGGACAGATGGAGGTGAAGAGAAGTTGATATACAGGTTTTATACTCAGTCAGAAATGTCAAAACATTTTGAGCAGATGAAAAGAGAAGAGTGAAATGGCAACAAAATAGGCATCTCTGGAAATACAAAAGTGCTGTCAAATTGTACCTTTATTTTTTACTTATTTTTCCTTACAGAGAAGGCCTAATGGCATGCCAAAGTTTATTTTATGTTTCCTGACTTCTTTTTTTAATGCTATGACCTTGATTACTTAAACATTGTTTTCTTTCTTCATTAAAATAAGTATAGATTGCAAATCACTGTAACCCTTCAAAAGAATTAAAATTATGTAAGAATGGTGTTATTAGAGTAAGTGATGAAAACCTTCTGGTCAGGATTTCAAAACATGTCAAATTAATAATGAACAACTTGAGTAAGGTGTTGCAAATAATGTTAATTAAAAATGTCCATGCACAGTCCCTTTGAGGGCATGTGAATAAATATCTAACAGTTTCTATTGGCGTCTCAGTTCATACTGAAAATGAGGAAGTCCTTATAATTCATAACTATTACAGAGTCTTTATGAATGCTCTTTCTCACATTTGCCACTGGAAACCATTAGATAATCTGTTTTTATTATATAGAGCCAAACATTTGGCTTAATATTTTTGTTTTAGAACAGACCACAGAATCATGGTGATATTAGCCATCCCATAATTTTAGGGGTGCCTAAAGTCACGTACATTTATTCCTGTCTTGAGAATTTCTTTAAATTGCAATCTTTGATCCTTGTTCTTCTAAAAATTTTACCCAAGATACATATAAAGCAGAAGTTTCCTACTCTGTGTTTTTTCATTAACCTTCCCACCCACTAATGCTGTGAATTTAAGACTGTACCTAATTGAGTCTGTAAATTAACAAAAAAAATTCCAGACAGCCAGAGCAACCAAGCTGTAGATGGTACATTTTCCTTAATGTTCTAATATTAGCACATTAAGCAAGCAGAAAGGGAGCTTTTCATTATGACTAAGTTTGTTGGGTTTTGGTTTGGGTTTTTCTTAATGGCAGCAAGATACATTTCTTTCCCTGACCTTCCTTCAAAGCCAAGATATTTTTGGGGCCAAAGATGAATTAAGAGAGATAGGAAATTGTGTGATGGATGAACTATTCTGGATATCTGAGGAAGATTATGAGTAGGAAGCAATGGACTGTAGGAGTAATTCAAACTGGTTTTCAGTGTTCTAAACAACAAGTTATTCAGCATTTCAAACTGACAGCTTGTAAATGCAAATTTTATTAAATGGAGAGCAATAAAATTTTGTAAGTTTCTGTCATTTTGAATTTTAGTGATTCAAATTCAAGCCTCCAGCCTTTTAAATCCCAACTTGTAGGAGCACAGCTCTAAAGCATCCATCACTCTTAAATGTGTGCTTTTCAAAACCTCGTTATGGCCTTTGCTCACAAAATATCCTTGTCAGGATCCAGGTCTGCATGTCTCGTGTCAGTGATAGGTTGACAGGCTCATGTCCTCTGTTATGTTTACAGTGTAGATTGTATAAAGTTTTCTGCTCTTCATTCTCGCTAGGCAGAAAATAAAACAGAATTAGCAGTGATATCACCCTTCAGACCAGCCAGATTTCTCCTTTGATCTCAAAAAAATTTCTTTGCATGTGCAGTGCAAGAGTCTGGCTCAAGGATCCTTGTTTTGCTCTTGAGACAGACATTGCCTGATTCAGGAAAATGAAAACATACTAACGCCTACCAGTTAGAGCTGAAATCTAACAGGCAATATCTTGGAAAAGTTCTTGCATGACAGAGTGAGATCAGTGGAGAACTTTCGTAATATTTTACTGGATAACAAAGATTGAGTAGAAGGCAGTTTTGCATAGGCAAAGGATTGCAGGAACTCGGCCAAACAGCTCAGAAATTTATGAGACCAATTCTTTTTCAGAAGATTACAACTGCCATTGAAGAACCAAAGTGAAGTGACAGAATTGCACAGCATCCAACAGGTTTGTGTTTGCCAGCAGGGATCTAAAATCCAGCCACTTCACTTGATGTGCTCCAGCAGTCACAGATACATACTGTCTATGTCTGTGTCTGTGTCTGTGGGTGTGCATTTGTCCATTTAAAAGGAACACTAGCAACTCAAATATCATATTTCCTTTAAAAGACATGTATTCTAGTTACAAGTAAGAATACAAAATTACTCCAAATATTTCAAATTGTGTTGAATGATAAGCAGGATTAAGAGACACCACATCTAATTTTAAGTCTGAATCTCAATTCTCATAGCAGTTTAAATATTTTTTAAAGTATTTCATTAAGTCTACGCAATAAGCTGAGTAAGCTCTCAATTAATTGAATATATTTTCAAACTGAATATGAATTTGAGTGAGTTATTAACTGCCAAGAATTTTACTTAAGTAAAGTAAGGTAAAAACAATAGGAACCAATCCATTAAAAGATGTTAAAAGTATATGTGGTGGAATTCTCAGGAAACAGAAAATAATACCTAATCTTTCACTAGCAATAATTGCATGTTCTCAAAACCTTAATTGCAACATTTCTTCTTGGTCTACTTGAGTACAGTATTAGATATGCAAATTCTGTCACAGTTTTCTTTCATCTTTTCCTGGTGGGTTTCTCCTAACTCTCTCTTCTTTAGTATTTTCTATATTTATCACGTTGCTAGTACATCTCTATGGTTTGGCTCGATGTAATTCTGAGATAATCATGCCATAAAGCACTTCATCTCCATCAGAAACACCTACAGTTTTGGCAGCAGTAATAGAATTCCCCTCAAGATGTAAAGTTTCCTGGGAAGAAATTAGTTTGGAAGCACATAAGCTGGCGTTGAGGAAAAACACTTTGGGTGAGTCACAACTTTTGATATCACATCAGAAGGAAATTGATACAAAATAGGGGTTTGAAAACCAGTTATCCCAGAGATGTAATTCTGCTGGTCATAGTCTCTTATGGAAAATTGGGAGATAGTTCTGATTTTAGTTTGTCATGTGCAATAAGGAAGACAAATGGAAAAACTATCAGATATATTAGTTCTTTGTCATTCCAGCTGAGACACACTGACACTGAGCAGTGAACTTTACTGTACTAAATGATATAAATAATGTCTAAGAAAGCATGTTTGTTAGAGCTATGACAGGCCAGCTAACAAATTGGTACCTGGGTCCCAGCCAGGATGTCAGCTCTCCAGTTTACTGGATGTCACAGCAGCTGAAGCAGCTGGAGGGACTTGTGCCCAGCCTGATTGTTCCCGTCATGGCTTAGGTTGCTGATGAAGATAAGCTCAGGTGAGGCTGTGGTGTGGGTGAGGTGCAGGTTCATAAAACCAGGAAAAATACCATGGCATTTGAACTGTCAGTGCCAATGGTGTTAGTAAACCATGGAGAGGGTGTGGATGGTGACATCCTGAACTGCTGCAGCTGTTGGCTCCTGATCACAGAGCCCTCTGCCACAGCAGGTAGTGATACACATGCCTGTTGGGCACAGAAGACATTTCGAAGCTGATTAAGATATTACATTAAGCTATTCAGATGGGGATCATTTTCTGGCAAAGCACACTGGGGTAGTTAGTGCTTTGCCTTCATTTGCTGACGTGGCAATGTAATGGCACTGCTGATGGCTGGCTGGCTGGCTGGTTTGTGGAGAAAACACTAGGCTTCATCCTTTGGAGCGCAGTATCTTATATAGACTTTAACAACAGGACATAGCTGAGTCGGAGGATACTAAATGACACTTTACAGATATTTCAGATTTTGGACTGGAATAGTTGCCTGCTCAAGAAAATCAGTCTTGGGCATCTGCAATCAGTGCAAAGCTACCTCTCCCCTGGAAGTTTCACACAAAAGTGTATATCCAATAGCTCCAGACTGAGCTATACAAGTGACTGCATTGCTTGAATATTCACAGCAGCTAAAATCTGTAGTCAGACATGAGGATCTCAGTTCACTAGGTGACGTTCACAGGCATAGGCAATAGATCATATCTGTTCTTTAAAAACTACAAATTGTAACCTAGGGAAAAAGAAAAAAAATGCCACAGTTATGGGGGACAATCAAAGAACAATAAGACAATTTTATACAATGTGACAGACAACTGTACAGGATCATCAGTACCTTCCAGCTGCCAAGTACTTATAGATGAGGTTGCACAGTGAAGGAGCAGAGGATTAGAGGTTCTACAGTGACCAGTATAATAAAATCTAGGAGTCTGGGGAACTAGTTAGCTTTGAGCACTCTGAGAGCATGGTTGGCATGTGCTGCAGTGAACACAGAGCTGCACTGTCATGACTATGACATCTGCAGTTTAATGTTGGAGATAAATGTATATTTGGAGACGTCAAAGTAGGAAACCCTGAGCTCTTTTCTTGCCTTTGAGGCTGACAACATATATGACTTTGAGCAGGTTGTCTAGACTTGGCAGAAAGGGGATTGTAGAGGGTTTTAAATGTCAAGATTCATTCAACTTGTGTGTGCGGTTCCTTGGATGATGATCAATAGTGAATAATTATTGCTGTGAAAGCTGATCATAAAAGTGCTGAAAGGGATATATTCATTATCATATTAATATCAAATTATATTAAAGATCATTTGAAATTAATAATTCATTCAGAAAATTGAGTTTATCTTCTTCTGAATTGTTCACACAGTCTTTACAGAGTGATAGATTATATAAAGGCTTTAATCGACATATTTCCAAGGGATTTCTTTTGGCATATAGTTCAGAGTGAAAAAGAATGTTAATAAGGACTTCTAGGCAAGTGAAAAATAGGATGCATTGCAACACAGGTTTACTTCATGTGTCATATTAATGTGACAGCTGATTTGCAGAAAGATTTTTTAGACATGGGAAATTTAGACATGATACTGTATTGGGTTTGTGTGTCCAGGTTTTGGCAGTGGGGGTTGGGCAGACAGGGATGGCTTCTGTGAGAAGCTGCCAGAAGCTTCCCTCATGTCCGACGGAGCCAACACCAGCTGGGTCCAAGATGGACCGGCCACTGGCCAAGGTCAAGCCAACAGCAACAGTGGCAGCACCTCTAGGAGTTAAAGAGAGGGGGAAAAACCTGCACAAGTGCTCTGAAGAGAGAAGTGAGAATATGTAAGAAGAACAAACGTGCAGACACCAAGGTCAGTGAAGAAGGAGGTGAAGGAGGTGTTTCAGGCACTGGGGCAGAGATTTATCCCCCTGCAGCCTGTAGTGCAGACCTTGGAGAGGCATGTGGAGCACAGATCCACCAGCAGCTTCTAGAGGACCCCATGCTGGAACAGGCATATCCCTGAAGGAGACTGTGACCCTTGGGAAACCCATTGTGAAGAAGGAAAAAAGTGTGAGGAGTCCTCCTCTGCAGAGGAAGGAGAGGTAGAGACAATGTGTGATGAGTTAACTGACCACAGCCCCCATTCCTTATCCTCTTGCATCCCTTAGGGGAAGGGGCTAGAGAATTTGGGAGTGAAGATGAGCCTAGGAAAAAGGTAGGGGTGAGAGAGAGTTTGAAGTTTTGGATTTATTTCTCTTTTTTCTACTCTGATTTGATTGGTAATAAATAAAACTAATTTTCTCAAATCAAGCTGGTTTTGCCCATGATGGTAGTTGGTGAGAGATCTCTCCCTGCCCTTATCTCAACCCATGAACCTTAATAGTATTTTCTCTCCCCTGTGCAGCTGAGGAAGGGAGTAATACAGCATCTGGTACTCACCCAAGGTCAATCCATCTCAGGAAGGTATCATCTGTGTACATTTTCACAGAGAGTAGCTCCACACTAAGGCAGAAAATTGGAAATCAGTAGATAAGGTGAAGATGGGGGAATTACGTAAAGAGAAGATTATGATGGATGTTACTGAAAGTAGTATCAGGTTGCAGGGGATGGGCTACCCAAGCAAAAAGTTTCAGGGGCAACATTGTGTAATGCATTTCTTAAAGAGCTGCCAACAAAAAGCAGGATCAGGCTGATTAACTGGTAAGAGGATTTTGGGAAGCAACAGCAGAGGCTCAAGATACTGGGCCAAGAGAACTGGATAATTGTGGCCCAAAACCCTTGATGTGGGGTAAGATTCAGCCATATAGAATGCAAAGTCATACACTTGGAAAGTAGCAGCTAAATCTTCAGGAGAAGATGAGATTTAACAGCTAACAGATTAAGACAAGAATGATATGGCTACTAGACCTACTGGAAATGTGATTTCTGTGTGAGAAAAGCAAATGCAATTGTTGTGCTCAGTAAAAAAAATTGGGGAAAATGAGAAGGAAAGTGGTCATTTGAGATTATTGCACTTGTCTTCCCAAATAGGCATGCTGAGGGTCTGCCTTCCCAGAAGCATCTAAACATCTGCCTGCTGATGGGAAGTAGAGAATTAATTCCCTAAAAAAAAAATCAATTTGCTTATGTGTGTAGCTTTGTTTCACTTATTAAACTGTCATTATCTCAAGCTTTGTCTCTTGCTTTCGCCCTTCTGATTCTGTTTCTCTCCCTTCTCTTGCTGCAGGAGAGTGAGCAAGCGATTGAGTGGAAGCTTCTCTGCCAGATGGGGTGTTGTAGTTTCACCCCAGCTGTAAACCAAGCCCAATGCAGCTGCTTGCACACTCTACCATTAGCAGGACTGGGGAGAGAATTGGAAGTGTAAACCCGCAACATGGAATTAAACCACCGGGCCCTAGAAGAAACTTCCTGGAAGAGTGGTGAGGGCAAATAGCTTTCCTGCTCTTCTAATGGAATTTGATGGTTTCCTTCAGGAGTTCAACAACAGGACTCCAGTGATTCAAGTGGATCTTTCCAAAGCTGCTGTACAGGCTAGAATATAATTCCAGGTTTTCCATGTTGTTATGAAAGGAAAAAAAAAAAGGCACCTTTTTTTATTTTGGACTGGTAACAGGTCAAGACTGTACAAAAGACCACTTTCTCCATTATTCCAACAAACATTGTGGTTTGGAGACAAGAAACAGGAGTTACCAGTGATTCTCTGTGTTCATGTGAGAAATTCCAAATTTGCATGACCATCTCAGTAGAAGTCAGATGTACTTCTTTTATTCTGAAGAATTTCTTTCTGTAACTGTTATTGTTGTTAGCCTGGCTGTTCCTGGACTTTATACTCTGAGTTAGATAGTGTGCTTTAGTGAGAAAAAGTGTTTACCATACTGAAAAGGTGGTGTGGTTTTATTAGTAAATTCAGCTAGTGGAAAGACAAGAAGACTTGTTTGTCCATTCACACAACTGGAGAGCAGGTTTCCAATGTGGGTTTTTCATGTTAGCTATGGCTAGAATTACTCCTCATGTCTTAAATACTAACCAGGTGTCAGTGAGCTATTTCCCTTTCCACAATACATGGAAAAAGGTAGTGCCTTACACAAATTAAAAAGTTACTGCTGACATTTCTCTCCCCTCCCCAGTACAGACAATGTAAGAGGAGATAGTTTCAGTGGGACCACATACCATGGTCACTTTTGCCAGAGGGAGGATGCGGTCAGCTTTCTCTTAAACATTTAACTTGGCCTCCACAGTCTTATGCTTGGTGAACCTCACTGGTCCTGTTTTACTGGGTAGTTTGTGGAGAACAGCTGGCTAGTGGTTCTTCCCTGTTTTATTAGGCAATGTAGTTCATAAAAGTTGCGGCCTTCAGCTTAACCATTCTTGTGTGGAAAGTCTTGCTCACTGCAGTGTCTGGGCCAGAGACATTTACATCACTGTAATCAACAGTGTTAAAAACAGTTACTCCTTAAGTGAACCTCAGGTTAGCAGGAAGCAAGATGGAAGAATGCCCTTCCAAAAGCAAGGATTTCCAACTTGAGTAGGAACTGTTTTTCACATGTATAAAAACAAGTCATTATTTACCATTTCCACTCAGTTGTCCGTCTAGTCAGGCACATTAATCATTGAGCTCCACTCAAGGCACTCAAGTCATCAAGCAGTGCAGAAGAAAACATTGTCTGGTAAAGACATTAGAGATGATACTGATGATGTAGAAACAATTTGGGTTTTATTTGCGAATCTGTACCCCAATTAAAACCAACAGCTGCTCTCTAATCTGTTCTAGAGGTGAGTGGCAAATCCAACATTATAATGGAAGTAAATATATTTTCTTTTTAAATGCACACTCCACTGTTATGGCAATGATTTTGCTTTTCTTTTCAAGGACACTTTCCTCGTTCAAACAAATGTAATGTCAATTTCCAACTTGAAGAAGAGGAGCATCTATAGATCCCAGATACAGAGACTTGAAAGAGAAAAATTGGTACAAATAAAATTCAAAAGAGAATGAGTATTGTTGGGTAAGCATGGGCAGAAAAAGCAGAACAAAAGGTAAAATAATGTCTTGTATTGGTAAGAGAGGACACAGTTCGTGTAAATCGCTCTGAGAAATGTGTTGTTTCCATCAAGCACTGTAAGGACAGCACAGATGACTTGGTAGCTAATGACCCTGCATTCCTGAAAAGGATGGCAAAAAGATTGAAGGCTCTCACACATGCTATTCCTTTTTCTCTCAGTGCAGATTCCACCTCATTCAGTTTGACTCATACCTTTTCTCAGAGCTTGGGAGATGCATGCATCTATTTCCTATGTAGGCAACGACTTTTGGTGCTTTTGTAGATACTTGCATAAGGAATGCAACTTTATACTATATTCTAAAAAAAACCCCTCCCATATTCAGAGGTCTAGTTTGCATTTGTACAGTTTGCATTTGCAAACATGGTTGACTGTGTATGCCACAATTGCAGTCAGGGTAATTTAAGAACAAGTGGGCAAAGGAAACAAAACTGGAACTGTGCTATTTTTTCTTCAAATTGAAACTGATTACAAAAAATGGTTTTCTAATTAAACTGTAACAAAATTACAGGAGAAAAAAAAGAGAGTATTGTTGACTGCCAGCTCAAAACACAAGCAGAAATGAAAATCAGTGGCTTGCACTAACGAATTTAATGGGGGTTTGTAGGGGAAAATGTGAAGAAGGGAACAAGTGGGATCCAAGAGCAGCACAAAAATTCACAGGAGCCAGGAAAGAAAGCTCCTTTAGACCCAGATGAGGTGAGCTGGGTACCTGGCTCTGTCTCTTGAGATGGACGAAGATGTTGCATAAAAGTTGTGCACTGTGAAGAGTGAATATTAAAAACTCCCACACTTGTGTCTGAAATTCCCCTTCAAGCCCTCCTTCCTCACCTACATAAAAGCTCTGACCCCACCACTGCCTGTCTCTTCTCCTAAACATCTCTGGCACCTCCTGTCACACTCAAACCTGTCTCCCAAAAACTCATTCAGCAGTTGTAGTGATTCTACTTAGGGAGAGTTACCAAGCCTTTAAATAGTCAAGCCTTTGCAACTAAAACTGACCTGAAAGAACTTCAGTGATATTCTGAAGAACCAAACCAAGTGAAAACCTTTATTAAACTCACTGCCCAGCTGATAAAAGTGGAAGAACTAGTAATGGCACTGAGCAGCAGCAACAATGGATCTTACAGACTCTTCCAAGTCCTCAAGTGGAAGTGAACGTCTGTGTAGGTTAAATCTAAGTCTTCTGGGTTTACTTTTCTCAGCAACCTTCCATGGACTCCTGAGAGAAGTTTTCAAACACTCACAGCTCCACTGACCAAGAACTATTGAAATGAAGGGAATTGAAATGAAGTCATGTAGCTCTTCCCTTGCTTTTTTTGAAGTATAGATATAGAAAACTACCTATACCATTTGTTTCACATACTAAGAAGTCAATTTAATTCAGTAGAAAATGGTCAAGAAAAGTAATAGGCCAAAACTTGACAAAGACAGAGGATGCAATTACTTTCTTGTTTGTAGCCTTAATGAAATAGGAATTTCAAAATTTTGAATTTTAAAATTGTTGTCATCTCAGTTTTTATTCATAATATTCTCAATTACCAGTGGATTAGCAATGAATTTTCATCATAAAGAAACAACATAAAGTATATAGAAAGTATGATAAAAAGCCAAAAGAGCAAATATCAAAAAAGACAGAATGTCAAATAATATATATTTACAATATAAATTTTTTAACAATATATATTTATTTTCTGTGTCACTGGGTGACCCAGGCACTTTTCACTAAAAAGTCCATTCAAAGTAGCTGCTCAAGGTTTTTTTAGTATTTTAAAAATTCATAAGTGTTTCAAATTATTTCTATACTGCCATCAATGTTTTTCTTTTTCCTGCAGTGTTCCAGTGCTTTTCAACACACCTCATATATTTCCTTTTACTGTGAAGTATCAAACACTTTGAGACAAGCTTCCTTTCATCTATAATGTGCTATCCATATTTAGTAAAGATGGCAATGACAAAAGTAGTTTAATTTGAAAGCCTCCCAGAGGGGACGTGTTGGTAGCAAAAATTTGTACCATGTTGTGTAAAATTACTACACCACCCTGTTAATGTTCTTGTTGAACATTGTGAGCAAGATGTGTAAAGATTTGCAGTCAGATGGTTCACCCTGTTATGCTACTAAAGTTAAATAATGGTAAACAACACTCTTTGGCAGTATTATTGTCAAAGCATTAATTCCACAAGGCAGCTTTTTTTCTTGTACACTTATCTTTTATATAGTAAAAAATTATTTTAGTACATCCCTGTCATTCATAGCCTTAAGCAAGGAGGTTTCTGGGAGCTGAGTTGTCCAGCTGCATTACTATGGCATCTCCTGGGGTAGTTTCCATTCATTTTTCTTGGTACTCAATAGAAAGCATGCATGTTTATCCACACCCATTATTCATTGTATTTCCAAAATTATGCTTTAATATATAACTGCTTATTTAAGGAGGTCAGAGACACAGGCTCAAGACAAATTTAAGCCCACGAATAACACACTGAAGGTGAAAGAGAAGAAGTAAATTAATTTTTGGGATGTTTATTATAACACATGCATTTCTTTGTGGCATTTCAAATGAAAATACACGTGGTCTGGACACCAGGAGCACCTTGCTCTCTCATCATCCTTCTTTTGCACACACAGCTTCTCATCTTGTGGATTAAATAAAACCTGCTTCTCCTCAAAAGCATCAGAAAGCTCTAAATTAATTTTTTTTTTCTTAATATGACTGAGGGAGAATTTCAGAAATATGAGCAGTTCCACCAACAGTGGTTTTTCAATCATGTTTCTGCTCTGGACTGAGATGTGGCACTTTTATATGTCTTATGCCAATTGTACAACTATTCAGTGTATCAGAAATCATAAAGGAAAATTCCAATTTTGTCCCTATTGCTCATCCTTTCAAAAAATGCTGTCCAGCTGAGCACTGATGCTGATCTTGCTGAAATGCCAAGTTAAGAGAACTTGCAGTAAAATTAGCTAAAAGATGATCTGAAGTGGAAAATAATGAACAACACGTTTAATTTGATTCAAAGTATGGAGTGACAAAGGTGTGTGTCTTGTTTTCCATTAGAATTTAATGTACTTTATGGCCTATCTGCCCCCCTCTTTTTTATTTTTTCCAGAATGTAATTGGAAAAGCATTTAGTCTCAATTGTGCAAACACATGAATACAAGATCAATAAGGAACCTTCTTGATCCTGCCGAGGTTGGAGTAAAACAGTGTACTTGAATTATTGGAAATTTCAGACATGCATTTCATAAAGAAAACCTGAAAGAGACTGAAACAGGTATGATTGCTATTCAGGCATTATACAAAGATGTTCTAAAAATTCTTAGCTTATTGAATGCATTAAAATACATCTATACTTGAAAGAGTTCCAGATGTCCCTGTTCAAATTGTCATATAAACAATGCCCAAAGAATTGTTGTCACTCATACTGGAAAAATATGTCAAATAGAGGCTTCAAGAGATTTGGTACTATTGGATATCATTATTAATGACTTTTGAATAGAGAGTATGGTTCACAGACTTTCAGATATAAGCAAATTGGGATGGCTGGCATGCATTTTGGTGGACAACATTATAAATAAAATTATAGTGACAAATGTTGCAAGTAGCCTTAAACATAGTATTAAATTCAATGGGGAAAGCACTAAGGTTAAACAGAAATAAAGCTTCAACATGTGAAATGCCAATAACAGGAGAGCATCCAGAGGCTTTTTTAGTAAATCAGGATTGGTATGAGTCAGCAATGTCATACCGTCAAGAAAACAAACATCATGCTGGGATATATAAACAGAAGTCTCGTATGCAAGACACATGAAGTAATACTTCCACTCTACTCAGTATTCCCAGGGCCTCAACAGAAGTACTGTATCCAGTTTTGGCATAGTATTGCAGGAAAGTGGAGAGGGGCCAAAGGAAAGCAACAAGAATAATCAGAAGTCTAAAAAAGACAACTGAGGGAAAGACTGACTGAAGAGGAGTTGTTTAGTCTATGGGAAAGATGACAGGCTGAAGGGACACTGGCAGTTTTGAAACTCAGGGAAGGCTGATGCAAAAGAGGAGGTTATAGTCTGTTCTCCCCAGCCACGGTATGTGACAAAGTAATGGTCTAAAATTCAGCTAGGGCTACCTTGACAAGTTTTCTTACTAATTGCCTATGTGGACAGAAAAGTTCTGAGACTATGTAAGAAAGTGGTGGAGTCCCTAGAACTGGGGTTGTTCAGTCTGCAGAAAAGAAGGCTCCAGAATGACCTTATTGTACAGGCCTTTATGTAACCCCCTAAATGGGGTACGAGAGCCAGAAAGGGACTTCATACAAGTGCATGTACGGATAGAACAAGGAGGGGATGGCTTTAAACTGAAAAAGTTCAGGGTTAGATTAGATATCAAGAAGAAATTCTTCACTGTGAGGCTGGTGGGACCCTGGCACAGGTTGTCCAGAGAAGCTGTGGCTGCTCCATCTCTGCCAGTATTCAAGGCCAGGCTGGATCGGGTTTTGAGCAACCCGGTCTAGCGGAAGGCGACCCTGCCCATGACAGGGGTGTTGGAAGGAGATGATGTTTAAGGTCCCTTTCAACCCAAACCATTCAGTGACTCTATGATTTGGCTGCCATAACTAAGCATTTAGTTGCCCTATATAGTTGCCACATCAAACCCCCGCTGGCCCCCCGGTTACACACCCCCCACAGGCCAGGCCATAGCCCCGCCCCCGTCCCGCCCCCGTTGCTTGGTTACCGCGCGGGGCGTCACTGCGGGGCCCGAGCCACGGCGGCGTGCGGCCGACAGCCGGGCTGAACCATCTCCCGACCCTGAGGGGGCAGAAGTGGGTGTGTCCCGCAGCAGCGGCTGGACTTGTTGCTGTAGCTCCCGCCCGCAATTCACCGCTTCCCCCCTGCCCTCAGCGCTCTTGTTGGTTTCGCCCCGCGCGGACCATAGCGACGGAGGGCGCACCGAACGAAGATGGCGGTGCTGATTCTTTCGTTGCTGTCGGCTTCGTGAGCGCGGCGCTCGCTCTTCCCCTGTCCCGTCC
Organism: Acrocephalus scirpaceus scirpaceus; assembly: GCA_910950805.1. NCBI lineage: Eukaryota > Metazoa > Chordata > Aves > Passeriformes > Sylviidae > Acrocephalus > Acrocephalus scirpaceus. The sequence continues at coordinate 31,497,922 of OU383778.1, forward strand.
TCGCTCCTGCACCCGGCTCCTCCCGGCTGCTCTCAGCCTCTTCTTTCTCGCCGGGGTCGTAGGGATCATGTCGGACTCGGAGGAGGAGGAGAGTCCGGACCGCCAGCTCAAGCTGGTGGTGCTGGGGGACGGCACCACTGGCAAGGTCAGTGCCGGCCCCGCCGACAGCTCCTCTCCCTCGCTGCGGTGCCCCGAGCCCCTTCCCGGCTTTCCCCCTTACGCTGTCCCTGGCTCTGCAGCTGAGGAGGGAGCAGCCCGCGGCGGCGTCCGTTCTGTCGCGCAGCCGCTGTCGCGATACCTGCCTGGCTGCTCCCCCTCGGCTTCAGGCCCTGCACGGGAGACGCGGGCTCTTCCGTCCGGTTTCCGCGCCGTGCCCGGCAGCCAAACCCTCTGACGGGGCTTCAGCACCCGAGGAGGTATCGTCGGCAAACAGTTGTACACGACTGTAATCCAACTTTCTTGAGCCGTAAGAAAAGGAGCGGCGAATAACGTAATTCCTGTGGTGCTGACGGAGTTTCCCACTGATCCCCTTGCGCTGCCGATCGCGCTGGAGGCAGGAGTTGCTCGGCTGGAGTTGCTGGAATAGCCCAAAGTCGTTTCCCGGTGGCTGCAATGCCCCGGGCGTGGAGGGCTGGGGTCGGGGCCGAGCACCTGCATTCGCGGCTCCCCTCGAAAGGGACGAGCAGGGAAGGTCGCTTAGCTGGATCTGCAGGCGCCCTTCGGATACAGAGCTAGCAACCTCCCGATCTGGATAGAACAGTTGGCATCTAGTGGAGCTACTGTTCCAGAGTTTGGAAAGGCACTGCTGGGTCTGTTTAGTTTTCGTTTGTATCTTTTATGTTTTTGGGTTTTTCCCCCCCTATCTGTAATCACCATAATGAAATCCTGTCTATACAAGTTTATTTATCAACAGTAATCAAACAATAGTCAAAACAATCAAAAATAATCCAACAAATCTCTCTTTGTAAAAGAGAAATTTTGACAAGAAGAAACCGAAGGCAAAAGAGAGGCTGCTTTCTTAACCATTCAAAATAGTCACTGATCTTAACTATACACTTGAACATATCTATTGTCATATGTAGCCTGAATAATTTTGTGAGATACACCTGAAAATAGTAAATTTATTGCTTGAAGTATACATTTTTTCCTCTGTTGTTAACTTTTGAAACTGGGGAGAAGAAATTCTGCTTACTTCACTGTTCATATGAAAAGTGGAAATGTTCTTAGAGCTAGTTTAAATGAACTGCCTTACAGTAACAGAAATATGCTTTTAGTGAAAGTACATGTGGTTTTGCTTACTTATTCAGAGCTTTGTAAAGAAACAGAACATTTTTTTTTGTCTCCAGTGAGTCTAAACCAAGTCTGAAGTGGTATTGTGTTCATCTGAGTCAGTAGATGGGCAATTCCAGCCAGCTGTGTGATGAGAGCATAATAAATGCACAGCATTGACAGCTGAAGTGCTGCTTCACAGGTAGCATTTCCCAGGAGTTTTTCATTCAAACTGAAGAATCCTTTCACTACTGCTGTTGAGCAGCTTGTGGCAAGACCTCTCACCAAACATGGATTTTCAAGCATTCTTAAGTTTTGATGTATATTTCTTGGTTCCTGTCTCTCTCACAGGAGCTGCCACTCACTGCATCTCCTGCTGACTCTAGGAATCTCACGCTTCCATGGCAGGTTATTGGGCATGAGCAGCAGCAGTACTCTGGTGGGCTGCTTTTCCTCCTGTTCCCCCTAGATGATGCTGTAATAGAGGCTCCTTCCCACCATCCCAATGGCCTGACAGCACACACAGATAGCACACAGTAAGGTCTTGTAGAAATAAAGAAGCAATTGGCTCATGGAATGTAAGGGGTAAATGTAAGTGCTATTTCAAGCACCTCAGAAGACTAAATTGTTGAGGTTCCTCTCTTTTGTTGTCTACTCGTTCCGCTTACTTGTTGAAACCTGTGTATGTCTATGTGTTTTCAATTCTAAATCGCCTGGCTCTCACATCTGGTTCACAGCTGGTCTTTAGACACATGCATACTTAACTCTCTTACTGTGCAAGGTGTTGGTTTTTCTCTTCCTTTGTCACTCTGGGATCATGAGACAGAAGGTTTGTAGAAAATGATGGGATATATCTGAAATGCTCTATCTTGTGTTTCATGTGAGGTGTTCACATTTGGCTTCTTTTGCCCCTTCTTAAAAAAAAAGTTATGGGTCAGGTGGAAACTTGCTGTTTTTCTCACCCATCATTAAGAAGCAATGTGACTCAGGTTCTGTGCAAGGATTGGTAGCAGCTTCAAACAAATCAGTGTTTGTTCAAACTAAGGTTAATGTTTGTACTTAGACTAGCTAGGAATTGCTTTATCCATGAGGCAAGGGAGGGATGTTGTGCTTCTCTTAATTTGTTTCGAGGTGGTTAAATGGATAATTGGATACTTAGAATTTTAAGGGTAGCAATAAGCACTCCTGGAGCAAACTCAAATAGAGCAAAGTGGAAGAAGGTAAGAAAGGTGAGACAGTAGAATCTCTAAAACTCTTGGAGTAAAATAGATGGTAAGGTAATGGTGAACTGTGGGAAAGCAAAATTGAGGGAAGCAAGACTGGTTAATCGGAAGATAATAGAGAATGATTTTAATGAACCAGACAAACTAGGAAAACAGTCTAAAAAGCAATCAGAATTGGGGACAATGTGAGATGAAAAAACTCTGCAATTATTAATAGCAGTTGGCTCTTTGATTTTGAGTATAGGAAGGACATATATGCACACAGCAGCCTTATGTGTCTAGGTTTTAAATCAACCCACTTTTCCTGAGCCAAAACGATTTTCCATTAAAATAGACCAGCATTACTAGTATGGCTTGAAAAAAAATGATGTTATGATCCAGGTATTTCTACTCCTTTTGTGCATAGATTGGCTTAATACTGAAGTATACAATACTATGATTTGCTACTGTTGAAAAAGGTTTTAGGCCTCTGGAAGCAAATCTCAGAGCTGTTAATGGGAAGGGAAGTTGTGAAAAATAGGTGTGCCGAGGTTCTGTTTATTTGCTGTCTGTTGTAGCTGGGACTAAAGTACGGTAGCGGAAACATCCTGTCTTTTCCTTCTGAAACAATGGATGATGAAAATGAAAAAATAAATGCTCAAGCTGGTGTGGGAGTTTGCAGGAGCTAAAACATAGGCTGGCATAAAGAGTAGTGTCCTGCTTACTTTAGGATTTTTTAGGATACCAGATATTTAAGCATTGTGCCAATTCTGAATTGTCTTGTTACACTTGGGCTCAAAAACTTCATCAGTGGTGACAAAAATATTGTTGTCACTGTTGAGTCTCGCAAATGAAAAACTGAATGAAGTGTGCTGTGCAGATTGGCCCAGCTGCATCAAATAGATCTATGTCAAATGTCAAGAAGTTATGATAATTTTTTCAGTGAAAAAAGTTTCATTAATAGTTAGGAGTGGGATGGAAGGATATCAGCGTGGGCAGTTATGTGTTTTTATGGTAAAGCATTTCATTATTTAGCCTAGTATTTGTTTTAATTTTGTTTGTCTTAAAATTCTTGCCAATAGGATAGGACATGACTGATGGATCAGTGTAGCTGTGCCTGGATAATGGCATTAATGTTCTAGAAGGGAGTGAGGGAAGAAATAGATACATGTGGTTTTTGGGAAGTAGATTTTCAATTAGTGGCTAAAATTCATGTGTCCATGGAAATTCATGGTTTCAGAACTGTGTGCTTGCATCTAATTGAAATTTGGGTTTAGTTTTCTTTTTTACATCTATGATACGACACTTTGGCACTGCTTTCTCAAAACTTTATTGTATGGAATTTTACTCAGAGTTTTGTCATTTGGTGGGGTTTTCCCTACAAGTTTCTGGTTGCCCTGGTAAGTAGTCACTGTCAGAGCTGGCTATCATTGCTTGTTCCTTTTGACTTACAATTTATTGACCTTTTAGTTTATTTCATAGATGTTGTTTGTTTTTTTTCCTCTTTACTCATTATGTAGGTCTTTAGGAACAGCATGTCAGCAGTTTATACTGAATTGTTGACACTGAAAAATAGAAGCAATAAACTGTCATGCCTTTTATGTAAGATTAAATTCCATCTTTACTTCTTTCAAAAAAACCCTTCCCAAATATCCTATTGTATTTTGAACTTAGAGTACTGTACTCTTTGGTTTTTTTTTTTATTTACTGCTATCTCGGTTGCTGTACATTAGAGCCCAAAGACATTTTTGTGTTTTTAACAAGGGATTTTTAACATCAACCTTCAAAAGAGATATTTAGATATTTAGAATAGGATGTAGACATTCACTTTGAAGTATTAAAGGCAATGTGTGTGAACCTTCCAAACTGATGGAATTTTTGCTGTAAGTTCTGCCCTGCAAGCTGGTGGCCTGGTTGTCTTAGTAGAGAGGCAAAGAAACAAGGCTTTCATGCTAGTGTACTGTTCTCTGACCCTGACATTAAGGGGTAGAATTGTATGGAATGCAACCTTTCTAAAAAATGTTCACTGATTACTTACTTATTTTTACAACTACAGTTCTACTGAATCATTATTTAACTTCCATTAATTCTTATATAGATTGTATTCAGCATATCCTCAGGTAAAACTCCTGAGCAAAATCTTTTCTGGCAAGCATGGCAGCGAACACTCCTGGGATTTGGAGGGAGTATTTCCACTGTAGAGGTACTTGAATATGCATTGACATAACTTCTTTATTGTTATAAAGAAATTTGAATTGTTGCTCTTAGCATTTTGTGGAAAAATGCTTGTTTTGTGAATGAATGGAAGACCCTAGACTGGTAATCCAACACCTTCCTTGAGCTCTTCCTTGAGCTATCGTTGTAATCTTGACATGCTAACTGTTGGGATTAAATGAATCAGTTCTACTGACTCTTTCAATGCTGTAGTCTGAATCTGTATTGAATTTTATTTTGTGTGTGTTGTTAGTATTACTGTCACATAGCTGAAGGCAGAAGAGTCTTCTCACGATTCATCCTCTGTCATCTTCCCTCTTGTCACAGGGATATAAATATATAAGCATACTCATGCTATTTCTAGTTTACTTGCTTTTTTCCCCATTTGTTTTTTCATTTTTAATCCTCTTGGGGCTTGAGTTCAGTGAAGTAAATGAAAATGTTGCTGTAGGCTAACACTGACTTATTTGATTGTTTCCTAAACATACATTCTGATATCGAAATATCAATCATTATATATATGGCAGTGATAGCAAGTATGATATAGAAACGTAAAAACAGTAAATCTTGTTTTATTTACTTAACAGGAAATCTAATAATTGAATAAATATTTGCCTATTCATACTAGAGTGTTAATGCTGGAGCTCTGGTGATCATGTTTTAATGTAAAAAAAAAGCTTTACTTTTTCTGTGTACATTTGACATTAGCCTAATTTAGATCTTCGTTATAACCTTCTATTCATGGACCTTGCCTGTTCTCATATTTCAGAACTATTGGCATTATTTTGCTCTTGCATTTTTGACTAAATGTGCTCCTAACATCATCTGATAACAATTGGTGTGACTCATCTCTTCAGGTTTTGATGAACGGAAATTTGGCAAGAAAAAACCCCTCTGGCCTGTTTTGAGTTTTCTCAGACAGTGTAAGGGTTTTATGAGCCTCTTAGTATTTTTCTTTCTCTATATAGGTAAATAAATATTTAGATTATTTTTTGTGTAGTTAATTTGTATTTTTATTTACAAATGTCATGTCAACAAGAGATTTTTAAGTGTACACTAATTTGATGTTGGTCTTATTTTATAATTTTTAATATTTAGGGTTTTTTTCACAATACAAACTTTGGTATTATTTATGATTGTACGACTATTTTCTTGTTTACTTTTTTTGTGGGCCTTCTTTCTTTATTTCTTTCCCTTTCTGTCCCCACCCTTTTTTTTTTTTTTTTTTTTTTTGTCTTAAAAGAAGACCTTAAATTGCTACTAAATTGCTACTGGCAGAATATAAATGCCTTGCTTCAGTAGTTTGCCTAGGTTAGTTGTGTGTCCTTTCAGCCATATGTAGTAAAAGCTTATAATAAAGTCAACAGTGTATTGTTTTGCTTTCATAAAGCCACAGAATACTAATTGAAGAAATAAATTTTCAAAGTTCTGCTGAAAGGAATGAATCTGTAAATGTGCATTCTTAATATGAGTTTAACTTTTTTTTTTCTGTGTGCAAGAAAGTACTCTCTTCCTGTTTTAGAGTTCCTGTAATCCCTGATCCCAAGCTGATGTACAGTGGCAGAAATCTTGTCACACTTAGCCCCCTGTGGGATTCTGCACTGTGTAGATCTTTATTCCCTCCCAGAAAGTTGGTCTGGGATCATGGTGTTCTTCACCAGGGGAGGACCCTTGTTTCCGAAATTAATGCTTTTCAAAAATACTAAAATCTTCAGGTACAGACAGTGTCACCTAGATTTGTGTCAGTTTGAGCATACTAATGATACCTTCAAATCTGTGTAATATTTTGGAATAGGACTGTTATAGTATTTTTGAAATCAAAGCAAATATGCACCTTGCTTCTTTTTGCATAAATTAGTAGCCTTTGCCACCTCCTGTTATTATTTTGAAACTGACTGGAGTGCTTGTCAATCCAAATCCATGAACACTGTTAGCATTCACTGATTTAAAAAGTGCTTAACTGTATTTCATACTTTTGGGTTAACATAAAGTTTGTTGCTGTTAAAAATGACAACTTAATTTGATACTGTTCTGTTTTAGACATCCTTAGCTACACGTTTTGCTCAAGAAACATTTGGAAAACAGTACAAACAAACCATAGGACTGGACTTCTTCTTGAAAAGGATATTATTGCCAGGTAAGAGAATAAAAATTAACACTGAAAGGTTGGGTGGCAGCAAGACTTGCAGAAACAGATTCTTCAGAGTAATGTGTACTAAATTAGCTTAGTGCAGTGATTTTTATGGCAAAGTAAATTAGGTTGTTTGGAGAATATTTTGTACATTCTTGCCAGGTGTCAAAGAGTTATGCATTTGTAACTTACATCTCTAAGTAAAACACTGAATTCAAATAAAAAGAATGCTATCTGTATTGATGAATTTTATCATCCCTGCTTGAGTGCACTCACTTTCCATGTGGATAGTGTAACACACAACAATGAAAGGGAACTTTAAACATATTAATTGAAAAGTGTATGTGTTTGGAAAGAAATATATATATATATTTTAATGAAATACGCAAGTCATATTTGAGTTGTGTGAGAGAAGCATAATGCTGCTATGGACTCGCAGTGCTCTAATATGTGAATGCTGTTTTATGCAAGGCAGCATGAAATTGCTGGCATTTAATAGACCACTAAAATTTAGGGTCCCTTGGCACTCATAAAAATACAGTTTGAGCATTCAAGATGTTTCACTTCACGGCGGCAAAGAAACTATTTAGATGCCAGTTGCAGCACACTGCATGGAAAACACAAAGAAATAATTAAAAAAGAATAATTGCTGGTTAAGTTTGTCTCTGAACAATTGGGGTTTAAAATACGTCTTTTCACTGATCTGTGTGTGCTCATATTCTAAGTATGCAAGTATTTATTTAAAAATATTTACTTCTGGATTCAGAAATCAGAAGTCAGAAAAGGTATGTGTAATTATTAAAAGGTGTAGTGAGATCTGCTAAGGTTGATGCAAGTTCTATAGTTCTGTCTTCTTGTGAAGAGTGGGGAGGGAAGCAAACCCAGAATTTAAGCGTTTTATCTGTAACCTGAAGTTATAAGAAAATATATGCAGTTCTTGAACTTATTTTTCCTAATTATATTGCAAATAATTTCTTGATTAAGTTTATATATTTTCTTAAGTGAAACAGAATAATCTTTTCTGACTATTCTTTTTTCACTATATTGGTTTGGCCATTTTGATGTACTTCTTTAGTATTTAGTATGTACTTTTTTTAGTAGAGTGATAAAGTACCAAATTCCAGTGCTTATTTCTCTATAAAATCAACAGAATAATTTTTTTATTGTCCTGCTTCTGCCTCTAAAAATACCAGTGTGTATAATACTTAACGGCAGTACTTGCAAGTGGAATGTGTACACAAATCATGCAGTGTGCATGCTGAGAACTTGTATTTTGCAAGTTTTTTTTCCAGCTGTTAAGCATACAGATGCTATTAGTATATTACTGGGATTATAAATATTCTTGTTGAGTAGAAAATTTGGAAAATTATCAACTATTGCTTCATTCATTTTTGTTCATAGTTTATTTTCTGTGTGAATTTCATTCATTCATGGTTTATTTTGTAATAAAATCAGAGTGCAGGTAAAAATAGCACCAAAAAGTCTGTACATCTGTTTTCCTCAAAACAGTAGCATTTGTATTCATATGCAGGAAGAAACATTTTTCTGTAGGTTGTCATTTTGGTTTTGCCTATGCCTATATGCCTCTCTATTTTATAGGTAAACTGGGCTAGTCATGGGGGGTGAGAGGGAGGGGGAGGTAACATTTCTAAATACTGGAATGGGAAGCATTACTTTAGTAAGTGGATTTTTCTTATTTCTTTATTGGTTCTGGGTTTGCAGAGCTGCTATGTTTACTTGAAAGGTTAATTCATACCACTGCACAGAAATTATGTGTGTATCGGTAGGAAAAAAGACTTAATATCTCTTATTCAGAGAATTGCTGAACAGCTATGGTTAACTAGTTGATTTTTTTCTTCTTCAACGTAAGCAAAGATTCCAGAAGTTAAAATTACGTATATCTAGAATTGCACAGGAGTTTACATTAGGCCACATTGTAATACATTACAACTTATAAAATATAAGTGCTGTTTTTCTTTTTTTTTTTTTTCTTTTTTAAGATAAAAGTGGCATTTGTCTTAGTAACTAATGCAGTTTTGCAGTGAAAATCATAAATATTTTGCATGGTAAAACAATACAGTTTAATACAAATCAGAAATCCTTTGATAAATTTTGAACGTGTTCAACATTGTTCAACATGTGTCTAATGTTCAACATGACAAATTTACTTCATGCAGTTTGTTCAAAATACTTTTTTTTAAAGTGCAAGTCAGTTTCATTGTATTTGTTGATGCAGAATCTTGTATAGTCTGGATGCAACCAAGGTGTAGATTTTAGTGTTTAAATAGTGTATCTGCTAGTCAGAGGGTCTGCTGATAGAGACTCTTAAGAGCCATAGCTGTGTACTTTTTGGGAGGTTGTGGTTGCAGTTCAGTAAACAGGATTCTTCTGTTAAAAGGATTTTTTTAAAAGTCGTTGGTGTAAAAAGTGGTCAGACTTACGTTTTTAGTTCCATCTTGACTGTGCAGCGCTTTAAGTAAGGTTACCCAGTGCACCAAGTGTCCTCCTGCAGGGTCAATGCTGCAGCAGCCCAGTGGCTTCAGTTCATACCAGAAGCAATCTACACACCTACACTGTGCTGCCTGCATTGTGCTGCCTCACATATTTCAGCTTTGCACTTGTGTGCATTTTTTACGGAGTAAAGAAGTGCTAGGGTTTCTTTGTTCCTTGTTAGTGCATTACATGTTATTTTGATGGGATTCTTCAGTTATTTTTATTAGTGTGTTAAGACTGTTTCTAAGAACTGTCTTATTATGCTTCTTTTTTGTTTTGTTGTAAGTCTCTAGTTTTTATGTTCTGTTAAATTGAAAAAACAAGATTGCAAACTTTTTGCAGAAAAATTTGTGTGCCACTATCCCAGTTGTTAATGAAATATTTGCTAGGTAAATTGCCTGGAGTTTTTCCTTTTGTCAGAATAATCCTGACATCCTTCTTTGTCTCCCAGAATCAACCTGAACACAAAGCAAATATTTCAGAACCTAATCGAAAAAAAGGGAAAATGAAGCATTTTGCGCAGGAGATGATCAGCATGAATTTCATAATTAGTGACGTCCTAATTAAGGAGGAGTTCACCTTAAATGAACATACCAGTATTTTTTTTTTCCCCAGTTTCTTTTTTCTGTTGTTAATGAAACAGAGTAAATAATTTTTAATAGGAGATTTTTCAGTTGGGCAGTCACAGTTAGACTAGTTAATGTAACTTACTGCACTAAAATTTCTCAGGTCGTTCCATGCAGTTATCCACATACTAAGGCCAGTATGCTGTGCATAATTATTTCTTTAGGAGGAAAAATCAAGTTGAAACTTTTTAGAGCACTTGAAGACAAAATATGGCATCTGAAAATTACTTTTTGAAAGTGATGTTTGTTGAGTTTGAAACAAAAGTTGAGTTTGAAAGTGATAATATTTATAAAGATTTTCTTTTTTTTCTGAAAACAGCTGACATGAATGACACGGTGACTTTCCAGTAGAATACATAGGGGTAGAATACTGCAGCAGGGTGAGCCTTTGAGCCTGCATAGTTTGTTTACCCACTGAGGATGTATAGTCTTTTCAGGCTGTGGATGCATTCGTTTATCCATGCCAGATGCTTTATGGAAGACTTTCTTGCATTGCTTGCGATCATTTATTTTCTAAGCTTTTAAAATAATTAATTGATTAATACATAGTATATGAGCTATCAAAACAAATAAGCTTTTAGTTGATTATAGAAGGTTGCCTTTATTCAACTGGGGTTTTTATGATGTTTTTTCTAAGCTCCATGTAGAAATTCTCTTGGTATTACATAAAACGCAGTGTAGCTTAATAGTACTGTTTTACATTCATCTCTCTATTTTTGAGACCAAGGTAGTAGTTTTGGGAATCTGCTCTTTTAAACAGATTAAAGCAAGGTGCATTATAAAAATATAATGTGGTATATGTAATACCATGAGTAGTATATATTCAGCTATATTGTTATAATTTGCTGGTTATTTTCACCTGGTGCTGTGATACATTTCCATGGAGCACATTCCCTTGTGTAACCAATGCGAGCGTGTCAATTATAAATTTACAGCTGAATAGATCATGTGGTGTAAAATCAAATTGTCAACTACATAAAATAGTTGAATTAAGAATATATCTTTCTTAGCAAGCCAAAATAATGTGTTCATTTTCACTTGATTTGCAGTTGTTGTGATGTGAAATTATTGCATTTTTTAAATCCTGGAGTAAAAATTAATAGGCAGTTGTGACTATTTGTGAGTATGTAGAATTTGTATTAACATGTAAGTGTCATGTGAGTTGCCTATGGATTAGAAAAAATTTTGTCAGTCCTTACTCTGTTAGAGTTTGGTACTCCCAGGTAATCAGTACAGTTCTGAAAACGGTTCTTACCATGCAAAATGGGAGAAATTATACTTTAATATGTTTGTATGTATATGATAGTGTACCTCTGTATTTTTGATCTGTGAGTTGCTGAGTTGTCTTGCAAAATATGTATGATTTGTAGAATATTAAATATTCTCTATTTACACTCATTTTTTGTTAGTTTTGTTTTTAAAAACCTGTTAACAATTTTACCGTAGCTTAAAAATGGTTTAGAGTAGAAAGGAAGGTCTGTTCTTGGTGTAGATTCTTTGAAGATAAAATTATGTAAATCATGTCCAATTTAGCTTCATGCCTTAAAGTGGTGAGTGAAGAAAGTAATAATAGTGTGCATCCTCAACTTAGATGTGTGTCAGTATTTCCATTTTTTTACTCTGTCAGCGATATAATTCTGTAACTGTATACTACTATCAGCATCACTACCAAAATGAAGTTATCATGAAGATTTTCCTTGCTTCTTGATCTGTAAGAAAGATTAGGAGAGGGGGTGAGGAAGGGATACGCAGTATGAAATAATGTGGATAAGTTGGCATTAATTGTGTTACCTTTCAGTTCCTAGTACCACACTATAGAACATTCTTTGTGAAGTTTTACATGTTTTGTCAGTGGAATATGTTATATAATTTGTAGTCAGGACTGTTATACTTTATGCAGTTCCAAGTATTTTCTGTTAATATTAGCTATGTTAGTAACTAGCTGTAGTTTTTACCGTATCTTAATGACTTAGCTGGACTCAAATGACTTTTTTCCCAGATGATACAATTATTTTTATTTTGAAATTTAGTTCTTGTTTTTTGTATACTTGTTAAAAGCTATTGTTGTTGAATATATTTGTATCTAAATTTTCCAAGTAATATACACAATATCTGTATAATTTTTTTTCCAGGAAATTTGAATGTTACTCTTCAAGTGTGGGATGTAGGGGGACAAACAATAGGAGGCAAAATGCTGGATAAATATATTTATGGAGCTCAGGTACAGTATAAATGCTGATAATTGTATCTATAACAATGATATAAAATTAATTGAAACTTTGTTCTTAAAATTATACATACATACATTATATATAGCTTTTAGTTGATTTTTTCATAAATCTCAAAAATGTTGAATGTCTGTTCAATCTAAACTTAATTGATATTAATACACCACTTTAATTTTGGTGGGTAGCTAATTTTTTAGAGCTAACATAAAACGCAAAGCAAGTATGTGCATTTATAGAACCAAATAACTCCCAAGAACAGATGGTTGTTTCCAGGCTTTGTGTCTTGAGTTAAGAAAAGCAATCACAGTAAATAGTAAAGGCTATTTGGATATCCGCATGGTAGATAGAGTGGCTGCTTTCAGAACAGCTGCCTCCTGGGGGGACAAGGTAGAAGGAGGAAATTAAGAGCAATCCTACACCATTAAACTCATACATGCAACTGGAGTTATAAGAGGGCAAACAAAAGGAGACAACCAGGTAGCTAAATATTTTTGCAGAACTCCTGTCCAGTGAAAATTAAGTTTATCTTCAGGTTAACTAAGCAACCTAAAGTGGATGGTAGGATTAAGAGCTAAGTATTATAACTGTACCTTGAGTCATGAGATGGTTTAGGAGGATGTGTGATTTCTTAGCATGAGTGATCCTAAAATGTACTCTGTTCCTTAATTTGGAGTTTGTAATGAGAACAATAGGCATAACATGTGCTGTTAGATAATGTTATACAGCACAGGAATGGCTAATGAAAGAGATTGGGATTTATTAGTTAATTGGATAAAGAGAAGCTTGTCAGTGTAACATTTTGTCGCTTTCAAAAAAAGTAATTTTTTTAGCTGTTGCATCTGTTTTAGAGCATATTCTTTTTTTTTAATCAAAACCAATTTGCTGACCTGTTACAGATATACCAAGCAATAGGAGAAAGTGGCTTCCATGACAGAGGGAATTTGATTAATCACAAATTGTTGCTGTATGTCCAAAGTAAATTTAATGAAGGAAATAAAAGGCTATTAGCTTTGTCTGTATTGAATTTGATGATAAACTTAGGAGTTTTCTACCAAAACCAGCAGGTCAAAAAGTTAATGCCAGTGCCCAAAAGTGCATAAACAGTTGATAACAATAAGACTAAAGTTTGATTTTTTTTTTAGTCATTCAGAACACATTAACAAAACCTCCTATGTCCAATCTCTTTGTTATTCTTCCCCCAGTCCTCATTTTAACCCTAATTTTTTTAATGGACTAGTGATTTTTCTTTCCCAGTGTTGGCGTGTATTCCCAGTGTCTGTAAGAGGCTTCTTGTCATCGAAGCTGAGTTCTATCACACTTCTCTATTAGCTTTGTAACAGTGCCTGTTAAAGATGCATAAAACTGTCTCTAATTTTATCTATTCATGAAATGCCATGAATAGTTTGGAAAGGCACTGCTTTCAGCTTATTTCTAGGTTTATTTCTATAGGCTTATTTCATGTTGAACATCTGTAGCTTTTTATAAGAAAAAGAGGAGAGGCAAAGTAGAACAAGTAGGAGCATTTATAAAGGAAAATCTTTTTAAATATGAATAAAAATTCCCATGAATGGACAACAAAACAGCAAGAAAGTAATTAGGAAGAGGTAGCATGGAGTTGGCGAGGGTAAAATGTGCACAGCCAAGTTGATTGCTGTCTCTGGTTCGATGGTTAGCTCTGTGGAGAGGAGAGCAGTGGATGTAATTTATTTTCACTTCAGCAAGGCCTTTGACATAATCTCCCATAATAAGATTACAATACGTAGAGATGCAGGTGGAATGGGTGGACCATAAATTTACTGAAAATCTGAATGGATGGCTGAATTTAAAGGTCTGTAGCTTGTAGCCCTGATTTCATGCCTGCGGTGTTTTGGTTTCTGAAATTCTTTTCCCAGGTGATTTTCTGTAAACAAGAGAAATGTTTTTGTAACTGTACCGATGTTATTCATTCTTTCTCACAGGAGGGGCTTCTTCTTGATGTCCCTCTGGTTTGACCAATATGATTGAAGAGGTTTGCCTTTGTTTCACCAATCAAATTGGTCTGTGTAAAGTAGTATAAAAGGGAGATGCATCCCAAAATAAAGGAGTCATTTTTCAGCTTTCTGAATCTCAGAGTCTGTGTCGTTGTAGTGTAAAACAGTGTCAGTAGCTCAATGTCTTACTGATGCCTGATTATAAGTTTTAGTTCTTAAGGGTTGGTACTGGCGTTGTGTCTTTTAGTAATTATTTTAACAATGGAACAAAACATTATTTTTAAGTTTATAAGTGGCACCAAATTGGGGAGGAATGGTCACTGTGCTGGAGGGTAGGGCTGCTACTGAGAGACCATGACCAACTGAAGGAGTGGACCAGCAGAAACCATGTGAGATTCGCCTGATGACAGATGCCAAGTCCTGCACCTGGTACAGAATAATCTTATGCAGCTGGGAATCAACTGGAGTGTGTGCAGTGAAGGGCCACAAAGATGATTAATAGTCTGGAGCATCTCTCCTATGAGGGAAAGCTGAGAGAGCTGTGACTGTTCAGCCTGGAGAATAGAAGGCTAATCAATATGTATACATCCATAAAGGAAGGATGCAACAAAGAGAGAACCAGGCTTTTTTCTGTAGTATCTCTTGACAGGACATAGCAATGGGCACAAACTGAAACACAGGGATTCCTTCTGAACACCAGAAAACATGTTTTCTACAGTGAAGATGACTGAGAACTGGCACAAGTTGACCCAAGAGGTTGTCGAGTGTCCATCCTTAGAGGTAATCAAAAGCCATCTGGACATGGTCCTGGGCAGCTGGCTTTGGGTGACGCTGCTTGAACAAGAGCATTGAACCAAATGACTTCTAGAGGTCCCTGCCAACCTCAGCCATCTGTGAAATGGCTTTGGAGGAAAAAGCCCTTGGATTAATGTCTTATAGGGGTAAAAACCAGTTGAATAAGAGTTTGCAATGCACCCTTGCAACAGTAAAAGCTAACTGAGTACTGAACTGTGTTAGTAAGAATGAGGTAGTCAAGGAAAGTGAATGTCATGCTGTCTGACATTTTTGAGTACCGGGTTCAGTTTGGGGCTCCTCAGTGCAAGAAAGCCTTTAAAATACTGAAGTAACTTGAGTGAAGGTTACTACAAAAAATATATGTTGCACTTGGTCAGTGTGTGGTCAGCAGCTAGGATTTCAAACATCTTGCTTATAATGTACGCAAGCTGTACAGATAGAGATAAAGCAGATGATTTGGATCTGTTGCAGAAATTATGTTCATCTCTGTATTCTTCAAATGTAAATCTGAACTATATGTGTGGAATTGTTTGTAGCATGCCTACAGTAGGCATTATGTGTTTATCCAGTATTTGCAGATGCCCCCAGCCTAATTTCCATCTATTTGGTCATTGAGAGATTCAGAAATCATAAGTGGATGAATTCTTATTTTTGTGTTCAAAAACTTACGTGTATGGTAGGCTTACTTCTAAAATCGTATGGTCAGCTGCAGATAGAAGTTTAGATAATCTACAGCAACTGAAAAGATTGTGGTCTACAGTTCACCTGATCTTGGTTGAAATTTGTCCAGGATATCAAGAAGAGTAAGTGGAGCATCCATCTATACTTCACTGCAAAAACTTGCCACTGGAGGTTTCCTTCTCTCTAGTGAGAGCTGAATCAATTCTCTAGGATAGATCTTTTGGTTAGGTTAGGTTACTGTTAGATGCCATATTTTGATTAAGATCTCCTACCTCTTATGCCATGTTTTAGAATAAGAATGGCAAATTTGAGCATGAGAACTTGCATAATTTGCTTGCATTGTTGCAGTTGGAGAAATTGCAATTAACTTGCTGTCTTGAAGCAGTTGCTTTCCTCCTGCCCATTTTTCTCTGATGTTGCTCATTTATAACAATGTAATTGCTGCATCCCAACTTGGTAGCTGAACAAGAACTCTGCAAGCTGTGGGGAAAAAAGAGCTCTTCATTCTCTATAAATAAAAATTATTAATAATCAACACCGACTGAAAGCTGTTTAAAACTACCACATTTATCTCAGAATTGAGGTATGCTGAGGGTAATTGTGTAGTCAGTTGCCATAGCTGTATGAATAGAGAGTAAATCATTCAATTATGGCAACTTAATCACAATGACATGTATCTGAGTGCCCACATCCTCAGTATCAGCAATGACAGCAGTGGTTAAGTATATGTGAACTGTAAGCTGTTTTTGTTTGCAAAAAACTGTATTCATCTGCACATTTCTGCAACAATTAAGTTGCTTTTTACTAAATTAATATTCTGTGACTAGAAACAATACTCTAGAACTTTGGCCTGACTTATTAATAATAATAATAATAATAATAATAATGAAAATTTGAAAGTTAATTTAGTTCCTTGGTGAAAAAGTCAGTCATAGGATGAGGGTAGCTGTGGATAAATGAAAAAGAAAACATACGTTTTTAATTACTGTGTTCTCTAGCTTCCTTTTATTGTGACAAATCTTGACATAAACTTGACACCTCTTAAATTTTAATTATCGGTTACAGATATATTGCCTGGTTGCAACATTTCCATACTTGCAATTCAGTTTTGAAATAATATTGCTGCTGTTTGTGTGGTAAATCTTTCAGAACCACTCCCATATCTTACCTGTAATTGCTGCCCCTACCCACATATCTAGTTTAAATTATCTTTAAGATCTGGCATATGCTACATCATAAATTGGCTTATTAATAGGAGTACTGCAGACTGTACCTTCTCCAGGGAGCAGCAAATAATTTCTGCAATATTCTCAGTTTCCAGTGACCTATTTTTGAAAATGCTCTATAATTCCAAAACAAAAAGCACTCACATATACACTAATGTAGGCAAAATGTCTCTCTTACTAGAGTGCAATTATGCAAGCAGGGACTATTTGCCATGTTGCTGGAGACAAGAGAATCAATGTGCTTTTCTTGGCATGTTGTCTACCATGTATTTCAAACTTTATTCATGGTAGGGAAATATTTGTGTAAAAACGCCAGTGTTAATTTCCCTCCTTAATTCCTCACACATAATAGGGAAACAACAGCTTTTATGCTGTCTACTTGGTCTCTACTCCATATACTGTAAGTTTGTGTAAAATATGATGAATTTTTCTTGAAAGCAATTATTGTATTTCTCTGTTAAATAAAAAAAAGGTGAAATAAATTTTATGCATTGGAGTTATGAGTAGTCCTTCATTGATTATCTATATCATACTAAATTGTTTGCAGAGTGCTGTTGTAAGCAGAAAGTATTCTTTATGACCTGGATGCCGTGCTGCCTTTGTTTTGCATCTCTGTGATGCAAAAGTATATACCTTCCATCTTTGTTTCTTAAGTGTGGCAAATATTGACAAGACTAAAAAAATGGTTAAGAAAAGAATGTCCTTTAGTTAGATCGTAGAGAAAAGGATGTTAGGTCAGCTTTAGTTGCAAACTTTGTTAAATGATTTTTTTCTTGGTAAATCCACTGTGAATACTCTTTCATCCAAAGGGGTGGGTAGACTACAAGTGTCTAGAGGATGTGACACGGAGTAGAATTTTGATGAAGGATTGATTAGAAAGAGTTGGCTAAACTTAAATGCTCACACATACTTATTTTTTCTCCATCTAACTCTGATTAGTGCTGAAGATGGTTTAGATAATCTGCTCTTCTGCAAGCTAGTGAGAGAACTTGACAGCTGGTGAAAGAAGCATTGCTGTGTGCTCTTTCTCCTTTACAACTTTCCGCTTTATGGCTAGCACTTTTTTTTAACCTTTACCATACCCGTGCTTTAAATTGAGTTTCTTTTCTACTGAGCATTTATTAACACAAGTATGTCCTTCCTAGAGCAAAACCTAGATTGTGAGACAATTACATACATGTCCAGGCATTGGGGTAGTTATAAAAAGTCAGGAGAAATTAACTGAGATTAACTTAGAGTTGCAAGACATTAAGCAATAAATTGCACCAAAATTGGAAGAGGGAAGTAGATGGTAAATACTAGATTTGATTGATAAAGAAGGAAAGATAGCAAGGGGAAAATTTGGTGTGATAATTCTTAATTTCCTTGAAGGAAATGATGAAAGCTGTTCCTTAAAAATTAACACAAATATATAAATGTAAGGAACAAAACCTGAAGTTTGCCAAGGAGTTCATAACATTGGAGGAAATGAGATACATTGGTATTGCTGTCATAAGAAAGTAGGAGTTGGAGGAATCTCAGTAGGATCTGTTGCCCTCCTACAAAGCTATCCATGTGTAATGACTTCTAGTAACCTTCAAAAATTTTTCAATGTGTGACTGTTAGAGGTGGTGTATTTCAGAGCTTTGCTATTCTTACAGTCTCCATAGGGCTTTTTTCTTGTCTTGTTTGTTCGCTTGTTTTTAGTATGTACCCTTGCTATAATCTTGGTGTGAGTTAAACCTATCGCTACTGGAGGTCTGTAGTAAAACACTCTCTAAGTAGGGTCAGCTGAGAGGTGGAACTAGGCTGCTCAAGGATTTGTTGAGCTCCTGCTTGTAAACTTCTAAGGATGGAGACTGAGCAACCTCTGGTCAACCTGCTTTATTTTCCTCATGGTGAAAAAGCTTTTCATTAGATACGGTTTGAATTTTTCTTTTTTCAGCTTATGCCCACTGAGTTTTATCTCACCATGCACTACTGTGAAGACCTTGGCTCCTTCATTGCTTCCTCATGGGTATGGGAAGGCTGCTTTTAGGTCCTCCCAGGACCACTTCCTCTCCATGCTGAAGAATTTGGGTTTGTTCATCTCTTCCTCATAAAACAAATGCTCTAGCCTCTGATCATCTTGCTTGGCCCTCTGCTGAAGTTACTCCACTTTTCTCATGCCTTGAAGGACCCAAGGATGTGTTCTGACCGGATGTATTCTTTTAGATACAATCCAACAAGTGCGGAGTAGAAAAGTTCCCTGGTCTGGTGGCTGTACTTCTGCTAATTCAGCCCAGGATCACGCTGGCCATCCTTGCTCCTAGGGAACGTTGCTGGCTTGGATTTGGCCTGCTGTCTTGACAAGACCTGCAGGTCATTTTCAGTTGCTCCCCAGCCAGTCATGTATTACTCCCCTTAGCCTGTATTTTTTATTCCTTCTCAACTGTAGGACTTTGCACTTACCCATGTTGAATGCTGAAAGGTTCCTGTTCACCCATTCCTTGAGCATGTCTTCATACCCCTTTGTGGTAACCCTGCCCTCGGGCACATTGGCTGGTCTTCCCAATTTAATGGCTTCTGCAAACAATGTATAAAAGCGTATACAAGGAGAACTCCTGTTACTTTTTCTTAAAACCTGTACCAGCGTCATCATGCCTGCCATAAGTCATGCATTTGTTGAAGCAGTCAGGTTTTTTTTTTTTCCACCTTTTTCATATCAGTCATGATTTCTAAACTTATGATACTGTTGCTGGTTTCTTCTAGTGTACCCTTTTTTTGACATTTAAGTGTCCAAAGATGGATGCATTATTTCACCTGGAATGTTTTATGCCAGTGTCATATTTGCAAAATAAGCTTGACATATTCAGCTGTGAGCTGTAACTCCTTGGTCCTATTATATGTAACTTGCTACAAGCCAAATGCTTCCTATTGCGTATTTGATTATTGCTTCCTTTGAACTTGTCATGGTATTTATTGAATTACATCCTATTAGTTTTACACTGTTTGTCATCGTAAAATCTAAACTCTCCTCAAATAGTCTCTCAGTCTGTACTAATTTGTTGTCAAATGTGAAATTATTAAGTAGATGTACTCTCTGTTTTGTGATCTAAGACACTCCTTGTGATCTGACACTCCTTTTAAATATCAGTTAAAACTGGGCCCAGACAAATTCCTGGAAAAACTTGAAAAATCCACTCTATTGACAGTAGGTCATTGACCCAGCTATTTTGTATGGATCATATTGTTTTTTCAGAAAATCAATGAAAATTTCATGTGAGTAACAATATGCAGATGTAGGTTTTTTTTGCCAGGTGTGAACTCCATGAGAACAAGTGTGACTGAAGGCAATTCTGACTTTATTCCTCACTTAGAAGATACTGACTTTATTAGGGTGTAGTGGAAAGCAGGGGCAGAAGACTCAATAAGATCTGAGAGCTGATCTTAGAATTGTGGAGGGGATGGGGATGACACTTGGACTGTTAATAGGCTGTGCTTTATAATACTGGATATTTGTGCTGCGGAATCGTCAGCAGTGTCTGCTTTGAGTATTTGTCACCTGTAGCTTGGCCCAAAACCTCTGAAATATATGGGACTCCTTTTTGAGTTCTCACCATGTCTTTACGTTCTCTTTTGAAAGTTTGAAGCTCACCAATACTTCTTACTTATCTTCTACAACACTGAAGGAATAGAATCTGGCCTTTATCCCCAAAAACCAGCAGAAACATGACAGACAATGTGCAGAAATGTAAAAGTGAATAGCTTTTTTTTTTTTCTGAAAAAGTGAACATTGAAACTGCAAGTAATAATAGTTAAAATAAAAGTCCTTCTCCAGTGTAATTTTTATCTTCTATTAGTGTGAAATGCTATTTTGGGTTTATCATAAAGCATATGCAGTTTGTAATATTTCTGATATAACTAATTGTCCTCTTGACTGTGTTGCCATTTTTTTTATGGAACGTGAATTTGGAACACATGAAATGCAGGAGGAATACTGTAATAATGTGTATAGTATAGAAATTCATAATTCCTTTAACTGACCCTCAAAAGATATGATGCCATCATTTGGTAATGCTCTATTTTATGATAATAATAATTTAGACTGATGCAAATATTACCATGTTAAATTCTTTTACAGTCTTTTTACAACATTTTAAATATGTCTTTTTATTTAGGGTATTCTCTTGGTTTATGATATCACCAATGGCCAGAGTTTTGAAAATTTGGAAGACTGGTATAATGTGGTAAAAAAAGTGAATGAAGAGTCAGAGACACAGCCACTTGTGGCCTTGGTTGGAAATAAAAGTAAGTTACTCATATTTACGTGTTAATTGAAGTACTCTGGATGTGGTTTTCTATTAAAGAAATGACATAAGATGTATATATTTAGCAAAATGTAACTAAATACCACCTTGTGTGTTTTTGCTGTGTACAGATGACGTATTTGGGTACACTTCAGGATTATGGCTCTGGGCAGATAGGTTATGTTATGGGACTTGCTGCATCATACTTTGCCTAGCCTGCAGCCTCTCTCCCTGTGTCCTCTTTGCTGGGAGAGCAGCACACAGGAGCAGAGAGATCACTTGCCTGTGTTTATATTTGAGAGGGCCCCAGGATACAGCCATGGCATGTGTCTGCAGTGGAGAACTGGGGAGCATTTCTGGATGTAGTAAAAGGTATATTTCATGGTTCTGTATGTTAAGAGACTTCTGGATTAACTCCTGGTGTTTGTTTAAAAAACTACACTGTGCATTAGGCATAATACTTAGGAGTTGCTTAGCAGACTTTTTTTAATGTTCTCTGTAGTTGTGCACATCAGGTGACTTACTTTGTGTTGTTTTGGGATTTTTTAACCTCCTTTTTGTGATCACTTAAGTCTGATATAATGGTTTTCTTCTGACCACCAAAATATGTCACTTCATATAATCATCACTTAGTTTCCTAATTAGATGGATTGAAAATTTCCCCATTTCCAACTAAAAAATCTTACATTAACATCCTTATTAGCATATCTAATGTCTTGATCCTGACTTTTTTACCCTTTTTTTCTGTTGAAGATGATAAAAGCAACATATAAAGATTTTAGAAACAAAGTGGCAGAAGCAGATATGTAATTTTTAGACAGTATAAATACATTTATTTGAACAATAGAAAAATATTTCATTTTTTTTCACTTTCCAAATAATTTGTTTCTGTTACAGTGACCATGTCATGAACAAACCTGAGAAAAGGACCTTATACAGGATGTTAGAATTGTTTTAAATCATTTGAAAACAATGTAGAGACAACACTTTCACTCAGACCCATTTATTGTAGTATTGCTACAGTGATGCTGTAACATTTTATGACACTAATTATGAAAGACTAATCTCCTGTGAAGAAAACAGACAGTCTTAGAGTTACAATATATAAATAGCACTTCTGAAAGTATAACACTGACAGTGTTGTACTCTAGCAGACCAGAGTCAATAATACAGATTCTATTGAAATTCAAATGAAAAATATTTTTCACTGGTTTCTATTTTGAAATTGGACTTACTAGCTGGAGTTTTGCAAATTTTACGAACTTTTTGCAGTAAGATACACTGTAACATAGCATAAAAATATTCCTTTGCTGAACTGGCACAATAGATGTAGAAAATGATACATTGGTTTTGATTTGGAGGCTTTTTTTTCTGTTTTTTTTCCCCATATACATGCCCACAAATCTTCAATATCTAAGTGTTTCCTTGGGAGCATCTGGAAATAGAATCTGGGTTCCTAGGTGAATTTTCAGATAAAGGCTGACACTAGTGAAAGGGCTTTCATTTTATGAAAACAGCAGCTGAAGGAACTGTGCTTGTGTCTTGTTTTCCTTCAGAAGCTGTGTGTAAAGAAAAGCAGCAAAATACTGATTTCATGTGATGCTAAGGATGTTTGTTGCTGTTGCACATATTGAGCATGCAGGGGATACTGTTTACAGAAGGGTTTTTTTGCTTTATTTTTATTTCAGCATGATAAAAATCAGACTTTGAAAGTATATTGCTTTTCTGAATTCTGTATTAGGATAAGAATATCTAGGAGGGCTTCCACCCCAATACTAAAAAATTAATAGTCTGTGAGAGGAAGCTGTAGTCAGGTTCTTGTTGTTACATATGTAGAAAACAAGGTGTTTACATAGAAGCATGGTGTTGACTCTCACCTATTATGAAGAGAAAAAACTACTGGTACTAACAAATTATTTAGGAGGACTCTGTTCAACTTCTTTAGTTAATAAGTGATAAAGCACTCATAAGAAATGCAAGAGCAATAATAGGTTAAGAGCCAGGAAAAGCCATTTGATGAATTGATGAACTTACTTGACGTCATGCATCATTCAGGAGAAATACTCTAGTGAGTGTTTTGTGTCTCAGGATTGTACTTGTTTTTTTTGAGCTGTACATGTCTTTTAGGAAAATATCCAGGTAAAGTCACTGAAGGACTAGAAATGTCAATATCCATAGGCAAGTTATTCTAACACTTAACTTTCTTTCTGATAAAAGCTTTAAAATTTGCCAAGAATGCAATTATTTTCATTCATAGCAACTGCAAAGCTTTGGGCTACTCTTTAGATACCTTGATAAGAATTTTGAAGCTCAGCCTCTGTTTTAAAACTTTGGCTTAAAGTTAGTTACTTAACTTGGGCTGTCCTTTGTCTGTTTTCTCCTACTAATACTGTTTGAAATACATGTATTTTTTCCATTTTGAGGGAGATGTACCTGGATTCTCTCTAGGAATAAAGCTATAGCTTGAAAGAAAACAAAAATACTTTTCTACACAATATGATATGGAAAGCTGTACACTTGAATGCTATTAAATGAAAATAATTTCCCTGGATAATTTTGTCATTGAAAGCAAATTATTTGATACATAGCAGTATATGGTGCGTAATTGTTCACTACTGTTAAGTCATGTGGTTTTATAATTAATGTATCAGCGCTTTCTAGTATCAATTTGTAGTCATTCTGTTCAATATTGAGTTTGTAGGGATTTCTCTAGTATTCCATAGAACTTGAGGCAATTGTCAAGTGCTGATTTAAATTAAACAGTGCTTGTTTTCACTGGTCTGGTTTATTGTACATTGCAATAGATTAGCAGCGTGAACACGGTAAGCTGCTGCTTCTGTTTAAAGCATGGTAATTAACTTTAGAATGGTGTCAAGCTATTAAAATGTCCTGTTGTGTTTGTAAGAAGTTAAGATTTACTCATGAAACATATGAAAGGTAATTTCTACTTAAAAAACTCCAGTCAGTTCATTCAGTTGCTGGTATCTCATCCATCAGAGATTTATTTGAAAATAGTAGAACAGTATGAACTGACACCTAAATTCTGGAATTCTGGACTTTCCCACCTGTCTTTTTTATTGTCTTTTCTTTTTTCCTTTTTTTTTTTGGTTGGTTGGTTTTGGGTTTTCCTTTTTTTATTCTTCTTCCTTTTGTTTGTTTGTTTGTTTGTTTGCTTGTTAATCAGTAGTAGCTAAAATGAAGGACTATAATTGCCCACTAATTTATTAAAAACAATTGGGAAAGCAAGAGCTTCAGAGATGCAGATCTCTGTTCTAAAACCAGTACTTTATTTACGTTGTCTGGGTTCCTTCTGGGTGCTTAGTTTCAGTTTTCATTCTTTTTTCCTTCCTGTACCTTTTTTCTTTTTTTCCATAGCCTGTATACACATTTGTCAGAGTAGAAAACTGATGTAAATCAAGATCTTGCCCAGACCAGCTTTCTGCACCTATGTGCAATTATCAATCGTCTTTCCACAGATTTTTGTCTGTGTGTTTGGTGAACAACAGAAGGAATTATAAAATTTAATGTAGAACTATTTCTGCCTATTTATTATAAGTCATAAGATCTTAATAATCCTGAACTTTACAGCTGCTGTTGAATCTTAAATTTAACTTTCCTAGTAATTTACGTTGTGTTATTTTATTCTTATTAATTACAAAGTATATTTGAAGTGTGCTTATATTTGTGTTGCTGGTACCATTTTGTGCTGCTAATCGGGGGGTAAACCTTACTGTTAATTTTAACTTCTGTGTTAGAGTTTTTATGCAATAACGCAAAACTTTTGTATATATGTTGCTGTCAAATACTTTGATTTGTGTGGTATAAATGAAGCTATAGTTATCAAGTGAATGAATTTTGTTTTGTGCACTTAGGATCTTTGCTTAAATTAGGTATTGGTAAAGTTCAGTGATCACAATGGATGTTCTAGTCATTAAGTGTGAATTAGAGAGAGTTTACCATGTTTTATATGATTGATGTGTTTTCTTCCTTTCTACCTTGACTGCTTTATATATTTTCTTCCGCGCTAATCTGTAAGCAGTCTCCTCAAGTGTCATACCAGCATTTTCAGTGGATATATGGTAAACAAAAATTAACCCAGGTTGCATGGGAGCTATACTCATTTTGATTTATAGCTACCAAGATGGTCTTAGGGCAGTGGTTATCTGTAGCTTATATAGGGGGTAGGAATTATCAGGTACCGGTGTATAGTGGCTAGATGAATGATTTCTGTTCTTAGAGATATTAACCAGATCCACTCCTCAATAAAGACTAATAACTCAGATTTTTAAACAATCTTCATGACAGATGAGGGCACAGAGTAGAATGCATCAACACTAATTAAGAATGTTGACCATTTGTTCTTCTTAGCCATGATTAATTGATCTTGGAGTGCTATCTCAGAACAGGAAGTGGTATGCTGTTACATTGTGAAGTTTAAAGGTTACATTTTAGTGTACCCTTTAACTTGCCCTTACCTACAACGTAAAATGTTTTTACCTATCTTATCTGAGCATAGAAAGAAACATTTTCCAGCCTAGATACAAATTAACATTTGGTGTATCATGTACTATTGTGAGTCTGGCTGGTCCTGAAACTTGCCCAGTCTGCTTTTTGATTCTGTTGCTGCATTATATAGTCTCCTCCGTTGTACTTAGAAGATTTCTTCATTAATACTCACTTTGAAAATCTGTTTTATTTAAATTCAGAGCTATGCATTCATTCTCTTGTACCTCCCAACCTCCCCCAGTTTTCTGTTCTTGTTTCCTGTGGGCTTGCCCTTTTAAGGTCCTTCACCTGTAATTAAGACAAGTGTTGAGCAGCTGATGCAAAGACCCCTGTTTTTAGAGTCTTATGCCTGATTAAATGAAAGTTTCTGTATGCCTGACAGCAGGTCACCTGAGCCTTAGACATGCTCTTGGGATTGGAGGGTAAACTACTTACATGCAGAGACTCCCTTAAAAAGAAAACCTTGTCCTGTGCAACTCATTTGAATAAATGTAGAATGATACCCTGTTTTAAAAAATATGTATAGAATGTTTGTCTCAACCAGCTTGTAAGATTAATAGAAAATTGCAGTCTTATGGATTTATTTGTTTCAATGGTTAGGAAACTTTATTAAAAATTACTTTTAGCAAGAAACTTAAATTAATGGAAGGGAAAACCACAGGTGAAAATGATGTTTTATTCACTGTAATATTGTATATCCAACCCTGTGACTCACTGTGCTCTGTATTACTTTGGGAGTGGAAGCAACCTAGAAGTGCACACATTTTTGAGTGAGAAAATTACCTTGCCTGTCTGAGAAAGCCTCTATCTTGCAAGATTTTGATCCTGAATCATGCTTAGCTTAACATTAATAGAGCTGGGTACCAAGAGATCTGTTTAATTATATCTGTTAAACTGCCATGTGGACAAGTCTGCTAAACTGTGATTAGTAGACAGAGCTTGAGTCTCAAGTGCTGTTCTTTGTAAAGGATCTGAGCTCACAGAACATTACACAGAACAAAAAAAGGAAGTTTTATTGCTCTTGTGTAGTATTTACCTTGCCATATTGTATTTCTGTAAGGGAAAACACCTGGCAGGAAAGATTACAAGGATCTGTGCATATGTATTCCATTCTGGCCCCAGTCTTCATGTGACTTGCTGCGATAAATGTGTCTGTTGCAAAGGGTTGCAAATCAGCCCATGTTTTACTTTGAGCCTTCTTTCAGAACCCTTCACAAAATGATCTCTTGGATGAGAAGGCAGTGGATGCAGAAGCTGATAAGTAACCTGGTTAAAGGCAAGGTTTTAGACTTCTGGACTTGTTAGAGTGCTGCAGCTGTTACTGAAGCATGTATACAGTATATTTTTTGATGGTGAATCCTTTCTCTAATGCTGCTCAAAAGATAATTAATAATCCTTACCAAATGCCTGTATTAAGTCCAGATAGTATTAGTTAGTAGTGAGCTTGCTTTTTCATTTGTGTTCTGCTGCAGTCTGGGATTCATTACGGAGTTGAAGCTGAACAATATACACAAGTTGCACACAGAAGATATGTTACTGTTGTACTTCTTGTCTGAGTTTGACATTTGTACAGCTAGACAGAGCCCTACCATAAAAGATGTAGTTCTATGAAAATCAATGAATTTGCATTCATTTGAACCAGGGCAGTTTAGATCTGTGCAAACTATTTGCAGAAAATAATGTTTTCTCATTTGGGTATACAGTGCTTTAACAAGAAAGTGAGAATAGTCACAAACTATTCCAACTAATAAACAGTTCTTATTCTACACTTTTTTATTTTAGTGACAATGAATAAACTGGTTTATTCTTCCTACATGTAAAATCTTGAGGCTGCACTTGAGGTTTTTGTTTTATGCACTTGAGTTTTGCCTGCTATGACTAACCAAGAACCACAACCAAGTTCAAGGACCTGGTAGACAGTTGTTAGTGTAGTTGGAACTCAAACACCAGTGCTGCAGAAGTGCCAGTAAATAATATATTCTCATTCGCTAACAGTTATGCTTAAATTGAGAAAAACCTGTAGAGATGTCATTGAAAAATGCAAATAGAAGTAAACTGTTTAAATACAAAGGTTAGAACAGTATATGTATCATATTTTTATAATAATACACAAATGAAATGCTGAGAGATCTCTTACTGTTTCCATGGATTTTGTCTGTGGTTTATTTAGCAATGTAGACATACGCCCAATAAAAAAGATGCAGCATAAACTATAGTTCAGGCTGAATGTGCTTCTGTTTTTGGTTTAGGTAGAAATGTTTTTTCTGGCTGCGTCCTTCATACTTAGGTCTTCTTACAACAAATGGAAAGCCCTTAATTGTACCTAAGGGAATAGTTAATCTATGGTGGACATATGGTGGACAAAAGCTGAGTCTAGTAAATGAAAAAATTATAAACAGAAAATGTGTGAATGTCTGCACAGTCTGAGAGTCATGGGAGATATTGGGCTGTTGGATTGGAGCTTATTTTAGGTTAATTTGCTATTCTTTTCAATTAGTATATTAATAGAAGTCAGTGGAGCATAATATACATAGTTTTAAAAAGCAGTCCAATTCATGCCTGTTTTATTGGATTGAAAAAAAAAAGATCTGTTTTTAAAACAGGGTAGAATTTCTTTTCTTTGCCAGTTGTCCTGGTCCTACCTTTGCCACATGACATAAATGCAATTTTGATTTTGTTAGCGGAGGGATACTGTCTGAAATTTTTAAAAGTTATAGCATTTGATTGGGAGTAGTTAATCAGTATTAACCCTGAGCAGCTCTTGGGCTTTATGGATTCAAGCATTATATGTGGTTGCACTGCTCCAGCAAAAGGTTAAGTATTAATGGAAAATGTTCACAGCTCTTTTACTCAAAGAAAACATGTTACTTGTAAGTTTTCTTTTGATTTTACTTTTGCAGTTACATTGAATGTCTTCATTCATTTAGCCATCCATAAAGCAAATATTGTTGCACATGCAGTGGATAATAAGTCTTTTTAGGACTACTTGTGTGGTATGTCACAGATCATTAACTGCAAGTAACCACCTGACTTGAGGGAAGTCTGGAAGCATCATTACAGTGAAGTAAGCTTTTATTTCTGTATCACTGCAGCACATTGATTTGTAGGAATGTCTCCATTAGCTACTGTGGAAATATATTCTCATATATTATTATTGAAGGAAGTTGATGAGAGAGGATAACCAAATTTCGAGTGTGAATAGGGCATTAGTATTAGGATTTGGCACAAAATGGAGGAAAAGACAAATGCTATTGTAGCATTATTTTCTACTTAAAAGCTAGATAAGTCAGTAAACTAATCTTTTTTTAAAGCTTCAGAGTTTAAGAGTCAGACTGATAAATATAGTAACAGTTGTACAGTGTTTATGTGTACTGTGCAACTTCAACTGAAATGCATGTAGTAGTTAAATATATTTAATACTTTGTATGGGTAGAAAGTGTGGAAGAGAAATTTATTCCTAATCAACAAGGAAAACTTCAGCTTTTTCTGCTGATTTCAATGAACCAAAAAAAAAAAAAAATTAGGACTTCTGTTGGAAGTAAGAAGTTATTATTCCAGTTCAATTTAGAGAATAAGGGATAGTCTATGCTAATATGAGGAATAATCATAATGGATAACCTTCACTCTCTTCGTGGTATAGTATGAATGATGTGCACGCAGATTTAAGGAAGAAGAAAAATTCAGGGAATGCATTGTATGTATATTTTTATATTGTGTAATTGTCAGGACATCTTCATGTTTATTGGGGTTTTGCAAGAGAAGTGGAAATTAATGGTACCATTTCAAGTTTAGCCCACAGTTACAGCTCCATTCCTGAGACATTGTGGGTTTATGATACCCGTTTCAGTACAGGAACAAGTGTGTTCTGCTAAATGTGTGGCTTTTTTGATAGAGTTTTAAGCATATTAACCACTTATGGTTATGAGTTCTTTATTGTTCCAGTATTTGAGAAGGTATGTCTTGATGAGGTACCAACTGTGCTTCAGTTTCTTTCTGCATTCTACTTTGGTGTATTTTATAGATCCTGTTTTTTTGAGGGGAAAAATGGTATTTGAAAAAAAATAAAGATATGTCATTACTTATGTATGTGTAATATGAGACTGTGAAAATGTTACCATGGGCATAACTGCTAAGCCAATATCAAACAGATCACTGAGATAAGCCTGTTAGCTAAATGCAGAGACTATTGTTCTTATTTACACTCTGTGCTTCCAGCCTTTGTGGTTCAGAGGATAACTTCGAAATATGCTTTGCTTTGAAGGAGAGATCTAAGACTTAGCATCAAATTCAGATAAAAATCAATTAAGATTTACTGAAATCTTATTTACTTATCTTAGTGAAAAAGGAGAATGGAGTACAATGATAATGAATGGTAAATTAGTAATCTAATTTATTTATTTAAAATAAGGTTTTAAAAGAGGAGGCCTTTATGTACATTGCACATAGGTTCCATTTCAAAAATACTGAGTTGTCTATGAAATTTTCATGACATATTTTTGCTTTTTAACTCTATTTTTTTTCCAGAAGTAGTGCTTAAGATAAAAAATTTTGTTGTTTATATGGGTGTAAATTTAGAGCATGTTTAGTGAGCTACTCCAAGCGTACTCTGGAGTTTTCATGCTAGCCCCTAGTTTTTAATATTATTCTAGATTCCATATACTGTGGGGGCTTTCGTTGGTTGTAAATATTGTCCAATACGTTTACCTAATTATGTGTGATAATAGGAATATATCATACTGGTATAATATTAGTATGTGATAGTAGAATTCATTAATGTTTTGAAATATGTGTACAGAAAGAGGAATAACATCAACTCTTTCTGACTTTGACTGGAAGACTCACTCATACCTAGGTCATACCTTTTAAAAACTGCCATCAGGACTGTTTGTTTCATATGCTAAACAAAAAGTAATTCAAAAAAAGCTACAGCCTAAATAGTTGAATTGAACACACAGAACAGTAAAATGTCTTGGGAAAGGCTTGCTTTGGAAAAATGCAGGGATACAATCATGATGTGTATTTAGGACAACTTTAAATTATTGGATTTTGCAACCAAGCTTTCTTTTTGGTGATAGATAATTTTACATGAAGGCTGGAAAACCCATGATTTGTACTGATGGCACACCTTTGATACTGTGGACAGAAAGTGAGACCTCAGTTCCTAAAACCTTACTTTATACATTTACAGGAGACTTTGGAAAGTAATTTGGTGCAAGCATGCAGAAGAAAGCAGTGTGTAGGTGTTGTTTGCCATGCTGTTAAGTGGAACTGTTTCAAAAATATTTTTATGTTCTGCTCATTACGTAGGAAATTGTGGCATTTTGGAGTCTACTTCTTAATCTCCCTTCAAAAGCGTTATGGAAAGGCTTGACATATTTTGTTTTGGATATGCCACTGCAATGTCTTATGGGATGTGCATTTTTATGCTTGTGCTGATTTGAAAGCAAAACCAGTGAAAGACTCCAAGTCAGAAACACAATTTAATAAGAGGAAAATAAAAGAAAGTAAAATAAAATAAATGCAATAGTACAAAAAAACCCCACTGACAGAGTCAGAATACAACCTGACACCCTGTTAGGGTGGTAGTAGCAGTCCAGATGAGATGGTCTTGTCAAAGCAGTGATCCTGTAGAAAGGTCTGGTAGCTCTTGTCTCCTCTGGAAGTCCAGTGGATAAAAGTTGCCTGTGCTGTCCCAAACCCTGGATTTATCCAGGTGGGAATGCTTGGCTCCTCCCCCTGGGCGGAGCATCTCCCAATGGGCTGATCTCATTCTATGAGTCATGCAGTGGGTCCTTGATGGCCCATTAAACAGAGATAACTCCCGGAGGAAGTTATCTATGAGTCATGTGGCAAGGCATTGTTAGGCTCGTTAACAGAAGATAAGGAAAACACTGCCCCACCTTGGCTCCAATGGCTCATGGGGATAGAATACATACCTTGGGCACAATTTTACATGGTAACCTAGGACAATGCTTCTCTTCATTCTCCTACAGGCTTTGCTCCTGATGCTATGGGTAGAAAGGCTGGTTTAGTTTTTGTTTTATTTTTCCTGTTATATCTTTCATGATGTAGAGAGTCTGCCTTCCTTTTAGGTATGATAGGACATAGTGAGAGTAATGCACCATGGATACTGTCCAACTGGCAAATCTAAACATGGGAGAAAATAACAGTGTAAGACAAGGAAAAAAAATCCCTCTCACAAGGCACCATACTGATCTTTCTGAATCAAACTGCTTGGTTCTCTTGGTTGGAAATTTTTTTTAAGGAGTCAGTTTTGTATGGAAAAATCAATCTTTTTGAGCAGAAAAAGTAATTTTCCGTGTAATAAAAGAGCCCTAGTAGTGTTGGCTGACAGTTCTGAGCTAGTTCAGCTGTAGAGAATTTCCAGAGTTTTTGAGTTTAATTCATTGTTTAATTGTAAGTATACTGTTGTGGTAGTTTATTTTAATAACATTACCCTGTGTACTTTTAGATGCTGGAGAAAAGAAGCCTAGTCTGGTTGTATTGTAATTCTGGGATGTTGAAAAAGGTTCAGTGTGAAGAGTACTGACAGTTCTTTCCCAGTAATATTCAGTACTGCTTTAAAGAAAATTTTTAGAAAGCACTATATGAAGCAGTTCTAAAATCTTTTATTTTTTAAGTTGTCTCAAGCTGCACAGTAGAAGTAAAGGAAACAATATAAGGAAAGAATAAAGAGCAGTCATTGTAAAGATCTCTATTGCCAGCTAATATACTGCCTAATTAATAATTTAGCAATTTTATTGGGCTGGCTTCTTAAAGTACATGTGTTAAGATGACCTGCTTTTACACTGTAAGTTTTGCAGTTTTATTTTGGGAATGCTGTATACAAAAGTTTATTAGAGAATGGTTACTGGTCTAGTTGTATGTTTCAGTGGTTGATCACTACGGCAATAATGCTGGTTTCTGAGCACAGCCAGCACTTTTTCCAGCTGCTTTATAGTGATATCTTGAAGCTTAAAATGTAATCTATATGGGTAAGCCACAAAAGCCACTATATATTAAAGCAGACTCTGACAGTAAATCAAAATTGAACAGCTGGCAACACTACTAAAGTCATAAACTTATTTATTAAAAAAACTAAACAGAAGAATTATATTAAAAAGAGAGGAATATATTCTACAGACCAGTGGATATAGCTTAAAACCTGGAAAGTGCTGCAGATTAAGGGCCCAATTTATGAACATCTGTTTTGGCAGTTTCTGTGAGATTCTCATGTTCTTTACAATAAAAGTGTGAAACATGTTTTTTCCCCCATACTAATCATGCTTTTCTGCAGTTCATAAAACTTGCATTGAACCTTATGCAACTGGGCATGTCTGCTTTACACACTTGCAGAATAATTACTATTCATGAAAGAGTACTATAGCAACGTCACAATCCCACCATATACACTTACCCTCACTTGTTCCAAGCAGTCTCATTGCCTTCAAAAGCACTGAAATAAGCCTTCAGTTTCCTTCATATTTTTAAGCTTAGAGCATGGCAACAAACTAATAATGGAAGCAGGACGCTAGAGAGCAATATGGACAGAAAAATATCTTGTACATTGTTTCTCTAAAGTTGAAGCATACTTACAGATCCACTGTTTTTGTCTTTCACAGTCACCAAAACAACTGTTAACTCCCCTTATTTCTTAATTTTGAAATAAATGATCATAGATTATTTTAATTGTGATGTTTACAAGGAATAGTACCCTACTCTTTATGTCATATCGACAGATATGTCAGGATAAGCTTTAAAATCTGATCTGCTTTGAGAGGGAACTGAAAAATCATAAGTTTAAAACTGAGTGTCTAATTCCATTGTCAGTGGTACTGTTTGGCTTTTGTCATTAGTGTGACCAAGTTTTGTTTCAGAGATTTTAGCCACAAGCCTTATTTCATAATCAGGCTTGGTCTGCATAGCACAGGTCATAGTATTTTGTTCTCTACCACTTGCTTCATGTCCAGTGATTCAGACTGAACTAGAGCAGATCATTTTGAAAGGCTGTCAGTTTTTCTCTGGAGCAGTACAGACTGCTAACATCCTAAGCCCTGCTGCCATTAGTAAACAAGGTCTGGTTCTTGGCAAAGTCTGTGATTAGGAAACCAATGTGTAGAAGGACTACTGAGCAAACATGCAATAAAACCACTTTCCTTGTCCTCAACAGATCATATTGCTATATTGATGGAAGTGGTTACTTTTCATTTGAATGCTTTCTTTTAATTTGAATTTGATTACTTTCACTGTGTTATGCCTTATTTATTAGGTTGCAAAACCACATGCTTTTGTAGTTTGTTTAATCTGAGGAGAATACTTCCAACTAAGAATTCTCAGGACAGGAAAATTTCTCTGAACCTTTTGGGAGCTACCTTCTCATACATTTAGGCTCGTACTAACAGTAGAGAGAAGAAGGGATATCTGATATTCTTTGGACAATGAAATGTCTTATAGCAAGGCATTTTCTGTTTCTATGCCACCACTTTGGAATATTTTATAGCATGGGTGAATCTCTGTCATGTTGGTAGTATGTATCCATATCTGAAGTTGCTTGGCCAATTTTTTCTCCAGCTCACTTGTGGAATATTGAGAAACTGTATATTTCAGCAAAACATATATTGGTCACTGATAGTTCCTTCTGTCTTTCCATCGAGTGATACTCTTATAATTAGTTTATTTGTAGTGCTGAGGACAGTATTATTAGGAAATAAAACAAAAAGTGACTTATATTCATTTCACCGTTGTAGAAATTAAGTTTCTTTTCTTCTCTAATACAAAGCATGTGAATTGGTGCACTCAAAATAATTTTATCTGCAAGTGGTATACAGTATATTAATGTCAGTTCACAAAGCATGGGGTTTTTTTTAATAGAAGAGTCAGGAACATGAATGCTGTATTTGCTCTAGCATTGTGTTTACCTATGGTGAATTGTTATTTTCTGCTTTTCATTAGTTAAAGTGCACAAGTGTAATTTATATGCACCTGCATAAAACGTTTCATTTGTGACTGGGGTTTCATTTGCTTGACTTGATTTGTACCCTGTATTTACCCAGGAACTAACCTAACAGAAATCATGGCTTTGTATCATCAAAGACAATATCCCAGAGGATATTGTCCCAGAGGAAAACCCGGAAGGGATCCAGGTTGCAATATTTTTTATTTGACCTGAATAGAATGTTCTGGATTTCTGGTTTTGATTAGCTCAGATTTTCATATTTATAGTGAGCTTCTTGTATATATGGGTAGACAAGGGAGGCAAAAAAAATTACTGCATCACTGTAATTTGCCATCTGTGCCTATCTCTGTTAGGTTCTGCTATCCAGGCTGGATAACTTGTTTCTCTTCTTCCAGTTTTTCATCTTCTTCATACTCTTTACACCTTTCCCCTTGTGCTTGGTGCAAAGGGAATGCTCTTAATGTTGTTGGTTTTCTTTTCATCCATAGATGACCAGGAAATGTTGCTTCATCAGCCCAATATAGCAGGGTTTTGGTTCTCTTCTCTTCTCTTCTCTTCTCTTCTCTTCTCTTCTCTTCTCTTCTCTTCTCTTCTCTTCTCTTCTCTTCTCTTCTCTTCTCTTCTCTTCTCTTCTCTTCTCTTCTCTTCTCTTCTCTTCTCTTCTCCCCTCTCTTCTCACTTATTCTTCGAATAAACTTGATGGATGAACTACGAAATTCTTTTGATTTAAGTGGTAGCTCTGCTAGTGTACTAAAGAAGATTTCTTTTGGAGCTGTTACAGTCTACAGGGTCCATAATCCACATGAATTAATGTGGCATTTCCATCATAATCCTATGAATTTTCTGCCATAGAGCTGCTTTTATGTTTTTTATAAGAACCTTAGTAGAATAGACCTTTAAATATGTGTTGATATCTAGAATTGTTATATTGTCATTGCGTGCTTTTATACTTAACATGTACAAGTAGAAATAAACTGTGGCATTTTTATTCTTTCTGTGGGTTTTTTGTTAGAATTTAGTATTTAGTGTTGTGTAATTATTAAGTAATTAGGTAAAGAAGTAATTTATTAAGTAATTAGGCCAAGAAGGCAGAATTTTTGTGAGTATGTTGGTGCTTAAAAATATAGACTGCTGTCTGGTGGAGTTTTGGAATGGGCTTAAACCATTGCCTAATTACCCAGTAGTTGCTTTGGTACTTTAAAAAGTGCCCCTGGGAATGCCTGCTTTCATCCTTCAGTTTCTCAGTACCATTGCAAATGTGACTCTAAATGTTTAATTCTTCCAAGAAGATATATAAGTGCAGGGGAAATTCAATTCTGTTGATAACCAAACCAGTAAATATATAGTAATATTAAGAACTAATGAGCTAGTTCTGACTTGAGTGTCTGAGTTTTTTGTGTTTATAAGTGAATTTTTGAATAACATCGGAACCTGTGAAGCCACTTCATTCTGGAATTAATTTTAGGATTGGTCTGAGGGAAAAGCGTAGTAGACATCACAATTCTATTGTATTTTCAAAATACAATTTAGTTTTATTTTGGAAGATGTTTCTGAAGAAATATAGAGTTAACTTCTCTTTAGCTAATAAAATCCCTTGAATGTGTTGTGCACTTAGTGTAGGGAAACTTAATTTGTGTGTTTACTCTACCTCACTTCTTGTTCTGGAATTCTTTTCCCTAGCATCAGCACAGCTGCATCATCCATTTCCACAATCCTTTTAACCTCCACTTTTAATTAAAAAAAAATTAAATCAGATGCTGTTTAAAGCTTCCCATTTAGTTTGGGAAAATAAAAGTTCACATCTAGCTTAGACGTGTGTGAACAGCTGTTAAAAGCCACAAGCAAAACGATACTTATAAAAGTGGTGGGGGAAATTTTAAGAGCAAACTGCCAGTTTGACTGTACTTTTCAATAACTCTTCACTTTCAGCCAAATGGTTTTAACAATAATTTTATTTGAAAAAAACCTTTTTTATAGAACCAGCAGCCCAAGCAGTTAGGCCAGTGGTAATGGGAGGCAAGTTGCCATTTCTCTTTAACTTTTTATGAAATTTTTCTTTGAATCTGAGGAAATTGCTCATTAGAGAGGTTGGAGGGGCTGATGTCCACCCATGCCCACCCACATGTAAGTACATCTGTCCCCATTTGATTCTAATGAGGGATCTTGTTCATTGAAATCCCCAGGTTCCAAGACTAAGCATAATACTTCCCTTGTGCCATATTTTGCAGGCATTATTAGTCCTGCTCATGAATTAAATATTTTGAGGTAATCATAGGATTTCTCTTTTTTAGTCCAGGTTACTAAATCTGATTAAAATCAGTTGGACAGAAACAAGCAGAGAGTTTATCAGATGTTGAATATTTAAGAGAAAGAGTCACAATTTGGGGTTGTGTTGGGGTTTCTACACTTGTTGAAATACCTTTAGTATCACTTTTGCTCCCAACAGTGTGGCCTGTGGTGTGCAGCTAAGTATCTTGTGTTCAAAGGTTTGGTGTGGCATTCATTTAACACATCTCTCTCTGCAATATGCCCTTGTTTGCTTTGCATGGGCAGCTGGTGAAGATGAGTTGTAAATTTTTTTAAAGTTACTTGGTCATTGTTTTCTCCTTATATGTCTGAGTATGTTGTGACTTCATATTATTAGAAAGCAAGAACTCAAAAAGCTTGTTTATCACTTCCAGTTTGTTGGATGTCTCATTTTTATGTTTAGTTTGAATTCCCTACAACTTTCCTACTGTCATTTCTGAAATGAAAAGAAGAAACAAGTAGGACAAGCAAAATGTCAAGTGCATGATTTCCTTCTAACACAATGTGTATCCCTTGTGCCAAACTGCAAAGCTCTGATAAGGCTGGGATTAGAATTTTGGATATGAATCTCAGAATTATCGAGAAGTGTGGAAAATTTAGGTGATCCCAGTTTACACAATTATGTGTAAATTGCTCCCAGGAGAGCAATTATGACCAGAGGAGTGAAAAAGCTTTTATATGAGGCAGGACAAAATAGATTGAGTTGTCTAGAAGTCAGAAAAAGACAAACAGGTGTATAAAATCATGAAAAGAGGGTGGAGAACAATTACATGGCATCTTTTTAATACAAACCCGAGGAAATCTCATGCCTTTTTATTAAGCAGCAAGCTTAAAATAAACAGATTAAATTAGTTTTTCACATTGTGAACAACTAAATTGTCGAAGTCCTATTTATTGTAGAATCCAGAAGTGCACATGGCTTCAGAAGGGAACCACAGAGACTTGTGAAGGTTTGGCCCACCAGTGGCTATAAAACATTTCAGCTGTGTTCCTGGCAACCTGGAGGTGGAGTGTCAGGCTGAGAAACTCAGGCTGCCTCAAAGTGGGGTGTGTATCAAGGAATGATCACTGTAGTTGTACTGCTTCTTATTTTCCTGCCTAAGTACCTGCTGCTGAATGCTCTTTAAGGGAAGTTGCTGGTATGGACTATGCCAGACCTTCAACTACTGGGTTTAAACAAAAACCCAAATTCACTCTCTTGAGCAGTTACAACTTCTTCTCCCCAACTCCAAGGTCCAAAAACCACTCTCGGACAGTGAACAAAACACCTCCACACATCCTTGCAATTTTGACCTCAGTGCCTTGGCTTGTGTAGCTATATTTATGTGTATTACTTTGTAGCTGGTTGTTGGAACAGTGCAGTGAGAGAATGTGATCTGGATTCTCGTGGTTGCTCCACAGTCTTACATATTTTTCAATACAATTGTCTTTGGATAAAGTAATTAAGAAGTCTAGGGGAAAAAGAGAAGTACGGAGTACTCAATAGACCCTTAATTAATTTTAGGCTTTCAAGGTCTTTCTTTAAGTATTTGCTCTTAACCAGTTCAACTGTGTGAATCTCACAGACTCTTCTGAAAACCCTGTTTCTTGCCTAGACTATGTTAAAAGAATTTGTGTTCTAAGTTCTAAGAATCTAACGTGTTGTTTAATATTATTAAAAACATATTATTAATATGTTTTAAATGGAATTTTGATGTCGACATAAATTTGTCTAAGAGTGGTCAGTGATGGCCTAAACAAATGTTTAACCATTAATTAAAAAAGTTTCTTTACTATCCTAATTCAGAACACTTCACCCATGGAAATTATGCCTGTGGAAATCCTCAATACATATTAGAAGAGGAGGAGTATTCTAAGTCACAAAGAAATTAGGTCATCAGCAGGGTTGTGCTAAAATTTTAGGCGGTATTATCTTGGCGTTATTTACAAGGGACTTGTTAACTTCTTGACGCAAATTCTCCTTCTCTTTTCCAAACCTAGCAAAGGAAGTACTACTGATCCTTGAGGACTCCAAACTATAAAAAGTAAATTGGATTTGTTTCACTGTTTGAGGTCATGACTGACCAAATAGTCTGGGAGAATACACTTTCAGCAACTAAGTTCTGCTTTAAGTTAGATATAGCTGATTTCTCTAAGTTAAACAAAAATGAAATTAAGCAGAAACTCTTAAAATCACCTTTGGTTTTAGGAAATTTTAGAAAATAAATGTTAAAAAGTTTACAAAAAGAAGTTCCAGCTGAACGCTAACTTACTTGCTTAATACTTTCAAAACAAAATGAATCCTGACAAAAACTTACAAGAGTGCATACATGTGTTCAAACTTAGCTGTTCTCAGTGATGTATTTCCCACAACACAGCCTGGTCTGAGGTGGTTTTGTGATTGACTTCACCCGCTTTTGTCATCTGCAGTCACGGTAGCACTGCACAGAGTGAATTCTGTTCACTAATCCAGCCTCAAATGAACAGAACAAAGAGGAGTTCTTCTCTGAATGAGCATGTGGGTTCCTTTTCTTCTGAAGTGGTGCTATCACACATGAGAAGCTTTGGAAGTGCTCAGCCAGTAGGCCAGGAAAAACCAGGACCATCCCTTTGATTTGAAATTACGGTAGCTTAAACTGCTAAAAGACCGATAATTTTTCTAACTGATTTCACCTTGCCTCCTCTGCTGAACCATCTACTTTCTTGATGAAAGTCTTTTTGGTGTGAGGTTGGTTTGGTTAATTTTTTTTTCTTTTCTGTTTGTGTGAGAGAAAAACGAATAGGTGGAATTGGATTGCTTTGCATAGCCAGATAGCGGGGTTAGCTCTGAGAAGAATATGGGCCCTGATTTGTAACAAAATAAAGTACTTTTCTTATTCCCTTGGTTCCTTTATGCATTATATAGCTTTTAAAGTACTGGACAAGGTTGTTAATGATTTTTGTTCAGTCTCTTATAGCTAGCCTGATAACTTGGTTCCTTCTGCTCATCTGAGACTGGTTAATACAGTAAAGTTGCAATATTAGTATAATCCATCTTAGTGTGTCCACTATTTGATGTTTTAAATTTTTTTGGGAAAAGGCTTTTGTAGCTTTTCCTCAAGATCTGAGTCAATAATAGCTTTCTGTTAAGCTAATGAAGTTCTGGACCACATCTTTACGTCATGATAGAAATTTTTGTCAGGGAGGAATGAGCTATAAGCTCACTCTGCTTGGAGGCAAGAGCAGTTCTTCAAGACAATGATGAACCAACTGATGTATTGATTAAAATCCAGGTGGGTTTTTTTTGCCTGGATGACTAGATTGTGACAATGAAATACGTGAGTTGGCAAATGTGTAAGAGGTTTGTACTGTTTCTATTTCTACTGTCTGCTTTAAAATCATCATATTGTTAAGAATAAATAGTTTGAATTCAGTTCTTTGTAGTCTTTGAAAGGCTGTGGCTCAGTTTAAGAATTAGCTGATAAATTTACTATCATTGATGTGAATGTGCTTGGGTTTAATTTCTCCTTTTGTAGTTATTTGAAGTATGTGAAGTATATTTATTTATTTATTTAATATAGTATTTATTTACTAAGCAGCCTCACTTTTTTTCTTATAAAAAGTCATTTAATATAAAGTTCAGTTGCACTATTAATTTTTTAACTGCCAGTTGAAATCAGTTTGGCTTAGTAATAATTAGTTACAAAAGCTCCCAAATGGAAAAAAAACTGGGCTGCTGTTAAACAGGATTTGATACACATGGAACAGTTAAGCAGTAATAAATTGCCTAGTAACTGAGTAATTTCTCTCAGATATGTGCCAATCTTGTCTCTACATTGAAAAATTTTGGAAGAAGAACTGATGTTTGAAATTGCTTAATGCTGGAGGTTTATTGTAATAACAGTAATACTGACTTGGCCTGATCTTTGAACATTTAAGGCTTGCTTTCATATCCCAGTGAATGATTTCACATTCATTTATAATTTTTGTTGTGGGAGAGTTCCCAGAGGGGTATGTAGGAGAAGCACTGTCTCCAACTCCTTATTACATCTGCTGGAACCACAAAGAAATCAGGCATGGAAGGGCCCTGGAGCTGACCTGGCTTGGCTCTGGTAGGGACAAGTAACTCAGAGTATTGGATAAAAGCATCATACTGTAGAGGACAGCCAAACATAGCTGTTGGCCTGAAATCAACACAAGTATATACCTGTGGAAAGAGACTGTGTAGATGGATGCAGCAGTAGTCATCAAGAATGGGTCAAGCTGGCATGGGTCCTCTGAGGAATTGTTATTTATTAGGTAAATGCTTTTTATAGAAGTAAGTTTGGTGTTAATAGTTCATTTCCATGGCTTCATGAAATATATTACTCTGAGATATGTTCCTATGCATTATTTGGAAAACATTGTTTAGGAATTGCTAGGTAAGGATAAGACTTTTTGCTTGATGTTTCAGTATGTCCAGATTTACTGGTGTTTTGGAAGAAAGTACTTGTCCAACTGTACTGAGTCTGGAAGGGGCTGTATAATGTTTGAATTATAGGCAGAACTGGAAATTGGTTCCAAGATTTTGTAGGTGTTAGGTGGGGCGAGGGCAGATAGAATTAGTTTTGATTGGTGTCTATAGCTACAGACTGCATCTTGTATCTTAATAAATAGATATCTGCCTTTAATAATATGAAAAAATTAGTTTTTCATATGCAGTAATGAGACTGTTAACTTGCCAGCCCTTTTCAATGCTCAGAAGGAATTCAGTCCTTGCAAGCTTAAGGAAGCTGCAGTTCCACAGTTGCTTGGCCTTGTGGTGAAGCCCATTTACAGTTTGAAGTTAGCACCGCTGCTCCACGGGAAATCGGCTCTGAGACTTGATCTGGGTTAAACAGAGCAGTCAAAAAGAAATGGCTATTTTTAACATGGATCAGCTCACTGAGCTTCCTAAGCTCACAGGAGTTGCATGGCCTCCTTAAGTAGGTGAGGAGAGAATAGTTACACTGTGGAGTGAAGGTGGGGATGAAGAGCCAGGAATGGGACAGGTGAGACTTCCCAAACTTTGGTGCTGGCATCAGTAGGTCTTGAAACTGTGGCTGCAGAAGGAGACAGATGTGAAGGCAGGATGTAAGAAATGTTGTGTAAATTTTCACAAAGATCCCAAGACCCTGAGTTTATGAAATTATAGTGAGCTTTGTATTTTATGCCTGTCAATCCTGTAAATCTTCGTGAATTTTAGAATGATATCATTTAGTAGTCCTCTTAGTACTTAACTGATGATGACTATACCTTGTCCTGGTATTGATAAATTTAGTGATGATGTAGTAGAAACATGAAAATCAGAGAAAATATTTGAAAGAGGTGAAGAAAGGCTGATCCACCCATGGCTTGTGGATATATCGGACTAGCACCATCTTCTGAATGTTTAGTACATTGCAACTTCATGTCTTCAATAGTGCACTAAAGAACACTTAAAATAATACTCATTCAACTTAGAATTCCAGAAATTACATTACTATAATATCTTTTTTACACTCTGTTGACCTTATGGAATTTTAAATTCAAGCAAAACAATATCTCTGCTTGGATTAGCAGAAAAATAGGCTTTTTTTTTTACCCTTTTTAACCTCTGTCCTAAAACATACCTTTAATAATACAAAAAGGAAATTTATTTTTGAAAAAAGCCATTGGGATCAGGAGTTTGTCACTAGTAGCTCAGCTAAATCAACATAAGCATTTTTTTAAAACTTTCATTAATCCTGATAAAAATAGTTTTATGTTGAATCAGAAAAGTTTCTTTTTTTTTTTTCTGTCAGCAACTCTTATTTTAAAGTGCTGGGGCAGTCACTGAAGTTCATTACAGGGAACTTTGGAAACTGCTATCAAACCCAGTAATGTCTAATCTAGAGAGAAATGTGGTTTCTGAAGGTAGGCATATAGAAATGAATTTGTCTGTAGGAGTGCATATGAACATTTAAAAATATATTGCAGCCATTTCAGTGCTAAAAATACTCTTAAAAGATTATGAATCAAATATTTCTGTGTTTCTTATATGTTGCTTTATAAAGGTAGTCTTACACTGGTGAGTGAAAATCTTCATTCTAAGTGGTATAACTTTTTTCTTGTTGGTATTGCTAATATGTTGGCAATTAGAAAATGATGTCTCACTTGAAACTTGATTTTTTTCTATGTGGTTTTTTTTCTGTGCTTAATTACTGTGTTTATGAAGGATGCTGGATCCAAAAAGTAAAATACCATATGTATTACTTACTAAAGAGAGAAAGTTTTAAGAATGTGAGAAGAAATGCTGCAGCTAGAGTTTCAGAGATACAAAAGAATTATTACATATTTTCATGCTCTGTATTTGGGTAATGGTTCTTCATTAACAGAACTTTGGTTTCTCAGAGATGGTCACATGAATTCTCTTGCTGCATAATTTATAATTTCATTAAACATATTCTTGTCTAATGTCGTGTTTTAGCCTGTGGGGGTTGGAATTTATCTACATGGTCTTGGGCATTGGGTTTCTGTGAACATAGCTTATTTTTCTTTGCTTTGCTTTCCCAGCATCATTCAGTAAACATTTTCAACTGGGTTCCTGTCCTGTGCTGGTCACTGTGCCTGCCCTGTGATTTTTACAATTTAACTAATAAAGCAAGAAAAATTTCAGCTGGGTGTGTTCTCCTGTCCTAGGTTTTTTTGCATTTCTCCTTGTGTCTAGGAAATAGCTACTCATAAAGATGTTTGAGTTTAGATTACCACCTTTATCTTAACTTAATAACTTAAATTTCTCATTTGCACAAAGATTAGGAAGCCTGAACACAAGTGTAAAAGAAGATGAGAGATGATTTAGTGGACAAAGCAGTAAATTGATGGCTCAATGAAAATTTCCTGTGATCTTAGCAAGGCATTAGATTTATCTTCTCATATGTGTTTCTTTTTTCTTTGCAAAAACAAGAATGGTATTTGCCTAATTTACTGGGAAACCAAT
The DNA here is from genome assembly GCA_910950805.1 of Acrocephalus scirpaceus scirpaceus. Classification (NCBI taxonomy): domain Eukaryota; kingdom Metazoa; phylum Chordata; class Aves; order Passeriformes; family Sylviidae; genus Acrocephalus; species Acrocephalus scirpaceus. The sequence continues at coordinate 31,541,728 of OU383778.1, forward strand.
TAATCAGTAAATGATCCATTACTAATTGTAAAGGGTTTGTAAATTGGCACTAGGGCCATGTAAGAATCTGACAGACTGGATAAAAAACAACAGTGAACAAAGTGTCTTCTCTCCAGGAGGAGCTTGTAATCTTAGGATATGTTTCCTATGTGGAAAGTAAAAACTAATTAACCAAAGGTGTGAAATTAGAGAACATTAAAGTCTTGTGAGATGATACTTCTGAGAGAGTAGCATTAGTTTGCTGAAGCCAGGCTGTTCATTCTCCATACCAGAATGCACAAAACTGTTTCATGTTCTTTCATTCACAGCCTCACTTGATTTTTTTAAGCTTAACCTAAGGATGTGTTTGTTTAGGTCTGTACACTGTACACAGTAAACAGAGATATGTCATAAAGTCATCTGCACAGAGATGTGTGCACCATGTCTAAACTCCTTGTGCCTCAATTAATGCCTTCTGAGTTCACTGTCTGCTGCCTCAATAGATCTTCAGTGTACTTAGCCACTTGAGTTGCAGGGTGGGGAAAAAACAGTCAACAATGCCTTTCATCCACCTCTCTTGCTTTCTGTGGCCTTATGATACCCTTTCAAAAAGAAAAAAAGTAGAGTAGTTCCAGTTGTGTTTTAATCCTAAAATAAGGTGACTCAAATTTGTATTAGTTTAATAATATAATCTTTATTGAATGCTTGTTTTCAAAAATTAGGAGTAGGGATAAGTGGTACAGGTACCTAACAGAAGGGATCGGGTTCCAGCTGTCAGTGTAGTCTTAGTCTGTTCATCAAATGAGAAATGGTTGCAAGAATTTCTGCCAAGAATTTATTAAAAATGAAAATGGGAAATTTCTAGCTGGGAAAAAAAAATTCTTATTTTCACTTTATCTGTCTTTTCAAGCTGTGTAAGCCAGTCATCTGCCATCTTAGTTTTGAAAAGAAACTTGGGTGTATTGTTTTTTTCGTTTATAAGAAATTTTACTTTTGTATGAAAAAATGCATGCTGTATGTATTTGCAAAGGTTAACATCATCTTAAAAATGACCTGCCATCTACCAGACATTAAACATGCTTGTTATTAGGCAAGAATGCTGTCTGGTGTCCTCTTTAGTTAGCTGCACTTGGTGTGCTGAGATGCAGGCATTTACTTCTGGCTGCTCTTCTTGTTTTCTGTTGAAACGTATTTTAAATCTTGCAGGTGTTAACCTCATTAGCCTAAGATGCTCAAGAACCACTATAGTTTAGAGCTTTAGGAGAAGTGCTGTAATTGTTTATTATTTACCAGTATTTTAAAGTCTCATTTAAGAAGATATTTTTTTTTTTTTGTAAAAAGAAATTAATGTAATAACTGCAGCTACTTTCATAAATGCCCATCAGGGAACTTGTCATGGTAAACACATTCTTTTTATTATTTCCTGTGGTAGAACAAACTATCAGCCTCATCAATTTGATTTTAATGTGAGAAATATTCTTATTCCAAGAAGCTCAGATTTTGTGTCTTTGTATGGAAACCAGGAAAACCTCATTCACAGGCATGATGTCTTTCTGTTTTTAACCAGAGGACCTAGGAATTGTTCACCTTTCCTTTCCCATATTAGGCATACATTTTCATGTCTTGTGTCTGTAGGAATTTGTCTTTTGGAAGGCACTCAGATCATAGATTTGTCATTTAGAAAGCTGTATTTTTCTTTATTGTAGTTGAGAAGCATATTTGCTGATAGTTCTATTTTTTTTAGAGGAGGAAGTGTTACAGTGTTTTGTGTAAATTACAAGAGTTTTTAAGCTATCATTTTTTTGCTTTCTGAAACCAGTGATTTCCTGTTGTAGCTGGAAATGCTAAGCGTAGTTTTTTAAGTATTAAAGTGCAGCACCAGCTATTATTCTGCCTTAGCAAGTCTTCTAATACAACATTTGATTTGTTACTATGTCCTCATAGGAAAGCATCAGCAATAGAACGTACATGACAGTGAGAAAGTAAACACATGCTTGCAATCAAATTAATGTATTTCATCTGTCTTCAATTAATAACAATCTGTCATGCTATCTATCTGAGAAGTGGCATAAACAGTTTATTTTGTGTTTGGAATAACTTCCTGGAGGTAGTTAATGTGACATGTAGTTTGTCTGACATGAGTATAACCAGATCAACACTCTAGATGTTTTCTTGATAACCTAAAAAAATTACTGAGAAAATCTGTACTGGAACTGTATTTATATTTCATTTTGAGCTTCCTTAAATCAGAGTAGGGGCATAGTTTTCAGGACTTCCATGAAAGAGTTTTCTTTTCTTGGCAGTTATACAAGTTTAGTGTGAGAAAAAGATTGAAAGTATTAACAGAAAATTAACTATGAAAAGCTGCAGTTTGCACTCTGACATTTGGGATTGAATATTTGAGAATGTGTGCTGTAGTAATTTAGAAGTACCAAATCAAAATAGATTTTCAAAAAGCTTGCTGATACACAAAGTCTGGTAGTGCTGCAGACCTGGTGCAGTTCATTGGCAAATTAAGTTATTGATATTTCTGTATAAATCTGGTTATATTGGGTAATAATGATTAGATATTAGATTTTTTTTTATTTACAAAGAAAGAACCTTTGTATCTAAACAGAAAATGAAAGTGCAGTTGCTTGAAGTTCTAAGTAACCTATTGAAATACTCCTTAAAATCTAGGACATAATGAAATAGCTTCATGTTTTAGTGGGAAAGCAGTAGATTGCTGGTAAGCTGTGCAATAAAAAACTAGGGAGGGCTTTTTTTGTTGCCATTTTTTAAATTTCACTTTTTTCTTTGGATTGATGGTAAAATTAGGATTAAAACCAGGTAATATTGCTTATGGCAGAAGATGCTTGAAAGGGGGTTCCTTCTGGCCAGAGCAGTGGGCCATGCTAAGCTATTCTCTGTTGACATGCTACGAGACAGAGGTCTGATAAACTGGAAAGTAAATCATGTTGCCTAGAATGTTGTCAGTGTTCAGCTTGATTTCTGGTTTATGTTTTAAAATAATAGTGAGTATTTGGCACCTCTTGGAGAAATCTCTCTTTTAATTCCCTTTTTCGTACACGTTTCCTTACTCATGGAGGAAGCAGAACTGTCACGTTCTGGAATTAAACTGACTGTACTTGTTGAGTAGCATGTACTGCATGAGGACAGTGCTGTATAACAATATTATTGTCCTCAGTCTGCTAGGTTTTCAGGTGCCCAAGCTAGCTTTGTTCTTAAGGAATCAGTCAGAAATTATACCAAAAAATAGGATGAAAAAGACATTGTCGTATACAGACTCCTTTTTTTATGACCCTGGAGTATTTTTAGAAGAGAAAATGTGTACATAATTTTAAGCACATGTAAATCAAATTAATAAATTATTAAAGCATTTTACTTGTCATGTCTGTGTGGGCTAATCGTGATAGCTCATTATTTAAACATTATGTAATTGTATACCTTGTGTGCACAGCTGCAAATACTTTGCAGAAAGATTTATATTTCATTTCTCACAGCATACTATAAAAGAATATATTTTTGTGTGGTACCTTAAATTAATAAAGATGTTTACTCATAACTTTAAAACTACTCTTAGTTATATTGAAATATGAGATAGCTATAATATGTAAGATAACTAAAAAAACAGAAAGTTATAACTTCATTTATGTATTACTACCAGTTTTAATGGAAAATACTGTTATCAATTAAAAAAAAGTTCATATTAAAGAGAACTGCCCCTTTGCAATGGAATCCGTTGCAGTTTTTACAATTCAAGGTCTGAAAGCAAAAGATTGTCTGATTTGGGTGGAGAGGCATCACAACTGAAACTTCAAACTGTCTCTCATATTTCTTTCCATACGTATGGTTTAGAAAGTAGATAGGTTATCACTGGTATAATCATTGAAAACAGCTTACAGTTTGCAAGTGTAATCTCACAATCCAGGGGACGTGTTAACAAACTATTTAACACTCAGACTTGCTTCACATGCATTATACTCAGTTGTCCATTCTATCCTCAGCAATTACTGTCACTGGTTTCTCAGCTGCTTGGAAGTACCTGTACAAGTTACATTTTTGTATTTCTTCCAGAATTACCTGAAAGGGAGATTCATGCAAAATGGATGTTTTCCTACTTAAAAAACCCCTTTAATTTTACATGGAGCTCTTCTCCTGTGATGTTATGAAAGAAGAGACTGGCAGTCCTGGGGGAAAGAGAGATAAATGAAATGAGTAGCAGCCTTTACACTTTGCACAAATGACGCTCTGTTGTATTTTTAGAGTATGTGCAGTTATTTGCTTATATGGTTTTGAAAGAATATAAAACCAGAACATTCATCATTCTTCTAACTGATTATATATGTTTTAAAGTACTTCTGGCTTTGTCTTTGTACCAGTAATATTGGGTAAATTGTTACATGTATTTTATTATTGCCTTAATTTTAAGACAATACAATTCTGGGATTTGATATCACACTTTATTCCTCACAGAAAACTCTGGTGAGCTTATTATATTGGTCCTAGCTCCTGAATTTTAAAGAAGCAGTTGAGTTAGTGTTTAAGCTGCTACACCAGATGTGGCGTAGTGGAATGGAAATGATAGTCTGTACATGGTAGTGCTGTGTGGATCATTGCAGACCATTTTTTAACTTATGGAATGATGCAAACAGCTAAATAGTGGAAGGGAAAAAAATTGACATTTATTTATTTACCATTAGTGGTTTCAGAGTCAAAAGCAACAGAATTATTCAATCAAGATGGAATTGCTGTTGAATGGCTGGATGTGGGTAGATTGTAAAGCACTCATTTGTGTTTTATCTAGTACTTTTTAAGGTTTTTCCATTCTCTTGCCACAGCCCAATAAACTAAAATTTCACTGACTTACTCTTAATTTTTCCAGTAAATTCATACAGACTTTCGACTTTGAAGAACAATTTATGCTCTCTTGAGTGTTTCTTCAGAATTTTTTAATCATAGGATGGATATTTTGCCTTGCAGTATTTAAAGTATGGTTTCCTTTTCCATTTTGATTTAGCACTAAACATGAGATTTTTCACTGCAAATAATTGATGTAAAATAGCAATTTGAAAGGGTAATTATCCTTTTATAGATCACCTGAAGATGTAACCTAATCAAACCTCTCTGGTTATAACTTTAAATTACTATTTTGTCCTTATCTTCTTTGAAATGTCACTTGCTCTCCACAGAGATGGCCATGGTAGTGTTAACATCTTTTCCCTTACCTAAATTCTGCAGTGTTGTTCTTACCTGCTTTTTACTGTTTTTTTGGTTTTTTTTGTTTTTTTTTTTTCCTCAGCTGGTTTTGGCTGGGATAGAGTTGGTTTTCTTCCAAGAAGTCTTCAGGAATGCCTTAGAGGGAGTATCCTTGGGATTTCTGTGGGAGTTCAATACTTTTCTCCTAGATTCTGCTTTTTCTTTTCACCTCATTAGATCTCTGTTTAATCTGACTTATAGATCAAAATGGAAATCCCTGGAATTCATGAGAAGCAAGCATTTTTAGTAAGTCTTACCTACTTTTGCTACAGCAAATGTTGATCTATGCTTGTTCAGTCTTTAAGAGGAGATTTTCACTTGGATCTGTTTGCCTTGCTGAGAGCTGTGTCTGAATTCCCAAAGTTTCTAATCTGTTTTTGTTGTTATGGTATCTTTATGGGATACCTGTACATACAGATGTGTACTGTTATGGATCTTGCTAGTGTAACTGAAATGACTCTTCATACTAGAAAAGCTTATAGATGAATGTTTCCTTATTTTAGAGAATAAACAAAATGGGCTCTTCAGAGGATAAGCAAGGCAATGGAGATAAATTTTGAAGAATATCTAGAAGCCATGTGTTTTTTATAGTTGTCACTTGAGGCTTTTAGTGTGTATTTCAGGAGTAAAAATAAGCAAAACTGCAACAGCCTATATCGTGGATGCCTTTTCTTTGAAAGGGACTTTCAATATACTTTGGAGGCTGATGAGCCCCCTTTTTCTGTCATCATCAGGCTAGTCAGGGGAACAATACCATGACCTATATCTCCCTCTTTTTCCCCTATTGTTCATGATGTCCCTCTGCTTCTCCTGATATAAGCTTTCATGTAGTTTATTTAAGTATTCCATTTAATGCAAATATATTAAGTGGTTCCATTCTAGCCAGGGAATTAACAATGTACTCCTTTGACATTTTAACTATTGCTTTGGTAATTTATACTTTTAACTGCCCTTTCTGCCTGTTGATCCCATTTTTAAGACGTTTAGAATTTTTGAAATAATAGATCAAAGAAATACCCTCACTGCATTCTCCAAAGTTTACACATCTTGGCCTTGCCTTAGCTTTTCATGATCAGAAAACATATTTTAATGCAGATAGGAGAGTTTGTGTTCAAGCCCTCAACGGAAAGTACTGGTTTGTAACACTTATGTAGAGAGTCACTGTTTGCAAACAGTTAAATCTCTTTTTATGTTCCAAACTTGTGTCTTGTGTCCTTTTGTCTCCTTTATACATCCCATTGTGAACCTCTAGCCATCAGTTTATATTCTCCTTGGTAAAAATGAAGCTATTAATTTTGCCCTGCTGTTGCCCTCTTTCTCATTCCCTAAAGATGAGGAGGATGGCTGTACCATCTGGCACGTAAACTTCACTTTGGGCCTTTCTCTAAATGTTTGTGTTTGATGTGTGTCCAAATCTTGCAGATTCCTTCTCTGAGACCTTTGTTAGATACGGCCTAGCATAGCCATTACCAGAGTTAAAATGTTCTCATTTTGTATCTAAATTTCAGCAATTCCTTTTTCTTGGCCGTTGGTATGTTATCTAGTAATTTTAGAATATTCTGCAAGATCATTTTCCTGGTTTATAAAATCAAACTATATTTATGTATCTTAGTTGCTTTCTTTCTATCCAAAACTTATTTGTCTTTGCTGTTAAACTTTTCGTGGCTTAAGTGCATTCTCATGTCATTCTTCATCCCAAGATACCTATTCCTGCTGTTAATTGGCTCATCATATGAGCCCACATTGGCCAGCTGTTAGTTTTCTTTCTATAAAGTCCCTGCATTCCTTATAAACGTCTTTTTTAGAAAATCATTTTTCTCCTCCAAAGCTCGCCTTAAAGTCGTTTTGCTGTGATGTCTAAATAAAGGCTGGACAAGACTTATCTCCTGGTGTGCTAAGAATTCTGCCTGTTGAGCTGACCAATGTCAGATGTTAAAGAAAAAGGACTTGGAGGGTAACTGTTCACTGTCTTTAGCTGATCTTCAGTAACTCTCTGATTATGCCCTTGGCCTGTGGGCAGTGCAAAGGAATTGGACTTAGGATCATTGCCCTTCCTTGACTTCAAACTGCTGTTTTGGATAGTTAAATATTTATTAACACTTGAAACTCTTCTTGTACTAAAAATGTGCCCTTTTTCACCAAGAGCTAACATAAGATGAATCACCTGGCATTTTCTCTGAATGCACACATGGACGGTCACCTGGCAGTTCCCTGGCATGACACTGCCTGTGCAGTTAAGAGCAGACAGCCTGAAATTCGGGAGGCAGAAAGTGAAGTACTTGTGACTGGGGAGAAGGATTGAGAAGTATACAAAGTTTGAAAACATAGTTACATCTTGATTTTTCACTTTCAGACTTTTTGTTTCTATGATCTTTGTGCTTAATTTCTTATCTATAGTAAAATATATACTGCACTGACCATATATTGTTATTCATGTTTCTTCACTGAAAATAAGAGGCATTTGAGGATATGATTTCCAATATCTCTGTGGCATTTTCTTCTTGGAAATTCATCAACCTTTTATCTTCCTGGTTTTTTTTGTACACTCTATTCTTTCCCTCCTGGGAAAGAGAGTTTGAGAGACATTATAACTAGTAAACTTGTTTTTATGCATTTATGTAACCATGCCGTGGTATTTTAAAGGAATATAGTGTAAATGCTGTCAATCTATTTATTTAGTTGTATTGTAATTGTGTATAGGTTTTTGGAGCTGAGGTATAATCAGAGAAATACAATGAGTGAAATCTGGAGGTGGGGTTAAAGTTCCTTTAAAAGTTCATGAAATGAAAATAAATAAAATACATTTTTATTTTTCCCAAAAGAGTAATCTCTCTGTTGTTTTTTCCAAGCTGCACTTAAAACTAATATGTGAAACATAAAAATAATAGTTAATAATGAAATGTTTTAGGCAGTATGCTGTATTTCATTCTTAAAGGCATTTCAAAAGAGTCTATCTTTTATTTTGGTAGTTCTTTTTCAGAGAAAAAAATTAAATGCATGACATTTTAACAAAATTGTTATTGACTTTGGTCTTTATTTTAGTAAATGTATTTGTTCTTCCCTTTTTAAATGAAACTTTATTATATAGTAGATGTTTAATATTATGGAAAAACTATACTAGAAACATTAGTGTTAATAGCTTAGTATTTTAGTCCTTCACAAATTAATGCCTGTGGTAACTGGATGATTTTAGGCCTGTTCTTAGAAACAAGGCCTTACTGATGTGCAAGGAACAGTATACGTGTCAAAAACTCCACATTAACCAAGGTAAGCAGTATAAATGGGGTGTAGGAATCCCCCATTAGGCTAAAAATCTCCAAGAGAAAATCTCCAGAGCCTACAAATTAAAGACCTCCAATATAATTTAAAAATAAAGCCTTTTATGTAGTAGGAGAGCATTTTTTCAGCTGATAATCAAATAACACTATTATACAGGCTTACTAGATTTGCAAATTTACAAGTTTTTACAAGTCAGTTGGGTCTCTTCCTCAGGAAATCAGTTGAATTTTTTTTCCTGTATTAACTCAAAGAGCCTGCTTGTCCTTAAATCCTTCTGAATATATTTGCCTTATAATTTGACTACATTGAGTCAACACCCTTATAGGAACTGTAATGCAATAAAAAAAAAGAGAAACTGTTCAATATAGTTTCCAATTACCTTAGGATCAGATTGGAGAAGCTGGAATGTACACAATAAAACCTGCACAAGACTTGAGTTCTCTGAGATTTTGGAAGCAACCAGTGCTTTTCAGCATAAAATACCATTTGAAAGCTTTACTCTACTTCCAGTGGTTGTAAAGTGACAAACATGAAAATATGTGTGTGTCTTGAAACGTGCATTTTACTTTTTAAAATTTTCTGAACCACACCTTTGTGGAATTGAACGCTTCATATGTAAGTAACTAAGCATTGCTGCTTTTACTCAGTTATTTTTTTATTATAGTGAATGTTTTTGCTTTGCCATGTTCTGCAATAAAATTCTTTGTAACTTATTTACATTTTTACTTCAGAAAAATATGTCGATTCAGATCTGCTTGGTGAATTTATTTTTTAAACTTTTCAGGTTACACTGGAATCCCCAATATGCATCTTGCTTGCAAACAGAATATAGAATATTAGTTCTGTCTTATTTTAGTATGTAGCTAGTAGTAGAGTTATTACAAAGTATTTGAGTGTATCCAGGAATAAATTTGTACTTTGAGATACAAATTTGTTGCATTTGGCCATAAAATTTTGATTGTGGTTTTATTTTAGTTTTGCAAATAAAATTAGTCTGATGTAATTCATTGCTTTTATTTTAGCAAATGATTATAGAGAGAAACTTGCATTTGCGTACACCTGTAAGGGAAAGTATTATATCTGATGTATTTCCAATGAATAATTTCTAAGGTGGGTAACTAAATGGGCTCCGGTGTAATAATTTTTCATTTCTTCAACTTACTTTTAGTTGACTTGGAGCATATTCGCACAGTGAAAGCTGACAAGCACCAGCGATTTTGTCAGGAAAACAATTGCAGTAGCCATTTTGTATCAGCCAAGACAGGAGATTCTGTAAGTAAGAAAAAACTTGCAGATGTCTGTTGGTTTTTTTCAAGATGCAGCAGTTTTATTATACTTCACATAACAAACTGTTGAGAACTCAGGGTACTGCAGGCCCTTTTTTGCCTCCCTTAGTTGCATGAAATGTAGATCTTTGTATGAGTGCGTATTATTAAATTACAGTGGTTTCTCATCTGATTTTCAATTTGAGGTACAGGTTTTAATGGAAATGGTCTGACTTATACATCAGCATGAGAACTGAGATCAGCTAAATCTCTGTTTGCTGTCAACCTGTAGTTAAATATATTTCTTCATTCCAGGCGGAGTCTCATCCATAGACTATCAATACAGAAATTTCCAATGATTGGTAAATAATGTGACAAGATCTTGTTGCAATAAAAGATTTTATTTCAAGTCCTGAGCCATGAGAGATATTCCCTTTGCAGGTCCATTGAAATTTGAGCATTCTGGCATTTGTACCAGATGCTTTGCAGAGTACATTTTGAACAATCTTTTGACTCTGAGCTAACTGGGTTATTTGTTTTAGTTGGAAGCTTATGAAAGAAAAAGTTCTTTTTCAGTTGACACTATCAGTCAAATTAAATCATATTGTATTGTTTTGCTTGATTTCTGTCTCATGCCTAATGAGTTTGTCATTCCCATAAAACAGTCTTGTATCTGTCTCCTTAATATTACTGTTGACAAGAAAGTTTATTTTTATGCTATTGAATAGTAAGACCATGCTCAAGTACATGGAATTATAGTCCACAAATGGAATCACTTGTTAAGGTCTTTGATGAATCTTGTGCAGTGAACTGCCTAATTTTGTAAGGTAATAGTTTTTTCAGTGAAGTCTAACAATACTGCAGTTACAAATGCAGTGAGTCCTGATTCTCTTTATAGTTTGTGTTAAGTCCTTGGCATATTTTTTTTTTAAAGTGTGATAATACAGACTTTTTATGTGAAAAACAGGAAAAAAATCATAGAACTACACTTAGTAAAATGTGCACCTGATAAAATGTATTCTTTTCTCAAGGGGACCACCAAAATCAGTTCGTTTTATAATTGATACATTTATCATTGCTAATTATGACAGAATCTTTATTGCAGCTAAGTCATTAATTACATCAACATACACTATATGTACTGATTGTACTTTTCATAGCTTACTGCTTAAAAACAAAAGTACATCTGAATATGCCTAGAAAACATTAAAAGGAAATCTCTGCCTAAATATCTACTAACAAAGTAGTTTCAATAGTTCATTTTTAGTTTCAGTATAAATTTGAAGTAGCCCTTTCACTGTTGCTGCACACTGATCATTCAGAAGATGGAGTGTTTATCATAGACAGTGATTTAAGAAGAGGCCATCCGTTGCTACTGTGACTATAGACTAGAGGAGTCTTACTCAGTTAAATGAGTTGTTTTGTTTATGTCAGATCTTTTAAACAGACTTATTTGCAAAAGATGATTTTGTATATATAGAAAATTCTGAAAGTCGTCTCAGGAGCAAAAAAATTTCATGAAAGATTTAGCAGAACTAAGTGTGTTACTGTCTATCAAATCACATGGCTGAAGCATTGCACTTGTGCTTGATGTTTTTTTGTACAGAGTGTCCTCAGGGCAGGTGATGTAGCTCAGAGCAGCTGAGAGCTTAATGTGCGCTAAGCTAGGTCTCTGAGCCTCAGAATCTCTGGTCAGTATGCCCTTTCTTGTTGTGTAGATGTTGGTAGAACAGATCAGTACTACTGCAGGGAATTGACAGAAAGAGCAGTTGTTTTGGAAGCTACCACACTTTTTTGGTTGTGCCACTAATTTATTTCTGGTTTCCATCTTGGGTGTTAGAAGAGATTGTGTAAATAGTATTTTTCTTAATTTTCACTGAAAATGACTGGGAGCATGTATATAGATCTCTTTTGTGTGTGTGGCAGCTACATGATGCAAACCAATATTTGTTAAGAATTTAGATGGTGAGCTCAGACAAACTGCTCTGCAGATAAAATATAACGTGTAGCTTGGCAATACAGTGTTCAGCAGCAGTACACACTTAAGCTGCTTCTCTTGAACATGACATATTCTTAAATCACATTTAAAATGCAGTTTTACCTAAACAGTAAGGTGGACTGTCTTGAGATGAATTAAAGGAATTATTTAAGACAGCATTGCCGCCCAGTATTATGTGTTAAACCATGTTCAAAGTCTAACTCTGCCAGGCTGCTGCTGCAGGCTGTGCAACATCCTGCTTGTTCCTAGATACTTCTCTTCAGTGTATGTTTTGTAAGATTCTTCAGAACTCTTTCATACTACTATTTTTTGGGCATATGTAGTAGAGATTTTGGTGATGTCTATGCACAGTTCTGTTATTCTCAGTTTCAGAAACCTACATCTCTTATTTCACAATACACTGGTAATACATTTTTGTGCTAAACTTTAGTGAATACCCTTATTCATATTTTATAGCACTGAGAGTAGTGTTTGAGAGGTGGGTTGTATGAAAGCTTGTTTAAACTTAGGTCTCTGGAGGCAGAGTAGAAGTGTTGCTTAACAATCCAGCATACTGTTCATTCCTTGTACCATTGTTGAGTTATTTTCTCAAATTTTTAAACAAAAATGAAAGTACCAGATGAGGTTATTTTCAGATCTGTTTTTCACAGGTCATAATTTTGTATATCATTGTTTACTGTTCAAGAATGGTTTGATATTTGAAAGTACCTCAAGGATGTCTGGTTTTAATCATTTAAATGCAATTTATTTTTTTTCCATAGGTCTTCCTGTGTTTTCAGAGAATTGCTGCTGACATACTCGGCATCAAATTAAACAAAGCAGAATTGGAACAATCACAGGTGATTTTCCACAAATACATGGGTATTTTTAGTATTTTATTTAGTATTAAAAGTGATCTTGTTGTGGATTTATAACTTCTTTAAATCAGTCTTCATCTGTTGTTCTGAAGATAATTATTAAATTTCACAACAGCTCTTTTGAAATATGGTAACTCCTTATTTATCCATCATGATTGACTGTGAAACAAGAAAAAACACGTTCAAAAATGAAGAAAAAACTTTAGTTCTAAGGATGTTTGTTTAAAAATAGTGCTTAAGATTAGTATAGAAATTAAATATGTATGTATATCATGGTAGCATTAGTGATAATATATGCATGGGTTTAAACTGAAAAATTCTTCTACAACCCAGTTTCAGAAACCTCAAAAAGAAAGATTATACTACTGAGGCAACCCTTTGTAATGACATTTGAGATTACAATTATTTAAATTTACTTAGTGAACCCAATTGTTGCTATTCTAGTGGTGTAATACCCTGGAACTGCTTTTCAATACCAGTGTTAAACAAGTACCACAAAATAAGTCAATAAATTGATTTAAAATAAATGTCTTATGTACAACTTGGTCATCTTCTTTTTGAAATATACAATAAATATGTAATTTCTGAAAGTGCTTTGCCACAGCAGTGTTTGCAATCTGTGTTGAAGTGGTTAGCTAGAAAACTGTATTGCAAACAGTAAAATTGTAAAATATACTTACAGAGTGTACTTAACAAGCAGATTAGTTTTAAAAAGCTGTAATTTAAAAGCAGAGAAATACTAAGTGTGTCTTTTAAATGTTCTTTTACTACTAAGGTACCATTCATCTATTATTTTGAGCTCTGTGGTTATTTGCCTATAAATTATTGAGTACATAGAGTTCTTCAATTTTTCTTTTGGTGTATAGCTAGCACTGGAATATCAGTCCTAGACCTCTCTGTGCTGTGGGTGGTGTAATTCAGGTGTAAGATTGTAGAAAGGTGTGCAGATACCTTAAAGGAAACAGTTATAGGATTACACAGAAAATTGTATCATTCTAAAGAAAGGGTCAGTTTTTAGGTTGTTTTTAAAGTAAGAAGCTCCATATAGCCCCAAGAGTACATAACTTTCTATGTCAAATTAGTATCAGATTTAAGTGAGCTTCCTTCTACTTAAGTATTGTAATTAGCTTTTAATTTTGTTGAGTAAAGGGTCAGACAAAGTTAATATTACACAAGTTGCATTAGCAATAGCCTATAAATAGTTAATTTGCATAAATTAAATACTGTGGCATACATTACTGTTGATGTGAATCCAGGCTCTAATTATCAAAAAAAAAAAAGGTAAAAATATCTCTGAAAAATCACTACCGCTGACAAAAAACAAAAGAAGAAACAAAACCAGTAAATGAATTTGGACAGGAAAGAACCTTCACTGTTGCCTTTCAGGCACAGCAGAAGTCACTATGTGGTGCAACACTGTGCATGTAGCTAAAGACTGTGAGCTGCTTAATTTGCAAAGTTCTGTTAATGGAGCATAATTTCAATCTGCTCCAAACAAGCAATAGCTCTTTGTTATCAGTAAAACCTTTGCTTCTTTTGAGAATGTTATTTTGAAGAGGCTGTGAGAGTTTCCCCAGTATAAGTCAGAAACCAATGAGAACTGTATTGGAATGTGTTAGCTGTATCTTAAGGCTCATTGATGTATGGAACCAAATACCCCATCAGTTCATAAGAGTAGAAAAGGGAAAGTCTCTACATAATCTAGAGAGTGAAAACCTGAATCTTTGTATATTCAGGAAGATAATTTCTCTTGAGAGAAATTCATTCATCTGCAGTAGAAAATCCTGATTGAAGTGATGTGTAGATGCTGTTTCCCAAAAGCATGGAGCTGGTCTCTTGGCTGGAAGGAGGTGGTGTTAGAGCACAATGTCATTATTAGGTTTCTGTTTTACCATAGACTTTTGTATGACAGGTGCAGATCCCTTTAGTGTGGTGGTGGTAGGAGTGTTTCCCTCTTCCATCTCTAAAATGGACACGTGTCTTCCTTAATTTATGGGACAATTATATGATGTGTGTTCCTTAAAACTTTTAGGCATTGAATACTCTAGCTTACTGGGCTATAAAATTAGATTGCTGGATAGACAGATGCTAGATAAATGCTATAAAGAATCCAATAAATACAGTACAATAGTAAATGTGACTCATACATAAAGTATACAAGTGTTGACTTGGATTTAATCTTTAAATAAGGAGTAAAAGCCATTGTAGGTTTTACAAATATGCACTATTTACACATGCGATTATATATTTGAGTTTTCCATATTTTGTGTAATGTGAGATTTCCTCATTCTGAAAACTGAGATGGTTCTTGCTTGAATCTGTTTGTCAGAGAACATCAGATATATTCATTCAATCTAGGCTATAACAAAATAGAAGATCAAATATTGAACTTGTGTAAAATACTATATGTGTATTTTTTATTGTCTAGTATTGAGAATATGCTTCAAAATTATTTCTGTCACTCAACTTTGTGCCTGAAGATCTTATTTCTTGTGTTTAGAGTCAGTTGTGATTGTTACAGTCTAAGATCCTAGATGTGATTCATAGGTGGATAGAAACAAGTAATAGGAATCCCAAACACATTATTTTAGCTTGTATGAATTTGCGAGGTTTGGCTCATGACTTCTGAGCTTTGATAACTGGCAGAACTGTGGAAGCTGTTGTGAAAAGTATGTGAAGTTCTTGGTCGCCTTCAAATTAGCAGCACAGCTTCTGTTAATTAACTGCAAGAACAAGTCTTAGAGATTGAATTATATTTACTCTGCATTGTTTCAGAAAACAGCTGCAGCAGTTTAAGATATTAATGCAGCCCAAGCTATTTGCTACTGCCCTTTTGTTGGAATGTATTGCTCCCACATAGGAATCAGAAAATGGGAGGTGATCATGGCCCCATCAGGGTGAAGTTGAGAAGCTTAGCCTAAAGTGCTGCTGAAAGTTGTTTTAAAGAGAAGCTGCCAGACTTTGTGCTGAAGTGGATGAGGTGCAAGTACACGTTACATTCCACCAGCTCTCCTTTGGCAGCAATGATCTCCAGCAGAGGAATAGGACAGACATTTGGGGGTGGTAAGTTTTTAAACTATCTCAGCTAGAGCTACTAAACCTTATCTGTTAACATGCTGAGATGACTGTTAATCAAACCTTTATTTGGACAAAACTGTGGTAAAACAAAGAACTAGATTACTCTTCATGTGTGACTGGAAAGTAGAGCATGTTTTTTGAAATGGAACAGTTCCAAAATAAGAAAATTGCAGATTCTGACTTATTTTCAGTCCTCAAAATACTCTCCCTTTTCAATTGCAAGGGTCTGATGAAATTTGAGGAAATAGCTCCTTTATTAATCAAATGTTTTTCTTTCTGTATTTTTTACTTTCAACCATAGTGTAAAAACTGCATGGCGTACAGTTTTGTTCCTTGGCATTGGCAAGAGCTAGCATTTTTGTAAGTGATGTGTAGTTTTCTCTCTAACTAAATGCCAGTTCAGCAGACCAGTGTGTGTGTGCCAGCTTTGTACAATAAAATGTTTGGCAAATAAGTCAGAACTGGAATACAGAGCACCTGGACCAAGAAAGGTTATTTCTCATTATTGACAGTGATTTGAACCGTGGCAATGATACTCTTGAGGAAGAATCTGATACAAAGAGGCCCAAGTTTTTAATTACCATGAAGTTAATAAAAGAAATGTTGCAATGATATTTTTTAACTCTTACTTGGGTGAAATTCCATTAGAAAATCCAAGTAATTTATGATCATCAGTTTTTTTGCTACAGTGTTCCTAAGCGTAGGTCACTAACCTGCCTGTGTTTACAGAATGGGATTTAGTCCAATGTTTGAGGAACAATTAATTGCCTACTGATTGCAGGACTTTTTTTTCTTTTTTTTTTTTGCCCCTCAGCCCCTAGTCAAAAGATTGGTATGAAGAAACTAGGTCCTGTGAGGTCAGATAATGCTGTTTAATGCTAAAACTCCTACTACTGCCCTACATAGGATTTGGCAACCTTTCTCTTGATAACATCAGGCCAGGAGTCCAGTAAATCATGAGTGTTGTCTACAAGATAAGATAATATGAGTGTGATCAATTAAGCTCAAGAAGAGTACTTCAGCAGCTAATAAATCCAGGTCCTTTACCAGCCTATTCAATTATTGTTGTTTGTTTGACATACAGGTTTTATTTACAGAGATAATCTTGAACATATACTGTTTATATATTCCTAATCCAGTTTATATATTGTTTCTTTTAAAATAATAGAATTTAATTAATTATTAATTCATTTTAACTTTGAAAATAAATTGTAGAAAAGTTGAAGTATTTAAGAAAAAAGATTAAACTGGTTTAGGGTATCTTTCATGGCAGACTTACCTCCTCTGCTGCTTCTTTGCTGAAATCATTCCATGAATTTCACTTCCCTTTGCATGAACCCTGTATTGACCATGTATTAATAATGAGAACCCTCTATCCATTACCTGTATTAATAATAAGAAAAATGTATTATTTGTTTGTCTTTAAGGGGAAAAATAGGAACCTTTTATTTCTAAATGAAGCAAAGAAAAATCAAAACTTACAGCATTTTGATACTAGGTTGTTAATTTGGTCACTGCTTTTGAATTATATATTTAGGTGTAGTGTGATGGTTAAGTAATGGAAAAGAGGCATGTGTATGGCTAATGCACTTGTTACAAGCTGATAATGCAGTATTTAAGTATCTTTGACTTAAAGGAGGAATAGGCCATTGTCATCTTTTCTTCCACTGAATTCTCTGCCTTTTTATTCTGTCCCTTCTCTAGCTTTAATACATTTTTGCTGATTGCATGTATGAGCCTTTTACTTAGGTGCTTTGAAAGGGCATGTCCTGGGAAAAGCAGCCCTGGTGCTGAGAGTGCTGCTTTCTACCAGATGTGTTGCTCTTATATCTGCCTAAGGCCTGAAAGTGCACTTTCATTTTGCTTCTGCATAATCTTATGTTATCCATTCATTCTTTTCAACTACTGATTAATCTCTCCATTGTTTTCCTTCTCTTTTCTTTTTACATTCTTCTCCTTGCCCTCTATCCATCATGTTGATACATGGTTAACAGAATGTTGTCAGGGCAGAACTAGTGAAATATCCTGAAGAAGATAACCAACATCATACTTCCAACTGTCAGAGCAAAGTCTGCTCAATGCAGTAGTTCAGGTATTGATGGAAAAAACTTGGTTTGTTTCTTTTTTGTATGCTGCATTGCTTTTACATGAAGTAACAACTGTTAAAGTAAGTTCTTTTGGAAGATTGTGTTTTGTATGTGTAAGTACTTGTAATACTCAACATATTATTTTGGAACTCTGTGTACAAGTAACTACATTGTGTTTCAAATTATTAGATAGTTTGTAGAAACTTTGAAATACTTCATATTACTGTACTCAGTGCTATACATTCAAAATATTACATAACTGTCTCAGGTGGAAATGAATTCAAAATTTGTCTCCTCATGTAAGAGAGAGCATCAGTCTTATCAAATGCTTTGTAAATAGAATGTGAATATTTGTTAGATCTATATTAGAGAATAAATATAGTATGCAGAGCTTCTTTTTATGTTAATGTAATCTTTAGCCTGTATGCCTATCAAAACTTTTTTAAAATATGGCTGTATTTAAAATTTGCTTTGAATTCTGTCCATATTTTCTGAAATGCTTAGAGTACAGACAAAAAGACAAACTTAGGTACAATTTCTAGTTACAGTTTAGGCAGTTATTATTAAAGAATGAATGGCACAACTTTTGCAAATAAATTCTGTTTTATTACTCTCATACAGAACAGTTTTCATGGAAATAAAACTGTATTCTGCTTTAGCAAAACAACTGTGTTCCTTTTGTAGTTTTGAGATAATCTACGAAGGTACTTGCCTCTGCTTAGCATGAATAAACCTAGAATTATGACGAGAATTAGCACCTGATAAGGCTTCCTGTAAGGTAGTGAAAAAAATGGTCTGTTTGTTATTTTTCCCTTTGTATGTTGTAAAAATCTCTTGAATGCTTTGCCAGCATGAAGTTTGTATTTTCTGATTGTTACTGTGTTTTCTTTTATGACAGAGGGTGGTGAAGGCAGATATAGTCAACTACAGTCAGGAGCCTGTGACAAGGACCGTTAACCCTCCCAGAAGCTCAATGTGTGCAGTTCAGTGACCACGCTGTTCTTCTCTGGTTTGATACCTTTGCAGTCCCTCTGCCTTGACACAGGCTCTGGGATTACCAGGAGCTTTGTTTTTACAGGGACCAGTGCAACAATGCAATTAGAGGTTTCAGGAACATGTTGCACCCCTGTCCATTAAAAAGCAGCAGGCAGTTTTTTGACTGGCTGAAATGCAGACATGAGACCACACACTTGAAAATTTAAGGTCTATATTATATTATGTTATATTTAAAGGAAACTGTATAACTGTGTTTATGTTTCCTCCTCTCTATTTGACTGATACCAGAATAAAAATGGATGAGGAAGCCCTGCATTCAAACTGCTTTTAAAGACATCACCGTGGAAGGGTATTTTGCCAAAGCGTTTTTAATTTTTTTTTTCTCCAGTTATTTGAACTAACACTCAGCAAAATGTTACTTGGAAAAGCTGTTGTTGGAATAATTTTAAACATGTAATATATATTTTATCTAGGGATAATTTTGAAAGTGTTCCATTAATATATATACACTTAGTTCAAAATGTATAAATTGTATCCAGTGAAAAACAGTGCTTGAAATAAAGCTGTTGTTATAAAAATAGTGACTTTTCTGAAGTCTCAAGTTGTCTCTATGATGCTCTGAAAAATGCTAGTGTTTTTGTGTATTTTTATTACCACATCAGCATTACTTTTTGTAGTAATAGATAGGCTTATATGTCTTTATGAATATGGATGAATCTCAGTCAACATTTTGGTTTGTAACTGATGAGTGATATATTCAACATGCATTAGAAACTGTTGATAGATCAATTAGCATCGGTCACTTTAAATAACTAACAGAATTACCTTTGGCCTGGTACTCGTTTCTTTCGAATTTAGAGTAAATGACAAATAAAAATCTGTGTGCTCTGTGATCTTCACACTTCTCCCCTGTTGCTTTTCTAGCAGTGCACACAGTTCTCTGCTGGCACATCTGAACAGAAAGCTAAGGAAAGAAAAAAATTAAGCCATCTCAATTCCCAAACTAGATATATTTTCCTGTTTAAACTCTAGAATGTGCATTCTAATAACTACAAGGAAACATTTGGAGATTCAAGAAGTAATGAGGCTATGAAGCTTGTATATCACAAGTGAAAATTATGAGGTTCTTAAAGTGCATGTTAGTATTAAGGTGTTCAAGCAAGTGCATATTAACTTGAACAATTAAACAATTAGTAGTTTAACAAAATAAACTGTTATGTTAAAAAAAGATGGCAGATGGCAAAAAATCCTATTTATTAGCTTAACACATAATTATATAACTCTGTGATATGACTTCAGTGTGTATTGTTTAGCATTCAGATGTGGGAAATTGTAAGAAGCTGAGATATTAAGAAATTATGCTACACTAAGGTAGGTGTGATTTGCAGTAAATTTTTTATTCTAGTCTGTATTCTTGCTCCTTCCCATGAGGTTCGTGTCCTACTGCATTGCTTTGCTGTATAGTTAACTGCAGCTGTAAGGACAACTCTCTTCCACTACCACCAGCTGAGAACTCTTTGAGGAGTTTTTCTTAAATAGCAATTCAGTTCACAAGTTTATGGCCTCCAAGACAGGTGGAAAGATTTTTTTAAATCCTTACATTTCTTGGTGTGTTTGTGGCCTCAGCTCTGCTCATATGTTCAAATATTGACAAGACTGCCCCCTCTGAGAAGCTGAGCCCAGCATGGCTCAGGTAGGTGGCTGTGGTCTTTCTCTAGTCCATGTGTATCATCTTCATAGCCCTGCTTCCCAAGTAATAAGTAGCATGGTCTTAAAAACCCAACTTCTTGGGTTTTTTAAGTTTTTTCCTTTTAAAAACTTCCGTAATTTTACTTTTCAAGAAAAAAAAAAAAAAAAAAAGCTTTTTCATAGCTTCATAGGCAGAGTCCACTATTATCTTGAATAATAAAAAATTTTTGCTTTTCGTTTTGGATATCCTGCAGTATACCTGTCCCAGTCCAAGCTGCTTTACAGATGGGTTTTATATCTTGGTCTCATCACATTTTTTTATTCTCAGTGCCTATTTTTCTAGCTGTCTTTGACTTGTACATCCTTTTGTATTTTATTCCTCTTGATCTTTTCACCAACTACTATGTTAAAGGCCTACGTCCTCTGAAGATATTTTTGTTTATGTTTCCAGACGGCCCTCATTCTTCCTTCCTAACATACATGTATATTATTTATGCTAACTAGGAATCTCCTCTCTTCTGTGCCCTCAGATCCTCCTTTTGCTGCCCCTCTTAACCTCCTCAGCTTTTTGTATTGTATACTGACTTCCACTCTGTCTGCTTTTGCCTCCCCTTCCTGCCCCATTGAGATCCATTACCTGTCCACCTTTTAATCCTTACAAATGAGCTTTGCTCTTTTTGCTCAGCCATGGGGACCCCACCTTGAGCCTTCAAATTCCAGCTGCAGTCTAAATCCTCGGCTGTGGTAGCTGCCTTTGAAGTGCTGCAGCAGCTGTGATTGAAGATTCAGCACTGCTGTTGCTGGTGCTACAGCACAAGTTCTTCCAGGCGGAGCAGAAAGGTCAGAGATGATTCTGGAGGATTAAGCAGTATGGAGAGAGGGAGTGGACATTGTTCTGCAGGGAAGGCAAGGAAGGACTCTGGTGACTGGAGGGGTAGACACAAATCTAGTTAGAGAAGGACTGTGTAAGGACTCTGGGTCCGGTTGCCTTCTGTAAATAATCTCCCACCACTACTGATTCATGTGATTCATGTGTAGTAGAGTTGAATTGTGCCATATTAATTCTTTTAAAAAGTTTTTCCCAATAACTGGTGGAAGGCAATTCAGCAGACAGTTATAAAGTAAAAAATGCAATGCTCTCCAAAAGTGAGGCGACATGTGCTTAATGTCCACTGACATGGGGAGTGGGCTGGGACAAGTGAAACATGTTTTTTCCTGAAGCTGAGGCCAGATGAAGGGAAGGAACCTGTTCAGACCCTGATCTTACACAGATGCACACTGGTGAAGTGATCTGCATACTCAGAGCTGTTGTAACTAATCATTTCAGTAACAGCTCTGCGGTTAAAGGTTGTTGCTAAGTTCAGCTCCTTGCTAAGGTCAGTCTCCGTGATGTGGTGGATGCCAGTAGGTTCATTGTGTCTGGCTGCATGGTAGAGTATCAGTGCTTTTAAAATGTGGACCTGAAGCATTATTAGACTCATGCAACTTCCTGTCTTTTGTGGTTCTAAAGTTTGGTGGAGTCAAATGGAATCTTTTTCACAAAGAACAGCGTGAAGTTATTTTCCCTTGCAACCAGATGCTGTGAGTGCCAGCACCTGTGATGAGTTCATGATCTCTCTGAATACATTGTTCTTTCGACAGTTCATAAAAGCCATAAAAATACGTCAAGCTGCTTTTTAACTGGACTTTTTTTTTTTTTTTTTTAGGTTTTAGACACATACAAGGTCACTAAAAAATTATGTGAAATGTGCTCATTTGAGGAATTTGACAATTGTCAGTGCTATCTAGCTGCACCATTAGGCATCTGAAAACCCCGTTTTCTTTAAATCACTGCTTGATTTTCACTGGAAGAAAAGGGCTTTTACATCAGGCAGCTTCTTTTAAATGCAGAGCTAATTTGCTTGTCAGCAGGTGTACCTGATAGCCTAATATCCAAAATTTTATAATAATTTTGTAAAGAAAAATATTATAGTAATATTTGAAGTTGGTTATTCTACTTTTTTTTTTGAGAATGGCAATTGAGATAAATTGCAGTTAATTTAAGAAAAATTGCAGGATTTTTCCTTTTTACATTTATTTTATATCAGGAACATGGTTGCTTTTTTGCAAAAAAATGATAATATTTGTTTCATTATGTTCATGACATTTTTACAAAGTTGTAGTAGAGAGTACTGTTTAGTAGGTAAACATTGGTATATCTAACTTGGACTGTACTGTGCTGCTGATGTTTTGACAGAAGATTAAAGTGCTGTTCTGTAACATAACAAGTTTATAATAATGGGAAATTTTCTGCAGGGGAATTTTTCCTATTTAGAATACTTACATGAATTTCTGATGTGGCTTAACTATTTGTATGAGGGGCCTGATAGATGTATTTAAAGCATTGACTTTTATAGAAGTTATATTTACAAAGCTGGCGTGATTAACTACTTTTCTTTCTGGAATTTGCACATTATTTCCCAAAAACAAAGATGTTATTCTACAGTGCTGTATTCTTTTCTTTCTTAGTTCAAATACTACTGCTTAACATATAATCTGATTTCTTTAGGCTGTCTTTATTTAAAACCAACTCGTAACCACTTAAAATGTCAGAATAGCTGAATGTTGCTGAAAAGAAAAAGCCAAAAGTTATCCATGTTTGCATAGGGGTAATGGCATACGTATAAGATTAAAACTCCAGTCCAGATAATTATCTGTAGGAAGCAAATTTATACTCTGATTTCAGATGCTATGAATAGAATGTGATTAGATTTTAATGTGCTGCAGTTTTATTTGCAAAATACACAGGTCCTGTATAAAACCTCTTTTTGTAAAGGACTCTCTAGAAGCCTTGGGGATCCCTGTTTAACTTGCAAATGCCGAAGTTTGATCTTCCCCAAATAGAAGATAGTGAAGCTCCTGAGTTCCATGAACTGATTTCTATTTTCAGTTTCCCATAGAGAGCTGACTGTTCAGCCAATTTAAACTCTTTTTTTTCTCCTCCACTTCATCTTCATTCATTTTGGCACCATTTTGAACTGGAAAACTTCCAGTTAGCTAATTGGCTATTTGCCTTGTTTTATGTGGGGGTGATGTCAAGTGCTGAAATAACCGATTGACTGAAAGCAATCTTGTTTCAAAGGCTGGTCAGAACCAAACCTCAGAAGGTACAAATTTCAGGTTTGTTTTGTATTTAACTGCTACACAGCAGTCCTTATCCTAGTGGACGAACCTCAGAGAAGAATATAGATTTGAGGTCAAGAGCTTGTGTTTGCTCAGATACCACATTTAGAGCAGTGAATTCTGGAGGAAGTAGAAATCCAGGTTTTTTTTTAATATCACTTTCAAGCCTTCCTCTACTTCTGCTCTGTAATGTCATACTAGCAATCAATGCTTTAAAAAAATATTAATTCAAGTCCTTATTTTAAAAACAAAGTATGATAAGTATACTTTGGTTCAGGAAAGTTTTTCTTTTAAGGATGAGTGGAAAAAACTGCTAGTTGTATGAAATATGACTGGCATAGTTGAAAATATTAATAATCATATTTGGTTGTTATGATTTATTAGATATCCTATATTCTGCTTTCTACTTTTCTTATTTAAAGTATTCTTTAAAATTATAATTATTATAAATAAAAAACAAAAATACCAAAGCAGTTTTAATTAATTTGTGCCTTAGAAAAAGTCCTTCACACTGCTTCAGGCAAACATGTTTTCTTTGCTAGCTAAACTCCATTTCTGTCCTTTCCTGGGCTGATCCGTACCAGGTAGCTTGGAGGATCATGACCTACTAATCCTTTTTGATTTCTGGTGAGCTTTTAAAAACAAAGTAGACCAAGAAACATCAAAGGAGGATTTAAAAGACACACACTTGCCCTGAAAAGTAAATGTTGCTTTGGAAAGCATTCTCTTCTCCTTTAAAAAAGAGGTGAGTGCTGTGGTTCAATATTATTCAGCAAAAACACTTAAGCATATGCTCAAAATTAAGCATGTATTTAAGTTCCCTTGAAGTCTATGCTGTTTAAGTACACACTTGAAGCTAAATACATTCTGTCATACTTTGCTGACACAGAAATTCTGGCTCCATTGAAATAAATGCCTTTGAGGCTAAAGTTCTTTCAGGAATTTCAGTGTTGTTTCTTAAATTTTCTACTCATTGTGAAGAGTATAAACTAAAGCCACTCACAAGTTAAAAAGAAAAGAAAAAAAAATGTTTCTCATATGATCAGTTGTTTTTTTCTGATATTTTCTCTAGCATGAATGATGTGGAAATTGAAAAAAATAAAAGCTGAAATGTGGTTCAGTTTTGTGAGCAGAACATTTACTTGACATTGGGCAAGTTGCTGTTTTTGGAACAAATGCTTCTCAGATCCATAATGAATCAGAAACAAAAGAATCTGGAGGTGCTTGACAAGTCTCATTGCAAACTGAATTCCAACTGATAGTGCAGGAAAACATATCAAGTTCCCATTTGTAGTGTCTGAATTGCAGATCTGACATGGAGGATAAACAAGAGCTGGTACTTCTTACTCAGATTTGGGGAGGTATTTGATCACCATCTTGGAAAAAATGAAGTGTGATTTCTGGAAATATTCCAGTATTTGTCAAAGAATGGTGAGGCAATGTTTAACTGCATAATGGAAACTGGAGAGAAATGTTGACATCCCACTCATCAATCCAATTGCTTTTTTATCTCTCCACTGTCTTGGAAAGAGAGCAAAGTGTAAACCAACGTTTGGCACAAATGGGCTGTCTGTGCCATTTAGGAGCAATTTGCATGTAATTGGTAACAATTATATAGACAACCCATTTATAACAGGGAGTGAGCTCACAACCTTGCATAAACTACAAGAAAACGAATCATATCCCCCAGGAGTCACACACTGATGTAAGAAAGGAAATGGAAGTCTTTCAGTTGAACCTCTTTACTGGTTTTATCACCCAGAAATTCAGGGATGCAAATAAACCTGTACTCAACAGGTTATAGATTCTCAAAAGTGCAACTTATGTTTGTGCCAATTAAGCTTGAGTGTAATCGGGAGTTTAAAGAGAATTCTATCTTTTTTATTTTCACTGTAGTTCTGCTAATCTTCCTGACTAAATGACCAACCTTAGAAAGTTCAGTTTAGCTCTGTTTCCATATGGTCAGCTGCTGAACTGATGAGGTGGCTTCCCAGTCTCCTCTATCAAGGGGCAGACCTGGTGCCAGCCAGGTCCCTGGCAGCAGAGTCTGAGGTGACAGGTAGTGGTGACACTTGCAGTGAAGCTGAGCAGGCTTGGAGAAGCTGCAGCCAGACACTGCAATTGGGAAAGTGTAAGTTAATTGACTGAGATGCAGTTAGTTTGATTTGTACATGTCAGCAGCAGTTGAATGCCTTCCACTGTCTTTTAGATAAGACACCGACTTTTTTTTAATTACTATTATTATTTTTTTTCAGGTGGATGTAAGCTTACTGTAGTTGTTCTAGTTGTGACAACAGGTTGGATGTTTCTGCATCCTCCTGCTGTGGGCAGTCTTTTCCTCTTTGGTTGAGAATCTTGTTGCAGTGCAGACTCACTAGCCATACTGATTCAGGTTCGACATAGTTTTTGATGCAGCCTTGAGAAAATTTGAATCCAGATCCTTATGCAGGCACTTCATTAGCTGACTCTCTGAGGAGCATTCAGTATGGTGCTATAGTATCCATTCAAAGGGGGTGCCATAAGCAGCTCGTGATAATTCTGGTCTTTGTGATTGTTGATCTACTCTTAACCCCCCAGCGTGGAAGGAGTTCTAGGCAATGAAAATCAGTGATTTGGGTTTTTTGCCTGTTTATAGGATCTTCACAGTCTAATTGGCACCTATTCACCAAGAAATTCAGATGACAATGTCTTTGAATTTATTTGGAACTGGACATTGCAGACCAGCATTTTCAATGGAAATTGGCAGAATCTTTGGCTCTGAGTTGGTGGAGCTGCAAATGCTCCCTGTGTGCATTTGTATAAACCACTTAGGCTGTCTATGACTTGGAACTCTTTGCAGGCTGACCACAGTACTCCATCCGGCAGGGCTGCCATGGACATTTGTGGGAATGTCCTGTGCTTGTGTACTGTGGTGGAGTGGTAGCTTTGACTGGTTCCTTGTTTAGACATGGGAGGCATCAAGCAATATTTTCTAGGATTCTTGTCAATGCTTCCATTGTGCAAGTGTACAGTCTGATGGTATCCCTCACATAGCCAAATATTTGGGATAGACCTGGACAAGGTGTATTTCAGGCAACAAATAGGCCCAAGTTTATAAAAGTTATCCCAGCAAGGTTAGTTGACTATTTACATCATGCAAGCCATAAACATTAAAAGATGTTGTCTATTACAGGACACAACTGGCAGCTGAAGGCTAATGCATGTGATCTCTGAGAGGCATTCTGGCAAAGCGTGGGGATAGATGAATGGTTTACCTAAGTGTGCCTTAATCACTTTAGTCAGTCTTGGGATTCTTTTAAATTAATGAAAAAATTAGTCTTTTTTCTGGTCTGTTCCTTTCCCTAATTATTTTTGGAAAAACCAAACAGTTACCGAAACCACTTTTTAAAAATATTTTTTTCTACTGTTCCACTCATTGCAGCAGTGGTTTCTGTTGTGCCCTTTGCATCTGCAGCTGTCCTCAGCAGCAGTCATTTGGAGCTATTTCTTCTATCCCTTCATATGTTACCAGGACATTGTACTGCTCACACATGCACTCACACACACACACACACACAAACACACACGTATATCTGTGTGTATCTAAATATACGTGAGCCTCCATACACTTTAGCACATAATGAATGTCTTGGTAGTTGGTGCTAGCAAGGTTTTAGATGTTGGGTTCTCTCCTCACCTCTCTCTATTTACTGTTTAAGCCAAGTGTTTCAGTACTGCTAATAGCACATATTAGACTACGTGGCTAAAACTTGGAAATACCTGCAATATTTAGTGGTAGATATTAGATATATCTGTCTCTAACCTATGTTGACTACATTGATACAGTAAATAATGCAGGTCCAAGAGTACTTGCAGAATGTTGTTGAGCTGTGGAGCAAAAATGGCATGCCTTACCAGAACTCATTTTATTTACATGATGCAATAAGAGCTGCAGTGGGAAGTAGGTCAATGGGAAGATGGTTGGAGAATAGGAATGCAAACCAACTCTCATTGTCATTTCACCAAAGCACTTGGATGTTCACAGCAGTATCAGACAACAGTATTTCAAATCCTCCCTCCACGTCACTGTCATTAAGGCAGCACAATTATTTATGTTATAAACTTGATTGGGAAAATGATACAGCTTAAAAAAATGTGGAAGAGGAGCATTTTAAGACAAGGTCAGTGTGGCCTGGCATGCATTCTTTAAGCATGGCTGAGGTGACAGTGAGCTGCAGCAAAGAAGCACAGTGTTTAGGTGAAGACAACTCATGGAATCAGAGACCTGGGAAAATGTATACCTTTTTATGACCTGCAGTCCTCAGGCCATCCAAAAACTGTAAAGACAAGTGACCTTTTTCTCATCCTGCTCACTACTGTCTGACCTCCTCTTGACATCAGTTCTACCTGCAGAAAGCCAGTCTGCAAACACATCCTTTCCTGGGCTCATAGATAATCAAACCATCATTTCTTCCCCCTTTCATGTTGCTGTTAATGGCTTAAACACAACAGATACTGATTTTCAAGAATTTTTTTTCCCGAATTAGCTGCCTTATCAAAGAATATCTGGCACCAAAAGACAGGTCTGACTGTTCCATATAGGAGATATTTCAGATGCCTACAATGAGATGAATTTGTGAGCATCTGATTGTAGGGCTAGGATTACTTCAGGTTTTGAAAATGGGTATCTTTAACTTCTTTCTATATAAAATCATTTGTGTTTTCTTTTTAAATATAAATTTCAGTGAACAAAGATGACTACCTTCAGCACAAAGTGACCTACTCCTTTTCTATATCTCTTTAGTGGTTTCTTGAAACAGCAGAGAAGAAAGAGGAAATGCAGAGTCCCCTTTCAGTCTATCTGAAATCCATTGCAAAGAAACACTTTGCATTCATCCCTGGGTTTCCTGGCACTTTTTTTCACAAAAGGAACTGTTGCAGTTTTCAGTGTACCTTTCTATTCTCTTCTTCCATCTGAAGGTGAGTGACTTGAGGAAGGGAGTGTAACTTTATGACATATATGACTCCATACTGGTTAGAAACTTTCTTGTATAGTTTTATTCCTGGATCAAGAACAGCCATGTGGGAGAATCATGTGTTTAGCATATGGCTGTCACTGACTAATGTCATTATGCCCACATGCACCAAAATTGAAGTTGCCTTCTTCTATGGAAACTACAGTCCTTAGGAATAGCCTGTTAATTTGTATTTGCCGTGTATGTCATGTATGTAAATGTTTATGCCACATTAGTGAAGATGTCGTGTAAACGATATACATTTGGTCAAATCAATCAAATCTAGATATTCCTCTTTGTGATTTGGGGGGTTTTGTTTCTTTGCTAGGGGAAACTAAAAACCATCTATTTGTTATATTTATCAAAAAGTGCTAAAAAGTGCTAAAACACCAACATTCTGGAATTAGCAAAACTTGAAGCTGTTCAAATGCAGAAACAAATGATGGCCTTGTCAGAAAGAGTTCACATTGTAAGTAGGACTCAGGAGCCAAACATGGATGCAGAAAGATAAGGGTGAAGAGAGGTTCAGATGCACCCTTAGAGGTGGAAATGAAAAGCTCTGTAGGCTGGATTTTGATTGAGGCAGCCCACTCTTCTGTGATCTGTGATGCTTGTTGACATTGAATTTGCTCATTAAAATTACTTATTCAGATGATGAAGGCTGAGTAGCCCTTCTGTTTCCAGTTCTCAAGGTGGAGGCCAAACAAGGCCTCCTGGATTCCCAGGAAAAGCAAAGGGAGTCTGTCCATAAATTCCTACTCCTCAAAATGGTGCCTTCATGTGCAGTGTGAATGGTTATGCCCACAATATATGTTCAATGTGAAGAAGTTACATGGTGGCATTGCAACACCATCTGAGTAGGCGGAAAGAGCTAGGGACATGATGGTCGTGTTTGGTGACATTGCCTGAGCCATCACTGCTGAGATCAGAGGATGCCTTGACTGCACAGGAACTTGTGTGTTACTGACTAAAAAATCCCTACTTCAGTGCTAAATGGTGACACCGAGGCAGATCCCCATCAGAAAAAAATTCTGGTAAATGCTGTTCATTAGGCACTTAAGAGAGCCATGGCCAGAGCTCTCAGATCAGGGCCAGGAGGTCTGGACTTCCCTGGTTCTGTTACAGACATGCAGCAACAGCTCGAGAAATCCATACCTATTGTGTAGTGAGATTACAAGTTTTCCATTCCTTCAGATCAATACATCACAACCCAAGGAGATAGCTGGCACCACCCTAAGAAGGGTTTATGTCTCTCACCTACAGAGTTGCTCTTTTAGAAGGTGTTAAAACTATGAGCAATTATAGAGTATTAATTATAAAGTAATTATGGACAAAAAGCGGAGGCTCCTTGATTCAAGATTGTTTCTATACTAAGGTGATGTGGCCTTCAAAACATTTGTTAAATTTTAATAAATAATAGATGCATAAAGGACTAAGAATTTATCCATGGAACTACACAGTACTTAAACTCCTACTTAATAGGGTCAGGAGATGGATTTCATAATAGTTGGACTGCTGCCTTTGATTTCTAATTGGTTACCATTTACAGTCACAGAGTCATTGACCTTTCAATTTGTAATTTATGAGAGAATCTTACATCTGATAATGCTTCAAAATATTTAAGATATTACTTTTTATCCAGAACAGCTGAATAAATGTTCCAGAAATTTACTGGGATTTGATAAAACTGAAATTAAAACCCCAGTCCATTTTTTTTCCAGCATGCTGCTAATTTTTAATTTTTTAACTTGACATATTGTACTTGCTCTTAAAGCTGCAAGTAGAAAAGATTTATCTGCCTTGTTCTATGATGTTTGGAGGTGGAGAAGTTTTTTTTAGAGTATGAATGCTCCTGTTTGCTGCAAGTTCTCTGGAAGCTGACATTGCAGGTGCAATTCTTTAATAAATTGCTTGATAATAGAAAAGTTTAATTTTGTTCATACCTCTAACAGAGGTTTGCTACCAGAGCTGCACAGTGAAAGGTCAGTATGTCCATGCTGCCATGGCATTTTTCAGTCTACATAAAGGAAAATGTTTTGGTGTTGGCCGTGGGAGCGCATACGAGGAGCTCAGCTGCAGTGCTGTCCTCAGCAGGGGAGCTCCAGGGGACAGCGGTGACCCATGGAGTGCAGACAAGCCTCCAGCCTCAAGCACTTGGATCAAAGGCCACGCAAGCATCTGCGCTCAGACTGTGAACTCTGAGATGCAGAGACAGCACCAGGGTCATACTCTTGAGTGTTGGAGAGGCATCTGTTCAGAGGCCAACTGAGGACAGACCATTAGGTTTTAGGACAGTGAAGTTTTAAATTAGCGTAGTATTCCCCATGCAGCTCTGTGGTCTCCTCTTAGGAGATGGTGCTCAGAGTTCATAGAATCATAGAATCATTAAGGTTGGAAAAGACCTCCAAGATCATTGAGTTCAACCTTGGAATAGTGCAGAGGAGATATATTTGGTCCCAGGTGTGCACCCACATCTGGTTTGCCTGAATTATCCAGATCATATCCCATAATGCAGCTTTGTCAGTTCCAGGAGAGCCTGCAGGCTGGGATGCAGAATAATGAGAATCTGGATTTGTGTTTGTGAGTGACCAACTCATCAACAGAGGTTTTTCCCCAGCATGCACGAGTGTGTTGATTTAACCGCCAAAATGTGTCTTAATGGGAGAAAGTTTCCAAGAATACTATTTCCAGTTACTGTAGAGACAAGAAGTTTTAACATTGTGTTTAAACATAACTCCTGTCCCCCAACAAATTCAGTAATGAAGTGTAATTTCATATTACTGTTATTTAAAAAAAACCCCTCAAATCTGAAAAGACAGCAATAGTCAGTTCAGAATATGTAATATATTTTGCTTTTTAAACTAAAAAATACATATAAACAACACTTCTCTCTACAACTGTTAATGTTGTCTGCTTTCTATAAAATTGCCTTTCTCTCCTTGGCATGTTTTGCTGAGAACTGGCCATTAAAGTGGTGCAGAGTAAAGTATACCTAACCTTGAAAATGCTCTTTGTGAGTGCTTCCCTCTACTCCACGGGGTCTTTTTAACCCTATGGGTTCCTTTATTTTTTTCCTCAGTTCAAATTTTTCCTAGAAACTGGTGTCTTGTATAAAAATTATTGGCAGAGTTACTGCAATTTCTTCTGTGGCTCACCACATTAAATTTTCCCTTCCAATTCTTTGCACAGGGTTTTTAAAAATTTTGCTAAATTTTGGCTGTTGGGGTTTTTTCTCCTCTTGAGTGGGTCTGCAGGAGTTGGAGAAGAGCTCATCAGAAGGAATTCAAGGAAGTCAGGGTTAAACACCACATTTTCTAAATTTCGTTTTTGCTGGAATTACGACTTGGATGGAAATCTCATTCTCTAGGTGTGGCTGAGACCAAGATTGCATGAGGAATTGGGTGACTGGGGCATGAAACTGTGGAAGGCAACTGGCTGCCAAAGGTTTTGGGACTAAGCAGAGTGATGGAGGATGGAGACATGGGTGTTGTGAAAATACACACGTGGTTGAAGCAGTCAGTTACTATGGGGATGTGCAACACCACATCCACCACTGAGGAAATGAATCCTGCCCTCACAGCAAGGCTTTCAGGCAGTAAATAACAGAATGTGCCACACCTTTCTGGGTGAGGGAGGGAGCAAATATCCAATATCTGGGTGAGAGTTTCTTTAGGGGAAAGAGTAAGCGGTTGTGTAATGAGAGATGGTGTCAAAATGTATAGGCATGAGCAGACAGCTCTATGGTGGAACAGGCAACTTTGCTTTTTTGCTAATTTTCCTGTTTCTGGTTTTGGAGCCCTAATGTTTTTCCATATGGCTTTCTTGATTATTATATTATATAATAAATATAGTATAGTATAGTATAATATAATATATATGTTGGATATAATATACATGCATAAATAAATAAGCTATGGTGAAGCCAAGGCTGCCAAGAGAAGTTTAGTAGACTTTAAAGCAAATTATCTTACATTTTTGTTGGGTTTTCAGTTAGATTGAACTAGCAACATTGTAAAAAGGGACCTTTTCATCTTCTTAAAATACATCCCTCAAGATTATTCCAAGTTACCACAAACAGGTTGTGTTGGGAATGAGTTCATGTTCCTAAAGTTCCATCAGTAATCTGTGCAAATTAATTTTAGTCTGTGGGTTCTTTCTTGTGCTGGTTACTGCAAGTTTTTCATGCCATAGGATCATTTGTTGGTTTTGCACATTATTCATTTTGTTTCCTTATGGAAAGCATAAGACTGAAAAATGTGCTATCTTGTTCTCTGTTTCCAAGTTAAATTTGTAATAGCTATTTCTACACTGTGAAGTAAGAATTTTGTTTTTTGGGGTTTTTTCCCCTCTAAATGCAAAGTTTGACCACATGTATTCATGGTAGCTTTTGATGCTCATGTATGCATGAGCTAGCTTTTGATTCATGTACAATCCCATTGTCTGGCTTAGTGTGAACAGCAAGTTCTGTCCACAAGCTCCAGCAGGATCCAGGGCCTAAGTAAAAAGAAGCAGATTGCAAATACTAGTGCAATGAAAAAGAAGAAGACATAATCAACAAGGGAATAATATTTGCAAATAAATTTTTATGTATTTGCCTAGCACTATTTCATAAAAAATCTGGAAAAATTAACTGCTGTGATTACCTGACAAGTGAGCAAAATTGCTAATAGTCACTACCAGTAAAGCTTGGAATTAGTTAGTCATAGCAGACTGAAGGGTAAAGAAATTAAAGTACCTCTATGAAATGCCAAAAATAACTGCAGATAAAACAGAAAGTTAATTTTTTTTTTCACTTCTTCTGGCCTTCTTGCCCCTCCCCATCTGGTATTAATTTTGATTTGATTTGAAATAATCTTTAAGACATCAAGGGCATTAGGGCTTTGTAGCTTTAGAGAACTAGGTCTGCTTTTCACATTGAAGTGAAACGAGTATACCTTTGAAGTCCACTCATGGTTCAGAAAGGAATACCCCCACCCTTTCTTTTAGAGTGAGTGAACCTCAGATGGTTTTAAATTTTGGCTTGATAGGTTAAGTTTGAAAATGTTTTGGAGCAGTTTCGTTTCCTCTTGAGCTTTGTGTCAGCCTTGAGGGGGATGCTGCTGACTCAGAGACAGATGG
Source organism: Acrocephalus scirpaceus scirpaceus (assembly GCA_910950805.1). Taxonomy (NCBI): domain Eukaryota; kingdom Metazoa; phylum Chordata; class Aves; order Passeriformes; family Sylviidae; genus Acrocephalus; species Acrocephalus scirpaceus. The sequence goes on from OU383778.1 coordinate 31,575,490, forward strand.
AAAGATGTATTTCACAAGTGGAAGATTTAAATGAAATTCTTGCTCCCACCCACTTCTACACTACACTGTCTGGATTGCTCTGCATGTTGCCAGCTCCTTAATTGCTGTCAAAGCTCCTGTTACTTTTCACAGAGCAGAATGCTGAAGGTTATAACCAAGAGACCATATCTTTATGTCAGACAAACTTTCTTCCTATGGCTTCTCACTTGTGCTTAAAAGAGTAAGAAGTATTGCCATTCCAAGGTACCAGTCTTAAGGCATACTGTGACAGCAACATGGTAGCATGCTCTGCTGCTGAACAAGGCTTCCTTTTGAAGGTTGCATAAGTAATGAATAGATTTGGCATTCCTCTTAGCTATGGTGCTCACTCTCATAGCAGGAGAGAGTTGCAAGTTCAATTCTTCCCTTTGTTTGAAGCTGCTTGATGTGGTCTGTAGGAAGATGCCGGTGCCCAGCTGATCAGCGATAACTGTGTACAAGGCAGCAGTTCTCACCATCTTCATAGGGCCTGCAGGCACTCAGCTGCAAGAAGACCCCCTTCCCTGATGAGATCTGCTGTGTGTCTGGTGTGTCACTCCTCGGGGGGGTGACAGGAGCTCCTGTGGGCCCTGAGGCTTCAAGTGCTGCTGTCAGCGTGGCCAGGTGGGTGTACGGGGCACGGAGTGAGAGGGTGGTGACACGGTGACCTGCTGCAGACCATGGCTCTTCAGCTGCTCTGTGTTTTGGTTAGTGGGGGGGAAGCTGTGAGTTTACTTTTCCTTCTGAGGGCAGCTTGGGAGGTCCAGACTGATCTAAACTGAGAGGCTTTCAGCCGATACGCCCAGAGCAGCTCTCACACTGCAGGTGTGCTGAGCCCCAGTGGTGCCAATGTTCTGGGCCCTGGAGCAGCAGAAACTCCCAGGGACAGGGACAGGGACAGGGACAGGGACAGGCAGTACTGTGGTGACATCTGTGACAGCAAGGGTCAGTAGTGTCACAGGCCTCTCTCCTGCACAGCACAAATCATCTTTTGGAGTCTTTCCTAGAATATTGCTACTTCCCCTGTCAAATTTTTTTTTTTTTGCATTTTTTAAAATACAATGAAAAATATGAAACCAGAGCAGTGTCTCTGCTTTGACAGAATGCTGTGAGATTAGATGGTAACTGTGGGGTCTGCCTTTTGGGGAGTTTTACTGTTTGTTCATCAGTGTTGCTGTGAATTAATTTGCTGTAGTGCAAAGCTCTGAAGTTCTTTACATTAATACAAGAAACTTATTTAATAAGAATAACATATTAAACCTATCCTTTCTTTGTCATGGTTAAGAAAGCTCTATCATTAATATTCTCTATGTAGTAGATAGTTTTATGAGGAAGGGAACTATTGTAAGGTTAACAATAACTTTGTCTAACTTTGTGAAACAATATTAATTTCTTTGCCTGAAAGAAAACATGTCACTTTTGATTTATAGCTTTGGTCAAATACTTGCATAAAGTTAGATCCATCTGTTAGATTATACATATTTTTGGAAAGATTAATTGAAGCATGTATCTTGTTGAGGTTTCTCCTTGTCTGTGTGTCTGTCAAATAGATAATTACACTGATTAAATTTGTCAGAGAAAAGGAATTCCAACCAGATGTGTGAATAAATGTTTTGTGCTATTACAGCAATTAAATTCTTCAGTTGAGGCTACAACTTTAGGAAGCATTGAATTTATTGGACTTAATAAAAAGGGGGTATTTCCATGAAACCACACGTGAGATTTTACAGCAATGAAAATATTTAAGATATTTGTTATGTTTCCTTACGATAGTTTCATTTTTTTTCTCGATGTTTCTTTCAGCACATGTAGAAACACAAGGTTTTGAAGGAAGAGTTGCTCACCTGTTGTTGGTAATCACATGTTCAGATGGGTAATGTCAGGCCTGTCATACCAAATGTGTTATACAGTGGTAAGTTTATGAATTGAATTGCTGTATTTATTTAGGAAGCAATGAAGTCCTTAACTAATAGCAGAATATGAAACTATAAGAATCTCATGGGCTCTCATACCCTATGGAAAGCAGATGGCCTCATAGATTCTGTGCTTAAAGTCTTTCCATAAGGGCTGATTTAAATCTCACAGAAAATTTTTAATACATCTATGGAACTTTCTACCATGACCTAATTTGCATATCAGACAAATATTAGAGCATATATGTTCTAAATGAGGCCAGAGTAAGTCCTCTTAAGTAAGAGACAAAATTTAAAAATTAAAAACTTTAAAACTTTAAAAACAATCTTTACAAAGTTGTCCTGGGAAAATTCAGCATGGATGTGCGTGTGGACACCGAGAGGAAGGAACTTAATGGACTCTGGGAGCAAAATCTTTTGTAAGCTAACACCATGTGAATTTTACTTTTGTCTTCGATAAGAAAAAATATCCCAGATGTGCTCTGTGTCTTAAGTAGGACAATGGCTGCCAGTTAGGATTGGTTTTGTTCAAGCTTTGCTTCTTTATGTAATCAGAAGTACATCTTTATATTTACTTACTATGGGCAAGAATATCTTGCCTAAAGGAGTTTTATTTTATGTATTAATGTAATTAAAAAGGGCAAAAGATGACTTTGTCAAACAGTAAGAAGATGAGAAAATAAAACACACGGATAAACATACTTGTGGAATTGGCCTCAACTGAATTTCAGAGAAAGAACTGAAGCAACACACAACAGATTGTAAGGTGTCTTCCACAGGATACATTCATAGCATAAATATAGACAAAAATATATTTAAAATACATTATTCACTTGGTTATTGTCATTTACAAATAGTTTGTTTATGTTTGTGTCTGTGCAAACTAGCAGAATTTTGGATCACTGGTCCGAACACTATAATTCCTGAATCCTTATAGAATACATGATCCTGCTGTTTGAATGCTCATAAAACTGAGGAAAATATTTATTACTTTTCCTGCAATTCAGCACTGGGAATGGAATATCGTGTTTAGTCTTACAATTGATTTTTATCAAAATGACTCAAAATCATGTAGCTATATCCTTTTAAGGGAAGTGCTCTTCTAGGGACTTGTTTTGCCAGAGTCTCTTTCAGCAATAGGGTAACTCCACCTTTAATAGTTTAATTGTTGTTGTAATCTATTAATCTTTATTGAAGCTCAATATATATTGGGGGTATATATCACCCAATATTTGTCTTGTTCTTGAGTATGCAGGATAATAATAATTCCTAGCTATTATTTTATTACTATATAGCATTCAGGGGTTGGCAGTCCATTCACTTGTAATTGATGGCATGGTGATATTTAGTCTTCCTGAATAAGTTCTCTCTAAACTGCTCAATGATATTTCTGGATAGAAGAACAGAAGAATTGTGGTCAATTGGGTTTTACAGTTAACTTGAGAAATATTCAACTTCTGATAGAAGAGTAACTATAACTAAATTATTTCAAAGTACATAACAGTGCATTTAAGACAAATGGGTTATTTTTAGTTCTGTCTATCATAAGGAATTTTACATGACAGCTGGCTGATGAGGCATAAATTGGCATTCTTCAGTGTAACTGAGACGACCCACCCTTGCTTCCAGTCTTTGCAGCCCCTCTGTTAATCTGACAGCTCAACAAAGGTGACTGGTGTCTTTGGCTTTAAAATGAGTTCAGGTGATCTAAGCCCAACAGCTGTGTGTTTTCGGCCATGAACATCTGGCATTCATCATGATAGGTATTGTTGTGTGCTTTGTTTTACATGTGCCAATATTGCCTTTAAGCTACTAGAAGGCCAAAGTTTATTTTGGCTGAGTAGTCAACTATTTAGAATACACAATAAAATCAGATTGCTTGTTTCTTGCCAAACTCCTACAGCTGTAAGTTATAGAGCAAAGAGGAAAACCTAGACGTGATTGTAACTAGAAGATGGATACTTTGGTGCATCTGCAGTGGACTCACAGCTTGGGTGGTTACAGCTCATATATATAAAGGAAAAGAGATTGTTTCAAACTGGTATCCATCATTAGTAGTAACTTAGGACAAATATTAATATTAGTGAAATCAAAGCTCCTTGAAATTTGAATGGTCTAGTTACATGTAATAAACTACTTAACCCATGATGAATAGCTTTAAAATGGTAGCCTCTTCAGCAAATAAATGTCCATTAAATCAGTTTCTGGATCTTTTTAATCACCAGAATCAGTATTTAAAAGTCAATATATGAAGATGAAGCCACTGATCACAAAAAGAGTAAACTGCTTAAAATGTGGAAAGTTTTCCTGAGCAATGCACATGTGAGAGAAAGAAGATTCAGAGGTATTAATTCATTATAATGACTTTTAAATAATTTGTGACTGCAATAGCTTCTCTAATAGGGCAAGAAAAGATACATTTTTACAATAAGTGAGGATCTCCATTAAGATCATAAATTTATGCAGCTTCAGTCAACTAGTTAAACCTTAAGTCTAAATATGATTCCTGAAAGAAAAAAGCTAAATTACAAGAGGTTTGTTAGTGAGTCATGAAGGAGAAACAATTCCAATCTGTTCTGGAAGTCAATATTTAAGGTCTAGGTACAAATTTAGTCAGTGATCTGCAATGGAAACTTCAGGTGGTACATTCTCTTGTTCACTTTCACATATTCATCACAAATTACAGAACTGCTCACTTTTCTGTGAGATACAAAACAGAACCAGTCCCCTGCTTGTTCAGTTTAGTGCTTAAACGTGGAAAGAGAATATGCACTGGGAATCACACTGGAGGGATTAATTTTCAAGTTACATATTAGGGAAGAAGGAGATGGAATTAATTCAAAAGTGGAGGTTGCATTATATTTATCATAAACTTCAGCTTTGTTTCTGTCTTACAACACGTGTCAAGCTGTCCGTTGGAGCCATTTCAGTCTTAGGCCCTACAGGACATGCCATCTTTGGGCATCATCTAAGACAAAAAAAGGTAATTTAGCACAGTACAGAAACTGCTCTCTATTAAATGTAGCAAGGAGAAATTAGTTTGCAACAGAAATATTTTTAAGCAGATTCTGCCGTGTCTAGTTGGAAGTTCAGCTAAACTTATGATAGTGTGGAAAAAAAGCCACAGTCAGAAATGGGGCAGGTAGAAGATATTGCTGTCTGGGCAAAGGAGTGAGTTGATTGTCAGGGGATGCCTTGAAGGTAAAGGGAAGCTCTGTTTTTGGTGGAAATACGTAACATAAAGGTGTTAGGAGAAAACAGTGGTGGGTGTTTGTGTTAAATGGATTGCAAGGGACTGGCATGGGAAAGTTGTGTGTGTTTTAAGTGACTCTACACTGTACTTATACTTTCAGAGCTGCTATCCTGCCTTTTGGGTAAATAATGTTTAGAAAATATTTATAACATATACAGTCAACTTGGTGTTTAGGTCTTTCAGAGCCTAGTTAAAAAAAAGGGAAGTAGCGGTAGTGTTAATATAGTTCAACCCTTGTGTATTTAAATTGTAAACTCATGGAGGAAGAATTGTACAGGGATATGTCTGTACAGTGCTTGACACAGTGGGTTCCTGGCTTCTGTGTCTTATTATACTACAAAGAGCAAACAAGAAGCATAACTACATTACAGTCGCCATATTTTAGAATTATAGTTCAGACAGTAGTGATCAAACCAGCGGTAAAATGGGATTTCAGTCTTGTTTTGCACATGTATAATTTGAAATTAAATCCTCTAACAAGCCAGGAGAACTATAGCTGTAGGGGGAGCAGATGATCAGAGTTCAGAGGCCAGATAGTTAGTGGAAGGAAAAGTGGGCTCTGGGGTTTCCTTAGTTTTACCCATATGTATATATATCTGCAACCCATACAGATGCAAAATTGCCTTAGTTTGGCCAACTACTGACTCCCTCTTCTCTCCCCTCTCTTGACACATGGTTTCTTTCTACTTATACAAACTACAGCTGCACAGCAAGTAGCATACAACACTAATGCTAGTGTTCCATTAGGCTTGTCATCCCTGTATTTATTCTCTTCAGTACCTGCGTGTAGCCTTCATCACTGGAAGCAAAGGCTTTGTTAAGTGCTTTTGGGTGTTGTTCTTAACCCATCCCTGAGCTGTTACACTCAGGTATGTGTTAAAATACAGGGCAGTATCTTTCCTTAGCCAACAAAAGTGTGGTATGTTTGTTAATGATACAATGAGGAGATTAACTCTTGGTGAGGTAGAGGAATGAAGCCACAAATTCTTTTCACAATCTTCCTGTTCTCCACGTATGTAACAGGAATGGGTACATGCATTCTTGATGCTGAAGGGAGCTGAATGTGTCAATAATAATAATAATTAGTAATAATAATAACAACAATAATAAAAATATCTCTTCCTGGGCAGTCTTATTAAAATAAAACTTATTTCCCTAAGGAATCAAGAGGTCTTGTCTATGCTATTCTGCCTGCACTGCTCAAGTGGGAATCCCACTAACTGCCCACAGAAGGAGGGCAAAACCCAGTAGAGATGAAACCCAGCATGCATGTGAAAGGGGAGAAATTTGCTTAAGGCATCTGAAGTATCATGGGAGGCTTAAGATAGAAGTTCTTTTTGTGTTTGTAGTGCAGCTGTGGAATATCTGACCTCAGGCTCAATGGCTACCAGGGACTTATAGCTTCATCATTTGATGGTATAAAGTTTCAAGAACCTTGATTCTGCGCTGCTAAAATGAGATGCAATGGATGCTCCTTCTAGCTCTTTAGCTGCATTAGCTGGAGGGCAGAAACTCAAGAATTTTTCTTGTTTTTTAATTGGGTAGGAGAGACTGACACTGGCTTTACATGCAGATGAATTTTAAGTATCAGTTCTTAAAAATTCTGTTTTCCCAAGAAGCCTACAAAAAGAGTATTAGCACCTAACAGCTGAGACTGCTGCCCTTCAAGATGACTTGTTCAGTTTTCTTTAGGCTTTCCCTGTGTATCTGCAGCTCCTGCAGCTTCTTGTCTGATACTGGAATTGCAATGTTTCTGTCATGGAGGTCATTTTCTGCTCAGGGTCAGGCTACATCTAACACACTGATGTCCACATCCAGCAATTTTTTCCAGCAATTTGACAGCAAAGTCAAATACAAAGAAAAATGTGTTTAACAACACTTGAGGAACTGCAGTCAACACCTCTTACTCTGCAGATGCCAATGATTGCCGTTGCCTACAGACACAGGCTAAATTCTCATGCTGTAATATCCTCTTGTATTTATGCTCGTATCACTCTCATCACAATGCTTTACGTTACTGGGACTGTAATTTTCAGAGGAAAGCAAAAAATGTTCCCCGTCTCAGTGGGATAAACAGAAGAGACACATTTTGCCAGATAAGGACAAACTTCAAGAAAGATTCTCATAGTATTTAATTTTCAGTTTTGCTTTGCTTTTTTTATAGCAACCCTGTAGAGTTGATATTAACTGATAAACTGCCTAAAAATGGCTATATTCTTTGAGTCCCATGTAAAATAGGAACTCTGTATGAGTGCTCTCAACACTGGACCGCTCTGTGTGGTAGGGTACAAAATCCTTCAACAATGACTCAGTATCCCAAATACTGCACAGAATTCTTGTAAAAACATTCTGTGCTGTTTGAAAACATAAGTCAGTCCCCACATCTCTCTAAACAGGTTGATATCTTTTCCTAAGCAACTGAATGAAGAATTCATTTTGTCTAATTTGAAACCTGTTCAGATATCATCACTTTCAAGGTTCAGCTCAATCTTTAACATTAGTAGTTTCATGTTTCATTTCAAGTATATGGTAAAAGGGCAGGGGAAAAGTCAGTGAAAACATAAAGCAAGAAAAGGTAATGGAGTGCTTCTCTCTAAAAAAAAAAAAAAAAAAGATTGAGAGTGATAAAGAAATAAGACTAGGAAGGGCAGAAACTTCTATGAAAATGTCTGCACTCTGTATTGTATGGGCACTCACCATGCTGGATCCAAAGCAGTTTTCTTATCCATGGAGGACAAGTTTCCATTTAATGGCACAGCTAAACTAAATTGCCCTTAACATAATAAGAGAGGGAAGAAAGAAAAATTTTTAAAACTTTGATCCCTCTTACTACCAATGTTCACCAGGAAGATTTTTCACAATCATTTCAGCTTGGAAAAGCTTTTCCGTCTCTTATCATAAATTTAGTTCTGCAGTGTTCCAACTGAACAGCTGCTGCATGTCCAAGTCTGGCTGACTAAAGTGGGGTAGTACTAGCTCTCAACATTTTAGAATCTATTTTTCTGCCATTTCTCACCTCTCCTTGGTGCATGATGTAATATATGGTGACTTTAGTCCTAATTTTTAAATTTCATTGGTTAAAAAAAAAAAAAATGGAAAAGATGTTTCTCTTGTTTTATTGCAATATGCTGTTTGTATCCCTTACTGGCAAAAAATATGGTATGACCTGTTGCTTGAGCTTTCTACAGTGTAGCTAAATCCAAAGGACTGGCTGGGAACAGCAGAAAGATGGAAAATTTGTTCTGCTTTCGGCTGAGTATTTCTCTGAGCTTTGCTTTGCTTTGCACTGTGGGATCCCTTTTCTGTTCAGGTGCACAGCCAGAGAAATGTGGAGTGTGGAAGCTCTTGCAAAGAAGATTGGGTAATCCAGGGACTGGTGCTTAAATGAATGCACTCGGTTCCTCTCTCAAAAAGTATTACAATTTCTGGGCCTTAATAATTTCTCCATTTTGTATATCCAACTAACTAAGCAGAATCATCATTTTGTGTCTGCATCTACTGCTTCTCTATCTGTGTCAGCCTGTCAGGACATATTGACAGTAACCATGCTTTTTGAATCCCAGTGTCAAAAATCTTGTAAGGTTTATTAACCTTTTCATCCTGAATCCACAGATTTTATTTTCATGATGCATTTTAACTGACTTGTAATATAACAGCACCCTCTCTCTGTATGGATCCTGATACTATAATCCTCTAACGGTATTTAGGGGCAATGGTGTTCTAATTAGCTTCCAGTGATGATTAATCCCTTTTTCCCCCAAATGACAGCTGTTTATATCATTGGTAGTGCTCTCAATTCTGGGCAGCCTTTTCTTATCAGTCAAATCCTTTTTCAACACCTGGACCTGGCAATGGATTTTATGCCTCAATGCCTAAGAGCTATTTTAGAGCCATTAACTACACCGATGCTTATAAAGTAAATGTTACATTCTCCAAGCAGCATCCTGCTTCCCAGTCCCTGTGTTCTTCTTCCTTCCTATTCTCTCCCTGTCCTTATCTTCTCAAATTATTTTAAAGTAAAGCTGTGATTCAGACTAGCCTAGGATATTTAGGAATCAGTCCTGCATTTACAGTTTCCAATCATAATTTACCTCCAATAGAAAAGAAACCTAAAAGGAAAGAAAAATAGTTTTTACTGCACTAGGTCTGGCTTAAACATCTGCCTTCTCTTGGCACTGTGGTAGCCTGAGAATTTGGGAATTTAACAATGCTGTACGTGGAGTTGGCCAGTAGGTGTCAAAATAACCTGTCATTTGTACAACGGCAGTGTGGCACCGATGGGTGAGTGACCATCTTTTCTCTTGTGTCATGTTTATGAAGAGTGGGCTCAGCGAGGTTCTTGTGTCCTTACCCAAGAATGGAGCTGATGTTGTGGCAATTTATCAAGAGTGTGGCAATGCTGTAAGTGATTGCATTACAGATGCTGTGTCAAATCTAGTGCAATCAGTAGATCCTGGACATTTACTCAGGCTAGTAATGCTGCAGAAAGCCATGCACTCCTCTGACTGACCTTCCCTCTCCCCCAGTAAAACTTAGCAAACTGGACGTATACTTTCTAGTAGTCTGCATATAGTGCTGCCATAAGTTGAGATGAAAGCTTCATTTTGCTGGCTTCTTGGTTTTGTCTTCTGTCTTTTTGTCACACCACATTTAACCTTAAACCTGATTTTTCTGGGTGTCTTAACCTGAGAGCAGACCTGATGAATTTTGCCCTCAGGGGTGCACGGTGGCTTCTGCTGACATTAGCACTCAACACAGCTCTGTGAAGTGAAATGGTTCAGCCCCTGCACTTGGTGTGTCACTGAAAAGTTAGGGAACCCTTGTACAGACTCAGGGCATTTGGATTATAAACAATTCTCATGTTCTTTGAGCACTTTACTTTCAAAAACAGTAAAATAATTGATGTTTTAGTAGGGTTTTCAAAACCAACAGCTTGTAACATTCACATTTGTATTTATCTTTTTCAGCCTGAATTTTTCCTGCTTGTTAATTCATATAGGAGTGTGCTGTAGTCTCAGTTTATCAAGATGAATATAGGTGCAGGTTTGCTGCCCTAAAACTCCACATGCTTCTACAATTCTAATCTAGTATTTTGAAGTAAAACACTTACCTGAGTGTATAATTGGAGATTTTTTAAACCAATTTTTCATTTTTCAGTTTACTGATGAAGCAGTAAAAGTAAAAACATAAGCAATGAAAAAATTTAACCTGTCTCACTTGGAAATGGAGTTTTTTCTGATATTCTAGTTTCCTCAAAATGCTGTATATGTTCCCTCTCTGCTCCTACAAAGGAGCCTGCATTTCTGACACGGGATTGCGTGGTGATTGGTGCCACTCAGATGGGCAATTAGTTGAACGATTAAATTAGATTAGCTGCCACTTAGATGAGCAATTGGTTGAAATCTGTTGGCTCCTCTGCCTGTAAGAGTGTGCCACAGTGGCAGAAATATGACACTGAAACATCTCACCCAGCAGTGGGCAATTTGTCAAGAATAGGGCTGGTTATTGTTGATTTGACCTAGGCCAACCCTTCAGCTTCCATGTGCATATCTCATCACACTGTGGCTTCCTCCTTACTGCCTTTATTATGGGTGTTTATGGGTGATTGTGGTGGAAAATCTGTGTTCGGTTAGTATGAGATCAAAACCAATAGAAAATATGAAAGTATGAGGGGAAGATCAACTATAAATAAGTCCAGAAAATGCCTTGGATAGGAAGTGAGCTGAAGCACAAAGGCCAGTCAAAGGGAGCCTCTTTAACGGAGCAGAATAATCAGGCAGGATTTGGTTTGAAACAGAAGGCTCTTATTGAGGACACCTCAGAAGCCATCACACATCTGGGAGATCTGTTTCTACCTTGACCTTTTGGGAAAATTTTATTTATTTTAGTAATATTTTAAAATGTAATACAATGTAAATTGACTCCTGCCTTTTCAGCTTTCACTTATTTCAGATGAGTTTCTGATCCTTAATGCCACACTATAGTAACAATAAAAAAAGTTTTTTTAATACCTTATAGTAGCTGCCAGTAATAACACTGGTGTATAATGAAGCCAACAAATACTGAAATTTGAACAATTTGTAAAGTCAGTAGAAAATGTGTAACCACATACTCAGGCAAACAGGCTTTTCTTACATAATAATCTTATAAAAAGCAGATGCAATTTCAAAGCAATAGAAAATATGTATTGCATACTAGAATATGCTTGTTTCAAAAATCATCTCTTAAAAAGCCTGTGACTGCATGTTTACTGTCTCTGTCTCTTTTTTCTCAGCAAGATTGTTTTCTGGCTTGCCCCTCGCCTCCCATCGAAGGTGCACACCACCCACCACGATCATGCTCCATTAAGCTCTTGCGCTAAACAAAAAAGTTCTATGGAGCTTTCATTTATCAACTTTCCCCTAAAGTGCTTTTTGCATTTCATCAGGGATTTGCAAAACTATTCACAGTTTCAGAAACCCAGCTCTGGAGCACTGTGATCGATGGAAGAGGAATTCAATAACCACCCAATGCTGTTGAGCAGTCCTGGTGGTTGATTGGGACAGGAAATGAACAAGCAGGAGACGATGAGCCAAGATAGTTGATTAGGTCCTCACTGAAAATGGGTTTTGATTTTTAAGTGCCCTTGGCAGTAAGAGCCTCACTTACAAGCCTCATTAAAAAAAAGTTATTTTTAAGAAACATGTAATTTAACATGCTGATGGGTATTGGTTTAGGCCCATCCCAAGTATGTATTTTATCTTGCAAAGATAGTTGGGTGCAAAAATATTTCATTAATATATCTCATTTATTTATATACATTGATTTTATAAAACAATTTTTCCATGGATGGATAGATTTAAATGCACACGTAAAATCATGGACAAGATAGTACTGCTTCCAGACAGAATGGTGCTCTGAAACCACAAATCCTTGTTATCTGAATTTATTTTAGTGCTCTTTGTCTGAGTAAAATTTCAGTTTTGCATTGTTTATCTTTGCTATCCTATAAGTCAAAATAGAAATGCCTTCATAGGCAACATTGCCCCTTCTCTCCTTCAGAGCCATTGCTGGTGTAGTGTGGTGTGATTTTTCAGTCCTGGAATAAGAGAGTTTGCTTTTGCAAACAGCTTTGAAGTGTGTCAGTCTGAGCTCCTTTATTCTACACTGTAGATGGCTGGAAAATTGCTGCGTCTTCTCAGCTGGGTATTCTCATTGCTTAGCACATTCCCTGCAGCCCCTGACAAAAACGTTACTGTGGGAACAGGGGAATGTCGAAAGCACATGATGTTCTGGCAGGTCCCAGCTGGCATGCAGCCCTCTGGGGTCACAGCTAGTCAGGTGTGGTGTGGGTTGCTTTAAATCAGCAAATGGGCAAGCTCGAAGGACCAAGAAATTTTTTGCTGCATCCACTTATCCCCCAGCAGATACTGGGGCAGCTGAGGTTAGAGGCCAATGCAGTGCTTCTTCGTGATTTCCAGGTGGAACATTGATCATTGATTTCCATGAAGAATTAAATGGTACATTCAGTTTATTTACAGAAGAGGCTATATAAAAACATGCTGTCTTGTACATGAGAGAAAAAATGATAATGCTTGAAGCATTCATTTATTCTACACTTTCTATCACAAAAACAAGAGGCTGACAGCAATATTGTTTACAGACCTATTTAACTAGTTAAATGGGACTGTTCTTGTGGCCAGCCATGAGTAATGATGAGGTCACTATAATTAGAAGTTGAATTGTTTCTGAGTCTCATAACCAGGACTGAGGTCCTGTTGTGCTAAGTTATTTATAAACATGGAGTAGAAAATTACATTTCTGAGCATTTATTGGTAAAAAAGGACAAGACACAATGTGGAGAAATAATCCAACAAAAAGTGGAATAACTAAGTGAATGTAATCACATGAATGAAGGAGATGATCCTCACAGCCATATATTAATATACTTTTTCACTCATAGCTGAAATTGCAATCCCATTGAACAATCCATAGCTGTTTATTTAAAAAGATTGTATGCTGTATTTAGAAAAAATTCCTTCTGGAATTAAGACTGCAGGACTTCATTATATTTTTCATCATTACCTTTTTCATAATTACAGTTTGTTAATTCTTATGCAGATTATATTTTTCTTGTGTTATAAGCAGTTACTTGCATTTATTGTTTAATTAAAGCTGCCATGATTTTTAATGTCTCTTAACTTCCTTTGACTTGTTTAGTTTAGTTGTGTTTTAATCACAACCTAGTCAAGTGGTGCAGAATAAATAGTAGATAGCAGTGATGAATGAAGCTGAATATCACAAAAAACAGGTGTCTGATCACACTTCTGCTGAAATCCAGGAATAGATTCCTATTGACCTTTTTAAAAAACAAAAGGAGAAATGATCTTTCAATTCATGTTGCAAACTTTATGAAAAATTAGCCAGCGTAGTTAAACACACAGAAAGCCCCAGCTACGAGGCACATTAGTACTATAATTTTTACACCTGAAGGGGGATATAAATTGAAGTTTTATTTTTCTGAGAATAGAAGAGTTGTCCTTTTATGATATCGATTATGGATAACTCAGGAAGTTCTGAGTGGTCTTCTGAAGGACAAAAAAAATTATGACAGAGTGTGTGTAGATGAGGTATAACTGTATGGCATACCATAACAGTGCCATGTGACACTGATACTTATTGCCCGAAAATACCATAGCAGTTCTCAGACAATACGTTTATATGATAGAAAGAGATTAAAAAGAAAAAGAGGGTCTCTGCTTTCTCTGCAGTCTAGGAACATTGCTGTTTACAGAATGTCAGAATTCAGTACTAATTATTTTGAATGTAATGAATTTTACTCTAATACACAGCTGATAAAATTATTCTCAAAAAATTGTGTGGGTTGCAATTTTAAGGTCATATAGAAGGTATTGAAACCGAAAGAGAAAGGGCATAAGCAGAAGATGGAATGTTTGAATTCTTTGTTGAATGTTGGAAAGAAAAGGAAGAAGATTTGTTGAATGCCAAATCAAAACACAAATAGCAAAGGAAGGCTGGATGCAATGAGAAGCATGACAAAGGGATGAAAGTTGAGGATGGAATAAGAACATCTGGATTCAGGTAGGAGGTGTGCTGCACTATATCTGGAAGGATGAAATTTCAAGGGAGAAGTCAGACTGGACTGAGTAAAGAATGAGGTCAGTGGGGAAGAATTCAGAATGACTGTTCATGGCAACTGTTGAAAAGGCAGGATGAAAGGATGGAAGCCAGAATGGGTTTTGTGCATTTATTCTTAAACAGTGAAGGAGAGTAAGGCACAATTCTGTCAGAAGTGTGAGGAAACTAGTGAGAGTGAGAGGTTAAGGAAAGGCAGGGAGAGTAACAGGGCAGCAGGAAGAATGTACTGGATCACTATCTGATGGTGGGAGTTAGAGAGGCAGTAACAAGTCCCAGAGTTACTGTGGTAGAGTAAAGGAGGAATAAATTTAATATCAACAGCCTTTCTTTCAAATGTGCTCACATTTCTCTAGTGGCTTTGCTTTATAACACTGCTGATGGCCTCGTGCCTCCCTGATATCACAGACAAACCAACGCACAGGCCATAGACCCCTCTCCTGTTATGCACACAGTGTAGAGTGTGTTCCAGTGCTGTGTCCAACAGTAATGTTAAAGAAAGGTTCTGCTTTTTATTTTCAAGGACTTGGGCTTTCAAGACTTTGGACTAAGTGCCAAAACCAATTCATCAGGAACGCTTTACAACTCAGCAATACACAACCTGTTAGGAGACAGACACCCACAAGACAGAGTTTGGGAAGGAAATATGTAAAGCACTGGTTGACCTCAGCATGATTAATGGTTTTTAGCACATTGAACTCTGTTGCTTACAATGTGAGTTTTACCCTGGCTCACCCATAATTGTTTATTTTTATTTTTTTGAAGGAGGTGGAACCTCTGTTTGTGAAACTTTCATTCATATAGAAGTTAATGACATTCCACATATAATAGCAAAATATTTATATTAGGACACAATTGTCCCAGCTGATTCTACTTCTCAGCAGTTTGTTCCCTTTAAAAGCAGCCTTTTAAAATTACAGACATTGCAGGGTTTGTGTCAATCATCTCTGTCATAAAAGGATCATATGAAGCTCATTTACTGGACTAGAGCACCGAATAAGATCTCTTCCATAACCTCTAAGTCACCCCAGTCCCAGCTCCTTGGATTAATAATATCCTGAGTTTGAAGGGATCTCTTAGGACCAGTGAGTCCAAATCCAGTCTTCACACAGAGCAAACTTAAACTATTTGTCTAAGAACATCACCCAACCGCTTCATGGACACTGACAGCAGCAAGTGCTCCAAGGTGGAGCCTTGTCATCTTACCTAATCCAAGCATTCTGTACTCAATGTTGCTGAGTTGTGACACATGGGCCATCATTTCCAGTTACAGACAGGGCTCCATCTTTTGCTGCAGCAGGTTGTGCGTTCAGAGACACTTGGCCACCTGCACACAGTGAGTGGGATTTGTGACGATGTGCTGTAGCTGAAATGAACAGGTTGAGCCTGCTTCTGCTGACCGTGGCTGGGATCCTGCTTTTCCTACGTCCTGGGGTGAGGCTGTGCAGCAGCTGACAGAACAAGAACTTCCAGCCTGTGACATTCTGAAGCTGTCCTGGACCATGGGCCAGCCACATGTTCCAGTGTCTCAGGGCCAGGCACACCAGTCCTGGATAAACTGCACAGCACTCGGAGCACCACTGCTTACGCCTTCTGAGCTGATTTGTGCTCTCTGTGACAGGACTCACAAATCCTCAAAGTCAAAGGACTCCTTGCCTTGTCCTTGTTTCAAGAAGGCAAAAAGAGGTCATAATTCTTTTGAGGTTTAGCTGGACAGGAAATATGCTCTCCTTTTTTTTTTTTTTCTGAGCAGTATTGAGAAGGGAGAATAAAAGCTATGAGTCACGTATGGCATAAATAAGTAAAAAAGCTAGAGGGCTGGTTATCTCCCAAAGGCTTCTGCATCAGGTTAGAGAATTAGAGCTCCATCCTTCAAGCCACTAAAGTGTCATAGCAGTGAAAACCAGCAGCAGACAAAACTTCACTGTGTTAGAAATGTTCTAGGACCAGGAGAAAAGTAGGAAGGTGGCACCTGTTTCATAAATATGTACCTTTAACCCAGAGCTACAGCTTTTGTCTTGTTGAATCATTATATAAGCAAAAAGTCCAGACCTGTTTCTGTAAGTTTGTAATGTGCATTCATCTCTCAATAAGACAGTTTCCATACTTCATCCTGGATCTGACTAGTGTTACTTGTTAATCCTGAACTAAGTTTAAAAGAATGAACATATTCCAGAGGGCTTGAACTTAGTACAGGTGTTAGACTCCAACTTTACATTTCTTCATATTTGCTTTATGATATTTTTCATAATTGCTTAAGTTCAAAAGATATATGTTTAAACTCCTTAACAACAGAAATGTTTTTAGAAACATCACTTAACATTTTGGAAGGTTTACTGCCTTTTTCTTATGAAGTTCATATACTGGAATCTAAAAAGTGCTTATCCACAGGAGTATCCACTTGCTGTTTTGAAATGGTAAGTCATTCTCACAGAGTATTGAAAAATATTAAAATTAATGTAGAAAAATTAATGGATAGTTTTCCATGCAGTTAATGCTGCCATCATCATTGTAGCATTTCATATCTGTTTTCTACACAAGCCATCCTAACCATACTTTTTAAGTATTAAGCATAAGCTAGACAGAAATGGTACTATATAGAAATATTTACATGCCTAGCTGGTCAAAGCCAATGAATAATACAGTGCCTCTTCAGAACTACAGCAAATTACCTTCCCCAGCAGTAAGACAAAGAATGCAAAAGACCCCAGATTCCTGAGTTTTATCATATCATCTGCCTTTCTTTCTGAAGGTTTCTCTTAATTGTATGTTTATGAGGAAACATGAAAATAATGTCTAAGGAAAACTTGGTGCATGCCCATGGACCAAAAGGGAATTGGTGAGAAATGGAAACTTTAGCAAGCAAAGAAGAGAATGGAGGTGCTGAAATGAAAGGTGATGTTTCAGATGAGAGGATTTCCTGGTGATATCACCGTGCAATGGGTTGGTTTTGGGGAGGGTAGAGGAGAGGGTGGGACAGTAGTGCAGGGCTGATGTCTTGAGGCTCGTTTCAGGAGAGAGAAGCTGGTTGAGTCAGGCACCAATCAAATATCTAAGTTCTTCCCTTGTCAGTTCTGGAAATAATAATTACATCTCCTCAGATATATTTATTGTTGGAAAAAAACAGCTTATCCATTCACTGTTGGAAAAAAACAGTACATGATGGAAAACAAATGAGCTTATTTAAAAAATAAGATTACTTTGAGTAGTGCAATTTTAAGGAAATAGACTTTTATTTTTCTTGTTTAATAATTTTTAAGATGAAACATTGGATCTTTTTTTGTTGTTTTCTCCCAGGTTTCCAATAGAAAGTGAGTTTGTTTTGAAACTTTAGTTGAGTTCTGAGGTGAAAAAAGTCTTATATTTAACAAGTCAAACAGCAAACAGTATGAACCATTCAATTGCTGCTTTCTGAAGAAAAGTAAATTAAAAAAAGTTAAACTTTTTCTTTGAGTTACCGGTGGTGAATTGGATAAAGATGTGATAGGTATTACAGGGAAATGGACATTTTGAATTCTGGAACATCCTTTGTTTTTTATTACAGTCATCAGAATACATAAGACCAAGTTTGGTGTCCATTTTTAAATTGAGGGTGGATACAGTGGCATATAAAAATGACATATCTTTGGAGTTATCAGAAGGCTGTGGTGACTTGGTACAAATCTTGCCTACTTTTGATTCAAATGTGAGACTGAAGCTAGAGTAAAAGCAATGCTTTGGGTCTGTTCCTCTGCTCCTTCCATGTTTCATGGACTGCAGTTATCCAAGTTCAGCATCTGGGTGCTGCTGAACTCCTGCAACAGGGGTAGGTTGCTGGTGGATGCCAGACTCTTGTATGTTAAGCAAAATTTTCTGTTTCTCCCAAAAGTCTTATTGTGCACCATGAAAACTCATGGAAGCAGATTTCAGCAGTAGTTTACAGCTGTAATTTTTCCAAAATACTGGGCTTGCTTTCCTTGTAAGTCTTCCATCTTAAGGTTGGCTACTTTGACTATTAGTTCAAAATGAAACTCTGGGCCAGTATGTCTGCTTCTGAAAAAGGGAAAGAAAAAGGAAAATAGCTGAAACCTCAAATAAAGGATTCACTTCCATTACTGAATTTTATAAGGTGATATGTGGCACATAAAAGCCTGTATTGGTAGCTTGGGATCCCATGCTTGTGTTTCTGCTCTCTCTCATCTGGAGTGAGTGTGGACTATTTGTGTTATGGTTTGGACTGGAGATGGTTTTTCCCTTTCACTTAAATTGGTGACTACAGGATGTGGCAGTTCTAATCATACTGAAAATTGCTGTAATTGTTATCAGGCAATAAACATTCAATATATTTTTGTAAGAAGTAGAGCTTAGTGGAAGTTTTCCAGTATTTGAGAAAATAGCTGGAAGCAAAATGGTAGGGATACAAATTGAATTTGGACTTTAAATACTGAGAAAGTTGGCCTGGCTTATTCTCTTTAGAAACAGGATTACTGTAACACTCAGAGCAAAGCAAGACATGTTCTCAGCTAAGGATGAATATGAATGTCTTTTTCATATAAAAACACAATGTAAGTACTGCAGGAATGCATGCCTGTCATAAGCATAACTGTTGTACAGAAAACAGAACAGGAATGTGAATTAAATGTTCTTGCAAAGGACATAATTTTCCTCTTTGGTTCTCTCAGCAGCCATATATGGGCAACTTCTACCAAATGAGCCTGCAATAAAACTCTGTATTGTGCATTCACCTTAAAGCAACAAAAAAATAATGTCTAATTTAGGTGAGAGGTCTTATTTATTACTCTGAAATTACAGTACTTTTTAAAGTACTCCATATGTGTAGATGGGAGTGAAGATTCTTAAGTTGTTAACATTTGATCTCCTGTTATAATTAATCAGATCCAGAATGTAGCTTAAATAATGTGTTTATATAGTGTTGTCTAAGAGTTTTACTTACAGTACTCCTTTGAAACTGTCTGTATTGAATGGGACTAAATATAGGCACAGTCTTTTTCCTTTTGATAAAACACATTTCCACCGGATATTCCTCTTACTTTATTTTAAGAATTGATGACTTTAGAAAAGGTAAAACTAATTCTGAAATCCTGTAAGTATTTTATCGGCCTAGTAATGCCTATAACTCATTTGCTGGAAACATTGCAGGATGGGAATTAGGTTCTTGGATTATATAGCTCCCCTTTAAAATAAACAGGAGGAAACATAGAGGAGAGACAGAAGAGTGTAACTTGTTTAACATTTAACAAGCCTCTTGATCCATTTTCTGGACTAGTTGCCATGTTTTTGAAGATAAAAGCAATTACATTAGATATGGGGGTGGTTTTCATGCTCTGGGGGTTGAGAGAATTTTGGTTCTTTACAGAAGCAGGAATGTGAATACTTGACTCAGTCTCGAGGCTGATTTTTCTAACATTTTTCTGAATGCGTCTGGGAGAAATCCAGCTCTTGCTGAAATCAGTGAGAATTTGCTCATTGCTTTTAACAGAGCCAGGATTTTGTCTATGAATGTTCAGGTTTTCAGTCACTGGCCAGCTCCAGTGGAGCTACATTTCAGCTTTTCTTTTTTACTATTGCAAGTTGCCTCATCCCTGGCCCTCAACTGCAAAATGACTCCCAGGAAATTTTCTTTCTGGAAAATACAACGTTGATGATCATAGCATGGACTCTGGTTAGCTGAAGCACAGAAATATTGTGATGAAAGACTGGGGGCCCACTAATAAAGTCTATGCATTTGCTAGGCAGTGGATTATGTTAGACTGAGTTGGGTCAAAGCCCGCTCTTGTACATCTTGGCCAATGTGTGGGAAGTTCCTGCATGGGATTCTAATGTTAGACAGAGAGCTTTGGTCAGTATTGTGGTATCTGCCAATGCTGTAACGTAACCAGCAGAGATAATGGATCATGCAGGAAAACAGATCTGAAATCTTTGGATCTCTAACAGAATGAGGGTTTGCTTTATGCTGCTCTGCAGAGATACACACACAGCTGGTACAAATTCATTCAGCTTGGTCCCCTGACATACGTGCCTGTCTCCAAAATGGCTTGAAGGAAACAATTTCAAAAGTCAACTCAGAGATAAACTTAAAACATTTTTCAAAGTCTCTGTGGTGGTTAGACCTAACTTTATTGCAGACCAGTGAATCTTGAGGTTCTTGATGCCTAATTTATGTCTGAAAAAATGGAGCTGGACACCAAAGTCATTTATCTACTGATAAGCAAATGTAAAGAGGTGATTCAGTGTTCCTGTGCATTGTCTGTGCCTGGCTTCTGGACTCTACTCTTTGGAAGAGAAACTTTCAAATTCAAGATAGGGGCCAGAAGCCACCCCAGACATTGAATAAAGGTTCCAAACAATGGGTTTGAAGAAAGGCTGAGAGATGAGTTTGTCCATTTGCTTACCAGGCTGTAATTTGGTTCCTGCCTGAGAGCTGGATGTGGGATTCCAAACTTGGCAGTCTCTAATGAGGTTATGGGTGGGAGGCTGGTATTAGAGGTCCTGCCCTTGCAAAGTGCTCCCAACATTCTTCCCAGTAGGTCCTCTCTTCAGTTTGCATTGCCACTGCTTTCCATTGGGCTGTAGTCTTTTCAGGGCTGACCTGGAGTGTGTGTGTTTCTCTGAATTGCTTTAAGAAAAACTGGGGTTGAATGAAAAGTGAATTCTATAAATCCTTCCCCTACCATGTATCTTCAGTGGAAATCTGTCTTCTAAGACAATTCAAATACCATCATTCTTCACAATGGTTATATTCAGATTTTAAGTTACTCTCCTAATACAGTTATAAATGTGTTGTGCAGTTGTCTGGTGGTTACATATTAGAGCAATGTTTCCAAGAAGTTTCCACTACTCACAATATGTTCCATAATTTTTGGGGGTTATGTCAAATTGTGAGTTTGGTTGCAGTCCCATTTTGTTAGTTACTGCAAGCATAAAGAAATAGACGGTAGTATGCAGTCTTTCTGAAAAAAAATGGGCTAGTTGAAAAGGAAGTTTTAAGTTGTACTGAGTGCAGGAGAATGTAAAATAAGTTGGAGGTTTTAATTTTTTTTTTTTTTTAAATATAAGAGCTCTAGCATGGGCATTATCTGACCTGTCGATTTCAAGGCAAATATGTAGATTTCTGAATATTCTGTGTGGATGAGACTGTATATTTAAAAACGTAAGCCTCTAAGAAGATGTGTATTTTGCCTCTCTTAGTTTCCTCTCAAAATTGGTAAAATGTTTTGGATTAAGCATGTTCAAACAATTTGTGTCTGCAGAAACTACAGCAGATGCACTGTGTGCTCCAGTTTGCCATGCTGCCAGTCAAATCTCAAATCTGGTGCTGTAAACAGAAGTGGTGTTTTTGCTTTCCTTAGTCCCTGTGCAGCTTCCCTGCTGTGTGTTAGCCACCTCACTAACTGTTGCAGGTCAAAAGGAAAGCTGGCAACTTTACAGCTACGACACCTCTCCGCAAACAGTGTAGCTTATTCTCATCTCTTTCCTGGATGGTACTGGAATTTCCCACTCCTTGTAACTCCTGTGGCTATTTTCCTCCTCTGAGAAGTCTCTGCCTGTGCCTTGAACTTTTTGGTTCCTCTGCTCCTTTACCTGTGCAAAGCAGCTGGGGACAGGTCTGTGATGGAAGGCAAAATGCTTCTTGCAATGGACAGTTTGTTTCAGATAAGGGAGTGAAGGATGTGAGGTGGCTCAATATATTACTCCAGGAGGGGTTTGCTGGAGCCAGGAAAATCCAGCTCCTGCAGACTGGCTCCACTTTCCTTTCACCCCCTCCTGTGAGTAATGTGAGTTGTTTATTTCTTCATAGCCGCCCTTGCAGAGAACAACTGGGCGTTCATTTCTCTTCCCACCTCCTACTCGCCTCGGCCTCTCTTCTTTCCTTGAAGAAGTGGGAAAAACTGCAAGGGAAAACTTCACTCCCGTTCCTTGCTGGATCCCAAGCCACCGGGGCAGAACCAGATGAGCTGCCTGAGCATGGGGAAGAGTAGGACACTGTGATATGTAGGGTAAATGTGCCTCTGGCTGGGGCTCGCAGCCCCCCCCAGGACTTGCCTTCTTCCAGACCCTGGGCAGAGGATTAGATTCTTCTGCTGCTGCCTGTGTGTTTCTGTACAATATCGTGCTGCAGATTGCACCTAGGACCAATTTTAAAGTGAATGAGAACCTTAACCTCCTCTTCCTTTAATAGTTCTCTCTAGTAATTTCATCCTTCTCTTTTTAAATTTCTAAATAATGACTGAAATAGATGTTTATTTGATAATTTACAGTTTAAAGAGGATTTTGAAAAGAAATTAATCTCTTTACATGGGAAGACACTACGTAATCTTCTAAGACATTCCAAGTTTCCTCAATATTTTACAGTCTTTTTGCTATTTATTTTGTATCTCTTTTCTTGAAAGTGTTTATTTTGGGAAGGTCAAAACAAAATTCTCCCTATGTTTCTCATCAGTTATAAGATGAATGCACACAGTTGGAACAAGTTCCATTGAAGCTCTCACACAGAATAAACAAAGTCCTGACCAAAGGCTCGACTCATGATAGATCTTTAATGACTATTGTCATGAAAAAGTATTTAACATATTCTCCACCAAAAGAAGGGTGTAGCTTTGCTGCAGAGTCAGCAACACATCAAAATAGGGGCAAGGCAAGGTTCAAAGGGCAAGGCTGATATGAAACTGGTGGGCACTGGAAAGAGGCTGGGCAGCTCTGTTCTCAGTAAAGAGGGCAATGCAGGTGTGCTGGGGAGGTCAGGTGTGTCACAGGGAATTCTGGTGGTACTGGTCGGACTCTTCAGATGGAGTCAGCCTACAGAAATGGGTGTCACCCTGGGGTGCGTAGTGACCACTTGAGTCCTGTAAGGCTGTGCCATACCAACTTATGATAAAGCAATTTAGCCTCAAATGTTCAGAGAGTCTGTGGGGAATTTGGGGGATTGTTTAGGAAAGAGAAGTTTGGTACTTTGATAGATGAAGCTAGAGATGCCTACAAAATTGCTGCACATCCTTAAACAAAGCAGATCTGTTTCCACTGCCTTTTCTACTTGTGTGACAGTGAGTGTAACACTTGGCAGTCAACAAACGCTGCATGCTGCTCTTGTCATCATGTGGTGGGGCAGGAAAACTGCTGACATGGAAAAGTGCAGACAAAATCAAGCAAAGTGATTCATGGCTTGGAAGGCTCTATGTCCTGGGGAAAGATTAATCAAAATGGGCCCAGAGAGCTCAGGGATAGTAATATGCATGCATGTTATAGTTACTGGGTGATAGAAAAATATCTTTGGGTGAGTTGGGCCAGATTCACAGATGTTATTTTAGGAGGTACATTTATTATTTTTGCTATTAAGAAAGGTCTCTCTTGTAAAAGTCTAATCTCTCTGTGAGTGAGGGGCTAGGAAACCTGCACTGTGTAGATTACAGGCTCGTGGTATTCACAACAGTCATAAGGAGGACTGAGTAGAAAGTCCAAGAAAATTACACTTTTAGACCTTTGCTTAGTGAAGAAAAGATGCTATGAGAGCTGTGGGACAGGCTTATCAAAAGGAAATAAAACACTTTGGTCCTTGAAGAGTTCAGGTATCTGAGAGTGGTTCAGACTGTAATCTCATTCCTTGCAGCAGTAAAAAATTAAAATTTTCATTTTAATTTTAGTACTACGTGTTACTGGATAAATTTTGGAAGGTGTGCAGTTATCTTTCTGTAGGCCTAATTATCTTTGAGATGAAGAAGACAGTGATTGGAAGAGTCTTAAAGATTTGATACTGTTTAGAAAATTAAGAGATAAAATGTCCTTTTAACCAATGTGAAAATATACACAGATGATATGAGAGGAAGGAACAGTTTTGACTAAATTTCCAAAGGAATATATCTAATAAAATCATTCACTGAGTATGATTAGATGCTTTTATTCTAAAGAAATTTTTGAACTTGTTGGCCATTTTTACTGAATTTAAGTGCCAATGTTTTCTCAAAATTGTAAAGTTCCTCTTTATTGTGAGAAAACTAGAGCTAGGAAAGACATTTGTACACAGATGGATGGAAAATTCCCAGCAGACATATCCTGATCAAGCCACTGGCATGCACAGTGTTCAGAAACAAGCACAGTGCCTCTTGCTTGACCTGAAGCTGATGGATACTGGAGGGGTGGAGGAGAGCAGTGGGGATCACAGAGAGGGGAATTTTTCAAAGGAGTATGGAAAAGGGGCTTGGACTGTAACATTACAGAGCAGGGAATGATGCAAGCCACAAATCTCTAGGAAACCAGGCTTTATTAGTTCCATTGCTTTTGGAACAACTTGTTTAAACTTCCCTCGTAGGTAATTAACTTTCTAATGGCACTGTGAGATAGGCCACCTGCAGAACCCTTGGGCAGGGGGATTCACAAGCATGTGCAGTTCAAAATAAGGCCTCATGGAAAACTAGGCAAAAGTGCGTTAGAATAATATTTACATTCAGTAGCATTAAGTACATCTGTTTGTTATTAGTGGGAGGCTGAACTGGCTCAAAAATCTTCTCCAAGAGTGACCCAGCAGCAGAAGGCCAGGTACCTCTGACAGCTTTTCTACAGCTACCAATGGAGCTATTTGCAAAAACATGACAAGATTTCCCTCTCAATATCAACTTGAATACAAAAAAGATCAAATTTAGATTACTGTCATGTATAGATGCTTCAGTTCTTTCCTTTTAGGTGTCTTGCTTTGTCCTTATTTTCTCTGTTAACCCTTGTGTTTACACGGGTGTGAAATTTTCATACAAACTAAGGGAATGCAGCTCTGGTTGAAATCAGTGCAAGCCAAAGATGAAAAACCAAGGGTGATAGGTGACAGTCTTTAACCTAATAATTTAAAAATTCCTATGAGTGTTATTTAATACAAAAAATTATTGCATCTTATTATGTCAAACATGGACACAGAATATGAATTTTTTTTTTTTTTTTTTAGTTTAGCTTAGTATACCTACTATAAATTTGATGTCTGAAGATTATACACGTAATTGCTAACAAGGATTAATGATTTCAATGTAGCTGTGATGATTTAAGCTATCTGGAACTAATGTTTAGTGTCAGGTGGAAAAGCTTTGGCATAGCTAAGAACAGAGTCCCAATATTTCAATCCTATGTCTTAGACATATGTGTGTGTGCTTATGCACAAAACAGTATTAGGGAGATGGGTTATTCTAGCTTAGGGCTTAGGAATTCTACTGACCATGTAGTCAGATTTTGGGTTCAGTTTCGTGTTCTACTATAGGTTATTCAATGTAAAACTAACTTGTAACAGCTATTCGTTTATTATATATATATCTGTCTCTTGAGATTTTTAAGAGCCTGAAGGGAAAGGAAGAAAAGACACTCTGTATATCTGTGTTTACTCATAACACATAGAACATAGAACTGTGGAGACCCCCCATCTTTGTTAATCAATCTTTCAATGTGAAGTATCCACCACTTGCAGGGAAATTTCTAAATCTGGAGGTTGTTGTGGCAAACTCTTATTTAACCACAGATGATTGTTGTCTTTCCTCTAAATTATTAAAAATCTCTCCATCCAGCCCCTCTGAAAGTTTCCTTTATCTTTCCCTTAGATTCAGCACTCACTGTCAAGAACTATCTTCTTTGGTTTAGAGCCTGCTGTCTCTATTCTCTGAATGCTTGTATTGACTGCTGTTTCCTGGCTGGTTTGCACCTTCAGTAATCTTCAGGGTATAAATAGACACTATGTTACACCTTAGTCTTGCAGCTATAAATTCTTGCATTGTACACTCTTTGGGATGAGGGCTCCTGGGCCTATTTTGTTTGTATGGCATATTGAAAGCCTGATATAAGTGGCAGAGGTCAGTTCTGCTGCCCAGCCACATGCACCCATGTTATAAGGATTCCCTGGGGTGTGCGTGTGACAGTTCTGTGGGACTGGCAGGCATCATAAGTTTTGAAGGTCTCAGGTGTCCCTGGGAAGGCATAGCTCTCCTATTGTAGACCAGAGGATACCCAAAGGTATCTCTGGTGGCACCCAGAACTGTTGCCCTCTTACCTCAAAATCATACGAGCAGACATTTATTAATTATGCAGTTTCCAACAGTTAAAACAATTGGGAAAACATTCTTAAGGAGAGGAAAGGGCAAAAAGTCCTTTTGATTTTACCAAATCTGGAAGAAATCTATCTTGGTTATGCTCAAAGAAAATGAGCATTGATAAATAAGACACCTCCAAAGAGATCTGACACAATAGCAACAGATGTAGAGAGCTGTGTGTCTGGAGATTAGCAGCAGAAGTAAACACCTTATCGTAAGACTCAGAGTGCTGTTTTATGGTTTAGGAAAGCAAGTAGGTATGACCAAAATGACTGTCCTTTGGGAAGATAGAGTCAAAGGGCACATGCTTGAGAGCCACAAATATGAGCTATTCAGAAAACAAACAAAGACCTCTAAACTAAAATGTGCAGGTGACTGAAAAGGTCACCCTGTGAAAAGCACAAAGAAGGAAGCAAAGGGAGGTGATGAGGTGTGTTTGAAACAGTGGCCTCATCTCCCGTGTAAGTGCACCAGATGAGGAGCAATGTGGGTCAGTAGGTCCCACACTGACTTTGGGATCTCCAAACTCCTCCAGTCTGCATGAGACTTTGGGACACAGCTGCTCCTTTAATGACTAGTAATGTGGGTGGGTAATGTGCTCAAAATGTGTTGGTTTCTAGAGCCGTGCTATTTAAACAGCACAGAATGGCAAGGCTTTGAAACATGCCTTAACATTTTATTGGCTGTGTAGCTGCCTTCAAAAAAAAGAAGCAAATATTAATTCAAAAATGGGAGACCACTTACTTAAAATGTGACTCTGCAAGTAAGATAATGATTTCCTAAACAAACTTATATGCAAGCAGTGAGTCACCCTTTCACTTCTATAATGTTTGTGCAGTGTTCTTCTGTTGAAAATCATTTGAATTCAGAAAGGCATGGATTTGATTCTCTGCTTTCTTGTACTAACTTCTATTAGTACTAAGTAGGTAGATTACTCATTCAAGAACTCACGTCCTTCACTCTCCCTGCCAGCTGAAGGCTTTCTGCTCTGATACTGGACTTTCTGATACCAGCTCTGGACAGTGTTACTACTTGTTTCCTAAAAACCCTTTTCATACTCATATAAAATGGGTCTGCTGATATCAGACATCCTTTTTCAAACAAAATTTTATATAAATAAGGTGAACCGAATTCCACTCAGACCTTCCAGGACTGGTCTAATATGATTTTTTTCATTCTGTTAATTTATATTCGCTCCAGTTTTTATTGTTGTTTTTCTCAGTCTGTTACAACTATTTTGAAGAATCTCATTTTGTTATGTGTGGTCATTTATCTGTTGCAACTCACTTAGTGGCTTCCATATGTTGCTAAAATGTGTTTGGAAGAGGGGATTAAGTTACTGTTTCTAGCTGTGAGTTTGGTCACTTGGACACGTTCACTGGATTGTGAGATCCTAGAATCCACAAGAGCCTTCCAGCTGGAGATTTTCTATTTTTTTTTTTTTTTTTCCTTTGCAGTGGGGGACCCCACACATGCTTTCCCTGTGAGCTCTGCTCTGAGGAAATTCAAGTAACATCACAGCTTTACTACAGCAAAGTGAAATGTTTGCAGCCCAGGTTTTGGTATTCCTTGCCTATGGGATCTGAGTTCAGGTGCCTTCCTCCAGAGGTAAAAGAAGGAAACAAGAGTTGTGAAAGTTCCCTCAAAACCCTTAATGTCCATTGCATTAATATTTATTGAATGATCCCTGACAAAACTGGTTCAGAGAATGAGGCATATCCTTGCTTTTGTCTGAGTAAAAATTGAGGAATTAGGAGTTCAAATAGGATATTTAACTGTGAGTGACAAAAAGAACTTCAGTTTCCAGTAGTTTTTTTGATGAATGTTCCTTGTTAGCATTACATTCTACTAATTACATTACTACTTTGAGAATGTAAGTCTGGGAAGCATTGACTAAGTCATGTTTTGGTCAAATCTGTTTCCTTATGAATGCTGTGACTGATTTAAATTCTACTCTTTTGTATGAGATTTTTGCCAATACCTTCATATGACCATTTCTGTTCTTGAGTGTGTTTGGAGAAGATGACTTTTCTTGTGATTCTTAGCAGTTCATAGAAATAAACAACATGTAGTGAGTTTGTTTTTGTACAACCAGTGATATTTACCTTATAGGATTCTATATAATTGACTTTGGGCATAGCTTTGGGAGTGAAGAGTTAAGGCAGAGATGAAGGATCTGTTTAATTTACTTGATTGTTTCAAGCCAAATGAATATGCCTAAGCAGCACAGAAAAGAGAAAACAGCTAATTGGTCCCCCCTTTCCCAGTAGGGTTTTGCATGGATTCTGCATCATGTCTCAAATATCAGCAGTGGCCACATCTAGTAGAGTAATCTTGACATGCAAATGTAGCACTAAACACAACATGAAGTCATGTAGGTTTGTCCTTTTCAACCTGTTTCAAATAGTCTGCTCTTCTGTTTTTTCTACAGTTGGGTTTTTCCAATGCCCATGGAAGGCACATTAATTTCTTTTGCATAGTATTGCATGGGATTGAACTCAGCAGTTTCCCAAGTCCTCTGGTAATAGTATTCTGAAATTCAAAAAACCCAAACAAATGCTAGAAACCCACTGTTTTCATTATATGATACAGCAATAAATGGATACTAATGAAACAGAAATCAGTAGATTCAGCCTCTGCTCTTGTGAGTGGAAAAGTATCTGAATATTTAAAGCAGTGATTTTTCTGAAGAACTGGGTAAGATTTGATGGAATACGCAGTATGGATGGCCTCCTTAAACCACTGGGCACTAAAATAACTGAACAAGCCTGTCATTAATTTTAAGATAACTTTCACATCTTGGGTTGAGGAAGAAGGGAAGACACTGTGACAGGATTAGAATAAACAGCATGAAGGCAAATTGGGGCAGGTTTAGGTTGGATATCAGGAAAAAGCTTTTCACCCAGAGGGTGGTTTAGCTCTGGAACAGGCTCCCCAGGAAGTGTCACAGCACCAAGCCTGACAGAATTCAAGAAGTGTTTGGACGATACTCTTGGGCACATGGTGTGATTCTTGGTGGTGTCGTGTGCAGGGCAAGGAGTTGGACTTGATAATCCTGATGGGTCCCTTCCAACTCAGCATATTCTCTGATTCTATGACTGTGTACATACATCCAACTACTTGTGCAAGTGCACAGAGAAAACTACTAGGCAGCCAATAACCCTGAATTTTATCTTTCTGTTTCCTTCAGTCAGGAAGTCACTCAGATATTTTTAAAATCTCTATCTGTGAATATAAGACTCTTTCTTCAGGAAAAAAAAATAACAGAAAATAATTTTAATACCTTGAAATTTCATCCCCCTTTTTACCTCCTGATGCTTCTACCTTTCTGTCAGAGGGTTTACTAGTTTATCCAGCCTAAAGGCAGGAGTCCAGGAGTTCTTTCCAGAAGTCCTGCATTTTAAAAGGGTCCCTACATAGCAAGTAGGCAATCTTAGAATCCTTCATTCAAGCAGTTTTACTACTGACCTGTGGCCTATCTCTTGGCAAATTCCTAGGCAGTTCGCTAATATTTAGATACCAGAGGATAGCGATGACAGTCAGATGACAGCAGTTTGTCACTAGAGTGGTCTCTACTCTCTGGAGTATTAGACCATGAAAAACATGGTTGTATGAAATGTTCTTTGTCAGCTGCACTTTGCAAATGGAAAAATAAAGACTTACAGATTTGATTTCTGAAATGAGATGGAATGGAATGACATGGAATCCAATCTGCTATTCCAAATGCTTATCACTGTAAAAGAGCTGATCAGTTTAGCTAAATCCTGGGTCTTTAATTTGGACAAACAAGCTAAATTTCTAGATCTAGTACAGATATAAGTGGGATTTTCAACAAGTTACTCAAATTTCATGGTGTAGTACGTAGTAGTTGGAATATATCATTTATGAATAAATCCATGGGATCCAAGATGTTCTCAGCATCATGTATCCCTGGCCAGATTTATATGAAAGATATGTATTTGTTAAGGAAACCAAGAATTAGTTGTTCTTATGAAATGGTTTCTGTAGTTCTTAATATGTGTATTACTGATATTGACAAAGAGGAAATTTCGTGTATTTTACTTCTTTGTGTAGCAGATATTTAAAAAAGACTTCTTTTGCCTTCCAATATGAATGAGGATTGTCTGGTCTGCTCCTACAATGCAAAACCAGTTGATATTTCTGTTTAAGAAGCAAAGTAAATAAAACACAATCCCTGGAGTGGATATTTCTGCCATGTTCCCTTGGAAAGCTCCTAATTGGACAGAGGTGCCCTCTGTCCGTGCACAGAGCCCAGCAATCAAATACACATGGGGATTGAATTCCAGCAGACTTTATAGCCACCTCTGCACAATAACAATAAATAATGAAATAAATGCAGGGGACTTTTGCTGGTTGGTTCTCAAAGCAGTCTACAGATCACTTGAACAGTAGTGCATTGATTTTTCTCACCCTTGGAATACAGCGATCCTGTGTCAAAACATGGCTGCTGTTTAAAAGCACAGAGCAAGATTACAGAGTGTTTAGGACAGGAATTAATATTTGTGGTAAAAAACACAGGATATTTTTAAGGATGCAAAATATAAGTGTTATGGAATGTGGGTTAAGTCTTTTTTGATGTATGTCTATCCTTGCTGTTTGACTTCAGAGCCATGAAAAAATTTTCCAGAAAATGATTCTGTTATCAGTCCTTAGTCACTTAGCCAAGGGACTTCTCTTGCTCTTTCCTGATTGCCTTATTCTTTTTTTTTTTTTAATTTTTTTGGTGCTGATCTACTTTCATTGTGCATACCTGCAGTATAATCTGTACCAGTAGTTGAACTTGTGCAAACCTGAAGAAGCAATTGTAGCACTGTTGGCAAAATCTGTTCATTTTATCAATGTGTTTGGATACCAGTTGCCAACAAAATGTGAATGTTGAACAACACTCAGAAGAGCCTGATCCTCAGCTGAGCTTGAACAGCCTGCACTGAATTCTGTGCTTCCAGAGCTCAGCTGCTCTTGGTACCCAAGGTAGGAATCACCTGTGCACCCCTCTGACGTGATCGTGCCTGTGAGCACTCTGTTCAACACAGCCCTCCTGAGGTGCTTTGGAACTCCTTTACAGATGCTTCTGCAAGCTGTCAGCCCTTCTCAAGTAACTTGGAGCTACAGCTTAAAAGACTTTATTCACTCTGTCTGTGATCCAAATTTACTTGCATTTGTTCAGATTAAACGCAAGTGGTTCTTACTTGAAAATCCTGGTGTCTTTTGGTTCTTCCACATCTATAATATTTCTTTCAGTGCAGCCAGAGATGCAGTGATATTTCCCTTAGTTTTTATTTCTTTCTCGTGTGTAAATATGCACAATTGTTCAGTTTATAGGAAGATGTCCTGGTTTATTTTTGAAAACTCTCACACCAGCATGTTATCCATTGACTCCTCCCTTACTTATAGGAAACAAATGGAAAATGTTAAAAAAATTTACTGTGATTTTTTTTTAATTAAGGGGATGAGACTGTCAAAGACTATTCCATCTTTTTTCCCCCTCTCCCATATTTTCCCTGAATCCTGAAAAAATATCCTTGAAAATAACTATTGAAGTTCAGAAGTAATCCATTTTAGACTCTTACCTCAGATAAAATTGCAAGATATTATTGATTTACATTCCTAAACATGTAAGGTTTGGGTGTTTTTATTCATGGTAAGCTGAGGATCCAAGTTAGAGGATCTACTGTGTGTTTAGCAGTGAGGAATGAAACTCTAAAGGTCTGGAAGTTTGGAAGAGTTCAGATGCCTCAAAATGCTTGGATTCCTCTCAAAATTTTTCTTAGCTGTATAAATCTACCACCCAGCTGTCATCCTCTGAGGAATTAGCAAAAAAGCGTATTTATAAGACAAATCATTTGGCTGATGAAGAGAAATATGCTAACAATATTTTTTTGATTCACATTTGAAAGTAGAATATTTCTTCCATTTCAGTCAGAAGTCAGGGCTGCAAGTAGGTTCTTTCCAGCAAACTTACAAAAGCCTTTTTCTTTCTGAAGGCATTTAGCCACACCACCGTGGGCTGTGATCTTGTCAGTTCTCATAAGCTACTAACACCGATGGCAACAAAATAACTTTCCCTAGTTATGGGAGGTACATTTCCATGAATTGGTTTGGTTCATCTCGTGCATGAAGTGTCAAATTTTTTTTTTTTTTTTTTTCTGAAAGCATGAAGAGCATTGGAAGAATTTTGAGCAGCTTTCTCCCTACTAAATGCTATTTATATGAGTAGAAGCTGTATCTTAGAAGTAATTCAGTAATGGTAAAAACCTATTTGGCAAAGATATAGCCTGAAGGGCTGGTAGCCCCTCTTTCTGTGCCTGTCCTTCTGAGGTAAGCTGAATGAATGAGACAGGATGAGGCCCAAGCATGTAAATGAGCTGGTACTCCGTGGTACAAAATTATGCCTTTTCTGCAACATAACCCAGCATCTGGGGTAATAACAAGAAAAGACAAATGAATATGAACTCTCTCTCCTTTGCTACATAAGCAATTATCATTCAGGTGGATTTAAAAGGGCTTTACAGACTAGCTCATTTATAGAATGTGTTAATTCTCCCACCACTGAAAGCCAGCCACCTCTGGCCTGAAACATGGCATCAGTTCAACAGCGTGTAGCAGCAAACTGCAGCATGGCAGGCGCTGAGCACAGCAAACATCTCCATCTGAAGATGCCCGGAGAGCAGCAGGAGGGAGACATGAAATTGCACAAAGCATACTCAGAGACGACTTGCAGCTCGAGGTGACTTGTGGCAGAAGTTACCTGGGGTGGTTGGTGATCAGTGATTGGGATGAGCTGGAACCTGAGCCTGGCTAAGAAGGCAGCACTGGTATTCTTTGGCACCCCTGGCACTGCAGCGTGGCAGAGTAGCAGTTAGCAGAAAACTAAAAGAAACTTGAATATGTTGCCAGCACTGCTTGTGAGAGCAGCTGAGATTTCTCCTCTTAAACAGACCTTGCAAACATAAGTAGAACTCAACATCTGAGTTCCCCTGATAACTCTTAGTTTCATTTAGTAATATTTCAGTTGGTAATACTTCTTTGAATAGGTAGGTTTTTAGAGAGAGATGCAGTTGCTGCTCTGCTGCAATAGGTCTCTCTTCCTGTGAAAGAAAAGCATTATGAATGCAAAAGACTTTTCCAACTAACACTGTTGAGAGGATGGAAGTTCTGGTGGGAAAACTTCCAAGTGAAACTTTGGCTTCACTCAGCTGGAGTGGCACAGGCTCTGTACTAACAGCACCTTTTTTTTTGTGTGTGTGTCGTTCCCCCTGCCCCCCCACCCCCGCCCCCTTTTTTTTTTTTAACCACAAACTTCCCTGTGTCACAGCTCTGTGCAAATATTTCCCATATGTCAGCTGGCTGATCCAGTAATCACTTAGGGCTGGAGTGTAAATTACACAACGGCAGCACGCGCACAAATATCTGGCTTGTACGAATCTGTAATTCAGTGAGATTTAACCCTGGTGAATTGAACTGGCTTTAAATTAAAAACTTTCTTTTAATAGCTGTGTAGATTCAGTGCTGGAAGGCCTATTATTCTGTCTCCCACTTTATTCCTAGCCAATGTAGAATGTCTCGCTTGTGTTCTAATGGTGTCTCTTGCTGTTTGCTTTCTCAATTTACTTTCATTTCTACACAGTGTGCTGTCATTATGCCATGAAGTAGATTCTTTGGGTAGGAAACTGTCTTTTTCTAACATCTAGAATGTGCACGCTACTTTGTAAACGGATTAATAGAGTATGCTACTGTTTATTTTATATCCGTAATATTGAGCAGTTGACTGTAATGTTTCCGACAGGGTAATAGTGAGAGAGTATTTTGATTTTAGAGAATTCTGGGAGGCATTAAATTAATCTTTTCATTCAAGATGGTAGGACTGCACCTCTCAGCACAACACTGACTGAGAGTATGTTGGTGTTCATAGGAGGCAGAAGAGATGGAATAGTGCAGGAGACTTGGATTTCTGGGACTTCTTAAAAATAAAAGCTTTTCAGAAAAGAACGCTTTGAACAGCCTTGACTACAAGTTTCCCTTTCTGCTCGTGTGTGTGTGACTGTGCACAGAGCTCCTCTGGTCCCCAGCAGTGACTGTGTTGTGTGGGGATGGGCTGGGGGAGATGGTGGTGGGCTTCAGGCTGCAGTAAGGAGGTGGAGGAGCCCCTGCTCCAAACTTCACAGTCTGAGGAGCAAGAACTCTTGCTGATGGAGTCACCTTCTCTCAGCTCATCACCACTTTCAGTGTTACTCTCCCTGCACATGCAAAGGTTTAGAAGTATATTTGCATACACTTTTACTGACCAGTCTTTACACTGGCTGTGAGTGTTCCTGTGCAATGCTTTCCCCCTTTCCCTCTTGCTTCCCTTTCCTTGGTTTCCTGTGTTTTGTAGGTTTATGCACCTCCAATTTCTTCTATTTTGTCTTACTTTACCTCCTTTTTAGAGAATTTCTTCTACTTCTGTCTTCCTCTTTTATTTCCCAATATTTTAAAATTTGTACTATAAGAAGACATTCCACAAGAATGCTGTGGAAAAATAGAATAAAAATGGTTTCTACATTGGAGAGTTAATACATGTATTTGTCCTTTGACCCTCTTTCACAGCTGTATTGATCATAAAAGCACATATTTTGTACTAACAATACTACGAGTGGACATAGCCCATGGTATATCATGAACAGGTTCTGTCACAAGGACTGGAGGACACATTGGGTTACAGGTGGCAATAAAGAGGTTGTAAATGTAACATTTTAGTTGTATTGCTTAGCTACCATTTTTCTGAGCCTTTCTTTTGTTCTTTATTCCTATTTTTATTTGGATTTGGAAGAGAAAAAGGTGCAAGAATTTGGTTTTTAACCAGTTGTATAAAAGAATCTGTCATTTGAGGTAAGATCTAATCTCGTCTTCAAGATTTAGGAGGAAAAATTCCAAGCCCAAGAGGTAACATGGTAGAATTTTCACATTTTCAGTCACACTTGATATGAATTGGCTGAGAGTGATCCTGACAGGAACACCCACCAACAGTGACCTCTACATAATGTGAATTTCTTAGTAAGTATGCAGATGCCTGCAGTCTTTCCTTCTCTGGAGACTGCCACCATCCAAGGAGCTGGTGGAATTGGCTCAGATAAGGATCGCCGAAGCCAAGCTGGCTGGTACCAGTAGACAAGGCTGATATTGTACATCCTCCAGGAAGATTTATGGGTAGCTCTGGAGCTTCTTTGAGGATGATTCGGAGTTCAAGGGAGTTTTAAAGTGTGGGCAGAAGAGAAGTATAGTGTGATTTTCCTGGGGGGGAGAGAAAAGCCATCACAGAGGGCAGTAGCCCTTGATCATGCGTATTTCTCCCTCCACCTGCTGGAATAAAACTGGTCTTAGATTTTTCTTCCCCCAAAGTTTCTTTGAATGTACGTGTAGCAGGTCTGCAGAAATCACATAAGAAAAATTAATCTCATTGCCATAGAGTTTTAAGGGGAAGAAGCAAAACAATTCTTTTCCACATTTTCTATAGCTCAGGATTATTTGCTATAGCAATTATTTTGGAAGTTCAGAGTATTTTTAGGATCTTTTTATTTTCTGGCAAGAACCCATGGAGATAAAAATGGCTCTTGCCACACTGGTACAGTGGCAACCACTGCAAAGCTAAGTGCTCCCTTGAGATGTGAAACTCAGCAGTTTCCCATTGAGCCCTAGACCATCTGTGGGAAGAGGAGGAATAAAAGGTGATATGAGTTAGATTTATGCTGATGTATGAGGTGAGTGTAGGTTTTTGCTTAGAAGCTGCTAGAAGGTCATGGTATTTTACCAACTGAGATTTATACATTTGAAAATGAACCTCCAAATGGGAATGTTTCCAAAGTCTAATAAAGCAGAGCTATGCTCATACACTGACCTTGGCAAGCCTGCAGGTAAGTTCCACAACTTCTACCACCTTATAAACACTAAGATGGGTTATACAGAAAAAACTATAGAGGCTCTATTTAGAGACTTATGGTAGCAAGTAGGCAGAAAAACTTCAAACCCACCAATTTAATTTATTGAAGGTCTCAACAGGAACATATAGGAAAAAATTCTGTCTTCCACTGCAAATATTCCCACAGCAACCCAATCTACCTGCCAAGAGTACCCAAAATTTAGGGCAAAGGGTGGAGGAACAATGTTAAACTTATTTAATAATACTATTAAACAAAACTTGAAGGATGAGCATGAACCTGGATCTGTATTTTACCTGATTACCTCAGAAAGGAAGCCTATGGCTGAGAGCTTTGTTAATCTGGAGTTTACTATTTAGGTAGTTATATACCATGGTTGTAGACAAAACAAGAGAACACCCACTGGGACTAACACACATTTTTAAAAGTTTTCCAGCCTGTCTCTGGTTTTCATAAAGGTTCTTAAAATTTCCTTTTGTGAGTCTAAATTGGGAAAACATGGGTGAGATCAAGAAGTTGTTCCTAGTTCCAACTATAATGCCAGTAATGTTGGTTAAGGGTTCAAGATCTCCCCTTCCAGGGAGACAAGCATGACAAAAAAACCTCCAGCCTTAGGCCAGAACTGGAGTCAGGACCAGTCCAGGGCACAAATTAGAGTAGTTTGAGGAAATGGCAACTTGCAGCAGCATCCTCCCAGCTTGCCAGTGCAACAGGGCACCATGGATCTGCTGTGTTGGCTCTCTGCCACTCCTGAAATCTAGGAATTTCTCGAGGCAAATTTATGCTGCCTTTGCTTTATTAGCACAGCATAAAAAGGCCATAATGGATGATGGCATTATTACTTGTATAGTTCCAGAAAATGACACCCAATTGTAATAATTTTGTATTAAGCCATCATTAGCTTTTTCATTAAATATTTTTTTGTTGGCAGCATGGGCAGTGGGATTGAGTGCTCCCTTAGTGGGTTTGCCAATGACACCAATCTATGTGGTGGAATTGACACACTGGACTGTAGGGATGCCATCCAGAGGGATCTTGACAGGCTTGAGGGTTGGGCCCATGTGAACATCATGATGTTCAATAAGGACAAGTGTGAGGTCCTGCACCCGAGTCAGGGCAATCCCAAGCACAAATACAGGTTGAGTGGAGAATGGATTGAAATCAGCCTTGGCGAGACTGATTCAGGGGTTGGCTGATGAG
The DNA here is from genome assembly GCA_910950805.1 of Acrocephalus scirpaceus scirpaceus. Taxonomy (NCBI): domain Eukaryota; kingdom Metazoa; phylum Chordata; class Aves; order Passeriformes; family Sylviidae; genus Acrocephalus; species Acrocephalus scirpaceus. The sequence goes on from OU383778.1 coordinate 31,612,997, forward strand.
AAGCTCAACATGACCCAGCAATGTGCACTCACAGCCCAGAAAGCCAACCATATCCCAGGCTGCATTAAAAGATGAGCAACTAGCAGGGCAAGGGAAGTGATTCTGCCCCTCTGCTTTGGTGAGACCCCACCTGCAGTGCTGCATTGAGGTCTGGAGTCCCCAGCACAGGAAGGACATGGACCTGTTGAAGTAAGTATAGAGGAGGCTATGGAGATGATCAGAGGGCTGGAGCACCTCTCCTATGACAGGAGGAGATCAGCCTGCAGAAGAGAAGGCTCCAAGGAAGACCATAGAGTCCCTTAAAATACCTAAAGTGAGCTTGTAAGAAGTCTGGAGAGGGGCTGTTTACAAGGGCACACAGTGATAGGAAAAGAAGTAATGTCTTTAAACTGACAGAGGGCAGGCTTTGATTGGATATTAAGAAGAAGTTCTCTACTGTGATGGTGAAGTATTGGAAAAATCTTCGCAGAGAATTTGTGGATGCCGCATCCCTGGAAGTGTTCAAGACCAGGCTGGATGGAGCTTTGATCAACCTGATCTAGTGGAAGGTGTCCCTGCTTATAGCAGAATGTTGGAACAGGGTGATTTTTAAGGTCCATTCACACACAAACCTTTCTCTGCTTTTATATGTTTTTTTTCCCCTTGCCTTTCCAGGAAAATAAGAAAAGTAAAATCATATTTTACAACAGTCAAAGAAATAGTGTTTTAAATCTTAGTATATGTTGTGATACGTTATGTTTTTAGACGTTGTAAGCAAAAGATGTGCCTATACTTCTGACATATTTCAATATGAAAGTTCTAAAGGGGATCTTTGAAATAGCTAGGTGTCTAGTGTGTTTGCATGCAACCTTCTGCTGTACAAAGCCCAAAGAGCTGTCCCCTTCATGGCCTTTTAGGTTCTATTTTCCAGAGACATAAAATATTCTAGCATGAATAAGAGGCAGAGTGCACAATATGATGTGAATATACACGTATGCTCTTGGGAGCTGCCAGCATGTTCTGCCTTAACAAAGATGCTGTAGGGATGGGACTATGAACAGGGTCCTAACTGCAGGAATTTTTGTTACATTATATAACTACTATATAGGTTTTTTTCCCCTAATTTTCCTTACTGTTTTCTAAAAGTTATTTTTTATTATATTTTTAACTTAGTTAAATGTACAAGGTGTTGCTCTCCAGCTTAGTCTATAGAGTGTAGCTCTGACAAAATGGTTTATGCATTAGGGCTGGGTTTTGTTTCTAGGAGTGTATTTCATTATGCAAAACTGACTTGGTTTGTGGAGTCTTGCCAGTGCTACCCATAAAGTGGACTCTCACCTAACATAAACTTTTTAGGACTTATCCTACATCTGCAGTTCACGATTTGTGGAACATACAGCCCATGTTCTGGAGGATGTATGGAACTCCCAGCTGGTTTCATTAATGTAGGTTTCCAGTTGTGTGTTGGAGATCTACTTTTGTCCATGTTGTGCAGTGTTTTTGCAATGATTTTGGCTCTTCTAGCATTAAGTCTTTTAAATGGTGGAATTATTTCTTGATTATACCCATTAAAAAAATCAATTTTTTTTTTTTCCAAGAGTCATATTATTGGTCTTGTAAATGAAGCATCATTCACCAGATATTAATCCCTCTCCTCTGGTTAGAAGGACTGGCCTTCCACTTCCATGAAACAGTATTTGGCACAACAAACAGAAAAGTTTCTCATTTAAATGTAATTGATCTCTCATGAAAACAGAAAATAGTACCAAAAATTTGTGCCTTTATTCCATACTTTTTAATAGAAAAGACTGAAACTTGCCTCTGTTTGGTGTGTAAATTTTTTCTTTAAGTAATTAAACCAACTTTGAGTAGAACATCTTACCTTATTCCAATGCTCACTTCAGTCTTGCGGACTGTATTGATTTTTTATTTTGGACTCAAACCCAAATATGTTTTTTTTCCAAACTGGGTGAATGTAAGCCCACGAATTGGGGCGGCCTGAAGTCAGCCTCAGTGCATGCCAGATGAGGCATCATTGGACCATATGTGTCAGTACAGACCTGAGTTTGTCCCTGTCTGGGGGGAGGACCTGTCAGGAGCATTGCAGTCAGAGCTCTCCTGTGGTACTCTTATATGTCAGGCAGACAAATTGAACGTGGGGTGCTTCGACAAGAACACCAGGGAGGTAAATGGGGTATTTAGCTAATGTGTCAAGTCTGACCTCACAGCACAGAGGATACAGTGCTCTGAAGAACAGCTTGACAATTTGGGTACTTAAAGTCAGACAAGGTTGTCTTTCAGGATTTAATATATTTTTATATATGTGCCTTCCTAATCTGTAGCACAAGCAAAATCTGTATAACCAGCAGGACTGTTTTGTGAAAGGAAGAGTAGGAGGAACTGAAGGCTACAATATACAACTTCTCACTTTTGGTGATTTATTTAATTTCTATTTCCTCTCTGCTATATCTTTTCTCTGGAATTAGATGTAGTTTTTGTCTTTCCCTATTTTTTAACATTATTAAACCCCATTATTATTATTACCTTATTATTAACTTATTATTAATGTTTATTTCCTCTCACAAAATCTATGATTCTTGACCAATACAGAATTTTATACATCTGCTGTTATATTCTCTTTTTAAAGTATTTAAAACACTGAGACCTAGGATAGGAGTCCTGACTACAGAATTGTCAACAATTAATTTTGTAAGTCATCTTGAATTTACTCTTAAAACACACAAAGGGGAAGCATCTTTGAACTGTGTGGCTCACTATATCTCAGCAATATAGAACTATAGATGCTAAAATTTCTGGAGCTACTTCTGTAGCTCTAGATATCCACTGTGATGATTGTTCACTGAGTTCACTGAATATACAAATCCCACATCATTAAACTGAACATTTGAGACCTTGGAGCTAAAAACCCACAGTTGTCATGCTTTCCATCATGCTTTTTTGTCACTTTTCTTTCTGATACACTACAAAATCTTTATATATGTTTTAATATACTATCTGTAGAAACACAGTTTTATCTTGGAAGATAAGTATTCTAAAACTGAGAAGGGTAATTTCTTGTGTCTTTAGAGACTAGGGAAATCTTTTTCCCTTTTCTCAAAGGGTGCATCTGCATTAGCAATTCTGTCCTGGAGGATTGCTTGTGGTACAGAGACACTTTTCCTCAATGTCAGGCATCCAAGGTTGTGCTATGAACTGAAATTCAGCAGTCTGTGACTGGGCACAAAGCATGTTGTATACTGCTTGTATTATACCTACAGAAGTCATACATGGATCAACACTTCTGAAACACTAAGCTCCTGAAGTTTGGAGAGAGCTAATTAGTTCACTATTAATGAATAATTAAAAACACTTAGTGGACTGGCAAAGTGTGGTCAGCACTTGTGAATGAAGTATAGGATATTTTGGTGAAGCCGTTTGAAAATCTGCAAAACAAGTTTCTTGGGAGTAAAAAAAAAAAATCACCATTTTCATGTATCGGTAATGTCATAACTAACTGTTCTTAATCTTTTTGTAGAGAGATTAGAAAGGAGGCATTTGAGATGGGTAGGGGGTGCTTTACGAAAAAGAATCATAGGGCAGGTTGAGGCTGTGGATGTGTCAGAAAGTTCAGACCCCTGACTGGGAAGCTGCTACTCAAACTTCATAATGAGGATCTTTTTCCTTGTCCTGACCTCTCTCCAAAAGTTTGGCTTTTGGCTTTGTAGCACGTTGGTCAGTTTGTAGTCAGCATTTCCTCAAATGTTTATGGCTTTACTTTAAAGGTGGAATTCTCATCCTGAAGATGATAATCCTTCATCATGTAAAATGACCATGCTGTAATAAGATCTTGCAGGGTACAAATGTGTTATTAGGTGTCAGTCTGCAGGCTCGGGTCATCCGCCAGCTGTTACACTGCACAGGTTGTATTTTTTTGCAACATTTGGTGGAACATTTCAGGACTGTGGGATTATCTGAACCAGATGTGAAAAGGCATCTCCCTGACACAAGTGTGCAATTAGTCATAAGTGATTACCCATGACCCCTTATGTGCAAGGGGAGAGAAACTTAGGGTTAACTGCTGTCTGCACCTTAACTGAAGAGGGCTATAAAAGTTCCTCCCTTTTCCTTCTCAGACGGCAGCCAATTTTCTGCTTGTTCTTGCTTCTGAGATTTTTTTTTTTCAGGGACATGCAATTCAGGAGAAACCTAGAAACCTGAGTCCTACTTGGAAAATTGTAGCAGAACATCACTGAGAAAGAAACATGAGTCCTAGTTTTTTTCTGCACCTTTCTGTGCTGTTTGGGGTTACAAAGTCAGTGTAAGATCACAGTCTCTTCCCAGTGAATGGACTGATATATTGGTCAAGGGCAAGAAGCAAATTAAGGTTGTCCCTCTGACTAGATAAACTTTCTCTTTTATATAGAGCAAGATTTCATTTTGAGTTCTGCCATCAACAGCTCCAGTAACATGACAAAGGGAGAAATATGGTCTCATGGGGCTTTACCTATCCATATTTACACCTTGGTTCCCCCTGGGAACAGGTAAGTAGTCAGCACAATTCCTAGGCCACTGCTCAAATGTCACTTCTAAGAACTAACACACTTTACTAAGTTTCTGGGTGGACCTAGGTGGCAGCTGTATCCCTGTGTATCTGTAGGGTTCCAAGTACAGTGGGCTTCCTACAACTGCTGTATGCTTGCTGACATAATTGAGCAGATGAGTTTATAACAACACAAAAACCTTTGTAGAGGTCTACTTACATAGTTGGGATGGCATAGGGAATTGTGTGAAGCCTTTTATTGTTTAGAGACAAATGGAAATCTCAAATGCTTTTGGGAAGATACATGTTAACTTACGTTTGTTAGCTGACTAATGATTTCTGTTGTCAGACTGGCATTCATCCTTACCTATCCAGTGTGACTTTCCCCACACTTTCCCTCAGTTATGTTTGCAGGCTATAAATTGGTCAAGGGTCTACTTTATTGATGAAAGAAAGGACCACAGCTAAGGCACAGTAAAAGAAAAGGAAAAGGTAGCTGGTGCTGCATAGACTTCGAGCAGCAGGTGGGGATATAAACCCCCACAGGTTGCTAACCACTGTCATAGAATTTTGAAGTAGTCAAGGATTACTAAATTGAATTTTGTTCTAGCTACTTTCTTCTCTTCAGCCAAAATTGGCTCAGGCTTAACAACACTGAGTCTTATTTGTTAGTTCCCATCAGTGTCTCCAACACAGTCAATGCAGAGTGGAAGGAAAATCAGGTGGTGCCATCTGCTTCCTGAGACACAGTGTGAAAGCAGAGCTGCTCCTGGAACCTTTCAGAGGACCTGTGGATGAGGAGCCTGGAACAAAACACGTCTGACATGAGGTCCTCAACAGTAAGCACAATTGCCTATGGCTGGCTTTGGAAAAGGAACAGACCTTCACAATTTTCCCTGTGTTTGGAACCTGCCTAACAGCACTGCAGCTTTCAGAAGAAATTCCTGATGCAGCACTAGAGTTTCACTCACAGCCATGGAGAGATGAAAGAGGACAGATGTCAAGAGGTCGTATCATCATGTCATCACATATCATATCAATCTCCTACCCCATGCAGATCAATAGCATGTGGTCAATCAGGCCCCGTGAGAGCTGTCTCATCAGAGCTCCTTCTGTGGACACTGGAAATTTGGGTTGTCTGAGTGAAGTGATTGTTTCTTAAGCATAGCGCCTTTATGTGAAATCAAAAGCCTTCCTTCCCTCAATGAGGTATTTAAAAGCTTTTAAAATAGCTCTCTACCTCTTTTCCGTTAGAGCGGAGTATAAACCACAGTGTGGCCAGTGAAATCTTCCAGACAGTTTTGTCTTCCCAGTGTTAGCCAGGCTCAGACAAAGAAGTTTTGGCATTTTTCCCCTAGAGAAATTTTCCTTCCCTTCAAGAGTGGTCAGTTCTTTCTGAATCTGCCTAATTTTAAGTAAGAAACATCTCAGCTTAGATTTAAGCCTTTCATCATCTCCTTTGAAGGGTTTTTCCCTCTTTAGTGCTTACCATCGAGGCTAGTCTGCATGTAACAATTTACTTCTGAGTTTTTGAGCACTGCCTGCATTGTAGAATTTAATGGACATCAAGGGAAGAATATTTGTTGGTCAAACAACGATTTTTCAAGATTTATAGTTTCTATCACTCCTGGTCATAACCTTACCCTCCATCCCAGGCACCCCTCTCAGCATGCAACTGAATTTTTCCAGCTTCATGGTACACTCAAAGTTTTTCAGAATTCAGTATTCATATCCAAGCCCTGACAAAGCATTGAGTGTTCACTGAATGTTCAGATAAATATTAGACCCCAGAATTGCCCTCCAGATGGAGAAAAAAAAGAATCAAAACAACCTCTGGAGGTAAGGTCAACTCCATCCAATGCTTCCTTGTTAGCTGTGACAGTTCTGTCCTGACTGTGCACATGTAGGTCCTTGTCCTTCTCTCTGCAGCCGAATTGCTCAGGGTACAACCTGAGCAGAGGATGGGCAGAGGTTGGTGACACCTGTATGTGGACCTGATCTCTGGGCAGAAAGTGAGATGCTGTTCCAGCAGTAAGGGATTAATATGAGTGAAAGAGAGCTCTGACTGCAATTTCCCTTTGGCAGCCAAGGTACATGCTTAACTTTGATGGTGGAAGCCAGGACATGGAAGCAAAATGGCCCTTTTGCCTCCCTGCAGTGTGATACGTGCTGAAGTCTTGCGGGATCAGCACTCTTGTTTGGATTTCTGAATTCCTGCCAGATCAGGGCATTTAGTTTGGATCATAAGAGAAGCTGTTCACAAGGCTTGGGTCCAAATTTCCACACCATCTGCTGTGTTTGTAGATCAGTGTGGAGGTTTGAGCCTCCCATAAAAGTAGAGGGAAAAGAAATTAATGCTTAATAAGGGAATTAAATGCAGGAAAAATATGGAATGAACCCAAAAAGCGTCCATCCACGTTCTTGGGCATCATAAATTAGGAAGGGAGTAGCACTAAAGAGAGGAAGAGGGCAGGTATGGGACAATGGAATACTATACCAAGGGTAAAATGAAGTCGGTTTTCAGTGGAATAATGAAGGTGAAGGCGACCAAGTCTTGATAACTCACCTGGAGTTAAAATTACGACTAATGTCTTCTTTGTCAGGTCTGTCTGCAGGTTCTGGAGACAGAGATAACAAACGGGAGTGTGGCAGTTCCGAGATCCTGGTCTTGAACCAAGACAAAGTGCACAGCTCAAATCTCTTCTCTGGAACTGCTCCTGTGATTTCCATTTGGTGTGTCTGATTGGAGAAAATCAGAATACGTCTAATGGGAAGAACATTATATTTCAATGATGGGGCTAACTTATACAAACATAAAATATTGATAATTAATATTGTCATGGTTAATTAAGATTAGAAATTGGAGAAATAGCAAGAAATGCAATATAGTAATGTTTAATTAGAGAAAATATTATCTATTACACTTTCAAATCTCATAGTAGGAAATTGCTTTCAGATGAAATTACCATACCCATTATTTCAACTGAAAATAACTTTCAGAAGAAAGGCCTGGTATTTCATAATAAAAATAGTGTAAATTTTGCAGTAAGACTTAATAGCCAAAAAAAGGAAAAAAATTAATGGAAACATCTACATGTCATTGAATAAAAGCCAAATCAGAAGCTGAGTCATGGCTTTCCTTCTGAACACCTTCCTTAATTGAAGTGATTTTCACTGTCATTCCTAAAAACTAGAAATGTACTTCAAAATTTTAAGTTGTCAGTATGGCAAGGAGAGGTTTAAACCCCATTAAAGCCCTGTTAATACAAAAAACCAAGTAATATTATGCACCGTCAAACCACAGAACGTGAATGATGACTGAAACACCTGGCACCATCCCTTTAACTCAAGCCCTGCCACATCTGAATGTGAGGGGCATTTTTATTTTCCTATCTTGGGGCTGCTGCCTCTCCCTTCCTCTCTCATCCATGTGAGTTTATTTTCCATTCTGATTTTGTTGTTTAGGTAGGTGCAGTAATGGCACTCCCAGGGCAGCACTGGGAAGCACTTGTTTCCTTTGTGGAATACGAGAACAAAAGCTATTTCAAGCTGAAATCTGATTGTGCAGAGTACCCTGCATTTGGGGCAAATTTTCTTGAGGCTAAACATAAAATGCTACCCATGTACATTTCTTCCAATGGCTGAGGAGAGATATATATTAAAAAATCTGATCTGCAATCCTTGGTATTAGATTATTTATTTGTTTGGGGTAATGAGGAATGTTATTTATCTTTTACTCACTGCCATTTGTCTTGCAGTCTACACTGCAGATGCACTGGGAAAAGATTATGTTCTTTCATCTCCCAAATAAGCTTTTTGTTTGTTTGTCATGGCTTTTGTACAGCTTTCAAGACTGAATTTCTTTGTGGGCTTAGGTAAATTTCTGTTCTCCTTGAAGCTAAAGAATACAGTAACCTGCTTAAAAGAATCAAGCTATGAAAACTCCACCTTTTTCCTGTGCACCAGTATATCCATGAGATATTTAGGAGCATAGTATCTAAATGGGTAGACACACACCTTTGAAAGATAATAAAAATAACTTTGTAAAAGAAAAAAATGAATGTAAAGTACTGAAATAAGACCTTTAAAATGTTTTTTGCAACTCCTCAATACAGGATTTAGAAATTTTGTTAAATAAATTCAGTAATAAATGCACACATATCTGGCTTTCTGAAAGTGATAGGGCTTGAAAAATAATGTTATCTTTCTCTGTTGAAAACATTTAATATCTCTCCCTTTCATGTTCATCTTTAACTCATTAATCTTTACAACATTACCCTGAAGGAATAGAATATTATTAATATTTTATATATAGCATTATGACACAGGCAGATATTAAGGGAATTTCATGGCATAAATCCTCCAATAATACTGATACCAGGGAGCTTTGGATGACTGCATGCCTGGGAACCTGCACTGAAAGTCTTTTGGCTCAGAAAACACCATTAGGGAGGAGATTGTCAGAGATGTCAGATTAGTGCTGCAGCCACTGGGCAGCCTTGTCCTCCTCATCTGCCCACGTTGCAGTCCTCACAGGCTCATGGAATGCCTGCTTGGTGAGCTTGTATCTACAGGATGAGACCTTTTAGCTAATCACTACATTCAAGATAGTTCTAGTCAGTGTCTTGACTTTTGCAAACAAGGATCTCTACCGGGTACGTGATGTCCAATTTTTGGCAAAATTTACTGTAGGAGATCCAAGAGCAATATGGGCATTAGTTGTGTGACAAGTTTCAAATACTGGCTGTTGATGAGCTACCTATCCTTTTTTCAAACAGCTTTGTGAGTACCTTGTCCTTGTGCTGTCCACAGTATTAAAGGTAAATCAGATTGTTAACCCCTACATAAAACAAATTTTCTACTAATTTCCCTTCCAAATTTTCTTTTATCTCCACATTTTGTATGTGAAAGCTGTCAGTTGCATTTTACTCCTTTGCTGTGATAGATGGCCACTTTAAAAATTATGTAAGTTCTACAATTCCTTGATTCTTTGGTAAGGAAGGATAGGAAAGATATTATTTTGGATTAGAAATCCCAACTGAAGCAACACCATTTAATTGTTTACTTAGATTAAGCTAAAAACATTTGTCATTAGAGCGCAAGAGGTAATTTCCTGCCAGAACACCCAAACCACTGACATTTTGCTTCAAAAAACTTTAAATGTGTGGTAGAGTATCAAAGCCTTTTCCCTGCCATCATCAGAAAAGGTCAATGGTTTCTGACAGATGCATATTAAACCTGACTTAATTATGACTGAGTGCCACAAAGTTTTATAACATCTGTTATCCAGTGACTAAAGAGTGTCTATAATTCTATTTTTTCTAAAGGACTAGCAGATGAAAATGACAATTTCAGTTGGGAAATCTGAACTGGCAGAAAAAAAAGTCCTTTTTTCCTGGAATATTTCTAGTAATTGCTATAATTTTGAAACAACTCAAACATTAAAAATTCCCACACGTGGCCTTGACAAGGTCAGTGAGGCCTCAGTAACTTTTATGTTTCCTGCATGATCCCTGCAGGTTAAAGAGAGGGCCTCACTGAAAGGAGGCCAGCTTGTGGAATAAAAGTTTTCAATAGGCCTGAGGAGCAGCTGTTTCTGGGCTGCTATAACCACTCTCCATAAAGCCTATTTTCACAACTCAAGCAAAAATCTACCTGCTAGATCATTAAAATGTCAGATTGCCCAGGTCACGTAAAACATTTCACAAATAAATACTCTTGCTTGGACTCCAGCATTCAAGAGCCTGAGTGGAACTGGCCTTCTTGGGCACAGCTCATAGCACGTGTATTTTAGGTTGCCATTGACCATAATTGTACTTAAACTTCTTTTGTGTAATCAACAAGCCTGAATTGAGCTTCATCGATCCTTGCTGCCTTTTTGGTTTTTTTAAGAAAAGCTTTGTGTTTAAGTAATGGAGTGTATTTTCATTTATTTGTTTTTCTTTTTATTGCAGATTTTATTCATTATTCTTTTAGGAGAACTGTATTTTCAGGAGAAGCTGCTGATGTGCTGATTGGTGTTTTGGGCACCACAATACAAGATATAAAGCTATTAGAAGCAAAGCCTAGTCATCAGATTTCTCAGGGCCCATAACACCTAGACAGTTTATATTTCAAGTGCCTTTTTACACTAAGCATGCTCAAGTCTCAGAACCTCTGCCGAGTATTTGGTGCTGAGGCCTCAGGGCTGTGTCCTTTCTGACCCTAATCATTCGGTGATTCTGTGCTGTGCTACAAGACAGCTCGGATTTCCCAACCTGTTTCCATTTCTCATCTTCAGACCAACCTGTACCACCCTGAGCAACTCATAACTCCAAGACCCATGTTTGTCTACTCCAGTCCTAAACACCTGAACAAGGAACCTAAGTTAGGAGCCTGGGCACCCATGAGTTTTTCAACTCTTGGTGTAGAGACAGCATAGACAGGAGAGCTAAATTGGGTCATTAATGTTTGGAAATACATACATCTCAAAATGTCCAAGGTTCATTTTGGCTGAGCCTATACTGAACAGCTGAGATTTTAATCCCAGAATAGTGGCCTATGTTTGGCTTTCTCTGAATTTGAAGCTATGAACCCTTATGAGATCAAGTTATTACTTCACTGTGCTTTCAGGGAAATTTCTCTCAGTTTTCTCTGTGCATTTCTGAATTAATGTTAATATTTGTAAACAGAATCCCAAACTAAAAGCAATAATAGGATCTGACACTCTGCACATATTTCAAGATTTGGGAGATGGGAACTTTTCTGTTGAATAGAAATGCACATTTATTACTCAGCAAATCAAAAGTAATTTTTCTAAGTTGCAAGTTCAGGAGCTAAGAACTAATGGAATGACATGTGAAGGAAATTACAGACCATTTTAGAACTGCTGGACAATTAATCAGATCTTGCTTCATTTGTCATGTGTGTACAAAAGCTGCTATACATTACTATGCCCATGCTGTTCTGCACTAGAGTGCCCTAAGTGGGGATGACTTTGATTAGTTCCTTTTTCTGACAGACAAATATTGAACTGCCACTTAGTTTGAATAGTTTTCTTATTCATACAGATCTCTCAGTAGCTCTAGCTGAAATGAAAATGAAATATTAGTAAGTTTACTACTAGTAAGGAAAAAAAAAAAGTAAAAGAGAATATGGTTTAGCAAAGTAGCTAAAGAGAATGAAAAGATTAAGATTTACTTCTGACTGTAGTTTCCTTAATTTGTCTGAATGATTTTAGGAAAGCCCAGATTAAGTACCCCATTTGTTTATTAATCTATTGTATGAAAATTACTACTATATTGTAAGCATTAACCTTCAGCTATTTCAATTGAAAAAAACCCTTTATTGAAGCTTATTTTTACCTTTTTGATATGATCACAAGGAGCAACTAGGATGCTGTGTACTAAGTGGTTTTGTGAGACTGCCAAAGGACAGCAGACTCTAGGTACTGTTTCTGTATCTGTTCGTATTGTAATTTACTGCAACACCACCAGTGAGACTGGATTTTTCTGGAATGACCATATATTCCTGCTGTTTTGATTGGGATTAGAAAAAAAGAGAAGCACAAGTGTGATATCATGCTGACAGTAACTCAGTAATAGTAACTTCAGTATTTTTATTAATTATCCAAGTATTTCCACAACTATTCACTTTGGGTTTTGCATTTATTCATTGTTGTATTTGAATAAGTGTCTGTTATGTGTACTGGTTTGAAAGAAAAACCACTGAGAGACTCCACGTCAGAAATACAATTTAATAGGAGGAATAAAAGAAGTAAAATAAAATAAAATAAAATAAATGCAATAGTACAAAAAACCACTGACAGAGTCAGAATACAACTTGACACCCTGTTAGGGTGGTAGTAGCAGTCCAGATGAAATGGTCTTGTTGAAGCAATGATCCTGTAGAAAGGTCTGGTAGCTCTTGTCTTCTGGGAATCCAGTGGGTAAGGGCTCCCTGTGTTGTCCCAAATCCCAGATTATATCCGGGTGGGAATGCTTGGCTCCTCCCCCTGGGCAGAGCATCTCTCAATGGGCTGATCTCATTCTATGAGTCATGCAGTGGGTCCTTGATGGCCCATTAAACAGAGATAACTCCCGGAGGGAGTTACCTGTGAGTCATGTGGCAAGGCATTGTTGGGCCCATTAACAGAAGATAGTCCAGAGGGAGGGGGCAAGGGAATCACTGCCCCACCTGGTTTCAACAGCTCATGAAGATGGTGATAGAATACATACTTCGGGCACATCTTACATTGTAACCTGGGACATTATGTTATTGAGAGGATAAACGATTTTCAATTGTTTGGTTTTGTTTCATATTTGAGTCAAGGGAAATGCTGGAGGTTGCGCACATGGCAGGAGTCCATAACTCCTGACTGCAGGAGCTACTGATAGCATCACTCAGGCAGGCTGAGATGCAAATCCTAATTTGCCTTTGGATGTTGATGAATTCTTGCCCAGGTGAAGCCTAAGACAAAATCCTTACCTGCTTGAATGGAGTTGGAGGCTTTAGATGTGGGTGGCTGTTAATGATTTCTTTCATCCATTCTTTTCTCTTGTTTACACTTCTGTACATCTTTGTTTCTACTGGCAGTGTTAAGCAGCTGATTTTCAGTGTGATCATTTTTATTTCAGAAAACTGTTATCTGTGAGTGGAATATGAGTGAAAGAATACATTATGCTACAGGTGGCATGGGCTATGTATGTCAAGCCTCTATTCTTAGGACCAGGGTCAAAACTGAGGGTGTAGATTAATTGTGTAACAAGGTGTCAGAAAATATTCCACAAATAAACAGAACATGGTTAACTCAACACTTTGAATTTATAGAAAGTCTAAATTATATCCTTAAAATAACATGATTATTGCTAAGTTCTAGCCTGAAGCTAAACTGGGGTTCTACGTTGAATGAAGGAGCTCCCAACTGGCAGGGACTTAAAAGGTAACTTAATATGCTCCACTACTAGAAATATAACAGACTGCTTATTGGGACATGTTTAAAAAACAGAATGTAGAATATTTTTCTGATCTCACTGATACGTATTTCTACAAATAACACCAGAGAGAAGTGAAATCTGGTTTATGGTTTGAAAGAAATCAACTGGAGTTGATTTCAGTTTCAGTTTGAGCAGTTCTACATATACAGAGACTCCCAGCAGAATATTTAAAAATAAACATATATTTCCCCAATGACATCATATTTTTATTATCTGCATTGTACCATAGCAGTTTTTCTTAAAATAAAAGACAAAGAGAGCTACAGAAAAGTTAGACACCATAACATTTCAGTTTAGTTTTGTTTATTCCTATGACTGTGTTTAAAATATTTTGATTAAGTAATGGTGTAGTTAAAAGACAGGGATGGTGAGTACTTCCAGAGCTGAAAACCATGTAAACTAGTACAGAAACTGGACTTAATTCTTTATTTTCCCTACAGATTATAGATAAGAGATCCATATACATGATCACTGAAATATGTAAGGGGAAGTAGCAGATACAGATTGACCTTTTAGTTCACAGTTAAATTTTTAGTTCTGTTTTTTGGGACATTAGTGTTGTTTCTGTTTATCCAGTAGAGTTGGTGAAATGAGAAAATAAGACAAAAATAAAGAAATTGTGTGTGGTAATAGTGTATTTCATGTGAAGTAGCAGATAAGTAATTCCAGGTTTTAATGGTCATATCTAATAATTAGAGCCTGTATGTATGTTTATAGATTTGTGATCAGTAAAGGCTTTGCTTCTGCAGTGTCTATGGGTTTGTTATATATGTCCATATAAAGCACATGTGTGGGTAAAAGGTCAGCTCTGGAGTGAGCTGAACTGTACTATGGCTGATGGGCAGGGGCAGCTCCTTTCATTTGAGGTGTATACTGTTTCTAATAAAAACCTGTATGAAAATCTGTGAATGAGATTTGGTATCAGTGTATAAACCACAGGTTTTCATCTGGTTTAGCTTTTCTTTCTCGATTGCCAAAAGAAATTAGAGTGTTAATGATTCAGTTTCAAAATTTAATTAAGAAAAAACCTCACATTAGAAACATGATCATAAAAATGCCTGTAGCTATTTCTTCTGGCTTGGAGCATTTTGTTCCATTTTAGGTTGCTCTTAAAAGGGAGCAGGATGGACATAATGGGACTAAATATACCTGAGAAGAGATGCATCAATGGTGTAAAGCACAATGAAACCTTGCTTTGAGCTTGTGTGAGGAGATGTTGGTACAGAGAGAGAAATACTGAAATGCTGCCTAGAGTCCTACAGCTCTGTATGGGCCATCATGGTTTGTGACCATGATGACTGATCCCATTCACAGGGATCAGTTTCACAGCTGGCATAAAGACACTATATAACACATCCTTATCCAGCTGATCAATCCCAACTTTTGTTTGCAATACTATCATCATTTCAACTGCTTCTGCTCAGATAGCATTAACCCAATGCAAATCGGCCTCCTGTCCTTCATGTCAGTATAATTGAAGTTCTACTGACTGATGTCACCTGAGTCTCCACTATGAACTGTGTGGAGCTTTAGTCATTTTATCCTCTGTGTATGCTACATGCTATTATCACAGTCTACCAAGGATCAGGTTAGTTTAATAGCAATTTTTACTCAAGACTATCTAAATCATAATTTCTCTGCCGAGCCCTGGGCAGAAAGTATTCATCTGTCAATATCCTTCCTTGTAAACCAGATTAAAGGTAGTGTTTAGTACAGGCATTAGTGGCTTCCAGAGGCAGATTTGCATTTGCATCCAAAGGTTTTAGAAGGTACTTGCAGGTGCTGCATGGAGAAGGAATATACAAGATTTGAGAACATTTCCCTTGACTTTACAGGTTGCATCACCACTTTTCTATCAGCTTGTGCAAAAGGACAACCCAAGTAAGCTCAACAGGAGCTGCAAGTGCAAAGTTAATATCAGACTTTTCCTGGTAAGAGTGCAGTTTATAGTGTTATAGAGAGAACAAGGGGAAATAGAGAGGCAGATGGAGCAAACATTAAAACAGTAATCACTGCTGTCCTGATGATTCAGTTCAGGCTGTCCACTGACATAACACTGTATTTCCAACCACTGCTTTCCTTGGAAGTTGTGCTTGGCATGACTGCACTTTTAAGAGTATTTGGACAAATAAATAACATCCCTCTTCATTATTTATTTGCCTTAAAATTTTAATCAGTATTTGTGTAATCAGTAGTAATTTACTACATTCCTATTCAAAGAAATTGGCACAGTGTTTAAACATAATCACCCAATGTAGCTATTTTATTTAAGTACTGGGTTCTAAATACACATAAATTCAGCAATTATCACTGGAACAAATTTTAGGCTTTGAAGAGAATTATATGAGGAGGAGTTTTCTGTAGTTCAAATTGGAAAAACAAACTTCATTTGCCCAGCTGAGGAATCTGACCATGACTTTTATGCACATGCAGTTGGTGTTTGATTTTTGAGTGAAAAATGTATAAAATTTTAGGAAGGCTTTCAAGTGACAAAATGCAGGGCTTCCATCAGCTGCATGTGAGTGCACTGTTTGGGTTGTGAGGTTACAAAATATGCTTTTCTCTTTGATTGATTTTTCTTCTACATAAAACAGCCAAACTGAATACTAAATCAAATGCTGATAGCATTTTAGCCTTGGTTTTTTGTCCTGGACTTAGTAGGTATGGGCATCCTTGCCCATGGTGTCTGAAGGTTGTTAAATGTTTCTAACCCAGTTTACAAGGAGGAGCTTATTCACCTGGGCTGGAGCTTTGTGAATGAGTCTTTGGCCACGCTGCACCGGAGCAGCTCAGGCATGTGTCTTTGTACTGTGGTTGGTTAGAGCTGGAATAAAGAGCCAAAGTCAGCAGCTGAAATAAGTAGAGTAAATCAAGTTAAGAGGGAACAGGACAACATCTTGGAAAAGGAGGGAATACAGGGTAAAATCATTACCTAGAAGTTCAGGTTTAAGATGATGAGATATAAATGGATTGGTATTTCCTGGGTTTATAAGGGCAGACCACGGTTTGTGACATCACCATCTGATGGCTTTTCATGCTGCCCTGTGCCTACTTGGGCTCCCAGGATGCTGCAGATCCTCCTTTCCCTTTGCAATCTACAAAAATATTATCTGAACAGTCCATGAAGGATCAGATTCTTTACAACAACTTTAAAAAGTCTTACAATGGTTGTGGGCCATTATTGTTGATCAACATAAGTTATATTCATGTGGACATCTACTGGATCAAAGTGTTTCAGGCTTTGCAAGATGTATGAACTTGCAATAATCTGGGTTTAATGCTAAGTGAGCATACACACTTCAGATTTGGTTTCTGGTTAGGTTGCCTTGTTCCCAATTGAATGGAAATTTACCTAAAAATTATCTGTGTTTTAATCAAGGCAAGACACTTATTCTAAAACAATAGGTTTATAGTCTCACCTTATGTTGAATTGGTGCACTCTGTAAAACATCTGAGTAACTGGTATTTAACAAACCTGGGGAAATTTAATCTTCACAGTGAGAATTTTCAGCCTTCATGATGTAGAGATGGATGTCACAGTCTAACCCCAGCTGGCCACTCAACCCCACACAGCCTCTAGCTCGCTGCCCCCACAGCAGGATGTATGAATGCTCAGGATGAGCAGAAACTCATGGGTTGAGATAAAGGCAGTTTGATAGGGAAAGGAAAAGCCACACATGCAAGGAAAGTTTGATAAAAGATCCTGAATTTAAATACAAGGATCATTCCCTCTCTTACTGCACATACCTTAGTTGTGACTGCCTGCTCCTGAAGATTTTACTCAGCAGTTTGATCATATGGAAGATTCCTCCCTTCCACTGTGGAGACAGAGGTGGCTGGAAGCAAGCAGCTCTCCACCACGGGAGTGTCCTTAAATGTGCTTCTTTCATGATTGTTGGGGAAACAAAAGAAAGGAGCATCTAACAAAAGACCTAGATGCTCTCCTACCCATAACTCAGAGAGGTTGGTATAGAAAGCTTCTAGAAAAAGAGACAAAGTATTTCAGCTTCTAGGAGTGATCAAGTCTGTTTGGTTGAAGATTCAGGACCAGAAGAGTTTCATCAATCTCCCTGCACCCTTGTCCTTAGGTTTATGAAGAACATTGGAAAACCAGACCCAGAAGGAATTAGTGAATGAACAGAGAAACTTTCACCAGTTTGGCTTCATTCCCTTTAAGAAGGAAACTGTATTCATTTATGAGGTTATGCTTCCTGAATGCCATCATGGACAAGAAGAGGAATATTTCAAGGCTTGGTACAACTGACTGTGGGGAAATAAGCAATTGTACCTTATCATCTGCTTTCTGTGACATATGCAAAGGAGAGACTGCAAAATCTAAACATGCATCCGTAAGATCAACAGTACATGTTGAGGTTATCAAAGCCTCTTCATAGAATGTGTTTTATATTGCCTGTCACTGCCATTATGGTAATGGCTCCTAAGAGCTGCAATAAGATTAATAATATAGTGTATGATTGAAATAAGGAATTGTGCTAAGGAATTGCTGTGTACTTTGAAAATTATTAGACGCAGTTGGAAACACAGCTGAAAGAAAGACTGTCCTCATATAACATATTGCCAGAACTAACTGCTTTGATTTCTTAAAACTAGATGATGATTTTTTGATCATTTTATTTAAAAAAAAAAAAAAGTCTAGGTGTCAAAGAGTTTCCTTATGTCTAAACAAGTGTTATTAACTTCAATTATGGCTGCCAGGTGGAGAACTGTGCAGTTCTTTTACCATGTTTCAAAATATTTCATTTAGACATTTTGGAAAAACATACATCCCTATTCATAACCCCTGTTACTGTTCTGATTTATAGGTTCTCCTGCACTGTAAATCATTCAAAATGAAAAAAAATTAAATTTTATGGCATCAAACTTATGTGGCATCGTGCCTGAGCAAAGGGCAGAAGAAATTTGATTCTTATACTGCCAGTTTCTCTTGAACTTATTTTTTTTTAACAAATGGCTGAGATACACATATAGAGAAATGTAGATTATATGTATTCTTTATTTGGACTTTAAATTAAAAATAGAGCACTCTCTTCAATGATTTTTTCCAGTTGTTTATAAAACTTTGACTGCTAAGTAATTTTTAACCTTTTAAAGTATACAAGCATTTGCAACTGAAACTCAGAAAATTTTGGTTTCAGGCCATGCACTTTAATTGCTGTCGATGGTTAAATGTATCATTCATTTAACCTGATAGGCTCTTGGAGAAAAAAGTGATGTTGGAAGTGGCATAGGGAAAAGTGTAAAATCTTATTATTTTTAAATTGAGAAAGAACCTTGAAATATACTAAAATCATGGCCTGTGTTATCTAGTGTCAAAGTGGTTTTGGATGAGGGGATATGATATTACATTCCTAAGACTTCTATACTCTTTGCTTTTCATTTTCCCTAGTAGAATACATCAATGCCAGTGAACATTACCAACCTGGCATGATTCCTGGCTCTGAAGTGGTTCATTTTTAGCAGAAGAAATTTCTGCTTCAGTTTCTGAGATTTTCCTGAAAGGTATGATGGCAATATAGCTTTAGGTGTAACTTTAACTCACACAACAGTGCAGGAGTTGGTTTTAAACTTTAGTTGAGCTAAAAAATAAAGTGATTCTCAGAGACTATAGCTCAGTACTTGCTAAAGGTATACTTTTCAGATGTTTGTGGATTTGAAACACTAAGAGACAAGACTCAAAGTCTCAAAATGGTGGAGACTCAGAAACATGGAATCTATGCCTGACCACATTTCAGATTTCTCTCCTGCCACAAAAGCTCTTGTTTTAATGAGCTTCTCTTTGCTTTAGCTGGGAAACCTGTTCATCACATCATCCTGCACTTCTCAGCCCAGCCAAATCCCCTAAACATCCTTAGGAACATCCAGGCACATGAAGATCTGTCAGAATCTTTGAGAGATGCTGTCTACACTTTAAACACGTGATGGGCACAGTCTTGATCATATAAGAGATGACCAGAGCCCTTGAGTACTTCCTTACTGCAGCAAAGTGGTTAATAATGAGTGTTTTAAGGAAACTGAGATATATCCAATAACAGACATTCTTTACTAGTATAAGCTGTGAAAGGCAGCCCCTAGTGAAGAATTGCCCCTCACCATACACCAGTCATCAAACCCTACTCTTTCCACATTGAGTGTGGATAGTCTTTCAACTCGGGAATATTTTGACATTAATGAAAAAATTCTGCTGACAATTGTATTAAAAATGTAATAAAATGCATTGTCAGAAAGAAAGAATGGCTGAGCCTTGTCTTAATTTGTCCCTATTAAATTAATACAGTCAAATTAATTGTGTCTGATTTTTAAAATATGTTTAGATCATAAGACTGAAGCTTTCTGGTCATGTGCCAATCCATGAATTACTTGTGTTAATAGAGACATTTGCATCCTTTTCTTTTATAGCAGGTATGATTTTACCTCACTTTTATTACAGGTAGGTTTCTTTGAAATACCTGTTAAACCTTATCTGTAAAATGAAATGAATATTGAAATAGCTGGTCTCTGTGTTGTAGGTAACAAAAACAATATAAATGTTAACAACATTCCCTTTAAATACAGAATCAACTATATTAAGTACCTTGGGGTTAAGATTTTAACTTCCTTAGATTTATGGTGAGAATTAAAACATCTCTTGTTACATTTGTAAACACAGAGCTCATTAGATGAAGGGAATTTCCTTTATCATTAATAGGTCACATTAATGTGATAAAAATGTCTTCACTCTCAATAAATTTTATTCTTATTTTAAGCAGTTACCACATAGTGTGTTTATCCTTCAAAACTCTCAATAGCACTTTTATATCCTCCAATTGAAATAATAAAGAGCGAAGAATGAGAAGAAACAAATTAATCCTCCCCTGGGAAGCAGAAAGACAAGCACTGCCAGATTTAAAGTTGTAGCATTGATTTGTTAAGCCTTTTTTTCTCTCTTTCCATGTTTTAAATGGGGAAATGAGTGCCTGATATTGCAATTAGATTCAAAATTGCCTTGTCGAAACACCTTTACGTAAGGGACCTGATACTTTCTTCTACTCTTCATTGCTCTGTTAGCCAGAATGGGCATTTCTGGAATTGTAAAGAGGAGTGAGTTGTATTTATTTTTGTGTGTACTGATTATTACAACACCATAGAATGGAGGAAAGGCAAAATTGGATGAGGTTCCGTGCTCACATAGAGCTGATAATGAAAGTGATCACTCACCAGCTTTTACCTCAAAAGCTCTATCTTTCTGAAAACTTGGTCATACTTCATTATTTGTATTGATTCCAGGTCTAGTTTCATTTGGAGTAAATTTCCTAATGGACACAAACAGAAGAGTTGTCAAACCTTGTGTTGTCTAGGCAGTAACTCACAAAGTCTAAATCCAAAACATTCAGAAATACAGAGAGAATCTGTTGGTGGTCTACAGAGAGCAGACTGATCAATCCGTGTGGTTTTCTGGTTTCTAGCTGCTGTTACATGTGTTAAATTCATCCACTGAGAAATGAAAATGCTCCTTGAAATTATAAAGTTATCTGGAAGCAAGGGGCCAGTGGTACATAAGATAACCAGACCTGTGGTAAGATCTAAAACTGCTGTGGAAAAGCAACATTGTCCAGAGTGGTGAATGGATAAAAGAGATAAAATTGGCATGGCAGAAGAATGAGCTTCCAAGGACAGCATGGAGGGAGGTTGAGTGAGGAAAAGGGATAATGATGTCTGTGGTCTATGGAAGCAGGTCAGTTCATGTGTGTATCTGTATGGGTATGTGAGTGCTCATGAGAGACAGAGGAAATAACAGGAGCGGGATTGATTTTCTGGATTGTTTTCCCCCCACCAAGATATTTCTTGTAAGGTGCATGTAACAATATACCAAAACAGAGTATCAAATTTCATGATGTAGTTTGCTTCGTAAATGCCTTGTTACACTTTTGCAGGATGGAGCCTGAAGGAAATCTACTCCTTGGACACGACTGTTAGAGTAGATTAGTGGTAGGACATAAATTCTCATTTCCTTGAAAAGGTAAAGTAAGAAGAAGTTTATTAAAAGCTTTTTTTCCCCCTTGGAATGTTGTCTAAAGATCTTCTTTTCAAAAGAGGATGAATTAGCCTGGGCTTCTCCACACTGTCATGATCATATTCTTTTAAATTGCTAAGGAAAGCATAAGGTACTAAAATTTTTTTTTTCCTCAGTTTGGAGAATTAACTGCCAAAGGAAAGAATGATCTCTCATTAATCACCACCATCTTAAATATCTTCACTTACAGAAGTCAAAACCAAGCAAAACTCAGGAGTTAGTTCTGCTGCGATCTTGTATCAAAGCTGAGACACTCACCTGCAAACCCAGAAAAGGCTCCTTGGGCTGTGTCTGATAGAATCAGTAACATAAAGTTGGCACACCAGCTAAACCAAAAAATTAATTCTTTCTCAAGGGGTAGATGCCTGCTAAGTATTCCAAATTTAACAGGCTAACACTGTAGGCTATTCCCATGAGCATTTAGCAAGCTTGTATACATTATGAGCTAGAGGGTCCCCTTGTGGCAGTGCCCAGCGGGCACATGATGGGTGCACGTCCCACAGGATGCCTGAGTGTCACGTAGGGTGTCACTTGGGATCTCTGTGCCTTGGGGGCATAGAGATCCTAAGGGCTTTTCCCTTTTGCATAAGGGTGTCTGTGGAGGCAGGACAAGTATCCTCAGACCAGACTTGGAGCTCAATCTTCCTCCTCACTGAGAAGCTTTGCTAAGCCACTGCAGGAACAGCAAAAATTTGGATTCTATTAGTGGATATGAGGAGTGGGATCAAAAGTACCACAGACCCCCTCCAGTCTCATTTGCTCTACTGCTGGATTTTGGACACTATTATCTCTGTCAAAATTCTCTCCACAGCTGCTCTGGACCAGCAACATTAAGCCAGGCAATAACAGCAACTTTGCAGTGGTTGTAAGCAGTAGGGAAAGATGTTGCTAAGTTAGACTTCACTTTGTTGTGCTGATTTATTTTTTTAAATTTTCTTTGAGAAGAAAGTGTATAATATTGCTAATAAGAAACTTTTCATCCCAAAAGAAGGAAACCAGGTTTGTAATTAAGAACATAAATTAAGTTTAATAGAAAGACGTTTCTCACGGGGGAAAACAAACATTTAGGAAAGAATTTGAAATACAGGCAGATCAAAATTTTAGAGTGGTTCTTTAATAAAGATGGAAGAATTACCTGTACAAAATAGTAACCATACTCCCAGTCTGCAGCCAGGAAAATGATTAGTTGCTATTGAGTTTGGAAGAATAAGAACCTTTGGCAATATAGCAGTGAAAAAATACATTTCAAAATACAAAGGAATACATGGAAAACTTTTTTCTTATCTGGGGAACTAGAAATAATACACCTGCAAGTATAATGAATGGCATAATATTGGCACCACATGGGGCATTGAGCAATTTGTACCACAGTTATAGGTTCTTTCTTGCTATTAATCTCAAATAAAATAAACATCATTTCCAAATCCTTGTATTTCTGGCTCTCATTTATTGTTCACCAAGTCTTTTCCTTTGTGTTTTGTCTTTGCCAGCTCTTTCTGTTTCTCTTACGTTACTTGTCCATTCTCTTGGCTGTATCCCTGGCTGTGCTCCATCTCCTTAGATTACCTTCAAAAAAAAGAAAAAAGAAAAAAAAAAAAAAGAAAAAAAAAAAAAAAAAAAGTACCTCATGTCCTGAGCTACAAAAGCAGTCAAACATGTACCAGAGCTGGTACATCAGTGAAGTGGTTTGCTTCACTTATGGCTTTTTCCTTAAAAACACACTTAGTAGCAAATACTAGCTTATAAGAAACTGTTGTGTGATCTGAGCAGCATGGGGGAATTCAGTAATGCATTTCATATATTAGATGTTTATGTTCTTAAAACTCTGAATTAAGAAAAACAATCCAACAGAATATAAAAAAGCCCTGCTTCTCCTTTTTGAAATTTACATCTTAGACTTACTCTGTTGCTCTGAGCATGTGCTTACTCTTGGTATTGTAGTTGTAATGATTTAATTTTTCAGTTTTTATGCAGAGTGTGCTTTCTATTTCTAATTCCTTTCAGCAGCAATGAAACTTGTTGCTTTCTCTCCCTGGGTTCCCATTACTGATTGAACACCACGATCTGGATCCCTGTGCTAAGGATGCTGCAGTATTGCTACTGTACGTGCTGTGAATTTATGTCCTCCTCTGACGGTACTACTGTGCCTCAGACTTATATAAAAAATTGCCAGAAGGAACCAAAACTGACCCTGCTCTTCCAACCCTGGAATCAAGCTAGCAAAATGAGAGCCAGCTCAAGTACAATGTAGTATGAGTAGCTGACACTTTGCTGACCCAAGGCTAACAAGTGCCAGTGAAAATCAAAAAGTAATGTGTACACTGGGAAGCAGTAAATGTGGGATAACACATAGTTCAACCACTTTAAAATCTCTAGAGATTTTAAAGAAAGAAGGTTTGAATCTGAATTTCTTCTTTTCCAGGTAACAGCGCCAGCCATTGTATGCAGGAAGAGAGTCCAAGCACATAGGTTATATTTTAAAATATTTATTCATATTTAAATAATTCATTGTTGCTAACATTCTTCAGTCTGGTCACCAGGCCCAGGAAAAGCAGTCTGTAAGTATGAGACTCTCACACGTGATATGGGCACGTTGGAGTCCCCGTATGGCTGACAGTTCCACTCTGAGGCTCTGCACACTGCAAGGTGCTGATCAGTGCACAGCCCTGGGCTGGTGTGACCTCAGTCTGCCTCCATCTTCTGATTCCTGAGGCTGTGTCTTCAGTGGGTCCACTGCCAACAAGGCAGTGACTTCTCTGCCATCGCCTCATAAGTGCACATGCTGCAAGGACAGCCTTAAGGACTTTCTCTCTAGAGCATATGGTATTACTGAGTCAAAACAAACTTAAGTTCCTCGGTCTGTGGTTCCACAGCATGGTTATTTCAGTCAATAGATAGGAAAATATGATTTTCAGAATGAGAGTCCCACCATATAAGTCTGATAATTCCCAGTGTTATGATACAAAAGAAAAACAATGTTCTTGTTATTTCTGGATGTTTAAGGAGATTGCTGTACCCTGGGATACAATGGTACTTTTCAGCTATTAATGCTTCTAAAACTCATTGAAAATAGTATTCCAATCCAAGAAAGGTTACTTTGTATTCTGCATGTATTAAGCAATGTTAGTAGGGTAAATTCAAGGATACAAGTTATTTTATTCTTAATTAAAAAGAAAAAAGTCAAAAGGATTATGTTCAGAGCTGTATAATATTTATTCAAGTAAATCAAATGAACAAGAATAAAATGCTGAACAGAAAATAAAAACATTAATCTCTGCTTTATGACAGAATTCAGGCAGCTGCAGATTAGCAGAAGGAATAGTAGATACAGAAGGTAAATAGCTAAATAATTATATTTGTGTCATTATCAGAAACTAAATTAAAAATTACAAGCAGATTCCTTAAGGGGAAAACAGAGAAACAAGAGCTGGCATAGAAACAAAGTCATAGGGCTATCTGGATGGGCTGCATTCTCAGTTGTGCTGGTCTACACAACCATATGAGGTTCCAGTGTGTCATGTGGAGGATATGGAGGAGAAAATTAGCAAGTCATTGAGGAAATGACTGGTGAGCAGCTCATGATATACTGCCAACATCAGCTTATTTGCATTGCTAAAGGTTGAAACAGAATGCTACCTGTAGCATACATGGAGAAGGATCTACACTAGTTATTAATCTACTTGTATCTGTAGGCTGCAGTGTTGCTCTGATATCACTGTAAGTGGAAGTGGAGATAATAAAGGAGATGAAAAATATAAATGGCAGCAATTGACAGTCAAAGACAAATTAGAGTCATGATCCATTAAAATATGAGGAAGATTAAGAAAAAGCTATAGCTATTGTTTACAAACAGCCCTAGCAGAAGACTGAGTGGTCTGTGTCTAGAAGGCTCATTTTAACTCCCTGGTTTGGGTGCCATTGTTTTGTTGTGGTTTCTTTGCTTTCTTTTTGAGATCAAACAAAAAACTGTTGCAAGATTGTCTTAGAAAATCATATATGGAGCACTGTGTGTCAGCATACAGAAGAGATTTTTGTGGGTTATATGTGAAGGTAGGTGCTGGAATTGGAAACATCTATGTTACTTTTAAAAATCTGAATGTTAATCTTTTGCAGTAGCAAAGTGAAGACCTCCCCATTGTATGATTTGAATAAGTGATGTTTTTCTTCAGTGCCTGGTATAATGGTTAAAACTCTTCTCCTGTTCTCATTCTAGCACATCCTTCACAAATTGTTTATTTTTATGATGTTTAATTCCCCACTTACTTGAGAAGGTGTCCACTGCACAGTCTGACACAGGCAGAGAAGGTGCATGAGGGGAGTGTAACATTTACTAATTGCCACACTTCTGAAGACAGCTAATATGCTCCTCTTCCACATGGGCATTAATTACAGCTGTTTCTCATATAAGTATAGCTGTGACCTTTTGCTCAGTGAATACACTTGTGAGGGCATCTTTGCTGATCAATAATTAGTTAAGCACTTTGAAATGTTTTGGCCTGAAAGACACTATATAAATAAATGTAGCATATCCTTCTTAATATATCTCACAATATTTGTTCTAGGATTTGATTTGTGGAAGATGCATTCTTTCACAGGGTTGGATTATTCAGACTATAAAGCCTATCTGGATATGGATGAGGGTTTACTAGAAATATTATGAACATAGGAGAAAAATCTGTTTAATAGAAATTCCTGCACTGGGAAGAAATGAATTTATCCCATTTGCTTTTATGTATAGTACTTGATTTTTGGTTCATAACTCTCACTTTTTAAACAGAGTTTGTGGGCTATATCCAGGATCTAGGACACCCCAGGTTCTGCAGCAACTCCACCAATATTCTCTCACTTAAAAGATAATTGGTACTCAAGTACCCTTTCATACCTTATTTCAGCTTACTACAGGCCATTCTCTACAGAATCCTTTGGTGATCTCTGTCCCTGGTTGCTTCAGGGCTGTAAGTTTCCTGTTATTTTTTTGCAGTGTCAGCTGCCTTTTCTGCAGCAGTCCCACTGGCTATAGTATTTCTTTTCCTGGGCTTAGCATACTTCCGCACCCATCCAGCTATTTCCCTTGTGTCCTGTTGAGTCTTTTCTATTAACTGTGTCTTACAATTTTAATGCTCAAGCCTGTTTCCTGATTTAGGTAAGTCTCAGTAAACCATTTATAACATATTTTTCCTTACACACATGAGGTACTGTTTCAGGTCTCCATGTTTTGCAAGCTTTAGGTCTGCCTGGACTTGTGTGAGATACAACCACTCCTCTCCTGTTTCTGCAAATTTTTCCTCACCAGATTTGTTATCAGTGTTTCTATTACTTGGGCTCATCTGGCTTTTGGACAGAGCAGAGGAATCCTCTCCATGAATGTTCCTGTAAGTTGTGCTTGCTGGCCAAAGGGAACCATAAAAAGCACTTGAATGTTTGAACACAGCCAGATGTGCCTGTGAGTTAGCAGCACACACAGTCAAAAGGGTTTCTGGCTAGCATGGAGCCATATTTAAAAGAAAAATTAAAAAAAAAAAAGGAAAGTTTTAAAAGGACCTATGGGAAACCAGTCCAAATTGCTTACATGAGATTCTACTTTTAGGCCACCAAGGAAACAGAAGTGTGTTTAGTTCAGCTCTGGGGTTGATGGATACAACTGTTATTCCCATAGGGCTGATAGTACAAAATGTTGATAGACTTGGTCACACGTACTGCCTCATTGCTCTGTAATCCCCAGGCTGGAGCAGGGAATGATTGTGTGGCACCAGGATATTTGAATTTTATACCCAAATTTACCACACGGTTTCTGCATGATTGGGGGCCTCCTGAGAATATGTCTCTGTGGCTAAAGGAAAAAAATTGTACTGCCAAAGACAACATAAATATAATTATGTCCTGGGTTGGTATGAACAGCCTGAGAAAGACATGCAGAGCCTTCTATCCTTACAAATTTCTCTCATATATTTTGGGGATTTTCCCTATTGTTATGTTCACAAGTCAACATCATAAGTTCCAGATTTTTTTTCTCATTAATTCCACTAAAGAAATTAACTGGGGGGAACATTAAGTGTTTTCTCCTTTCCCTGAGAAAACAGTGTGATGATGCTAAACAGAGCTGTGGCAGCTGTGTTTGCTCGCTGTGTCCTCCCTGCTGTGTGCTGCTCAGGCCCAGGAGGCAGGCCAAGTGTTTTCCCTCCAGGAAGGGCTGACATTCATGACAGACGGATCTTCTCTTACATGTTATGAAAAATATCAAGGGAATAACCAAAACTGCACCAAGAACATCTTCAAATTCCTCTACAGCCTCTTTGTCTGAGTTTCTAAAGTCACACAGGAACAGTTCAGCTGCCTTGGACAAACCTTGTAAGCTTGACGAGAACCTTTGGCTGACCAGTTGGTGACACTATGGGTAGCCTGGTCTTATTTTCGAAAACTTCATAGCATTCATCAGAGTACTTTAGAATATCCAATACAATATTTTAAATTTTCTTAGCCTCATGATGTATGGATAAAATTTTCATTTTAAGTGCTCATCAGTTTTAATTGGATGTTGACAGGAACTTGCTTTACCAACATCGTTAAAGTAATTTTTTTTTCCCAAATATACACTGTAATTGTGGAAACTGCAAATGTACCTCACTGTGCTTCTTTAGAAAGAGAAGTATTTCACAGCTGAGCATTTTTATACTGGCTTATTAAAGAAAGTGGTAGGTGTTGAAATTTTTTAGAGAAAATCCAGGTATGCAATCATCATTAAAGTGCCCAACAGTATCAGTCTCTCTTTTAATTGCTGTTATTCAAGGTAGTTTTCAAACTGCTTCTCAATGTCAAACCATTTTCCAGAGATATTGACAAATGGAAGTAATATTATTTAAGGTCATAGCTTCTGTCAAAATGAATTCCACATGTCATTAGGTCAGGATTCATTTATGTCAAGGGAAGGGTCTGATCTTGTAAGTCTTGTGTACCAAGCACAGCGTTATTTCAGATGGTTTTTTTTTTGTTGGCTGAGTTGCATAAAGACTGGAATGTAAAGAGTTAATACTGCACAATCTCAAAATGAAGACTATTATCATTAAGGGTTACAGCATCTTTCCTGGTTTCTGACCTGAAGTTTTACTTCAGCCTACAGAAGCCATAGGTAACGCTCCGAGTAAATCACATTAACAGGTTCCCCAAAAGCGGTCAAATTACACGATTACTTAAGAAAACCCCTGGGTACATGTGTGCACATAATGTGCTGTATCAATGCGAAAAAGACAGCAAGCTAGACTAAAAAAGCTATACTTTTTATTTTGCCAATGAATCTGTTGCACTTTGCAATGTTTAAGTGGGCTTATACAACATAAACATTTGGGACATTTAACATATCATGCTCAAATAAAAATGACACGCAGATCGTTCACTTCTGAAGCTGCCTTGTGTTCAGTTATTGGAACACTCCATCTCTGTGGTTTCCGAAGTATTATAAGTATATACTCCAGATTAAACTTTCTATTTTCCTCAAGGTAGTGTTGCTTTTCAGTCCTCAATGGCTTGGTTTTTACCTAAAGAATCAGGTCCTATCAGAAAAATCAAAGGTGATTACACAGCTCAGTAGTCATTTAGGATTTCTGTGGCTCAATTAAGCATGTATAGCATGCCACAGCCACTGAGACTCTGTTTATTCAGTGCAAGTGCTCTGTAATTTATTTAAAATAATCCATCTTTAACAAATAAAGAGACCATTGACTGGGCATTGCTGCAGGCATCCATTTCAATGCTGCCTTCTTGATGGTCTGTTTTGCTGGTTTAAGTTAAATATCTGACAAAAGTGATTCAGTTTTTGGGAAATAAGATTTGTATGTATAATATTTATTTTATTTTACACCAGTAATCAGTTAGAACATCTTTTAA
Organism: Acrocephalus scirpaceus scirpaceus; assembly: GCA_910950805.1. Lineage (NCBI taxonomy): Eukaryota > Metazoa > Chordata > Aves > Passeriformes > Sylviidae > Acrocephalus > Acrocephalus scirpaceus. The sequence continues at coordinate 31,642,443 of OU383778.1, forward strand.
ACAGATGAACCATTAAAAATGATTAATGCTTTTCATTCTGATAGCCACAGGTTGTGATTGCTAGATCTGTGTGCACAAGTGAGTGTACATGTGTGTGTGTTTACAACTGCTCAGGAGCCCTGTCTTCATGACACTTCACTAATCATGTTAGACCTATTACTGTATATATTTATTGGAAATCAGATTGGATAGCTATGTCAGTGGCAAAAACTCTTTTCTTTCCCAATGTGCTCTTGCATTTTTTTTTATTTTCCCACTTAGTTCTTTCAGAAATGAGTCATTCATCTAAGCAACACCGGCAAGCTGCCATAAAGACTTGCCAGTACTAGTGAATCTTCTCTGAGAATCAAAAGATTGCAGTATAAGTTCCTGGTAAGTGCTATTACTTATTGCACTGGGAACATGCCCAACTCAGAAGAAGCTTTTTCTCTGTAACAAGAAACAGCCATTAAAAACCATCTTGGGAATAGAGCAAAGTATAGTGCTGAATTTCCAGTGGAAAGGCAATAGAGAAGGCTATTGGTTAAAGGGCTGCTTCTTAGGGTTAAGGATAAATAAAACTCTGGTAGCCACAATGGTACCTCCTGTCCAGCAGCCACACAGTATAGCTGTGTCTTGTCCTCTTTTCAGACTTAAAAAAGAAAAACAACCCACCAAGAACAACCCCAACCTTAGAGGAGGTGAAACTAAGCTGTTTGTGTTATTGAATAATGGCTTTTTAATGGTAGTTAAACAGAATCATGGACAGCACTCAATATTTCTTTATGTAAGAATCTAAAGAGAGTATGTCACAAGTTCACAGGAGAATTTTAAAGCCAGAGCAGCACATGTGTTTTGTTGCAGTAAGTTTATTCTCACATTATTTATTCTTTTTGTTTTCCTACAGCAGCCTCATTAATAGTTCATTTGTACATGCTTAGATGAGGATAATTTTTCAAGGCATGCTGTTTGAAGAATAGCTAATTCTATTTTAAACATGAAGATTTATTCCAGAGGCCTGGAGACTGCAACACATTTACAGTCACTTGGGTTGTCATGTCTCCAAAGGGAGTTGTGTTGTACCTAAAGTTGAAGAATTCAGCTGGCTTCATTTCACATTTCAGCTGCACAGGACAATGCAGTCAGTACCTGCTCATCCGGAAATATGACAAAACAACAGAGATTTTCTGTCAGCATAAGACATTGATACACATAGTAAATGACCTTAATTTTAGTAGTTAATCACAGGCATAGGACTGGAGTCATGAAAGAGCAGTGAAAACTATCTTACAGCTTTGGAGATGGTCTAAGTCAACCTTGATTTTGTAAGGAATTCTAATTAATATTTAGTCCACAGACTGAATTAATTTATCTTCAGTTTTGTCTTTTAAATGTTAAATATCTCTTAATATGGTTTGTTGGATTTTAATATTGAGTCACTATCTAGTGTTCAACATGCAGGTGTAGAAATGATTTTATTTTAAGGCACTAAATCAACAAGCATGCAATACCAATAGCTAAAGAAGCACTAGCTCCTCATTTAGGACTCATGATTGTACTAATGACTGTGGCTAAGTTGTAGCTGCACATATGAAACTGAGGCAACTGAGGATCTTATAGGAAACAATCACACATTTGGCACTGGTGAGGCTGCATGTGGAATACTGTGTTAGGTTTTGGGCTCCTCATGACAAGAAAGACATTGAGGTTCTGGAATGTGTCCAGAGAAAGATAATGGAGCTGGGGTTACACTCCCCTCAATCTGGAGCACAAGTCCTATGACAAGCTGCTGAAGGAGCTGGGGGTGTTTAGCCTGAAGAAAAGAGGCTCAGGGGAGACCTGAAAGGAGGTTGTAGCCAGGTGGGGTCAGTCTTTTCTCTCAGATAACAAATGATAGATTGAGAAGAAATGGCCTGAAGTTGTTCCAGGGGAGGTTTATGTTGGATATTAGAAAAAATATTTCCATAGAAGGTGCTGTCAAGTGCTGGAACTGGCTGCCCATTGAAGAGGTTTGAGTGACCATCCTTGGAGGTGTTTAAAAGATGTGAAGGTGTGGTGCTTAGGGACCACTATGGGTTAGTGGTGGAATTGGCAATGCTGTGTTGACAGTTGGATTCAGTGATCTTCAAGATTTTTTCCAATCTAAACTATTCTCTGATTCGTTGAAATACCTGAGAATATATGAAATGAAATCTCATCAGAGGACATTGAAGCTTTGCAACAAGAACCATGGAGGTGAAGGGTAGCTTGAAATCCTGTCTTACTGGCACTTGCCTGGTGCTCTCGTCTGCCTTGGTGGATACCAGCCCAAGATTTCTATCCCACCCAGGAGGATGGACTGGTTGAGAAGCACAGGAGGATGGAACCTGATGCCTGATCAAGCTGAGGCAAGAAACACCCATGCATCTCTTCAGCTTGGAGGGTGTTTAAGGCAGACATCCACACAATTGGGGCTTCCAAATTACACAGAGGTGTAACTGGAAAATTTAGGTGTCTCCAGGACAGTAGAACCTGTTCAGATGCAATTTAGGTACTAAACTCTTGTTTTGTGTAAACTATTCCTTGACCTTAAAAAACTACTGGCATGGAAGTGTTTCCTCCAGGCTTTAGCACAAGGAGAAGCTGAGATACCAGATACTGAATTAATTGTCAAAGGTCACATGAGGCAAGGAGGGAAATATAGAGTCAGAAAAAGGTGACCTAACTCCAAGCCTCATGTCTAGTGTGTGGGATGATGATTCTATGCTGAATGGGATCTTTGTTTGGGTGATGAAATGTCGTAGCCTGAGAAAAGGTAAGAAGGCTTTAGGAGCACAGATTTCCTTTGCACATATAATTCAGAATGTTGCTTTTCATTCAGAGTGGTGCAAATATACTACCTTGGTAAGAAACCAGGGAGAACAGGGACCATAGAGCAGGAGCAAGCCTGTGGGTGTTCGTGGGGAAGAGAAACAGAAATTATGCTGTATAAGGTATTGGAGGACTTCCAAGTATTTTTATTCATTATTACTACTTTTATGTGAAAGAGAACAGCCTTCCAGGTTTGGTTGGAGTTGGGTAGGTATTTTGGCAAGTTTTAGTCCAAATCCATGTTTGAATGTGTGTGCGCATATGTCTGCATGGTGCTTGCATGGGGTCCAGAATGTGCAGCTTTTTATCTTCTACTGCTCACATTTACATGTTCCCCTCTCTCCTGTAAGTTCAACAAGCCTTTTATTGAGTCATATGACATTCAGCTTCAAAGCTTACTAGTATTTTTAGACAGGAATTCATTGGATAGGCCTTTTTTTTAAAATCGAAACACACATAAAAATAGCCAACTAAGTGATTAAAGGATATTTTAAAACTGAGGTTTTTATATCAAAATATGAAAGCAGTTTTGTTACATCAGCTAGGGTAAAAGTGCTGATTTTTTTTTTTAAATAATGTTTCATTTGAGCTTAAGATACTTAGAAAAAGGCAAAACCAAATGTTTCTGTGACACATTAAAAGAATTTAATTTAACAAAAAGTATTATTGATAGACCTTTTTCAGAAGTGTCTCCAAACTGTCCTTTGATAACCATTGTGTATAAGCATATTAATGACTGAGAACCTCAAGGAAAAAAATATGTGAACCTGTACATGAGCTGATTGAATATTTTTATTTGTTGGATGTTACATGTTTATCGATTTGTGATATATTAGTTCCATCATGAAAATTCAGACCTTAAAGTTTTCTGGTAGCAAACCATGATGTGATATTTAACTTGTTTTGCAGAATGACATGAAATATTTTCACTATAAAAGGCAAATTTTATGTTTTAAGTGACTCATAAAGTGAGGTAGAAAGGGGAATCTCATTAGTCATATTTTAGAAATAAGAAACAATTGGAGAAAGTTTTATCCAGCTGCACAGGACTGATCTTGACTTTGAGATTTATTTTATTGTTTTGATGTCAATTTTAAGTGGATTTTAATAAAAACATCCTCTAGCCATTATATTTAAAATAGTCTCCTAAAGTGATAGTCATCTGTAAGCAGAATTTCAGTCCAAGAGCTGGGCAGTGTTTATGTCCCTATCAGGACTCTGAAAAAGAAAAAAAAGTCAAATTTTGATGAAATAAGCTCACAATAACTAAGAAAAAATTTCATGGTTCAGTGCTTGTTGGGTTTTAATTTTTTTTTTTTTTTATTTTGTAACTGTTGTGTTGAGAAGGGAATAAATGTGCTATAATGCCAGAAATGAATGAATGTTGCAAATGCAACAGAGAATGAAAACCAGAAGCTATCTTGCTGACAGGCTGGGGTGCTTTTCATCTGATTCTTCAGATGCTCCCCAGGTGAGAGAGATGGGTGGAAGATGTAAGTGATCTTGGGGTGGATTGAAAGCACTTCCTTGGGCGTGGTTTGTGGCATGAAAGCACTCTGTATTTAGGACCCTGGTGGTACCAAGTACCAGTTGCTCCAATCAGGCTTCCCTTGTGGCACCAGGGTCTCTGTCAGCACAGGATCTTGCTGATGTGAGTAAAGCACAGTGCTGAGCACCTGTGGCTGGTCAAGGCAAACTCCTCCTCCTCCTTCCAGCAGCCAGGCAGCTTTGTGTGATATTGTGTGGCAAAGCAGTTGAGAACCAGTAGGAATGCACTTCAGGAGCTTATTTAAATAACTACAACTGAATTGCTACCATGATTTGAGAGTTCTGTTGTTCTCCACACAAAACATGGCAACACAAGGAGCATCAGCTTCCTGTAATGACCTCTAAAACACTTTTCTCTGTAGCAGCCCACAAAGACCAGATTGAAACCTGCTGGGGAGCCTGAGGATTTAGCCTTATGGATTAATTTGCTAGGGCTTCTACAGCATTTCAAGCTGAGGCACCTGGAGTGTAATACCCAGATAGAGCCCTTCAGGTACACAAGACAAACAAAAATGTGAAGGCAATTTTGGCTGTCTTTATCTTTTCCTAGTATTTGCAAATCAGTTGTCCTTTAAAAATATTTAGGAAAGGGCTGATTTGTGAAGCAAATATCTCAAGGTCCAGTGGTTTGATTAGCCACATATTTATTCTGAAAACAAACCATATCACATGCAAAGGGAGCCTGGAATAAATTACCTTAACTTTGTCAATAGCTTCAGCGGAAGATCTGTCCCACTGTGTATTTTCCCATCTTCTGTGGAGTTGTTTAAGATGCATGAGTGTGCAAGCTTGAGACACTGTTGTAAAATTGTACCTGTCTAATTATGCAGCAGTGATATTACTTTTAATAAGTGAACAAATTATGAGGAGTTGTCAGGTTTTTCCAACGTAAATATCATTATGAGAAAGTCAAGACATGCAGCATTGGATCTTGCTCATCACAGCTAAGTAAGAAAGGGTAAAAGTAACACAAAAATCGTGGTGAGAAAACAGGTAGTTAAATCTGATTTTAACCAAAACTGTCACTAGTAAGTTGCTTACAGCTTCTCAAAGAAGGTTGTTTTGGAAGGAAAGGCACTCTCTTTCTCTCTCTCAAAACCCTACTGCCAGCCATCTGTTGATAATTATTGTCCAGTCTCTGCTGAGAACTTGTGATATTTAATATTTCCTCACCACTTGAACAAATAAGCGATAATAACTGCAAGGTACTTGACCACAGGAGTAGAAAGCATGAAAGAGTCAGTGTACACCTTGGTTTTTGAAAACAACTCGGTTTTCTATTTGTGATAAAGATAAATCTGAGATCCTGGGGACTTGGAAAATAGGTGAGTTCCACAGTGCCTCCGGAAAAAAATATTTTTAAAATGATGAACAATTTAATAATTCCCCATTTCTGTTTGTGTGTCTTATTATTTTTAATTTATATTATTCTTTCTCATAGAAAAATTCGGGCAATCTATCTATTTATGTATTAAATATTTACAACAAGCAAGTGGAAATACTCAGGTTTTGCAATGTTTAGTCTCTTAAATTGTCAGTGAGTAGAGATCTAATTTAGAAATGGTCTCTGAACCTGTAAAGGAAGCTGCCTATAATTGCTGTTCTAGCTTTCTTTTTCTTGGTTTTTGTATGTATTATTAATATTAGTCTACATTTTTATGTAAAGTACTTGGATTTTTACAAGTAAGTGCTATCTAAACCTAATTACATCTGTCAAGCCATCACAGACTTCTAACCTTATTTTATAGGTGGTCTGACAACAATATATTTGTGTTAAAGCTTTCATAGCCTGATATTCCACTGCCTCTGGAATTATATCCCCTGTTGATGACATGACTCAGCATTCTTAAAGACCTGAATCCAAGGTTTTCCAAAGCTGTTTCTGTACCCATGACTTGCAAACTATTCTAGTCCCAGTGCTCTGAAAAGCTGCTCCCTATCAAAGTGCCACAGACAGAACGCACTGAGCTGATAGCAAGAAACAGTGCTTGTTGCTTTTGAATATGTGGCTTTGGATGGTTTGACTAAAATATCAGTATAATTATCCATTGATACATAAGTTTTATGAATATTTTTTCCTTATTGTTTTGTTTTTCTTTGGAGGATTCAGCAGTACCAGCCTGAGTGCTCTCAAAGCTGCTGAAGTTTGTAGCAAGCCTTGGTTTCAACTCCCTCCATCTCTAAGGTGGTTTCCCAAGCAGTAACTCTGGAGCCTTTCCCTGCTCACTCCCACATCCACTGCCTGTGCAGAGGCTGATCTCCCTGACCCCATGTACAAATGGTAGAGCAAGAAAAAAATTCCAGGAATGCCAATTTTTAATTCTTAGTTGAGTATGCATTCCATATAGTTGCCAGGTGCTAGCACTAAACCCCCTCTCCCCAATAAACCTTTAAATTTTATGGGTGTTACACTCTCAAAAACCACTGAAGAGGAAATAGTGATTCTTAAAGGTTCATGCAAAATCATTTCTAATACTGCTTGATAATGAAAAATGAACCACAGGTCCACGATAGAGAGTGAATTTCTTAATGGATACAAACCCAACACTTGCTTCAAAATAATTTAGTAGCTAATGTGATTTTTGAAAGTTGTTTACATCACTGAGCATTCACTTTCCTTCTAAAACATTTTTCAAACTCTTTTAAAAAGATGAACAAACACCAAAGAATGAAAAAATTCCAAAGTTTTCTGCTTGTCACAGATCATGGATTTTTTTTTTTGTTAATCTTTTTTCCTTGATTGTTCTGGAGAAGCAAAAATTAAAGATTCTTGGGACACTATGAAAGCCATCACAATAAAACAAATTGTGAGGGGTTTGATTGATAAGGGTTGATTAGAACACATGAGAGACTGGTTTTAGTCCATGCTACCTTTTCTTTTTGCTGTTGGAATGTAACAAATATTAACTGCTACTGCTCTGCTGTACTTCATTACATAAATATTTTTGTAAATTCACACTGTGAATAGATGAAGTGCTTTGATGGGCAAAGAGGAGAGTTTCCCCATGTGCTGGTTTCTTCTTTATATGAAGAAACAGCACTGTATGCACTGACTGAACTTTCACACTCATGCTGTTCAGCATCAGCTTGAGTTCTCAGGTCTCTTTTTTTCCTCCTCCATAACTGGTTTACTTACCAAAACTGGCTCTGTTGCTGTACAGCAATTCCTAATTAAGTGCTCTGAGCTAGCCCTATGAAATGAAAGTTTTTTTTAAACAAGCTGCTGATCTGGAGGTCTTTCTATGCCCCAATTCCTTTATAATTTTAATTAATCCACCATGCAAAATTCCAAGGAACTGTACATATTCCCAACTGTGACCTCACTAAGCCCTCAAAGAACAGAGTGTTTGGATATGGGGAATTTTTAATACTTTACTATACTCTGCTTCTAGTGATGAATATTGTTTTTTTCCTTGTGTCAGTTTTGCAAAAATGCTAGTGGCAATATGTGTGCAGAAATCCACATGGAATTTCCGTAGTAAAGTGTTTATTTATACTTGTACACATACTGAATCTATCCCTTTCTCCCAATAATAATGTTGGTATATCTCAGGTATCAAGGCAATAAGCAAAACCTTTCCTCTGTTGTATAAACATTGTTGTAGCCATGGCAGTTAAGGGCATCAAAAGAGAAAGTATTGGCATAATAAAAGATATCACCTACTTCTGCAAGCTTTGCTTCTTTATTATATAGTTTGACAGAGACAAGAACCTTCATTAGATCACTTTTATGTGTTCTTGTTCCACTTACAATATACAAAAAGAAAAAAGAAAGCTGTGAGTGTGGAATATGTGTTCCCATTTAAAAAGAAAAACAAACAAAAAAGAAGGTGTACATTGTCTTTACAGTGTTTTCTTTCACTCAGCATTGACTCAGGTGAGCTAGTCATGATGAAAATGTACTTCAAATATTTGGCTTTGCTTTCTGCCAAAATATTTCCTTTCAGGAGTTCATAGGTTTAATAACTGTTCATTTATTGGAGTAGTTTAGTAGGCGAATTAGTAATGTATTAGACATCACTTAGATTTATAGCCTCATCATTATACAGGGAAAGAAATTCAGATGAAATTGGTATATTAATCTCTATTTTAAAACAACAAAGATGGGAGCAAAGGAACTTTGCTTTGAAAGGTTTTTGAAAAGTTTGTAAAAGGTTTGTAAAAGTCATTACATTGCAAAACACTTCCACAAGGACTGGAGCAATTGATGTCTAAACTTTCTGGAGCTCTTTCATGATTGCTATGATATGAATCAGATCCAATGGCTACATACCAAAGTATTGGGATTGTCAGTAAAAATTTGTTGTGGCTTTCCAACAAAACTGAAAATATGTAAGTGGCACCTAACAAATACTCCAGTCAGATCTGGAGAGTAGCAAAAACTTCAGTTTTTCTCAAAAAGCACTTCATGCTTTTGATTAAATTAAAAAAAAAGAGAAAAGTTTTGATACAAATCATCCATATAGAATATCTCACTGTACATCTCTAATGATCCATGTCTTTGTGCTGCAGAGTAGTGAGCATGGCCAGGTTTGGTGGATGTTATGCACCTAGAATCCAATATTTAATGGAATGACATAGCTATAGCTGGATTTAGAGATCTCATGAGTATTAAGGGGTTTGGCTAATAGAATTCAGTCCTCAAATTCAGGCTCATTTTGTTCCTAAGAAATTAAATACATTTTTTTCCCCTCCTTGAATTTGAATTTAATTTGAAAGAAGTACTCTTTCAAACTGAATTGTGTTTGAAGACGCTCATAGTACTATCTATTAACTTTCCTGGATTTTTAATTACAATATCTTGTTTTCAGTTTAATGAGGGAGACTCGGACTACTTGAGCCAATTTGAAGTCTATACTGGGAAACCTGGAGTGCTTCCAGTTCTTGGTGAGTGAATTGCGTCCTGTTCCCTCATGACTTAGAGGAACTGAGTTCTTCACTCCCTGGAAAGAGAAATCAAATAAGGTGACCAACAGGAGGATACTGATATCTCCAAGAGTCCCTGATGGGGTCAAGCAGGGAATAGGAAAGAGGGCAGAAATATTATACAGGTTAGATATTGCACTAGTTCCCGTGGCCAGATATGGAAATACAGTCCTGGGAGATCTCTCATGTCATGCAATGTGTTTATGTGATGGGTTTCTTCTGGCCAGCAGCCAAGCACCTACACAATTGTTCTCTTAGTTCCTACCTCCTAACAGGATGAATGGGAGAATAGGTACAGAAAAAATGAGAAAACTTGTGAGTCGTGATAAAGACAATAAGTAAGTGAAGGAAAGGGAAAAAGCCCCACAAACACAATCATTTACCAACCCCACAAACAGACCAGTGCCCAAACGTTCCCTGGGTGATGGCTACCATGGAAGTGAAAAGACAAAATCCTCCTCTTCCTTCTGCTATCCCAGACTTACTGCTGAGCATGACATTGCACAATCTGGACTATTCCCTTTGTGCAATCAGACTCAGCATCGAGGCTGTCAACTCACAATCTATTGTGCTCCTGCAACCCAGTTGCTGGACAGGGCAATGTTAGGGACAGGGCAAAATTGTGAGGGGAGTGGGAAAAAGAAGCAGCCTTGGTGCTGTGCAAACACTGCTTAGCAACAGGCAAAATGCTGGCAAGACATCAACACTGTTTTACTCCTTCTAAACAGCACCAGACAGGCTGCTATGAATGAAGTTGCCTGCACCCCAGCCAGATCCAGTACAGGTCACTTGGAATTCAGACACCAGCTGAGGCAGGTGTGAGGATTGCCGTGTTCTGTGTTGCACTTTAGTAACCAGGGAATAATGAAGACATGCTCAAGATAGAGTAAGGTATTCAAAATTCATTTCAGCAAAATAAGAATCCCCTTGGGTATTCTTTTGAGGATACTGGTATACTATGTTTTGATCTAGAATTGAAAAGTGAGTAGTAAATAAGAGAAAGATTAAACACAATTTTGAACACTTACACATTCAATGAGTACTATCCAAATATGTACTCAATGAGCTCAGATGCTCTGAAAAAGGATTATTCAACTAAATAAGTAGAGGGCAATACATTATTTATATAATCAACTTAATTCTGCCTAAGTTCAGTGTTCAGTTTTGCAGCTTTTAAAATATTATTTTAAGAGAACCATTGTTCTTGTAACACTTATTCTTACAAGGGCAACAGGTAGTTTGATTTGATAATCTTGGGTGAAATTAGTGGCTTTAGAATGGAAACTGTTTTCATAGCAGGAAATAGACATGCAGAAATATTCGCATATCAAGAGAAATCTGATTAAATAGTCTAACTTTGAAGTTTTAAGAGAAATATTATTACTTCTCAATATTCTGCTAGAAAGACAGCTAGTGCTATTTTCAGCGTGAAAATTATTACTGAATAATTGAACATTTTAAATCTCTTGTGAATTTGTTTATTCTTCTGTTTTATTTGGACGATGAAATGTGTCAGCTTTTAATGCAACTGATAATCTTTTTCAGACTGATTGAGGATCATTACTTAGATCAAATTATGAGCAGATGTTTCTAGAATGGCATACTAATCTCTAAAATTTCTAGATGAGAAGGGCTATTTTGACATGCATTCTAAGTTTCACATTTCTATTTTCAAATTTTAGTTAGAAGGAAAATTTTAAAAACCCAAATGACTCTAGAATCAATCTAGTATGCAGTGTAATCAAACATCAGGGCAACCTCTGAGGCATCTATCAACAGATACAACCAACTGTTGCCACTACATTCATTTTAGGAGCCAACCCACAAGTCTAGGTGTTACTCCTGGAAAATACATAATGCGGCTTCACATCAGGATCCTAGAGCTGCCAAGCATATCTCCAGAGTAACTTTAACAGTGATTGCACTTGATGAAGGAGGTAGAGGAAGTATAATCATGTGCCAGCAGCACCAGGAGGATAAGACCAGTATTGAAGTTAAATACAGTTATGTGGATTCCTATGCAGCCATTAAAGAATAGTTTTCCTAGGATGAGCTTTGCCTGCAAAAGTCTCAGGTGTTTCCTCTTACTGCTGGTCCCTTTTTGTAAATATATAGGCTTTTAATTACAACGAGGAAGCTACCTCACAAGGAAATGTCTGAAAACACTGAAGTCAGTAAATCCCACAACCATGAATCGCCTCTATGATGCCATGCTAGCCGCTGAAATTCCCAGATGAGAAGGGCTATTTCAACATGCATAAATAGTTTCACATTTTCGTTGGAAAAAGAAGTCAGGCTCGTGACAAAGTATGAACTTAGCTGAGAATGGGGGAAGAGAGTTACAGGCTGCAGTCCTAGAGATTGTGATATTGTAACAGTCAATATTGACTGAAGAAAAGTACTTTCTTTCTGTCTTTTATTTAAATTATCTAGTGCTTGAAGTGAACACCCACTCCACTGCAATCGCAGCCAGCAAACAGATGTCTAGCCCAGAAGAGTCTACAAAGCAGTTCCATATGTTCCCACTCTTCAGAACTACATTTAAAGAACAAGCTGGAGCTTGTTAAAGAATTTCTGTCCAATTTTATCTTTCTATCACAATATATGAAATCCATACCTGTGCAGGCAGTGGAACCCAAAACAAATATTTTATTCAGGCCTATTTTGGTGCTAAAGTAGCCTTCTTGTTGCTGTTTTGCACAGCAATGCCTCTCTACCTATAGAGTGCATTCTCAGCACAGTAGCTTTTGCCAAAGTTCCTCTTTTTAACCTCCTCTGAGAAAGACTTGTTGATAGGAATAAAGCATTGAATTGGAAGAAAAAAAATACACTCCTGGAAAGTAAGTGAGGGAGAAGCTGTCTGAGAAATGAAGCTGTGCTACTTTTAGTCCTGACTACATAAACAAACCCATCTAAATCCGAGTAAGGAATCCTGCCCCGCAAGCAGAATTTCTCAGATTTTCCTCCAATAAAAATTATGACTCAAGGACCATAACTAAGTATTGCAGCAAAGAATTAAGACTTTTTCATTTTCAATTTCAATGTGTATGGAGGTATAATTTCCCTTTTTATAAAAAAAGAAAAAAACATCTACTAAACATAATTTTTATTTTGTGGTAGATGGCTTTTTTCTTCTGTGTGGGAGCAAACATGACCACAATTGGGGTGTTGAATCATGATAAAGTTTACTGTAATATCAATAGTCTATAATAGTTTTTATGGAGGAAGAATGTAAAAATACCTCTGTCAAAATCTCATTTATGAAAAAATAGACTCTGTGTATGAGAAAGACAAAAGTTAAATTATTCAAAATAAAGAATTCTGTATGAAATTAACAGAAGAGTATGAGATTCGTCTCCCTGCTAGAGATAATAAAACATCTTTTCAAAGAGAGAGAGAGAAATCCTCTGCTGCAACTGGCATTCTTACTGGGAATTCCCATCCTCCATTTTAGAGCTACAGATAGAAGAACAGCATTCAATAAACTTGGAATATCTTAAAGAATTTTGGTGAATTTAGTAATTTGAAGAATAATGGGGAAAAGAGCTCTTTGACCCTACATCACCCTTCTGTTCTCCTTAGTGTAAATGTTTCTGTAGTCAGGAGAAAAATTGAAAAAGAAAATAAATCAGAAACTACTTTAAAAGGAGAGAGTAAAGAGATTGTCAGGCTTTGTGAAACTTGGAAACCTCAGAGTTCAACAATAGGTTCAGGCAGGCCCCAAGTGTATGATTGCTCCGCCTTTCAGTGTTTTCCCAAAAGAGATTGCTCACCTTTAGTGAAGTGCTGTCATGGACATAATGTCTATCTCTTCCCAGACATAAGTTTTCCTTTGTCTTTTGACCTTGTCCTGCATTTTCCTAGTCTAAGTTCTTCAGTGAAACAGCAGCATATATATACCAGGATATGAGTTTGAAAGCATTAATCTCACAAGGCAGGTTGCAGTCTTGTCAGTGGGAGAACTTGTTCTGTGTGTAAGGAGACACACATGTAGCCAAGTTTTAATGAAGGCAATAAATAGATACCCTCCGATCTCAGCTAGAGTAAATATTTTTCACACTACTGAAACATCTGCTGACTGCAGAAGAATAAGATGTCATAGCCACTATCTTCCCAAAATGGGCTTTATGTGTTTCACATCTACTTCTTTTCCCCAATATTTGTTTTCATCCCATTGATGGAAATGTATACATTAGCAAGGTAATAGGAAACATAAGACATCCAGAATTCAGCAGCCCGTTGTGTGTATCTGCCTAAATCCTAATGAAATAGAGAGGATAGATTACAAGTGTATATGACAAAAAATGTAGGAGTCAGTGTTTCTTTTGATCATTATTCTAGTTAAGTATTGTATATTGTAGTTGAAAGTAACGAAATACTACATGAATTTGCTTTTATGGAGGTAACTTCAGTGTACAGATAGGACACTGGTGACAGAGTTTGCCCCTACAGCTGGTGTCATTTATGCCTGGGTGGAGTGGTTATGCATGTCTAAGGAGCCTTTACAGCACAGAGTTAACCCTTATCCTGTCCTTTTGCTGAGGCCGAGAAAACTTGTTTTGGTGTGCTAGACCCATCAAAAGGAAATGGTCTCTTTGGAACTCAGGTTCCTGGTCCAGTGCTTTGACAGTAAGTATGGAAGTAAAATCTTCCGTGTCTCAAACACACATGACATGTTATTGATATAGAACAGAAATGTATCTCCAAGTAGGTGCAACAGAAACCAAAGCTGTAGCCAGCATTCATGGTAACTGAGACATGATGTAATCTCAGACAAGGTCATCAGTTCAAAAATGCTTTTTCTATTTATTTTTAAGATCTTTCTATAGCTGCTGGTTGTAGAAGGAAACTGTTTCTCAAAATGCTACACAGCTGAATTAGATTTCTGATAAGTTGTTTGAGCTGTTTTTCACTCCGTTTAAACATCTATTCTGGGAAATATTTTATACCTTCCAAAAATATTTCTGAAGGAATCAAAAATGATTTGATTTCCTCAATTTTTATCTTTAACTGCTGGATATACAGAACACACAGAATCTATCTTCTAATATACCTTATACAATCCCATTGGGTATGGTCATGCATACTACTGTACATATATGAAAACTTTTCTAATAATCTGCTTACCTGATGTGCTAGATATTAATTTTCATTAGCACATTATCTAACATACCTCTGTATACAATACCTTCTAGTATTGAATTATTTCCTCAGAATTTCATTTGCACTTAAATGTTAACGTAAGTGACTAGAAATGTGATTAAACCAGCTGAGGTGAGCAACTAAGGTGTTTCAGATGAGCTCAGATTTTGTCCTTCTTTCTTTCTTCATGTTCCAGAGGACTGGAGAATTTCCGGATTAGGTCTTTGGTGTAGATACCTTTGTGTCATCAAGAAATGTCTTGGAAAACTGGATTTGAGGAAGAACAGTAAATGTATTTCTCAGGGCTTGCCTCTCACAGATTTGATATGTGTAGCCTCTTTTGTCCTCAGTTATATAGGAGGAAAACAACAAATGAAATATATGCTTTCTTCCAATCTGTTTTCTTAAGAAACAAATGGGTCTGTCATGAACTGGGGGTTCATGACCCCCCACTGGGGATGGGCAGCTGGGAGAAGTGAGAGTGGACGAGCACCTTGAGTGAGAAAATCTGAAATTGTAAGGAAGCAAGAAGTGTGCTTGAGAGAGTTCGGAAGAGAAAATGTAGGGTTTGGATAGAGATTTGGTGATCATTCCCCATTTCTTTAGCAGGAGGTGGAACCAATGTGAGATAACCCTGAAAATGGGATCATACCTGAGTGTTGAATCTTCACGTGGAAGACTTCCGTGGATTGGTCTCTGGTGGAAACAGGGCTATGGAGGACTTTTCTTTTGAGAGCACAGTAACAGCAGATGCAGAGCACACAGCTTGAGGAAGGTCCTGAATGGGAACCTCAGATGTGAGAAAGAAACATGCATGGCTAGACCATGAAGGCTGACTTCTGTGGCAGTCCGAGTTAGGAAAGAGAAAACTCAAAGTGACTGGCAGCCAGAGAGGAGAAAGGGGTTAAGAGGTGAGAGGAAATCAGAGTCTTTGGGGAGCAATTGGTTTCATTGCATTCATTTTGTTTGTGTTTTTCCATCAGTGGGGAATAGCCATAAGTCCACCTGCAGCTTTGGTCAACTCTGCATGATTTTTCAGCCTGCATACCACAGAGGTGAGTGTTTCTGATTTTTCAGCAACAGAACAGAGGGAAATCCCATGTAGCCCACACAGTATCTGAAAATGTACACAGTGGGAAACAGGACAAAGCCTTTTGGATCCTGTTCACTTGTAAACGTCATTTATGCATTGGCAGAGACTGCTTGCCTTCTCCATTGGGGGGAGAGCTGAGAGACTGAGGATCATAAAGGTGGACACCAAAGGCTTTTTTAAAAATTAAATTTTTACCCCTTTACAGTTTGCTTTATGATACATGCAAAGCTCTCCTAAATTTGAAGAGATTCTACGTTAATCCCTAAATCTAAAACAGTCATTAAACTATTCAAGAAAGATTAATATTTATATACTAAATTGTCATTTTTGGGCTATCTGTCCTCACATTGAAAACATGGGCCTCCCCTCTATATTTTTCATTGTTATCGTCACTTTTTAGGTCTCCATTTCCTTATTTACCTAACCTCTAAAATACAACTATGGAAGTCAAGTCTTGTTATCTCTAATATAAAGGCCAGCTTCATCTAATATTTTCTGTAGGACCGTAGTTCTTTCCATCATGTAGGCAATATTTTTAAAATATATAGAAAACGTGTATTAATTGTAAAAGTAAAGAATTACAGATGATGTAAATTTTGAATGGGAAGTTAATTCTTTGACATTCTTTATACCTGAATGTTGCAGAAGAGAATGAGAACTGAAGTGGAATGATAACAAAAATTATTCATTATCTGTATTTTGTCCCAATATTGCCTGTGGTTGAAACCAAAGCACCAGATAGCCCTTGCATGTGGCCCTAGCTGAGCTCTCCATTTTCCCATGTTCGCATCCTGATTCCCCATAGATTTATTTTTTATTAGTCCTGGCCTATTCCATTAGTATTTTTTCTTTTTTATTTAATGAGTTTCAGAAGCACACCTCAAAGATGATACCAGTGACAGTTTATTCCAGAAATGCAAATGCTTCTTGAGTACTTTAAAAGAAGGTAGAATAACAAAAGCTCTCTGAACTGAGAATCTCAAATGTGTATGATACAAAGTGCCTTTGAGGTAGCTTATAAGACAGGATCATTTATTAAAAGTTATACACTACCTAAAAGAGCTGATCAGGCTCCACAGCCAATTTCAAAGCAAGTAGGATAGGGTTATCAATATGCAGCTGTTATCATTCTCTTTCTCTGTGTACCTTTTCATTCTCTTTCCCCAGTTTTTTGCATGAGAAAGTTCACTTTAGTGAGGTGTAGTTACAGAATTGCTATCATTCCCATTGTACATTATTTGTCTTGGAGAGACCTTAATTTTGGAAACTACGTTGTTAAGCAAAGTGTAAAGCAAGCCTTCATGTGGAAAACAAACACACATGAGGCCAGGAAAGGCAAAATCTTTAACTAACCATAGACATTTAGGCTACTTTCATGAAATAACAAAAATAGGCTAATATTCTAAGCCATTTATATTCCTGACGCAAGCTATTTGCTCACTGTGAATGGAAGAGTGTAAATGATGATGTTAATTTGGCCTCCAAATGAAACAATTACCTGTAACTCTGTTAAGAAGTTAAAACAACATTGTTCTTGTTCTAATACATGACCTCTTAAAATATACGTATATAAAAATAACTTTAGTTCAAGAGTATCTTTCTGACTAAAGTCTGATGCCAAGCACAGTGAACATCAAGTGGAGTTGCAGTTTTCACAGAGGTGAGAATCTTCTGAGAGCACCCATCCAGATCTGAGAACACTTGGTTGTAGACAAGGTACATGAATGAGGAGACTGTTCTCAACGTGGAAACTGGCTCACTTGAACATGCCATTCCAGAATCCTGTTGGGGAGTTAGCAAAGGAAACATTGGGGAGAAATGCTCCATCAAATCACAAATGTAGGTAGTATGCAAAGAGAGAACAAAGGCAGGTGAGAACAAAGTTGAGGACACTGAATTCGAGTAAAAAATATTTGTAAAAACATTCTGAATTACTCAAACATGTCTGTTTGCATTCAGAATTTGAAAATAAGTTTGTCTGAATGACAAGCGTCATCCAGTGAGACCAATTTATGTAAAATTTATGGTTATTTTTGAAAGGATACTTGGGTACTTTCATCAGGTATAAATGCATCATTTCTGCCTAATTCCCTCCCCCAAATTAGGGTATCATGATTGAATTATTATAACTCTTAGTACAGACAAATATTTATATTGTCAGGACTTCTAAGAGTTTTCTGTTCATCAGTAGGTAGCATTTGCTGGTTAGGTCTACAGTAGGTTTTATTGTGCTGTTTAACTGCCCATTCCATGGTGGTCTAAGCTTTTTTTGTGACAAATGACTGCATGCAATTTGGGTGCTATATCATTAAGACAAGGAGAGGCATTTATGTTTTCCTCTATGTAATGTAACTGCTAATGTGTATTCACTTTGGGGGAATGATTTGCTTATTATGACAAATAGTGGATTTTCAAGTATTTAAAGATCTTTTTTTGGAAAGAGTCCCTCCTCTATGTGTATATTGAAGTTATTGCTATGACACAGCATGGCAACTTATGGTACAGTTATCTGAAAAAACTTACCTACTCCCTATAACGTGTTTAGATTGCTTTTTTGGACTCTATAAAATTTTAGCAAGCACTAAACATAGAACTTCATTCATCATCATGCAAGCAAAGACTGCCAAAGGAAGCCTACTCTTCCTGAGCTAAAAGTGGCAACACTCCAGTATTGGCAGAAATCAAATGAATCATTTCCTGCTTTTAGTTTTAGATAAATAATCAAAAAAGATTGTCTAGAGTCTGATCCAAAAGTAATTTTTCATAGCAAGGGATAAGACTGCAGCTACAAAGACTTTAAGTGGAGAATGTTATCCTGTTAATTACTTGACTGGAAAGGCCCTTAGGAACCTATAGTCAGATCAAAATATCAAAATCCAATTTAAAACAAAATGTTAAATAATCATATTGACTTTTAAGTAGAGTAACCTGGATTCCATTGAAAAACAGAGAGGTTAACAGATTTAATTTGTCCTTGATGCACTGAGTGAACTTGGTCCAACAGACTCCAGTGGATCTGCCTGCTTTCTGTGGGAGAGAGAAGGCAGAGCAGGCAGAGCAGGCAGAGCAGGGGCAGCAGCTGCCACTGTTGAGTTGGGAGTAGTGATTGCCATGAGGAACTGCTATTTGTGAACTCTCTTTAGTTCTTTCAGTTCTTCCTCCTCTCGTATCCATCATAAAAGGTGTGTCTAGACTGCTGACAGGGTGATGCCAGGCTACATTTGGGTGTGTATGGTAAGGGGAAACCTAATTAAAGGGGTTGGAGGAGAAAATAATGGGGTAAAGGAACACTGGAACTGCAAATGGAGGCTGGAAAATAAACAGAAAAATGTGGTCAGACCAGGCATGAAATCAGAGGTCAAAGGAAAAGACTAATGGAGAGAAGAGCTGAGAAGGTTTTGGTTAAGGGAACTACTAGAACTGTGTTGGGAAGAGAGGCAGGGTCAGTCACATAAAGGATGAGATGAGGTAGGGAGAGGCCGGGGCTCACTGCCTATAAGAATCCCTGTGAGCCTCATGTCTCACAGAGTCTCAGACTCATGGATAAGGTATGCCTCTTCCTCATTTGTCTTACCTGCCTGACCTACGCCATGACAATCTCTAGGAGCCTGGGGAAGGTATATAGGAGAAGTGCAGACAAATGAGAGATCTTGACTGATTTGAGGCTGAAGAGCAACTAGTTCAGTAAATAACTCCTGGAGCAAAAATAAAGACCAAAGGGCAGTTATGAAGTCCTGACCATAGCTTAATGCCTGATTAACTGTCATCTTCAATGTTTATAGGCTGATAAAAAGATGGTTAAATCAAATATAAAGTAATAAGTAAATTTGCATTATCTATGCTATTAAAATGTAGAAATGATCTTTGGTTTTCTTCCAGGTTGTAGTATCATGACATTGCAATCAGCATTGAATGGATACAAGATCCAGCCATTACCAGATCTACTTCTTGAGGTATTTGAGTGTTTCTTACAGGTCTGTCAGCTGGACCCTGGCTGTCCCGTGGGAATTGCTGCAGATGTCAGATGGTCACTGTGCATGGTAGCTTCCCACTTCTGCAAAATTCAGTATTTCTCTAACAGCAACATATAATGGATTCCAGTTCTGCAACGAGTGTGGAGCTCCTGTAGTAGTGCTCCTCTAGGGGAGCCCAGTGCCCACAGTAAACAGCAGTGGAGCCAGTTTGAATCACATCATTTATGGTGATGTACTCCCACAGTCCATGTTGTACCTATCAACAGTGACAGTAAAATCACCATACAGCTGGCATTCTCAGTTACCCAGCTCTGAAATAAGATTGGTCATGTCTGGGCAGTCTCCCACTCCCTTGCGGGAATGTCATGGGGTTGGAAAAGTGAGCCTTCTCAGACATATAAACAGAGTGAATCCAGTCATCTGACTCTCAAGATTGGTTCTGAATCATGAAATATTTCTCTGTAGTGAGTGGTTCAGAAGAAGACCAGTAATTTATATATGTAATATAAAAATTATATATTGCAGATTTGTGGCTAAATCTAGTCAAGATTTCTGTTTAGGATTTTCATAGTATGACAGAAATCTATAAACTTGTTCTTCCTGGGTTTATGACCCAAACCCCAAGCATTCTTGCACAAATCACAAGATTACAAGTCTGAAGGGAACATTTCTTTGAGATTTTGTTTGGATCAGAGTAAAGCATTTTTCACTCAATCTAGAATCCAAATCACAAGGGTATTCTTGGCATAAGGCTTGCAGTTGAAACCACTTCGAAATACGCATGAATATTGACTTGATATGCGGTTTTGGATCATTTCAAATAGTAAAAGGTGTGATTTGCTGTCATTTTTGGGATACAGACTACTAACTCTTTTCATGTCACCAGGAGCAGAAGCATAGTGTGATGTCTTTATAACTCATATCAGTCGACATTTTAAAATCAGTGCCAAGTCATGGGTGCCAAAACGTTCAGACTATAACTGCACAACTAATAACTGTTGCCAAATTGGGTGATTTTTATGACAAGTTATGCAACATCTAGTTTTCTTAGTGCCTGAGCTGCTAAAATCAAGTATTACATAACAATGTAATTTCATTCAAAATAATAAAACAATGCATTGGTTCAGTTTCTGCTTTCATGGTTGCCAACAGAAGCTTAAAAATGTGACCATACCGTAGACTAAGAATAACAAAACAAAAGACACTTTCTACTTAAATTTGAAGTGCCAGCCAGTCTCATAACTTTTGGTGTCTGACTCATGATTTCTGAATGCTTGGGATTGGCAGTATTGTACTAATATGTTTTGTATCAAAATTCAACTTCAGAAAAACATAACTTTTTCCGTCTAGAAATTTGTAGGTCAAGAGGCTACAAGGCATGGAAGGAGGGGGAAAAATGAGGGTTCCCTCTCCAAACAAGATCTTTTGATACTGTTTTTTCCTAAGGAACAAAATCCTGAAGGAGAACCTGTATTTATAATCTTTTTTGGTGGGCAGAGCTTGCCTGACAGGGTGATTGTGGCTATGCAGAGGAGTAGCAGTGTTGCCTCCACGTTATGACACCTCAGACAATTCCACTGGGAAATGCCAGTTCAGAATGCCCTGAAACTACCTTCCCTCTGTGCCCAGCCCAGAGCTGTGGGTGAGTACCACATTTCTGCTCACAGTAATGAAACCCAGTGTCTTCCAAAATAAATATTGTTTCTTGGTTGCTAATATAAATAAATGTATTGCACATTACATTTTTGGAGAAGAATGTGCAAGACCAACATTTTTGAAGTCTAAAGGAGAGGTCCTCCCTCTGTTTCCCTCCAGTCCTCTTACAGGGAAACTTCCACTTGAGTCAGTGAGAATTTACAAGACTAAAAACTACAGAGGCACCCCAAAGTACTTCAGGGTTCTGTTGGTTTTTATTTTTTTTGTCTGAAAATAAGTATGATATTTGGATAAAAATTTTATTTGAGAAGGTAGAACAACTCTGGTATTTCTTTTTTTTCTAGTGTTATTTCTCATTAAATGGTTGTAAGTTCTGTAGTTTGTAGGTCCCCAAAGGGAAAAACGAATCATTTGTTCACTAATGGAAAATTAAAGAAGACAAATAGCAGAGTTAAGAGTATGATTTATTACAGTTCACATCCTACCGTATATCCACAAGTTCTTTTAATGCTTTTCATAGGAAACAAAACCTAGATTCACTTTCCTGGTGAATTTAGAACTAATTATTTTTCAAGAAGTTCTACCTTTCCTCTCACTTCATTTAGACTTGCCTTAGTCTAAATTCATCATAGTTGTGATAGATGATACTGCTGGGAAGAAAGAGACAAGGAGAGAACAAATATTTCTGTATATTAATCATCAGTCTTTAAAAGCCAAAGAATTGTTTTTGGGTAGGGAATAGGACTAAATTGTCTTCTCATTCTTAAAGGTAAATCTGTGGTTTGTAAAGAATTAGTCATAGATCAGCCTCAACACTTAGCTCTTCGGATTGTGTTAAATTAATCCCTTGAAGACATAAAAGTGCAGTCATGCTGTGTAAATACTTCATGTCTCTTTTAAGTGTATAACACAGTAAGAAATTAAATAATAGTAAGTTTTCTCATCATGGTTGTACAACATCATGTTGCAGATACCTTCTTTTACTTGGTGGAAACCAATGTGGTTCCATTGTCAATGATTTTGTTTTCTTTTTAATTAAGTTATTTCTTTTCTGTTTTTCCATAAGGTGTTGATTTGGGATGTGGTATTTCAAAGCCAAAAAGCCTATTTCTCAGCTGATGTTCCACTCCTAGTTTCAGAGCTTGTGTGTGTGTGGAGAGAAGCAGTTTAAAAAATAGTTTAGGCCAAACTTTCTCCTTTCTCCCTTGAAAAAGATATTTTGCTCCACTGGGTAAAAACCCCCAGTCAATGCTATTTTCTAAGCAGTTCCCAGGCGGTGTCTGGAAGATTCTGACACCAGGCCAGCAGTTTGAACTTCCTACTCTCAAACACTACCACCTAGAAATACCTAAAATTATCTCCATTTTTTTTGTAGACACCTTTGCAGAGACACAAGTGATCAGGACTGTTATGGTTTAGATGGGTAGAGTCAAGTTGTAGATTTCCACTGTTCAGACAAAACTCTTTACTTCAAGAGTTTAAGAGAAGTGGAAAACAATGTTGCTGTGAATTCCCCTTTGCCTATATTTCTTTTAATAGCAGTACATTTAAGGTATAGCCCAAGCAGTGGGAGCTGGATGGTCATTTGGTCCCAACAGCTAGAAGCACCTATTTATCATCCATAACAAAAAGATCTTGGTCATGTAACTTGAAGCAGTCCAAACAATATTCATATGAAGCAAAGTCTAATATATAGCTGTTTGAGTGACTAAATTTCATGTGCAAAGTAAAAAGTGTTAATTCTGGTTTTAGTCTGTATTTATTAAGGACAAAGGCTATCTACAACTAGTGGTATGGTATTTGTTTTGGTGTTTGCCCATGGCCAGTAACATTCCTTCAGGCATTTCCACCATAAGATGTTGCTCTGTTTTTCTCCACAATTGCTTCCCTAAAGAATTTTTAGAATATTAGAACAAGATGCTGTTTATTGACCACATGGCTAGTTTGAACTTCAACTTTGGCAACATTCAGAAATTTGACTTTAAATCAGAAATGATATACACTTACTATGGCTGGTTAGAAATGAAACATGCTCCATGAGCATATAATGGACAATCAGGAAATTAAAGGCTTGTGATGTGTAATTGGTAGGCTAAATCTCTTCTAGTGTTCTACTTCATGTTTGTCAGATCTCATTATAAATTCAAGATCCCAAATGATGACCTCCAACAGTGTAAAATTAAACTATGGACAAATCTTGTCTTCCTAGAAAGTGTTTCATTTTCTTAGTGCATGTTTTAAAATCTGTGCTTTTGTTAGTAAATTAATAAAGAATTTCCTGGTGTAAGAGGCCAGAAGGAAAAGCAAAAAAGTATATAATCACATTGTATGAGTTGGAAGCTATGTCACACAGGGAGAGAAACTAAAGACAAATATAATTCTAACAAAATAGAAAAACTGGGCTAATCTACATGAGAAAAACACAGCTCGAACTCTGTTAATTTATGTATTATTTCTTTGTAATGTAAAAATGACAAAAAGCACAAGACAAAGCACAACAGAGACAAAATCCACAGTTCCTGCTTAGTAATCCATGTGAAGTGCAACAAAATCAAATGGACTTTGGGAGCCATTTAAAAGTTTAGCTAGACTATAGGTACAACAAAGTCCTGAGTCAAAGAAAAAGTTATTTCAGTTATAAACCTGAAAATGTTGGGTGAAATTTGTGGAAGAAAGATCAAAGACCAAGTAGCTGGTGGATGTAGTGGTCAGACAGGAATTTGAGTAACACATAGTAGAGCATTGCTAACCTGAAAGCATTCACAAATCATCAATCAAGTCTGGAATGTCATGAGTTTGGGGAATTTTTGAGATAATAAATATAGGACCTGTTTTGTCTTTTAAAGACTCGAAATCAGGGCATTTTTAAACCTTTTTTTTTTTTTTAAATCAAGTTGTGAATCATTCTGTTATGTTTGGAAAGAATGAAAGCTAAGAATCTTACTGCTCAGGAAAAAGAGAACTTTGAGAAAACATTTGTTGGGTGACTTGCAATAAAGGTCATCAAATTTGGCAATGCATAGATAGATTCATCTGGAAAGCACTGTAGTTGAGAAAAACTACTGGCAATAAGTATGGGAGAAATTGAAAATAAGGCTCTATAATTTTTATAAAAATAGCAGTTATCATGCATAGGCCTGAACCTGAAAGCTGCAATAAGCTTAGAATTCTGATACTTGACTCACTCACACATTATTCCTGCTTTATGAAAAATATACTTACTTATAAATTATTAAGAAACCATCTGGGGTTTTTATTTTATCTGTGTTTTTATCTTATACGATTTGTCTTATACTCTATTTTGTTGTTCTGTTTAGAGAAAGGAATAGTGGCAAGCAGTATGTTTTTAGTAGAACATTTATAGAGGTGAGGAAAAAAATCCTTTTTTATCATGGGTTGTAGAGTATCAGAAAGGTATAAGAAGCACAACTTAAAGCATACAATCAGGGATGGACTAGCATTATTGTGTAATTTAGTAAGATCAAAAAGTTTTAATAAGTCTGGGCTGTTACGTTTGACTGCTGAAATTATTAGTGATCTAGACAGACAATGAACCAATACTATTTCATTTGCTTTGTGGTGGAATCAAAAAGTGCTTCAAACTGTAATCAGTAGTAGTTGATATTGGAAACCTCTTATTTTTGGTTAGAATAAAAAAGAATGTTGTGTTTATATTCCAGTTCAGAATTGGAATTTTTTTGCATTAAACCTTTTTAGCAGTCTAAGAGAAGAAATCCAAGCTGCAAAGGCTTTTTTGTCATTTCATTTCTGTCTATTATAAATGTTCGCTAAACTATTATTTTATTAATCTGGTTTTTTGTAAGGAAAAGCCCCACCTCTTCTTTTCAGCTGGAGAATTAAATGTCAGATTTCCTACTGAAGGACATATTTTATGGAGAAGTTATAAACCCTAACATTAAGTTTGCAATGGAAAATGTGACAAACTTAACTATGGCAATGCAAAAAAATTATTCTTAAAAACACATGACCTATATATATATATGAAATGTATTTGAAACATACTATTTGTTTATTACTATTTTAACACTTAAAAATTGAAAAAACCAGCACACATCCCAACTGTTAACTAAATATTTTTTAATATAGCCAGAACACATTGAAAATTGTAGGACTGAAGAGTATATGGTAAGTGTTTAAACAGCATCAAATGAAATAAAACATTTCATTCTAAATGTTATGCAAGTGATAAAACTGTCACTCAGAATTACTATTTGGTGTGCTTTGAAAAAATATAATTAGGAAAAAAGACATAGGGAAAACTTAATTACTAAAGAAAAACCTGTGAAAATGAGGCATATTTGTATTTGTTCAAGTGTTCAGAATTTTGCAGCAGATCAGAACCTTTATTAACAGCTGAATTCTACTGCTGTGGCACACTGCAGTGGGACTGGACACTTCTGTGCTCATGGGTATCAAGATGTCTGAATAGTTTGGTAGCTCATGACACGTGCTCCTGCTCCCTTACCAGCCAAGCCAATGAACATAGGAAAAGAAGCAATACAGTAAGATTTTCTCTCCTTCCCCCCTTTTCCTTCTCTTCAGGAGAGAGAAGAGTTGAACTATAAGTTGTATGAACCTCCTGCAAGAGTAAGTGGCAGAGGGCAAGAGAGGTTGACAAAGGAGAGGAAAAGAAGAAAATGTAGGATCCCTTTAAGATTTATCCATTAAAAAAAAAATGGAAAGAGACATAACTCATGAGAGGTGATTCTTTGGATGAGTAATATGGTCTGTCCACTTGTTAGACAAATGTTGGAAAATAAGAGTGTTCTACATGTAGCCTTGTAGTTATTTTTTTAAAGTTTGGGAATGGACAAGTAGGCTTAATGGGATTTTGACTATAGATTCTTAATACCATTTTATGATTTTTATATAAGTGATGCTTTGAGGACAGCAAGGATAACTTTAAAATCTAAAACAAAGCCATTACAATAATTATTAATTCAATATCCTTACTCTTGCCAGAAGTTCTACCAATTGCTCTCTGTTGACATACACTGTTTTTCTTATTTAGTTGCCTATGATAAATCATCCTTTCCATTTCAGAAGGAGCAAGAGAATCTCTTGCCCTTGTTTCCTGTCATACTAGCATCATCCTGAATACTCGCTCTTGTTCTCTTCCAGAATACTTATTTAGTTACCTTGTCTGCCTTGCTGGCACCAAAGTCTTACTGTGCAAGAAGAAAGGTCATTTATGTCTGGTAAATAATAACCCTAGTTATTATTTTGAGAGGAGTCATGAGCTGCTGCTACTTTCTCTATGCTTGTCCTTAAGGCACAAGATGTTTTCACTGCTCTGCCATTTCTTCTTTCTCCCCAAGGTCGGTTTCATTTTCAGTGGATACACTTAGACAAGTCTTGGACTTGATTCAGTTAAAATTACTGTATGTTTGGCCTCTGTATCATGGAAGCACAAGCAAAGCAGCTAAACACTGTGGAAAGTTGTTGTTCTCTGTTTTCTCTGGCTATGCATAAAGTTCTTCAGTGAAGAAGCTTAAACATTTTGCTTTGAATTGAGTCCCCTGGAATTATATGCTTTGTGGTCTTATGCTAAGTTGTAGACAGAATATAAATGGGCCATTGCTTCTCAACACTCTTCCCAGTAGCTGTTTTTTTTTAAATTTTATTTATTTTTTTAACATAGTGAAGTAAGATTAAGGCTCTTTGTCTAGACTCAGGAATAACCCAACTTCTCTTGTCTGTATGCAGAAAAGATCCAAACAAGCCTGATAGGTGGTGAAAAAAGTTAAACCTCTGTCTTTCCATATTCACAGATACTCTATAAAATTAGAATCAGTTTCAAGAATAACAACTTAAAAAAAATGAAGAATGTCTGCTCTGCCTTGAATTGCATCAGTAGCTGGATTTCCCTTTTGCCTTTTGCTAGTAACTGAGAAGAGCAAACCAAAGTGGTCTGGGAGGCATCTTAAGAGTGTCTTGGTGGTGTGCTACAGCTCCAGCTTGCTAGTCCTTTCAGTAATTTGTGATTTGTAAAGAAGAGGATATCCAAGGACACATGCTGGGATTAATTAAATGTTGTCCTCCATATTTTAAAATTACTTAGTCTAGTGGAACAAGGGTGTGTTTTGTGGTTAAAACAGT
Organism: Acrocephalus scirpaceus scirpaceus; assembly: GCA_910950805.1. NCBI lineage: Eukaryota > Metazoa > Chordata > Aves > Passeriformes > Sylviidae > Acrocephalus > Acrocephalus scirpaceus. The sequence continues at coordinate 31,669,731 of OU383778.1, forward strand.
ATAACGTCAAATTGCACGGTGCAAAAACCAATACTGTCTGCAAGGTGTTGGAGAACCAGACCCTGCTAGGGACAGTCTGGAGCAGAGTTGGAGTTACAGGAATTTCAGAATCAAGTTCAGGTGTCTGTTAGTCACGAGGTCATTACATTCAAGGTTATCTCCCATTCATTCTGCCCCTTTTGTCTGTGAAAGACAGGTCAGTGAAGTCTACAGAGGGAACACAAGGTTCAATTCATAGTTTTCCTTCTTCAAAAACTGATGATTTATTATGAAATATTTAATTTGTGACAAAAATCAGCAAACTCATTAAGTATTTCTTGCCTTAGTTAAAATTGCTGATGAGCTCAATTATTTCATAACCAACATCACTGTTGGTTAATGAAATAAACTTGTGCAGTATGTGCTGCTTTTGGTTGGGGTAGAGTTGATTTTCTTGGCAGTGGTTGGCAGTGGGCTATGTTTTGGATTTGTGCTGAACACAGTGATAATAGAGATGTTATTGTTGAGCAGGGCTTACACAGAGCTAAGGCCTTTTCTGGTTTTTGTGCTGCCACACTCGCAAAGAGTTTGGGAGTGCCTGGGAGTTTGGGAGCATGCACAGCTTGGACAGGTGACCCAAACTGACCAAAGGGATACTCCAGACCGTGTGAAATTGTGCTCAGTATATAAAGTGGGAGAAAGAAAGAAGAAGAGGGGGACACTTGGAGTGATGGCTTTTTTTCTCAGGTCACCATTATGTGTGATGTGGCCCTGCTGTCCTGGAGATGGCTGAACGCCTGCCTGCCCATGGGAAGCAGTGACATATTCCTTGTTTTGCTTTGCTTGTGTGTGTGGCTTTTGCTTTCCCTATTAAACTATCTTTATCTCAACTTATGCCGTTTCCTTTTACCCTTCTGTTTCTCTCCCTGATCCTGCTGGTGGGAGTGGGTGAGTGGCTGTATGGGGCTTGGCTGCTGACTGGGGTTAAACTATGACACAGCAATACAATTTACATTAACCTAATTTGCATTTGAAGTACATTTTGAATTAAGCTACCAAAAATACAGGTGCTTAGGTATCATATGTCTTAAAACACTACAGGGAGCTTAACCATAAATAGATGGCTAGCAAAGACTGGTAAAAAATTCTAAAGTGCATTTAAATTGACATTTTTGACAAGAAAATTCAATGATTTACTATTTATTACAGGCAGTTTTTAATCCTTTCGTATACTTAATATTCTGGTAGAGGAATAGTGGAGGAGTTCTGGTGTTTTAACCACACTTAAAGCCATTTGAAAAAATACCATCACATTAATTTGACTCTCTAAACATCTTGGTTTCATTTTTTTCACTGTATTTCAGATCCTTTTCTCAGTGACAGCAGTTTTTTAGAGGCTGACCTATAGCTTTCTGTGAAAAAAAAAATCAACAAAATGTTAACCAGACTGTAACCACTCTGGTACAACTTAGCAGAACACAGGAAGTATAATGGTTGCTGTATTTTCTTGATATTGTAAAGAAATTTCTGAAATTTATAATAAATGGTACAAAAGATTACACTGTCTCTATTATTCTCATAAACAATGAGACTTATTAAATGCAAATAGGAATATCAAAATGGATGTAAGAAACCTACTAAATAAATGTGAACCGAAGTAGAATACAATTAATCAGCACTTGTTAATTTAATTTTATCTCTTTATGACACATGCTTGCATAACATGCTGAACATATGCATGTAAGATCTGAGTTTATTTTCACAGCACTGAGTGAGATACTGATAATTGCTACTAGGTAGAGAGAAGGAAAGTATAATTATAAAAGTGGGTACAAATCTCTGTTTAGGCATGTCCAAGGTAACTCAGCATCCTTGATTCCAAACTAGGATGTAATATTACCTGTTGTTTACTAGAGCTGCTCAACAGAGAAAATGTATGAATTAATCTCTATTCTCTTATCAAATCTTGCACAATTTGACAGTCAGGCTTTGACTGCCCAAAGCAAAATGAGCCAAATATGTTCAAAGTAATCTACCGTTTAGGAAAATAGCAGGTCCATCAAAATGTTTCTATTCAACCTAAAAGAACATTATGACTGCAGGAGTAGAGAAAAAAAGCCTTGTATGAAAATGATTTGTACACTGTTTAAAAGAAGTTGGATCAGTATAGTTAAAATTATTCAAGGTATAACTTTGGTAGAAAAAGAGCTCAGTTCCATGTTTTTGGTCATATTGAGTTGGCAAAAAATAAATGTTTGCCATCAGTGCACTTAAAGCTGAGCAGAGTGACACAGTTCTGGACATCTTGTTGCACAGCCCTGTTGCAGATTGTCTTGACATCTGTTTCCCTTATCTGCTGTTGTTTTGAAGATCTTATATCAGTGCTACATACAGACATATATATTAATGGACACTGGAGACAGGTCCAACCTACTAGAAATTTAGGCACAACAGGATTATAAATGTTACTTGATACCTTATAAAGCCCAAGATACCTGACCAGTGTAGAGGTTCGGTTACTTGATGTAGTCAGGTGATAACATATGTACACCCATGCAGCCTATTTCAGCAAGTGTCAAACGTTCATGCTAAGTACTACATAAATTATCACCTAATTAAGCACTGTTATGGTTTGGATTGGGAGGGAAGTGCAAACTTGATTCTCCTTAGAGAGCTATATGCAGAAATATGATGTAGAATTCATTTTATGAATAAAGGTCAAAGATCAAATTTTTTCCAGATTTTTTTGAAAGAAGGAACTGGAAGAGAACCTTGACTTCCTTAATTAAATCCTTCTCTGCTCATGAAAATTCTAAGAGGTTAATTTGGTTTCACATGTACTTACCCATTATATTGTAGAGACGTCAAGAACACTGTTCTGTTATTGGCACAGTTTATACCCTTTTGGCTTTCTAAACTTCTCATTGCTACTTTTACACCAATAGTTACTGAATCATAATTTATGAATGTCAAAAAAAAATATTCACCTGGAAGTATGAGTTTAGAATTAAAAGACTGTTATGAAATGGTCTTATCTGAAGATATTAAACATGTCCAAATGTGTCTATCATTATATTCAGGAAAATATATCTAAATATATTATTTGTGTGTTAGATGTAAAGATACACGTACTGCTGCTGGTCCAGCCATTATATTATCATGGGTGGCTATGAAATTTAAAATACAGATTCTGATATCAACTCCTTCTGATACTTTAGATTACAACGTCCTTTAGGACAGGAGCAGCGTGTATCTACCTTTAACTCACCTGCCAAAATGTGGATGCCAGGGGTAAGTGACATTTTTGCCCACTGCTAGATTATAAATGAAATAAAACAGTGGTCATTGTCCCTGGGAGAGGGGAAAACAGTGAAAGATATGGAAGTAAAGGGAGAAATCAGAAGTCAGATTTACTAAGTAGCACTTAGGGATCAAACTATGTATTGTAAGGCACTAAAGAGATTCTTCTACAGCACTCTGTGGTACTGATACCAAAAACATCAAAGAGGTCAACGTTAGCAGTGTGACAGTTATTACATTGATTCAGAAAATTGTATGGTAGTTTATTTTTTCCTCCAACGAGACAGCTAACAGCTGAAGGCAGCTAAACACCTAAGGACGTCTGCGTTGAAACAACACATGAGAGTGGAAAGAAACACTGAGTGGACTGGGAGGAAAAAATAGTCAAACACAAAGAGGCAGAGTAGCCAAACAGGCAGTTTCTTATCCCAAAATGCCTCTGACATTTCTCCTTCGCTGCACTTCAGGAAGGTAGAGAGGGGAGAAATGACAGCAGTGAAATATTTTTCTGTGTCAAGCAGTTTTCCACTTCACAAATACCATCGCTACCACAGCTGGCATGACAGGGAGTCTGCAAAGATGTCCAGGGCTGCACCACTGCAGAGACCAAATTACTTCCTCTTCTCCTCCCCAGGTGAAGTCTGAAGCATGTTGGCATTCCTGTGATGGAAAATTTGCATTGGCATTACCATTACCAAGAAGCAATTTCCTTGCTATGGAGTGTCTGACCTAGTTAGGCATTAAAACTCTTGACTGAATGAGAGAGAAGCTGTTTGCAAAGTTCTTGAAGATCTTCAAGGGTACTGAACCACCTCAGCACTGGTATAAGTAGTAATATTTTCACTACCTTCTATGAAGTCTTGTTCTTTATGTCTGCATATTCTGAATGGTCTGCTTTTACATGTGATATTTTTTGTTAAAAATTTACTGAGGGCAAAATCCAGAAAAAAAAATATATATATATATTCCTACAAGGCAATGTGACTAACTAGTAGTTCCTGATCTGGAGATGCTGCTCAAAAACTAAAGCCAGACCAAATGGTTCTTGGACTGTTTCATATCAGCCTTTGTTTTCAATACATGGATGGCAGAGAAAAGTGTAATATTCAATTTTTATTTTACCTCTGAACTCTGTATTTTTTTCTCTATTGTAGTGCTCAAAAAATATTTTGCTGTATTGTACCTGAATGCTGCAAAAACTTGTATTCTGTTAATTTTGCTTCATTTAGTACTACAGAAATCAATAGTGGAGGTGGCACCTATTATAAAAGAGAATAATGTCACATTACTAGGAAGATCCCAGTGTTTCTTTAATGTTGTCATGCAAGCATTATTCCCTACAATAATCACAGCCACAATCAGAGAGAAGATTGCTTCTTACAACATCCAGGTAACCCTGACAGACTGTTCAGTCATTCAACAACTTTGTCCTGTTATTTTATATTATAACTATGCTGCTCTGCTCTTTGTTCAATGGATGTTTAAAACCTGCAGATATAATAAAAGCTGCTTTAAATTATTATTAGGTGGGTGACGGGCTCTATCCCACAAATCAGCAAAATCACTGGTGATTCTGCAGCATCTGTTTCTCCCCTTCTATACCACAGGGAACTTAGGATAAAATTCATACAATGAGACTTAGGTTTCATCTACTTCAATGAATGAACAGCCTATAAAGCATGGTCTACTTCTAGCTCTGCCATTTATTACCACTGTGTCTGTGAGCTAGACTTACTGCTTGTTGTCCTACTTTTCTCAACAAGAAATTATTCTGATGCTTGAATTTGCAAAGATTTTAAATGCCTGTTGGTCGGGGAACAAAAAAAAAAAAAAGGAAGAACAAGAGTGTTCTCTGGGTTTCTATTTTTTGTATGCACAAGCCAGGCAGTTGCATCAGTTGTTAGTTTTGTTAAAAGACAGTCTAGATGATGCAACAAATATGATGACATGAAAGAAACTCCATGGTCTGCTCTTTTGAGGTCTTAAGGAAAGAGGAACTTGTAGCACTGGCCTGAATTTGTTTTACTGATCTTTCATTTCCTAATCTGAATGCTTAGGATCAGTCAATGTGTTAGAAATCCTACTAGACTTGCAGCCAGTGTGTCTGCAACGCTTCTTTCAGCAAACACAAACCAAACTTAAGGGCCTGGAAAACAGTACAGCAATTTGCTGGCCCAAAAGCAAAAATAAACTGTTCACAGTATGTCACATCAGCTCTTAACTGTTTCCAGAAAGTGAAATGTTTGACAGGGAAATATATTTGCTTGTGGCCTCATTTGATTCATGTTTCAAGGAAAGAATTGAAGTCATACCCCCAGTGGAGCACTTACATCAATCAAGGAGAGGATACTGCAGTCTCCAAGATGTCATCTTCCTGCATCCTCCTCCCTGCTTCCCTGTGAAGGCATAGTGCCATTTAAGTGAAGGAGATTTGAGAAAAGGGGTACAGTGTGTTTTTTATCTGTAGGGCAAATTGGATAGGATGAGTTAGGTGTAGAAATCTTTCCACACTGGGAGGGGATGGCTTAATTGTGGTAGATTTCTTTGCACCTAACTTTCCACCCCCTGTCTCAACCTAGTAGGAAAGCATGCAGAAATATTAGTAGAGGCTTCCACAGTGTTTGTATAAATTTGGAACAACTCAATAAGGAAGCTGTGAAATTATCGGTCATGCAAAAAATGTATGTCAGAAGAGACCAGGTCTAGAGCGTAGAAGGTGATTTATAAAATACAGTTGATAGAACACAATTCAGTTTCTAATTTCTGATTAGGTTCCTGATCAGTTTTCTCCATCACACTGCAAATACTGTTCAGGAAATCCTCTTGACTAAACCCCGTGTTAGCTTCCTTGAGACAGAATAGTAAAACTTATGCTTAAAAGTAAAGACAATATTTTCAGAGATAAATGGAATAAATTTATGATGTTCTTTTCTTTGTCTCACTGTCAAGTCTCACTATTTTTTAACTTTGTTCTTTTTGACATGGGGAGTATCAGAGCCCTGTAAGAAAATTACCACAGCACCTCTCCACACTGCTGTCATTGATGGGGATGTAACTCCAGAACTTCATTAAAGATGTATTTGTGTTTTTGTGCCCTAAATATTTCTTAAGCTATTTTAAGTAGGCAAGCAGATATGCTAACATACTAAAAATAAATTTCAAAAATACTTGACCTCAAAATACCAATCCATGAGGAGTAGAGGGTAAAAGGACCTTTAAAAAGATCTTTTCCTTGCATCCTACCCAGAGCAGAGCCTCAGATTTATAGATTTGTGGTTGAGGCAGATGTAGACTGAGCTGCCACCTGATATGGCATCACAGGAAGGCCCAGATACTTTTCAGGTTTCTAGTACTCTTGGCATGGGTGTTGAAGATCTCAGCATAGCATGGGGATTTCCAGTCTGTTCTTAGTGAGATAGTACAGTTCACAGAGGCTGCCTTGTGGGTCATAACCCATGCATAGGAGAGGCTGTTTTGAACACTGTCTCTAAGACAGTTGTGGCTACGGCAGGAATTATATTTTTATGCAATATTAGTAAAATTACTAAAAATGTCTAAAAAATTTTCAATTTTGCTTGCACAGAATCATATTCCTCTTTTGAAAAGCATGAATCCTGCTATCAGCTTGTTCTCTTGACTTTATTTACTCCCTTTCAGCTCTTCTCATTTTGTTTTGTTTTGTCTTGGGTTTGGTTTTCTTTTTTCACATTTTTTGCCTTCACAGTAAGGAGGGAGCCAGCCCTCTGTGGCTCACCAGTTCTCCATGGAGCAACAGGAACCAGACCACAGCTTGGGCACTTCAGCAGGCTCTTCTGAAAGGAGCATCAGACAGAGTATTAAAGAAGAGTGTGTTCTCACAGTTGCCCAGCACTATCAACACTAACCAACAGGATGATCTGGATTTCTGCAGCCCTGTGCCAGATGGCCCCTGACTCCAGTCTTCATTGCAGGTCTGTGCTCTGTGGTTATGGCAAGACTTCATTCTGAAATAGCTGCTTGGTTTTTTGAATTCAGGCATGGCCCTCTTATTTGGATATTTCAAGCTGCAGGTTTCAGTTGAATCCATAAGCAGCAGCTGGGTTTAATAGATGAGGACAGATTTTCCCAGGTATTTAAAAGGTGGGCAGAATTAGAGTGTTTACAAGCAGCTTGCTCCATGCTGAATGAAATCCAGAGAGCTCCATTGCTTCAGGGCTTACACGTTGCAATGCACAGACAGTCAGAAGTTACTTTGAATGTTTATGCCCCACATAAACCAAAATGTTTTGCCTAATGTAATGAAAAATACAGAGGATTCTACAATAGCAGTGAACAATGTGGGTTTTAATTTAAAAATCAGTATTGCAGAAAACTCAGTGTCTTAATGAAAGCTTATGGTCTTAAAATCAAAGCCAAAATCTGTTTTTAAAATTTGTGCTTTAGGGCTTTTGTGTTTTGAAGATAAACAGTGTTTCATTAAAAGACAAATATCTCCAAGAATACAAATTATGTAAATACATGAGTCTGTTATTTCTTATGCTGAGGGTTATATCCAGTCTTGAAATACTTCAGAAGAGAGAGGAGAATTGCCATATAAAAATAATGGCATAATACAGCAAGGCAGTAGTCCAACATAAAAACAGGCAGTGTTTGGGGTTTTTTCTGAGCAAATGCATCACTGATTTAAATGGAATACACTCCTTGTTACCAGGACATACTCAGCTCAGTTTCAGTGGTTTTCTAGAGTTGCAAGATGTTGAACTAAAGATTCATTTTAGTCAAAGTGGGGCAGCTCATTTTTCTGTAAATTCAGCTTTTCCTTTGTCAGTGATCTCGATGTATTGGGAAGATCTGTCAATGTTATGAAGCAGCAAAGCCCAAGAGCAGTAGAAACAGAGGCTTGAATGCTGGAAGTGATGAAGGAAACCAATTTGAAGATCCTCTTCAAAAGATAAGGGCTCTCTTCCCTACTGTTAGAGGGAGCAAGTAATCTGTAGTGAGGCCTCCTTTCTACACAAACCATTTTCAATGCATGTCTCTCTACTAACACAGTCACTGTTTTCTGGATGTTTTGTGACACCACAAAGCAGCTGTTCTTTCACTCTTCTGACTAAGACATTTATATTCAACCCTGACATTTTAATCTAATAAAAAAAAAATCTTTCTACCTCCTTGCAGTATAAACAGAGAACCTCTATATAATGGGCATCTGTGGAATATGGAATTAATCCCACTAGTGCGGAAAAACCTTCATAAGTCTCTTGCGGCTTCATCACTCTTTGAGTTATGAGGTCTTCCTCTCACTTGTGGGATAAAGTCCAAATCCCACAGAAGCTTATTATGTGTCCACTATTTATTAAAACTTCATCATTTAAAACAAAACACTTAAGAAAGACACTGGGAAACATTTAAAATCAAAGACGTTTCAGTCTGAGGAATATTTGTTATATTTGAAGGTTTTTCAAAACAGAAAAGAAAAAGTTCATTTTAGTCCTGATAACCACTGAACTTGCTGCTTCTGATTATTTTTCCTTTTTTTTTCTTTTTCTCTGTGGAGAGATTCTGAATGTTTTTCCTTTCTTTCCTACATGATTTTATAGATCTTTCAGTATCCCTCTGAAGACTTTACTTATTTTTCTCTGCTTTGCAGCCCAGTGACTAGAGCCATTAACTATGAGTGAGAGCCCTTGTTCCCTGGCTTATGGTGGTAAATGTATGTACTTGCTGTACATTGATTTGCAAAAAGTCTAAGTGACACACTCCCTGTTTTGCAAAAGTGTAACTTCACACAAATATACTAGCTAAAGCTTAAACCTAGTAGTTTAGCAGTACTAACATTTTCTACCAAGTTCGAGGATCTAAGAAGATTGTGCAGGGGGTAGAGAAACCTGTTTGATTTAAAACTCTGCTATGTACTTTGTCTGGGCAAAAACCTCTTCCTCCCTTTCCATCGACAGATTTTTCACCTCTATTTCTCTTTTGTATTTCTGTACCTCAAATAAAGTAGAAGCTAAAGTCTACCAAATCACTTGATGTAATGCAAATGAACACATCCACTATGTTAGCTATGCTGCCTGGGAATTAATTTAATCACTTCTTTGTAGTGACCAATTTATTATGTAGGTTTAAACAAAAATCTTTAGTCACTATTTTACAAAATAAACATGAGAACTGATTAAAAAATACCTTTAATTGCCCTGATGTTAACTCGCACAAGTGCTATTGTTACTGATTTAGTAAAAATAGTTTATTATTCCTGGGTTTGGAGAATTTCTCTCCATTTCTGCCCATTATAAATGAATAACTGTTATCACCTGTATAATTCTCCCTTTCCCTCACACAGCAGTAAGTAGCTAATTCCCAAAAGAGTTGTGAAAAACAAGGAACCCTATCTTACAGCTAAGGAACCTAAGACATATTCTCACAGAATGACTGTCCCAGTGTCACCCTGTACATCAGTGTCAGAGCTGGGATAAGAAGCCAGAAGTTGCTGACCGCAAGTCCAGAGCGCATGGCATGGTTCCTAAGGTAAAGTTCCAACATTGTGCGTGGAAATAGGCACAGACTTTTTCATCATCTTGCAGAGAAGTAATGTTGAGGTGAGAATATTGAAAAATTTGTATGGTATTTGTATGGAGCAGATCTGGCACTGGCACCTTTCTGAATCTTTTCAGACACCTGAAGCTGCAGGGGCTGTGTTCCCTTTCAGCTATACTGAGGGCAGATGAAAAGCACAGTGTGGCCAAAAGGCGTGTGCCTGCAAGGCTCATGGTGTTGGAACTGTTTATTCTTTAAAAAGAAATGGTTGGGTAAGGGAGCAGACTGCTTCTGAGGGGTGGGGAGCAGAAGAGGATTGCTTAGTGTGCTGGAAGACTGTGGGCATGATGTATCGTTCTTTACCACTGGAAAAAAAATCATGTCAATTTAAATAAATTCCAGGTGAGCAGCCAAACTTTTTGTGCACACTTGAACTCTGAATCTCTTCACTAGTTTGTATGTTCTTCCAGGTAATCACTTTTCTTCCCTCTCCCGTAACAATGACTGGGACCGAATTAGCGCAAAATGACCCTTTTATTCTGCTGTAGCATGGATTTATATTCATAGGGGCAGCTCCTCAGTAGGGGTAAATTGTCTTAACTCTTTCAAGGGACTTGAATTTGGCTGTTTGAGGTTTGGTCCTGGCAAAAGGTGAGCACATGGTTTCAAGCTCCATGACTTCATCTGTAAAACCTACTGTCACCCTGTGGCACCTCCAGTCTTTACATTTCTTGCATTCCTTTTCAGTGATATTGAAACAAGTTTCTATCTGTTGCAAAGAATGCTGTTGTAGCCTAAGTGTAATAATGTTTTGGATGTAATTATTTTTAGGTGTGAAAAACTTTGGAATGTAATGGGAAGCAACTGAGATAAAATTCTTTGGGTTTTTTTTGTCACCTTTAGCAGTCATATTTTTCTTTTTTATTGTGTGAATAATTTATTATCTATAAATTATTTAAAAATAAACAAAATTAAGGAAATTCTGATGACAGTGTTCAATTTTTTTTCCTTTGCTGCATGCACAAACATATAATAATAATAAACATAAAATGCATATAAATTCAGCTTTTAGATTAAAAGACCAGAAAAGGCAAGCAAAGCATGGGCTGCAGAAGCAACAGGAAGTGAAAAGGTGGTGAGAGTGAAACAAGAATGTAAATCACATTTTTTATGAGTGGCCACCCGGACGACAGAGTGCAGAAGCAGACCGGGTTGTTGTGAGAAAAAACAATGAAGAGTGCACATGTAATAATACAAAGTGCCTAAGTGAGGGGTAGGGCCAGGGCAGTGCTGGGGAAGGCTATCGTCAAGCAGGGCTTGGAGAGGGCTCATTGCTTACTCTGCCTCCTGCTTTTTTGGTCCCCTTAACCCCCCTTAACTTTTTTCTTAAACGAGATTGGTTTTGGTAGGGATGGTCCAAAAAAGCACCCTCTTGAACAATAAACACGAATGACTGTGGTGGTCCTGTCAGCTTTGGATCTTTGTAAAATAACCAGTGATCCACAACATTTTCTGGAATTGATTTCACAGGCTTTCCCTCTACATCCTCACTGACAGCCTGGAAAAAAAATTTCCCTACCACCATCAGTGAATGCTATTCATTCTCCCATTATTGTAAATTCTTGCAGGCAAAGAGTCCTAAAGAGCAATCCCTTTAAAACAAAGGTGATTTTGCTACTGAAGGAGTAACAAATCAAATGTTATGCTCACAAAGTCTTAAATTTTGAGAAGAACACTTGCAAATGATTTAACAGTTATGCATGACAGACTTGAAGATTTGACGATTTATTCAGACTTTGTAGCCTATAGTAAAATATAAATTTTTGTTAATAGTGGCATAAACCATGTTAGGGACATGGTTTAGTCCTGCATTTGGCAGTGCTGGGTTAACAGACTTGATGATCTTAGAGGTCTTTTCCAACCTAAACGATTCTATGATTCTATGATAAATGTCACATTCTCTCCTGTTCCCTTTCCCCCCCTTTTTTCCTAAGTGTAGGACTTCCAAGATTTTTGGAAGCAAAAAAGCATCTGTTTTTCTGCATGTTTGCTTTTTTTATAGACTTCATAAATCCAGCAGACCTCTATTTGGACCACTAGGCCCTTTCAATAGAAGCATGTTTTCACTGGGATTTCCACATTCATAATTATTCCTCTCGTTTCTCTGCTGTGAGAAGACAAGCTGCTATTTCATTGCTTTGGGGAAGTTAATAATATGGTAGGCAAAACATCAGGAAAAATTATAATGAATGAACCTATACAAATTGTAGGGAAACACATGCTGCTGTTATAAAATGTTCCCATCATAAATCCCAGCAAATCACTCCCTGCACAAGTGAATAACTTTTTAACACATAAACACTCAATTAATTAAAGGTAATATACTATATACACTCAAAGTAGTGTGACACAGAAAAGACAGATTCAAATAATGGCATTCAAGATTGTAGGCCCAGTCCTGTCTGCCACAGTCCTCCTGAGAGATTTGGGAATAATAACACTCTAAAGTAACTCTCTTCTAGACCTGAAGTGAAAATGAAGTTTTCAAGCCTCAGTGCTGCTATACTTTATTATTGCATTCACTTAAGGCATAAGTAGGAAACTCCCTACTTTTTTTCTCACCTTATTTCAGACATACAGAAAATGTTTCCTCAGCTTCATGTAGGTCACTATTGCCTCCTCCTCCTTCTCCTTCTCCTCCTTCTCCTCCTCCTCCTCCTTGTCCCCCCTACTATTTCTTAGTTTTTTGTATTTTTCGAACTTGCTCAGGATCTTGGAAGATTATTTCTTTTAACAATTGCATTATTTGCAAGGCCAGTGAATTTATTGATATTGTCTTTTCTAACTTTGGCTGTAGCCCAACTCCACTAAGATATATCTGTTCATTTTGAGAGCAAATTTTGGTTTCTGTGACTATTTTAAAAATACTGATTAAATAAATTTTTCACTCTATAAGAAAAAAAAGGAAGCACGAGGGAAAACAAAAAAACTTTGAAATGTTTTCAGTTTTGATTACATTTGTGTCAAGATCAGATGGAGAATTACCAAGTGTAGAAAAATAACCAACTTGTACTCACATAGAAAGGAACAAAGCAAGGTTCAGTTTCCCAATGCAGGGGTTATTGAGTTATTTCTCCAGTTTTTCGCTGTAAGAGTCACTGAGAACAATCCACCAAAAAAAAAGTTAAAAGTAGTGACTTGAATCCAAGGTTTCCATTCAAGAATACTTATATTCACATACCTGCTTGAAGCTAAGTGATATTGCTGTGTGAATGGACCTGTATTTATATGTTTTCACAGGGAGAAATATAATGATAGTCCATTTTTATACCATATTTCAAAGATAGAATGGGATCATTTTTTAATTATTTGAAGGTTTCTGAGATCAAGGAACTTTTTCTACTCAGGTTTAAACTATATATATTTACTATGGCCAGTCCCTATCTGTATTATATATAATAGAGATTATGATTTGTCATGTAACTGTGGCCAAAGAAAAATTAACGTTTGCTTCCTACTGTCTCCTCTTTTTTGCACAGCTCAGATATTCCTATGTTGATCCACTTTCATATCACTCTTGTGATTGATAACTCTAATTAAAGAATTAAAGTGTACACAAGCTGAGAAAACATAGACAAATGAAATTAAAGAAAAAAGTCTAAGGCTTCCCCCCTCAAGGTAACAGAATCATTAAACTTAGAATAGTCAAGGTTGGAAAAAACCTTCAAGATTATCAAGTCCAACCATTATCTTAGCACCACCACCATGTTCACCAATAAACCACATCTCCAAAATCAGGAAGCAATAGCTGATGGCAATAACAGGGGCTGTTTTGGGTACGTGCTGTGTGGTCACTTCTTTGGAATTAGTTTATCATATCTAACCTTCTGCCTGAGTGCTGAAAAACCACCAACAGTGAAGTATCACACAAAATGCATTTTCTCTTTCCAGCTATTGGCAGACACTTTACTTTTTATCTATTAATTGAAGTCCTATATGTTCCTCAGTCAGTACCCTCATTTGATATTGACCTTGATATTTTATGGGATCTTTCTGTCTTTTGTGCTTCTTTCACAGTAAGTATATCAGTAAATATGACAGGATGCCCTAAATAAGCAGAGCTGAATTTCAGAATGGCAGTACACACTTGATTTGGAAAAAATTTAATGATGCCACTCAGGTTGAAAAACTGGTTGACAGGTTGGAAAATGAGATGAAGCATTACAAACATCTGCCTTTTCCTATCCAAGTATCTCTGATGATAACCCTCTCAAAAGGCCACCCATGAGAACTTCTGTCTCACAAAGTGCACATTAATATCTCCTACCATCGTGGAGGAGTCTTATGGGGTAAAAGTCCCCCCATTTTTTTTGGAAATTGCAGAGGAATCCTTGGTCATCTTAGGAGAGGGGTGTGGTTATTACACAACCTAACAATAATTAATGGCCTTTATAGACCCTTGCTCAGTATTCCCAATTTAGTCTAAGTGTATCCAGGTTACTTTGTCAGTCCTCTGAACTGATATTTATAGGGTTCCTAAAGTGTGTAATGGAAAAACTGCTGTACTGAGCACACACCTGTTGGATTCAGCAAGCCTGGTTATGGATTATGAAATTTCATACAAAATTGCTGGAAGTTCCAGAGCTTAAAAATGAACCTTCATGCTTGGCCACAGATATTTAAAATGATTTGGAAGTACTTAGGCCATTTAAAGACTTGTTGGTTGCTATAAAACTTTATCCTGTTAAACCTTATCCTTCATTTATGAAGTCAGTTTCTAGAATGTATTCCATTACCCTGCCATTCATTATTTGTCATATTTCATATTTCATATATATGTTACTCTCTATATATGTTAAAAAGAACATCTATTTTTAGCCATGGAAGTTGTCTTATATAGTCGTATATCCAATGATGTCTCTTTCAAGCCAAATGTAACACTTCCAAACAATCCTTTCAATTAAAGTTATACTGATGCTGACAGTAACCACTAGCAAATCCACAGGGGAAGTGAAAATGAATTGATCCAGTCAGTCCTAGATGCTGATCCAAGGAATGGATCCTCTGAGAGATGGTCTGAGTCCTTTATCTCATTTTTAATCTTTGGCCTTCACACTGCCCTGTGTTCAAAACTTCCACTGTTTAGTTCTTTGCTATATGAAACTTGATGCCTAAAATGTTTCTGGTTGTGCTCTACTTTGTGTGTTGCTGTACATGTCGTAATGTTCATCTATTTTATTCTTATCTTACAAAAAAAAAGGCTGAACATTTGAGGATAAAATTATTTTAAAATTTAGTCAAAAAACAAGTCTGGGAAATGCATGTTGTAATAAGCAGTTTATAGAGTTATACAGACAAATTGTAAAACTGAGAGAATCAAAATGGAAACCACTCCATAGTCTTTTACACTAATTAACAATATCATACATATGAAGGAGTAATAGATGACAAAAACAGGACGAAAGGAGGATTAAACATGGACTATATATTTTACTGGAAGTCAAATGAAAGTTGAAATCATAGACTACATTTTTGTAAGGGTTTCTCATTTATAATATCCCATTAAATATGAGGAGCATTATTTTTTATATATTACTTGATTATTTTTTAATTTTTTTTCCAGAAATCTCATCCAAACGACTAAAATTTTTGAGTTATTTATAACCCACATTGGTGGAATTGGCTTTACCTTAATCATTTCTGCCATTGGAAAGGTAGAAACCAGCTGCCTCTTGAATAGTCTTACAAAGCTATTCAAGATGGAAAGAGAAAATGCTGTGTTGAAAGCCAGTAAAACAAATTCCCTTAAATGAAATAACTGGTGAGAATTTTAGGTAGGTAGTGTGTGATTACACATTTGCAATTTTTTAAGTTTTCTGTCAGGCCACAACACACATGCCATCCAAGCTGCCTTGTTCAAGGCTGAGTTGGAGCTTCTCTGTGCTGTGCAATGAACGCCTGTGTGCTCCTGGCTTTAGGTAGCTGCAGAAGAGAGAGCCACTACCTTCAAAAGTGAGGGTTTGTACGTAATATGCGCATGTGCACACACAGAATGTGACATTGCTACAGAACAGCAAGACAGAAAAAAGGAAAAAGAGCCACTCAAACAGGAGTTGTCCAGACACATGCATCTGTTAAACTGAGAACCAGCCCTCTGCTCTTCCACTTGGAAAAATTCCTGGTGAGGAGATGACTTGTTATGGATTTGTGAGGTAAAAGCTTCAACGGAAAATAAAATCTGGCTTCTGCTGCCTGGGTTGAGGCTCATTCCACTTATCCACTGGCATGACCTCAGTGGGAGTGGAGTCAAAAGCCTTCCCTGGTTGATGCAATGTGCCGCTGCTGCTTATTTGCCACCTTCCCTCCTGTCCTCAGAGATTACCTGCTCCTCCACCCACCATCAGGCAATAACTGCTTCAGGGATGACGCATCTAGGCAGTCACTGATGCCAATGATCAGGCATTGGAAACTCAGCCTTCCTGGACAAGATCTTAGCATGGTCCTTCCTGCCACAAAATATCAGACTGAACTGGAGGCTGACAGTATCCAGAGCTAGAATAAAATGTTTTAGCTATAAAATCTTACATCAGAATATATAAAAATACCTTTCAAAATCCCTCTTCTGAGCACTGTAACAGATTCATCTGCCCCAGATGAGTGGACAGTGAAGTATTTCCTCCTCCTGCACTCCAGATCTCCATTGTGAGCTCAGATACCAGACTGATGTACAACATCTCAAAGTCTTTTACACTGTCCACTTGTCATTGTTCAATAAATTTTCAGAATGCAAAGTAACATCTAAGATGTTACATTTGCCTGTATGATGACAAAACACTTATTATAAAGAAGGAAGTGTGAATTGTTATTTACCAACAAAACTAGTGTAGTAACAAGAATGAAACACATCAGAGCCTAACAGTTCTGTTGGAAGCAGATTTTGTCCTTGTTGTTAATAACTTTTATAATGATTTGAACTGCTTTCTTTACACAGTCTTCCAGATGCTCCCAAAGGAAACTTTTTCCTTGTTTAGTGCCTCCAAGTTTCTTGAAATGCTTGGATGAATGCTCCTCTGTAAGTGCCAAAGATTATTTTATCCATCAAACTTCAGAACATTAAAAATATCCCATCTGGTTAAGTAGTGACTTGATCTTGGGTCATTGCGAAGTAAGTTTTATGTAGTTTGCTGGGAAGGGTCTGGTGTTCACTGTGCTACATAATATTACTGAAATATAGAAATTGATACATTATTATGTCACAGAAAAGGTGCATGTACATAAGCAAGTGCCAGTTCCACATTTATTATGAAATTAAACAGAGCCAAGGAACTTCCTGGATACTGGAACTCAGACATCTATATTGTTAAATTGGCCCTGGTCAACATGCACTTTTCTCAAGCAGTTCCCATGTTCAACCTGGAATTTAACTAAGGTCCAGGATTAGCAGGGAGTTTGCATTTGGTCATTTCTTTTTCAAAGGCTAGAAAGTTTAGTGGTATTGGAATCAGAAGAGCTATATACATGTTTAATATACTAATGAAGACCTTGTATGTATAAAACGTGCATATTTCATCAATGATCTTAAAAAATCAGATGTTGGAAGCAAATATTGGAGTTTTCACATTTTTTGGTAAAACAGCCAGCAACTTCTTTCATGTCTGCTTCAGGCAGTTACCTGGGATGTGGCTGAGAAGATAAGATGATTGCTCTTCAGCAATTGTCTAACAATGTTGATTGCATTTCTGTCTGTATTTGGAAAAAGGGCCATCCTGAGTAATGAGGTGAAAAAGTTGTACTTGGGTTGCATGTAAAGTAAATTAGTGTACATATATTAGTCAATTTAAAAGATACTGACAAGTACTAATGTTTGTTTTATGAAAGCATTCCAAGGTGGACTCTATTTTTCCCATCAGGTTGTAAATTTTGGACAGAAAATATTGATTGTTTAGAAAAGATATTCTTGGCTGTCAATGAATTTTATTTGTTCCTGTTAAAGCCAAGACAACAGAAGCAGAAGAAATGTCACTGTAGATAATAAATCCTGTAAAACAGATGAACATGCCTAGCTGCTTTGCACTCTGTGATCTCATAGCTGAATTCAAGTACAAGGAGACAACTAGTATTCCAAACAATGTCCCTATGCAATCACATTTCCAGTCTCATGTGTTTGCCTGTCCAACACTTACAGAGATCATGGAGCACCCACTTCCACTGAGGATTAGATGATCTCATATCAAAGCTTTACCTTTTGTAGATAGAAGAATAGGAAGAGCTAAGACCACAGGAAATGACCACCATAGACTAGTTTACACATAAGTGGAAAGTGGTAGAAACTGATGTAGGAAAGATCCTTTTCAAAATATAAGTTACTTCTTAACATAACCTTAGTTCTGATTTTCTCATCTGAAATTATGTTACTCATATATGCATGTATTAATAATATTTTTTGAAGCTACTTTAGCCACAATTCTAGCTAAGTTAAAGTTTTTGTGTTTGGTTAATAAAAATGTACACAGAATCAGCTTAGAGTGAAAGCACTGGTAAAAGTAGATTCTGTTAAGTCTTTGGTTGAGTTAAATTTTTCATTTTTCATTTTTCAGAAACAGACATGGAATTAAGTTCAGTGAAGGTTCTGCAGATAGTTAGAGACATTTAAATCATTGTTCCTGCCAATCAAAAAGTTAGATTATTTTTTCAAAACACTGTAAAATTGTGAAGCAGAAAATGGAGTGGTTGGGAGTGTGTGAAGACTTAATAAATTATTTTTACCTGTTGATCATATTCAAATGCAAATATTTTTTCAGGAAAATAAATACTTTGAGAAAAAAGGTTGACTCTCCCCATTTTCTCTAACAAAACAAGGTTTCATCATGAGGCAAAGCTTTTAGTCATATTTTACTTGTCATTCAATATTGTAGATTGGTGGTTATAATAATAATTAAATCCATTATTGGTTCATATTTAATCTCTATGAAATCTAGCAATAGTGACAATAAGGATCCTTTTGAAAAAGGAAAACAAACAACAAGACCCATCTAGTACATGGGGTGAAATTCTGGTCTCATGGAAGTAAATAGTAAAACTCCCGTTGACTCCAAAGGGGTCAGGATCTCTTCCCCTTTCCCTCCACCCCCAGTGTGTAACCACAGCTGTGCTTTTGCTAAGCCACATGCAAGAACAACTTATGAATCACATCTGGTGACCCTGTTTGGCATCTCAGCAGAGAAAACATCAGGAATATTAACCCCTTTGTTACATAAATTAAAACAAAAAGACATTTGGGTTACTTGGATAATGCAAAAACTAAGAGAAAGAAAATAAAAACAGAATAAAAATATTTTAAGGGAATGGAAAGTCAGGGCCACAGTAAAAGAAAAAAGCTGCTGAGGCATTGTACTTACAAAATTTAAGAATAAACACATTTTTCTTTCTCTCTTAAGTTTAGCTGCCAATGTAACTGGATAAATTTCTTTGGTTTGTTTCCACTTATTCTCACTGACGCAAGCTGGCAATAGCCTTTGTAGAATTTCAGGCTCTTTAGAGTCAGTGTCTTGATCTGTCAAAACCTCTTCATTTTCCAAGAACCTCTTAATTTTCCATTTCCTCTTTGGCAAAGCTTAAAACCATATCCAAAAGCTGTATTAGCATTTTTTCACCTGAGACATTGGAATTTTCACCATCACTGGACTTCTTTCCCTTTTCTGTCTTTGGAAGATATTCTGTTAAAATCCAATATTAATATCCAAGCCTCTGCTCTTTTTTCTTTTTATTTCCCCCCTTTTTGGGTCATGTGCGTATATTTTACTCTGGGAGGAATTTCACAGGCTGAAATTTAAATCATAGCTATCTATATCCTGGGCTGGATGAGCCTTTTATATATAAACACTCCTCAAATAAAACATTTATCAGAATCTAGAAGGCAGTGCTGTACTTTCTCACTTACTAGGTATCAAACAGTACCCATAAGGAGAGAAATTCCTGCATTTTAATCTCACTATAATGTTTTGTACTAGTAATTTTACATATACCTTGTACATATGACTTGTGGAGAATTTTAGAGAGAGTAGAAAAGTGTACCCCGCAGAACATTGCAAATCACTAGAGATAAGAATATAAGTCAGACACTTTCTCCTGACATCATTAAGACTATTTCTATCACATTGCCCTGATTTTTTCTATTTGAATAGATTGTGTCAGGCTGTAGAATATGTTAACTATGTCTGAGGGGTGAAAGGCCCTGACTTAACACGTTTTCTGGGCCTTGTGAAGTGGCAGAGCTGAATTTGATGGGACAGACACTGAGTACCAGAGGCAGCAGAGTCCTCTAAATTATGAATGGTGGTGTAACAGCACACTGAACATGCCTGGTTGAAGTCTAGCTCCCCTAAGTGTTTGATCCTTTAGCCATATCTTTTGAAAATGGTATCTTTGCTGTTTTTTGTGAGCATCTAGCTGCTTCCTGGTGGGATCATGGCCACAATCTCACTGGATATACCAGTGTCTAAAGCCACTGAAATCAGATGCATCAGAGCATCTGAAATCAGATGCTTCAAAACCAGTCAGTAGAGAAATAATTCTAAACAGTTTAATCTCTTTAACTCCAGCAAACAATTAAAATGCAATTACAGTTAAAATGTGCAGTAAAAAAGTAGGTTTTCTTTTTTTTTCACAGTCTACACAACAATCTGAGACAATAGTTAGAAAAAGGTAGATGTATTTCAGTAAACAGAACATGACGTTAAAAAGTCTATCTGGAAAGGTTAATATAAAATGTCTGTACGTTGAACATCTGTGAATGAAATTTCTTATTAGTATAGCATGGCAAACTATGGCAACATCTGTCAACTGGAAAGTAATATAACAATGAAGAAAGAGCACTATATTGTAATAATGAAAAGAATTCAGTGAATACAGAAGTCAGCACAGGGAGAATTAATAGAATAGATGCAGCAAAATATTTCTGTTTATTAGAATATTACTGTAGTTTTTAAGTTATTAATAGTCCAATTAAAAAAATAATATTGAACAATGTTGCTTGAGAAATTCACAGTAATATTACACTTTTTTCCAACATTTTCATACCTTTTGCCCTGCAGAGAATTCCGATATTGGAATTCAATTCAGTATGAAAGCACATGTTACAGTTTTAATAACCTATGACAGAATTTCCTACTTTTCAAAAACATATTATTAATGTTGAGGTGTGAAGTGTCAGCAGGCACAAGTAGGGCAACCAAGACTGAGAAATGGTTGTAATGGGGCATTTCAATTATCTGTGTAGAAATTTATCCTTTCCAGTGGACGATTTAGAGAGAGAACTTCTTGACCTCTCAGACTATAATTTTTATAGCAGTTGGTTCTACAGCACACATGAGGGAATGTTACTCAGTCCTATGTAATACACAAGTGTTGGTTCATAAAGTAACTATCGCTGAGCCACTAATTAATGGTGACCACAGCATAATTAAGTTCAACATTCTCAAGGGAGTGATTGAATCAAATGTGGGACTGTGACACTAAACTTTTGATAATGAAATTCTTTTCAAGGGGAAAGTTAGTTAAAAAAAACCTTAAAGTCAAAAGTGAGGAAATTAAAATCCTTACACTCAGCATGGAGGCTTCTTAGGCATCCCAGGAGTCACAGAGGAATGAATGCATCTTAACAAAATATAGAAAGCCATTTAAAAGTTAGTGCAGTTAGATTGCAAGGTTCAAGATGTTATTTAAGACAGTATGGTAGCTTTCAGAAAACTGAAATAGAGTCCAATTCAAGGAAAGGACCAGATATTAAGGAATTTGGGAATTCTGGAGGAAAAAGGTAAGGTATAAGATGATGAGTCATAAATACCGCTGAAAATACTATCAGCATATTTGTATGTGTTTCAATTGGGAACTGTGTCAGAAAATTGGATGAATCATTCTCTCATCCTTGAGAAGTTATGGACAGTATGGATATTAGAGAAAAATTGTAGACAATGTTTGTGTTAGGAGTCATCAATGAGGCTGGGAGATATGAAAGAAAATAATGAAAGGAATTCACTGTCAAACTGATAAACTGGAAAGCATCAGTACACAAGGCCTTCTAAGAACTCAGATGGAAAAAGGGGGGTAGTGGAACTGTTAGCAGGAAAGTACAACTTCATATGATCTGTAATTCTAAGCTGAAATGTGGAACAGCAGCAAATGTTTAAAAAGCACTTAAGTCACTTAGAGAATTGCAGGTGGCTTTAAGTGGAAGAATTAATTAGAATAATCAGTAGGAAAAATTATAAAGTTGCTTTCCTAATTTTTTTGCTTTACTTTAAGCAGAAACAAACTCCTTATGAGAGGCTGGTGGAAAAATGAGGAAGCCCTGGCTAAGAGCCAGCATGGCATGAACACAGAGAAGAAATGAAGCAGAAAGTGGCAAAAGAGGCAGGAGCTGCCTCCTGGCTCTGGATGAAGTGCAGGTCCAGCAGCAGTGGGCTGAGGATTTGCCCTTTCCCCTCACTCCAGCGAGGCTGGTAAGTTATTTAGCATGTACTTGAATGCATCAGGATCTTACCAACAGGCTCTGGTTTTGGCCCCAAATGCAGACAACACACTGGTCATATGTGTTCACCTCCTGGTAGCACTCACCATTTAAACAAGACTATCTCTGCCTGACAGAGACAACTCCTCTGATTGTGCCTGATGGTCCTTATGCATGATGACCCAAGAGCTGAATTTCATCATGGTGAGGCCTCAGTTAAATTATGTAAATACTATTCCTGTTTCCAAATAAATATAATCTTTTTCTTCAGTCAGACTTCTACACTGCAGTAGCCTGACCTCTTTCAACAGAACTAATACTGAAATCTGAATTAAAGGCTTGGATGTGATGTACACCCAGGCCTTGTTAAACAAGTCTGATAATGGAAACAACATTAGTTGAAGTGTCTTCTGGAAGGATATAATGATATTCCAGTGTGAACAAACTCCAGGTCCTGTATTTTATAAGCTGATTTTTTAGATAGCTAGTATATAAGGGTGAGTCTTATATCATTCTGCCTTCTGAAGGATACAGATTCATGATACACTTTGAGAGAAAATTTGACTTTCCTGTGAGAGGAACATAAACTAGAGAGAAAACACATGGCCATTTTAAATAGCTTATGCATTTGTAGAATAATTTTCATGAAAATATTATGCCCTAAAGGAAACCTAGAGCCTGTGGTGTTGATGGAAAGAGCTTACTCGCACTCAGTTTCTGTAACTTGCATAATTCACTTACAGCTTTAGTTTTCATGAATAATACTGTCATTCCAGAGTCATGTCAACAGTAATGCCTTTACACCAATTCATAACATTGGGTGTTTTGCATGTACATACAAGCACTACGTGGAGTTACTATCCAGATAATAAACCATCAGACTAGAGACTAAATTAATTTATCTTGCACCTTGACATCCTCCTATACACTAATTCATTTCCACTGGGACTGGTTTTTACAATCTGACTCTCCCAGCAATTAAGAACAGCTGCCATATTTTTTTTAAACAAACCTGCCAGGAAAATATTTCTTGCTTTCCTCACAAACCTGGAATTCTGAACCACCCTCCCACCCCCAAATTACATTGGACTTATTCCCAGGACATGTAATGTTCAGTCCTGGGCTAATGACTGGTTTAAATTTCAATAACCCACATTTCGTTAGGACCAAAAATATATTATACCATGGTAGAGATGGGATTCCCCCTTTTCCAACAGGATATAGCCTTTTTTATCTCTGCTAGACTTGCTAGTATATAAAATACCAGACTTTAAAAGTTAAAGTTATGTAGGTGCTGGTTAATGTTTTAAAATATTTTGTATTGGGATGCTGCCTACAGCTGCAACTACAACTGAGGCCCCAGTGAAGAGTTCCTGCAGAAGCACATGGTCACAGATGTTCCTCACCATGGGCACTTCCTGCTCAAAAGAGGGAAAGAAGAGAAGGGAGTTGGTGAAATTGAGTTAACTATAGTTCTGAAAAAGGTTAATACCAAGCTGCAATTCAATTCCATGGCCCAGCTCCTGATCTGCTGTGAAAGCCTCATGAAAGCCTCAACTCCCCAGCTAAAAATAGTAGTTTTAACTGCATTTTCCAGTTGAAGCTGGGACATGTGAATTTGTGATCTTGAGGCAATATGGCTTTATAGGCACTGAGAAAAGTGACTCCAGCAAAGAGCTGAAAAATCCTGCAGCATGGGTATCCAGCTTATTTGTGTCATGATGCAAAACACCTGCTGGTGTGAAGTGGCCTGAAGATTTTATTGCTGCTCCATGGTCAACTTAACTCATGAAGTCAGACATATGTGATTCATGTGCTCATCTTATTCCCACCAGCACCCAATATTTCATTTATTTTCTCTGTTGAAAAGATATCAGTGCTGGTATGTTTTTTCATTTAATCTTCACAGTGACCTCTCACCAGTATGGAATTGGTGCCTCCTACTGAGATGTGCCTGCCACGGTGTAAATAATCTCATACCAAATGACACATCTACACTTTGGGTACAACGTGGTTTAGAGGACAGAGAGCAGAACATAACCCATCACAAGAGAAGAGGAGTAAAATGGTTGTTTAATCACTATGAGTGGAGGAAAAACTATCAAACCATATTCTTCAGTACAGCATGGGTGTTTTCCTCATTAAAGCAAGGGAGAAAACAGCTTGATTGGCCTATGAGAGGATCCGCCACATTTGATAGGTGTAAACAGTGATGAAAGGAAGGTCTCCTGCTCTATGGCCTTTCATTGCTTTGAAAAGATGGATTTGAACAAATTTAAGATGGATTTGAACAAATTTTTGCTGTGGTCACACCTGGCCATGGTGTCAAACCCATAATACGCAAAACTGCAACATCTTAAAAAATACAGGGAGTTGAGACCATCTCTGCAATGGTTGCAGCAAGTTCAAAGTAGTGAAGAAGTGACCCTCAGAACACATTAATGCAGAAGTCTTTGGCCCTTGCTTTTGGCGTATCAGCAGCATGTCAGATTTTTTCTTAGCAAATAGAAATGAGACCAGCTTCCTAAAACTATCAGATAACAGCAAAGTATCAGCTTTGCATGCAGATATTTCTCCTTCATAAAAATAGATGCTTATATGTAGCTGTTTTTTTGTTTCATGCTTTCATGACTTTGTTTTCAGCAAATCATTAAGAGTGATGACTTACTGCACCACTTTTTAAAATCTAGTCACAAACCACAATCGCTAACAGGAAATGGAATGTTTACTTGAGTTTATTATACAAGGGTCTGGATATGAGCTGTGGGATTTTTACACCTCATAGCAACGGTATTACAATTTATTTACATCTTCATGTTGGCAGCTGCACAAACTCTTATGAAATAGGACAATCACACCTTAGGGAACAGTAATTATAGGCAAAGGTATAAATAGTATAAAGAAGTGCATGCATTTGGCACTTAAGTTGAAGAGAATAGAAACTGATTCTGGCAAATCATCAAAAACACGGACTCTTGTTCATTATGAGGGCATGAACTAATTAAAAAGAACTTGTCAGAATCAGCTGCATGAATAAATTCTGGTCAATTCTGGCACAGTTGAGCTCCAAACCCACGAAGAGCAAAGTTGTTTTAGTGATGTCATAATTTGGACTTTCAGAGTATGATATCATTTTTGACAGAATTAATGCAGAATTAATACCATATGTACAAGCACTAATAGGTATTGAATTGAACACCCAGTGATAAGTCTATGCTGGTTTCCAAAGTAACAGTCTGGGTTTTTTTCTTCAGAGTGCTTACATTAATATAATGTCAGAAGGCAAATTCAAAATACATTTCAACACTTTTATAAGAAAGCATTTAAGTTTTACATCTTTACCTCTATTTCAAAAGATGTTTAATAAGAAAACTTCAATAAAACTTCAGTTCAATTTTTAATAGTGACAATAGTGTCATAAGAGAATAATTTCAAGGTGATTGTAAAAATTGTCAGCATATGATGGCTGGGTGGAGAATTCCTCTGAGGATTAGTGGCTTCATTTATAAATTAGTACATATTTTATGCATACATACACACATATGTATAATATAATATAATATAATATAATATAATATAATATAATATAATATAATATAATATAATATAAATGATATATATTTTTATATATTGATGTATATTTATTCTTATACAAGAAATCCCAAAGCTAAAATGTAGTTGCATTTTGCAGCTTTTTAGTTCCTAGTTACTTTCAGTGACCAGGTGTTACTCTTTCTCAAGTGCTTTGGCTCCCATCTCCTTTCTTTCCCAGCCTTGATATATTAAATTCTTTCACTGTTATCTGTGGTGGTTCATAAGGTCTTCCTCTTCAGTTTTTCTTCCCCCCAGGATACAGTTATAGTTTGA
This sequence comes from Acrocephalus scirpaceus scirpaceus, assembly GCA_910950805.1. Lineage (NCBI taxonomy): Eukaryota > Metazoa > Chordata > Aves > Passeriformes > Sylviidae > Acrocephalus > Acrocephalus scirpaceus. The sequence goes on from OU383778.1 coordinate 31,695,901, forward strand.
GGATTTATGGCTGAAACAGGCTGAGCTAAAGAGCTAGTGAACAGAGGTAGTGTAGGGATATGGCAAAGCTTGCTGATGGAGCTAAACATAAGAATTAAAAGCAAAAGTGACCCTGGGGTGAGAGGAGCTCTCTTGATACTGAGTACTAGTGTAGTAAGCTCAGAAAAGAAATTTAACATCAACAATGAGAAGAGCTGCATGTGAGGAAACTGCCTCTATTCTACATTTATAGGGGAGGGATTTGAACTAAGAAAAAAAAGAAGAAAAATATTATGGAGTTATAAGTGTATGAGAAAGCTCCATATTCAGCAGTAATAAGAAGAGTAAAAAAAAAATTACTATAATTAGAAAAGATAGAGAAGCAAAGAGGAACTCTCCTTTTGTCCATGTGCATCTCTGGTCTCCCCAGTGAGGCTGTGTAAAGAAGGCTAAAGAAAAGGAGAATGACAAAATGCATATTGAAAAATAAGGAATAGCTTCCATGTCAGGAATGATTAAGTAGCCTAGGATCCCTAATCCTAGAAAAGAGGCAACTGAAATGCAGTGATTGCAGACAATGTCAATTGAGCATATTGCCAAGGCACTCCCAGAATTAGTGAAACAAATTATCATATAAAAATATCACATCATATTCAAAACAAATAGGTAAGGAATAATTTACATTAATTTTCTTTGGAGTGTAATTTTATGGTAGAATTCATTGCCAATGTTTAGGTGTGTCAGAAAATGATACAAATTCATTTTAATGCTACACACTGGATGTGTGTCTTAATGAGTACTACATCTTGTTAATGGTCTTGCTTTTTGTCTGGAAGTTATTGTCCAGGCTCTTCTGACAAGCAGGAAAATTGTGAATCAGTATGCCTTCTATTTATCCATGTACTGAACCGTACTTCAATGTGTCTGAGAGAGGGTGGGTGTGGTCAGGAGCAACCAGAAGGACAAATTTTGAGTGAAATGGCTTTTGGATGATGGGGAAATAAGGAGGTTTATCATATGCAATGACTTTGTTTTGTTTAGGCACTAAGATGGATATGAATTCAGGGTTGTTTTACTGATAAGCAATCTCTCCTGCACCATCCTGCACTGCTAGAAGTGCAGAGCTTGCCCTTCTGATCACAACCAGAATCACAGCTCAAAGGAAGTTGAATGATGCACTAAGGGTGTTTATTCACACGCTCAGCTGAGTACTTACTGCCGGTAGTCTGGCCCAGTGCTAATGCACTTTATGGAAATACTTGTAGTTGTCCATGGTTTTGTAATGGGTACAGTATGTTCTGGAGAAATATTGGTTTTCAGAAAAGATTATTGCAAATGGAGGCAAGATAAGGAGAAGTTCTGAAGTCTCTCTTCACTTTCTTGCTGATGATGAAAAGGCAAACTGAAGTCAACTTTATTTTGAATTACTTAGTTGAATTATTTTCAGCTTCTTATAATATACCTCCTGATTTTCTTTGACTCCTTTCCAAGTTCTGTGGTTTTAAACAAAGAACAAGTAACTATCTGGAAAGCAAACCAGTGTTCATTGCACTTGCACCTGCCTTGGATTCCACCCTTTTGTTTTCATATTACCCCTCTGGGTTTCTGATAAATTCATGATATGCTCCAGGCTACCTTTTCATCGTCTAGCCACAAAAACACAGATCCGCATGGGAGGTTTCACAGAATGCATTAAGTATGCAGGATTCCTCTTTTGCTTAAGTAAGAAAAGCAAACTATCATTTACAGGGAAATCAGAGTATCAAAGGGGAGAGCAGAAAGATTTAATTATACAGTAGCTGCACATTTGTTGCATCTAGTAGAAGGATTTTGCTTTAGTACAAACTTAAAGATTTTAGATGTAATATGCAAGGAAAACAGGCAAGGACAGTGAGGAATAATCATAGTTCCTTTCTATTTTAACAATACCAAACCAAACTCCTATATCTTTTGTCCATCCTGTCTTAATTTATGCACTTTAAAATTTAATGGTACTCACAAAACCTGTAACTCCTTCCACTTCTAGTGATATGGATATTTTTGACTGAGTTTATAATATTCTGAGTGACTTTATTTCTCATTTAATAGGATTTCTGCCAAGCATAAACATCAATATGATTGCAATTCTCATATTTCTGTTTTCTCCACTATGATGGTTTCCACATCCAAATTTTCAGTAGTCTCACTTTTTTTTTATCCCCAGCTTATTGTCTAAATGAGAAAAAATTTATGAAGAGGAATGTTTTACATCTGCTTTTAAGTCTGTAAAGTCTGGAGTTGTTTTGCCTTGGGGAAAGGAATGGGATGGTCAGAGCTCCATGTGGAGACACTGCAAGTGTCTGTATCTGTATCTGTATCTGTGGGTGAAAGATGGCCTCAGTGAAGAAAAATTCTATACTCTTTTTGGGTTCAAGAATTCCACCCATTATCATGAATAGAAAAACCCATGAAAGTACTGAGGTAGCCAGGCCACAGAATAACAGTAACATCTTGTAATGACTCACTTTATGTGTTTATTAGCCATGAATCCATGTGTGAGAGGGAGAGAGGACTTAATCCTTTTTTGGAGACATAGCCCTATTGACTAGCATCGTAATGAAATGTAACTGTATATTTCCCCACAGACTTAGTAACTGAAAGACAGTCCAGTCTGGGATTTTTAAACATGGTATTCAAATATGATTTCATATTCTATTTGGTATGTGTTCCCATTTGTGGCTCTGAAGTCCAGGGTAATATCTCACTTGGGCTTTACTTAACAAACTCTTCCTGTATATTTCTTACTCTGCCTCTACACTGCTTGAACTAATTCTCCCCTGAAGTTCCAGTACTATCAACTTGTGAAAAAAGTATTATTAAACATGAAGGACCTGGCTGAAATGGTTTAAATGCAGCTGGTTTAATTTGCACTGAGCATTGTGACAGGTAAGTGATTCCTCACCCTCTGCAAACATACACCACCACACCTCCACACATTCCAAAATATGATTCCAGACTCCTGAATACTGTTATTAAATATGGGGTTGTACACTTTCATATCACACTGACATTACAGTATTACAATCTTCCAGATGTTCATGTACAAATGAAGGAGGTGCCAGTGACTATGGGCTTTTATACTGGTCCCTCTGAAGTCACCTGAAAATTTGCCATAAGTGCCGTTAGAACCCTGGAAAGAAGATAAGACTGATGTAACTGCATAATAATGTTATTTATTATAATTAAAATTGAGAATACTCTTCAGTGTTTCAGCAACATAAGCAACAGGTAATTGAAGATTTCACTTTCCCAGGGAAATAAAATATTTTTCCTGGCATGATATAATTTTCTTTCACACTTTTTACAATGTCCAATGTATTTTAGGAGATCTTTTTAAGAGGCCTGTCTTTTTTAAGATACTTTTGATGTGTTTTGTTTAAAATATGTACTTTTGATGGGTTTATTATGCCAAGAGAATGTTAAAGGCACCAGTAGAGAAAAAAAACATAAACAGATAAATAAAGAATACAAATACTTAGAGTACATGGTTATCCTCAATGTCAATCCAAACGTTAATAAGGGTGTCTTTGAAGAGACCATGTAACCTTCTTCTGACCTTTAAAAGTGAAATTCTCAAACTTAGTTGAGAATCATACGTTACTTCAAATGAGTAATTTAACATGTTGGCTAATAAACTTGAGCTGCATTTTATTTCAAGTTACATTTCAAGTTAGAGTCTGTTTAGTATTTCCAGACCTTTTGATACATAACAGCTCATTATAAACGTTATGAGAGTTCAGCTGGATATTTCCATCTTTAAGATGAAAACAATTTCAAGGCTGAGAAAAAAATGTTAATTACAACATAGACTTACAAAACAGAAGGCTGACTTGGACATCAAGCATCCAGTCCCCTATAAGCTAAGTAACCATAAAACTCCCACTTCTGAATTGGTTAAACATCTTAAAAAAGAGAATTTTTTACTGCAAAAGCTGTCTGTGTTTTAACACTCATCCAAATCCTCCACTGACATGTAGAGTCTGTCTTATATTTTCCAGCTTAAATTAGCTGGTTAATAAGTGGTGTTGTTTTGGTTTGTTTTTGTTTCTGTTTTGTTTTTTGGTTTTGTTCTGTTTTTTGTGTTTGTGTTGTTTTGTTTTGTTTTGTTTTTTTTTCCCATTGGATGGTATTTACTTTAAGTAGATCCTCAGCTGCTTTGGTGTTTACATCTTTTGGACTAGGAAATACGAGTATATCACGATGCACTGGTGTAGATGGCCTGCTTGAAGAATATTAACAGAAGGGAATCCTAAGTTCCTTGCTTACAAATTTATTGCAAGAGAAAGAAGTGGGAAGAGAGTGTCTTTTCAGATACAATCAGGAAATAGATACACTGGAGAAAGTGTCTCATTAGGTCCACAGAAAAATCTATCCACCTGTGTTTTGTCAGATTATTGCAAAATATTTGTGTTTGTAGTGCAACATTCATACAAGAATGAACAGCTCTCTCTTTGTTCTGCTCTTTCTGTTGGTTTCTCCTTTTCCTTTCTTTCATGGATTGTAATTTTTTAATGATTCTCTCAAATGTTGCTGTAGACTCTTGATTGTTCATTTGATTTTGAATTTGAGTGTTGTGTCACCCCAGATGTCTTCTTGGTCATCAGATAGAATTTGAAATGTGCATTATGCACTGCCTGGAGGTGACTCTAGCAATTGTAGCTTCAGGGTGCTCTTCCCAGAAAGATGACAGAGCTTGAACTCACCCAGGGTATTATTTGATATAATGATTTCAGGCCATGGGTACTATAAGTAGCCCTTCCATGCTTAAGATATATCAAAGTATAATGAACTAACTTCATTACTATAAAATAATTTCTCTGCGGTTGATTACTAACACAAGTTCTTCATCTTTGTTCCTGGCATAAATGAAGAGAATTTTACGGTGGTACCTTTCATTTTTGAATAGGTTGCTAAACACAGAAAAAGGAGAGTTTTATAAAACTATTTTTTCAGTGCTTTTTATTTTTTAAATTTGGTTGGTTAAAGACAAAAGATGATGAAGTAACAATTCACCATGTCATTATAATCAGAAAAGTCACTATGTCAGAAGTACTTCTCACATCACATTACATCACTTATGGAATCACAGCCTCTTTGTTTAGGAGCCTTTTAATGACAGAGAAAAACAATTCTTTCACAAACAAAAATGTCCTGTTAACAGCTGAAGTCACAGCTCAGTTTGCCTCTTGGCTGGGATATACATTCCATCTGGAGCTCTATCAAGACAGTGCAGGGAGGTCTGGCAGCTGAATAATGAACTCTAAGTAAATAGGTCATTACAACACATTGTTTCTGTGTTACTGGATTTCCACAATATGTCAGATTGGTTATGAGCTTGCAGCCTGGATTCTCATCTAAGTGGGGTAACTCTACCTCTCCTAAGTTCAGGTGGCAGAGAGGTCAGTCTGAGCCATCAAAGACTCTAGTGTTTTTTTGAGCACTTGATCAAAAAATTGATCAGGTACAATAATGCATGTGGTAGCATGTATGTAGAAATGTGTTTTAAGATGAAAAAAAACTTGTACCCAAAAACCACTGCACAGGGTAAATCTAAATTATAGTTTTTAAAGGCTTGCAGATTTATTAGAATCATTCAGCTCCACACAGAGGATACCATACCAGTGCATTGCTAACAAGTATTTCTTTAATAGGTATATATATTCTCTGAACTGGATCTGAAACATTAAAAAATTGTAAAACTGAACAGTACATATAAATCAATCAAATTTCTACTTCTGCTCTTATTCATATACATATGTATGAAAGAAAACTTTCTTCTGCTACCTGTTCATTATACTCTAGCTCATATGCTTGCATATAAATTCCAATAATTTTTGCTCCTGGCTTTTCCTGAGAACTCATTTCTTAGTCTGCAGCACACTGTATATATCATCTGGATTTTTTCAGAACTGAGGGCTGACAAACCTATGGTTGTTAATTGTCAAAATTACAACAGGAATTGTGCTTTGTAAATCTTTTGTTTTACCTGAATAAACATTTTGAGAGACAGGATTGATTCCTTACATCTCAGCTTGAATAATTGGTACTTATTCAGACTTTCTGAATCCCTGGTTTACAATTCAGTTTGGCGTCCTAATTAGTAATGCCTCATTCTCATTTGAAATGGACTTAGAATAAACAAATCTGCCCAGTTATCATTTTTGACTGATGTATTTGAAGGTACTATGCATTTGAGGCTCATCTTTGCCACTGTGCCTTTGCTCTGCTCTGTGGCTTTGGTGCTTTATCCCCTTGGCTGCCATAACTAAGTGGAAAGAGACACATACTGAGCTGTATCAATGGTAAATACACATCTGAACTCAACGTGCATTTTGCCATCTGCCAGAAGTCACTATTTTGCTAACAGGAGAGATTTTTTCTCCTAGTGTTGCAGTCTGAGACCCCTTTTGACGGCAAACATCTTTCTTAGACTTCTTGCTCCACTGTCCAACCACAGTTGACTTGTTTCTTCCCAAATAACACTCATTGCTTCTGGGTCTGATGGATTCTACTCTCAGACTATAAGTACAGAAGACAAAACCTAATAAAATACAGGGACACAAACTACTTTTTTTTTTTTTTTTTTTTTTTAAATAGTGCTTTTAGTTTTATTGCCTACTTAAGGCTTATTACCAGAATTCTATTTATATTTGGGCAATTTGATCAAATTGCTCTTCCCTAAAGACAAATATTTCAAACAAGACTATGCTTCTTCTTTCTGGAAAAAAAAGAGGAAAAGTATAAAGTATGATTTCTAGAATATCCCATATGTAGCAAGACATGTACAGACAGACAGCCATGCCCTGGACTAAATCCTACACAGATATAAACTCTACAATGTGTAGAGAAAGTCCTCAGCTGTGAATCATTTATGACTGGATTCTCGGATTTTTAATTGGGTTTTTACACACTGTTTGTAAATATTTTCCTCATACTATCTTCTCTACAACAAGCCTTTCCCTCTCTCTTTGTACTTATCTGTTTCTCCACCAGTGTAGTCTTGGAGGAAAATCTGAGCCTGGATTTTATTTTATTTCCACTTAAATCCTTGAAATGGTGAATTCTTTACTTCAGGGGTTTAAACTAGACCCTCAAGGCTACCTTGGCAGACTTCCCTTGTTTTAGAGGATGGATTTTTCTGTTTTGTTTAAGAAGGTATCGCTAGCAATGACTCTTTAGAACTTTCAACGGGCAGTAAAAAATAAAGATGACTAATATCTATTTAGCAAGTAATGATGGCTTAGCAATATTTACCACTCTGATTTAGCCTCTCTGGCTCCATTACTTAGGATATTTTCCTGAACTAAATTTCCCTCAGTTCTATAGCCAGCATCTGTCCACAGGAAAATAAAAAAAGTCTCAAATACTCCAGAAATAGTGATTTCATATTTCTATTCGGTTCCTTTAACTACACAATCAAAACGGTCTCTTGTGCCCTCTAGCACGTGGTATGTCATAATAAAAAAGTTCAAGTCAAACAGCTAGAGAAATACTGACTGAACAAATTAAAAGTTTTATCTTAATGGCTTTTCATGATGCTTCATTTATGCATATGTAATAATTGATCAATAGAAGGGGGAGAATCCTTCATCTCTGCAGCTTTGCTCTGGAGCTGAAGTTGATAACCACACTGGGCCTATTTAATGAGGATGTTCATATGAAGTTTGTGGCTGCTTCCCAGCCCCAAAAGGATTGTGCTGTTTTTCCATTTGTGTCTAAGTGTCACAATATTTTGTTTCTAAATGGTTAGGTTAAGTCATCTTGAGACCAGCTGTACTAAAGGATTTAAAGAAATACAAGAACACGTCTACTTAATATGTTTTTAGCTCTGATTTGTTCCCTAGTATATTTAGGCTAAACTCACTAGACAAACCTGTGCCTGGTAATTTTAGTGGAGTTGACTCAGTTTGTGATAGATTTTTCCTCCAGAAACTTTGCATTATTTTAATGTTTTAGGATATTTGTTTCTATACATCACTTTTATTTGTCCTTGTAGACAAAAAGAAATATTCTCCTCCCTTATTGTTTTAAGCAACATCAAAATATTTGCTTAAATTCTGCCAGTGCTGTTTGTGGCTTCTGAATCACTAATTTACTTATTAAAGTGGTTGATTTTAATTTAATAGAGATTTCTTGAGATCCAAAGATAAATTTTAAAGAAAGTATAAGCATATATTAGTTCTTAGAGATCAGGTAAGGGTTTTTTTGCAAAGCTTTCATCAGTAGTGTACGTAAGAAAAGAGTATACTAGCTACACATGGACAGCTCATATTTTTAGAAATAGAAACAATATTAATATAAAATAATATTATTAATATAATATAAAATCAGAACTATATTACAATTAAACAAGAAGCAGCTTTTCAATTTACTATGTTCTGTCAAGTAACTACTAGCCAAACCTAAAATTTCTGTACACTGCTAAGGTGCACTATGACTTATTAAACATTTGCTATTAATCAAATTGTCCCAGAACTGATTGCCACCAAAAAATGATGTGTTATATCTCCTGTGCATTCTGAACTGCAATTCATCTAAGAAAACTTATACAGGAAAATGCAGATTTCTTCTGGAGTAAAAATATATGTCAGAGCAGATTAAAGTTTTCTTTTTCTAAGGAATCTGAGAAATTAGGGCTTGAGACTTCAATAGAAAGGAGGATTCCTTTGACAACAGTAGAAGCTTTGAATCATGCCCCCACTTGAAAAATAATTTAACATTTATGTTAGAGAAAACTATGTAAGTCATTTAAGTAGTCATTTGAAAGCATAAATATCCATCTTTTTTTTCATACAGCAAAGAATCTTGAAATTTATAAGTTGTGTCTCTAGTTCACTGAACTAGATTTTAGTTTGCAGAAAAATCAATAAATACATAGGGCACAGATTTTTTTCCCCAGTATATAAAGCGCTTGACTATAAAAAGTCATAAGGAAAAACAATTTAAAGAGGCTCGCACAAAGTTGTAACTAGTTGTTCTCCCCAAATCAGGTGCTTAGTTTATAACAGTTTAAAGAAACACAGAGTTCAAAGATACAGTTAAATATTTTAGACCTTTTTACTAGAAGTACCCCAGTAAACAGAGTGATGTTTAGCATCACTGTGTAACTTTGATTTTTGCTTAAACTCATAAAACATGAATTTCCTGATTTTGCTAGTCCCACTGTACCCAATAATATGGAAAATAATGCTCTCCCCAAACCTTAGATTTTTTTCTCTTGTATAAAATTATGCTCTAACCCTCATGAGCATAGTAAGCTCAGCTGCAAAACCTTATAAATTTACATTTTTACAGAAAGAAACCTTACATTTTTCTGTCAAAATATTGCTTTAAATGTGTGTGAAATGATTTTAATCATTAAACTGAGAAAAATCCTAGTCTTACACACTGATTAAGAATATAAAGGAATGGATGAGCAATGGATGAAACAATTATAACATTCCACAAATGTATATACAAATGTATTCAAATTCATATAAAAATGTATAGAGTAGAGGGTATATCTGTAGATGGTTTTCCCAATTTCATTTATGTACATACTGCTAGAAGTGAATGTCTATTCCTGTAAATGGTAACAGAAGAGAGATATTTAGGTGGAGAGTTAAAATTTGCTTGGTTGTGGAACAAAACTTGAATGTTAGAAAAATATGTGCAATGTACTGGACATTGTGCATAGAAGTCAGAGCATATTTAAATCACAGGAAACTTTCTACATGCAGAGCATGGGAGCTACACGGCGCTGCAGTGGGTTAGTGGCCCTCATGGTCTCATTTCTGATGGTGTTCAGCTGCTGCTGGGAGGGTGTAACAGAAAGACATAAAATCTGTCCTGCTGTCACACAGTGCCTGACTCCTGCTTTACAAAGGGAAACTTGGTATTCTGCAGTTGGAATGTGTTTTCTATAATGAAACGTCCACCTCTGTTAAAATAATATACTAAAAATATTTTGAAAATGTTTTTAAATTTTTTTCAGTTTAGAGGTTTTAAATTTTCTTCAGAAAAGTAAAGAATTTTGGAAAGAAGATACTTCTATTATTTTCTTCAGGAAATTTCTGTGGATCTTTCAATGGATATTTGTTCTTTTTTCCAGTTGAACACTATAATTTAATATTCTTATTATTCATATATTTTAACCTTGGTAAGCCAATGTCCTCAGTGATATTTTCTGGCAATCAAATTATACAATTGTGGATTTCTTGAAAAAGAATTTCTGTCATTCTGTGTAGTTTGTTCCAGTTTTTCAACTGCCATTCTGCATTTAATTTGGAAAAAAACCCCCCAAAACCAGTAGTTGCCCTGCAGTTTCTGCCCCGCTCAGTGTTCTACTTTGTCAGACTATCTCTTCTTAACCTCACATCACTTTTTTTTTTTTTTTCTCATAAAATGGAAGCATTCCCATGCCTTGAAACTTTCTGATTTTTCCCATTTCTTAAATTCCTTGAAACTTCACACTGCATTTACAGCCAGTATGACGGAGGGATTGTTTCTGGGGTGAGACCTTGTCTGATTTTTGCAATGCAGGAAATATTGAAAGTAAGGGAATGTGATGGATGAAGACAGAGGACATGGAAATTGATGGACAGCATCGCTTATTGAAGAGAAAATTAGTTAAATAGCAGTGTGGAAAGGCCAAGGAGGGAGCAATGCAATGTGAATACACTAATTACTGTATGCATTCTATTTCTGCCTGACAACACTGCATGCAATTCACTCATACAGGGAAGCAATAAAGGGTATTCCTCCAGTACTATGCCACCGTATCTCTTCCCTGCAGCTCATTCAGTTTGAGTGCCCTCCCTGCTATAGAAACTCTGAAACAGCTGTTCTATAAGCAGGTACCCACAGAGAAACAAGCTAAACCTTTTTCTTTAAGAACATTCTCTATTCTCATACAAAATGGAGTCAAGTAGAAATACTGTTTTTAAATAAAAGGAATAAATTAAAAAGCAAAGAAACAGAAGCATAAAAAGAATCAAAACCAAATTCTGAGTGACTTTTTCCTGTCCTCACTCAGCTAGCTCTAAATAAACACTGTAAAAATGGGAGAAATGAAAGCTATATTTGTGCCACATATTCCATTTACTAAGAGGCAAGAGAGTCATTCACAAGTTCCATTATGTGATCATAAATTGTAGACAAGTTCATGTTTGTCTTAATAAAAAAAGTCACTGTCTACTGATAAATTGAACAAACCCACTAGATCCCAGACCTCAGGCCTCATGGCAGAAGGAAATGTACATTTGAATGTTCAATTAAGCCAATCTTCTCAACTGAACAGGGAGAAAACAACTGTTTAAAGTCTATTTCTGCAGTGACAAACATCATTCATCTCTAGGCCCAGATGTGTTATTTAGAAAGGCAACCACTATTACTAAAAACACTCTTCCATGAACATGCACGGATTACTTGAGCTCTTCCATCCCTCACAGCCAAGGTATAAAGCTCACCAGCTGAGCAGCAAGCCTGGTAGCTGTCTTCCTGGGGCTCCTTCACAGGTACACATTTTTTTTGTATAATGGTCCCCTTTAACAAAATATTTTCGTATAACTAATCCTTTTAAAATTATACGCAACAACTCAGAACCACTACATAGAAATTCCAAATGCAGCCCTTGCTTTTGAAATTCTATGCCACAGTTTGTTTTTTAAGACAACACATAGCTGCTAAGAGATATAATAAATGAATATATTAAGCACTCTCCCACACACAGAATTAATTCAAATATAAAGTATCTTACAAGAAATACTCTTCATGTCCCTCCTTAGTCTATTGTTTAGTTAAATCATTCTAGAAAATTAATACTTTGGCATTACTCTAAATTATTCGCTGAATTTGCATTATGGTCAAGGTTTCAGAAAGTATGTCTCAAATTAAAAGGTGAAAGTCCTTATTTCTGGATCTAAATGAATGCCCCAAGTTTAGAAATGACCTTATTATAAAAAGTAATTAAATATAATAGGATTTCACTGCCATAGGAAGTGGCTCAGTTCCCACATCACCCAATGCTTGGGCTGGTGTGAATACTCTATGTGACCATTCTGACTATACTGTAGGCTTGGAAGAATTTTATTTTGGAGTTCAGTGCTTCAATTATTTTTGCTGTGTCACCATGCAAACAGTTATGCTGTCTCAAATGAGGCAGGAAATAAGAAATGGACATGGGGAGAAGGACTTGTTTAAACTGATACTAGCCCACAAAACGTTTTTTGTGAACACATTTATGTCAGCAAGGTGGTTCAGTGGATAGCTGAAAAGAATTTCTTACAAAAGTCTAAAACGTTAGAGTTTCCTCCTCTGCACAGAAAGAACTGTAAATGCTGCTTATTTTTGGATGAAGCCAGGAACCAAGCAAACCTTGTCCAACAGCTCCAGCAAGGGAGTGGGGCAGTAGTGGCTCTTCCCTCCTGCAGTCACAGCTATCACAGCAGACCTCTAGAGTGGGACATGGGGTGGGAGCCCAATACTCTCCTCCAGAAACTGAGGAGGAAATGTAGATAAGATTCTCTCTTGACTCAAACAAGGCAAAGTCTTAAGCTTAAAATTGAAAATTTAAAGCAGTATTTTGCTTCGGGTTTATCCCAAGTGAATGTCCCGGCTTGCACTTCCCCTTCCCCTGCCAGCCATTTTTCTGGCTGATTACAAAGCTGACAAACCAATAAAAGACCACAGGTATTCACATGATGCTAAGTGGTATTTTGGGGAATCCAAGACCTTTTTTGAGTTTCCACAATTTGAATTTTAAGAATTTCATGCTTTAAGAAGAACAAGAAATTGTCTGTGGTTGCTCTTCCAATCCGTCATGCTTTTTTTTTTGTCTACTTGCTCCTTCTTACACAGTACTAGAGAAAGATTGATCTATGAAAGCAGCCACTGCTGGCACTTTTTCTCACAATAAAGCATGTATTTCTGGATTAAAAAATGAACAGCAAAGCAAAAATGTACATAAGAGTTATTGAATATGAAGGTATACATATTTTTCTTAAAAGAAATTATAAGCTTGCAATGAATAAGAAGCTTGTAAGAACTAAAGTTCCCTCATGCTATTTTTTTTAAAATCAGTAGTTTTTAAATAGTTTTCTCTCACAAAGAACATTACAAATAGTTTCTACAACACTTTAAAAAAACAGTTTGGGAAACTAATAATGTAGAATAGTCACCAAAAAAAAAAAAAGAATGTTCTGGCACAGTCCAATATAATGAATTCCAATGGCCAGAGTTAGAAGTCATCAGATTATTGTTAGCAGTAATATATTATATTTTACTAACACCTATAAATGGTGGGTGAGTACCCTGTCATTCAAATGAGACAATTCATTAATCACTGCCCATTCTAGTAACATTGTCCAAGACAAAAGACTGGTGTAGAAAGGAAGATGTGCAAGGCAAAAGTGAGACAATACTGGTGAGCATCAGAGCACCTTCAGTGCATGAAAATTAGAATATTGCCAAGTTCTTTCAAGCTTCATATATTGAAAGAGTACTTCAAGAGCTGTATTTATAATTATGAAAAGTTTGGTATGCCAAAGGAGATAGTGTGAACATATTTTCTGGAAAAAATAGCAAATAGCTATGAAAAATCTTTCAAAGTGAAGACATATGTTTTGTTTGATATAATCATGGACAAGGTTTCAGTAGAAGAATTATAAGAATTCAGTGGAAGAATATACATGGATTCATAGCACAGTAAAAGGACAATATCACTCCCAATAGCAGTATTTTTATCACTTATATTACAGCAGAGCTTAGGAGAGGAAGTCATGTTCCTCTGATGAAGAAACTCAAATCAAGCATGTCATTCAAAAATACTTACAACTTCTTTCAATATTTCTATATGTTTTATTCTTTTTATGCCTTTGGGTCAGGTTTCACAGTGCCTTCACTACAACATTAATTAAAATTATAAAATTCATAGAAGAATTTTGATAATTTGAAACATTTTTGGCTTGAAAATATCCCTCACTCAGAAGTGCTTTGAGACCTGAAGTGAAATACTGTAGCTTTGACACCACTGTATTCTGGTTTTCCCACTCTGGAGGATAACTGGTTTTAGGTGTATTCTGTTTCATAAGTATCAATGCTCACTTTGTGAACTGCATTCACCCATTCTGATGCAAACTAGAATTTAAAAAATATCGAGTAGTCTGCAGAAATACGAAACTCTGAAGTTCCAAGAAAGAAGCTCTACCTCCCACATTATCTCTGTGTACTCTATCACGTGTTTAAGCTTTGAGAGCCTGAACAGAAGATAATATTTACAATTATAACCACTGTATTTTTTTCAGATGAAAAATCCAACCTGATAATTCAGGATCCAACTGGTTTGGGATTGATGTTAGATGAAACCATGCATTATGTAAGAATTTTATGTGAAATAAGCTTTCCTGCATAGCTTGTGGACTTTTATATAAAGCTCAATTCATTTGAGCAGCACTTTATTCTTATCATCCATCAGCCAAAGTGAAGTTCTCACTGTAACTCCACTGTAGATTGTATTTAATATAAACTTCCTGAGTCAAATACCATTATTTCTAAAATAACTTGAAAAATCATTTGCATATTTCCCAGAACGTCACTTTGGGATATTGGTCAGACTTTTAACCAGCATAAACCTGACAATTGTTTCGGGTCCAAGTATGCACATATTTTGACCATCAAAAACCTTTGCAGATTTAGTAGAAAAATTATTTATTTGAAAAAGAGCCAAAAATGCAGCATTACTTTAAATGAAAGAGCTATCTCTGAAGACCACTATTTATTCTCAGTTCTGTATAGGGAAACTGCATTGTTTACCTATAGATGTATATAAAATCCCAAACCCCATTATTAAATCCAAATATCTTGCTGCTTTAAATTACTATTTTAATGTGAATAATGTGAAAATATTTTAATGAATAACCTTGATTATGGAATAAAATGGAACTTTTATTATGCTAGTAGAATAATTTGATTAAAGCTTTAGAACAAATCTGCAGTAGACTTTGCAATAGTAGATATTGATACCAATTTTTCCAGTGGAGCTGCAGAACATGTAAAAATTCATCTGAGGAATAATTGCACAGGAACTCAGTAAAATGCCTAAAATGGTGGACCAGATTAAAATGCCCTTTTAGTACTTCTGTGGTGATGAAAATGGGCCAGAGGGGGCCTTTCTAAAATTCTGGTTGAACTGATACTGAAGTGAAAGGGTAACACACAGTATAGTCTCTAAGGAAGATGTACATCAGAAATTTCATGTGGGGTTGGATGTCAGGTAATCCTCAGTCTTCCCTCCATGACTGATTTCTATGTATTTCCACCCCTATTTCTTGTACTGTGCCATAATTACATATGCATAGAACTCTACTGAAATAGAAGGAAAATGCATTTCTCCTCTTCAGTGTTCTTTTGGCCTTCATAATCTGATTTTCTCTGTTCTCTCCTATCCACAATGAAGTCCTGAGAGAGTAGAACTGCAGTATTATGGGAAAATGAGAGGAACCCATCCCAGAACTCTTTACAACCTGGTATAAATTGGGTCCTGTACAAACTTTTAGAGGGACAGATGTAAGACAGCTTACTTTCCTTTCAATACCTCCACTAAATTAAAGATCTGGACTCATCAATAAGAACAGCTGGGTAAGGTCCAAAAATTTCCCAGATGGTGTGAATTAAATTCCCCAGCAGATCTATAGTATTTTCATTACAGCTCCATGAAAGCAGCACTAGAATATCAAGACTAAAATATATATCAATAAATTCCTATATATTTATCTGTCTATATAAAAAATACATGTTATATATAGTATAAGCATGATATACAAGCACATATGCAACATGTACATAAATATACATAATTTTATAATGTACAGACAGGAGAAAACAATACTCAAGTAAATGCTACCTGTTCCATCAAAGAGATAATATACAAAACCTAATTAATTAAGCATCAGCATATACTTCAATCAAAACACTGAAGTAAGCTTGTTATAGTTACTTCAACTCTTCCTACAGATCCCAGACATTGAATGTAACTTCCTCTAAAAAAGACTATCAACAGAACAGTTTGTTATGACAGGACTGAGTTGGACAATCCCTCACACCCTACAAATCTTAAATGTACAGACATGCCTTCTGAAAATACTTGCTTCATAGGAAAGAAACACAAATATTGATTTTTTTTTTGAATTTATGATTTTTCCACAGGTCTTTATTTGATTAACAAAAGGAGACAATGAAAATATCTCTGGGGTTATGATAAATACAACTTAGCTGTTTCAGTGATGGAAGATTTAGATATCCTAACATAAATAAGTTGTATGTTAGAAGAATGGTAATTTCTTTGGCTACATGGTTCCCACTATATTTTATTCCTCTCAGTATGTTCATTAAAATTTCTGTATAACAGTGAGCATTTGGCATTGTGTGTAGCAGGTGTCTTTCTTAAAACTTGTCCCTTTTAGACCTCACTCTTGGATGAGGTTTAATTCTTTCTCACAGGTGAGCAAAGCATTTGAGTACCTATGGATATTTTTAAGAATAGATGCACATGAAGTAAATGGGACTCTGCATGCTTGAGGATGAGCATGTCTTATGCATGTTTGGCCTTGCCACTATTTGAGAAGTACTGAGAGCAAAGGGTATTGCCAGGCAGTGTGTGAAAAGTGCTGTGATCCAACATGATAAAGAAAAAGAAGCAGTAATTAGATACCAATAGGTAGAGCTGAAATGAGATTCCTTTATACTCTGCTCCATGTAGGGGAACATTAGAAGCCAAACTCTTTTGTTGGAAGTTTGAAACCTAAAACTGGACCCTGACCATCTGCCCTGAGATTCTAGAGAAGCAGAGTGCAGAGTTCACATCCATGCCCCCATGGACATTTTCTTTTGCCTGTTCCAAGGTGTAGCTTCTTTTGCTGATTTCCTTGCTAGACTATTACTAATTGGTATTAGCATACCCTCTAGTGATTTCTACTCTCTGACAATTTTTATATAAATAAAAAAAGAAATTAGCATATGAATCTATATTTCAACTGAAAATTTGGGTTTATGCATTTTTATTTGGAAAAGTCAGTCTTACCTTTAATTCAGTGCCAGCCTCTGTGTGTTTAAGTGCGCACATGTACACATGAATAGACTTACTTTTGAATATATTTTTTAATTAGTTAATCAGAAAAGCTAGACATGTTTGTCTGGCTGGGTGTCATTTGCTTCTCAGAACCAGACCCCTCCTGTGGATGACAATTATAATCCTCAGATACCTAATTATGGAAAAACATAGCATTTTCCACATCAGCATTTGCCTTCATGCCACTGTCTGCAAATATTCATGCTTGTGATTTAGAACTTGCCTTCCAAGTGTTAGACAGTTTGATTACTGACAAGCTTTCTAAATAATTTCTACTTCTTTATTATTTTTACCTTCTCTAGTTTCTTTGATTTCTTCATAACATAACAATACTGATTTTATAGTAATATATGTAAAAATTTTTGGAAATTCCTTTTACATTAAAGCAAAGGTGGTGGTGCATCCTGATACTTACAGCACAACTTCTTTGTCATTAACTTCCTGGTACAGATTAATAGCAAATTAGACAAAATGATTGATTGGTATGTGAAGAAACAGAAAATTGCCTGATGATGTCATATTTATTGCTGTGAAACACAGAGTATACAAGTTATATGTTAGAAAGCTGAAACAACCTTTTTACCAACTCAGGTAAGGAGAAACCTTTGTAAAGCTAGACTTAGTCAGATGAATATACTGTGACTCAAGGTGATTTTGCTAGCTCAGTTAGACAAACCTTTCAACTATTCAGACTCCGTGATTTTTAGAACTCAGCTTTAACTGAAGAGCTTATGATGATTAATTCTTCTGATTTTCAAGTCATTCTGGAAAAGGAAAAAAATCAAGGTTTCTGCTTTTTTCTTTTCCTCTTTTTTTTTTTTTTTTTGAAAGTTCGGTTCTTTTATCAAGTATAGACTGAAAGTTCAAATAGTAATATTATATAGAAAACAATGGGTAAAACCTCCACGCTTCAGTTGACATAAGACTGTTGTCTCAGGAACACTTTTAGAAGTGTAGATTGGTTGGTCTCTTCCATCTTTCAATTATACATTTAACTGCATGGCTAGGGGCAAGAAATTAAGTAAACTGAAGTTCTGGTTTGGAAAAGTCAAGCTGGAAATGAGGTCTATAGATTGACTGTAAGGAATACGAGATATTATTGGCCCTTGATGGGAATGTGCACATGTGCAACAGGTGCAGTGATGTCTGTTGCTCCTGGATACAGAAAAATCCCATAAAATGAGAAACCCACAGCCAGTATAATCTCACTCATTCCAGAAGAGCTAAAACTTTGTTTTTCCATAAAGCAAATTAGATATTGTAGACTTCAAATTGCCAAATTCTCTAGCCAAGGAAAGCAGAGATCTATCCCTTGTTGCTGAGACCACCTACTTGGTTTCTCCTCCCAACAAAGAATAAACGCAGCCTGGATGCAATAATTCTTGGATGGCCAAATTTTATTTTGTTTTCAAGTTCATCATGGTGCAGTAAAGCTGCAATCAGGCATTCTAGTGTGAAGTCACACAAACATCACCTGTAAGTACCATCTGATACGGAAATGTATCACATTAGCTAATGTGATTAGCTAATGATGGTTATGGTGTTATTATTTACTTTTTCTTTGGAAATATAACCTCAGAGTACTTTGAAATAACCTGCTCAAGGGTTAGGGGAAGAAAGACTTTTCACTGATGGAACTGGCAGAGTTTTTGTTAATAAATAATTTAGCTTTTATTTGTGTAGAGTGATTAAATATTATCATGTCATTTGTGTGGAGAAAAGGATGTGTATTCAACACCAGTGTTGGTTAACTGTGAATTAGGTAACAAAATTTTGATCTGTTTAAATGATATCATTCCTGTTAATATTCCAGGTGTAAGAAATATTATTCCTTTTGCCTTCAACTGGTCTTATGGTTATATTGACAGGGGTATTACTGCAAAAAGAATTGTTACTGTTCCAAATACTTTGGGGTTTTTGTTTTTTTATTTTATTAACATGAGATACCCATTCTGGATCACATTTTTTTAAAAAAAATGTTCTAGATTTCTCTTTTTTGCATGTTTGTTAAACAAGAAACACTATGATGGGCAGTAATACAATGTTGGTCTTTGTAGGGATGATTTAAAAAAACCCAACCACATTAGTAATTGCAGAGAGTTTGACAGAAATAGTGAAAAGAAAGGAAGAATAAAAGAGAACAAGTGATATAGCAACCAAAACTTGGAAGTGTTTTATTTTGCAAAAACATTCAACCAAAAATCCTGTGGCAACTAAATCTTAGGAAAAATCCCTATTTTGAGAAATTTTCAGCACAAAATGAAACCTAAAATGTTTAACAATTGATTTCAAATAGCCTTGAACCAGTTATGACAGAACAACCTCGATGATATTTAAATTGCTGTAACCAGGTGCTGGAGTTAACACTCCCCTGAGATGACAAATGAGCCTTGACACTGTCAGACAGTTCCCTGCCAGCCTTCACTTGGATCACATTCAGACTTATTTTTTTGCACTTTTCTTTTTCCCCTATCAGAGAACATTCAAATTTTGCAACATTTCTCTCAGAGGAAAAAAATATTTTCAGTGGTGAAAAGTGGGGCTTGTTGAAACCCTGCTCCTGCCACTGTAGCTCTGGACATGTTTGAAGTTTGTTAACATATTTCTGTAGCTGATGGCTGATCTCTGAGCTGATTTTAAAGGATAGCAGAAGGCAAAAAGTACCAACCAGCACAGCAGCTACAGAAGTCCGAATAAAAACCTTTTTTTATCACTTACAATGCATACGATTTCCTGCCTATTTTATAATTCGCATAACTCAACACCAACAGCAGCTGGTTATATTACACACATAATCTGTTCTTGGAAATATGAGAAAATTACAGTTGTTCAGCTGGGGGAACACCACAGCTTTTGCCATGGAATGGAGAACACACTCAGAGTATCTGTGGCCTATGAGCAGGAAGATAATCCCTAAATTAACATCACAAGCAATTAAAGAAAAAAAATGTTATTTGCAATGTACTCTTTTTAAAACATTAGAGAGCAGATAAAGCCAGAGTTTTATTTTGCTTAATTTTTCTTTATTTGTTTACCTCTTCTTTTTTTACAGAAGATTATTTATTCCCTCTGAATTTTTTTATTTTGCTTCTTTTTGTTTGCTTTTCTCTCTATTTCTCTTTATAAAACCATTTCTACCTCCCTTGAGGAGACATTTTTATATTTCGCACGCAAAAAATAAACTCATTAAACAAATGGAGACTATTTACTAAGAATTCCCCTAATATTGCTTTCTTTTTATTTCAATCAAATTTTTTTTAATTAAATACCAATCCATGCATTTTATACTTAAATTTAAGGTCTTCAGTACGAGCTGGTTCTTATTAGCTTTATCTTTTTATTTCCCGTCTTTCACCTTCCTCACGCTTCTCTCGCGTTAGCGTGGATGGAAAGGAATCCCCATTTCCCCAGCAGCGCGGGTCGCGCTCCTTTTCCCGTCGGCGGGAGCGAAGCGCTGAGTGAGAGCTGCAGGAGCGCTGTCAGCTGTTTATTCTGTGTTTATTCCACGGCCAGGGCTATCTGCGGGCAGCTTCCTGCAGCTCACAGTAGCGAGGGAAGGCAGCCGTGGCTCACGGCTCGGCACCCGCTCATCAAACCTGCCCGGAGCGGGGCCGTCCCTCCCTGGGGAGCCGCCGCTTCCCCCGCTCGGGTTTTGTCTGCGGCCGGAACGAGCCGCCTCCCCCTGAACGAGGGAAACAACCCAGCGTCCTGGTTCGCTGATGCTTCCAGAGGCTGTGGGCTGGCAAAGGTCCACTGTATTCACAGTTTTATTTAATCAATTTATCAGATTCCAGGGCTGCATGTGGCAGCTCCAGGTAGAGCGGGAAGTTTGGGAAGCGGTGGTGCCAGCTCAGCCTCTGTGTCTGTGTTTTGGGGCTATCCCAGACCGACCTCCCCGGCTGAGGGACCTGGGCAGAAACACGAGACTTCTGCAGGGAGGATGTTCAGACCAGGATCCAGACCCTGGAGGGGAGGAATCCTTTCCTCTTTAAAACACTTCCTTACTTCTCTCTCAGTTTTACAGCTTACCTGTGACCGCTCTACTTTATCAAAGGAAATCTGATCCCAAACTTACTTTATCCAACAGTTCTTCAGGGATTGCAGCTTTGACCCAAAAGAGCTACTACCTTCCTCAGACCTTTCCTGGCTATCCAGCAGAACACAGGAAATTCCCTAGTTACTTCTTTTGAGATGGAATCAAATGCTTTGCTCCACAAACACTCAACAGGGTCAGTCAGAGAGTTCTCCAATGGGAACAACCAAAGGCAATATTTGAAAGCTGCAAGAATAGAGCTTCCAGTTCCTTGTAGCACTTGGAAAATGTATGGCTCTTGACAAGCACCTCACGGTAAAGCAGATGAGTATAGCTGAGAACTTAGAAATATATGAGACATGAAGGATTGAAACCTGTGGTTGTGTTATTTTCAGAATAAAAAGGTTGCTTTATTTTCTTTTTATTTATTTGTTTCATATTCTACAGCAGGTTCAAGGCAGAATTTTCTAAAGGATGTTCTGAAGATAAGTAGTAAAGTGGTATAGAAATGTCACAGCTAGGATTACTGGATACAGGCTATTTACATAGTAAACAAAGAAAGACAACAAAAATTTGCAATAATTAAAAAAAACCCAAACAAACAGGAGTTTCGAGGACCAAATTAAATCTCAGGCTTCTGGATTTAACTCAATTTGTAAATGGGAAGTAATTGGCATTAGGTTATTTCATAGCTGTCTTTGTATTTCTGCCAGGTTCCTCTGAAACAAATTGCAAGGCAAAGTGTAGGAGATCTTAGGAGTGCTTTTATCCTAATTTTCTATTGTTTTATAGTTTTCCAAGATTTTATTTTGCATATGTAATTACATGTTGGTTTTTTTTTTCTTTAATGCAGCACAGAGTTTGCTTCTTGCAAAGCACTTTGGGACTCTTCTTGGGAAGCTAGCAAGAGGAATTTTAATGTGATATAATATTTTAAATATTGTATGAAATTAGGAAGCAACACAAACAGTGTCATTATACATAACTTTATTTGAGTCTGCAATTTTTCCTGTATGGTTTCATGCATATAAATGGAATACCCTGGGTCTGGTCATGTGTTAACATCTCACATTTCCTTTCCTGCCACAAATGCTGCTTATTATAATAGTATGAACTGAAATATGTATTTTTATTGCTGTTATGAACGTAGAAACACACAAATATGGGTTTGTTACCCAATATTACCTATGTCTGTTTTACAGTCTGATAAAAGCTTTGGCTGAAAGAGCACTGAATAAATGCAGCTCTGTACAGCATGTTTACTTAAATATTTAACTTGTAAAATTTAATAAAATAACAATTTAAACAGATAAGGATTAGTCAAATACAAAAACTATTAGAAATATTTACATAATTAAAAATTAAAATTCTCAGCCATTATCAGATGTAGGAAAACCACATAAGAATCCATAAAAAAGTTTTCAAACTCCAATAAGTTAGGTATAATAGACCTTTTTTGTCAAACACAAAAATAAATATTATTGATTTTATGAATAAATACATTTTCTTAAATGATTTAGAAGGCTCTGTTTATTCATATACAGACAGTGTTTAGAATATGTAGTAGCCAGTATGTCTGCAGATATATTTATGTTGGACTGTTTAGATTGGCTTCACCTCTGTAATAATTTATAACAGTTTCAATGTAAACCTGCCATTGAGCAGGTCATAAAGGTCCTGCATTTTAACCATCATAATTTCAGATAAACCCACAAAACTATTTCTTACAGGAAAGCTCTAGTTAATCCTTGAATATCTTTGAGATGGAATTTGTTTTTTTATTTAGTCAAATTTAAAGAGCAATAAAGGCTGCATTTTAACAGTGTTTGATATTCCAGCACTGGTGATAATTTCAAATATATACATTGTGTTTTGTTTTACAGCAGTAACTCTTCATTGACACTTATTAATACAAAAATCCTGCCCTCCAATTTCGAGTCCTGATTCAAGTCCTGCTCAAAAAAGAAAGCTACTGTTCATTTTCAAATGTTTCATTGTACACTAGAAATGCTAACATAAATACAGTAGTGTTTTTCCACACTAAATGAAGAAAGATCAATGCCATTTGTTTTTCACATGATAGAAGCTTCTAAAAGACATGTATTCTGAAAGTATGAGAATTAGCTATTTAATTTTTAAATTTGAAAAGTGCCATTTTTTATCAAAATGAACATTTTCTAACAAAATTCTACCGACATACTTATGTTCAATAAAATGTTTTTGAATACTAAAAACTAAACTTTTTAAAAAGGCTGATACCTTCATTTTAGTAAATATACTTCCATGATTGGTAGTAGAGCATGGTGCCACAAAGGGTGCCTGCAGGATGCCTGCAAGGAATTGGGAAGAGCTTTCTCATTAAAAGGGTGAAGTGGCAAGCCTGTGGCATGTTTCCTAGTAGAAGTTTGCATAGATCTCTGTCCAGACAGTGTGACTATTAATTTCTTACTCTTTGAATAATACTCTCATGAATAATCATGGAATCAGAGAATCATAGAATGATTTGTGTTGGAAAAGACCTTAAAGTTCTTCTACTTCCAATCCTCCTGCCATGGGCAGGGATTCCACCCACTAGATCAGGTTGCCCATGGCCTCATCCAACATGGCCTCGATATTTCTGCTAGAAATATCTGATGTCATTTCTTCAGCCTCTGATCTCCAACATACCAGCAAAGTGATGTTGGATTGACTGCACTCAGAAATAGTGGATATTTTGTGTCTAAGGGAGCATGTTACCCATTTTGTCCAGGGAAGTTTTATATGTATTCCATTATTGAGGCTCACAACCGGAGTGTTATTTGGATACCTTGATGGCTGAATTTTAAAATTTCTAGATGTGAGGCAAAACACTGAACAGTAGCTTCAACACTGTAATGTCTTTTAAATATATTTTGCTGGATTTAAAATTAAATTGGACTGTCGTGGCAAACAGTGTAGACTGTGTAATACTGGTCACAGTGCTTCATTTACTACCAGAGGGATGAGCTCTTGGGATTTTCAAATGTGTGGACATAATTCTAGTACCATTTTACCATTGATTTTCAAATTAACTTGGGGAGCTTTTCTAAAGTCTTTTTGTGCTAGAGTAAATGCCCTGATGACTAAATGTAACAGAAACATAGTTTCACATTTTTCTTTCTATAGTTTATCATTTATTCCCTGGTAATCCTGTTTATGGCCCAGAAGTCCTTTGGAATGAAGTGATGCTCAGCCATGGAAAAGAGATCTGATGGTATAAACCAATGTTTTGTATGATTTCCTATATTTGAAATATGAGGAACATTATGACTTCTCTCTGATAGAAGTTTGGAGGGATTTCAGTGGCCTTTGATAGTGGATGCTTATTTTGTAAACACCTCAGGCATCAGAGAGGTAAAATGCATTATTACTGCTTTCCTCAAAAGTGGGAAAATAGAGGCTACATTCAGAGGTGTTTATATATTTCTATAGATACATTAATATATTTATATACTGATATGGACTCTGGTCCAAATTATGTGGTTGACATTTCCTGTGTAGATGACATTTCCATATTGTATCTGTACATAAAAGTTTAATTTGTATAAACTTTTCTCAAAAGCACATAAATTTGATAAATGTGGCTTCCTCTCCACAATTTTATTTAATTTATTCATTCATCCTACACTGCATTTCTAATGTATTTATGAAGATATGACTGGTGCATTACACAAATATTGATTTTTTTGTGGTGAAGTCAGTATCAGACGAGAAGTGATAGAGATGGACAGTTGAAACTTACTATTGCCTTGCACAATAGACTGGAGAGGCATTACTAATAATGTTTGTACAATGGTTACTTGGTCTTTTATGGATGGAAATGTCGTATTTGCAGCGAGGGCAGAACCTGGTCAGGAGGGAAGATCCATTTCTATCTGCCCCTACATGTGTGACTGGATTTCCAGTATTTACTATCTGACCAGATATCTTGGTGAAAACCGAAGATCGGAATGTTGTATTTTAAAAGTACCTTGAATGGTTCATCTTTTCCCCAGAACTTTACTTGTTCTGCAAATTAGAGTGATAAGGAGTTGTTTAATTATTGCAGAGTGCTCAGATTCTTCTGACTGGCACAGTCCTCCTTCTGCTTCTGGCTTAGCTTCTGTAGTGGCAAGATTTTCAGGTGGCCAAAACAATTGTTACTTTTCCATTCCAGAGAGTCCAGTGACCTCTGGTCACTGAGGACTGCCAGGTTTTGTGCTTCTACTTTGGCTTGCCTGACAACTTGCAATAAAAGCTGGAACTAAACAGTGGTGTTCCAGACTGCACTTTGATGGTGGGGATGGAGTAGCCTGGCACGCTAATGAAGATTTTCCCTTTTTCATGGATATTTGAGTGATCCCAACCAGCCAGCACTAAGGGAGTTTCCTATTCTTTTTTTCTGGTGCCACAGTTTTATTAGCTTTGCTTATAGAAATATAGCAAAACAGAAAAGGCCACACTGGCTTTGCTCTGTAAATATTTAAGTATAGACTGTGTGGACACATGGCAGGTATAAACCAGATTCAAGTGATCTCCAGGTTGGTAATGGTCTGCTAATCTAATCCAAGTGTTACTGAATGTGGTTCATGGTGCCTTTGAATTTATGTGTAGTCATAGCATGCTGAGTCTTTCATTGCACTATTTTCCTACTTATATAGTAAAATAAATTCACACTTGGCATAACAGAAATGCTTGGCAGGAACTCTTTTATATTCACAGTATATGAGACAATGACTAATACCTTGTTTAATTGTCTCACAACATTAGCAAGGAAGCTGAATCATACACACTCTCTCCAACCACACACACACAAAGGGGCAGACTTGCTCAGCCTGTTACACTTCACTGTCTTTCCCCCACTACCTACAGCTGGCCCCTTACAGAGCTATTATACAACATCCTCTGATATGGTTTTTCCCCCCCTCTCATTCTCTTGAGCTTTTTGCCAGTCTACCCCCCTCTTGACTTTTGAACTTCTATTGCATGTAGCATTATGCTCCCTTCACTGAGATCGTCTCAAATTCTCTGCTGTGTAAATTGGCACAGCTATGCAGCACTTGGAGGCTTTCTGCCAGTTTACACTGAGAATCTATCCCCAAACAATTATACTCAGCAGTACCAAAAAAACACTTACATAAACAGAAAATGTAGAAGAACATTTGGGCCCAAATTCTGTTTCCTTCAGATTCTTAAATTGGAGAAACTACCAGGGAACGAAGACATAGAAAGGAAGCTGGGGGGAGAACTCAGGGCACAGTCAGCCTATTCCGTCCGTAATCAGCAAAAGAAATAACAATGTAAATCCCTTGCTGTAAGTTCCATCAGCAAGAAATAAACAGGAATAAGTAAGTCAGATGATACTTAAAATAAAAGTACTATCTCTGAGTTTTTCTCTATTTCTCAACTTGGTTGTAAATCCTGTAACCCTGCAGACACTGTGCTTGACAGAAAGCTAAACACTGATATGGGCATTTTACCATTATTCTGCAAAAAAAGGGACAAAAATGTCAGCAATTACATTATTGTGCAGCTGGTACAATATTCTTGAAGATGGTGGACCAGAATAGAAGAAGCCACGAAACGGGTCTGTGTGTGAATCCATTAAATGGAGGTTATGACATCTGACCTTTTGTCTGAATGGCCTGGATTTGCTGGTTTGCAAAGCCCTGGCTATCGAGGACATGCTGTAGAACAGCTTTATTTTTCTGATCACCAGTCAAATGCTGCTCATCTTTGTCATGCAAATTGCCCTCCTAACTTCAGCAGCTGTATCAGCATGGTTATTGTGAGAAAGCTTTGCTTTCAGCACTAACTGGGTCTTGAGCAAAACTTGACTTTTGTAGTCAGGGAAGAGGAAATGGTTCTGTGCAAATATTTACCAGTGCTAGTAACTATGATTTTCACATTTACAATTACACTGATGTTTGCCTAGGGCAAAATGAATCATGCCTTTTCCTAACAGAATGATTTATCCTATAAATATTTGTTGTAAAAGCAGAACACACTATGTAAGGCAGCAAAAAATATAATTTCATTACTTCAATTAGGAGGAGTGTTCTAATTGACTTTAGACCTTGATAATCCTATAAAAACATTCAGAAACCCTCTTACCCACTTTACACTATGTCTGTTAGGTAATGTTTAAATACGGCTGTAATTCAGAGAAATGCTTCCCCTTGTTAAAATGTCAAAAATGTCATTATTGTTTAAGGAAACTCCTACTAGAATGTCTTGTGCTTCATCTGCAACTATTTCCTATTTAAAAAACAACAACAACAAAATAACCTGAAGGTCCTGGCTCTTACATTTTCCCTTTTATTTTTATAATATTCTGCACAAATCTAAATTGTACCTGGCAGATTGTTGTGTGTGCCTGTGTACACCTGCACACTGTAGACCAAGCCATCATACCACAGCCAAGTTCTTCTTAGGGATGTGACCTTGAGTTTACCCCATCTTTACCTTTTGCTGTTGCTGATGGATTTTTTTTCTTTAATCTTAAGTCTAATTATTCATTCCTAGTTTTGTGGCCATCCAGAGGTACAAAGAGACAAAAATATATACTTTCATTCTGGCTTCATTTTTATTCATATTTATTTTTTACTGAGGAAAAAACACACAATCAAGACAAAGACAGGAGTGACAGAAGAATCATAATCTATGTGGTTCAATAGACAGCAAACTGAGAGAGAATTGAACTAACCTATCTCTAAATGTATATTCTCCCTTCCAAAAATAGCTGTAAGATTAACAAAGCATACTTACATGTCTTTTCTCTTATCTTGTAGTGAAAATGATCAGAACTGTATTGCAATTTTGGTACAATTCTTTCTGGAAATTGAATTATACACTTGTACACTCTGTTTTCCTTACCTCTGTCATGGAGATAAAGCTGTCATTAGTTTTATCTCTGCAATCCCAGTACCTGCCAGACTGAGAAGTGGGAGGAATGCCAAACCATGGGATCTGCAGCAGCCAAGATGAGCCGAGAGAGCTGAGCCTTTCCTGTGAGCATTCCTTTGGAAAAGATCAAATCCTTCCTCCAGTGTGTGGAGTCTGAATGGAATCTGGACCTCTGTAGATATGAAAAGCAAGGAGGAAAATGACTAATACATTCAGATGTGGACTTCAGTGAAAGGTAATAACAGCATATATATGAGCTGGCTATGGAAATCAGGTGGATATAGAGGAGTGTCACCTGTCATGAGTGAGAATCCCTTACATGAAGCTGACACACTGGTGAAATCAGCTGAAGAAAGGAATTTAAGAAAAAAATCATGAAGTTACCACTTCAGGTCAATTGTACACAGGCAAGCAGCCACTTCAGGAAGGGACTGTGTTGCCATGAGGATAAATACATTAGCCTTGTGCAAAAGGTAGCAGAATTACTGCACATTTCTTTGCTTGTAAAATAATTCTATGACTTAATTTTCTCATGGGGTAGTTTGGCTTCCTAAACCAACTGATTTTAATGTCTAAATATAAGAATAACTTTTCAATTCCTTATCTTACCCCACATTTTCATATTCTTTATTTCTGTGTTTTATTTATTTTAATTCAGTCTGGGATGAATTTCAGAAGAAAACATTTTTTTCTAAGTTTTGCACTTTACTTGGTTTTCTATTTCTGACTAGCTCCATGGATGAAGGTCTATGAAAGCAGTTCTGGTGTTATGCATAAGAAACTTAGGAAAATTAGAAATTTAGGGTTGTAGTTAAATTGAGGCAACAAACGCACAGGACATTAAGGTGAATATTACATGGTCAAGACTCTGAGGCACATGCACTGAACTTAATCTGACAAAGTATGGTTGTAACTAGTTGAAATTTTCCTGAGCTAGTATAATAAAAATACAATGGCTGAAGTGTATGAATGCAGGCACATCTTGCAGGGAAAGCCACAGTCCAAGCTGTTAGCTCTCCACAGCCAGAATTTTCCTGAAAGCCCCAGAAGAGTTCTGCCTGACCTGACTAATCAACAGTGCTGGCACCTCGACTTGTATTGGCACAGATACTGAAGAAAGTGGTAAAGAAGATGGGAATATCTAGGAAAAAGAGGGAAAAGACTATTAAAGAAATAAAATCAATATTTTGCATGAAATTATATTGATTGCACAACTTTTCTATATTCATGAGGGTAGATGTAAAAGCAGACATCCAATTCATGAGTGACAGTGCTTCCAATAAAAATGCAAATAAATAAGCTATGAGCAAAATATTTGTAAGGCCTTCAGGCAAAACAGTTACAAGTATCAAGTCAGTGGTTTTTATTCATGAAAATAAAATATATTAAATCTCCCTTCCTGCTGTGTTTCTTGCCTGCAGGATGGAGTGTGATGAAGGAGTCCTTTGGAACACAGGTTCATTTATGCAGCTCTGGTCTGTGTGAGTCGGACAAGTGGGAGACTTACAGCAAAACAAGATCTCCAGGTACATATGGTTTTGGGAATTTTCTATTCTACTTGGTTAGAATTAATACCAAGCAAATAAGAAAGCTGTGGACAACCAGTGAGAAGTTCCTGGTCTGCTGTCCAAGAGGCAAATCCCCTCTTCTCTGGTAAGTCTTGAAACAATGCAAATTTTTAATTGTTTTATATCATGTTAAGAAAAAATTAACCCGTTCTCATATAAATCAGGTCAAAAATACAGTCTCAAGTTTTGAATGCTCAAAAAATTCTTTTTGTTTGTCTTCCTTTTATTTGTTCATGGCAAGAGTAATGGAGCCTTCTAGATTGTCAGTAGTCTGACATTATAATTAACATGTCATATTCATTTCATAACCAGTACCTCTATTATAACTTTTTTTTTGTTCTGAACAAGAAAAGAAGTATTTCTGGGCTTGCTTTCTTGTCTGCCATACATGCTGGGGAAGAAATGCTCTGGTTTTCAATTTTCTCTCTGTTACTTTAAGGGGCAAATGTAAATGCATGTCCAAAACACTTTACTGCTTGTAAAGTCCTTCTGTATTTTAATACACCTCAGTATGACAAAAATAAGAGGATAGCTTTAAGTTTAGTAAGTCTCCTTTTCCTGTGTACTTTAATTTATTTTTCAGGCTTTTCAAAGTGACTGTGTGGCACTCTATACATTGTAAAAAAAAAAAAAAATAAAACAACCCTCTAGAAATGCTAGTCATGTCTCAAGTGAGAATAATTGGCCCTGACAGAGAGGAAAGTAGTAATTGGAATGAGAGTTGTTTAAATAACAAGTTTAAATTTTCTTTCCTTACTTTCCCGATTATATGCACTATAAAGCAGGATTTCTTTGCCTTAGGTGTTTCACAGAGTCGTTTCTGTATGCAGCATGTCCACAAGTATAACTCAAGTAATAAGCCTGGCTATAATTTGGACTAGACTTTGAGTTTAGCTCCCTTACATACAAAAACACTATTCAATTGGTATTAACACTCTATCATCAAAATATTCAGTAGGCTGTAGCAGGACAAGCTAATTGCATCCTCTAATTCTTCTAAGTTATCATTATTTCTTCATCCTGAATGGTTAAATGGAAATTCAGACGCAACATGGAGGAAAAACATGTTTAAAAACTTGAGCTATGAATATACTTCATGTTCTGCTAAACACTCTCCTCACTGTTAGTATCCAATGAAGGGTAAAGTAACTGTCTTTTAGCCTTTCCTCTATGCCATTTCTGGTTTTTTTTTTTTTAATATAAGTTTTCTCAGACTTATGCAGAGCAGGTGTTTTAAAAAGCTTTGGAGTATGTCAAGCTTTAGTACAGTAACATGACTGAGATTATTTTCCTATTGAGCACATCTGTCTCCAGCAGTAGATGCAGCCCCTATCTAAATAGTAGTGAGGGTCTGTGTGGTCACATCTGCCCTACTTCAAAATATTTATGGCAAATATAAATCAAGGCAGGGAAGGACTTGAGAATCTGGAAGGATCAAGTGTCATCTGCAATGGAACTAATGAAATCTAAATGTGCCTTAATTTGCAGAATAATATGTGGAGAATATTGTACGAGCTTGGTAATTCCCTACTGCAGCTTTAACGGACACAGACAGAATGCATTAGCCCTGTTAATCTCAGGGATCACTTGTCTTTCCAACAACCTTTGATGTTTGTCTCCTGACCTTTATCTAAAACATTTAAAGTGTCTTAGATGAGTTGAGTTTGGTATTTGTTTTCCACTTCTGCTCCATTTTTTCTTTTTTGTATGTTTGTTTTTTTAAACATTTTCTTTTGTTGCTAGTGTGTTGGTTGTTTTTTTATTTTGAAAAGGAAACAAACTCATAGATGAAATTTGACTTCAATAATGTGAGTGATAAACTTCTACTGGAATCAATATCAAAGAATTTAACTCTTAAGCAGTGGCTCATCCACTTTTTAATAGTGGATCTGAAGTGTCTGAAATTCAGGATTCAGAATAATTTGAATTCCTAACGCTGTCTGAGCTGTAAAATGGAGACCAACAATTATAATAGTTTATAATTCATGAGGCCATTTTCTTTACATCCATTTGAGTAAAAAAATTTGGACTCTTAGCAGATCTGTCTGCATGAAAAATAAACTACCCAGGAATTTAATAGTACAGAGATAATGAGATCCATTTCCTCAGCTCATCAATATTTGCACTTTTCTCTGTATACCTTTCATAATATAGATGATGAGGCATCAACTAGAGGTGTTTTCCACCTGATTTTTTTTAGTGTTTGCTAATGTATTCACTATTTTTTTTAATAGTGAGCTACATTAAATATATTTATATGTGGAAATTGCTAAACTCTGAATTGAATTTAACAATTCTGAATAATATTGAAGTAACAATAGGCATAATATGGAGATTTTGTGAATTTCTGACTTCAGTAGCAAAATGAAAATTTTGGCTTTTAAAAACTTTCCAGTTTCATTTTAATTTCTGTTCAGCTATAATAGTGAAATGCCTTACAAGAGGTTTAATTCAGCTGCTGGTATCTTTTTCTCTCTGATGAATCAGGCCTCTTCTGCTGAATGTCCATGAGACACCAATGGCTTTTGTTACTTGGGGAGTTTCATGGTCTGTGCCCAGATCCTTGTCCAGCACAAGACAAGCACAAGGAGCACTCTGACTATATTTGCTGAGAGCATCAGCCTCTTAAGAGCATCATGATACTTTTTATGCAAGAGCTGGCAGTAGTTTTAAGTAAATTTGGAAGCCAAAGAGCCTTCATGCACAAGGATAAAATTGGGGTTGCATCAGACTGATTCCAGTCTGGCTTCAATATGCTTGGCCCTTCAATATTGCAGATCAAGAGTTCAAGTATAAAATGACACTATGTTTTAAATAGGTAGTTTCAGTGTAAGCAGCAGCTGTAAGTGCAAAAAGCAATGATATTGCCATCACACCCCTAACAGTCAAAACTGTTTGGAAATCTCATTTGTTTTTCATTAGTTACCGCAACAGTTTGAATAAAATCCTGTTCAATCTCAGAAAAGAGTACTTTGGAAATGTTAGTCTGTTATTCTTTAAACAAAGTTCAACAGCTATTAACAGAGTACTTGTTTATGATCTTCTATAAATATTATGTTTCTGTACTTCTTTGAAAATGTGGACTTTTTAATTTCATTTTTATTTTAGTAAAAACTGTAAAATTATGACTCACCAGCTGCAGAGTGCCAAGACAGGATATTTCCCAATATATGGGGCAAACAACATTTTTTATGTATTTTTGTTACCAATCATATAAAACCCAGCTTATTTTTATAAATGGCTTCATAGGCCTGCACCATAAAAGTTGCATATAATTTTATCCCAGTTTTCAGGGGTTTTGGTGCCCATTACCTAGGAAATGTAAACTCTCACGTTCCTGAGCAAAGTCGACATTTCAGTGATCAGCAAAGCCCACTCATTTTCATGCAGAAGTGGCCACCTTTCTTCTACTCAGCCAAGATCTCACAACCCAGACAGAAAGTTGAACTGGACAAAAAAAGGAGCAATGCTGCTATGAAGTTGCAGTACAACAGCTTAAAAGGAAATTGCAAAATTAGCAAGGGGTGAGTGGCGATATTTTTTCCTAATTCCTGAAGTGCATATCCTTGTGGCATAGCCACACTGATATCACCACTTACCTGCAAGCCATCTAGAAAAAGTCATAACTTGAATTAATGAAGGGAGCAAGCTTCCATTACATTACGATGGCTATAAAGCCTGCTGCAATAATACCTAAGTGGTTTTACCTCCAGAGCACTGAATGTGCCTGAGCAAAAGGACTTCTATTGAGCTATTTGTATAATTAACATGGAGACATTAGTGAGTAGTTTAATCCCCAGATGTATATTTTATAATAGCTTAACCTTCTCCCTTATGGCCGCTGCTATTAAAAGCAGTAGATTTAAGAGTTAAATCCAAATTGACTGAGTTGTGGCACTGCTTTTACTTGTATCTAAACCTTTCAGTGGCTTTTCTCAAAACTGAGTTTAGGTTTAGGACATACTAATGGATTATAGTTTCACATAACACTTTTTTTTTTATCACTACTTGAATTGTTTTATTTTTAAACTAGGGCTAGATCCATGCCTATTAATAGAAAAACAAACAAACAAAAAAAACCTCATGTAAGATTTTGTCTCAAAGAACAAGCAATTAGCTTAAAATTTGAAATTGAGTTTATGTTTTTTTCTTTCCAAGTGGTTTTAAGGCATAATATGAAAACCCCAAATCTAATCTGAGTAGAAGGCAAATTAAATAACTAGGAAGTTTTTTCTTAAATGCTAAGAGCCTGAGGAATAAACAGGAAAAGCTGTAAGAGTGGTAAACAAACTCTGAGGAGAGGAGGTTAAGTAACCAAGCAAAGCATGAATGTGCAATTTATGTTGGGGGACAGAAAGGAGGCTTATTTTAAAGGCTGATTGACTTTTTACTATCTGTTGTAGGAAAATCCTTCCATGAGTCTGAAGAGAAGGCATTTAAGGAAAAAGAGGTTTTCAAATACAGTCACATGTGCAACAACACCACATGCAGAAGAGGAATACATCTTTAACAGGCAATTAACAGGGGCCAATAAGTTGAAAAGAGTGATTTGGAAATTTAGTTTGGGTCTTAGCCAAAGGGAACCAAGCTATGGGAAGGTAGGATGACTGCTAAAGACTTAAGGTTTGTAAGAGCCAGTATCTGATCAAAGGGACATAAGGACTAGGAAAATGTCAGGATCTTGGATAGTCTTAGTAAAACAAAGGAGAGTGGATTAGACTTGAAGTCCCTTGACACTAAGTCACAAAAGTTTATGAAAGGAAAGACTAAGATCAACATTACTTATGACCTCTCTCTGTTGTTCCTTAACTTTGCACCTCCATAAGGAGCCTGACTCCTTCTCCCTGGTGGTATCTCGGGTACTGTGTGCTGCTCTTGGGTCCCCCAGGCTGAACGAGCCCAACTCCCACACTGAGTGCCCCTGCCCAGCCCCCTCCCATCGTGGTTGTCTTTTCCTGAACACACCCTAGGGATTCCTTTCTTGTATTGGGGAAGCCATTACTGAAAGCAGCACTGAGGCACAACCTGGTGAGCACTGACTGAACAGGGGTAATCCTTTTGCTCACTGTGACCCAGTTGATAGAGTCCTGCATATTCTTGGTATTGCTGCTATTGTATATCTGCTGCCCTCCAGGGCTCCCAGTTTTTTTTAGCAGGACTGCTCCCCAGCCAGCCACACCTCAGCCTGTCCTGCTGCAGGGCTGCCAGTCCCTCTCACATGTAGGATGTTGTGTTTGTCCTGGTTGAATTTTACGAAGTTCTTGTCTTGAAGCCATTCCTCTAGCCTGGCTGGGTCCCTCTGAGCATGTGCTGCTGAGCAGCAGCACTGCCTTTGAGCATGTTGCCTGCTCATGCCTCCATCTGCTGATATCCAATGGCATATTCAGCCTCCTCCTATTTATCAGCATTGAGATTCAGTGGGGGAAAGGATAAAGCAGAGAGCACTGCACTCACAGAAGTTGAGAGACTGGAACCATACAACTACTTTTAAGATATTTTAGATAAAATATGTTCAAAAAAGCAACTATATCCTGAAATTATCTAAAATTATGTTTGATGTGAGAAAAGCCCACATCCATTTGATTCTAAAGCCCCACATTCTGTGGGACTGTATAGTGTTCTGGCTGTGTGCTGGCTACAAGCATCAGGATAAAAAAAGTTAATTAACTTCTGAGACAAAAATAATCCTGTGACATTCTTCTCGCTTGCAGGATACAGTATTCACCTAAATCTGTTAGATCTGTCATAAACTATCTTTTCAAACATCAACAGGATATTGCTGTATATGGCAGTCCTTCTCCTGTGAGGCTGGGTTGTCATTCTCAGGCCAGGTATGACAGGCTTTGTGAAGCACAGAAGTTATAATTCTACCTTTTTTCTTTTGCAGAGATTAAAACAAAATAGAACAAAACAAAACAGGATGTGAAAGGAATAAAGTTTAGATACAAAACCAAAATGAAATTAAAAGACATCTTTGCAGTTCATGAGGTGACTCTCTGCAGGCTCTCAGTAATTTATGGTTATTCCATAGTACTTTATAAGATTAGCTTGATTTACAATATGCTGCACTGCTTGACTCTCACTCTGGATAATCTGACAGCCAGCTCTGGGACTAATCTTGGTGTGACAACAAATTAAATAATTCTTGTCCCTCACTGTTCTTTACTGGCCCTGCCCCCCCCCCCCCCCCCCCCTCCCCCCCTTTTTTTTCCTGTTGGGTTAAGTTGCAGTGTTGTCTTCTTAATGGTGCTCAAGATTACTTCCTGAGCACATGATGTTTCTGGAGTTTTTGACTGGTTTTTTTTTCCCAGCTTCACTTTATCTATTAAACAGTCCTATAGCCATTTTTCTAAAAAGTGAGTTTCCAAAGTAAAAATAGGTTTTTAACTAGTGGGAGCATGTAAAATCTGTTCACAATTAATTTTCTGAATTCAAAAGCATATTTTTATTGAGGTAGCTTGAATTTGTTATTCAGACTTCGGGCAACAGTTGAAATCAGGTCAGTTGAAATTCATTGTGTATTGGCAAGGAGATTCATACCTCAGATACACTTAAAGTCACATGGATAAAGGGTTTAATTTTAATGACATTTATATCAGACCAGGTTACAACAGCTATGTCCAACAAGGTGATTGAACTTTGCTATGTGTTCAATACAAAACATGTCACAAAACATGGAAAACAAATGTCTCATGTGAAATAATCAGCTGAAAATAGCAGTTCATAGCTGAAATCAGGCAGGAAAAACTAGCACTTGAAAAAAAAATTAAATTAAGGACTAAAATTACAAGTGCATCTTGCAGGCAACATACACAGGACACTAAGAGTTTCTTTATGTGTTACCATTCAACTTTCAGGTAAACCTGTGAATACCCTTTATGTAGCTCCCTCTTACTTTACACAGCCTGAAGTACCTATTAATAGGGAGCCCTGAGTCCTGCTTTTCTGAAGGAATCTTGCACTATCACATTGGAAAGCCAAGAGTTGCTCAGTGTTCATTTTAAGTATATACTGTATTAATAGTAATAGTAATTTACTATTAGTAACTAGTAATTAATATAATAGTAATTAATAGTAATTAATAGTTTGCTCACATCTTATATGAGTGAGTTTGAATGTGTCTGTTTGGTGAGAGGGTGCCTGAGGCTTTGTTACAAAGCTCAGTATCCCTCTGTCTAAATCCCTGTTCTCAACCTAGTGCTTTCCCTTGCTCTTGCTTCTATAAATGACTTTTGAATCCCACTACAAGTTATCTAGTAATAAATGCCAAAGGGTCTGCATATGGTAGACCTCTTGTTTTTGTTTTTCTACTTAATATTTACTGAATAGTTGAGGTATGTATGGTTTAAGAGATTTTTATTGTATGTGGCATAGTTTAAGCAGTAGTGGTAGTTTCTAAGCTGTTAGAGAAGGACGTTTTGTTTGATCAAGAACATCTGTTTGTTCACCAGCTGTGCAACTGCTGTCATCCAGGAACCCTGGTTCAACTCATCTTCCTAGAGACAATTAAAAATGGAGAATCAGAAAGACAAAGAAAGAAGTACAATCTGCTTGGAGAAGATACTAGGTGTTCTAAAAAGGTTTCCTTTCTTAAGGTGAGGAAAATTTTGTGACCATTCTAGCCATTTCCCTGCTGCTTTGTGATTGGAGGCTAAATCTTGCCATAAATTGAGAAACAAGCAGTTTATTTTGTGCAGGCATACTTACCCTTTTAAATAATGTCTTCCAGGTTGAAGGAAGTGACATGTTGGTGATTCTATCTCAGACTATACAAACCAAACAATTTCCAGTGGAAGACGCATGTTCATGAATGGTGGCTGTTATTCTGACTGAGGAGCCTCTGCCTCCAATTGTTTCTTCAAGTTAGTCAGAAAAGCATTTCTTCCTCAGACCTGTGAGCTGTACCCATGATAGAACAAATGCCCTAGGAACAAGTCTCTTTCCACTGGTTTGAAATGTCAAATTTTAAAAGTGGAATTCCTCCTTGAGGAGAGCCTTAATCTGTGAGTTAATGGTTGTTCTGAGGGAGTTGTTTCTGTTCATCTATGAGCTATGCATGCTTTACTCATCATTCTATCTATCCCTGGGTGGTCTGGAGGAAAGTATAAAAAAATCTCATATAACCACTTGAATATTGATGTAGTATTTAACTTTTAAGTCAAAACTTTAGGACTCCACAGCTGAAATATCAGCAGATCAATAGTAATTATTTGCACAGCTCTGTTTCTAAAGAGACAGAGTTATGCTTGGAAATTATTTTTGGCTAAATCCTGCTTTGAGTTGACACCTGATCTGTGAAACAATGAAGACTTGACTTCACAGACTTGTCAATTCACCTATTTTGTTCTTCTCAGCCTTAATTTTTGTCCTTTCTCAACAATTTCTTATTCATTACTAGATACATACATCTATATACATACGTATACATATATATTCAATACCATATTGTAATTGTAATTACAATATAGTATGAATATACATTCATACATATATATAGATCTATACTTGGTATTAAACATAAAAAATAATTTGCTATCCCTGTTTTCTTGGATGAAAATCCACACAAGCAAGAACAAACTATTAGAAACCAGGTTATGTTTTCATTCTCTGTAATGACATAAATGCCACCCTGTAGATATTCCACGAGGGCTTACCACAGCATGATTCTAGAAGTCTAATTTTGTTCCCAGATGATATTCCACAGCAAATACTTCCCTTGAAATCAGGAAAATTAGAATGAAATATCTGTAATATTAGAAAAGAAACAAAAGAAGAAACTATATTTTTTCTCTTGCAGTTGCGTGACTCTGTCCTTTCTATTGGAGATTTGAATGGGTTTTCAAGAAAGATGTCTTTTCACTTGATCTCTTTCAGCATCACACTTCATTAGAAGACCCCACGGGCCCTATTTTGTCTCAACAAATAGTCAGAATAAATGATCAGCAAAGTGAAATATTAAGACAATGTTTAAGGCCAGGTTGGATGCAGCTTGGAGCAACCCGGTCTAGTGGGAGGTGTCCCCTCCCATGACAGGGGGATTGGAACTAGAAGATATTTAAAGTTCCTTCCAAAAAAACCCCACTCCATGAGTCTATAACTAGCAATAAGAAATGTGGAAGGAATTGGGAATACTTTAAAATGGGAAGGTAAATCTGAAAGTAGATAGAAAGGAGCACTGGAATAAAAATGACAGCTATAAAGAGGAAGTGATTAAGATCTACTGCATGCTTGATGTGGGTAAGACAAAAGAACACACTAAAATTACAACACAATCTTAAGAAATATATCAAGAAAAACTTGTCACTGGTAAAGACATTGAAATACAGAAAAATGTTGCTTAGGAGATGAAACAATGCCTATTAACAGTTTTTCTGCAAAAGTATATAAACATCTGCCAGAAAATAGCACAGGTACAATTGATACTGCTTCCTGAAATCTCTTACAGGTCTCTTATATGATTTCAGATTATATAAGTTAATATTGGCTATGTGACCTCAGCTGATACTTTTGCTTTTATAAAAGCTAGTGCTTTGCTAAGCTGGGAGTTATATGCTTGAATCAGCATGAGGATAAACTCCTATGTCTACCAGAAAATACACAAGTTTTCCTTTTCTGGTTTCAGCTGCTTATCTTAGGTTTTAGAAAATATAATTATGGATGCTGATAATTTGTTTCCTGGAAAGCATAATTCTGCTACTGTATCAAAGGTGACTCAGCAGTGCACAACTGGTTTTAAAGTACTCATGCAAAACGAAGCGACCACATAACAATCCATCTTAGGTCATGCAAAGTCATGCAAGCTGATACAACCCTAAGATACCTAATCTTTTAAATGACATTTACTTTCATTTTCCTAATATTCAAAAGAGAATGTGATTGAGAAGTATTTTGATGAAGCCAAAATGAGGAAAAAAAGGAAGACAGGCATTTTCCTGTTCTTTTCTGAATATTTTTTTTTTCTTATAAAGAGGGAATTTCATTTATGTAAAATACTAGATTGAAATGGGAATTTATTTTCATGGGAAAACTTCCAAGAAAGAACTGTCCCTTAAATAAGAGTACATGTGACTTCATGCATATTATTTCAGAAATATTCAGATTTTCCAAAGTCCACATTTCAGGAATGATAGTCTGAAGAGTATCTCAGTAACAAGAGCATGATGAGGTTCTGTGTTTGTTGTATTCTCACTTTCTCTATCAAAAGTGCTGAGTTTCACTTGGCAGATAATTGTGAATTTAGCTTCGAATCAGAGTTAAATTTGCAGGGCTGACTCAGACACACAGAGTCAAAGGAAGGGACTTTGGCAGGTGTCCAGTCCAACCATCTGCTCAAAGCAGGACCAGCTCATGCTCAGCCAGAGTGCTCAGGGCAGTATCAGAGGGGTCTTGAAAACTCTTAAAGGTAGGGACTACACAGCTTCTCCGAGCAACTTTCTCCATGACCTAGCTGCACTCACGTGGAAATCTTTTTCCTTTCATTAAGTCTGAACCAGTCCTCATTCAGTTTCTGACCTCTGCTTGTTCCCCAGCCAGCTCCATCTCCTTGAAACCTCCCTGTGGGCACTGGTAGGGACTGCTGTTGGGACTCCCTGATACTGCCCCTTCTCCATGCTGAACAACCCTGTCTCTCCAGCCTCTCCTCCTGGAGCAAGTGTCCACCGTCGTGGCTTTCTTCTGCTGAATGTTTCCTAGACTATCAACATCTGTCTTGCATGAGGAGGCCCAAAACTGCAGGCAGCATCCAGATGCAATCCTACTAATGCTGAGTGAAAAGATTTTTGACAGGGTAAACCCAGTAGTGGTAACAGGTAGAAAAAATAGGAAGAAAAAATTTTATCATTGAAATAAAGCACCTGCCACTGACTAGGTGCAATAATGGTGTGCGTTTGAGCAAAATAAGAGTAGGAACATCCCACTGCAGGTTTGATTTGCTTTATGATAGGCTGTGTATGGGCCATTTTTTCATTTACCTGGTATGTTTTAATGATGATCATAATACCTTGTCCTCTGAAGTACTGCCATGTGGAGAAGGTTAGAAGGGGTGTTTGAAGTCGAAACCGATTCTACTGTTGTATATCTTACCTAAAAATGGTGTAGACATTCCCAAGAACCAATCAAAGCTCTATAAGTCCCTCAAAACTGAAATATCTAAAATTGAGCCTGTATTCAGTCAGACACTTTTATTTTAGAACTTGAATAATAGAAATTGTGAAAATATATCCATGTATTCAGACACAAAATTTATCATATTTTTTCTTTTTCTTTTTACTTTTTATTTTATTATGGACCTGTCTCTGGAGCACTGTGGTTCAGAAGAACACCTGAAACTGGAAAGAATGTGTATTATAACTATGGTCTTTTGAGACAAATTCAGTGGTAATGATTCATTTCTAAAGAAACAAGTTATCACTGTGGGGAACAGTAAATACTTGAGAACACTGAGAAAGAGAGAAAGTTGAAAGCAGAAACTAGTCATTGCTTGTAACCAGTTTGCTTCAGTATACTTACTGTGATTCAGACATATCAAGTGGTTGCTTAGTTTAAGAGGGGAAGGCTCCTGCTTTTGAAACTTGACTTAAGAGCTTTAGCCCTTGCTGACAGACGTGTGAAACAGCTGTACGACAGGATGAGACATGATTGCGTTTATCTGTCCTGTTTTCATGTATGAAGACAAAGGGCACAGTTGCCCAGACTTTCAGCGTGTGGCTGGGAGGCTGAAGCAAAACCAGGAGCACTTGTAAGGGCAGACTTGTTTTGTTCATGAAGCTTGGACAGGCAGCGAGATGCTTACCTTGCCATAACAAACCATGCTCAATGCTTGTCTTTGGACAAAAAGGTTATCAGTGCTACTGTGTGTGCACAAAGTTAAAAGCTGGTTTTTGAAACACTGTTCCAAATTGCCATTTTAAATATACCCTATAGGTAATGGCAGCTTCACCAGCAGTCAGTGATCATCACCAGCTAATCCATCTTGTCTACGTGCCAGCCGGCCAGGAAGCAGCACCAGTGACTGGAGCAGTTCTATTCCTTCCTTGCCTGACAGTAAGGGTTTATGGGATGGGAAAACATAAGTAATTTTGCTTTGCATTTCACTTTAAGCACAGAGTGTGTTCTGCTGCTTTCTTCAGATTTTGAAATACCCTAGGGACAGGGCTACAGCCAGAAATCCAAGCCTGGCGGGTGTCTACTCCACAGTCTATTAGAAATTACTATAATTTTTTTTTATTATTATTTTCTAAATTTTCAAGGCTTTTTGAATTCTCTGCGGGTTTCATTAGGTCTGATTGTCCTCTTCTTTCACTTGTCACTGTGGTTGTAGACCAATCCCTTTGTAATGTAAATATCTCAATTGTATACTTAAACACCAATATTTAAATCAGAAAATAATAAATCACCCAAAAACGTCTCTAGAAGTCTATGAATATGTACATTGCTTATACATCAACTGTTGATATATCTTGCCTTCCTATTCACAGTGTCAGAAGGCCATTTCAGTCAGTACTTCTTGTCTGTGAACAGTAGACATTTCTCTAAAGATGGTCTTTCAAGAAATATTAAGTATTAAAAGGTTAAAAACTAAGAAAACAGTAGCAAAAGAGAGAAAAAAAGTTCTCCCATCAGGCCAATTGATTCTAAGGGCAGGGTCACTGAATGTAGCATTATTTCTCCTGGTCATGTTTCTTTCCTACCAGAGCTCCAAAGTAAGCTGACTGTGTAAGCAGGATTGAAATACACAACCCCCTTGTGACTGGAAGCAGTAAAGCATTCTCCACTTGCGGTTTTCTTCAAATGAGCCTGCATGGAATATGTGTTTGAAAACAGTGAAACTCTTTATTAATCAAGTACTTCACTTGCCATGCCAGCATAAAGTTTCATTTATGTCAAAACTCCCTTAAAAATGGTTTGGAGTGGTGTCTTGTACACAGACCTTCAACAGAAGAAATATTTTTGGAATTGTAAATACAATAATCTAGGCAAATATTTGCACCTTTTGAGAAGCTGCTGCAAGATCTTTGACCAGAAGTTAGAATTCCAACATTTTATTTTGGTTTCCTACTGTATGGAAATAAGGAGATTATATAACACTGCATCTAAAATACAGTCAGACAAGTTATTCTAATTATTAGAGGAGGGCTTTTGTTATCCATATTGTAGCCATGTTGCAATGAATGAGATAACACTCTGGATGTCCCCATAAGATGTAGTATCTGAAAGGAAATCCAGATTTTAGTGTTTACTCAATGTTAATTTGAGTCTCTAAGGCATTATCTGGCTGAGAATTCTATCTGAAACTATGGATAACTACATAGATAACTTTAAAAAGACTTTTTTTTTCTTGAAATAGAAACCCCTTAACACTGTTGAATTAGCAATACCCGTTCACAACACCCAATTTTTCAGAACAAAGGCCCATATAATATATATTCAGGTGAATCCCATTTTACTAGATTATTTTTGTGAATCTGTGGGAGAAGCTGAAGAGGGCATAAAGAGAGTACCATGCCTATCCAGCACAAGTGCACAGAGCAAGGAGAAAAGCCTGGAGAAGAAAGGATTTAACATCTTTGTAAACAAAGTTGCATTAAAGAGATGATTTCATTGCCTCCTATTTTTTTTCCTAACTGGAAACAGGCTAGATTAGAAATGTTATCAGCCCTATTGACAGATAAATCCAATGGACTGACTAGCCTGGAGTCTGTTCTCAGTAGCACCATCACCTTCATGCTCAGCCTTTGCAATGGAATGCGGAGCTGCCCTTCCCCATAGGACACCAGGGATTAAAATGTAGTTCAGACAATTTCAAACACACTGCTTTTTATCCAAAACACAGCAGCAGTGGGGCATGTGTGTTCCCCCTAAACCATAAAAGGCTAGTACAAAAGCCATGAGCCCTGAGTAGCTGTGGGGAGCTCAGCTCCATGGAGCTGGAAATGTGCACAAGTGCCTTCAGTTCTCTGGGCACACATAATTTCATTGTGTCCTCAGCTTGTTTTCTGTAAATATTCCATTGAACCACCAAGGCTTATATCTTCTGTAAAATACTGTTTAGCTGGCATAAGGACAGCAAAGTATAGCCTTGTGTTATATATATTTACTTGCACGAACTGTTTTCTTTTTTCCACTGGCTTAAGAAAGACTAGCCAATGCTCATTCACGCACTAGAAAAGACCCACTGATCCTTTGACAGGTACAGCAGAAGTTATTTTTCATTGTGGCATGAATAGTTTGTTTTGTTTTACAAAAAAGCACTTCACACCAAAGCAGAGCCAGGAATTATCATTCTTCCCATGCTTGTTCAGGTGCACTCTCTGAATTGGGCACACAGCCTCCGGTGAGCTCCTAATGGAGTGATGACACTAACACTGCAACAATAGAAGGGGCCTCCAGGGATGCTGGCTCTGGGAGGGCAGTCCAGGTAGGAATGTGCTTTTTAAGAGGGCTACAATTTAAAACTTTCTGTGAAGCTGACAACTCTTTATACTACCTCTATAGACTGCACAAATAAACGCAAGTACAGTAAGCCATATCAGACTGAGGGATTTAAATCTCAGTAACTTGTGTGGGAAGAGCTTGCAAGAAGTCAGTTTTCAGCACAATTCACCACAAGGTGTGTGCTGAGCCATCCAGTCCAAAATGCAGATCTTCAGCTCTTGTAGTGTATCACTGATTCTTTTGTTGTTTTCATCTATACATCTTTATAGCTATTTATTTATTGAAAAAGGGATCTGGACTCTACACACAAACTGTGTGTGTTTATGTGTGCATGTGTTTGAACAGGGTCAAGTACAGCCATGTGAAAGAAGGAGTCATGGAAAAACTGTTTATTGCGACGTGTGAATGAAAGAGCTGAAGTATAAATAGCTGTGTGAGTGGCAGGGGCAATGAAGCCTGGTTTCCTGCAGAGTTCATGCTGCAGGCTGAGATCCCGTGCGGATTCACTGGTGTCTGCAAATGGCGAGGATAACATTGCGCTGTGTGAGTGGGATCAATATGCTCTCTCTTCTATTCAGAAGCTTATTTTAACAAAACTTTCAGGAACTGGAAAGCTTGGAGAAGAAAACCTCTCTGATGTATTTATATGGCTGCTGCATTCAAATGTGTCTAGAAGGAGACCAGCAGCA
The DNA here is from genome assembly GCA_910950805.1 of Acrocephalus scirpaceus scirpaceus. Taxonomy (NCBI): domain Eukaryota; kingdom Metazoa; phylum Chordata; class Aves; order Passeriformes; family Sylviidae; genus Acrocephalus; species Acrocephalus scirpaceus. The sequence goes on from OU383778.1 coordinate 31,740,649, forward strand.
GCAATACCACATATATCTCTTATGTTTAGGAAAGCAAAATAATTTAATATCACAAAATATGATAGTAATAATGAAAATGAAAGAGAATTCTCTAGTCTCTATGAGAGTATCTGAAACTACATTGTTCAGTGCTGACCCATATATTTTGGGGCTCATTTCTCGTTCACTGTTTCTGTTTGTATTGCTGTAGAGCCAGGGGCCCTGTGCAGCTCAAGCTGATTGTTGCAGTGAAATGCCTCTGAAAGGTCGGTTATTATTCATGTCTTCAGCCCATTCAGCAGCCTGTTTAACAAGGTACATCTAATTCAGTGTAACTGTGTGGCCCATTGACTTCTGTAGAGCCACCAAAATGCTTGAATTGCAGACTTGTTTCACTAACTTGTGGAACTGCAGCCTTAAATAAAAAGTACATGCCAGAAGTACATGGATTGTGTCCATTCCAGGTACAGGGACATTTGGAACGATTTCAGTTTTTTCGGCGAACATAAGGATTCATACTTCTAGGATCAATCTTTCCTCTGGAGATTTTTGCATTTGCAGAACCCCCCATAGGTGTGAAAGCACTGGAGAGAATTTGTCTACCACATATTTCTGCTATGGATTTTAGGCAGGTAGATTGAAGTTGCCATTTACTGGTGTGACCATGTTCAGGTAGTGTTTCCCAGGTCCTGGTTCTATGGGGGACATTTTGCCTAGTGTCAGCTACCAGAAACACCTAGTTTCAAAATAGTGCAGAAGACATCAGCATTTTCCTCTGCAGCTTCTACATTGCATTTCCACCAATAATTGAGGCTAGAGCACATATCATACCTTATGACAATTTGGTCTCCTCTGCTTTTAATTGTGGTCCCAACTCATTTAGCAGTAAGTACTGTGGGTTGTGTTGTTGTGTGTTGAGGCATCTTCCTGAGGAGTAGAGATAGCAAAAGGTAGGTGCAGGTGGGATTTGACGGTCCCTGGTGGGATTTCATCCAAAGTAAATATCTTTATTTCTTGCTGGAAAGGTGTGTAGGTAGGAGCTTTTTGCTCCATATACATCTGTCTAGTTCCTGCATTTTTCTCTCTCTTCTTCATATCCTTATTATCCTTAGTTACTGCAGAGAAGATAACTTTATTGATGTGGGTGAATACCATTGGAGTGGTGTGTTGAAAACATGATTTGAGAGGTAGTTGCTCACAGTAGTTTGTAGAAGAATTATTTGAAAGGTTAAAAAAAGGTTTATAACTAATCAGTACAGCTCAGCAGATCACTGAAGTGCTATTTTGTTTGTCTGAACTGATAGTCAGATGTCTGCAGCTAGCTTACACTTTCACAATGGTTAAGTGTTATGATTTGAAACGTGCAGCAGACCTTATTGCTGACAGGGTATGGCTGTTTGTGAGATAGTGTGAAAGCAGTGTCACAAGAGAGACTGCTTCAGAGCAATCCAGCATTTTGTTCTGTTGTGGCACCATTTTATGGAGCATTCATGAACTCCTGTCCTGGAATAGTCTGCATTCCCTGAGATCAAATGACAATGCAAGGTCTTCAGTCTGTGCCTGCTCTAAGACACAGAGCATTACTCATTGCTGGTTGTGCTGCACAGCCACCTTAATGCAAACTGTCCTGGGAACACAAAGCAGTGAGTGGTCTCCACAATTGCTGCCACTCAGCACATTGTAAAAATTAGATTGCTTCTGCTAGGATGTCAATGGAATTTAAATATCATCTCATAAAAGCCCAGAGGTGCCTTTTGAAAGAAAGGAACATGACGATTTTGCTTTTCTGGATCATCCCAAGCTTGGCTCTGTCTAAAATTAACAAGGCTTGTTTTTTTTTATATTACTTTTCTCTTGACAGCCCAGAGGAGGTATCCCATGGAATGGTATCAATATTCTTGTGCTCCTTTTATGTTTCACTTATCTTCTTAAAGTCAGTTATGTGGGTCACTGTATTTCTTTGTTTTAACTGCATTTTATAAATAGTCATAAGAGAAACTTCAGTGATGCTCTTTATATTGATCAAGAAGTGCAGTGTTCAATCAAGCAAGGCAAATTCTCCATGAGCATTATGAAGTTCTCACGTGCCTGTTCTCACTATGGCAGACCAGTAAATTTCTGGGCCACACTCAGGTGAGGGTGCTCAGGCGGTGTCAATTGTGTTAGCAGCTGTGTCACTCACAGAAGCTTCAAGGACAGATTTCATTTTGAGGGTTCATAGTTACAATGGGTCTCCAGAAACATTTTGAGGAGAGCAACTCTTTGCTCCAAAACAATATTTGGCACTCTGCCTGTGCTGCTTTACAGGGACAGATGAACAATGTTAGGGATGTGCTTATATTCCCAATGGCCATAAATCCCTGCAAAGAATATGTTGATAAAATTGAAAAACTGCAGATTTTATGGAATATTCATATGAATTATACATTTAATATACATACACACACAGAGAGAAAGAGATTAATATAATGTTCATTAACAGTTAACACTAATAAGCAAATAATGGAACATATATAAAGTAGACCTCTTGATTCTCTGAACATTCTTGCAAATATATGTTAACTTAGATATGTTTTAGAAGACTTCATTGGAGTAAAGTTCCTCCTGCACAAGGCCAAGTCTATTTTTAGGAGAAGAGTTGAAGAATTTCCTGCAGCTGAAAAGGTCCTGAATTTTTTGCAATACAAGTTTGAGGGCCTATGTGTGAGTTATTCAAAGGTGTATGGGTGATTTTGGATCACACATTCACTGAAAGTAACTGGGAATTTTGCTCCTAAAATGCTTTTGCACTTTTAAAAATTTTGCCATAAATCTAAATCTATATTTAAAATTAAGCTGTAGTGTATACTTTGTAAAACTGAGATTATGATGTCACACTTGTTTTCTCTTGATCCTATTTAATGAATATGTTCAAAGATGTCTTTTTAAATTACTGGTCTTAGAAGCTCATGCCGAAATCTGAAAATCAGCAAGTTATCTGTGGCTCAGTCACCACTAAAAAAGTGCATATGTCATAAGGTAATGGTTTTGATGATGGTATAGTCAATCCAAGACAACATCCATATGGAACAACTTCCATATCTCTTATCTGTAATAGAGAGTATGACAGAGTTCTGCAGAATTGCAGAAGTACAATTCATAAATCCAAAATCTTAAACCAGGGAAAAGTGTCCTTTTCACAGAGGACCATAATCAGCCACATGATGTAATAGTGGTCAAGAACATAAGAGAACTCAAAAAGGGGTTAGGGCATTATGGAAGAGGGGATTATTTGTTACTGGTATATACACTGGACCATCTAGAAACTGGTGCCCAGTAAGATCCAGAGCTATGGTTTGTTGGAAGCCATGAAAAGAAATGATGGATAGGACTAACTTACTCAAATAAGCTCTTAATACTTCTCTCACTCTATGATTATCAAAATGCAGAGATTAGATGCAGTATGGTAGTCCTTATGTGAATGCTTATTGTTCCATAGATATTAAAGTGTAACAGAAGTGGATAAATGCAAACATACACTTCTGATTCATAAATACTGAGAAAGACAAAGGTTGTTTAGGATTCTGGTATTATCAATTTCCTTGAGAGCAGAAATGTCGCAAAAGTCTTCTTCAGGATCTCTTGGTCCATGGGAAGAGTAGGCATTAACATGACATTTCTGTGAAAAGTGTGTTCCTAAGGTTCACTGTAGTGACTGCATTGTCCCAAGCTCATCATGACTCAAAGGAAATTTATTCTTCTTTCTGTCAAGTTATGCTTGTCAAGTTGAATTGTCCTTCTGCTGACAGCTCTAGAGCCTCCATAATAAAATGAGGGTTTCCTGAAGCTAAAGACTATTTTTTATTTAGTTCTTTAGCCAGTCTTCCCAGCAGCTGTGTTTCTTGAGCAGCTGCCATGTTATGGGAGAGGCATCTTTTTGTTACATTAATGGTACTTCAGTTATCACTACAACATTTTGGGTGCAAGGAAAAAATATTAGATTTTCAATGCAATGCATAAGCTTTATTTATATCATTACCATTAAGGAATAATACCTGTAGGAGTCCTCACCCAGGAGTTGGGACACAATAGTCACCTTTCTGATCCTGTTGGTAACTTCTGAAACAAATTACCTGAAACAAATTTCATGTAGTGACTGAAATTAGGAAGAAACTCAGTCTTTCAATCCTGGTGAAATGAAGAAACTTGAAGCTGGAAGTTTCCAAGTGGAGAATGCTGTCACTTTCAAAACTTCCTAGATGAGTTGGAACTGTCTTCTGTCCAAGGACCGTGATGTTTGCTGATTGTAATTCCCTTTTGTCCCAGAGATTTTAGATACCTTTCTCCATCTCAACAGCTCATCCTCTTTGTAGAGGCATTGGAATTCCATTATTGAGGCACTACAATCACATTTTGCCATACTTGAGTTTCTTAATGGGTGTGCATTTTATTCATTAAGGGCATCTGTTCAGTACATTTGAGACAAATCTGGAAACTATTGTACATTACACTTACATAGGCAATGTTTAAAGAATATGTTTTTGAGAAATGTCTATTTTGAATGAAGTCCAGCCATCATAGAGCATTACAACCAATTTTTAATCGGGTATGTCTTTCACCCCCTTGAATACCCCATCTGCCACACAAACTGACTTAATTTGCATGTGAGCTCTCTAACTTTAACTGAATTAATGCTATTTTGTGTTGTTATGAAAGGAAGGCCTCTTTGGTAGTCATTTGTGCAATTGCTGAATTTTTCAGCTCCTCCTGCATATAAGCGATACTTTAGTACTTACGTAATCTACACTACAGTGGTTTTCATTGACAAGATGGAAATAATATGAGATATTAGCTTTTCTCCTTGGTTTGAGAAATTAAGGCAAGTTTTTTTTTTTTCCACTAGACTCTATAATTGATTTATGTATTCCTATTTCTTTATATCCAGGCACAGAGCTTATGAATGGATATACAGAAGGGTAGGTGCACTCTGCATGTTTCTCCTTCCAGGCAAAAGATTTCCTTCCGACCTCTCAGACATACCCAAACAGAGTTTAAATGTTGCCTGTGGAGTACATCTGCATGGAACTTTAGGTGCGTAATCTGCCTGGCATTTGGTCATCTTAAGTTTTAAAACACTTGGCTCTTAATGTTTTGGCTCAGAAGGAGGGATTTTGATCCTTACACATTTTATAACAGGACTTCAAATACGGTCTAGGGAAAATTAAAATGTTACCCATATATGGAAGAAAGTTGTCAGTCTCGAAGCATGTTCTAGATGGCTGCTTTGCAATGTCCAGGGAAAAGAGCTGGGAGTAGCTTGTTTTATAGCTAAAATGAAAAATGTGGGGTTTTTCTAATATGAACAGCCCACTGAAAACATAGCCAAATATTCTTTCTGATAATATTACTTTTCAGTTTATTTCCAGCTGCCTAACACCAGGCATTTAGACAATGATGTCTGTCTTGCAGGAAAATAGTTGAATGGATCAAACTTAAATTGAGAATGTTCAGCAGCAAAGAGGTAGCAGAATTTAATGTTGCCTGTAATGCATTTTTATTATCTCAAATATACCAAGTCAGAAAAAACCTCCCCCCCCCCCCCAGGTTTTTTTAATATTTTCTTGTAGAAAGAATTTTCTCTTGTTTAACCTAATTTACAGCAATAATTAAAATGTGATCTCTTCTGCTTCTGCAGATATGGACTTAGTGGAGACCAAACCATAAGTGACTTGATGGACTATCTGGGTCAACCTGTCATAGAAAGGTCCTTTTGAATTAGAGTGTTAACACAAACATTTTGAAATGTTAACCTGAATTATGTGTAGGAAGGAACAGCCTGGCTGAATGTTTGAACATATTTGAATACATCAGCTTCAGATAATGCATATTGTGTCATACTACCTATATGAACAGCAAGCCATTTCCCCCCTGCCCCTATTACTGCTATTAGGTGGTTTATCACATTTTACTTGTGCATCAAGTAATACTTTGTTGACTTATTTCTGTTCTAAGAATAAGCAAAATTCATCCTGTGATTCAGATCTCCCAGCTGTATAAAGATTGTTGGATGACTTTATTCACAGAAATTGTTGAATATAATTAGATTTCATGCTACAAAATGTATACTCTCTATAGCTGAACTTTGAATCAGAAGCAAACTTTACCAAATTTGCACTTAAAATAATGCTTTCTTTTAAACAGAAATCTTAATTCACCAGACCAATACAAGCAATAAATGACACTGATTAGAAGAAAAGATTAGCAACAGTATAGTTTAGTTGTGGAACAAATCAAAGTTTTTATCCTTATAGCAGTTTAAATAACACAGACTAGGAGTACTGCTTTTCAATCTGTTTGTTGATTTTAGTGTTTGTACTGTGCCCATCAGAACAGTATAAAAAGTGTCTCCAGGGTACGTAAGTGCCTAAAAGCATTTAAGATCCAAACTCAGGAAATGAAAGACCAAAATCCCCCACTGTGACAGAGCCACTTATTTCGGTATGATTTTCTCCAGAAACCTGCAATGTGAATAATAAGCCTATGAAAATCAAGGTATTGACACTTCTCAAATATGCTGCAGAATTTATTTTATCTTTTTAAAAGGACCAGTGTGGTCTGACTGTCCTCTGGACCTGGCAGCCTGATGGAGGCAAGGCCAGGGCTCACACAGGGCAGTAGAGGAGGCACCATCCAAAAAGCAATTTTGATCAATGAGGTGAATTCCTGTGCTAACATTTACCTTTTCACTCCATCTCTCCTAGAAGACTGGCTAATCCTCCATATTCTTAAAACTGAAGTATTTATCATAGAAATCAGGTGTAATATTTTCAAGGTGAGAGGCAATGATTTCATGTGCCTGTTACTTTGAATGTGCATTCAGCCAATAACAAAGATACACTATTCATCATATGAAAAAAAAATTCCTCCGTCTTCTTTCATTACAACCCATCATTAACAGCTTCCATCATCTAGCATTAGTTGTTAGTGAGTGATCAACACTTACTACTGTCTGTTATAATATTTACTTAGTGATGGTAAACATCAAGTTTCATAAATTTTATTCAGTTGCATCTTGGATGAATCTGGCACAAAATACTGCAACAAACAAAATCTGGGCTTTCATAAGTTGTAGATGTTACATCCAAAACTTCTCATTATACCTGGCAGTAGCTTGGCATAACATAACGGCTTTATTGTAGATGGCTTTATTGTAGAATTAGGTAAGCTCAGAAATAGTTTGTGGAGGGATGATTTAGAGCTGCTGTCTGAGTAAGATCAGAAAATATGTGAATCCCTTACAGAGTGGGAAAAACCAAAAAAAAAACCCAAACCAAAACACAGGTTTTTTTTAAGATCAAACTAAAAAGAAAATAAAAAATATATGTATAAGTATTAACCCCCCAACAATAAACCATAAATCCTTTGAAATTATCTGCTCTTGAGTTATGTTTACTTGTTCTTTTTGTCATGATTCAAGGAATTCAATGAATGTGAACATTTTTTTTGGAATACTAGTTTGTTATTAAAAACTACTTCTCATGATGAGACACCTCAAATAATTTTCATATCATACTTTTTCTAAAAGTATTACCACATACTTCACTCTTAGCGCTTGCTCTTAAAGAAAATATTTATATAGACACCGCAATATAATCTCCTGATTGTATGTCATGTTTCATGTGAAGAAACTCTTTTGTTAAAGTCTTCAACATTTTTGGGGATGCCTTATTTTATTGCTTTTCTCTGGACATTTTATTGCTGACCATGCTGTTAGAGTTTAGCCAGTTGATCTCACTATGCTGGGCACTCAAACACGAGGTGCTTGCAGTACACAAGCAACAGGAGAATACAGGCATGTGTTTATTTAAAAATGCAGACACATCATATCAGGAAGTCGCACACTCCAAAGTGCTTAATGACTGTATACACTGGAACATCACAGTATGATTTATCACTGCAGTATGATTCAATGAATTACTTAATGACTTAGAGGCAAGGGCTGTAGCCCTGAATCAAAAAACTGTAACTTAATTAATGGAAATTTTCTCTGTCTGGGATCACAGCACTTTTACCTATGAAAATGAGAAAGAAAAATATTTAGTAGGTTTCAACCTTTGTATTCAGAAAAGAGTAGAAACAAAACCTATTTTCCTTTAATAAACCTTCAGCAAGAAAAACGAATCAGCTAGAAAAAGGTGTCCAGTCATTAACTAGAGGGAAAGAACAGATTAATGCACTTAGGACGGTAAACTTAATTCATTTCACTCTAATTGGACTGTGTTATATACAACTCTTTTCAAAGAAAACTAATATTTAAGTCCAAAGTTTTCTCTTATAAAAATTATTTTTGTGAAGAAATTATTAAAAGGTAGAGCATACTTTTACACATTTCCTCAAAAAAAAAAAAAAAAAAAAGTAATAAAGATAAAAATGCAGTAAAATTCCACCAAAGTAGTCTCGTTAACAGAGCAACATTTCCCTCTAGTGGTCACCCACAAGCAGTCAAGTTTTTCCAAGTTTCGCAGAACTGGGATGCGCAGCCAGCTTTCCCAGAGACCTGCGGGCAGCCCTGCTCGGCCGCTTTGCAGCCCCAGGAGCCGCGGCTCGGGCTGCGGGCAGGACACTTCCCTGGGCAGGGGCAGCTCGGGGGGACAGGGCCATGGGCAGAGGGACAGGTGCAAACTGCACAGGAACAGAAGCCCCTTCTGCCATAACTGCTGCATATATCTGGTCTCTATTTTTCATTATATATATGTGTATACCTCCATAATCAAAGTCATACTTCTTCTTTTTCCATGTTGTTCAAGCCGTTGAAGAGAAAATATTCTGCTTTGAAACATTTTTTAACAGACCAGAAGGGGCAGAGAAGGACATAACCAAGTTGTAAGAGGCACTCAGGAACATGAGGAAGCTGAATACCAGGACAGCCACCTGGAAGTCACAGGTCACGCAATGAAGCCATCTCAGCCCGGCACAGCCATGGTGGAAATAGCAGCAAGTTCTAATTGTGATGAGCCCATATGGAACGTTTTAGAGGTGTTAAGTTCCTAATTAGATACTTGGGCCTCAGCATGCTGTGTTGTACAGATGTACTGCTGCTCAGAGCAAAATTGGAGCTAGGTAATGTGGGCGGTCATGATAAAAAGTGGAATTGATTGAAAACATTTACAAATACCAGACAGCCAGGTCAAAGAGGGGCTGTGCCAAAGTAGGGAGGTTTCTTGTGTCCTTTTAACTTATTTCTCTCCAGTTCTCCATTTTATTTAGAAGACTGTTGCACTTCTGAATCTTGGGCCCTATGCAGTGTTCAGAATGCTGAGTTTCATTCAGCTCTGAATTTTAGGCTGGGAAGATTTCGATTGAAAATAAGATGTGCTAATTTCTGAGATTTTTTTTGTTCATGAAGTATGAAATGGTTGGAGAGAGGGTGGAAGAATGTTCATGTTAACAAAGACACAGATAAATGTTCACACATTCCTGTTCTGATGGGGAAAGGAAGAGCAGTGGAGAGATTAAAGGAGTAGAGGAACACAGAGGAGGAGGAAGGAGATGAAAGGAGCCCATAGATGATGATAGAAAAAAGAGAGAAATGTCTCAAGCTCGGATTTCTTCAACTTTGTAATGAATCTACAATATTTGGAAAATGTGCTATGCCAGAGTTTTAGTGAAGCTTTTCAGACCCTCCAAAACTGATACACAGACACATTCCAGCTAATAAAATACATTCAGCAGTAGTGAGCAAAGGCTGAGTGGCTGTAACATGACATGAGGAAAGAAGAAATTGCAAATACATTTTATCAGACATAGTTCTACAAATATTTTTTTCAGGCTTTTGGCTAGTTATGAATTAATAATTAGGCAAGTGTGAATAAGTTAGACTACAATCTGTCCCCTTGTTGTAGACCTTGGCACTGGAAATAGTATGTCGGATCATTAAGAGAAGTTAAGCAATATCTAACTAAACTGAATCCTTCCTGGGAATGAACAAGCAACATTGCTTGAAAAATTTAAAATTAAACATGATGATATAAACAAATTATTTCTTAAATATCTACAGTTCTCAGATAGTTAAATCTAATTCACAAAAGCTGTCTCCAAATCCTGTAGGGAAGTTGGTTTAGCCAATTCTAGAGCTAAGCTGGGTGGGGTCTCGGTGAAGTTCACCAGTGAATCTACCAATCACTAGGTTTTGGGTGTATTTTGTGTATACGATTGGTCATAGGAGAGACCAGATAAACGTATAATTTTCTTTCTCAGTGATGCATGCTGACATTTTTATACACTTTCTCTTAGACACTGTAATTAAAAACTACCCTGTGTTAAAGACTACTATATACTTGTTTCATAGACCATTGCCTAATCTGAGGATCCTAAACTGTCTTTTCTCCATCTATTCCACTTACTCAAATATAAGATACCATAAATGTGTCATCTTCCATTCAGTCAGAACTTATAGCACTTAGAACCACATGTGCTTTTTGAACCACATTTTTGAACAGTATTATGATGGGGCTGAGGTTATGAGATTAACTGCTCATCGTCTGATCAGCACCAGAATATGCCTGGTCTGCTCTCTCTAAGTACTGGGAAATCTACTGTAGTTTTGAAGGGTTAATCATCGTAGCCTGCAGTCCCTAAAGCAAAGATATGGCCTGTAGACAGTGTCTGTGGTCTGAGTTCCTCTCCTCTCCTCTCCTCTCCTCTCCTCTCCTCTCCTCTCCTCTCCTCTCCTCTCCTCTCCTCTCCTCTCCTCTCCTCTCCTCTCCTCTCCTCTCCTCTCCTCTCCTCTCCTCTCCTCTCCTCTCCTCTCCTCTCCTCTCCTCTCCTCTCCTCTCCTCTCCTCTCCTCTCCTCTCCTCTCCTCTCCTCTCCTCTCCTCTCCTCTCCTCTCCTCTCCTCTCCTCTCCTCTCCTCTCCTCTCCTCTCCTCTCCTCTCCTCTCCTCTCCTCTCCTCTCCTCTCCTCTCCTCTCCCTCTCTTCTTTTTCTTTCTTTTTGGCATTTCAATCTTTTGAAGACCCATGAGTCATTAAGTGTTCACAGTTTGTCTTCAAAATTCAAGCTTGTTTAATAGAATATAGCACTTATTTTGTTTGCAAATAATGAGGATTATACTGACTGCTCAGTCTAAGATGACTATTTTGAGTGCATTCCATATAAATGTGAATGTTTCTATCCCTGTGAAGATAATGACTTGAAGAAGCTTATGTGCTTATCATTTACAAGAGTTTAAAACCCAGAAAAAAACCCTGAAACCTTTCCAGATTTTTCTTTCCTTTGATAATCAATTTAATTTTTTCAGATTCACCATGTTGATTCCTGCCATGTAAGTAAGTTGCTCTTCAAGAGCTTTGTTCCCTTTAGATCTGCAAGACAAAGATGACACCGTGTATATCTAATGCTGGAAAAACACAGTGAAAGAATGCAGAAATGAGTGACCATCTGGCTGCTTGTCCACTTGAGCACAGGCTATAGGGGTCACTGAGACCCCTCAGAGTGCTATTGATACTGGACCCTGACAGGAAACACTTCAGCTGGTCCCCACAGGACAGAGGTGAATACACTCAGAGGTGTGTTACATCTTCAAACGCTGGAGTTGGTGACAAACCAAAAGAAACTTCTAGCTGCTTCCAAATCCTCTTCCTCCTGGTAACAGCCTAAATGGTTCCTGTCCCCTCCTGATAATCTGTGGCTTGGGGAAATGAATATCTGTCAGAGGCTTTCTTGCCTCGCTAACATCCCCTGTATGAAGGACAAGTTAAAGTACAAACTGGGGGAATACATTTTTAAAAATATTGAAGTAAAGATGAAGGACAAAACAGTTACCCTGAGGACTGAGAAAATGCATTTGTAATTCCACCACTCTTTGACCTCTGATTCCTTAGATTAGTTTGAGTGGTAGGGAAGCAATTACTGAAATAAGAGAATGGGAGATGCTACCCAAAAGAATGCAAAGGTTTCCCAAAGGTTTTCCCAGATCTATATTGTCACATCTGTGAACTCAGATAGACCTCACATAGGAGGTCAATTACCCACACAGTGCCAATAAATGCCCTGAGGTATTGGTACCCAGACTGCCACATATGGTCTGTAAGTAATGCACATATTCATAAAACCACAAATAAAATACTCTACACACATAATAATTTAAAGAGACAAAGAAGCCAAAGCAAGAGACTGTTGCTGAGTAGTTGGTTTGGTTTTGATTTTAGTGTTAGTCCCTCCAAAAGGCAAAGTCCTTATGAGTGCCATTGCTCCTTATGGACATCTTCTGTCCCTGCCTGCCTCAAAATCCCTTCTCCTTTCCTTTTTCCTCCTTTCTGATTCTACACTATTTTCATACCTTTTTCTTATAAATACCTACAATCTATATAGGTGAATAAAATTGTATGTATATACCTCTACTGTTCAAAGATTACTGTGAAAATTTAAAAACATATCAAGTTCTTGAAGCAAAGATATTTCATAAGTATAATTCTTATCATTTTAACTAGATCATCTTGTCTAGATGTGGTGCTTACGGACATAGTTTAGTGGTGGAGTTGGCAGTGTCCAGTTAATTGTTGGACCTGATGACTATGAAGGTCTTTTCCAACCTAAATGGTTCTATAACTACAGATTGGGATCATTAAAGAAGGAAGAAAGTTAGGTCAAATCCTCTGAAATGTGACGGGATTTTGAACTTGCTTTGTGCCTCCTTAGCTGAAACCCAAAGCCTTTCCACCAGTGAACAAAACAGAAAATCTGTCATGATACAACAGTGCTGTCACAGAGAAGGGCCTTGGCTTAGAATAATCTTGAAGAAAATGGAGTTTTAAGTGTTGCTGAGTTGGTGCAGTGGGCTAACAAATCCCAGACTGAGACCAGTGGTGCTCCACAGAAGACTGCACGGACTGGAGGAATCCAGTCACCTCCTGCCTGTGAAGTGGTCAGGGAGCTCCTTTATAGGTGGTTTGTGCCTTGTGGCACTCAGCTGCCTGATGGCTTTAGTCTGTGTCAGATAAGAGCAGGCAGCTTTAAAAAATTTGATCTTGAAAAGAAAGAAAAGTAAGGCAGCAAAGGATATTACTCTAAAATGAAGCAACAATATAATCCTTATTTTTCATGATACAGTAATTAGCCAGCAGAAAAAGTAGGGGCAGCAAAAAGAGCCTGGATAAATTAAAATGTCTGACACAAAAGTATGCTACAGCTACATTGGAGAGTAGCTTGGAATAACAGTAAAAGAACAAGAGAAGGAAAAATTTAGACTGCATAGTAGAAGAAACATTCTTCTTTCCAAGATATTTAGCTGCGGAAGTTGTCTACATAAAAAAAAAAAAGAAAACCATTGCAAATTATGCAGATATTTTTAAAATGTTAGGGGGAAAAGTATCTGGGCTAGGAGTTAAGGTAAATGTCAAAATATTTTTTCACTTTATACAAGGAAGTATCTGATCTTTAAATTTAGTTTTGATATGAAAATTGATGTCTACCAAGTATTTTGAGATATTTGTATAATTCTTACACTTAAGTCATTGAGGCTTCATTAGTGTGAAAGGAAAAAAAAGGGTTTTTTTTTCTTCTGTTCTAAGTGTTAATGCCATTTTCAAAAGCATTATATGCTAAGGTCGTATGAATGCTCTAAACAATTTTCTGCTGTAAATTTTTGTATGGGCTTAGATTTAAAATAAAATTCTAATACTGTTATTACAAGAAGCAACTTTTCATCCATAAACAAACATATTACAAATTTTATCTTTACCTATATCTCTAAGTCCTAAACATGCAAAACATTAGTTCTGCATACAAAATATATAGGTGCAGATATGGCTGCAATTTTAAAAAATTTATTGTCCATGTAAATGCACAGTTATTACAGTAAATCACATAGTGTTCAGTCTTACAGAATGGCTGGAGCCTCTCTTCCCGGCCATTCAGCATAAAACAAAGTGTCTGTAAGTTAATATGCATGATAAACTAGAATAGAAGCTGAACACATGCATTAGAGTTATCTTGTTTGACTTTTAAAAAAAATGAAATGAAAAGGAGTGCAGTAGAAGAACAATGTTGTTTCTGTGATAAGTTATATCCTGCTCAGGTTGCTGCATGTCACTAAGAATACCATAGACAGCTTAGTGGTTTGTTGAGACAAACTTCTCTGGCAAAGGTGATCTTATATTCCAATCACCTCTTGTTAAAAAGACATAAAAAGAAGATTAGCATACAGCCAGCAGGGCTCGTGCAGTGGATTCTCTTGGCTCATCTTGAAGTGCTCCAGTGAGGTCTGGCTTGTTTTTTACTGTTAAGGATCATTTCTTTTGCCACTCATGGAAGTCTCAATGATTTAAAAATAATAATAGCACAAATAGAACACATGACCTCTAACCCATTCCTCTTTGATTAAGTCTCATTTTATAACAAAACTATGACTAATGTCTCTTCCTTTGCCTTCAATAAACTATCATATAATCTGTCTATTATTCTTAATATCCTCTTGCCCCAATAAGACATTTGTGTTTTGTTTGGATTCCCCTGAATGGGGTGAATATTATATCTATAACCTACTGGAAAGCATTTCTTCTTAGACATATTGGCAGGGCTAATTTTGTTTTTACAGGTGTTTGTACTTGGAAAGGGGTTAGCCACAGTCTTGAAGGCTCTACCGCACTGGTACATCACAGGGGCACAGTGTGCTGTGGGTCCTTGAGCTGTTAACGGGAGGCATGGAGGGAAGGTTAAATTAATCATTTATGCTTTATTTATACTTTCTCTTACTTGTGGAGTCGGACAAGCGGATGCCAGTTTTCCTCAGCTAAGGACTGTCTGTATGACATGATGTTTGATATCTGGCAAAGCATAATTTATGTGATTTATACTGTAGATTAAAAAAGAAAGAAATACATAGGAATTGCTGCAGTTCTGCAGTTTTGTCTGTCAGCTGGACAAGCTAAATAAATCCCCTTAGCTTGTCTTAAGAAATTTTGCTTTGATTCAAATATATGTATCATCTTAATACTTTTTCTTTCTTATCTTTGCTAAGCTTTCTCTTTTCATTTTACTATGAAAATTTGGTCATGACTCAGTTTAGTAGATTTCTTGTGACCTGAGGGAGACTTTTCTGGAGTGACTGTTGCTAAAATTGATTGAAGATAAAAAAAAGTAGACAAAAATTAACTTACCCCCATCCCCTCCTTTTATTTTAACATGCAATTCCAAAATTTAAATTAACATAATTTAAAGAATATGTACCTATTCAGGAAAAAAAAAAGTCCCATGAACTTATAAAAATATGGTTACATTCCATCAAAAGAAATAGGCTTAGTGTATTGAATTGGATTTAAACATAAGGCTAAGTGCCTGCAGCATGGTTCTAGGCTATTTCCTCCTGAAAACCCTGTACTCAACTTAACTAAGCACCAAACTTGTCATGCAGAAGGGATTCATGAAACCCTCCTGGACAGACAAGCTATCAGTCAAATGTACTGCAACTGCACAGAACACAGTCATTAGAAGCAGAAGGAGACCAGAAACAAGCAGAGGAATCAATACGCTCATCCACAACATCAAGTTCAAAAAAGATATTTGCATCTCTCCTGTTAATGTTTTTTCTCACCAGTGTCTCTTTAGCAGGGAATTTCCAATGACTTGTTTTGTCTTTTACTGACCACAGTACAATCAGCCATGGGCAGGTACCAGGCAGGGTGAGCCTGGCCATGGAAGATGACAACCCTGTGCCAGAGATGCCTTTTCTGATCTCACAGAAGCACAAACCACAGCCCTGCAGTGGAACAGCACTGCTAAACCAGGGATGTTAATGCCAGCAGTACTAAGCATCACTCCTAAAACAGATCTACAAGTGAATGTGGATCCTGTTTTTGCTTGGCAGTGTTTTGAATAAGGCAGAAAGGAGAGAGTTTGTTAGTAAAATCATTGCTGTGGCAGAAATATAGTTTGTTATCATAACTTAATTCTTTCTTGAGGGGATTGGTGCTTTCCTTTGGTACACCTATTGCCTACCACAAGTATCCAATCTGACAAGTCATTAGATTTGCATATCAATTCCCTTATTCTTTGGCATGATACAACAGTAGAAAATATTTATTTCTGCCTAGTGATTGCATATTAGATCACAAACTATATTTGCTTTTATGACTATAGTTTGAAGCTAGAACTGGTTCGTTGCATGAATTCAGGAGCCAGTAAATGCTGAAGTAGTCATATATATACTAGTGTGACTTACTTGTACAAATGTTATAAGGCCTTAAAGGGCATTTGAGGAGATGCAATTCCATCACGCACCACCAAATACATGTGTTCTACATGACATTGCAAAGAAAAATTAATTAATGATTTAAGTTTGCCAGCAAGGACATTTTCTTATAGATGCTGAATCAAAATTATGGAATAGTATTTCAAGTAAAATAATATTTCAAGGTAAATAATATACCAGGTTTTCAGACATAAAATTGAGTATAGTTGAGGAATGAAGAAAGTCTTCTACTGTGTCTTTTCACTTTGGCTTGGTCAACAAAGTTCAATTTTAGGCCATTAAACACAATGACCTGATATGTATTACCCAAGAACATGCTGAATTTGAGGAACACAGGTGGGAAAAAAGAATTTGTACTTGTAATCACATTTATTACTCTCTTTCTTTATTTCTCTGTTCCTAGCCATGTGTAGGAGCAGCATACTGCAAAGTGTGTTTCGAAATGGCTGCACCCATGCTCTTTAACCCCAAAGCACATTTTTCCTAGATGAGAAAACCAATTTTTAATGTTCTAGTTCAATTTCCTTTCAACATATATAAGTTTAACCTCTCTCAAAATGTCCAAATTTATAGCAACTACAGTTACAGTTTTTCTACATAACTCCCTGCCTGCAGGTTTCTACTGCTGATATACAGCAGCTAAAGGATAAGGCTACCTAGTGTTTCCTTAAAGAAGTTATACAGGGAACAAGAAATCTCTGTCCCACTTAAAGTTGTTTCATCCTCATACTTGGTGATTTTTCCTTGTTAATCTGAAATGCAGTCTCAGGATTCCACTGGTTTTGGTGAAATTGGTGCAACTGTTGTGTATATCTCCACTACAATCAACTTGCTCATGCCCTACAAGAGCCATAGATACTTTAAAAGCAAATAAACACGGGGATCAGGAACCCAAAACTCCAGTAACATCTGCAACACACATGCAGCCTTATTTTTATACATCTCTTTTGATCCTACTTCCTGGATGCTCATCTGCAACACCATTCCCATTCCTCTGCTGTCACTGGGTGGTCAGACACAGATCCTGAATGGGTTAACACTTTGGCATCTAACCCACACTTGTAAAGTGCTCATCTCCAACTTTGTACTGCAGTACAAATCATCAGCCCTGTGTTCTTGAACAACATTTGGGTTTGGTTTTTATCCTGCATAACCTAACAAAGTAACAAAGAAACAGCCAGGTAAGAATGGTGTTCTGTTTGTAAAATCAAGCTCTTCAATATGATTATTCAAGAAGCTTTGACTGTGCTCTGGTGTGTGTCAGTCCCTCCTAGAGAATGTGGAAGGATCTTCTGGAGAAGCAGTCTGTGGTCATGTGTTGATATACCACAGGGTAACTGTGAGCTGTTATTTCCTGACTTTCAAGTAGCACTTGATTCTTCTAAGCTAAATTTTTTGCACCTTCTAACACAGGTTTCAGCTTGGTGGGCAATTTTTGGTGTGTTTTCTGGTATTTTTTGTTTATTTGTTTGTTTTGTTGGGGTTTTTTTTCCCTTTAATTTCCTAGGTTTCTGGTGTTTGAGACTTTTTTTAAAGAGGAAAACATAGAGCTAAAATTATGATATGACCTTCAGCTACAACACAGATTTATGTCATTTGCACTTACAAGGCATATTGGCACATCAGCTTGCAACACATGGTCCTTATGCTTAGAGTGGAAATCATGTGTTGGGGGTTTGCACAGTTTGAGAGTGGCTGAAAATGGGATAGTTATGCTTTATTTTCTCTCCTGAAAATTCAAAATAAAAGTAGGAAAATTGATTTTTTTAAAAAAAAATCTTTCATTGCACACAGGATTAGAATGAATTTTGTCTGGTAAAGAGAAGACAAACTAGTCTAAGTTTAATCTCTAAGTTTAATTTCTGGCAAATAGGAAGAAGGAAAGGTGATGGCACGTCTTGAAAAACATTGGCAAGTAACAGGCAAGTGAAAAGGTCTGGTCTTTATAATAATCAATGATGTGAATTATGCTCTTGAAATCTACTTTGAAATTCTACGTGTTGAAATTATGCACAGGGAAACTCCTACATCCAAATGACAAGAAATGAGAGGGAACTATGTAAATGAGATAGCCAAATATCCTATTAAAAACCTTAAAAAAATAATCATGTTTTCCTACAAAATTCTCCTGGGAGCTCTGAGCAAATCACAAAGGAGCAAAGAGGATTATAGTCTAGAAATATGAAGCAGCTGCCTAAGATTTTCAGTCTTCCTTTGATGCCATGAGTTGAATAATAGCAATAGAGCATCCCCTGTATAACTAGAGATGAAAGTATTCCTGTTTGTCCCACTGAAGAATTAGTATTTTACCCACTGTCTGGTTGTATTATGAATGTTTATTTTAGTGCCAGTGATATGTTTGACCCTGCATTAGACACAAGAGTAAAAGACAAAACCTACTTAATTTGCATTTTAAAAATATACTTTTAGGTCTGTGAAAAACAGAGATGAAGGGATATTATAGAGTAAGGAATTATTTGAAGCTGCAACTAAATCTCTCGGTCTCTTTAGAAAATAAGTTGTTCAGATAAGTCTGAACATAAGTGTCTTATAAGATCATTTCTTGTTGAGCTACATGATGTAGTTCACTTCTTGCTATATCCAGTGGTCTCACATGAAATGCGAAGCATAACAGCCCTATAGTGTAACTGCTCTGCTGTATAACACATTGTTCACAATGTCCCAGAATACTTCTTTCAAAAACAACACTCGGCTTGGGGGGTATATCAAATCAGAAATTAATTTAGTGCCCTCTCAAAATTTTAATAATATCTGCTGCCCTCACCTCCGGCTACTCCGCTGGGGATGGTGGAATAACGCCGGATCTGCGCTCTCCGGAGTTAAAGCCTCCTATTGTCACAGTGAAAGTTATATACCCAGTGTGACTTTGCAGTACTTATAAAAGCCCATAAGCTGGCCAAAACAAACCCACTAGATGTGAATCAGCATTTCAATGTGGAAGAATTATGATTCATTATATTTAAGGCCAAGATATAAAAAAAATTCCTTGGCCAGAAATGTAGTTAAGAAATTGTCAGCATATCCGTTAGGAGGTCCTTAGTAATAAGTGGATGTTAAACTCTTCAGCAAAAGAGTAAGCAGGTACTTGTGGATCATCACTGTTTTTACAGCTCCAGCAAAACTTATCAACCACTTTTCCTTTCAAAAAATGAGTAATCTTGTCCTTTATTAAGCAGGAGCAGGAAAATCACGACATAAAAACAATAAACTCTGATTTTTTTGCCTGCAGTGAAGTTGCTCACAAATATGGTGTTATGCCAATTAAAAATAAATTGTTTCTCTTTGAGTGCCTGAAAACTGAAACATCTTTATCCTAAGGAATGCTTTAAAATCTCTGAAATCAGCTAACTGTAGCAGAAACTCATGCTGCTCCTCAATGCCATTAGAAATAACAGCTGAATTTCTATAAAATGTGCTGGTTTAAGCTCCTGTGATCCAGGAAGAAAATAAGTGTGAGAAGGAATAAGGACATGGTCCTAATGAGACATAGAAAATCTGTGGGTCACAGGGCACAAAGTCCCTCTGCTGCAGGGTGGAGTCCAGCTGTGGCAGGGAGCCACCTGTGAAAGGTCAGATACAGGCAGTGAAGTGAGATAAAAGAAGGGTGAAAGCTGCCAAATGGCCTCTGTGTCTATTCCTAGCAGAATGCTCTATATACGCCTGGGAAAGCAACCTGTGCCTCAGTCCTGTGGCTACACAGATACTTGGGTTGTGGAGGAGGTGGGATTTTGTTGCTCATGTGGTAGAGATGTGAGCTCTGTTGCAGAACTGTCAGTATGATAATGGCCAGAGAATCTCCCAGCCTCCAGCTCTCTCTGCTCAGCCCCCACTCACCCCGGACCAAGGGCATGAGCCATTTCTTGGAAAAATAGTAGGTGTCTGCCATTGCAGATTGGTGCCTTACAGCAGGATTGAAGGCAAAGGAGAATTACTTATGGGGAGTTATTTTGCCTTGGGTAGGACAAGGCAAAATAACTCCTTTTTCGGTCCAGGTTAAAAAATCTTTCAGCTACAGACCATTGGTCTGAATGAATAAAACAATGGAAGAAAACCAGTAAAATTGTTTTCTGAGTGGTCTCGGGGAAAACAGTGGGAAGGTGCTGGTGAGTGGAGCTTTTCAAGAATCAAAAGGACACTCAAAATCCCTAATTAACTTTAAAGTCAATAGCCTTGCTAGTACTACAGTTGCCTTCTGGAAAGAGAATTATCCAAACACATTGTCAGGTACTTGCCACAGATTTTTTTAGGGCACAGAAAGTTTAATGCAGGGACAGATGTGCTTCAGGAACTTTTTACATCAGGCACACCTTTAATTTATTAATGGAAATTAGTAGTTACTTTCTTGGAATAAGAAGCGTAATAAAGTCTGATTTCTGCCCTAATGGGCATAGTGGCCCTTAACAGCCTGGGCCAGGCTCAGTTTTTAATGCTCTTGAGCTGAGGATAAGCTTGAGCTCAGAGTTGCTGGGAGGTCTTGCAGGCACTGGAGAAAGAAACACAGAGAAACACTTTCTCTCCTCAGTCCCAGTTAGGGAAATGAAGACACAGTAAAATATATCCAAAGGACACCATAAATAATAATTTAAAAGGGGTATGAAAACTGAAACTGTCTTCCTCCTTCTTAGCTCCAGTAAGCAGTCATTTCCTATGCCGTCTTCCTTTTGAGATTAGATACTTTCATTATAAAATAATCTCATACTGTACTGAAGGTCAGTAGGGGGGGAAGATCTTAATCTTTCTCCTATAAATTTCCTAGCTGAGAGCTGTTCCAGTTTGAAATCAGTTTCCCACAGCATGGGGCTTAACTAGGAAGAGAGCAGAATATGTCCCATCTGAAACTAAGAAGCCCCTCTGGTGCTGTTAATCAGTAGCTATTTTTGCTGCATTATAAGCATTATATTTATTCACTCAGCTTTGAACATTAGGGATGAAAAATTCAATAAAAGATCTAAACAGTTTTGCTTTACAGTTATTTCATCATTTTTCATAGTCCTGCTGCCAATTGAAGGGTGTTACAGAGACCCCATCTCTGATCCTCCATGAAGCAGGAAAAAAGCTGAGCTTTTGGAAAACATTGTCTTACTTCTCTATGGAAAGCTTAGCTTTCCAATACTGTTTTGAAGTGTATTAGTATAACAGCTACACCATTTCAGTACATTTCCTGTTTCGGAATTTTTACCTAAAATTCCCCACTATATTCAAGGGGAATAATTTTGAAAAATTTTGTGGTAATCCTCAAAACATACTTGAGATCAGTCACAGTAAAAACATGTACCTGGTATGAGAGGAAAGCCTCAAGTAAGGCTGTAGCTCAGTAGGGCAGTATGTGTGCACCCACGGTCTAGATGAATGTGTTTGTTCTTAAATAGCTACTGCCAGTTACAGAAGCCCTGGATTGAAAGTGCCAGTCTCTAGGGCTATCAAATGCTTGTGATACATTATCAAATTAATGACACACAACTAATGATGATGGGAGAAATATGCTCCTGGTATTCCCACTGGGAAATTTCATGGGTTGCCAAGATCTGACAGATATAAATTGACTTTAATAAAAGTCACAACAGGAGAGCTGAGACCTTAATTACCAACATGCCAATACTCGCTTAGTTTGAAAGATTTTGGTTGGAATATAATTATTATTATTATTAATAGCTTTCCTAGATTTAAAAACAGAAAAAAGGAAGGGGAAGGCACTAAAATAGAAGGAGAGAAAACAGAAAAAGGAAGAGAGGTGAACATGTTTATGCTTTACATATTTTTTAAAATAAATGTCTGAAGGTGAAGATGACCTGTTGTGTGATGACTTTTTTATATTTTCATTTAGGTTTCTCCTGTCATCTGGTTGCCTGTTTTCAGTTTGTGTTCCCTGCAGAGGAAGACCAGGCTTTCTGAAGTGTTTGAAATGTCCTTGCCACAAGCCCAGTCCCAAAAACATGTTTCTCATGACTAGTGAGGTAGAGAACCTAAGAGACAAAATACCATAAGCAAGGATTTAAATAGCTTTTCAGTACTGCATCTGCAGTATGACAAATGCACCACAAATGACCCAAGGAAGGAACTTCCTTTACAGAGTTAGTTTTTCAACCTGCTGCAGTTATTTTTAAAATATCTGAATTGTAGAATCAGAGTCTCTGAGTTACACTAATTCTAAGGGTGGTACAGTGCTATGAAATCTGTCTCTGGCTGATAGCACCATTTTCCAAATGCTTGGGTGGTTTTTGTGGCCACAAAAAATCTTATCCTGGTGTGGACGTCTAGTATGGTGTGATCCTGCTTCTTCAATAATTTTTTTAGCTAATACAACCACTTAGAAACCACACTGAGATTTAAGGTTTTAAGTAAATTAATTCATTTTAGTATAAGTTGGTTTCAAAAGGGGTAACAGAACTATACCATATGTCTAGTGAGACTTGGGAAAATATTTATCGAGACAGAAGAGCTGGTGGTGACAGTCAGTCATCACTCTGAACAGCTTCCATGTCATAGTCATGAAAAATATGTATAAAATAGAACCATGAATATAGAAACTTTGATTAAATAGCACACTTCAGTTTTTTTTTTCATTTTGTCATTTGCACTCTACACATGTAATTACACAACAATATCATAATCAGTCAAAAGGCTTGTGTATGTAATTCATATTAACCATTTGTGATAACTATATCAATATGCTTGAAAGGATGGAAAGATGCTGCTGAAGGAATGTGGAGATATGAAATGGTGTGGACAAACACTAAAATTAGCATTCCTTAAAAAGGATGTTTGTTCTCTTGCAATTAATAATATTAACTCCATTTGTATTCACTAAGCTATCTCCGAACACCTCGGTAAAAATTTCCATTTAAAAAAACTTTAAATTGCCCGCTGCTTGTGTTGTAATACAATGACAGATTTTGGACATTTCTTTATGCCAAAAGTACAGACTTGTGCCTGGATTTTCCTTTTTCTAGCTGGAATTGTACCTTGCTGCACTATTGCATCTATGCTGACTTCTGGCAGTCATTTTCAACTGCTAATTCAAAGGTTCAAGCACATCTAGGAGTTTTCGCATTAGAGAGAATCTTTTTTCAAGACAGCTACAGAATTTTCTTGATGAAGAGAAAAGTAAATCTGTATGTCATCAACCCAGAATAGCAATTTAATGAATGGCTTTCCCCAGAGGCAAGGTGCACATGCTAAAAAATATACAAAGTACCAACCAACATAATTCAAGTCCCTTTGGGGATTCACAAAGTGTAAAGTGTAAAAGCAAAGCAAGGACCCTGCTTGTATAAAAAAACTGTCTTGAAATAAATACCAGTTTTTTAAAAAGGCTTATAAGAGAGGAGCTAATCTTTTCCTTTGTTTATACCTACACTATGTACCTCTGCACTCTCTCCTCACCACCCCTGGTTTTAGTCTGAGAGCAGTTCATACTTGTTATTGACAATGAGAGAGATACTCTTTTAGGCTTTTCTTCAGAGGAGCACTGAAAATCAGCCACTGATATGTTTATTTGAGAGCTGAGGCTAGAGCAGAGAAAATAAACATTGTCAATATGTTTGGTGTTAAGGTGAATGGCATCAGGTCCTCCCAGTTTGACTTGTAAAGTCTCACCAACTGTATTGCTGTGTGCTCGTGTTTTAGCAGGCCACAGACTGGCCTCTAAAAGGAAGGGAAAAGTACATGATGTTTGTACAGCTGAAAACAAGATGAAAAACCACAGGCCCTGTCTCACACTCCATTAGACCCTAAAGTCCATGGAGTACTGCACTCAACACATAAACACTCAGTTTGTGGAAAACTTTTTCAATGTGTGAAAGAAGGGAACAAAGCCTGGAGTCAGAACAATGAACATCTATGTATGCAGTGAGAAGCCAGTGCAAAATGCAATGGCAATGCTCAGTTAAACAAGCAGCTGATACATTAATAACTCCCAATAAGGTCTCTTGGGAATGTGTCTTGATATTCCAAGTGCACTGTGATGTGTGCTGTCTATAGATAATGTAGTTATTCTTTTCTTCTCAGTTTTTATGAGTGGAAATAAGATATAATGCCTCTGGTGTATGCTGGCAGAGACCTTGGCATAGGCAATAGGAGGTCCTGGTTTGCATGTCCTGTACTGACATGAAAACTCTTCTGCAATATTTTGTAAATATATAGTTAAGGAAAAAAAAAAAGAAAAAAGCAAACATTTAATCTTGCTATACAGTTGTGTGTATTGCAGCTCTACTCTACACTGTCTTCATTCTGTTACCTAGTTAAATAACAAAATAGTACTCTCCTGTTTCATTCCTTTACAATAGGAAACAAAGAATATAGGGAAAAATGATAAATGGGGGTGTTACATTCAGTCATAAAAATCTCTTCCTGGTTTGAAAAGAGCAGTAAGAACTTCTACTATATTTTTTCCTTAAATTCTTTGGGGCAATCTAGCTACAAATTTCCAGAACCCGTACAGCTTATGAGTCAGATGTGCATCAACATAATGATACTAAGAATTACGCTGTATGAAGCATGGCCTTAGGACTAACAGGAAGGTGTCAGATGAGGTGTTCACAGTGTTTGCAGCTGATAAGCAGTGTGAGCAAAACAGATTTGCTTTTACAGATTAAGGAAAATATTAAAAACTTATTTCTATTCAGGCATTGGGATTGTTTTCATACTGTATTTGCCAGTATTCCAGAGTACTACACATCTGCAAACAAATAAGATCTCATTCTCCCAGCCAGGATATTTATTTAGATAAAGAGTATCAGGTGTTTAACTCACACGGTTAGATGGTGTCAGCAGAGAGTTTCATAATGCATGGCCTCTTGTTCAATTACTGCACTTCACTGCTACTCTCTCACCCTTTAATTTAGGTGTAAGAGTTAGAGCTGCGGCAAAGACAGGGTGAAAGGGGCATGGCAAAAGGGAGAAAATATGCCTAAGTCCTACCAGCTGCTGTGAAGAAAGAGAGCTGAAGGTTAACAGGAGTAGACAGGCAGGAAGCAGCCACAGTTGGGATGAATCTGAGAAAGAGAACCAAGGAAAAGATCACTTTGGGTTTCAAAATGCCTCTCTCTTACCCTGTGGGGCTCCATTGATAACAATATAGCTTCTGATTAGTTTGTGGCCAATTAATACCTATATATGGAGAAAATGGGACTTCTATACCTGCCTGTTTGTAGACAGGGAGGAAATTGAATTGTAGGTGCTGAGCTGAAGGTCAGTTGAAATTTTTCAAATATCAGTGATTGTTTTACTGGCATCTTGAAACAGTTTTTAAAAGCTGTACAGTAACCCTGTTTTAACAAAATACTTTCATGACTGTTTTAAGATTTGGTGTTGAAGAATTCAAGTTAGTTAGTCTTCCAATTATTAGCTCCAAATGCCAGGCCTTTAAACACATTTTCTGACTTCCAGAAGTACTGAGAAACATCTTTTGCATCTTTGCAGGGTGCTACCATGAGCTCTAAAAATCAAGCCAATTTTCAGTGATATGTGTGTGTAGAAGAGGGTTTAAACAACCTGATTGCAAAAATCAAATGTGCTTCTCCTCCCCCATCCTGCCAAAAAATCAGGTAAGTGTGTGTAGGGCCACATGGGCCCAGAGGAACCGGGGGCCAACTAATGGGAGGCTGTAGCCAGCCCTGGAGGGATCCTGCACAATTTCTTTGTGCATAAAGCGAGGTGGGCATGGGTCACTCATGGCACCCATGGCAATGGGTGAGGATCACTCCCGGGGGGCACCCTGCATATCCCAGCAGTGATGCTGCCTTCTGGGACAGTGACCACTGCAGGTGACCCCGGGATCAGGAGCAGTCCTTACAGTGGAGAAGGTCCAGCATCCTCCCCTCCCACGTTAAGCCTTCTCTGCTGTGGGGCTCTACTTCACTATCGTACACAGCTGCTAATTTTTGTGACTTGCAAACCTAATGATATAGTTTGTTTTGTTAATATTGCAGCAACTGTAATTATTACAGGGTTCCTAGCTGTCAGATTTTCAGAGAAGTTTTGAAGCATGAGCATTTAATTTTTAAAGATGAAAAAATTTTTTAAAAATTTAAAAAATTAAAAACAATAAAAGTCATGTTTATTTATTTTGATTATTAAATCCCATGATTTATAACCCAATCTCCCTATTCAAAGATGACTCCAGAAACAAAAATTATAAATGTACTACTGTGAGTAATATTACAAAGCTTTAAAATAGTCTTTTGTGTTCTCTCTTGCATTTAATATTTTCAATTCACTATGGAAAAGAAAAATTAACACCAGACTCTTGGGAGATTTACCTTAGTTTTCTAAGATAGTAAATTCCTTGAAATACAAAGAAATACAAAGAAACAAAAAGCAAATATTATCTGAGATAATACAAATGACTCTCAACCTATATTCTTAAGTTTTGCAATTTAAGATATATATTTTAGTTTCATTCTCTTTAGAAAAAAAAAAAAGTAATAAGTGGCATTTGCTGAATAATGTTTCAACTTTTTTGTAATGTACCTTCTTTCCACCACCCCCTCCCCCCCGCCCCCTTTCTTTCACTGACAGCATTAAGTCTGTAACACAGAAATCCTCACATTCTCCAGATGGTAGCATAAATTTTCAGGTCAAGTGATATTAAAAATAGATGATAGCCCAGACCTCATGAGTCTCTACAGAAAGACTAAACAGTCACAATAGGGAATATCATTGTTTTGGTTTTCTTTATGAGGTTTTATGTACTCAGCTGTTTCTTCAACGTGCTCTCAGTGCAGAGAGACCCTGATCACTCTGAATTCCAGTTCCACCTCACTTCCTACCCTTTATACTTTCTAAGCCCCATGCCACACAAGTCAAGGGAAATATATCCACACAGCTGCACCATCAGCCCATAATGTGCTCTGCACTGCCGATACTCCTGCTCTGCACTTTGGAGTATTTATAACCGCAAATGAGTTCTTGAATAACCTGCTCTTACAGCTCCTTTGGAGGAACGCAGTCCACTCCAGGGCATTTTGTCTTTTTGATTAATGGATAGGACCTCTCTAAAAAGTCTGCTGAAAATAAACTCTTCTAGGCACAGGAAGTTATGAAAGTGCATCATAATAAAATACATCTTTGAGTATTCATATTTTGTAGGCAGACAGTAGCTGCCAGCTAAGGGGTTGAGCTTGTCTCAGATGGTTTCCTAGCATGTCTATGAGGGACTATTAAAAACAAGGTAGCTTCAGGGTGGCACAGAGCCCCAGAAGCCATTTCTTGTTTTATGTCTGGTTTTACTTGGGCTGGATCTTAAATAGATGTTTCTCACGTGGCCATGGGCATTTGCGGTTCAGAAAAATAGCTTTTCAACCATGAAGGCTGCTTTTCACACCCAAGTGGAACTGGCAAATAGCCAAACCATCTGCATGGTGCATATTTACACAGTAATAATATTTTGGGAGTAAAAGAAGCTCTGTGGCTTATCAGTTTCCTTTGACCTTTTTGGCTAGTACTTAGACAGATATTTTCTTGTCAATCCACATTTGAGGATTTTTATTTTTTCTGCAAAAGACAAAAGATAATGAAGATAATAATTTTTCCCTAATAAGTTGGATGGATATGTCTTTCATAGGTAAACTGACCAACCCAACTAGTTAGGGCCATTCCAGGAGAAAAACACTACTGGACAAAACACCAAAGTGGCCTCAGGAATTGCAGTGAGGAGCTACTGTTACGAAATAGAGACAAGCTACATCTACTGTAGAAACTTTAGCCCAGCAGGAGCAAATCTGGTGGGCAAAAGAATCTGTGCTTAGGACTTGGCGCCCATTCTGTTCTCATTTCAGGGGTTTCCTTTTGCTTCAGAAAAGGTTCTGACCCCTTGGAACAAAAGCTTGTGAGCATTTAGAGTTTTGATAGAGGTCCCAAGGTTTAATTTCATCTGAAAGGAATTCACTTTGTGTGCCCTGTGGTTGCTCCACAATGTGACTCAGTGGGGCCAGGACATTAGATGAGTCTCTTTAAAAAAATATTCTCCTGATGTAAACCAAAACATTAAAATAAGCATAGCCAGCATGTAACACAACTTAAGCAGAGTTCTGTCCTGAGATACTGCTTTTCAATTTCAATATTATATGCATAAATTTTAAAATCTCCATTCTGCAGCTAGGAATGCATGACTGAGAAGGCATGGCTTCAAACACCATAATACATCCAAATTTTTCTCAGCAAGGGCAGATCTGCTCTATGAGACCAGGGAACACCTCTGAGGAAAGGTGCATACTGTAGCCCCCTAGGCATGCTGTATCATTCCATATCCATGAGTCACACAGTAATGACAAAATGCTCTCTCAGGAAGTTATGCTGTGCTCCCAGCCACAGGAATAACTGCAGCTCTGCAGAAAAGCAGTTCAAGGATTTTCAGTATGTGTTCTGTAAGTTATGACCAGACAACACCATGCTGCCTCTGCTGAATCGCCTTAAATTTCCCTCAATTTAAAGCTATTCAAGTTGGTATTTTCCCTTATTTCCTTTCTGCCAGGGAGCTTTTCTTTTCTGTGGGCTGTCCCTAATCAGAGTGATGTTCTCAGTTGTCGGGGGCCTGCTCTGAAGCTCTTGTTTTTGATTGCTTCATTTGTAGCTACCCTTGGTTCCTGTTTTGTGTTGCCCAGATCAGCAGGCAGTGCTCTGTTGTGGGCACAGCAGCCCTTTGTATCATGATGCAGTTATCTGCTGAGATCTGTGCTCTGTTCCTCTGTTTACACTTCTCCATGTTTGCTTGCTTTCCAAACTGCTACCAGACATCAGGTTGCTGGTTTTAAGTGTCTGTCAACAGTCATCACCAAATCCTTTCCCTGATCAGTGTTTTGCAGTCTGTGACTGGGGAACATACTTTCTTTGTTTTTGTCAACACTCCTCTTGTTATTTACTGTTTATTTAACAGTCTAGTAATCTCTTCTATCCGTGCCTGCCTTTCATGCCAGATTTGATTAATCTTCTTCTCAAGGGTAGAATCAGCCCTTCCTGTCTCATAGCTTTCTTGTATGCCCACTAGCTCATCTGTTATTCATTTTAGGACATACAGCGTAGGCTTAGCATTAAAATTCAGTGTCAGTAAATATTATACAAATAACCTTCATCTTATCTATGCTGTTTTCAGCTTATTTTGAGTTTTCATCAACCCTCAAGAGTGGAATATTTCTATGCCCTCTGGTATTACTTTTCCTGTGCAATCAAACG
Source organism: Acrocephalus scirpaceus scirpaceus (assembly GCA_910950805.1). Classification (NCBI taxonomy): domain Eukaryota; kingdom Metazoa; phylum Chordata; class Aves; order Passeriformes; family Sylviidae; genus Acrocephalus; species Acrocephalus scirpaceus. The sequence goes on from OU383778.1 coordinate 31,770,047, forward strand.
TATGAAATCACCTTCGGCGTATTTAGTGCTTTAAAATATCTCTTGCTCTTAAGTAACAGGATTAGCAAAGGAAAATAGCTCCAGGGGAGATCTATACAGGGCTAGAGAAAAAGCATCTGAGAAAAAGGGGTTTAATTTTTGTGGAGCTGGGGCAATACAAGATTTGATGAGACTCAGAAGGATCAGGAGGTTTCAAGACACACCTAAGGTTGCTCATACAGCTGCTTCCAGTTCTTCAGTAATTAAATTTTGCATGGATTAACAGTTAGGGAACAATTTGAATCTGCTTCAGTAAATATCAGAACTGTTCACACGGGGACATCAATATTTTCTCTGTGAGAGAAAATTGTTTGTTGGAGGAAGATGGAAGATTGTAACAGACATTTATCTAGCACATATATGTCTTGATCATTTTAGTTGTTACATAGAAAGTAATAAATTAGAATTGATCACATGGTAAATGAATGATCTCAGAATTTTTCTGTTGGACTTTTTTCTGTTGGACTTCTGTTGGACTTCTAATTACGTCAGAAGTTTAGCGCATGCTTCAGAAGCTGGAGGAGCAGTTGGACTAAAGGAAGAAAAATTCACATATTCAGCTTAGGATAGACTTTTACATGAATAGTGTCCAGTTTTGAAAACAGACTCCTTTATCACTATTAAACTCAATATTTAGAAAAACAGTTTCTCTACTAACTTAGCCTTATGATTTTGTGATCTTCAGTTACATGATTTTGTTGCATAGAAACAGAATTTTGTTTTGTAGCGGGGTTTGACATTTAGATGTGTATTAAACTGGCAAAAAACCTGGAACACTTAACATTTTCTAGAAATGGCTTCCAGGCTTCCCAAATGTCTTCTTGTTTTGGATTGATGGTTCTTCATTTGACAGAATGGAAACATTTAATTTTCTTACGGTTTGTGTGGGCAGGATTTTGATCATATATTATATGAGTATGACGTAAACTAAGAAAAAATAAATTAAAAGTTATGTCAGATTAAATTTGAAATATTAAATTGTAAATATAGCCTCAAAGCATGTTTTGAAATTGTCAAAAGTGCTGTTATCTTTCTTGGAATGAAATTCCAGCAAAACAAACTGTTTCTGTAAAAATTGTGTATTACGTATACAGGATTTGCAGAATAGTTTTTGCTAATAAACTGCAATTTTTAAATAACTTTATTTTTTACTGAATCTTAGGCAAAGATGAATGGTCTAGTTTTTGAGGTGGACCCTAAACACAACACCCTCCACTGCATCCCTTGCATAATTATTTCTTCTGATTGTGTTAGTTTCCAAATTTTATAAAATAACGTAGTTTTCTTCCCAGTCATTGGCAATTCAGTAAAACAGACTGGTTAAGATAAAGACATATTAAAGAGAAATAATTTGATAAGGAAGACAAGAGAAACATTATTATGCAAAAGTTTGTGCTTTTAAATATCTACCTGAGCCTTTACCTCTTTGTTTATGTGTATCTCACCTTTCATTATCAATGTCACCTGCCACATTCATACCCTATCCAAGCTCATTTCCAGTCCCCTAAACATGGCCACATTTTTCTTCTAGATTCACTAAGATCTATAAGGTTACAGTATTCAGGCTGCTTAAATGTAAGCCTAAATACAGATATTAAGGTTTGCCTTTAAGCTACACAGACTGCAATGAGGGGAAACAGAAGCCATATAGAGTTTAGCAAATACTTGCTGACTCTGACAGGTACAGCCCCACAGAGGGCTTATGCCTTATGCATGTTCCCAGTGAAGTTAGATGAACTTCAAGAATGCTTTGAAAAATAGTAAAGGGTGAAAATAGTTGTATAAAAACACAACATTTTTTCCCTGAAACTGATTTTAGTTGTTTAGTAAACAAAAAAATGCAAGAAATATGGGTAGGAAAATTGCAACAATCCAAAACCTTTAAAATAAATTCTGCATGTCCTGGGGCAAAAGGATGCCAGCAAAAAGGTAAAGCAAAAAAATCCTCCTACACAGCTCCTTCAGAGTACACCATGTGTATTGCACAGTTTTGAAAATGCATATCTGAAATCTGTGCTTCTTAAGGGAGACTGTGGTTTAATTTGGAATATCTCCACTTGGAGCTTCATTAATCTGGTCCACTCTGGTTCCTTGATGACTTTTGAGGATGGGAGATTGAAGAGAAAGATTTACGAGACTCCAGAGTGCAAACATCAGTTGTGGAAAAGGACAGGACAAGATTAAGCACTCACAACACCTAAAATAGAGCTCTGCTCTAGGGAGTGACCAAACAATTGCTCCATATTAAATCCATCTGCACATTTCCCAGCCTTCCTTAACATTTTAAGAGCCTGGGCTGCCATACTGAGGCAGCTGTGAAGCATGTACACCTCCCTTTAATGACAGTGAACCACAGGACATGTATTGTTCCACATGCACATGACCTAAATACTTACACATAGAGGAAAGGTAAGACGGAAAAAGGAAAGGAAAAAGGAAAGGAAAAGGAAAGGAGAAAGGAAAGAAGGGAAAAGGAAAGGAAACAGGAAAGAAGGGAAAAGAGAAGGAGAAAGGAAAGAAAGGGAAAGGAGAAAGGAGAAGGAGAAGAAGAAGGAGAAGGAAAGAAAAGGAAAAGGAAAAGAAAAAAAGGAAAGGAAAAAGGAAAAGAAAAGAAAGGAAATAAAAGAGAAAAGAAAAGAAAAGAAAAGAAAAGAAAAGAAAAGAAAAGAAAAGAAAAGAAAAGAAAAGAAAAGAGAAAAGAAAAGAAAAGAAAAGAAAAGAAAAGAAAAGAAAAGAAAAGAAAAGAAAAGAAAAGAAAAGAAAAGAAAAGAAAAGAAAGAGAAGAAAATAAAAAAAGAAAAGTCTGTGGTTCAAGCAAATACCACCTAAATGCATCCACAGAAAATGTTTTCATCCGCTATAAGGTTTGATATGATAGTCTATATTTTGACTCTGGAGTGTGATGGCTGTATAACTTTTCACAAGAATTTCATTTTTTCCTGTCAAGGTACATTATTTTAAGGGTGACAATAACTTGGCCTCAAATGAGGTGAAACCATCACAGTGATAAATGAGTTTCTTGAGGAGGGCAGTTATACTCTGGGAATACACTTTGAAGGACCACACACCTTTAACTAAGCTTGTTAGCTTTACAACACATTACAAATACCCCTTCTAGTGCACATGGCAGTGTAGAGACCTGAGCACTTGACTTTTGAAAATACAATATATGTTGCATGGGGATGTTAGTCTTGATTTTCACACTGGTCTTTTGTGCAAGTTGGTTGTTTAACAGCTGAACACTGCCTTTGTCCCTTCCTTGTTGTATAAATACTTTTAAAATCTTTTAAATTTTTTCTTTTTTTGCATCAGATTCCAAAAACGCAGGTCGAGTTTTGACATAAAACTTTTAGCTGCAGTCATCAGGGACCATCTCATTTACTTGCTGTATAGTTAATGTTGCAATACAGGGGAAAAAAGTCATGCCAAATAGTATCAAATTTTTAGAAGCATTTCAAGACATCACTGTAATTTTTAGTGACACAAGCTGCTGAACTTCATGGGTCCTGTGATTATTTTGTTAAGACATTCTCTTATTGCTCCCCTGACACTGTATGCAATGTAATTGTAATCTGGAGAAAAAAACCCTGGTATAACCCCTGGATGTACAGGAACATGACTGCCATCCACCATGGAAGATATGTGTCATGCTGCAAGGCTTACTTCTAGTCTCTCACAGCTTTTTTGTAATTATTGATGTAATGATTGTGTAAATCAAAAATTGCATCAAAAATACCTGTGTGGTGCTTTACTCCATTATATGCTTCACACAATTACTTTAAATAAGCTAATAGCGCAGCTAAAAGATAAATTTATTTTTCCTTAGCATTTGTTTTCTTCTTCAAGGAGTTGCCTCAGGGACAAACAGACTTGATTTTTCTTATGATGAGATGGTGAGAGGATGGCAGAGCAGGTATGTTTAGTAATGTACTTTCTCTAGTAATGTTATAAATACTAAGTTAAGCAACAGATTTGACTGAGATACCCAAATCCCTATTCCTAAAGCACAACCTCTGATAAATACATTTTTCTTGTTCACTTAGTCTCCCTCTATTTTCATGCCTTAGGAGAATGCTTTCAGGGCTAAGCAGACCTAAATATAATGCAAATGGAACCCAGCTGTCAGTGGCAGATTTTCTGAGAAACTCAGTCTTCTGAGATGCTCAAAAACTTTTCCAAGTATTAACTATAGTGGAGTCTGAGAGCCTCTCAGGTGAATAATAATTCTCCAAGGTGAATAACTAGGTTAGCTCAGTGCTGAGGTATTGGAACTTTCTTTGTGCCAGCCAGTGTAAGCCCAGGGGACTCATCTTCTTGAACAGTGGTGCTGGAACCCTGGACACAATAGGAGCTGCTGTGGCACTCTGAGTCTTGTGCAGTGGAGCTGCAAAGCTTATCCAGGAGCATTAGGAGTCAGCTAAGGTCTGGAGGCAGTACAATCACTGGAGATTTGTCTCTGTGTGGTCCCAAACCCCCCTTATGCTTGACAGTAGCAAGCTGGTTGTATTTGGAATCAGGGCTCCCACTGCCAGGAAAGCTTTGAAGTTAAGGAGGAAAAGTTTTCGCAGTGGGACATCTCCCTTCTGGATTGCAGCATGTCAACACTTTCAGAAGGGAATGCAAACCCTCTTCTCTGTGCAGGTCACCTTAAGCCCTCCCCATACCTTTTGACAGATATTTGGAAAATGTTTGAAAGAAGGGAAAGGAAAAGAAACAGATCACACACAAAACCTTTCACATGTGAAAGAGGTCATCTTCACGTGTGTGTCTCTCCTCTTTTATTGTCCCTTTCTGGCACCCTGAGGTCAGATTTAGAGTGCTCCAGGGAAGATGTGAGGAGCCCTGGCTAAGCACGCCTGGCAGCACAGCCTTCCCTGCCTTCCTGACCCCCCAGCTGCAGGGGCAGCCTGGCTCCCCCTGTGCTTCTGCTGGAAGCCTCTGAATCAGGAGCAGCAGCACCCAGCACTGCTTCCACGGGGACAGGTCTGCTGGGCAAGTGGCAGAGCCCTGTGTGCTTGCAGGAGACAGGAGACACGTTGAGACAGCCAGAAGAGGGGAATCAGAGTTAGCCCAAATGCTTGATTCTCCTTTGACACAACCTATATATATTAAAAAATAAAAAAGTCTAAATGAAATTTCTTTGTTGTTTGTTTATGAAGGATGGGGCCGGCCCGTGGGGACGCATGCCAGATATAACACAGGCAGGTGCTGTGCAAACTTCCCACCGCAGCTCAGCCGGTGCCCCTCAGTCCAGGCTGGCTGTGGTCTCAGGGCCCTCGTGATGGACGGAGTGGTGTTTTTATGAAGTGCTTGATGGTGGCTGCTGCCCGCTCCCACTTGCTGCACGCCAGGAGAGCAGAACACTGCGCCATTCTGCCCCAAGTGTCTGCACTAACACCCATCAATTAGCACCTGCTTTTCAGGGCGGCCTCTCCCGTACCCACGCAAGTGCTCCTGGCTGCTCACACCTGCTGAGGCCAGCCCTGCATGCCACACACAGGCAGTGGGTGAAGCTGGGTCAAAAGCTGATTGTAAATCAAGCCCTTATTTTACCTAGATTCATCCCACTCGCTGAAAAACAACTTTTGCATTGGCATGAGAACTGGGCTGATGGCCACCAGTATTTGGAGTGAAAGTGGCATTCATAAAGCTTCTGGCTGAGAAAGGCAGCTCAGCATCTCAGCCGGCTGCTGCGAGGGGAATGCTGCCTCCTGCCTGGATGCACTGGGCTCAAACGAGAGCTTCAATCCAGAGCTGCTCTGCAACTGTTTGCTTTTGGAGTGTCGGGGGGTTTGTTTGTAAAAATGTGTCAGGTGTCATTTTTTTGAGAGCTGCCACCAATACTGACTGGAAAACATCCAGATGTTTTCAGGATGAGAACTTTCCCAGCTCTCATCTTTTTTTGCAACAGCAAATCTCCAGGTACAGCTGTGCCTGGAGCACTGATTCCTGATGACAGTGGTGTGAAAGGCAGTTTCTGCAGGGTTTTCAGAGACTGTGATAGTCTACTGAAAAGCCTGAATTTCCTGGCACCCCTTTGCTGAGGTGGAGTACAAGCTGGTACAGCTCTTGCAGAATCAGACCCAGAAGCTTCTATGCCTTTAGCTTCAAAGCACTGCAGCATCTGTTCAGTTAGCTGAAAGAAATGAAGTTTGTGTGCTCTGGGATGCTCCACAACGTGAATCGAGGTGCAGTTAAGTGGGAACCATCAAAAGATTACCTTGAGAAATGTTCATTCCTGACATGAAATAAACCACCCTTTGGAGTATCTCTAAGGCTATTAGGATGATTTCTTTCTATATTTGGCCCATGTTGAGTACCCCATCCGTGCTTCAGTTTGGCCTTTTTGTGCTTTGAACATCTTAGGCTTTCTATTGTAGCCTAAAAAATTCTAAAATATATATGACGTGCCCTTATCCAGCCTTCAGTGGCAGTACCGCCTTTGCTGTCCTTCTTCAGTGGAATGACTTTGTTGTTCTATCAGTCTTTCTTTTTTTTTCTCCTTATGATATACATCCTTTTCTGCCCTTCCTTATTTTCCTTATTTTCCCCTTTACACCACTTTTTTCCTTTTCCTTCCTGATCTTCAATCTAATCTTTTGTTTAAGATTGACCTTTCTAAGCATATAAAGGATTTATACATGCCCAATATAAGTAGTGTTAATATTAACTTCCTACTATTCGTCATAACTGCTTTTTGGACATGCTGATTATTTTACCTTATGCTTAAATAATTTCATTTTTTAACAGACTTGTTTTTCTATCCAAAATTTTTCTTGTCTAAATTTGTTTATTTATGCTCTTGGACTGTTAATAAATGCAAAATACTATGCTGGCAGTGGTATACATGAAACTGACTTTGCAAGTGTAGTTCAAGAGAAGGTTTGGAAATATTGAATGAGGACACTTGCAATTGCTCAGGAAATAGTCTTTTTTTTCCTCTTTCAGGGGAGAGTTAAAAACAATAAGTCTTTTTAATCATCTAAGTACTTCTTTGGCTATGTTGGAAAAATAATCTCCTGAAAAGAAAATGTTAGCATTTATAGGAGTTGTTTTCATAAAGAATTCAGTAATTTTGTCAAAATGGATGCTATTCATGGAGTTTTACACTTGAGCTAAAAGCACCTTCCCATTAAAATGTCTGATGGAAATTCTTGACCAACTTGAGTCAAAAAGTTCATCCTTTTTAACACAGCTGCCAATGTATTTCTTTGTCATTTTACAATTCGGTCATTAGATGGTGCTCAAGAGATTAAATTCATGTTTTAGATTGTGTTTCCAGTTTTTGTTTAAGAAGCTGTAGACTAGATGCAGATTCTATTTCTTTCTTCAGAAAATACATGTAATGTGTATCTCTGGACTAAGTAGTGGAAGAGTTACTCTTCATTTCGATGGGATCAAAACTGATTAACTGGTGTGATGGAGAAAAGATTCTGAGAACTACCACACTGTTAGACTGCAACTGAAAATACAGTCACTCTGGCTATGTCAATCAATCAATAAAATCATATTAAAATTAGTGGGATTTTGACAAGGATCTAGCAAGTGCTTTTGTTATGATGTGAAACACATCTGAAGCTTGCTTCTTTTGGTTAAAGAAATTAAGTAAACAGGGCTTATAAAAATATTTCTGCTCTTTATAATGAGTATAAAATTTTTAATGATGAGAAAATTTTCACTGTGAACCAATCATTTCCATGATGAATTTTATTAGAAGTAAGGCTGGACGAAAAAAATAGTTATTTTTGAAAATTTACCATATTTTTAATTAACACTCCAAAGTAAATACACCATGAAGATTGGTCCCATCACATAATAACTAAGTACTGCTTTGTGGTTTTAATTACTATAGATACTTGAGGGATAGTTGTTTTCACAGCATTTTCTCTCAGTGTTGCTCATAGCCATGTTACAGTGTGTTGCATGCAGACTTTTGATCTTGTTATGCCTCTGCTTTGAGCTGCAGATTCCCAAGGTGGAAGTGCACCATCTGCCACAGGCTCTGAAGGACAAGGTAATCCAGATGGAGAGAGCTGGAGTGGTACCACAAGGAACTGTGTGACCTCAAAATATATTGACTTGGAGATATCAAGCAGAGAAATACATCCTGCTCATTTCTTCCTCACATCTTTATTAAGCCATTGTTGCAAAAAAAGACATTTTTTCCACAGTATATTTTGTCATTTTTATGTTCTGAGTGGTGTCCCTGAGGAGGAAGGGAAGCGTGAGCTCTAGGCTGTGCATTTGAGCAATACAATTTAGAAAACAGCCCTATATGCATTTGTTTGTCATGAAGATTGGTTGGTTTTGCTGAAAGTATCAGGGCTTCCACTGATGTAGCAGAAGAGATTTAACGTTTAGCCAGGATTCTCACATAATTAAAATTTTAGCATTTTAAGTTACCACTATTTTTCCTGAATTTTAAAACATTATTATTATTATTATAACTTTTTCTTTCACCTGTTGCATATTATAAACCTAAAATAATGTTAGTGACAAAGTACCAATGATGTAGTTGCCATTAAAAGATGAGGGCATATTGCCCATAGCCTTTTGTTACAATCAAAATCCATACTAGATTAAAAACTTATAAGGACCTTTTATGGCATTAAACAAAGACTAGAAGGTAATTAGCACCTGATATAAGGATGTTTTTGCCTGTTGGCCACCTTAATTTGCTGGCAGAAAATTTTAACAAGTCTTGAATATATTTTCATGTTGTTGAACGTAAAGTTATATAGATAAAACCTCAAAATTATTGTTAAGGAGTAACAGTGGTCATGTGTACTAATTGGGTGGAAGATATAGCTAACATCTTAAGGGCAAAATATTCCATACTGCAGCTTATCCTGAAACCCCATATGAAGAATCCCAGTTAATGCCTTCAGTAATTTGGATTTTCTCCGTGATGGTGGTTGCAAATTTAATGCCATGGAGATCAAAAACTACATAGCTTGCATTTTTATTATGCTATTTATTCCCACTTTATCCTAGGAATTTCTAGGTAAACATCAATGGGAGAATGTTTCCTGAACAGGGAAGTAGAACTAAGGTCATGTTTGGGAATTGGAAGTCGTTTGTCCAAGTATGTATCATGTCTATTCACATCAGTTATGATGAAAAAGTTTTCCAAACAAATAACACTGAAACATTTCCCAAATACATCTAGGTTTTCAACTGATTTTATTTCCTTCTGGAGACTGATTATAAGAATGAATTTCATTTTCTGCATTATTCTAGATGAAACTAATTGAGTTGGTTCATAACTTCGTGTTCAGTTTCTAGTGCTACTGGGGCCTAGTCCATTAATGGACTTGAAACTTAGTACAAAAGCTAAAAAAAACCTGCGCTTGGTTCCATTTAAGCCATGGCAAAGGGAAACAGATGTATTGCATATTAGCTAGAACCTGAGGCCTTTTTTATGTTCCACATCAGCTAGTGTGAATAACTGCAGTCAAGCCTGGCAGTGACAAATATGAGTTACATTGACTTGTCCTCACCTGGAAATGAACATTTCTTAGCAAGTTAAATATGAAATGCTTTTCATCCTGATAAGCACTATGAAATGCTTTTCATCCTAATAAGCACACATTTCCAGCTACCAAGGGTTTGTCACCCAAAGGTGTATGTTGATGCTGTATGTTATGTAGTTAACAACTACATAAACTGAGAATAAAATATGTAATTGAGTGCAGAAGGCAGGTGTGGCATCTAAATCCGTTTTCTCTCATACTCTTTCCCATTATTCTCCTTAGGTATTAAAGACCAAAACGTTCGGTGAGGATCTATGTGTGAACTCTATAGATGAAGACACTTGTAGGGGAGGATTTTTAATTAATTTCATCTCACAGATGTGTTGGAGAAAGGAAAGACTGCTCACTAAGGGGCCTGTCCTGGTCCATCAGTTACTCCTGCTGCATCACATGAGCATGCCAGAAAAACCTTATGGGACACTATTAAATAATAAAGGGAAATCAGGAATTCTGGACTCATGTCCTTAGTGTTCACCCTCTCCTCGTTCAGCCCCTTAGCTGAAGTGACTGCTTCCCTAGTGCTGTCCATGCAATTCAAAGGGACAGTTACCTCCAGGTGCCAGTTCAAAGGACAGAGAAGTCTTCACCCAAATCAGCATAAAATCAATCACTGCCTATATGTTTTCATGGTGCAAGATGATTGCTGTTAAAAACAATCATTTAGGATGAAAAACTCATGTCTATAATCCATTTTGCCAAGTATAATTTATCAAACTAAAAACTTAGGGAAAGGGCCGTGTTTGATAAATCTAAGTGAAAGACTACAGTTTCAAAATACACAAGAATAAGAAATTGCTAAAAAAATATTGAACACAAAGCAGCTGTTTATTTGTTTGTTTCTTCAGGGTTTTTTAGCCTTCACAAAAAAAAAAAAAAAAAAGAAAAAGAAAAAAGGCAAAAAGTTCAGGGTAATGGAGAAGTCAATGAGAGTTTTACCATAGTTGTGGGTGTACCAGAAGGCATTAAGAAACATTAAAAACACTTAAGCTGTTGCTTTTTTTTTTTTCCTTATTTTTTCCTCCTCTCCTGTATTTACTCAACTAAATTAACACTGTGCATTTCAGGGAATAAAGACCAGGACCATGTCACCTTTGCAAATACTCTTGTGCAAGAGCACAGCTCCATGTGACCCAGTGTTTCAAGGTAACTCATATTGACAGGACCTTTTTTTCCCTTTTTTTTTTTTTCTTTTAGTTTCTTTTTAATTTTTTTCTTTCTTTTTTTTTTTTTTTTTTAAAGTGTGAGTATGGAACAGAATAATTTGAGAAAGTCAAATTACATAAATCACCAGGAACCAGTAACTCTTATTTGAGGATTTTGTACGAAATGTAGTGCCAAGGAAAAGAAATAGTAGTGAGAACTTGCAATAAATAATTGAAAGTAGAAAGTTTTTTGGTAGTCTAGAAAGATAAAAAGTTGAGTAAATATAAAATAATGCTAAGGGGAATTTTGAAAAGTACAGACTGAATGCCTTACTGATATGTGTGTAGCATATAGATGTTTTAAGATCAAGGTCATGCCAAGACAAATCCTGCCTTGAAAGCTTTTACATTTTTCACATCATATAAGAACAATATTGGGTTCCACTTCCATAAAAATATTCCCATTCTTGCTTGCTGACATACACTGCACAAACTCTCTTGTGGTTCATATTCCTCCATTACGGTAAAATACGCACTGGCAGGACTGACCTTTCCCAGATGGAAACGTTACTGCCATGGGTATCTAGCACACAACAGCACCCACAGCCAATGACCATTCGAAAAGACAGGGCTGTCCATTCCACAGCTATCTACAGTGTTTTCAAATTAAAATATTTCCAGGCTTGGATTCTTTTTAACAAATGATAACTCAGAAGGAGTAAAATACTCACATTATTTCTCAGTAGGCTATAACCAAATGTGTATTCAGAGTAACCCAACCCAAGTGAACTACCCTTAAAAATGCAAGCCAAGCTGATCTAAATGCAGGGGGTTTGGAACAGATGAAAGAAGGTTGTGAAAATAAGATCCTTTCAAGGGAAACAAGACAATCAAAATGCACACTGCCAATCAAAATACTCTGTTCTGATCCAAAACAAATTAAAGAAAACACCCAAATGAACATTGTACATTAAATCTTGTACAGCTCCATCAAGATATATTGTCTTAACTCCTTTTCCACATCCAGTCAGGGCAAGACTGGCAGCATGGATTTCTGGGTTAATTCTCAAAGAACGAAAAATCCTTCATTTGAACTGGCACTAAGGATTGGCCCAGAAAAATGCTTTCCTGTGGCATGTTGGAAATGAGGACAAGAAAACAATAGTTGGAAAGTGTGGGAAAAGAGCAGAAGGATCACTTTCAGCTTTAGTGTTTAATGGCAGTTGGCAGTAAGGTCAGCATGGATGATATAACACCAAGTTGGATTTTTCAGAGAAGGAAGCTGGAGTCTGTTCTGTTCCCATTCAGGCCCTTTTTGGGTACTTGCTTTATGGGTGGTTCCAGCTCTACTTTGTTGTCCATTACAAGCTTCTGTTACACATCTCACTTTACTGCTCCAGAGACCTTTTTTATTTTTTTTTTACAGTCTGCCATTTATGATAATGAAATATTTCACTCTCTCCCCTCAAATTTTACAAATTCAATTTAGTGTGCAAAATGTTTAGCTTCTTCTTAAAAATAAAATACTTTTGCTCTTGTTTTGATACTTCTCACTAGTCACTTCTAAAATGTTTCCAAAAAGCCTACTGATGCAACATAATTCTTCATTTTCATTTTTTCATTTACAGAAGCAAAAGAAAATTCCTGCTGTTGTGTGTGAAACCTTTCTATATTCCATGCAAGGTACCCAAATCACATTTTTGAAGTCTTTCACTTATGAAAGAGAGAAACATTTTCTTCTTCAGACTGAATTCTGATCTTGATGCTCAACAAATTGACTCTGTTTCTGTTGACTCCTAACTTCACACACTGGGATGTATAGATTTTCTGGGACTAACAGTGGAATGTGTATATTGATCTGGTACATCTGGCAAGATGTACCTGGTGTTCTAGGAAGCAGATCTGCTAAAATTATCAGGATTTTTCAGATGTAGCACATGCAGAGGAGTCTAGAGATCTCTAATGAAATCTTGCTTGAGTAGAGATAGATGGAACAACTGAGTTCAATCTTGTAATTTCTGATTTCTCTCCAACACTGGAAAACAGCTCTTCCAAAGTGACTGTTCCAGATCTGCCTCATTTTCTGGTCCCCTACAAAAACTGCTCCAGAGCATATTTTCCCCATCTTTTTTGCTTAAAAAAAGCAATGAAGTTAAGTGTTGCCTGTGTTGGGGGTGGGCTTGCTCTGTTTCAACTAGCCAGCGGTTTGGCACACCTCAAATTGCTTCTCCCAGGCAACTGGTGACTCCTGGGGGCCTTCCCCTTTTTTTTTCAGTTCTCCTGCAGTTTTTTGATTCTGCTTAAAATTTTTACTGTTCTGGTAATTGAAAGACAGATTTTAGGTTGCCTGGTGGTCTTGGCAAAACTGTTAAAATGGATAGTTCAGATTTTTAACAAGTGAATCCTTGAACAGTATTTTGAGAAGGGGTAAATTAACAATGTCTTTTCTTTCTTCTCTCTTTTTCTATGGAAAGTCCTGCCAAGTTGACCCCATAACTTCATCATGATATCAGTTCATAAAATATCATATTGTCATTCCAAATCCACTAGTTTAGGATACCTTAGAATTATTTTCTTTGACATTATGGATTTTTGTATCAAGAAAAGCTTGTTAACACTCAGAATAATCACTCACATGAAACAGGCCATCTGCAGATGAGGAAAGACTATGATAATCAAAAGGAATGAAAAATTAAATGTGTCAAAATAGGTGAGGATAAGATCAAATGATCTTTCTCCTTGCTAAAAAGGCGTTTGATGCAAATATTAAGAAAACATTTCTGTTTCATCAAGATTAGAACTTGCAATTATCTAGACACTCTTTGTTGAGGTACATTGTTGCTTTTCTCTTGTGGCATTTTGAACTTTAGATTATTAATTATATTAGGTTAATTATTAACAATTTAGATTAAAATAATGAAATCAAAGAATATAAGAGCTATACATTATAAAATTGCTCTATTTTATAAGTACATAAGAATCTTCTTGACACAAATGTCCTTTAGGCACAATACAAAAAAATCAACACATTGTAAAGATAAAAGTCTATTACTCATTTAATTATTGTTTTCAAGAGTGAATTAAAAGAACTTCCATGTATTTTTTAGGGAAATAACTTTTACGGAATATTTTCTTTATACATATAAAGAATAAAGTAAGTTATGTGACATCATTTTTTAAAGGACGAACTATGCACATTCCAGACAAAAAAGTCCAGCAGACTAGTAAATATAACTCTGAATAAAGAGACTTAGTATAAAACTAAACAAGATGTAAAATGGCAAAATACCCTGAAAATTATGAATATTCTTAAAGTTATAATTTCTTTTTGGCTTACAAAGCCTTTTTAATTTGAGTACTCATAATATTCAAAATACTCTTAAAAGCTGGCAAATGGATTTCCAGTACTTTTTTGACCATTTGGTGGATTGCAAGACTGCAGTATATGGAGAGCATTGCCACTGAAGAATATATAGAAAGTCATTGATCTCTGCCTGTAAATAAAAATGAGGGAAAGAATAAAATGATGGGGAGTTAGGGAATACGGTATGGCTTTGGCCTTATTATTTTACAGGGTGATGTACAGAACAAAAAAATTAGGCAGAGTTTCTGTGTCTGTGTGGTCTAGCTCTCAGCTGTGGTCTGAGACAACTGATTTCATGCTAGAATAAGTTTTCTGTCTCATATTAATGGAAAAAGAAAAAAACCCAGCCCTGGAAGATGGTGCAACACTGTATCGTGACATGTCTCAGGTCATACCAACTGTGTTGTAAAGCCTGTGAAGTAGCAGAAATTTCTTGCAATGAAAGGATATTTTGACTTGTGAAAGTTAAAAAATGTGGTTTAAATTAGCTGAGAAGACCTGTTTGAATGTTTTAGAGAATCTGTTTGCCTCCTGAAAACTGACATTGAAGAAATTTCCACAGATTCTACCTACTAAGCACTGACATACTCAGTGTTTTTGCGGGGATTGCTTCAATTCCACATGACATGTTTAGGCCAAAAGTACCCATCTGCAACATAACTTTGCTACCCTTAACAGTAATGCAACTTCCACCAAAGCCACCATGGCATATTGCACTTGATGAAAAACATCTATTGCCAGTTTCTGAGGTTCTGTCTTCATCCCTGATTACTCCCCAACCAGGGTTTACATGCTTGGTTTGACACAAGAGATGTTTAGCAGCATGGGTTCCTCTCCCTAGGAACCCATGTGTGCATGCAAGTTGTTGTCAGGAATAGCCTTTGTCACCTCTTGCAAAGAGATGCCAACTACTTTGATCCTGCCTGAAAAATTAAAAATGATGGAGCTTGAGGGAAAATCTACTTGCTTCCTATATGGGTTTCTGTGCTTTTGTCCCTTTAAAAAAATCTGAGCATGTAGTAATGCTCAGTATGACTTTTATAGTGATGGTCATGAAGCGTAGAGCCAAAGCTACCTCTGAGTCCATTAATTCTTTTCAGCCATTTATTTAGACAAAAGATCCAACATTAATCATTGATCTCTTGCTCTGATTTAACCTGTTGGGTTTCAGAATATGCCTAGTTGATCAGCAATAAGAAACTGCAAGATTGCCTGTCTGTCTTCTCCCTGTATCTTGCTCTCTAGAGTTTTCCTACATATTAAATATATATATATTCTTACTTAAAAGCAAACAGTGCATATAGCTTCTTTAATAACTCTAGGGAATGCTGGTTATCAAGGATTGCCATTTTTCATTTTGTTTGTAGCCTGTCTCCAATATTCTGTTTCATGTAGTTTTACAGCCACAGATTTGGAAATCCATAGGCTGTGACTGAAAAAAAGGGTGATAAAAGCTTGGGCTTAAGATAAAAGCCAAAAATTAAACAAAAGGAATGGCTCCTTACCACAAGTAGTTTTTCAGCTTAGCAATGAGGAGGTGTTGACCAGGGATACTGCTTACCCAGCTCCTCAGATTGCTCAGCAATTAGGTGGTTTGTACTGTGCGAGCCATTCATGTCTGATCTCCCTAGGATTTCTTACAGTACACACTGTAGTAATATTTGGGAACCAACAGAGGTTGGTGGTTCATTTCTGTGGCTACATAAAAGTTGGATCAAGCCTTTTCTGTATTGTAAGCAAACATGAATCCAAATTCATTTTTGGTTATGGCTAAGATGAGTAAAAAGTCCCATGGAAGGAAAGCTTAGTGCTGCAGCAGTGAGATCTCAGCAAAATATGGTGTAGGGGGATAGGAAAGGTTGACAGGAACATGATCTGGGAAAAATTAGCAGAGATGGAATTGGAGGCTGGCCCTGGGCTTTTGAAGGTGGAGGGTTGTAACTTTTGCTAGATTTTGCTTTTTTTGCTGTCTTGCCCACTAGTGAGTCTAACCATCTCTTCACCTTGCAATGGTAGGAAAAGAGAGCACTGAAGTACATCTGCTGCCTACCAAGGTGCCAGTCTGTATCTCCAGCTTTGGGCCCTGTGCCACTGCTTTCCTCATCACCCTCTTCAAGCAGGTATAGCCTCCTTTGAGCCTGTGGCTGTGGGTGAGGTCTACACTTTTTTCTTTGTTCCTCCGTTCTCTCCCTAGCTAACTTGCAAATCTCAGTGGTGGCAGAGATTCTCAGTGGCAGGTCCAGCCAAAAAGTAAGCCCCAGGATTTAAACTGTTCTGCCATTGCACAGAACTGATCTTACAGAAATGGCACAACATGGCTGCACTGAAATGCAATTCAGACTTACTTTCATATTTGCCTAGTAGCTACTGGCAAAAATACTAGAGTAATGTAATGCAACAGAATATAGATAGAAAGGTGTTGATTAAGTCCCTTGCTTTAAAATCTTGCTTTGGTTTGCTTTTTAAGTAATGCCATATACATTGTTCATAAGTGGTTTTCTTTTTATTTTTCCCTTTTGAGTAGCAAATCAGATGTGTCCACTAATATCCAGCTACATGTCCGAGAATCTTTATATTTCTTCATGATTGCTTTCTAATGCTTTGACTTAATTTGTGTCCAATACTTAAAAAAAAAAAAAGCTTCTATCAACAAGCTCCATGGACTGAACAGTCCACAGCCTAATCCCCTGCAGCCTGGGGTGGATTATTCAGCTGTTGAATATCACTATCGCTGAGGTTTCCTGCTGCAACACAGTGCCCTGCAGAGCTTGGCAGGGTAAATGCTGCTTGCCAGTCTCTTGTTTCTCTTTAAAGGAGCTGTCTGCAAAAGTCCACTTATTGGAATATTAAATGCACACAGCCAAACTTGTGACTTTTGTAATTAACAGCTTTGATTTTTGAATGCTTAAATTCTCTGTCATAACCTGGCAATATGCAGTTGAGAACTGACTGAATTAAAAACAAAAATAAAGCTCATTAAATATGATGACGGAGGAAAGCAGTTGACTGGTAGGAAAAGCAATTTTGAGAGGGTTTTTAAAGGGAAAATAAAACCAGAACTGTGAATCAGAAGCTCTACTCAACCCATAATAAGTCCCAAATGGGCTGTAGATTAAAATGGGTGCCCTAAAAAAGAGGAGACAAAGGAACCACAGAAAATACAGTAGAATATAGTAATTCAGAATAGAATGAGTACCCATATATAGGCAAATTGAAGACAAAAAT
This sequence comes from Acrocephalus scirpaceus scirpaceus, assembly GCA_910950805.1. Taxonomy (NCBI): domain Eukaryota; kingdom Metazoa; phylum Chordata; class Aves; order Passeriformes; family Sylviidae; genus Acrocephalus; species Acrocephalus scirpaceus. Next base: position 31,787,350 of record OU383778.1, read on the forward strand.
AAAAAACTTGAATGAACTGAAGACCAGAAAGCAGTGGAGAAGTCTGAGATCAGCCAAAGAGACTCTGCAAAGTCTTTTCAATTTGACAGTGCTGTCATTCCTTGCTAGTGAGAAGCTGTCTATGACAACCTGAGGAAAAATACATGTGAGGAAACTGTGCATCTGGTATGTAAAAACCTGTTTTTCTCAAAAAGCTTCTCCCCTGCATGTGTTAAATAATGTATTGCTGTGAGCAGCAGGAGGAGCTGTGGAATTCCACTGAGTGCAGCTGGGAAGATTTCAGGCTTCTAAAATCCCAAACCTTCTGAGCCTTGTAAACCCTCTTAACAGTTCAATTTTTTTTTTCCAAAATCATCCACAGCAGGCTATTTATCCATCACTGTCTCATGCTCTAGTTACAACTAGCATGCAGCAACTGCTCTGGGAACTGCCAGATACAGTTGGATTTACCAGATTTGTTTTTAAACACAGGAGACTGAACTCAGTGAAAATGCTTTTTGCTTTTCATGATGCACTTCTTTCATAAGCTAATCACAGTGCCAGGATATACTTTTATGATGTAGTGTCTTCTATCTAGTACCAATGAGCTGTACCTCAAAGAGAAACAAAACATTGCATAGTACTAGAATGTGATTTTGTGATTTATCTCTAAGGATGTCCCATAGGCATAGTTACTACAGACATCACATCAGTAGTTTTCAAAGTCAGTGGCCTTGACACACTATTTCAGTAGTCTCATACTTAAGTCAATGCTATATTTAGCAACTATCTGAAATTCCTGATCTTTGTTTTCCTGTGGGTGAAATGGTCAGTAAATGCATATCTATTGAGATGTCTGTGGCAGATTTTGTTCTTGTATTTTCTAGGGATTTTTTTAGCCCATGTTGCTTTGTGTGGGAGGATGAGAGTGCAGAAAGATTAGACAATGCATGTTCATGTTATTGTCTTAAACAATCAATATATGTTTTCTGTAGTCATTGTTGCTTTTGAGCTTGCCAGCACTTATTATGCCTCAGGAAACATCATCTTTCTAAAGTGTACCCTTGTGTCAGTGAATATAAGGCAGCAGAAAATATTCAAGAGAATATGCCTTTCAAGTCTGTTATATTTTAGAATTAGTGGGACAGGTTAGATTTTGATCTTCATCCATAGCCATACTTTCTGTCAACAGTCTCCTATATTTCTCATTTTAAAAATATGACTAAGAATGCAGATTTTTTAAAGATTTAATTGGAGCGATGAGAAAACTAATTTTACTCTGAGATAATATATGTGATAAAATTTATGAACATTTGAAATGGGAAGTTACGTTTGGAGCTTTCTTTGTACTAAATTAAATTAGCATACACTATCTTTGACACTTAAAATTACTGTAAGGTCTAATCCAAATATAGCTGAGCCTAAAATTTATTAGGGAAAACTACTTTTTTGGTTTTTTTGTGGTAATTTGTATATTCAGACAAATATTTTAAAGCTAAATATTTAGAAACTCTCAGATGTTCACTCTTGATACTTGGTAGTTTCCCATACTTGAAAATCTGTGTTTGTATGTGAATTTCTGTGTTTGTACAAATACAGCAATTACAGGGATGAAGGCCTGTTTGGAGGGAGAGTAAAGAAAAACACTTAGGTTAACAGGCATACAAATGTGTTCATGCTTCACAAAAAAGACTCCACAGAGCTTATCCATTTGTCCATTACCCTGAAAGATACTGAGATTTCCACAGACTAAAAATAAAATTTTCTGCAAAGAACTGTGCTGATGTGAGAAAAGCAGCTATGCAGAAAGATGATACTCTGGAGATTATGACCCATGAGATATTGCTATTTCTTGATGTGCTTTAAAGTCTTGTTAAAGAAAATAAAAAATCTTACAAAACACTGTGAGCATTAAAAATATAAATGTCCTTACAGTTAATTACTTTGCTGGCTATTCTATAGTTTTACAGTAAGATGAAACTGCAACATAAAAATATTTTAATGCATTTATTTTGTCCTTGAAATATGATTACGGGAGTTTTTTTAGAAAACAAAAACAGAATTACAAAGCTATATTTAAAACTGGCCTTGCTTGTCACCCAGATTTTTTCCTTGTTTCTCATTTTACTTGAAGACCTCTTAAATAATGAAGAGTTTCTAGCAATTAGCGATTCCCTCAGGTAAGTGAAAATGTAAATCATATCTTACTCAAACTTCTGTGTTCTATAATTTGTCTCAGAGCTAAAGTATATTTCTTCTCTGTAAATATTTCAAAAGATTTAATGTTACAATAAAATCTACACTGCAATGTTATTGACCTTAGAGATCTCATTTTAATCCTCTTGGTATTCCCTGCATTTACTTAAATCGCTGTTTTACAGCTTCATTCTTATACCTGATGAATTCCAAGAGATCTATTGCTAATCCATTTGGAAAATGTAAATCCACAGAGTATTTTCTTTAATCACGTTAAATTACTTTTACGTGAAAGAAGTTAATGGTAATTTAATTTAAATTAAAAAAAAGACTAAGATATATTTTAACTTTGTATTCAATGTCTGTACATGAAAAATAAGACAGTGTAAGATCAGATGCAAATAGAGGTTTTCTTTATCTGCATTTGTGATTTAAAACTACATTTGTTTTGGGATGAATGAGTTGATGGCTAGGGATGTTCTCAAACTTACATTATAAGCAAGAATATGTACAGATAATATAATTGATGTACAAGCAAAATAATTTACATAAAAGACCTGATTCAACAAATTACATGACTCTAGTCAGGAAGCAGAGACTGGATGTACCAAAAATATCCATTTCATTTCATGTAATAAATGTTCTGAATAAACTTTTCATGAACAGCCCATAAACCATTAAATATTTATGGGAATTATTTAAGCAGTGTAGAATAACAAATAACTCAGAAAAAAAATATATATTGTGGGTGAATAAAATTCAAAGGCAAAGGAGTTCATATCACTGCATAAGTTATTCATAGTGAATTATTCTTTGACTATAAAGGCTGAGAAAGAAAAAAATTAGGTTTATTTTGCATATTTTGTTCAGTGTTTTTTCAAAATGTGTTGCAGTCCTTAAACTAGTATTATCCCCATTTCATACATGGATAAGGCTGAGGGACTTGGTGTTTTAGCAAAAGCCATAGATTAAGTCAAATGATGGGATTAGGAATGGAAGCGTAATTCTTGACTTAATTTTTAGTCTCTGCTCAGTAAATAATTCTTCCAGGCTGACTGTCTATTGAAGGAAACAGGAAGACAGGAAAGCAAAGCTTTAGGCTCAAGCACCAGGAATAGGAATTGCCCAAGATTCCTATGCAGATTTTACTTCAGACTTATTAACCCCGTCTCTGGGGTATCTCTCTCCTCATGAATGGTGTTCACAACCAGTGTTGGTGGATTTAGGATGTTAAGACTATCCTAATCCCCTAGGTGATGGGATTATTGCAGGCTTTCTGTTAAGACTATTCTCCTTCCTTCACGACCCCAGCTCTCTCACATTTCTCCTGAGACAGGTTGGTGGCCTTCCTCTGGCTGCTCTGGACATGAAGGGCAGCCTCAGAGTGAGAAAGGAGTTACAGGTGTCAGTCACTACTGGGGTCACCTCTACTCCATAGATGCACCTGCTGGTGAAGTCAATGACGTCACTGCAGGTGGAAGGGGGCATCTTTCTGTTCTCCTACATCATCTGTTACCTCTAACACCCAAGTAAAAGATTTCTTTTGAGCCTGAAGGCTGAGTTGTACCATACAGGTTGTTTTAAATACTTTAAGAGAGGAACAACTACTTTCCCTAAGTCACTGCCTACTGCCCTAGAAGTCAGCTCCTAGAGAGTGCACATGATGGCTTGCTATAAAACACAACTCATTTTTGCTCCATCATTTTCATTCATGTCCTGCCTGCTTGTTTATCCATCAATGCACTCCTTACCAGTCTGAATTTGCCTAGTTTCCATTTTCTTCAGGACTTCAACTGAAATCCTCTTCCATCCCTTTCCTGTCTGTTTCCTCCTGATACCTTCTCTTGTCTAGCCTGAAAAAAAAGGCAGAAAAAAAAAAGAAATCTCATTTGCCTCTTTGCTAAGATATTTCACCAGCCTCAAGGCCAGGATAGGTGTGATACATCTTGGTGCTTCCCTTTTTGTCAAAGACCCATGAGGCTCATACAAAAGCTCTTTGGCCTAGACACACTTGTCCACGTAAGCCTTGGTCTTGGTCATGACCACAGGGAGTATCCTCCTTGCTTGTGCTGGACTCCCACATATAATAAGAAATGGGTGAACTCTTGAACACAGTAGGCACCTATGTTGGCAGTGGGACGAATTTTTGGCAGAATATGGTGACATTTATACATTTTGTAGATTTATCTAGATATGGACTGGTGCATTTAGATGTGTGGATAGTGTCAAGGAAGCAGAACATTGCAAGGCTAAGCTTGATAAAGCTCCCCTCATAATCTTTTCCTTTTTTGTTTTCATGGACAAATTGGAACTAATGCATTGCTCTGTGTTACAATTGATGGGTTCCAAGACCACGTGTGGTGCAGTGATTGGAGCTCGTGCACACAGTGCATTTGAGGGCTTTAAACTGCAGGGCTTTGGGTAAATGGGGTGCAGATCACCCAGCTACAAAGAAAACACAGCAGTCCTACACACAAGCAAGAGTGTTATGAAATCCTCCTATCCACAGCAAAATTGCCATTTAGGGGACACAAAATGAGGTAAGATATTAAGAATCAATAAGTGGTGAACATAATTTTTACTAAAGGCTGATCTCAAATTCTATATAAATGGCTTATTTGTATCCACATTTTTTTTTCTAATCACTATGATAATATATGTAGTCTTTATTTTTCTGTGGTTGTGTTCAATTTCACCTTCAATTTGGATAAACGTCATTAATTTTCTAAGAATGTGTCTTAAGAAAAATTTAAGAAAATTCAGGGGAAAATGTCCCTTCTTGCCTCAAAGACAGACACTATCAAACTTAAATCTTTCAAATTTTAAAATTCAACACTTAAAAAGTAGTAGATTATAGCACTCCTACCTTTTGCTAAGCTTGGAAGATCATATTAGATGTGTTTTCTCTCCTGTTTCGCTCTTGAAAGGTCCTCCCCAGACATTAGGAAAAATGGACCAACTCAGAGATGCTCCAGGTGAAAGTTCAAAGAAGTACATCTTAAGAGGTTTCAAAAAGTAAATAGGAAAAAGCAGTTTTCTGTCCTTCTTCCTGTAGTCCAGAAAATAATTTCTTCCATGTAACTGCTACTGTTTGAGCACATCTATCTAGATAAAATGGAAAGAAGAGGCTGATCTGTAGCTAATTATTTGCATCTGATCTTAAACTCTTCTATTTTCTCCAGCACACATTCTACTTTGCTTCATGTATCTTGCCTTTCATTGTGGCATCTGAGTACATTTGTTAATCCATTTAAATAAATAAATAACAAAAAACCCACAAAGCCCTGAGGATTCAGAGAGAAATTGCTTTTCATGGAACACTTGTTTATACAATGATGTGAAGTTTTGCTGCATAGTTGTGGGTGGTTTGGATACTAGTTAGAGTGAACTGCCTAGAAAAATCTGTATGAATAAAGCATGTAGACTTCTGTTGTGGTAAGTATTTAGGTACTTAAATACCACTAAGTAACATATGAAGCTTCTCTATCCCTCAATGGCCCCAGGTGAGCATGCTCCTGTAGTGTGACTTTGCTTGTAACCCTTTGCTTGTCCTGTTTTACTAAGAACAGTGATGTGGTTTCTCATGTACATAAGAGCCACAGAGAAGCAGCAGATGGCTGGGGAAAAAAAAGAACTGGGAACTGAAGAATGAAAGAAAAAGGAGGAAAATGAAAAAGGAGAATATCTAAAGAGTGAGAAAATTGTATAATAATACAAGGCATTTGCTACTGTCCTGTCCCTCTCACTGCTATAGCTTTGAGGGGGTTATTTGCATTTGCAGAGAGGTCACAGTATCACTCATCCCGTATAGAATCTTTTCTTTGATTTTGAAACTTAGAAGTAGCCCAAGATTTTTGAGAAAAGAAGTGGTAGAAATAAAAATAGAATGAAGAATATTCTTACCCTCAACTTCAGTTTAAAAAAGATGATATTGTTACTACAGGCTTTAAAGATGACAGGAATTTACTCCATCATATGTTCTTTCTATATTCAGAACTCTGCCATTCCCACCAGGCCCTGTATCTTAACTGTGAGACCACACAGAAGGGTCTGTCCCCAAAGACTTGAATTTTAATAATTAACTGTAAGTCTTTAGCACTTCACAGCACTGAATCTCACACGGTTAATTTCTCCGTCCTTTCCATTTAAGTTTGGGAAAAAAAAAAAAAAAAGATAATTTTGCACCTTCAGACTCAATAAAATGTTCCTATTGAAGAGAATTTTTAAGTGGAGTTATAGATAGCTGTAATGTAAAGGTTTGTGTAAATATGCCTAATATTTTTATAGAAACAATCTTTTCCCTTTGATCTTTTATGAGAGTAGAAAGAAGCCCATGAACTGCTGGAAACTTTTTTTGGTCCTCCCAAGGAATGAAGTGTACAGCAGGGGAGTAGGTCCTGGTTCTGGGCTGGCAGGGGCACAGCTTTAGACCATGCTGCTGCAACCTGACAGTATTTCTTAGTAAATACTTGTTTTGGTGTAAGGCCCATTTTGGTAGATTTTTAAGGAAAGGAAGGAATTTGGTGACTTTTTCGTGGCACTGCCTCTGCAATTTGCCAAGTGCTTCCCTCCCAAACCAGAGCCAGAGTGTAGCACATCTAAGAAGACTTCAAGTTTCATGTCAAGGTTCTTCATGATGGAAAGGAAAATAAATAAGATCCCTATGTAAATGGTGTCTGTGTTTAAGTAGCATTTTTCTTCCCCCAAAAATTTACACATCTGCTCTGGAGACAGGATATTAACATAAGCATTTGCCCTTCAAGAGCAGCATTTGGGAAGAGCTCTATCTACTCCAAAGCACCACCATATTGACACGACTTTTCTCACTCAGTTTTTATTTAAAAGACCTCAGAATATCTCAGTGGCAATTTGCTCAACAGAAGATGCTGTCAGCCTGTAATTTTTACTTTATAGACCTATTAACAAAACCTGACAACTAAATTATAGGTTCCACCTTTGGTCACACGAATAGTATTTTTGAGAGGACATGAGTGACTCCAGGCATTTTATTTGTGGATCCAGATGATCTCCTTGGCTTCAAACACATATTGAAATGAATATGCACAGCAAACAGAAATGACTGCTTCTTAAATATGCATCCAAAAAATAGAGAGTCTGTGCAGCCACAACAGAATTTCAAAGAATGGTGTCCCAGCATGAGAAACATACTTTGTGAATCAATACAATTTGGTCTTAATTCACTCAAATCCACAGAGCTATCCAGTTTACACTGACTGGTGGTCTGGCCTCTTTTGCTATCTGTCCTTCATCAAGTTTCTTAGAAGCACTGAAAACATATGTAAACCAAATAAGGAACTTTTACTAGGGTAAAGAAAGACAGCCAGGGATTGTTGCAGCCATAAACAAAGTAGCTGAGTGCCTGGACCAGAACAGGGGAGAACAAAACAGCTAAGAGACTACTGAGAAAGAGAGGACGGGGAAATTGCATTGGTGTTGCTGCTTCAAGAATTCATCCTGTATCTGAAGTGCAAATGGGTATGTCCCTGCCTCTACTCAGGTAGATATATAGGTTAGGTTCCTTGGAGTACATGGAAAATTCTGTTTTATATGAGAATGATGCACTCAATAGCGAATGCAGCCTAAGTGTCTGTATTTCAGTGTCAACACAGATCCTTAAATGATTACATAGACACCCTAAATAAAATGACTTTCAGAAATAGAAAGCAACACTGCCTTTGGTTGATTTTTGAAATGACCCACAGAGCACAGTGTTTTAATAATCAACATTGCTAGCATATGAATAAAAGGTATGGATTTGGTTATCAATGCTTAGAAAGCTTTAACATGTTTATTTTTATTCTTAACATAGAATCAAACTTCTTCATAGTACAGTAAGGTTACTCCTGCAAAGCAGTATACAGAAAGTTGCAACTTTTTATGTACAGTGTGGTTTGTATTTTGTTAACTGAAGTTAGTCAGGTTGGCCCACCTCTCTGACTTTACACTACAGTGTTTGTGTATAAGGCTGTGGGTTTTGTTTTCAGTCTATCTTCACTACATTATAGTTTGGTAAGTCATTTGGTATAGACATTTGATAGCAAAAGACATTACAGCTACTTGAGCCCCCTGTGATCTTTTTTCTTCATGGAGTGAATTCTTCAAAGTACTTATGAACCCTCTTTGGTTTGATAGCATTGCTTTACAAGAGATTATCTGTGGTAGGATTACTCACAATTTCCAGCAGTAGAACTGAGTTCAACAGCCAAACCCAGTGGAGTATTTACCACTAATAAACTTGGATGAGGACTTTCCACTAGCCCTGGGTTTGACCCTGCTTATTCTGCAGATTGTGCCCTGCTGAAGAGTAGAGATATGCACTGTCTAAAACATGGCTGATCTTTGAAACATAAACCATCTTGTGGTGTATTATGAGGAACCAAATGTTTCAGAGTTGAGGGTGCATCTGGAGAACACACTTGGCCATATGGTTTACTTTTATGTTGCCTTCTGGCGAGCAGGGAGATGGACCTTGATGATTTTGAGGGTCTCTTCCAACATGAAATCTTCTGTTATATTCTATGATTCTAAGAGAAAATTGGGAGGCAATCTTTATGAGGTTTAATGCTGGTAATGGCACACCTAAAAAATTCTATAATAAATTATGCAATATTTGTATAAAACAAAAGTAGAAAAATAGTTATTTCTACTCACTCCAATAAGCCTCTGAGCATAACATTTTGCCTGGTAAGTATTCATGCTTTATCTTATGTCTTGATATAAGAAGAAAAAAATGTTCTCTCCTACTATTAACCATCATATGGACTATTTTCTTCATATTTAAAGTGAGAAAAGAGTTACTACTCTATCTCTACTTTTATGAGCAACTTCAGTAAATACTGGCGTTCCTGTAGCTGGTTTCCTTCACAGGGTTCTACAACACTGAACAGTATTTTAATTATCTGGACTGGAAATTGGTTAGTTATTCCATTGTTTATATTTTTAAATGGGCTGATCAGGCAGTTTCTTGCAGGATTGCATTTCTCATGCCCCACAGGGAAGCTGCTGCTCTCTGGTATGGGTGAGAGAGTCAGAGTCACTGCTGTGCTGACACAGTGTCCCGGATGTTGCTACAGCAGATTTACAGCTGTGAGGAGCTTGACCCACTTAATATCCAATTTACCTCTAGATAATGTAATATTTCCAGACAGATTTGCTTTCCTTACTGCAACTCCAGCAAAGATTTTTCATGCAAGGGACACAGAATAACCCTTAATCTCCTTCCATAACTTTATCTTTTCAAATTCTCTGAAACTTTCCTTCACAAGAATTTGCAAACCTTGAAGGTAGGATACTTTCATACTGAGTAAATGTCTACAGCTTTTGCTATAGAAGACTGACTGAATCCATTTCCATGGGAAAGGATGATCCAGTAGCCCATTATTCCACATTATACTGTTCTTTCTATCAGTTCCTTTATTTCTAGTAAGAAGAAACCAAAGTTTTTATAGATAGAGGGTAGAAATAGTCTGTGTTTTTGAAGTTGGACAAGGCTGTCATGGATGATTTTTTATTTTTTATTTAGCTTCTCAATATTCTATAAGCATCCTGCTCCTAGTTGAGGCAGAGTATATAAAGAAAATGTTCTTTCTAGGCCTCAGGGCAAACCCAAAATATTCAGGTTGGATTTGGCTTTGTATTCATCCTCTAAAGCTCAAGGCATACTAAAATCTCCCAAAGACACCAAGGTTTTCTGTTGTGTTTTTTTTTCTTCTTCTTTATTTTCCTTGGCAACTAAAACACATTTTACATAACCACATTATGTGCTTCACAGTAATATATGAGATTTCATAAATGGTATAAATGGCCTCATACAAATTCAAAACAGCACAAGAGTCAATAAACTTATATTGCAAAAACTCCAGACCACAGCAGGGAAATATCTGAGCCTTTCAAAATTGGTTCATTTCCGCCCCCCCACCCCCCACCAAAAACAAAAACAAAAAAAACCCAAAAAACAACAACAAAAAAATCTGAAAACCCTGAAATTTGGTTATATTCAATTTATTCACTGAATGTTTTTCCTAGCTTTTCTTTTTTATTATCTGTATCAAATTATTTTATCTCCTCATTTAGAAGTTTTACTTATAAACATACATATATCCACATAGATCTGGAATTATTTTTATAGGGCAACAGATATGCTATAAAACATATAATTTAAGAGGGGATATAAGCTTTTGCTCTACTGGTATGTGAGCAATTTATGGGTAAATATTCAAACCTAATTAATGTAATTCAAGTGGTGCTGAGAGGAAGTCTTTGTCCCATGATCATATTTATTTTTGGTATGTATATTACTGAATTATTTCTGGATTATCTAGATGTTTATCTTTGATAGCCAAATTGCCAATAAGGTGTTTTTGGGTCTCTTTGTTATAACCTCTGTTTAAAAAATAGAAAAATATAAATTAAAAATATTTTACTGGTTTCTTTTTCCTGAGTATTTTTTCACAAGCTTCATCAAAAAGCTGGTTCATTTGAGATGTATCCTCTTTTTGTGTTCATCTTGGCTCTTCTACTACTCATAACATTTAAAGTGACTGTGATCTTAGAAAAAGTCTCCTAAATATGAGATTTTTGTCTTACTGTCTCACTTCAGAACTGTACATAAAAAGATGTGACATTTTATGGCCTGATCCCATGCCCAAAGTCCCATTAGCCTCAACAAGAGTTAGATCATGATCTTCAGTTCCTGGTTTTATACTTCATAAAGCAGCCTGAAGTCAAACCTTAATTTTACTTTATTGATACATTTAAAAATTGATAAACTGCACATTCTTTCTTTTCTTCCAATTCCTGTGTGTGTAATTTGATAACTTGTTTCTTTGTAAATAAATACTTAAAGTAAGAATAATTTTTTTAACAAAAGCATACTGAAAAGTTATCTATTTATCATTGCTCATTTGAAAGGAAATTAACATACTCACTTGTAAGCAGTAGTCTTACTGGGAATCAATGCTGTACACGGAAAAAAAGGGGATGGAAATTACTTTGCTCTCAGATTTCCAGATCCACTGAAAATATATTAAAATTCTTTGACAAATATTTATCTGTGAATCTTCTGGGCTTGAATAAAGGAGAGGCCAATGAACTGTACACAACTGTCTACTGATACTACCCAGGTAACAGAAGGTTTGTAAAAGCCCCAGGACTTAATCCATTTTTTTCTAATGTTTTCTTAAAACAGAGCTGTTAAGTTAGGGATAAAACAGGCATTTCTTTGTCTTGAATCAATAAAGGTATCAAGCCCATTGTTTTAATTTTCTCATCAGACTGCCCCAAATTCCACCCAAGCCTCTCCATTTCAAGCACACAGTCTTCGTTTTCTGAAGCAGATGGGAAATAAAGGTTGCTCATGAGTCTACCAAAAAGAAGCTCCAGATGCAGGTGAACATCATTAAACTTTAGACACAATAATAAGTAAACTCATCACATTCTCAGGAGACTGTTTCTTTCTGGGACTGCCTTTAGCTTTGCCTTTAGTCACTTGTTCGCTCATCCCTCTTTGCTAATCTCCAGCTTGCTGAGTTTAGTCACAATAAATGTATGGCTCTGCCGCAAGTGTATATGCTAACATCTGAGAAGACACTATGACATTTCTTTGACTAGCATGAGATGAAGAAAATTCAAAGCTTAGCACTTCTATAGACAAATCTACCTTTTGAATAGGTTAGTAAAGAAGAAACTTAATCTATGCACTTGGAAGAAATGGAAGGAGAAAGATAATATATAAGCTTGACATTCAAACACATTTAAGCAACCTAATTCCTTTTAGAAAGCCTTTACCACAGGTCTCAATTGTGCTGAACTGGACAGAAAGAAAACTCTTTGTGAAATTGTTTTCCTTCCACTGAAGAATTTAAATGTCTGCTGTAATGCTTCATATTTTACTACCATACTCATTTTTGCTATGGCAGCAAAAACGTAGATATTTTAAAGGAATTGTATTCCTGACATTTTACATATATTTTTATATTTTATGTATGTGTATGGATGTGTGTATTCAATGCAGTCTTGAAATGCTGCTAAGATACCAGCTATGGAAGTGAACGCAGTAATATACAAGCATGCCCTTTGAAGGTGCCAAAGTTAATTCAGATGTACCATACAATTTTGGCATAGTAATGTCAATTATATGGAAATTTATTAAAAAGAAAGTATTTTAAATACTTTGAGATGTTTGAACTTTCCACCTAAAAACGTGCAGTTTCCTGACCAAATATGTTCACCTTTTAGCTCCAAGCAAGCCATTTAAATATTCCAAGTGGTGAATTCTTTTCATGTGATGTATTTTCTGCAGCTAGGGAGTTATTGCTCTGCAAACAGCAAAGGACATTTTGCACCCTGTGCTCCTGTTTGCTCTGCTGCTGCTCTGCACATTCTGTAACATGAGTGCAGAATCCTCTGGCAGAAGTTTCCAGACCTACACTCCTCTTCACTCTCAGGACAGAAATAGAGATTTAATGAAAGGAGATTGCCCAAAAGGGCTTGGAGGAGTGCTGGTCCTTTGACAATAGTGAAAATATTGATCCTTTGTGGTCAATAACAGCAATGTTTTTCCTCTACATTACTTCAACAAATTGTATCATGGTTTTATTCCTGGCAACCTGATATTGCTTTAGATTTGAAACCTAATTTAATTAAAAAAGTGTTTCTTGGAAGAATGGATTGGACTTGCAAACTTGTTTTTTAAATGAGATGGAAAATAAGACAGATTTACTCACATATTTTCACCTAAATTACAGATTATAGTATTTAATACAGTTTACAAAGTAGCACTCTTCTGGCAATAGTCTAATGCTCATCAGGAGTTTAAGTAGATGTTGGTTACTAGCATACTTTTTTATTTATTTTACAATGTAATTTTTACTTTAAATATTATTCAATTTTAATTCTGGTGGAAAACCAGGAGAGAAGCTTTGCAGTTAAAGGAAGAAAGATGCATACAACAGATAATTTTATGATTTATGAGTATGCTCCTGCAAGACAAAGCATGTGAATATCTTCTGAAGTTAATTGGCTTATTCGTATAATTAAAGTGACTTAGGAGCTTAAACTTTGCAAGGTTAGATTTGCAAGTGGTAATAGTCATTATAATAAGAATGGAAGGCAGCTCAACTGAGAAGTGAAACAATAAAAACCAAAATGACTCAGGAATGGTGTAGACACTGCTGGGTTACTTTAAACAAGGTTGTACTAAAGTGAGTTCACAGGATTACTTAAAGGAATATTAAATTGCTTAGTTATAGTTTTAAGCCACCATTTGTGCTAAAATTTTTCTTAGGAGAACTGAAAAAAATTAGCAGATGTGAGGCATTTTTTCTATTAAGTTTTATGCTATAGAACAACCTTTACTTTGTTGATATGACTGGTTTGCTAAGCCTGTAGTTTTTTTCCATTTTTCAATTTTAAATTCTGTCTATAGATGGCACTAACTTGCTATTTCAGAGAATCCAGGAAAGAGCTTCTTGACATATGCAAAACATTTCTTGGCACTTTGTGTGCAATAATCCAGCAGTAAGAACATGAAATGACCAGTTTGTAATTTGCTCTGAAAACATATATTTTTAAAGATTATAATCACTTTCAATGGAACAGAGATTCAGAATGTCAGCTGTGGATTTGTAAGACATATTTTGAATGTCTTTCATACATTTAAAGATTCAACCTTTTGAAAATAAGTGAAATGATCTAAAAAAAGAGAATGAGTATGTTGTAAAGTTCAAGCCTTGCGCTTTCAGCATGACTAATAATAGAAAATGTTGCTACAAATGCTTCCTTTGAGAAACAGATTATATCTTCATATATCTCTTCTGTTTCTATATCTGCATTCATTAGTTGAAAAAGCAGTATGGTTTCTGTATTAGACAGTCTGCAAAGTAGTATTTAGATATTTCAACATGGTTATACTGAAGTTAGTGTGTTTATGTAAGTAAGACTAAGCATTTGTCTAAGCATTAAGATATGGCCTTTTTACATTGTATGCAATAAATAGCAAATAACCTTTCAGAGTTGTGAAGCACTATGAAATTGTAATTGACATCATTAGCACACTGATTTCCGCAATTAATCCAAATTTAAGCCTGTTTAGTATCGCGTTTCTTCTTGGGCATTACCTCAAGGTGGTTTTTTTTTGTTTGTTTGTTTGTTTGGTTTTTTTACCTATTACTTGTCACCACTGAGAAAAGTCCAGTTCCATCCTCTTGACACCTTGGCATCAGATATTGATAGACATTGATGAGGTCCCTTCGCAGTCATCCTTTCCTGAAGCTGAACAGGCCCAAATGCCTCAGCCTTTCATCATAAGTGAGATACTCTTTTCTTTGTAGCCCTCCCCTGGGCCTGCTCCAGGAGCTCCACTCCTCTCTTGTACTGAGGAGCCCAGAACTAGACACAGCACTTCAGGTGTGGCCTCAGTAGGGCTGAGTAGAGGGGCAGGATCCTGTCCCTCAACCTTCTGGCAGTGTTCTCCATAATGCACCCAGGGTACCATTGACACTCTTGGCCACAAGGACACACTGCTGGCTCACGGGCAGCTTGTTGTCCACCAGGACCCCCAGGCCCTTCTTTGAAAATTAAAGTTGATGATAGATGGTGTAAAGGCAGAATGGCTGGTGGAAACAGGAAATGGAAATAACAGATTAGGCTACAAATGTTTTAAATAACTCTGGTCATTTATTTAAATTGACAGCAGATGACTGAAGTGTAAAAAGCAAAGCATTTGTTTTGAAAGCAAGGTAAGGAGGCCATCAAGACACTACAGACACATTAGTCTAAAATCAGTAGATCCAGGCTACAATTTGCATTAAAGAATCTTTAGGATATGGACACAAATGAAACAAAATTGAGATAAAATGCATTATGGATTTACCTGTTTAAGCTGATAGATTATCCTTAGAAAAAATGATTTCTCCTTTATAGAAGTCCTGACCTGAACCCTGAACTTCACATAGTAAAAGGAAAAAAATATTAAGGACAGCAGAGAAATAAAAATTGGCTGACAAACAAGGACAACTAACTGTGACACTGAAGAACAATTAGGCTCCCAGAGTTCCCTGAAGTTCATTTTTGCTGCCAATCTAATGCAATATTTTCAAAAGTGAAATTCATACAAGAAGTAAGTTTAGTTAAACTTAGGATGTTCAGAAACACATCTAAGTTACAAACATGACTGGACTATTGATGATGGTAAAGACTGGAGAAATTTAGACCAGAATTGTGAAACAAAGTATTATGAGAGCTGTTCGTAATATAAACTGAGGGCTCCTGAGTCATCTAAGATAAGGAGCCTTTCTTTATTAGTTAAATTGATAGAGGTAACTTTTATAATGTTCTGCAGGCACAAGAAGAGATTTGATGCTGTAAAACATTAGGTAAAATATTCAGTGTATGAGGTCCTGGATATTACATCTATAATATCTTTTACTCTTTACAGACAGAGATACAGGCATTAAACTGACACAAATACTGGGAATGATTGCTTGAGAACTCTGGGGAATAACTAACTGTCATTAGTTGCTATTTAATCAGTTACTAACTATGTTAGTTAACTAAGTTAATTTCCTTAGCATAATATACCAGAAATTAAAAAGCTGTTCTTGACAACTGGTCTAGGAGAAAAAAAAACCCAAAAGAAAAGGTTTTTAAAAAGAGGACATAATAGTATAAAACCTAACAGAATTTAATTTACCATCATGTATTTATTGTAGAAATTATAAAATGGTTTCTTATTATCATTCCATATAAATTATTGACCACCTTTTTAATAGATACTGTGGACAAAAATACTAAATCACTTCAGGTTAGACCTTTGAAGGTTTTTAACAGATTATATCAGAAGTATAATTAACCATGGTAGACTGAATTTTATGACCAGGAAACCAATTCTCCCTGTGTACACAGATATTCTGACTAATCTGTATGTGCTGCTTCTTCTCCACATCCACTCAGTCACATGTATGCGTGTTACAACCAACCTGTGAGGGACAGAGTAGCTCAGGTTTTTGCTTGGGGCAGACTAGGGTGAAATGACACTGAATGACCGCTGCTTTTATATATATATATATATATATATATATTTATATTTATATATATTTATATATTTATATATTTATATAGATATATAGATATATAGATATATAGATATATAGATATAGATATAGACAAATATGTATCTACACATGTATATATGTATATACACATATATATATGTGTAAGTTTATTTTAGAATAATTTAGTCACAACTGAAAGGAGGTATGGAGCCATTTTGGTTATTGTCTATAGAAATGCAACAGTATAAAAGTATAAAGATATCATTTAAGAAAATATATAAGGAAAAGAAGGAAAGAGAAAGAAAGGATAAGAGTAGATAGTGGAGAGGAAAAATATAACCACAGATATCACCATGGATCCAGTGAGAAAACTTGATTGTTGCAATAGCAGTGTCCATTGATCAAAGTGATGGGCATGGTCTTGATCCATTGGAGGTGGAGGAAGCTCCTGAAACACAAAGTTCAGTGGGTTAATAAACCTTCAGGTTTGGGTGGGACTCACACAGAGGGAATTGCCCTGCAGGGACGTTTGACACACTCTGATGCAACACTATAGATCACATGCAGTCCTCTGGAGGAAGGCTCAGAAATGAATCTGGGGACACTTCAGGGGTTTTTGACAGTTGACACCTTTTTCATCTTTGACACTTTCTGAGACATGACAGCTGCTTACATCTAGTTGAGATAGTTATGCCTGATCAGGGTTACCCAGAAGGGAGTTTTATACCTGAGCCATTTGTGTAAGGGAGGACATTGGCATGAAAAAAGCATTATTCCTCCTCTGTGGGATCTGTTTCTTATCAGCCTTCTCCCTTATTCGGCTCAGACCCCAGGCTGTAGCTAAAAACAAAGGTTGGTTTGTTGTAGTCCTGCTCTGGTGAGGGACGGTGTGAACCCCTGTCTGCTGCTGTTATACACATCAGAGGTTTCACCACCACACCTCTAAAAACTTTCCTCATCTCATTCAGGTGAAGGGTTCAAACCTGGCCTCAGCAAACTACCCCTGCTGTCTGATTGTTTGAGTCATTAACTCTTGACATTTCAATCTCTCACATCCATGGAAATACCTTTTTGTTCAGCAAAGACCCTAAGATGGTTATCTTGTGATGCTTGTTTATGTCTAATTCATATGAAACCCTTTTGAAAAGAACTTACAGTGAAGTTTTGATGCCAGCTTCTTCTGTGTCTGCACACAAATTTACACTAACATAATTCCTACAATTTCTGAAAAAAATATGGGTAATGTTACTAGAATAAACTATCAAGTTGAGAAAATGGTTGTGATATTCTTCAGTGGCCATGATATTAGACACATTTTGTCAAAAAGACATCAAACTATTTCAAAACAATGAGAAATAGCACTGAGTATGTCATAGCACAAAAATATTAATTAGAAGTGTAAATTCAATATCTAAAATTTTCTACAGTGATGTAAACACAATTCAGTCAATCTTTCTGATTTTTTTTATTCAGGAGATAGGAACACTGTTCAAGGCTATTTTCTTTTGTATTTCTTTGGGTGTAATTACATAGTCCTTGGTTTTCAGGAGAAGATAGCAATTTGAAATAATGTCTGTGAAAGACACAATGGCGTTAATGTGTCCTCAGAACATGAGGCATATACTGACAATATGGAAATGCTCTGAGGAAAACTTATTTCACTTGCAATTCATTTGGTTCCTGCCATAATTGGACAAAGGAGTTGAGTAGCTGCCAGAGAAAATGAGAAGCTGAGCACTCAATCACCACGCCTGAGACTCCAAAATTTTAATTGCATCATTCATTGCAAGACTTTAGGGGGGAAAGTTCTGAAGACAGAACATATCATGAGTATTGTATTGTTGACAGTCTATTTTCTTATTCCAGATGTCTCAATCATTGCCAAGCAGCATTAGTCAGCTCTGAGAAGAGCTCCTCTGGTGTGGACAGCTCCTGCATCAGTGACTGGGAAAGGCAGGCAGATCATACAGATGAAGAATGCAATTATGTGGATTTTCAGGGGAAAAGTAGAACAATAACATTCCTCAGTTATGTTTCTGTATTTAAATGAAGCTGAACCCTTCATGTGCACAAATTGCAATAGCGGTGTCCTACTGTCTCATTTGTAAGTACTTGATTGAGATGTTGGGAGCCAGATTGACAGTGGAGCTAGTTAATTTTGCAGACACCCACTGTCATGAACAAAATCTGTCCCTAACCCTGCAGGTGTCTAAAACTTCTTCTGCATCTGCATTCACTTGGAAAAGATGTTGGTGCTCTGCTATAGCCAGCAGAGTCTTCACAGCATTGAGATACTTGGCAGGTGATTAAGGCCTTAGCCCTGCCAAGGTTCACAACACTTTCACCTACTTTACCTGGAAGTCTCCAACCAACAGATGTGCTCAGGCACGAAATGATTAACAGTGCATTGGCCCAGAAAAGAAAATGAAAATTCACATGAGTCTATTGCTTTCAGTTCAGGATAATGACTTGGAGGTGCAAGGCCTGGCTTCCTGCCCCTGTGCCAATAAATGTTCTAATCACTGAATCACTATGCAGACTTACGGGGAATATCTGGAGGGTGGAAGCAGGAAGGGAAAAGGGGCAGATGAAGACAATATATTATTTCCATTTGTGATGGTAAAGCAGGTTAGTTGGATTGTTTACATTCCCAATAATGAAGGAGAGCTAATTGGCTGGCAATGGAAAAGTGTGGAAGATGAAAGTGTAGACCTGTGAGGTGTCAGCATTTTAAAGGAGGAAGATACTTTGCAGAAGCCATTGCTTCGAGAAAGACTCTGCTTTTCTGGTGGTCCTGAGTCTGTATTCTGGTTGAAGTAGAATACCTCTGAAAGGAGTGGGTCAGAATTTCCCCAAGCCAGGTTGCTGTTCAGCTGGCATTGGGGCATTCAGCCCCCACACTAGTGAGAGAGTAATCCCAGTGTTAAACTATTGCCTATCGACTCCTCTTTTATTTGAAAAAAAAAAAAAAAGATGGTTTCCAGGCAATTGGAATAGATTTGGTGTTGAGAATCTTTGAGAACAGTAGAACACTAACAAGAAATGCAGCTTAAATTGCCCTCTCTTTCATAGCTATCTACAACACTATCAAAATCCCTCTTCAAGGAAATTTCAGCACCTAGTTGAGTTTTTAACACTCTCCATGCAAGAGTAGCTAATTTGAAAAGTCTGCATTTCACAGTGTAGAAGATGATCTAAAATTTAGGTCTCTAAAATTCCCAAGATTCTCCCATGAATTTATTCATTTGTGATATTTTAGGAATGGCACTCAGCACACTGAGAATGTTAACAGATGCAAATGTAAGTGCCACTGAGTACATTTTTAAAGCCAAACGAGTGTTCTTCGGAATAACTTTCAGCCAAAGTTGGAAAAGTTCCACAGAAAACTGAGATGAAATTTAGTAAGTTGCAGCATGACAGATACAGAAGTGTCCTAGAATTTCGCTAGCACATGACAGACATGTTAAACCTTCCACAGTCAAGTCAATGTATGAAATAAATTAGAGAAGAGCATTCCTATTCATACTATGCAAACCCCCACATTTAGATTCAAAGGTTGTTAGTTCCTGTGATAATTATTAAATCAAACAGACAGTGAGAGGCATTTGCATCAGCTAGCAGTACTTGATGCTGAAATGGTGAGGGAGAAATCTACTTTAACTCTGGAGTTCATTAAAAATGAGGAATGGACTGCATAGTTTTCATATAAACAATTCCCACCTCAAAATTTACTATAGGTATGTTAAAACTTTATTTCCCTTACTGTCTTCCTGTTATGGTCTTGAAGCACTGGTTTCCAAATAAATGCAACAACAGACCTACTTGAGAATGTTTCTTAGGTTTATAAAAGGTGCATGGAAAAAAATTCTGTTTAAAGTAATTGCAAAACAATAAACTGATTTGTGAAGTAGCAGCTTCTAAATTTCTCATTAAATGATTCCTCTGCTTTTCCTATACCTCAGATTAGAAGGCATTTGGCAACAGACTCAACAGACTCAGAGCTGTGCTCTAATCTGGGCACAACGTGTAGCTATTATTTCCACTTTTTCCCCCTAAGAGATGATGTACAATGGGTAGGAAATCTCACAGGAAATTCTTTTTTGTAAAGTGCTTATTCTGAAGTTCAGATGTGTAAAGCCCTTATTCCCTGGTTAGTCTTTGTTTGCCTTCCCGTCTAACGGGAAACCTTGGAATTAAGGCCTTAACTAAAATATTTGGGTATCTTACTTTTAGATATTATTTGGCTAAGACATTAGGAGTGTCTATGACAGGTGATAAACTGGTAGTGCCTGACACAAAATGGTACAGCACAGTGATCAGTTATTTTAATTGCTGGCATAGAAATACTTTTTATTTGCTGTCTGTTTTATAAAGAGCAGCCCATGTATTCTGCATGCTTCATGCATGTAATTTGATGAATGTGGGAATCTTACTAAAATTTGACTTGATGAAGGATGAGTGATTTATCTCAGAGAAATAAATGAATGATGTGAGCTCATTTGAACTTAGGAAGTGTCATTCTGCCATGTCTAAATGCTTCTTTTGTAGGTGACAGACTTTTATAGATCACGTGGACTGTTTTCTTTCACAGCAGCTGTGTTGTGTGCAGCAAAAGTGACGGATTCCTATTTGAGTACTCATAAGTAACCACAAAATTTTGGTGTAATTAGAGCTTAAAAGTACTGCAATAAATTATTTCCTTGTTAGTCTGGTTCAATCTATATTAAATTTTTTAGTAACTGGCTTGCTTTTAATGGTTTGTTGCCATGCTTTGAAATACTATGCAAAGTATATTCAGCCCTGTAGACAATAGAAGGGAATTTAATTTTAAAAATTCATATTTAAAATGTATGGCCTGATTATTGTTCCTCAGAAATCCGGAAAAAGCTTTATTTTTTTTTCTGTGCATATTTTGTATATAAATATAGAAGAGGAGGAAGTAACACAAAAGGCATACAAAACACACAGCTTATGAAACTTGCTAAAATGATCAATGTGTTTTATCCCACAGGAATGGTTTTTTCTCCATTCTTTTTGGTGAACACTGAAAAGTAATTTTGCCAGCATGAATGCTTATTTTTTATAAAATCAATTATTCTGTTAGTCTATGTTTTACTTAAGAAATGTGATTGTGGCCTGCATCACAAGTGTTTTCCTTCAAGCTCATTTCAAACAGGTTTTGGTACCAGGGATGGCTTATTCATGGTTCTACCATTTTTACAGGTCTGAGCTCACCGGTGATATTGAAGCTCAAGTGACTAAAGAAAAAGTAGGCCATAAAGTAAAAATGATTGAGACCTCATTGAGGTCACACACATTGGATTTTTTTGCATTTATTCATTCTACTAGAATTTACTAGGGGAGAGGGGTAAAAGTCGACCATTCACCTGGATGCTTAGCTTAACATCTGAGCCATTTACACTAGTAACTTTGCCTTCTTTATGCAGTTCTATCAGTGTATTGAAAGAGTTAAATACACACACACACACACACACACACACACACACAAGATGTGACGGGAATTATTGCTTTAACATTGAAAGTCTGCCAAAAGAGAAAAGAACTAAAAAGTGAGGCTTCTTCAAAGTTCTTACTACATATTTATTTGAGGATTTCCTCCTTCTGCCTCCCTTTTGTGATAGTTACTCCTTCACCTGACCTGAATTCCTGAATGTCTGAGTGGACATAGGCTATTGGCTCTGTAGTTTACTGCATTGTGTGAGGGTAAAGAGGGTCAAAAATACCCATGACTGCTGAGTCAGGTAGTGGAGAGCTAACAGTAAGACTGTGACAGACAAAGAATGCCTAATGCCTTGTCTAGGCAGTCTTTGTCCAGGAAAATTCACTGATCTTGAAAGCTGTGCCCTCCTGTGAGAATGGCAGTTCTATGCAGACCCCCATGTCCTGGCAGTACCTTCACTGGGGAGTTAGGAATTTTTGGCTCCCTAAATCTGTGCTGGAGCCTTGTGTATAGAACTAGTGATACACAAATGAATTATTACAGCCATAACATGGATGTAGCTATTTGTTCTTTGTTTGTTGTTCTTTGGCTCACTGGCAATTCTCAGGGATTTGTCTCATGGTAGAACAATTCTACTTACTGTGGGTTTGCTGTACACCCAGAAAAATAGGTTATGGCTATTAACTAGTGAGAATATCTTACTGTTTCAATGTTGTGCATAAAAGTTCCCTGACTGTTCAGAGCAGTAACAGAAGATCTTTGTTGTGAAATCACAAGAAACCTCTTTCTGGCACCCAAGAATCTTTTGCTGAAACTGCTTTATACGCCAAATATGTCTCCCATGTGAACATATAAATCATCTGTGTTTTATTAGAAAAATACTACCAAGTTCTGACAAAGAGTACTCTCAGTAGGTTCAGTTGTTTGTTCCCGTCTTAAAAGAGGAATGTTGAAATCTGTTGTGTGAGCAGGAATTCCTGGCAAAATAAACTCCCAGGAATGCTGGAGACATAACTGTTTCTCTCAGCTAATAAACACTGCAGGATCTTATTAAACTAGCCCAGCCAGCACCAGGGCAATTGCCCCAAACTTTCCACATATTGCAAAAAAAGGAAGAATAGATGCACTTCACACAGAAGAAGTAATGTGGTACTTAGTCTTTAAGGCACATACCTGAAGGGAGCAGGGCTGTGCTGTCCTGTATGCAGGAGAAAAGCTGCTCTCGGTTTCAGTGGTTTTGGAGTGACTCTCCTATCTTCTCAACACCTCTTTAATGAAAATATTGGACTCCCGTAACACTGTTATTACTTTGGATAAAGTCTCTAAAGTAGCACCTAATCCTGAGCTGTTTGGAAGTTAAGTGTTTCATGGAAATAGTACTTAGCAGTCAGGGAATGCAGAAGGTTGGTCTCTGCTCTGAGTTACTCCAGACTAATTTGTATTTGTGTTCCTGAGCTCAGTGTCTGTACTTTTTTTTTTTTTTTTTTTTTTTAAAACCTTGTTTTCCCCCTCATGTTAACATGGACATTTCAGTCAAACTAGATCCATGAAAACTACCAGCAGATGCACACATCAGTCAGAGGGATTGAAGTCAATGGAAAAGGGAGAAGCAATCTACTCAATGTAGCCATGTTAGTCACTGTAGCCTTTGATCACAGTTAAGGAAAAAATGTGGTTATATTTTTCTGTTATGGCTATAGGTGGGTCTCATTGAATTTAGACAGATTATACTGAATTCTAGAGTTTAGTGGTGGTGCAGTGAATTTATGAGAGGTGTCAAGAGAGACATCTGTAACACAGGATTTAAGAGTGCCTTTGGTTTTAAAAGAACCAAAGACATTAAAGAGTTTCTGAGATTAGAAAGTGTGGAGGGTTTTTTCTTTTTCTTTTTCTTTAAATTTAAAACTGTACAGTGAATTACAGTTAAATTTTTCATGGTAAGAATGACTTTTGAGGCTCTGATATTGTATAAATCTCAACATATTTTCTTAAACATCTCTTGTGAGAAATAGTTATTGTCTTTCAGTGAGGTATGTGATTGTCTGGCACCAAAGCATTTAGTAACTAAGGTGAAAGAGCAATTACATTGAAAAACATGGGCAAAGCAACAGGCTTTTGGTTTACTGCAATGCACAGGAGGTGTCATCAATTCTTGCTGGAGTATAGGGCTAACCTTTACAAGTCCATCTAATTGGCTGCTGTACTGATTTTCTTTTTAATGGGAACTGCACAAAGAAAAGTTATTCTTTATATGAAAAAACAAATATTTTAAAAACTTGTTTTAATTTTGTACATAAATTATGTTAGGCTAATTTGGGGAAAATAATTCTTTAAGAAAAGTCAGTGGGTCAACAAAGTCAAACTTTCTAGTGTTAAGCATTAGATGCTGAGGTGGGAAATTTGGCCTCAAACTCTTGTTCCGAACCAAAAAAAGCAGGGTTTTTGGATACAGTTTTCAGCCTATTTCCATGTGATGCAAAAATGTGGCAACAGACATACTGATTTTTTGTAAGGAACTTCATTCTGAATCCAATCAATATCATGTCTGCAAAAGTTTTACTGTACTTGAAATATTTGGGTCAAACAAATAAGGTTATTTTAAAAAATAACAATTTCTTGAATTTTTTTTTTCATATGGAAACTTGTTTCTAGAATAGTTCAAGAAATGTGTTACCTGAGTTAACAAGCTAAAATCAACAAATGCACATATTTAGTAGTTTAAGGCAAATCTTTAAGTTAAAAAATAGTGATTTTTTTTTTATTCTCAGGAGTTCTGTGTATAAATCATATGTGAATAGAAAACCATGCATGCAGCTACTTCATCAACACATAAAAGTTAAAAGTCTAAAATTGCCTTTGGAAAGCAGCAGGGAGGGAAGGAAGGAAGGAAGGAAGGAAGGAAGGAAGGAAGGAAGGAAGGAAGGAAGGAAGGAAGGAAGGAAGGAAGGAAGGAAGGAAGGAAGGAAGGAAGGAAGGAAGGAAGGAAGGAAGGAAGGAAGGAAGGAAGGAAGGAAGGAAGGAAGGAAGGAAGGAAGGAAGGAAGGAAGGAAGGAAGGAAGGAAGGAAGGAAGGAAGGAAGGAACTTTTGCTTCTAAATATTTTTTTTCTGGATAAAACCCTTTTAGATCTGATGGATGAAATTATTGCCCATGGCCTTATGCTCCATGGAGCAGAGTTTATATCAGAACACCAAGAAATGTAGAGATGTCAAATTCTGTTTTTCCAGTGGAAAATTATGTGTTTGTGGAGGGTTTCCATTTTCACAGCCTGTCACTCAAACAGTGCTATTGGCAAGCTTGCCCTGCTTTTCCAGCACTAACAGAAGAGTGCCAGGTGGCAGATAAGGATGGGAAAGAGCAAGAAGAAACAGAAACTTAAAAAGACCACTGGAGAAGGTAATTAGAGAAGCCTGTGGCTGAAATTCCTTTATAGTGCATAATATTTTCCATAGCACTTCAAAACTGGATAATTCTTTAGTGGATGGAAGAAAAGATGTAAAAAATGTAACTTAATAGAGGAAAATATACATGCAGCACATCCTCTAATTTGCACTTTCTCTGCAGTTTGGCATGGAATTTCTGCAGAAGCATTTACTTTACTCTCACATGATTAAATTTTGTTTCTAAAAATGTTTTTACACATGAAACTGGGAATCATGCTATTTTGAAATTCTGAGATACTCACAATGTGTTTTTGCAATTTTCTTAGCCTGCTTCTTTTCTTTTTTTGGCATGGTAGCTCTAGTAAAATGTCCTGTACAAGAACAAAAAAAGAAGGTATCAAGATACTGCTACAAGGGAGAAAGAGGTGACAAAATCATTTTACCCTTGAGTAAGCTGACATGGGGAATGCCCTGCAGTCTCTGCTTGGCAGTGTAACTTTTCATTGAATTAGAAAGGGATGATCCTGGTAGCAAGTGGCAAAACTGTCCCATTTACATCTGATCTCAGAGCACGGTAGTGGTAGTAGAATTTCAAGTACAAATTAGCTCTTTGGCCAGTGTATCTACACACTGTCATAGTCATGGCTACAGCTGTGCCAATGTCAGGAGAAACTAAGCAAATAGTAGACTGATTAAACAGTGAAAAATATGCACACAAATACCACTATTACTTTGAGAGTGTCCACAGTGCTTCTCTGTTCTTTTTTATAATTTTTTAAAACTCATCGAAGAAAATTTTATTGGCAAGAATATTCATAGAGATTAAGTGCTTTGGCTACATCTGTGAGTAGCAAGAGCCATCCCAGAAATGTTTGCATAGGCGTCATCACTGCCTCTTGCATGTTCAGAAGTTGTTTATTCAGAGAGGATAAGCACATTTGTACAAAATATGTAAAGAAGGAGTATTTGATTTTTTGAATTTTGTGGAAAAAAGAAAAGTAGGTTGACATCTCCTTGAACAATTTTTTTTAGCTTATCAACGACTGTATTCAAGAAATCACCAAACAACAGGTAATATAAAAATAGGTAGCACATAATATTTCCAAAGTTGTTTAAAAATTTGCAATAAAAGAGGTAAAAATAGATGATGCACAAATTCAGTTGAGAAATCAAGCCATGGGAATGAGTGGGAATACATATCAAGTGAAGCTGTAGGTCTTCTATCTGTGGATATGTTCAGCCCCAGGAAGGATTTCCTTGCACCTCGCCCTTCTGAAAGATTTATTCACAAATCACAAACTATTTGGCTTACTGTGGGACTTACTAGATGAAGTTTTACAGCTAGTAAAATACAAGTAGGCAGACTAGATGATCTAATGATCCATAGTCTGAAAATATATTAATGTAGAGGTCTTAACTTACTGAATGCACTTATTAAATAGATAGTTTTCAAAGAAACCTATGGGAATTAGACACCTAAATCCCCATAAAATTAAATCTCATTCAGTGCATTTTCCAGTCACTTCTGTCCAACTTTTGTGCCTTTTCTTTCTATAAATGTGGAATAAAAGTCTTCTGAGAAAAAAACAGAATAACATTCTGACTATTTTACACTTTCTGAAACTCAGTGAATCTCTTTATGGACTCCAAACAAAATATTTTTTAATACAGGTTCAGCAAAGTGGAATCTGGTCACATTTCCTAACATGCAATGTAAACATATTTGGTTTGTAAATATTGTAGTGTTTTCTTCAGCTTTCAAACTGATCTAATCCTGGAACTATTTACAGAAAAGGAGATTACCAATTCCCTTTTCTCTTTTCCTTTTTTTTTTCTTTGAGACTTGACAGATTGGTGGTAATGCTGTGAAATCAAAACCTGCAAATAGCACACACTATCCGAGAATCACAGAATGGGTTGGTTGGTGGGGACCACAGTGGGTCACCTGGTCCAACCTTCTGGCTCAGGTAGGACCATCCCAGAGCACATTGCACAGGATTGCATCCAGACACCTCTTGAATATCTCCAGTGAGGGAGACTCCACAAGCTCTCTGGGCAACCTGTTCCATGCAGTCACCTGTACAGTAAAGTTTTTCCTCATGTTCAACTGTAACTACCTGTGCATCAGTCTCTGCCCATTGCCTCTTTTCCTATTGCTTGGCAGCACTCAGCAGAGCCTGGCTCCATCCTCCTGGCATCCTCCCTTCAGATACTGACAGACACTGATGAGGCCCCCTCCCAGTTCTCTCTTCCCGAGACTGAACAGGCCCAGCTCCCTCAGCCTTTTCTCAGAAGAGAGACGCTCCAGTCCCTTCATCATCTTTGTTTCCTTCCTCTGGACTTGCTCCATGAGCTCCATGTCTCTCTTGCACTGAAGAGCCCAGAATTGGACACAGCAGTTCAGGTGTGGCCTCAGTAGGGCTGAGTAGAGGGGCAGGATCCTGTCCCTCAACCTTCTGGCAGTGTTCTCCATAATGCACCCAGGGTACCATTGACACTCTTGGCCACAAGGACACACTGCTGGCTCAAGGGCAGCTTGTTGTCCACCAGGACCCTCAGGTCTTTTTCCACAGAGCTGGGCTTTCCAGCAGGTCAGCCCCCAGCCTGTGCTGGTGCCTGGGGTTATTCTTCCCCAGGTGCAGAATCTTGCATTTTCCTTTGTTGGATTTCAGAGTGTTCTCTGCAGATAGATAATGTTTCTGCAGCAATCTATGCAAAGTGAGGGAAAGATTTTTCCATCTCATCTCACCTGACATGACTGGTGTCACCTGAGTGTCAGCTTTGTTGTTTTCAGACAGCAGTCTGTATCATTTAAACGAAACATGTATGAGGTTAGAGTAACCAGAGGTTCTTTGGAAAATAATTTAAATGCTCTGATCAAAAAAAGTTATATGCTTGGCTTTTGACCAAAAGTTACAGTTCTGAAATTCTCTTTTATATTAATACGTACTCCTGAAAACACTTGGCTCTCAACCTCTCAGGTCCTAAAACACCCACCTTGCCCCCTGTGTGAGAACACATTCATCAGAGTGTTTAGCTTCCCTGAATGCATTGTCACAGTCCACTCACTTAGGTCCATCCTTATCTGTCTGTCCTGCTTCCAGACCTTGCCATCTTGGCTGCAGATTTCCTCAGAGTACATTAATGGGACTGGGCTGTGCAGAAAACAAAACAAACAAAACCAAAATATCCCAAACCTACCCCAAAGGCAGTAGAAGAATTTACTAACTTTTTCAAATACTTCAGTTAGAAGCACTCTGCTGTGAAGCCTGGTCAGCAGAGTTGAGGCAGGACACTACTGCTGAGCCTTAATTGACTGGACATCATCTGCTACAAGCAACCTGGGCTTAGGTACCCACCACAAGGCTTTAACCACTTATCACTGCAAGCTTTGTAAAATATTTTGTTCCTTAAAAGCTCAGCTGCTGAGCATGCACTTACTTCCCAGAAGGCAACCCTCCAATTTCCACAGCTATTTTACTTCTGTATTTAGTAGAAGTGATATGATTTAGATACCTCAATTCCTAAAGTTTCTTGAAGAGTATCTCATCACCTGCAAAAGCAAGTTCCCATGCCATTTCACTCCAGATTTTAACAGTGATTCCCAGTTAAAGACTGAACAGGGTTTTCAGCCCTCTGACTTTTACATCATCTTTATTTGCCAGTTTAGTGCTTTATAGAGAGTTTTTCAGCCACAAGTCAGAGTGAATAATCTGTATCATAGCCAGGAGCATGTCTTTGGAGATTACACACCTGCTCCTGGCTGTAATCACCTGCACGGAGACTATTGTTCAGTTGAGTTTCGCCCCCTATTGCCCGGGACAAATCCTTGGAGCATTATAGTGGAATAAATTACACAGGAGCTGTGTAAAAATAACTGATGATGTTTCAGAGGAACAAATTTGCAGTACAAAAACCAGTATCAACATTTCAATTGGCATCCCTGCTTCCTCTGTCACAAGCCCAACATGACATTGAGAGCACTGTACTATTGGAATTTTCTGTGTTGTTAAATAGACACCAGCATTCTACTCATGCATGGGAGCCCAAATGTCTAAAAAAATATGTTTCACCCATAGTAGATGGTGGTGGTATTCCTAAATTTGAGTGTAATTACTGCCTGCTAATGTAAAATGCCTTTGCTTTCATTCAGGTGTGATGTTTGCCAGTTTTCCCCCTTTGCTACATTTCTGGAGAAAATTATCAACAAATTGGAAGTATTGTCTCTTAGTTTCTACCTCAATTTGTGAGGCCATTTTATTAATGTGAACTGTAATTACTAATAAATTAAAGACAAATCATCATTATATTTATGTCCAAACAGTAATTTAAAAATAAATATCTGAGAGTCTCCATCCAGGTTTTTTCCTGATTTTATTTGAACAGACTTGAAGCAAACTAAATGATTCATGAGTTCATCCTGACTGGATATCAATATTTTTTCTGATGCAGAAAGGCTAATGAGCTGGAAAGTGACAACGAAAATATTCTAAATGCTAAGTCTGATTCCAGCAGAAGCTTCTGGAACTCTGTGATGTCAACAATCACTTAGGGACTAGTTAATACATGGACTATCAACACAATGGGCTGTATTGTAATGCTCTTTCAAAGATATTATTAGGACTTTTCAGAATATATATTCCCACATAGTTTACCTAAGAAAGACCTTTTGGATGTTTGGGGTGTTTCTGGTGTCACATCTCGTCTCTGCAGAAGGGCTGAGTGCAGGGACATAAAGTGTAACAGTATAATTTGGCCAGACAGAAATTAAATACTTGAGAAAGACTATTGCAGCTGGCACAGCCTGATGCAGGGGCAGTTCCAGGATAGTCCTCATAGGTGCTTTCTAGTCTTTAGTGAAAGGTCCTACTGAGCATCAGAATGCTTGGGCTGAGAAATAGGCTGTTCCATGCAGTCCTTAATCACCCTTCAATACCTTGCTTCAACTACTGAAATAGTAATCTGTGAATATTATTATCATTTTATAATATAGCTGTAGTAATAATATTGCAATATGTGGGTCTCTATTTTAACATCCCCATGCCATTCTGTGAATGCACAGGAGAAGATAAGCAAATTACTGCTAGAAGAAATTTTGTGGAGGTGGGTTTTCTCTTCTCAAATTGAATAAAAGAGATAAAAATATTCCAGTGTTAAAAATGTATTAAATCAGACACTGTTTTGAGCATAAGTATATAAAAGTCAGTAACAAATAGCCAAGTGTTAGGTTTGACTTTCATGCTGTGTTACCCCTATACTATTATTTCTTGAGCACTGAAGTGTGTAAGGCACCTCTGAAAACAAAAGGACAAACTTATGAGTAATTATGCCATTTGCAACTTCCACTGAATATAATGGCTGAAAATAATTGTTATGAAACTCCTTTTAAGATTGTACTGTAAGTATGAGTGTAAAAGCATGAAATTAAAAACCCTTGCAATGCAGATGACAGTTTCCTGGGCAATAGAAAAGGCTTTTAAAAATCTTTCTAATATAGCTTTGCCTGCAGTATCTGTTTCTTTTCACAAAAGTCTGACAATGCCAGGATGAGAAAATGGCAGTGAAAAATAGGTGTTCTCTGAAGGCAGAGTGACCAGATAGGACTTTAGTTTTAGAGGAGAAATTTGAGATATGGGTGCAAAAATAGCTTTCTCAGAGCCTGGAACACTGGGATGCACATCTTGAGGGCATTTGCTGGAAGGGGAAGCACCACCTGCACAGGCACCTTTTATAAACCAATGGTGTTTCAACTTTTGTCAGGAAAGGACTAAGAGTCTTTGATCCAATTCTTTCATTCTATTTGTTCCAGGAGAGCCATCAGACACATTTTTTTTTTCCCTTTCTTTTCCCCCTCCCTCTCTGCCCCACATAGGGCAAAAAGAGCAACCTGAACTATGTTTTTCTTCTTATGCTGACATTTCTGAAGCATGCTTAAAATTAGCTCAGCACCTGCAACATTATTAATAGCTTTGTATCACAAGCCCCTAGTAGCAGAATCCCAGCATATCTGCATGATAAAACTGGATACATATAAATATTCTTCTTAGTTATGCCTGAGAAAGAAAGAAATTTGTGCAGGCATGATATATGGGCTATTCCATCTGTGTTTCTTATCTGGACTCTTACAAGATTAGGTCCATTAGGAGACTTCATGGACCTCAGCTGCCCTTTATTTTAAATACAACTGTACAAAATTTGTCATCATCCTGAAGTAACAAATATCCACAGCATTGTTTCCCCTAAGTGTTCTATTCATAGTTACAAGGCCCACATCACACTTCACACTAATTACTGACAAAGATCAAGCAGCACTGGTGTAAAGTTCAAGGCACTTGACTTGAACTGAGTCCTGAAAACATTTTGGGCAGGATTTGAGGCTTACAATACCGATTATTAGCTCTGCCTCTGTTTAGAATCTTGCTGACATCTTCATTGTTTAACGCTTATTACTGTACTTGAGAAAATATCTTTTGTTCCTTTCAAGACGTGAATAATTAACTTCCCATGTCCTAACTTTTGAAGCATTCACCACCTTTGAGGATCAATTTCTATATTTGCATAACAGCACATGGATCTATTGTGGAACCAGATAATAAATATTTAGGTCCAAAAGAACAAGAGCAGCAGAAGCAGCTTAATTTGTCGATTTCTTTTTCATCACTCCCTATCGTTGCTTATAAAAATTATCTGCCAATGCCACAAGGCTCTTCTTTGACTGATGAAATTTATAAAATAATAGCAATTAGACATTACCTGGAACATTAAGTAAATGCATCAGTTTTATTATTGTAAGTAACAGTGCAGGCAATATGTAAAAAATACATAATTCAGCCATATCTATTATCATTGGACGTAAAGAAAAATAAGTACTAATAAGATGGGTTGTGTATATGATTATCTCAAGACTAAAGGAACCACAGTAAAATGTCACCTGCATCTAAGTTCATATATTCCACATTTACAGTAGCTGCACATGGTGAGTTCTTATGAAACAGCCAACTTTCAGCTAACTTGGCAGAGTATATTTTCTCTGCTCAAAGTGGCAAACGAAACAAAATTGGCAATAATTTTATTTTAAAGTCAGTATCCAACTACCTCCACATGTCTGCATCTTGAGATTAGTACATGAATAACATATTAAAATTATAAAATATATATTGATGTGTCTGTTAATATCAAAAATTAAGATACTCAGAGGATGGAAATACAAACTGCTTTCTGATTGATTGAGAGACAGCTGTGAAGCAGAAAATACCTTAGCCTACAAAGTGCCCAATACTAAAAGTGGATCTCACATAACCAAATTTTTGCTGCTTCAAAATAGTATGACTGCTATGTGTAGTATTCCAAACAGTAGGCTTTTTAAAAATTTTATATTGACCTTATAATCATGTATTGATTTTCCTTTGTGTCACTATTTGAAAAGACAAACAATAATGATGGACTCACTCCTGCAGAGTGCTAAGCTGGGTCTGACTATGCAGAACATTGAAGGCTTGTGATTGAACACCAGGAGTTGTCCCTCTCACTTTAACGGTAACAGAGCAGGACTATGACATTCCTTTCAATTAAACATGTGCTCTCCTCTTAGTCTGGATTATAAATAACCATTCTAGGAAACAAAACCTAAATGTATTAATTGATTTGTTTTACAAGCCTCCATTTTCCTTTGACGTCTTTTCAGAAATATTAACATATTAACTTAAATTTCAGTGTGATTTTGTTGGCGGTAGATTTTTTTTAAAATATATATACTATTATTAAAGGAAATATATGTTAATTGGGCAGTTCCTGCTTACCTAGGTTTATGTATAGCCTACATCACTCCTGGGAACTCCAGTGCTCATCTAATTTAGTTGGTTTCATAGTGTTATTCTCTGTGAGATTTTAATAGCATAAAATATGTCCTTGGAGAGATTAGACTGCTACTGTTGATGCCTTGAGGGTTTGGCTTGAATAGACATTCTAAAATGTCTTGGTGTTCACACACCAAACAATAAACAAATTATGCAAAAAAACAAGCATCAATCTCGATGAAGAATATTGTCAATTTATATTACATTTGTCCTTGACTTTCAACATGCATTTATAATGTGGCAATGGTACAGCTTTTAGAAGTGAGAAGTCATTTAGAAATTTCATGTTAAATGTGGAGTATTGCCAGGTTTCTGCAGTGCAGGAGGGTGCCTTGAAATGCACCTGTTTCTTTTGATGAATTGTACGATGACTTGCAGGTGCAGGAAGGTGTGTCTGTCCTAGGAGGATGCTCAGCATATGTGGTTAATCCTCTACACTTGTAATTAGTGTCAGGCATCTTATTTAACTAGTGGAAGATGTGACATAAGATCCTACCTACTATATCATAGCAACCAAAATTCTTCCTTCTGTATGTTTTGATTCCTTGTTTCATAAGTGCAACTGGAATAAGAGGATAGTATAATGGAATTTTCAGATAAATAACTGATGTAATGTTTGTATCCTGCATATGGTCTCAGCCTTTTGTACAAACAAATACTAAAATGAAAAATTTTCATATGATGGTGATACTTTTTATTTGCTCTAGTAAAAAGAAAAGTGAGAACTAGTCCTTACTTAATGTTTTGCTTCTGAATTTATCCTCTTTAAGTACAGAGAGGCTGAGAAGCAGAGAAATTAGAACAAAAATTTTGGAGCCAGCACAAGCCTTTTAAAATGGAATGTTTATGAGTGACTTGATTACAGGAGGAACCTTTGATAATATCTATCTCAGAGATCTGTTTAGTGATACTGTCAGCTGTGTCACACTGTCATAAAATGAAGGAGTTTTCCAAATTTTTCCCAGAAGAGTTCAGGTGGGATTTGAGGCCACGCCAAGATGGGCATCTTAAGCACAGGATGCTTCACTGTGTGCCTCACACAGTGTTAAAGTGCTCATGCAAATGACAAAGAACTTGACTTTTTTTTTTTTTTTTTTTTTTTTTTTTTTTTTTTTTTTTTTTTTTTTTCAGTAAGCATTTCCAACAAAAGCAGGAAGCAGGAAGGGAGTGGTAGAGCAAAGACAGTCTGGTCGTTCCATCTGGAAGAGATTATGTTGAAGGCTGAAGTGCCTGTGTCATAGTCTTCTCAGGTGTCTCTGGAGAAGCCTCAAGTCTCAGAGGAAAATGTTGATGTGGATGATGGTGTTCTGAAGTGTCATTGCATGAGATCAGTTCTGCAAAACATCGCATTTAAAATATTCTGTCTTTGTTATATCATATGGTGAGATAGCAGAGAAAATGTCCTTGCTCTAAGAAGATATCTTATGAGGAGAAGTGAGTCAGCCAGGAGGTTAGCAGGGAACAGAAACTGTCTCACTAGCTCTTGTGAATCTGTCAGTCTGAGGTTGGATCGGAGAACTGAAAGGGGAAATTTCATGCCTAAAAATGTGTGTTGTTCTTCTGCCCTCAGGGTTTGATCTAGTAGGTGGAACAACACGCCTTCTTCACAGAGAACTAAACTGAAAAAACTTTTATGAAGTTATGACACAGCTTTTGACAAAACCGTAGCAGATTATGCGCAGAGAGTGTGGGCTCTGTACAAAGATCATATTTTGGACTCAGTATTTTTCACTACAGGCCATAAAATGGCAAGGAACCAGATTTCTTTTTAAGTGATATCCCATTCTTTAATTTTCCCTCCTAAAGTTATAGCTGGCTAATCCTGTGAAAGCCCTCTCTTGATGCATGAGTAATGAAGTCCCTAACAAGAGACTTCATTGCAAAGCATGGCTGTTAAACATGAAATTTTTATGAGTGGTGTAGCCACCAAACAGAGAAAAGAAAGTACTCTGACAGGTTTGCTAACCTGTTCCCTGAGTGAATTATCAGATGGTGGAAATTTTGGCCTCTGTAAGAGTATACATCTTTTGATGATCATTAGAAATATGCTAGTTTAAATGAGATTCAAGGTGTCATTGGAGAAACAGTAAAAATCAAACAAAACAAACATTTTCAAAATTTTGTTTTAAGCAGCATTAAGATCTGGTTCTAAGTCTTACTTTGACTGAACTTTAAGTAGCTGGAGTTAGCTCCTATCAGCTGTCATGCTGACTTATACTCTTTAGAAATCTCAAGAAGAGATATTCTGCCTGATGCATCTGTTAAGTTGTTCAAATTGGACCAGAAAGCTCTCATCCAGCAGACTCATCAAAACATAAATAATACATACTGTCCTCACACTTTAAACTTAATTTAGACAAGACCAAAGTGTTCATAAGATTTCTGTATAGATTATGTATCTTTCATAACAAAACTTTTTCTTCAAAAGTGATTAGTGTTTCTATCAGCAAACAATATAGTATGTTTTCAGTTCTTAAATGCCCATCTTTGGTGAAAACTGAGATCTTTCTCTAATAGAAGCAAAAATAGTAAGGTAGGGTAAAAGCAGTAGAGTAAATGAGACTGACAGTGGCATGAACTGTTCTAGACTCAGGGAGTGTAAATGTGTTCTGCAGTGTCATTTATTTAAGCTTCTCAGATTATGAGGCTACCAGCTGGGCAGCTTAGTCCCAGCTGAATCTCTTCCAGTCTGAAACTGGGTGTAGCCAAACAGAGTTGCCACCATGAGACATGCCATGTGCTCCACTGAGCTCTGGTAATGAACAGGTATTTCTACATTTCTGCCAGCTCCTCTTCGCCCCTCTGCCCTGCTCTTTTGCAAAACTCAGAGGAAGATTTACCTGGGAGCTGTTTGTAACACTGCATCAATGGAAAGTTTGGCAATCACACCTTACCAGGAGTGCCATATTGTCAACACAGCAGTGGTGTCACATTTTCTGCTGCTGTTTCTCACCTGTTCCTCTGTCTGCTTCAGACAACAGACTGAAGTAATTGTGAAGAAAAGCTTTTTCTTCTTGCATA
Organism: Acrocephalus scirpaceus scirpaceus; assembly: GCA_910950805.1. Classification (NCBI taxonomy): domain Eukaryota; kingdom Metazoa; phylum Chordata; class Aves; order Passeriformes; family Sylviidae; genus Acrocephalus; species Acrocephalus scirpaceus. Next base: position 31,823,317 of record OU383778.1, read on the forward strand.
GAAATCTATTGCATTGTTCAGGCTGGTGCAGCCAGTCCTATTGCAAAGCCTTTATGAGCTACAATTTTCATGTGGTAAGAATGAGTCAGTGTCTTACAGCTACCCTCAGGCTCCTTCTTCAGGTAAAAAAAAAAAAAAAAAACACTAACAGTACTTTTTTTCTGGCATTTTGATATACTCCTCTCATACACACCACATTAATGAGATATAAGTGCCCACTGAATGAACACTCATTGTTACTTGTCTTTTAATACAAGCATAAATTGAAAAATCATAGAAAAATCCTCCCATTTAAAACAAAAATCAAGGGATATTATTATTTTAAATACCTTTATTATCCAAATTATGGTTTTAGATACTATATTTGCTTCAGGTATCATTTTATTTTTATGCAAATGTTTCTCTCCCCTGCTGTATCACACATCATAGAAGAAGGTGACTGAAGACAATGGGAAAATGCTTTGAAATAGCAAAATCTTTCTCTCTTCCTCTCACCTCTCCACAGACCACTAAATATAGTCAGCTTCATGTCATGTTCAGAAGAATGTTGGAAGAGTTGAAGACAGGAAAGGAAAAGAGAGAAGAAGCAGCATACATTCACATTTGAAAAACTCTGCATATTTTTATGCTCCATCATGTCAAGCCCACATTAAAATTGCTATCCGCTCATTTCAGATGATCTCCACCCCAGCAAATGAGCAAGGGCTGTAGAATAATTAGCCTTACTAAAAATCTTGGGCTGTGTGAATGTAGTAGCTGATTCTCTGTGGTGTGCTACAAGCCATTGTGATATTCAAGGTTGGACATCACCCACTTAAATTAACAGTTTATCAGAGTTCAGGATGGAAACAGCTGCAGGGATAAAGGATGATGAATCACATGACACAGATTAAATGTAACTGTGATTAATGGGACATCACAAAGCAACAAAAAAGAGAACCAACTGTAGAAAGAGATAACTACCACCACAAGGAGCAAATTGTTGTCTAAGGTGATGTAATTAACTCCAAGCTTCCCCATGGCTTGGATGACCAATTCCAAGAAGGCTTGCTATTGTGCCCACAATAATGACAAGGCTGGGGATTCTTGGTTTAAGTACTGGGATATTAAGCTTCATTTTTATACATTGCAGGGAACTGATAGAGTGTCAGTGTTGAAGATATGACAATTTGTAATAGTACAATTACAATATATTTTTGTGAGTCTTTCAACGAACACTCCCATGAGAGTTGGAAGAAAAGCTCAGATATGGTGCACTGTGAATTATGTGGTCCTTTAAATGTTTACACTCAAGAATTACCCATTGATTATATTTTTGTCATTGTGTGAAGTCAAAGCAGCTCCCCAAAAGCATTTTAATAAAGTAGGAGTGATTAAAGGTGTTTTTTTGTTCTTTGTCCTTATTAGTTATTTCCTGGAAGGACAAGCGGTATTTTTCTTGTTTTTCCAAAGAACAGTTTTAGCTCTGGGAATCTTTCACTGTTTTACTTTCTCAAAGATACCTTGATTCATATATCATCTTCATCTGTTTAGATGACAAAAATTTTATTCAGATCATTTGCCAGCAATTCCTGCTGCTTCCTTTCTTTCATTTAGAAATGAAGATTTATATACACCTGAAGGGAATTTGCTGACAACTAAAAATATTGAGATATTCCTAAAATATTCAATACCTGAAAACTGGAAAGTGGAGACAGAATTTTAATTTTCTCTGCTCTCTTTGATACTTCAATGGTTATTCTATGCTGTCCAAAAGAGATATAAGTTAAATATTAATAAATAAATATTCCTATAATTTGCCATCTCGTGTAGAAAGGAGTTTTGAATTGCCTGTAATTTTACCATAAAATGTATGCTGAATTTGGTTCATGGGAATCTTACATTGGGTTTTGTTGTGGTGACAGATTGACTTCAAGCTGGCAGCCGTGTCTATTAGTGTCTGAGAACTGTACATGATCACAGAACAATATATCAAAAGTGTCAAAATTTGAAAGCCTTCTAGATCAAAACTGAGAGAGTCCAAACTGCTTGATGGTTGCATACTTTTGGGACACATTGTTTTTCTTATGGTATTTTGCTTTTGGCTTGTTCTTCCTTGGTGTTGAATTAGACACATATATGTGTGTTGTGGTCCTAATGACAGAGTACTTGCTGTGGCCTGCACAAAAATCTTCTAGAAGTCTCATGATGCCTGAAAACATAACTTTAATTAGTTTTATTAAGCTTCCTCTGATGCCTTAAGTTTTAGCTTTCATGTTTTTCATGTTTTTCTGATTCTGTGTTGTCTAGGGGTTCTGAGCTTCATATTAAGTGCCAGTAAGTTCTCTTCACAGAGCAGGTAGACAAAACAAATTCTTTTCCTACTGGAGACCAAGGACAACGAGTACAATTTCATGCCCAAAAGCATAAACAATGGTGGACTGAAGAGAGAATCAAGAAGGATGAGATCTCACAACCTGAAACTGTAATTGGACAATTAAACCTCAATATGCAAATGGACCAAAACTTATGGAAGTGTAAGATCTCGGGACAGGTCTTCCATTTTGTGATAATATTAAATCCACCTTGGATGTAGCCCTGGTCAGGCTGTTGTCCTGCTCAAGGTGTAAAGGTCCTTCAATAAACATCTACTTTATTCTCTAGCTCTGTTCAGTCTCTGTTTCAGGTCAACCTTCCCAATGCATCAGCTCTTTCAAAATTTTAATTTCTTATAATTGATTTCTAGCTCTTACAAATGTGACATGCACCTAGGGAAGTCTAAAAGATGATGCATTGGCATTTTTTGCAGTTGTTGTCGAGATAGCTTTCAAGTAATGTGATGGGCTACTGCTTATGTACATTTTTTTGACCACTAAAACCAAAATTGTACTGCCTGATGTCAAGGCTTAAGATTGTGAGATTCTTGGGACAGAAGTGCCATAGTTTTATTTGTTAAAAAATACCTTGCATAAAGCAGTCCAGTGTCTTGCCTTACCTATATGTTTTCTAGCTGTAAAACAGATAACAGAGAGTAATCACTCTATGAAATTTAAACTATGAACTGATGTGGTTTTTGAAAGAAATCCTAGGGAAGGTTTTATTTTTGCCATTCATATAATCTTTTCCCTTCTGAACTTCATGCTACATACACAATAACAGCATGTTTTTTAAACTGTAGTATACACAGGAAAATATTTTATTGTTCAGATAACTAAGAAAAGCTAATAAATACTACAGTTTTTTATTATCTATCTATCTATCTATCTATCTATCTATCTATCTATCTATCTATCTATCTATATATATATAACCTGTGTCAATAAAAGAGAAATTGATAGAAACCATGCTGGAATTTTATTGGTGTTCAGAAATACTCATTCAGTCCAAGATCAGAAATATCACAGTATCTCTTTTGAAAAGTAGAAAATGGATAGATCAATGCTTACTCACAGTGTTAAAATTACTTGTGTAAAAATGATGGCAGTATGACAGATCATTACATAAAGTTTGAATGAAGCTCTTATATTGCAAAATGAAATGTGGAAATTCTAAGGCAAAATATTTCTATTTGTTATTTTAAACAATTTTTTGAACAATCTAAACCTGATATAAACGGCAAGTTTTAAAGAGCTCTTAGGAATGTATTAGTGAAACTGCAGTCCTGCATAAAGAACTTCAGTTTGGTACCCAGTGTTGAATGGGAAGGGGATCCTTCCACAGGCCATTGTTTAATTTTGCTTATAGCAAAGCAGGATTCTCTTTAGGAGAAATTCCATTAGTAGTAAACAGTTTACTTGCACTGGTTCTTCACTTTTGTTTTCTGCCTTATTAATAAGCACTAGATAAGAAATGTGATTTATGAAGGATTAAAACAACAAGTCCATAGCAGAATGGTCCAGGTAATATTATGGCAGGTATCTATCATGTTTAAGTTATGAATTTTCATAAATATTTTTACTTAATAAAATTTCCTATTACAGGTTTAACCTGATACAGGTAGTTTGGTCATAAATATTAAGAGGAAAAAATGTTATCTGGAATTACATTAGAATAATAAATATTGAAAACCAAACAAGCTCAGTGATTCATCATGGAAAAAAAAATAGGAATACTTTTTTATTTTTTAAATGATGAATTGGATTTTTTAATAAATTCCTGTGGTTCATACAGTTCATGCCTTACAGAAAGGTTGAGTTGTTGCAGGTCCATATAGGAAACAGCAAAGAGAGAAGTATTCAGATAGAGGTACTGCAGTCCTCATTAAAAACTAAAGGGAGAATTATTCTTAGAACAAAATCTGTAGTCTGCTGAAGGCCGAAATGAAAAACTCCATTACCTTTAAAGTGGCCAGTACTGCACCTCCTGCATTTGGAGGCATTCATGGATAGCTGATTCACATTCTTTGGGCATAATATCATCCTTGCCTAGATACACTGAGCAGAAGAGTGTATGTCTCCATTACATATTTTACAGGACTTCTGATGTCTATTTCCTACAGATTATGCAATCTGCGAAAGAATGGAACTAGCATGAAGTATAACCTCCTCCATTCCTTAAAAATTTATGGTTATTATTGCTATAAATAATTTTACAAACTTCTGCAAAAATTACAATTCAGACACCAGTCATTCCTAAAAGTTTTCTCAGCCAAACATAAACCCTGGCTCAGTGGTAATTACTATTTAAAATCCATTCTGTGTTTTGCAAGCAATACTGAAAATGTGCTAAGAGTGGTTTTAATTTTCTCCTTGAGGAAATGCAGTGTGCAAATTCATCTCACAGAATGACCTCTGACCATGAAGCTCTTCCTTCATGACTGCAGCAATATGAAAATGCATGCTTGTATCTGATCAAGTTAACAAGGTAGACAGAGGGAAAACAGTAGATCTTTATTCTGTAGGGAGAGCTGTTTGTTACCCAGGGGTTCATTCAAGAAATAACAACAGAGTTTGTATCATCCACAGTCCTTGCAAGACCAGCATCCTGAAATTTTCTTTTCCAACACAATAGTTTCTGCAGTCAGGGCTCTACTGGCATGGCACTCCAGAAACATATTAGGAAGGGAAGAAAAACTGGCCATGGACAGCATCTATCTATAGAGGTTATTTCAGCATCCTAGGCATTCTGCATGGATTATCAAAGTTTTCAAATGGTAGCCTAATTTCAAATTCATCAGCAGTCACTGACATATGTTTCCTAAGTGGTTAGATGAGGATATCTCATTTTTGAAGCTTCATTCTGTTCCCTGAAGTTCGTGTGCCTTGCACCCAGAGACGTTATGCAGAGGGTCATACAGGTCTACTAGAGGTAGGATGTAACGGCAATACATTTAGTACCTAAATTATTGCCCAAGCAATTTTTCTCTAACCAAATCTGGTAACTTTTCTAGTAATTTACCAAAGCAGTAGAACCTAATTAAAACTGTTAATTTTTTATTTTTTAACATAAGGAAAACAATAGCAGCAGAACTCCACATATTTAAATTTTTCTTTTTTTTCTTTTAATTGGATCAAGTTACAAAACAGTATAATTCTGACAGCAGTTATCTTCAGATAACAAGACACTGCTTACGTGGATATTGGCTGTGTTTCAGAGAAAGTGTCCTTTTTTGCCCCAAGAAAGACTACTAGCCCTTTTGATCTTATATAGTCTAAAAACATACAAAACCTCCTCAGTTCTAGAAGTGGCATCACCTATCTTCTTAATAAGAATCATTAGTTTTGTATCAGAAATATTTCTGCTTAAAATATATAGAAGGGTTTTTTTTGTCAAAAAATGGACATTAATGTTGAGTGCTTCTCACAAAGGTGGAAAGCTTGTGTGTCATATCTGATAAATTATGTTGTTAATCCTTAACTGTGTATTTATAGTTTAGTTTATGGTTAACCGGGAATAATTTAAAAGTACTTAGGGGAATGACAATGGTTTTCCTCAGAGACTGAAAATTGCCAAGATTTGTGTCACTTGCAGGAACAGATTGTAGGAAAAAAAAGCTACCAGATCAAGGTTTACTCTATAAATATATATTAAGTGGTTCTTGGATTAGTTATTACTGAATAAGCTATTCCCACCCTCATTGCGTGACCAGTCTTATGCAGGAAGAAAAGTGATTTGTTCCTATTTAGTTTAAACTGTTTTGGAAATTCATTTGACCTGGTCTAAAATATGACCATGAACAAAGAAGTTGTTCAGCTGTCGTTATTCAGATTAAATCAGGGTGTTGTATTAAATTATCTTTCAAATAAAGAAACATATATTGATTGTAAATTCCCTTTTTTCCACAATTGTACTGTATACTGATGTTTAGCTTCCACTTTTGTCAGAGAATGATTACAGATAAAACTACTAGAAAAACTAGTGATCTAATGCTTTAGAGAGCACATGGTATTGTGCCACTAATAAACAGAGAAATCTGTAGTCCTTTTTTCAGGCCTTGTCCTCTGTTAAGTCTCTGCTGCCTGCAATGACCCTTAGGTCTTTTCCAAGTTTAATGTATTTGATTTAAGCTCAGCAAAGATGAAAGAATATTTCACTTTTTTATTCTCATGCGTATCAGTTTGTGGTTTTCCATTACTAATTTAATTCAAGAATAGAACTATCTGATTAGGACTGGAGGTACACATTTCATAAGTATAGCACTATGGTTATTAGTTGTAAGAGGCATGGAATGAAAGGTACATAACCTGTGGCAAACACATTTTTCCAGTTTTGTTGCTTTCATAACATATTGCAGGAAAACAGTAAATAAGTTGAATGAAAAAAAATACAAAAAAAAGAGTGCTTTAGTTTCCCCCTTTTTTTGTAATGACTTTAGAAACCACTGCAGATCTTGCATTCCTTCATCCATGTGTCTTTTGCAGGTCATGTCCTGTGCCCTAATACATTGTACTCTTTAGCACTCCCATTTCAAATCGATTTGTCTCTTTACTGTCAGGTTTTCACATGTTCTCCGGCAGTCAGAGTTTCTTAGTCAGAAACCTGAATGATTGTAAAATTACCATTTGAGGTGGCATAACACATCACAGGGATTAAGTTCAAAGTGTTGGGTGAAAATCACTTCTCTGCATTCCTGCTTTTAAAATACATTTTCAGTGGTTCTAGAAATCTGGACCACAATTGATGTGAGCCAATAGTTACTGCCAAAAAAGCAAACAGTAATTTTATCTTTCTGAGGTCATTAGCCATTTCTGAAATTTCCAAGAAGTGGATTTAGGTTTTCATCAACTGGCTGTATTCTAGACTCTTTTTAATATTGAGAGTTTTGATTTGATGAAAAACAAAAAATATAATGTACCAATTAATAGTTCAGTTCTAGTTATCATAAATAAAAATTCTCAATTAAGAAAGCCCTTAATAGGCACTATATAGGTAGTCTGTGAAGCTGCACCTACTCAAGATGTTCTTTAGTAATTGGATTTAAAGCCATACTGCTACAAGCAAATAATAAAATACAAATATAGTGTTGCCTCAACTAGAATTTTACATCAAGTTGTCCACAATGGTACACAATAATTTCTGCAGCAGTAACCCAAGCCCAGAGGTTGACTTTTCTTATAACCACATATTTTTTCCTAATTCACATTTTTCAACGGAATAGGGACTGCACCTCAACAACGAGCAGTGAGCTTACGAAGTAATTAGGGTGACTGAGCAGAGGAGCTAAGGATCACTACCTAAAAAAGTTTCTGTGGAGGCTTAGTGGGTGTTATTTGGTCTTTTTTTTTTTTTTTTTTTTTTTTTTTTTTTTTTTAAATGCTTCAAATGCTTTATCTTTCTGCTGGGACTTAATGATAGTGTCTTCTGTTGTACCATGCTTCAGAGCAGCTGGTAAGTAGCACTTTAAAGAATGAAGGCTATTATTACTTCATAGAGGAAGCACAGACTTTGAAGCTTAAGTTCAAAGCTTCTGTACTGAGGTGAAGAATCACTTTCTAGGCATTGTTTTTCCTGTCTCTTCTGAAAAGGAAGTTCCAGCAATGGGAGGAAAGCAGCTAAAAATGCTGTCACATACTTACTTGACCAGTAATATGTGCTAAAAATTTATTCAATCTGTCTCCTAATTAAGTGATTCTATAAACAACCAGCAAAATATTATAATTAAGCAGTAATTAAGCATTAATTAATTAAGCATCAGTAAGGAGGAGCAATCTTGTAGTTCACCCAAATGTTTTGGTACCTGAGGTAAGCATATCATAATAGTTTAAACAATCAGTTGTAGTAAGAATTTACTACCCAAGTCCTAGAAAACCTAAGTAGAATAAAGGAAAGGGAATAGGAAATAATTAATCAGAAGCTTTAAAGAAGGAGGTGGAGTCTTGTTCTTCATGCTGAGTTTGTTTTCATTAATTACTTTCACTGCATTCTGCAGAGATAGTTGGAGCTTCGTCAGAGCATTCCCACCTTTACATGCTCAAACATACTGTTAAACTCCTACAACTTATATGCTATTTCTTATTTTATTTTTCTCTTGTACCAAATTGGTTGATATTGTGTGGCCTGAAGAAAACAGGATATTGGGCAGATTTGTACAGATTTAGGAGAAACTGCAGCTTCCTAAAATAAAACACAGTAAATCACTATGTGCTTAAAACAGGAATCACTGAGTGGCAGTAGTTCCATTTATCAACAAGATCTCTCCTGGACAGATTGTTTTACTTTGCTTTACTTTTCCTCTACTACTATCCACAGGAGAAAAATGATATAATTATATTTTGTTCTTATGTTTGTTAATGTTCCCGTAAGTTGATTAGCTTTTCTTTTAGAACAATGCAAGGAAAGAACCACTTTCCCTGACAAATTAGACATGGGACATGTTAAGGTTCATTCTTGTAGCAGTGACAAGAACAACAAAAGTTTTTAAGGTGGACACAAATAGCTGGTATTTTGGTCGCACAGCTGAAACTACACCTTCAAAATCACAGTGTCTACCTCCAATTCTGTACAAGTGCCATGTGTTACTGTCCATTCTCTGTTGAGAAAACCAGGTCTGAGACCATTTAAGGAATCTGAAGGTACACAAGTCCATGGGACCTGACAAGACCCATGCACAGGTCCTGAGGGAACTGCCCGTGCAAGTGGTTAAGCCATTATCCATCATATTTGACATTCCACTTAAGTTCCCACTGACTGGAAAAAGAGAAAAATAACCCCAATTTTTAAAAGGGAAATAAGAAAGATACATGAAACTACAGGCAGGTCAGTCTCACCTCAGTGTTGTCAAGATCATGGAACAGATTCTCCTGGAAACTGCGAAGGCACATGGTAAATAAAGAGGTGATTTGCAATGACCAGCATAGGCAATTTTTTTAAGGATTTAATTTCACTTAAGGCAAATTTGGAGGCCTTCTCTGGTGAAATAAGAGTAGTGGTGGATGAGAGAAGATCAACAGATATCATCAACATGGACTGGTAAATAACATTTGATGCTGTCCCACACAACATCCTTGTCTCTAAATTGGAGAGACGTGTTTGATTGATGGACCACTTGGTGGATAAGGAACTGGCTGAATGGACACAATCAAAGAGTTATGATCAGTGACTCAATGTGCCAGTGGAGAGCAGTGGTGAGTGGTGTTCCTCAGGGGTCAGGGTTGGGACCAACACTTTTTATCATCTTTGTTAGCAACATGGGCAGTGGGATTGAGTGCCTCCATAGCAGATTTGCCAATGACACCAATCTGTGTGGTGGAATTGACACACTGGACTGCAGGGATGACATCCAGAGGGCTCTTGACAGGCTTGAGCATTGGGCCCATGTGAACATCATGATGTTCAATAAGGCCAAGTGTGAGGTCCTGCACCCAAGTCAGAGCAATCCCAAGCACAAACACCAGAGTGCTGCTGCATCCAGCTCTGGGTCCCCAGCATAGGAAAGACATGGACATGTTGGAATGAGTCCACAGAAGGCTACGAAGATGATCAGAGGGCTGCAGCACCTCTCTGATGAAGACAGGATGAGACTGTTGAGAAGATAAGGCTCTGGGGAGGCTTTAGAACAACTTTTCAGTACTTAAAGAGGCCTTTAAGTACTGAAAGAGAGGGACTTAAGTACTTAAGAGAGGGACTTTTTGTAAGGGTGAGATGCTTTAGGATGAAAAGGGTAGGTTTAAATTAGATATTAGGAAGAAAGTCTTTACTGTGAGGGTGGTGAGGCCCTGGAACAGGTTGCCCAGGAAAGTTGTTGATGCCCCATCCTTGGAAGTGTTCAAGGCCAGGGTGGATGGGGCTCTGAGAAATTTGGTCTACTAGAAGGTGTCCCTGTCTATGGCAAGGGGGTGGCACCTACCTGGTCTTTAATGCTCCTTCCCACTCAAACCATTCTGTGATCTATTATTTGGCTCTTAATACGTGAAAATAAATTCAGAATAACATTATTTTAAAACACTGTATGTTTTTTGTTTCTTGTATTTGTTAGTTTATTCCTGTACGGACTTGGAGGGCCTCAAAATCACAGTTTTGCACCACTACTCATAGGGATTTGTTTTCTACCCCCAGCCATTCACAGCAAATAAAATGTTACTTAAGTTTATTCTACATGCCAGCACACCTAGGAGCCGAAAATCTGCCCCCTGGGAAGATGACCTGAGAACATCTTAGGCATTGAAAGCTTAGGAAGGCATTTTTGGTAAGACCTGCTGTGTCAGCTCTCTGCTGCTTATTTGACAATTCCTTTGTGTAAGAACATTCTCAGACGACTGGCTGAGACAGTTTATAGCTGTTTTGTGGCACTGGAAAAAGCCTAAGGATTTCTGAGATTAATTTAAATTCGACTTGAAAAAAACTACAGACAATGTTTTTCCTATCTCCCCAGTTTCTAAGTATGTTTATGAAAATTGAATATGTTTTAAAAAGGAAAATAATATTTTAGCGATACATATATATAAAAGGATGTCTCTGAATGCTTTCCAAAACTCTAAAATGGATGAGATAAATACCACATCCATGCCCAGAGCTTAAATTCCAAATAAGCTGTCATAGAGGACAACACTGCAATCCTTGATGTCACCTACTTTGCCAACTGATTTCAACCAAATGACTGTGCAGCCACTGCTATTACAGTACTTAATAAGCAAAGCTGAGAAGTCATCAGAATGGGCTTGATATTTCTCAGTCCATAAAATTTGGTTGTCTTAAGCAACCGGTGTCCAGGTCCAATGGTTTCTTGATCATCTCCTGGTGTTTTTCCACCCTAAATTTTCTCCTTAATATTTAGCCTAAATCCTCTTTCCTGTTAATTAAACCACATGATTTAGACATGCCTTAGATTCAATGATTAAGGCAAAATGTTCCCCAAATGCTGACATAAGGTGGTACAGAATGACCTACTCACTACACCCACACTACTCCAAGCTCCTAACCCTCACAGCTATAGCAAGAAATTAACTCTGTCCTGGCAAAAGCCAGGACAGATGAAGATCTGTGCTTCAACAGGCATGTAGAGGCTTGACAACATAACAATATATCATTAGCACTGACTAATCCATTTTAGTTAACAGGTTCCTGTTGCATGAATAAAACAGATTGTATTCCTCACTGGAAGAAATATATGCCAGAAGATGAAGCATTATACAGTGTTCAGCAACGGTGGATTGTTCAAGACAGGTCCTCTGACAGCTTCTTGACCTTCCGAGACCATGGTAGCAAAATGAGCTGCCCTGTTTGCTGTGCAGTCCATCAGCATGGACCTCAACTGAGGAAGGGTTGCACAAATGTTTATAATAAATGAAACTTGCAGTGGAGTAGAATGGGCAGCAGAAGCATTTGGTGTCTTCAGTGCTCCGGCTAAATCTGCTTGAGCTTCTTCACGCTTTTTATCAACCACGTGAGCCATTCCCCTTGTGGACTGAGCCTGAGATCTCTAGGATTTTCTCTGTTTCGACACAGAATGAGTAACATGGGTTGGTCATGCATCACCCAGCTTTGTCACAGCAGCAGATCCATGGGTTTCAAGGGAATTACTTCAAGTTAGTTAGGATCAGAGCATTGCAGCAGGGAGTGATCCTGGATTGCAGGAGCAATATGCAGCCTGCCACTTCTGAATTTGGTAGGCATGACTTTGATGTCATTGTGCTGGATTGGATCATACTTAGCTTTTTACACTTAATTTCTGTGTTAAAATTTAATAGAAAATCATAGGCTATAGAAAGCCAGCATAGAATCTCAGACTCACATAAGTTTATTGCTGTGGAAAAGTTGCCCATTTTAAATAAAAACTTGCTTATCTTAAAAGATAACTAGACAGTTTTTGTACGCTTTAGCAATAAAAAAGGTTCTTCTTGCTGAGTACAGCTGGGTGACCAAATCTCATCCAATTTTGTCCTCTGTTTATAGCATCCACACTCTCATGGGACATTTGCAGGCAGGTGAAGACCAGGATTTTGACTGTTTACCTGCTCATTTCACAAACAAGTCCTTTTATTTATCATGCACATCAATCAGCTCGCTTCTCAGAAAGGTTAGGAGCCCTCATGTATTTTCTTCTGTATGCTCTTCTCTTAAAATTATTTCTTTTGTGCCTTTTTGTAAACATCTAGACTTGCACACTGTGCATGTGAAGAAACTTGTGCGACTGATGATGAACGTAAAGTGAGTGTAGGGTGAAAATAAGCTTGCCAAGATGTATTTAATAAATACAAACTTTTTATTGCTTTAAAGTGTTTTCATGGTTACTTGTACACAACAGTGAAGAAGACAATTGAGAAGAAGTGGAGTTTTTCAGTCAGCATTGCCTCTTCATTTTTAACACAGCTGTCTGAAGTAGGCATCTTGTAACACTCCCTCACATATCCATTTCTTAGGTGTATTTACTTGTACCTCAACTCTGAGAAAAGACTCAAATGAAGAAATCTAGGCAAAAATCACTAAATTTCAATTAGCTGAAAAGTCTGTAAAGTCTTAAACATTTAATAGTACATACATAAGACAGAATGGTGCTATTCCTTGAACAGAGTATACAGAAAATCTGAACACAAAACAAAATGCTTAGTCTGGGTAAAAAGTCAGACACTGCAGGCTCTGAGTCAGTGAATTGAAGTTTCTTGTTTTACAGCAGCTAAAATGTGGTGGGCTTTTTTTCTTTTTTTTCATTTTGATGTTCAAGAATAGTTGCAGCACAAAGACTGAAGTTACAAAACAATATTTCCTTATTACATTTGCTAACTTAAAGGTCAACTGGCACATGCCATTGATTTCTTTTTTCCAGATACTGTAGTTAAACAAGTTCTGCAATCAAATTTATTACAGGTGATTCACTGAATGCTTGAACAGCACAGTAGGGTTTAATTTTGAATGCAATCAATATTTCCAAAGCAATGCACAACTAAAATAAATTTGATACATGCAGAGCGGGACTCATGGTTATTGACATTTTCAGTCAATAATGTTTTCAAAAAACAGAAAATACTATGTTTAAATCAGCTACAAATTCATTGTTCTTGTGGTACAAAGGTAACTACTTCAGAAAAAAAGAACCATGCAGGAAAACACTCCTCCCTCAATGCCCTCACAAGCAGAGCATTTATAATAATAATATATATTTCTTATGGAAGAAGTAATAATCAGCAGTGAAGAGCAGCAAAAGATGGTGGCCAAGACCTCCTAATGGTAATAACTTGAAAGTACTCTAATCCTTTCCTTCCTAGTTTTCTCCAACTACCTGAATTATTTTTTCCCTAGTAACAAAAGGTATTCAATAATCAAACAAGTGAGTAAGTTTCAAAATTATTTGTGTAGAAAATAACATTTAGATATAAGAACTTTATTGTCTGCTTAAAGGAATTTGCTATAATATGGGCATTTTACCTTCTATTTTGATTTTTTTATTGCAAGGTTGCAAAACAGAGCTGTGTTTTTATAGAGATCAGTTTAAATGGGAAAGGTGAGCAACTTTTGAATATACTGTTGAAAATACTTCAGGGATTCCCTGAAGATCGATATGACTTCAAAGAATGCTCTGCTTCAAGTCAGAGGCTGGACCAGATGATCTCCAAAGCTTCTATCCAGACTAAATTATTTTAAGACTCTGAAATCTGCTCCTCAGCTGACAGTCTTTAACACTCCGCAGAAAATGCCATATTAAAGAGAGACCAGGAGTACAGTGTTTAAATTTAATCTTATTTCTCCAGATATTCTTTAAAGACAGTAGCTGCACATTAAAAAAAAAAGCGCATATAATCTCAAATCCCTCTAGCTCCTGTATGACTGAAGAAAGGGAAGTTGGTTTCAGTTTAATAAAACTATTGGAAAATTCCAGTGTTGCTTTAATACTGTGGACTGTCCTTGTAATACAAATTTTAATATGTGAGATATCAACAATTTCCACTGTTTGTTAATCTCATGGGGAACACTATGGAGGGTTTTCTTCCAGATCTCATCATCTACAAGTTTTGCAACTTTGAATATGAAATGTTCCTTGTCATAAATTGACAGTTCTTGTTCCACCCTAATCCCATGAGGTTCTTCAAAAGAAAAAGGAAATGTAGCAGTCAAATTGTATGATATGAAGTGACAGCTTGATTTGTAGCATTTAAAAGATGGCTGCTATTATTATTAGACAATTTGATAGCACGGAAAAATGTAATTTTCTCTTCTAAACACACTTTAGTGCAGTTTCAGTAACCGAGTTGAATTATACTTATATTTTATTCATTGGGAAATTTGTCCTTACTTCCATGAAAATAGAAAATCTCTTATGTCAGAACATTTTTATAGCCCTTTCTTACAACTCTCTACATTTTCACACCATTTGCCACTCAGGCAAATTCATGGGGAAACCCAGTTTTAGATTAAATATTGAATGGCGTATACTTAGTTACAGTCCTATCAAACCTATATTCCTTTGTCTCAACTCATTCAGTTCCAGTCATCACCATCTAACTCCTTTCTCATGAGGTACTTGGTCCCCTGAGTATGGGTGAGTAGCTGAAAAGTGGTTCACCTTGACATATTCTACACATATCTGGGTGAAAAATTTCAGGACTAAATTATTCATCCTTCTGATATTTTATTTTTTTTCTCTCACCAAATTCAAAGGAAATACTCCTTCAGTTTTTGGTACTTAGTGACATAAGATGTCACAGGTGCAATTCCTGATTTCCATGATTTGGGGAACTGACCTGCTGCCAGCCATGGGATAAGGCACATCAAAAAAGAGTATATGTGCCATTCACTACATGAAACATCCTTCAAAATGCCTTCCCTAAATAGATCAAACTGAATATATTTATAATCTAACATAAGATGCATGTGATATGTGAGTCATCCACAGCAATCATGGATACCACCTCCTCTGCACTAAAATCAACACAGGAAACGAATCAGGAAGAGAGAACCACCTGGCTCCATGTGCTGTGAATATCTTTCCTCTGAAATTAGTGTTCTTAAAATATAGTAAAATGAATTGACAACTGAAGTCTGATTTTTTTTTTAATGGTTTAATTCCATTTTATTTCATTGATTTCATTAGAGCTGCACTGGGTTACTCCTGAATTCATTTTTCATTAAAATATATCAGTTTGACCCTCACTGATTAAGTACAGGCAACTTAAGGTGAGCAAAGGGCCCAAAAGTGCATGGCTGGTTCTCCAGTTTCTCCATTTCTCTGTGTCCACCTTACTCTAATCTTTTTGGAGTAAATTAGACTGCATAAAAGTGGTGTGGACAGTCGATTTCCAGGCTTCAATTTCACTTAAAATGTAAATAAAACCCAACAAATACCAAAAGATCCGACAAATAGAGGGAACAACCTTTCAGCCATTTTTAATCTAATAGAGGACTTTGGATCACTGCATACCTAAAACAGTAAAGGATGACTGAAGTTTCATTTTTCAAATCAATCATTTTTCCTCTATACTTTTAAAAAAGACAATCTCTTGTCTCACTGATAAATGGCAAAATATTGCCCAGAACTTATAACATTTCCCAGTGTTCAATTTATCTTCTTGTATTGAATGTATTTACTCTAATAGACAGCAAAAGAGAAAGAAACAAGACCTGTGAACAGAAAAATATAAAATCGTTTGAAGAAAGGGCACAATCCTGAAGAACACAACATCAATCAAAAGTGACACAGCCACCTTTTCACCACATGAAAAACAGGAATCAGAAGAATGTTGCCAAAATGCTTTCCATGTTTCTTCATATGAATTAAACTCATATTGCTTATTTATGTAATAAGCACTCAAGAATTCTCAGTCTGTAGAAACTATTGCTACCAACTACTACACAAAAATCACCAAGAGCTGAGGCCCAAAATGCATGTGCAATGTATATGCACATTATCTCTTGGCTCAGGACTAGAGACACAGCATATCCTGAGGAAAAAAGTCCCTTAAGAGAGGGAATCTACTGTGAGCCAACCAACTGTTGGCCAGCAGCTGACCTAGGTGTCATAACTACCTGTGTTTGGCAGTACAGCACGTCTGGGAACCCTGGAAAATAGGTGTCCTGAGTTTCTCATCAATCTGTGCACAGAACAACAGTAAGAGCTAAGTCACAGCCAGATGAATGTGGCACTTTATCTCCTCCTGCCATCCACAGGAATGCCTTCCCTGCAAGAAAGCTGGGAACTGCATTCACTTCTTCTGAGTGCTAATTACATTTCTCAGTTGCGAGGCAAATATCTTGCAAAATCCAAATAAATGTGAGACACCAAGTGTGTTGTATAAGTGTCTAATAAATCAGGGAACTTTTTCTCCAAAGTTTGACTATGAAAAAGTAGTCCATTATTCAGAAGCTGTGGCTGTAAGCTCTGCAGGCATTTTATTATCACACATAGTTCTCTGAACTATTAATAGGAGTGGTGCAGCCACAATGAGAGCATATGGTTAGACATCAAAGGAACAGCACAGCAAGTCCAGTTCAAAGATGAACACAGAGATATTTTGGAACATTGTCTTTGTTTGTCTTGTTTGAGTGTTTTTTAATTAGATTAAGAGTATAGGTATCATGAAAATAGACCTTGTTTGAAAAGAGCCAATCTGTAATAAAATGTGCTTATTCTTGACCAGATGTGTACATATGTGTTGTTGACTTTTTTTGTTCTGATCTATGTGACCTTCCAATATTTTAATCTGATCTTTAGAGCTGATGTCAGATAAGAGAGGTCTGTGTGACATATATATACTGATTATGAACTAAAATTTTTCAGACATAATGTTTTTAGGAAGAAAAAGGGAGAAAAATTAAAAATGAGAAAAATGTGTGGGAACTTAGTAAAGGATGAACAGAAGAAATATTGGCCTGAAAAATATTCGTATATTTTTTCTACCCTCATATCTAACTCTTCTTAAATTTCTCACTATCCACTGCGGAAGTGGATATACCCAAATATAATATACTTTGCTGTGAACAATGAAGAAAATGCCATAAAGAATGCAGCTTTAAAATAAAAGATTTCCACAAAGGCTCTTTCTAGCTTGTGGATTCTGGACACTAAAAGGCTGTTTTCATCTCTCTATTTCCCTACCAGCTGTGTGACAGGATCATTTTGTGAGAAACAACATTTAACTGTGTAAAACAATCTCTCCCTCATCTCTCTCTGCGCTGATAACTCAGTTGTGCTACAGTGCAGTTACTATTGCATTACCCACTTATGTGGAAGAGCAGAATTCCCCTTACTGAGGTAATTAGTACAGTAAGTAAAGGCAGACTTCAAAGCAGAAGTCAGACTGGTTGATCACAGTTTTACCCCCCCCAAGTCCTCCTGGGCCTGAATTTCATATCATTTCAAGATGGTAAAGTACTGCCCCAGGACCTCAGGGGCAGAGCGTAGCTAAAGAATTCAAACACACATAATGAAACTGTTCAGCATCTGGATATAAAATAGTCTAGAAAGATAGAAAACAACATCAACTGTAATTTCATAATGGTCCACAAAGTCAGTAAAAGTCTGAGAACTCTAAAAGTAATACTATAATTCCAGCTACTGCTTCCAAGACAAAGTCCCATTTTCAGAGCTAAAACACCAGCCACCTGAGAATCATGAAATTGTTGCACAAGAATATGGTCTAACTCAGAATGAAATACAACAAACTACCTAATTATATTCAGATCAGACACTCTCAACAGATGTTACACATAGGATCAATATTGAATTGTAGCTACCCTGACACCCCACAACTGTAATTATGATCTAAATAAGCAAAGAATAAAATAAAGCAGGGGACCAGATGGATATTTCTTTATGAAAGCTATTTCAGATACTGCAACATGACAATGATGATGAGCCCACCACACTTAAATGGTTTTATCAATAAGTTGGGCACCCAGAGCATATGTTTGAAATAACTATCAGGAATAGTAATTATTGTTTAGAAGGCACAGCACTGCGGCAAAGAACACCCAGCATTTTTCATTACAGTGAAAACCAAGTCGTTAAAATGTTTAAACCCAAGAAGCTAAGGGATTAAAGATGTGAAACCCATAAACTGCTCTCATATTACTCTTTTGCAGACAAGTGTGTCTGTCTGTGGCAGATTTTAACCCGCATGCAACAAAATATCTACTGAAACCAACCTTTGCTAAAAACTCCTAAACTTCATAGGAGAAATTTCTTTGGTGTTAGTGGCAATTGTATGAGTGAGTGAAGACATAGGCATATGGAGACAGAGGAAAGCAACAAATGGTAAATGTTAAACAAAATTTAGAAAAACATTTTCTAGTGAAAAGAAATATAATTGTATGAATTTTAACATAGTTCACAAATTGTATCTAGAAATAGCATCCATTAATATTCTGGTTTTTTATACAATATAGCACAATGTTCTCCTGAGTGGGGTACATTAGAATGCCTAGCTGTGCAGTCTGGACATGGTAAAGGATATTGCCTATTGCTAGATATTTCTTCAGAGTCCAGAGGAGGATGTATCTTAAACTTTCTTCTCCTCTTGGCAATTGCCCATAGTAATATTAACCCAATATGAATTTTCTTAATACATTCTATTTAGTCTGCAGATTGCTTACAAGAGGTATACTTAGACTTTTTCACAACTGGCTTACTGTTTTTATTCTGAGAGATTGCTCTACATCACTTGTTACATAATTGTAAGAAGGTAAGATTTTGAAAATAACAACAGTAACAAAAAAGATAAATCTTATTTAGGGTTAGATAATCCTTGATTCAGGAATGTGATCTAACTTCAGAGTAGAATAAAACCCCTTCCAGTTCTTTCCAGTCCCTTCTTGCCAACAGGACAAGCCAGGCACCTACCCATGACTGTCTTATGGACTTCAAGTGAACAGGAAATTTCTTCATGTCAGATGATTCAAAGTGCTCCAAGGGAATACATGCCTAAAACCACACCAACTTTTCAAGGTAGCCAGCTGTTTTAGGAAACATCAAATCAATGTGCAAATTTGCTTGTGGTAGCAGTGCCCAGAATTTTCATGATTTAAAGAATTTAGTGGTTAAAGCTTTTTTTTTTTCAGGGATCAGAGAAATTTGAGTGCTGTTCCCACATCACATGACATCCATATCCCCCCCAGGAGTGCTTAGCAGAGAACTGCTAAACCAACTTTTCAAAGGCCAAAAGAATTACTCCACACCAGAAAACTAGAAAATAGCAAACAATAAAATGGGACAAACCCAAGCAAACAGCTATTTAAACATGTGCTTGAGGACACTACTTTTTCAGTAGCTACTGTTGATACAAGTGTGCTGCAATCTGCAGCATTATGTAGAGAGACCTGAGCTATCTGTAAACAAACTCCTCTACCACTAGCAGTTGGATCACAGCAGCATGGAGCTCTTAGGTTGTCATGCCTTTGCAACTCGAAAATAATTTTTCTGGAACGTGAAATTGTTCTTTTCCACAGGAAGGATTTTTCTCTCTAAAAGCCTGAAAAAAATACTGATAATGCTTTTACTTTAGTGTTTGATTTACCCCTGGTGCAAGAAAATCTACATTCAAGGGAAATGCAGTTCCTGACAATTCTTAACATGGGGCTTGAGGCAAGGAGATGTCAGTTCTGGTCCTGGCTATTCACACATCACAGATAAGAGAGATAAGAGGGCAAAATTTTGTGATCTTAATGAGAAAAAACAAGTAGGAATAGCAGGTAGGAAATCCTCATGTTAATGTTGCTGCTTAGACTCTTATGATATGACAGCCTCCAGAGACTTAAGGCTAATTAAGCCAAGGAGTAACATTTTTGGACCTTTGGAGCAGTTTCAAGCTCACATATTCAAGCTCAACTGCAGGGAACTGGAGCCTCTCCCCTTTAAAAGAGAGCCTTCACACAGTGGTCTGCAGTGTATTAACTGAACTTTTCTGACTTATCTAATGTCAACAATCTCTCAGCTAGACACAAGACTTCATGCAGAGAGAAATGTCACTGGAATGGGGAAGGAAGGCAGAGCCATGCCTAGCACAGCACAAAGTCAGTCTCCTGACACTGTGCAGGCATGGAGCACTTCACGTCTGATTACACTGCAGCATTCCTGCTGTTTTAATAAGATTTTTCCTCTTAGAAGAAATAACTAATTGTGTCACATTGTGGGGTGGCTTTTTCACAACTCCCAACAGTTGACAATGACTTTCACCAGTGACCTGAATTAAACTGAACGAGAACCTAATAGCCCCAATGTCAGAGGCCCTCTCTGTGCATGTGCAGCTTCATCTGAATGACCTGTGGCAAGTCATTTAACTCACCTGAACACAGAACTGCCAGCACTGAATTAATTCACCAAATTGACATTTATATGGATGCCACACTTCAAATGTTGGACTTTGTCCACCCTCACTACTTTGCTGCTGTTATCCCTGAATAGCACACATAATGGAACTGCAAATCTGTGATGTTAAAACCATTTATGCAGACCAGCATATTTATTTAAAAGCAAAATCACTTATTTCAATAGAGCACAAAATTTCATGGCCTAGAAAACCTCATGAAAACATACATGTGTTACTACTTTATAGTCAGAGACGTTGAAGAAAATTGAAATTCAGACTTTGCCTTCCCCTGTTCCTATCCTAGAATAATTTTGACACCATTTCAAAGTTCCCCCAAACTACACTTTTCAGTGTCGCTTGTTCCACTTAACCCTCTTCTGTTTTTCTCTGGCCTGTGTACCACCTGCAGATCTTTCTACTGTCCTTCTATTTTCTTTCCTCTCTTTTCACTTCTCTTGTTCTACTGTACTTTCCAGAGTTTTTTACCTTATGTCACTGCCAATCTGTCTCCTGAGGCACTAAATCAGCACTTGTGGAAGGCGATCCTCCCCTGTCTGACTGCTGCCTCTGGAAGTGCCAATTGGGCTCAGTGGGCGGCCGGCGGCCAGGTGGCAGCAGCAGGACACTTTTACAGACTGTGATTCTTCACCGTCCCTGTGGGAAGGGTGAGCTTGCAAGACCCCGAGTAGGCAGTTCTGTTTATGTACTTGTATTAAAAATTAATGTTGGAATGTTTTGTTCAGCTGCACTCTTTTCAGTGCAGTTTGCCCAAGTCCTGAGTATATTGATTTATAATATGTTTATCAAAGCCAAAAGGAATGTTTTCAATAGAAAACAACACCATATGATTATTTGGGTTTTTAGCTTTGAATTTTGTCAGAAATTCTGATTTCAGGCTGTGGCTAAGTAGCGTGAATCTGTGAATAATCTGGAGAGAATCTCAGGTTCACCAGTGCTTTGATGTAAGCTCAAGCCATGTTTTTTCTGGTGTTTGCCTGGGGATGGGAGGCAATGCAGCAAGCTGTGACAGTGAAGCTGAACTTGTTCAGACCCAAGACACCAAACAGAAACCTGGAGGCAGGGAGTAGGCAAATTCCAGTGGAGAAATCTACTCTATGATCAGAGCTCTGTGAAAAAACCACATGCAGAATTAGAGATCTCTAATCTTGCAGAACGTGTGGAATCTCACCATACCCTGCAAAGTGAAAGCACAGCCTAGTGCTATTTTTCTGAATGAATTCTTTTTTCATGAATTGTGCTTAGGGGGAAACTTCTCCATGTCATGCAAAAACAGACACTGGAAATCTGTAGGCTCATTAGCTTATTCATGTATCAATATTTTTATATGGCCAAAAATATCCACTACTTAATTGTAAATTGTTGGTCCTTTGGTAAGTTCTTTCCAGATTAAAAAAAAAGTGTATGCTAAGGAGTTGTAAGTGGTAACACCATGAGAAGGAAACTTTTGATCTCAAGTCTACAAAAATAAAAACTTAGATAAGACTTGTACAGTGCTGTAGTGACAGTCATCTCTGCTTTATTTCTTGCATGAAGAAAACTGGAAGGTTTTGCAGCACAGAAATGAGCAGACTATCTTAGACTGGAGTAATGAATGAACTTAATCTGCCTTTATCTAGATTTTGCTCTTTTTTTATTGTAAGAGCTTTCAACAGAGGTGATGATTAAATATTCAAAACAGCGTACTACACTCCAGACATATTTCAGTCAAGAGCTCCTGTATGTGGATACTTAGAATTACTCTTTATTCTGTTTCCTGCCCACACAGTTTCCCATATCCATTGCTCAATCTGCCTTTCCTGTCTTTTGTTCACAATCCTTTTGCTATTGTAAAATGCTCCCTTTGACTAATGCACTACCTCTGTTTTTCCAAATCCTCTTTTGAATACTGAATGCATTTTGGCTCCAGGTTTCAGATGATTAGGTAAAATCCTTCTTGCATCTTTGAGTTCCTGTAAACTCATTTCAGCACCAAAGGATATGAAATTCTTACTGGAGGTTACTCTGAGGAACCCTGTGGTTAGAAAAAACTATGGTGGAAACAGTGAGAAGACACTGCAAGGCTTTGGTTCACCAGGTCAGCATTTCATCCCTTCCTAATCTATGCTATGGTAAAACTGAAGTCCTTTATTTTCACTCACACACAGAGAAACACTCATATTTCAGTCCAAAGGACAAAGAAAAATACATGTAGCTTTAGGTCAGTGAAGACAAGATGTGAAGGAGTTTGCCTAACCTTTCTGGAATTTAAATTGTTCTGATACCAGAAGGAAACAGTTTAAAATATAAGAAATCAAGTACATTTTGACCTTACTTTGAAAATTCAAAATGCTCCTACCTCTGACTAACCATTAATGGAAAATTAAATTCAATTTATTATTTATTAAACCCCATTTTCCTATGGCTTTATTTTGAATGAGAATTACCTTAGTTCTTTGAGCAGCAGGCCTTTTTGTAGCACTGCGGTTACTTCTCTGTTCTGGATCCCTTGATGTCCATTGAACATTACTTTTCTCTTTCTCAGGCTGACTGTATTTTTGTTCAAACTGTCTGAAAAACAAAGTTTCCTGGTTCAATTTCTTTGAAGACCTCAGCAATAGACTCACCTGCAAGTTAAGTAGCTGGCCTCCAGTAACCAAGGTCAGACCTTCTAGAGCCACCTGAATTTTTATCAGTGGATGCATAATATCAAGAGAAGTCATACATATACCCTTCAAAATCTGATTCTGTGCTCATCTGAAGATTTTAAAATACATTTCCCCTGTGTTCCTTGAAGTCAGCTCTTGGTAAAGAAAGTTTTAATATTTTATTGGGAAGTACAAGCTCAAGGCAGATTTTCTATAAGGAATGGATACAGACTGGTCCAACAACAAGTCAGTATTTGAAACTTTTCCATCTCCTTCTCCCTAGATAGTTCTAATGGTCTTATCACTTTTAAATCAAAGTGCTTTATAGTAAGTCCTTCATCATCTTTACATTGATTCTTTTCAATCAAAAATATAGCTCCTGCTTTCAACAACTAAAGCTTTGCAAAATGGCGTCTAGCTGAGGCAAACTTGTGACTCCTTTCCTGCCTTGGAAGTTTGTTTGGTAATATTAGCCTATGCACATAAAAAGGTACGGTAATGCAGAGGCTGGATTGAGAAAGTAAACACTTTATATATTATGAGTCATATCCTAAGCTACTGGTTGAGGCAATGTGTATTATTCCTATTAAATTTGTTAGAAAAAAATCACTCTTTACAAACATTATTTTTTTTTTAATTTAACTTGAATATAGGAGAGTCATATTGAGAAACAATATTAATGTTGACACAGGAGTAGCCAGAAAAAGAGTAGAAATTTTATCACATACAGCAGGAAATGAAAACAGCAAAACATCACATTTGATTGAACACTAAACTTCCTTCTACAATTCAGTTGTGCCACTGGACTGAGATGTCATCTAAAGATGTAAGAGTGTAGGACATATTAAGTGTTCTATAGGGCCAGAGTTACTAATATAATGATTATGTACATTTCTGTTTTCATTAATGTTTCATCTGAAAATTTCTACTTGTCATCAACAAAGTTTTCAACCAAATCATTTTAATGGGAAAGAAAAAACCAAAAAATAAAAAAAGAGGAGATTTTATGGAAAGAAGCCAATCTCCTCATGGAAAAGTGTTTCATCATAAAGCTGCTATTATATTGTAAAAATTTTGAGTAAATTTTTGGAAGGAAATTTTTTTATTATTCTTGAGTTGGAGACATTAAATAATAAAAAGAAGTGAGTAGAAAATGATAACCACCCTATTGCCACTTTAAACCAACCTTTACATTTTATAGTAAGGGTGCAATTAAGATGCACAGAATTACTTAAAACCTCCATAACAAGGATATTATTGTCTATTGTGCTCTAAAGGGTTGTAGAGTAATTTCTTTGCCATATGTTTCAGCTTTGTTAAAACATTCTTGCTTTCATTCTCACTTGTACTTGGCTTGCATTATATTGAACCTTTTTTCAGAAATTAGTACATCTGTCCTCCATTTTGTTATCAGAATGCCAACTATTGAAGTAAATTAATTTTCAGGTAATCTTGACTTCAAATAAAACTGTGAAAAAAAATGGCTGGAGCTTCTAAAACTAACTGTGTGTAGGCTTTAGGTACCCATATTCAAAACCCAGGAATTCTCCAACAGTGTGGCTAAATTTTGAAGAGGCACACTTTGGTTTGAAAATTCCTCAGCTACCTGCATGCACATGGACATCTCCACCCAAACATCCTGGAGCCTCAGTTATGCTGGGGCTCCAGTACTGAGTCAAGTTTTCACCTGTACCAGGCATGGAAAACTAAGCTCCTATTCACAGCATCGACTGCTGTGAATCACAGCACTCAAAATCCAGTGGTTTGAAAACAAACAATCCTCCGCAAAACCAGCATATGGTTGTTCTGCAAGGAACAGAGCAGATAATGAATTTCTGTCTTGTCAGTAGATTTCCAGGTCCAAGTTACTCCGAAGTCTTAGAGAAGCTCTTGCATTCCTGGGTTCTCTAGTGCCAAGTTAGGGATGAGCTCAAAGGGAGCTTCCTCGAGGGAAGTTCACAGACACTCTAAGTTGTCTGCCTAACTTCCTGTTTAAATATGTTGGTAGGAATTAATGTCTTTAAAATCTTCACCTCTGTCAGATTTGGTTAAAAGCTGTTAGTGTGCAATTTGTTGAAAAATACACGTACTTTCATACACGTGCAATGGTTTCCACTGTGAGTCAGTTTGCATATATATATTACATAATTAATATGCTTATTTTTTGTGATAGCTTCAATGGAAGTTCTTTTTATGTAAAATAACAGACAATTTGGTACTGTAATGCTGCAAATTTCTCATATTGCTTTGATCATATCTCCACTTTCATTTTTACTGTTTATATTGTTCAACTACTGCAAAGTCAGTCACCTTGTCAGCTCCAGTTAAAAGCAATTTCTTGCAACACTCTGTTTACAGTGGAGACCAGCATCTTTAAATGTCTGAGAAAAAGTGCAGAGAAATACTGGGAAAAAATAGTTTGATGTTTATTGACAGATGTTTATTAACATGTATTTGTCATTTTCTCAAACAACCATCATAAATACAATTTTTAATCTCCAGTGGTTTGAGCCAGCAGAATAGTTTCTGCTATTTTTTCCTTCCAAATATCATAGTACGATTAATTCAGTATTGAGGTTTTGTATTCCTGCGGGATGTGATAAGATAATGGTAGTACAGACAGACCTAGTTAAACAGAATCAGTTTGCAGACTGTTTTCATAAATATTAACAAGAATCCCCTCCAGACTACCAAAGCAGTGGCTTGTCATTTGCACTGCCTGCCAGTGAACTGTTTTGGTGGCTTAGGCACAAGCAGGCACATATTAATCAGGTTTGACTAAGTTACATCCTAGCTAAATCCTTATCTTCTGCAACATTGATTTCAAAGCCTACAGTAGTTATTTCATATATCTTATCATTATTCAAGGCCCTTTAGGGGAGTACCCTAATTTCATAAACATATTATGCTTTTTTGGAAGGAAAAGTGAAACATATGCTGCAGGGGGACCTTTATAATTTGCTTTGCTTACAGATATGCTGAGCTACTAGTACTTCATAAGTCAAAAAAAAAAATCCCAATGTGCACAATTATTTTCTGTTAAGAAACTGTTATTTTTATTCAAATAGATAGCCGAGACCTAGAGCTGATCCTCAGAAACTGCAGGCCACTTTCCCAAAGTTTATCATCACTGAGACCTGGGCTGATTCTCACCCTCTACCCAAGTTCTATGCATGATACTCAGGGCAAAGGGAAGAGCTGATGTTGGAAAGTTACTGTTTTCATTAAAGAAGGGCAGGATGTTCTTTGAGCTCTGATAACCACAATGAAACGTGATAGTTCATTTGTTAATGTGTCAGGACTGACTGATTGGAAGTTTAAGAAAGCACTAGTTCTAATTTGAATATCTTTACAGCTCCTGTTTATTAAACCTTCTCCAGTGTAGAAACTCTAGTAACAATAGGCAGGGTTACGCTGAAGGACTTCCTTCAGTAAGATTTGATTGAAACAAGAAATTTGATTGAAATAGGCTTACTGATTCAAAAGGTGGGGGAAGGGATGGCTCTGACAGAGGCAGACAACATAATAACATAAGCCCTGTTCCCTTAGGAAGAAAAGTCAAATAAAGAAATCCTGCTCTTTCCCAAACCAAAGACAGAACTGTCATTTCTTCTATTGAGGTCAGAAGCCACAAGCCTGGGATGAGCTGGGAGATAAGCACAGTTTGCAAGATGGAAGGACCCAAGCACAAAATATCCCCCCTTGACCAGGAGAATACTTTCAAAACTGAAGGAGACGAAAGATACAGGGAACCTGGGACAAGAAAATCACTCAAAAGCTTTGAGATTAGGGGAGACAGCAGGTAAGAATTTGGATAGGCTGAAGTCAGATAGCTAAAAGATGATGAGTTGTGGACAGGGCAAAAATGCTATCTCTGAGACAGCAGAATAAATTGAAGATCACAACAACATTTGGAAGTAATTATATTGAATTTATATGGGGCAGAATTCTTGTTATAGCACCAAGTTTGTGACAGAGAAGTAGAAAATAACAACAGGGCTAGATAGAGTAGGATGGAACTTTGCTGAAACACTGTCTGCATTAGGGAATGTTACCTGTTTCAAACCGGAGATTATTTTTTTCTTGTGAGGCTAGGGAGCCTGTTGCATGAATTTTTTAATGCTAAAGGGAAAGGGTAATGACTTTGCTGCCATGTCCTTGCTATATTACCTTGTAATATCTCTTTGTATCATTTCTTATTTATAGATTTTTACTTTTGGCCTTTTCAAATCTATTCCACTGTTCTGTTTCTCTTGATTTTGCTTGTTTTTCAATGTTTACTGCATCCTGTTACCCAGCCTCTCAGTTCATTTCATGCAAAACCAATCTGAAATGGCACAGAAAATTGAAAAAAAAAGGAAAACTGTTGTTTGATCTGATCTTTACTTTTCAGATGCATTTTTCCTCACATTGTGATTGTCATTTCATTGACTACCATTTCCTGCCTGGTCTGCATTGCCTGAGGTGAATTTGATCATTGCTCTTCATGTGATTATATTTCAAATAAATGAGACAACCCAAGTATTTTGACCAGTCGAATATGTTACTATGTCACTCAGAAGTACCACATTGATGGCCTTGATGGTCAGGCATCTCTTTACACACAGGCCAGTAAAAGTAAAATCTTCCTAAAATGTTACTGCTCATTTTAATATTAATTGTCAAAGACCCTACAACAAGATTACAAGGAACAACAAAAACAAAAGAAGACAAAAAAAAAAAAAAAACAAACAAACAAAAAAGAAAAGAAAAAGAGAAAAAAAGAAAAAAAAAGAATAAGAAAAAGAAAAAGAAAAAAAAAGAAAAAGAAAAAGAAAAAGAAAAAGAAAAAGAAAAAGAAAAAGAAAAAGAAAAAGAAAAAGAAAAAGAAAAAGAAAAAGAAAGCCAAATCCAAACTCCCAAACTCTTCTCTCCCATATTCCTTAAAAACCTCTCTCCCATATTCCTGAATAAATCCTTACCATTGTTATTTTATCTTCTCTATGGAACATGTTGAAAACGGGTTCTACTTTAAAAATTAAGATTATGACAGGTGTCTTGATCTAGGTTTGAACTTGTAACTCTCCCTTTCTTTGTTTACTGATCACTTGAATAAATAATCTGGATGTTCATACAGAACTCTTCTGGGTGGCTGCTGTTTGTACTGTTCATTAAACCTAAAAAGCAAACACCCACAAAAACCTCAAACAATAGTCAGGTTACAAATTCTTGTACTAATGCAAACTCCCCTCATTAAAGGGCGGATTTATTTGAGAGAAGACAGCAGGTTTTAAAAGGACTGATGGCTGACACTGGGACAGGGACAAAGCAATTCAAAGTGCTGTGCAGTCACAGTCCAGAAACAGCAGGAGAGCCCAGGAGAGAACTTTGGTGGTTTTGGTTTTTTGGTTATTTTTTTTCTTTTGTCTAGCCTGTTCCTCAGGTAGAGGAAAAAGACACTGCACATTATTGGGTGTTAACAATCTGTTATTCTGAACAGAGGCATTTGTTTGGCTGAGAAAATTTGAGTTTTAAGACACCCAGCAAATGCGGAGTCATAATTAATATTCCACACTCCCTGGAGAAATCACCTACCCCAGCTCTGCAGACAAAATAGTAATATGGCATCTTACTTTTAGAAAAGACTCTTCTTAAATAAAAAAGAGGAAGAAATATTAAAAATGCAATGGAAATAAAGGCACAGGGCTTAAAATATTAATTGCAGAATCATTTTCTCTTGCTTTATTTTCATAGATCAGCCTCTGCTCCTGAGGAAACAGGAGAAGAAAGGCAGCAGGTAGCCAGAAGCAGAGAGTCAATGCTCTCACTTGTCACTGTCAGTGCCTGCTGTGTAGGGAAAATACCAGTCTGGCAAGAGCCAGCAAAAGCCTCAAGGGGGCAAAGTATTCCTAATGGCTGTGAAACTTCGGAAGCAAACAAAAATATGAAAGGGAAAGAGTTCTACATTTTCCTTGTGCACTCAGGCAGAATTTCTCAAACGTCTTTGATTATTTTTTGTTTCAAAATCATTTTCCGTGCGTGTTGTAAAACTGCTGTGAACTCTAGGGGACCCAAAATATATCTGGGTTTTGCTTGGAATTTGCAAAGCTGGTGTTGAGTGTTTAATGTGGGGTAATTACCACAGTGGAAGTGTTCCAATTAATGAACTTCAAAATGTTGGGGTTTGTGTTTTGTTCAGGGAAGATCCAATATTAGTGCCTAGAACGCTGGAAGCATGTTAAATCTTGTCCAGTATCCTCAGTGTGACAGTAATCCACAGTATAACAGGCACTGCTGTAAGGAACTCCCCAGCAGGCACATACTGCACAGCCCTTCCCTCTCATCAGTCTCCTCCTGGACTTCCATCATAGGAAAGATGATCAGACCAGTAAAGAACTGCATGCCATTTTCAGTGTTTTCGAATTTTGTACCTGCTGTAGGCCAAAAGATAAGGCTTTCAGCACATAAACATTTGGAATAGGTCTTTTGATCTAAGGGTTCTCCCTCTATGAAGGAGGGAGTCTGTCTAAACTCCCAGGGGCAACCCGATCACACAGGGTTGTCTCCCCTCTTTTCCTTCACACCGAGTTTTTTTAAGAAAAGGTGAAATATTTCTAAGAAAAGACAGAGACAAACAGTAGCATTCCTTACTACATATTAGGGATATCGGGCATGGTTGTATTTTCCTCTAATGTTAAGTACAAAGCTGATTTGTGGAGGGGGGCCTTCAGAAAAAAAAAAAAAAAAAAAGTATGAGAAGGAATGAGATATGTACCACATAAAATACTCAGGCAGAGTCTGGGTTTTCACCAAGGACTTTCACTAGGACTTTTTGCCATGGTAGTATGAATCAATCTAGCTGCACTAGATCCAAATTTACCCTAGCATGGGAACAAAATCTATGCTTCATGTCTGAAAACAAATGAGAAAGCAGTGGGAGAAAATCTCTCTGAAGCACTGATGTTTAATTAAATTGAGGCACACTTGTCTTATTTGGGCGTACTGAGATTTGAGTAATTTCTTCATTTTTCCAACACTGTGGCTCATATACAGTTCTCATAAACACTTCCCTCTTAATTTCAGTATATGCTTTTACTATCCTTATCTCATAGATAGTTTTCTTGGAAGAGTGGCTCACTTATCTCTTCTTAACCAAGCAAATACTGCAAATTTCTAGCTTGTTCAGGGAAAGGTAATTCCATTTTTGTCATTATTCTTCTCAAGCAACTATCAATTAAATCTCATCCCCTTGAGAATTTTGTGAAATAGATGTGGTATGCCTCCAAGACACATTATTTTTGGTTCATTTTTTTAATCATATATTTCATTCTTATCTCCACTGACTACCAGGGATTTTATTCAGCTCCTAAGAATTAAG
The DNA here is from genome assembly GCA_910950805.1 of Acrocephalus scirpaceus scirpaceus. Taxonomy (NCBI): domain Eukaryota; kingdom Metazoa; phylum Chordata; class Aves; order Passeriformes; family Sylviidae; genus Acrocephalus; species Acrocephalus scirpaceus. Next base: position 31,853,970 of record OU383778.1, read on the forward strand.
AAGGCCTAATTCTATCTTCAGTGAATGTCTGGAACTCTAAGCAGCTGCACTCGGCAGCACAGTAGCAGACTGGGAAGATCCCTAGGTGCAAATTTGACTCAACATTCCAAGTCCTGCAAAGTTTCAGTTTTGTACATGATGTGATAAGGCACAAGAAATGGCTGGAATCATGAGGAATCGGAAAAGTCATGTGAGGCTGTAAAAAGGAATCTAAAGGAGCTGGAGGTCTCAGAGTCTGAGAGTAGAATGCTTGCTACAGCCTTTATTTTTGATAGCCAGCGTGCTCTGCACAGAATGATAACAGCCAATACTTGCATTACAAAAAACCAAAATAAACCAACAAAAGCAAATAAAAACAACCACACAGAAAAACCACCCCTGAAACCAAAAAATCCACAAAACCACACCACCAAAAAACCCAACCAACCAAACAAAAAACCCACAAAAAAACCGAAAAACCAAAAAAACCAAAACCAACCAAACCAAACCAAACAAAAAAAAAAAAGAAGAAAACTTTGAAAGAGCAATTTCACTATGAAAATATCTTTTTGATTTTCTGTACTAAAAGCTTTTTTCAATAAAATTTTCCTGCACAGCTTTAACAGCAGACAATAAAACTGAGTGTATTGAACTGGAACGATGGAATTGTTTTTATGATACAGGTTATCTAAGAATGAAGGAAAAGTACTGTGGTGCACTTGCAAACAGACAAAAACAACAGAATTAATAATGTCACTGAGAAATATTTAGATTGATTGGAGATGATTAACACAGCCAGACAGGACAGTGCAAAGAACCAAAATGTGTGCTAGAGCAGAGATGGATACAGAAGGTACAAGGCAAGTCTTTGTTTTTAGGACAAGCACACAACTTCTAACCTGCTTATTTTTGTCTTAAGGTTACTTCTTCCATGTATACTCAAAGTTCTGAAAGTGACAGCTGCTCATCAGATGCAACAAGTTCCTTCACTAAAGGCCTTACTGCAGCAGCAATTTTAAATACTGATTTGCCTTGCTGCTAAGACTACATGATTTATCTTTCATTCACATAACTCAGAGGAAACCCACCATCTTGTCACACTTCGAATAGCCAGAACAATCTTCAAATTTCTAAGTAGGTTTGTGAGAGACTGACAACATAAAGATATACTGACAACATAAAGATATACTGACTAGAATGTGTGAACTATACACCATGTGTAGCCTACACTTTCTCTTAGGAATGGTTATATGCCAATTACATAAATTATTTCATATCCATATCATATTTAAAGTGTAATCAAGGAAAAAATATTTTTGCTTAAAAAGTGAAAAGAATAATATTTATTTGTTCTGAAGCAATATGAAGGGTAGATGAATATGGATTTAGATTGTATTTCCAAGCAATAAATATATATAAAATTATAATATTCAGAATATTCAGATTAGAGATTATTAATAAAATATTAATTCATTCTAGGGTGAATATTTGAGAATTTTTTGAGTTTGATTTTCAAAAGGTAAGTGATGCCTTCTGCAGTTGATATTCTATGATATTTAGCCATCAGAATAGCTAAGTGATTTTCAAACTTGGCATTTAAATCACCCAATTGTTTTTAGTACATTTCCAGTCTAGCTACTCAGTCAAAAAGATAATAAAAAAGGAAACACTGGGAATGTTTCACATTGCTCCTCTTCTACAGTTATTGATGTAGAAACTAAGACTAATATTCTATAAATAAAACAATTCATCTGATACAATACTTCCGTTCTTTAAAAATGTGATGTTAGCCCTGTCAATAACTTATTTATTTGTGGAGATTGACATCTGATCTTGATTGTACCTGAAAGGATGGGAAAGAAATAAGAGTTGTTAACAATTCTGTTTTGAAGGACAGAAAAGGAGTGTTCTGTGCTGGAAAAGGACTGATTGGTATTTATTATGAATGATAATCACAAGAAATGTTTATTATGACAGTATTTTCTCTCTCAATGAGAATGTCAGTGAAAATCAAACTTTGAATAATTTTGTACTATCACATAAAAATCCAAATGTATTTTTAGACTGTAAAGCCAATAAAAAGCAATTTTGCAAAACTTAAAACTATCTCTGGGCACAAGCAGTTTATGATAGTTTTAATAAAAAAAATTATAATGGCCTCAAATTTCAAATACCCTTTTTCTTATGCCATTTACAGATTGCCATGTTGATCACCTCCCTGATGTTCATCCAGTGAACATCTTGAAATATTGTGACTATAATTTAGTGACTATAATTTTAGAAGAAAACATTTGGTTTAAGATTTTTGAATCAGAGAAGGTCTCAATGAAGGTACCACATTACAATACTTCCAGAAAGCAAATGTATTGTTGAAAATACTTCCAGAAAAATTTTATTTGTGATTGTGAACAGACAAAAATGAAAAAATAATCTTAAACCTCCTGTTTTTAAACTCTGAGCATTTCTGAAAAGGTTTTCATGATATCAAATGCCCTTTGGTCCTTGCTTCTGCAGTGGCTGTAGCTCACTGGTTCTCGCCCTGTGGTGTGAAAGTTGAGCTCAAGGAACACGACTTCAAGAATAAGCAAGCTTGATTTATCTTCATATTCTGACTTTACCCTTTTAGAAGCATTTCCAACAATTCAGCTTTCATAACATTGCAGATCACTTTACAGCAAATTCTGTATGCTTTTTACAAAGTATTTGTAGTAGTTTTCTCTGAGATACTGCCATGATTTCAATTGGTTTTTCTTTGCAGATTTGGATGAGCTAGCTCAACTTCTCTTTTCTCTAAACAACTTTCATGCTGCTTTTTCCAAGCAAAGTCTATGACTTTTTTTTCCCCGACCAAATTTAACATTGATTTTCCCATTTCCCTATACAAATATTTCCATCAGAGCAGCATATAATTGTTATATTATATAATTTGACCACTTGTTTGCAAACCAATTCAATTTACTGCTCGAGGTTCACTGTAAGCAGTGTTTGTGCTTTGACAAGTTACTGTCTCTCAAACATTAAGTCCTTACTGTTCTTTACAGTTGCAATGGATGCCTTACATTTACTCTGGGTTTTTTTCCAGTGATGTCACTAATATCATATCTCATAAACTTGTTTGTGATTTTCTAGGACCTGCACCTTCAGTATTGCTTTTAGCACCTGATCGGTTGCCGTGATAGGTCTCTTTGGAAGTGTGCATGTTGTTTTGTTGTCATTTTCTTGGCCTGTTTGAAAACTCAAAGCTGCAGACATATTTCCTTCAGAACTTCTGTCTGAAAAAAGAAAAATATTACTTTGTTTTCTGAGGTCATTATCCAATTTCATTCTTTTCCCCTTTTACTGAGTGGGAAAGGCACTTCATTCTGCTTTTCTCATTCTTTTATTGCAGTACAATATGCTAAAGTATATGCTAATAGAATTGATTCTCTCATTTTAAAGCTGAAAATTTTGCCATAAGTATGACTTTTTCTTTTTTGTGGGTTTTGGGAGGTTTTTGTGTCCTTTTTTTTGGTCTTGTTTTGGTTTTTGTGGGGTTTGTTGTTGTTTTGGGGTTTTTTTTCTGTTTGTGAATTTTTGTTTGTTTGTTTTTTCAAGTATGTGGCTGGGTCATTGAAGTTGAGAAGTACAATATGTGGCTTTCTCAAATTTCATTCCTGCTTCTGCCTGCTGTCTGCCAGTGCATTACAGCACTGTGAGCCTTCCAGCTGCCTTCTCACATCCTACATACAGCTGTCCCATCAAATGAGAAATTAGCTTTGTTTTCATAGACTTCCTAATAGTTTAAGAAGATAGGTGTTGTGGTTTAATCTCACGTGGAACCTAAGCACCACGCAGTCAGCCAGTCACTCACTCACTCACTCTCTCACTCACTCTCCACAGTAGTGGGATGGGGAGAGAATTGGAGGCATAAAAGAGAAATAAATTGTGGGTGGAGAAAAGTTTAATAATGGAAATAAAAAATAAAAATAATACATATCAATTTTGCTGGAGGGGAAATAAAAAAGAGAGAGAAATAAAACTCAAGAAGGGCAAGTGATGCAAATGAAAACAGTTGTTCACCACCAACCAAGTGATGCCCAGCCAGTCCCTGAGCAGTAATCCCTTTGCCAACCTTCCCCAGAGTTTTATGGCTGAGCATGGCACCATATGGTATAGAATATGTTTGTGGTCACTTTGGATGGGCTGTTCTGGCTATGACCTCTTCCAGATCCTTTTGCACCCCCAGCCTCCTCCTGATGGTGTGGGGTGAGAAGCAGAAAAGGCCTTGACTCTGCCCAGCTGTAACTAAAACATCCTTGACTTCCCAACACTCTTTCTATCACAAATCCAAAACACAGCCCCCTACCAGCTACTGTGAAGAAAATAAACTCTATCCCAGCCAAAACTAGCACAATAGGTAACAATAAATTGCTCTAAACAAGTAAAGAATATGGGATAAGAACTACTGATGTCTTCTTAAAATGGCCCAGAGAGAAAAAATCCTGCCTAGAAAAAACCAATTATCTGCTGAATTCTATTTCTGTGAGTAGTATGATTTTTTGCAGATTTTTATTGATTTTGTACAAGTTGTCGTAAGTTCAATTTTCATGCTTTGCCTCTTTTGGACATTAAAAATACCTATATTTATTCCCTCAAGTTAAAGTTTCATATAGTAATTAATAATAAATTTTATGTAATAAATATGGTGAATTGTAAGATTGTAACTAGCTGAGGAAATTTTTATAAGATTTTATGGCATGATGAAAATATAAAATGACATAGTAGGAAACCAGTTTCTTTTTTTTATTATTCATTATTACATTATTTATTTTTTAGTATGTTTTCAAGTCAGGCCTAACATCAGGTGTTTGGTGCTGCAATTCTGATTGTATTACCACTAGGCTACAGGACAAAAAAAGAAAAATGGAAAAAGTTCTCTCTTAATAGGGTAAAATACTTTAGGACTACCTAAAGTAGTTCACATATGAGAAGTATTTCTGGAGTATGTTCGGATATTGCAGGTTTTAGATACGTGAAGCTGTCTGAGTTTTGGCTAGGATAGGGTTAATTTTTTACAGTAGGTGGGAGGAGGGCATGGCTAAGGCCCAGATGTGATTCTGTGTCCCCTCATGTCATTGCCAGGGGTGGGGTAATGGTCTGCTTCTGAGGAGAAGGGCATTTCTTCTAGGGGGAGAAGGCAGTGGTGGGGTCAGTGTTTGTCATGGGCTTTCTGTGTAAATCACTTCTTTGTCTTACACTCAAGCTATTAATATTGTTCCTGCTATTGATTGTTTTCTTATTGCTGTTTCCAGCAAATCTTCTCTCAACCCAAGGTTTTCCTCCTCTGTGCCTCCAATTCTCAACTCAATCCTGCCAGAGAGGAAAGGTGAGGGTAGGGAGAGAGGGAAGAGTGGCAGTGTGGTTTGGAGTCTTGGTGGGAGAACTACACCAGGAACTACCATTCCTAAATCACAACAGTAGATAAAGACAAAATAGTATTTGATTTATAATTCTTAACCCTTGCTTCATGTGGATCATATTAGTTTGGTCCTTTGAAGTGATTATAGGCTAATTAAGAAGCATTTTTATTTGTAGGGAATATATTTGCAACACAGTCCTAACTTTTAAATTCTGAATAATCCTAATTTACTCTAATAATGGTTTCAATTTCATGTAATGGCCCTCAAAAAGAATTGGATGTGATCAGTCATTGTGCTTAACTGGATCTAATAAAAAATTATGTCAGTAACTGAATACTGCAAAAAATTATGAAAATATTTTTGATGGTTAGCATTTATAAATTACTGATAATTTACACAATGATTCCTCTATTTAACTGCTTCATTGGCTTTGTAAGATGTATTTTGCCTTACAAATGGAAGTGTATGAGTCAGAAATTATACACATTCTCACATATACACTTTTCCTCCTGTTGAAAGCAAAAAAGGATGAGTCTCCAAACAGAAATAATTTTACGATATATCATATAGTGAGGCATCTCATGGCAGCTTTTAAATTACTGTCTTTCAGGTGGCTCACTGAGTGAATGAATATCAACTGAGTGGAAGCAGCAGCCCCTGGGTCAAACATTTATAATGAGACTTTGAATTACACTTAACATGAAATACTCAATGAGGAGGCTCTCATGAGCTAGGTTTTCTTAGTAATATATTTTTATACAAAGGAAAACAGTAATTTTCTTTTCTTAACTTAAAAGGAAAGTTCAGCCATCTTTTATCCTTGATTCCATTGAAAAATGGAATAACCTTTCTGAAAGAATTATAGAGGTAGTTTACATGTACAAAGTAGCTTAAATAACTTGAAAATGATTTCATGGTGAAATTTACTTACCTCAAACTACCATTTAATCACAGGATTTAACTTCCATAAATTATTTCAAATACACACAGCTCAAGATTGTTTATGTTCTGCTTATAAATATTTTCTACATTATAACAGTATTTGACTTGCCCACTTTATATATATATATATATATATATATATATATATATATATATCTTTATTTATACTTCTTCTTTGTGGATAAAATAAGAAACCCTATAAATCAAATCTAAAGTATAAATACATCCTAAATCTAGTTCAGGAGTCTTCCATGTTTTCTAGATTACTTCTATTTCATAATGATTCTTCAGTGTTCTATAAAAGTTAATAGACTAGCAAATGGGCTTTGCCATCTGTTTCAGTTGTGATGAGTTCATTAGTCTACCTGAAAATTTGAATGTAGTTCTTAAACATTTACATTTGTCTGTGAACAGTTAGGCCCATCTCTATTAAAATTGTTTTCAGTTTTGAACCAGTCTAACTAGTATTTCACCTTCCTTTAGAAAGACTAATATCAAAATTGTCATGATGCTGAAAATAATCAAGGACATAACAAAGCAGGAAGAGCACCTGCACTAAACTAAACTCACTGAGTTCAAGCTGTATTTCAAACAGGCTTTGAACACTTATCTAGTGAGATGAGCTCCTCAGACTTCACCTTGAAAGTAAATCTCCAGGGTGAAAAATGCTGCTTTATAGATATAGTGATATAGCTTTATTTCTTACAATTTGGAAAAAGTCAGCCATAACTAGAAGGGGCACAGTACTATGAGTTTTAATTAGGCAGTGACTTTCAGAGAAGAGAGGTATTCTTTTGTGAAGTAGATGAATTACTTGGAGGCACAAGAGACAAGTTCCACAAAAATTTCTGAATAGCCTCCTTTTTAAAATCACTGTCCATTCATGAAGTGAAATTCTGATTTTTTTAAAGTCAACTCAGCTTAGAAAAGAATACCACAAATAATTATTTTATTTTCTTAAGAGAGAAGTAATTATGCCTGTGAACTTGTAGCCCTCACAATCCTCTCTCTCTCTGGTGAAGAAGTTTTAGCACATAAATATTTTTTAATAATTTGTCTTCTATAGTGTTGACATGTCTTACTCTGTTGCAGTAAGAATAAAGATTATCACTCCCACTCACATGTGGGGGTTGCAGTAGTGTCAGTTCTAGAGATGCTGTAGGTTTTTGATTTAGTCATGTGTGAGGGGTGTCATGACAGCTGCCCTATTTACTTTAAACATTAGAATAAAAATGTTTATTTACAGCAGTAGATGGTGAACTTGATCCACTCCTCATGCCTCTGTAAATTTTATAAACTGTTAGAACTGGTCAAATATCTTCAACTGAAATATAGTTCACTAAAATTTGGGTTTTGACCAACCTGAATTATTTGATTTTTATGGAATCTTCTTTTGGAAAGTTAAAACCAAGTCGCTGGACTTCAGGTCAACATCACATTTACCTCTAGTCACACTCAAACTTTCTGTTTCTATGAAGTTATATAATGAAGCTCTTATTTTTCTTCCTTACAGCTCTGAACTGCTAATCAGTTCTCTCTCCCTATGATTCTCCTCATAGCTGAGTTCCTGGCATGGTCTCCCAGCCACAGTCATTCTCTTGTGCTCCTGCCTATCTGCCCCCAAGGCATAAGTGTGCTTTTTCCAAAGGACACTGGGGCAAAGATGCCTCATCTGGGATGTAAAGGAGGTGGCACTCCATGAAACCACAGCAGGAGTGTCAGTTGTGTCCTGAGAGCACTTTAATCTCTCAGTGGGGAACAGCCTGACCAAACACTGCACCATACCAGCACCTACTCTGGGGCTTATTCTAAAATGTTAAACTGATTTCCACTGCATGATGTGGATATATTCTGGGAATCAAAGCCTGTATAAAAAAGACTAAAAGGCCAGTGCTTTTAGAATTTATTTTTTTGTGTGTGTGCCTTGTTAATGGAAAACCACGATTTAAAACACACAAGATAAACTTTGAATTGACATAAACTAATACAAGAAGTGAACATAAATAGTTTTTTTTAACTTGAGATAAACTTTGTCATTTCCTTTCCATAATTTAAAGAAATTACTCTAAGTTATTTCACATTTCCTTAATTTTTTGTCTCTTATAGTGTACATATTTTAGGAAACTATATTTTCTTCCTTATTTTTGAATGTTTAGTATTAAGGAGAACAGCTTAAAGACTTTCAGCTAGCCTGGAAATCAAACCACAACACATAATTATATCTCTGAATGATCACACCATCTTTTACTATAGAAGAAGAAAATGTCCTCTCTCATAGCTGTTCTCTACTCATATCAAAGAGATTGTAGTGAGAGATCGACTAGTAAGGGAAGTCTGAAAAAATGGAGATATTTCAAATCATAACCCTCTTCTATGTCAGTGTGTTCTGATTTTTAGTGGTAATAAGGATGGTATGTAACATACTGTGAAGAATATCAAGATTTTTTTTCCTGTTAAACTGGGACAAGGTTGCCTATGGGGCCAGAAAAGAGAATGACAAAGAGAAAGCAATGCAAAGCCTTTACCTTCCCATGCACCCACCTTATTAACTTATTTTAGAGTCTTGCTTTTATTTTCTGTGTTAGACATCACATTGGAGCCTTAAACTGGTTCTTTACTCAGCTTTCTCTATGGGCAAAGGACTCTTCAAGGTCCAGGCTGATGCCTTCAATCGGCAGAATGAAGAGCCAGGCTCTTGTGGAACATCATTATCCCTGGGTCAGAGCTCCTGGGGATGTGGGACTTGAAAGGAAATTCCTTTGAGGTTTGAATTTAAGTCAAAACACTCCCAACTATAGAAATATAAAAATGCCTAGAATGCTTTAAAATGAACTTTAGTCAGTTGAACTCAGACTGTATTTAAAAGTCCCAATTTAGGATTTGATCTAAAATGACAAAGCTAAAGGAAAAGTTGGCATGAGGAGGTGGCAGAGCAAGGTTATGATCATGAAAGCAAAAAAGGCGTTTCAAACATATTTGTGAAGAGGGAACATGGACTTGGGAATGGCCTTTTTTGATATTAGACCAACATATTTAGATTATGCTTATTTCTTTTGTGTTTTGCCTTTTGGAACTCTGGTATCAGCTAAGGACAATCAGGATGGTGTGTGAATTAAGCATAAGGTCAGAAAATCCAGTCAACTTTTTAGAAAATGGCTTTGAACAAACATTTTTCCCGTTGGGCTTGGACATGGTTTCTTATCAAGAAAACAAAAAATTATAAACAAATACCACTTCATCATCACTTAGTTATCAGTTTTGTCATGTTTTATAAAATAGTGCCTAGTTTTCATGAAGTGGGTCATCTGTAATTCTTCTGAAACTCACAAAAATCCCTTGCCATTGCTGTATTTTTAGCAAAGAATAATGAATAACTGATAGGATGAAATATAGTACTACATAATTGGCAAATGGAGAACATTTTGCAGAAATCACTCAAACTATTTTGAATTTCATTCTAGTCATGGTTTATTTAACACTAGCAGAGTGCTGGAAGAGTTTCACAAAAGATTGATGACCCTCTAGAGCAATTCCTAAGTGTAATATTATGTCTTAAAGAATTATGTCACTTTCTTTAAGGGTGCTGAGAAAGATATTACTATGCATCAATAAAAATCCAAGTTTTACCAACCATCTGTATTGCATAAATCAAGTAGAGGGTAAGGGTTTCCCCAGAAAACAATTATGGAATGGAATGAGATGGCTCAAAAGGCATTTACTGTACTAAAGCATGTCGCTAAATGCATTATGCTACAGCTACAATGAACTTCAGAATAAATTTGAAGGACAACATTTTCAAGGATTTGTGCCCAGGGCCCTGTACACAGGGAAAATGGTGTTTCTTGTCATTTGAGTTGGAAATTCTCTACAAGGAAGTGGTGTACCTGCTCAGTTTGAAGTGTAGTTTACACATAGCTTTAAAGCTGGTTGGAAACACTTTTTGGCTCAGTTTGGCCATTTTATTTCAAATGAACTCAAATTGATAAGAAATCTTTCAGATTAACTGAAACAAAATACCTTGAAAAGAATGTGTGTGTGTATGTGTGCATGTCCCTATATTATGCATACATAGGAAATTGTCAAAACTAAATAAAGGGGAAAGCATAATTAAAATATTTTTTAAATTTTAATGTAGAAAGACTGCTGTCAAATTAGCTCAATACTGTTAATTTAACATTTACCACCTTACAAAGAATCTAGTAAAACCTGTAAAACCACTTTACATATTTTGACAGTGTTCAAGGAGATTAGACAATGGGAACACTTCAAAACTGATCAAATGTATGCTGTCTTCAATTTCCTGCACTGAAGGCACCAGTACATCCATGTCCAAGTCAAATTATATCTAAAATATGCAACATAGATGATCATGTACATATCCATTACTACTCTTTTCAAAGGAGATGTTCTGCTTGTCAGTTCCTGAACCAAGGTGCGATGGAGTGCACTACAGCTGTTCACAAAGAATTGGAGCGAGATCTCTATTTGTTGTTTAGGAAATACAGAAATTTTTGATTAATAAATAAAATGCAATAATCTTGAAACTTTGTCAAATTTGAACACCCTTCAGAAATATTTATTTTGACACTAAATAAAAGCCATTTCAAGTAAGGATTTATAACAGAAATTACCTCTGAATGTTATAAATACAGTGAGAAAGGAGTAGCATGGGATTGTTGACTAAAGTCTGGTGCAGGTTATATTTGGAAAGTTACATTTTGAATAGAATTTATTTAGTAAAATCCAAAGAGCAAGGGGTTAGATTGCAGAAAAAACAAAACTGCATGTTTTGGAAGGAGAGGAACCTTTCCTTAAAGTACATGTTGCTTGGATTGGTCAAGAGAACTGGTATGACATCTCTCAAAAGGATTGCAAAAATACCATTAAATGAGAAACTAACAAAGACTGTGAAAGATAACATGCATTCTCAGCCGAGTAGCCCTTGGGACCTACTCTCCCTTGAGGAGCTGTGCCTCACCAAGGCAGTGCTACACCTGCCTGGAGGCAAGGTGAGCTCTCTGACACCATACTGACACTGGCAGCTGAACCAAGATCACCATATAATTTCATGGGCATTTTGGAGCTATTAATTTTCCATCACTAATGAGCTGAGATCAGCTCAGTTGGTTAGAGCATGGTACTAATAATGGTGCTAATAACACCAAGTTCATGGGTTCAGTCTTCAGTCCCTGTATGAGCCATTTACTTAAGAGTTGGACTCAGGGACACTTGTGTGTCCCTTTCATCTCAGAATATTCTGTGAATCTGTGAGATGCAACTAGAAGAGATTATAAGTGGCAATGGGGTCTCTCTTATCAATTACCATAAATATGTAATTCTCTTCTGCTTTTTGTATAATAGTGTTTGTCAAGCTGCAAAGGCTGTGCCTCACTCATCAAAAGTGCTGTGACATATCAGTCTTTCTCACAGTTATCTACAAAAAGCTTATCAGTTTCATTGAATTTCTTGAAAACTCAAGGGCACTCTATAGTCTGTTGAAGCACTCAGTGATATTTAGTAATGTTTATTGAGGAAAGATTAAAATGCTGATCACCCAAGGAAGCCAGTTTTATAAATTCAGAGGGCAGCTGTTGTCAATAAAACTCATTTTCAAGTGTTGGGCTTTTTAAATGAAAATGGACAACAAAAGCATGCCTTTCTCAAAGTGGTGCTTCATTGCTGATGTTAATGACTCCAAATTCTGCTATGCAGTCTCAGCCTCAGCTCTGGAATATTGTTCTAAATTGTTCTAAAATACACTTCTTGGTTTTCATTCTTTTTTGTATGTAGGCTTGGCTTGTGGAAAAGTTTACAGATACTTCTTTGAAAAATGGGTGGTTTTGGTAAGAGAGGAGTGGTCTGATAAGCCCTTGATGGGATAGTTCCTTAACTAGATACAATTATTCAATGCACTAGAGGCAGTGCAACCTTCCACAGTGATCGGAAACCATTTTATTGGTAGTAAATGTCCTGTTTCAGAAACTACAATTGCTAAATGTTTGACAAGTCAATGCTGATATTTTCTGATGTAATGATGATATTCTTTACTGGAAAAGGACCTGGGCTTCATCGTATTAGTAAATGAAACATTAATGATTTACATTTAAAAGTCAAAATAAAAATATACTTCTCAAAACTGTTATGATGTATGAATAACCAAATAGATCAATTTTCAAAATAAGATTCTCTTTTTATTTTGACATTTATTCCAAAATCTCAAATATTTTTACAAATCAAGAAACAGTATTTTTTATCTCATATTTTTATTATAAACTTGCTAGATCAGCCTCTCTTACTAAGGATCTGTACTATGCCTGTCATGAAAGGACCCTATCATGGCCCTTCTTCAGGCAAAAAAAAATTGTTTCCTTGCACAAGAGGTTCTGACTCAGAAAACTTAGAAAATTCTTATATAAAAGAGGTGCAGTGTCAGTGTGTCACAGGTATAGAGCTTAGTGCTCTGTGATTTAGTAGTCTAATTCTGTAGCCTAAAGCTCTCAGCTAGGTTAGCAAAAATCAATGATCCTTGTACTTCACACTGCCAGTGTGTTTTTAGGTAGTTCTCAAAATAAAAAATCCAGGAGTGATGTGGTGATATAGACTGAGAGTTCTCTAGTGAATGTTGTAAAAGATAGATTAAAGCACTGTGCTGAGCTGTCTTTGCTTCAGACTCTTTCATGCCTGACTTTGCAGTTGCCCAGATTCATCTGGAAGATGTTCTTTGTCTCCCTGGAACTCAGTCATTAAATAATAGCAGTAAAAATCTTGTGAGTCAGAAGCCCCAGTTTTCAGTAGCTCTAACATTATTCCCAGACAATATGACACATACTCGCCATTATTCATTTAAAATTAGTCCAAAATCAGTCCAAATGTAGCTGTAATCTTATCCATGAAGGCCTCCCTCTGCTCTGACATTCTGAAAAGAAAAGATAAATATTGAAAACAGGTCATAATATCAAAGTCTGTCTGTACAGCACATTTAGAAAAAATAACTGCAAACATGACAGTCTTCCTTGGAGCTGTAACTTCAGAAAATACATTTCACCCAGGACACATTGCAACCCTCGAGCTAACAAACTGTGTTACACTCAGGGTGGGGAGAGTGGCAGTTTTTGTCCTACAAAATAACTGCAAGCAAGGACATAGCAAAGAGGCTTGGTTTGGTTTACAGCCTGAAAGAGACTACAGTTTTTCCTGAGGCAAGCAGAAATCACAGTGGCCTTGGTGAACCAGAGCAATTAATAATTATCCAGCCACCTAAGACAGCCTTGTATGGATGCAAAAAGTTCACTTCTCCTATTTCTGATCTCAGCCTGATGCTGCCTGCTGCACTAGGGACAATATCCAAAATCCCAACTGGTTGAGCATTTGGCCAGGCATTTGAGTAATTTGGGAAGTACTTTTGACAAGCCTTCATCCTGATATATTCATTGGTTTGAATAAATCTTAAAATAATAGAACTGAGTTTCTAGGCTAGTATTCAAGGTACATTTTTGAATTCCAGGTGCTCTGCTGTTTCCCTCAGCCCACACTGAATTTTCCTATGACAGGACCCTGAAGATAAGTTGAATCAGACACTGGTTGTGAGCTTGATGGTGATCTTTATTTTGGAAGGAAACATGTAGGTATTCTTGCAGAGATATTATCAGACAGAATTGATTCTGGGTTTTCATTTTCTGGATAAGTATCTAGCCACTGACAAAGAGGAGAAAGTACAGAGTACTGCCAAGATCAGTGCAAGGAATTGCAGTAGCTGTGGATCACTGGGAGAAGAACATCTGCTATATGTACCCTGCTGTATCTTGGCAACTATCTGCTTAGTATTATTATGCCCAGGAGCTTCCATTCAGGCTCACATCTATAATTTCTCTGAAGGGAAACTGTTTCTCTCTAAAGCGTGCATTTGTCCATAGAGCCAGGCAGACACTGAGTAAAAGTTTTGAGGATCCACATTTTGGATTGGAGACTGGTGTCTTAGAGAGACAGTAGTGACTTAGAGAGTTTGTGTCTGTAGAAGACAGTCTGGAACTGAACCAATATGGTCAGCTGCTTAGTTCTGGACTTAATTCTTGTTCCAACAGACATGCTGAGGTGATTCTAACTCATGAGTTGCAGACTTCACCACCCCACTGTTGTACTTTAGAGGTTATTCCCTTGATGGGAGAAGTAGCAGAAAAACTTACTTCAGTAGTAGTAGATAATGGCAACCTATCAGCTAGGGTGGTTAAGAAGCAGACAGGTGTCTAATTGGTCCAGAAAGATAATCATGAATGGATTCAAACTGAAAGAGGCTAGGTTTAGATTAGATATTAGGAAAAAATTCTTTACCTTAAGGGTGGTGAGACACTGGAACATGTTGCCCAGGGAAATTTTAAATGATCCATCCCTCAAAATGTTCAAGGCCAGGTTAGATAGGGCTCTGAGAAACCTGGTCTAGTGAAAGATGTCTCTGCCCATGGCAGGAAGGTTGGCTCTTCAAGGTTCCCTTGCAACCCGTACCCTTCTATTATTCCATGAATTCTGCAACTTAGGTACTGTAGCACTGAGCTTATTTTCCAAATTACTTCTGGAGAGATAACCCAAAGACCTCCACTCTCTTTGACAGCGCTCCATTAAAACAAAAAAATTCTGATTTAAATAGTCCCTGTTGAAGGATAAAAAATGAATGCTAATGAGGTCATTAAAAAGTAACTGAATGCAAATCAGATTCATATAGAATCCTTAGCCTTCAGTGGCATTAAAATGCACATATGCTAAGTGACATAGTAAGAACTCCAGAAGAGTTACCAAAAGGAATAATACCAGAGTAGAATGGGTCTAACAACTAGCAAAACCTGTGGGAATTTTTTTTTTTTAAGTATGGGCCAAGTGATCAGCTCTGGGACCACAATGGATCACCTACCAGTCATGATGAACAGACTTGGAATTATTAAGAACCTTGAATTCACACTTTGCTTTACTAATTTGTATCTCCAATTTACACAAATCCATTGTGAATGCATGGAGTTTTGACGCATTGTAAAAATACAATTCCTTCACTGTTAGAGCAAGTAGATGTTACTTTGTTTCAAAATCATAGTTAAAAACATCTTCAGTTTTTTTAGTCTTTTCAAAATTGTAGTGTAGCTTATAGAGGATAGATTTAACACCATCAGGAAAACGCTGCTATTACTTCTGAAGGAGATGGTTTATCATTATAAGAGGAAGGAGCTTTCAATGTTTCTTTTTTTGTTGTCATATATTCATTGTTTCACAAAATATTAAAGTCATATCCCTATGTTATTTAAAATGTTACATTTTCAGGACAGAACTGTGGTCTGGGTCTTTATAGTATTCTTTTCTTCCTAGGACTGTGTGATAATTTATATACAGGGAAAGTATATCTAATGCCAGAGTATGCCCTAAAAGTAAGTCAGAACTTTTGCAATGTAAAATTAATGCAAAATCTTTGGCTAGGATATTACGCCTGTGTTTATGTACATGGACAGTAGAGAGGTGTGCTGCATCTCTGCTTTGGCAATGAGTTCTAAGGAGATGGGAATATAAGATGTGTTCAAAGTAGCCACTACCAATTTCTGACACTTACTACCACACGTGCTTCGTAAAAGGTTCCCATTGTCCTGCCAAAGTCCTAGTCTGCTCACACAGACACTGTTTTGATCTTGGCATCTGAGTGACTGGATCTTGGCATCTGACTTTGCACACCAAAGAGATTCAGAGAAAAAAAACCAGAAAAATCATTGTGTATGAACAATATTTTGAAATTTAGTTCTATTCTGACTGGGACAGACAAACCCTCCATGCGTGCACCCATGCACAAAGTTCTCCACAAGAACAAAAATCCAATTATCTTGCAGAGACAGCCTGCCTCAGATTTAGACTGCCTCACAGCAAGGCAGACAATCAGAAATTCTTTCACTGGATTCGTGCTTCTTTCTAGAGACATTTGTTCAAACCAAGCTTGTAACTGTGTGACAGTTATGAGTAATTCTGATAGAAAACTGCTTTACTGACAACACCTTCAGTCTTGCCTTCCCAAAGTTCAGTTCTTACAGTTTAAAGTCAGCAGATCCTCCACCTTGAAATCAGATCCTGGTATATCACTAGGTTTGACTTCTCAGATTGGCACTCTCATCTACTGTTTATTTTCTGCAATTGCCTCTTAACAACAAAATTAATGGCTTATTACACAATATCCTCTTTGGTGATGAAGGCAGGATAACAGACTGGAAACAAATGGAAAATATCTTGTGTTTAATCTTGAGTTGTCTCCCATCGTGGAGCCATTAATACATGATACAAATCAGGTGTTGTACGGGGCAGCTGAAGGACAGTTCTTCGTGATGGACACTCAAGAATTAACTAGCTGGACCAGAAGGACTATCTGGGTGGGAAATTCCTGGGTTTATGTAGTCTAGGACACTGTACTTCCCCTGAGAGCTGCGGAGACTATGGCTTCTGGTCTTCTTTGTCTCTTTCTGGTTGTTGGGGGTTGGGATTTGTTGTGAGGTTTTTTTATTTTACTTACAGATTTTTTTTTCCATAAGTTGTAGGAAGCTAACTATGGGGTACTTATGGGTACTTAAGAAAAACAGAAGAAGTTGCTAAAGTGGAGAGAGGAGTGTAGCATCTGGCTACACTTCCTTTGTCTCTGGGAGTTTCTCTCCAAGGGGAGAGATACTGCTAGTTTTGGGGACAGGTAAAGGACGTGGTGGGGGCAGCTGTCTTCTCTCTTGCTCTCAGCACTGGAAAGAGGAGGGTCAAGCTGTTACTTACTGCAGGGAGAATTCACTGTCACTACCGGAGTCCAGTCAGGTGGAGCTACTACCATCTGCTCGTGTGTCCAGGAATCCTGAGCTCATCTTTTCCTGCCCTGCTGGGAGCTGCTGTCCCACCCCCGCTGCCTTTCTTCAGCGCTGCTCTGGGTCTTTGCTACTCTGCAGCCCCGTCCCCCTGCCCTGCTGGGACATCTCCCTGCACAAAGCTTCTGATACATCTCATCCACCAGACCAGGATTCCTGCCCATTCCTGCCGTTCCAGCTTGGTGCTCCTCAGAGTCCTGCAGGGCACCAGGATCAGACTGCCCCAGGGTTTTGCGAAGAAAAGCCCTCCTCCATCCCTTCCCATCTTGGCCAAGAAGGCTGTCACAAGGTTCCTAGTTCTGCTCATTGCTAATGCCATAGTTATTGTTGTTAGTTTGCCTTGTTACACATACAAATAAAGAACAGTTATTCCTATCCTCATATCTTTGCCTAAAAGCCCTTTAATTTCAAAGCTGTAATAATTCAGAAAGAAGGAGTTTATATTCTCTGTTCAAAAACAAGCTCCTACCTTCCTTAGCAAACACCTGTCTTTCCAAACCAAAACATTGGTCTAACCCCTTCCAGTGTAATTTTCTTTCTAGGTTTGCCATCTGCCTTATTATCTTCTAACCTATGTCAGGGAGAAACTGACTAAGACAAGAATTATACTACATGTGTTATTTCAAACCATTTAAGAAAACTCATTTTAATTGAAGTGAGTTAGCCATCAATCACAACATCAGCTGTAAAAGATGTTGGGGAAGAGTGAGATTTAAAGAAGGAGGGAGAGCCATAATGTAACATTTCCACAACCAAAGACACAGCAGGACTAAGCAGTGTAGGTTCAGCTCGAGCATGGCAAGGTGGGGTTTCCAGTTCCATTTTTTTTTCTGCACAAAGGGCCACCTTGTCCGAAAAACCTTTGGAGACTGTTGTTATTTTTCACAGTGGTTTCCCCAGCCATAGCAGTGGGGAACAAAGTGAAGGAGATCACTTTATTGTAGAAATCGCACCCTTTAAATACCATTTTTCTCTACCTGTCAACCAAAACTAAACCAAGACCTAACAGAACTCAAGAGAAGGAAGGCACCCATTGGCTAGCCCAGCTGCAGTGTTGCTGCCCACGTGGCCCATCACCCAACCACCTTTCTGCTCATATGGCGTCCATGCGTCCCTTTGTCCAACCACCTTCCTGCCCAGACTCTGTCCATGTGTCCCTTCATCCAACCACCTTCCTGCCCAGACTCTGTCCACGTGTCCCTTCATCCAATCACCTTTCTGCTCATACGCTGTCCATGTGTCCCTCCAGCCTCACTTCCAACTGACTCTCTCCTCACTCCCAGCTGCCTCTTACCCCTCAACCAACTTCCAGGTGTCCAGCCTGCAGCTGTGCCTTTCCCATAGGACCTTTTTGTGAGAATAAACCTTAATCACCTTTACAATTATAAACCAAACCCTACACCCAGCAGTTTGTTGTGTTCCTCCCAAAACATGAGAGATGTGCTTTTCAAATGTTTCCCATCTCCCATGTTTTGATTATTCAGATTTCTCTGGCCCCAGTGCAACATTCCTCCAGGAGTTTCACTGAACCCAAAAAATCATCATTTTTTATCAACAGAATATGAAATAATATGTAGTGATGAATGGGCAGAATAAAACTGGCATTCTGCTGCAGTATATTAATTTTGGCACATTTAAATTCTCTCTCCTGTCAGGTTACATCTAAAATATGTGCTAGGTTTTTTTTTATCTATGCCCTGCTGGATTGTTCTTTATTCTTTCTTTCTGTGTCCCCATTTATAACAGTATTTATTTATATAGCATTTTTTTCTCTGTAAGAAACTATCCCTAGTCTCCCTCTTCAACATGCCTTCTCCCCAGTCTTCAAGCCACACAGTCAGTTTCTGCAGACAGTAGATACTTGTCTTATGGTAAGCTACAGCAGGCCAGTTCTCAGTTTTTGACTTTGTGATGGGAAGCCTCTGTCTCTGACAAACTTAATTGGCAAAGAATATCTGTAGACTCCTACTGCATTAGTAACACCTTGAGGCAGCATATTATATTTTTAAAGTATTTATTTCTGAGGTGGTTCAATAGCACAGAAGAGAATAATTTTTAGGAGGGCTTCCCTGATCTTCCAACTTTTTAAAGACTGACTGTGCTGCAAATTTGAGCGTAGCTACAAAGTGACAAAAGTAAGGGAAGACTTTAGTACCCAGCATTACTGACTTTAAGCCCTGACATTTACAATGTCTTGTTAGATGTTATATTGTACTGCTTCTACCACTAGCCAGTCATGCAAATATGCCTTGTGATATGTTCATAAAAATGGTTAATGAGGCTCAAGGTGGGATTTTCCTTTAGCAGTTATATCGAGGTTTCCTAAATGATTAAAAATTAAGATAGCCATTTCATCACTTTACTGTGTAAATTTATAAAGCAAAAAGTTCACACTTCTGCTTGTAATTACTGATTTATTTGTAGTAAACACTTTCCCAGTTTTTTCCCCTCCCATACTTTTAGTACTGTGGAGAGATTATTAGTGATGAAGATAGTTGATATGCTATTAATTTTCTACAGCAGTTTTGGAGTAGAGAATACTGACAGCTCAGGCCAAATGCAAGATGTTCCCAACAGGCTGTGAGCCTTCTCAGCATGGTTTCTAACCCAGGAGCAATTGCAGCATTGCCCTCACAGCACAACTATTCCAAGGAGATCCAATATCTCTGTTCCTCTACAGCAGTTTTGAAATTGAAATTTAATGCCTTCAAGAGAGCTTTGAAGGAGTTCATTCCAAAGTCAACATTACATAATGGAAGCCTGCCAGCTTAAAATTAATGTGAGAAAACAGGTAACTCATGAACCAGCATTACGGTATTCTAAAGCTGGAGACTTTATTTCTAGCTGTGTTTTAGTAAGAAATAGATGTATTGCATCATCCATCAAAGCATGTTAACTGTATCCACTAATTTACATCCTTATCCTCAATACCACTCTTAATCAGAGTCAATCCATTTTCCATATTGGAGGTATAATAGCTTAAGATTTCAGTAACATTGTCTTGCTTCATAAATACATGTTTTTTTGTTCTGTTGTTGTTATTGTTTTTAATACCACCTAGCTAACTAAAAAAGTCTTCTGAGTATTAATTTTATTACAGAAGACACACGCATATATGTATAAATTCATGTGTTTTTCTATTGCATCAGAAAAAAAAAAAACCCACCCAAAAGAGGAAATGTAAAATTTTAACAGTAACAGCTCCATGTTTCTTAATTTTGGAAGGAGTAAATAGTAAATACAAGACTTGGTTCTTTCTCTGTGTTGGAGGTTAAGACTGCCAAAAATGAACAATGAGCAGGTATTCTCTGACTAATGATAAAACCAAATAAGATGAAATCCAGTGCTCGCAAGATGACTTACTATGAAGGAGCCCTCTTCTGGTTAAGTCAGTTCTGTGATGTTAACAAGCAAGGCAGGGACACCTGTAGTTTTTCAGATTACCCTGGGTCTCTTGGGTTGGGCTTTGGCATAGTCTAGTGTAGTCTGTCTTCAGAGGGGTAATCAGGAGGTCATTCAAGGCTGAAATATATAGAAAATATCTACATGTTGCTCAGTTATTTACTCTGCACACAGCTACAGCTTTCACCCTAATCTCACTGAACGAGATTCAGGTCGATATGTGACTGAGCAGATCACAGAGTTATTGCCTCTGGAAATAGAAATGTCAACACCCACTGAAAGAAACTGAGACTTTCCTGTGGATATTAATGAGGGGAATTTGAAAACCAAAGAAAGAGCTACAGTCTCCCAGTGTAAATATCTCATTGTATTGATGAGAAAAAAAGGTCCCAGGTGATAGGAAGCCCTTTCTGGAGGTCACATTGCTGTTAGAACATTGCCTCTTTAGTCATTCTGTGGTAGTCTCTAGGTTTGCTAAGAACATATGCAGAAGTGCATACTGTTTACATGTCACTGTAGGAGAATTGAGTTAGAGAGCTCTCCAAGGAGCAAGGATAGTTGCTCTTCCTTCTTGCTTTCAATTCCTCCTACAGGGTTTTGAACTGACCAAGGGGTTACACAAATATTTTTATTGGATAAATATACAGATCTAACAACTTATCTGCATACAGAATCACTTGAGATAGGATCTGTAACTTAATTTGCTTTGCTGATCCTGGTTTTTAAAATATGACCCTTCCTTTCTGTGTTGTGCAACAGAAATTCCTTTCTGATGCTTTCCTGAGTTACTAATGGACTCCAATTATTAATAATATTGTATCTTCACTTCTCTGGAAATGAGAAGGTGCTGAGATGGCCAACTGAGGTTGGTTCTGCATAGTATGAGATAGTACATAATGTGCCTAAAAACAGTTATTTCACCATTATGAAACCATATCTTAGGAGGAAAACCAAGGCATGAAGAGCTGTGCTTGGAGTGCAGTCAAGTGCATTAGAGAGATGCCAAGACCCAAGTTTTCTAAGCTGAGCAACAGTTTCAACTCAATCTAAATTGGGGGGTCAGAAGGGGGAAGGAAAAAGAGAAAACAGAAGAAAGTAAAAAAAATAACTAATGCATGGATAGGCTATTCCTATCTCTCTGAGGTAAAAAATAGTGACACTGAAGGACTTCTGCATGGGAATCTCACAGTGTTGTTTCTCTTGGAAACGGTCCTTCAGATCAGATATCTGCTGGCTGTTAACCAGTTGAAATTTCATCCCAAGGAGTGAGTAGCATAAGATCCAGTCTTCTTTTTGATGATTAATAGGCTTTCATTTTCATGGCTGTCAATATGGTACATATACAGTAAACATATGAACAAGAACTAAAGCAGTGGAGAAATGAAATGGAAACATGGGTGACATCTGGCTGTCTCCTGCTTATCTGTCCACGTTGGTTTTTTTTTTAGCTTTGGTACTTGAAAACTGTTTTGTAATGTCAAAGGATATGCAGGATGCAGCAGTATTGGAAGAGTAACAGTAAATCTGATTCATACCTATGTCGAACAAAAAGTTCAAGGAAACTACTCATCTTCCTGTGAAGGTTATATATGGATGTACAGTAAATAATTTTAGTATTATCTTCATGGAACCAGCTTTTCACCTTGGACAGTATCACTACTCTTGATTTGTATGCTAATAAGATTCTTGAGATGAAATTTCCTATTCCACATCATGTTAGATACAGCTTTAGCTTTACAAGACTTGCCCTTGCAGAGAGCCTGATTCTTCACAGTTTAACTTATATTTATCCATACCAAAGAACTGTGCCACTGTGACACTTATGAATAAAGTCAGAATAAGCACTTTCTGTAAAATCAAGGAAGAGAGAGAAAAACTAGTGCTGGGACAAGACTGAGCTTAAGTGAAATAGAATGTAGAAATATGTTGACGCACTACTGTTGTATTAAAATGAACAAAAAATAGTGTACAAATAGGTGTGATTGGAGAAGTAGATGAATAGAAAATGGAAGAAAACACCAAGAGAGCACATACATAAAGGAAAAGAACAGATGCTGGAACAAAATATTTTAAAATTTTGATAAATAATAAAGGTCATGTTTAGATCTGCCTATCTGTTTAATAGGATTGTGTGTATAATTAATTCCATAGTTTAACAGCTTATATTGGTCTAGATGAAAATGTTTTTACAATACGTTGACTTGCTTTACACCACAGCAAGCAAAGTAATGGAGTTAAACATAGCAGAATTGTTCCTTCTTCAGAATTTAGAGCCAAATATAATGATGGGACTAGTAAAAACCCCAAGAGATGTTTCCCTGCTATCTCAGTGCTGAATCATGAGATCACCCTCTCAAGAAAATCAGAATCTGTTATTTTGTTACCTCCCATCCCTGAGGGGTCCGCCCTGCCAAGAGAAAAGACAGTCATATGCTTTTTTCAATCTAATTATCCTGGAATTGAGGATACTGCTAGTGCAATTCTTCCATTCAGACAGAAGTAGTTATATATTTGATACAGAAGCACTATGACACTGCAGGTCATGCTTTTTGGAAAAGGCAGCCTGGCAGGAAGTTCTCATCCACCTTTCCTGACAATTCCAACCCCAAAGCTCTTCGACCTCACTTCTTTACTGACCATAGTTTGTTTTATGCAAACTGGAGCAAAGATGTTGAAATGTTTAAAAGGCTCTCAAAAGCTCTAAAGCATGAAGTTTAGGTACATGACTGGAAGATGAATGTTGAAGTTCTGGGCATTCAGGATACAGAAGTGTGCACACATTCTTCATCTCCTCAGGAAATTCTACACCTGAGTATTTATGAGTACTCCCAACAGTGATAGCCCCATCTGAGAACAGAATAGCCTCATACATGAATTCAGAGATTCTTCCCCAACTAGCCATAAAAAACAAAACTGTGTTGTGATGATTTCAGGCCATTTGAAACAATACTAAAATTCAGGGAATTTATTGTTTTGCAAGAAAAACAATATCAGACAGATTTATTAGTTACCTTCATCTTTCATCATCAGAAAGACATTATGAAGGGATTTTGTAAGGGAAGAAATCTGATTGGTAGAGGAGCACTCTGAGATTAACTCAAAACTCAACTTTCAGAATAGGTTGCTCTAATGGGAAGAAAGTGATATTAGATTTTCTTATTCATGTTGGCAGAGAAGAATCTTTCCTTACACAGCAGTGTTAGATGGATGCACCTTGCTGCTAAGGACATGGAAATGCAGAGACAAGAACTTTAGCGTGTAAAAATAAAATAGCTTTCTGGAATAGTGTGTTTAGAGGAAGCATTTATTCAATAAGGATCACAATTCTTATTTATTTTTTTCTCAAGGTCTTTTTGTGCATTCATGGTGATGGAAACAATTTACAGATTTATTACATTTATAGGGTTAGCTTAATAGTTATTTACCATATGCAATAACAATATAAAACAACTGTGGTATTTTTCATCTGTTTAGTAATAAAGTGGACTGATTCAACGTTTTTTAAAGCATTAATATTGGTTATTTTACACAGAAAGCTGAGTTTTGAGCTGTGAGAGGCTGTTGCCCCAGAAGAAATGACTCTTCTGAGTGTGGATTTGCTCTATGATGTTTCCACCATATGAACACACACTTTTTCATTCTCCTCTACAAGATACTGACCCAAAGGAGGAAGAGGTGAAGGAGCAGAGATTGTGAAGTTGCTGGTGTGTGTCTGTGGGAGATCAGTGATACCCTTGTTCATAGCTATCAGTACAGGTGAAAGCTGACTTAAATTTCTAGAAAAATTTTCTTCTAGTGACTCAAATAACAGAAACACATTTCTTACCTCTTAAATTAAAATTCTATTTTTTCTCAATTTTTATTTGATCATGTTATGAAGCAAATTCTCAGGAAGCCTATGGAGTTTGCTATATAACAGACTACCAAACTTACCCCTATTTTAGTAGAAAAGGAGATTCCTGCCAGGCAACTCAGTGTTTTTCTTCACCTTAACCCTTCCTATTTTATCAGAGTAGAAAAAAAGCTTTGGCCAGGGACCCATCATAATTCAGCTAGAAGTTCTGGTGTACTTGATCTCCTATAGCTTTACAGCAAGGTAGATCTGATTCCATGCAGTACTTACACCTTATCCCATGATTTCTTTTGGCAGTGTACTCACTTGCTTAATTCATTGTACATTTTTTTTTTTTTTTTTGAAATTAGAATCCTATTCAGTAATTGTTTGAGATTCACGATTTTTGACTCTTTATGAGGGTGTTTCTACTACAGCACACCTAATTACATTTATTCTAGCAAAGTGTCAGTACCACCACTATTCCGTTGTGGATAAACAGTGTGGTGTGATAACAGTGTGTGGATAAAAATGATGTGGTGTGACAAGGATTCTTGCTAATTTACTTTGATTCTCGTACAGATTATTGTGCACACAGAGCTGTTTCTACTCTTTACCACAGCTGATCTACTACAGGATATTTTAAAGCTGTCTCAGATATATCTGCACAGTAGTAACTAGAATATATATAATGCTAAGAATTTAAACTTCAAAAAGAAAAGAGAAGTCTGTCATGCAGATCTTTGATCCTGAAGGCTACAGAAAGGATGGACAGTTTCCCTGCCCTAAGTGTTGCTAACACTTCCAACCTTAGGAATACCAGTAAGTGTGTGAGCAATTTCTAACTTTGTCACTTAACTTGAAGTTAACTGGACTTAAGATTGGCAGCGAACTTTAGCACTTCTTCATGACTACTTCTATGATATTCCTTTCACTGATATGCCTCTTTATTTTTGTGTCTGTTTGCTACATTCAATATAATGTTGATTATTAGAAATTTCACACATCCTTTCCCAATAAATAGATAAATATCATAAATATACAGCTGTCAACAAGCTATAAAACAATACCAAAATGATATATTGTTCCTGAGTCAAACCGAGGAACTACTGTAAAACATTGCAAAGGTTGAACCCTCTGATGGATAGTATCACTAAACCATTTGAACAGAAATCTGTGCCTTAAGGAAGACTAGAAACATTGTAGAATCAGCATATAAATCAGCAATAAAAATTCATTTTCTATAACCCTCACCATGAAAATAAACTGTTTTAGGCCAGTTACACACTATAAAAGCTGGTTTGGAGGGGGTAATACTCTTGGCCTCTGCCTCATGTCACCTCCTCATTGCTGTAAGCGCAGGGCATGCTGACACAGAAACCTAAAGGTGTGACTCCCCCTGCAGCTGTACCCTGGGTAGCTGGCAGCTAGTTCAGGCTGGTACCTGTGCAGCTGCTGGCACTACAGAGTTCAACATGGATAATACAAAGCCTGCCAGTGACACTGAGTGAGCATTTAGGGCAGTAGAGATGGAAATGTTGAGAGTCACTGATCCCCTCTGGCTGTAAGAAGCAAGCTTTGAACTGAAAATTGGATGGCAGTATTAGTCATGCATGGGACATTAGCACAGGACTGTCCTGCACTAATTACATTGTTCTCAGGAGAGTTTAGGATTTAGGTACAGTACAGTGCTAACAATACCATTGTTAAAATGTCAAAGGTGACCAGCATCCAGCTGGTCAGGAGAGTGAGATAGAAAGAACTGTCCTGCAGAATGGCCACTTGCATTCAAAGTGCTTCTCTGAAAGATGGCCTGGAGACATGTAGGCTTGTTGCAGTTGCACGTCTTACTGCAGCATGGACACTTATTTTATCCATAAATACTGTGTCTAACTTCTGACTGAGAAGAAACATACTGTTTGCAGCTCCAGAAATCTGGTAACTATGGGGGAGAAATCTATGTCAGTTAGATATGCCGAGCAAATGCAAGAAATGAAATAGCCCCTCCAGATTTTATCAAACCTGTATAAATGTGCTGGGTGATATCTAGAGTTACTTACTGAGCAGTTGTGTTGCAGCATCACTTGAGGGCTGTGATGAGGATTGCTGGCTTACTGTGGAAGAGGTTTGCTAAATAACTGAACTTCTGCTACTGAAGAGAGTACGAATTCAAGAAATATTTGAAAGAAATGGCATTTGATCTGTGCTGACATAGCCTTCCAAGTGAAGCAGGTACTACCCTCCTTTCATATAGATAGCAGTCACTGCATCTTGTGTTTGTTTTTCTTATCTGGCTCCAGTGTATCTAAGTTTTAACCTGCAGGACAATGTTAAAGCTCACCTTGAAAAAATGAAACTCTGCCTGAAAGTAGCAAGGACACAGAAACTAGAAAAATATTCTGAGGCAGAAAAAAAATGAAAAATTGAAAAGGAAAAGAGATAGAAAGAGGGAAAGAAAGATTAAGGAAGGAAGGAAGAAAGGAAGAAAGGACGAAAGGAAGAAAGGAAGAAAGAAAAATAAATTAAAAGAAAGAGAGAAGATTGAGGTCAAAGGCTAGAAGTGTGGAACAAAGGAAAAAACAAAGGGCTCCTGGTATCTTTGGAGCCATGCAATGCCACCAGGGATGCTTTGTTTGGTGACCTAGCATGACATGAAAGTAGAAATAGACTCCACAGTTCTCAGGACCTCCTTCTCCTTCCCATTAGAGCTATGCACATAGAAGGATTGCAAATTGTGTTCTTAAGACTTAATGGGTATGACCTTGTTCCTCCTACAGCACAGAGGTTGCTTGTAGGGAAGAGGGAGAATTGAATAAGCAAGGAGAACATAACAACTTTATTTGTACCAAACTTATCTGTTTTTTTATTCACAGAAATGAATGCACACATTTGACCTCAATAAGATTGGAAAAAGTAACATTAATCATTTTGATAAAATAATTTAAAATACTTCTCCCATTGCTAATGAGCTTGTGTTGTTCTAGTTATAAGTATCCATAAAAATGTGTGTAATGTTGTGTTAGGCAGTAATTGAATATCTGTGAATTATTATTATTGTTTTCATTCTACTGCATTCTACCTAGGTAATACCTGCAATGTATTAAGCTCTCCTCAGGCTACATACAAATGCATGCATTTCCCACAACACGTACCAATCAGTACAATCAAAATGTTCATGGCAAACATCGATCTGTGAACCTAACTCCATTGAAAAACAAAAAGTTTTTCTGTATGCATGAGCATAATGTACAACTACATTTTCCAGACGTTTTTCTTTGTTTGTTTTTGGAAAAAGAAGTTAATAAAAAAGGACTGTCAGATGCAGACCTGTGAGCAAATGGAATTAAGCTGCCAGAAGAATCATCTTAATCTTATGCCCTCAAGTTAAGTCCTCTGTTCAGCATTGCTTTAAAAACCTGCCAAGCCCAGACTTTAAATCCTACTGAAGTGAAGATTTTTTATCAAAATAGTTATGGGTGCTCCTGGACTGGTGCACAGGTTGACAGCAATACCCACATTTTTGAAAATATTTTTACATCTATATATTTTTATTTATATTCAATATATATGTATTCAATAGATTTTCAAACTCCTTTCCATTAGTCTGAAAAAATATACCAAGGTAAACTAATGTGATACATGTAAGAGATAAGCTTTCCCTCCTTTTTCAGGATGGATTAATTACATCCATTACCTCAATTAAATCATCCATAGTTCTGCTGTAAGGATACTCAAACCCTTCCACTGTCACATGAAATTGTGTAGTAGTCAGTACTACAGTCAATTAATGTCAACCTGTTAAGCACATGATACACAACACAATGAAAATATGTTTAGATGTAACTGATCTAAATGAATCCCAAGTACAAAGCCTGACCATTAGTCTGAAGTATGTTCTATACTAAAAAAGAAATATTATTTCAGATCTGTCCCGCAAATCTCACCAGGTATTTAAAATATCAAATAAGCTGTCTGGCTTTCACCATGCTAAGAATTTTATGCACTTTCATAGTAGATCAAAATGCATTAGTGCAATTATTATAGAGATTAAGACTAGAAACACTCTGAAATGTATGTTATGTTTCTTTAAAAGTAACCTTTCTGTCCTCATTAAAATGGTTATTGGTAAAATCATTTTCCTCCCCCTGGAACTCACAGAATACAGCTAGTAAAAGAAACCAAGTACCATTCATTATTGCCAGCATCTGTAATTGTTTGTATAATACTTTATGGAAAAAATATATAAAATGCCACATTTGAACTCCAGACTATTAAAAGAGTCAGCCTTATTATATCATTTCTGAAGACCAATTTGCCTTTTTTTCAAGAGGTTGTAATGAGCCAAGTTTATTTTGCTTTCTACCATCTATCTTTTCAGCAGTAATGGAAAATTTCCCCCTCAGGCACAGCAAGCTATTCTTATCTTAGACAATTAGGCAGAAATTTAATGGATCATAAAGGTGAGATTTCTTTGCAAACAATGTGATGTACTTTAAACCATTTAACACTGAGGAACAAATGAAAAATAAATTTAGAGTGGTATATGAATGCAGGGTGGCTAATAGCCAACTCTGAATAATGCTTCAACTTCCTAACACATAAGAAAGAGGGTAGGTAACCAGGGTAACCAGGATCACTTAAAGATGTACTCAGTGTCTTGTTCTGTTGTTGAAAATATTTGGTTTTTACAGAGCTTAGAAAACTTACACTGACTTTGAAAATAAACAGAAACAAGCCTGTGCAGAGTGATTAATTCATTACAAGATAAGAGGAAAACCACACATTTGTACAGCTTCTTTTACCTGTATGCCTTACTTGGGAGGATTGCAGACATCAAGGTTTCAGCAAAATATTTGCATTGTGCCCAACAACTATAACTACATGTGTAGTAGCTGCATGTAGATTCCTTTGATGGATGTTTTTGGTGCCTGCATGTCCCTGTGTTCATCCTGGTGACTGGGAATGTCACAAAACTCTTTCAGATCTCCTTTACAGAAATCTTTTAGTGTGTTTGAACTACAAACTAGTTCTACTTCTGGCAGTTAATTGATTAATTAGGTTCAGTTATGGATTTTTTAGTGCTGATGTTTTGGGGCTTGGTCCTCTCTGTCCCATCCTCCAAAGGATCACTAAGGTGTTCTAAGGCTAGACACCTATTTTATGGCCAATATTCAGTTCAGATTAGAATATTCCTCCATAGCTTATTTTAATATTTGTGAAGTGACATTACCATGTGATGTTACCAGGCAGTACTGGTGTAGCTGGGTGTAGCTAACCCCAATTAATTTAAGTGTATACACCTACTATAATTAGCCTACCTCCTCAAATGCAGAGAAACAATAATGATATGAGGCCATGAGAAAGTTCACAGAGAAGCACTGTGTAATAGCTGCTTAGTGATTCCTGAGAACAGTGTTATTCCTCAAGAAGCACAAAAATTTGAGAGAAAGAGAAAACTCCTATTTTCTGTGTACATCACAGGATTAACATGGTACGCATATAATAAGAATTAATTTAAATTACTTACCCTTTTCCTTCTTTCTTTTTGGACAGTAGCATTCTTAGCTTAATTGTGACCTGTAAATCCACAA
Organism: Acrocephalus scirpaceus scirpaceus; assembly: GCA_910950805.1. NCBI lineage: Eukaryota > Metazoa > Chordata > Aves > Passeriformes > Sylviidae > Acrocephalus > Acrocephalus scirpaceus. The sequence continues at coordinate 31,883,977 of OU383778.1, forward strand.
AGCTATTTATTTCTCTGTAACACAGAATAGTTACTGCTGAAATTTCTGCACTGCAGTGCAGAAAGTGGCAGGTAAAGTACTGCAAAACATGTTGCATAGCACAAAGTTACAGTACAATAATAGAGTAATATTACAATAAAAGAGTAACACAATACCATAGCATTCTAGATACTACATATGCAACTTAGTAGAGTACATGGTCGGTGTTTAAGGCATGTTGACACTGTTACAACAAGGAGAAGACTCAAATAAAGAGTAAGAAGTGGCAAAGCTTCAACAGGAACTGAACTGTGCCCTAGTCCATTTAATCATTGAAGGAAAATGTTAATTCTTCTCAGAAGAAGGAAAATTGTTAGCACTGTACTTAGAGCAAATAGCTGCAATTAAATTCATTACTTAGAAAAAATTTCTTCTCCTTTCATAGAAAAAATTCTAATTTTAAAATGTTTTAGCTGAAATGATAGAATTAGAAAAAAATATGCTCCTCAATATTTACTAGTGTTCCTTACTGTCCTTCAGATTTTCTGGAAAACTGCTTAGGTAAGCACTCTGTAATTCAGTTCCTTCAAACCAAACTTAAATAGTTCAGATTGATATTTGATAATCTGTCTCACATTGACTAAAAAAGAGTAGAAAGTACCTAGCTTAGCAGTGGACTTGGAGAACCCAAGGGGCAGCATTATCCCTTGCACTACCCAGCAAAGGGGTCAGGAAAGGTTACAGATAAGGAACCAGCTTTTGTGACAAGATGATTTTTCAGCTGTAGGAGCCTCAGCCATGTGGTGAGGAGTGTTTTCCCCATACATGTTCCATCCAGTTTTCCTTCTGGTTCTTTGGTCTCCCCAGTCATTTTCAGTCTCACTAGGGAGAATGCACCTGGTCTTGGAGGTGATGGTGTGTGATGAAATCATCTCAGAGGCTATGACTGTTCTAGGCTGGCTCATGCAGCACAATCCATGTTACAGCACAGTCAGCATGTAAATGCACTTATGCACCACTCTTGGCAACCTCCTGCACATTCTTTAGTAGCAGTTTGCTAATTATAAAATTACTATTTGATGATGAACTCTGTTCCATGTATAGAGACATCTTTTTTTCTTTCTGAGAATTGCTGAACTGGGAGATGGTGTTAGTTTTACTCTAGACTCAATATTTTCTGAGTTATAAATTTTTTATATTGGTATATTCCTTACTTTTATCAAGAATACCAATTAAGAAATAGGAACTCATGACTCAGGTTCCTTGAAATAGAAATTCTTCCACTCTTAGATGAATCACAATCTACATGTACATTATTTGACATACCTAATTTACAGGATTATTGCTGTTGCCAGTTTGACATTTTACACTTCAAATAAATTCACCCATAGGCACAAAGTCACTTTATACAGATTTTCTTATTTAAACAAAATGTCACCATGGGGAAGAGACAAGCTTAGTAAAAAATGCCTATCCTGAAAATTTGTAATATAAAGAGTAAGTTTTGACATGAATAATACTGACTGTCATCTGTAGAAGTAAGTATATTTAGGAAAACTTGTAGAGGAAAAAACTTATGTAGACTGAAATATGTCCTCATTTTTTTCTGCATGCATCTGACATCCATAATATTGCAATGAATTAGTAGTAAAATATGAAATGAGAGAAAAATTAAAACATGTAGCAATTCTTAATTGTGCTGAAGACTTTTGTTGTAATGTGTTCCTCATTCCTTCTAAAATTAAAATAATAAGCATATAATAGTTTCTACTAACACATCTGCAACAATTTTTGTAGTTTTATACACGTGGCCCACAGCTGCTTGATCACAGGATTATGATGATTCTTAGGAAGCAGAGGATAATTAGAGAGCAGGAAAGGTGTGGAAGTGTGCAAAGAAGGAAAAAGAAACTTGATGTCATTTAGTATAGGTAACAAGCCTTCTCTGTGATAGATTCAGCTAATGAAAGTGATTCAACAGAGACACAGTTTTGGTACAGAGAGTAATGGGCGGCGACAAGAAAATTATATCTGCTTAACACCTGCTTCAGGTTACACACTGCAATGGTCCAGAAGTTGTTCTCTGGACTGCTGTCTGCTAATTATATGACAGAAAAATACAAGACTATGTTTAGGAAACATTCTGTGTGTTCTTTAAGAATTCCTAATGAGTGATCATTGCATGTTTTCAGAAAACCTAAAGTTCATCAGATATGCTGACATCACACTATATAATGATTGAAAAAAAAATTGTGAAGGTAAACATTATCTGAGATCATATACAGAAATATCTCTTCATGTGTAATTTCTTCATGACTGCATCACAAAACAGCCCTTCTATAAATTGTTTTCTTTTGTTCCTGTAATTATTCATTGTCTATCAGAAGAAAGAAGGTGACTTACAAGACTTCTTTCGCCATGAAAACCAATGTTATCCTCAATCTCTCTCTAAAAATAACAAGCTATCATCAGGCAAGATAATCAAACTGATAAAATACCTCGGAAATAAAGTGAACCTTGCCTCATGATGTGATCTTTCTGATGTTCTTATTGAAGTTCTTGATAGATATCAATACTTTATAGCGAGACGTCAATATGACTTTCAGGGACTTTGCATCACACAAGATTATCCTCTACATCAGTGAACACTTTAAAATGTGTTAAGACTTGATATTGTGTTTACTGTTCATATGGAAAATTCCTTCAGAGGCACTTCCAGGACACACCACACTCAGGACAGAGATCTTGAAATTATAGGAAGGATATTTATAATATACCAAGTCACTAGCAGTTGGTAGCAATCTCCTTTTTTACTAATTAGCTTCTGCACCTAAGAAACTTTAAATCACCAGAAATTATTGCAATCCTCTAACAGTTAGTGAAAGCACTTTGGAAAAATCCCTACAACATTGGAGAAGGACAAGGACATTTCCAAACAGAAAAAAAAAGTATCTTAGTCATACTGGTACACAGACTTCTGGTGTATTTGGGGCATTGCAGTATTCATTAGCTTGGAAATCTTAAGCGTTTTCCACTTCATTCGGCAAAAATGAGAATTTCTAGTCTGCTAAATCTAAACAACATGCTCACATATCACTGAATCTCCAAATAGTACAGAGGCCATTTCTTTTTTTTCTTTGGAAAACGGATAAAGACGGTTCTGTATATGTGCAATATATGTATAATATACAGTATAATTAATATACATAAAATACAGTATACATAATATACAGTATTACTTGAAATATTTACAGAGAATGGGCAATACATGTTTCTACAACTGCACTATCAGTGTCGTGTTGCTGGTCATGCAACCAGTGTAGAGCTATTCCCCCAGCATGGCTCACCTGGAAGGAGATTCCATCTCAATTTGATGCAAAAGCTGCAGTAGCCAACAGAAATTGTTGTCTGTAAACTCACAACCCTTAACTCTATCAGAACAATATTAACAGAAAAAAGTGCACAGAGACATATAGAAGTTAAAGCACTTGCCAACTGGGATGAAGAAGAAGACTAGAAGCTGCAGGTGACAGAAATGTGCCATTGAAGAGCTAAACAGCTTAGCTGATGAATGTAGAGTTTGAATATCAATAGGAAAGAATGCACACACATAAATATGGCACTGGAACCTCCAAATGTCATAAAATTCATTTGTATGCAGTAATTATTCCTTAAATGTGCACTTCAGCTGAAGACGTTGTGGTATACCTTACAAGATTTAAAGTAAAATCCATATCAACTGATGCATAAAACTGCACACAGAAAGAAAGTTTTGAGAGCAAACATTAAAAGTTTGTGGTGGTGATAAAGAGTTGTAGCAGTTATTGATTTTTCACATTGCTTTTGCAGTTAATGTGACAGTCATTTGAGTCAAGCCAGATGTAAACAAGATACTGCAGAGACTGTACAAAATCCACTAAGAATAAAATTATATAAACTGTCAGCAACAAAGAAGCTCCAAGACTGATGTCTTTGCAACCTTCTGAATCATTTAAATTAGCCCCACATCTCAAACCAATCAGGACACAAACGTCTATGACAACTTTTGTGCTTCTAATAGTAGTGTCACAGATTTGACATATATTGACTTAAACATTGTAACTGAACTTAAACAAACCTTTCCACAGCCAAATACAGATCAGAGCTACTCTGAAGTTACTCTTGGTTATTCCAAAGGTCCCATGTGCCCTAGTTAGTCTTAACCTTTAGAAAGCACATGCAAGGGAGAATTTTGCAGAATCAGGAAGCTAATCTGTGATCCTACGGTATCTTTATTAGTTTTCTTTTAGGCAAAGTAATGCCCACTATAGATTTTGTTTTCCTCTTACTTTTCTTTACAAATGTGGTGATGAAATATCTGCTAAAGCATATTTTTCTTCATAGGGCCATAACTTCTTAAGGACAACTCACAATGTTATTATAATTAAAATGTTAAAGCTAATTGACCATATAGTTTAACTGAATCATTTCCCTGTCAGTCAGAATAACAAATAGAATTATTAAATAGAAGTCAGTCTTCAATCAGCAGATGCAGTTCTATGGTGCCGGGTAACTGGGACAGTCCTTCCAGGGGCAGAATTGTTATGGACTGTGGAAGCCTTCTGATCTTTTCTTGTTAGTCAGCAACTTTTCATATTGAGTTGTCAGAGCCAGAAGGGCAACCCCTCAAGTCAGAGGAGGGGGTCACTTGGTTAAAATTAAAACATCACAAAGACTGGTCAAGGAACAATCACTAAGTGCTACTCTGCTTTCTCTGTTGCTTTTTGTTCTTTGATTTTACATCTGACTTATTCAAATTGTAAATTCATTCATGGCAGCAGCTATTCCTTAATAAAATGTACAGTTTCACTAAAGGATCCACACTGCATCACTAGCAATATATTTCTTTAATAAATATTATTGTAGAATACTGTAGCTACAGATAAATAGTCATGGGTACCTGTAGTGAGATATGTCTGAACACTTCTTTCTTATAATGTTATTGCTTCTTATTTTTAAGACTGCTATTTAGCAAGTGTTTAAACAACTCAAGATGACCTTACTGCTCTGACATTAAATCACAGGAAAGAGCTTCTAGTGTCAAAATATTAATAAGAAATGCCAAGGAGTCTATGGATATGTCATTGTAAAATAGACCCGTCAGCTCCTGTTAGAGAAACATCAGTTTTACATTTACTTCAACAAGCAGTAAACAGTCCTGACAAGTGAAATGTTTCTTGTGTTTCACCCCTTGGAGGATTTAGAGGAAGACAAATGCTGCTGTTTCTGAGGGGTTCAAATGCAGGTCATGGTGCCACCAGGAGGGCAGGAATGTTCAGCAGAAGGGAGCACACTGCCCTGTTGTGCTTCCCACTCTGGGGCAGGTCTCCATGACTGCTCAGACAAACAGATTCTGGTCCCCTTCCTCTCCCACATGCAGCCCTTAGGACAGGTGCCCCTCAAATGCCTGGTGAAACAGAAGAGAGTGTCACAGCTGCAGGCAGCCACCTTCACTTGCTACCAACAGGGAACATGACTATGCCTGCTTGAAGTTTGCCATCAGAGCCTCTTTGTGTTCTACAGTTTGTGACTCTTCAGAGGCTGTTTTCCCACAGAGCTGTAAACAGAATTTTGTACATGACACGAATACAAATATAAAAATCTTCTGTACTCATGGGAGGGTTTTTTGTTTGTTTCTAGACAGAAGTTCCAGTAATGCCTTTTTGTACTAATTTCGTTTTCAATAAAATCAGATTTCAAGAGGGTGTGAAATCCTTGGAAGAAAAGAAATACTTAAATAAAATATACACGAGCAATACAATAAATAAATTAAAGCTTAACCTTTAAGGGCTACCATTAGGTTGGTTACCTAACCTACCTACTTAGGTCAGCAGGAAGGTTAAATTTGAAAGGCTATTCATACCTTAGTTTGGTGCTTTGGTCAGTGAAACAGTGCCCTGCTAAATGGTGTTGAGGATGAGGTCACAGTTTACAACTCACATTATAATGATTTATTTTGAATTTTAGAGTAGTAACGGTCCCAGTTTTTTAAAATCTGTTTTACCACTTGATGGTATGATTCTAATTATACTGAGTTATCCTCTAGAAGATATCCTATTATTCTTAGTTAACTTCATAACTAAATGAAGCTACATTCGTAGCTAAATGATTCTAAATATGTCTGGCTGAATACACTTGCACCTCCCTTGAAGGCAGCAGCCTAAGCCCAACATTACCACTGATGTCTAAGCAGCACAGGGAGTGCTGCTGGAAGCCAGAAACAAGATCCCTGCAAATTTTCAGTCTACTAGTACTCTCCCTCCTCTTTGAACTACTTCTGACTTCAGGGCAGCCCTAGTTCCTTTTGGTTTTTATTTCCCTCAGCCTGTATTAACTAATTTTTTGTGTTTTTTTCTTTAAATTAAGACATGTTCTTTTGATTGTAACTTCCATTTCTCTACTGTAAATCCAACATTTATAGTTCAAGATTATGAAGTGCACAAGTCTAAATTGCATATAAACATGAACTACTCTTTCTGGTCAGACATTACACCCAGTAGTGGTAAAAGTAGCTCTAAAAATTTTTGACAGTCAAAGGATGTTTGTGCAGAAAGGATGGCATCAACTGAAGTTCTCTTTCATTTTTTTTTCTCATCAAATACAAACCCTTTGGGTCAGGTAGTCTTGACACAATCAAGAATGTTAGTACTATATAGAATTGTGGCATTCATAACAGCATTTGTTATAAAGAAAATTACTGTATGTTCATATTTCTAGATATTTGCTTTTCTTAATGAATAACATTAAAGGAACAGAGATATCAGGTGTTCTGAGCTTTCTCTGCAAATGCTCAGGAATACACATTTGGTTTTCCTTCTTTGTTTACAAAATGCCTGCAGAAATGTAACAAAATGTTCGGATTTGCATATGTACAGAACTTTTTTCTCTTTGTAGTCATGAAGTTTTCAAGGAGGTTTTTCTTTTTAGTTTAACTGTAACTCATGCAATACTCTATTTAGTGAATTTTGACTGGTACATATGTACAGACAAATCCCTGGAAGCTACTTTTGTGTTTCTTGGAAACACAACTACATGGAGCTACAGAGATTTATATTGTTGTTTATATTGATTTCTATTGTCTAAAAATCAAGCTTGAAAAATATTTTTACAGCACAAATCAATTTTGCTGAAAATTTTATTCATAAACTAGTCCAATTTTTCAAGTAGAAATCTGGAAAAAGTAACAGCTCCATGCCTTAGATTACATGTTTCTAACAGGTAAGGCATTTTACATAGATATGCAACATGAAATCATATAAGAGACAAGAATACAGTGTGTAATTATACAGTTTGCTCATTGACATGGCTGTCTGTATAAGACCTCCTTAAAACATCACATAATACCAGGGGAAAACTTAGAGATTTTAAATGTACTTGTGACAAATGAACCAAGTTTAAATCTCGGTTTCTGGTAAAAATGTCAGTGACAAGTCAAATCATAACATTATCATTGAAATTCATAAGCCTCCTACAAGGACATGGGAAGAAAACAGTATTTCTGCTACAGAAATAAGTGGCCATTCTAGTTCTCACTTATATCCTTTGGCTGTACTTCATTATCTGAGACTTTAGAAAACATTTACTAAACCTTCTGTTTTAAAACTTGTAACCTTGATGCTGTCTCTGGTTTGTGGTTTTTTCAGTTGCACCCAACTCTGAGCATGTTGATAAGCAGTGATGCTTGCAGGTGTTCCTTGCAGTTTTATTTGCTTGTCTCAACACTCTGCTATCAAGTTGTTGAAAGAAAAATCACCTAAGTTTCAGATGCACAGAAAATGAGTCTTCTTTCTACACAGCTGCCTGTCATCAACACAGTTCTGTCACTGTGAACTCAAATTATTTCTGTTAACTTATCCAGGAGAGCTGATGAATTTAGACCTCAGTCATGGAACAGTTATATTTTTTAAGAATAGGGCTTAAGCTCTTAGAGCAAGCCATAGAGCAGCATCACAGAGCAGCTGAGGAGAGAGGGCAACTCTGGGAATCCTGTGGTCTAGTCCTCAGCTAAAAGCAAGATTAGCAAGAGCTGGTTGCTCAGAGATGTTTCCAGTCATGTTTTGAATATCTCCACAACATCTCAGTACAGCTTGTTCAAGCACCCTTACAATAAAAAAGTGCTTTGTTATCTTTAAACAGAATTTCTTGTGTTTCAATTTGTCGCCTTTGCTTCTTGTCACTGGACAGCATTCAGAACCATCTCTCTCTCTTTTCTTTACTCTCCTTTTCAGGTTTGTGTTTTTTTGGGTTTTTTTTTTTTTTGGGGTGGGGGTTGGTGGGTGTTTTTTTGTTTGTTTGTTTGGGTTTTTTTTGGTTTTGGGGGTTTTGTTTGTTTGTTTGTTTTTGTTTTTGTTTTTTTGGTTTTTTTCGCATGGTCCCTCTGAGCCTTCATATCCATGAAGTTTTTAATCTCTTTTTCTTATTGAGTAATTTTTCAAAGAGAAAGATTTTGAGAAGTTTTCTGAATATCTTCCTTATTTTAAGGGAACATATGACATTTTAAAGTTTGACATTTAGAGAAATATGGTGTGCTTAGATCAGCATGCTCTTTAATTTCAATGTTTCAGCTAGTTTGTCAGCAATAAGAATCTTGAATTAGTCTTTAAAAAAATATTCTGGCAGGCCTAGGGTTTTGGGGTTTTTTTCCAAATATTTTATTCATGAGAATTTTTAAGATTTTTGACTCTCTTGATTTGTACTGTATTTTTCTAAAAACCAAGAAAATTGCAGAGATGAGAAAAGAATGTGTTCAGCTCCTGTAGCTGTCTGTGACAACCTTTGTCTCCCCAGAAACCCAGATATAATCTATCATGTGTATGATTACATAAAGGATTACCGTTCTGCATTCATTCTTATCATCTTCCTTGGAAGCTGTGCTGTGTACTTAGTTTATAAAATCCAATTAAAATGCCTTCATACTTTGAAGTAGCAGTACTTGTAATATTTAAAAAAGTAGTTTATTATTGAAAAATCACATTACAAAATTTCTAAGTTAGCTGTAAATTCTTACTACAGTTCAGGATTTTTAATACAAAAGAATATAAGTCAGAAAGAAATCATTGTATTTTGTTGTTGATGACTATAATTGATGAAATCCTGGACACACTGAAATTTAAGGGAGAATTTCTTGAGCAGAGCCAGGATATTATCCAATACATCTGATATTGTCTTTTGCATGCATTCTAAACAGTCAATTATGTCCTTGCTTCATATGAGCATTTTGGTAGTGTCAGGAAGCCTCAGTGAAAAGTGTTATGTATAAATTCTGATAGGTATTACTCTTTCATGTGTCTTATTAGTCTTACAGATGTCACTCCGTAGGCAGCAAGAGGATCACAACTGCCTTGTGGAATTATATATTAGGACAGAATCAGCTCTTTTCTCCTGTTTTGATTCTGAAATTGAGTTAAAGGCTCAAACTGTAAAGTAAACCCTTTTTTTAAACGACAAGCTGGCTTTCTTCCTTTCAGGGCAGCTGCATCAGGTTCAAAAGCTTCTTTCAGGAGATGTTCTAGATTTTTCTGCGGCTGCCAGTTTTCATACTGGATTTTCCTTCTGAATTGAGCACAGGTACACACATCCACTCATGCAGGTGAGAGATGTGCCAGGGAACAGCAAATTTTTTTGCTTTAAAGTTCTTAATCGCCATGATCTCTTGCTATTTTCAAATTTGAGAGTTTAATATAAACTACAGTTTCTAAATAGCTTTAAAAATTACTTTGACCAGATTTCTACATAGAAACTCTTTTCTCTCTCTAAAGAAACTAAAAAAACCCCAATCCAGGTGTCCTCTTCCAGTGCCTGAAGATGTAAGATAAAGGCATGTAAAATTGAAAAATGGCTTCTGCTTCTGTATATGTGGAGCACAAGCTCCCAGGTGAGTGACAGAAGCCACAGCTTGCTCCCAAGATCAATGCCACCGCAGCTGTTGGAGTGTGTATCTATGAGCCTAGAACCAAAACCCATGCAATCAGACTTCTTTAAGTACTGTGAAGTTCTTGATCTGGAGATAGGCAATCTCACCCTAAAAGCTAACCTTGTTTTTTTAGACAGTTACAATGCTATTTGCAACCAAAGAGAATTCAGCAATTTCACAGTGTGATAACAAAAGAGGTCTCCCAGACCAGTATTGTGATAATCATCACTTTTCTCAGCAAAATAGCTCCTTGTCAGCTTCTGAGTGAAACTCAGAATCAGGTGTCCTGGACTTTAAGGTTCTTGATTTTGTTCACCGAATGGTCCCATTATAAATAATACCAGCCTTTACTTGTTATTCTTTAAATAAAGCCATCTCAATGTCTGAGATTTAACTATGGTGAAGTGGAAATTTAATATGGAATCAATATTCCTGAATAACCCTGTGCTCAGACATGCTTTTGTCAGAGGAATGAACTTCATGCCTTTTCTGGCTGTTACTTCCTTCTTAAGCAATGTGATTGCAAGGTTTGTGATCATTGGTCTGGAGTTTGGATAATTAGTTGTCGAATGTTAGCTAATATTCCACTCCTTATAAAACCCTGTGTTAAATGTGAGCAGATAAGAACATTAAATCACTGCTTATTTTCTTAACTGGAACCTAAGCATGCACTATTCCATATGTAGGTAGTGATGTTCTCTCTTTGATTCAGCTCTGAGCTCTTTGCAGAATGCACTTCCAGCCATCTGCATCATGTACATTATAAAGATGACACATACCAGCAACAAAGAACACAACATTTCTGTTCTAAATTCTACTTAGTCTTACCCACATTAAAGACTCATTTCAAGGAAATAAAATACAGGTTCAGAGCACAGAAATTTTAGTTGTAATACAGGAAGTCCATATTCATGCCTTTTGTGTCCAAATCACAGAGCAGGCCTATCAAACCTGTGTCACTAATCATAGAACCTCAGAGTGGTTTGGCTAAGAAGGGACCTTAAAGATCATTGAGTTCCAAGTCCCCAGCCATAGGTAGGAACCACTTTCACTAGATCAGGTTGACCAAAGCTCCATTCAGCCTTGAACACTTCCAGGGAGGGACATCCATAGCTTGTCTGGGCAACCTATTCCTATGTCTCACTACATCCACAAAAAATTCTTCCTAATATCTAATGTAAATATTTCATTTCTTAATTTAAACCCACTTTCCCTCATCCTATCATTATTAATACCACAGGGCACAAGTCAGCATGTTACAGGGTTTTACCACTTGAGAGCTGACTGTACCACTTTGGTCAGTGAGTGATGAGAATGTGAAACATAAGACTTAATCAGGTGATCTGACCAGGGTATCTTACTGGTGTACTTCCTGAATCGGTTGAATACCATGCTACATTATAGGCATGGAAGCAAACCAGAAAAGTTAACACATTATTCAAAACAGTTCAAGGTTATGCAAATTTATTCTACAAGTTCATTTCTGTGGATATCTACTTTTTGAAGGGAGTTGCTTGAGACATTTTTTTCCTTCCTAGATTTCAAGTCAGTACAAGTAGGTGTGCAGAAACAGAAGACGAGTCCCCCAAGCACTAAAAATCCTTGTTCCAGTACACTAATAGTACAAAGTTGCTAACGCAGCAGAGCTCCAGCAAATCCATTCATTAACCTTAGACTGCATATATAGTCTGTTAAATGTTAAATCATCTTCAGGCAGTCTGAAAGTAAAGTGTGGTGTTGTTCTTTAGGTTGCAGCTCACCTTGCTTGGCTTTGCTGTATAAAACAGAATAAACAGGATAAGACTTTAAATGCTTCTGAGTGCTTTAGACAAGTTTGATAGACTCCTATGGACCTTTATTCACTTTCCATCATGGGTCCTTGTCAAAATTGACAGAAACTAATTAGACAGCCAAGTTTTTTTCTTAATGTCTAAATTACTCACCATGCCAAAGGTTTTTATTAAATTAATTAGAATTGCATAAAGGTCAAGATTTTTCTCTTGACAGCATTGATTTGTGAAGCAGTGAAAAGTACTTCAAGTCTTTCAGCAAGCTTTCAAGCTTGCTTTGAACCCACAGTTGTGATCCATATGAAGTATGAAATGTCATAACAGTCACTTGAGGAAAATCAGCAGAAAGATTTTGCCCAACATGATCAGCATAAGTATGTTCTTTGTACTAATGTATAGTGAAATCTGTAGCTGCTTAATAAAAATGAAGAGTTATAAATGTGACCAGAGTGAGATATAAATCATAAGGCACATTATTTCATTAAATAGCAGAACCAAGAGAGTTATTCTTTTTTTAGAGCAAACTTTTCTCATTTACAGAGATTTATATTTTAAATTCAGGAGTTTTTAGCTTAACAAGGGGCTGCTGTCTATTAGATATACCATGGGCCACATTTTAGAGATTTGATTAGTAGCCTTTACTTACCTTTTCTTTTCCTAGCTACACTAATTTTCAGAAATAATGTGGATTGCTCACTATTTTCACCTTCTTTAGGAGAAGCCAAAAGGTTTGGGTAGGTTTGAAGGAAAGCAAAACTGCTTAAAAATTTGTCTGCAGCTGATTTGTCATGCATATAAAACCTAGGGAGTACCATTATAAAATTTGAGCATATGTAATATGACATACCAATTCCAAGCTTTAGAAATTTTTATACTCTTATATATATATAATATATATACTTTAAAGGAAAGGAATATGAGGACCATGATAATAATTTCTTATACAAAATTGTGGAGAACTTCAGATTAAGGACAGTTGTATAAATTGGTCTCTAAATCAAATAATCAGATAAATTGCATGGTTGTCTTTAAATAGTACATATAATTCTCTTGAGTTGGAGGATATCTGAGAAATCTGTGAAAGATGCAAAAATTATTAACTTGTCCAAAGAGAAGTAGGGAGAGTGGTGCTACAGCTTCTTTAGAGGTAGAGTACCTGTTGTATGAGGAATGGCTAAGAGAATTGAGATTGTTCAGCCTGGGGAAGAGAAGGCTTCAGGGAGACCTAATTGTGGCCTTCCAGTACCTAAAGAGGGCTACAAGATAGATGTAGAGAGACTTTTTACAAGGGTATGTAGTGATAGAACAAGGGGCAATGTCTGCAGTCTAAAAGGGGTACTTTTACTTTAGATATTAGGAAGAAATTCTTTACTGTGAGTGTGGTGAGGCACTGGCACAGGTTGCCTGGAGAAATTATGGATGCCCCACCCCTGGAAGTGTTTAAGGCCAGATTAGATGGAGCTTTGGGCAATCTGCTCTAGTGGAAGGCATCCCTGCCCACAGCAGGAGTCTTGGAACCATCTTTATGATCCCCTCCAACCCAAAATCATGATATTTTGATTTTATTATGTTTCTGTAGAAGTAGAGACTGAATTCTAGTCTGTGCTACCAGTGAGATATAGCTCAATTGATTGAGCTGAAACTTGAGTGATAGCCTCTCTTCTACAATTTCTGTTCTTTGTGGTTTGCATGGAGTGACTTAATCAGCTGGGGCCCAGTAGGCAACAGCAAATGGAGCTTCATTTCCATCTGATCACATGCTATGTAATATACATAAAAAAGGCTGAAGCCTCAAACCATACTTACTGGTCTGAGCCTCACAGACCCCTCAGGGGGCCTATGAGGATGTCATGCCCTCAGCCACATTTCTTGAGTGTTTGAAGCATTATCCTTTTGTAGCTAGGGGACTTGGTATGTGAAAGTGCTCTATAAGGTAATACTTATGGGCAGTCTTGTATGAACTAAATTTGCCATCTGTTCTTTTAAACCATCAAATTCATTTTGATGCAATTTAAAAATTATGTAGTATTTCAGTCATGAAGAATTTTATTTCAATAAAAGTAATAAGGGAGTTTCAAGGGCTGTGATCATTACTGGATAACTGTATCCTTAGGGAATTAGAACCATTTAGATACTTTTTCTGTACAATTAAAATATGACACCATGGGATTAAATGTTAGGACATACACCACAAGTAATTACTTCATGCCTTATTAGGTGCAAATAAATGTTAACAGGACAAGAAAGATAACAGGCCAAATTAACTCTTGGGGCACATGGGACAAGGATCTGTTGAATTCAGCACACTTTCTGTGCCTGATATGCCATGACAGGATTCAGCCAAGTATGCATTTATGGTGCATACTGATTATGCTCTGCATGCATATTACGCCATAATTCAAGAAGATTCAGCTCACAGACCAAAGATTCATCTGGTGCTGACAACACTATCTTGCTTGGCCTTGTTTTCATAGGAGTCAGCTGAGCACCACATTCAGGGCTAATAGTCTCTTTACTATGGGTATGGGACTCAGTATCGGATGTACCTGTCTCTTAAAGGCCCAGTGGCAACATGTCAAATCCACTATAATTAGAACTGCAGCATTTCATTTTAGTCACCTTTCTTTCTAGCACCAACCAGTCTTGCGACTCTTTCTAAGGGAAGGGCAGAACTAAAACTGCATCAAGTATCACTGAGTGTCAAACCACCTAATTACCTGGTAGTGAAGGCTGAGCAGACACTCTGATCCTGCTGTGGCAGTTCAGCTCCAAAGCCTGGGCTGAGCTGGGGGGACACAATGACCCATCAGCAGTCAGAAACTTGCTATTAAAATCTGTGGTTACCTGAACCTCCCAATGATGGCAGTGGCTGCAGGGCTGCACTCTTGTCCTCCTCTGTGTGTTAAACACTCACAATATCCCCATATGACAAGGGTAATAGGGATTGTCCTCTTCTCTCAGAAGGATTTAAACTCACAAAGGACCCCAAATATTTCTTGGTCCATTCTGTGAATGAGTATATTTCAACACCCTTAGCTGACAGTTCTATTGTACACGGAAATGAAACACCGCTTGCCCTCATCTATGGAGCTCGAGCTGACTAAATTACTCCATGCAAACCACAATGAACAGAAATTGCAGAAGAGGAGCTGTTATAAATAAGGTATTAATTAACTTTTTTTTAGCTGCTTTGAATGTATGTATTAAAGTTAAATCTATTCCTCAGTGTACTCTCCTCTATGCAGCAATCTGTTCATGGGTGGGGAGAAATGCCATCCTCTAAGCAGACATTAACAATGGCACAACAATAACAGTGGAGGGTGGACCAACAGACCAGAGGCCAGGACAACAACGATAACGACCCAGTCATCACACCCAGATAAGCATCACGCCCGACCATCAGGGACATCCACACCTATGCCCCACCAGGAAAATTCAATCAAAACCATGCATATGTCCTGGAACCCATTTCAACACACCTACAGAAATAAAGAAAACCCCATCTGCATTTCCAAAAACTGGACTGAACAATGGACTGCCTCAAGGCACGAAAACAGTATAAAATACAGCTCTGGAAAGGTACTGGCATGAACCGTGGGGGGGACATTGGTCCGGTGAGGCTGTGTCCCAGGTTCACCCAGTTCTGACCCCGGGCTCACACTTGTCCTTTAGATTGTGCACTCTGTCTCTTTTTGCTCTTCATTTTGCCATTTTTCAATAAACCTTTCAAATAGAATGTTAGAGAACTATCATTTATAACAGGAGGTATCACTCAAATTTCAACTTTGTCCTTTGGGTTACACAGCCAAGGAAGCTGATCAGGACTCATTTTCTCAATTGGCTGATAAGAGGAAAACACAGGTAAATGCACAGAGCTAAATCCTCTGCTCCAACCTGTATGTGCTCAGACTGGGGAGACCTAGTCCCTCCTGACTTGTGCTGCGTCATTGATACAGCCAGTAGCAAGAGCATGCCAGTGCCTGAGCCATGCCTGCTTGCTGGAGCTGACATCCCTCAGACCCTGTGTGGGAGGGGACAGGGAGTTTTCTTATCAATAGAAATGAAGTCAGCTCTGGTTTGAAGCCCAATTGCAAAACAAGCAAGAAAAACAAAACTTTTAAGAGTGAAGTCTGGCTGATATAATTGAAATTATGGAAATTATTTAAGTAGATGGAAAACAATGAAATTTGCTAGAATATTTGAGGACATCAACAGTAAGTCATAATGGTCTCCTTGAAGTAAAAAAGAAACACCAGGAGACCTTTTAAGACCCCAGTGTTCCAGCTTTTCTATTTCAGTGGAGATGCTATGAGAGCATGATGCAAATGGAGCCCTGAAGAGCCCAGCCAGCAGCAAGCCTCCCTTCCCCTCCGCCCACCCCCACCTCCTGGCAGGCACATTGCCCCTTGGTGTTAATTGCAGTGTACCAACTCCTGACAGCCTTTTAACAGGCAGGGCAGGAGGAAGGAGGCATTTTTGTTATAGGTCTTTAAAAAGTACTAGAAGTACTAAAAGGCAAATTTGAAATGCTCAATACACTCGAGTAGCTCCACTCTACTTAAATACCAGCTCCAGGTTTACTTCATTATCCTCTTACCAGTAATTAAGCTACCTAGAGACAATCAGCAAATAATAAAATTCTGTGGTGGAGGAAATTGGTTTAGACTACAAAGAACTGAATGAAATTATTGTACAAAATAGAGGTAAGCAATGGTGTTAAAAAGATATTTAACTATTTCTATGTAAATGCATCCTGAGGGCCATAATATTTCCTCTACATGAAATATATAAACAGAGGATTTGGAGAAATCCCTACTCATTCTCCTCAGTGAAGTTTATTAGATAAATATTCATTCCCCTAATGTCTAATCCACAGACTGGTGATTTTCCTAGATTTTCAACCGTTCAAATCCAAAGACTAAAGGCAATGCTTAAATGAAGTCTTCTGCCCCTGTCTTCCATCCCATTGCCTGAAGAATACGAAGACATAAATACATGGAAGAAGCAGGTTTCTCCTTTCCTGAGCTGTAACCAAAGTGTTAAAATCAGGTCATCCTGGAACTGAGGCTGAGGGTTTTGCTAGGCAGTGTCTTCACTCTCTATTTTCCATCTCCTGATCTCACTTCAGCTCATGTAGGTGGGTTTTTTTTTCATATCCTAGAGAAATCTTCCTGACCCTGAGCTCAAGTCAGAGCAGGGAAGGACATGTTAACAACAGAACTGAAATTGTTTCATTTCTACTGATTTTATAGCAAACAAACAAAACAAAACAAAACAAAACAAAACAGGAGTAAGATATGAAAAATTGAGAAGAAAAAGCAGAAGTGGGGGAGGGATTTTACTTCATGCAGCATCAGTAAATCCTAGTTAAATTATCCTGGTTAATTGTCTGAACTAGATTAGAAGATAAGTGACACACAAGGGACATAAAACCTAGCACTTGACTGCTCCTTCTCATCCACCCTGCAAACACTGATGTAAAATCTGTGGGGGATAATTAATTCCTACAGATGTGTGAGAAAAATATGCCATCAGAAAGCAGGTAAATTTCCAGAGGTAAAAGCCTTACACAGTATGGAGCTACATTAAAGGAGCAACAACGTATTCCCTTTTAAAACTTTGTAGGTGACAAACCACAAAAGAAACTGAGTACCGTCATGGTGCATGTTAAAGAAAATCATGCCCTGGACCTTAAATGCTGTCAGGTATTTTCATCAATTCCTCAGTTACAGAAAGTGGCTCTGCAGCACTGCAGTTTATAAACATGATGGACACCTTGACATCATGGGAGAAAAAAGCAGACTTTCTTTTCTGTGTGACTCTGGAGCACTTAATATGTTAATACAATATGTTCTGGTTTTCACGGAACACACCTCCCCCTCAAAAAGCTGCATTTGTTCAATTTCACACTGCAATGGGCAAATTGAAGACAGCTGGCTTTATTACTCATCTGTGGTTTTTTAGTTTTGGTTTTGATGGATTAGTTGCTTTGTTTCAGATATTAGTGGAAGGAGAAACAAATCAAATTGCAAACAGTATAATTAAGATTTTGTTATTGTGTCAGTACAATGTAACCTTAAATTTTAAGGACACAACTGAAATGTGCGTTGGTGAAAACAAATATATCCATGGCAGGGGATGAAGATCCACCTGAGCCTAGTAGCTCTCTGATCTGATACATTAGAGCTTTAAAATAGAAAAGAGTGAAGTAGAAAGTCAGGTCATTGCTTGTATTTATATTGCTATTTATGTTCTCTGCTGTCCTGATGGCATTGCCATCAATCCAATTTACACTGCAAAGTAAAGATATTTGGTGTATTTCTAAAATCCAATAAAAAGTCATGTGATTATGACTCCCTTCCTTCTTTGTGGCTGTAGTAAGTTCTCTGTCCTCAGAGGTACAATGAAACTGTGTCTTCTAAAAGGTCAAAATCCAAAAGGCAAATGCAAAATCTGAAAATGTGTGCAGGTCTTTGAAATATATTTTTAGTCTTTCCTTATGATACTCACAGGGTCTGTCTCTAAATTTTTGAGTATGCACAGTAGGTAAGACAGAATATTTAAGTTCCATTCACAGCCACAGGAAAAAGAAAATATGTCGATGACAGATACATATTCCCTTTGAAAAAGGTTTGTGTCCTCTGAACACCATCAATGGGCTTAATTGCAAACAAGCTTTTCACAGGCTGTTTCTAGAAAATAAACATGTTCTTGCAAATTGTAGAGACTGACTTGAACACTACTTATTCCATTATCAGGACTTAAGAATAAATACAACCCATTTTAAAGTTTTCCTTACCTATTTTATCAGAGCTTTGTAAGTATAAAAAATTCTAGTCAATTTGGTTTCTGTTTTGGGGTTTTTTTTTTTTTTTTGTTTTTATTAATTAGTGGCATTCTGAAAGTAATGAATTTTTGTGATTTAAAGAAATATAGGCTGAGAGTTTTTTTTAATTTAATGGGAGAAAATTAAGATATTTTTCAATACTTGGTAAAAAATACTCTGAGGTACATATCATGTATGATAAACATTTTGGAATATAAAAAGTAACATTTAATGTTACATATGAATTGTTAAATAAATTTAAGTAATGTTGTGGTTATTTTTCTCCACTATTGTAAGTGGAAATTTACTAAAAATTGTAAATACACTTTCAAAACTGCTCATAAAACTGCTAGAATGTTACAAGCAGAATCCTTGTGGTTATTAACTGAATCCTTGTATTATACAAGTTGAAAGGCTGTTTCAGATAATGATGTAATAATAAATATTTTCTCTGAGACAGCACAGATAACAAATATGTTTTAAAGTAGAGGAGTTTAAATTATCCCAAGAAATGAAGTGTACTATGAAAACTTACTTCTTAGGAGCCATTTTCCAACTGACAATATAAACAAGACCTTTTTTTCCTGGGAACGGAGGCAAATAAAGTTTGAAATATATTATTTTGCTAAGCTTCGGGTAGCTTTTTCTGCAATAAAATATTAATACCGCTTTGTCCAATTAATACATCATAAATTATAATTCTATCAAAGTCTGTTAGGTGGCTTACTGAAAGACCGCTATTCATAGCATGCAAAGTCACTTCTTTTTCAGGAAGAGCATAATTTCTCCACTAAAGGGTTTTTATTTTTTTTTTCCAGTTCACTGTATGTGAAATTCTTTTATATTGAGTTCTTTTTTAAAATTTTTAATGTAAACAGAATGTGGAAAGCACAATGATAATCAAGCTCTATTATAGCACTGTATTTCGTTTAGAAATAATCAAAAAGATAAATATGAATAGGCAGCAAAGACTTATCTTCCTCCCCAGCCTGCTCCATGTGGTGTTTTGTTCCAAAGTTATTGGCCATTTCTCTAAAATGTATTAGTCTATTCAGTAAGTTAAAACTTTACTGTGATTCAACAATTTATCCTACATGTAGAGCTCATGGGAACTTGAAAACTTCATTAATCTTACAAACTCACCTTTTCTTACAAGGCTTCACATTCATAAATATAAAGCACAGGGCTGTGGCTGCCCTGTCAGGGCTTTCCCTGCTGCCAGGCTGTGGCTGTGGTGTGACAGCAGTGTGAATGGATTGCCCTGGAGAAGAGCAGGACACACACAGCGTGGCAGCCCTACACACCTGCGGCTCTTCACGAAGACTGCTGCCTATTACTGAGGCATGGAAAGAATCACACGAGGGCTCAAGCCCCAGGCCATGGCTTTCAGTCACTTGCACCAGCTCAAATACACAGTAGCACCACAGAAATTATTGTTGGTGTTAGTCAGGAGAAAGCCTAGTCCAAACTGCTGGATCTCGCTCGGAGATCAGAAGACATAACAGACATGGCTGACATGGCTGAAAACAATGAACCTCTGTGCCCTCTGTCTTTTCTCCATGTAGAGTTACATCCACACTGCACAGGGACTGTGCCTCATGGATATCCAGGTAATGCTGCGGGCTCTAAGCTGGGGAAAGCCCAAGGAAAGCATACAGCTCCCCCATACGCTAAATGTGAAGCGGGATGCCTGTTAGTGAGGAGTCACATACTTGGCATTGCCTCTGCAGAAGAGCCTGGGCACAGCTGTCATGTCCCTTACTTTCCCACCAGGCCCTCCAGAATAAAGCAAATGACAGCCTGATGGGGCTTGCACTACTGCTAATTGTGCTCCAAAGACTCTTGGTCCCTCCAGTTGGCAACATTTTAAAGGAATTTCAAAAGGTCTCATTTTGGCAACTTCATCAAGCATATGCTTTATTAAAAGGAGTGGTTCCTCTGTTTTAA
Organism: Acrocephalus scirpaceus scirpaceus; assembly: GCA_910950805.1. Lineage (NCBI taxonomy): Eukaryota > Metazoa > Chordata > Aves > Passeriformes > Sylviidae > Acrocephalus > Acrocephalus scirpaceus. The sequence continues at coordinate 31,904,471 of OU383778.1, forward strand.
CTATTTAGATGTGTGTCTGCACAGTGATTTGTTTGCTTAGTTACTACTTGGGATATTGAAATCTGATTTTAGGTGCATTTGACGTCTGTAAAAACTTTGTTTATTTCCTACTTAAACTTGAAGATGCCAAATAACTTTTTGTATCTGCATTTTTGCTCCAGGGTAAAGCAGTGGAAGAATTGGGAACAATTTATACCTTGCATATACTTATGAATTGGGACAGATACTCTTGATAAGTCCACCAGGGATTCATTCAGTAAGTATTCTCCAGACTCATTTGTGCCACACATAAGAAAAGGTCAGATTTGTGCCCATGACTTTTTTCCTTCTCAAAGCACTTACTTGAATGTGTAATACCCAGTTTCTGTTCTCTTTCTAATTTCTCTCTTCACTGCTGGGATTAATAAGCACCAATACCTTCCTTGACTGGAAATATCTCTCCAGGTTGAGCTACTGCACATGCGGATGCATAAAGAAATGCAGACTTTAGTCCTGGTGCCACGAGAATAGCAGCATCTGCAGTGATTGCTGCAGGGCTCAGGCTGCTGCTCCTGAGCTCATCACAGCTCCTGGATCACAGAGTAGGTGCTGAGCTCCTGCTGTTCCTGCAGAGAACAGCCTCACTGCAGTTTGTTTCTGGCAGTTCTCTGACACAAATCTCATCACAGGGGTTGAAGTGGAGGGCCTTGGGGGATTTTACAGCTGACCCTCACACTCCCATGGGACACAGAAAGGTTAAAGCCACAAAGCCAAACACCCTTTATGTATACCTGGGTTACTTACATCAGAGTTTGTAACAGTACCTTCCAAAAAGTGCCTTCATGCTTGCTGCTAGCAAATGAAGGTGTATCTGGAAAAGTTTTAGGAGCAACTCTACATTTATTTTTCAGGCAGACCTTAAAGGAAAGCTTCTACCTACAGGTGAAAGATCTCCATTCTAACCAAAGTGGCCTACTTATAAATAACCGCTCTCTTTCAGAAAAGTTGCTGGATTATATATAAGTAATTCTTTGATTAAATAAGTTTCATTTGCATCAGAAAAAATGAATTTTGTCTCTGACTTAAAAGCAGAAATCATGCTTCCAACAAATAGATCTTGTAATAACTCACATTTTTCATGAGCTGCAGTTGTCCGGCATTCAACAAGGTTCAGATAAAAACTAGATGGGATAGGGAAAAGAGTGAATAAAAATATTTAGAAAGCAAAATTCACTTTTTTTCCCTGAAGAATCAAGATCCTTCTAGATATTACTTATTTATTTCTTATTTTGAAATTTCTATACATGTTTTGTTGTCAACAGTATGACTTGCTATGGTGTTCAGGGGCTTTCTCCACTAAATTTTACTTCTTTCTTATACATATATGTTTTTCTGCCTATTGGCATTTTTGATATTTCTGGTAGATGAAAGTCATTCAAGGTGGAGGAACTTGGTTGAGTTTTGTGAGGAACTCCAGCAGAGAGGCTAATTAAATGGGAGCTTCATTGAATTGCTTCTTACTTGCCTCAGAGATCTCTTCCTTCAGCGCTTCCTTCCTCAGGGGTGTCATAGAATCATTATTTATGTACAGTATATATGTAAAATGTTATTTATAAACATCTATACTACATATTTCCATGTTAGGAATTAAAAGTTGAAAGAACAAGAGGTATTGCCTTCTGTTCTGAATATAAGAAGCCTTTGCACTTCAAAGTTTTTCTCTCTTTGGTGAAAATGTCACTATCTATTTGTTTCCTAAAATTCAACTTCACGTCCATGAAAAAGAGATCCCTGCATTTCTTGCAGAGGTTCTGCAGTCTGAGAGGAGGGAATTGATTGTATTTTAAGTCTTCCTACGGTGAGTTATACAAAGCAAAGATGATCTTGTAAAGTACAGTGCAGGTATGCTGGTTCTCTGCTGTGTAGCTTGAGAGTAGTTTCATTATGTATTATTGAAGCTTGCTGGAAATCTTTATCTGCTTTAGAGTCTACCCTCAGTGCCTGAGATTTCATCTGATATTGAAACACTGCCAATTTCACACAAATATTGGAACCCTATGTGCAATGGAGGACTTTTTAGCACAGCTGATTGTGTCACAAGCCACATCTGTATCAAGCACACGCTGCAGTTCTTTTTTAGCAAAAATGACAGAGGTCTCCAATTGCACAGGTAGATTTGTCTTGCTGGCAATAGCAGCTGGGGATTCTCTCCTCTTTTTTAATTCATAATGCTGCAGAAGGTTGGTTTCTGCAGAATTAACTATTTGTAGGAGCAATGAAGACAAAAATATATGTACCTTCACTCTACCCAGGTCTCCTTAAGTCCTTGATTTCTTTTATTAATTTTTTTACCTTTTTTTAAAGAAGTTCTGGCAAAGCATTTATTCTATTTGTTTTGATGGAACTGAATTTTTTTTTTCTTCCCAAATATTCTTACTGATAATGAGCAGTTACAGCTATTGGGTGCCACAGCAAGGCCACTGCTGTGATGAAGCTGGAGCCTGCAAACAGGTGTCAGGAAAGAGGGACTGAACGCAGTCAAGGATCCCCCCAGGACTGCTAGGATCCAATATGAGGGAAAGGAGATGGCAGAGGGCTTGTATTGGCTTCCATGAGATCTACACTACCAGAGACCTGGCACTGTTAACTCTTCATCCAGCTCCATACCCTGATGTGCCTCAGACTGCTTTCCTGTGCTGCAGCTCCTGTTTGTCTGGAAAAAAAGCTTTGAGCAGCTTCTAAGTACAGAGAAACAAAATCAGATCTCTAATAAGATGCCATAAATTGGGTTTGAACCAAATTATACTCTGATTCTGTATTTAACCAGGAAAAGGCCTTTGACTTTACTGCACACCTACTCACAGATCTTTTTTACTCTTCTATGATTTTTGCCAGTCTATGCTCTCACTGAGAGAGGAGCACCATAGTTAATAGGTGACTGGTGTATGCCTGTCTCCAGGCTCAGCTCAATTTGCAAATCCCTGGTACTGAATTTATTCACCTTTTGCTGCCTTTCTAAAACACCAATCAGGTAGCAGACTTTATTTTGTATTTCTCACTATTCCTATTGTGTCAAAAATTTTTTTAAAAGTACACTTTGTCAAGACTGATATTTAGAAAAAACTCACATGTTTCACATCCTTTCCATTACCTTATGTACTTCATTACTGAGAATGATATTCCATGGTCTCCATCTTGCTGATGACCATATTTTCACTGTGCTGAAGAGGAGCAATGAGCTATCCCCAAAATCCTGCCACCACCATAGTAAGACAAATCCACTGATAATTTGCTTAGCTCCAGTCACTGACAGTCTACACCATAAAATATGTGGAATATGCAGCTTTTTTTTCCTGGGGAATCTTGACAGCAACAGGAAAGGGCATTATATGTCACCCCAGTATGTTTTCTTCTTTTGCTATCATTCTGCTGCATAGTCACTTGATAGGAAAAAACTGTTTCCATGGAGTCTTAGAAGAGGAATAGCACTGGAAGTGTAGCTATAAACATTTTCTATGTTCAAACACAGCAACTGCTGTTGGAAGGGCTTTGATCAGGTCTAGAAAAGGGAAAGTGTTCTCTCTGTTTCTAGAGGATTGCATGACTTATCACAATGAAATAAAAATAATTAAAAAAATTAAAAGGAACTTTTGGGGGAATTAAGACTATAAAATCTCTGAGCATGGATTCCCTCATTAAATAAATTGAAAACTCTACTATTCATAAGTATGAAATCTTAAATCAGCTCAAACCACAACCAGAATTTAGGTACCAAAACTTAGTCTACCCCTCTCCTCTACTGCCCACATACCTTGCAGAAATAACTTGTAACATCTTTGTGTTAAAAGTGTCTCAAAAATTTAAATTATAAAAGGTCAGAAGAGAAAGCAAAATGATTACAAATTTTCTGAAGAAAAGAGCCTATGAGAATAGGATCTCTATCACGGATACTCTAAAAATTTACCATCACTAAGCCTTCTCTTTAGAGTACAAAATCTTGAGTCCTCCTGGGTCCTTCTGAAGACCCTTGGCTTGTTAGTCAGCTAACAGTGATTTTTCAAAGCATTTATGTAGCCTCCAGCCCAGCCTGAAGTCACAGTAGACAATTCCTTTGACATTGTTTCTTGCCAGTTTCCATTTTTCTGTGTTTTTAAAGAAAGTTCTCAGTTCTGGTATATCCCATTCTGAAAAATACAAGATATGGGAGGTTGCTCCTTGATGCTCAGTTAGCCAGCCAATGAACTGAAATATGGTTATATATGGATAAAAATTTGTGGCACAAAAAAGTCCTTTTGTCTTTCTTATGAAATTATATTTAAGAAACTGAGAAGATTAAGATTTCTTTTTCCATCAGAGTAGAAAAGCTTTTCACAATCAGAATCCCCTACTTCCATCCAGGACAATATTAGTCTTTAAAAGACCTTCTTATAATTTTGTACTATATACTAGGAATATTTCAGGAGAGTATTCCCGTCAGTCTGGAATGCCTTTCAACACGGAACATGTAATATCTCAAATATTCTTCTGCTGTGTAAGAAAAGATTACCTGCTTCCAAGGTACATTTCACAGTAGGAATACTGGTTAATCTTGGGGACACTCCCCCTGCTTCCCTGTCAGATGGTCTGACTGCAAGGGTCTTCTGCTCACCAAAGAAGCCAAAAAGCAAGGAGGTCCTCTGTGGCATAAAGCTGCTGCATTATAAATAACTGGAAGAACTTACTTTTAGGAAAACTTTGCAGTGCTATTTGACTTGGTGGGTTTGCATGAGCTCTTTGAATGCTGACTCCCCAGTCAAATCCAAACACCATGGCCAAAGCTTTGTGGCTGTAGATTCGTCCTTAATTTTCTCATTAAAGTAAAGAAGGTGTAAACACAGAGTCCTCTCCATTCTTGAGCTCCATGAGCTGTTCCACCATAGTCACCTCTTTGGCATTGTTTTCTGTACGGTAACAGCTGTACTGCTTATATTAACAGGAGCAAAGCATTGGTGCTGCTCTGGCTTTTACAGAGGTAAAGTTCTGGGACCCAAACAAAATCTTTTTGAGAGCTTGAGAAGACTTTGGTTAGCCAGCCACAGACGTTGGATCTGGCCTCACATTGCAGTGTGTGTCTCTCACAAATGAGTACAAGTTAATGCTGTTTTCAAGGGTATGCTTGAAACAGGTCATTAATGCAGTGACTGATGGAAATGAATTTCTTTGAAAACAGAAGACTGAGATGATTATGACAGGTCACAGAAGATCAAGAAGCAAAGTTCCCAGTAAGAATCTCCTTACTGGAAAGAGAAAAGAGACAGCAGAAAATAAACATTGCCTGTTAATATTCAAGTGTTTTTTATTTTGACAGAAGAATGTGGTACATATCTGAAAGAATTTTTAAAATTGTATGATAAAATAGTGGAAAGGTATGGAAATTTCTATCAGTTACTTCTTTTTCTTCGATGTTATTTACTAGGGTGCATGACTATCCTGAAGAAGTTCTGATAGTCTGGGTGTATTGGGTAAAGTAATATTCATTATGTAGTAATACTTATATGCAAATGTTCAAGGAAAACTACATTTGAGTCATTTCCTCCAGAGGAAAGTTTAATGATACAATATTTTGCCTTATGCAAATTTCTTACCACAGGAGATAGGGTCCTTAAAACTGATTTGGGGTTTTTTGCCAAAAACAGGTGAGTGAATGACAGATTTCATTTTTGGCTTAGTGATAGTCCTGAAGTGCTGTCATTTGCAGCACATGACATTTGCTGAAGAGAAAAAGCATATGATTCAAATATTACTGATTGGGCTGAAGCTATGCTTTATATTATAATATTCTTGCAATCTGGAAGATGCACAAAGGCTTAGCTGATACTAGCAGTAATTTCAAGTGAATTCAAATTAGATATGCTTATTGCAGATCAAAGACACCACTTAATAGCATCACGCTGTTATGGCTGAGGAAACAGAGAACTGTTTCAGAGAGCTCAAAGATTTTTGTTTTCAGCCCTCTGAATTTCGGTGACTTTCCCAGCCAGGGTCCTTCATTTCCAAAGTCAAATCTGCAAGGAAAACTTGAATAAATTAAACTCTAAAGCCTTTTCAGTCAGCTGCCTACAATTCTCTTATGCAACAATTAACACATTTTAGAGAGAACCCCTAGCTTGTACATGGAACCAAGACAGATTATCTGATTTATAATGTGTTCCTGAAATGGGCCAATCAAACTTAGTTTTCTTACAAAACTTAAGTTCAAAATGTGAGTATGTTTTCTTATCTGTTTATAAAGCAGTTGAAAAAAACCCCCAATTGGTTATAAGACATTCTAGTGAACAGTAGAAGTCAGCAAAGCTGGGGGCAAATAAACCCAGTGCTCTTTCCTGATGTATTTTGTGACATACATTAAAAGGCAAACTGTTTTTCCTTTTTCTTAAGTAAACCTAAAATGTAGTGATCGTATTCAAGCAATTAATTTCCTATATGAAAAGAATTTTATTATGATTTGAAAAATCATAATTAAAACCATGAGCTAACTAAAAAATGAAATCTATGTTTTATTCCCCATTTCATCTTGTAGGCACCCTTTTAGTTGCTGCTCACATTTGAATGATCAGGTACTATATATTACCTTTGAGTCAATGGGAATTGTTTTCAGCACTGCCATTGATTTCACATACTTCAAACAGAATAATTATATATTGAAAAGCATAGTTAAAATATGCTGAAGTTTAGTTGCATTTCTTACAAAAAATAATACACTGTGGTGACATTAAAGAAATTTCATGGCTGTTAAAGCTGACTAGGTTATTTTGGATTAAGTTCATTTGACTAACATGTTTTTGTTAAGCCTGAAACTGGAAAGTTTCCAGTCAGCCAAGCACTAAGGCAAAAAAGAAAAAATTGGGGACAGCATCTTGTGTATTCACTCTGTTCCTGGCTGTAGCTAGAAAAGGTTTAAATCCTTCACCTGCATGATCACCAGTGACAGAGTAGGAATGCCTCCAGTGAAACAACTACTGCAACATTTTAGGGCATACTTTGTTTAAAAAAAGAATTTTGTTTTGAAAACTTTCATCAGGTTCTATCCTACTTTTTTTAATCTAAACTTTTTTCAAATGCCAGACAAAGCCTGTGTGCATTCTTGCTGATGTGTCCTTGGCCAGGGTCAATCCCTATAAGTTGTCTATGAACCATAGGTTTTATTTTGAGGTGTTTGTGATCAGCTAACTTGAACAAGAGCACTCTGTATGGGGAATGAATTAGTTCTCCCTCACACAGCTCTGCACCTTGTACATTGGCACATACTGAAATGAGGAACCCTCACACTAGATATCTCAACTCATTCTGCTGTTGTGAAAACATTTTTAGAGTACTGCTTTTTGGTCTAACACAAAGCAAGAACACAGATCTTAAATACCTGATGTTGTCGCACAGATCTGTTGTGCAATTTTTCATTGTGGGTGTTATGACTACTTCGAAGTGTTTGGGAAAATCACAAATGAACAGTGCAGTTGGCTTCTTATACATTCACTTCTCCAAAGTGCTGGTGGCAGAACTCTCCCCAGCCAGCTGTCTTGTAACCCAGCTCTACTGGCATGAGCTGAATGTGGAATCACTTATGGGCAGAAATGTCTTTACAGGCCTGGCCTGGCATGCAGAGTGCCTCTTGGATCTCCACCATGACTAACACCTCTGAGAAAAGAGGCTCTCTTCCCTGCTATCCTGTGGGCATTATGAGTGGTGGCACAGTTAAATTATTCATTCATACAGGAAATACCTGGATAGAAAGTCATTTATTAATAGTGCAAATATTTGTAAAAATGCCTTTGCAGTTTTATCTCTGCTTAAGGACCCTTGTCATCCTTAAGTGTAGAAAAGCTGCCAGTGTTTTTCTGAAAAAGACAATCCATTTGGTTTTGGGAAGATTTTCCTTTCTCCAGTTGCTAAGCATTTCTAAAAATAGTCATTCTGATTTCACTAAAATTACTCACTGAATTATGAACGTCGCAGTTCGACCACATGTTTTACAAGAAAGTGCTTAAAGGCCAGGAGGTTCCTAGGATGATTAATGTGCTGAAGGGTTTTCTTCTTTTTTTTCCTACTGCAGCTCTAATATAAACTCTGGTGCATAGAAAATTTGACTTGTGTTTTTATGGCAGTGAGTCAAATTCAAGTACTTCTAGTTTTGAGCATCCTTCTGCCTAATTGATGAGCTTGATTTGTTCAGGACAGGATCGGAGCAGACAGAAGATCTAGTGAAAGAGTTATACAGTATCTGCTCAGTTTTTTCCTGTTTTACATTTGTCTTGTTATGATACGGTGTGGTGCGATTTTTGGTTTTTACTGGGTTTTTTTCATTGTTCTCCAGAGACCAGCTGCAAAATAAAAAGGGCTGCAGCATGCCCTGCTATTGTGCAGCCAACAAAAGCTGCAAGAAGCTTAGCATCTTCCAAGATTTAACCTTGCCAAAGACTGGCCCTTTAAATAGAGCATTTTGCATGTGTATAGCACACTTATTTCACATTGAATAAATTGTAGAAGAAAAATAATAAGTTTTCCCCTTTCCAATCCTTTCTCTCCTTATCACCCATCCCATTCTGGCCTCCACAAGTAATTTTAAGGTCACCTGAAGGAAGCTTTCCTTCCTCTATGGAATAGTTCCTCTTACTGTTTCACAGATATTAGTGTTTCCTACTCAGACTAATTGCTTTTATTTTACTTTTCAAGGTCTACTTTTTCAAAGAGATGTATGTGGTTTGTGCTTTTATTCTATTCTTAAACTAGGAAACATAGCAAATAAGAAATTAATCCAAGCCTGGCATTCCTTCAGTTCTTTCACAGCTCCCAAACATACTGCTCACCTTCTGCTCACCATTTACTTTCTTCATATTTTACCATTGTTTGCATATCTTACTCCAAAAATATTTTAATGTAAATAAACTCTGAGTCTTTACAGCTTTCTCTGGTACTGCTCAGAGCTGAACTCTCATGTGTATCTGTTGATACCTCCTTCCCTGACAGCATGCAAGTGGCAATGCTGCAACCAAGTGCAAAGCATTGGACTCACTTTACAGGTATGGAAGATCACGTGTCTTGTTCATAATGATAATTGCAATCAAGGTTTGAAATTCCCTGGCTCAGCGTTTCTGGGGCTTTACACTTTCAGAGGTCATTACATTTCCTGCCAGGGAAGGACTTTCTAACATTATTACTGCAGACCTTTATAGATTTAGCACTGAAATGAGGCATGTTACTGCTCTAATGTTATGCTTTTCAAGTAGACTGTGTATGTGTTCTGCAGACAGCTCACTGCATCTTAGAAGCACTATAATTTCCTGCTACAGAAATCATCTAAAACTGTATCAAGAAAATCTCTTCTTTTAAAGGTTTCAAGTTTAGTATGGGGCTAAAATACCTGTTGAAACAGGACTGAGATGAGAAGATTTCAATTCTATATGAAATTTTTCAGAATGGATGTGTCAATGTTTGTGCTCCAGGTGACTTGTGTAATGAAAGTTAAACTTGTAGAGGTCTTGATTATTACTTACACATCTTCAGTGCACTGGCAGTGGAAATGGCACACATACACACAAAAAACCCCTACAAAACTCAACCCCCCCCAAATCATAAGTTTTCTCACCATCAAACAAGGGCAGCATCACTGGAGAAGTCTTTAAAGTGAGTGGTACATAACCTAGCTTTACTATTGACATATAAACATTAACATGGGAACTTCTTCTTAATTTTGGACTTTTATTTATCTATGGAACATTTTATCACCGGACACATTTTTCGTTTTCTGCAGAAATTTTTCTTCTTTCCACCTATGCAGGATTCTCTGAAAACAGATACTTTTATAGTAACTCTTATAGTAACTCTTATCGAGTTTTATAGTAACTCTTATCAAGAGTTCTATAGTAACTCTTAACTTATCATGATAACTCTTACTTTTCAAATAGATTCAGAGTTCATGGAAACCTTTGTGAAACAGTAAATATCAAGAGTCATTATGTAGCCTTTCACAAAGGCTCATATTCCACCTAACAAAAGAGTGACTGATAAACACATACCCTTAAAGGCCATTACAGAAAACTTCTCAGCTGAGTAGAAATTCTGTAAACATAAACCCGTTCTGAGGTCAATCAAGGCCTTTCTTGAGAAAGGTCCAGATCATCCAGAGCTAGATCATCTTTAAAAGTAAGTTTTTCCTCACATTGCACAATTACCATTTGAGTAGATTCCTGGGCTCAGGTGGTATGTGCCAAGCTACACACCTTAAATTCTTCTGTGAAAGACTGTGGTTTGCAGAATGCTGATGTAGGTACTGCAGTGCCTGTGAAAGAGACAAAGCCCACAGCCAGCTCTGCCTAACAGATCACTGTCAGCAAAGCGCCTGTGAGGTTGCTCACAAGCAGATTCATCTGCCCGTTCTGGGCCTCTGGCTCTCTTTAAAGCTTTTCAGGGGGCTGCTGGCTCAGGGCTGTCCGTGCAGGAGTATTCCAACCTCTGCTGCTGGCTGGCCCTCCATGACCCTGATGGGAATCAGATCAGTACTCGGCACAGTTGTGCAGGAAGACACAGACCGGGGTGCAATGTCTTCCTCTGCTTCTGAAATGTGTCTCTTCAGGACATGACTCACTTCATGCCCAGACACCAGAAGCATCCCAGTATCCCAACTAGCTGCTGCTTGGGTGGAAAAGGAAAGTGGGGAGCGCAGCTCTTGACTCCTTTCACTGAAGTGTTTGATATAGAAATTCAGTATTTAAATGAGGACTGCGTTTGACCAGCAGCAGTAAGTTGGCCAGCAATAAATTAGAGCTATGTCCTAGTCCTTGTTCTACTGGGTCTTTGCTTATCACAGTAGATACATTCCTCACATAAAATCTGTAAATAGTCAGTGGGACAGAAGTCCATGCTGGGATTCCTTTCTACTGAGGGCTTTGGCAAGAGTGGCTTACGTGATTGTTTCAGGAGAGGTCACCCAATCAGGTGGAGATGGCACAGTGATTTGGGTGAAACCTCACATCCAGAGGGGCATAGTATGCCAAACCAGGGACTGAGGGGTATTGAATTTCTCAGGCAAATATGCTGCGGTTTCTCAAATACATAATAGAGAACTAACATGCCTTTTTAGAAGGAACAGAGCAAAGAAAAGGCCCATGGATTTTCCCCAGGTAAAAGTAAGGAATTATTTTGTAATGATTTTTTTTTTTTTTTAAGTAATCAAGATTCATTTTCAAGTCTTCTCTACAGACCTGAGCATTGTTCCTTGACTGAAGTCATGATTCAATAGATAAGGGAAAGTTTGCATTGACCTAACTGGAATACAATGACTCTTGTGTGAGCTGTCATATTTCATGACACAATAAACAAAATATGACCACAGTTGAATACAAATTCATTAATCACAAAGGGATTAAAACCTTTTTTGTTAAAAGACACATCTGCTGTATCTCAGGCAAAGACTTTCTGCTGCCATGCAAATTAAATTCCAATCTAAACCCAAAATGACTTTGTTAGTCCTATTTGGATCTGGAACCATGGTAACCAGCAATAACTGGTGTTTGGCCAGTGCCAGCATGAGCAGAGTTTAACTCTTCCCTGTCTCAGATGTCATGGTCACAGGAAACACCAGGCAAATATAAATTCTCATATCTGTAAGTGTTCATTCATCATATGAATTTCTCTGAGCAATTTTCTTCCTGTGGCTATTTAGATTGTCCCATCTTTGACACATACTCCACATTATAGAGGGACAGGAATGATAATTTCAGTGGTGCATGAGACATACAGATATGAGCAAAGTGACCATCTAGTTCTATGCCTGAAAAAATGAAGCAATTAATTGATAAATGGTTCAAAAAACAACTGATGCTATCTAATAATGATGATGATGGAAACAGTGGGGTCAATTTCTTTCATGAATGAAACTCAGTCATAATTTTGGCTTATTAAATCACAGTGTGGTTCCATGCTCTTTTGGCTGTGAATTAATTGAATCTGACCTACAAGGATGTTTGTTACAGCTTGACTTCTCAGAATTATAGCCAGTCTTGTTGTTTTCCTAGTTAAAACCCCAATTAATGTTAAATTCCCTCAAACTACTCAGACAAATGTTGTTATTCCAGAATTTATTGCCATCAGACAAATTAGATTTTCGTTTTTTATAATTTTAAGTATTTTTCAGAATTACATAATATACAAACAATTGGTAATGACTTTGAGAATAATTATCATATTCTTATTGTAAATACTTGAATTATTCATATAAGAATAAATTTTATCTCTTGAACCCTTCTACCTATTCTCTGACACCACAAATTTTCCCATAAGAAATGCAATACATTTTAATTTTTATTTTTCATAGGCTTTGTAAGACTTTTAAATGTATTCCCTTGGCAAAATATTTTTCTCTTCGATATTGCTTAAAACTTGCATTGGTCTCTTAAAAAACCCCTCAGCAGATGCCATAGGATGAACTTAAACCACACAAAAATGTGTTGGAAATTGTAGCTACTGCAACTGTGAAAAAAAGGAACGTGTACATTGGATAAAACGAAAACCAAGAGAAAGTGATTTTCCATTGAATATATATTACATATAATATGTAATAGCTTAATTATATTATTTGCATTGTGAAACCAGGAAAAGCATGAAACAATCCATTTTCATTTTATCTGAACCATTCCAATCCATTTTTGGTGCAGCACACACTTTACACTTTTAGATATTATTCACTTTATTTCTCCCTTCTCCAGTCAAGCAAACATCAGAGAAGCAAATGTGAAAACAAGAAGTCTTTAAGTAAATATGCTCTTCAGAAAAAAAAAAAAAAAAAAAAAAAAAAAAAAAAAAAAAGAAAAAAAAAAAAAAAGAGAAAAAAAAAAAAAAAAAAAGAAAACAACCATCCTCTGAAAATGTTCAAATAAAGTATTTTAACAGGTCTCTATTTTTTTCCCCTGAATAATATTAGTCTTCCCAAAATGCCAGCTTTTGGTAAATTGTCTCCTCATCAAAATATATTTAGTTAGCCTTGCTGTAAATAGAAAACACTGTAAAAACCCATAAAATATGCGAGCTTGGTAATGTGGGGCAAATCTGAATAAAACATCCTTTCAGTAACCAAGGGAGCTGAGGTGATGGAGAAAACAGGAGAGAGGCAAAGAACATCCCCGGGTTTTCCCTTCCCCAGGCGCCCTCCCGGCCGGAGCGCGGGATCCCCTCTGTGCGGCCTCTAGCGCCATCTAGCCCCGCGCCCGGGTACTGCACCGCGGCGGCGCCGCTCGCCCCCGCCGCGCCCTGGGCAGCCGAGACCCGGACTGCGGCTCTCAGCTCACCCAAATACAGGCGGCAGGGCTGCCAGACTGTGCGCTCCAGGATGTTATAATGCCAGCAGCTCTGGGGTAAACCAAGGTAGGGTTTCCTAAGCACGCGGTGCTTGTGGAGTGCACCACTGGGAGCCTGGCGCTGCTGACTTTCTGCAGTGATCTCTAACACCAAAACCCCTTAGTGGTGATCAAAGCGAGTGGGTTGGTTATCATCGTTATCACCAACTGCAGAGTTTTGTCGCTGTTCATCCTGTAGCATTTGCCAAAGATGCATAAAAGCGAATAAGGTCTATCAGATAGAAACCCAAGAGCAGGAGCAAACTGATACGTTCAGTTTTTTCCCTATAAGACCTTCCAACGACAAAACTCTGCAGTTGGTGATAACGATTATTCTGAACAGAAAACAAAAATATCAAAACAAAAAACAAGCAAACAAAAAACAAGCAGAAAAAAGAAACCCAAACAAAAACAAACCAAACAAGCACCACCATTCCCCCCCCCAGACCCTAAGAGAACATCCCAAAAGTGACAAAAAGTGAAACATTCTACTTGAACCAGGCCTGATTTGATTAAATTTTCATTGGGAAAAGCTATTTTGGTTCCCAGGTGAATTTCCTCCATTTATGTCTTGCAAAAAATGGTCTAGAATGGAGCTTGATGAAGTCACATCCCTCAGTGCAAGAACTATTATGTCCATGTTACCTCTGAGAAGTCATTGTTCAAATTACACTAGACAACCTTCATTCCAATGCATTGCTGTGATTGGGGTTTTTGTTTGTTTGTTTTTGTCTGATTGCTTGGTTGGTTTTTTTTTTTTAATTTAAGGTTTTTTAAAGAAATATTTCTCTTACTTCTGAACAGAACCTTGTTTTATATAACGTGATCCCATTATTTCTTATCTATCTACCCTGAACATATGGAAGTAGCTCTCTCCAGGGATATCTTTATACCTAGCAAAGTTGCTACTGTGTCACTTCTTCAATCTTCTTTTCCTTAGGCTACAAGTCCCTATTCCTTCGATCTTTGCTCGTAGGTTTTCAGACCCCTGATCACTCCTGACGTGCTCTTGTCACCTGGGGCTTAGGGCACTCACGGAGAGCATGAGCCTTTGTTTTGCCAAAATCAGATAGAATGAAAGCAAAACCTTTACCTGACAGCATTGCAAAGCAGTACCTCTGACCTAGGTTTTATAGGTAGTCTCATTAGTGAATGACTTTGAAAGTACACAGTGATGTTGGCCTAGTTTGAGCGTAGATGTTCAAATCTTTTAGGAGTTCTATTTTGCATCATTCTGTGTTCTCATAGGAAGCCATGAAATATGCATAATATTTTGATGTCTCTTACTTGCCTTCTCTTTAGCAATGCTTGCAGGCTACCAAAAAAATTCTCAGTCTGGGATTGTTTAAAAAACAAACACAATTAACTCAGGATTTTTAATGCATCCTGTTTGTAAATAAAAGAAACAAGAAATCCATTTCTCCAGAAGATCTATGGTCTCCATATCACCTTAAATAATTAACAGCTCTTACCATGCCAGAAGTTATTGGGAGACATTTCCTGGAGATGGCCTCTTGCCCTCAACAAACACATTGACTAATTTTGACAAATATCATTGGTCTCAGAAAAAATGTTTATTCCTGGTAGCACATTTAATGATCTGCAGAGCATGTCCCCTTCTAATACTTAGCAGTTACGAAGAATGCATCCTACGCCCTGCAATTAAAACAGTCTGAAAAATAATTAGTTACAGGGAAAAAATGTCAGACACGAATAAGGGTTCCTAAGATCACAGCCATTTCAGTAATAATTATTGAACAAACTAGAGAACAAATCAGAAAGCTGTTGAAAGACATAATTTTAATGCTAACATTATTTTTAGGGAGAGTTTATACAAAATATTCAAAATTAGTGGATTTCATAACAACAAAATATGCTGTTTGGATATTTATCACAATTTTAAAAACCCCAACCAAACAAATATTGCTAAATTAGGGTTACATACCTTTTCCAAAGTATCTCAGAATATTGAGAAAATCAGTAGGTTAACATGAATCTCATTAACATAGTTTAAATTCACAGGCTGTTTCAGCAACAACATTCCTATGTTCCTCCTAGGAGAAATTAAAGAGGAAGTATTTAATAGAAAATAAACATCAATGGAACAATAATGTATTTTATTAGAAGAGAAACAATGTTACCAGATCCTGTGACAGATTCTGTACACAAATTCAAGCCCTGAACCAAGCTCATGCCAAAGGCAGAGTCTATTCAGTGCCTCTGCAAAAGGGTGCCTGCTGCCCAAAGTGCTGGTCTCATCCCTTCTTTGCCCATCACTGGCCATGAGCAGTACCCAAAACCATGTTAACCTGTTAACAGGGACAGCTGTTTAGCTGCACTTCTATCAGTTTTCTTTTTCCTGAGTCTTCTGTAGGTAATGTCGAACCCTGTCTGACACTATAGTCCACAGCTATTTTCAGTAAGCTTTTGGGAAATTCTGCATGAAGGTGCATTTACAATGGAAATCAACCTTGTATCAAGTCTATCTTTCATTACAGACAGCTTCCTTTAACATTGGAGTCTTGGTTTGATGTAACAGGTTTTTCTGTGTCTTTTCAGTGGCCGATGTTTAAAATGGCGTTGGACTTGTCTACCACACCAGCTTTTGGCTTCTTGTTCACAGATGATCATTGTTATTATAATTCTATTTTACTTTGACTAAGAGGGATTTCCCATTTTCAGAAGTGTTTCATCTAATGGAAGGCAAGCAGCAGATGTTTCACACACATCCTCATTAGTCTCTCTGAAAGATTACTGTGTGGGTAGAGACATTCCCTGTTTTCAAAGTAATCGTCATATAGCAACACAATATTCCAGGTTTTATATAATTTCCTTAGATAAGACTCAAGAAGAGAAACAGTGAGGTCTACAGGAATACTTTTGACCTTGGGTATGTCACTTTTACCTCCTTTTTACACACTGTTTCCCTCCTAGTTTATGGCACAAATTTTTTGACACAGAGATTATCTTTCACATATGGTTTTATAACAGGTGCCTTTGTGCAGTCAGGGCTTCTGTGCTGAGTGTAATAAAAATAAACAACAGTAACAAGAAATGAAATACAGTAGACCTTTATTCTGCTGTGGTAATAATGTGAACAAAAAGGAGTCTAAGGGTGTCATCCAGGAGTATGTGAGCATCAAGCTATGACTCATGAGTGGAGAGATTAAATTCAAGGCATGGAGTCAGAGAAGTTACCACTGTAGTCACCACGTATAGATATGTAGGCTTTGACTTTATCTACTTCTTTTCATCATAGAAAACTAAAGCAGAAGTGAAATGGGGAAATATCTGATGGCAATAATAGCATGGAACAAATTAACTATTCACAATTAGGAAATTTTCTGGCCTGTTTGAGCAGTTCATGCCAGTATGAGATCCAGACTCCAAGTCACTTTCAAATAACTCTCAGTTTGAAGACCAAAGAAAGAACAGTGAAGATTTGCACTGTGAAATATATTGTTACGTTGCACCAGTAAGTACAACTTTGTGTTTCTGTTTCCTTAGTGGGCAACCTGTGTAAAAAAGGTTAAATTAGAACCATAAATTACTTATTTTCAAATTAACCATTCAAAATGTTCTACAAATTGAGCTGTAAAATTTTCCTGTTCTGAGTGTGGATACTAGGTTGAACACTTCAGTACTCATGAAAAGAGTAGTTGAGAGGATCATAACCGACCAAATAAAATACATTTTCTCCCACTACTACTTTAGTTCCAATTATGAACTTGACTGTATAATCACAGACATACTGAGATGGTGGCTGTAAAGGCTGGCCTGGTGCAACCATACCTGCACAATCACACTTAGTGCAGCAGCACTCCACATTTGACATTTTTAAGTGCTGGTTTTGCTGCCTTTGCTACTGACAAATAGCACAAAAGCTGTCTGTTGGTCTTTAAAAAAATATTCCTTTTCCATCAGAACTCTTTCCTGTGACTCTTGGGGTTAGTGTAGAGTAGTTCTAATAAATATCAGACTGATTCTGAGTTGTAATACATGTATAATGTGGTTTTCCAGTAATATTTTCAGTATGTCAGGAAACCAGGATATTCATTCTGATTTATTCTAGTTTACTTTCTTCTAGAAAGAAAGCTGAATACATTTAAGCTGCAGAATCAAAAGCATAAAAAATATAATATTTTGCAGAAATTTCCTCCATAAACTTGCATGTAAAAAGGAACCAAATACCCTTATCTGTGGTAGGTGAAGGGAGATAAGTAGCTCACACCAGCTTGGTGGGCGGGCTGCTGAAATGGGTAGAATGCGTTCACAAGAGGAACTGGGCAGGCACACAACCACCTTACTGGCTGTGTGGGCTGTTAGTGCCTCTGCATTTATCATTTACTAGATAAACTTGCATAGAAAGAGAAAAGGATGGAAAAATATTAAGATGCCCACGTTTAGTTACATATTCTTTCTAAACAGCACTTTATGACCTGTCAATGTTATTTTTAACAGGTATGTTTATGGCCAATAATGAGTATGTGGATATTCTTTCTGCACTTTTTTTTTACTAACACTGCTACATGGCTGGCCAAATATATTTTCTAGGGAGTAGTGCAGATGGAGTGAAAAATGTATATTAAAACAATCCAAAATTTTATAATGAAAAAGAAAATCACTATGAAGTAGTATGAAAAAGTTAAAATTTCTCAAGAGATAATGTTGATCTCAGTGTAAATTTTAATGAAAATCTTCCAGCCAAATGAATATCCAGGTCTAGCACTCATGATTTTAATTCTGCCCATTATACATTTAGAAGTATCAGATCTCTGATGTCTGACACCCTGAGATGGGATTTCATTTGGTCATTTTCTGTCCTTCTCCACCAAAGAGCCACACAATTACCTCTCACCCTGGTCCAAACACAACCAGCTGGCCATGTCTTGTGTGACAGACTTTTCTTCCCTTGGGAAGGCTTTCACATACTGGAGGAGAACTGCCAGGGGTTTTATCTTGTAACAGAGAAGCTTCAAGCAAGTTGAGTGGAAAGGTTAGTGCTAGGGCATTGTGTTAAATCCAAGAAATTTTATTTTTGGTCAAAATATCTAAGGATAACATTGTTTCTGGTCTGACCTCCTTGTTCTTCTTAGCCTGTGAGTCTTTAGCACAGAAATTTGGGATGAATTATTCTCCTGTATATAATTTATATATATATATATATATTTTTTTTTTTTTTGCAACAGCTGAAGTTTACTGGAAGGCTATTTTAAGGAGCATAAGAGCATAATGTTAAGTCTGCATAATATAAATTGTTTGATCCTACCCAGTGCATTGAAACTGTCTGCTACTCCTTTCTCAGCCAGGCAAAGTCTATTCACTTGTGCATTTTCAGCAGTAATGTGTTTTGAAGGGAAGCTGCTATTGTTTGATGCCTTACATCATAGCAGACCTTAACTATTTTCTATATATTCCACACTGGACATTTCCAGGTATTAGTTTCAATGGTGGTTCACCTAAACTTTTTCAGCAACATCTAAAAATTATCTTTAGATAAAACTTACAAATTAATAAGTCTCAAAAGTTCAAAGTGATCAAGGCTGATGAAAAATATTTCTTAGAGAACTGCATTAATGTAAAATAAATTTTAAAACCCCCTTCCACTAAAACAAAACAAAACAAAAAATACCCCACCAATCATTCACCCAGTTTTAGTTTTTAACACAATTAAGAAATAACTGTGAGGAGAAAAATAGACTAGGAATTAACATGCAGATAAGTTATGGAGTTTCTGCATTGTCTGATTGTATCCACAGTCATTACAATGAGAAGTAACCCTCTAAATTAAAATAGTCTAAGCCAGTGTGGACAGTCTCATATTTTCTGTACTCAGATAACAATGTACAATAAAATAACTTATGTAAGAATGAATTCTGAGCATGTTAAATCTTCCTGATTGACAAGATCGATAGCCAAAGATGTCTAATAACAGGAGACATTCAGGCTTATCCTTGGACTTTCCAAAGCTTAAAAGACAGACAACAGTTACAGACAGAAACCCTTTATCACCTACCAAATAATTGTTCTTTGCTTTCTTACAATAGTGTCAAGGACTTTGACCACAAACACTTAAATTTTGTAGGAAATCAAACCCTGCTCTCCTAAAAAATTTGAAGTGGAGAATTTTAAACTACTACTTCATAATTTTCATGATTTCGCGTTTCAGAGTAGGATTAAAGGTGACAAAATTCATGTAGAATTTAAGAAAAATTGGGAAAATGATTGTAATCCAAATGAGAAGGCTGGTGTCTTCCACTGCTACATCTCAAAGCAGCTCATCAGCTCCAAGGGACTATAATGTAATGATAAACAAACTGAAGCTCTTCAGCATGCTCACTCCCTAGGAAAAGAAAGGAGCTTGTTTTCTCTCCTAACATATCAAATATTTAATCAGCCACTGCAACATGAGGCACTGTGGATTATATTGTCCCTCACAGTCTGTTGCTCTGCAGAGGGGCCATGGCTCTGCGTGAGGGCAGGGACTCAGAGCAAGCATCTGTGTTCCATCCCATCCTCTCACTCCCCTTTCCTCTGGACTGAAATCACAGACTCATTTTAGGTAACACCAAAGCTCATGATGATGCAGTTGAGCCAATATCTTATTCTTTGTTTTAATGTTCTGGAAAAAAATTAAATGAACCTTTTGATTTTTCTGAGGGAGAATACCTCATTGATATAATGGTGGTAGAGTATACAATAAGCATATTTAGAGGTTCTCCACTCATAGCAGCATTTCAGATAACCAATACTTGAACATCTTTGGATAAAAAAATATGTGGTAAAATAGAATATTTATATAATGAAATGTCATTCATCATTCAGTGTTACAGATGATGTTAGACAAAACACCAAGTACAGAAATCTGTGTACTGAAACCAACATTCATCTTCAAAAAAATCAATGTGCTAAGTAATAATAGCTAACCTGAAAGAAAATATATTTACAGAAGCTCAGTTATGCATGAAGAAAATGGATGTGAGTAAAGAACAAATGCTCAACAAGAAATAATACAGCAATTTCTTATCTGCTTAAGATTTATCTACAGAAAATTTTAACACTTTTTTTCCAAATCATATAAGTTATGCAAAATTCACACAAGATGTGTTTTACATCCCAGAGGATCTTCATTTTAGAAGCTCAAAAGTTCACTTTTCCATTAAAAGAAGACTATAAGGATCCCATGAGGCTATAAACAAAAAGAAACCTTCATATTAAGTAGTACACCAAAAAAAAAAAAAAAAAAAAAAAAGAAAAAAAAAAAAAGAAAAAAAAAGAAAAAAAAAAGAAAAAGAAATGGTTAAAGCAGGCACATAGTCCATCTGCTGGGGTAGGCTAATTTAAATAAGACCTTGTCCAACAGTATTCTGTTATTCAGTATTCAGATTTTAACAGGGAATAAAAAAAATGAGGCAAACCCTTCACACTTTTAACTGTGAAAAATGCCTCTTTCATATTTGTATCTAAAATGGAATAGAATGTGGTAGAATATTTTAATTAATGTGAGTTAGGGTATTTACACCAACAAACTTAGAAGAATTCCATTGCTCAAGGCAGTGCTCTGAACTAATGCTTGTGTGCAAAGGAAGACTGAATGCCTTGTAGTATTCACAGTTATCGAAATCCTAGCAAACTGAACAGAAAAACAACTCTTCACTCATTAAAAAGTCCAGAAGTAGATAACCCACTACTGCGGGTGAAGCTGGGTTCAAGGAAACACCCATAATTAAAGTGATTACAATACCAAAGCACTGTGCTAGAAGAGTTACCCAAGAGCCCCCTTGTATTGTTTTGCAGTATACATAAATGAACTCCTACTATAAGGACCTGACATTTATCACTGTTTTTCCATGGGGGAGACTGCATCATACATCAGACATGTCATACTTGTAGAGACCTTAACTCACTGCACAGGAACACCTAGAAAGAACTTGAATTCATGCAGGTCTATATCTACCAGACTTGAAACAATACGCTTAATATATATGCTTGACTTCATGGTTCAACTGTTAAAATTCTGGGGAAACAGAATATTTTTACCAAAACATGGACCAGTGCAAAATCCTCAACATAATAATTATTCTGTCAATATCTCAGACATTCACAGTAGTGAAAATACAACCAAAAACTCCAAATTGTGTTTGAGCCAAAACCAGTATGAGGCATTATACCACAGTGATATTTTGTAGTATCTGGCATCTGTTTAGAGCTCAGTGCAGCATGTATAAATGCCTAGTGGACTATTGAGACTCTCTGCTGTAAAACATCTTACCTCAAAAAACACACAGCAGCCTCGTTATAGAGGAGCTTTGAGATGAATTATAGCTGAATCTAATAAGAGATATAAGCCATTATTATAATGTCTTTCCAATTTGTTTACTGAATAACTGAATATCTGCTTCTGGATTATGAGCCATGAGCTATGGATCTCAAGGGCTGTTGCTATTATTAAAATGGTTTATAAAATGGGATACTTTTTTTGCCATCTTAAATTATTTACATCTAACAAACTCAGGAAGAAGTTATTTCCCACATAGAACAAACCTTCAAATTCACTGAAATGTATAGACAATGCTTTTCTGACAAAAAGTTTGCCTCCCACAGTTATATGAATAACAACTCCACTCCTAATTTTTTTTAACTACAAATCCACTCAAGATTGCTTCTCATTGTCTTCTAATGTCATTCAGATTACAGAAAGTTAGAGCATAAAAAATATTTTCTTCAGCCCACAGGACATTTTCAAAAGCAAGATGTTCTTTTTTACTTCATTCAAATCATTGTGTTGTTCCTTCCTTAGAACAATGCATAACTCACTTAAATAAAGGGTTTTTTTCTGTTGATATCCAAGATACGAGCTGCTTTCTAGCTTCATTTTATGACAAATTATCTTTTCATCCCCAGCATGGGTTTCAGTGTCTCTCCACATATGTGACCATAACTTCTCTATGCAAAATCAGAAACAAATTTGGACACACAGCATTGGTATCTAAATGAGGTCCACTGAGAATTACCAGATCTTAAGAGAAATCAACAATCAAGAATCTTCAGAAATGAAGCCTAAGCACCATGTCAGTGATGATTCTCTCTATGAAAAATAACACTATTTGTAACACTTGCTGTAAGCAAGCTTGAAATTGGAGACAGTCTTGAAAGAATAAATCCACTGTGCCGTATATAGAAGTACTTCATTCTAGGAAATGGACTTTAATTGGAACATCACTGGTGTCAAATTTCTAATAAAATGTTTAAAGACAAATGGAGATAGCAGAACCTTGGGAGCTCTGCTAGTGTAGAAACAGCTGTTAATTGCTGGGGATTTACATTTTTACATTAGCACAAATCTGAGGCACAGAACTGATAAAGAGACACAAAGGTTTTGTATTCATCTAAGCTCTTTTCAGATTGTCAATAAATGGTGTGTTCAGCTGCTGAGCAGCACCCAGAGGCTCACAGAGCCTTCAACATCACCTCCTCTGCTGATGCAGCCTGTGGGGATTAACTCCAGTTATGCTACCAGTCAAGTTCTATTACTACCTGCACAGATTACCATGGACTGGCTCCATCTGCATTTAGAATAACCCCAGTTGTACCCAGACTTTCCTAAGGAGGCTGGAAGACAGAGAAGAATTGTCATCTTGATAGCTTCACTGCCTGCTTCCTTGCATCTTTCCCACCACCACTGGAGCATGACATAACTATCCTCTGAAGCATAATATTCTGCTGAGCCCCGCATGGATTTTCAATAAGAAATCTGACAACAGATTATTGCAGGTTTTCAGTGAGCGACTCAAAATTCTCTCTGGGGCCTCCAATGACCAGGCCATTGAAAAGCTGGTAAATTGAAAGCTACAGATACTAAGACATGGAAAAACTTGGGGAAAATGGCTCCAAATTACTTTTGTCTCTCCTGAAGCTGCCAGGTAGAGTTGACCTATGAAAGAAATATGTAAAATTCAGCTAACAATCTGGACAAAAATGCTACAATCTAACCCCTAAGGAATTACCCCTTAAAATATATATACATATCATAAAAAGCCAAAACACCCCCAGAAATACCAAACATATGTTGTTCTTGAGTACTCAAAATCAAAAAGTGATCTTCAGAATGATGTATTTGCATAAATTGCATAGTTTAAAGCTTGTATAGTTCAAAATGATTCTATGTGCTTTCAAAGTTATTAAACAAAATCATGGACTCAGAAACAGTCGTATGGGAGGTGTGGAGTGGAAAGAATCTGATGACAGAAAGAGGCAGACATGACATGCACAAACGCAATCTGTTGTCCACAGTCTTGTACCTCAATTGCAGGAATGGCTGTGAAAAAAGCCAGAGGGAAGCAGTAATATATATATGTGGATATATATCTGTGCAAATATATTTCAACAGATAATCATTGAATCATAGAATATCCTGAGCTGGAAGGAGCCCATAGGAATCATTAAAGTCCAGCTCCTGGCCCTGCACAGCACCATCCCCAAGAGTCACACCCGTGTGCCCGAGAGCATTGTCCAAATGCTTCTTGAACTCTCTCAGACTTAGTGCCTTGACCAGTTCCCTGGGGATCCTGTTCCAGTGCTCAGCCACATTCTGGGTGAAGAATCTTTGTCTAATATCCAACCTAAACCTCCTCTGAAAAGCTTTAATGCTATTCCCTTGAGTCCTGCCACTGGTCATCAGAGTGACGAGATTGGCATCAGCTCCTCCACCTTGTGAGGAAACTATAGATCGTCATGAGGTCTTCCCTCATTCTTGTCTTCTCCAGGCTGAAGAAGTCAGGAAACCTCATCTGCTCCTTATGTGGCTTCACCATTTTCATGGTCCTTCTTTTTATCCTCCTAAGAACTTTATGTTCTTACTTTGTAGCACCCAAGACTGTACACCGTAGGTGCATAAGTACATAAAGGTTTCTCATTTCTGGGCAATGTTGGAGAAGGGAATACAGGTGACCTCACCCCTGATAAGTAACAGTTGTGTTAATTACCCAACACAGCCTTGCCTCTGATGAGTAACAGCTATATCCAATAAGGATGAGTGAGATAAAAGAGGGGGTTAGCGGGTAAGGGGGAGGATCATCATGGAGGAGGAATCTTGAGAAGTATGAAGGAGGGACTCAGGAAGCAGGTTCCTGGGGAGAGAGAATTCCTGCTGTGAGGTCAATCTGGCTCTGCAGTCAGAGACTGTTGTTGGAACCTGCAGTCACAGTCTAGCCAGGTAAAAGCCTGCAGTCAGAGTCTGCAAACTGATCTCTGCAGTCAGAGTTTAGCAGGAAATAACCAGCAGTCAGAGTTTGCAAGGGAGACCTACAGGAGGAGCTTGCTGCAGCCAGGGTCAGTGAATAGTTGGAGTTAAGATGACCAGGAATAAGAAGAGGAATAAACCAGGACCCTTTTTATGCTGTGTTTAACAAGTCTGTGCCTTGGCTCATTTTTACCCTCCAATAAGAGGGCTGCTGCAAAAGGGTAGGATACTAGGGCACTGGGGTAATAGTGTCAAGGGAAGTGAGCTCCATGCTAATGGTCAAACCAGCACAGTTCATAGACATACGGTGATGAACTCAGAGAGGAGGATGTGGATGCTATTCCTGAGCACTTCTGTCTTTGTCAGATGAAACTCTGCAGAATACAGCTTCACACCAGAGGCAGGCTCTCTTCACTAGCTTGTGTACCAGTCACCTCTCTTGCCCATTTTACCCTGCTCCAGCAATCCCCAGGCTCCAGCTGTCACTTTTGCTAGGGAAATGCAGTGGGTGTCTGTGAGGTATTAAAACAGAGTCTAAGAAACAGACTTACAGTGCTTTCACTGGTCTTAGGTTGGCTCTATTTAGCAGGGGATGCTTAGAAATGCTGAGGACTTGAATGGACAAGGTTTTGACCAACTGGAGTCTGTCTGTCGCTGTTTGGGGTTGGGTTGAAAGCAGTGGTTGAAGTCTTGGACTATGTCTCAGCAGTACCACAGGAAGGCTTAGCCTTCATATCACTCACCACCCTACACCTCCTTACCTGTTAAGGACAGTAATAACACCAGATGTCTAAGCACTGGATTTGTACCTGCTGTAAAAAAAACAATTAACAGGGCAAACAAAACCCCTGAACAATTACAATTCATATGGACACTGAAAGTAATTGTTTTACACAAAATTCAGGATGTTTACATTTGCAGAGAAGAAAGCTGAAGTGTTGCTAGAGGAGGAATGACTCTGTAACCCACAATTTTCTTTTACCAGAACTTCATGAGAAGAATAGTTTTATATAAGGTAGATACATTGGGGTTGGAGGTTTTCTCATCTGCTGCAGTGATTTTTCACTTTTGTTGGCTGAATAAAATCATCTGTACTGCATAGCAAAGCATTCACTTTGTATTCAAACACCTGTAAGGGACTAATAGTTGTAAAGCATCTTCAGTTCATCTTGAAGAGAACTATACTACCAAGCTGCTTAATAATGTCCAGATACCCCACTCTGTTCTAAAAACAATCAAACATTTTTAACAAGTTCCGCTAATTCAGAATGAAATAATTAAAATTTAGACATTAAAGTGCAAAAATCACTTCTGAGATGAAGTTCATTTTATTAAGCTATTTTAAATACTAAAGTTTATTACAACATAGGGTTTGTGCTCCTTTCATTGAATTTCTGGCACTAAAACCTTGGTAATTTGAGTATCTAAATGATCTGGAAGGGAATAAGTGGAGATATATAAATTTTTAAATGAAAGCAATCAGTTATATTGCACATCTATGGGCTGGGTTGTGGCATTACCTCAGGCCTACCATAAAGAGAAGCATTTAGAGATTCTGCCCCAGATTAGGTCAGGACTAAACTGGGGTTCATTAAGTTGTACTTCCATTTCTGACAGTGCTTGTTGCAGGGGCACAGGGGCAGCTTTAGCCTTGATGTGCAATTCCTGAGTTATTCCTGCCTGATATCTGCGCCCACTGGAATCCTTTCCCACCACCTGCCCCAGGTAAGTGGTTGGCTGCCTTTGCTCCAGGAACATAACTCTTGATATAGATGGCCTAACCAGGGTATCAAAATCTTTACAGTTTGTCACAAGAATCAACAAGGGTAGAGGAGTTATTTTAATCCTTAGAATCATTAAAAATAAATTGGAATCACTTTCGAATCACATGTAAACACAGACTATGTCCTCGTTATCATGCATTATCTGCAATGTCAATACCTGAGTAAAACTGTAAGGACATATTTTCATGCATCCTTTTATTAAGTAAATGATAAAGAGCTTTCTTGCTCTGAGGATTCTTCAC
This sequence comes from Acrocephalus scirpaceus scirpaceus, assembly GCA_910950805.1. NCBI lineage: Eukaryota > Metazoa > Chordata > Aves > Passeriformes > Sylviidae > Acrocephalus > Acrocephalus scirpaceus. The sequence goes on from OU383778.1 coordinate 31,931,085, forward strand.
TGAATATATTATTAGGTATTACATAAATACTGAGATTAACCCCTCTGTACTTTGTTTATCCAGTATTAAAGCCTACTGCATTGACAGATATGGTGATTGTGCTGTAATGAACTGGAAAGATAAAAGCGAATTCAACTGTATTTGCTATGCAAGAGCAGTCAATAATCAAGTTAATAACATTTTTAACCTTTTTAGGTGTGAACTAAAAGTAGCTAGAGCAGGAAGATCTTTCTTTTCTATGCAGCTCACCATTTGATAATAAAAGATTTACAGATTTAGTGGTTACTGAGAAGTAATCTAAGTATCAAAATCTGGCATTCTAAAAGAGCTCAATCTTTTAAGAGAGCTTTTCTGCATTAAGGACAGCAAGATTTGGTTCTGTGCTTTTAAATGAACAAACTAATAAATAGTTTTGAAGACATAAAGTCAAAAAATAGTAAATAAAGTTCTTTGATGGATTAACTGTAAAAAAGATTCAACTAATCACTGCTTATGAAGGGGTGACCTTCAACATAAATAGAGCTACTTTGTCAAACCAAAGTTGATTTGATGGAAACAGAACTAACAGGGAATAAAATCACAAATTGTCTGCAGTCAAAATGCTTTGTGCAAGGTTATAAAAACATTCAGTACATCTATCAGTGGTAGGGCACTCACATATTTTAGGTCCATGATTGTGAAAAGTGTGATATAATAGACTCATAAAGGCTGAGACCTGAAGGACCTTTAGATCATTTATCTGACCAACATCATAAGACTTCACATGTCCCCTATGCATCAGCACACAGAGCCCAATAGTTCTTCTGGGCTAGACCATGGCTTGATATAAGCTCTAGGAAGTGCATATTCTTGCATGTTCTGTGGAATAAGGTTATAGATGCAGAAAATGATCAAGCCATCTTCATTCCCACATGGTCTGTAGGCCACTGCAAGGCAGTGGTTTGACTCTTCCCTGTACTGAGGAGGCAGGATGTGAAGGCTATCTACCCTCCCCTCTACACAAGAGTCCAGCTAGCTTTACTGCTAAACAAGATCTTGGGATATGTGGTGGTTAGTCCTAAAGGGTGGAGAGAGCCCCTTACAGCCTCAGCCATAGACCTTATCCATGAGAATGAAAAATTATTGGCCTGGCCTCATCATGTGTCTTCAGATTTTTCCTGTCTTTCTCTGTTCTGTGACAGGAATTAAACCTTCAGTCCTTGCCCTGGGGGAGAGGGATAAGTGAAATTCTGTTGATCTGTGATGAAGAGAAGCTTTGGGAGGACTCCAGGTTTAACAGGCCTGTATTAACTGCCTGGCACATTGAGAAAAAAGTGAAAGGGATGGTGCAATGAAAATACAAAGAAGTCCATGGGCAATCAGAAATTACTACAGGGCCTGGGACAATTTAAAGAAGGATCAGGAGCACAAGTAGTGATTTCCTGGATTATTCTGGTAACAATGAATAATATTGATAGGAATAGGCAGATCCATCAGGTCAATGCATGGCTCTGAGGTTGGTGCCAGCCAAAAAATTTGATTTGTCAGCCAAGGGACGATCTACTCAATACCTGGTCTATTGACACCTGACAGGATGCACCTAACACAGAGGGGCAAAAGATTTCTAGCACAGGAGATAGTAGGACTCGCTGTACTGCTTGTCAACAGAGAGGATCTCATGAGCAGACATTAGTGGTCATCTTGGCCATAACGACCACGGAGTGATCGAGTTTAAAATCTGTTGACAAGAGGAAAAGTGCCAGCAAAACCTCAGCTCTGGACATGAGGAGAGCTGACTTCAGGTTGCTCAGAGAATTAGTAAAGAAGGATCATTGGGAAAAATGTTTTTGCAGGCGCTGGGGTCCATCAATCATATGAAGTTCAACAGTGAAATGTGCCAGATTCTGCACCTGGGGTGAGGCAACCCTGCATGTACTGACAGACTGGGGAACGAGATGCTGGAAAGCAATGCCATGGTAACAGACCTGGGGGTCCTGGTCAGCACAAAGTTGAATGTGAGTCAGCAGTGTCCTGCCAGCCCAGGAGTTGGATGTAATTATCCTGTGGGTCTCTTCCAACACAGCATGTTCCGTGATTCTGCAAATACCAGAGCTGCTTCTGAGCACAGATCACTCACTACCTTACAGCTAACCACTAATACAGCCAAACCCTACGCCTGCCCTTCCTTATAAAGGCTGTTGGACAGTCTTTATCAGGAAGACTGCTTGGAGTCTGCAGTCTTCATTTCAGCCATCAGACAGCCTGCTTGCACAGTGGTTCTATTCTAGCTGCCTTTTTTTCGCCTGGGTGATTCCTTTTGATTTATTGTTTTTTATTGGCAAATGCCTGAATGGCCTAGCACACTACTTAAGGGGAAAGTGCTTGTTATTAGCAATTTAACTGTAAAGCTGATGAAGCATAAAGAACACAAAACCAACTGAGAAAAAAAAAAAAAAAGAGATAGCTGAAAAGGAAACACAATATATAGGCCACACCTCCTGTATATTCTAAGTTGCAAATTAATTAATCTATTAATTAAGTTAAGACTAAATTTCTTCCTTTCCTTTCTTCAAAAGAAAGAAGAATGGGAGATATTTATAAAAGCCTAAGTTCACTTAAATTTTGACATTGTTGAGGTTTGGATCAAACCTGAAGATTTAGTGAGTTAGGAATGTAAAAATGATGAGCAGGAGGAATCTGATTGCAATAGCCAGACTAGAGGATACAGTTCCCTATGGTGACCAAATCAGCAGAGAAAATAAAATGTTTCTTAGTTGAGACTTAAGTAACGAAGACCACCTCAAATGACAATATAAAGAGGTTCCTTTACATTATCACAAAAAGGAGGAAAACATTAGGAAATCGTGTTTGGAATGGGTAATAAATGTCTTACTGGATACCATAGCATGTTCATCTAAGTGTTCAAGCAGTCTAATGATAAAGTGGATTATTAAACATTTAGATTCAAAATAGAAAATAAACACTGTTACATCTGCTGGAAAGTAAAGAGGAACTACTCATGCCCAGAGCTCAGCTGGGATGGTGGAGTTTGTATAATTTTTGTATCTTTGAATGTAACAAGAGGCATGATCCTGGAGTGGGAAAAAGGCAACCAACACTGTGACACCCAAAAACCTACAACCTGTACCCATTATATTGTGCAAAGTACCAGTTATTTTTGCTCCACAAATTACAGTAATTATTAGAGGTGACAAGATATGGGAAAAGACAAAGAAAGTTTAATAGTTTTGACCAGAGATAAGAAAGAAATAGAAAAAGTGATTATGAAGATAACAGTTCTCTTGGATAAATAAAAGTCTTTTTATACAGAGTTTTTAGCAGCTCATATTCAAATCTGTCAGTATGGTGAATATTGTTGAAATAATTTCTACCTTCAAAAGAGTGCTCGACGAAATTTCTGTATTCATTCAGAAGTTATTTTTTTGATATATTCTCCCATTTATCTCTGTTATCTCTTGTTCTCTCTGAATCAGTCAGAGACAAAATTTTCCTTAAATTTTTTTTTTTCCTTTCCAGGCAACTCCATGGTTATAAACCAGAATTGGCTTATTGAGTCCAAATATTACCTATTGATCTGAAAAAGATAAAAATGTAATTCATCCAGCTGCTTATGTTTCCTGAGAGACTTACTTTACATATCAAGCAAGTGAACGTCATAGCCAAATTGTGGAGTAAGCGGACATCTTGTAAATGGGAGTTTGTAAGGCTTTTCATTTAATTTTCCTTTGACATTTCAAAGGAAATGGGGCAGATCTCCTCAAATTAACGGAAGGGCAGAGAAACCTTTACAAAGAGTATTGTTAGGCCTGTGAATGATAAGTGTTACTTTTCATACCCAGTGAGCAGGAAATTTTTATGTCCTAAAAAGCGGGGAAAAGAAAGCAGGAATTAGACTCTTTAATGGTGAAATACAAGTATATGAATAGTTTGAGAGAATTGTATGTCCACAAGGTCAGTTCAACATTCCTACCAATTTGGACCTGAGATTGTTTCTATTATACACATCTAATACCGCCTTTCGAGACTCTCCTGAGTTGTAAATAAAGTGACAGACTTTTATGTCAGTAATTGGGTGGTATTGAGTTATTGAGAAGTGGACTCAAGGGGCATGATAACGTTTATAAAAGCTCTTCACAATATACGTACTTGAAAGGAGTACAAAGGTATAACTTGTCTAGGATGGTCTATTTCAGTAGTCAGTAGGAAGATTAATACGATGGTGTCAAACAGAGATAATTGATACCAATTTTATGTATTTAAGTTTCTATCAAGGAAGTGCACTGAAATCCATCATTCCATTTACAGTGACAAGTTGGTGTAATAGCAGCAGAATTTTTAGGTTTAATTCTTTCATAACTTGTGATAAGCTGTTATTCTGAATTATCAAGATTATGAACTGGCAGATTTAAAGATCACACTTGGGGCCCAGCAATGCATTCCATATGAAAAAGGTATTGAAAAAGATGGGAAAATATTTTCTAAGAATTGAGCTGCCAGCAGACACTGAAACTCTATAAAAAGCTTTTCAGGTGTAAGCTGAAACACATATCTCGCTTCTTTCTCTTAGGTCCTACTGTCCAAGTAGTCATCCAGCATTTATATTTTTTTTTTGCATCTTCTGCAGCAATATCTCAACTTTCCTCAGTACCCCCCTATATCCAGTAAATCCTCACCCTCCCCACTGTGACACCAAGAATTTGGGGCATTTGGATAAACAAGTGCTGTGTAGTGAATTTCTGCATAAACAATCAGTGAACAGCTTGGACTTGACAATGGATGAGTTAACAATGGATGAGTAGCACATTCTTCACATGCACAGAGAATCCATCTCTTCCAAGGAACATCATCTTCTTGGGAAAGCCATAGGTCCATTGAAGGACTCTAAAAAGGCTTGTGAGCAGACAGCAATCATGGAGAGGGAAAACCAGCTGGAAAGGGCACTACCTTGGTCATAGGCAGAAGCATGTAGGATCACCGTTGCACATGGGATCATTAATGCTTCCTTATAGTCAGTCCTGGTGCCATGCACTTATAACCTCTTGTCCTGAGGGTTACTGATGTAGAACTGTTAGTGCCTGCTAAGGACTGTCCTGAACCTATCTCATCAATATAAAAGTATAAATTCTTCAGTAGGCAATTTATTTGGTAGGCAATAAAATTCCAAAACAATTTATTCTTCATTCAGATGCGTGTCAATAGAATGTTTAATTTCCATTCAGATTGAGTGAAAGCACTGCACCATCATTTTAGTTACAGTTTTCTTACAATTCATTTAGCCACAACCAGCTTTTTAAACACAAGAAAATTTTAAAAATAAACAAACTTTTAATATAAACACAAAAGACCCTGCCCTCCTGCAGACAGATGTTTAAATAAATACTTTGGCAGTTGTTTAGTTTTTCAGCATTATTGTTTTCTTTTCCATTCTGCTGCACAAAATAAGGTATATAAATACATCACCAACCTCCATATGGTTTCAATATTTAATTGACTGGAAATTTATTAAAAGATTTTACAAAAACATTTTCTAAATTAAAGCATATACATGTCACTGTTGCAAATTTAATGTTTTGTTTGCTTATAAATGAAACTGAGTATGCTACATGGCAATTTCAACTTTGCAATGATTTGTGTTTGTTTTGTCTTATTTTTCAAAGTTGACAATGCATTTACAGGACCTATGTGATAGGAGTGAATTTTTATTTACTCTATGATATTCTGACTTACAAAGGCATGTGTTTTATTATCCAAATAGATGAGGAATAACCCTATTTGTTTCCATATTCTTTTTATTTAAAGAACTTACACTCATGTTTGGTTGGGATAGACGACTTATTTTCTTTTTTGTTGATGATGTTTCATCACTGGTAGTTTAAAGAAGAGACATTTAACTAATAATCTTTCTCACTTCTGGTGGACATGGGGCTTTTGATGACAATTACTCATCCAAAAGACCCACATGCACAAACCCTTTAAGTAAGAGCCTTTTCATAACACAAACAATATTTCTCAAGATGCTTTACATATGCCCAGTCCAGCATGAGTTCTCTCCCTTCCTCTGTTTTCCACAACTAATTAAAAAATGGAAGATCAAAACCACAGACTCATTCCCTCCCTCAAGCCTGCATCACCCCATATGTTCTGATCCGTTAGGACGAACACTTTGCAATTTGTCATTTGACCTGAATTTCAGAGGGAAGTCTGAAATGTTTTAAGTGGCTTCATGCAACAGTTTCCTATTTATCACAGAAAAGAGTGTGTAATGGTAAGGAACTGGTAAAAAAAAAATCTCCAGATAAAATGTTTACTTAGAAAATGAAAGTATTTCAATTCCGATCAGCTACTGCTGTTTATCACTGGAGTGGTATTTTGACTGTGTTTCATCTCTGTACCCTGTGGGCCTATCTCCTTGTTTGAATTTTTCTTAACTCAAAAATATTTTTATGAAAAAAAATCACATTTTCTAACCAGTAAATATATTTATATTTGCCTGCTTTGTGCAGAGAATATATGCATATTGAATACTTCACACTAATACTATAGATTCTTATTAATAATATAGTTACTGTTCAAATTTAGATGATGGATTTCATAATACAACAGATAAAACATGTATGTTTATTTTTATGTCTATAATATAGCAATATTATATGTAATATAATATGTAATATATAACATGCGCAATAATGTATTATTTTTGTATTACTGTAATTAATATGCGTATTATGTATTTATGCAGCTTAACCTGCATGTCCTAGGGTGACTTTGTGATGCTGAATTGTATCCCCATCCATCTGTTTAGCCCAGAAATAATTTGGCCTTCCTCTGAGAGAACTGAGACCATAAGTCTTTATAAACTGGGATACAATTTTCAGAAAATTCATGGAAGCAAAGGGAGGTTTCTTTTTAGCATCTTCCTTCTCTAGGTGTCTATTAGTTATCTAAAAAAACAAACATGCAAAAAATTTTCATCAACCAATTTAAATGTTTGATATTATAAGTCATAAAAATTATAACCATTTAAAAACCACTTATTTGTTAAAAATCCCCAAAGACAAACAATTTGCTTGTTAATATTTGCATAGTTTCTGAGTTATTTGCAAAGCATGAACACAGTTCTCTTGTATAAAAACAGAGCATAACCAGACCTGCACGGTCCTTCAAGGTGGACAGCTTTGTTGGACTGATTTTGTATGAAAGCTCACAAGAGGAACAGGCCATTGTTAAATTCATTTTCAAGTGCCCCTTTCTTCTGTCCCCAGAAGCAGGCCTGGAAGAAGGGCTGATGCGTCAGGCTCCAGTGCCATTCTCACCAGAAGCCACTCTGGAAAATTCCCCCAAACCCCATGCTCTAGCTTGCAGCTGTGGTGGCTAGGCATTATGAAGTAGGAGTATGTTAAGTTCAGCTGATGGTCAAGGTCCCTGGGCTCTTTTTGAGCATATGGTTAAAAGATCCTTTTGGCAAACATACAGAAAACCTACACAGAAACTTCCTTTGAGGCACTGCTAAAAAGGTATGCCTCTCCCTGTGCAACTCAAAAGTCCTGTCAGAAGTTTTCTTAGGCCATTCTTTGAACTTTTCAAAGGATATTCTTTTGAAGATACATTTGCCATGCAATCCCACAGGTGTTAAACCAGTGCTGCTGCAGCAGGGCTGTGTTTAGCCAAATCTACTGCCTCAGCTGCCTGAATGGGTGCCTGCAGGAGCACTGCTGCCAGAACCAGCTCACGGCAAATGAGGCTGGGCTATGGCAGCCCTCATTTAGATCAATATATGCTGATCTGTTAATCATCAACCATCTTGACCAAGGTTTTACTTTTTATTATGCCAGATGTAATTTCTATTAAAATTACATCAGTTACAATGAAGTGTAAGCAGCTCTAGATATTTTTTATTTTTTTTTTTTTTGGTTACACTTAGGCTAAGGCTGAAATTCAAAACTAGGGAATCTTAGAATATGTTAGCATATTCATTATCACTCTAAAGCTAGTTAAAAATAAGCCCCAACTGGATAACTGTATTTCTAGTCACAGATTCTTGTGAAATAAATATAAAAATGGCAAAAAGCCAGTGCTTGAAATAACATGGAATTAATTTGTCACTCTGTAAGACAAACCAAAGCATGATTAGATATAGTTAGGTAGAGAACAAGACTGAAAGAACTTTCATTATGTTTCTTTTATGACTATGTGTTTCCCTTTCCTGCCCAGATACAGGCTGTATTTGTACTTCAGGCTGTTTGTTTCACATTTTTTTAGCAAGTGCTTAGCTACACTCTCAGTTCTTTGCCACCATATATCTGGGCGTTTTCCCCCTTCTTTTATCTACTACAAAAATACAGGAAAGTATGAAGATTTTTCACCTATACTGGAATAGAATATTTACATTTACAGAGAAAAGAATGCACAGGAAAGATATGAAGCTGAAAAGCTGTTGCAGGTTCAAAGCTTAAACATCTGATCTATAAATTTCAACCAAATATTGCCAATCCCTGCTTTGCTTCACAGTACTACTGATGGGTCAAGAGCAATGCACAATGGGGAATCAGTGTTGACTGGGCTCCTACAGGACCCAGTTCACATGCTTGCTTTAAGGAATTGTAAAGCAAACCAGAATGACCCACATCATGCTATCTGGAATATATACCAGTTAGATTACATTAACGGGAGAGAGAGAATCCCTGGGAATCTTCAATACACCGGATCCTTTCCTCTTCTGCCACTAAATTCTGAAAAAAATACCTTTCAAGTCCTTCACAAACATTAAATATTCAAGTTCCCAAGTTTGCACAAGAAAGGAAGTTGCTGATTAATAGGAACATTTTTTCCTATTCATCCAAAGAAGCTGAGACTAAAATCCTGCTTGTCAAAGACTATGGATGTTCTAGGCTTCAGATTAGGGAAGAGCCCTACCTAATGCATCCTAGCTTCTATCTGGCTTTCATTTCAAACTTTTTTGCTAGCAGACAAGCCTGTCCATCTTCAAACTACTGAGATTTAGATCCAAACTTGCAATACTGCTAAGAATTGGCAAAGTATGGACAATTACCAAAAAGTTATTCTTAGAATGTAATCACAAATACAAATTAGCAGTTTACAGTTGTCTGTCCTGGAAATTAGCAAGGCTTGAAAGTATAGTCCTTTAAAATAAAATAAAACAGAGCTAAGCTAAGACCCAAAACCTTACTCTTTTTTTTGGTGTGATGTGATATTTACTGTCACTGTTATCCTCCTGCCAGATGATCCTGCTTGCCCTGTACTTTGAAAACATTAAATTTGGGTGTGCTTAAATTACTCAAACCTTTGCTAAAATAGTTAGGGAATTAAATACCAGTGATATCAGCTGCCCTAATTAATGCAAAAGCCAGATACTGCCCTCAGAGGGGTGGTCTTTGCATTGCACTTACATTTGTATCAGAGACAGAACTAGACCAGAAATATTAATGTAATCAGGCTTAGAGATGGCATTTAGAACAGGAAGGCAAAAAGATATGCTCTGGCGTTACCTATGGCATATGAATGAGGGCAGTTAAAGACAGAAATGGATCAATTCTGATCCAATTCCTTGCAAGTGAAATGCCACACCAGCATAGCCCCTTGGTTTTAGTGAGACTGTGAAGATGTATGTGTCAGTCTATGTATCTTGGATCTTAAAATAAAAGAAGGAAATGGCTAAAGGTGAATCCTGCCTGGCTATGAAATACCATTTGAATTTGAAAAGAAGGAAAACATTTAAGTTCTCCATGGGAGTGAGCATCAGTAAAGCTTTTAGACTCTTGACAGCTACAGGGATCTTCAAATGTTTAAGTTGAAAGTACTTACAGAAATACTGAATAATCAGGAAAGCAACTTTAATGAGGTTAACTCAGGGTGCACAAGTAGTTTTTTCCTCCCTTACTGGTTGGATATTCTCCTTTAGGAGAACAATTGTAACTGTTAAGGTAATTCATTGAGATGATTTTTGCCACTTTTCTTCCATCAGTTTTATCCAGAGGTGAGTTAATACAAAAAATAATCATAAACAGCCACCAAATTTTGCTCCTGCTTTTGTTATTCAAAGCCAGTCAGGAACTCGGCTGCACCAATTAAAAAGATTTGTTAAAAAAAGTAAACTATACCATGCTACAAAACCTAGGTTTATAATTGTTAAGTTCTTTTTTTTTCTTTCTTTTCCTGGAGGTAAGCACATTTGAAGAAAAGCTAAGAAGGAGAGAATATTTTCAAAAAGGAAGAAAGTCACTGTGCTCATATTTTAATCAGAATAGAAGAAATGTGAGAAATGTTGATAAACTGTCAAAAGTAGTTGTAAATCTACCACAGTGTTTGACAATGCAAGCAAAACTGGTTAGATAATGCAAGTTTCTTACTTTGTAACGTAAGGTGAAGGGAATTAACTTTTTTCACAGAATCACTGAATCATTTAGATTGCAAAAGACCTTCAAGATCATCGAGTCCAACCTTAGACCAATCAAGATCCTGCTGAAAGATCTGAGGACTGTGGAACACAGTTCTCTTATGGAGAACAAGGCAATTAACTGAAAAGGTGACTTAGGACAGTGGGCATCAGTGATTTCTTCCTTTCTTATTACAAAGGAGCAACTCCAATGGGTAAATTGAACTCTACATAGGATGAATCCCTTTCCTCTCTCTTTACTGAGATTTGAAAGGGTGTAAACCATTGTAAGTTGGATATTGTGAGGCCAACAGTACGCGTGTTGCAAAGAGCTGTGTACATTAGTCAGAAGCAGCCACAAAAACACTTGGAATAGTCCAGCCAAACAAGTGGTGCAGAAAGATGCTGGGAAACTACGATGACTATCATTAAAGAAAAAATCCTGCCTTGATTGTTTATTTTGGTCTTGCAGATCTTCCATTTCCATATTTTGAGATACAATATACTGCAATAAAGTAATGAACCAAAGTACAATTCCCCTCTCTAAAAAACCAGACCTGCAAGACCTGATCCAAAGCCAACCAATGTTTTTCTACTGATTTCAGTGAACTTTAGATTACGCCCATAAAATCAATTCTAAATTCTCATCTAACCAGCAATGCAGCACAGCAAAGACATGACTGATTTTATTGCACACATAAATGTGAGCAGGAAGTCTTCTCCCCCAGAATTTGACTTGTTTACCTGATCAGTGTTTAATACCAGGCCTTGCTCATGTGCTTTTTAATGGTACCCAGCTATAAAATCATGACTGACACTTTTCTGCAAGAGAGGTGTTAGGTCTGGTACCTCAGCTGGCTCCAAATTTGGGTAATTACCTTCTGCCCCTGCAGTTTAAACAAGATACACCATTTGTCTTCATTACCTGCCCTAAAATTGCTGTTCCAATTTGCTGTGTTTTACTGCAATAGCTGCTGCATTTCACTGCACTGCTTTAAGTGGTAGGTGAGCTGATTTCAGAAAGATAGATGGTTTGTATAAAATATTTTGTGATCCTTTGAAGTGAGCAGTGCTCAGAATTATTTTTGATTTTTACAGCCCTTATGGGTATGCCAGGATAGTCACATTAAATATGCTACTCGGCAGGTTTTATTTTTAAAGACTACCATATGGTATATTTTCATCACCCAAGCTATTTCCTAGAACAATTCCATATGAGTATTTGATGTTAATTTTATTTGGGACTGTACTGAGATCATCATGCCAGGTTAATTAAAACATGGCAAAAATTTCTCACAATGGACTGATGCTAAAACAGAAGGAAGTGACAGTCTTCAGTGAATAAAATAGCAATGCTAGAAGGTAATTATTTCCTGTTGTTAGCAGAAAGAAAATAAGAATACTGCAGAGCTCTGGTTAAGAAAAACAAAAAACCAACCAAACAAAAAACCCAGAAAACCATCCAACCAACCAACAACAAAAGCAAAAACAAACAAATAAACAAATAAACCCTAAAAAAAGGTAAACAAAAAACCAAAACCACAAACAAGAAAAAAAAGACAAGCCCACCAACAAGAGGCTGTCCAAAACTTGTAGTAAAGATTAACAGCTTGGGTGAATATATTCCTTACTTGGCAGCACTGAATGTAATATTCAGAACATTGTCATATAACATGTCATAAGGAACAGAGTACGTGAGTCAGTAGGGATGATGGAGGTATATTTCAGTCTGAGTCTTTAATTTATGAGTGTTGCCACTGATAACTTGAAATGTAAAGTGCTTTATCCTCTATGGGTGTGACACACTCGATTCATATAAGGCACTTATTTGATCAAGCCTATCTTTCTTTTAAATGTGTTTCTGCCAGTATTCCTGAACAGAAGTCCTTTCCAGAGTCCTGGATTTGTCTTTCACTGTAATTCAGTGGGTTTCCTAATCACTAGAGTGATTCAGGTTTATACCTGTGCAATTCCATAAATTTGAATTCAGGCATTTCCATGCTAGGTGTAGTTATGCAGTGTTGAACAAAATGTCATGCCAGAAGACCATCAAAGCTGCAGAACTACAGGAAATATTTTTTGGTTGCCTCTTATTTTCCTTAAAGTGAAATACACTGTGTTGTGAATCAAAAATAAACATAATATCTTAAAATGTTAAAACAAAAGTATTTTCTAGCAAAACAAAATCTTTTGAAATCAAGAAGCAAGCAAAATCAGTGCAAGCAACTATGAATCAATATACTGGCATTTTTCATTTAGTAGAAGACTTATCTTCTACAGGCACTGACACCGGTGTCATGCTTCTACCCAGAGTGATGTGTTGCTGCTCTACTGCATTTGTTACATATGAAAAGCACAAAATTCTAGAAAACTGAAACTCCTGTCTCTTAGGAGAACAAGGCTAACTGCAAAGCCAATGCAATTAACCTGCACTATGACATTACACGTTTCTTGTGGAAGAACCAACCTTCCCTTGCAGGAGAAGGTGGAACTCACCAAATACTGTATATTGCTATAGCATTCCCTACACTGGAGAGGCCAGTTCCTAACCTGGACAGTACCACCAGAAAAAGAAAATTGAAGAGCAATTGGCTTTTATAGTACCCTTTTCCTCGTCCCCTTCAATTAGCAATTTTGATGCTTTGGACCATGGAGTTCACATCTCACACTGAACTACACCATAAAGCAATATCCCTCCTATGCAATACTTCTTGTGCGGGCAGTCCTCTGTTTTCCATACCATGTCAAAAGTTTCAAGGCACAGGCAGAAGCAGTGCTATCACACCTGGAGACCCCACACAGCAAGCCAAGCCTGCCCAGAAGCCTAATCCCATCTGAAATCCTTGTTGGCAGCCAGGGCACCAGGACAGAGCTGCAGACATCAGGGAAGCATGAATTAAGTGGCTCTGGATGGCAGCTTGAAGCCCTATGATCAGTAATGTTCCAGAAAGGGCAACATCCATGGGGAAAACATCCTTAAGCTGCCAAACAACAAAGTACACTGCTGCATACTTTTACGTCTTGATTCCAGGCAGTCCAAGAGGTTCAGCTAAAAAGTGGTAAGTCTGACATGGCCATGTGAAGGCACACACTTAGCAAAAAGAAGATACTTTCTTATTTCTCTAAGCATTAGTTCCTTTATGATGTGTGATAGATTTAAAAAATATATATTACAGCAAGATAGTGATATTTTGTAGTATTGCTTTCCAAAATCCATTTCTTTTCAGGTGGCTGGAAAATGTTTCTGTTGCTTTTCTTATTAATCCAGTATGATCTTGCTAAAAGCATTTATGGGGCACAAGCACTCTTATGAAACCCAGATAAGGTTTTGGAATCTGAAAATTTGGACTTAAATTTTTAAAGTTAATGAAGATATTTTATATTAATGAAAGTGACAGGCAGCTGATGCTTTTTGAAGCTAAGCCTGACCTTTTTCTGTAATGCAAAACTATCATCTTTAGTATTTACAATGTTCATTCTTGGCCTTAAAATATTAGTATAAATGTATTTAACTTTGTTCTCTCAAGAGGAAAGACAAAATTTTTAGTTTTGTTAGTTTAACATTGTCCTTATCATTAAATAAAGGTTTACATGTGCTATACACAACACAGAATATTGTGAATGATATTTCCTGGCAAGTTTTCTAATCTCACACCATGGTCTGACCACTCAAATGCTTATAGAAATTAATGTTAAGTCATCAGATTCTTTCCAATTTTAATTTGTAATTTTAGATCCTTTCAAAATTACATCTAGTATTCACTCTGTAACAGCACTCCCATGAAAAATTTGCCAACCAAAGAGAAAGAACCACCTCTCTCATAACACAGTCACAAATCTCAGCTGAACATTGTCAGTCATAGTCTGGATAGAGGTCTGCTTAATACTTTCTGCAGTGATTTAGACCTCTGTGTGCTGCAAGCCTGAGGCTCACTTTGGAAATGTACATTCAGTGTCAGATGGATGTTTATTTTGGGCCCATATTGGGCCACATCATTATGTGCTTGCCTGGCACCAGACTTGGCAGGCATTGTTTGCAGAGGTTTAACACTGTTTCCCCGGCCTCTCTAAGGCATGCTATGTGCTAGTGGTCAAGGTTCCTGGTTTAAATGTACAATGCACACAGTATGTAATGCAGCAAGCCACAAATATTGCACTTAAATATTTGCATTTACATTACTGGGGTACCTCACATCAAATCAAAGGTATCTATCAATACATCATTGAATAAAAAAAAAAAAGTAATGCCTCAACCAATTGCACCAATGACATGAAATTTAACCAGACCAAATTCCAAATTCTGTATCTGGAATCAACAGAGTAACACCAGGCACAATAATAAATGGGGAGAGGAGCAGCTGGCGAGCAGCCTTGCAGGAAGGGTCTGGGGGTGCTGGCCAACAGAAGCTCAGTGTGAGCCAGCAGTGTGCCCTGGCAGCCCCAAGGGCAAACCCCACCCTGGGGTGCATCAAACACAGCACAACCAGCCGGTCAAAACAGGTGACTGTCCTGCTGTGCTCAGAGCTGGGGTGGCCTCACCTGGAGTGCTGCTGCTGTGCAATTTAAGAGGGACGTTCAGGTCTCTGAATGCATCCAGAGGATGATAACAAAGCCAGTGAAGGGGCTGGAAGGAATGTCCTGTGAGGGGTGGCTGAGGACTCTTTCTCTAGTTCGTAGAAAAGGACACTGAGGGGCAACCTCATTGCTCTCTGCAGCTTCCTGAGGAGGGGAGATGGAGAGGGACATGCGGATCTCTTCTCCCTGGTATCCAGTGATTCCTGTATGGGAATGGTTCAAAGCTATGCCAGAGGATGTTTAGGCTGGACATCAGGAAACATTTCTTTACTGAGAGGGTTACTGGTCAAACTCTGGGACAGGCTTCCTCTAGAGGTGATCAATGCCTGAAGTTGTCAGTGTTTAGGAGGCATTTGGACAATGTCCCTGATTACAGGCTTTAAGTTTTGCTCCGCCTTGAATTGGTTGGGAGTTAGACTAGAAGGTATTTATAGGCCCTTCCATCTGAAATATTCTAGCCTAGTTTAGTCTAGTCTATGTACAAGTAGATGAAAGAGATGAGCTGAAGCTTCATTCTCCAGTGCCAAAAGCCAAGCACCTAAACTGAGCTGTCTCTCGTATGCCATTAGTATATTTTGAAAGCAGAGTGTCTTATTTCACTCAAGGACACTTCTAATAACTAGCAAATGTGTACCGTGTTGTTTAGTGTGGAGTACTTCATGTGCACAACTGTGAATTCTACTTGCCTTTGAAAAGTCATCTACATTCATACCAGACTTTCTGGAATGTCTTGGAAAATAACAGAACATAATGCAATACAAATATTTATATATATACCTTATTCTTCACACTCTTACTTGCGTTCTTTTGAGTGGCAGGTATCCAGTCACTTATTTGCTCATAGCTTCTCTAACACTAAAAGAGAACAAGGAGAACAGTATGAATTATACTTTTTTTTCTATTTTCCAAATAGCTCCAAGCTGGTAAAACCCAGCTATTATATATTTTCATGATTGTTTGTTCAATCACCAAACTTATTACAGTAAACTGTGTACAATAATTGAGGGCTGCGAAAGGAGTATAAGCTTGCTTGGTCAGAAAAATAGGCATGAATGAACACAGTGACAGAACTGGCTGAATATATATATCTTCTGTGTCTTGGGAATTGGCTGTCATTCATGCCTACTATTTAACTAGGACAAAGGATTTTAACTGAGAGACTGACTACAGTCTTGCCCAAAAAAAGCCCTTTCCTTGAAAAATTAAGTGTCAAATGTCATTGTTCTTCACTGATATATCCTCATTACTTAGCTTGAGTTTAACAACAGGCTTGTCTCAGAAATCAGTTTTTTCTCTGGCTCCTCACTTTTTAAATGCATTTTGTTGTGGCTGTATATATGACATATCAATTCACACAAAAATATTGATAGATAGTTTTACACACTGAGGATTGAAGAGCAAAGATTTTTGTAGCACCTGTATATAAAACCACCAGAAGTTAGAATTTCCTTATTTGATAACTCTTTATTTTAAGATGAAGTTCCAAACGCAAGAAAAAATTCGAGCTGTAAGCCAATGGCAGAAAATCACCCTCAGTGCTGACAAAATAGAAAACAAGGTCTATTTCCTTAAAGAAAGCTTTCATTGAAGCTCAGCTGATAGTAATTGAAGCAGGAAAATCCCATCTTACAAACCAGATACTGTTTTGATGGTAAGATTTTGCAATTTTACCACCTTTTTTATAACATCTTTTATACACACATCAGCAGAAGTTCTGTTTTCTCTTAGAATCAGCAAGTTTGCCAAAAGTCTTTGTTAGACTGCAACTAGGTTTTGTTTCTTTTGAAAATTTGACTAGTTCAAATAAGCTAATTTGGATAACATTCATCAGACAGCTTCAGGCACAAACCACTCCTGACACATTTAATTTCGAAGCATTGATACGTTATACCTCAAAGCAGTTAAAGTTTTCAGAGACTTTAACTAATTTTATCTTGAAGGAGTAAAAACAGCCCAAAATAAATTAAAATCATATATTAAATAAATAATATTCGATCAGAAAATGAAGCATATAAGTTGAACTCCAAATTAATGATTTTTTTTTTCTAGCTTAGTCTGTTGTGGAAAATGCTTCAGCTACATCTGTACCTGTGTTTGTGTGAATCATCAAATTTTTCACATATTTATGTATACATTTACTGATGAGTAGCTGTGTTGCTGCCAAGACTATCTAAGTGCATAAATGAAGCTATATTTGTAGGGAACTACAATAATCTTTATTAGACCAACTGATACAGCTGGTAGGAAACAAACCAGTTTGCAGGCTTACAAGGCCTGCTCCAGGTCTGGAACAGATGCAACCACCTCAGGCTAAATACTCACTGCAGACAACTGCTCTGAGTTTCTCTTGATTATGTTAAATTTGAGACAATATGAGACAATTAAAAAAAAAGAAAAAAAGTGATGGGCATGAGAAGAGCAGAAGGGCAGGTTAGCAAAAGGGGAGATGATTGCATTGCTCACCCTGACAAGACAAGCAGAAATTGAGAGAGGGAATAATTGTCAGCTTGAACTATGAGATGCAAATGCCACTTTTTGCTTCAGTTGAATAATGAGAGAATTAAATATCTTTTAGTTTTGTGATAGCTAAAACAATGGAATGCACTCCTAAAGGCAGCAATCAGCATGGAAAACCTTAGTGTGGATCTGAGGAATAAGTTGATATATATTCTTTGGGGAAAATTTTCTTGTAATCAGTTTCTGATTTCCTTTGTCTTGAGACCCAAATCCCAGTGCCTCACTTGTGCCAACCACTGTCTGCAGGGATTTCATAGAAGCACTGGAATATATTGGGCTTGTTCAACAGGTTGGTTTGCTTTTGTTCTGGTCCAATTTATTGATCCCTTTCATGGTATTTTCCCCTGCCTCCACAAACAGCCCTACTGCACCACCATGGGTACAGCATGTCTGGTGACATATGTACCAATGATAACTTAAATGAAAGAATATTTAATTAAAGTGTCTTAGCACTTTAAGGGATTACATTTGTAATATTGCTAGATTATGTAAAAAGGATGGCCTTTTTTTGCACTGGGAGCACTCTGACATATTTCAGCTTTTGAATGTGGAGATGATTTTCATCCTCTGAAGGACAAGGTGCAAACATGTTCAATAATTTTGTTATTATCCGGTGCATCAAGCAGCAGATGTATTTGCTTCAGAAAATGTAGTCACCAGTAATTCACTCACTCTTAGCTGTGTAAAAAACACTAGACAGAGAATGAAATGAAAATAATGCCTCTCACATAATACAAAAAAGACAGTTTAGATATGATTTTGAAACACTATCCCAGGGAAATATTTCTTTGTTCCAGCATACTTAAGGTAGACGAAATTACCATGAAGTTGAAATTGGATAAGGAAATACGTTGTGTTCCAGAAAGTGCCTTCTTTCAGGTCTATGTACAGAAAAGATAATACTCACTTTAAGAGAGCATGTGCAGCAATGGAGAGGGCAGTGCCTGTGTACTGCCAAGCAGCCTGCATGAGGTTGCAAGAAATTTTTGTGGAAATGGAGATGAGGAAGAGGCACAGGAGGAGAGGAGTTGACTCAGTGCCCTCCTTTGTTAACAACTTTGTGTGTTGCTCGCTTAGGACTCATTCATACATCACAGCAACACTCATAGTTTAGATACAATTCTGCTCATTTCAGGAGTAATTCTAGTCCAAGCCTCCCTATGCAATGGCAAGCAAGAATTATTCACCTAAAATAATGGGATTCAGTGATGCCAGAATGTTAGGCAAAGAGCTTAAAAATATGCACAGCCATACCCTCTACCCATTAGGCTGATATAGCAAAGTACAGTCAATGATGTTATGGAGTTTAAAGGAGTAGGAAAAGCTAAGATAAATCATCATCAAGCTCAATCTTAATTATGCTTGTTCCTCTCACTTCTGCTGAGTAGAAAGTGTAAAGCTGTCAGAGCATAAGGAGAACATAGCATCCATCAGGTGACTGACATTCATCTACCTCCTTGTGAAATAGATATTGGACAATACACACATATATGCACTATGATATATACGTGTGTTTGTATGTATATATATATATATGTACAGTGATGACTTTGCCATGGAATCCAGTTGTGGGATAGATATGATCTCCAAAACATGACTCAATCCAAAGATGGTCCCTCCACCTCAGTCATCTGACTCATACAAGTTCAATAAAAATTAAAAGCTTGATTCAGAAAGAGCTTTTGACTGTAAACATAAGCCCCTTCCCTGTTCCAGTGCTGTTCTTATTTCTAAACTTATAGGAAGTGCTACTTTAATTGTGGATGTGTTAGCCTAAAACCAGGATTTTAAAAAGAAAAGAAAAAAAGCAAAAAGAAAAAAGAAAAAAAAGAAGAAAAGAAGAAAAGAAAAAAAAAAATCCAACTAAACAAAAAAACCACTTACATTTTCATCTTTTCACAGTTTTCATTAACATAGATGTTTCTCACCTGTGACTTTTTCCATTGAAAAGATAAGCATTGCCCAGTAGTCCTAAATACATTTTTATAATAGCATAACAAAAAAGATTTATTTTTTTGCAAAGACGTCTGCTTATTCTAGATAGTATTTTTCATTTTTCTTAACTTATTTTTCTTATTCATCTCATTACTCCACATACTCATCAGTAATGTTCTGCCTCTTTTCTTATTATTTTTGTGGCTTAGATTTTCATCAGCAAACCAGAAAAGATTTGTTTTATGTCTTGATTTATCTTATCATTTCAGTAAACTTTTTCTGACAATGTTCATACTGTAGTTAGTGTGTGTAGAGATGATAACAGTTGCATTGATTACTTTACTGACAAGTAATAATAAAAGGAAGGAAACTAACTGAAATGGCTTCTCAAGGAATGAGAAATTTTTCTTTATTATAAAGGGAAAAGCAGAATGATATAAGCTGTAGCAATAAAGAGGAAAATTAATTCCAAGCTTTTGCAGATGACTGCAGCTGTATTGCTTAGTATGCATGTCAGCTGCAGGAGAATGTTTAAGAAAGGAGATTCAGCTCTACAGTAACAAACCACAAAGCTTCATAAATGGCCCAAATTCAGCAGTAGAGTAAAGCACAGAAGACAGAGGAATTAGAAAACAGATAAATTTAGCACCCTATTTTCTGCATCTTTTAATAATTAAAACAAAATTAGAGGGGAAATACTTGGTCTCTACTAAGCTGTTGTTACAGACAGGTTACCAATGTCAAATTAAAGAGAATGCTAAAGCAAGATAAAGTGCTTTCCTTTCATTTTTAATGCATTTCTCTAGGTAGAAGAATATTGTACGACCTTTCATGCTAGAATTAATAGACTTTAGTCATGATATTCATTGCAATATTTCTTTATTTTCATCCATAGGGAATGTAGATTATGGTATTAGATCGAGGAAAAGTTTAAAAATAGAAGCACAATCTTCATTAAAACAGAAGTCACCATTAGAGCCTTCACCTCACCAAAAAGCCCACTGCTGAAAAGCCACACTATGCTCCAATGGGTAAAGACAGAATTAAATGAGAGTTCAGTGCATTACCCTGCTTTGAGTACAGGTAGCAGAGAAAAAGCAGTAACAATTAATCTCCAGTTTTATAATAGTTCCAATATTTCTCAAAATATATTCTTTCATACCTGATATAGCATATTTCTGATTTTCTTTGCCAATGAATAAGTTTAAACACTTAAATGGCATAATAAATGAATACATTTTTCTTATATCAGCAAACTGATTGCTATTATGTTTCATTTTTTTTTTTTACTTTTTAAAATTCTAAATGCAGAAGAGCCTTCAAAACCTTACTGGAAAAATTACAAGGGAGTTTTATTTTGAATCTTTCACTTTACAAGAAAAGCAGAAGGAGAGAAGAGTAGTTTACTATCATTCTCCTAAATCTATCATGACATTTTTGGAAACTTCTAGGTGACTTGGGCTTTAGTCTTCTTCTCTAAGAAGAGTTTTGCAATTCCAAAAAGGCACTTTACAGAGCGTATGTTTCAAGAGTTGCATCTGTACTGCAAGATAACTGTTCTCTGTGGAACTGAGAAACTCAGCAATGAGATTCTTTGATCACCAAGCCCAGGGTGCTGCTGGATGATCTGTGTGGACCCCTGCTGGGTTTCTATCAAAGAAAAACAGCCTGCAGGAAGGTTAGTGACAAAGCAGGTTTCATCCTCAAATTACTGTCATGAGGAAGGCATATCATAACAGAATAAGAGGTGAACAGAGATGGCATTTCATTTGCCAGAAATTTTATTTTAGTTTGAATTTTTATCAGCCTCACTGGGACAATTAATATATTGAAGTTAAGTCTGTCACTCAGCTTTTGAGGATTGGAACCTAAAAGAGAAGTGAGAAGAACTGGGAATACCTGTAGTGCAGAACTGAAGTTAGGGTGATCTCCTCCCCAAATCCGCTTGCTCTGGAGGGTGCCTCCTGATTTAGGGGACACTGACCCAGCTGGTCTCCTCTCTTGCTCAAGGTAAAGGTGTCTCCCCATTACTAATGCCCAAGCGCAACTGTTTGGGTGCTTCCTGGATAGACTCTGACCTTGACAACCGCATGCAGCTCCAGCTCTCCCATGAGATCCAGCACTTATACATTCATCTCAGTAAATGCTGGAGTGTTGCCACTTCGCTACAGAATCACAGAATCAATTAGGCTGGAAAAGGCCTTTCAAATTATCAAGTCCAACCTGTGACCAAACACCACTCTGTCAACTAGGCCATGGAACTGAGTGCCATGTACAAGCTTTCCTTAAAACTTCCAGGGCCAGTGACTCCATCACCTCCCTAGGCAGCTTATTCTAATGTCTAATCACCCTTCCTGTGAAGAAATTCTTCCAAATATTTAACTTAAACTCCCCTGGATTATGGTGTCCCAGCTCTAGCTACCTAGAGGCCGACTGCCACCTGGCTACAACCTCCTTTCCTTTCATGTAGTTGTAGAGAGCAATAGGATCTCTTTCCAGTCTCCTTTTCTGCAGGCTAAACATTCCCAGCTTTTTCAGACACTCCACATCAAGCTTGTGCTCCAGACCTTTCCCCAGTTCCATTGTCCTTCTCTGGACTGGCTCCAGCACCTCAACATCTTTCTTGCAGTGAGGGGCCAAAAACTGGACACAGCAGTCAAGGTGTGGTGCCAGCAGTACTGAGTACAGGAGACAATCCCTGCCCTGGTCCTGCTGGCCACACTATTGCTGACACAGGCCAGGTGCCATTGGCCTTCTTGGCCACCTGGGCACATGTTCAGCTACTGTCAGCCAGTACCCCAAGGTCCTTTTGCAGCAGACAGGTTTCCAGCCACTCTATCCTCAGCCTGTAGTGCTGGATGGGGTTGTTGTGCCCCAAGTTCAGGAGCCAGTACCTGGCCTTGTTGAACCTCAAACAATTCAACAGACCTGCCCCCGTACAGAGGCCTGGGGAGCACCTCTGGTGACCAGCTGCTAGCTGGACGTAGTAGCACTCACCACCACTCTGGACCTGGCCACCAGCACTTTATGACCCAGACAGAGCATGCCCACTCAAGCCACAAACAGCCAGTTACAGTTTACAGCCTAAAAAACTCCTGGAAAACATAGTCATGCTGACCTTTCTATCTCTGCTGTGGAAGGGAATCAGCAGAAAGAGAGAACACGAGTGAATAAAAACTGAAATTTTGTCACTTCTGTTTATTGTTTCCACCTCTTCAGCAGAACTGTGCAGTTCAAAACACTGGGCTGTCAGTGCAGGACATGTGTTGATTTTAATAATTAAGCACCGCTGGATTGCTGACACTATTAGTCAGGGGTCAGTAGACATTTTCATTACAGTTGCCATTTTCTAAGTCTTCATAAATGTCATTTTGATTCACGCTGGGTTGAGACTTATAGTGTAGGTTATCAACTTCCTGGCACTTTTGCCTCACCATAATCATCTATTTTTAAAGTTTTTGAACCACAGCAATTAAGATTTTTTTTTTTCAATCTGTTTCCATTAGCACTCTGTAAGCTGTTGGAACTGAAAAAGCAGGGATTTTGATACCTCATTTCTTCTCACTCTGTAACAAACAATGCTGAGTCTGGAGATGAGAAGAATCTTGGGTCTGAAGATGGAGTAGCAGAGAACAATATAAATCACTGAAGGACTGCTAGAGCTGTCGAGAGAGGGTTCCTAAGGTCTTGTGAGAGAAGTCTGAGGTATAGGTAACTTTTCTTTGAGTGTAGTTCCACCCTCCAAGACACAGGTGTTGGGAAAGGAAATGTCCTTTAGAGCTCATCAAGTAGATGGAGAACATCTGATAGCTGAGCCAGTATAAGGCATGAGGATGCTGGAAAACCTTCACTGTTGCCTTGCTGTTCCCTCTCCTCCTCTCCTGCCATACAGAAAATTATGCTATTTACTGAGCTCTGTTTCACTGTCAGCTAATGGATGTCCTATATGCATCTATACTATAAGAAATTATACGTTAACAGTTTGTCAGCTAGACCTCCCTGCACACTAATCCCAAATTTAACACAGTTTTCCCTCAGGAAGAATGCTAAGTGTATTTGTTGTGACAGAAAAAGGATGCAGTCCTTGCCACTATATATAGATGTCCTTGCAACACGTAATAGTTCTATTTTGACAATCCAGATGAATTTGTCTGTTTGGACTTCAGCTACTTGTTTTGCTTTGTGATATTTAGAAAACCTGCAGTAATTTGCTTTTTATAGTGACTTTTTTTGCCTTTTTTTTGCCTTTCCTATCCAGCTTTGCATTGGGAGGGCATAAAATCTCAGGAACAGTAGAAAACCCTTCCATATAGGCTCAAGTCCCAAAGCTAGTAAATGTATTTGCCTGTTAGGAATAGATAACGTGCTGTAACACAGTGCTCAGGTCATGGACAAACCTCCTCTGCTCACCCAGGAGAGATGGCACTTGAAGAGGAGGGCCAGTTCAGAGGAAAAAAAAAAAAAAGCTTATGCTTCTATAAGTCTGTATTCTTGCTTATCCAGTCCTTACCAATCAGAAGAGCCAAACAAAACTTCAGGAGAGCAAGTTTTAAAGAAACTTACTGTTCTGTTTTAGATTAATTATATGACACATTAGATAAATACAGAATAAAGAAGGCACAATTCTCTTGCTAGTCACTCTATCAAATTCCAATGAACAGTATTTGAAATGGATCCCACTATCCCACATTTTTCCTATTTATTAGTAATTTTGATAATATGATTGAAAGGATAGTATGCTACAGGATAGTATGCAGAGCTTTGGTTCAGTGGTTATTGGGGATCTCTTGAGGTCCTTGAATTGTATTAGGCTGAAGCACTTAATTCCCAGAGAAAAATGTGTGCTTGTGCTCACCTGAAAAATTCCAGTTTCTTGGAAAATCAATTTCACCTGTGCCCAAAAAGAAGCTTAAGTGCTGACTAGAGCTAAATTCTGAGAAAAACTGGTAAAATATTTTGCATGTCTACTAATTGCTTAAAAAACACTACCTTCAGCAAAAAGTTGACAGACACCAAAAAATTAAATGAATTTATTTAAAATGCATGGCCTGAAAGCAGAAGTATTGGAGAATTTCTATTGCTTGTTGAATTTTGATAAGTTTGAAAATGTATTGAATTTGCATGATGCTCAAAAAAAAGATTTTTAATGTAGTCATTTACCTTAGCTACTACTCTTCAAGTTTAGTCATATACAGATATTATAAGAAAGGGAACATCAAAATTAAGTGTATTTAAATTTGAACAGAAATATTTCTTTATTGTATGTGAACCAGTAAATAATCTACAATTTCATTCTCTGAGTTTCAGATTTAAACAAAATGTCATCAAAGCAGTAAAGATGTACGTATTCATGTATACATGAAAAGATAGACAAAGTCAAAAGATTCAAATCCAAAAAAGTAAGTTTTTATGTTTTAAATATGCAGTAAACCAAGCTATCAGAATTCAATTTTGCTCATGTTTCTTAATACTCTCTTTGTCGTATTGAAAAAAAAAAACAAAATACAGAAAATTTTCCAAAATTTTCATTTGATGAAAATTGTTTTGGTTTACCTTGAAAAGATCAGAAGTAAATATATTTATTTATAAATATATATATATATATATGCAAACTACAGCTTCCAAATACCTCTTTATCTTTGGCTGTGTTACTGTTTTGCATATTTTTCTATAGAGGCTTTGAAACTGCACTGAAGAATCATGTTTAAGGAGAAAATATCCCTCTACAGTTATTACAACCACAAAGGACATGTAGGTGAGAAGCAGTTCATAACTATATTACCCACTCTATAATTATAAGTGTGGCAATTAACTGAAAGGCAGAGTCAGCATTCCAGTTCATGACTCACAACAAAGGTACCTCTAAAATTTTACAGAAATTCATTGAAAAAGCTCATATCAACTGTTAGGAAAAAAAAAGGCTATAAAAAATTGATATCCAGAATTTTCTGTGTAATTACCTTGATGAGATAAAAATATCCATAGATTTATCAGGAGTTTGATAGAGAGCAAATGATAAAAAAGCCAAACACAAAACCCCACACCAAAAGAGTACCTATATTGACTATGAAAGAAAATTCAAAATCTTGAAAAAGTTAATTAAAAATTCAAGACATAACATTCAGGCAAGTATATCAAACAAGTTGTCTTTCATATGTAGACATGAAAAATGTCGACATTTTTCACATCTACACATGGTTTTACATTTTTCAGCTGCATGCTCAAGTATATTTCAAAAGAGCAGTCATCTCAGTCAAAGATTGAGGCATTGTTTTATCTCTTTGCTACCTTGAGCACACCAACAAGCTCCAAAATTGCCCTGATCATCTGTAACCATCATTATCTGTGATGAGCTTCCTCAAGAGTGCCTCCCTACCAAGGGTGTTATCTGCTGGTGCTGGAGGGCAGCTCGGACCGTGTGTGACCTTTATCAGGCTGCTGTGAAGGGTCTGTGAGAGGGCTCCTCCAGGTCTCCACCTGCTCTTGGGGCTGAATGCAAGCTCAGGACTTGCACATTGCTGTAGGGACTTGTCTTGCACCAACCTCACACTGACCTTGACCCCTGTTTTTATATCCCTTTCTTGTCCTTGGTCCTGAACTTTTGTGGAATCATAGAATGGTTTGGGCTGTAAAGGAAATTAAAGATCCTCTTGTTCCAACCCTCTGCCTTGGGCAGTAACACCTCCCACTAGACCAGCTTGTTCAGGGCTTCATCCAGCTTGGCCTTGAGCACTCCCAGAGATGGGGCATCCACAGCTTCCTGGAGCAGCCTGTTCCAGTGTTTCACCACCCTCACAGTAAAGAATTTCTTTCTATTATCAAACCTAAACTCCAGTCTTTTAGTCATCACCCGTATTGCTGGTGCTTGGTTATCCCTGTCCTGCTGGATGGCCCTGATTCCCATCACTGGACCTTCTCTGCTGAGGCATGGTGGGACTGCATCCATGCCCCATCCTTGCTCCCACAGCCCCATGGGATCACCTTGTGATTGCAATGCCCTGGCAATAATGAGCCAAAGTGGATCATGCCAGCAATTTTTAAATGTGTAGGTATGAAAAAAAGAAATAGCAACTTGTCATGATGGACACTTCTGACACCTAGCAGTTAACATTTTCTCAATAAAAAAGATACTGGAGGAAAAAAAAAAAAACACCTAAATCCCAAACTGTTCTTGTCTTGCTTTACATTTGCCCTACTTGACTGTTTACATGTGGTACCTGGGAGGAATTGTGAGATGGACTTGACTGATGTTTCTAAAACACAAAGTTGTGAAACCTGTGCTGAAGACCTTAAGTCTTCAAGAAGTACAAGTAATTTAGTCATCATGCATGTTAAACATTCTCTAAAAAGACCATGAATTTAACAAATTCTCTCTAACTACTTTTTGTCTCATGTTTTATTATTGTAAATCAAGCATGAATATCTGGACAACTGATTAATTTCCCTCATTAAGAAATATTTTGATGGTCTACACATTTTAGAGTGTGACACTTGTTTGAATTAAACGTTAACTTTACAATTTAACTTTTTGTGAGGAATTACATTAGATTTATGTTACAGTTTGAGCATTGAGGTATCATCTATTTCATCTTGTTCCATTCAATAAACTTTTTTTCAGATACTGGCACTGATTAACTATATGTAATTACAAATGATAATGGGACTATAGAGGTAGGTAAACAGTAACATGAGATTTGCTTAATAATCAGTTCTTTCTTCTTCCCTAATTTCAAGGTAGTAAACAATGGTAGCAGCAGGTTCATTAAGGGAATCAGTACTTTTATGGACAGTTAAATACTAATTGTAAAGGTTGCTGCATTCAAGTGAATTGTATCTTTTTTTCTTTTTTAATTAAAAGAAGAGTCAAGAGGAACCCCATTCTTCAGAAAGGAACATCAATTTTAGAGGAACCACAAAGCTTTATATAATCAGAAATTTAACACCCAGGGCACTTGTCATACTGACATTGTTTACATGCAAAAAACAACTTAAGGAAAACTTCATTTTCTTTTATAGTTTTGCCTTGTTTTTCAGTTGCAGTTTCTAGCCATGTTTCTTCCTCTGTATTTTTTTGGACATAAAGCATCATTTTAATTGTGTGTCCATAAGACAAAGGAAGAAGTGAGACTCCTGATTTTTCATGGCAAAGCTGTATATTCATAAAGAAAAAAAAGAAGTGTGTGTTGTGGGTGAACTGCTGCTTGTCACTGTCCTTATCCATGTTCTAAATCTCAAAATTAGGAAAAGACCCATTTTTGACCTATTTTTTTGAGTTTTTTCCTCATTATCTCTAACTTTCTATCAATACAAATAAGCTTGAGGCAAAAGACTTGGGGAATATTATTAGTGCTGAGCAGAAAAGAGCAAGTGAATTACATAAACAATACTTTTTGGTTACTAAAGATTAATTCAAATTACAATTTCAACCCTATCACACTTTCCAGTATTTCTTGTTTTGTCTCAGACAGGAATAAATGGCAAATATATCCAGATTTTCAGAGAAGAGAAATCTTTTGAATTGATCCTTTTAATTTTTAAAATTCCTCTGATTAGGAAAAAAAAAGTGTCAAAAAATTCCCACAGGAGCTAAAGTCCATTAAAAGTTTGATCCTTGTTTTTCAAACAACAAAATATTTTTTATTCAGTGTGCTTACTCCAATACAAATATAATGTGGTACAGGCAATAAAATAAAATAACTAACTAGTAATGAAGTCAAAACAAAGCACTGCATGTACAGTTCTTTGCCTAAGGAGAGAATGACAGAGAGAATGGATAAGATATGACTAAAATTACTTAAAGTGTTTAATGTATTTCTGGAATCTGCTCTCACATGATATCAGTGGGGGCACTGCAAGAACCTATAAAGAAGTTGTTGCTTTTTATTCTTGCACCAAATTGAAACATCATGATTGTTTTTCATTTGTTATTTAGATTTCCCTATGGCTATGTCTGTATAAGCAAATAGCTTGATGCAGAAAAAAGAGATCAGTAGATCAAAGCAGTTGGCACTCAGGATCTCACACCCACACTGCATGTGGCTGGAGAATTTTACTGAATTTCACCGGTCCCACACATCCCAAATGTCTCCAGTGCACATTTTGTTAAATGGTCTAAAGAACAAAACAGTGGCAGTGCACATGCCTGCACACCTGGCCTCTAGAAGGAGTCTACCTTCTGTGCACTGAAACCTTTCTCTGACCCAAAACAATGTGCAGATACAGCAGGGAGATTAACTTCAAAACTTCAGTTCTGTTCTCCACCAAAATGCCAGTTTAAACGCAGCATTTGCCAGATGAAGCTGCCTTCAAGTTGATAGCTGGAGTACGTGTCCTCATGATCTCACTTTTAGCAATGCACCACAAGCATAAAAGTCTCATTCAAAATGCACAACAGCACTTTGGTTAGGGGAGGCTCACAGTGAATCACTGGTGACACATCCTGATCTGGAGAGCACAGCTAGATAACACAGGAGCTGTCTGATCACGTGGAAACCACCAAGCTCCAGCAAACTAATGTTTCTGATGGCATCTATCATGAAATAATTTTGCTTGATTTCTTTATGGGAAATTAAAGACCTCAAAAATTAACACTTTCAAAAGTTTTAGGAGAACTAGTAGGCATAAGTTCTAAAATTATCGCCTTTAAATTAGCTATAAATATTTTTGAGAAATATCTTGGATCTCGGTAACACTAAGATAAGCAGGATGGTAGAGAAAGAAAAGATGCTTATCTTAGGTCAGATCCTAACATTTTAAGTGGCCAAAGTGTACTATGGTAAATGCTATTTGTGATAAAATGGACAACATTGAAGTCCAGAAGTTTGCTCAGCTAATAAAAAGACATGAAGTATTTAAATAGGTGCTGGTTTCAACCAGAAAGTTTGTCATGCTTGTATTTATTGCGCTAAGCTATGGCCACGAGCCACATAGAACTACTAGAAAGCAAATGAAGGTACAAAGATGGTGGAAGGTCTGGAGTTGAAGCCGTATGAGGAGCAGCTCTGGTCTCTTGGTCTGATCAGCCCAGGGAAGAATGGACTGAGGGGAGATCCCATTGCAATCTGCAGCTTCCTCATGAGGGGAAGCAGAGGAGCAGACAGCAATCCCTTCTCTGTGTGACCAGTGACAGGACCCGAGGGAATGTCAGGAAACTGTGTCCAGCTATTAGGAACACTGGAAGAGACTCCCCAGGGAAGTGGTCATAGCTCCAAGCCTGACAGAGTTCGAGAAGTGCTTGGACAATGCCCTCTGGCACATGGTGTCATTCTTGGGGCTGTCCTGTGCAGGACCAGGAGTTGGACTTGGATGATCCTTGTGGATCCCTTCCATTTCTGGATATTCTATGAGTCTATGCTATGACTGTTTTTTAAACATAAAGAAAGGAGAATTATACTAATAGTACCAAGTGTACAGCTACCAAATGGTTTGGGCAATAACCTATGAAATGGGAGACCCAAAATGTGTGTCCAGTTAACTCAGAAGCGTTTCCAGTGCCCATATGTTCCCAGAAGGACAGTTTAGCCTAGGAAAGAGCCATCCTACATCAAGTCTGCAAAAGTCACAGCAAAGAATGCAGCAGAGAGAAGACATCCAAAATACATGGAAAAGGTGGTGTTTTGCAGCTTAGTGCTACGAAGGCATTCAGCTGGAAAAGTGGGACTCAGGATTCCTTTTGTTATATGAAACAAATACTGGAAAAATTTAACAAGAAATAATAAAATTTTTAAAAATCCTGCTTAATTCTTTGAAAAAAATAGTCAGAAAATGAAAATTCAGACCCAGATTCAGAGTTGACAGAGTTGCTTTTGCCATGAGTAACATGGCTTATCTGAGGAACAGGGACTGGATTTAATTTGTATCCCTATGTGTCCTGGCAACTAAGCCACTCTCCCAGTGGAGAGAAAAGATTGCTGGATAGAGATTCACTTCACCACATATAGTTACCCATAATCTTCCAGAAAGAGATTAGATCAGTTGAATCCCACAACAATCTCAACTATAGATGGACACTAGGTCAGATAAAGGTATCTCAAATAAGATGAGAGAAGTTACTTGGGTAACTAGCTGTCCCCAGGACACTGTGATGGCAGTAGGGGCCTAAATCTGAGACTTAGAATTGTCATTTGGGTACTTAGATAAGATACTTTACTATATTTGGCACCTTGGCCTTTTATTAGATATAGGTCTTACTGATACAGGTCTTACTGACAGGCAAGACATAAATCCAATTTCTTCTTACAATTTCCTTCCTTGTTTAGCAATATCCCAGCCCACAAGGGACACTTGTAGCACTTTGAAACACAACAAAGGAAGTAAAACATAGCTTAAGTGCAGAGATGTTTTAAAATTTTAAGTGATACAGTGCTATGAGTTGCACAATTATTAGAATTTAGCCACTTAATAAGGTAGCAATTCCGATTATGTGCATCAGCTACCTCTGTGTATTGCAAATCTGGAAATACGTTAGAAATTACAATTCATTTTAAGGATGTTTCTACTTCAGTTAATTGTATGGAAAAATCTAAAAAATTTGTTCCATCCAAAGAATCATCTTAGTTTAATAGACACAAGAAACATTTTTTCAAAAGGTTTTGAAAATATCTCATATAGTTTTAGAAAAACTTATGCTTATAACAGCTGATATATAAGTAGAAAACAGAATATTGTAAAGTTTTATTCATCCTATGCTTCCAAATTTACTAAATAGAGATAAACAGAATGGGAATGCTAAGATTTCTTTCTTTTCTGATTAATTTTATGGTAATTCAAAGTGTTTCAGTTTTAAATTAATTGTTTGAATACTAAATTATGCAGCTTTATGATCCAGGAGATAAGCAGAGCTCTAAAGATGCCTCTGAGACTTGAAAGAGAGAGCATTAGAAGCTCATTATTGCCGGCACATTTAACATAGTTAAAGCAGGGGAAAATAGCCATTAAGTTAATGTAATAGTTAAACTGCATTAATTTGAAAAACTGCCCAGTGAAATGCTTACAGTGATGGTGTTGAGGTTTTGTTTGGCTTTTTGGTTGGTTTGTTGGGTTTTTTTTTATTCTGTAGCATCTTCAAATATTAAAGAGTCAAAACCATTTAAAGAGTCGTTCTTTTCAAGCAACTTAACATAATGTTTATACTTGAAGAAATATTCAGTTTATCACTCAAATACATGTCAGAGTATTAAAGACTTTTTTAAAGATAGAAGAGCAGATGTTAATATGCATAGAAGATGAATGAATTCAGGACTATTGGGTGATAACAAATGAACAAACTAAGCTCCAACTCTCCTTCCCATTAGTCCCTTTATCCTCTGGGTCTTTTTTTCCAAACTTTGAAAAGTAGTAGAACTTAGTGAAAGTAACAGTACCTTTCTCCTAATTGCTTAAAACACCAAAGTAAACATTACAAACAATTGAAAAGGAGAGCAAAAAAGTAGCACCTAAGTCCTAGAAAAGTTCACATTGAAGAAACATAATGATTGATATCATAGGATTAGATTTAATACACTTTATGTCTCCTAAAGTGAAGTAATCAATCCCACAAAAGTAAAACGTAGAGTAATCCCCAAGCCATGTATATGGCTTACCGCTTGCTTCAGAGTGGTTGCAGAGTATAGTGCTATATTTAATGTCCCTTGAAATTTTTTTCATATTAATTATACAAACTTCAGGTTTGTTTTTTTTTATTGTTGTTGCAATTTTGCCACTTTTTTGTTATCTTGTCACATTTTTGGTCTCAATAATTCCCTTGGTAGCAGAACTCACTGTTCAACCACTTTGGGAAAAAAAAAAAAAGATGTTATTCCCTAGAATTTCACTTCAAATTCCTTCTTGTGTTTTAGATTTGAGACAATGATCTACTGAGGTTCTGCAGCTCAAACTTCGTAAGGATCATTTCAGATCCCAAGGGCTCTGGCTGCAGGTGGTGGCATTAGGCAGAAGTGAAGCAATACCTTTCAGATCATCCAGCTGAGGAATGCAATGTGGAGTACAACTGTCTCAAGAGACAAAATACAGAAAGAGTAGCATTCCCAGAATTTCATTGTCAGGGTGTATCCTTAAATGGGAGCATTAACCAGGTAATATAAAGTTTCGAGCTGTTTCCCATGCACTGATGTTTCACATCTGACTTCACATCTGATGAAACCTGGACAGCTGATGTCTGTTTTGGTGTCCAGGAGGTGTGGGGAAGATGGGCTGGGACTGAGCAAACAAGAACTGGAGTAAGAGTCTTGGGCTTTTCAAGAAACTCATCACTGATGCTGCCTCAAAGTGGAACTTCACAAATCTCCTACCAAAGCAAGGAGTAAACTGCTCTGGGCCAGGTGAAAAAAAAATAAAGTTGAGGAAATTTGGCACCTGCTTTGTACCCCATCTTACATTGTATGTGCTGCTTCTGCCCAAGTGACTCTCAAGGTGCTTTTGGTGGCAGAAGAGGACAAGAAAAGATGAAGGATTGCTCTCTGCTCTTAATGTCAGACA
This sequence comes from Acrocephalus scirpaceus scirpaceus, assembly GCA_910950805.1. Taxonomy (NCBI): domain Eukaryota; kingdom Metazoa; phylum Chordata; class Aves; order Passeriformes; family Sylviidae; genus Acrocephalus; species Acrocephalus scirpaceus. The sequence goes on from OU383778.1 coordinate 31,963,981, forward strand.
TGGAATTAGTACACAGGAACTCCTAAGTCATGGGCCAAAACAGTGCTAGTAGGAACAGAAAGCTGATGCAGATCTAGAAGAGAGCAGCAGAGCCAGTATCACTCATTACATCACTGCTGAGAAGCTTTCAGGCAGACCAGACAAACCTAACTAACTCATTGTAACCAGGAAGAATGTGACTGTTATGAAGATCTCCTACTTTGTGGTTCAACACAACACAGTATTTGAGAAAGGAGGAATTCAGGCCAATATGGGAAATATTAAAGGTAATAAGGCTTTCAGGAAGCTGTGAAAGCAGGCCCCAGAAACAGAAAGAGCAGAAGAATTTAGAATTATCTGCAACTGCAAAGTTTGAAAGTAGGAAAAGTTACAATAGTACAACAAGCAAGGACATGAGACGATAGTCTGAGTCTTAGGTTTGGCTAGGATGGATCTTATGGCTGCAGAAAAATATGCTTAGCAAGATAGTAAAAGGTTTTAAGCTTAATAATGGAATATTGTTTATTGCTAATAGAAGGCATACAAGCAACCATTGTTTGAAGCAGGTGTATTTATGCTTTCAGTGATTGGCTAGAATAATTGTCTCTAAGCTTTAGCAATATGTTATTGGCTGGAAAACTGTTAAAATGCCATGTGACAAGTCTTTGGCTGCTGCTGGAAGACATGACCTGTTGCCATCCTTCAGTTGAATAAAACCCTGTTATGAGACTGATGCCGCAGTAAAGGTTCGAGGAACGCCTAGCAGTAGTCCCATCCCATTTGTACCTGAAGCCCCAACACAGCAAACTACTCTTCATTCTTTTTAAGCCATTTTTCCTTCCCATGAGCCCTGACTACAGGATTACAGAGCTCATGCTTCCTCCGCCCTAGCCCTAGGCAATGGTGGAAGGCTCAAGATCTGCAAATATTACTTCTTTACAAAAATAATTAGAAGTTTGGGCTGTATGGGGATCAAGTATCTACCTGAGGAAGAGGTTACATCTCTGTGCTGTCCATGTTATTAATCAGGCTTTGGTAGCACTGGAAATGGGTGCCAAAACCTAACTACTTCAAATTTAACATGGAGAGGTAGAAACAAAAAATGGAAAAAGACATGAGGAATATTTTTCACCTCTACTTTTTAAAGTAGAATAAGCCACAGAATTCCTGAATCCCAGAGGGATTATGCTATGGTTTAGCTCCAAATCCACCCCTGGTAAAATAAACTCAATGGGAATTTTTTCTAACTATAATTTGTCAGAGATCATAAGTGAGTAGAAAATAAACTGAAATTAAGAACTCAATACCTTCAGATTCCATTTGAAGAAAAACTTTTCTGCTGCTAAATCAACTGGGAATTGATTGAGGCAAGAGCAACCTCTAATTTACTGCTCCCAATATCTGCACTGTAAATTGCTTTTCTTCTTGTGTTGGCTACCTTAAACTCTAGTGAATTTTCCTGACTTACTAAGGCTTTCTTAAATAAAAAAAAAAAAAAAAAAAGAAACAAAAAAAGTTTTAAATTATTCTGTCTTTTTCACTGAGACTTCAATATGCTCAAATATTTGCTTAAACATTATTGACATGAGTTATGATTCCTTATTTCCTTTTAAGAAATGTCCAGGCTACACCAAAAGCACTTTTGGTGAAGATATATCCATGGAAGATATTTTTGAGACCAATTTAACCATTTTACAAAATGAAGAAACTGTTATCTACTATTCCATGTCCATGAAGTGAATGTATGAGCAAATGAAAATATCCTCTTCCTTCCCACTGCATTTCCTCCCCTCTCCTGGATTTTCTACACTGATTATATGACCTTCACTGACATGAAATTAAAAAGAAAGTGGAATTACATGAGAAAGAGTAGCAAGAAGCTTTTCATTTGTTAGCAAATTCACTTTGTTATCTCCAAAAGAAATATTAAATAGATGATTCTCTGACAGTCTTTACAATGAAACCTGATCAAAGCTTATGCCCTCCAAACAGGAGCAGAGTACTATTCCTATGTTAAAGTGTTCTCCAAGAACATTATAGTTACATACAGCATAAAATTTTCATGTTTACATACAAGTAACAAATGGGTGTTTGTCCCCTTGACGGGACTTGTTTGTCCAGTCTAGCCTTGAATATTTGGATACATAAAGGGCCCAAACAGGCACCTTCTTCTAGGTGTAATTCCCTTTAGACACATATACATAAGAGATGCCTTTTGGTATTTTGTGCCACTATAATAACACTGTGTACACCTACTGCAACTACAAATTCTTCTAGTATATTCCACTGGTACTGATTGGTATCTGAATTAGTTTGCCTGTTTTTTTCTCTGACATTTTTTATTCCCCATTCTTATTTTCTTTTCTTGTCTTGAAAAGAATTGTCCATTGTCTTGAATTTTGCTTGAAGAATGCCTACCATGCAACTTACCATACAGCAAAATAGCAGTAAGGCCAGGCATTAGAATCATTATGATCACCAGTCCTCCCATGAGTTTATTCCATGAAATATAAGCAACCTTCCATTTAATACAAAAATAGAACTTCAATTTCCGTAACAACCTCAAAAAAACTTAGACTGGAATTTTGGGTTGTGAAATTCAGATTATTGGATTCCATACTTCATTGTTCCATACTTCCATGCTGCTCCCATACTAATTAATTCTATGTAATACCATCATAAACCAAAGAAAATATTCTTTTGTAGTTTGCTCTACAAGAGTCCATTTTTTTTAACACCCTCTTTGCCCTAAGTGATGGCCTAATCATTCTCTTTATCAATAACTAGCAACAGTGAAATGATGTCATTATCCAAAAACACGTTCCATATTTTCAAATCTCACAACATGCATAGATCAGCTTAAAAGGTGATGTTACACAGATCAGATGACATACTATTAAAGATGGCTGATCTTTTGAAGGAGGCTCATAAGTATAAATTGTAATTAAGGATGAGAATTTAAAATCCATTATATAATTTAAACATACTGATGATTGCTTCTTACCTTACAAAAGGTTATATTCTTCTTTCTTCAATTAATGCAATTTTTATTAGCAGAGAATCTAAGGCTCCCAAAGAGTTGGACATAGCAAAATGAATGTGGACCTCTTTAACTTAAGTACCTGTAAAATGCCATTAACTGATGTAAATTTGATTGTCAATTAGCCTCTCTGATGTTATAAGTGCTTTTAATATTTGCAAGAGAAACATCTCAGCTGCTAATTTTGAATTGAAAATAGGCTTAATTTAGTTGATTCTAAACTTTTTTTTTTTTGCCAGAGGAGAAAGTCTTTTATAATGAACAATAGGGATTCTGAGAACAGTTACCATAGGTCAGACTAACACTGTCACATTTTCTTAAGAATGGTTAACACTCCCCAGTTATAAAAAACCTGAGTTTTTACTTTCATATAATTTTGCCAAATTTCAGCAATTTCTCATGAAAGATTTTACTCCAGATGTGTGTCTATGGCTCATCATTTCCTCACCCCTGAAAAAGCCCATGAAGTAGTTCAATATATGGATTTAAAGTGTTAAAAATGCAATTCAGTTTAGGATTATAGAGCATTTCATGTGTCCACAGAACAGCTTTCAGTGACTTCACTTACAGCTGTGTGTACACTGCACCTGTGCAAATCAGACTCCAGAGTGTGCCCAGAAAATTCAGGAAAACATGTAATTCAACCACCTGTGAAATATTTAACAGCTTGAGCCCCAAATAAAAGTCAAAAATACATAGCATTTTCTATGCCTTCTCGTTGAAGTGTCTCTTTTAATGTAAATTAGAAGTGAGAGATGGGCATGTGTACACCTAATGATTTGAGTGTTATTCTGGGGGGACATGTGGGTTCTATGACTGGAACAAGAAATGTGTTAATTCTGCATTTACACTGACTTTGAAGGTGACTTATTTCCACAGTGATACAGCTATATTTCTACCATAGCTATCTTGGAAGAACATTGCACTGGGATACAGCAGATATGTTTATACTATGCTACAAAACCTGAGTTACATGAAATTATCAGCATTTTCAGCTGAAGGTTTGATGCAGGGAAGACAAATCAGTCTGTCACCACTAAACCCCACTGCCAAAAGGAGTTCTACTTGCCATAATTGCTTCTTTCTGAGACTTACAGGCATTGCTGCTGGATAGCTGAGTCATTATGAACAAAGAAAGTTGTGCTAACAGAACTTTATAGCAGAGACAAAACCTTTGAAAGGCTTGGTCTCACTCATGCAGTCATTTAAATGAGACTTGTTTTCTTCAAGTCCGCAAGCTTTTCCTTTTGTGATATACAATTTCAAGGGATCAATGAAGTGTTTGCTTTATGAAGACAGGCACCTCCTTGCTTTCTGATATTTCAGTTTAAATTATTTCATCCCTTGCAGTGATTACTCCTTATAAGGCAGCAGAACAAAACAGATTTTTGCTTGTCTTGTAAATGACTTTCAGTTTCCATCACTATTTTGTCACAAGAATACATTCATTTGGTGCAATTTTCCACTTATCTTGAATTTATTTTGACCCGCAGTGTTTTCAAAAGACTAACCCTCAACTTATGTTTCTAGGGTTTGTTTTCTTTGCCAAGATATCCAGTGCTACAAGGTCTCACCACTGTACTATGGGGGCCTATACTATGTACAGGCAAAACACTGTATTGCCTTGCAGAAAGATATTTTTCTATTTGTTCATAAAGCAGGCTTTGTTCCTTGGTGGAAAATGCATTGCTAATGTGCCAATTTAACAAGATAATTCTTATATTCTATCTCACTGGGACAGTATGATATGTTACTCTTTCTTTTGTTTCCTTTTTTTTTTTTTTTTTTTCCCAGAACTTAGTAAAACTTGGCCAATATCCACATGAAATAATCTGTGACGACCCCAGGGACACTGAGGTAGTTAAGAGCAAAGCTCTTTTTAGTTACTTGTTGAATTAAAACATTCAAGCTTGCCCAATCCAGTAACTCTACAACAGGAGACTGTTGTGGCAATCCTCTTGTTAGAGGGTACAAATGAGCTGAGACACAGACTTCTTGTTTATCACAGCATGAAAAGGGTCCTGGTTTATTCCTCCTTACAGCTCAGCCATCCTGACTCCAACTATTCACTGACCCTGGCTGCAGCAAGCTCCTACTGTAGGTCTCCCTTGCAGCCTCTGACTGATGTTTATTTCCTGCTAAACTATGACTGCAGGGATTAGTTTGCACACTCTGACTGCAGGTTCCAACAACAGGTTCTAACTGCACACCCAGACTGACCCCACAGCAGTGATCCTCCCTCAAGGCTTTCCCCCCCACACCAGCTCACCCACTCCCTTTTATCACACTTATCTTTATTGGCTATAGCTGTGACTCATCAGGAGCCAGGCTGAATTGGCTAATTAACATAGCCGTTAGTTATCAGGGACAAGGTCACCTGTATGCCCTTCTCCTAGAGCAGAGATGTTGTACCAGCTACAGTGAGGCTGAGCATGTAGATATACACACATGGGCACTCTTGCATGGAATACACATGCCCATGACCAGCCACACAGGACAACATGGAGAGAAAAATCTGCACTCATGAAAATGCCAACAGCACCAGAATATAGAGTTCCTCACCCAGTAAAATAGTTAGAAGTGGCGTTTGATGAGAACACAGGGCAGACTGCAGTGATTAAGCACAGGGCATGATCAGACAAGTGCCAGCTAACATGCCACTGGCCCCTTTTACTCCTATCCCTCTGTTTCCATGCTTTTTCCTTTGCAGTGCCTGTTGATTTCTCTATTCTATGCCTTTGATTCCTCCCCTAAACATCTCATAATGAGGTCTTGTATAATCCCAAGATGCTTTTCCACAGCATCCCACAAAACTTGATAGGCAGTAACCTCCTCAACTCTTCACTACAACCTGTAAAGTGATCCAGAAAGATCAGTGACTAATGGTGTTGGGTGCCACCCCAAAGCACTGGTGGCTGTCCTCTGACAGCCCTGGGAGGAGTCAGGGCAGGGGCTCATTTTCCTAGTAAGTTTATCGTGCCTCACTTCCCAGTGTGACTCTCTGCATCTTAGTGCTTGTGGATATGAGCTTTTAAGAATATAACCTAATACACACTGGTACTTTCTTTAGAAAAAATGGATGACTTCTGGCCAGTATCTGTTTGGAAGTTCAAAGCGGCTTAAATGCAATTTTGACAATAATGACATGTTAGAGAGGATTTGTGTTTAGCCACCTCTTTGATGACTGGAAGTATTACAGTAATGCTTATATATTCCTAAAACTGAAAAGGAATTTATCCTCTTCAGACAGGATATATAGCAATATCTGAACAGTTTCAGTTTGCAATGTACCACATTAAAATGCAATTTTGTTTTGCTTGATATAGTGATGTGTAAGTTCAGTATAAGGGAATGTATTTATGTCCCATTTCCCTGCCCATGCCAAAAGGGCACAAATCCTTGGAGGGAAAAAGACCAGACGTTTGAAGGCATTAAACATTTTTCCCCTCCCAGTTTGATTTGCCATGAAGTAGGATTCAATGTACTTAAACCTGCAATAGATTCCTCTGCAACTGTGTGTGTGTGCATACATATATATAATATTATTTTTTATAATTTCATTGTCTTCACTAACTTGAAATAAGCCAAATGAGTTGTGCAAACAGCATTGCTGTGTCATTGCAGGAAGAATCTGTGTCAAGTGGAAAGAGCTTTCAGCCTGGCATTAGGACGTCAGAGGAGCACCAGCAGAAGGTGCTGGTCATGCTTATCATATCCTGGCCACTGGATCATCAAGGCTATTGTCCCTTTTCTCAGTGTTCTTGATAATGTGTCAGGTTCAGCTTCTTTCCTCACTGTCCTGCCATGCTTGACGTCTGTCAGAAAGATGAATTCCTGAGGCTGACCCCTCTGATTGATAAGCATGGGATTGATCTCACAAGGCAAACGTCAAATCTTCAGGGTCACTCCTCATCACCATACACAGAAGGAGAATGCAGCCTTCTCTGAAATAATTCAACAACACTTAAATAATAAAATGAAAAAAACCCCTCAGAATTCTTTAACAAGTACCTAACTATGCTTGGAAACAGGTTCAGATAAACCAAACAAAAATGTGTCATGATGTAAAATCATCATCCTAGGATCTTTTGGCTAGTGACAGTCATGTTAAATTATCTTCTGTCATGCTTTCTCTAAGTGGACCCCAGTCACTGACATATCCTATCCTTGGCTTCCCCTCTCTAAAGTAAATACAGACTAAAATTACTGTATTGATTTTACATTTTCTTTCTTATTTAGAATTATTCCAGTAAGTGCATGCTCTCTCCCAAAGTTTTCTACAATCTCCAGTCCTGATGACTGATTTAATTAAGCCAACTGCTCATTTCTTACCTACAGAAACATAGCTTCGCTTCACATAAATTGCCTCTTTTCATTCCATTTAAAGATGCCTTTGAAATTCTCCATTCTACCAGTGAAACTTCACACACAGAATTGTGTTTTTGATTGTAAATCTGCCTAGTTACAGATGCAGTGCAGCATATCCTGGCAGATAAATGGGTCTTTCCAGATTGCATGTTCTCGTCACAGATTTAAACACCTAAGTTTTTCAGAAAGCTGTGTGTTTATCATGCAAATCCATAAATGAGGACAAAGAATATATCTCTTTACTAGGCCTTGTCAGAGAGAAGAGATGATGTTATAGAAAAAAAAAACATTTGGGGTGTTTGACCTAGATGACCCTTGGAGACAGCCTGCTGAGATTTGGAGAAATGCTGTTAACAGTCTGAGTTATCCTGCAATGTGAAAACAAGTTCTGCTACTGGACCCTATCTGTACAATTGTTGGGCTGTTCATTGCTGGATCCCTGCTGACTTTAGGAATGTACTGCAGGCACAAGAGACTTGCAGAAGAAATCAGGCACACAGATGAAACCTGGTTAGATAGTTACTTCTTTTAATCCTTAATAAGATTAGAAAGTCCTGCATTACAACTTTAGAATACTGTGCATTTCTTTAAAAAGAAGGTTTGTGTGTCAGGGCCAAAATAATTTTAAAAATTAAATTAAATTAGAAATGCTTATGTGAGGTCATGTATTTCAATTATGGAGAAAGATGTCCCAGAGGGAATATAGTAGTATCTACCAGCAAAAAGGATTTTGCTACTTTATTCCAGAGCTGGTTTGCAGAGGATCCCTATTGCACTGGTCAGTACAGAAATCAGTATGAATCAGTAATGATTCCCTAAAGCAACATTTTGATGTTCTAACATGGGTGAGAATGATGCAAATTTCCCCCCCTGCAGCTGAAACAAGGAAGAAGTGTGGAAGAATAAATGTTTCTGTGCTGCTTCTGCCAGGTCGCCTCTGTTCTGTTTTGTTGGCACAGCCAGTAGTACAATCATGTGATGGTTTCTGTTTGGTTTGCAGTGGAGATCCCTGTCTAATCAGTACCAAAATGAAAAATCAGTTCCTTCCATGCAGAGTGCTACATTACCTTCAGGGATAGCCTAGGAGAGTCAAGGATGTACTTGATAATCCTTTGCCTCTAGTCTAATGTTATATATTATTATAGTAATCTTTCAATTGCCTAGACAAAGGAAGAAGGTGCTTTGCACACAAATCTTATTACATTTTTCTGTGGAGAGAATTGTCTCCTTTTCTACTAATATCAGAAAATATGATCCATCCATCAAATTTTCAGACACTACCTACATGGCAGATTAACAGATTTTGTTCAAATGAATTTTAGGAAAGATAAATAAATCCTTTTAAAAAAAGATAGTGACACCTGCCCACAGTACCATTTGGTCCAATTCCAAATCTGATATAGCTATTTGAAGTTCTTCCTAGGTTGTCTGGAGCAATATGGAGAGTTGAATTTGGCCCTATCTATAGAAAATGACTTGCTACTTAACTATGACAATTTGGGGATAGTGCATATCTATCCTCCTACTGTAAGTCATACAGGCTCCATTTAAACAAGTTTATTCTGGTAGCAGTATACCCAATATTACAGTTTTTACAATAAAGCCATGTTTAAATTATTAATTATTTCCTTATTACCTTAATAAATGCTGAAGGTACAATAAAACTCTGATTAAAGGTGCATTATGAGAAGAAAATTATAGCATCTTTTAAGTTCCGTTGTTTATTGCTAGGCAATGGTATTGCTGTGCTATGACACACAGCATTTTCAATCATCAGCATTAAGCTACCATTTAGCCACTTACAAGTTTATTTTGAGATAGTTCTCTGTTGTTAAGCAGAAAACAGAATCAATATGCAGAATGTAGTGCTTTGTAGGTGGGAAAGATTTGGGCTTGAGCTTCTCAAATACCTTAACAAATCTCAAATATCAGAAATGTTTCTTGGAACTGATGTAATGGTCAAAACCATGAACAAAAGGAATGACTCTTCCACAGTGAAGAGAGAGATCTGATGTCAGAGCATTCTGCCCCAAGATGAAGAGTCTCAAGGTGATGGACAGTGTTGGCTGAAGTGTTCCTATTTTAACAGTACCACTATTAAAAGAAATACACAAGCTTTTAGTACTCTACTTACCTAGAGTTTCCCACTATAAGAAGAGACTACAAGACATTTTCATGTGTTGTTGCCTAATATGTTTTCATCACATATATTCCTGATCAGATTAAAGAGAAAAGTTCTATTGGAATACAATGAGGAGTCCGATTATCAGTGTAACTGAGCTGGTATAGCTTTGGTAATTAGGTTTGCAGCATCTTCTAAATTTTTTTGCAAACTTTTTTTTAGTTAAAAAAAAAAAAAGAAAGACCTTCTCTATCCACACAAAACCAAAGAAACATTACAATTTATTCTTCATTAATATTCTATCTTAATGTATCAGCTCTGATGCTTATCTGATTCCTGGCAATTCTGTTAAGAAGTGCTAAAGAGATTTAAACATCATGTTTGCTGTTTGTAAAAAGTTCATAACTTTGAGGAAAAAAAAATATTACAGTTCCACTAGTGGTTTTTATGAACAGGATATTCACATCTGACCCGACAGTGCAAAACACAGTGTACTGCATGGAGGATTTTGCTAGCTCTCAGCAAGATAAAACAACCCTGTGAAGTGAGCAGTCCAACTCTGTTACCTTAGAGCTCTAAACACCAATTAACCCTGGGGTTTAGCTCATATTTCTTCCTTCTGTGTTGTCGTTTATATTGCAGTTACAAACTTAATTAGATAATCGATCTGGATGTTTCTTGTTTCTATTTAAAATGACAGATTCTCTTAGATAAGGTGATAAAAAAGTCACATATGTGGGAACTGTAATGACAACGATGTGGAATTTCTTTTAGCTTTGAGTGATGGTGAGAATTCATCATTTAAGAGACAGATATAATTTTCTAGCCACAGTTTGTTTTCTGTGTTGTACATCAGTGTTTGCAGCTGTCCTGCATTTCTCTTCACCATATGCCAAGTATAAGGCCCTTTTGCATCAACATGTCACACTTGCTTAGTATATTTAAAATTGGTTGAGAATTAATGAGCTTGGTGTATGTTGCCACATTTTGTATTTTATGCTTCTAATATTTCTTCAATGCATAAAGTAGACAGGTTTGATAGGACGTAGGAAGTTACTCTAGGTTAGGGTGGAAACAATGCCTCCCAAACAAGATAAGAAAAAGAACAAATGCAGCGGAATTGCAGTCATGCCTTACATGCACAGAAAATGCAAGGTAGGTCAGGTAGTAGAGTTATATGCCTGACATTACACTGCAGAACTTTTCCTTACTTTCCCCAAGTCTATCCTCTCCACCAAGGAAGGACCTACTGTTGCCTTATGGTCTGGAAAACGCTCTGGCCACCTGAAAATTGCATCTTCACTGAATTTGCTCAAGATGTTTGATTTATCCTCCCATTGGGCTCAATATCTATCTACAAAGAGACACATATCCTCTAACACTGACAAGGAGAGGTAGTACCACAAGAAGAATAAACCATGCAGATAAACTGGCATAACTTGAATATTCATTTGCTAAAAAACCTGAAAATGAACTAATGCTATCATCCATATAATATCATAGAATAGAATCATAGAATACCTTGAGATGGAAGGGACCCACAAGGATCATCAAATCCAACTCCTGGCTCTGCACAGGGCAGCCGCAAGAATAATACCATGTGCATGAGATCAGTGCCCAAACACTTCTTAAACTATGAGTTAACTGTAAAACGTTACACACACATCTCAGTTACATGCTGTTCACAAGAAGAAAAGTATGCTGTAAGCCAGGAACACGCCATATTTTCATTTCTTGTCACCTGGTCTACAAATATGTATTTAGCCAGATTCATTTTAGACAGTGCAGTCCTTAAACATAACCATTTAGGAAATTATGAACTTTTAATGATTATAAACTCCAATACATAAATTATCTGAATATATGAAATTTTGTATTGATACCAAACTAGAAAAGCAGTGCTGAATAACTTCCCTTCCCTTCCCTTCCCTTCCCTTCCCTTCCCTTCCCTTCCCTTCCCTTCCCTTCCCTTCCCTTCCCTTCCCTTCCCTTCCCTTCCCTTCCCTTCCCTTCCCTTCCCTTCCCTTCCCTTCCCTTCCCTTCCCTTCCCTTCCCTTCCCTTCCCTTCCCTTCCCTTCCCTTCCCTTCCCTTCCCTTCCCTTCCCTTCCCTTCCCTTCCCTTCCCTTCCCTTCCCTTCCCTTCCCTTCCCTTCCCTTCCCTTCCCTTCCCTTCCCTTCCCTTCCCTTCCCTTCCCTTCCCTTCCCTTCCCTTCCCTTCCCTTCCCTTCCCTCCTAAACCAGGTTTCTTTTCGTAGACCAGATCCTCTGCTCTGGGTGAGTATAATAAAAGGTCAATTGCTGCATGGAGTGCAAAATTTTTTTGCTTGTTGCACATGAATTGCAGGTGCACATAAATATATAGAAGGAGAAATTGGGGGAAAAAATATATATGCTGAATTTAGCCATATTTGTCTGAGTGTGAGCCTGTTACTGGTTGCTCAATGCTTCCAGCTTCAGAAGGGTCAAAAATCACCAGTATTTCTCTATTTTCATACATTCTCCCATAGCCCAGACTTAGCTGAACTATCAGGACCTTCCTAATAAGATGAACATACACCACCATACTCATTAGAGTCAAAATAATAACCTCTAACTGCAGTTAGGACAATAGTCTGAGCAAGGCAACAAAAGAAAAGGCTTGTTCTGCCTTCTCCGGAGATATGCCGGATCAAAATTTGAGGAATTAAACACAACAGATGGCTTCTATGACTAAGGCCAGCTCTCTAAGCAACATAGGTTATAAATACACTTATTAGACAGAATTACTTGCATTTTGGAGCCAAAGCCAGATACTTTGATATTTTTTCATTCCTATGTAAGTGTCTGAAAGGTTTTATTTTTGTTTCAGAACAGAACAAAAATACAATTCTAAAGTTCTTTTGATACGAAATTTTCATCCTCCTCAGTCTAGTGCCAGATACTTCCTGAGAATATGTGCTTTTAAGCTCTCTACATGAGTCAAATTAACTTTGACACATAACAATCTGTGGCTTTCAGAAATAACACCTAACAAATAAATCTTTTACACTGGTCCAAATGTTTAGGAGTTTAGAAGGAAGTAATTGGCTATTTCACTAAGCAACCAAAGAGACTGAAGTGCAGAAATTTTCTCTTCACATCCTCAGAGAAGAGTCAAGGTATGCAGAATGTGAAGAAACACCTCTTCTGTTCTCACTGCTGCATAAAATGAAGATGCAATTGAAAGGGGTAATTTTAGTAAATCCTGGAAGATTAAATGAAGGCAATCATAGAATGAGTAGTGCTCCTTTGTATATAAAACACTAACAACAATCTGCCGTCAAAGATGTAAAGTTTTCTTATGAACATACTTCTTTGTCCCCAAGAGCTGAATAGTTTATTACAAGCCTGCAGATCAGCATCTTTGTAGTCCACCAACAGCTGGATCATTGAAATACATCTATAAAAGGGATCAGATGTAAATAACGAAACAGGACTTACCCATGACCTTCCACAGCTATTGAAAAGTGTAAGGAAATATTACTTTAAGCCATAAATGTACAGTAGAGATAATGCCAAGAGAATTAAACAACCATCTGGTGTAATTATTCATGTTCTCTAAAAATAGTTTGCATGTGAATGTGGCACCATATTTCCCTATATAATTTAGAGGTTTGAATCTAAAGGAAAATTACAGAAAATCACAGGAAATAAAGACTACTCTCTTTTTTTTTAATGTAGATTAACACATTCTCTTCTAAATAAGAAGGCACAGGGAAAAATGCAGGGAGTGGGGGTGAATGGAGAGAGAGGAGTGTAGTATTGGTACTTCTAAAGCAGATCTATGTGTGACAATGCATTTGAATTCATAATAATCTTTCCTTTATATGCCAGTGTTTTCATGATGCTTTGTAGTACAGCTATTTTTGGACTGTACAGTTATTAGGTGAGGAATTGCATGAAGATTTTGGTGGCTGTTATTCTAAATATATGATGTAAAAATGGGCTTGAAGTAATACAAACGTTAATAAAAGAGTTTTTTGTCATAGAAATAAATCATTCCTCTCTGAGGAGTGGTAATTTGTGCATAAAAGACCATTTCCTGTCCCTGCTGCAGGAACCTACCAATGTTTCTAGGAGCATCAGGCAGTTATAGAGAGCTTCAGCACCTTCAAACACTAGCCAAAATTCTTTAGCAAGCCACAGACTGAGCTGTGTTTGAATACTGTATTTCAACAACTCAAACCCAACTTAAATTAGTTGCAACTTGTCCAAGGACCAACTGCAAAAATTGTTCTCTCCACCCATAATTACACATTTGTATTCTGTTAGAATAGGAAATAAAATATCCATTTATAACACAGGCCGTGCTATGAAATTGTAAATTCTGTTGGGCAACTTGAGAAAAATTCAGCAGAAGTATTTGTCAGTGATAATATGCAACTAATGCACATCAGTAATGCATTTACAAAGAATGTGAAATTATTGCTCTTCACTAAGATAAGATGACCAGGATTAACACAAACGAGGATACAAAAATGTGTGGCGAGAACTAATGGATGCTGATTGCAAAATAAATACCTGCAGTAGGTGTAGTTTGATGCATCATTTCCCAAGACTGCATTTGTGGAGGAGATCATGCATAACTGTGTACTCTGGGAGCCAAGTTTCCTATACAAATATGGGCAACAGAGATGTGAGCTTAGCTATAACTCTCTCATATCAGATGGAGGTACCAGCTCTGTGTATAAAAAATCACAGTAAAATATTATCTCAGACAAAAATTTTTGGAATGAGAACTACCACAGGAGGCAAGAGTGGACAGGAAAACCACAAGCAGACATTCTCTTGCTGCATTATATTTTATGAAAGTACCGTTTGCTTCAATCAGGCTTCAGGACACACAAGTGCACTTGATGTCAATTCTCAGTTCCTTCTTCTAACTTTCAGTGATCATCTAAAGTTTAGCAGTTTGGTTTCAATGCTCTCAGAATCTTATTCAATAGAGAAGGAGTGTATTCCTTCTTAAATCAACTAAGTTGAAATTAAGAGCAGGTAGGCAGCAGGATAGAGTTAGGAGAAGGAAGAGCTCAGCTTGTCAGTCATGCTCCTAGGAATTTGTTTAATTGTCAGTACAGCCTTTACACACCTCTAGAAAGAGAAAGACAGTAAAGAGTGACACAAAAATGGATAGTAACAGTACTTTTATGATTTTTTCTCACAAATTTATTCTCAAGTTGCTACAAATGCATCTCCATGCCTACTTATTTCAAAATAATATTTTTGTATCAAGATGGTCTCTTGGTTTTCTCTGCCTTTTTTTTTCTTTTAACTGAGGAATGAATTCAAACTAATTAAAGAAATTACATCATTTTTTTGTTTTCTGTCAAGTGCTTGACTAAGACCAGTGCTCAGGAGCTAGCCTTTCTGTGGGTTAATGCAAAGGCTATACACACATGTAAAATGAGTAAAGATGAGTAATTCCTATCTTGTCTTCACTTCTTACAATGCTTTGTATTATGTTCTTATAAATATATTCATTAGCTGCTAAGAGCTGCCTTTTTAAAATATGCAGTGTATATAGTAGAAATCTCTAGATAAAATGTAGACTAATTTAGAAGTCTTGTATACACTTCACTAACATTTAAAACAGCTTCTTTTGCCAACAGCATTCCTTCCTCCAGTACCAAACATTTGCTCTTAAAACATGATTGCTACCTCAGAAAAAAAAATGGTTTGAAAGCAATATTTTTCTTACAAAGGTAGGGTACTGTATCAAAAGTAATGTCAGGACATTATGTCTGAAGAACAAAGGGGTTTATTATAAGAACAGGAAAATAAAGCAGTAATAAAAGTAAATATCATCCTGTCCACATCCTTCTTTCAAGGTAAAATTTTCACACACTCTTAGGTTAATCTTTCAAAAAATTGCATATTAAACATCTATATATACTAATAATTCTCTAGAGACTTGAAAGAAATCAAGAATGGTGGGGAAATATTTTCCATAGGTAATCTGGTGCTTGCTTTCATCGAACTCCTGTTTCAATTCAACACATTAATCATGTCTTTCTCTTAAAATGCTTAAGATGACAAATCCCTTTTCAGAACTGTTTGCCAATACTCTTTATATTATTAATCAGTAAATAACAGCTTCCAGATAACCACATTGGATGACTAGTAAAATGTTTCATGTATCCAAAAAATCAAACACCTTCAGTGGGTTCCTTACTAGGAACAAAAGCCATTTGAGCATATGTTATTTATGTTAATTGGGGAAGTTGTTATCTGACAAAACTTACACCATGTCTGTGCCAAATTCAGAAAGACAAAAGTTGTCTCTCCAAGAGCTATTAATATATTACTGTGCCTTTTACGATGGCTGATTAAATTTTAAGACACTTTTAAAAAAAGTTATGTCTAGAGAGGCTATTTTGAAAACAGAGAAGCTTCACAATAAGTAAGATTTAAATTAGAACAAAAATTCTTGTTGCTTTCTGAAACCAAAAAATTATGCCTTAAGGTAGGTCGAGCAGAGGACAGTTTAAAATTCAGATGTCAAGAACTTTTTACCTCAAAAGCAGTATAATCACCAAGTTGACAAAATTATAACCCTGAATGTGTAATACCAGGTGCCTTTCATGATGCAAAACTGCCAACAAGAGAGAGATGAAAAGATGAAGGAATAAGAGCAGCTAATTTTGAATCCAGCCAAGCCTGAAGGAAGCATATTTCCCTTTTTGCATGAAACTCTTGAAATGGTGGGGTGCTGTAAAACCTCTCTGCAGTGAGCAGGCAATTACAGATGCCACTCCCTTCCTGGGCTCTACAGAGCTCTTCAGAGCTTCTCACAATAGAAAAGCCACCTACAAACACAAAATGCAAAAGAGTAAAATTCAGCTTGGAAGAAAGTGTCTATGTCACATAGTATCTGCACTATGGTGACTTCATGGAGATTATTTCAATATGGATGAGATAAGGCAAAGTAATTAATTATTAGACAAGTTGAAATTTTACTTTCTCTTGAACTAATTGAAGTAGACATTAAAATAACACCAAAATTTGAAATAATGGTAAGTTCTCTTGTAAAAAATTTGAATGCTTAATCCTCCCAATCTTGATAAGTATTGGAAGTAACAGTTGTAAACAGAAGAGAAGGGACATAAGTGAAAGAGAAGAATTCTCTATATGCATAGCTTTTTCTATTATTAAAATATTAAGTATTGGAAGTAACAGTTGTAAACAGAAGAGAAGGGACATAAGTGAAAGAGAAGAATTCTCTATATGCATAGCTTTTTCTATTATTAAAATATTACCCTTGAACTATTTTCCTGAAATGGGATAGGTCATATCAAGTACTTAGGAAACCATTCTGAATATGTGGCACATAAACTGGAAAGCACGCTCTTGGTATGTAGGTTCACTGCACTCCATACCTCATCTGTTAGGAGTGCAACACGCTCAAAATGCTGTCCAAAAGATACAATATGCTACTAAATGCTTCATTATGCCCAGATTAAAATGGTCAGGACACAGAGGTTTTCATTCCCCATCTTGATTGCCCCAAAGCTTCTTCCCATTGCCATTTTTTCAAATATTTTATTTTGGTGGTCACATCATTATAGATCTTTGACAAAATTATTGGGAGAATGGGAGGTTTGAAATTTTTAAGAGTCAAAATTGGAACTCAGCCTTGCCATTCACAGAGACTAATATTTCAGTTAATTATTACTTGCTTGTTATGTGGGCCAGAGTTTCATGATTTGGAGAGCTTTTTAATGAATTTTACCTCCTTATTTTTTGGAGCTGATTAAAATTACAACCCATTTCAGTGCCCAGTGATGTTAAGCTGTAGCTCACCATGGAAATGCACCTGTGATGTCACCTGTTCACATTCTGCTTGAACAGACACCTTCTTCTATGGTTGCATAAACCATTTTGAAAGCTGGGGTTTTTTTCTGTAAAAAAGGGCTGTACCATACCAGGAGAACCCCAAGCTCCCTGCCTCATGGATAACACTGTGTCCACCCAGAAGGTGCACTCAGAGCATTTTGCCGAGGCTGTGATGAGCTGCATTCTTGATGACAGCAAACAAGTAGCATGCTTTATTATGCATCAAAATAATGACAATTATAGAAAATAACAAAAGTCAGGAACGTTTTAATTATAATTTTGTATAGAAAGGTCATGCTGTTCTTTCGTTGCTATGGGCAAATCTCCTCAAATGCACAAAATACAAGAGATATGGTACTATTGGTTTTTTATGTAATCATAGTAAATCACAATTTTGTTGCATTCAAAGGATCTTATGTTAAATTATGCCTTATCAGTTAATTTCAATAGCTCATTGAGTGCTAACTTACATAATGTCTGTGCAAGATTATAGATGCATTCTTTCAAACTGTCAATACTGCCAATTATATTACCTAAACAGCTGAAAATATATCATGGAGAAAATCCACAGATGTCCATAAAAGCCCAAAAAAGAACTGTCATCATGTTTTAAATGCTGTCATCTTGGTGTGCAAATGAATTAGACAACTCAACTACATATCACCAAGCTACAACTGAGACATTGTTAACAACTGCTTGGTGGGTAGAAGTTATTAGTGAATAATTGCTAATCTAATTAATTGAAAAGTCACTTGGGCCTGGATTCATCCATTGTAACTTAAGTTACTCAAATGAGATATTCAAATTAGAAAATTAGAAGTAGCAAGCTCTACAGTTGTTGGAAAGACCTCTGCTGTCCTGAGCTTTATGTGGTTATTTCACCATTAAGAGGTGTCAATCTTCTCCTGTCACCTCTTAAAGAGAAGAAACTCACTCAGGTGACAAAGCTGAAGATGTGGGGACAATGTGGAATTGAAACACTTCTTCCATGGTAGTGATGGAAGATAAAAACCCTACTAAATCTGCTGGGCAGCTGATTAAACTTAATGGTCAGATGTTGATTCCATAGAGAGACACCACTGTGTCAACTGAAATGAAATCATATGCCTAAACAATTTGGGTGGAAAAATCTGAGCGGTCAAGCTTTTAAGATGTTTGATGGCCACTTCAAACAGTTGCTGCAGCTTCAGTAAGCTCAACAACGTTATAGTTGAAGAGAAAGCATCTGAGGTGGTTTGTATGCTGAGTGTAGTGCCCTGGTTAACCACAATGTTTATTCTGATCTCACTTTGCAGACCAAGCAGTGATGTGATGACCAATAGTGCAATGTTAGACAGATGTTAGAGCTGGTTAGCAAGGGCAGACTGCTGTTCCTAGACTGTTCCTGTTACTACTTTGTTATGGACAGCCTATTTCTGATTTATCATGTTGTCACTTCTGTCACTGCCTCAGTGATCTCTGTGGTGAATGCCTAACACTACAAAGCAAGATACTGCCCTCTGGTGTTGCAAATTGCTGGCCCAGAGGACACAGTGGTCACATAGTTCATATGCACAATGTGGAAATTCTCGAGGATTATGCCAATCTCTTAATAGAAACTTATCCAAGAAGAAGTTGGATTGTTAAGACAACTTTATGCTACTTTTTACTTTTAAATCTTTGACTTAACACTAGAAGCATATTGCTCAACACGATTTTGACATAGCAGCTAGTTCTTGGGTTCTGAAAAGCTTTGGAGACACAGGTAATGCTTAAGTCATGCAGAAGCCAGAGTATAGCTTAGTGTGTACTCATGGGAAGAAGTAAATTGGCCAGTGAGCACACTATCTTGGTCTCATATCTTTTGTCTGGCTCATGCTGTACTCAGGCCATCACTTGTTTTAGCACAGAGAGTACCATGCAGACGGAACAGCTGTACAAAGAGCACAAGGCTCAGAAGCATAGAAACAATAAGCAAAGGGAACACAGAGAGGTTCTTCAGTGATCTGATGTGATCCCTCCCCCAGGCTCTTCTGCCTGCCCCAAGGATTGTTTACGCATTTTGGCATTGAAAAATCCAGAAATAAAATACAGAAGTAGTATCTGAAGGGCCTCTTCCTGGGCCAGGCTGAGTATTATGAGGCTGTAAGTTATATTCCCAGTTGTTTACTCTCTTTTTTCTGGCCCTCTCAGTCTTGTTTTTCTTTCTGCACAGTGGTACAACCTCAAGAGAAGAGCAGTGAGAAAACTTCTATAATTCTTGTCTTAAAGAATTTAAAACAAGAATTATAGAAGGATATGCAAGATAATTTGAACTGCCTCTGAAAGTTCTCTGTTAAAGGAAAGGTGGACAGAAACTGACACCTTCCTTTTCAGCTAAATTTTCTAAGAGAACTAGAAGAGACCATCCAAACACAGAGTGGCAGCTAAGGCACTGAAGCCCTTCAGGCTGTAAATGCCAGTCTTTCACAAGCACCAGCTTAGAAGTTTTCTGAACTGCTGAAAGCTGGAACAGAAATACGAATTTCTCTCAGCCTCCAGCCTTTCCTCCTAGCTCTCTGGCTGGCTGAGGCATCCTCAGTTCAGATGAAATTCCACAAGGCCAGCTCAGAATCATAAATCCCAGCCAGCAGGCTAACTCTTTCCACTTGTGATGCCCAGAACAGGCAGTTTCTGGAATATGTCAAATCTAGTCATAGCTGACTAAGACCTCAGTGCGGAGTTGTCTGCTCTCCCTTTTCTCTATAGTTCTGTTATTTCTGTATCAGCATTACAGAATCACAGCTCTAGTCCACTGTGTTAGTGTGGTTTTATGGGGTTTCTATAGCTCCTCATCAGTGGCTTAATCTAACACACTGAGATATGAACTAAAGCAATGAGGTGCAAATCTAAACTCTGTCCTACTGCCTCCACTCTCAAAGGCAGTAACCATAATGGAGAGGGAGGACAGCCAGCTGCAGAAAGAAGTATTTTAATTTATTATTTGCACAGTCTCTGCTCTCATCACAATCAAAAATTCAACTTGCTACAGTGAATCTATGGCTTTTAGAGGACTTTCTTTTAGCTGACTTTTAAGTAAAAGAAACAGATTCCATCCACTACAAAAATGTTCAGAATTTTGTCAAATGTCAGGTGCTAGATAGCCAAATTTGTTGTCATAGGGAAGTATTTTGTTTCTCTGAAGGTATAGTGAGTACATTCAACAAGTATCATCAGAAGTGATCATTCTCTGCCATTTTCACAGCTTTTGGCCTGAGTTGCTACTACCAGTCAGGGAAGGAAAATTCCACAATATGAGATAAAGCAGAGCTCAGAGAGTAGGAAAATAACATCTTTGATTGCTTTTATTGAGGATAAATTGTAGAGCTGGCATATCCTGCTGCTTTCTACAGAATCAGATTAAAAGAGAGATCATCTAGCAAAAAAGTACTATAGTGGCAACTCTTGAGTAGACGGTGTTGATTTAATGCTGTTAAAGTCACTCAGGAGGATAGGAACTTCAGATAAGACAGAAGAGTGACAAGTGCTTGTAATGAGTTGCTACTTCGTTTCTGAGTGGTTTGGAGCTTAGAAGTCACAAACCAGTAAACTTCCAGGTGCTTCAAAAACTACTTCTTTCCCCAGATTTCAGCATAAATTGAGCAAGAAAAGGAATTCTCAGTAATACATATGTGAAGACATTAAATGGATTATGTTGAGCTTGTATACGTAAGGACTATTAAAAAATATAACAGACTTCTCTTAAAAGAAAAAACATATCCTTCTTATTTACAATATATAAGCTCTCCACTGCCCTTGTATCTCATTCTTCCCAATGTAATTTTGCTTTAGGAGGGTAATTCAGGAAATAACAGCACTGAAAAAAGAAAGTGATGTATTGGTCTGTGAGCCACATAAAATGTAATTTTGGCTTCAGTATCTGAAGCTTTTAGACACTTTAAAAACCTCTGAAGCTTTATGGTGGCATTAGATCTGGCACAGGAACCTGAACAGGGACTTTCTGAGATACTATTTCTCTAAACAGGCTAAAGATTTTGTGAGTGATTAAGGAAATATTAATAATGTCTCATATCTTCAGTGGTATTTAGGTTCAAATCCCCATTAAATAAGATTTGAGTAAAAGACCTAAGTACCTTTAAAGATCTGGGACCATATTTTTATGAACCTCAACAGAAGCTATCTGCTTCTGCTCAAATTTTGAACGATACTGCAATGTTCTTCTCTGTGTGAGCATGCATTTCATAATCAGTTTGGTCTGCTTAGCACGACACCACCTGCACCATTTTATTTATTCACATGTGTGCTTGCAGGGGTTTTTAATCCATGCCAAATACCAGAGTTGTTATAGATATGTTGGTCAGAAAGAGAAAACCATAAAAGCCTTGGTCCATGATTCCCAGTTCAGCAGTTTGGCATGTCCCACAGCCAGGGTTGGAGTTCCTTTTGCATTTTCTGGGTCCTGAGCTGGGCTGGTGCTGTGGTGCCTCTCTGTGTCTGTGAGACCCAAGGCAGTGCAGGGTAACTTCCCCCACCACCTTCTCCCCAGGGAAAACTGCCACTGAGCAAACCTGGGAGTGCATTGTACTTGTGAGTGCATTGCACCATTGAACCAAGGATTAAACTACTGGTTTTAATTCAGTAATGTACTGCTTTTGTCACTAATGGGATAATTTTAATTAATTGTAATATTTTAATCCTCTGATATTAATACAGATTTTAGAAACCATATGGGAGCAAGGCAGACACAATACAGAAAAAGGAAGAAAGGAAAACCACAGTGTTGCATAAAACTTACAGGAGAAGCAGAATAATTCCCTGAAGCTGATTCAGCAGGTATTTTGACTTCAGAATGAGTTTTGGCAAGCAGGTTGGGCACATAATAATCCTTAAACAATACATCTTGTTCCATTAAGTGTTGCTTCATGTCATCAGAGACAGGGAACTTACAAACCTGAGTGTTGGAGGAATTGAACTTTCTCTGGGGAAACTGAACATGGCCTGAAAAGCAGAAGTTTTACTTCTAAGTTATACAAACCATAGAACCAGCTCCTGCAAGTGTGGGCTACAAATCCTTCCTTACTCAGGAAACATCTTATCCTGCTTGGTATATTCACCCAGAAACTCATGAAATATTATTTCCGTTTCCAAGTTTTTGGAACAGCCAACAAACACAATCACCAGCTCTTTTCATTCTTATCTCATAAATGAACAATATCTTTTCAACAATAACATCTTAGTGGAAATGGCAACAGAAAATAATACTCAAAACCATGTTTAGTTAAATTTTAACTTTAAACTATATTACATTTTTCTTTCTCATTTTGTTACAGATGCAAATACCTCTGCTAGCAAAAGAAAAATTTTGTTTCCCTGTGATGCAATACAGATTTTTTTTCAGATGTATAACATTTCAGTTGTCATTTTTTTGGTGATATCTGCTCCCTTTATGATTTTTGTTTGAATTCTCATGTACTTAATTATACATTTTTTGTATAAAAACAGTAGGAAATTATGCACTTTTGTCAATAAGAACTGTTTGTGAAAAATGTCAGTAAAAATTCTGAGAAGATAGAAAATATCAGTATAAAAATTTCCACTATAAATTTATTAAAATTGAAAGTGTTGGCAATTTTAAAGTTTGGGGATGTTGTAAAAGCTTGGTTTTTAATGAAGAACAATTGAGTGCACAATGTCTGGCCATCTTCATAGCATTTTTAATGATACAGGTATATGTTGATTTGACATTCTTAAAGAAATGTTTTGTGTGTCACAAAGCATTTGCAGGAAATTTATCCCCAAATGAAATAAAACACCTGTTGGCACAGCAACAGTGAGAGGGGATGAGTTCAGTAAGTCTGCAAGTTTCTTAATTAACACAAAAATAGCATTATGTCTGTATAGAACAGCTTTAAATTAAAGTTTTGTAGAGAGGTATAATACCATTTATTCAACTAATTGAGAAAAAAAGTCAATGGCTTATGAGCCCTTCTTTAAGTCTGCATAAGAACTCATAAAATCCTTAGTTAAGTATAATCCTGAAGAATGTCTGTGTGTGTCTTTTTTCTTTAAAAATATATCTGTTTGCCAAACCTCAGTCAAAGCTTCTTAAACTCTCTCATGTAGTGTCACACTTGTAGAAAAAGAAAAGCATTACAGCTGAAAATCCTGTACTATAATAACACAAAAAGCCAAGAGAGAACATACTATTTTAACATAAATGAGAAGAGAGTGGTGTTAGTTGTAAGTAAAAAAAAACCCAAAACACCCATAGGAGCAGTTCCATAAGGGAGTTGTAAAGGATTAAGTCTGTAAATCTTAGGGGAAAAAAAAAAAAACTGTTGAAACCGTGACTGAGCTTTTCTAGGTATCAGAAGCAGCATCAGTGAAATCACAAAGCATGGAAAGGGGAAACCTGGTAGAGCTGGTGTGGATTGTGGTGGAGAAGAGCATGAAGTCAAATGACAGAGTATAAAATGTCACAGAATCCACAGGAGCAATTGGGAAGCTGAGTCTGCAGAAAGTCAGGTGAGGACAACTTAGTAAAGCACTTTATTCAGGGAAGCAGGTGAGTATTAGCATACATTTATGCACTAAGTGTAGTAAGTGTTAGATATTTGCATTGAACAGAATGACATATATTTCAATGCCACATACTCTTCTAAATAGAGTTCTACTTAAAACAAGTGTTAAGGACCAGCTAAGACTTTGCTTGTCACTGTGTTTGTGAAGGCACTTCGGTCCTTAGACGTAACTACACCAGATGACCTCTGTTCCCAGCTCATATCCAGTGTTACCTAACCTGAGTCAGTCAAAAGGAGCTTGGTGGCTTCTCTGCTCTAGCAGTTCAACAGCACAGACAGAAAGAGGGCTCACAGTGCAGGTGTGAATCTCCAGGCAGAAGGAGACAAGCACCATGGTGTAGGAACTGGGAGGGAGGCACATAATTCACTGGCCAGAAGAAACGCCAAGATCACAAAGTGCAAGCAAGAAATAGTTAAGTGTACTTTGCTGCAGTAACCATGTAACAACCAGACCAGTTACTGAAAAGGCTGTGTTTTTATAGACATAGGGATGGTGAGGGAGGGAAACGGGAAGATCTAGGGGACACTGGGCAGTGATGGGTGCTGTAAGACTCTGTGTGTGCACTTGTGTAAGTGTTTTACCCAGGTGATATTTCAACAACACTCAGTTAGTCACAGCCCTCCAGTGCCTCTGTGATGCCCTTCCTCAATACCATGCTGCTTTCTGGACATGCACTGTAGTCATTGACTTCTGGTCTTCTGGTGCTCTGTGGATTTATTCAATTTATTTGATATTTATTTTATTTATTTTATATTCTGTGGTATTATTTGATTTAATTTTCCTTTTCTTGTCTTGGCTTCATGTTTGGAAAAAAAAAAAAACAAACCACAAACTAGCTTCTTTTCACCAAACTCTCTAATTATTTATGGAATGAACACACCATTACATTTCTTTTCCATTGTTAGAAGGAGAACAAATAACATGGAAAAGAGCAACCTAAACTCTCTGTTCTTCAAGGGATACAAAAATCAATGAGAACAGGACCCAAATCAAATTATCATCTTGAGGAGAATAATAAATTTATTTATAAAGTCTCCACACTAAGTGACTGAACACATAGCTCAGTCTTAACAACAGAATTACAAAACACAATAAAAGTAAAACCTATCCTCATAACACATCAAAAGAGAAGACCAAAGAGACAGAACAAGCATACATTTCTTCATTATTAGATGTTGAGTACCTTGAGAAGGATGTTTAGAGAAACCTATTTGGAGAAAAAGATTTGAATAGGGAAGCATTTCTCACAGCAATGAAAGATGTTAAAATTTGAATTCAGTAACAGAAAACAAAATAACCAAGCAGTCCGGGCTGGATTTGAAATGTGAACTGTGTTAATGTTAGAAGCATATTATTCTTTGATGTTTTACTCCTTAATATTTTGGAAACCAAGAAACTCATCATGACTATTTTTCAGGGTGACGAGACCACTTGCATGCATAATATTGTCTTTACCCGAACAAATAGAAGTGTTTTCTTTTGTCTGTTCATTTTTACAGCTGTGCTTATGATATACAAAGAAACAAAAATGTTTACTGTGTCCTAGACTACCTTTAACCTGCTGCATACAGGCTCAGTGGTTCACAGGTGAATATTTCAAAAACAGTAACATTAGAAAACAGATAATTCATATAATTGCTAATAAAAAACCAGATTATATAATCAGAAGCATTAAAGCATATTACTAAATAATGCAAGTTAAAAAAACCCCACCAAACCAAACCAAACCAAACCAAACAATTTTTTTTTCATTTTCCATTTATTCTTGTAATAATTGCAACTATCACTGCTGGGTAGATCGTTGCTTTCTTTTTCACTTGAGGAATTCAGTTAGTTATTTAAATAAGCCGGCACAACATTTCACAGCCCTATATTCTCTCCTTCTCGTCAGTCTACTACTTAATTTTTGTTACAATTCTCTATCTCTATTACAAAGACATACTTATCTTTGTAATTTCAGTGATGAAAACCCTTATTGATTCTTCAAATGCTCCAAATAAAACAAAACTGTTCACTAGACAAATAATATTTTAATTCTGTAGAAACACCGTCTATGATTACAGGGATGGATATGATATGGGTATGATAAACAGTGTCTAGTTAAAGTATTATGAATTTTCTTGCATAAGTTCTGTACAGAACTCATTTGTACAAAATATTGTCATTCTGCCATATAGAACAGCCCAGTATTTCTTCACTCATCAAATAGATACAGTTATGCTATCTAATGCTTTCACTAAAGTATCTAATGCTTTCACTAAATCCTTACGTTATAAATTATGTGAATGACATTGAGGCAGATTTAGCTATTAATTCCCTAAAATCTGCCCCCATTTCTTTCCATCAAGCATTTCTAACATTCTGCAGTGGCACCTGAAATTTTTTATGTTTTCAGTTTCTTAATAATGGAAAAAAATCTTTTGTAAAACATTTTTTTGATCTTTACTGGGGTTTATTGAACTTCAGAGTGTCTTGGTGACTTAGGATGGAAAATTACAATAAACAAAAATAAAGCTAAAACCAAATATTCCCAAATTAATCAGAGTAAAAAAAGAAGTGGATAACCTCAGTGATTACAGATGTTGGCAATAAAAATATCCACTCCTTTGCACTTGGGATTGGCTCTTTCTTCTCACTGAATAAAGAGGCAGAGGACCCTTGATTTAAGATAAACTTGTTTTATCATCATAAAAACAAGAAATAAAAATAATAACAGAAAAATTATAAACAAGAGAACAAAAATAAAACAGTGGTTCTAACACTGTAGCATGATTTTTGTTTCCAGAGGAAAAAGGAAGGTGTTCATCTATACCTTCCTCTTATCTTTGCCTTTGCACGTTGAGAACCTCTGGGGCAAGGGGGCACAAAGAGCCAGGGAAAGCAGTAGGGAGTCATATACAGGAGCCTGCTTATGTCAGCACAGATCGCCCTGTCATCAATTCATCCTCCTCATCCTGAGACATGAGGAAAGGCGCTGCACTTGCCTTCTGGCATCTCTTTGGAGAGAGGATCGAAACAAATGGACACAGATATATCTGAGAGAAAAAAATAAATACACTTCTTCCTCTCATAAGGCATTTTTACAGAAAAAAAATCAAAAGTACAAGCTAGGTAAGTTCAGCCCTTAACACAGAAAGCCAAATTTACTTAACAGTGTAAACAAGAAATCCAAAACCTGAAAATTAAAACCAATGGTAGCAATGCACTGAGTGAATACTGGATTTCTCTGTTGGTAAAATTCTAACATATTTTTCTCTTCCTTGCCATTGTATAACAGTGGATGAAACTACTAGGGAAGAGCTCCATTACCATGAAAAATAACATGGAAAACAAAGGATTTAATTTGTTAAAATGAAACTGCAGGTTATGGAGCTAACAACCTTCTGATCATCTACAAAACTTGACAGATTAGAGAGATGGGTAATCATGAACCATATGAAGTTTAACAATTGCCAGATTCTGAACCTGAAGCTGGGATGGAGCAACTCTGGTTGTGTATAAAGACTGGAGAACAAATGGCTGGAAAGCAGCACCGCAGAAAGGGACCTGGGGGTTCCAGTTGATAACAAGCTGAATCTCAGTCAGCAGTGCCTTGGCAGCCCCCACGGTCCTGGGGGGCATCAGGCACAGCATCACCAGCTGGGCAAGGGAGGGGATTGTCCTGCTCTGCTCTGCTCTGCTCTGCACTGGGGCAGCCTCACCTCGAGTGCTGAGGGTAGTTTTGGGTGTCACAATTTAAGAATGACATTAAACTATTAGAGAGTATCCAAAGGAGGGCCACAAGGATGGTAAAGGGTCTGGAGGGAAAGGTGTATGAAGAGTGGCTGAGAACACTTGGTCAGTACCCTGGAGAAGAGGAGACTGAAGGGAAGACCTCATCACAGTTTGCAACTTTCTTGTGAGGGGGAAAAGAAGGGGCAGGCACTGATCTCTGCTCTCTAGTGGCAAGGGAATGGCCTGAAGTTGTGTCAGGGGAGGTTGAATATTAGAAAAAGGTTGTTCAGGTTGAATATTAGAAAAAGGTTCTTCACCCAGAGGGTGGTTGGGCACTGGAACAGGCTCCCCAGTGCAGTGGTCACAGCACCAAGGTTGAGAGAGCTTAGGAAGTGCTCAGACAACATTCTCAGGCACGTGGTGTGACTGCTGGGGATGGTGATGTGCAGGGCCAGGAGCTGGATTTTGATGATCCTTGTGGGTCCCTTCCAAGTAAATATATTCTATGATTTTGTGATTCTATGATTACAATTGCCAGCAATTGTTCTCAGTCTGTTACCCTGAATTGTTTTTATGCAAGAGTATTTATTTCCATAACATTACATCATGTTGCAAAAATCACACTTCCCATACAACAAACTGCAAAATATGAGAACTAAGTCATAAGCCTTTTCCCCAGCTGGCAAAACTTGCATTACCAATGTGGAGATCATGTTTTCATACTCCTGACCTATAAACAAATTAAATTTTACAAGCTTCGATGCTCAGATTTTAAGTGACCATTAGGGTTTAGACAGTCTTATATTAGAAGAAAGCATTCCTCCTGAATTTGGGCTCTACTTCACACAATCCTCAATTGCTTGCTCATTTTATCATGTCAAAGGGATATTTCTAGTCCTGTGGAACTGAGGAAAAATTGACATATAATTATTAAATAATGACAAAAAGCCAAGGCAAATGAAAGATTGCCTTCTTAAATAAGAGGCACTCAAGTATGACTTGCACACCACCTCAAGACACTGTTCACTGTCAGGGGAGATAATCAGATTCTTTAACCTTTAAGACTGAGATATAAAACCTCTTTTGATTTAGAGTTGAAAGAATAAAGACACAAGAATATAAAACAGGATTTAGGAGGACTCTAGGAATTCTAAATCCAAAATTATGACCTAAGAAGGTTTGTTTACACTCAATTAAACAGGGGTGGTGATGAGCTGTCCTTGGAAGGGCAGGGAAAGGTGGCTGAGGGACAGCAGTGCAGTGCAAACTGAGAGCAGAGAGACCTGAGAAATCAGCTTTCTGGGTGCCCAAAGTCTTACAGAAACCAAAAATTTGAGCTCACCAGCTACAGAAGTCCTGGACCAAACTCCCTCTGTATCTGGCCTGAATGAAAGTTTACTACACACCCAGATCACAGTATTGCAGCCAAGAAAATTGCTTGCCTAATGAGCTGCTTAGCCTAATTCTTCCTGCCTTGTCCCTGGAGAGGGTATCAGAGAAGCCTGGAGAGGCAGCAGTGCTGTGGACATGCTCTATGGATTCCTCCTGAGGAATCATATCCAGGCCCAGAATCCTCAGAAACAGTCATTTTTTTTGCACAAAACCTATAAAATGGGTGTTGTGGCTGAGTCTATCTATGACTTAATGTCAAGTTAGAGAAGAGTAAACAAATCAGGTCTGCCTGCCTTTGTCTGGAGCCCAGAGGAGCTATTCAAACCCACAGTTCTCATCTCTGAATAGCAGCAAAACACTTCTCTTCAAAAACATTTCTCCATATACATAAAACAAGATCCAAGAGGTGAAGAAGCAGGAACACAGTGGTTAAAGTATCCTTGTAGATGCAGAATCCTGAGATTCCTGCCTTAACACTGAAGTACCTCTGCCATAGAAATAAATCTTACAAGTTTACGTGAAAGGTGCTTTGGAGATCATGTAACATCCATCAATACCATCTCAGTTTTCACTTTTTCCTTTGTTGAAACTCTTCAAGATCACACTGAAAGAGGTTACAAATGTGGAAGTGTGTCTGCATCAGGATCTTACTTCAAGTATCTACAGGTATGGTTAAATGCAGGAAAATGCTGTTTTAATGAAGTCAGGATCACGTTGCAGTTCTTTTTAATTAGAGACTTCATTTCTGATACATTTTACCAGGTACAGCGAGATCATCTAAAAGCATGCATTAAACATAATACCACAGTACTTAAAAGCACTAGCTATAGTAATATTTCTTTTGTTTTACTGATTTCTCATCAAATGTGTTCACAGTAGTTCCTGACATTTTCTGACACTTGACATGAGTTGTACACTAACACAGGTCAGCAGATTTTCTTGTAATCCTGATGAAACTTCAGCCAAAGCCTGGGGTTTCTGCTGCACTCTGGGCACACAAAAAGCTTCAGAACTGGAGGACTTCAGAAACTACACAGCACAAAGGTCAATTTCTGTCAGCAACAAAGGTAGTATATTTTCACTTATTTTGCTCTTCGATATACAAAGGTAGGTCCTCCAGCTCAACAAATGCTGGAAAAGCTAATTATAGCACACAGAGCAAAACTGCCATAACTTAGTGGTGATATGAGACCAGTTTCACAAATTCCAAGTTGTGAAGGTGTAACAATGAAATTTAAGCTGCAAAAACAATATACCAAGAGTTAATATAGTGATAAGAAAACAATATCCTGGGATCTTGAAAGCTGGCTAAACATATTAAAAGAATGTTTTAAAAACAATGAAAAACCCATCAATTCTTAATTTACATCACTGCCATCAGATTAATTTATAATTTGGCTTTCTGGGTATAAGTTTGAACTATGTTTTTTCGATGAGTCTGCATCTATTCTAATAGAAAGAAAGGATTAGCTTTCTGGTTTTTTAATACTGGCTTCTTTTGATGATTAAAGGCTTTATTTCTTTACTGAAATCCAGCTCTTCTTCGCTATGCTGTTGGAACAGGAGCTGAAACCAACCACAAGGGACCAGCAGAGATCAGTCCCCTGCTCTAAGAGCTGTTGGGCCAGGCTTGGAGCTTACCCCTTGAGTCTCATTCTTTTAAGTTCCTTTGGAGAACAAGCTGGAAATTTATAAGAGCCAAGAACATTAAGGACATCACTTTGAGACAAAATTTAGGATGACTGAAACACAGAATGCCTTCCCTATCCTTGCTGAGGATCAGAGCTAGCATGCAAAGAGGTCAGTACTCAGAGTCTACCTGTGTCCTAGGGTGTCTACAGGCCAACAACTAAGATTCTGAAGTCAAAGCTACATATTTTCCCCACAATCATTCAGAAAGAAGCACTGCTCACCTTGTGGGATGTACCCTCTCTTACCTATCTGGGAGACATCTGCATTTGGTACCAGAACCTCTGATCTGTACTGCAGAGATTTGGAGAAGGTCCTCTTTAATCTCCTCCCTAGTTGTTCCTAGCTTGATGGGCTCATGATGCCTCAGGTCATCAAGGTAGAGATGCCACCTATAAGTGGACACAAAACAAAAGAGTATATTTAACCATGGACAGTATTTCTCAAGTTATCCATGACTGTGAGACATGTGCTGCAATCAAGCAGGCCAAGTGGGTGAAACCCCTATGGTATGGGGGCAGTGGTCCAAATACAAATATGAAGGAGCCTGGCAAATTGATTATATCACATTGCCCCAAATATGCCAAGGTAAGCCCTACATGCTCAAAGTAGTAAAAGCACCACAGAAAGGTTAGAAACCTACCCTGTACCTCACACTACTGCCTGTAACACCATCCTGGACCTTGAAAAGCAAGTCCCTTTGAGGCTTGGTACCCCCGGAGAGAATTGAGTCAGAAATGAGATTCATTTCAAAAACAGTCTTATCAACACCTCGGCTAGGCAACTTATTGAGTAGGTATACCATATCCCCTACCATGCACCAGCTGCAGGCAAAGTGGAAAGATACAATAGACTGTTAAAAACCATCTTGAAAGCATTGGATGGGAGATCTTTCAAAAACTAAGAGCAACATCTAGCAAAAGCCACCTGGTTAGTCAACAATCAAAGTTCTACCAATGGAGCAGGCCCTACCCAATCTGAGCCCCTGCATGAAACAGATGGAGAGAAAGTACCAATGGTACAAATCAGACATGTATTAAGAAAAACAGTTTGGATCAATTCTGCCTTGAGTACAGGCAAATCCATCCATGAAGTTGTCTTTGCTCAAAGGCCAATTTGCAAATGGTGGATAATGCAGAAAGATGGAACAACACCTTGTGTAACTCAGGAAAATCTGATTGTTGAGTGAAAACTACATATAAATATCACTGTTTCCTGAACATCACTGCCATTGTCTGTATATAGCTGTATACTGTATATATGTGTATATCTATATATGTATGTATAATGTATGTGCTTGTAGAGTTAGAATATATATTAGTTGTGGTAGTAAGCTGACAATATGGGGATAAGGGGTGGAATGTCCTGGGGTGACTTTATGATGCTTGTATCCCCAGTCATCTGTTCTGTTTATGCTAGATATTAAGTTCTGCACTTTAAGACTGGTTTCGAGAGCAAAGGGGGGAGAAGTGCACAGTTGGTTTTCAGAAACTGCACTTGCTGCCCCGCATTCCTTCTTATGGACTGTGTTGTCTGCAGCACGGACAGGGGGAGAGAGCTCTCCTTTGCTTTTAGTTGATTTTTTTTTTAGTTAGCTGAGGCCAGAAGTTTTTTGGAACTGTTCTGCTGTTGTTCTGTTCGGGAACACCAGGACTATCATCCAGGGGCCCCCAAGCTGCGCTGTGGCTGGGACACCAGACACGAGCCCCAGAAAGACTGAGAGAAAGCCGAAGACACATCCATGAAAAAGACTCTGACCTACAAAAAGCTCTCTAGATTTGCCATCTCCTCAGAACAACAAAAAGTTCCATTTTTTAATATTATTCATATTTTCATGTTTGTGAGTACTTTGCTTGTTAAATAAACAATTTTTTCCACTTTTCTCAAAGAAAACCACTTTACCAAACTGATAGAAAAAGACTGCTTAAATTTGCTTTCTAAAAAGACCTCATTTGAAAGTTTCCTCCCAAACTTGCCCTAAACCAAGACAACCTGGATCAATAAGCAACAATAAACTCAATGGCACCATGTGCTCCCAGTAGCAGCCAAGCTTGCTAAGAAGACTGCAGAGGATGGGAAAGGTTTGGGGCCTTTTACAAGCGATCAGCTTTATGTTCACTTCCTCTAAATAACTCAGAATCACTTTGAAGGACTTTGTATGTAGAAACTCAGTTAAGGTTTCAAATGTTCTGGCTTCACTCCCACAAATCAACATCATCTGGATTGTAAGCTGTAAAATCTCAAGCTTTTCTGTATCTAGGGTGAAAATAAGACCTTTGCTGGTCCTTCAGAGTGTCTTGTCATCCCATGCTTGCTATATGAATACCTGAATTTTCAGATTCTTAGAAAAAATTGTAACTAAAACTCCATAAGCTGTCTAAAAAACCCCAAAAACCAAAAAAAACCCACCCCCCCAAAAAACCCAAGAAAAACCCAATCAAAAGACAAAAACAAAACAAAACAAAAAAAAAAAACCCACTACAAAACCTCCCTGACTATTCCTCCCTAACTGAAACACTTCAACTTCAGTAACTTCTAAAGAAAAAATTATAAACTCTTGAGAGATATAGATACAGATATATATTCAGTTTTACAGTGATTATTTCAAAACAAAAAATCAAAATACCTAGTTTATAAACTGTCAAAATGAACTATTTCCTTTTAGAAAATAGTACTCATGGGGGGGTAGAGCTAGTTGCCAAACTTGGCATAACATCACAAATAGCTGCAGTCAATCAAAAAATGTGGTTTTGGATGAATGAGGTATTTGTGTTTTTATAAAAAAATTATCCACTGATGTTCTCTACTGATTGCTTAAACCTAAGGTTTATATATTTTTTTCATTTGCTTTCATTTTTCATTGCTTTTTTGTGATATTGTTCCAGTGCTCTTGGAATTGCTTTGAAGTCTGATGATCTGCATTGTGAGGAAATTTGGCTTTAGAATTGTACCGTTTGTACTTCAGAACACAACAATAAAGGCATCTCTAAATAAAGGATTTTTTTCCCAAGTATTTTTTAAAATTTTAAACACAAAGATTAATAGATTTAGGTATGATTTCATGCACTATATTTATTCTCAGAGAGCACTTTCCCCATCTTATATGAATTACCCGTTCCTCATTCTGACAGACCTTTGCTCCCCTCAGGGTTCAAGACCCAGTATCCTGAATGGTTGCTGCCCACAAGCTAATGTGTAGTATAATTACTGTAGATGGGATGAACCCAAATAACCCCCCTTTAATCAGATCAACTATTAATGGCTTCCTGGAGATTCCAAACTCACTCCCATTAAATATTAATTGTAAAACAACCTATTACCCTACTGAGAGCAAGAATAATGCCTCCTTAGTGACCTCATGCATTCTGATGATAGCTAACTCAAGACTGATGGGAAACAGTGGAGCTCAGTGGAGAACAAAGGTGCACAGTGAGACTTGATGATACTGGTGGCACCACACAGGAAACTGTATGGCTTTTTTGTTTACTTTGCTGTTATCCACTGATATCGATCTGCACCTCAATATGTAAAGGCACTTGGATGCAAAGTAAGCTTTATATGTAAAGTTAAGGACCCAAAGATCTCCAAAGGAGAGAATACAGAACTTCTGCATAGTCAGTTAGTTATTAAGTATTAAACTGTCTCCTCTTTCTCTGTTCCCCAGCTTTTACCAAGTCCTTTATTTTTCATATAAAGGAGACAAATGCAATCTCATGCACCTCATGAAGTACAGCTGGATTTTGCTCCGAAATTCACTTCTTTATGGAGAGGTAGAAAAAGAATTAACTGCCCACAAAATGGCAGTCTAAAATCTTGGCCTGCTCCCTGTGCTGGAGGAAAAGTCTGTGTGGCCACAGGCACAGCCTCACACACCAGCCCATCACCCCAGGTGGGGATGTAGCCCTGAGCCCCTGTACAGGGCCAGTCAGCCCTTCATCCTATCCCATCTGCTGCTTTTCCTTCTGGGGCTCCAGTCAAGCCTCCCACAGCATCTGTGAGATTGGTATTACAAGAATCTCAGACTGTGACTGACATCTAGATGCCCCACTGCTTTTGTTTGATGCACTGTTGATGCCTCTGGTATGTGTGTCCTAGAGAAAGCAGAGGGTTCTGTAAGGTTATTTTTGCCATGCTGAGGAAAAGCTTCCATACGGATGGGGGACCAGGGTGCCGTGATGTCTGCTTGGAAAAAAAAAACAAAGAGGAAACAAAAAAAATAGAGGTGAGATGATAAGTAAGCTTTAGGCCTGAAGCCATTGTAATTGAAGGAAAATACAAAGCACAGTATTACATCCACATAGGGATAGTCCTGCATTATCTTTATACCTTCACTGAATATATGAAGGTTGAAGATAAGGGTTTGAGGAAGGCAAAAGTCAGCCAGCAACAGAAAAGTGGTCTGCTATGACAAAAACCTCATCTCTAAACTAGCAGAATTAACCCCATAATAAATCCACTGTGATGAGCTTAAGGGCTGCAGCACTACAGCTGAGAAATAGTGCACTTGGATATTTAAAGTTAATAAGATTTTGTGGCACCTGGATGTTGACTCCTCAGCAGTGATGCCAAATGCAGCAGCACTTAAAGAGGGTGCTTCCGACCTACTGGCACCAAGAGTTTATGGTTAAAAATTTTATGGGTGTTTTCCAAGCCTGCTATTTGATTAATGCACTGGTCTTGCAGTATTGAATGAAGCTTTAAGTGAATTTAAGATTCACTATCTCAAAGGACAATAGAGTCAAGCTATTCCAAAGCTATTTCATATAAATAAATAAATAAATAAATGCATAAATAAATATAACCAAACACATTTCCTCATGTTTGAAAGTCTCAAGACCAAGTTTCCTTTATAGATTCTGAACATAATTTGTTCTTTTTTTTTTTAATTTATCACTCTAGTTAGACCTAGAATTAGAAATTTCCCAAATATTATCTGTAAGACCTAGATACCAGGTTTACATAAGGCATAAGTAATGTAAGATTGATCACTAGAATATGTACTTAGAAGACTTTTAAAAAGGCAATCTTAAAGCATTGCCAAGTTAATTGACTGGTAAACCAAGTGGAATGTGTTAAACAAGAAATTTATAGTGTTTGGTTGACTAATCAACAAAAATTAATTAAATTAAATTAAAAATTTGTTCTTGACAAAAAGCCATTCAGACTATATCTGGTTAGGATCAGGTTTGTCACAGGTTCACTGAGATGCACCATTTCCTATTCTGGTATAACAGGTCTCCCAGGTGTATCAACCTGCAATGGTTTTTGCAGACAATTATGCCCAAACAAAGAAAACTAATCTAGCGCTAGTGTTATAAAAAGATATATAGAAGCAGTAATATATCATCATCTATGTTTAAAGTCCATGTAAGGACCAAACTAGATAACAAGGATTAAAGAAGTAACAATTTAAGAAACCTCAGTTAGGAAATATAGAAGAATAGTAATGGTTGATAATTTTTCTTAACAACAAACAAGAAAGTTCTATGCCTTACTCATCTGTGAAGGGCACAAAACATTTAACTTCATTTACAATGAAAAAAATGGAAGACATCTGCAGAAAAATGAAAGATTTGACAATCAAACAGCAGGAGAGAATAAACAAAATCCAATTGTCTGAGAGGAAGCTGCTGAGAAACTTTCTGAACATATCTATTACTTTTCATAATTAACAGACACTTGAAACTTATAGTAATTTAAAAGGACTGGAGGAGTGCCACGATTAAAAACTGAATAAAAGCAGGGCTGTGGGAATTCGAGTGCACTTAGATAGCAATTTCTGGAAAAAAATGTGTAACAAATTTGAGACTGACAATTGAATTTAGAGACTATGGAACAGTTCATCATCAGTCAGCATGAATTCATGGAGAATAAGTCTTTTCAAATCAACTATTCCTTTCTTATGTCAGGATTTCAGGTCTAAGGGATATAGTTAAGTTATATTTTTATATATTTGGGATTGTCTTAGAATTATGACAATTCTGTTTCTGATTTTTGATCGCAAGACCTTGGAACTAAATGACGGCCAAATTAATCAAAACTTTTGAGATTCCTGATGGATGTCAAAATACAAATCATACTGAGAATGTAGTCAGGAATGGAGCTTTAACCATAAGGCCAAAGGGAATTTTTTCTTGTCCACTATTTTTATCCGAGCTAAAGCTACAAAAATTTTACTAGTGTGGTAACTGAAAGGATCAAAGAGTATACTTAATAGTGCTGTTACTCTTACAGGGAGACCTGAATCACTTGGCAGATGATGACAAAGTAATAGAAGTACATTTTGTATGGTCAAATAAACCACAAGATAGCTAGGAACCCAGAGTGCAGGTTGTACAAATTTCTGTCTTGGAAATAAGTAATTCATAAAGGGACTTAGAGGTCATCATAGGCAATTGTCTCAATGAGTTCACAGCACAAAGCTGTGGCAAGAAATTCTTGTACATTTAAAAAAACTAACTTCGAGGGGATGACAGAAACTTTGGGGTTTTTTTATCTTTCTGCACAGCACAGGTCATGATTTTCCTGCTATGACATCTGGGCACATCTCTCCTAGTCAGTTCCCTGCCATTGCAGGGGCCTCAAACTCACACCTTGGTCTCTTCTGGCTCTTTGCCAGTGGCACACACCACCTAATTCTCCTGACTGAACTTATTTTTATTTAGGCCAACCATACAGCAGCTTTGGAGTCAGTACTGAAGCTCCTAGATGAAAATGCAATGAAATAGTGGTATGGGTAAGGGGCATCAAGCTTCATCAGCTGAAGCCAGCCCTTCAGCCTTGCCAAGCAGAGTGATAAGAGGCCAACTGTGCTAATACACAGAGCGTTTCTCTTATCAAGGGCAGAAAGGACTCCTGTATACACTTTTCCCTGTGGTTGTAGGACAGTCCGCACACGGAGCTTCTCAGTGTTTGCACCTCAGACCTTTTCTGTGGGATATTATCCTCCCAGAGAATCCAAATCCAAACTGCATAAGGGTTAAATGCAGTAAAAGGGCTACAGATTGGCACCCCCTTAGTCAGATGCATCTTGGCAGCTTTAAACTCTAGAATTTGGTGATACATATTGTGCCAGTATTTATTTCATAAAATTATCCTTCTGTCAGAGACAGAAAACATCAGGCTGACAGCTCGACACCCAGCTTTACAAAATGGGTGCATAGATTTTTCTACTTGATTATAAGTTGAAATATGTGGGCAAACTCTAGACCAGGTTAGTTCTTTATGGTACCCCAAA
This sequence comes from Acrocephalus scirpaceus scirpaceus, assembly GCA_910950805.1. Lineage (NCBI taxonomy): Eukaryota > Metazoa > Chordata > Aves > Passeriformes > Sylviidae > Acrocephalus > Acrocephalus scirpaceus. The sequence goes on from OU383778.1 coordinate 32,001,934, forward strand.
TTCTTTTCATATTGACAATTAACTATTAGATAACCGTTGAAGTCCCTAGGAGCTTTCATTCAGAATCTGGTACTTCACATTTTCAAAAGGCATAGAAACAGCACTTTCAGAACAATGTTTTATTTAGGTATGTCTTCTCGCAAGTATTTGAAAAAGTGTGTTTATGGAACAAAAGACACAGACTCATAGTTTTGTGACCAAATTGAATTCAGTTAATGACTACCAGCTCTTTCTGGGAGAGGATGTCACCTGTTTGCTCACAGCATATCACTACTGCTCTGCATTTCTGATGACAAAGAACCCATCCCACCCCTTCCTGGAGACTCTATTTACTCTATTACTCGATCATTCTAAAACTTGGGAAGACTAAACTTCCAGTTTGATGGAGATAGAGAATACTTCCCCACAGGGAGACTTCCTGTCTTTCTAGACTTGTGCCCATTCCCTACCTCTTTGGTTTATCCTTTAGCAGTTTATTTTGATATAACTCCTAAAGTCAGATAGTATAAAAGAGGGAATTTAAAAGTATGTAATTTAAAAAAATAATTTCTGCAGTTCCTTCATTCTTTCACTTTCCCTTAAAGGATTGCATAAAGCATTTAATACTTGATATTTGTAGAAAGATCATAAGGTCACATTTTTCTTTTAATAAATCAGAAATTGAGAAAACACGGGAAGAGAGATAACTTGATTAAATCATTAGCACAGTCCTCTAGAAATGTGGTTCAATGCCTAATCAATCATATTTGTCTGATCTTTGTTACTCTCCTAGAGCCAGAGTAAAGTAGAGATGATAAAACACCTGGAGTGTTATTAGGAGGAAGTAATTGATCTTCATGAGGGTTCTATGCACTACAGAGATGAGGGTCTTAAAAGTCATGCCAGATGGACATTTCTTGAGCTGGTGCAAAAGAATCACAGTCATAAGTCTTTCCCATTTCACAGAAAAGAGGATCGCTTTCTTCTTACAGATTACAACTAATTTTGCTAGAGGACAGAATGATTCAGGAAATCTGGAGTATTCAAGAATTTAGTGCTAGTGCCAGGACATGGGGCTGTGAAGAGAAGAATCTGGCTTTGCTTCAATCCATGGAAAATATTTCCAAGATTATATTCTTCAGGTTATTTTGAAAACAAAACAAAACACTGGTTCTTTCAAAAATTTCTCTCCCTGGATGTTAGCTCTTGACTAGTTGAGTTTCAAGGCATAGATATTTATGTTTGTTGAGTATGAAATGCTTAGTTCAGTTCTTTAGCAGCAAGATCAGTGCCTCCATTGTAAAGACTCTAAAGCAGGAATCTCTATGGAATTAAGGGGATGCTGCCCACATTAGGAAAAATACATTGGGAGCAATAACCCAGTATCTGATAAAGACAATCTCCTGCTGATCCCTCTTCACTGTGTGAAGTCCTGCTTCTGTCCATGGGTAATTTTGTAAAGGTCTATAGACTTCACCTGAAGTCATATCAAGTGTCACAGATAAATATCAACAAGAACTGATGTTTATTTAATATTCTATAGGTAAATTCACCATCCACTTCAGTCAGGCCTGTCCAGAACCTAAGGGTAGTGGTTTGACCTGGTCTGGAAGCCAGGTGCTCACCAAAGCCACTCTATTGTTCCCTTTCTCAGCTGCACAGGGCAGAGAAAATATAGCAAAAGATCCATCATTGAGAAAAGGGCAGGAAGAGGTTACTCACTGATTACTGTCATGGACAAAACTGGCTCCACTTGAGAAAATTAGTTTAATTTATTACCTATCAAAATCAGAGGAGGATAATTAGAAATAAAACAGATCTTAAAACCACCTTCCCCTAACCCTTCCCTCCTTCATGGGCTTAACTTTATTCCTGATTGACTACCTCCTCCCACTCAGGGAGATGAGGAATAGGGGTTGTGGTCAGTTCATCACACATTTCTTCCTCAGGGGAGAACTCCTCACACCCTTCACCTGCTCCACTGTGTGGTACCTCCCATGAGAGACAGCCCTTCACAAACTTGTCCAGTGTGAGTGCTTCCCACAGGTCCCTGAAGTTCTTCATGGCCTGCTCCAGTGTGAGTCCCTCTGATGGAATGCAGTCCTTCAGGAACAGGCTGCTCCAGTACGGGTTCCCCATGAAGCCACAAGTCCTGCCAGCAAACATGCTTCATCATGGGCTGCTCTCTCCAAGGATTCACAGGTCCTGTCAGGACGCTGCTCCACCGTGGGCTTTCCACAGGTCACAGCCTCCTTCAGGCCCCAGCCTGCTCTGGTGTGGGGTCTTCCATGGGCTGCAGGTGGTTCTCTGCTCCACCATGGGTGTCCATGGCCTGCAGGGGGACAGACTTCACCATGGGCTGCAGGGGTATCTCTGATCCAGTGCCTGGAGGACCTCCCCCCTTGCACTCCTCAGTGATTTTGGGACCTGCAGGGCTGTTCTTCTCCCATATTCTCACTCATCTCTTCTCTGGCTACAATTACTTCTGCACAATAATTTTTTTCCACCTTCTTAGCTGTCTTATCCCTGAAGTGCTACCACTGCTGCTGCTGAGCTCAGCTTTGGCCAGTGATGGGTCCATCTTAGGCTGGCTTTGACTCTGCTGGACATAGGGAAGCTTCTGGCAGCTTCTCAGAGGTGCCAGTCCTGTATTCCTTCCACTAACAAAACCTTGCCATCCAAGCCCAGTACTCAAAGCAATCTATTTTTTATTCATAGAATATTTTGAGCCAGGGAATGCTTGTGACTCCCTGAAGTACTCCCTTGAGTACTCTCTGGAGAAAAGGGAGAAGACTCCCTTTTCTTCTGTGTTCTCCATTTGTGGTGCAGGTCTGCATTGTCTTTTAGGAAACACTGTTAGTCACAATGAAGAAAGCATCTCTGTTTAGTCTGTGAAGATTTAAGAAGCTGACCATATTAAGCAATATTAAGGTCCACAGGACTTCAACCAAGGTTTCTTCAGAAACTGTGACAAATTTGAGGACTACAGGCTATTGATAAATTAGCAAGATGACTCAGAATGAGCAATAAATAGATATTAATTTAAATTATGCTGACCGTAAGTTTGAAGACAGAAGAATGCATGAAAGTTTAGAAAATTATAATATTCTATAACATATACAACCTGAAAGAAAGCAATTATATTCCGTGATTTTATTAAATTGCACAGTAATTTAAAAATACAATTACATTTTAAATGAACAATTGAAAAGAATAATGATATTTCATTATGTCAGCTGGGTTGCTCAGATGAACACTGTACTGCTGGATAAATGCAGTGGCATCATGTGATCAGTTTAAGAAAATCATGATTAGCAGCCCCATGCTCTGGAAGATAATTTATTACTGCTGCTGGCAACTGACATATTTAAAACTCATTAGTTGAAAATGGGATAGAAATTGGGGAGAAAAGTAGATCAAAATGTAATACTCATACCTTAAAACTCTCTTTTCCAACTTCAATCCACCAAGAAATTGAACTTTTTTAGTATTTGGTTACATATCTAAAGATAAGTTGCAAATGCTTTAGAGTAACATGATTTGTTAAAGCACCCATTCTTCAGCCCTTTGATCATCTCCATGGCCCTCCTTTGCATCCTCTTCGATCTCTCTGCATATTCCTCAAATTGTGGGGACATAGTTAGAATCATGGAATCATAGAATATCCTGAGTTGTCAGAGACCCACAAGGATCATCAGGTCCAGCTCCTGGTCCTGCACAGTACCATCCCCAAGAGTCACACCATGTGCCTAACAATATTGTCTGAAAGGTGCTTAGGCTCTGTCAGGCTTGGTGCTGTGACCACTACCCTGGGGAGCCTGTTCCAGTGTCCAACCATGCTCTGGCTGAAAAACCTTTTCTAATATCTTAAACCTCCCCTGACACAGCTCCATACTATTCCTTTGGGCCCTGTCACTGGTCACCACAAAGACATCTGTGCCTGTCCCTCCACTTCCCCTCATGAGAAAGTTGTAGACAATTATGAGGTCTCCTCTCAGCCTGACAAGGGCTGAATAGAGTAGAATGATAATTTCTCTAGGTCTGACAGTAATGTCCCTGTGGATGAAGCCCAGGATGTGATTTGCTTTCCTTGTTACATTGGTGCAATGCTGACTCATCTGGCTTGTTAACATCAGAACCCCCATGTTCCTTTCAGCCACACAAATTCTGATCTGTGCTGTTCTCTTTGGTTATGCAGGTGCAGGACTTTGAATTTTGCCTTATTAAACTTCATCTATACCTTCATCTCTGTACCTGAGAGTGTGAGCACAGTCTTCCAGCCTGTCCTCTGGTCTCTCAACCCTCAGTAAGATGTCTCTTCCTTCTGACGTGTTTGACTCACCACTCATTTTGAGTGATCAGCAAATGCCACCTTTTTACAAAAGTAATATATTATTATATTTGATGTAATATTAATGGAAAGACCTTCAGATGTATTCTATAGAAGTGACACAGTTATTAGAAGACGTTAGAAATTTTACATTACCTCCTTTGCAAAATTTAAAAATATCTCAAGAAAGAGGAATTGAACAAATAGATCAGAAATTCATGTAGCAACATTTCAAATATGCTCCAGCTTAACCTCTAAATCACCACTTGTAGAATAATTCACATTCCCATAAATATCCACCTTGTTGAAAATAAACTGTGCAATGAAAGAAGAAAATTTCCCTTCCAAATATACAATTAGAGCTAATGTCAACCTGAAGGTATTTGAATCTCATTAATGGACAGAAAGTGCCTAAGTGGTACTTAGCTTCTTAACTACATTGATAGAACTTACGGAGAGATCTTTCAGTTGTATAAATAACTGCGTTGGCCACATATGGCAAAACGTGGATGAGTTTAGCTGCACCTTAAAGGTCTGAATAATACCTGTCTCTCTCCTTCTGACCCATCTCCTCACAGTTTCTTCTGCCTGATTGATTTCCTTTTCAGCCTCACAGTGATTTTTATTTATGGGGACAATGGTGTTGCCCAAGACAAAGTTTAAGCACAATACTTCTGATGATATTCATCTTTATGGAAATGCTGGTAGTCGTTAAAATTTTGCATAACTTTTTAAGACTTCTGAGAGGCCTTTAAAGTAAATACTGTTTATTCATCATCCTAAAAGTTCTAAAACAGGATGAAACTTTTCCTGGAGACAGCTTTCAAACTCAAAGTGTTGGGCCCAGATCTGTTCTCAGTAATCCAAGGAAAAATCCCTGGGGCTAACGTACTTCAAGTTTGCACCACTACAAAACAGATTTGTTTGATGTAAAGAAATCTGTCATCCATTTTCTGAAGTTACATTCAATGTAATTCAGAACATACTTGATCTATAGAGCTACAGACCAATTGTGTATGTCATGATAAAACCAGAAACCACTGAAATAAACTCATTCTTTGTGGCATTTAACTTACGCCATCTGGATGTCAGTTCAGAATTCTCTCTCACAGTGAGTACATTTTCAAGTGTTTTTTGTTTCTAGTAGCTCTAGGAAGATACTGTTCCCAGTCTCAGTACATTTTTTTTGTTCAGAATTTCACTTAGGCTGAACTTTCTTTTTAATCTATTGTCACTACTTACATGTCATTTTAACATTGTGTATAATTCTTCATACTCCTTGATATTAATGCATTTGTAGTTGAATTCTCACTTCTATATTATTTTAAAACTCATGGACATCAATTTTCAATTTTAAGCAAAAAAATGGCCATACTTCTTGTCCCAGATCAGACTTTTTCTTAAAGTGGACAATAGCTGGTTCTTGTGAAAGAATAAAGTACATATAATTATGACCCTTTTCTTGATAGATGACAGTAATTAGTAGTTTCGAGACTCCTCAAGCTGGAGGTTACCTCTGGGCCACTGTATTTCATACCGTTATTATTCATGAATTTGCCTAATACCTTTTTGAACCAATTTATAATTTTGACCTCCTCACAAATTGAGAGTCATCATTTAAATTATATAGAGTGGGAAAAAAGTGCTTCATGCCTTTTAAGTGCTGCATTTATTATTTTACTAAGTCTTCTTGTTCCTTACTGTGGCACAAAACAATCACTTCTTTACGCTATTAATGTGTTACTGACCTTTATCACATACAGTGAGTTTTTTTTTTTTAAATTAGAAAGTTCCCTACAACTGTAGGGAAGTTTTTCACACTTTGATACTTTTCTTTTCTTCATCTGAATCTTTTTAAGATGGAAGGACCAAAACACATACAGTAAGTAAATCAGTTCTCTTTTCCAAACTCTGTCCCAGTTCTAATAAATGTTTTTTCCGTGCTTCAGTCCTGACTGTAACAATGTATTAGCAGTTACACATCCTGGAATTAAAATGCATCATGTAAATGACAGACAAGGAAACTTCAAGCTGGAGAAAACACAGGAAAGTTGTCAAAACATTGTAAGCCTCTTGGTGCCAGGGACAGGAAAGTGACAACAGCATGAAAATTACAATTTATTCAGGGCCAGAGTTCCCCTCAGCAGCATGAAGGATGTGTTACAGCTGTGAAGATATACAGATATTGTTTCTCAAGAACAGAGAGACAGAGAAAAGGAATAGATAAAGAGTCTTCACTCTCAGCTGAAATAGAAATGTTGCAAGTAAACACTGAAAACCATGGAGCATGTGATCTTACAAAAATTACTAAGATCCTAAACCTGCAAGTCTAAGGAAACTCATTGACAGCAAACTGCCCCATCACCTGCAATAGCCCTGCTCACAGTACCACGACTACTCACAAACACAAACTTTTGCAGTTTTGGGACACAATTTCTAGATTACTGACCAATTTCCAGCAGTGAAATAAAACCAGCATTTATTCTACTGCTGCAAGGTGGTGTACCACCACTTGAGTCAGCACACTGGCATCAGCACCAGAAGGACCTTGATTTTACCACATACTGAGCAACCTTGCTCAAATATACAAAAGTTTGTATATTCAGTTCAATTAGTGGGCCAGGACGTATGTGCTTGATGATATCTCGTTTTACTAATGTCAAATATGTGGAATTATGGCTTGTGATTTATGCCTTGTGCTTGACTGCAGAATATGTACCTTTGCTCAGCAATCCACTAGAGAGGAGCCCAAAGAGTGCCCTGCCTCATCTCCTTTCCCAACCTGATCAGGGGAAAGGTAGATCTGTTGGAAACCTATTTGTACACAAGCCGTTTTAAGAAAGGAAACACTGTAAAAAAATAGAAAAAACTAGAACCAGTTGAAAAGGTGAATGTGAAGTCATCCACTACATGTACCTCAGAAGCATATTATTCTTTACCACTGACCAGAAGAAAATAATGACTCATAAAGATATCTTATTATGATATTTTAAAGGAAAAAAAAAAACACAGAAAGAAACTTAAATTAATAGAGTTAGGCTGCAATATCATTATTCTCAGTACTATTAGAATAACATTCTACATTTTTTAAAAATCTCATAATTTCAGAGAAATCTCTAGAAATCCTAACTAGTGTCATATAGGAAAGAAAATAAATTCCTTTTTTCTCAGCCTTTCTGTCCAAAATACTTTTAAATTTGATCCCAATATTTGCAAGGTGCAGGAGGGCCAGGCAGTGAGAGAAATAAAAGGAAACCAGCACATATTTCTTTAAGTGATATTTTTAATCCCCCTTTTTCCCAAACTTTTTTTTCTCTGTATTCCTTGTCTTGTGACATTTGGCAAGGCAAAGCCTGAAAACTCTATTATTAGTTAGTGAGAAAATGCAGCAAATGGCTTAGATGGCTTAGCTTCCACATTCCCCTTCTCTTACACAGTGTTATCCTGCAGCTCACCTCCTTTGAAAGGTGGGAGAAGAAATTCTATGTTTTGAAACCACTGGTGAAATTGCAGTCAGTGAGGCAGGGAGAGGATGCAAGCCCACGTGAGGAACGATAGAAAAGGTAGAGCAATATAAAGAATTCTCTGGAAGAAGCCTAATATACTTGGAATTAGTTGGACTGAGGGTTTGCAAGCATCACAAGGAGATTTCTGAGCAATAGCAGCTAATATATGCTTAGAGATTGCCTACTAAAATTGCATTTCTAGTGCTACTTTTGCCTCTGATTCACTCCTGAAAGGGCAATTGCATTTTCTCTGACATGCCACTGCCAGTGAGTCCTTCAGGGCTCATAAACTGACAGGTAGGGGAAAGATAAAGGCAGAAACACCCCTTTCTCAACAGTATTTCAATAATCCTTATTTGTGTATTTCTCATGGAACCATCTCTTTTTTTCTCCTTCTTTTATATTTGCTGACACAGGTTTTAGAGGTTAAAAAGGAAGCTGTGGCAGGAAATCCACCCTGTTAAAGAAAAAGCAGTGTAACATAAAGTACTGTCTGAAGCAAGTATCATTACATAGAAGAAAAAACACTTCTATGAGTAGTAAAAGAAGGAGAATATTTCTACAACAGCAGCCAAGTAATAGGACATTTTCATTCACAACCATTGTGGTTTATTGGAGGGACACATAAACATCTCCAAAACAAAAACAAAAACAAAAAACCAACCAACCAAACAAAAAAAACCCCACCCCAAAACAACCAACACCCAGAAAATGGATTCTTTTTAGCTGTTGGGCTAAAATATATCATAAAAGTCCTGTGGCAAAGATCTGTCTCCTCTGAAATAAATGAAGAAGTTGCTGTTGTCCCAGTGGAATTTAATTTTTTACATTTCTTAAAGTGGACAATGGCTGGTGCTTGTGAAAGAACAAAGTACATATAATTACGACCCTACATTTATGATTTTCTATGAATGCTGGGAAAACCTTGGGTTTTGTTTTGCACCATAGAATCGAGATGTATGAGAAGATCTTGCTCTCTGCCATTTCCCCATTTTATCCAGGTGAGCACAACTTTTCCTTCATGAGGTTGCCCAGAGTTGTGGATGACACGTCTCTGCAAGTGTTCAAGGCCAGGCTGGATATGGGGTGTAGAACCTGGTCTAGTGGATGTGTCTCTGCCCATAGCAAGGGTTGGAACTAGATGAATTCCATGAGCATTAAGGTCCCTTGCCAAGCCAGACTATTCAAAGATTTTATGATTTAATATTATTCATGTGAGTAATTGCATTGTGTCAAACAGGGTACTTTCTTGTGTACCAGGTGAGCACTGATATCAATATTTTATAGTTTAGAGGACATTTTCACAGCAGAGTTGAGTACAGAAAACACCTTTCATTGTTAACACATTTGTATCAGTGCAATATTAGATGAAAATTCTGTCCATTCAGGCATCATTTTCATCCAGCTTGTTAATGAGAAATTTCACTTCAGAATTATAAATTAGCCATCTCTTTATGCAAAGACTTCGGTTTTCATGCTACCAAATTACAAGGTCCACTTACATATCTGACTTTTTTTTTTTTCCTTTAAAAGAAGTCTGAATTATCGGAGCTTCTCTCTGCACTGAATTTCTACTGAATATCTACAGGTTTAGCCCCTTACTGATAAGTCTCTTAAGGAATGTTCTGATTGTCATTATTCCAGAAGAGGAAGACAGTTAATTGCAGGTGACATACCTGTCAAGGAATGATATTTAAGCTACAGGGTTTTCTTCGACAGGAAATCACTGTTATGATTACTGCCACTTTCAGATTTAAATGCAAGCATCACCCTTGACTTTCCTTTAGTTCATCAGAAACAAAGGCAAACAAAATCCCATAAGCCTCTTTGCCTCAAATTAGGAAAGTCCCATTATTTCTATTCTAAGCAGTTAAAGTATATTAAGATCCTATGTACCTGAGACCTTATTACTAAAAGACATTTGTGGGAGGTGGAATAAAAGGATGTCTTTTACAGAAACACGAGTGAAAGTTGGTCCTTTTTGAATCCAAGTATTGGTTTTAAAATCAAGCACAAAAATAACCCCAAAGAGGCAAATGTGTTTCTATTTGTCTGAGTATAAGCTAACATGAGGATTTATGATTTTTCTGTTATTTTCCAGTAACCATTTTTGTCATAGTTTTCTGTCCTTCCTTCTTTTCTTGGCAAAAGCTGTTAACAGTTTGTAACATTTCCAAAACACTCTGAAATATTGCACAGGAATATGACTTTTTCCAAGTCCTTGCTCATTGCCAGTGATTATTTATCCCAAAAGAAAAATCTTTTGAAAAATATTGTCCTTTGAAAACTTATTTGCCAGACTGAAGACTGTTAAACAACATATTCCTCTCCATTGTCTGAATTTTCCAGATTTAGGACTGTTAATGTTCACAAGTAGTAATGACTTAAGTTATTCTTTTTCATCGCTGCTTCATTGGTAGAATAAGGAATGATATGCATGACATTGCTGTTTTTTCAATCCCTGCATTTTTAAATTTTACATTCCAAAAGCACAGCAAAACAAATAAAATTTCAGTACCAGTTTAAATCTGAGTACATCAAAACTGTTCCTGTAGAACTAAGCAAACCAAATAGGTATTACTACAGACAAAAGAATCATCCTAAAGACAAGCTTGCAGAAGGTAATAAAAAGGAAACAGGACATGATATTATCTTTGAATTACCCATGATTCACTAACGTTTTACCACAGCGGATATCCTTACAAACTTAATTTTCCTTCATACTGCTTCAACAGCAACTGCTGTGCATACACTGTTCATAAATCACAGTGAAAACGCACTGTAAGAGCAACCAGGACTCTGCATTGTGAAGATAATTCTGCTATAAGAATCTCTATTCAGGCTTGTTTCCTTTTATTTTCATAAATACTTCTACATTTTCAAGTGGTTACTACAGAGCATGCACACATAAGTAAACGGAAAATTATTGAACAAGCATCAACATTAGGGTAAAAGCAAACAAAAGATAATGAGGTCAAGATATTGAATATACTTTAGAATTAACTTTCTACAGAAGAAAGGAAACCTTAACTGAATTCTCAATAAAAAAATAATTTCAATAGAATTTGGAGGAGTATTTTCATCTTGTAAATGCTAGTTTTGTCCACTTCATTGATACATTGACATTTCAGTCTTTTTTGTTCTTGATTCAGAAGAAAAACACATATACATAAGTTCTCCTAAAATGTAAATTTTAAATATCTTGTTTTGAAAATGTGTGTATGCTAAATATATTATGAGAATTTTCTTTGGAAACCTTGTTCTCCAAATGGGAATCATCCCATGTGTAAATGCCATGAACATCTTAGCCAAGCTCCAAAGAATTGTTAATTTTGTCAAAACAGCATTTTCTGTACCAAATGGCACCTTCTGCACTTGCATGGTTTTATTTTTGTTACAGCATGTCTCAGGACCTTCATTTACTCAAGGTCAATTCAGGACACACACATACAAGTGTCCTTCACTGAGAGTGTTTATAAACTGAAGAATTTTTTAGAGGAAATTGTCTCATCCCAGTTTTACAGTTATAAACACAGACTAAGTTTTCAAAGATAATACAGGAAGTGTGAGGCAGGATCAGGACTGAAACATATTTCCTAAGTGTCAATACAGCTCTTTTTATCAGAAAGATGAATTTCTGCCCCACAGACATACAGTCAGAGATACTAATCTTGATGCACAAGCTTGTTTATAAATTCAACCATTCTTTAATATAGATTTAAGTTTGCAATATGGAACTAACAATCAATTACTGCCTACTGTCTTACACTAAAGCTCATCACAAGTTTTTATCTTATTTAATATAAATTTAGATTTTTGTTTCAATAAAAATAATTTCCCATACGGATGACACTGTGTTTGTACTGAATGACCTTTCTCAAGGAATATGAAGAAAGATTCATACCACACTTCAGCACCTGCATGCTATTCCATCTTTAACTCTCCTTCATGCCCAACACAGAAAGTACTGAGTTTTGTCTTATCTGTGATATGCTGACATTTCCAACCCAATGAAACTGTAGGTGTTGTTTTCACACTGCGTTCTTCCAAACTTTCAAATTTCACTACAGGCAAACCTGTTTCAAGATGTTGCCTGAAGCACTATGTGAACTTGCTGTCAGATCGATTTATTTATGGATGATTGCTGAGTTCTATTCTCTTGAGGTCAATATTTCCTGCATGTACACGTATGGATAAGGAGCTGCCATATTACCAACATTTTACAGAACTTTTCTACTTCTGACAATTATTTTCTTCAGAATTACATAGCAAATAAGTTATTGACTTTTAAACATATACTCTTGAGAATGGGGAGAAACAGTAGCAATTAAATCATAGAATAATAGAATATCAGAGAATAGCTGGAAGGTACTTACAAGCATCATTGAGTCTAACTCCTGCACAGAAAAAAAACCCAAATCACATTGTGTGTCTTAGAGCATTGTACAAATGTGTCTTGAACTCTTAGGCTTGGTGCTGTGATCACTTCCTGGGGAGCCTGTTCCAGTGCCCAGCCACCCTCTGGGCACTGATATCCAACCTAAATCTCTCCTGACACAACTTCAGGCCATTCCCTTGCATCCTCTCATTGGCCACCAGATAGAAAAGATTAGTGCCTGCCCCTTTGCTTCTCCTCACGAGGAAGTTGTAGATTGTCATGAGACCACCTCCCAGTCTCTTCCAGGTTGAACAAGAAAAGTGACTTCAGTCTCTCCTTATACAAGTTCCACTCCAGACCCTTCACCATCTTAGTAGCCCTCCTTTGGACATTCTCTAATAGCTTTATATCCTTTCTTAGCTTGTGGCACACAGAACTGCACACAGAACTCGTGAAGCAACCCCAGAGCAGAGCAGAGGAGACAATTCCCTCCCTCAGCTGTCTGGCCATGTTGTGCCTGGTGCTCCACAGGACACAGAGGTCCCTGATGAACCCCAGCCCTCCTGGCTGCCATGGCACTGTTGACTCAGATTCAACTTGCCACCAACCAGCAACTCCCAGGTCACTTTCTGCAGCACTTCTTTCTAGGCTCTCATTCTCCAGACTGTCTGTACATCCAGGGTTGCCCTATGCCAGGTGCAGGATCTGACCCCTGCTGCCCAGTCCTCAGATTTGTCGAGGTCTCTCAGTAGGGCCTTTCTACCTTTGTATGAGACAACAGTTTTTTACCATCAGCAAACTTCCTTAGTCCAGATTCAAGTCCTGTGTCCAAGTCATTTCTGGAGCTGATGAAGGGAACAAGACTGGGGATGGAGCCCTGTGGAATCCCACTAGCAAAGGGTGTCCAGTCTGATGCCACCCCAGTCACTGTAACCCTTTATGCCTGACTTGTGAACCAGCTGCTCACCCATCACATAATGTGTTTATCCAGCTGTGAGCCAGACATTTTCTCTAGAAGGATCCTGTGAGACACAGTATCAAAAACTTAACATCCTTAAAGATTATATCAATTGGCTTCCCTTGATTGAGTAGGTGGGTAACAGTGCCATAAAAGGAGAATAAATTTGTGATAAGCAGGACTTTCCCCTCATGAACCCATGCTGGCTGAGACCAATGACAGTGACTGACTGGCCTGTATTTACCTACAGGTACAGAAGGTCATCCTTCATCCCTAATTGAAAACTGGGAAAACATTTGCCACCCTAAATGCTCACTCAGCACAAAAGCTGCACAGCCCTTACAGAGGCTTTACAAGAATATCCCAGTTTCACATAGCTGTGTAACTGTGTAATAAGTGCCCAGAGGGCTACAATAGAACACTAAATGACATCACTTTACAGTATGCAGCACTCTGACCTCCAATATGAGTCACAGCAATTTAGGCAGTTTGCTGTGCTAAAGGAAGAAGCCATGAAAGCAATAATGGATGCAGACATAGCCACAGCTAAAGTGATCGTGCCCTGCTATGCCTTTCTCTCTGGCCATGCTGGCACCTGTCAGCCTGTTCCAAGTGCTTGTATCTTCCTGTACCAGTCTGCAATTTTTGAAGAAGCTGGACATTTGCTTTGCTATTCTTTGCTGTGCTTATTTTGTTTTGCTCTGGCTTTCATCTTCAGTTGAGGTTTAGTCATAAACTGTGTTACCAGGAGGGTATTCACAGTTGTATGAGTCACCACAGTTATTTTAGTGACAACTTCTTCACTGCAAACCTGAACTAGGGGCTGACCCGCTACCATGGGAAATAATACCAAATTCAGAAGATCATGTTTGTTCTCATTCAATATATGAAACTTTTCTAAGTCTCAACTATATGACAATATTCCAAGTACAGACCCTTATGCAAAACCAGTGAGTGTTCTGACTTTGACTTCATGGGATCAACACACTCACAATTATACAACATCTACTCACAGGGATTACAATGCAGTCACCATCTCTGGCAGAAGTCGAAGATCTTGACATATTATTTAGGGAATACTTAATGCAAAATTATCAAGAAGGTGCTGAGATTTTACGGTGTGTCATGCATTCTCTGTAGATATCAGAGCTGAAATTTTTTTACATGTAACCAGTATGTCAATTTGAAATACTGAATTAATTAATCTACTGTATTCTTCACAGCAGTTTGCATCCCTTCAGACTTGTATTTAATACCACATCTAAGCCTGGAACAAAGCAACAGTCCTGTTGGATGCCATGACACTTTAAATTTTTCACTGCTTGGGCTTCAAAAATGAAGCATCTATGACCAAATCCTGGTGGGATTAGTGGATGTAGCATTATGTCCCCTATAAATTTGAAAACTATAACAAATTTGAATTTTCAATAGTTGCAGATAAATTAACAAAGTACAATTCAAAGAAAACCTGTAATTTATTTAAACACTACATTTGAGCACTACTAATGACAGAAAATACTGTATATGTTATAGTAGTAGTCTTTTACTCTAATATTCTGCAGTCTGGTAAAGAACTCATAAATTTTGCCAAATAGAAAGATTAATCAATAAGGAAATGTGAAGCTAAGCCTTTGTATAGTATCACATAGACTTATGCAAGAGTCTGTTTCTATATTCTTCAATCATTAGGGTTAAACAGATCCCAGAAACTCAATGTTTGTATTCCACTGGGCTATAGACTAGTTGCAGTTACATTAGGTATTTTTCCAATTTAGAGAAATGTTTCAATGTTTAGAAAAATTTTTGAATTTCTCTTTTTAAGCCTTTAGGACAAAACAAAAGTCTTCAGACTTAGAAAAAAACCTCCTGACAAAAACAAACAAACAAACAAAAACAAACAAAAACCCCCACACCCAAACCCAAAAAAACTAAAGAAATTAAAAAAAGAGCTACATAATCAAAAATGACCCAACTCAGAACCTTGAGTGTTGCTGTCTCGTAAAGCTGATTGCACTAACGCCACACTAACATGGACCTCAGGAAAGATCATTTCTTGTTTTCCAGAGAAAGAGATATTTCCCCATAACCTCTTAGACAATTACAGTGAAATATTTATACATTTCTCTGACACAAAACAAAAACACTTGGATTGCTGTGCTCTGCGCTTTGCTTGGGTTTTGTTTTGCTTAAATGAGGCCCTTGCTGTGCCCTAAATTAGCTTCACAGAAACTTTTATACAGGACAAAGCTTTCTGCTGATCAGGACTCACAGTGACAGAGGAAATAGCCATGCAGGAAACCAACTGGGGGAAATCATCATTCTGAGGGATGTTTGTCTTGGTTTCTCTTTGTGTGTTCTGCCTTGGACTGCAGAACAGGGCTCAAGGAAAAGTAGGTCAAGAGGTTTTTATACTGAGAGGTTTGAGAACCCCCAAATACAGAGGGAGTCAAGACAAAGGCACCTATTCTCAATTTATCTGCATTAAAATGTGTTCCTTACTTGAAAATTGAACTTGATGGAGAGGCATAAACATCAAAGCAATTTGTGCAGAAATCCTTAAAGCGAATAAAGACAGAAAGGTATCCATAGACAAAAATCCTGTAATTCTGGCTAGCATTGATTTCATTGAACACAGAATCATGCAAAGGGATCTGATGCTCCAGTGAACTCCAGTTAGTAAGGAAAGGGAATTTGGTGGCAATGTCGTGCGTAACCCTAGCTTCTGCAGAGGCATATGGAGAACTGATATATGCAATGGCAGCAGAGGGCACTGAGCAGGAGGATAGCTGATGCAAGAAAACAAGACATCAGCAGGCAACCTGGGGTGTGCTGTCAGAGACAAGAGAACATTTGGATGCAGGAGAGAAGAAGGAGGCTTTAGAGGGGTAAAAGACATGATATTCACGGAGAAAGAGAGGTAAAGGAGCAGAATGAACAGCACAGTCTGTACCATTAGAACAAAAGTCCATCCAGTCCAGTGTCCTGCTCCCAAAATTGGCTAAAAAACATGTCTAGGATATTCCTCTAGAACAGAGAGGGGAACACAGATAGCTGCACAGACACCCATACTTTTGGATGAGGAAGCTAAGGTACCTATAGATATAGGAATAGATTCTTGTATTTGAACTGCTCTCTTTGGGAAAGGATCCTCATTTAAGGTTCCAGAATTTCCCCATACCTCTGCCTACAGCCACCATCTCCCCATCTCCCAATCTCCCTTGTCTATGCTTAAAGCTGTTCTCTTTCTTTATCAGTTTGCTGAGGAACTGGATTTATGTGTAAAAGTGGCCAAAGACTCTGCCAAGAAATCCCAACTCTTGCCTTTCTTTGCTAGTCATAGGAAAATATAATCCCTTGCTTTGTTTGACACAAACTGCTAAAGAAACATAAACATAAAACAAATATCAAAAGATCAAGAATCTCAGGATATTAGTGAGACCAACTGTCAGGTGTCAGCCATGAAAACCTCCAGTTCCCACGAGGCGCTGTCAGGTTATCCGGGCTGAGCTGAACAAGCTGAGCCTTCATTTCAGCCAGAAGTCAGAAATTTCTGCCAAAACAAAGTTAGGTTTCAAAGATACAATTTTCAATACCAGCAACCATCTTGTCAAAACATCTACATAAACCTTGCAATGCATTGCTGTTGCAAACATCATCTGTTTTAGAAGATTTAATATCTCTGTCTCTTTTCTTGGCATTCTGGACAGCTTCTGAAAAATTATATTTGAAAGGAATTTTTGTCAATACAACTGTTATAGCTTTCTTCCTAATAGATAAGAATAATGATTTTATGAAACAGCTCAGTAAGTGATATTATCTCAAATTTTAACCTGTTTATTGATAAGTTACTTTCAATGGGAAAAGTTTCTCCCTATTCAATATTATTTGAAGTTCTTTAGTAGAAAAACAATTTCATAGCTAAAATTTCTTATAAAATGACAGCTTTACCCCTATTCTTATTCTCTCCCCCAAGGTCTTTTCTCTACTACTTGTAGTCCAGTAATGCTCCTCTAAATTCTAAAAGGGTGTTTAGGAACTTCAAAGACCTTGGGTTTGTTTTGTTTACCTGGAACCAGTCACTGCATTTCCACTTGTCCCTGATTTGCCATGGGAGGTTCAGTTCAAAGAACAACTTAATAAATTCCCCTCTGAAAAAGAACACGTATACAGTTCCAGAAAAATAAGTCCTATCACCTTGTTACAATCTTTTGTCCTCTTGCTGCTTCTCTCCATGTCAGTGTAACCCCACAGGATTTCACCTACTTTGTCCTTCCTCTCTTGCACAAATGTGCAGTGACCAAGTACAGAGTGGCGCAAGACCAGTACTGTACTGGCAACAAAATGAAAAGGTTATGTCAAACAGGAATTGATAGCAGAACTATGAGAAATATCACCTGCAGAGACTGAGATTAATTTCTTGAACCCTAATCACCTTTTTCCCAGTAATAAAATAAGCATGTTATGAGCAAACTTCAAGTCTTGTCTTGCAGTTTGTACCTCACATAAAAAAAAAAAAGCTATAATAATGATAAAGTTTCTGCCTTAAAATTACTTCTGAGTTATCAACCTCCTTCTAAAAACAGTGCCATTACAATTATCATTATATACACACTATGAAGAATCAATATAATTGTAGCAAAAGCCTTTGGAAACACTTTGGCCACTGAAATCTCCATACTGCTGAATACATGTACAGCAAAGCAATTGGTTATATGACAAAATATATAGTTTCATAAAAGCCAACTGCTACATTACAGAACAAATAAATATTGCTCAAAATCTTTATAAAAGTCCTTGGGATACTCTTTATGTTGCTGGCTGTAAAATTTGCTTTTGTATGAGATAAGCTGGCCAAAAAAAATTAAAGCAGTGCTTATGAAATTCCTAGAGGAATTTTGCAAAAAGGGATAAACTGGTGCAATGTCTTCAAGAAAAATCAAGGATCTTTAGTGGGTTTTTTAAAGTCAACTTCTTATTGACATTGTTAAATTACGATGATGGCAAATAACAGAAATATTTTAGTCTTATTTCTAGTTTTTCTGTATAATTATGAGCAGTACAAAGCATTCTGTATCATGACAATCTTTCAGTTCTCAGTGATGAATAGAGCTATGCAATATAATGTCTTGCTTGAGCAAAAAATAATGGTGCTATTAAATTCATCATGTATACAGACAAAATGAAAATTAGGAGTTCAAGTCCCTCTTCCATCTTTGATTTACTTTGTGTCTTTGGAAAAAAAATACTTGAGGCTACATTCAAGAAGGACTTGAAAGCACAGGATTTTGGCCACAAGGCAGATCCCCAGCCCAGGTGAAGTCTTGAACCCACAGTAAGAAACAGAGGTTCCAAATTGCAGGTTTGCACTCATGAGCCTCACATTCTTAATGTTGTATTGAATACACTGCCTATAACAGTCAGTGGGAAATGTCAGGCATAGGACCAAAAACATAAATGGGTCTTACTATTTCCTAAATACCATGCACACTCTGGACTGATTTTGAAAATATGGCATGCTGGGAAAGTGGAACTAATAAATACTGAGAACAGAATACTTAGCCTGAATTACCATGTCTTTCCAGAGAATGACTGGTGGCATCCATCCAACCAAAAGGTCAGAATCTGCCTTTGAAGACAACAACAGCTATTTTTTTTAAGAAATTAAGATAGGTTTCATTTTTCCCTCTTTTAAAGTTCAGGTTGCACTTACAAATAAATACACTTCTTTATTTCCCAACATGCCTTTTTTTTTTTTTTTTTTCATTGTCTAGTAGTTGGTATGCGCATCCAGGAAGTATGAAAGCCCTAGCTCTAACCAACATCAGCATAAGCCTGAAGAGTAGAATTATTCTGCTCTTCCTCCTGCAACAGCACCACTGTTAGGCACTCTATGCTGAATGAAGAAGAAAGACCCAGGGAGAGCTCACAGCTCTCATACAGTGGCTGCCCTCACCTAGCAGATGGGTCCTGCATTTCTCTCTCATCATGAGCTTTCTGTACAGGATGAATAAGCATATGTGTGTGAGAGAACAGAATCCAAATTTCCTCCTCTGAAATCAATTTTCTAACTTCTGGTACACAAACAATCTTTTCCTTGTGCTGTCTCCTCTTGACCTCCCAAATCTGGTATTCCTTCCTGCAAGCTCCACCAGAAAGACAAGGGAAGTTTTGTCTCTTTTCCCACACTCCAGTAGAAACCTCAGAGGAAAACACTCTGAAAAGGTGGGTGTTGTTTCCTTGGGCAGAGCCAAGGCTGGGGAGGGACCTTTTCCTGGGTGAACCACTTGAGTGGTACCTCTGTGGCAACTGGAAACCTTAAAAAAAACAAAAGCAGCCCCAAAAGTTCCATTGTGGTGGCAGTTAGGGAGCCATTTCTGGCACATATTAGGTATGCTTAAAGGATACTCCTCAGAGTTTCAGGAACACATTGGTCTACATTGAAACAAGTCAGGTAACTACTGGAGTTACTTATCAAACAAAGAGTCACAGCTAGGAAAGCTACATGGCAACCAGTCAGAGTTTGCTTGCTTAATCACCACGTTGGAATTTGACATTCAATTCCTGTCCTGTACTCCTCAGGACATTTTGAATGGAGTCATTTGTGGTATCTTCCTTCACATGACTCTGAAAATTTAGGCAATGTTTCTGAAGACTTTCTCAGTCACCTGACTGATTAATGAAATTCTAGCTATACAGGCTGAGGAATCAGTAGAAAACCGGATGTTTCAGCACCAGCAAACCTTCTAAACTCAAATATACCTTATTCTTTATGATTGGAAGGGACTTAGTCAACAGCTTAGAGAAACGTTAGTTACAGAGATTCAGACTTTCATATGAGTGAAGGTGAGATAAATGAAGATGGTTTAATCAAGTTTAATCAAGAGGAGTTAATAGGAAGGAAGATGGAGAACAGAGAATACTGCAAATGGTTAGGGGAAGACTGGGTGTTCATCATACAACCAGAGTTACATCCTTGCAAGATGTGTGGCAAGAAAACTTCCAATGGAATGGAGAAAAATATTTCCAAGGGCCTTTATCTAATAAATACATATAACTAAAAAAAAAAAAAAAACCACAGTAATTCTCTTCCAAGGAGGAAAATACAGAAAGAAAATAATAGATCCTTAAGACGTTTACATTGTCTCCTTATTTTTTTCCTGATGCTTCCATTTATACTAGAAGAGGTGGCTTTGCAGGTATGAGATTCGGTATTATTACATTCTCTCAGGGACTGCAGTAACTTCTTTGGAAATTACAAGTCATATCTGGACTCACTTTAATTATAGAGATGGCCCATTAAAAAGTCCACATGTCATCTGTTGTTTCTCAGAATTGCCTAACACTGTTTCCAACAATATCAGCTACTGGCCTATCAGTCTAATTTTTTTTTTCCATAAGACCTAAGGGATGAAGAGGAACTCCAGTGCGAAGAACAGATTTTAAAACAGTGAATCTAAATATCTAGAAAAGATGTATAGATACTTCGAAATATTCTGATAAATATAAAAATGTTTTACTTCCTGCATGAATACGTTCAGGCACGTTACAGAAATATATGCATATTTTTATATTAGTTTTAATTTCTAGCCATGGATGATGGATATCTACCTGTAAATGCAAATCCTGGGTTTGGATGACAAGGATCGAGATAATGTTTTGGATGACAAGGATTTTGTACTGGGATCAAGAACATATATGTTTGATTACCTGGTTGATAAAAATGTTTAGGGATGCACTAGAAAAATAAGCCAAGCAGAGAGATTGGAATGATTTTGGCTGCCCTAATACTTTCTAATTTAGTATCTGCATCTTCATATGAAAATCAACATTTTGACCTTCATCCACTTCAAGCTGGATAACCACCTGTTCAAAATTTCCTGTCTCTGCAGTCCTCCAAATGGTAAGGAAAAGCTGTGCTGTTGTAACAGCTTTGATGGTGGCAGCACTTCTGGCTTTTTGCATGATATTTAGTTAATCCAGAGTCAGTCTTTCTGTAATAGGCAAGATGGACTTGTACTCCCAGTCCTGCAGCATGGCTGGTCCATAATATGAATGTTTTAATGGTAAATCTGATTCTCTGCCCACATGTTTGCTCAGGCATCACTCACTTTTATTCCTTTCATTCTGAGGTGAAGTTTTCTTTCTAAATCATTTTACAGTCCCTTCCCTTTTGTCTGGGACTGAGGCTCTCTGGGAGCTGGCTAGAACTGTGGGGGAAAATAAAAAGGGTTTTTTTGAAATATCTTAGTGGCAATAGGTAAAAAAAAAACATTGTCACATTACAGGATGAGGATGCTCATCTCACAAACATAGACAATGACAAGGTAGAGGTGTTTAATGCATTCTTTGCCTCTGACTTCAGTAAGGATGACAGACCAAGGGGGTCTCAGTGCCCTAAGCTGGAGGACCATGACTGTGAGAATGTTCAACTCCCAGCTGACCCTGAAATTGTGTGGGATCCAGCTGGATCCCTACAAATCTATGGGCCCTGATGGGATTCACTGCAAAAGCTCTCTTGATTTTTGAGCAGTCTTGGTAATCCAGAGAGGTCCCAGCTGACTGGAAGCTGACAAATGTTGTCCTGGTTTTCAAGAAGGGCAAGGAGGGGGATGCTGGAAACTACAGGCTTGTCAGTCTCACTTCAGTGCCTGGTGAGGTTTGGAGAAGATTATTCTGGGAGGTATTGAAAAACACTTGAAAGACAATTCAGTCATTGGTCTTTTCAACAACATTACTCCAACTTAGATACATTTTTCTAAAATGTAAACAAATAAATAATACTTCTTTATTGTAGCCTGGTAGCCATGTCGCTACCCGATTTTCAAATACCTTAATCTTGAGATGAATGGTTGGAGTGAAGAGAATCAGGGATTCATAAGAAAAACAAAGCCTGCACATCACTCTGATTGCAAATACAGTTTTGCCTTAGTGCTGAAAAAGAAAACAAAGGAAGGAAGATCACACACTGGAGACCAGAGCGAGTTTTCTGAGGAGAAGGGTAAAATGCACTAAGATTTTATGATTACATGATAATATAAAGTCTGGCAACTAGATGTAATAAAAGATGACAAGCCAGCAGATCTATAAGAATAATATCCCATCATTATGAAGTAAGTAGCAAGGGAAGCAGGAAAGCCTTTGGCAATTCTTACAAATATCTCATTGCAGACAGAGGAAGCACTAGAGGAATGGTGGATGCCTAAGACTGTTCAAAAGTTTAAGAAGGATCAAAAGTTTAAGTGTGATTTCCAACTATCAGCTGGTTAAGAAAGCACTTATTTGGGATGCATACTACATAAAATTTACAAATGTATTATTTGGCAAAGGATGATTTGTGATTCTGATTTAGAGAAAATCACCTTGTTCTGACCTCTCTCAAGTCAAACCAAAATAGCAAAAAGAGCAAAGGATGAGGCAGAGGAGACAGAGTTCTTTTCTGAGCAAAAGAAAGAAGTGGTTTACACTGCAGTGCTTATTGTGTTCAGTCCTACTGTGTTTCAGCTGCTTTCAGCAAGACATTACATGTATACTTTTGAAGCATTTTTTAATGGCACAAAATTGAAGAAATTTATATAAGCCACTGCAAGAGAAGAGACATTAAAACTGAATAAAGATTCAGGATTCAGAAGGAAAGAGATATTTTTGTTATTCTGAGAAAATCAGATAGAATTTAATGGAACTTCTGATAACTTTGCAGTTTCAAATATCTTGTAAAGCTGAACACAATGGAAAGCACTTCGAAAGAGTTCTGAGGGTGAAACACATAAGGAATCCCAGATATGGCTCAAAATTTTTCATTTTATTTGAGATATAGCAGCATAAGGAGAAAAATTGTCATTTTCCTACTTTTCAGAACACCTAACAGTAGTGCTCAATCAGATTTTGTCATATAGATAAAATTAATCAAATGCTACCAATATGTAGGTGTGCAAGAGACAAATGCAAGAATGCATTCATTCAGGCAGATATCTTCTACTGTTGTTCTCATAACAAACAATGTAAAGCAGGAACTTAAATAAAATCTCGGTGGTATCTGATGGAACAGAATTTCAAAAGCAGTAACATATCACCATTAATAGTTTCTTCTCGCTAGAAAACCTAGATATTGGCTACCAGCATATATGTTCACTCCAGTCATGAGGGATGACATTAAAGTCTACATGAAACATTTCTGACCACTCAGAAAAATGTATCACATTTAAATTCTTTGAGCCATGTTGTGTTATCACTTTCCCTCCTGAAACACTCTAAAGATTTAAACTCACTTTTCCCTACAACTCTTTACTGAAAGCTGGAGCTTCAGATTAATATATATACATTTTTTTTTCTTTTTGTATAGCATGGATAGGTACAAATTGTCAGGTCCACACAGGATTCTATTGTACATAACTTCCTAGCACAAAGACATTTCTAAGATCCTTTTCAAAACTTCCTTCACACTACGGTCCTGTAAGCTGATGGCATCCAATGATCTTCCCTTCACAGTCTTTACAACTCTTCTAACTTTCTTGTGTCTGTCTTGCAACAAAGCCAAACCAGGCTTCTGCTTCTGTCTCATGTCAGAGCATTGCACTAGGGTACAAGAAATTACATCTCTTTCTCACCTGCAAACATACATCTCTTAATCATCTCAATCACCTAAGGTTTATCTCTTTCAAAAGATTCTATTCTTTCTTATTATGCCTACAGCAATTCAAAATTGAAAAATGCAAAACTGTCCTCATTCCCCACTCCTAAATCTTGATATTCCCATTAAATAGGGAATATCAACATTTTCTATATATATGCAGTCACCTGAAGAGTTCTGATGTGCTGCAGGTACAAGCTCTGTACTTGTAATATGGGAAGACATTCTGGTGTATGCTCAGAATTATGGCTTGAGAAAGTGCAGAGTGGAAATACTACCTTACTGCTCTGCCTCTCCTGCTTCTACAAACACACGAGACTGGAGTAATCATATGAATGTGGTTCTGAATGTTCTGAATGCTGATCAGCCCCCACTTAAAGAGATTTTTTTTTAGTGATAATACTTATTATAACTTAAGTCTTCGGTAGCTTGGGGCTTGTTCTCAAAGTAGCCATACATGGGGTGGGTTTTACCCTGTAAATTTAAAATCATAGAAATGACCTAGTTGTTTCAAGCCAAACAAAACCTGAGTGCTTAGACATTCACTCAGATCTGCAAGGAGAACTTTCTTGTGCTGAATGTGCCATTTTGCTTTTGGGACAGCCTTTGTAGCAGTAGAGAGTTTCACACATAATGTGCCTAAATAGGAGATAAAAATTTACACACAACAAAACTGTAAAACTTCATAACCCAAATAGTAAGCCTTAAATTTGCTCTATCATGCTGTGTAAAGTTAAGATTCACCAATGACATCAGGCTTTGCTCTATTATACTGGAGTGAATATTAGTGGAAATATAGAAGTTGCAAAAGCTCTCTGGATACATCAGATAAAATTTCATTCTTTTTGTTGCTGATGTCCCTGACAGTTTGGGCTATCAGAAAACAAAACTCTTGCTACTGCACTTGTATTGGATTCTACAACCCAGACTTGCTCCAGTCTTGCTCATCACATCCAATGTCATAGCACAGGAAAGTGCTAAATATCTCTCCAAATACCTCCCAGTGGATCCAATTTTTCATCTGGACATTGTCAAGTCGTTCAATGTGCAGATGAGAGATATTGTTTCAGCAGTAGGTCAAATGCTTCTTTAAAAAGTCTTTTAGCAATGGTAAATCAACTAATTGGAATGGAACCTTAATAAAAATCAAGAGAATACACATATATGGTAATGACAATCAAAGCTGTTAACAGTCTGTGGCCAAAAACTCTGTGATGTGAACATAAGAAAAAAATTTGTGCTTCAAAGAAAGAAAACAGAAAATTTTACTGTGACTCTGGGGAAGGAGATGCCCATACCACTCAGAAGGAAACAACCTGACATCATTTGAGGCTGCAGTTGATCCAGCACAGGAAACCAGAAAAGCATTTCAGTCTATTGTCTCACACTTTTCAAGCTTACTTTGAGACAAAATGAGGTGATGAGTTTAGAAGATAAACTGAAAGATGAGATTTAGAGGGACTCATGCTCTAATTCTGACATTGTTTCTGCATCATTTCATTGGCTTCAGCTCACATCTCTTTGTCTTCAGTAAAATATAGACACTGAGTACCTTTGAAATCTGCTGATAGGATGTTTTTTTAAAACAACAGAATTATTCTGCTAAGTTAAACCTTTGCCTCGCATTTATCTTGCAGCTCCTCTTGACTGACAGCTTCTTTGCTCTCAGCAGCCAGGAAATTTTGACCCTTCTCATTGTAGCACACCCATTCTCTTGAGGACACTCCAAGCGCCTGCCAGTTCCCTTCCCTTGCAGCTCAGAAGAGTGAAGATACTCAAATGTTCAATATTGCATGAAAACAAGTACGCAAGCCATGATGCAGCCAATTCCACATGGGGAAAAAAGGCACATTTTGGGAGGGGCCCTTCCAGCAGTAGCATTCAGAGGTTGTTAGTAATATGCCTTGGGATGAAAACACAAGATTCCTTGAATTATTAAAGAGACCATATACTTCTAAGCAGTAAGATGGGTGCAGAAAAGCAGTATGGACTACAATTTACTGATACCTGTTTGGAAATAGCATCTTTATTCCATTGGAGTCTAGACTTTTTCTTATAATTATTCTCCTGATAGTCATTCATCAGTATTCTGGCAAATGACATTGGAAGTTTAGCATCTCACTTTCCATTGATTTGCAAAGGAGCACAGATTAGAAAAAATAAGAGGGTCTTTGACTCCTCTCTCCTTCATTCAAAGGCAAGTGGCAATGCAATGCAAAGGGCTGATATTGTAAATGTCATAACCCTTACCACAAAGAGGACAAATGAATGAGAGCAGAAACTTAGCTTGACAGCTCCACTAAAATATAAAAACCCACTCTTTTTTTCAACTGCAACCATTCTAGAAAAATCTTGCCACAAATCTATTTGCCAGATTAAGTTGTCTGGACATAATTACTATGACATTATCCCCATCCCACTTATTCCTAGAGTTCAAAAATAATAGTAATTGGAAATAATCTAAGACTGAAAGCTTGCAGTCTATTGAAAATGCACAATGTTTTAATTAAAACTTTTGAATTCTGATCACATTCCGTTTTCAAGGAAGATAAATCCCCATCTTATTAGTTTTGGTGACTTTATTTCAAAATTAATAGTGGGCTTCAAATGTGGAGCCAGATACCCAGCTTTCACTGGCTTTTACATGCTATTTCAGTAGCCTTTCTGGATGTGATATGTGCACTTCTGAAATGTTTATTCATGAAAGTAACCCTTAACCCTCATCCTCAAGGCATTAATTTAATGAAATTGAACATCTGACTAGGACCATAGCCTAGCCAACTATGCAGAATAAAGTCTAAGCAAAGTTTGTTACCCAGCTGATATGGCCTGACTTCCTTTTGTATTGAGAAGCTGAACTGCTCTTAACTCAGAAACTGACTTAAATTTAGATAAAACATGCTGGCAGTCTATTGGCTAAATCAGATACTTTCCTGTTTCCTGCTTCAATCTCATATACATCTCGTCTTCTAAAACAGAACCCTGCCAAATCCCTTCAACCATATGTTCCTTGAGCATTTCTTTGCTTTAGGAAGTAACAGATGCCTGCCCTGGGGGAAAAATCAATTTATTTCTGTAACTTGGTTCCAGTAATGTAACAGAGTTATTTTGTTTTAAGGAAAGGGCAACCAACCCTGAAAGGATGCTTCTTTTACCTTTAAGAAATATTACATAAGTGGTTTGTACTGAATAATTTATGAGCTTATACTGAAGAGTTATTCAAAATAGCTCAAAATGTACATTCATCATAACCTTTTTCTTCAGCTTTCCACTAATTAATGCTTCTGAAAATTCTTAATTTTAAGTTTCAGGAAACATGCATGTTTGGAAAAGTATCTCATTTTATGTTCATAATGAAATATACATGAACCATTTTATGAATTTTAATGAATCTTTATTAACTTTGGTCAGTTAACATTATTCATTAACAATTCATAAACACTTCAACCTACCCCTATTATGCAGCATTATGAACTCTTATGAGAGTGTTTGATACAAAATAGTCGTGATAACAATTTTGAAATGGAGGGGAAAAAAATCAAATAGCTTCTTTATATGCCAACAACGTACTTTTCTCAAATTAAAATTTCAACAGGTTCACAGATAATATTCAAGTGGGTCTGCAAGGATCTAGCCATGTCTGACTTCAGATCCCAGACAGTGCAACTATCTCAATCTGGAACATATCCCATCTAGAAGTTACTGAATTCACCTAAACTAAGCCCACTGTAAAATGCAATATGAGAATATGGTTCAGTTATGTTCATTTGTTCATATTGGACAAAGTAATTTTCTGCATATCACATAATGGCATTGGTAAGAGTGTTGGGATTTGACTTCTAAAAGTATTTAGAAAAGGAGAAAAGGTTAAAAAATGGGAATTCATTCTTCTTTTATATTAGGTGTGTCTTAATTTTGCAGTCACAACCAATTCAGCCTTTGGAAGCTCTTTGTGTGGTTTTCCGGAAAACTGGCTCTATCCATGTTCTTTTTGTGCTTTTGTTATAGTCACATCTCCCATACTTGCAGAAGTCAAATATGACTACTTTTTCTCTAGAGAAGAGCAAAGCTCCTTAAGGTCACTGATAAAGCAGGCTCACATGCTGTGAATATGAACCAAATTTTCCTGCAGCTAAATGTTAAAGACCTGAGCTGCTAGACTGCCATTTCGCAGAGAGGAAAGGGCCAGCCTGACGCAGGCATGCAGCTGGGAAGTTCTCCTGAGCAGCAACAAACACAGCTCTGTGGGTGAGAGCTGTCTCAGCCTCCAAGTGCTCTCATTAAGCTCTAGCTAACCTTCCTCTTCTCTCAGCACCTGGGATTTTCTGAACATCATTACTAAGTGTCTAATTAACATCAGATGTTTTAGGGATATGAAATTCACTGCTCCCCTGCATCAGGCATTTGAACACAAAACACTGGCCTGGATGGGTTTCTACCTGTACATTAGTCACCCAATTCGATGCATGAATCTGCAGCAGATGGGTTTGTAGCAAAATGCCCAGCTGCCCAAAGTCTCTCTGTGATCCTTCTCTAGGCCAGAAAAGCATGTACCAAAAAGGAGCAGCTGAGCTATGCACAGCCAGTGAAATCCGTTACAGCAAGGAATTTCACCAAACCATTTTTATTGTCAGAGGTGAAAGAAATTGGGAGAAAATGGCATTGTGCTGATAAGAGCACATGAAGTATACAAGAAAATACAATTTGTTGAGGATGCAGGTAGATGAAAAAATCCCCATTGACAGAATGACTTCCGTGGGCACTTTTTACTTTTTGTCAGGCCTCTCAATCTGATTGATCAATAATGTGCATGTTTTAAACTACTCCAATCCATTCTATACTCAACATTTTAAAATCAATTCTGCGGTGTTTTCCTCAGACAACATGCCACAATTCACTCTTCTGTGCCTAATCCATCCACAAAATGCATTTTGTCAAACTATTCAATTCTCTCCCTTGAATGAAACACATTCCATCAAACCAAGCCGTCTGTTCTTACAACAGAATGAATTCTGTGTAACGTAATAAGCAGTGTATGAAGAGAGGCATTTAATCTAACATATATGTTTAACAAAAGGAATCATTTTTTGTTTGGCAAGACATATTTTAAATTCTCTATGAATTTTTACATATTGCACCACTGTAAATCGACAAATGAATCCTACTCAACTTTTGAACAGAGCAACTGTGGTATACAAAATCTTTCTAAAACCTTTTCTCTTTAGAAAATTTGGGAACCGGAATGGTATTAACAGATATTAACTACCTTCATGTTTTGTAAACTTGAATGAAACTACTGAAAAACTGATCTGGTTTTTACTCTTAAAAGGTTTATAGAAATTAACTGTTACAGAGGGAGCTGAGTAGAGGCAGCTACAGCAGCTGTGATACTATACTGAGAATTCCTTTAAATATGCTTCTCACATTCACACTGGCTATTATTGGGTAATTAAAATCTCTCTATTCCCTCCTAAAATCCCAGAAACCAAACCCAATTCATTTCAAAAGAATGAAAGTGAAATACGACCTTAAAGACACACATTAATGTTCCTGACATCTGGTCCAATTGTCTGATTTTGCTTTGTGCCAGGGGTGTTCCAGGGATTGCAATGAACATAGAAATTGCAACTGACATGTCATTTGTACTCTTCCTCCTTCTGCCGTGTGGATTATTCTTACCAGAGCTTTTCTATGTGAAAAGTCTGGACAGGAAATATATGTACGTGTACTGCTTGGGTTAAAGGTTTTAGCAGTATATGCTTCATCTGACTGCCTTACTTCACCATTACCATCACAAGTTATTGTAAAAAAAGATACAGAAAATGTTTATCCTCACACTCTATATTACTTACTTCATTATATATGTCACATTTTACATTACCATAACTATTTCAAGTATTATAATTTAGGCTGAGCTTCTATTTCTTGTAATTTTTTCTGAAACATTATACTTGGGCTACTATTTGGACTTATACTTGCCCAAAAACATAAAAATAACCAGACTCCCTTATAGGACCTAAGAGATTGAAGGCTTATAACCTTTACCAGAATAGAGGTTCATATGTGGTTTTGAAGGTGACTCACTAAAAGCACTGATTGGTGATAAAAACCTAACACCTCAGAAAGAAGACAAGTGCAGTGCTGAGGGGGAGGCAGCAGAAAATCATCTGATGGAGCACAGGAAAATGACCTTGAGAAAAACTGGGGGTATTCCAGAGATGAGCAGTATCTGAAAAAGAGGTGGCAACTATAGAAAAATAAACTGTCCTGTGAGAAATCTGACTAGGAAAACAGATTTCTATGGTCTTGATAAAAATGAATATTTGTTTTCTCCTCTTATTCAACTATTTGGCCTTGAATTTTGGCTACAATCCTCAACATAAAAATATGTTTGACTTTTATAATTCCCTTTTTCTTGAGAATAAACCAAGAAATATCCTCCCACATACCACCTGCAAACTCAGCTGATTTAATTACTCTGACTAACTACACATCTGGCAAAACCCAGCATGCTTTCCCAAGTCGAAGCCAAGAGATTTTTCTACAATATGATATTGAATACTTTTTCACAGCAAACAGCAAATCAGACTACATATGCATATTTATGTGTATACATGTATGTATTTTCAGGGGAAAATACTTGATGTTATAACATTATTCATGTCTTAAAACAAACTTAATGATACAGGGAGAAGTCTGGCCTACATTTCAAGGTGAGAGAAAAGCAGTCAAAGAGCAGGTAAGGCTCGTGGAGTGAGGCACAATGGGAGCAGCAGAACATCCCCCGACCCTGGCATTTGGAAGCAGAGGAGATGATGTGCAATGCTGTGATTGCAGTCACTGGCTTCAGAAACCCCATTGTCTGCAGGACCCAGGGATGACCAAGCTCCATGCATCCCACAGAGCACTATTTACCTCTCTGCAGGATCAGCTCCCTTTCATGCATGTGTTTCACACGGAAATGCTGAAATGAAATGGTCAGTTCAACTACCTGGTACTTAACTAACTCAAAAGCTGGTCAGAAAGTTCAATGCAGGAAGTACATTGAAAGCCCTGGATGAAAGCTGTGCTCTCTGATGAGTACAGTGAATTACCTTTGCTTCCACCCTTTAATAGAAAGTTGTGTTGAAAAGTTCTTCACTGCACAAATGAATTTGAATTGCTGACAAATGCATGAAAATTAGTGCTCCATCAATTATATTTGCAATATTTTCAGCTTGCAGAATTTTGCATGCCAAAGTCTCTTCAACATAAACACAGGGAACATAAGATCACAAAATAAATGGGAGTTCTCTGATTTTCTTCAATAGAATTTTACAAAGAAATACTCTAAAAAAAAGAAAGAAAGGAATATAAGGATATGCTCACTCTAGTCAAAAAGACATTTTCCTTCAAAAGGGTTTTAAAGAAATAGTAATTCCTCATTATTGTATCTAAGTATTATGCTGAGAAATAGAAGGATCATGATTTATGCTGTATGTGCCCAGTAGAGTGGATTAAGACTATACAATATAACCGGGTTTCACAGAATTTTACAATACAGCCCTGGCTGGTAGGATTTTATAAGTCATATCTTTTTTAATCTCAACTGCAGCACAACCTCCTCTCCAGCTCATAAATACATAATCATTCCTTACATATCTCTCAATTTACTCAAAAATACAGTACAAATGTATTGGATAATGTCATTACTGGTTTGTAATGCAATTTTTGAAACAAAGTTTAGCTGGAAGCCCGGAGGTGAACCCACACGCCTAACCAGTCTTCGATGAGCTATTGTTTAAGATATTCTGAGTCAAAGATTTCTGATTTTGTTAAAGCAAAAGAAGCTTTGTACTGAAAGATTCCCAAACAAGGACTGTGTCTCAGATCTGACAGGGTCTTATAGGAGGGAATGTAACCTGTGCTCTGATACGCTCTTGACTCTGGTCAAAGGCAGAACTCCCACTGGCTTCAGGCTGTAAAATCTTGCTCTTTGTTGTCAGCAATACAGTTTGTTAAAAGAGGCACCTCCACCATGCCAAAGCAAGATTTATCCATGTGTAAAAGCAGTCTGATATCGTCCAAAGAAAAAGCTGGTCTGCTACATTTTGGCCTTTTTTTTTTGTTAAACTCAAGGCAGACATTGTTACTGCTGTGAAAGAAAGCCAGGTATACACATTCAATGAATTTAAGCAGTAAAGTTATGAAATGAAGATGTTTTCAGCTGAGCAGAATATTCTAACATGGAAGTCTTGCATGAAAATTTAACAGAGTATTTGAGCTATTAGTGACAATTATTTTCAATCGTTTAGTTTGGACTTCATAATTTGACTGAAGCAGGAATTGAGTCTCATGACTCCAAGGGGGATATTTTGAGTCTTTTTATTACATAGTTAGGATTCTGCTCCAGTAAAACTTTTCTTCTTTTTCAGTCAAAATTTTAGTCAATGGTCTCAAAAATTCCAACCAGCACAAAATTTTTACATGGCAATTGACATAAAATGGAAGTTAGGATACCAGATCTGGAAGTGTATACTCAGTTTAATTGTTTCCTTTCTGCATTTGAATTTAGGAAATTTATGAGCTTGCTAGGTGGTGGTCACTCTGAATAATTAAAAAAACCCCTATTTTCTTCACTTCAAAAACATTTTGTTTTGCAAAAAAATTAGTTCAGAAATACTAGGGATCACTTGTTTTACCTTAGAGGGGCATGAAAGTATTATTTTTGAGGATTGTCCAGCAGAAATGTGATAAGGTCTGTCTTTCATTTCTCCCTGCTTAGGGAGTCACAGAATAGTGGTCAAACAATTATGCTAGATACAGTTTGAGGCAAGCACAGCAGTGTCAAAAATATTTAAACATTATAATGTGATTTTAAAGCAAATTTTCACACCCTTTCTCAGAATGGCCACACTCTTGATTGGTCATATTTACGTACTTACTTTATATCAAGAGGCACTTCATTTAGTGAGAATTTATATCAGCTGAGGATCTGGAGGTGGTAAACTCACAAAGCTTTACAATAACAATTGTCTGAGAAGTGAACTCAGATCTTATATCCGTACTAAATTAGAAAAAGAGTAGATTTTAACTTGTACCTTCCTGTTGGATGTTCTAACCACTGGACTATGAAAAAAATCACATTAAAACAAAAGTAGAGATGATAATTCAGACCATATTTGCAAATACATCCAAATTGTCTATCACAGAGAAATAAAACTGGCACACAAAATATTCAAAAAGATATTTTGCAGATATTTACATATGCCTGTACTTGTCAACACAACTCTCAAATAAAGGCATTGATGGGAATTTTTTTGCAGCTTCTGAGGGGTTGAGCATTTTTTCTGTTGTAATTTTTTTCTCTTGAATTAAATTTATAATTAGATCTAGAAAAAAAATGTAAGGGATGGATGCAAAGTATCAAAAATATTAAAAGTGCTCACGCCTTTTTGAGACAATGTCTGTAAATACACTCAACACTGCACAGAATGTTTTAATAATATAACCATTATTCAGTTTCTGTGTAGACATAATCAATAAACAGGTACAAAAGTCTTTTCTCCCACCAGGAACTCTACTAGCCTTGAGTTCCTAAATAGTGTTTAGCTGGAATTATTACTGAGTACAGTAGACAGTAGAAGACAATGTGTAAGGCGCAAAGGAGGCCATGACCCTTTTCCACAGGTGGCCTGAGGCATGATAAAGTCCTTGCTTTGAATGCTGAGAGCATCAGGATCAGCAGTGGCAATGAGCTGGGTACCCTATGGGCACACCAAGCACAGGAAGAGCCCCTGATCCACCCAAAATGCCCAATCTGTGCTGAGCTGCTTCAGTGACAGCTGATGACTAAGCAGATAAGATGACTACACACAGCCTTTCAGGCTGACTAATGTGTTATCTAAACATATAGAAGGAAGAGGAAAATTGAGATGTTCTTACAAAAGTGCTTTCTGTCAGGAAGTCTTAGTCTTAACTAAAAAGAGTTGCCTTCCCGGAACTTCACACTAAAATTCAATAGTTTAATGTAGAGATGGCCCTTTTCCTCTCATCATAAACATGAAGAACAACAAAATTCAAAGTCATAAGTATTATTGAGTGAAGGTGAGCCCATATCAAGATTGGATTTTCTTAAAAAGAATATCAAATGTTAATAACACTTACGAACTAGAAGAAGAGACACAGAAAGTAAAAGTTAGCTGTAAAATTGCTACTTCAAGGCTGTAGCACTTATATTGTGCAAAATATAAAGGACAATTACCAAGCCTTCCTGGAAAAAAGTAGTCAGAATAACTCTTTAAGATTGAAGGGTAAGTATATAACAGGCAATTATGGGAAGATGGTGAGGATGAAATAGTTCTGTGATACAAGATTCTGCTAGATTTTATTTCTGATTTTATCCACAGAAAATTGTGTGTCAGTAATTTTCCCCTTCTTTAGTACATTTTTAATACCATTTATAAAAAGCAATTCTGAAAAGCTCTCTTTCCAATTCAATCATTTTGTAATGTTAAAATATAGAATTTCTTGCACAGTATCAAACCCATCAAATTTATTTCAGCTTATTTTCTAATAAGGTTGTGGATGATACAGTTTACACAAAAATTTATGCTTTTAAATTTGTTCATCCACCTCATTTGTAGATACAAAGAATTTTCCAAATATGAAGATTATTGCATTATATTTCACTATGTATATTGCAAAAGTACTTACTAGACTTTCTGCTAAAGTAAGTCCAAAAAGTTCATGTTCAAACATAATACACAAAAAATGATGCTCCTCTATAGGAATTTAGTATACAGAAAGATATTGGATGGAGGAAATCTCTTACTTCTGTTTAAGAGAGCATTAACACAGAAGAAAACTGACATTCATTATATATCAATGAATATCTATGTTTGTAGATTATATGTATCTAAAAATTTAACATAAAAAAAAATGGAAGCATTATTTTGTAAGGCATTAACTTTTCTTACAAATTCCTCTCTGCAGATTCTTCATAATTAATCTGGGTCAAATCACATCAAAATTAATGTCATTTTTTCCAAAGCTATCAGAAGTCTGAAATAAAAAAGGCTAACGCAAGGTCACTCAAAATCATTCCATAAAGTTACTGGGATAAAGTTAACATTTCTGTAACCTGTTACAACCAGGTTGTAACAGGTTGTTTCCTTCTATCTTGAATATTTGATTGTTGGCTTTCTCCTCACAAGTACAGTACTATCTAGTGACTCCTTTATGCTTGATGCCATTAAGATAATAAGAATTATTACAAATAACAATCCCTCCCCTTTTTTTCAGCCTAGAGGAGACAGAGTTTTTTACATTATGTTGGTTTTTTTCAGTTGTTTCCCTGTGCGTAGAAGAGAAAACTGTGTGTGAAGCATCATTACTGAGGAAGTTAACTGGAAGACACGCTACATAATTATCTCTAAAATATTTAAGCCAGCAGTAAATTATTCACAGTGTGGGTCAGAAAGGTCCGTTGACTAATGCTGATTCTGTTGAAATTATAAGCCTGAAGTTCGTCATGAAAACCTGGCAGCAACCTCTCCTACAAACTTCATCGGAAAAGCAAAAATAAACCTATGATGGAATTAACAGCTTTTCTTGGTAACGGTGTATCCATCAACACAAACTATTTTTCAAAATACTCTGAAATACTGAGCAAAGCTTTCCAGAGAAGTTGACAATCTTTATAGCAATTGGTGAGAACTATCCTCAAAAACTGGTGTCTAGCAAAGATTTCCTCTTAAATAAATCAAAGATGAAGTTAGGAGTTTGTATAATTGATCTTATGAAAATTGTTCCCTTATTTTTATCACATATTTATAAATACTGAATCCCTACATTTCTTACCTACAATATTACATCATCCAGCATGTTTAGGTAATGCAGTTACTGTGATAACATCTTTACACAGTAGAAAGGGAGTGAATAATTACAACCCATCAGACAGAATATAAGCGTTCAAGTATCAGCTGTGAGAAAGTGGGACTAAAATTCCATGTGATTAAGAGAAAATTTGGTTAAACATGTTTTAAAAAAGAGACACATTTTTTTTCCAACTGGAACTTTATAGCTTGTATATTAATACACATGCACCTACAAAGAAAAGAAAAGCTAAAATAACTCATAGAAGAACTAACTGTGGGAAGACATGGGAGATGAGTCCAGACACAGATGGTTGCAGTCTGTATTTATTCTCAAGGAAATATCACAAGGCAGCCATACGATGCTGAGGAAATAAATAGTGTATTTGGATAATAGCGTATACTGTGTTTAAAAAGATCATCCAACCTGTCAGAAATAGAAATTTTATATAGAGAAAATATGGAGGCTGCAATTTGTGTGGAACCTCTGCTCCCTCCTTTCCTTTTGCTGAAATGCCAGGCAAAGATAACAGCAGCCGTGTTGGCTGTGCATAGATAGATGCAACAAGGACTACTAATGCTAAAGAGGATAAAATTCCTCTTTGTGCAGTTCCAGCTACATAATCTTCTTCCTGGCCCTGCCATTGGCATCTATTTGTTTTTGTGCCAGGTTCAGTCACTCAGTCCCTGCTGTCAGACTGATGCCACCACAGCCACCTAGGCACGCTTCTCTCTGAGCTGCCCCAGCTCCGAGGACCTGTACCAAGGGAACGCCCTCCTGGTGCCACCACACCCAGCAGGGAGGACAGATCCTGTCCTGGTTTATGATCCCCTTTTGTTTCCAAACTGAGACTTCCT
This sequence comes from Acrocephalus scirpaceus scirpaceus, assembly GCA_910950805.1. NCBI lineage: Eukaryota > Metazoa > Chordata > Aves > Passeriformes > Sylviidae > Acrocephalus > Acrocephalus scirpaceus. The sequence continues at coordinate 32,038,425 of OU383778.1, forward strand.
CCTCTGAATAATTCCTCTTACTTTTATTTTAACTGACATAGTGCATGTATTCCTATTAAAAAGTGGAAAGCAACTACAAAAATCTTGAATATTAGACCTCTTTAATCTTTAGAGTAAATAAGAATATTAGACCTCTTTAATCTTTTCCACAGTAAAAAAAAATCCAATATTTTCCTGGTCTTTTTTATTAAATATTATCCCTTTTTACATTTATTTCTTTGTTTTAAAAAAAATATAAATAATTCTTCTAAGATTAAGAAACCGTTTATATACACAAACCCACTATTAACAACTGTATAGCATGTGATTGCTCTCATAATGGATTTATTTTTTTAGATTCATTTTGTACACTTTTAGGGATGAGGAAATTGGTTTTTTGTTCCTGAAAAAATTAAAAAAAAAAAAAAAGGTAAAAAAAACCACCCAACAACAACAACAACAAACCAACAACAAACCAATACAACAACAACAAAAACAAACAACAAACAAAAACCCCATCAAAAAACCCCAAAACAAAATCCCAAAGCCAACCCAAAAAATCCCAACCACAAGAAATGCCCAGCATTATTTTATTCCTGAACAGTTATTTATGGTACAGCAGAACATAATTTCAGTATGAAAATGAAAGGTACAGTTAAAATTATTACTTCCTTTCTCTTCTTGTTTGTAAAATCAACTTGGAAGTGATTTTTTTTCACATTTTCAGGGCATATGATAGCTAAAGAACCTTATCAGAACTGCAAAGCACATAATGCTAACAATGTCCCAAGGAAAATATTAGGCTTTTTGAACACTTAATATATGATAACAAGGATACGGATCCATAATAATATTATGGAACATGCTACTCTTATTTGTGTATTTTAATAATTATTTCCTCAGCTGTGTAGATTGTTTAAACTCCTTAGTACTCTATCATAAAAGTTAGCAAAGTGAAGCAGTCTATTTTTGCCACAAAAAAATTGAAAAAACCCAGACAATTTCTTGGGAAACTACACATAAACAGTCTCTAAGTGGTTTTGTGTTGAAGAAAATCCACACTTACTCTGAGACACGAAACACAGAGTCAAAGGTCATCTTGGAGTACTCATCTAAGAAAGCTCTTTGGATCTGGTCCAAAACATTTTTGCAAGTGACAGTGTACTTAGGAATTCAAGTTTTATGGATCTTAGCAAAAAGAATAAGCTTGAACTCTTAAGTATCATACACTATCCTTCCAAAATAATAGACAGATTGTATTTAGAGGTTGATGTCTGTCAGCAGCATGGCAATGAAAAGCATGTCTTTTAACTTATGCAGAGAGGGCTTTGCATTAGCAACTATAAATCTTAAGTTCAATTTCAGTGCTGTCGTAATATCACATAAATTTTATATATATGTATTTTTATATACATAATCTGCCTTAATAAATGTGTAATGGATGGCTAGTTCATGATAAAGAATATGTTCTACTAGTTGCACAATTTCAAAAGTCTATTATCATTCTAGCTGGAGAAATAGGAAGCACCTGACCTCATAATGGCCATGTAGAAAAATTTCAACCTTCTCAAGACTTTTCAGTCAGTTCACTATTTTTGCATTTAAGGACCAGCATATACTTAAGTTCTCAGTATCAGGAAGCACCAAACACCATACTGCACAATGAGACACTTGCAGCAGTCCCACTGCTCCTCCCTGACTGCAGAGTAAGTCCTGGCAACAAAATTTGATTTTGATGCTTACAGCCACATCTCTCTCTGTCTTTTTTATTCTGTTAATCAAGTTTATTTGGCTTAGGAAGTTGTAAAAGCTATTCTCAAATAACTGAGGCTTGTCGATCGCATTTCAGACATGAAACCATAAATTTTGCATTTTCTTCTTTTGATTGTGAGGATAAATTTAATATCTTATATCAATAATTTAGGACTATCTGCAAACTAGATGCCTAATCCAAACTCTGCTTAATCTTTCTAAGAAATGTCTACCTTTCTTTCTAACAGGAACAAGATCATTGTGTTCAAAGCTGTAATAATGAAAGGCATAATAGCTTGGTTTACTCAGCTTTATAATCCTCTAAGGCAGTGCTGACTGAAGGTTGAATAAACATTGGGTTTATGATATTGGTAAACTCATAGGAGATAAAAAATTGGGGATAAAGTCTTCCCAAAATGAATAAGATATTAATATGCAATAAAATTAAGCAAATATTTTTTAATCCTTCAAAATCAAATTAGATTGCTGACTTATATCATTAACCTGTTAAATACAGCAAAATACAGAAATTACCAAATGGGCACTCCTGTTTTTTAGAGAGCCACTGATTAATCTGTTCAAGATAGTCTTGATGGTCTCAGTCTTAAAACAGGACTACACTATGTTGTTACAGTGTATCTCTGCAAGATGCCAACTTTTAGAGCACCTTGAAAATTGCTTATCCATAGTGATTATGCAATATCACTATAATAGAGGATATTGCAATATAAATTATTGGGTTCAATCATCTAAACTAAAGCATTGCTTTAAGTAATTGTTTTATACTCAGCTGTGTGACACCAGCTGAGCCTAACTGCCTTCAGTCACCACTTTTAACATTAGCAGTTAAGCCATCTTAAAGAAGCTTAGACATTCAGAAAATAAACTCTATCTGAACCCTCTGTTGCTCCCAGGAAAATGCCGTTTGAATTTTAATGCTCTCATTCACAGACTGTCTAGATCCACCAAGTTTTATTTCACAGTTCTGTGGTCTGTATCAGACCTTTCTAGCAACCACTATATACTGCAAAAATAGAGCTTCAAAGAAAGATTCATGTATCTCAATCAAATTATTGATAAGTGAAAAGAAATAATCACTTTTTCATAATCTGAAAAACTAGCAAAAACTTTCTGCCACGCTTTCTTTTTATTATTGAGACACATATTTCTTTTGTTATTTAGAGGTGTGGCCAATACATTGGCACAGGGCACTTTATCAAAGCAGCTTCTGCCTCCTTGCATTTTTCCATGCTTGAATACATCAAGCAATCCTGTGTTTATCCTTGCTTCTGAAAAAGACTGAATTGGAGCTTAAAACCACTCTTGGCCCAGAATTTAGCATCTTGGATGTAAATATTGAATTTTTCCTTGCAGCTCTTTCAATACACAATCATCAACATGTAATCTTTCTTTTTTGGACTTATTTAGTTAGCTTGAACCTTGGAAAATAATTCCATTATCATTAGTACCACATCTGTGCTCCAGCTTTGCCACCCAGAAGTACAAATCTGGTGCATTTGTTTTACATTATTCATAGATAATGAGTTTACATCAGCTTGATGCCTTTGTCATGTTTTTTTATAGTTCAAGCTGCCATGAAAAAAGGTAACTCCAAAACATTTTAAAAGTGTTTGTGCATAGACACTTATCCTTGACATATTGAATCTCAATAGATTTGATTTTATATTAAAATCTAAATATCTAAAAATTGTTGAACTATGGCAGAAATATGTTTACAGCTCAAGCTTACCTTATAATAAATGTGTCAAGCATCTGCAAGGTATAAAATTAAGAATCTTTCTTAGAATTTAGCCTGAATATACTTGATTCTAGAGTTTCCAATCAACACCAATTCAGTATAGCAAAGATTAAAGAAGAAAATAGACCCTGTAAGCAGCCACAGGGTGAACTATGACTTCTCAGGGCCCCAGTTTGCAATATGGGGTACAGACTGTCCGGGGAAAAAGGTCCCTTTCACATCTTCAAATCCCTCAGAGCACTAAGAAAGTCTGAGAGAAAGTTTGAGAGAAAGTCTGGATGTCTAATTCTTCTAGATCACCTTGAATGATTCAGCCTCCATCTTTAATGTTTTTCTCTCATTTCTTGTAACAAAATTCACCTTCAAAATCTCCTAAAGACCTACCATCAAGGCTTTAAACACACTGTCCTCTTTCATAGCTGTCTGGAAGCTGTGGACAGTTTACTTTGCACCTGCAGACTGTGCAATGGATCAGCTACAGATGGCCTTTCCCCCTCTGTGCTAGAATAGGCACCATCTCTTCTTCCACAGCCAATGCAAATTATGCATTCTGTTCTTGAGGGATTTTGACAATACCAAAGTACTGTGATGAAGCCTGAATCCTAATCTGCAATGCCAAATGTCACAGCACTTCACAGATCCAGGCAGAGACATTAAGATACCTATTATGGCATCAATGTGACCCAGCAATTCTTATTACAGCCTTTACTAATAAAGTGTAAAACTTCACTTTTGTTTTTATACTCTTTTTATTTTGTGCACCTTATTTTTTTAATCGTTAAAATTGTCTTGGAGCTCACTTATTGTGCTTCTGGTCTTGCTTCTATTCCTTGTGGTTAGGTCAGATAGAGGTGAAATTTTTTTTGAGAGTAGAATTATTAAAATGCAGCATAAAGTAAAACTTTCCCTTTTTTGCTTGTTCAGGAATAAGTATTCTAGTAAGATTCAACCTACAAGTCACTGAATTCAACAGACACCTTTCCATTAACTTTAGAAAATTACAAATGAGGTTTAGAAAGACTAAGAGGGGTCAGATTGTACTGATCAGTTTTCTGTTAGTCTGTATTAAATAGTGCCAGAAAAAATATTATGAATGTTATAGGAGTATGCTGATACTTACTTTGGCTGTTATGGAAGGGCAATCACAGAGCAGTAATTCTAGATTCTGTATATGAAATGTATGAATACTAACTGCCCATGAGAACATCTTTTTTTTTCTATCTTTGATATTTTTCTTCCTATGACTTCAGGAATGCCATGGATCAAAAAGCACACAAACTTTTAAGGCTTTGGTATATATATAAAGGGGATTTTTGAAAAATATTCCTTGTTAATTATACTGGTATTAACAGGAAAGCAATCCTTTTAGAATTTCATTTTGCATGACTTTCTAGAAACAGACCTAAAATCAATCCATGGTTTCTTAAGCTGATAGAGTCTTTTCATTATTATTAAAAAAACAAAAAAGCTTTTTCACATGATATGTGATTTGAGTGGTATGTAATTAAAAGTATGATTTTTATCATTGGATCTCTCTGTTTAAAACAAAGGTTAATTAACAGGTAAATCAAGGAAATTATGCAAATGTGAAACCAAAGATTTTCAATTTCTTTTTCTATTTAATGTTTTACTCATCTATACTTAACCCTCTTTGGTCACCCAGTAGGTCTTTAGAATAAAGATTTAGTGCCCAGGGGTATAAATAGTGTCTTTTTCTCTGTGAGATATTATCTTCAGATCCATTGCACCAGCACTACTAAGATGCTATTTGAAGTATCTCTCAGCACAAACAGGTGATGTGGCACCTATCAGAAGATTTCAGAAGATATTTGTGAGAATGGATCATTTATCTGTGTTCATCCATACAGTAGTAGTAAGGGATTTGATCTGGATTTCAGTGTTTATTGTGAATCTTCTGTTGACATTAATGCGCTCTGGAAGAAGCCCATGATAACCGTTACAGTAAGTTAAAAGATCATCTTTCAGTGCATGAGCATATTGCAAACTGTAGGTGTATGTACTCTTCAAACATATTCTGAAAGTGTATGGCACTTTACAGGAACTGTGGAAAATGGATTACCTACTTGAAGATGCGGAGGGAAAAAAGGTAGAGTGGATACTTGAAGTGGAGCTGTCCAGTGGCGTTAATGCAGATTCAGTCTTCTATTTAAATGTCAAAACTTTAAAGAATTTTAGCATCTAGTATTGGGCTCATGTTGGGTCAGCTGGAGAAGCAGCAGCAGCAGCAGCAGCAGTGGGGGCAGCATTGGTGACTGAGGCAAGTCCAAGGGTGAGGGTTAGACCGAGCTGCACAGGGGCATTCCTGAGCTCAGGGACACCTGAGCAGCAGTCCTGAAATACATCTGGAACTGGAAGCCCTGGGCAGCCAATCAGGCATGAAGGGGGCATTTCCAGGAGCAGATGAGAAATTTAAATAGATCTAAAGAGGATGAATGATCCAGAATGTGACAAGCAGGAGCGTGGCATGGCAGTGAATGTGTGGCATGGTAGTTTGCATGGCAGTATAGGCAGGTGGGGCAAGCAGGAAGGGCTCCTCTACAACCACCCCGGAAGAGACAACAGGCAGATGAACAGACTCAGTATCTGGTGAAGAAGAGCACAAAAAGACCCCTTCAGCCTTATTAGTGTACCAGTGAAAACTCTTCCAGTTGTGGTCTTGACATGCTGTAGAGCTCATTCCCCTGCAGCTGCTGGAGTCACTGAACTGGCCATGTCAGAGGCCTCCAGCCCACCAGACCTGCTGACAGCAGCTGGACCTGTCCAGGTCACAGGTTCCAGGAGAGACTGATGCCTCTCTGTGAGGCTGGGGCTGACCAAGAGTTCTGTTTCAGGTGTGCTGTGATGGTGAAGTTGTGTCACCAGGGGAGGGAGCTAAGGAGGAAGTGAATAAGCAACTTTGTGCTTGAGTGAATGAGCAAGAGATGGACTGCTTATTTTCAGAGAAGCTACAGCTCAAGATACTCAGGAGTCTCAAACCTTCATTGTAGTGGAGAAGCAGGTAGACTTAGGATCCTACAAGATAATTAGTCAAGGTTCTGTTGAAGATGAAGGCTGAAAGCAGGTCACTTCACATACCAGGAGGAAGGATCCCCCTCCTTCCAAAAGTTTAACAGATAGGACTGGCACCTTCTACAATATGTGTGAGGCCCTGGAACAAGAAGGACAGACAAGAGATGAGGTGGGAAAATGTCCACATTGACATAAGTGAAACCTGGCAGGAGGAGTCCTGTGACTGGAGTGCCCTGTTGGGTGGTTACAGGCTCTTCAGGAGGGATAGGCAGGGCAGAAGAGGCTGGGGTGTGGCACTGTGTGTCATAGAAGGGTTAGAACATATGGAGCCCACAGCTGGCAATGGCACAGTTGAGAGCCTCTGGATAAGAATCAAGGGATGTCACTGTGGGAGTCTACTACAGACCTAGCCAGGACAATGATGCCAATGAATTATTCTCTGAGGAACTAAGGGGTGCTTCCAAGTCAAGTGCCCTTGACCTTCTGGGCAACTTCAACCTCACAGAAATAACTGGAAACAGCATAGAGGTGTTGTAACCTGGGCCAGATGATTCTCAAAAAAACTGTATGACAAGTTTATGGAATAGGCCCTAAGGGAGACAACTCAGAAAGAAGCCCTCCTTGATCTACTGCTTGTCAACCGAGAGGTCCTTGTGAGTGGAGATTGGTGGTCATCTAGGTCACAATGACCACGAAGTGATTGAGTTTAAAATCTGTTGACAGGAGGAAAAGTGCCAGCCAAACCTCAGCTCTGGACATGAGGAGAGCTGACTTCAGGCTGCTCAGGGAATTAGTAGATAAGGACTATGAGGAAATGTGGGAGGACACTGTAAGAGAATAGGGATAGTACTGAAGGTAATCTCCCCTGATGAATTGCAGGTGTACTGATTGCCAAAGGGTGCAAACAGCCTTTTCCTTAATGAAGTCACAGTCTGTGGCCAATGAGAAGGGCTGTCATAAAAGAGTGGGTTAGCTGCTCAAGAGGCAGTTGGAATCTGCTGGCTGTGCTGTGAGGAGGAAGGGTCAAGCCATCGTTCAAGCAGCAGGTAAGATGCTATATGAGGGTCAAAGAGGGTGAGGCAGCTATATAAGGGATAGGAAGGAGTTAGCTGGTCATGCAGAGGAAAGACTTAGGAAAGGGTACAGAGGAGGATTCTATGTTGTGTGGAGCTGCTCATGGGAAGGGTACAGAGAAAAGGTCAGTGCACTAAGAGGTTGCTAACTAGCTGATGCTTGGAGCCTTCTTCAGTGTCATAGATACCTCCACTGTCAAGGAAAAGTGTTTTTGCAGGTGCTGGGGTCCATCACTGCAGGTTAGTTTAATCATCACCTCCTCAGGGCACAGGAGTAAGCAAGTCTCAAATGTTACAAGTCAAGGAGGCAAGAAGTCTGGTTTGGCTGAATAGGGATCTTCTCTTGGAAATAAGGAAATAAAAGAAAGGTGTATGCCCAGTGGAAGCATGGTCAGGTGACATGGGAAGAATAGAGAAGTGTTGCTTATAACTAGGGAGACAATTCAGATGACCAAAGCTCAACAGGAGTGAAAGCTGCAAAGAACCATGGGGGACAATAAAAAGAGTTTTTTTCCCCAAATATATTAATGGGAATAGGCTGGAGAGCATCACAGTGGAAAAGGACCTAGAAAGCTGAACATGAGCCATCAGTGCTGTGTAGCCAGGAGGACCATCCCTGTCCTATGGTGTCCTGTGTATTTGCAGGGATTACACACTGTCCTGGGGTGCATCAGGTACAGAATCACCAGCCAGGCAAGGGAGAGGATTTTTCTGCTCAGTTCCATACTGGGGTGGCCTCACCTTGAATCCTGCATACAGTTTGGGGTGTCACACTATAAAAAAGACATAAAGCTGTTAGAGATTGTCCAGAGGAGGGCCACGTAGATGGTGAAGGGTCTTGGAGGAAATGCTGCATGAGGTGTGGCTGAGGTCACTTGGTCTGCTCAGCCCAAAGAAGAGACTGAGAGAAGACCTCATTGTGATCTAACAACTTCCTTGTTAGAATCAGGGCATCTCTTCACTGTCATAATCAATGACAGGGCTCAAGGAAATGGCATGAAGCTGAGTCAGGGGAGGTTTAGGTTGGTTATTAGGAAAAGGTCTCTCACCCAACAGAGTTCAAGAAGCTTTTGGACAATCTCAGGCACATGGTGTGACTCTTGGGGATGGTCCTGTACAGGGCCAGGAGTTGAACTCCATGACATTGATGGGTACCTTCCAACTCTATATTCTATGATTTCTATGAGCTTTTGTGAACAGCAAGTACTGTCAGAGCAGAGTTTTAAGGAACCGAGTGGAACAAGTTTAATTCCAAATCTCAAACCTTTTTTGGAAATTATAAGATACATGAAAAGGAAAATATTCTGTATGAAGTTTGGGTTTGTCTTTTCTTGTAAGCTGATAAAAAAATTTCCATGTTTCATGAATGTTCCACTAAAAAAAAATAAACCAGAATTTTGTAGAAACTTCCAATGTACTTGGATGAGGATCCCAGCTCAACAGATGACAGTTTTCATACTCACTGCATCGTATTCTCCCCCAAGAGGTACGATGCCTGGGAAGAAAAAACTGAGTGCAAACTACATTTAGTCTTACACATTTCTTGCCTGCTCAACTGCACATGGCCTGTTTTATTCCAAGCTGTGCGTGGGGAAATTCCATCCTGCAGTTTTCAAAAGATAGCAGACATAAACCTGCTGGTGAGTCCTACTGACAGAAATTAGGGGCTTGAAAGTAATGGGAAAGGATGTTAGAAGCTAATGAATTCCTTCAGGCATTTCCCGCTCTCCCTCTGAGGATATCTGTACCTGGCATTGTTATCCACATACTGACTCATAATCATTGTATTTCCATGGGCTCCCATTGGTGTTGCCAATTAAATACTGATATAGCTATGAGAACTACACCATATGGTGGCATTGCTGCGTTGGGTACAGTTAAATACAGAAGTGATGTGAGTTGCATGTATGAAGCTGTATTTTTAGTATTCAGAATGACAGCACAGGTCAGATTTTTCCAAAACTCTTACTGTCATCAGGGTATTGAAACAGGGGCAAGATTTTCAAGGTTTCAACTTACAGCTCCTTGTACTGGGACACTAATTGTTAGATTTTTCAAAAGAGTTTTCAATCAAAAGTACTATGATCTTTTGATTATGTTAATCTGCTATGACAGAGATGCTGCAGTTTCCCTATGGACTGGAGATTATTTCATGTAAATGGAAATCTAGCTATTCATGAAGTCAGCTGGACTTGTTCTGCCTCTGCTCACTTACAGTTGTGTAACTCCATTGGCATAACTCCTGCATAAACTGATCTAAGAGGACAATCAATTACATATGCAGAAAAAACTTTTAGAGGGAGCAGAAAGACCAGTATGATCCTTCTGTGAATGTCATTACAAATTCCCAGCTACTGGCTCTGGTTACTTCTTTGACTTGAGTCATAATTTTTTCAGGAAACATTGTTAAAAGTGGAGTTTTGTTTATGTGAAGATAGGAATGTGAATAAGAGATGATGAAGAGACTTGGGTGATCTTATTGCTCTCTACAGCTACCTGAAAGAAAGCTGTAGCCAGTGGGGAGTCAGCCTGTGCTCCCAGGCAACCAGCATCAGGACAAGAGGACATGGAGTTAAGCTGTACCGGGGAAGCTTAGATTGTACATTTGAAACATTTTCTTCACAGAAAAGGTGATTAGATTTTGGAATGGACTGCCAGGGCAGTGATGGGGTTACCATCCCTGGAGGTGTTTAAGGAAAGGCTGGACACAGCACTCAGTGCCATGGTCTGGTTCACAAGGTGGTGTTCAGTCACACTTTGTGCTCAATGATCTCAGAGGGGTTTTTTTGACCTAATTGATTCTGTGATTACTACATGCCATTCTACCTAAACAAGAGAAAAAAGAATACATGAAATAAAATATTTGCCTGGTTGGTATTTTGAAAGTATGTGATTGAAATATATGTAACTTACTCCTCTGAGGAGTAAACTTTACTCCTCACAGAATTATCAAAATAAGAAACTGACCAGTGCAGGTATTGCAATATTTAGGACAAACTTATGATCCTTAGTTAGGTAATTTCAGAAACAACCAGTATTTTTCAGATCTATCTGATTTTTTTTTTCTCATAGAATCAGTAACAGGTTATATTGCCCCCACAGTATGACTGATGTCCATGTGACAGTGTTACTGGCTTCTGATAAAAACTTTCTAACAAGCTGGGATATTTTCATATGTAATTCTCTGTGACATTTTACACTATTTCTCCATTCATTTTTTCTCCTGCAGACTGCTGTGACTTCTGTTTCTCTTGTGCCCTCACCATTTTTAAATGGATAGTTGTGGCATGTGACTTGGAACATGACAGAATAGTACAGAATGGTTTGGGTTGAAAGGGACCTATAAATCCCTGCAGTTCCAAACCCTAGCTGTGGGCAGGGACATCTTTTACTAGATTAAGTTGTTCAAAGCTCCACCCAACATGACTTTGAACACTGTCCTCCTTCTTGACCCAGTCTCTGATACTTGTATTATGACAGAACTCTTACCTTGATTGAGTTCTTCTGTTCCAGGTACCAGCTGTTTTGTCTTCTCCCCTGACAAACACTGGGCTGGGTTAGTGATACCCATTTTCCACACACATATCTTGGGTTTCCCTAAAGATAAATATGATTTTTTCTATGTAGATATACTTAGTTTTGCATTCACTTTTGTGATATTTCAATTAGGATATTTCCAGGATTGTAGCCCAGAATGGAAGCCATCTTGTGTGATAGTAACTGAAAAACATATTGAATTTTTTTTTAACTAAATGTATCTTTCATTTTAATTAGAAGTTATCTGAGTAATGCTTAAATATGCTTATATCCCTGCTTCTTCCCCCTAATTTACATACTCTATCAAGACAGTATTTCTAACAAATGGAATTACTTTTCAGAATGTGATTGAGGAAAGTGTAACACTGAGGTAATGTTATACAAAATAAAAGTTTATCAGCTATTCACAACAGTCAGCACTGAAAGAAAAGTATATATATCCAAAGCATGAGGTTGAATTCTTGAGCATGTGTAAACATCACTGACTTCAACAAGAATTTTCAGACTCAGCATCTGTTAGTCCAGTCTGTAGATCATATCTACCAAGTGGCAGTGTTTGCAATCAGTATTTAAAGGATGTTTATATCAAAAATCAAGTGTAACTCCAACTTCTCCTTTACAGAGTGTGATGACAAAAACTGTAATTCTCCTCCCACTTTAGGTGTTTCACAGTGGTGACAACCCTTTAATGTCCAAGCATCAGAAAATAAAGAAAAACACACCTTGCATATTTTTTATCATTTGAATGAAAACCTATGCAGATATTAAGCAATTTGATTTCTTCCAATGTTTCCTGAAAGCATTTTCCATAAACACTAGATACTGATTTGTCTTCCTGAACCCACTGATAGGAGCAAACACTATTCATTTTGGTGCTGATCTTCAATTTGTTCTGAGAACTTCAGGTTTCACAGAAATGGTGCTTAGTAACCATGGAATAATAAAGCACACTTCCGGACAACATTCTTCCCTTTAATCTGCAGATTGTGTGATTAAAGGCAAGAAAGGTAGTAAATAATTCCCTAGGGAGATTTTATGCATGTATAAACACATCTGGAGGAGTGGAATGGGGTTGCTTTATGAAATAAGGCTTTGTTTAAATCCTGTTCTGGGGTTTGGTGCAAGTAGAAGAATAAGTAAAAGTCATGATTGTTTTCCATTAAGTCATGAGTTACTTCATTGGCATCCCTGTGAAATCAGTGAGATGAAAAGGAAATTGCGACATTTCATTTGCTAATATATTTGTGAAAGGTAGTAATTGTACCTGTGCTGCTAAAGGTCATCCCAGAATGCCCTATTTCAAAACTTATTTCCTGTTCTTTTTTTGCCTACAGATGATTCAAAATCACTCCTAAGATGTAAGAAAACTGTGCACAGAAGCAGTATAGAACAAGGGAACTGAGAATATGTGCACATATAAGGAAACAAAAAATACAGCTAAGAGCTTAAACGTTTGCATATGTGGTTATGCACAGGCTGTGAGGAGTCTGTGCAGGTTTGCATTAAAGAATGAAGTATTGGTATGTTATCCTCTGACAAAGGCTAACTAGAAACTCAGGCTGTGCAGCCCCTGTTCCTTCTGCTGTCCTGCAGGTCTATGGATAGGTCACTAACAGAGCTAACCATATTTAAAAACTCAAAGCTCCTTGCTGGCTGGCTGGAAGCAGGTACTCCTGTGACACTTTTTACTCTTTTGGGGTGCATGTAGAAGCTTATCTTTGCTACCACATCTCTAGGGTTTGACGTGTTCATAGCCCCACTTCCTGGAGCAATGAGAAGCTTCATTTGCCTTAAAAATGAAGTGTCCAATGCTGCAAGGGTTGTGGAAAAGTTTAAAGACCTAACTTAACTGGATTCGACACCCCCAATATCAAGATATAAAATCAATTGTATTTGCTTCCACTAAAAATCTCACAACTTTTTAAACTGGCACATTAGTTTTGAAATAATTTGTAAGCCTATCTCAAAATACACTTGGACTTTCTACTGGAAAGTTTATTTAATTTTTTTAATTTTTCTATTATTAGTCTGGCAACTGAATGAGAAAATGTCAAAACCTTCCTAGACTGGTCAAACACAAAGAAATGGGATCTCATAATGTGCAGAGTTTGGATGGAAACCTGTGAGCAGGAAGTGAGGACAGTTAGTAAGTTAGAGGTACTCTTGGTACCATTTTACTGAGCCTACTGAAAATATTGTTAAATAGCACAATATTTACAGCAGGATTGATTAACAGCAAAATTTGACTAATGCTTCCAACATAGGTAGGAAGAGCCTTCCTTCCTTACCTAAATTCCAGCTCTTATTTGATATATTATTATGTGGAAATATATCTCTATTCTTGGCTCAGGTTCTGTTAGTGAAGTTTTGAAACAATTATTGAAAATAAGGGAAAGAAAAATTAGAAAGATCAAGAATGTTTTTGGAAAGAAACTTCACTTCAAACAGTGGTACATTTACAAAAAAGAAATGCCGTACTTTCACAGAACACTAGCCCATTAAGGACAGTAATCTATCTCTTCCAGAAGTAATAGGAGATGCTATTTTGGAGACTAATCATGATTAGCAGTAGTCCCTTCCTTTTGGTGATATAGAACATCAAAAATCTGTGTGAGATTTAGAGAGAATGTCCCTGACTATTCTGTTTTCAGTCTGTTTCTCCCCCACTGGATTTCCACAATTTTCCCTATGATTCTGCTGATATTATTTGTGTTCCCAACTTCTTGTTGAAAAAGTTTCAAGAAGTCCTGTATCCACTGTGTAAAAAAGTACTTTTGATTTTCTGGTTTGAACTTACCTTCTGTTGACTTCCACTTACTGTTCAATCAGCTGATAGAGTGTGTTTGGTGAATTACAGTTCAGATGTACCTTATTCATCATCTTGTAGATATTGCAAACCTTTGTCATACTCTGTTGTCTTCTCTTGAAACTGAAGAGTCACAGACTCCTAAGTGTCTCCTTGTAATGCAATGACTTTACCTCCTTACTCATTTTAGTTGCTCTTCTCTGTACTTTCTCAAACTCCAACTTTTCTGAGATGCAGAAACCACACATTCACACAATATTCAAGATATGGGAATATTAATATTTAAAATTGTAGAATGATTTTTTTTTGGCCACAGTACCTTTTTGTTTTTCTCAGTACTGTTCCTGATGATGCCACTTCTTGTCATTCAGATGATGATAATGAATTAAATTACTTCTCTGAGTTGTACCTCTCATTTCTGAGCACAGCATCATGTAAACATGATTTGGACTATGTTTTTCTACCCTAAAGGTAGCTACTCTCAACTTATCTGTTGAGTTTTTTCTTATTTACTTGCTGTGGTTCTTTTCAAGACCCTTACCAGCAGCATGGTATCTGATTTCCCAAAATAACTTACTATCATCTGTGAAATTGGAAATTTCACAATTCATTCCCTTTTCCAGATTACTGATGAAGATCTTGAACCAAACTGGTCTGAATACAGATTCATTTATGACCTCTACCAACTCTTGACTTCTTCAAAAGTGACTATTGAACCCTTCCAGTTGCTTCCTATCTAACCCTCTTTCAATCTACAAAAGGACTTTTTATTCAACTTTAAAGCAATTTTATTTCCTCAGGAGTCTTTGGTTAAAAAACTGTCACAGGGTTTTAGAAAGTAAAAGTGTTCAGACCACTGTAGCCCCTTTGTCCACACATTCACTGGAACACCTGGTAAACCAGAATGATGAAAATTCCACCAGTGAAGCAGGAATAACCGTTACTTGAATCCTCCCAATAAATCACCTTCTTAGGATACTCAGGGACCTTTTATTCATCACAGGCTCAGTGGCATTGTTATGGGGGAGAGTGGATTCACCAGATTGTAGGCCCCTTGACCTGCCCACGCACACCTCCCTTTAAAAAATGGGATTGCCTAAACACCACTTCTCTGGTACAACAGGCTACAATTTTTTTAAAGATACTCTTCAAACTCTTTTATTCCTTTTTTTCTTTTTGTCATGTATTATAGGCTTTCCTTTCTTCTCCTTTGTGCACACCTCCTGTTTAACTGCCATTTTTCTCCCAAAGATAGTTGCTTTTTCCATTTCCCATCATTTGCTATGAGAGCTTTTCCCCTGAGCCTTGAATAGGTTGCATTTGATGACTTAATTTTCTACTGGAACTGCAGTACACAGTTTAACTGGGCTTGCAATACATACACCAGGCTCTTGTTTGTGGAACTATTCCTTTCAGGACATTTTTGTTGGCTAGTTGAATCTTTAATTTTATTTTATTTTTTAATGTCTCTTTTCATTTAGTGTTCTTTTTTGAAACTGAATATCTGTCTGCGGGATTTGCCTTTTTCTCCCATGATACAAAATTAACTTCATCTATATTGTGATCACAGTTACAGAGTGGCTCATCCACTAGTAACTGTTAAGTGAGATCCTGTGCCCTCACTGTGATATCTGGGTTCCTTTTTTTCCTATGGTTCTAACCAGGTCAATGTAGGAAGGAAGTTTATATTGCATTAAAAAAAATTTCATCACATCCTTATGAGGCACTGAACTATATCTAGACAATAAAATTGACTGTCTAATTATTTTATCTATCTTAACTGCAGCTTCTTCATTTTTGCTGAAGAAAGGCTGTATTTTAACTATCAAGATTCTGGATTTCACCAACAGGTTCCTCAGTGCTCTTCTTTTCCCACAATATTATACTTGAACTTCCCAGTATATTATAATTGAACTTAGCATTATACCCTCTGTATTGTGCCTCTCTCACACCCTCTTATCCCCTATTTACTTTTTATGAAGTTGATGCCCTAGCACTGTAATAATCTTGTTTACCTTCCTTCAACAGCCTCTGTGATGTGTTTTCTGTCAGGTTTGCTGCTGGTGCCAACCGTTCTAATTTTTTTATCATTTTTAGACTTCTACTATTGCTGCAGAAGCATCTGTAATTTTTGGTCTTGCTCAGTGTTGCAAATGCTACTGAACTGGCAGTAGCAGCATTCTAAGCAGACTGATTTCCATTCTCCTTTCATCACAGTTCTCTATTTATGTCCCTCCTGGCTTTTGGAGGTGCATTGGACTTTAGCACACTCTCTTTGAGGACTGCATCGGATTGAACCAAGTGTTCCTCAATGCATGTCAGCTTTCTCTTGTTTCTATGATTATTTGAACTTCTAGTGCCATTAGCTGAGCTTAAAGAAAAGCCTATGTTTCTAGTATACAATATTCCCCAAATATTTATCAGTTCTTAATACAGATAAACCCCTCTGTTCTATACCTTTGAATCAACCCTGCCCTGAGGCTCTAGACATCTTCCCACCCCATAGGCCTTGCACTGGAATTGGCTGTATTTCAGGGCAAAGAAGTCACACAGGCCAGTGCCCTTGCATTTGCCATAAAAGCTGCTTCTCCTGTATTTCCACAGGTTGATGGTAGCAACATGGACCAAGATCAGCAGCTCTTCCCTGCTCCTCAAACCAAACTAATCGAAGTAAACTAAGACCTTCTGAGGTCTGCTGCTTTTGCACCCCACTGCAAAATTCTACGTGATCCTCTCCAGTGCCACAATCTCAGCTATCCACATGCCTATGAAACAAAAATACCACTCCCACCACCTGCTTCTCCCAGCCCTGAAGGCCCCTCAGCACAGACATCATGGCACCAGCTGGGTGCTGGATCTCTTACCCTGAGACTTGCATATTCCTCAGTCACAGGCTATTTGGGAAGCAGGGATGTGTCCCTGGACCTCACTTATGAACCTCTCTGACTCTCTTAGCTGCTTCCATTCTACTTCTTTCAGCTAGGGAGAGCAACCCTGTCCTCCTGGGCTAGGGCTGCGCATCCTGTCCACTTGTAAACCTCTCTCCTTGGGAAGGCACTCCTACCTGCTGTACCCTGAGCAGTGGATAAGGGACTTTGCAGCCTATTGCTGGACCTCTTCTTACACCTTGAGCTTGAAACATGGTTTTGAAAGCATACAGTTATTTATCTTCCTTTCAGTATTGTCCTCCTAATATATTTTACCCTTTTTAAGCTAGTTAGCAACAAAGTCAAACCTGGTCTGAGACCTACTGTACTGACTTGCCTTTCAGGAGCCATCCTGACAAGCTGTCAGAATTCCTGAAGGTGCTGCCATTGTTCCCTTCATTTCACTGTCATTTATGGAGGCAAAATTGATGTAAAATGCTCTCTTATCTTGATGTGAAAAGATTTTATTTCCATATATACATATGGGTGTCTACAATTGCACAACATGTAAAGAATTACTGAGTTAGGCATAGGGTGTTCACACCCTTTTTTTTTCTATCTTTGTCTAATCATATTTCCTGCATGAATTTATTTTCAAAGAAGAAAGAGTCTGATATTGTTTTAATAAACATTAAGAGTATGGATCAGAAGAATATTATGTTTTCCTTCAATTTAATTAATTTAGCATTTCATATTATGTGATTTCTATGAATTTGCATTGATCTACCTTGACTGTAAGAGATTTTTTTTTTAAACTCTGTGAATGGTTTATATTTTTTTTTATGGCTGTATCCTCAACTGCAAAAAACTGATATCTTGTCATTACATGATTGCTGCTCTCCTGAGGATTCAGATCTGTAATTTCAGATGAAAGGTTTCTTCACCAATGACAGCAAGCCACTTGGAGGCATATATATAAACCAGCTGCTGGTGAAGTATTTTACTAGTCAAGACAACACAGCTTGAGGCCTTCACTTTGTTATATGCAATGGCTCAGACATCTAAAAGCTAGTTGCCTAGATAAAATCAGGAATATAATCTTATTTCATAGTAATGGTGAGAAATAGTCAGGAAATGTTGTGTTTAGATGCTTATTCCAGGAAAGAAAGGAAAAGGAAACTGGCAATGTCTCCAGATCTGCTGGAGTAATATAAGAAATGAACTAACAGCAACATGCTCGAGATATCTGTAGAGTGCATTGTTGCAGTGAATTCAGAGAACGAAAAAGAATAAGAAAGAATTGGCAACTAAAGAAAAGTTTCGGATCATCAGGTCATGGCTATAACAATTATCTTTGTTAAAGGACCATGACAGTCTATACCACACGTGACTAGAGAAAAAAAGGAAAAAAAAAAAAAGAAAAAATTTAAAAAAAGGGGGAAGATGTAGATGCAGAAGAGAACACATACAAGGAAATCATAGAATTTTGTTATATTTCACATTTATAAATTCTCAAGTGCCACCCCCTGAGTGATGGCTGTTCTGGATAAGTGCAACCTGAGGCACAACCTATCAAATTCCTAATTCAGGTCAACAGCATAAACAAAATAATGATTATATCTACTGTTCCTCAGCAAGCTGTGATTTTGGCTCTGCAATTTCTCTTTAAAAGCTCTTCAGAAACGAGAGCCACAATTACAAATCAGTGGATTTGTAATTTTTTACAAAAAAGTGGATGCACTTTTTTAGTAGCTGTATTATCTTTCTCTGATGCTTCACATTTGTTCTGACTTAAAAGCTCAACACACTCAGAAACAAATTGGGAATACATTTCAAGACAACACTGGCTGACTTAGAGTAGATGCAAATTCAGGCATGTAAGTATGGAAACCAAGCAGCATCATTTTTCATGACTAGCCATTAGTAACTTAAAGCAGCTCCGTAGGGATCAAAGACTTTAATGAAGACAGAGTCACTGGGGCTGGCCAGCCCTCTGGAGATGGCACTAACCTCACCCTGCATTACCCCATGTCAGCACACTGCAGACCTGCAAAGCTTTGAGAGCTGGGGACAAAAGATTTAGGAACCATCCACAGAAATTCGGGGAAGAAATCTGAATGATGAAAATAAGGATGAAAAAAAGGAAATGAAAAGAACATGGCTAAATATCCCCAAAGAGCAAAATCATTCCCTAACACAGACTAGAATGGCACTTGGCCACAGTAGAACTGTGCTTGCATTCTGCTGATATTCCTTTTACGTTATGTGCAATTTTCCTCAAGAAAAACGTGGATAAAGGATTTAAACACTTCCACGTTCCTGAGATGTGGAATTACTTGATGTCACTGATACAGTCATTGCAGAGATCAATGAGAGAGAGATCATTAAAAGAGGATACTTAAGGGTGAATTTCTCAGTATGAACAGAAAATATTTCTACATTCATTACAGCCACAGTGTGGTTTTATTGCTTTTGCAATGTAAAAATGCAATTATGAGAACTTACTATGATTTCATGAGGATACATTTTCAAATATATATATTGTAACTTCATGTTTTATATTTGAAAACACTGGAACACATCTTGGGTTACATTAAAAATGCTACAGAGATTTCTAGAATGCAGTTAAGAGTTTGGGCAAAGTACTCAGTAAATATAATCAAAACAAAGTGGGAATCAACACAAATTAATATCTGAGCATTCCATGTAAACATAAAAAACCCAAATTTAACATTCCTTCCACTCTAAATTTCTGAGAGTTATAGAAAAAATCCTTGAAGTGTTCATGTAAAGATTCAGTCAAGGACTAAAGCAGCATTGTCAGGGAAGGAGCTCTCCTGCTCATTTAGAGTCTCTTCCAGTGACGCTTCTTGTACTACCAGAGAACGAGAGGAGGAAACATTGTCCTTCTACCTCACCTTCCTCCCTGAGAACATCAAGTACAGAGGGGGACAAGATGAGACTCACCACATGGTAGGCATTGACCACTAGAAAAACCTTTCCTCAGCACTACAGCAAAATTGAAAGAAGAAGGAGCAAAGTGCAAATCTCCCCACCCCAAGATCATGAACGTGGGAACTTCCCTTCACAGTGAGCAAGAGCGGAAGCGTCACGGTTTTGCCTGGGAAGAGTGTTTCCAAGAGGAGCTGCATAAAATTCCACTTTAAAAGGGCTGTAGAATAAACACAATTGAACTGTTTCATGAGTAAAGAGTTAAAAAAAAAAAGGCAAGCTTTCTTACAACTGACTTGGAAACTAACCTATGGCCACTTTATTTTTAATTTTAGTAATAAATCTCATGCAGACATGATTGAGACAGGAGACTAGCAGTTTGATCAAAGTCAGACCACTAGTTTTTCCCGTGGAGTAGAGCAAAGAGCTGGGCGAAAGAAACCTCCTTTTCCTCAGTCAAAAATTGACACTTGTGATTAGTTTCCCTAATACATTGCTATTTTATTTTCTTCTTAAAAAAGAAATCACGAGGCAGAAAGGAATAGTATTCTCTGTAGAAAAGAGGCTTTTCCCCTTCCTTTTTCTTCAAATAAGGTGAGTAAATGGATTTACATTTTAAAGTAATATTGGGGGAATAGAATGAGCATTTTCTAGGATAAAGACTGTATCTCTGAAAGTTCACCATCCAGAAGCAAAAAAAATGACAGGGAATGGGGGGGTAGGGCTTAGGGATGGAAATGAGTTTTTTATTTGAACTTACAATCAAAATGACCAGGATCTGGCATCCATCTACACATTGAATGCTTCCCTAAAGAAACAGTCCTATCCTGAGGTAAGTGGAAACCAGACAGCCTCAGCTACTGAAATGGAGATCGCACAATGAAATTCACATAATTCTTAGGAAAACTCCTTTTTGTGAGGAGAGGGAATGGAGTGTTTCTAGAATTCCTAGAATTATTTTTTATAGCAAATGAAATAAAACTTAAAAGATGCTTTTAGAAAACTTTGCACATAATGCAAGTATTTATATGACTCATACATTATAGCAGAAAAGTAAGGTGGTTTTTTCCTACTTTAAGTTTTAGTGAAAAAAACTTAGCTGAATGACACAGTAATTTTTTTAAAAATTCCATGCAATTTTTTGATGATCTCTAATAGGGAAATTACAAGAACAGTGAGCCTGGAATGATGCATAATGAGATAAAGTCACCTATGATCTTTGACATAACTCTGACATTGCTTTGCTTTGTTAATAGAATGAGATTCTTTGGCCAGTTATGTTAAAACAAACAAGAAAATAATCAGGTAAAGTGGTGAATACAAGTAGCAAACTTTTGGTTAAGTATATAAAGCAATTTTAGACAAAACTGAAGTTTCATCTAAGAATATTTAGACTGCTAAGGAGAACTGAAAGCAAAACCCGAGGCTAAGCCACTTGTACACTGAGACAAATGGCAAGCAAAAATTCTTTGTGCAAATTCTCATTAATTCAAATCAGGATGAACTGGTATCCTTTGATGGATAATGATCAGAAGAGAAGACTGCAAGAACAGAGCAAAAGGAAATAAATAAAAATATCAATCTTTGAAATCATAAAAAATACACACTCAAGACAAACATACTACTGAACCCAGAAGATGCTGATCTGGTGGAAAATAAAACCAAAATTACAGGGAGATATCTCCTAGGATATCTGGTTTTGCTTTGAAGAAGATTTAGTCTGAAAAGGAGTGGAAAAACTTTGTAGGAAGGAGATAAAACATGCTAGTAATCAGAAGTTAAACTAGATTGTAAAATAAAATGGATTAGAATTTGTGAGAAAAGTAGTAATCAGCCTAGGAAACTGCAGTAAAAATGCTTAGATCTATATGCTTCTGAAACAGCATTCTTAATTCTGAAATTTATTTCCATCTCACATGAAGCAGGTCCACTGAATTCCAAGAACCTAATTTTCCTAAGGAGCATTGTCATTTTGATTTATGCTTCAAGCACCACGGAAGAAAACTCTGTCTTTTTACCACCAAAATTGTAAATGGTTCTGGCTTGTGGTTCTCATCCAAGTTTATCTGCATTCTTTTCCCAACATAAATCACCGATTTTGCATTTGGATTGTGGAATGGAGAATAGTCTATTCATTCATAACATTAAATTTCCACTTCTGAATTACATAGAAATTTACTTCTTAAAAGCAGCTGCTCTCAACTATTTTTCTATATAATTTTTCTTGGTCAGATTTGTATTTTAGAGGATCCTCTCTTATTGATTTAATTAAATTGGAATAAACTCTAAAACAAGAATCCTTCCATCAGTGACACAACCTTCCTTGGCCATATTAAACTAAATCTAGTAGACTGGCAAATATGTGAAAATATATTTACACAGGAGAGAATAAATATTTTTAATTAAAACAAGACTTTACAACATCTAGTGTTAACAATGAATCACTATCTATTTAGCAAACGTTTAGCAAAAAGAAAAGCAGAATTTTACCATGTGAAGAGAGGTGCTAATGAATAATTTGTAAATATTTTGAAGAACTTACAAGAAAATCAACCCAAGAAAAATGAAGAATTATCTTTAATGTACACTAATGTGTCCCTGTTCTATCCTCATCCATTAATCACTGTGATATTTTGAGCTTTAGAAGTACTGCTGCCAAGATTTTATTCAGACCAATTCAGGAGCAGTTCAGTGTAGAGATGCACAATTTCTTAGTAATCTCAGAAAAAGTGTTTCAGATCTGTGGCTGAATGTAAAGACACTGTCCTCAAAGCCTCTGGTCTCGAGCTCTGCCCACTGTGCTCTCTCAAGGAATGTCAGAGGTTTGGTGCATCATCTGCCACACAAACAATTCTCCTGCTTTCAAACATGAAATTTAAGGCAGCAAAAATCCAATCCAACCTAACCCCTGAGTTATTTTTCCTTGTTTATAATTACTAGTAAGGCTCAATAGCAGCCAATTTGGATAGATTTGAGTGTAGCCACTGAGTCCAGTCCTGAGTCCTACTCACAGGAGTGTTAGTTAGATCTGATAAAAAACTGTTTATTTGCAAATCTATTTGTAAATGCACTTACTACATCTGTGTGTACATGTATTCTGAACACAGTTAAGAAAACATGCTGCAACCAGGTTCACATATTTAGACCATGACAGATATAAAATTTTTATATGATAAAAATGATAATTAATTTGAAATTTACATAATATTCTGATAAAGACTTCATAAATTAAAAGAATAAAACACTGGATAGAAGAAAAAATACAGAAAATAATCCAAGTATTCCTGCATTTTAGGTCAGAGTTCTAGGCTGATTTATTCTGTAAATTCATGAGAGGGAGGAATTTAGTGACAGGCCAAAGTCTTCAGGCCTTAATTAATGTCATGGTGATGATAGATCTGCAGTGCACTCATTGCATTTCATACAAATGACTACGCAAGTCACCTTTGTTATCTACTAACTGTTCTGTGGGAAGAAAAAAAGTCATATACATGAAATTATAATCCAAAAGAAAAGGTCTTAGACCATAATTTTCAAAGACACCTAAAGTGATAAATTTAAAGTATTTAAGATTTCATTATTCTTTAGGTATCTACATCTTGAAAATGTACTGAAACCTCAGCTGCAATACCTGCTTTCTTCTAGGTTACACCATATCAGTTTATGAAATACAGGGTAATATTAATGGTTTTAAATTCCACTCCTATTTCTAATGGTTCTGTTAAAATAATATTGGTATTTATTTTAAGTAGCAGGTAATATATAATCCTTTGCTGGCTTCAGCTGGCAGATATCTCACTCTTTCCATCACCCATTTGAACACTTAGCTGAGAAACCACATCTCATTTTAGCTTTCATGCTTTTAAATTATCTTTATTGGCAACACTTATTTACAAAGAGATGGGTGGGGTATTTTTAAACTTTTTTAAAGTGAATAGTGTTCTATGTAGCATAACTGGTGTTTTCAAAAGAGAAAATAGAAATTTTCACAACATGTGAAAACCATGTGATTTCAGGACAGACTGATGACAAACTCAAGTTCATCTTGAGACCAAAGGTGGTATGCCAGACCTTCACAGAACTGCATCTAGGAGGCTTTAACCATCAGAATAAATATATAATGTCCTGATTTGCTCTGCTCTCAGGAAAAAAACAAAAAAAAAAACAAAACAAAAAAAAACCACCACCACAAAAAGCCCCACAAACTAGCCCCAAAAGCTATCTCATTTTTCTAACTGGGTAACATGTTTCAGGTATTTGTTGAATTTTCAGTCTAAATCTGAATGCAGACTTTCAAATAAAGCAGAAGAACATTCATCACCACAGAGCTGTCACAGTGGAGCAAGTGCAGCTGGACCAGGGCTGAGGGTGCCCAGCTGTGCATGTGCTTCAGGAGAGAAGCTGAACAGGGTATCAGGAACAGCTGAACTGCCTTGGTGGATGCATTGCTGGGCACAAACTGTGATGGTTCAGGAACTGCTTCCCAGCTCCACTCATCAACAGTGCTGTGGGAGCAGGTCCCTTCAGGAAAAGGGCAGGGCTGCAGCTGGTGCTGCCTGTGACACCTCCCCTCCCAGGGCCCACACCCTGACCTCTGACAGTCATCTATGTTTGCCAGGAGCTTCAGAAAATAAACCGTGTCACCTGCTTAGGCATCAACATTATCACATGTAATATCCAGTTGAATTCACAGAGGTTTTTTGTTTGATTCTTTAGTCAATATGCTCATCCACAACTAGATCTGACTCAAAACATAAGGCATCCTACTCATGCTACTCATGGAAATGTATTTCATGTACTCGCTATAGCTCAACATCAGTGATAAGCATTTAAAACTATCTGTTTTCACTTTGAAAACAGAAAACTTTGGAACAGAGCAATGGAAGGAAAATTAAGTATCAGACCAAATCTCTGGATGGTAGTCAAAGGGTCAAGGTAGTGGTTACAGCATCAGCCAGGAGTTTCAGAGGCTCAGAAACAGTAATTCCCCATTCTTTGCATTTTTCAAGGGGTCTGAGCATTAGCTTGGAGTCTGACCACTCCATAACCCTTAGCTATCTTGTTTTTACTGGATGTTAATCTTACAGGAGGAGGAGATTTTGTTACCATTAATGTTCAGGATCTAAATCTAAGTTGGAAATCTCAAAAGTTTGCTATTACAATTCAATATATATAGTAATGGTGTTAAAATGAGGATCACAAATATTTCCTTTGCATACATGCCACAGGGTGAGAAAATACTACATCATCGAGCACGTAATGGGAGATGTGCCAGAAGGCTGTAAATTACACTGAAATATCACAGCCACAGGCTTATCCTGCATGTGAGTGCAAGAAGGAAATTCACACTTAGCATCAGACACACTATTTGATCAACTTCACCAGCACATTTTTGTGCCCAATGTCTCTAAAAAACCTCCCAACCACTCAACCTCCTGACCCAGCATTCATAGACTGGTATAAAATATGGGCTAGAATAAGCAAGGTCATTCCTGTACTTATTACTTAAATAATCATAATCTAGTATAGGCCTAGTTCTGCAATATTTCTTCTGAGCTCTTTCTCACCCTGTACAAAAACAGAACAGTGTGTCCTGTCCATAGGGGCTGACAGTTATAAGTAAATAAAGCAGATAAGATGGGGCCAGATGACCGGGTCCCAGGAAGCATAGAGATAATGGTGGT
Organism: Acrocephalus scirpaceus scirpaceus; assembly: GCA_910950805.1. Taxonomy (NCBI): domain Eukaryota; kingdom Metazoa; phylum Chordata; class Aves; order Passeriformes; family Sylviidae; genus Acrocephalus; species Acrocephalus scirpaceus. The sequence continues at coordinate 32,063,864 of OU383778.1, forward strand.
TAAATTGATAAGCAGTCCATGTTTAACCAGTTGCTCAGAAGCTTTTAAGCATCACACTTTTCCTTGATGAACACAGAGTGCTGAAGGAGTGATCTGAGAGATGATAGTGAGGCATTTTTGTCAATGCCTAAGAAGGGGGAAGGGTTGTCCTAGAATATGTTCATGCTTGAAAATAAAACAAGTGAGCAAAGGAAACTGGCACCAGAGGTGGACTGCAATCTAGGAGTGAGCAGCTTGACATGACCTGAGAACAGCAGGAAAGGAGGAAAGCAGGGAAATGAAAACCAGCCCCTTCTGTGCAATGCAGTGGATGAAAGTACACTGCACAGGGGTTGAGAACTTCTGGTTTGATGGTACTTGAGGAAGGGGGAACTGAAAAACTGAGGAGGATGGGATAGACTATATAGAATGACGGCCTGACACCAACTGCTGTTCCAAAATGTAACCACAACCCCAGGGCTTTATAACACAGGACTGTAACAGTAAAGTTACAGTCTCCTAAATCTTCAAAATGTAACATTTCCAACGCTGAGTTGCTGCTGCCTCTTTAGTTTATGCAACTTTACTGGGGAAAGAGTTTGTTTCTAAAGCAGGACAAAACCTCTTAATGATGTGATACTCAGCAGGGAAAGCTTCTCAGCAAACAAGCCTTGAAAGCTACAATTGCAAACACAGATTCAGTTTTTGCAGAGCATCTCAGAGCCTATGGCTGGAACATCTTCACCTAGCTACACGCAGTGACTCTGGCTGCAACACCAATAGAATTACCAGAATTCAAGAAGGTGTCAAGGGAGGTCTAAAATAGACTTTTGTGACTTTGCCCCTCGGGTGGAATTAAGGTAGTGAATACAAGAGACAGAGATTATCTGTTTTACAAATGAGTTTAGACTTGATCTGAAAACTTCTACAGACCTACAGCTTTTCTACTGACTACGACAAAAGTTGTCACCACCTAAAGAGTGATGAATATGTAGGCGACTAAAACTGTTTGCAGCCCACACAGTCTCTTCACATCTAGGTTGCCACAGACACCCAGACCTGTTCTGAGAAGGGCTAACATGCCCCAAAAGCACTCAACTGCCAGACACAGTCAACACAAGGCTGAAGGAGAGACAGGTGGGTCTTGTCTTGCGTGATTTCTTACTGCTGGAAAAGTCACAGTCCTGTGTTCAGAGCTCTGTGCACTCAGAGGCCATCCACATCTATTTAGCCTCTGCTACCAGATTACAAACTTCTGAACAAAGGTCAGAATATTCCCAAGATGCTTTCAGATCCAGCAAAACAGTAGGAGAGCGAGAAAATCAGTGCTCTATTGTTTGACTTGGCAGCAATACTTGATCAGCTGCTATTCACAAGTAAAGAAGCTCAAAACAGACTTTGATCAAAATACTGATTTTTGCATGTAAATTCTGCTTCAAAAAAAAATGGAAAATAGGATATCTAGAATGTCAGACAAGAAAAATGTATCTAATTCCCAAGGATATATTCTAGATAGAATAGATTCACATGAAATTTCTGAGCTGTCCTAGCCAGAAATATTTTCTTTTGAGGCATTTGCTATTTTGGATAATAGAAAAAGAAATAATACAAATATTATAAAACTTATATAAATATTTTTTAAAATAGGGAAAGATTCTGAAGTGGGAAAAGAACTTTTATATACACACAGAAATAGAGTGAGAAGTGTGTGTGTGTCTGTGTCTGTGTGCATGTACAGATATGATCAGGAAATTTTAGCCATCTCTGCCTGTCAAGGAAAAGCAGATGCAGTTGTGGAACTCAAGTCCATTGCTCGTTGAACCCTGGTTCACATCACTTGTACTCCAGCTGAACCAAGTGCCATACATAATGGGGAACACTACTTTAACAAGTTAATCTAGCAGCAGTAAAAACCTCAAGTCTCTCTCAAATCAGCTGATTTGTTTTACTTCTGTTTACTTCCATTCAGTTCCACAGTTATCTGCTTTCTGACTGTAATTCTCTAAAATTGCGCCAAATGGGTTCCAGATTTTTATCATAGCATATCATGATAGGATCTTTCCAGCTCATGAGAACACACAGTCAACAAAGCTCTTTTCCCTTCATTTCCTGAGCTACTAGCAAAAGCAATTTCATTTTCAGGATGTTAACATTATTATTCCTGGCTAAGAAAATAATAATCCATCATTAAAATGCTGATAAGGTATCAGCAAAGAAAGTTGTGATTGTGGTTGCCATCTACAAATACACATTTATATGTCTTTTTGAAAATAAAGGCACACTTCCAAGGTGAATAATAATAAACCAGTTGCTGAGGAAGACTGTTAAAAATGACACAAAATGCAATTCACACTAACAAAAACCCTTTATTTGTTGTAAACACATCATACAACACCTAATTGTTGGATTTGGGTTACATGCTGGAGCTTCCTTATATACAAGCAATATATAAAAGTTGATGGGCTGTCAGTTCTGTGGGGCACAGTGGAATTGTTTGGTGCTCTACAGAAAGAGTACCTGTATGGAGAGCCACCTACCCCAGACTCCTGCTCTTTTAATACTTCAGGTCACCACCTGTTGGAGGATACCTGTGAAACAGACACTCAAGTTTCCTTCTACAGGAACCACAAAACAAAAAGTTTGCAGAAGGGCTTGTGCAGGTCTACATCTCATCATCACCTGGAGTGAAGATACGGGTGAACATCACTCCAGGGCAAAGGGACTCAGCATTTTCACCATTCTGGAACAACTTGAAAAGGCTTTTAAACTCTCAAACACAGCACTCCTGGGAAAACCTCAAAACCTGTGAAAAGCAAGAAAACTAAATCAAGGCATTTTCCAAGTAATGGTATTTGGTTTTCAATTTTTTTTTTTAATTTGGGGTAATCACAATAATACAATTATTATCCAGCAGATCTAATAACAATAGGAAACAAAATCACTAGACATTCTTTAAATTAAATTAAATCAACTCATTGATAGAGTGAATAAAACCTGATTTTTTCCATATTATTTTTAAGTGCCTCAAACAGGCGCTGCTTTTGCATTAACTAACATCTCCTACTTCTCAAAAATGTTAAAAAAGCCTTTCCAATACTACAGTCCTCTCAGTCATGCTAGATAAAAAAAAAATATTAGTGAGTTTTAATTACAGCAAGAAACTTTGGGAAGCATGTGAAAGCTTATATATAATGCGGGCAGAGAGTTAAAAAATTGTGTTTTCTTTAGCAGCTTATCAAACCTTAACTTATTATTTCTTTGTCTTATGGTGCTGTGTATTTTTTTTTCCCATTCATTGTAGAATTCAAAACACAACTGGTTTAATGGATTTCTTATTTCTAGACCACTTCACATTACATAAAAAAGAAGGTATTTGTATTCTAGGGTGTTCTTGGCTTGTTTTGACCTGAGGCAAACAAAGAAAGATCTTTCTTAACCTAGATCTATTATACAACCCTTCCATTGAATGACAGAATTAAACTTAATGCTTTAAAGGTTTTGACTGCTAACTTTTTCTTCTCTTGTTCCATACCATCTTCCCTTTTGGTTTTTTTGACCCCAGCATCTAGGTAACTTTGTTCATTCCTGACTCTTTCAACGAAGGCTCAAAAATCACTGATAGTTCCTACAGTTATTGCAGCAACAAATCAATAAGGAACTGACCAGATGTTTACACTGAATAACACCAACCTAAAGAGGCTCCAGTTAAAACAAGGAGATCCAAAGAACCTTTAGGTTTCTGCACCTAAAAGGTAGAAGTTTTCAGCATTGAAAGGTAGACAATGAACTGGAGTCACACCCTCACATGAACTGGACATCTCAGAAAGAGGCACAAAAGTCAGCAGCCCTGTTGCTGAGATGGGTAATGATAGCACAAATGATGTTCCAATGCTTAGAACTGGCCAACTAAGCATCTGTGTCTAAACAGCCTCATTTTAAATTTCTCTGCTCTTTGACCTTTCATTCAGAGGTTTCTCCCCTTACCTGAGTGGAGCATCTACTAAAAAAAGGCATCTATATATTTTATTTCAAAAAACAGAGCTGTGCTTGACTAAATATGTTAAAACACAAAATAATTAATTAGGATACCCTTTTACTGCAAGTGTAGTACAGTTATAGCTAGACTATGGAAGATCATTTCAGTTCTTCACCATGTAAATTATTTCATGTGACCAAATGCTCAATTAAAGTCAAAAATTTTTGCTCCCTCAAAGACTGCACTAAACACCAAGACAGTTCCTTTCAGATAAAATGCAACAATGCAGAAAAACATCCAAAGCTATTTTGTAATTCTTCCTCATACCAAGTTGTGAAGTACTTTGTAAGAATTTTCAATGACTGTTTCCAAGCTTTCAACAAACCAAAGTGAATTATTTTTGTTTCTCTTTTTGAAAGGAGAAAAGAGACTAACAGTAAGTATGATTCTATTACAAAGGCCAACTTCAAAAGGTGACAGATATAGCAAGCTGAACCATAGCAACAGTGACTGACTGGACACATTTAATTCTCAGACAACTTTAAGAGTTATCAAAATGAAACTAATGTAAGTGAATAAATGCATAAAATCTATTAAAAGAATAAACACAACAGCTGTTCTTCTCAAGCACCCTTTGCTTTTGCTTCTGTTCAAGTACTTAGTATACAAATGTTCTTCTAGACCAGTGTTTATATCAATATTTATGCATATACATGTAGAAATTTATGTTTCCAGGAAGGCGATATTGACTCAAAAGTAGTGACCATTTTTGGACGAAAGCAATAGAAGTGTGGACGGCAGAGATGGAGACCTTCACTAGAAAAAACTACTGGGTGTTTATTTTAAGTTTGGACTGATATTACTGTAGTTTTTTTCTATTAAAAAAGCAAAATATAAAGAGAGATCTATAGTTACGGATATTTTTTACATCCAATCTATGAAAATGAAATAACAGGAACCCAACTGGTTGCATTATTATTTAAAGTTTTACTGTAAATATTAGGATAAAAAATAACTTTATGGGTAGTAAAATACCTTAATACTGTCCAAACTATGTCTCCTAGAGATGCAAAAATACTGAGAAGCAAATACTTAGAAACAGTCCATTTACTAGTTTGGGAAATGTTATAAAATCTAGAAACTTGAAAATGTTTAACATGCCATAATAGTATGAGCTGATGAGGTCAGCAGAAACAATATACTGAGGTTTTGTACCAATTTGAATATGTGAAAGAGGAGGAACAAAAATCCCCAAACACAGCCAGTGAGATCATAAAGACAAAATAAATTGAAAGGTTCAGTGACATTGCAGCCTTGCAGATAGAAGCCAACCTAGGAAAAGCACTTGTAATTTAACATGAAGCAGAAGTTGAGTAACATACTGGGTAAATAGCAGCCAAGCTAATGAAACAGCAAGCCCAAGAAAGATGGAATAATGTAGTCTAAGTTTAATGAAGACTTTAGAGTTTTAGACACAAAAAAATTACAAATTCAGGTCAGAATCATGAAGAGAATCTTTTTTAACTCTCCTTCATCAATTGCCAGGTACAGGAGCTAAAAACTCAAGTATTGCATAGCTTCCACTGACAGTGAGTGATGTGATCCATGCCTGCTGGTACAAAGCCAACTCACAGCTAAATCAGGCAGAAAACCAAAGTCAGGACATTGTTGCAACCTGTTGTAGGTGTCATGCTTGCCCTACTTGAAAAGCAAGAGTGTCCAGTGAAGGAACTGCAAACTAAGCCAAAACCAAAATATACAGCAAAAGTGGGTGTCTCAACGGCAACAGCCATGACCAGAAAGGCTTAGCAGAGACCACTTAAAAGGAAAAGAACAAGAAGGTGAAACACAATCTAATTCATCAGTTTAACACAGTGTGGGAGGCATGACAGCACAGTGAACCATGACGAGCAAAAATGCAATAGACAAAAATGAAAAAACTAAGAAAATACACAGTTTTGTCAAAAGCTGGTATCTGAGGGAGGACAAAAAAATTATTGTGAGAAAGCAGTCTAAGTTTGTCATTATAAAAAGCTGCATAAATCCAAATTTTCAGCTGTTGTGAAACAGCCCACGTTCAGAGAGCTCTTCATTTACTTAGAGCAGATGAGCTTTACTTAAACCAAGAGGAGGATCAGGTGAGATTTGGGGGGCTTTTTAACCTTCTATTTCAACTCTACCATGTAATAAATTTTTCTGTAAAATTCATATTATAGAGGCTGAACCTAAGGCACCGGTGGTTAAGTCAAAGAATAGTAAAATGGTTTTACAGAGAGGAAATTTCACAAGAGCTCTTGCAATCAAACCAATCTTGCTATTAAATACTCAGAAGGATCTCAGTGAACTGTTGACCTCACATTGTCCTAACAGGAAAAGGTGACAATGATAGAAATAGAGTCCTTGGTGATGCTAGGCATCAGTATATGTTGCAAAGGCATCACTATAGATTCCAAAGTCCTGTGAGATTCTTATGCCCAGCTGTCCAGATTAGGAGCTGACTGGGAGTGAACCATGGTCCTTTCCAGCATATACAGATTTCCTTTCTATGGAAACATTCACCACACATCCCTGCTTGTAGCTGGAATGAGATCAGAAGGAATGTGCATGCCCTAACCTGCCCTTTAGAAACATTCCTGAGCCAAACACTTTAAATAGTGACCGAGTTATGGCAGATTTGCACTAATGGAAGAGAAACCAGAATTTGTATTTTGTTCAGTACCTTTTTCCATGATTAGCACAAATTCTAAATTTACTACCTGCAAAAGAAGAGAATACAGCTACCCTATGGCTAGCTCTGCAAAATTACCTGCTCAGTCTGCACGGCCTCATTTGGCTAAGAGCCACGTCTTTCAGCTCTGCCTTCACACAGCACCTAGAACAGTGGATCTCTTCTCTTTGGTAAGAGAAAGTGCAGTACATTTATATATCTGCAGCCCTCCGTGTGGTTGAAAGGCACATTTGCATCTTTCCACTATAACTGCCTGCACTCCCTGCCCAGCACAGCCATCTCCTTGAGCCAAGTGTCAACACCTGATTGTCATGTGATTTTTAGCTGGCCATATTCCTGCAGTACTGGCATGAGTCCAGTAATCGTATCATCTAACAACAAAAGTTGCAGCAGATTTTGACCCTGAAAAGTGATTCTCAATCCTTTCCAAAAGTGGCTATTAATATTTATTTCTCCAATCATTCATCCACCTTGTCAGTAAAGTCCTTTGGAATTTTATCTAGTTCTTCCTAAGGCGTAACTTCCCTCTTCACCTGAATTCTTTAAGCATGATTAAAGCCACAATTATTACTTATTTACCTGGCTTTATTCACAGAGAACAACAGATTTGGAATTATCCACTTCCTGCTCAGATTCAGGGAAACACATCCCATGTGTAACTCTCCCCCTTCAGTGAAATTAATAGAAGAGAATTTGTTCTGTACAAATTTTGCTGACATGCAAATCTGAACCCATCAAACAATGCTTCATAAGAGCAACTATCAGTGTGAACATGCTTTTCAATATTTTAAAAGTGCAGCAAATGCATTTGTTAAATTTCCTGCTTGCATTTTTTTTTCCCCTAGTAGAACAGAGACTAGAACAAAGAATACTGGTAGGTGATTAATTTTGCCTTATTCCAGTGAATTATTATGTGGAACAGCTCAACTCTCAAATTAGTCACTCTCAGATAACTGATACAGGGGCTCACAACAATCCTTCCTACAGAGATAATAACACTCGTTTATAAAGATGACCACTACAATCAGAGGGAGTCAGAAGACAAAGATGCAGACGAGTCGCAGTTGTCTCTGTGATTTTTAACTTTCATCTTTAACTGATTAAGCAGAAATCTGAAACCAAGCAGCTACAATTCAGGGAAGTATGGGTTATGGGGTTTTTTCCTGCTAAAAACCAGCATTTAACTTCTCAAATACACTGTTACACTAATTTTATCTGCATACTAATTTCAAAAGCATAGCCCGTACTTAATCATCCTATTTACAGTGCTCTATAAATTAACTGTTGGAGTAATTTACATCTAAGTCCATCTATGTCAATGAGTTCCTGAGGCATTGCTATGGCATTATTGTAGTTCTGCCTCTCATTTATTATGGCTTGGCCTGCATGCTGTACTAATTCTACACCTTAAAATATGCCTACTTCTCTGTAGCAGTTAGCATACATCAATTGTATGTCATATGGTATATTACTTATCTGCATATAGATCTGTATTACATAAACCAGCATGAAGGCTCCACAAAGCCTGCACTTGATAAGTCTTATGATAGATTTTGGGTTCTCGTGGCAGATGTAGTTTTTTTCTTACCTCTGTTACCAGGAAAAAAATGAGCTCTAAAATTATAAAGTATGCAAACCCATAGCATTTCTGTATATTGAATTCCTACAGCAATTCTAAGAGACAGAGGCAGAATCTGATTTAGGCACAAGACACTACCCCATTTTCTGCTTCAATCTATGGATTTAAAATTAAAAAAAAAAAAAAAAAGAAAAAAAAAAAAAGACTATCAAGACTATCATAGGACAATGAAAGAAGACTTGGAAAGATTTTCACTCAATGCTGCCACATTCACACTTGGCCTCAAAGATATGGGTCTTTTTGCACATTTTCCTACAAAGACAAGGAGTTTGCGTTGTCCTAAGTGCGTCATCCAGTGCAGTCGGTGCCTTCTTCATTGACTTCACTGTCAGGGAATGCGACCTCAGACCACATCACTGTGAACATGGAGCAACCCCACTAAAGTCAATGGAAGAGTTTGGAGTGCCTGTGGAAACAAGTCAACATCTGGCACTCTGGGATCAAATCATAAAATTTCAGTCTTCTCACCAAGTTCTGAAACATCACAATTGCTTTCATTTACAGTAGTATAAGCACTTGCAGAGCTGTGCAGAGGTGTCTTCCCTCCTACCATCATCCAATTTTCAAAGGTTTTATTTCAACTTTTAGCTGCAAAGTACTTGTGCAGTGTTTATCAACATAAATAACCTGAAGATTTATCCATTCTTATATCTGAAAAAGTTTCTTACTTCTTATGTAACAAAAGGACTTTTTTTTTTTTCTCTTTCATAAAGGCTTTCAGAATTACAGAGAAAACTCAGTTCTGGGAAATTGATAAAGACCTAAATATAAATGAAACACATAAATATGTGTTATCAGAAAAAAACATTTATTCTTTGATTTTCTTGAGAAATGATGACTCATGCAAATTAAAAATACTGGCATGTAATATTTCAATATATCAAAAAAATTGAACATTTTTGCTATTTACATTACACTGATACAGAAACAATGGTAAAAAAAAAAAAATTAATCACTGCTTTATAAGGCTGTAAAGGTAAGGCTGTACAGCCAAGCAATGCAACAAAAGGCAATTTGAGCATTTTGCTAACTTATTTTCACACTTAAGATACAGTGTTGAGTGACATGATCAAACTGTCATCTTCTAAAAGACCTGCTTCCCACAAAAAGCACAGGAATGCTGGGGCTTCCTCACTTGGATTGTGCTTGTTTGCACAGCAATGGGCAAACTCTGCCCTTCTCTTTTGTTGTTCATCATTGAGTAGGTGAGTATTGCTGATTTAAATGCACTGAATGACAAGCATTGTTTTCCTCTACAGACTGTGCTCACAGTATTTTAGAACTGTTTTTGAAATATAATAATAATAAAAAGTCCTGCTCTGCTCTAGGATGCCACACATCCTATCCAATCACCATGCAGGAGTTATATGAGCTTAAAGTGTGCTCAATCCAAGGGGTGTATTCAAACAGCCCACTGGCCTGTTGTTCTGGACTCTTCTTGGCATGTTAGAAATCAAACTCCTTAGAATCTTGGAAACCAGCAAAACCAAGATGAATTTTTCAAAAACCATAAACACATCTGTCTACTACCATAACAAATATCCTCAATAGTTAAAATGATTGACAGCATTCAAACTTCTGAAGAAAGTCCAGTGATCTTTTTATCAAATGCAATGAAGAAAAAACAGTATTTTTTCCTTAGCTTCATTTTTAGAAACGGCCAAACCATTAAAAAAATAATTTCCTGAGTCAAGCATTCAACATGATAAATGTGTGCCCAAACACATTAAATTTAGCAAAGTTATACACTGCTATAAACATGGCCTTGCAGCATAAATGCATTTATTTTGATAAATATGTTTACACTGCAGGATATAAAAGAGCTAAGATATGAATTGGATTTGGAATTATCTGCAAACTAGTAAACAGCACTGAAAAGAAATATTTTTTATGTATGTTTATTATATAATACTTAATCTCTTCCTATAAATTTATTTAGGGAAAATGGCCTACTTTATGTCTAGTGTATGAATAGATACACCTGTGTGGTTTAAAGACTGACTTGACTATGGGAAGGTACCCAATATCACATAGTCCCCAGGCCACATTCTGCAGCCCCCATTACCTCTGTTATCCATGACCAGGAGAAGAAAGGGACACAATTGTAGTATTTGTCTTCAGATGGTGATGCTTCCATCTGCTGTGACACGTAAACAGTGTCTAGCTCTTTCTAAAGAGAATAACTTCTGATGGACTGTGATGAAGCAGCAGAAGAGAGAAGCTGTTCAAAGAAAAGGAAGAGATGTGTAAAAGGAGAGCAGTGGATAACCATTTCTTTCACTTATAACCTTCTTTTTCTTAAGGCAATACATCAAAATATCTATTCAGGACAAAGCTCTTATTAGATATTAAAAATTCAACATGTAGTACTAATTTTGGAATTTATGAATTTGTAGATAAATGTCACCTCTCCACATTCCTTGAAGAGATATTGGTTTTCAATTATTTTGCTGTTTTATAATTCTGCATGGATTTTTTTCTCACTCATACATTAGTTGGTTTTAAACTTTAAAAAAATTGCATACAGTAGAAAAGAAGTCAAACTCCTGTAATTGCTTGATGGTACCATCCTGTCCTTTTGAGGTTAAAGCAAGACAGTATGGATTTTTTTTCCTTACCCTCTTTCAACAGATGAGCCAGGAGCAGACAGTCAGTTGAAACAGTGATGATTACAAATGACAACTTGTAGCATGTGTTATCACAGCCACAGTATATAGTAATTCTGCTAACAATGTATTTTGCTAACCATATGGATTCAGGGAAATTTGTTTTTTCTGTAGGAAATCAACTGCAGACGAATTATCACAGTATGTCTTTCCCAGGATCTGTATGGGACAGGCACGCTTGTCCCAGCACTGCATGGGACTAATACAATGTTAGTTTAAAAGGTCTTTGGCAGACATTGGGTGAAATCCAGGCCCCTTTAAAGTTAGTGACTGAACATGCATAGATATTAGCATGGCTGAGATTGTTCTAATTACTCAAATAATTGTTGGGCTGTCAAATATTTTAGGTTCAATTCAGCCTATTCACAATATAAGAGAAATCTTTTTCTCTCGATTCTGTTAATCAAATAAATCACATCACAGGCTCACAGTCAGGCAGGGATGTGGCAGGTTCTTTAAGGTGCCAGATGTGACCCTTGCTGAGCGCAAAATTTTCCTGAGATAACTGTGAATTTTAAATTCATCCCTTGAAGGACACAGCTCCCATGTACATCACTTCAAATCTCATTACTGAACATCTGTGCTTGATGGACACATAGGAAGTAAGAGATAAAATGGAATTATCCAGTTTAAAGTATGCCTGGACAAAAGATTTAGATATGTCTGGAAGAAGGCATGGCAAGACTCCAGAAATGGAAATGTAAGGGACTGCAATTGGGTAAAACCAACATTTCCATACAGAGAGCTAGCTAAAGGAGGAGGAAATGTGAACTGTGGGACACCTATTCCTATTCCTTAGTGGCAGCTGTCTCCCGAGAGTGACAGACGGCATAGCAAGACCCTCCCTCAGCTTTCAGCAGCAACAGCAGAGCAGTGCTAATTTGCTGTCCTACATCAGCTCTGAAACCTTAATGACAATTTCAGCCAAATTACCATCCAGCCAAAACAGCCTAGGTTCACAGGTTAAGTGTGCTGATGTCATTAAGCTAAGTACAAAAAATAAACACGATCAATCTCTGTAAATAACAAAGACTGGGCAGGGATCACCCTTTGAAAACCAGAAAACAGAAACACAGCAAAGAAAAAAAAAAAAAAAAGAAAAAAAGAAGGGGAATTATTTATGCTACTGTGAAAGCTGAGGACATAGCTCAGAAAGAAAGGTATATATTTATAGCTTGCAGATTTTAACAGTATTTTTTACTTTTTTTTTTTTTAATTAGGGGAGCATTTTAAAAGCTTTGTGTCATATTCTTCAGGGTCACTGATGCAATCTTTTTGAAGTAGCTTAATCCTCCATTTTTTATTATTATTTTGTTCTGTGGTTATTTTAAAACTCTTCAATTTCCGCAGTATGTTGGGGACTTCTCAACCCTACCGAAGTAATGCCAGAGGCAAAACACACCAAAGTCTTCAAAGCACTACTTTTTCACCTCCAGTTTCTATTTTTGGTAAATATTCTCGAGTTTACCAGACTATTTGATACCAGCTCTACTGGAGATTTCACAAAAGATAGAGTCACAGCAGTCCCCTCAAGCCTCAGCTTGTGAAATAAAACCAACTTTCAGCAAGTTGACATAAGAAAAAAATCTATATTATTCCAATGTCCATAATAATGTTTATCTTAATGCACTTAAGACTGTAGACACATTTCAGTGGGATGTCCATTCCTGTGAACAGAATGCAAGGAAGTGGCAAATGAAATCTGCTGCTTTGGATAACTATGTTAACTTCAGGTATTTTTATACAAAAATTACTGCAACAAAATGTTCTAATACAATCAATCAGCAATTCCAATTATATAATTTATGGAAGAAAATTCACTTATTTCATCAGCCCCCAGATCAGGGACTGTGTTTGAACTATCAGGAAAATAGGAACCACCAGGGAGCCCAGAGAGCCTCTTGCTGGCTGTCTCTCTCACTTTCTCTGGATGTACAGAGCGCTGTGAGGTCATGAGAAGAGAAATCATGACTCCTTGTAACTTCACATATTCCTATTGCCCAGACACTTGTCTCAGAGTATTTCTAATGTAATTTGTCTGGGCAACTGGTATCTTCCAGTATCATTCATTGAGGCAGACAGAACATAAAATATCCTAGGAACTGTCATTTATACTTTCCAATTCATAAGCAGTTTTCTTTGCAAATATTTCAAACAATTCTCTGAAAATAGTGTTACAGAAACACCATGAATCCAGTTCTCCATCATGCAACACTTGTCAGCTGTGAAACTGTGGTCAGTTTGCCACTGGCTGCTCCATTGTCTCTCCTAAAATGGGGATATTAAAATAAATTTAAAGCCAGAAAGGTCAAAACTGAGTCTTTGTTACGTTGACCTGGGGAACTCACACCAGGGAAGTCAGGGAATGAGTGGTAGTCTTAAAAAGTCTGAATGATAGCACTCCATATCCCTTTGAAAACGTGTTACTGTCTGTGCAAAACTGTGAGAGGAGTGGATAATCAGGTCTAAAATTGGACATTCTCTTCCTCACATTCAATTTCTTCCCCGATTCCCAGAGGAAGGCCACTCTCATTTCCCTTAAGTCCTAAAAGGCATTTCTTATTTTTAACCTACCCATTGTCATCTAGGTCATTATATAGTGATGATTATTTAAAAATTTCCTCTTACTCCAGTAACTTGAAATGAAATTTGCTTGCTGTGCTGCACACAAACCCAGAGTAGCGCAGCCAGTGACAGGACATTTTCAAGCAACCTTCACTTGTATGATTCATTTCCCTACGGCTGTTTCACAAGAGCACTAACACTTAGAACTTCCCTGCCAACAAGGATTGGCCTCTTGACTTACTTGTTTGGTGAGGGCAGCTTCCCTTAGGCATTTACCTCATAACATCCAATTAGCAGTTACCATTGTACCATCAGAGTTCATGCTTAAGTGTGTCTTGCCAAGTGATGTGCTCTCTCTCTCCTTTACAGATATTACTGGCTTTTTCTGGCACAGCATCACAAATTTGGCCTTTGTATCAGGATTATATGTGCAGGCTTGATATACGTACAGCAACTCAAAGAAATAATGTTTCATCATGTGAGCACCACAGAGAAACTCGATTCCACAGTGATTGTGTCCAAAACCAGCTTAGTTCTGGAGCCAAATATTTAAATGGCTGTAATAGTCCTCCTGGTAATAGAAAGAAGATAATTCAAGAAATAATGAAGTGAGTTTATACTCCTCATTTACTGTGCAAGTTGACAAGTATATACACAAGAATGCATGTCCTCAGGGAGAAGAGAGCAGGCCCTGGCCAGAGAGATCTTGCTTGGATTAGTGACTTAGCAGTTATCCTGCTCTTTGCAATTCCTGAGACTGAAAGAGTTACACCACTATTGGAGTTGAAAAACGAGTAGCAACGCTCCATATGTGCATCAGCAGAGCTGGGAAATGACTTTACAGGTCAGCTGTTTTCCTCTGAACAGGTGGATACAAGTAAGAGCAAGATGATACCATCACAAAGCATCTGCTATGTCTCACTGATTAACACTGACCATAGCTTGCCAGAAATAATTAGTACTGTAGAATGAGTCATTTTACCTTGATGTAGTCCGAAGATAAAGAAACCACACTTTATCTAAAGGTACGTAATCAGACCCAAACGAGTTAAGTTTAGGCTGCAGAGCAAAGGTAGCCATGTTAGCACAGTGTGACACTTGCTTCTCGACAGAGCTAATTAATCTGTACAGAGTGCAGCAGTAATGTGGCTATATTGTTTCTGGCAGCAGCCCAGAATGGGTCTTCCCACAGCTCTGTTGCTCTTTCTGTCAAGAATGTCAGTTCCACATCAGCCAACACTTCCTGAGCTCAATGAGAACTAAGATTTTAAGTAGTGGGAAACTCTACTGGCAATTGGGACATATAATAGATTTTTGAAATTTGAAACACAGGAATATATCATTCAAGCACACTTCCCCCATAACACTCCCTCAAAAAACTCCTCTTCAGAGTCACAGGCCAAGTACTGGAGGTCAAAGTGATGGGTGGAGATGTTAATAGAAAGAGGTATTAAACTGATGACTGTTAAGTGTCATCCGTGGCAGGGTAAGAAGATTCTTTGTGGCCTACAGCTTCTCATGAACTTTAAGACATTGATCTGATATCCAAGGTGGCATTTATGTGGATTTCCATGGAAATACTTAATTTTACATCAATCAAGTTTTCTTTACATGTGCAAAGTAAATGTAAATTTTAACAATAAAATATCTGATGTGTTTTAGAACCTGCTGCTTGATAAACTCAGTGACTGCTGATTTCATCAGTTTACTTGCCAGATGACAGTCCTCAATTAAGATTTTGTTTCTGTTATCAACTTTCTGTTATGCCTATTATTGTCTTTAAATTTCTACTGTTACTTCTAAAAGAATTCTTCTGTGAATTCTGTTTAATCAGAAGAATTAACTCTGAATGGACTCCTGCAAGAGGTTTCTGTTCTCCAGAATAATTATTAATTACTCTAGAATAAAACCAAAAAGCCCATGCATGATTTCACATCAGGGTATGTTCACAATTCCCTGCACATATATATATACACCTTTCTTTCAATAAAGGTATTGAGGTATTAAAATATTTTACAAGCATTTAAAATCCATCCTTTGAGCAATAAGACTAAGGCAGACCTTCTTGCACAATCAGTCTGTTGTGCTTCAGGCCTGAAGATACTGGAAGTTTCCTTTCAGATGTCAGAGTGCTGGATGGAGACGTTGGAAATGAGGGCTAGAAGTTCAAACAGCTGAAGACTCTTCTGTGGCATGCTGCCAACCTCCTGTATCCCCTCCCTTTTATTATGGCTTGTCCATATGCAGCCAATTTGTCTTAAGGTTTGACGCAACATTTGCAAAATGTATAGGGGTTCTTTGATAAAAAGTCATCCACGAATTCTATCATCATCATTATTTGCATTTATCCTACTACTGAGCACTGTAATAGACTTTACTGTCATACAACACCAGCAACCTATGAATCACTGCCACCTAACTCAGCAGGGTATGAACTAGTTGTGGAAAAAATTGACTTGAACATAATTTCTTTTTCCTCAGAAGCATTTGGACAGAATCCACCTTTCAGCTGAGAAGGAACACCAGTTCCATGGAAATTCTTGATGAACCGGGTCCTTTAACATCTTTTTATTTGTACAAACCAATAATACTCACAAGTGTAAAAAAACGTTTACAACCCAAACACTTTGTCCAAACTTGGACACAGTGAGAATAGCATGGACAAGGTCATTATGAAAAACATAACAGTGGGTGGCTTCACAGGTCTCAGACACTGTAATATTATCAGAAAATGCCTTATGGAAGGAAAATTAATAACAATTTTCTGCCTCTTCTTCAGGATCGAGTGTGCTTATAGATACTTGTAGCAGCCTCTACTGAAGTATAGTTATACACATTCGGTAGATTAAATGTAGTCATGTCCACACATATAAACTGAAGCTCTGATTTTTAGCTGAACATTTGGCATCGTGACCATAGCTCACTTAATACAAGCTCTTCTCTATAATCAGGTGTTTGATATAGACTAGGAGGGGTAAAATTATTTTACTTAACCATTTCCACAATTATATTGACCTGCAGAGCCTTTGTGCTGTAGAAGCATTTTGTGTCCAGATGAAAAAACCCTGCCAGTAGTACTGGAATGTTCATATGAGAGCTGCCTTTCATACACATCTTGTCTTTTAATACCTTCATTCCTGAAAAGAGTAGCGAAATGTTTTCAATTTACATGAAAAGTTAAAGTATTTAGTGCACTGAAATTGCAAGTGAATTGTAATAAATCACAAGAGCAATATGATTTCTCAGCCATACCTTTAAGTCCAGCTGCAATCGGGTCTAGAGTTATGCAACTTAGTAACAAAGCTAATGCATCCATTCAAGGGAGAACATATAAACTAAATTGCTTTTAAAAAACCCACAAACAAACAAAAAACAGCTCCAAGAGTCCATGAAGGAAATCTAGCAAATGATAACTTTTCATGGTCTCCCATGATGACTGGACATGAAACAGCCTTAATAAGGCATTAGATGTGGATAGGATGCCACACACACTTTTCTTTTGGGAGGCTTGATACACCGCTTTCTAGGCATGGCATTCAGAAAGTATTTTCAACTGGATTTAAAAAAAAATCAGAAAATTGATTAATGCTCAGTTTCCTCTTCACAGTGAGGCTTCTTGAGCTGACTCTTTTTCTTGCTTCTTTCCAATGCCACTCACATTCAAAATATGACAATTACACTAACACAGGCAGTGCAGCCTCCTCTCATTTAAATATACTTTTATTATAGCAAAGGAATTAATCCAACTCCAGGAACTAATGAAGAAAAAAGTCATAGCTCTCATGTAATAATACTGCTATCACTGTCAATAAAATTAGATTTAACCATATTTGGGCAAACAGAATTGTTTATTGCTTTTATTAGTTAATGTCTGAAAATGTTACTGTTTTCATATTTTCTTAGAAAATTAATTGTTCACCTCATCACTTTTCACTTAGTCTCCACTTTGAAGTCTTCTACAATTACTTTAAGAACAGTTAAAGCTTCATAAACACAGGAAAAGAAAAAGCAGCTCTGGAACCAAAGACAAACTCTTCACTTAGTTGCAATTTTGATGAGTTTTTCTTAACAATGCAGTAAAAAGTAGAGCAGATACTCACGTAGCCACTGGAGAATTGAGGATATAAACCTAGGTCATACATGCTATCTTTTCTGTGTCCATTTTTTTAATGTTTGAGAGCAAAAAAATATTGTGATGGCATGTAAACCTAATTTAAGATTAATATTGTGACTGAGAAAAAAAGTAGTATAGTTTGACACCTAGAAGATAGATTTCAAAATATAGATAATCTCCAGTGTGGATCACAGCCACTGAGAATTAATTCCACTCAATTAATTAATTTCTCAATTAATTAATTGCAAAAAATAAGTCTGATCATTTTCATAAGAATGTATTTTTTAATTACATATTTAATAAGAAGAAGTTGAAAAAAACTATCTCAACTTTCTCAAAGCACACCAGAAATGGGAAACAATTTTATTTTAGCAATGTTAAAAACATTTTATGCTGTTTTCATTCTTAATTTATATTAGGCTGTGTTCTATTCCATTAAAAGTCAGAGATAAGCAAAGGAAAATGTTGAATTGAAATGTTGAAATATTTTTCTATGTTGAAATAATAATAAATAACAACTTCTTGAAATGAAGGCAGGGGATGAATAAAAATTAAATCCTTCAGCTGTCAAAAATGACAGTAATTTTTCTTTTTTTAATGTAGA
The DNA here is from genome assembly GCA_910950805.1 of Acrocephalus scirpaceus scirpaceus. NCBI lineage: Eukaryota > Metazoa > Chordata > Aves > Passeriformes > Sylviidae > Acrocephalus > Acrocephalus scirpaceus. The sequence goes on from OU383778.1 coordinate 32,082,135, forward strand.
ATTTCACTGAAAGATACTATGCAATCATATCCTCTCTCTCCCATAAACACAAACCCAGTTTCTAACCTGCTTTACTCTATTAACTGCTTGTAAAGATTATTTTATTACCTCCCTATGAGGTAAATTGTTCCTGTTTGGCACAGACTACTGGAAAAATCAATGCAGACCCATACTACCATGGAGGAGTAACAGGAAACGCTGGGGTTTCTCAGAACTCCCTGACTGTCCTGGGAGATGTGTCAATTTAGGGCATCCTTTTAGTGAGGTACAGTATATTCACCACTTATTAATCTCACTGTGCTGGTAACAATAAAGCTCAATAGTTACTTTCATGGCTGATTATTTTTAGAGTTGCAATGGAGGAAGAAATGGGAATGAGCACTGTAATACTCTGCAAGAAAAACAGAGGAAGCCACAAGACTTACTGTAAGAAAGATTAACAAGATGTCTGTAAGAATCTCATTACATACACATGCACAAAAGAAAAAGAACCTGCAGTAAGAGTAGCTACGTGAGTTTTCCCTTTTGAGAGGGAAAATCAAGTTTGATACAAATGCAGTCTCTGTGCTATTTTGCACAGTATGTGAGCGCACAGGGTGGCACACACTGTGAGCTGCCTTTGTGAGCAAGTAGAAAACAGACCAGGCACATAAAAGCAGAATGAGGAAGGCAGGAAAAGAATACTTGTGCCTCAGTTACCTGGAGTACAGAAACTCTGCAAGTGTCACACATCTCAGGTGTATACAACTCTAGGGTCTCATGAATCATCACTATGAAGCAAATAGTATTCATCATTACAATAGGAATTGACGTGCAATCTACAGCTTACTTTTCCTTCTCACACACTGCTCAAAAATGTAGGTTGTCATATTCACTTGATGTTACTGCTAGGTGTTAGATTTCATTATTTCATAAGTGGCTGAAACTACGTCGTTTATAAAGCAAACAGATTGCTCTTTGTTCGTGCAATGGTTATTCATTCTGTTGTTAGGTGAGATATCAGAAAATAAATACTGATGGTTTGGTTTTGAATGCTGTATTGCACAAACTCTGTAACGCACCTCTTGGGAGAAGATGACAGAATGCCATTTTCCCTGTGATTAATTATTCTCTACTATTGCACCCTTTTCATGAGGAGGATGATATAATACATATGGCTGCATAAAAACATTCATACTTCTCAATCAAAAAAATTAAGTTATCCTCCCTATACTCATGTCCTTCCTTGGCCTTTTGCCAACATTTTTATGAACTCTATGGAAGAAAAATTAAATAAAAAACCGATAAAATTTGTACTTAAAAAGGTATCAAAGCTAAATGTGTATTTCTCTAATACAGTGTAATCTGCAGCACTTAGTAGTCAACAGCACTGAGAGAGACATTTTGGGCCAAGTGACTGCCAGATGACCCTGATTACCTTGCAAGCTGCTGCAGCTAAACTGCTTTACATTGTCATGGAATGAATAAGAGGAGATGAAGTTCCAAAGCTGATTTAGTAAGAAATGGACAGTTTTAATGACGGAGACCATTACCCAGCTAGTGAATGAAAATGATGGAAACATGATAGCTGTTGCTGTCCTATGGGTGTGAAAGCACCATGCCCATGAAAGAGGTTCTCATAGTCCATCTGACTCCAGTATTGATCTAAAGATTATAGAAAACCGGCCAGAATATTTACTGCCTTCAATTTACTCCTCTGCTAAGACTATAAAATGTTGTCAGTGTGGGTAATGATTCAAAAAGGCAAGGCTGAGCATAAAGTTCACCTTTAACCCCTGAGTTGAGGGAAAACAAAGAGTCTGCACTGGGAAGTTTTCTTCCTGGACTCTATGCTTTCATGATCTGTCAGAGATGTTACTTTGCATTGTTCACAGTGGGAGTCACAGTTTTACCAATGCTGTACATTTAATTCCAAGAAAGCATAAAACTCTGGTTTTGTCAAAGGAGGGAATCAATACAACCCAGTTTGGCAACTCTTCATATTTTTCCCCTCCCCCAGAACATTGATTAAAATATAAATATTAACATTACTTTCCTTTTTGCCAATTCTAAATTGGCTCAATTCCATAGACCCAAGTTTTTCCTGGAGTACAGACTTAAACTTTTATTACATGATATCGTACAAAAAGCCAAAAGCAAAATTAATGAATGAAATCCTGCAGTAACTCATATAATTTTTTTCCCATGCAACCACAGTGAAATGCCAACATTTTCTGCATACACTGGATACACATACAAATCCCAGTTGTTTATCCCTGCAATGCTATATTTTATTCTTTGAGTGCATCGTTATAATGCAAGAAGATAAAGCAAGATATCGTGGTAATTCCATTAAAATTAATCTGGAAAATAGTGATAGACTACACTGAACAAGCCAAATTCCTCCGCAGTGTGAGCCTGGCAATGTCAGTGGAATTAAATCAGAAATTAATTTGGGCATACACAGATACAGCACTGGATTAAATCATTGAGCAATTTTTTTCATTATGCAAGAAAACCAGTTTGAAATCTAGTGAAACTGTATATGCTAATCTGACTCAATGCAAGCTGGAATGTTTGCTGTAAAATCCTCCTGTAAAACACTCCTTAGCAACATTGCATTATCTTTGTTTAAGGCATACAGGAAATGATAAATGCCCATGACTCCTGACGTGCACCGGATCTGGAAGATTACATGAATGACAAGTCGAACAAATCTCTTCCTGGGAAACATGTGCACTACTAGTGAAAAGTTTAAAGCAGTTGCAGATGTGAAGGTGAAGCCACAGAGGCTCTAATTCACTCATATACCCTGAATCAGCAACCTTATTTGTTAGATACTTGGTTGTTGCATAATGTTGGCTGGAGAAAAAAAAAAGTGAAAAAATAGAACAGGAATGAGCAAGTTGTGCTGTGGCAGCTGAGTAACAGCAGGTGATTTACCACAGAGAAATTGAAAAGAAGAAATTTTACTTTTTACATACACTGATTATTTTACTTCTAAAAATGTTAGAAATTTGGTGCTAAACTTTTAAAGTCAAACAAAATATCATCTGAATACTTCAAAATTAGATTATTTTGGGACCTCAATTTATATGTGTTTCTGACACTGTATTCCATAAAGAAACAGGTCTGTACAATGGTTTTCTGTACATACTAATAACAGCAAGGAAAATGTCTACACAAGACCAGGAATTTCATATATGGTGCAGTTCTCTAACAGACTTTTGTCATGTATCAAAGCTCTTCACAGACTATAGCAAATTTCTCACAGATCATTGTGAGGTTGCAGTATCAAATTTTATCCAAAACAAACCAAAAGCAACAAGTTGAGGCTGATATATCTCTGACTGATTCAAAGTCCAATCACAACTGAGGCACCTTAGCTTAGAAACTTCTGAACTACCCATGTGATGTGATGTGTTGGTAGTAATCTTCCTAACTTAAAATCTCCCTCTCTCCCTTTTCTCCTGACATCCTTTCTTGTTCATGCATGAGGAAAAAGCAAGCTTCTGAGCCAAACCCTCACCCTTGCTCTATTCTGACTCACACAGGAGTGCAAACAAACATTTTCAAACAGATTAACAATACTGAAGTTTGCAGCCACTACTAGAACAGGAACTGGTAGTTATCACGAGATGATTTTTATCATAACTTTGCCATATATACTGCCCCTAGTAATACTTAAGCAGTATTTTAACAACATGAACAATTGACTGCACAGAGGGTACATTATTTTGTCTCCAGTTTACAATCAGGTCAGAGTGCAAGCAGGATGCCAAAGTGCTCTTGGACCACACTAAAAGACATTGGCAGGATGGCATTATGGCTGGCAGGCTAGACTACAGCACAACTACATGACCCAGGGTAGGGTTTAAGTGCTGCCCAAAATAGCAGTCCTGCTTTAGATGGACAAACATTTTTTCCTGCTAAGACCAGCTTGTTAAAAGGAGGCTGTGACCTGCAGCACAGTGACAAAGCTGTGCCTGGCCCGTGTCTGTATCTCTGCAAGGAGTCATGCAAACTCGCCTCCTGCCTAAAGAACTCTCTTTGCGCTATGTGATGAGCTGTGCAATTCTGCTTGATGATTTCTCAAGAAAAATGAAGCCTTATTTCTACCTAGATCTCATCCTCATTAAAAATGCTTTTACAACCTGCTTCAAATACTGATGTGGAAGGTGCCCTTTCACTTGCTTTTGCTTCTCGATGAATAAGTTAATAAGTTTCTACAAGTAGTGCAAACTGCTTTACCCTTGCCCTTCACTTTTGTGTTGTTAGGTGAGAAAAGCTCTAGAGCATTTTGCCTTCTCATTTACTTTGATTATTTACAGCCCCACTCTTACCTTCACGGCTATAATTGCTTATGAGTTACAGAAAATCAGTCAGTTGCCTTTATTCATACTGAATAGCCCCATAGACTACAGTGAAAGCATGCTGAGTGCAGCATACTTCAGTTTATGATACCCATGAATCTCACCAGACTGAAGGACTTTAACAGGGGAAGTAATTCAGAGAGTAACTTCCACTGTCTCTGCAAAACAGGACATGGCTTCTACTTCCCCAGACTCTCCATCTCTAAAGTCAACCCAAGATCCGAGTTTACCCCCTAGTTCTACTTCTGGCATAGCTACAAAACCTGGGCAAGATGTGCAATAAAATTTAATATGCAAGTAAAATTTAAAAACCAAACTGAAATTTAAAAACAAAATTGCCCCCTCCCCCCCCCCACAACCTTCCCCCCAAAATTTGGAGAACTAATAAGGAAATCCATCAGAATCAACTCAAATCCTCGAACTCCAGCCTTAGTTTGGGTTTCTATTACAAGCCTGTACACAAGTCATCTTAAGATTAACCTGAGGCCAAAGAAATTTGTATCTGAAAGACCTCATGTTTCCAATTTAGCAGTATTTTCTGCCTCTTCATATCTTCTACTGTAAAGGTGACCAAGAAAGTGTTTATTTGAACACAGATGGATTTACATTGAGAATGAAAACTACAGTGAACCACAGACAATAAAACCAGTGAAAATTATGGCATGAAATTGTAGTTACCCTACAGCAGCCAAAAAAAGTTCTCTCTCAGATTCTAAACTTTTGTTAGAAGAGCTTGTAAAATATCTACCTACGAAAATTATGTTGTGAAAGCTGTTAGATATGGAAGTAGCCAAATAACTATAATTCAGTATGGTCATGACAGAGAAGGAAGGTTCTTCCTGGACTTCTGATACCCTGATCTACTGTCTCAAGTATCAAGCCAAAAGAAAAGGTCACACAGCAGGGAGAGCAGCAGCAGTTGTAGAAGCATACCCTGCTAAAGCATTGTCCAGGAACAGGCACAAATCAACCATTCCTGCAGCCATCCTAACTTGGATTGTATCCTGACATACAATTTGCTCTTATTTTCAGCTCTGCTGCACAGCCAGAAAAAAAATGCATGTTGCTTGTGTTATTAACAAGCCCTGAAGCTTAGAAAAATGTATTAATTCTTTGGATGAGCACTTATTGACACCCTAATGGGTTGGCTGTCTCCTCTATTTCAAGAGTTTTATTTTCAGGGAGTCACCTCATTCTCTCAGAACAAAAAGAAATCTAGGCATGGGTTAAATTGTTCCTTAACATATTATGGAAAAATTATGCTTATATTGTCTTCTGATTTTGCTGCCCAAGGGATTTCTCCCCACAAACACAGGCATTTAGAATTTTCCCCATTACTCATTTAATCTTTGCTCAGCTGCCACCATGGCATTTGGGACTGCTCAATACAGTTTTCAAAGCACTGAATCTGATATTTATGAACCTATAAACTGGTGCTGTTTGTTTGAAGCAGCTCAGGCTCTTGACACGGTTTGTTTCTGGGTTTGATGGTAAACACGTTTTGACTGCATTTCAGGTTCATTCAGAGTGAAACCTCGAAATATCCAGTGAGAGGCACCAAATAACTTCAGGCATGTCTATATTCTTATCAGCCTTGGCTGTCTAAAACACCTTCTGAGGACAGGACAGATATGAACTTGTCCTCACTGTCCTTCTCCTTACATGTATCCCTTTCTTCCAGCATTGTTAAGAAAGAGCCACCATGGTTTCAAATTAATTTCCCCAAGAAAACCCTATTTCCCAGTCCTACATTTCCTGATATATGCGTTTGCTGGGAAAGAACAAAGATTATAAGGTATATATTTCACATTAGCTCAGCTGTGTCTGTGGAATGCAGACGAGAAAATTTCAATCATGGCTTGGGAGGCTATATATTGTTTTAGCAACATCACTGCAACCATTGTATAATGGCTGTAGTCCAGTTCTTCCTCACTTCAAGGATTTTCTAAGCTAAAGAGAGGCAGAAGCCTGGAAAACCCTAAAATTTTTTACCTGATTTCCTACTGTTTCCTCTTTCTCCATCATTCATGCATCATTATCCTGAAGTGATGGAAGAAGTAACACTGCACATCTCTCTGCTTATTTTTTCACTTTTCACAGTGTACAGTGGAAAAGCTCCCAGACTGTGGAGCACTACAAGCTATATTTAATGATTCCTGGTGTCACAAGAAAGACTGAACAAAGTTTCATCAGTATCTCATCATTTAGATGATGGTCCTCAGAGTTTCATTTTTCAAATAAGAAGTTCCCATAGCTCTACTTGCCAATATGAGTATAAACAAGCTCTTCTTTTTTAAGGATTTATATGCCCTCCATCACCACAAGCAACTGTTTGAATAAAACAAGTAACACCAGATGTGCTGGTTTTGGCTGGGGTAGAGTTAATTTTCTTCAAAGTAGCTGGTATGCTGTGAATTGGATTTGTGTTAGAAAGTGTTGATAAAACAGGGATGTTTTAGTTATTGCTGAGAAGTGCTTACATAGAGTTGAGGTCTTTTCTGCTTTTCACCCACCTCACCAGTGAGGAGGGTGGGGGTGAACGAGGAGCTGAGAAGGGGCACAGGGATATCCCACACCATGTGGCATCATGCTCAGTACATAAAACTGAGGGAAGAAGAGGAAGGGGAAAACATTTGGAGTGATGGTGTTTGTCTTCCCAAATCACTGTTAAATGTGATGGGGCCCTGCATGGTGATGGCTGAACATCTGCCTGCCCATGGAAAGTGCTGAATTAATTTCTTGATTTGCTTTGTTTGTATGTACAGCTTGTGCTTTCCCTATTTATCTCAATTGTCTTTATCTCAACTCATGAGTTTTCATACTTTTATTCTTCCAATTCTCTCCCCATCCCACCAGAGTGCAGTGAGTGAGCAGCGCTGTGGGTCTGCGTTGCTATTTGGGGCTAGTCCACTTCACCAGAGAATGTCCCTGACATGAAATATGCCATTTTCCATGTCATTTGAATCATCTCTACTATGGTTTTGTCCAGTCCAACTACAATCTCTCAAGGAATTTTCAGCAAAGGTTGGGTAACACAAGCCAAGGACAGGCCATTTGCCACTGTTTAAGAGGGAAATAGTTTCACCTTAAGTTCAGGACCAGACTAGACCACTTGACATGAACACTAATAACACCCCCTGACATTGTTTAATTTTCTAGCAAATACGTAGTAATGGTGTCTAGGTAACTCTCAATACTTAATCTAAAGAGATTCAGTTTAAGGTGGGAGGAAGGAAATAAATATTGCTACAATTTGCACTTGGCAAAGGCACAAGGACAATAATGCTTGCTTTCCCAACAGTATTTGGGTAAGTAATTCTCATGACTTCAAAGATCGAGGTAGGTCTAACTTTATTCACCAAGGACATCTATAGGCAGAAAGGGATTTGAACCCACCATAGCTCAGAATCCAAGCAAATGGAACAAATTTTCTTCCTGTGGACAAAGCCTGTAGCTAGGATTAATGCCAAAATTGATTAATGCCTATGGTTGTGCCAGCACTAAGCCACAGGAAATGGGATACTTAAGCAACTCCAGATATGACTAAACTCATGCTAAGACAACAGGTCTCTAAAGTACATAAAGTTTTCCTTTAGTTTAAGTTCTCTCTACTAATTCTGAAGACAGGCTTGATGACTATTTTGGTATATATACCTTGATTTTAGAAAGTTAAAATTAGAGAAGAATCCCACACTGAATCCATCTGTCAAACAAAAAACCCAAAACTCAATAAAGAGTGTACAGGGGGCAGTACAATTTAGGAAGGTTAGATTTAGATCTTTGGCTTAATAAGTTAAAAGAAATTTTAGCAAGAACTTTTATAATTCAAATTGTAAGATGCAATCATTTCACTAACAGTTTTGCACAGTTTCTAACCCTTTTTTCCCTCCTAATGGTAAGTTTTAGGGACAATTCTTTTTATTATCATAGATTCAGTGACCTCCAGATAAATTACACTCATTTTATAAAATTCTTTTCAGTTTCCTTTATTTCTCACAATCAAATGTAAGTGTGCAACTGTAGTTAAAGGTTCAGAAGTCAGAAGGATTTATCATTGAAATGACACAGATAAAATCTGTTAAGGAACATCTGCTCTAAGAAATTTATTATCGCAATACTTTCTAAGCAGTCTCTTGATTGTCTTGCAAAGATCTGCATACTAACAAATCTGCTGAAAATCAATTTGCAGTGCATATATACTTCTTAACATATCAGAAAAGCAAAAATGCATGAAAATTTCAGGCACTGTCTATCATGGGGCAAACTCGATTCTAAAAAATTATCTTACAGTGCCACATGCTTTGTCATATTCTCCATCCCAATTCTATATTTCCTGTTCTCAATCTTGAAACAAACTGTGAGGGAGATTGTTTTCTCAGATATGTCTTGGATCCCCAAACAAATGAGAATGAATGTCTTGTTTTCTTTTGGTGAAAACTGCCATTCCTTGCAATGGAGGGATATAAATAAATATACATCAAATTATATAACATGTCACACAGCAGACAGTCACAAGATGAATTTGTCTTTTTTAAAGGCATAGCTGAGTATAGATGCCGAGAAAATGAAACTAGTACCTCTGTTAAAATGTACAGCATGACTCGTTTGACCTGGAGATAAAGGAATAAAAAGCAACAAAGCCATGTCATATCTAAAGGATATAAAACCAGAGAAACCAGTGTACCCTGGTTTTGTGTACAAGTTTTCTCTAAAGAAAAAAAAATATTTTCTTTACTTTCTGTTCTCTTTATCAATATAGCTTTATTCCCAGAAAGCAGTACTACAGGTCACTTAGAGAGAAATCACTCATTGCTAATGGAAAAACAAATCAACAAGATATTTACTCAGCTAATGCACTTCCTTAGGTCACATTATACAGGAAAGCTTTTAAAAATCTTTTGTTTGACTGATCATATTATAACCTGAACTATTAGCTAGTCTGAGTAGGAGGCCTTGTTTTAATGCAAAGGCTTTAAAGGTACAGTTCAGATGTGCTCACTGCTGGAAGGAAGGAACCACTGTGCTGCAAAACAGCTGTATATCTGGCAGATGAAAGGTGTCTCAGGAAAACACAAACACTCTCAAAAACAGCTCCCACAACTTCTGCTGCAAACTCTGCTCGTGACCCTGGTCTAAAAAGGGACAGTCCCAGCCATCAGGCAGAGCTCCTGCTGGGCTTTCTGGGATGGTGTGACAGAAAGCTGAGATTTTTCTTGGGCATTTGAATTTACTTAAATAATCGCCATTTTGTGGAAAAGTGAAGGGGGCATTTCATGGTGTGCAGTCTCTTCAAGCTCAATTTAACACTGGAAAAAAAAAAACCACAGAACATCTGAGCACAAGAAAACATATCCTGACACTGAGGGTGACCAAAGACTCCCACAGGCTGTGCCTGAAGTTTGTGGAGACTTCAACCCTGCACCTGACTGCAGTGCACCTGTGAAGCACATTCCTGCATTTGCTACACCTGCAGTGTATATGCAGTGATGGTTTACTGAGGAAAAAGTGCCATCTTTCCTCAGACAAAGCCTTACAGATCCTCACTCAAAACCAAAGATACAAGCTTAAATCTTTTCAGAGGAAATCCATCCTGGCAGAAACTATCTGCAACTTATGTGTGCCCATCTAAATGCAATATTGTTTCTATTTCTATATATATTTAGATGTAACCTGAGGTTTAGCAGTTCTGGGGTTTTTTTTATTTCTGGTTTTAATATAAATACCAGTTTCTAAATATCAGAGAACCACAGAATATGCTGAGTTAGAAGAGACCCATCAGGATAATCAAGTCCAATTCCTGATCCTGCACAGGCTTGGTGCTGTGACCACTTCCCTGGGGAGTCTGTTCCAGTGCCCAACCATCCTCTGGGTGAAAAACTTTTTCCTGATATCCAACCTAAACCTCCCCCAACTCAGCTTCATGCCATTTCCTTGAGTCCTTTCACAGGCCATGAGAGTGAAGAGATCAATACCTCCCCCTGCTCTTCCCCACATGAGGATGTTGAAGACTGCAATGAGGTCTTCCCTCAGTCTCCTCCAGGCTGAACAGACCAAGTGATCTGAGCTGCTCCCCACACAGCTTCCCCTCAAAGCCTTTCACCATCCTTATGGTGCTCCATTGGACATTCTAACTGCTTTCCCCAAAACCCCTAAAAGAGAACTAACTTCTCAAGGAAGCTGGAGCCAATACACGCAAAGAAACAAAGTTTGTCATAGAATGTTTTGAACTGGAAGAAACCTCAAAGGTCATCTAGTTCCAACCCCCCTGCTCTGGACAGACCTTCCAACCTTCCACTAGACTAGGTTGCTCAGAGCTCCATCCAACCTGGCCTTGAACATTTCCAGGGACGAGTCACCCACAGCTTCTCTAGGCAACCCATTCCAGTACATCACCCTCACAGTAAAGAATATCTTCTTAATAACTAATCTAAACCTACTCTCCTAGTCCTATAGTTTAAAGCCATTCCCCTTGTGCTACCACTACATGCCCTTGTAAAATCTTCCTCACCAGCTCTCTTGTGGCACCTTTAAGATACTGGAAGGTGCTATGAGGTCTCAACAAAACCTTTTCTCTTCCAGGCTGAACAACTTCAACTCTCTCAGCCCTGCCAAGACACTTGTATGGTTTCTACTAGACAAATATTTCTCACTACAACATTTTTAACTTCTGAAACTGAATTTTCACTAACAATTCAATACCAAGAGCTGACTAAAACAGATAATTCATTATTTGTGAGGAATGTAAAACACAAAAGAAAGGTCTTCAATGCAAAAAAAAGTGATGGGCATGACAGAGGGCTATATATTACCCAAAGGAATTATGCATTGTCCAGCCTATTTCTGTATTCTTTCTCTGTCAGTCTAATTCACATTCACCATTTTAGTCTTGGGGATTTTTTAAAGGGATGTTATTATTTTAATTATTTTACATCAATCAAAAGAAACTAGATTAAAAAGAAGAGTGTAAGAAAATAAGCAATTTATGTCACCAAATAAAATCTTTTCTGTCTCAAAGGTGAAACAAACCCTTTTGGACTGCAAGTGTCAAGGTCAGAATTAAATTTTTTAGTTATTTATTTTCATCCTTTACACTGACAAGTACAAAAGACAACCTTCTGAATCAAAATGAATGCAATACTATTTATGTTCCAAAACAAAATGGAAGATAACAATTCTGCCAGAATTTATCTGATTTGAAAAAATATACCTAAATCTGTATTAATTTACAAGTCCTAGTGCAATTTTTGTTAATGCTTTGTATTGTGCATTACTGCTAAAATATTTTAAAAACTATTCTGAGTGGCTGATAAATTATAACCTATGTAAATTTACCATGATTATTGCTGGTCCACTTCCTGGAAATCCTCTAGAATTTTTGTTTTGGAAAGACTTCAAGAGGGGAAGTATATCACCATCTGCTTGCCCCATTCATATCTCTAGTATCTTAAATTGTCCACTAGTGTACATGCACAGCAGTCCAAACAGACCTTTAGTTTGACTCACTACAGATGTTCTTATGTTCTCAGCATTTAAGATAATTGCTTCAGAAAAGAAAGTATATGGCTTTCCTAATAAGTTTGTGTTTTGTTTCAAAAAAGCAGTGGCAGTGCCATTCTCTTTTTTAATCTGTTTTGCATTGCTTTGCACAATATTTTGCACTTCCAATGTAAACAGATTGCCCTTTGATGTCAGGACTAATTCCTTGCATGTTGATGGAGCAGAATATCAGAGATGAAATCAATCATATGGCTGTGAGACAAGAATCCATCTGTACCATCATGTTAATTTGAGAACATATTTGGAGCCAAGATAAAACATAACACTGCATAGAGCTAAGCATCAAGCTGATCAGCAGCGACACAACTAAATGCCATTGAAGTCCATGGAAAATAAAATCAGTGAGCAAATTGAATCAAGTTGTCCAGCAGTATTTCTTTATAGCGCTACAAGTATGTGTGGTGCATGCATAAGCTCATTTATTAAAAAAATAATAAACTGGGAAACATTTGCAGATATTCCACAGTTGAGTTACAGTGCAAGTATTAAAGGGCATTAGATTTTGGCACTCTTTCTTTGGATCTAACAACTCACCAACCTCAGCATAAAATTAGTCAAGCCTAAAAAGTTGCTCCTTGTGGCAACTGGAATAGACTTTGTCAACTTTGTTGACAAGAACTGTTGGCATAGGAACTTTAGTTAATCCTATAGGATAAGGTAGTAACTTTGTCCTAGAAATAGATGAGTACATTTACTGTAAAATAACATGCCAAGCATTGTGACCACGTCTCTACGGAAAGTCTTTGAAATGGGCTGGTTGTGAGCACCAGCCCAAGAGACTTGTTGGGTGTTGAGGAAGGTTCACCAAAAGCTTCTTTACCCAGTGCTCTACCTTTTGAGGTCCAAAGCTACTGAAGAATGGAAAGAGGCCACACAGCCCTGCTCCATGACCATACCCGCAGCTGAAACCACTACTTTGTCTCTCTCCTGGCTCCTCCATTGCATTGTCTTTCCCATGGGACAAGCAAGTCACATAATTTGTAAAATTACTTACATCTGTGATAAAAGTGTTTTTGCATCCAAATCCGTTTAGTTTCTGAATAGTCATTTTGGTCTTAAATCACAATACTACTTCTTCATCAGCTATATCTATAATCTCAGACAACACTTCAGGGAAAGGATTGTTACCACATAAATGCCCTAATATGGAGACTGTATGTCATAAGTGACCTAGAACATCCAGGTATCCAACTTTTTATGTTAATAAAGTGCTCATGAAGGTGTGTGACCACACAGCTCATCCCTGTGCATACCTGTGAGCACTCACCCTCTAACCAAACTGCAGGTGCCTGCCATCATCCCGATCAGCCTGCAGGCATGTGCAAAGTCACATTAACAGCGTCCATTTTTATGTACCTCTCACTTCTCTGCAAACGCACAGGTTCCACTATCATGAGGCAGACCTGCCCGATCCTTATAACAGGGCATGAAACGGCCTTGGGGCACCCAGCCTTATCTGTCTGAACATGCAGAAGAATGCCTGGTCAGGGACACTGCACAACGTTCTTGCCATGTTATGGATATGCAATTGGGCATATACTGGAAAGGACTGGTTACACAGGGAAAGATGACAACTCTCTGGAAGGAGAGGGTTGCATGGAAGAGGCCAGGCAGAAACAAACTGCCTGTGCCTGTGGTGCCCCATCCTGTCGTTATACACCCAATAGTCCTTTATAATCCTGAACGATTACGAATCCTTGTGTCCTTCCAGACAGGTTCTCATTGTCTAAAATACATGTGCACTAACCCATTATGCTCAAATCTCCCTATTAATGTGGGGAATGTTGAGGATGAAAACAAACTTCTAAAACACCTGAATGGGTGTGGTCTGTCTCCTCCCTCATGCAATGGCATCATGTCTTCTCCATCAACAGCAGCAAAGCACAGCGGGAGCACAATTTTTGTTCCTTCTGCAAAGTCTTCTTATTTCTGTGCCGAAGAGAGGGTGGTTCAGACATCAGCTGGTGGATCAGTGAGAGCACTCCCTCAGTCCACTAACTTAGATTAGGATCAGCCTGGACAAGGCAGACAAGATGTGAGAAAAATCACAGCATGGTGAATCTTAACAGAAACTAACTTTTAATGAACTGTTCAAACCCATTTAAGTGATGTCCTCCATCTGTTTTAAAAAATGTGTAATATTCTTCATGTCACTTAACTTGTTCTGAACACTGTGTGGGAGAACACAGAAGAAATATTAAACTAAGCTAGGAGTATTTCATAACATTTTGTGGCATCTCCTCTCAGGAAACTGCACTGTCTACTGTAGTTCTTCACATACTTGCATTTTATGCTGCATTCCTAAAAAGCCACATGACACTTGCCTTTGGGTGAAATTCATAATCACTTAACAGTAGCACACATTCACACAGCTACCAGCAGAAAAGACAATATTTTTTCCACTGGTATTCCAGTGGAAGTAATCTACAGGAACTGGGAACTGGAGAAATAGGCATGGAGAGCTCTAAGTCAAATACGGAGTCAAATACAGACAGCTGAAAAAGATGTACCTATATATCTTCACTGAAGTAATGAATGAAGTAATGTGTTAGCTGGTCATCATGATTCCTTGATTATAATTAAGGAGGTACAGATAAGAATCAGATCATTGAAATGTGTTTCACATTTCACTGCAGCTTTATTCTGCTTTGGGCACTAGAGCTGAACTACTCCTTTTCCTCTTGCACCACATGCCTAATGCTGAATTGCCTGGATCTTGCAGGTAGCTGAGAATATCACTTAAGCTACAGGTAAAACCCACTCTGCAATTTTTTGTGTGGCCTGCCTAAAGCCACAAGTGGGTGGAGCACTCTTCATCCTCCGTCATGCAATCAGGTCAACTTGTCCAACAGAAGAAATCATAATAGTGGAAAATAAGTGACATCTTCTGTTAGGATCCAGTCTACCTATGCACAATTCCTGAAGGTATTCTAATAAGGTATATGAAATTGTTTGATTTCATATAGTCATGAACCTGCATAATTGTATGAGTGTATGGAAGCATGGAGTTGAAGGAGAACCACACAAATGTGAAGATCACAGATTAGGTCTCTCCTCTGCAGTGTGGGTGTAATATAGAAAATGGGTGCATTGGCAGGTATTTGAAGAAGAAAGGGATTCCATTATTCTACTGTGTCATTTTTCCATTTTTCAGAAAGTTACAAGAAAATGTTTCCTTTGTTGTTCCTTAGATGTGGGATGACTCAACAAAACCTGAAACTCTGCTATCTTCACCATTGTTTAAAGATGTGATACAGAAGGAATATGTCAGCATGAGGAGGACAATAGATGCAGAACATTAACTGAACACAAAAGGGCTGAAAATATTTTTCTGTGCCTCTTTCCAAAAATAAGCAAGGAAGAGTTTACAAGGTACCTATTATGGGGTGCCAGCAGGTCAAAGTCTTATACCTTATATAAAGGGAGAGAAGGAAGAAGACAGAATCAGGTTCTTTCCAGTGGTGCCCAATGACAGAATAAATTAATACA
This sequence comes from Acrocephalus scirpaceus scirpaceus, assembly GCA_910950805.1. Lineage (NCBI taxonomy): Eukaryota > Metazoa > Chordata > Aves > Passeriformes > Sylviidae > Acrocephalus > Acrocephalus scirpaceus. The sequence continues at coordinate 32,097,533 of OU383778.1, forward strand.
CAGGAGATCCCCTCAGAACATCAGGAAATACTTTTTTACTGTGAGGGTGACTGAGCACTGAACTGGTTGCCCAAAGAGCTTACAGAGTGCCCAGCCTTCAAGATTCTCAAAAGCTGTCTGGACATGGTCCTGGGCAACTGTCTGTAAGTGACAATGCTTGAGCAGGGAATGTGGACCTCATGACCTCCAGAGGTTACTTCCAAATTCAAGCATTCTATGATTCTGTGACAAATAAGAAGGTAACCTATTTCTTAAATCTGCATTTGAAAATCTTGGCTTGGTGGAGCAATTTAGAAATAATTTCCCTGCAGTCAGTGAACTATTTGGAAAAAAAAAAAAAAGATCAGAACCAGGCTGTATGTTGTTGTTCCATTGTATTAGACTGGTAGCCAAGTTAAAATAAAAAAATGTAAAGCAATTGCTTGAATAAATGACCAGTGCTATTTGCAAGATATTTGCATGTTTTAAAGTCTGCAGATATCATTAATGCATAAAATTGGTTTCTTCTTCTAGTATCAATGGCAGTGTTGAAAGATGTGTTCTGGGAGACTATTCACCCCACTAAGAAAAATACAGAACCTTCTCTGGTGCTGTTTATCTCCTGTTATTCTTCTCTGGTGCTGTTTATCTCCTAAGTTATTTCATAACAAAGGCAGCTATTTCTATCCTAAGCAGCTGAATTCCAATAGAACTGGAAATGGCACACACCTGAGCTAACAGATCAACCTTTTCTGCACAGCAGCTGTGTAGTCACCACAGATTACTTCTGCACCACTCCAGGACTGATTGAGCAATGCAACCCAGAGACCACTGACATCCCAAGAGGACAGGTGGGGTACTTAACCTATGCACTGAGACAAGGATTTAGTCCCAAATTCTGATTTCATTTTCTTGACTTTTAACTAGGCTTGTTCGACCTTCTGTGTCTAAAGAATTTGAATAAACGTCTTTTCTGTAGGAGCTATATACCCTCTGCACATCTGACAGCACGGTTTTATTGCAAATGTTTCCATCTCCTTTTAAAAGCAGGTCATTTGTCTAGTTGAATCAGACTTATATAAGAGAAAGCTTACCTGGGTAGCAAATGTGCATTAGCACTCTTTTATTAATGAGCTCTACACAATGGTACTCAACAATTCTTTCTGCTGTTCTCCTAGAGAACTGAAAACAGGCAACTGGTTTAAAGCAACTTTCTAATCAAGTTGCACCTCATTAACAGGGTTGTTTTTTAGCTTTTATAGTGAGACTGCTTAAAAGTACACTTTAATTAACTCCAGGTAATTTCTGCTTACTCTTAATTTGATTTAGAAAAAAGATCATGTGAGCTGATGCTCACAAATCAGCAAGTTCCTTTTCTTACAACTTTTTAAACCAATATACAAACAAACAAAAATAGATTTTATATTTAAAAAGCATGTCTTTTTAATAACATTTTCATTATGAGGGAATTTACATAAAATATAAATATTTATATGTATATATATCCATATATATATGTATATATATCCATATTTACATATGGATATATTAGCCAGGCACATTTTAGCAGTGAAATACACTACAGCACACACCAGGGCCCGTGGACAGAAACAGCAACCTAGAAAATGCAAATACTAGAAAATATTCTTATCAGAAATCAGAAATATGTAATTAGATCAATTTTTAAAAAAAATCTCAGACTTTGAGTGAGAAATTAAAATAGGTTTTAGCTCTGTGGGTAAAAATTTACCAGCCCTAATAATGGATATCTTAAGTATAAAATAATTTTCTGCTGAAAAAAAAAAATCTAAGCAGGTGTTTAAGAAAGAAATATGGCAGACATGAGAGAAATGGTTTCTATAATAAAGGAAGATAGGAAAGGAGGATCCTATAGTAAAGCAATAGGTCAAGCTGAGAACTGACTGTACCTGAAAAAATGTCAGTGGAAAGGAAATCACAGAAATCAGGGAGGTGATAGAATGCCAAATAAGTTAAGGTAGACATAGCACAGTCTACCCAAGAGATTTGCACTGAATAAAAAAAGCTTGTATGCAAACAACTAAAATCACAAGAATTAGTGGAAGAACACTGCAGTTGACCAGGCTCTGGCTTTAGGGAGGCTGCACTAGATTACACAAGATTCCTCTCAACCTGAACTGCTATTGACCTAGATAGGAATTCATGTTAATGATGGTGTCCCAAACCCACAGTATTTGTAGAAAGATGACTGATAAATAAAATTGTAATTGTTTTTATTATATAGGCCCCTTCATCAACCTACTTGGTGCTTAGCAGGATGAATTATGAAGAGGTGGAACCTTGTATTCTCCAAAGTACAATTTAGATCATAGTCAGATTTGGATAACTCAAGGCCTACCTCTGCTGAAAGTATTGGTCCCTCAGCACCCCTAATGCCCACACTCTTCTTGTGTTTTCTCCTTCCAGCATCTCTGAGCTGTGTTGTCTCCTGCTCACTCCACAGCTCTGAAATTCAGCCCCTCCTCTGCAGAGGAAATGGTAACAGAAGCAGCAATTCACAACGTTTGGGTGTATTTACCTCATTTGTCACCCTTCATTACTATGGCTATGCTGCAACATAAGGACAAAATTAGTTTCTTTGAATTGCAAAACTGGAATAAAAGAGATGAAACAATTATTCTAGAACAAAATTTTTCAAGCAGTAGGTCTATAACTGTGTTAAGAGATGTAAAAATTGTATTAGTCAGACGCAGATACCTTTATTTGCTAGTAGCTGCTGAGGAAGGCTCATGATGAGTCTGTGTCACTGGTCACCTCTTTTCTGGAACTGTGTGAATTGAGATGCTTCTATCTTGTCTGTAACGAAAGAACAGTAGGTGGAACGAGAGGTGTTTACACAAAGACACAAGAGCCTAAAAAGGCTGCTGAATTTTAAATCTGCCATATTTTATCAAACATTGTCTTGGAGCAAACTGGTTACTATTCATATACAAACAGCTACTTGAAAGCCTATCTTACAATCAGTGCAATATATCTTACCCCTCTTCCACTGAGGGAGAGAAGCTGGAAGGAAGAAAATACAGAGAGAGATAAAAAGCAATCTATTTTTTCTTTGGAAAACTTTTTATCCAAAAATCCACTGAATTTCTTGAATTAAAATGCATTTTCACTCTTTTTCTATACTAATCATTAAACTGAGACATATGCCCAACACGAAAGCAAGGACAACAATGGCAGGGGGAGGAAAAGACTTTTCAGGAAAAGTTGCAGTTTATTCCTGTACTAAATGTTTATATATATATATAAATATATTTTCTATTATATCGTGTTAGATTTTGTTTTTGAAAGTCAGGATCAGCCTTCTTTTCTGCCACTGAAAGAACTGAACTGGCTCATAGGATATGGCTTCTCTAGGAATGCAAGGACATCCCCAATGAGGATCCCAGGAACAGCTTTCTTACACAGCCAGTGCACAATCTAAGGGCACTACCACCTCTAAAAACCTTCAGATCAATACCAGAACTAGGCCAGAAAAATCAAGTGTTGCCCTAAGGGACTGTACATGAAGCTATTGTGGGTTTGGGTTCCTTTCCCACTCCATAAAGGAAGTCTGAACGACACTAGCCCTAAACATGTAATAAAAGCTCTTTCACCCCTTCCAGTGTGACTGCCTTTCAATCAGGATAGCCCCATGAAAGGCATACTACTACAGGCTTAGGCAGATAAGGGTCACTCCATCTTTGTGATGATTTTGATATTTCCAAAGTTTCTACCAACTACCATTCAACATTTAATAATTCTGAGGGCTGGATTCCCACCTAATGAAAACTCTTGCAACCAGGGAGCCAGGAAAATTTAGGGACCCGACCAGTGCAGCCAGCCCCCAGGATGTTGAGGACCTGGGAAAAAAAATCAATCCCAGAAACCAGGAAGGTCTAAGCAGAATTTCCCAAATAATTGTTTCCTTCAATCTCCAGCAAAACCAATTGAAATACTCTCATTTTTCTACATGATTTTGGGCAGTACTTCAGCTGAATCTATCTAAACAGTTTTCACCTGTACCTTCTAAAATGATCCACAAAAATTGGTGTCAGTCCTGTCCCTCAATGTCTAGGCAACCTGAATCCATCTCTGAAGAAGTCAAAGAACCAAACTCAGAAGGGTAGTGAGTTTCATTAAAGCTGTATTTTCTAGTAAACAGATAAAAGATTTGCTTTTTATTGTTTCTAACAAGTGAAATAGGGAATAAATGTTCTCCCCCCGTAGCTACAGAAATTTGAAACAAGTCCAAACAGCTTCTCTATTGAATTTACACAAGCAGCAGCTCTAAGCTCATAAAAATATATCACTGTGAAGCCTACAAATATGGCTTCATTTTATTACTCTTACAACGATAATTTGGAGCAATAAATATTTTACTCTGAACTTGTATTCTGTCTGCAACATGGGTCATCTAATTTCCTCGGACTTCACTCTGTATTTGGAACTCAGGTTTCATAACCCAGTTGGTCTGTGCCTGGAAATTCTGATGGTGTTACTGGCAGTTACATGCAACAAAGGCAAACAAACACAGACCAGCCCACATTACACGAGTGGCATTTGATGAAAGCCTGGATCATGCTTTCTTTTTCTCTGTTAAATGTACTTTGCCCTGCAAGGTTAGTTGATTTCCACGGAATCACTTGCAAACTTAGGCAGCACTCTGAATCATAGTGCCACAGCTGAGCATTAAGGTTTAGAGGCCACCACAGAAAAAAGAAAAATCAACAAATTCTTTTAAAAGCAACAGTGGCCTTCAAGGAACACAGTCATGCTGGATATCGTCTGGTAGGTGAAAGCATTCAACCTTGAACTCTGTGTCTAATAAAGGCTACAAAGCATCTATGTGTCTGGGTATGTTCTTTTCATCTAAGGTAATCATACCCCTACTGGAACTATCACAAGCACCTTGAACATTTTTTTGGTGTTAAAAGCAATGGCAGCTTTTTTTAGCCTTCTAGTCTATTTACTGTTGTTACATTATATTTGAAATAAGAAAAGACCCTGCAGTCAAAAGACATTTTCCCTTTAGCTTAAACCAAGGGGACAGACAACACACAGTCGGTCCCAGTCTTGGCCCTGAGCAGGTAAACGCTTCACACTGTCTATGGGAAGGATGGCTCAAAAGTGTCCCATCACTTCCTACTGCTCCTGAAAACACATGGTATGATTCACCTCCTGCTGATTGTGTGAAAGAAAAGTGTGCCATGGCCTTACCTCTCTTTAATCCCTTTACAGGCAGCAGACATCCCAGACAGCTGCAGTGCTATCAGGCTCTGCCTAGGAGTGAGCTGTGTACAGCACACATTTTGATTCCTCATTCCCTGCCCATGTCACACACTAAAGGCTGAGTAAAGATTAGCCTTCAACAATATACTGCAGTACTGGAAGAAATATGTTTGCATTTATTACCTCATGCAAGTTTTCATTTGAGTTGCAGAGTATAAATTCAACAGAAAGTTGTTTCTTCACCTAAGCAAGAAAGCCAGTAGAGTACAGTTCAAACAGAGCATGCAGATTAGTTCTGGCCTATTACTAGGCCTATTACTAGTAAATTCTCACAGGCCACATAACTTTGGTATAACAGGGATTTGCTTCTAAAGAAAGCAATAGATCACACACACACACACAAATATCAAACCCAGTATGAACCAACCAACCAACCAAACAAACAAAACAAAACCAAAAAACCTCATCTGGTATAATATATTCCATCAGGTAGCAGGTACAGAAAAACAAAGGGGTAGAACAAATGCATAACAGTTCTTTCAATCACAGCAATGCCCTCTAAAATATGAGATGGAAACTGTCATTCTGAAGATCACAAATGTCTACCATGAATATCTTTCTCTTAAAATAACCTGAGGCCATTCATTCCTCATTTAGAGTAGCCTGAAGACTGAGCAATGGACTAACTTTTCTTATAGAGACCTTCTGGCTGTTTCTTTACATTTGTACAAGGTTGTGAGTAGAAAAACAAACCTTTCAGCTCTCAGGCTGAAGGTATAATAAACCCAAATAATACAAGAGGCTTTTTGACATTGAGAGATGTCTGAAATTGCAAGTCTGGAAGCATAATAATGCTTGAATGGGAAGGCAACCCGTTGTTTACTCTGCCTCCTTTCACCATCTTCGGCATTTTTTCTGGATTTGAAACTGCACAGCAGGGCCCAGATGCATGGATTGCTGTCACCTGCTCTGAGCAAAAGGGTCTGTGTGCTGCTAGAAATTTCCAATGGATATAACAGCATTTGACTTTCCCCCTCTGACTTCAAGTGGCTGGCTGAATACCACTGAAAATATGGATCCCAACCTTTTCTCACCAGCTCCCAGACACAAGGGAGTCTTCCCAGGGCAGCTTGCATGAAACCAACAGGAAAGGATTCTCTTTGCTGGTGGTTTCCTCCTGCTTTAGCAAACTCAGCTGCCTAACAAATGAGTCCAGCAGTAGTTAAGGTGAGGAGGAGGAAAGTCATGTACCTGCCTTTTCAGCACCTGCAAGCTCTGCTGCCTTTGCAAGGCTCTGCTAGACTTAGGATGTCACCCACAACAGAAAGGTGAAACAAAAATCCTGTGCAGCTGCAATGCTGCTGGACTCACACAGCTGTTTGGGAAGATGACACTGCTAAAATTATCATTTTGTACCTATCCCCTTCTCTTTACATAGCAATACCTTACTTGAAAGGGGTACCCTACATTCTCAAAGAAAGAGTCTTAATTTCTTGCAAAGCTATGACAAGTCTGACACAGAACTGGAACTTAGATCTCATTTATTGTCAACTTACTACTAATCTTTTTCTTCCTTTACTTTGTTAAAACCAGCATTTTTCAGATCATGTAAAAGCCATCATTCAGAGTCTTGAATCACTAAGTGATAATCTTTTTTCTTATTCCAAACAACACTATAGTTAGGGAAAGGAGAAACCTTAAAAGTTTATGCTGAACTACAGATTTTTGACAGGCCTCTTTCCTACAGCAGTATAAACCTCCAAGCTCAGTATTCAACTCCTGGAGCTTAAAGTACCAACCTGAGAATGTTTGACTAAAGAAAATGAATTAGAAGGCCATAGCATCACTGCATGCTTCACAGAGATCATTTTAAATAAAAGTCTAAACTGAGCTATGAGGCAAGGCTGTGATGATTCTTCAGATTAATCCTTTATTTATTTCTCTGGAAAAGTTCAATATTATCACTTAATTATCATTTATCCTCTCTTTTCACTGTAAGGTTCCTCTCTGCATGCTTCACTTCCACCTCACTTTCATAATCTCATCTATACTGCAAGCTCTCACTCATTCTCTGTAGTTAAATCATCCCTGAAAATATTTTTAGGAGATTAGGCTTTTTAGATTTTCCTTGCACCTCCTTCAGTATTGTACCTAGACTAGTCTGGTCCTTCTCACACAGTTCCTCTCCATCTGCTACATTTTAGGGTTTTTTCCTGCATTTTATTGCTTAATCTAAGGTGTGAACTCAGTTTCAAAATATACTGGACCATAGACAGGATATATGGTAGTGGTGGCTCACAGCCTGGACCACAAGATTGCATCTCCTCAGTATCTTTACTAAATGCACCATCACTGCTTCTGAGAAGTAAAGCTGGTTGTCAACAGCACTGAACCCCTGACAAGTAAACTCAGCTGTCAAAAAGTTTACAGATTAGCCTTTTGTATTTTTGTTCAAATCTGCTACCCATTTGGAATTAGCCTCATTCTCAGAGTTTGTTTCCCTATTTCAGCTGTGCTTTCTACTGCCAGCAACTAACCTGCTTTTTCCACCTCATGGACAGCTCTTCTCTTCAGATGTACTTCGCCTGTGCAAAGGCTGGGTTATAACCTCACACTCCCAACCACAAACCTCCTCCCATACTTCCCTACCCTTTTCACTTCCTTTGCTTTTCTAGTCAAAATGGTGCCTTACTCACATCTTTACACTCTTGCCCTAAGTTAGACACATATTCTGTAAATTTTAGATCTGGAGTAACACACCTTTTATTTCCTGAATTTAAAATTACATTACAATATATACCTATTTAATTGTATTTTTAAATTCTACACTTGAATTCCTTTAGATGACTGGAAACGACCAATTCCTCCCTGATTTCCCTAGAGTGTTTCCTGGTGACAAAATAGAAATCTCTGAGTCTGACTTCTTAAGTCATATCTATATTAGTTCAACCTGACAAATGTAAATTTTGTCATGTAACAGGCAGCTCCAACATAGACCATACACAGAAAGCTCTATTTCTTCAATTAAGAAATGTTCATGTCTTTGCTCTTTCAGCTACTTTCAACCTCTACATCTCCAAAACACCTATTATGAGAAGCACAGTGTTTGAAAGAAAGTTTTCAAATCCCTCTTGATACTTATGACAGCATGACCCCAATGTTCCCCAGGCTGTACTGGGAGCTGCTTCAACCAGCTCCAGAGCTGAGCCAGCAGCAAAGCCACCTCCAGTGCTGGGTGAGAGGCACTGGGGCCTGTCCTGAGAGCCACACTGCTTCCAGTGAGTCACCACCTTCTCCTTCCCTGCTGTGCAGGCAGCCCACCTCTGCTGTCCTCCTGTCTCCAACACAGCCCAGCCCCCAGCTCAACCCCCAAATTATCCGATCTTGGCTCTGAATCATTTGCCATTTCCTCCAGCAGTTTTTCCTCTAAGCAGGCTCCTATTTAATTTACTCTTTGGGCAGAACACCCTTCCTTTTGCCTACATGGCACATGTCAGTCATTCAGGATATGCTGGAACTTTGGTAGCCCCAGTTTTCACATCTTCATTTTTGGACTAATGAGGGAAGCACAAATGAGTATTGGCAATGTTGCACTGATAATTTTAGTTTCCTTTCTCATTCTTTTGGCTGTAAGAAGTCCCACTTCCTTTTTCTAAATTAGTCATTACTTAATTAGCAAAATTAAAAAATGGCACTGTTGACTCAGTGTCACTCTCTCTTACCACTTTACCCACAGTTGAAGAGACACTACCACCATTATGTCAAATAAATCTGCTTTGAGGAAATTACAAATTCGCTCAATAAAGAGAAATATGAAGGCAGAATACTCTCATAAGATATCAGATTTAGTAGCTTGGAACATTTGAATTTAAAAAGTAAGGATTACATGACAATGAAAGGTACTTGAAATAGCTTAAGAACTGCAAACCAGTAGATGTTGAAACCTTATTGACAATTGGGATTCATTATCAAAGCATTGTGAAAATGCTTCCATTGTCAATATTAAGCATCAGAATTGTACTCAGTGATGAGAACTTGTGAAAAGTGAAGGAAAGTAATTAAATCTAAACTTTCTTAAGCCTTTTTGTGAGACACTTTGTTTAGCTTATTAAAGAGAGAAAAAGAATACTGAGAAATGACCTAATTAGAATAAGAAAGTATGTTTTGGGCAAAACATATCTTTAATCTACCTAGGAAGGTGATAATATAAAGCAGTGGCTTGAAGTTACACTTATACCTTCAGATAAAAAGGTACACAGATGCTTTCTGTTATTATTTTGACACCAAAAGTTCATGATTAGAACAATAGAGAAATTATGAATTTTTCATCTTTTGATTCTTTTATATCAAGACTGGGTATTAAAGATGAAATGAGTAATATGATATCTGATCTATAGATCACATGGAAGAAACAGTGATCCCTCATGACTGAACTATGTGGGTCTATAGCAGCTGAACAACACTTAAGCTTTTTGGTTTTAACCTGTTTCCAAGACAATCAAAACCCACATGTCATAAATATCAGGGTTAAACAGCAAGGCTAATCACAAATGAATGTATTTCTCTACTAGACTCCCAGATTTATAATAAAACATACAGAAAAGTAAAAAATACAATGTAAAAAGACAGTATTATTGCTTTGGGTTTTTTTAGTAAACATTCTTGTGAAATGTTCTATTTCTACTTTAAATAATTAAAATTAAAGCATTTGTACATACCTATTGGTGCTAAAGCAATTACACTACAATTATACAGTACACTTAAATACAAAAAAAAATCTTAAATGTTAAATATGTAAAACCATAAAATAAAGTATATTTATAATTATACTGTCCTACTTTTCCTTAAGTACTTACATTTGTTTCTTGAAAACCTTTGACAAGATTCTACCTGGAGATACTCCTTTTAAAACATAATTGAGTACTCTTCATTCCTCAGATGTTCTACTACATATTTATTTTACTAATTAATTTAGCCATACAAAAGTATGCTTATTCAAGGCTGGAGGTAAATAGTTGTACACAAAATAACTCCACAAATACAGCTACTTCCTCTAATCCATTTGAAATTGCTGGTGATACTTTAATAAACACATCATCTTTTTTCTGCTTCCCTCAACAAGTCATGGTTCCATAGAGTTCCATAATTGGTAGCTTTGCCTCCTGGTATATTATCAGTGCAGGCCAAGGCTGAAGGTAAAGGATATAAGAAAATATACAACATGAATATTTGTGCATAACAGTAGTGCACTAAGTTGGTTTTTGGTGCAGTGAGTGTGACCCAACACTCCCACAGCCTGGCACTCAAGGAGTAAATGAGGTGTGAGCAGGTCAAGCCCAGGGTTAAAGCAGACAAACCCCTGCTGAGAGGATCGAGGAGGGTGAAACTACCTGGTAAACAACACTGGTCAATAGATGAGGAGATTGAGGCACCAAACCACTTTCTTCCCTCAGTCTTCAATGGCAACCACTCCTACCACACTTCCATCATTGACAGACAGCAGGAGGGGGACTGGGGGAAAAAAGTACGTACAGATTGCACTGTAAGTACAGAGCACATTTGTGACCACTTGAAGAACCTGAGCATACACAACTTTGTGGAACCTGATGAGATACATCCCAGAGGCCAGACAGAATTGTCTGAACTACATCATTTTAAGCAAAAAAAAACCTAATAGACTTTATTTGGGAACACTCTACCTCTCTCAGATCTGGTTAAAGTACAAGGAGCTGATCAAAATCAACTGAGATTTTTAAAAAAAAATATTATTTGGGCCTGCATTTTGCTCACAGTAAATTTCAAGACTTTGGCTGTTCAAATAATGCATGCAGTATGTTAATGCCAGTTTTAATTCATTTTGTCTTAAAAAAAACCCCACAGTTCAGTTCATGGTAAATAAAGATCTATTTCAATAAATTAACCCTAGGACTTAAATCCCCAGGAGGTCCTTTCTCCACTGCTCTTTAGGAGCAGTATTTCAGTCATTCTAGACATCCATCCTGCTTCAAATTCATCTGGCTGAACAGAAAGCGTTTCAGCAGGGGCAGGAAAAAAAAATTTAAAAAAAAAAAAAAATCAGAGCCACCTTGTAAATTCCCAGGAAAGTAAACAAGAAATAGAAGAAGTAAATACAAGTACTATAAGACTGTTATTCATGCAGCCTCGCATGGGTGGTATTTTTATAAGTACAGGAAGGAGGCAATCGAAGGACTTGCACTCCTTGATCCTTGTGCGGTCCCTTCTGGACTCCTCGGTGCTTGTACGTCCCTTCCAACTCAAGATAGTCTACGATCAGGAAGCGGAGGAAAGTGCGCTTGCTGCGGACAGCCATTCGTCTCCCCAGACGCGCAGCATTACCTGGGCGAAGTCCGATGTTTGCGCACCCGCCCGTGGCGGCCGGCACACACCGGGCAGGGGCACACACACACCGGGCGGGGGGGCACACACCGGGCGGGAGCACACATCGACGGGGACACACAGCGGGCAGGGGGGCACACACACAACGGGTGGGGGGGCATACACCGGCCGGGGGCACACACACACCGGCCGGGGGCACACACACACCGGGCGGAGGTGCACCCGCGCTGCGCGCACCGGCGCTGCCGCCCGCAGCCCGGGGCCGGGCGGGGCCTGTCCGTGACGCCGGGCGGGCGGGGCGCTACAAACCAGCCGGCGCCAGGCTGGGGCTGCGGCGCTGCCGGCCGGGTGAGGCGGGCGACAGCGGGCGCTCGCTCGCAGCCGCCGCACGCCGCTGCCGGGCGCGCTGCCCCGGACGCCGCCGCCACCCGCGGGCGCCCATGGAAGAGCGGGGCCGGCGCTGCCCCCCGGCTCCGCGCCCCGGCGGTGAGTGACGCGGGTGCTCGGAGGGGAGCGGCGCGCCGGGCGCAGCCCTCGGCAGCCTGGGAAGTTGGGGGTGGACGAGGGTGCCGGTGATCGCGGATGGGCTCTGCCGCTCCCGGGGTGCGCTGGCGCTGCCGCCCGGCGCCGCCGCCCGCCCGGCACCTGCTGTCGGCAGGTGGGAGCCCCGCGGCCGCGGCAGGCGAGCGCCGCTGCGGGGCTGGGCAGCGCCTGCCCGGCCGGGCGGTACCTAAGAGCTGTCCCCAGCCTCGGCGGGGACGCGCGGCGCTGCCTCAGCCCTCCGGACTCACCGAGTCGGGCTCTGGGAGGCAGCGCTGTCCGGGGGAAATAGGAGAGAAACGGGATGAGGGAAGCGAAGTGTTCGGCAGCACCTGGCCAGGTGCGGCTTCTGGGCACTTTCTTAATCTTCTTTCTCTTGTGGCAAGATGACAAGCACAAGGGCAGGGTGGTAGGGCTCTGGAAGCGGGGCGCTTACCTGACGGGAGAACACTTGTAAAAGCTCTGCTGAGCATCTTCGATCCGCTCCTTCACGTAATGCTGGAGCCGGCGGGATGCAGCATGCTGAACTGGAACCTGGCGAGCTGCACCGGGGGCACAGTGGTCTTTGGGGTTGGCAGGAGGGCACAACGCCTTAATTCGAGCTCGTTTCTCTTTTGAAGGACTAGCATCCTAGAGTAGTACAGCAAAGGGTTGGTTACTGCAGTTCTCGGTGTGCTTTCCAAGGATAAAGGTGTGTGCAGTTAAAATCTTTTGGGGGTAAAAGGATGCCGAGAGGGAGGGATGGTAGCCTTCAGATGGAAGAGTTTGGGTTTGGCTTCATCTTTCGTCCAGACATTCAAAAGATCAGGAGGGGGCATGCAGCTGAGTTCAGGCAGTTCAATCACCTCGGCTGACTGGGAATTAAAGTATATTATTCTTCTTCCTTTCTCTGTTAGTGCAGTGGGTTAAGGGCTTTCCCAGTTTCAAGACTGTTCCTCTTTGGATTGTGGTGTGGAAAAAAAAATATCTGTGAAGTTCTGGGAATATCATGCTTGAATGGCATGGGGATAGAATGTCTGCAGGGAGCATCTTTCTGGTATGAGAGATCCATGCAGTGCCCACTCCCACTGAGAGAGAGCCTCTGCAGTATGTATGGCAAATAGAACACAGTAGAACAGGGTCAGTTTGGTGAATGCCTATGTATTTTCTGGCTATCAAACTTAATTTGTAAGTACAAATATAATAGCTGTTGCAACTTACATCTGCCAGCATTTCTTACTCTATAATAAGTGCATTTCACATTGCTCAGAAACGAGCACCTCTCAGTAAGTGCACAGTCACTGACATCAACTTTAGTTATCTCTTGCACATCCACCCTTTCAGTACCCACACTGGTTTTTTTTCTCCTTTTTCAAAAATGCAGAGGGTTTTGATACTACATAGCCAAAAAATACCTCTGATAGGTCAGCAGGAGGGTTATGCATCTAAAGCAAGGCCAGATATTGCAGTGGAGAGACCCTAATTTGACAGAGCAAATTCCAGCCTCAGGATTGCCAGATTCCTGTCTGTGTCCCTCCCCTTGTCAGGATACTACCTTGGTTATTCTGAACTAGCCATATGCTTACACAGGCATTACAGAAAAATAGAACGGGTGGAAAAAACTTTCCAATACACACATATATGTATAGATACATACTACTCTTCTGGTTTTCATTAAAGGAAATAAAAAATGTTTTTATTGGTCTCACTAACCTGGGATCTCTCCCTTCCCTCATCTAGAAATGCTGCTCATAACTCATAAGATATCAGAGCCAAAAAATATGTCAAAGCTGATGGATTTCCATGAAAACTTTTGATAATGAGGGAAAAAAACCTTGTAATATGCTAAGGCAGACCAAGATGGGAGATCCTGCTGGTCATCTCATTTGTCACTCCACAACATGAGGGTTCCCTCCAGGTCACTGTGTAGTGCTTTGCTTAGTAAATTGATTGGTTTAGCTAAGTCTAATACAGTGATGACCTCACCAGTATTCACCCTGCTCCAGTGTTATTCTGAAGGCAGAGTGTAAGACACAGAAGTCTACTTGGAATATGAAGTAAATGACTATTTTGAGGTGTAGAGGGGTTTCTTTGTTTATTTTTTTTTTAATATTGTCGTTTGAAACAGAGCCCCTAGCCCTGTTTAAGTGGTAAGAAATCACTTGGCAGAGGAAATGAGAATGGGATTGTTTAGTCTCCTGTTTTCCCTATTTTAATACATGCAGCTAAGGTGAAGGGGGGCAAGACAGGACAGAGCCATCTTTTCACACACACTGTTTTCTTGGGGACAGCTTTGATGAATTAGGAAACAACTCTATTAACTCTGCAATAGATTTCTGCTTCCTCATTAGAATGTGACCCATTTTGCTTGGAAAGTGGGGTGGAAAGTAATTTCTGGATTTTGAATTGAGCATTTGGGTTTATGGGGGGATAGAGAAGGCAGTGGTACAGTGTACCCTCTTTAGGAAAAAAACTTAATCCTGACAGGTATTTAAAAAAATTGCTAGAAGGTGTTAAGGGGATTCCATATGACTATTCAGTACAAAAAATTTTGTGCATCCTGAGCTTTTCAAGTTATTTTTATTCTAGCGTAATGTCCCATTTTATTTTTACCTGCATGAGGTTCTCTGAAATCTAGGGTATTTTCTCTTCTAACAGTTTTTATGATCTCTTGGCATGAAAGACTGGAATGGTTCCTTCTGACCTTAAGAAAGAGTGCATGTTATATATAACCACAGTCTATTGTAAATTTGCTACCTTACTGTTCACACTCAAGCTGAAATCCTTTAGAAGTCATGAACTGGTGGCCTATCTAATTTGCATAAACTGTATTTATCACAGCAGGTGCAGAAATACGGCAGATTTCAGCCAAAAATACTTCCTACTGAGTCAACATTTCTCAGCTCATGAAGTTCCCCTTCCCAAAATTTAAAGACCTTTTAAAGTGTATTTCTGAAGTCTTAGTGCTGATAGACAGTATCTCAACAGCACTGAAATTATGATTAGATTTCTTAACATCTGACTATAAAAGTTAAAGCCGTGGTTTAATCTCTGCTGGTTTGCAGCAGTTTTAGTATGATTTGGGAAAGGAACTTATCATCTAGGCACTGTAAGACAGGTTCATACAGTTACATACAGTTTCACATCCCTTCTTAATGTGCAAGTGACATTTTTGATCATGAGGTGATCAATGGTTTATGGTTCTAGAGACCTTCAGTAGTATGTAGTTCTGTTTTATTACACATCTCTGTAGCACTCACTAATGTAGGAAAGTATTTGTAGTTAATTCCTTGAAACTAGAACTCAAGCATTTCATTGGAAAGTGTTTTTTAAAACTTTTATTAAAATCAGATTAAAAAACACAAGTGGATACAGTGGGAAGTATGGGAAGAATTTATTCATGGAGAGGGAATGGAATTCAGTTTAATAGATTAAAAAATAACAATTCAGAATATATTTTCAAGAAAAAACATGTTTCATAAATTGAATTAATTTTTTTTAAAAAATTGCTCTTTCCTTTCCTGCTCTTGGCTGAGCCTTAAGTGATAGCTGTACTGGGAAGTTTTATGTTATCAGGATACAAAGTGGCACTTGAGCTAATATAAACAACTAAGGAATATATCTTATGGTGGACAGAGTCTACCCTTAGAGGATAGGAATATACTGTTCATATCAATGAGTTCTTGAAGGATTTCAAGTACACTGTAATTGTTCTAGTTCAATTTTTTTAATGCACATCACTGAATACAAATGTTCAGAACACTGAGTCTTTATCAGTTTAGGAAGTTGGTTATCTCAGGGGAATTTTTTTTACCAAGAGAAGAAGCCAGCATAGCACATGTGTGGGTTGTACTGCACAGCTAGGTTTAACCAGCAATGTTAGTCTTATATTTTGCAGTACTGTGTGCCCAAATATGTGCAAGGGAAAATACAGTCCAAAAACTGTTCTGTCACATCAGCAAAACTCAGTATTCTTTATAAGAACAGAATGTCTCACTCAGATTTTCAGCTCTAATCTCCCTCTACAGACAAACTTCAGCAAGTGAAGTATAGGTCTCATTCAGTCCAGACTCTGTTTTTTTAGATGGCTGGGCAGAGATCTCTCCAGTGAAGAGATTCAATTCTGCAAGGAAATCAAGTGAGGCCATCTGAAACTTAACCTCTTTGTCCCCAGCCCCTAAAGAACCAGGAAAACACAACTTCTCTTTAATGAAGGTGAATTCACTTGCATGCTTATGGAAAGGATGTAGTGTTACCTCTCCTAGTTACTGTCCTGGTAGTAACTGGGTCCCATTAGCTCTGCTAAACCTCTCAGTATGTCCCTGTCAAATCTGCCAGCAGACTCTGCCTGATGCTTACTGACTGCCCTATAGACACTCCTTAGGTTTCTTCCTACCTACTTGGGCAGCTAACTCAGAGGTTCTTTTGAAATTTCAGAGCTAAATCTAACCCCGTCCAATTCCCAGCAAAAATGAAGTTATCAGTCCAGGAAGAAACTACCTTATTTTGTTAATGCATATTAAACTAAGAAGTGGACATAATCCAGATAGGCAGTGTCAGTGCCAACACACGTACAGAAGCGTTAAAATGCTAAGAAATAGTCAGAAATTACAAAATTGTGACACATGTTCAGTACAAGAGTACTGAAACATGCTTGAAAGTCAATGATGTATGACAGCCTCTAGCCCTCATTCTGCATTTACTGATTAAATTTTCTATATATTTCCAAGTTACTATTACTATTGAAGAGGTTTTAATCATAAAGTCCACATTGAATCTGGTAAAATAAACAGGATGGCACATTTCACTAATTAAGTGGAGAAAGCTGAAGAAAAGATTAAGCAAAAGCAATCAGACTTTTCAAAAAGTCTTGGTATAATCTTCAAAGCACCATTTAACATAAACTGTATTTCTTTTACAACTTGCTCATTTACTTGTAGCAAATACAATCGTAATGACTTTCAGTTAAATTTTTTGAACCAATCTAGAATACAAAGTCATCAAGTGAAGTCATGTATGCTCTGCATGACTTGTGGATGCAGTGAAGGGAGTTCTTAAAGCAGAAAAGTAACTTGGCAAAATGGCTGCTTTAAATTCCTTAGTGCATGCTTATTATTGTTGAAAGAGATTTTCAGACCCACAAATCATAAAGCTATGGAATACATGCTTGCATCATTTTATATAAACCATTGTAATTCTAGATACTAAACTACAGATTGACCTAAAGCATTAAAGAGGATGTAAGAGATGAGAGCTGAATGAAAACCAATTTATATGCTGCTTTATTCCTGAAAACCACTCTTCTCACACTTCATTTATTTTATGCTGAATTTAGAGGTAGTCATGTCCATTGTGTTACATTAATCTAACAAAACAAAATAATTGATCCAGATATCAGACCTGTACAGTTTGGGAGAAACAAAATAGAATGGAAAGAAAGGGCAGACAAAGCTTTATTGCTTGCAAACAGAACAACAATAGCATATAGGTACTCTGAATGACATAATTACTGATATGGTTCTGTGGAAGTCCATAAAATAAATGCTACCAATACAGTAGCAGGTGTTCTGCAGTGGAAGATATGCACCTGAACAAATAGCTGGGGAGGAGCAATGAAATTCTGTATATCTGAAACAGAAGATACTCCTACGTTATTATGAGATTTCATGTTGAGACAGGAAATAGTTGCTTTTTTGGATTTAGAAAAAGCTGTGCTCCACAAAAGTCTTTAAGAATGGGAAGACATTGAGGCAGAGCTCCACTGAGGCTCAAAAACCTGCCTGAGGCCCCTGGAACCACACATGTAATATCCCACAGGTCTGATTTCAAGGATGCTGGCTAAAACAAGAGTACAGCTAGAGTGAAGAGACACCTTGCTATGTCTTTTTCTCAAAAGTTCTTATGCTATATTCAGCCACAGGAAGGCTTGAATAAAAAAAGTTGGCAACTGACTAGTATGCAAACTATAAGCTACAAATTAAAAATCCCAATCAATTAATAAATACCATTAATTTTCTTTTAAAGAAAATTTTTTTTAAAGAAAAAAACCCGCAACAACAGCAGAAAAAAGAAAATCAACACCCTTTCCCCCCACTCCCCAATCCAGCAGTGTGTTGTCACTATGAGACCAGCAGCCAAAATTTAATCTTTCTAGAGACAGTCTGTTACAGAACTTGGCTGTTAGCATAGCGTATTTCAATCTGACTATTAAGAAGTAAGTGTTCCTACCAGTAGGCTTTAAATTCACTTCTTTCCACACAGTTCAACCTGTTCCTTGCTGGAATCCTATTATGCTTTTCCAATAAGGTGTTAAGACAACAACTCCAGCTTACTATTTATGGAGCCAGTGACTTAAAATATACTGTGAAGTAAGTGGCTATTCCTTTAATCTGTGACCTTAAAATTCAACAGAGTTGATGTTTTGTTGTTCTTATGTACTGAGCTGCCCATCAGTCACTGATCCAATCTGGCTGGTGCTGTATCCTGTGCTCCCATTGCTGCTGAATATTGCGGCAGCATAGCTCAGTGAATTTACCTATATCGAATTTGCTGTCACCCAGTGTCTTCCTTCCCCCATCAACATCCACAGCGTGGGGCTATTAAGACTATTTCTTGTTAGAAGTGATATAGTTTAAGCTGAGAATGATTGCCAGGAATGGTGGGGACAGGGGAAGAGAGCAGAAGACTAATGACGACAGACGAAATGGAACTCTTTCAGACAGAGAAAACGGAGGCCAAAAATGGAAAAAACCAAATTCCTTAGCAAACTTGCCTCAGATCAGACATCACAGAATAGCCTGAGACAAGATATGCCCACAAGCTCAAAGCCTGTGGGCATACAGGGAGGCACTTTCTTAACTTTACATCTACCATGACACTTTGCTTCTCTTTCTTCCCAGTGTCGATTTCTGCTTCCTAACAATATTGCTGCCTTGTAGCCCGTTGAAAATGGAGAAAGGGAAAGCACTGATGTGATAATCAGTAGAAAACATCAGGAAGCAGACCTGTTCCATTCAGGATGGAGTCACGACCTCTGTAAATGCAAAGCTATCAAACAGAACTTTAGATTACTTAGAAACACATCATTAGTCCTTGTTGCACTGGGACTTAGGTTATTGTGGAAAAGTCATTAGTTTCTTTTCAAATTCTCTGGAGAGTTTCCAAAACCTAGCCCTTGCATTTCCTCAGGTTGTTCGTATGTAATTTCATATTTCAGCCCTTGTTAGCTGGCACAGTATGTTCTGTTCCAGGCTTAAGTTCATAATTACAGTAGCCTACTAAGGCAAAGCAGTCAGGTACTCAGCTGTCATGGCTTCTACTTCTAAGTGGAGTTAGACAATACTAAAATCCACACCAGCCCTTCACTGAAGGGTATAAAGTATTTGGAAGACATTGCAATTCAAGAAGCTTGTGTACAGAGCCTGCTCATACTGCAACAATCTAGGAGCTCTACTATGTGTGAAACCATTACAATTTCACTTCAAACATTGCATTAAAAATACCCTGACCTTTAAAGGGTGTTCAGTGGTGGTATTTAGTAGTCTTTTGATAAAGCCTAAAGTTAGTTCTTTACATCACTGCAGCTTGCTGGCTAACTCTTGAAATGACCTTCAGAAGTATCCATTGTGTATTTTCTTTCCTGAGTATGGAGCTGGGAACCACAGGTCTTTTAGTGTTTTGTTGATTCAGTTGTATTATAGTCTATGGTTTCATTATCTTACCTCTTTTCAGGGCCAGTGTGCAAGCGACCTATTTTATCCTTAGAAACAGAGAGCACAAAGCAAAAGTTAAAAATGACACAAAATTCAACTTTGGTGTGCTATTTACCTAGAATTCTTCCTAATTCCTTCCTAGGAGAGTGTTGCCTTCTCATGTTGGACAGCTCTATTTATATTGCATGAGACTTTTTCCCAGGAGGCTTGACTTCTAAGGTTGCTGTTACATGGTTCTTTGGGCGGCTATAATTCCCAGACATCCTACAACACCCTCAGCTTTTAGGCATGCTCTTTTGGTCCCCTCCACACCTTTTCCTTTTTATGCTTTGTTTCTAAGGCAAACATATTCTTGTAGACTAAAAAAATAATTCTCTTGTGATTGTGGTTCAACTCCAAGGAAATCAGATTTTTTTAAAAACAATAACTAATAATACTCTGCGTGCAAATGAAAGATTAATAATATTCATGTCTCCTGATGACTGGAAATAATTTTCTTATGGCATTGTTGCATATACCTGTCTTTTAAAACATTTAATTACACTAAATTATCTGTGAGCCTGGAGTTGGGAAAGCTAAAGTTTGTTCAGTTTTGAAAAGAAAAAGATATTTGCAGTGTGGCTGAATAGAAGATAATGTGCTTTTTCTTTTCCCTCTTTCAGCAAAGTTTTTGCTTGAGAAATACACGTTCGCTCAGCAAAACAAAAACCACTTTTAAGGTTTGTTCTTGGTGGAAATCGCTGTATGCCCTATTACCTGCTTGAGTGAAACCAGACTAAAAACTTCTGTCATGGCAGCTTTTCTGCTGGGAGCTGTGTTGCTTATTGTTCAACCTCAGATAGTGCCTTCCAGACCAGCTATAAATTCAAATGCTGAGACTTCTTCTCAGTCTGTTCAGAGAGAGCTTTTAAAGAAAACATCTCAGAAAAATGACTTCAAGGAAAACATTCATTCTAATGGATCATGTCAGCAGCTGCCACAGACTATTATTATTGGAGTGAGAAAAGGTGGAACAAGAGCTTTGTTAGAGATGTTGAGTCTCCATCCAGATATTGCAGCAGCAGAAAGTGAAGTTCACTTCTTTGACTGGGAAGATCATTACAGGAATGGGTTGCAGTGGTATATTAATCAAATGCCATTCTCGTATCCCCATCAGATCACCGTGGAAAAAACTCCAGCATATTTCACATCACCTAAAGTGCCTGAAAGAGTTTATAACATGAACCAATCAATGAGACTACTCCTTATTTTAAGGGACCCAAGCGAGAGAGTACTATCAGATTACACCCAAGTGTTCTACAACCACATGCAGAAGCACAAGCCGTACCCATCCATTGAACAATTCCTGATTAAAAATGGTGAACTCAATGTGGACTACAAGGCAATAAACAGAAGCCTATACTACATTCACATGCAGAACTGGCTGAAGTATTTTCCTCTTGATCATATCCATATTGTAGATGGGGATAAACTGATCAAAGATCCCTTTCCAGAAATAGAAAAGGTAGAGAGATTTCTGAAGTTATCACCACAGATAAATGCTTCAAACTTTTATTTCAATAAAACTAAGGGATTCTACTGCCTGAGGGACAGTGGTAGAGAGCGCTGTTTACATGAGTCCAAAGGACGAGCGCACCCACAAGTAGACACCCGGTTACTCGAGAAACTGCAGGAATATTTCCATGAACCCAACAAGAAGTTTTTTGAGCTTGTGGGCAGAACATTTGACTGGCACACATTTGTGGCAAGTTAGTGGTAAGCTTCAGAACCAATGTTCCAGTGTACAGTTAGAAGATTTTAAAAGGGCATTTAAGCTATTATTTATTTGTAAAATCCATAGATACTTCTGTACAGTATTAGATTCACAATTGCCATATATACTAGTTATATTTTTCTACTTGTTAAATTTGAAAGCATTTTGTATTGTTTTTCATGGTTGTTAACATTGTGTATGATGTGTCTATATGAAGAAACTAAATTATTTCACTGAAGAAGGTGCTCTCTTGAGAATGTCTTGTCTTTTTAATAAATAAGAAATTCATTTCAGCAGAACATTTCTGAATTGTTTGAATACTTCGGCCTTCCTGGACTATTTTCTCTAATTGCTAATGAATATGCTAAACTTTACCTTTCCATTTTTCTTAGTTTAAAGCGTGGATTAATCATTTCCATTTGAAAATATTATTGTAGTTAACAAATTGTTCAATCCTGCTTTATGAAGTTATTTCCTGTCAAGGTGTTGGTACTTACACATGTTGGGAAATGCACACCCAAAGGACAATGGAAGTCTCTGTGTGATTTGATATATTACTGCTATACTTAACCTTCATATTCACTGTTATAACAAGTGCTCCTCAATTCTTTGGCAGTACAGTGCAGGTTTCATGGCAGATTTTTAAAGATTCTGCGGGGAGCAGCTCATAAAATACAGTTAGCTGTAGAAATATGGTCAACCTGAAAACTTCTTACAGTCTGTGAATGTATGCATACTTCATAAAGAGGTATGGTTGAGAGAATTTAAGCAATATAGAGACTTTTTCAAGGCTGCTTTTGACTGTTTCTACATTTCATATCACATTTATGCTTAACCATCACTGAAAATAAAAGTTACAGCCGAAAAGTTAGTTGGTCTACATTCCAGTAAGCAGCAACTTCATTCATATAAATATTACCACATTTATCCCCTACTTACAACTGTTTTGTATGAGTTTTCAGTTGCTTCATGCAAGTGAAAATTGCCTGTGGACTACCATTTGGTTAATCTTCCAAGAACCCTGATGCCAGATCTTTAATAGATGTGTGTTGTGGGATTAACCCAAATTCCAGGAACTTTCCTTGTTTTCCATCCTACAAATGGAAGTTAGATGTTAGTACATTGGTAAAAACTGCAGTTGTCCTTATCTACAGTGGTAATGATGTCTTGTTAACCATTGGTTTCTGGAGTTAGAGTTAATCCAATTTCCAAACAAGGCTTCTTACAGTACTTTAAATCCAAGCTCTACTGATTTTTATTTCGTGATCTTGAGTTTAGTTGTTGAATGTACAATGGCAACACCCAGTAAATTTGAACTTGTAGCTGATTGTTACAATCCTTTATAAAATTTAAATGTAGATTCATTCATTTTTTTCTGGTGAGCTAGTGCAAACTTGGGCACTATGACAAGGTATCATCTGGATGCAAATATCCCATATTATGCCTCTTGCATGAAAATTTGCAGATGCTCTCCCTCTCTCTCCCACTCCTTGTGCACCTGCCCAAGCTGTATTCAACCTCAGAGAGGTTGGTGGTGTTTTATAAAGCCTACAATGAAATGGTATTGTATTCAATAAAATATTTTCTGAATTGCATTTTTCCTTTTCCGTTTTTTTTCTTCAATTTCTAGTTTAGAAGACCAGAATTTAGGATTCAACTCCAGTTTAGATTTCGGCTAAATGTTACTTAAGTAAGTTAGCTGCAGCCTGTTGCTACTGATATAAAAGCAGTTGTTTGCTGTTGGGTCATGCCTGAATGTCCACTGCTGCCCCAGAATATACAAGGAGGGAAAGTTTCTGGTGGCAATAATGTCAAATCTTACATGAGGCAGACGCTGAAAATAACAGAATCATAGTGCCATCATGTTTCTATTAAAGTTTTAGAAAAGAGAAATTATGGGGATTTTGTGTAAGGTGGGGGAAAGTATTTTTTCCTACACTTATCCCATTTCCTTGGTAATGTTATCTCTGAAAGAGCCTGCTGGACCAAAGTGATTTTGGCCCAGATAAAAGGCTTCCATTAGTGCCTTCCTGCAGTCGCAGATTAAACTCAGCAAATTCACCAATGTTTTGCTGAGAAAGGAAAAATACTAGCAGGAGTTTGACTGGGAATTGGAGGAGTACATGAAGGCAGGATTGCAACAAGTTCACCTGCAGCAGGTTGAACAGGGCAGTGTAGGGGCATCAGTGTTGAATTGGAAATGTCTGTGCAATAATGACAGCTGATGTTGCTACTGAGGTTCCTTTTAGTGTCTAGTGCTACTTGATACCAGTATTTTTCCTGTCTCTAAGCAGGACACATGCACACATTTTTCCACACACAATATGGCTTGTCTCTATAGAGAGAGAAGTGTAGCATGAACCATTAGGTCACTTTTACTGTTATAGTGCTAGGACCTCCTCATAGGGTGTTGTCTGCAGGATCCAGGGGTGAGCTGACCACTCCAGGGGACTTTTGAGGCAGACTATCACATGACTCAGGTCCTAGACACCAAGTTCAGAGGGTCCCACAAAAAGTATATCACACCCAATGCTTACACCTTGTGCAGGGATGGCATGATTGTACAATGCCTTATACTGGAGGTTGCATGGCTAGCTCTGTTAGCTGTGATGGTGATGAACAATAAATCACACCCACACTAATAATATCAGTAATGTTTACCTGCCATAAGTTCAAGAGTTCGAAGTCTCAAAACTATTCCTGGTGTGAATGTTCTGTTTAACCAGAGCAACATTCATTTTCCACACTAGTTACTCAAATATATTTTCTAGGCTGCTTCGAAAGAAGTGTTAGACAATATCAAAAGCCATTAGAAAGTGAAGAGAGAATGAAAGAAGGCTGAAGCACATTCCACTTGGGACTCTAGAAAAATTAATAATGACCTTTGAAGGCATGTCATATCTGTTCATAAAAGAAAAAAATCCCTGAAATACATTTCCAGTGTTGTGCAACACAGGTATTTATTTCTGTAAAGCTCTATGAGCTCAGGTTTAAAGTACAACCACTTGGGTGTTGCTCCAGAGGCCTGTTTTCTCAGGGCACCTTGCCAAGCCTGTGATCACTCTTGCAAACATAAAATAAATACAAATCTTTATGAGAATTCAAAGCCTGGCACTCCCCTTGAGTACAAAAAGAAACGCCAACCAAATAATTATTCAGGGTGGCACTGCAGGACTAAGTCTTTCCCTTTGCGTCACAACATAGATTAGTGTGAGACTTTGAAAGCCAGATATTGTACCTGCAGAGGACAAAGATTAAACTATTATGATTATCCCAGGAATACTGCTGGAAGATTATGGAAAGGGAAAAGAATACCAAAGCTAATACTTCATCATGAGTATTGCTGCATGTACTGCTGATGCTGCATGGTCTTGTTACATGTGCTTTGCTCTTCCTTATCTCGGATCCTGGGCTGGTAGCCTGCCGAGAATTGTTGGTAAAGTCCTTTTCTCCAAGCCCTGTGCCAGAAGAAAGAGTCAGGATGCGTCGATCGTTTTGTCAGAGTTGTTTATTCCATCATGTTCTTAAATATTTTTCCTTCAGCCGGCGTAGGTGTCACCTACACCGCAGCCGAAGGCTATCTGCCCCGCTCATGGGCGGTCATTATCTTTTATACTAATTATTACGTCCCCATTGTTTTCATTACTATACCAATATCTACTGCTTTTATTAAACTGTGCACTTTTACACTAAACCAATAAGAAAATGCCACCACCTCACCCAAAGATGGAGGACAAGAAGAAGAAGGAGAAAGACAAGGGACACACCCAAATAGCTCCATCTTGTCTCCTTGAGCCCCCTTTGTGAACCCCCAAAATCCATATTAATACACAAAAATAAGTTATTTAATATCCTAACTACACACCTGTGACTTGTAATTCTTCATATAATGTTGGCAATCGCTCCCAGGGGCTAAAATCAAAGGCACTGGTGTTTTTATCGCTGTTCCAGGGTCTCTGGACCCCCTCCTGGGGTCTCGGACCGCCCGGGACATCCAAAGGGATGTCTTGGGTTCCGACACCTTATATATTTTTCCTGCTGTTACAGGTGAAAAAAACATCTACTGTGCTTGAATGAATCAACATTTCTTTGGAACATGTCAGAAAAAAAAATCTATTCACTTTTAAATCTTGCTACATTCATTGATGAGTGTGTGAAACATAATGCTATAGAACATTTTAGATGAAAACTTGTTTAGTTTGGTTCTCAAAGCTGATAATTTTATGTTTCCTTGCCTACTGCCATTTTCAGAGTCAGCTTCTGCAGAAAGCCAGGATTTCATTCGCTGTTGTCATTCAAACATTTCAAATGCCAAAGAGAAATATGGGTTATGGAATATGGCATATGGTGTATTTCCATGTATCTGTCTTCTGCTTTATCTAGCATGGCTGACCATTTATTTTAAGAAATATCACACATGTACTCTATAAGAGACTGTGCATCAAAACTCCTTCTCATAGGAATATTCATTCTCCTTTCTTTTTTCTGAAGTCTGGGACTTGAAAGTCCTAATTAAGACTACATTGTGAATGAAATTTTTCAGCAGTATATTAGTAAATGTTCTCTAATACAGTAACAAAGTAATAAAACTAAAATAAGTCAAAAGCATTAAATTAAACTAAACTAAGTCAGCAAAATATGTTGAACTTGGTACTAGGTATATACCTGCTGAAAAAGTTGCAAGTATGTTCCTGTACAGCTGTAATAATATTTTCTCGTTCTTAACCCAGCAACTTTTATTTATATGACTGTCTAAATGCCCAGTTATACTCAAAAGTTTTTATGTTCAATGTTAATTCCTTCATTTTTTAATTGATTGAAAAGTCCAGTTATGGGTGGAAGCCATGCAAATATCTTATGAATGGAAAAAAAAATCATCAATAATTTGCTTACAAAAAATAAATGAAATTGCATTTGTGTCTCCTAGAATTTTAGCAGAGAACAGTACTCTTTTCCTGGGACAATAACCCATCCACAGTAAATTTTCTACTTAAATACCACACAACGGTTGATGCAGTTTTTAAGTTAATAGTGCAATAAACTCAACAGTGATGCTGCAGATTTTAAATGTCTTCTGGGAAGTATAAAATATGCAAGTCAGGGTGGGGAGCAGCTGGATGCATAGGAACATCTGATCTCATTGGTCTGAATTTTTTTTTTTTTTAATGGTAAAGAACATGAAATTTTTTGGCATGGAGATAACTTTGTGTTTTCTATGAAAGCAATGTCTTCAATTAACTTCTAAGTCAATAATCTTATCATAATTATATCATTTTTATACTTAATAAAGATATTATTCTCTGCCAAAACACATTTTAAGAGCCAAACCCCAGAGAGCAGGTGCATCCTTTAGTATAAAACAAAAATTGTAATACAACTCTGACACATAACTTCAATTACAAAGGCACATTCCCTTGCACAGAGGTGTATTCTGAAACTGATGGCAAAATTCTTCCTTTATTAATTTGGATGAAGATTAGAGAACCATTTATATATTCACAGAAAACAGAATAACTAACCTTGGTTAGTTATGCCCTTGGTTATAACCTTGGTTATAACCTTGGTTATATGCCCTCCTCCCTTGGTTTACAATCAATTAGTCAGCAGTATTTAATCAATAAAGATCAGGCTAGCTTTCAGGATCTAACACAATTCAGTCCAGGTAACACTCAAAAGGAAGAGTTCTTGCAGTAATTCTTAACCAAACTGACTTTTCAGGGTATCTCCTATTACTGAAATTTGTATAATTCTTCTTTCCTCCACTGTATGCTACTGTCCTGTCACATCTGTGCTATTAACTATTATCACCCTATAAGAAATAGATCCATTATCTGATGGTGTTTTTATAGAATACTATTCAAGCAAATGGGAAATCACAGCATTATGGAGCTAAAAAAATACTTTATATCTGTTTGCTCTGATATATTTTAAACTTTAATTGAATAAAATTCAGCTTATTTGGTCTGTGTCATTGCATTACAGGAGGAGCTATTGTCACATCATCATCACATGTATGTAGTTATCTAATGGTAAATGATAGTTTAGAAATGTATAATCAAAGTGACAAGGCTTTCTTGTTGCTACAGTAGCAGCTATGTTATTGGCCATATTATGAGACTTTTACCCATAATGTAAATGGTAGCAGTGTTTCTTTGGAAGTGACAGAACCATTTTGAGAACCATTCTCTTAATATATGTAGGAACAGGGTCTTTGTTGCCTCTGTGACCTCACGTAAAATACAAAGTGCAGGAATGAGAATTATGTGCTATAGACATTTAATAACAGTTGCTGAAGTTTTGCTAAACCAAAGGTATCAAAAGTGTCCATGTTCTGAAAGAAAAGGAATTGGAACCATACAAGGTGGTTTGTGGTTTTTATTTTTTTTATTGTCTTAAAATTTTTTTGCCAAAATAAATGTGTTCCTGCACAAAGGGAATAATAGAGGGAAAAAAGGACACATGCTGCAGAAACAGAGCACCTACTCTATTTTACTGTGACACTGGCTGGACCTGAGCTAGGTAGCTGCATGAATAAAGGACACTGGAAGTGGATGGAAAGGGAACACTGAGTACAGGTGAACATCTTGTCGTAACCTAATTACTTCTGTTCATATCCTTACATATGATGAGCAAGCACTCTCAATTCTCAGAACAACTTCTTTTCCAGCTCTTGCGTGTGCCAGAGAAAAGGCATCAAAATCCATCTGTGTGTCCATTGATTCCCATGCCTTAAGGCCTTTTTTACAAGTTAGTGTACTATAATGCAATTAGATTTATTCACCTCAGCTTCTGATCTTTCCCTTTTTTGTTTTTAAATTTGTACTGAGTTTTCCATCTGATACAAATAAAAAGGTTTGATGAATAAGTTATTTACAGCCTGCAGGAGAAGAAGAGTTCATATGAAACATTTTGCAGACAGGAGACTTGCAAAAGAGGATATTTTCTCATAGAAAAAAGAGCATCTGTGAACCAGTTGGTTTCTTGCTGACTAAGCCAACTGTATATGATACTATTTTGGCAGCTTCCTTACTCTTGTGTGGGCTTCAGTTATATGAATTCCACAAGATATTTATTATTGAATGTAACTATATATTGAATATCATGCATATGATGGTTTATGATGTTGACATTAGTTTTCTAAGTCAATTATTTAACATCAAATGATATTAAAATCCTAGTGCCATTTTATTGTAATAAACTTGAGTCATTAAATTTGAGTAATTTAATTCTCAGACATTCATAAACTGGAAAAAAAAGTAAAAGTTGAACTGCCTCTAATGCTTCTTTTTGTGACTCACAGAAAAATTTTTTCTACAGCCTTATGCAAGAAAGTTAAATTTCAAGCATGGTAAGTAAAGGAAAGGATTTACTCTCTCTTAAAAAGATGGCAGTGCATGAAAAATGGATTTTAACAAATGAATTAACTGTTCATGTCATTGAACAGAGATTGACAGCTCATGAAAGTGAAAAGGAAATCCTTTCTTGTTCTCAGAGCAAGGGTAAAATGGGTGTCAGAGTCTCTGTGGGGACTTGCAGAGTTCCGATATGTTCCCTCCACCTTAGCACAAGCATGAGAGTTTTACTGCTTCTCATCTGTTACCTCAAAAAGATGCCTTTTCTTCTCCTGTGCTCCAGATTACCAGCCTTGAATTGGTCTGTTTAGCTGTGAGTATACTGGAAATAACAGTGTAAACATAAAAGAGAAAGTGGCTTAGTAGAAGCAGCTCTCTACTCCACCCACATAACTGCTTGCCTTATAAGCAGTTAGCTGAACCAGCTGGGAGGACAATGTGCCCAGTGCAGACAGAAGGAATACATTCCACTGGTATTGCTGCTAAACTCTTCATTGCCTTATTCAGGAGACAGCTTTGCTGTCGTTCCTACTAAGTGAAGGACCTCAGCCTTTAAATTGCATCCATTTCTTTGGCACACAGGCCATTATGTCTTGTGTTTGATTGTCTAGTAATAAATACTTGCTGGGAATGATGCCCCTGAATTTCCTATTCCCCAAACCAGTAATTCAGAATGTGATTTCAGCAGATACGAGTCATGGTTGAACACTCAAAGATATTGCTTATTCTGGCCAAAGCTGCTCAGAGCTATGCCAAAACAGGAGTGAATTCAGCTGAAAAAGGAACCCAAACAAAACCTGTTTTTTCAGCTGCATCAGGTCCCTGGTTCAGGTCATCACATTTTTGCAAACAGAAGCATCCCTGAACAGACCTGAATGTGAGACAGCCTTTCATTCCAACACTGCCACCAAAAATTAGCCCGTTAAACTACAAAAGTCTTCAGGTTTTACAGTACCTTGAAATATTCATGCCCTCTATTTTTACTGTCTTAGGACTGGTACAACTTTGTGGGCAGTTATCCTTTGAATTGGATCACGGAACTGGTGTGTCTTTTTATACATTTGCTTTAAAGCACTGGTCATGCAAAGAGGACTGAAAAAGTGGCATGCAGTGGCCATTGTGGAGATTGCTACAAATTGTTCCAGGGAACAGTTTGTGGTGTGACACCACAGCCTTCATATGTACATTTCAGCATGCCTTATCTTCACCCACTGACTCCTCTAGTTCAGACCAATCAACGAACTGACAAATGCTTTTGATAAAAACATTTAAATTGAGTGAATGCCCAGGGCTCATTTTCTCCTCTTGACTGATGTTAGACATAATAGTGTTCAGACACTCTGGGTGAAGAGGAGGTGGTGGTAAATGACCCTAAAATCTGTCTGTGAGGACACTGCAACAGTGAAAGTGCAGAATTCCCCACACCTCTCAAAATGTTCATCTTTCAATGGGTTATGTTTTCCATTCAATTTTTGCCTTTCCATTCAATCCTTAACATTTTGTCTGTCTGCCAACAAAGGGCAGAGGGTCTAAGATAATTCCTACTTTTGAAGGAGACACTTTTAGTACCACCTTTAGCCAATTTCACAAGGGAATTGTGCCACAATTTTGTATATTTATAACTGAATATTTGATAGGTGCAACCAACCAGAAAAAGAATGACAAGAAAAATTGTTTCCTTCTCTTTAAACAAAATATCAATAACTGGGAAAACTTTTATTCTAATCAGCAGGATTGTTATCTTGCTCTGCTCTTAGATGCACTGATTAAACATGCTGTCCTCCATATGATAGTCTGAGGAAAGGGAGACAATTCTATAGGTCCACAGACATAAACTACAGTTTAAGCAGGAAATTCAGAAAGATAACCTTTGGCATTTTCAAAAGCAACTTCAAAAAGTACTGGATTCTTTTATGGGCTGTAGCTCTGATAGCCTCCTGAGGGTTTTGTGAATATTGTCACAGGGAAATAGCCTCTACCTTCTAAAAAAGCCAACCCGAAACCACACGCATAAAAAAACTCCAAAACCCAATACAAGGAGTCCACAACTGAAGAAAAAATACCACACTTTAAATATCTACAAATTGAAGTGATGAAAATAAAATCTTCTCATCTCTAAAGATATTAAAGACCATCTCAGTTAGGTAGTATCATTTTTCTGTTTATGCCATCTCCAGTGATAACCCCCCCTTAGCTTAGCTAGCCACTTCTGAAGTTTTGCCTTCTCTGTAGGCAAAAGTTAAAAAGAACCAACCAGAAGGCAAGGGAGACCTACCTCAGCTCTACCTTCTATGGAACAGTTGCAAACATATCACAGGAATTTAGCATTATAGCAAGTTAAATAATGTAGGAAACTCAAATAATCAAATAAAATACACAAACATTAGACATGCACTAGACTTTTCCAGATAGTAAGTCAAACTGTCATATTGTTTAAATTAATATAGGTTCATTAAACCCTACACACTTTGATATCATAAAATTTTTACCATTAGAAATGAGGTGAAGAAAATAACTTATTTGTAGTTGTTCCATAGTGCCTCTCCATTTCTGAAATGGTGTAAAGGACTTTATTAAAATGAAACTACATTCCTCCCTTTCTGGTCCCAGAAAAGAATACCAAGGTTATTTAGATATCCTTCTTAAACTAGCCAAACAGCATGAGAGAAAAAAGGTATCTTTAAAATTACAAGCAGAGTTGTATAGAACCAGGTATCTTTCAAAGAACAAGAAATCATGTAGAAATTATCTATAATCAAAGTGTTCATGAAAACAACCCATGTCTAATAAAATCCCCTCCACCCACGTAAGCACAATTCATTTTTGAGTTACTGCCTGTCAGTCCAATCCTTGCTATGTAAACTTGTCTTGTACAGTCTTGACTTGTTCACTCTTTTACAGAGTTAATTTAAAACCATTCCTGCTCTACATATTTTCCAGCAGGACAGTCAATAAGCTGCTAACTGTATATGTTGCTTTACAATTTGTCTCAAAACAGACAATTAAGTTAAATGCAGCAGAAGGATACAGACAGTCCCAGCAGTTATGGTTCATTGATACTGTATTCTGCAGCACAAGCTAAAGATTTAGGTGGATCAAGATATTTTTCTTTTATATCCCTAGAAAATTCTACTAAATTACCCGTATTTTGACACCTGTAATTCAAATATAAGGGAGAGAATGAAAACAGATTTTTCTTCTGGCTTTCTTGAAGCTTGTATAGCAGTAAAGAAGTTGCCAGGCTTCTATGCCATTTCTAGTATATTTAGAGAATGCCTCAGGAGAAGGAAATGCCAGTTTCCTTCTCTCCATTTAATGCTTCAAAATAAAACAAAAAAGAATATGCAGATGTGGTTGCCAAGGCAGATGCCAACTTGCTCATGCAGGCAAGATAAAGCAGGCAAGTGCAGATTGGTTTGTGAGATGTGAACCATAAGGAGAGTCATCATTCCCTTGAAATCATTAATCATTATTCATCTCCTAACAGTTTATTAGCCTCCACAGACAATCAAGGAAAAGCTATACCTTGCCATCTGAGTGTGCAGGCTAAAATGCTAGTTTAAAAAGCAGAAGTCACAACCACTGCCCTTTATTTAATGAAACGTCTCCAGGATTGTGCTGATCTGGTAAGAGAAGCCTCTCACACAATGGACATGGTGAACAAAGACTTTCATAAACTGCAAAGCAACGTCATGACTATGCTCAGATGTCAGCTGTAATTTAGATAAGAGGCCAGAGAAATGTGAAGTTGCTAAGAATTTTTCTTCCTTTTTTAAATTATATAATTCATGTACATGTTCACAGAAGAAAGACAACCAGCTCTGCCTACAACACACCCAGAGGAATACTAACTATTTTCCCTCAATTTGGTCTAGATCAAGAGGTGGCCTGAAAAGAGCACATGATGTTACCATCAAATGGAGATTAGCTTAGGGGGGAAAGGTGAAAGCATGAGCTTCAGAATTGGTCATTAGTAGCTCTCCCACAACAAACTGACATTTTAATTAATTCCTTTCTTGAGATGACTTTATTGACTGCATACGTCAATAGATGTTTTGCCCCAGAATCTCTAGAATACAGTCTTATTGAGACATAGTGGTGCGGTTTGAACAGGGTGTATGCTAAAGTCATTTGTCCTGATTGTCATCTGGCAAAAAACAAGATTCATGAAAGAAAGTGTAGGTTTAGGTGAACTTTGGCCTCACTGGAAAAGGGCTATATTGCCCTACTTCTGTAGAAATTATGAAAAGGAGAGGAAAATAGCAGGCAGGAGGAAAAAGGTGCTGCAGCAATGAGGTCAATGACTATTAGATTTATAGACTTACCTAAGCTAAGCTAAATATAGGACTACATTCTTTTCTAATAAACACAACAAAGAAAGCAAAAAAATACATAAAACATAACAAATTTCTGCTGTTCTGCAGACTAAAACAGGAAAAGTAAATTGCCGTTCTATAAATAGTCCCATAAAATAAACAAAGCCTTTTTCTGATTGACTTTTGTAGGTGAATATCAGAATGGAAGTTAATTTTTCACCTAAATAAACTGGCAGCAAATTGTTTAAAAATTTATATACTTGCTAGTAAGATGTACCTCATGTCTTCTTTCAAAAAGTATGCAATGCAATGTGTTATACCATTTACAGTACTGCTTGCAAAAATTATGTTCTATTGCTGTTCTGCCTGATTGGCTGTAAAAATCATGAACAGGATTTAAACAACATCTGAATGTCTGTGACAACATTACCTCAGATATCCAGATGATATACAACAAAAACCTTTACAGCTTTACTTGCAAAATCAGTCACATAAACCTGATTTTTTAGTGCTATGTTTTCTGATAAGTATAATTTAGAACATCTTTGCATGAATGTTGCCAGGCAAGATACCAAAACAGAATTAAAAACCCTACAGGTACCTCACCATCATCCTTTAAAAATTTTGTGAGTACTTAAGCATGAAATGAGATTGGGATTATGGAAAGAACAATAGAATTTCCCCTAAGGATCCCTGTGGAGATATTTTTGGAAACAAACAGCTTTTCTTCAGATCTTGTAAATTATATCCCTTAAATCACATAATTCTAACACTTATCATTACTGCAATTTGCCCCTGACTCCAAGTGTCTTTCAATTCGCTGATACTTGAAGGAATGTAACTGAAGTTAAAGACCTCAGATGAACTACGTGCTAGAGGTATAACAGAGACTCCACTCAAATGCTAAAACTTTTGTTTAATGATTTATCTATTCAGAATTCCTCAAATATTACACAGTTTTCATAAAATTTCTACATTTTCAAGGACACTGAAATTGTTTTGAAGAACAAAGAGATCAGGCTAGCATGTTTTAAGCAAAACTAATATTGTCTTTGTAGAATTAATATCATGGAATCCTAGAATCACAGAATATACTGAGTTGGAAGGGATCCATCAAGATCATTGAGACCAACTCCTGGACCTGCACAGGACACCCCAAAAATCACACCACGTGCCTGAGAGCATTGTCCAAATGCTTCTGGAACTCTGCCGGGCTTGGTGTGACCTCTTCCCTGAGGAGCCTGTTCCATTGCCCAACTCTCTGGGTGAAAACCTTTTTCCTGGTATGCAACCTTAACGCTCTCTTGACACAATTTCAGGCAATTTCCTTAGGTCCTGTCACTGGCCACCAGAGTGAAGAGATCAATGTTTGCCCCTCCTTTTAACTGCAGCGAGGTCTCCCCTCAGTCTCCTCCAGGCTGAACAGACCAAGTGACCTCAGCAGCTCATCATAAAGCTTTCCCTCCACACCCCTCTACTCTGACTATACTTTCCTGAATGTAGCAACCTGGTTCAACATTTATTGCCCCTTCAAATCATCCTCAACTGAAGACTAAGAGAATTAAAAAAAAAAAATTCCAAGAGAACACATAAAGGCATTTGCACTTGCTAGATGCTGATCAGAAATATATATATAAAGCAATTCTATTAACACAATACAAAGGAGTTAAAAGTTAATCCTTTATGCATCTGTGAATATAAAGCAGCAAAGGATGCAGAAGAATAGTTTTGTAAGAAACATTTTTACTTAATAGAGAATAGATTAAAAAAAAATTGACAGAGTAGGTAACAAAGGTTAAATGATGTTACATTTTCATTTTCTACATTACTAACACAGATAACTTCTGTACAAGGCCACTCTGGACAAAACAGACACAATCTTAATGTTCTGTGATGATCTTGACTGTCCTCAGTGTGCCTTTATTGAGGAGAAGAATCAGATTTATACAATTCTTTTAATGTAATGTTGGAGGAAAAATTATGAACACCACTGTCACATCTAATAGATATATGAAAATACCTTTCTTTTGGATCTTCAAGAGTGTAAATCAGAGATGCTAGACCTTTCTTCCATCTCTCTTTAGTGGTATTTCCAGCTTAACCTCTCCCAGAATTTATCTGAGTAACAATAAAATATTGGAAATAACTGTTTCTTAAACATATGTACACAGTCACAGCTATATGATTGCACCTGGGAAACAAGAAGTGAAACATGAATTCCTGAAAAGTAGCAACATACACAGAACTATGTGAAGCTTATTTTCTCATGAGCTGAACTAACCTCATTTCCAGAAGTAAAGCAAAACAAAACAAAAAAACCCGACACCCCACTCAGCTCATCACACTTGATATTTTCCCATGTCTCTTGCTATCTGACTGTCGGCTTTCCATTGATTCATCCCTCCTAGCCTTTCCTAATCTATTAATGCCCCCTCCCCTTTCCTAAAGTCTTTGAAGTTTCAGATCTCTGCTGAACCCAGGCATAGCCCTAGGAAGAGTACCCCATTGCAGCCTACACGGAGCTGGTTTGTATCCCAGTAGCCCAGAAGCCACTCATATCTAAAATTCTTTGAAGTTATATACCTTAGGCTGCCTTATCTGTGTCATTGTTCTACCTTCTAAGGCACTCCTTTAACAATCTTGTTGCCGTTTCCCAGGATTTAACTCTTTGCCTTCAGACTGGCAACCAAACAAAACTGAGCCCTGAAAGAGTCAGAAATAGTCAATACTAAATTCATAACAAATTCTGAAAGTATATATTCCAAGATTTATAGCTTTAATAGAAGAAAATGAATTCTGTAAATGCCAATTTATTTTTTTTAATCCTAAGTTGTTACTTAAATTGTAATGAAATGAAAAAGACCAAATTATTTTAAAGTACAAGATGCTTCATGACTCAGCTTTACTGACACTTTTAGCCCTTACAATATTTCCTGGAAGTTGTAAAAAAACAGGCCACCTTAGGATGAGAAATGCTTCATTGCATAGAACTCACCAGAATTTTGTCCCTTACCTTCCCTGTCTAGTGCACAATGAGACTTATCCCACAGAAGGGCTGCCCTGCATTGCTAATAGAAAGTTGCTCTGAGTACCCATCAGAAAACACTGCACTATGGAATGCTCACTTCCATTACTCTGGGGATGGTCCTGGCAGCTCTCCTGGAAACAGGGTCCAGGACCTCCTCCCAAGGACAAGACCATACTTTTCACACAACTGAGGAGCACTTGTTTCTTTTGAGAAAAAGAAAGCTGTGCCATGGCAGGATTTCTATGAACACAAAGGGGCAGCATTCTTTTCATGCAACTTTAGATGGCTGTGTCTGTTCCTTTCCAGGTCATAGAAAAAAGGCAACATTTGGAGGGTTAGCTGACCTGACATTCTCTAGACATTTATTGTTATTCTATTGATCACATCCTGAAGGTGCTGCTTAAGTAGTTGAGGTCGTATCCACCTCAAAAGCAGGCACCCCTCACCTCCTCCCAGTAACTTGAATACTTCATGAGGACCCTCTCTAGACTGAGGGGGTTCAGCATCATGCATTGCTTCTCCAGATGAAGAACTCTCATCAGAAGTTTTAAAAGCCTGATTATAACATCACAGTCTGTACATCCTTTAGGGCATTTTTTCTAGTATGTCTATTCAGACCAATATTGTAGATTAATGCACACAAAACAGTCACATAAAAATAGTGGGACTTGATGTGAATCAATCAAATTATTAAACAAATATTTCCACCTTTTTGCTTTATTAGTATTTTGACTATAGGATTGCAATATGAGGTAAAAGGTACCTGTAATAGCCTTGGTAAAACCAGAATTTGGAGCATACTTTCAACAAACTTAAAGTGCAAGCATCAGGAAATTTGGGTCATGAAATAAATTTTGACAGGAAAATATTCAGAAGTTTATTGCATGATTTCAATACAGCAAAATATTCTACTAAGAGTCTAAGATTAATTTGCTATTTTGCCTAACCGAATCTGGGGAGGAAGATATTCACAAAGTGACTGAAAAATATATACTAAGTCCAATTTCTGATCTCTGGAGGAAAAAAAACCCAAAAAACATTCAGGAATTGCATAAGAAGTTATTTGGCATAACTGGTTTCAATTTAATTTTGATCCAAAATGAAAAAACTACACAAAATTTGTTTACATTGGCCACACTTTACAAATAAATGAGGCTGGTGAAAATCTTATGCCTGCCAAGAAAGAACCCCCCTTTGATTATTGGCATTTGAATGCAATTACAGAATTCAGGTTTAAAAATTAGACTGACTGATAAAAAGCACATTCTTCATAAATATTTAACCTTCTTCAATATGACAGTAATTATGGTGTGGAGCTCAGTAGCTGCATATTCCATTTAAAAGATCTGTCATGCCTTCCATTCAAAATGCTTCTTTTCAAAGGTTTGCAATGCCAAGATAAAAAGAGAACTCCCCCAAGGTGGAAACTTGGAATAAAATCTCATCTTCTTAAAATTATTATTAATGGTAGAGTCTAAGGATGAGAGACTGTTTGAAATATAGTGAGATTTTACAACCACTGCTTTCTTTTCCTGAGGAAAATATTTGATAACATTGGGTAGCCATTCAAATGTTACACTCTAAAAATATCTGGAAAAAACTTGCAAAATAATTTCAAAAAGAAATCACTGATTTTCATGTTTTTGTATTGTAACATCCCTTGATCCTACTGATTCCATTTTCTCATTTTAAAAATACTTGACATAAAGACAAAGTATTTGCTGTTCAATACGATTGTTTTAGAGTAAATGAAATGTTTCTTTTCAGTGTACTCTAGATAACTGTGACAGTCGGCCCGAAGACCCTCAATTTTGTCTCACGTTTTTCGTCGTGGAGACTTTGGGGGGAACGAGAAGGAAACCTCAAGAGCTGATGTAACTGCTACCAGAATTGCCATTCCTGGCTAGATGTGTTTGCTTGGGAACAGGGTTCCCGGACATACATCCTGCTGAAACAATGGCAGTCGCAGCACGCTACACTGCCCCTGGATTCTGTACCACCTGTGCCTGAGGTGTAGCAGGACAGCTTCTCTGTCTTCCCTGTTCTCCCCCTCCCTCACATTGTGCATGGGCCTGGACTCCATCACGGGACTTCTCCCCCCTCTCATTGTGCATTGGGCCTAGACTCACGAGATTTCTCCCCCCACTCTGGAGAACTATATATTCTGCCTCAGAAGAGACCCCTTTTGAGGACCTCCCCATGGAAGACGAAGATCTATCAGCTCCACGAGGGTTCTGCGAAGACAAATCTATTAGCTGCGCGCTACGAGGATTTGCCAAGGCGGACCTATTGGACTGCTGCGAGGACTTCATCTCTCTCTGTGGTAATTATATCCTATCTGTCCTATCTCTCTTTTCTCTCTTGCTTTCATCTATATAGTTCTCTCTCTCCCATTTCTTTCTCTTGTTATTGCATATCATTTTGGTGGGTACATTGAATAAAAGCATATCAGTTTTAGTGAGTATATTGATATTGAATAAAGCATACTGATTTTGGTTAAACTGCATTCTCTTGGCCTCCTTTGTACTCTAAGAACCAAATACGAACTTAGTTCACTTTGAATGGGTCGTAACAATAACAAAAGAAAACTTTCAGGTTTGGATAGGTATAAATACATTTTGATAATAAAACCATATTTTCCCATTATGGAAAGCTAGGGAATATCTTTGAAGGGGGTTTTGATAATGCTTAACTCAAAATTATGAGGTTTTTAACTTGGGGAAGCTAATTCAGCCATCTGAATTCAGTCTGGGTGTGGGGGAAAGGGGGAAGAGAGAACTTGCTAAACCTCGGCTATATTCATTAGCTAAGTAAAGACAACAGGTCTTGTCAGGAGAGGCTGATATTTGTGGCTGTGCTGGCACCCAGACATTTGACCCAAGATTTCACTTGTGACAGGAGTGGGATGTGTAATTCTCTTGCCAGGGCAGAGCCTAGGTTTGTTACTGAGCAGTTGCAGTCAGAGCATCTTAGGAACAACCTAGACTTCCCTCTTTCTTGCAAGGAGAGAGCAGGAGCATCTCCCAGGAGCTATTTTCCCATTCTCTGCCCACACGGTGTGGATAAGAAACTAGGCTAGTTTGTGTGTAGGTGGTTATGGGGCAGAGATAAATAAAGACACATATGTTTATATGGCACTTCATCTCTACTGGAAGTCAGTGAATTTGGAGCCCAGCTTCTGCTTATGCAGCTTTGAAAAGCTTCTCGTCTGTCCTTGGAGTTGAACTCCTATCTCCAGCTTCATGACTGTATAGGTGAAGAGTAACTGGATTAGCCAAAAACATGCAGTCAAAATTTGAGTTTCATTTGAGATTCTCTTAAGCACTGAAAGCTTTAATGAGATATCTGTGCTTCACTTCATCCCTCTTCTAGGATTTTTTTTTAAAATATGAAGAACCTTTCTCTTTCTTTTCATTCAGAATAGCTTTAGCCGTAGCTACCTGATACTATCAGAGACTATTATTATTAATTTACATTGCTTTGCATCTATGACAGTTAATGTCACTGCATCTTCATCATTGTGGCATTTAGTTAGCATGAGAACTTTATTTTGACAGCCACCTTAAATATTTCTGGTTTAAATATGACATCATAAAAATAATATACAAACTCTCTTATTTCCCTATTAATACTTTTTCCAGATTTTTTTATAATTATGCTATATAGCACTTGGATCTCAGTCCTGTCTTCTATTGTCACAACCAAGTATATACTCTACCTTCTATTTCATACCTTTTAAACAGTTGCTGACCTATAAGGGGACTTTTCTTTATTTCCTGTGACAGCTTCATTTCTCCAGCAATATTGGTTTATCATCCCTACTGATATGCTGTTGACTTCAGAAGACCCCTAGCAGATGTGTGAATTAGGAGTTCCCCCTACAGAGCAACTCTTCCCTCAGACAGCCTCTCACCATTTCTCCATTAACTCTAGTAAACAGGATACTCATCACTCACTATAAAGTGTGTTTACCTGGTTAAGAAGTGATTTCATAATTTTACATTTTCTGTGAGAGAATCCTCAGCATATTTAATATGCAAAAGGATATTGGCATTTAGATGGTATTAAGCTAAGTAGACAAAAAGGCTGCATGAATTTACACATCTGTTTAGTAAAAAAGTCAGGTTAATTGACTCTTGGTTTCTTCAGATCCTTTTTGTTTCTTCAGAAAGTTTATCATATTGGCCACCTTTTATTTCTTCTGTATTAAAAAATGTATGACATACAATGTATGTCATTGACCAAATTCACTTCATTAGGACCTATTTCTCTTACTACTACTCTAAATTTACTGAATTTCAGAGAGGGAAATAAAAGCAGAAACAGAGAGTGAACAATAAAAAACAGTAAAGAAAGGAGAAAAGAAGTCTAGCCACCACTCAGACACAAAGTCATGAAATTAAAAAAAAATGGGGGGGGATTTAAATGGAGCAGAAGTATCCTTTTCAAAAATAAACTTATTTTTTTCTATTTCTGAAGACTGTCCTGTTTTCAACATTGTGCAGCAGATAGAACTCACTTTCTAGAAACTCACTGTTCTACTAGCAAGTCCATCTCCTTTCTAGGATTACAAAATGGGAGGCATCACCTCTCCTCCTACTGGGGATCCAGGACCAATTCTATTGACGTGCAGCTTTCCTGGATCAAAACTTATGAAAAAATAAAAACTGGAAAAAAGAAATAATCTTCATTCACTGTTAGAAAAATCAATTTCCCTCTAAAATTAGAACATAAGTGACAAGGTGATGCTTGAAGCAGGAATCTGGGTGACAATTGCCTGGAAATAACAAGCAGGTCATACGTTCACAAACTTGAAAATATGAGGGGAAAAACAAGCACACTTTCCTCAGTAAGATATGCTTATCTGAGGATGAGGCTGTCGTTACTGGGACTGGGCTCTCTTTCATGCACTGCGCTATTTCTTCACTGTGATCTGTCACATTTTAACCTCTTCATGTAACCATGGCTGTCAAGTACCAAAGATGATTCCCTCACATTTGCCTCCAAAAGTATGTTTGCATTCTTGTCCATGCTTTCCAAATTCTTTGTACAACTTAAGAAGAGACATGCAAATAAAAAGATTATGGAGTAATATTTTCTTTGAAGAAATCCTAGTTATTAGAAACAGATCATTTTTATGGTTTGATTTCTAGGCTGTGATAATTTTTGATGTTTAGTTCATCTGGGTCAGCTATTATTTAAACATTGTTAAAATGCAGGAGGCCACAATAAATGAAATTTATTTCACTGAAGTTGCTCAAGTTTATGTGATCATAATCATGCAAGTAGCAGCATATACAAGTTCATAATTTAAATTTTCTTGCAGTTTTATAGTCTGAACTCCTCCATAACTCTTGCAGTGAACTGTATCTCTGCATCCATTACAGGAAGGTATTGGCAGACCAAAAGCACTTGGTTGTCTTTGTCCTTATCCTTATTCAGTAGTGAACACGTCGTCAGAGGTGGATATTCCACAACAGCTGAGGCTAAAACACCAAACAGAACTGAAAAGCTGTGAGTGTGAATCTCACTGCTACCATGCAGTCGGGATATGCATGATGGTGTCCCAAGCCACCCAGAGTGCTTAAGCATGCCAAGAACCACGTGCTGTAGAGGGTGCAGACATACTGGGAGTAGATTTACACATTCAAGATGTGTTGAAAATAATTTAACTTAGGGAATTTCTATACCTCTGCTGCCCTGTTCCACTTAAGCCTCTTGTCCCTACCTCTGACTGAAGTTTACTGTCCCCTCAGGGACCTTCTCCTTTATCCTGGCATAGTATTTGCCAATAAAATTGGTTGCAGATGATTTCTATGAATTAGATCACTAAAATTATCTAAATTTTTTTGTGTCCCCTTGGAATTATTTTTTCTATCATGTTTTTTAAATCCAGAATATTTTCATGAAGCAGGTGTCCCAGATAAGACTGCCCTAATCAAACTCTTACAGAAATCCTGCTCTTTACTTCATTCAGAAAACTGCTTGTATTAACACCGTTATTATAAAAAGACAATTATTAATCTTCAAAGAAGACTCAAAGAACTTACAAGAATTTAGCAGACAAAATTGGATTTCATATAAACCTCAGTTTTAAAGGCAGAAAAAAATCCACATGTAAATGCCAAACAATAATACATTCTTCATTAATTTATTACCATATAATAAGTAAAAAATATAACCTCAATAATCAGCTATCAGTGAAATTCCTGACCTATATAAAGCAAATAACTGGGTATGTAAAAGTGCAAGAAATATTCAGTTCTTGTCAGCAACAAATATTTCTGAATCTTTATTACAAAGGTGGACAGAGAGAGGGTAGAAGGAAAGACACATAAATGGAAATATTTTAAATTACTAGATTCAATTCCAGATGATATTTTCAGAAAATTCATATGGCAAGATAATAACTAGAAATAAAACTCTAATCATAGAGCAGCAAAGCAGAGAATGTGGTTGCTGGTAAGAGTCTAGAAAGAGAATCAAAGAGGAAAATAAAGAAGATGGAAAATTCAAATAGGAATACAAAAGATTGCACACAAGAAATAGAGGTGTGATGAGGAAGATGACATGTGAAGGATGGAGACAAAAGATGAGGGAAAGAGATGACCTCTTCTTTCTAAAATACTTGTTGATTTAAAAAAAAAAAAAAACAAAAAACCACACCACTGTGTGAGGCCATAATAGAAATAGGAGGTTATACTTTGCATTGAAAGCCACGGAAAAGGACCCAAGATAAGATCTCTAGTGTTAGCATACAAAGCATCTCAGCCCAGGTCTATAAAACTTCACAAATGAGGTTCCCACTCAGCAAAACCAATGTTTTTGCGTCAAAAGAAAAATGAAAGGTTGAGTCCTCTGTTATCAAGAAATAACTCAGTGCCATTGTCTTCAAATAGAGATGGAGCAATTAACGTCGGTTCCAAACCTGGCCTGACCCATTAGTTCCCATACTAACAAAGGGTTACACAATTCTCTGCTAATTTGTGACAAGCTTAAAATAACTGTCTGTTGCAGCTCAGAAAGTGTAAGATGAAACAAGAACACTTGAAGAAAGTTCATTTTTATGAGAAACAGCTCTTCATTCTCCTTGCAAAAGCAACACCAGTGCTAATAATCTCACTAGATTTTTCATATGCATACAATATATATTTGTACAAGTGTAAGTACACTGAGAAATGACCAGTCCTGTCTGGAAATCTGAAACATGTTCAGGAAGGACAAAATTTTCTGTAAGATCTTAACAAAACAATTAAATGAACTTCTCCAGTCTCATCTCCTGGCTGAACTCATGGTGACTGATGTTGTGTGTCCTCGTACCTTGAAACTCCAGGTGTGAGAGGTTTAAACAGAGTTTAAACCTGAAAGGGGGTGGCCCTTCTGTGCAGAAGATATACTTCTTTGCTTCTGGTTTGGCTAAAAGAGAAGGACCCTGACTTAGTTTCCATACCTGCAAATTCCTGGAAGAGTGAGCTGGGCTGAAGCTCTTACCATCCCACTGACAAAACAGCTTTTAGTGATCTTTCTAGTCCTGGCAGAGTTAGGAAGTTTGTCACTGGGCTGTTACATCAGCATAGAATTGTTCTAGAAGAACAGGATGTGGACAGAAGCAGGTAGGTTCCTACAGTGGAAAGCACATTTACTGGCAGGTCACCCAGTCTCTCAGCACTGTGTCAGAAAAGCTAAACATAGCCACAATTCTGGCAACTGCAGAATCACAACTGAAGAAGCTACAAGTAGCAGGTCTTTACAGCTCCCTGCAAGGGAGTTGGAAACATTTTGGCCATGGAAACTGAGTGAAACCAGGATGGCTGTGCTGGCTGGATGCACCCAGGGATTTATAAACCACCACTACTGTGGTGTCCAGAGAGCTTAAGAAGGCTCATCAATATTTTGCTTTTGAGAAATCCGTATATGATTCTTTGTGGTTTTATTTCATCAGAAAGACAAGAGTTCAATACATTCCTTTCTAAGAGAAATGGGTTTCATTTGTTCAAATGCAGAAATATTTTTTTAAATCTTGTCTCCTACTGAAGGTAATTACATATTGCAATGAGTCTCAGTACATGGGCATCCAACCATAACATTAAATATCCTCAGAATCTGTGAGGCTTCAATGTCTTTGCTAGTTTGGGCCTGAAAATTACTTCAGAAAATTAACCTTTTATTGGAGAAAGGTCTGTAGAAAACATG
Source organism: Acrocephalus scirpaceus scirpaceus (assembly GCA_910950805.1). Taxonomy (NCBI): domain Eukaryota; kingdom Metazoa; phylum Chordata; class Aves; order Passeriformes; family Sylviidae; genus Acrocephalus; species Acrocephalus scirpaceus. Next base: position 32,141,989 of record OU383778.1, read on the forward strand.
GAAAGCAGAAGCAGGCAAATTATTAACCTGCAGAATTTAATACATATATTCAACTTTGCTGTTTCAACAGGAAGCTTTGTACAACAAAGTTCTAGGACTGGAACAAGGTGTTGGGACTGCACAAGGCAGAACATGAACCTCTCTCATTAACATCTGTGTGTCCTGCAGTCTATAGTTAGCTAGGAGCAGCAAGCCCTGGGGAAAAAAATTGAGAAAAAAAGAATAAAACCCCCAAACCTCTGAATACAATAAACTTATGAAATTGAATTAGAGTTTTTTTAGAATTGCTTAGCCATTAAAGCCACAGGGCCTAAACAGAATAGAAAATATTTCATTCTAAATATATGATCTGTTTATTCTTCCTGTCATACATGGAACTTCTGTCTCCTTCCAGCTCTCTGGGAACTGGAATTTCAAGAGCTGCTATTTCTTTTTACCTCCACATGAAGATCTTCCACTTCATAAAAATAATTATATACTTATTGTACATTAGACTAAATAAATCAGTGTAGCCATCAAGATGGACACTGCACTCAAAGTGCTTCAGTAAAAACATTAGAAGGCTTCAAGCATCAGCTCCTTGTTATCTAAAAGTCTCTTGTACCTTTTCTCTTTAGCAATCCCATGGGGCAGCTCCACACAGCCCCAGCTCTTTCTCCACAGTCTTCTCCCTTCCTTCTGCTGTTCCAGCTCGCTCCTTCCTGTCCCTATCACAGCTGCCTAACCCTGTTTGTCCTACATACAGTGTCTTACCCTTTCTGTCCCTTGCACAACCTCCTGTCCCTTCCTCCTCACAGCACAGCCAGCAGACTGCAACTGAGCTCCCTCCCAGCTAACTCACTCTTTATTACACCCATAGCTGGGAGGGCAAGGCTGTTCCCACTCTTGGATAATTAACACAGCTGCAATATATCAAGGCTAAGATTGCCTTTAGTACTATCTCTCTATGGCGTTTCTGCCCCCCGTGGGTCACTTTTCAGTGATCCCTTGCCTTGCCCGGCTTCTGGCAGCAGTCGGTAGAGCCCACTGGACAATTCTGCAGCAACACCCACGCGGTGGGCTTTCTGGCTGGCTAGCACTAGATGTAAATTAGTGGCGATGGCGAAGGAAAGGAAGGCTCTCTTCTGAGGGTTCACAGGAGATGTTTATTCCTCATCGGTGGTGGGTGAGAGAGCGAAAGCCCCGCCCAAGCCCCCTTAAGTAGACAGGTACCAGGGGGCGTGTACATAAACTTTCCACCAATAGGGGGCTAGAAAGGGAGGAGTTGGGGGGTAGATTGACACACAAAAGGGCCAATCTCTGGAGAGGAGGGGGGGAGGGGATTCCCAGAACCTGTTCCAATCAGAAGCCCGGTCTCCCCGAGATTTCCAGAAGGGGGAGAGGCTTTCCCTGGATGACTGGCAGGCTCCGGGGGAGGGGACAAACCACTGCAAATGCAGCTATAAACAGAGGGGTTTAGAATAGACCCTTTTCCCAACATAAATAACATAAACTTAAAACTTGTGAGCACAGCTCACGCACCGCTACATCTCTCTTTGTCTCCCTACAAATCAGCATGTAGGTCACACACCTGAGAGTACAGAAGAGAACATATATGACATTTTAATACATAATTTTATCTTGGAGAATAAAAATATTTCTAGGGAATGGAGAGGGGGAAGGAAGGAAGGAAGTTGCTGAAGACTGTACACTTTCTTCAAGAACTGGAGTTCTTTGAAGTAAATTGTCATTTTCCTAGAGAAAAAGCTTGTTGCAAATGTTCAAGTCATTCCACTACTAAGAGCTACATCTCACATCATTCCAGCTAGCAGACTGCTCAGGAATTTGCACTGCTGTAATGTCACTTCCCTATACCTTTGGCAACCCACCAGGAAACCAGAGCTCTCCTTAACTATTGTTTTACCTGTACCTGAACTGTGCTGCCAGGGTTCCCTGCTATGCTTCCCGTGGTTCCGATGGGAGCTGCCTGCACACACTGGCCATGCCACAGAGAAACCCACAGTAAGGCTGACAAAGAGTGCTCATAAATGTTTTAAGAGCTCCATGCTGGAGTTTCCTAAGGCACAATATTTCAAATACTTCCACTATACAGGAAGTCTCATATTTCTTATTTTCTGCTCAAGTTAGGAAGAACATTAAAAAAAGAGAAAGAATCTCCTTCACTGATTTTCTTTTAAATTTCCTTTTCAACTCTAAAACAGATACAATTAGCCAGCTCAACAAACACATGCTCAAGCTTTGCCATTACCTAAATTGGCAAAAAAAAAAAGATCCAGTGATGTTTTCTATTACATAAAAATAAACACATAGTTAGAAGGTGCTTACTCCTCACAGCTTACTTTCTGTTACAGAATTCCCCTGGGGGCCTAGTTGGTGCAAATCTAAAATGACAGTTTCTAGAGTGTGTTTGGCAAATGCATCAGTGACATTTTAAAAGATATTTTGCCTCATTTGTTGTCTTCTGTCAACAATTTAAAAAAAAAAAGGATAAAAAGGCATGCTGCAGAGCATAGGTTTTTGGAATCCAGAAACTCTATCTAAGGAGAAATTACCAAATAAACTACATGACAGTAACATACACTGAGCACAGCAAAATTACCAACAACTAGACAAGCTGAGAGAACCCAAAACCACCAAACAAGGTGAAAAATCTTCACCACAATATGAAGATGAAATGAGGTTTAACATCCATGTGGAAGAGAATACATGGGTTGCCTCTGATAATGATATTGCATGGAATGTTTGGATTTGGTCAGAAGTTTAAAAGCATAACCCCATTTTTCTTTACACTTTGACAATTCCAAGTACAAAAACAATGACAATTTAGTTCAAATTATGAAGAATTTATAAATAATTGCCTTGCAACTATAAAGTCATGAGATGTCCTTGGCCATAAAAGGAAGACAATCTTCAGTACTGATAGGAGTTTTCTAAAACAGATGAAGAAAAAAGGTTCAGTAAAACAAGTGGCTGTTCCTGGTTAATTAGATAACAGTATTCAAAAGTCTTCTAGATCCAACATTCTGCATGGTGCCATATTTCCTGTGTTTAAATTCAATATGATCTCTGTGCATGGTGTAAACACAACATGCACATAGTACTGATAAAAGGGGGCATTATATTCAGCAGCATCACTGGATTCTCTACAATAGCTGCATTTGAATTAGAAGACCTCCACAACAACCACAGCATTCTCACTGTGCAGCGATTCTAAATTCAATGTGCAGATACTCAATGCCTTTGTAACTTACCCTCAATTTCATCACTATATTTCCTGCTTGTCTCTTTTGAGTATTTACATCTGCCTCGTGAATAATCTCACTGGGAAAAAAATTCACAAGCAAGGAAGAAACTGGCATATGAAAAACATTTAACATCCTTAGGATGAAAAATACTCACTGATGGAATTCCTGTCTGTAGCAAAATATGTCCCTTTAACACAAGAAAAATGGAGAAGTGGTCTTTGCAACTTCTTCTTCCTCACAATTTCAGAGGAAAATTCCACATATTTTGCCATTGGGTCACAGGGCATCACATGAGCTTTCTAAACATCTGCTGTAACCTGGTGTGATGCTTCAGGTAACTGTTGATCCTAGCTGATCCTCAACTAGGGTTCAGTAACCACAACAAAATAAATATCACAGTAATAACAACAGTAGGGCGGGTTTTGGTTACTGATTCAAGACCATGATGCAATCTCAGCTCACTCCTTCTAACTGATGATAAAAAGTTCCTTCTGTTCCTCCATTTCCACAGCATTGAATGAAACCATCCTTTGCAAACACAAGGGATTTGACGTAACATTTGTAATGAGATATTAACTGTAGTACAATGGGAAAAGAACTTCAGAACTTTACAAAACTGCCCATGATTTTTAATGATTGTATATCAAAGAATGTCAAGGTAGGCAGTGCAAATGAGACTATAATAACTGAAACAAAGACAGAAGAAAAAAGAAATAAAGATAAAAAGAGGCAACAACACTGATAGAGTTCTTAGGGCATTAGTAGAAAAATAACACTTGCAATTTGTCAAGTGATTAAGCTCAAATACTGTTCATTAGGGTGACTCGAGCATTCTGAACAATAACATATGGCATTGGCAACAAGTTAAAGTGTATTTTCCATGAAGAATTAGCATCAAGAATGAAGATATATCCTTTAAGGTTTGGTAAATAAAGCCCAAACTTCAGCACCTGTGTAACTGAACATGGATTGTCCCTTTTAGTGTAACTGAAAATGTTTAAAATTTCAAAGGTTAGCATATACATAGTGAGCTTTTGACAAACTTCCTCAAGTTTTATACTAAAACATTGATATCAGAAAATAAATCATGTTTTATATATAGTTATGAATTTATTTATGAATTACATTTTAGTCTGTAATCAATATACTGCATCCAGTTATATGTACGACAGGATAATACTACTGGAAATGAGATGCTGTCTTCCTACTACCCAACCTTTTCTTCTAATGTTACTTGCACTTTTATAATGCTCCTCTAGGTCCTAAAGTCGACAGCTGAGTCTTCTGTAAGAAGTGAGGCCATATGAGAGCCTTACTCAAAGGAGCTGGAAAGAAATTTTATTTCTTTCTCCTAATTAATTGAAAAGGGCGGTGTTTGTTACCAAATACATCTACACACTTCTAAAACAAGCTAAAATCAGATCAGGCTAAGACAAGCCCAGACAAGTTCTAAGATCCTATATTCCTAGACTTTTTACTAGCAATGAAAAAAAATATTTTTACTGGGCTGCATCTGTGATTAAGGGACGTAGATGCTTGTATACAATACAAAAGCAGGGTAGGTACACAGACACTGTGCCTTGCTACAGACAGTGGACAACCTGTTGAGTGTCACAGGGAATATATGAGCCCTAATTGTAACAGAATTAAGTGATACACACAAACCTACTCTCAGAGTTGTTTTGAAAATCTGTAACCACATCAGAGTGCCAAAGCATAACTATAGTCACATTTCTCTTACTTCTGACATGTGGCCAATGTCTAGAATAACAGAACTGTGTCTATTACTTCAGTGTTGCATAAATTTTTAAATCATGTTTCTAAGTATTAAATATGTAGAATAAGATAACTTCTCCTGAAGTCAGATGGCTTTGCTAGTGGAAACTCATGTCCCTCTTAATTATTTAAAACTTTTGAAGAATTATTAGTTGAAAGTACGAAAAGGAACGGAAAAAAATCTACTTGAATATTTTAAAAGCCTAGGAGAAGATTAGAAAATTAAACTGATGGAATCATTTTTCCCATGGGACTTTAATGACAAATTATGTGCAGAAAGGGTTAGTTGTTAGCACAGTAGGTGTTAACAGCCAGGGAAAGATTCAATGATGCAGTTTATTTTTAAATAGTGTAAAAAGGAATAAATAACAAAACTTGCAGAAGACAAAAATATGCATTAATTGGATTTAGACAAGTTAAAACTGAAGAAAATTTAGATGCACAAAAAGACAATAGGGATTTAGAGTCAAATTACCTCAAAATCGATGGCATTTATATAATCCTCGATACTATAAAAACTTTCTCTTAGCTACCTTCCCAGATTTAGGATTAAAATTTGACCAGAACAATATCCTATATTATATATTTTTACACCTCTCAGTGCAATATATAGTCAAGTAGAGAAAATACACTTGATGAAATGGACTTCTGGTCCAATTTTATGAATACATTCCAGTGTATACACTGTTAATATATGAAATAAAGAAATATTTAGGGAAACTTTGCAGTTTCTTACTCAAATAAATTTAATAACATTTTGGGGTTTATTGGGTTTGTATGGATAGGTTTTGGTAGCAGGAGGGCTACAGGAGGGACTTCTGTGGGGAGCTGACAGAAGTTTCCCCTGTGTCTGACAGAGCCAATGCCAGCTGGCTCTAGGAGAGACCCACCCAGTGGCCAAGGCTGAGCCTTTGGGAGATGTTAGTAGCTCCCCTGGGATAGAATAGTTAAGAAGGGAGAAAAGCTGCACAACTGAAACTGTAAAAAGGAGTGAGAATGTGTGAGAGGAACATCCCTGCTGACGTCCTGGTCAGTGAAGAAGGGGCAGGAGGTGCTCTGAACGCTGGAGCAGAGCGTTCCTGCAGCCTGTGATGAACATCGGGGTGAGGCCCTGCAGCCCATGGAGCCCACGGAACCCACACTGGAGCAGGTGGATGCCTGAAGGAGGCTATGACCCCATGGGAAGCCTGTGCTGGAGGAAGCCCCTGACATGACCTGTGGCCACATGGAAAGAAGAGCCTATGCTAGAGCAGGTTTTGTAGCTGGGCTTGTGACCATGTAGGGGATCTGGAGCAGCCTGCTCCTGAAGGACTGCACCCCGTGGAAGTGAGCAGGAGTTCCTCAGGAGCTGCAGGCTGTGGAAAGGGCTCATGTTGGAGAAGTCCATGGTGGACTGCCTCCTGTGGAAAGGACTCCATGGTGGAGAAGGGGAAGAGTGTAAAAAGTCCTGTCCCTGTGGAGCAAGGAGCAGCACAGACAGCATATGATGAGGTGACCACAGCCCCTGTTTCCCATCCACCTACACCACTTAGTGGATGAGGAAGAGAATTCAGGAACACAGCTGAGCCCAGGAAAGAAGGAATTAGAATTATTCCATTCTGATTTGATCAGCAAAAAGTTAAATCATTTTTTTCCCCAAGTCAAGCCTGTTTTGACCACGACAGTACCTGATGTGCAAAAACTCCTTGTCTTTATCTTGACCCAAGAGATTTTTTGTTGCATTTTCTCTCCTCTGTCCAGCTGATGAAGGCAGTGATAGAGGGGCTTTGGTGAGCAACTGGATCCCAGCCAAGAACAACCTAACACATTATTCTTGGAAAAATGAATGGGAAGTTGCCAAACAAGAACAAGGGAAATTATAGGGTTATACTGTCTCTTGCACAGATTTTAAATAATAAGCAAAAAGAGGGCAAGAATATAATCAGAGAGATATTAAAGAGTAAACTAGAGTTGACATGTGAATCAGGCCTCTGTGATAAAAAAGCTTGTGAGTTACGCTAAATGTTACTTGTACTGGAAGTTGAGCAATAAATTCTAAGGTCATTAAAATACTGAATTTAAATATATTAAGTACAGTTCTGCATTCTATAAGCTGAATTTATTGCTGGCTGCCAAATTTCTTGAATTATGTCAAGACTAACTCTCAACTTCAGGCTTGACTTAAAAATTTACATTTTCATGTCATAAGTGCTTGAGCAGTTCTGTAAAATCCAGGGCTAAAAATATTTGTGTGGTGTTGTAGCATCTCAGTTTTTCTGTTTCAGTTTGCATCTCAGGATTGAACTTGTTAGTGCTGTGGTCAGGAATAGAATAACATGTTGGACTGACTAACCCAGAGATTCTGATGCAGTTATTCTTGAGTAGCTGGCATGAACAAACAGATAACATTTTATCTGGAGATTACTGATAATCTCAAAATAATTTGTGAAATTTGTGAAACACAATCTCTCAGTTACTTCAAATATCATCTGTTGTTTTTAAAACACAGCCATCTACTTCCCATGTGTTTCAAAAGGTCTGCAAATAGCAAGATAACATGTAATCCCTATACAGTAGCCACTGTAGAGCAGTGACTTATCAAAGATTAGCAGCCTAGAGTTTATCAAAGATTATTGTGTAGGGGGTTTTTTTGTCATGGAGTTGGTTTTGTTGGTCTTTTTAATGCTGGAAGAAATCTGCAATTCATGTAAGTTTGGATCATTAAATTTCAATTCTGTAACAAACAACATGAACGTGAAAATGGAACAAAAATTTGCCCTTGCAGAGAAGATGTTCAATTGCATACCAGATTGTGTTATCAAGAGTGTGGACAACAGGTCCTGGGAATTGACAATTCTTGTTTAGTTGACACTTGTGAGACTGCATCTGTAGTACTGCAATTGAGTTTTGGGTTACTTGAGATAAGGAAGATGTTGTCATGCTGCAACTAGTACCAGAGATAAGACACTAAAATAGACAAGGAGTTGGAACACATGATGTATGAGCAGCTGAAAGAGCTGTGTTTGTTCAGCATTAGAGAGAGAAAGCTTAAGGCACATCTACTTGCTATGCACAACTACTGCCTAATGCAAGGATTTAGAGAAGATGGAGATACCCTTTGCAAAGGTATTCAAAGAGTCAAGAAACACTTCCTTACCTCAGTGAGAACCTTGTATTCTCAGACCATAGCAGCTGCGCAAGGAAAGAAGATCTCTAAAATTCTGAACTGCTTTTAATACAAAAAAGATTTATGAATTAGCTTATTTTTACTAGCATTGTTACTACACTCTTCTAGAATTTTCATTTTCATGCTGAGAGATGAACATCATGTTTTATCATTAAAAAGGACGTGGAGATGAGAGATTTTAAGTTACAAGTGATTAATGATGGTTGAAGAGCATCAGTTCTCAAATATCAGTTGGACAAACAAAGAAATAATGCACAAAATGGTGAAGTTGCAAAGCCTCACTTCGAACAATATGCCTGTCCTAGGAAGGAAGAATTTCCCTGCTGAAAGTTACACAAATTGAGACCTGGAAAATCAGATGCCAAAAAAGAAAAGCCTTCAGTCTAATGTTAATAACCAATTTGTATTGCTGGGATCTTGAGGAGGATGAAATCCCCCTGCTTTAAAAGTACCTTCTTACTGAGTGAGCATTTTACCATACTCTGCTTGATTAAAATAAAAAATTAAAAAATTTAAAAATACTTTAAAATGCATGCATAGATTTGATAAAAATACCAAGCCTCATGGATATCTTGCTTTTTCACATGGGTCCAGAGTACTTTAAGTACTGTACAAGATAAACAGTATTATTTCCCTCTTTCAAACAGAAGAAACTGAGCCAACGATGCTAAATGACTGGACAAGACACCAATTTATCTTGGACTTAGACATGGATTCTCTGAATATCAGTCCACTGACCAAGCCACTAATCAACACTGATTCCTGGCAACCTGTTCCAAGCATGCCAGTATAACTTCATAGATTTTGTATGTGAAGTAATGAGCCTTATGGTTGTTTTTGTTGGGGTTTTTTTTGGGGGGGGGAGGGACAAAAAAACCCAAAAAACGTGGTCAGTTTTTGTTCTAAGGTGTAGGCAAATTGCCTGATCCTGACTCTATTAATTTATATAATCCTTTCCTATTTACATAAGCAGCCACTACATTTCAGTTTTTCCTATCAGCTTCCTTGAGTCCTGCTATATATCTTGGCAAGAGTTGTTGTATCCCTAAAGGAATCAGTGATTACTTGTTCAAATGGAGCTGCTGCTATATTGGAGAGAGTCTTCATAACAATGGGCTACTTTTCCTGTAGATAGACTCCTTTGTTCCCCTTTATAATTAATTTGAAACTAGAACATTTCACAAAACTGTAAATGTATCTCAGTTTCAATGGGAAGGCATCTGCAGTAAGTGTACTCATATGGAATTAGTTTCTCTATTCAGAATGTGAATGCAGTATATGATGTCATTCAAGTAGGATTCGGATTCAGTATCATCTGCAAAAAGAAAATACATTGTATTAGCATTCAGTTTTGAAATCTTTTTATGAAAAATGTAATTTTTTCTTACCATGGTTAAGATAAGTAGATGTAGTTTAAAGCAACACTATCATATGAAAGAATTTTTGTGATTCAGCTCACTAGTGTTTTATGTTTTGCCATTGACTGATGACATCAGCATTGACTCAACAATAATGTGCAAAACAGAGGACACTGACAGGCATTACATTTGACTTCTGTTTGTAGAATTGTCTTCAAGTCCAGGTCTATTAAAATGTAAACATAATTAGTAAAGTGCCTTGCATGGCTGGAATCACAATAATAACAGAATATGATGAATTTGATGGATTTTTGTGGGAATTAAAATATCTGAGACAGATCTTCAAATTTTGTTTCTATAGGGAAAGAGACAAGATGCAGAAGACATAAAACTACTATAGATAGCATTATTATTAGCAACAATAATGAAGCAACATACAGTATATCAAATAGCATCCCCTGTATGCCCCCTAAGAGGATTAAATTCACCTTGCTGCAGAGGATAAGAACAAAGTTAATGTACTGTATAATCCCCACATAAGTCCAGAAAGCTGTGTTATTTCAGTTGCTTTTCAGACAGGAAGGCAAAAGCAAGGATACTTCTTTTGGAAAAAATAATTTATCTCTTTGAATTGATTTAGCATGCATGCTTAGAGTCAGGGTAAGCACATGGCACTCACCCTGACAATTGCTTTGCAATGCATAACAGACCCAGATGAGACATCAAAGACCCCTTAAAGGGTCAACTTCTTCCACTGACAGTGTTTGTTAAGTCCAAATAAAGAAACAGCATTTAGCTAGCTATATAAGTGCTTTGCATGGTAAACAACGTGCATGTTCAAGATCTTGACTTTAAAATCACTCTTGAGTAAGCTTTTGCCATCAATATTGTATCATTTTGCCAGTTAGTTATGCTTTACTCTGTGGTCATACACTTATCTTTTTCAGTAACTGGCTTTGAGAAATCCAAACAAATTCTTTCATTTCCTTTTTGCTTTTATTATTTTTTAATATGGTAAGAAAAGATGTGATTACCTGTTATCTGGTATGTTTATTTCAGACTATATATTGATTGAATAAATGACCCAAGATAATTGCAAAATTGGTGTTGATAGAGGTGCCATCATTTAAATAAAAAACGGAAATGGGGACCAAAATACATTGGTTGTTAAATTTTCGCAAATATATGTGCAACAGAGGTGAAGAGAACTATAAGGCAGGTGTACACACACAAAGAGATGCACAATTGCACAGTTAGTTTATGCAAGCCATTATTATGATTGCAGATGCAAATGGTAAGTCAGCTGTTTAACTGTTCATTTACTCATGTAAGTACTGTTTTCCTAAGCAATGACATTGTATATATGTAAATTGAGAAGCAATCTGATTTGTTAGTGTTGTACTCACTGAGCACAGGGGTAAATAGCTACCAAAGATGAAAGAAAATAGAAAATCATGGCTGTAAAGTTGAATGGCATTAATTATTGGTGGCACTGAAGCTCGTTATATTGCAAAACCTCTTCCTGGTTAGATGCACATTCAATAGGAGAGATGATTATAAAGGAAAAAATGCAGGGGGGAAGAAAAGACGAATGCAACAAGAAATATTTCAAAGCTTCTGTAAAGATAAAAAACGTCCATTGCCATGTTCTAGAATTTCTCAGACAGAAAGACCTCTTCTGGGATATAAACTACTTCCATTACATTGACTATTTTTCTGTCAGGAGCATATGTATTGATATACACCCTGTTTGTTTTATTATGACTCCTAGTGAGACAGGAATATCTGCCAGTCAAAAACAACATAAGCAGGAATGCCTCTTAATTTAAGATTCATCTTTCAGTCAAAATATTATGCATTTTGAGTTACACAAAAGGTCTTGCTAAACCCAAAAACAAGCCCAAATGCCTGGGGTACAAATAACTATAAAGTCTTCAATAAAACTTCCATCTCCATGTTTTTTATACTGTTTCTAACTCCCTCCATGTGCCTATCCCCTGGAAGCTCCTTCATACTGTCATTTGGTGTTGCTCCAGCCTTTTCTTCTCTCCAAATGTCAGTCCTAATCCAAACCCTAACTTTAGCATGAATCCTAAACCTAAACCTAGTGCAGGGGCTGCAGCTTGGCCTTAGCTCAAGACACCATGCATGGCAAGAAGAAACGGTTCTCAGGGGAGCTCTGAAATCCAGTGCTTTTGCTTTGGCAGTCACTTCCCAGCCCTATTCAAGTTACAGCTCCAGGCTTTTTCCTTCACCCAGCCATAAATACATAAGTTACCTTAGCTTCATCTCAGGAGGTGTGGTAGACACAGAACCTAGAGGTGCAGCTGGAATGAGACAGAGATTTGTGATATGGGCTCAAAATAAAAGTGTCCTAGGTATAGTGTTAATTTGTAGTGCTAAGGCTGGGAAAGAGTAAAGGAGCACAACTGCAGCTGGAGCAGGGAAAACTAGAAGAAGCACTGGACTGTAAAAGCAATTCTTAACTGAGAATTTCTTCCTCTGTGTGGCTGAGAACCTTGTTCTCAGGGTCCTCATGGCACTAGGGTAAGGATTAGGGTCAAGGAAAGGGCTGGGAGAAACTCAGAGAATAAAGCAGCAGTTGGCATGGGGGTGATCAGTGTCCCTGAGAGGAAAGAGCAGGCTCCAAAACACCTCTTTACTGACAAATGTTCATATCAGACATTGGGCTGGCCTTTTGGAAAGGCTCTGCTCTTTTACACATTAATTGAGTGCTTTGGAACCCTCTTGGTGTTGTGTTAAGTAGACTTTGGGGGAGACAGAATAGCATCATTATAATTTTTAATGACACAATCACAATTTTCAATGTAGTTTAGGAAAGCATTTCAATATGAAAAGTATGTAATGAGGATGAACAGGAATTATTTAGCATAATAACACAGGAAATATGTAAAGTGATGGTCTTGGGGATATGAAAAGAGAGAGGAAACAGTGGAAAGAAAGTTTAGCTCAAGTCTCAAGGAAAACTCTCTCTCTTTAAGATTCATTAATCAGCTACATAGGTGAAAGTGTTCCTATTTATGATATTGAGTAAAGGATAGGATGCTAAAGATTAGGCATTTGACAAGATATATTGGATATGGTTTAATAAGTCTTTCCAAAAATTATATCCCTTTAAAAAATGCAGATTTCACACTCCATTTAACATTCTAAAAACAGTATGTTTTAATGCTTAGACTAAAAACACAGATACCATTTTGTATGGAATATAATTATTTGTTTTTCAGTGTTTTCCACTGCCTCTAATAGGTGGTGCAAACTACTTTCCCTGTTCAATAATTCAATATTTTATTTTTCTCTGATTCCCTATCCACATTTTTTGAGGCTTTTATGGTAGTGAGGATTTTATTTCTCACTAGTTGTACAAATTTAAAGATTGAAAAGCTTAAAACATCAGGGACAAAAAGTTCTAAACAAATTTGTTTCTCTGAAGAGAAGGGATCAGTCTCAAGGAAAATCTAAGTAAAAAGGTAATGTCAGGACTATTGAAAACATTATTTTCACAATTAGTTTATAAAGAAAATAAATAATTCCTGCCTAATTTATCACTATTTTGGGTACATTTATGGGTGCTTTTCTTTGCATGTGCTTTTCATGTGGCTTAATGCTTGCATGTACCTTGTCCACTCACTGCTTATTTAGGAAAGGTTTTAATACTACTTCTGCAAAAGCGGCCTTGCATGGCATGCATGGAGTAAGTTAATTTAACAAGGCCAAAAGACTGTGATTCCTTTAGATACCCCTAAATGGCAGCTTTGTTAATGTTCCAGTGACTCTTTAAGACACATTTTCTACTACAGAACCTTGCAGGTGTCTGGAGTCAGTGCAGGCAGCAAGCTGGACGCTCACTCTGAAGCCTGGTGTTTAGATTCCCTGGGCCTCAAACTGGCAATGGCTGAGATTCATCTCTTTTTCCTCCCACTTTTCCTACCATTTTATTATAGCTTTCGGTTCATGTTACATTACCTGCACAAGCCTGAGATATTAAGCAGGGTGCAGCAGGTGCCCTTGTTGGAGCAGGCACTGCTGAAAGGGAGTCTACGTGTTTAATGATAGCTACATAATCAGTGTGGGAAAAGTACTGTGGAGGGGCTCTGCTGCACTGTTAAAGACCCAGAAGAGGCTGCATATCTGGGAACAGCTCTCTTTCCTTCTTTGTATCATTCTAGATGGCCTGGGAATGGATGGAAAGCTTTATTTCCCCTCAGTCCTCTTTTGTTGTGGGCTTTTTATTTTCTTTCACCATTTCAGTTAATGCTATGGATTCCACAAACAAATCCTTGGGCAGGTGAATCTATTTCAACATCCTTTGTGCAAAAGATTCTTTTCTTGGCCAGGGCCAAGCACTGATTTAAGAGTCCAAATATGCCAAGAGCAATACTACATGTCAGTCACACAGTATGGTATTGTTAAGTGTACCTTTCTTAAGTGTACTCCACTTCCTCAGCACCTTAGAGTTGAGCTTGTCCTGACTTTCTTCTCTAACCTCAACAAAGCTTGCTGCTTGAAGGATTGCTTGGAGTGTCAGTTCAGGTACCCTGAATTTGATGCAAACTCACAAAACACTATTATTCAAAAGACTCACTTTGTTCCTTTTGAACTCCTGATGTTCTTAGTAGCTGATGACCACAGGTTAGGATCTATCCTCCTTATAGATATAAACCTTTTTAGATGTTGCATAGGCACTCTGATACTTCACTCAACCAAGCCATTGTGAAACTGTAGACATCATCTGATGCTTAAATGTCTGCAGTGAGTTAAATACAGGAAATGAAGAGGTTTTAGACAATTTTTCTTAAACAGTTCAACAGAATTTGTGCCTCTTATCTCTGCAAATAAATTGGGACAGTCCTTTTTCTTTCCATTCAAAACTTATTTATTTTAGCATTTTAGGTTTTGCTAGAAGGCTTCTTCCTTCACTGCAGTGACTTATTGAGTGGTATCCTACTGGAGGACAAAGCAAGGGTCTTCTAAAAGCTATTGTACTAGGAATAGTAACAGTAATTTTACACCATCAACTATTTTTCAAGGCTCCTCTTTTTTCACATATAGGAATGCATTTGTGTGCTACCAATTCTGAAAAGAATCAGTTTCAAAACTCTAGAAATTTGGTTTTGCAGATTACACTGTTAAAAAAATTGCATTTAAATACATTTTAAATCCCATACATTCAATTATTAAATAATTCAGGAATTTCATTTCCTAGGTTAGACTACTCTGATTTTTTTCTTCTCTTCCATCACCATGGCAGAATCACATCACTGAAAGGACGCAAGAGTAGAGGTTGTTTCTTCTGCTGCTTTGAAACAATGAACGGGAAAGGGAGCTGAAAATTGAAGCAACTGCAGCCAAAGTTGTGCAGAAGTCTGCAGAGAATCTTTCTGCCAATTACTTTTTTATCCTGTCTAAGTGACTTAAGTTCCCAAAGTGTCCTATTGCAGACTGTGTCATCCATCAGGGAGTCACTAACATGACAAGGACAAGCAAACGTCACAAAAATATTTACATTGATTTTCATCTGGTTTGGGAAAAGAATTTTCTTTGGCTGTGGTTTACTTTTCAGCTGAAATTTATGCAAATTCTGTATGGAGACTACGTTGAAGAAGGCTCTTAGGTGTGTGAGGGTGCAAATTTCCTGTCAAGCAAAAAAGTTCCATATTTGTGCCAGAAATAGCTGCAATTATTCAGTTACAGGACAAGAAATATCATCTGCATGACATGACTAATCCAAATAAAGGTCGCTGACTTATAAGGCAGAATTGAAGGTTGCACTTGTCATTGGAGTCCAAGGGATGTGAAAGTTCCACTTTTTGTTTGTAACTCAGGTCCTCATAATTCAGTCCTATACTGAAAGCCCTTTAGCTATCTTAGGTAGATTTCCACCACCAAATATTTCCCAGGGCTCCAAAGAAGCTCATAATACTGCCACCTATGCTGCCACCACAGATCTTTGCTGCCAGCAGAGCTGGTTGTTCCACTTCTGTCACATCCATACAAGCTGCTGTCATGTTCCTCAGCACAGCAAAACCTTTAAACATATTTTGAATATTATCAATGTTTAAAATTATGTATGTTCATTTACATGAGGAAAAATGAAATGAAGTTACTAATTAACTTATGTAGTCTCACAGACATACCATGGTAGAAAAAGGTTTTAAAGCTCTAGTCTTATAAACTGAATTGTTTCATGCCACTAAAATGGCATGAGTTAGTGAGGGCAGTAACTTCTACAATGTCCATGAGGAATAAGAAGAATCATGAACCAAATAGCCCAGCAGCTATGCTGTTTCTTTTGATATTAGGTAAGGTACATCATATAAATGAACTAATTCTTTTCAGAAAATCCTTTTAGAACTTACAGGTTTTGTTGTTTTCTCTTGATGCAGCTTTTTGCTCTGAGTGCTGGCAGCAAAGTGAAATTTACTCACATCCTGATGGCCGTGTGGAGCTGGTGCTTCAGTGAGCAAAATTTGAGTAAAGCCTTCTTTGCTGCCAGCAGTCAAAGCAGAACATACAGCATTTCCAGGGAGAATGCCACATTTGGGAATGCAAGAAAATACAGATGGCCAAAGGCAACTTAAAAGCTGGGTTATACAGAGGAAGAAATGAAGCAAGAAGAAAATTGGAGCCCAGAGAAAGAAAGGAGAGGCAAACTCAGCCAGGACATAGAAATGTAGAGAACTTCAATCAGTGTAAATAAGCACAATTCTACATATTACAGTCCAGTTACCTATCAACTCTAGATGAACAAACAACTTCCAAACAAAAAATGGAAAAGATAATTATCTTTATAAGCAAAGAATCAATTTTCAATTTGATGCCATAGGTCATCACTGCATCTCATTTCCATTCTATCTCTCTTTGAAAATCTAGTTTTTCATGCTGAGACACGGAATGAGCACACAGGACACGCTCAGTCGCCCAAGGCAAAAAAGGAGAACTTTATTTACAGTTTCTACAATTTATAGACTCTCTAAAGTGAGAGTGGATTGGAGGATAACATCCCTCCTCTGAATCACACTGGCCAGGTGAACAGTCTGTCAATTTTCTCCTCCTCCAAGAAGGAATGTGAAAAACACATAGTGTTTTGAGAAAAGGTGTGGGAATTCTGACTCCAAGAATGTAAACATCAGAAGGCTTTGAAAATCAGGGCAACACTAGTTGTTGCTTTTTCTCAAGTTGACAATGTCTGAAAAACACACAGCAGAAGAGAGGCCCCTCCTTTAAAGTGAATTTTTGAAGTCTCCTTGGAATATCCATGTGGAAAAGGTACATTTAATAAACACCTACATAGTAGAGCTGCTAGAACATTTTAGGAATATGGAAAGCTGACAAATCTGTTTCAACAAGATGAGCTGTAAGTTGTGTGCTGTAATTTTCTGTGATTCAAGTTCTAAGGAAACAAGATAAAACCTGACCTGCCTTAGTCTGAAAAAACCAAGTTTTTAAATGCCATTTTAAGGGTCATTTCCTTCTCAAAGAAAATTGAAAGCTTTTTAATTCTAACATGGAATAAAAACAAATTTTGAAATCCAAGAAACTTCTATAAAACAGCACTGCTATTCCCTAGCCACTTCTCACATTCTTTGGACTAGTTGAAAAACCATTTTCACTTTAACATGTTCACTGTATAATTTTTCCTCCAGTACATTGAGAGGAAAGACCCTTTCCTACTTCTTTAGTACAGAGATGTTTTCAGTTATAAAATTAATTGATTGCTTGCCAACATGCATCTAAATCCAAATATTTGTGCAAGTCAACATAAATTCACCACCACATCTTGCTGTGTGTCACTGAGCTCTGTAGTCCAACTTTAATGGAATACTTGATGAAGCTGATGTGCATATTTTCATCCCACACATACAAATTTATCATGAGAATGATTGCCTTCAGCAAAGAAAATAACACATGCAACATTACAAATTTAGATATACCTTCCTGAAAATATAGAAAGAACAAATGAAAGACATAATGGCCAGTGAATTTCTGCCTGAAATTCAAGGCTCTGAAAACTATCTTATCTTTGTCAAAAGAAGAATGGAGAGTGGATGGGGGGAAAAAATTATTAGAATTATACATGAAATAACTCAGTCTAACAATCTGAAAGCAAAAAACCCCTATAGCAATCATGAAATCATAGTTTTTGATCCTCAGAGAAAGGGGGAGGGGAGCAGGGATCAACAGAACTGACACCTTGGACTTCCAGAGGGCAGATTTTGGCCTGTTGACTGGTTGATAGGCTCCAATAGGAGGGAGTCCTGTGCATTGAAGGCATCTAGGAATTCTGGACAGTCTTCAAGAAGGAAATCCAAATTGCAGTGTCAGTCCATCCCTTTGTGCCAAAAGATGAGTTTTGGGGAAGAAGATCAGCCGGAAGATCTGGTTATTCTTCTGGATCAGAAGAAGAAGCTCTGTTTGAACAGAGCTTTGGCTGGAACTCGGGAAAAAAGAGTGCATGACCTTTGGAAGAAGGGACAGAAAACTCAAGAGAACTAGAGGGATGTTGTGAGGTTATGCAGGGAGAAAATTACAAGGACTGAAGCCCAAATAGAATTAAACCTGACAACTGTTGTAAAAGATGATACAAATGTTCCTATAAATACATTGGCAACAAAAGGAGGGCTAAGGACAATCTCCATCCTTTACTGGATGCAAAAGGAAATAAAATGACAAAGAATGAGGAAAATGGTGAGGTACCTAATGCTTTTTTGCCTCAGTCCTTAATAGCGAGGCCAGTTGTTCTCCCAAATCCAGCCGTCCGAGATGGAGGACAGGGACAGGGAGCAGAATGAAATCCCCATAATCCAAGGGGAAATGGTCACTAACCTGCTTTGCCACTTAGGCCTGGACGAGTCCATGGGGCTGGAAGACATACACCCACATGTTCCACTTGCTGAAGTGCTCACCAAAACACTTTCAATCATTTACCAGCAGTCCTGGTCAAATGTGAGGGTCCAAGATAACTGGAGTTCAGTAAAACTGACAAGAGCAGAAGGGAAATCTGAGGAATTACAGCCCTGTCATCCTGACCTCAGTGCCAGGGAAAGACAGGGAAGAGATCAGCTTGAGTGCCATAACGGGGCAAAAGAGGAGACCAGGCCCAGTCATCAGTGGTTTATGAAAGGCATGTCATTCCTGACCAACTTGATCTCTTTCTATGACCAGGTGACCCACTTAGTGGATGAGGGAAAGGCTGTGAATGTGTCTACCTGGACTTTAGTAAAGTCTTTGACTCAGTTTTCCACAACATTCTCCTGGAGTAACCCTAGTAAGCCTAGTTATGACTTGGACAGCCACACTGTTTACTTGGTAATAAATTGGCTGGATGGACAAGCTCAGAGAGTGGTGGTGGAGTTACATCCAGTTGCTGGCTGATCACCACTGGTGTTCCTCAGGGCTCAGTATTGAGGCCAGGCCTGTTTAATATTGACAACCTGGACAAGCAGACTGAGTGCACCCTCTGTCAATTTGCAAAAGACACTAAGTTGGGCAGAAGTGTTGATCTGCTGAAGAGTGGAAACACCCTGCACAGGGATCTGGACAGGCTGGATTGATGGACCAAGGCCAAGTTTGTGAGGTTCAAACAGTCCAAATGCAGGGCCCTGCCCTTGGGTCACAACAACCAGGCTACGATACAGGCTGGGGCAGAGTGGCAGGAAAGCTGCCCAGTGGAAAAGGAGCTGGGGGTGCTGGTTTACAGTGTTTGAATATGAGCCAGCGGTGTGCCCAGGGGGCCAAGAAGGCCAGTGGCACCAGTTTTGTATCAGTAATAGTGTGCCCAGCAGGACCAGGGCAGGGATTTTCTCCCTGTACTCAGCATTGGTGAGGTCACACCTTGAATCTTGTGTCCAGTTCTGGGCCACTCAATTCAGGAAGATGATTGAGGGGCTGGAGAATGTCCAGAGAAGGGAATGGAGCTGGTGAAGGGTCTGGAGCACAAGTCCTGTGAGGAGCAGCTGAGGGAGCTGGGGGTGTTCAGTCTGGACAAAAGGTAGGCTCAGGGGAGACCTTGTTCCTCTCTAGAACTGTCTGAAACTTGTAGTGAGGTGGGGATGGGTCCCTTCTCCCAGGTAGCAAGCAACTGAATAAGAGAAAGTTGCAGGGGAGGTTTAGATTGGATATTAGGAAAAATGTCTTCACAGAAAGACTTTTCAAGCTTTGGAATAGGCTGCACAGAGAAGTGGTGAAACCACCATCCCTGTAAGTGTCCAAAAAGTGTGTAGCAGATGCGATGCTTTGGAACATGGTTTAGTGGTGGGCTTGGCAGGGCTGGGTTAATGGTTAGACTTAATGGTCTTAAAAGTCTCTTTCACCCTAAATCAGACTATGATTCTACAAGCTATTTGAAAAGTCAAATCTGATTGACAACCCATCCCCTTTTCAAGTTGGTTGAGGATCTTTATTGTTTTTCAATACACTTTCACTGACTAAATATATTCCCATGTGTTCCTGCAAGTTTCAGGCAGCAATGTCCTGGATGAACATTATTCTAGAAAGACTACTGTTACTTTGTGGTCTTTCTCTTATTGATTTTAATTTATTCCCTATGTTTCATTAAGAGGCTGCAAGTTCTGAAAATATTAATAGAGGTTTAAATAAGAGTAGTTTCCTTCCATTGGTCTCTCATGTCTCAGCAATTCAATCTTTTCACCTAACTTGATACACAGCTGTAAATGTACTTTTCATGCATGTTGCTTTTCCAATTTTTTTTTTGCTAGTGAGACTGCACATCACAGAAGCAAACACACACAAATAAGAAGGACAGTTCCTCATCAGCAAAAGCAGGTAACTCAGCAAAACTTACTTAAGGTTACAGATTTCCAACATCTAGTAATTTTGTATACTCCAAAACATCATTTGTGATGCAAGAAGGCAAGACTGATTCTATTCTCTGTTTCACCTCTGTCTTAGTACTCTACCTCCCAACCAGCTTTTAGGGCTAGGCAGTAGTATACAATGATACCATTTGGGATAAGAAATCACCCAAAGCCACACTCTTCCTTTGACTTTTATCCTAAAAAGTGAATGAACATGCAAAGAGTTCCAGTTTGGTACTCAGCACATGCTACACAGCACGTTACCACAGCCAGCCCAGCACTGCAGAGGAGCAAGCCCAGTCTCTTGTGCCAGCAAAGCAGCAGCAGTTCTGTTCAATTCCCAACCCAGAGTCTCAGCTATGGTATGAGCAGGCCCAACAAAAAAGTCCTGTCACAGCAAACAGCCCATTGCAGGAACAGTGCTAGATTTGGGGACAGAGTGTGAGGTTAGGGGGACATCTTCCTTCATTTTGACGTATTTCTAATGCATTAGTGGAAGTGCAAGAACATCTATCTAGAACAGATGCAGTCTTACTAGGACATAAATGATGGAGAAGATTAAGCTTCTTTGATTTATTATTTAGCCCATTAAAAATAGTCATATCATGTTCATAGTTTGAATTTATCTCACTTCAGTGTCCAATAACTTGCTTTGCCTGCTAGATTCAAAAAAAATCTGCTTCAGACTTCTTCCTTATGTATGTACTTTTATAGCAAAACTTCTCTTGAACCCCTTGAGCCCAAGTTAGACTGAGTTTAAATCTCTTGTGATAAGCAGAATACTTCAGATTTTGGCTAATTAGTATACCTCTCTCCTGAACCCTTTCAGGTATGATAGTCTCCCTTTAAAGGTGCAAATATTAACTTTGAAGATAGTGTTTCATTAATTAGCAGTAGCAGGCAGTGTTCTGAATCAATGGTTTTCCTTTGGAGAATGCTAATTTGCTGATACCAAACAACTGTAGTAATGCACCTGGCATGTCAAATCTTTCAAAAAATCTGATTTTCCCTGTGAGGTTGTTTGCTGGCTGCTGCAGAATCAGAACCTACAAGCTTCTGATACCACCACCTCAAACATTCATAATTTTTTTGTGGCAGAAAGAATTGTGGCCTCAAATTCAGTCAACACTTCCTGTTCAGTGATAACAAATTAGACATCTCAGTCTCATTTCCTGGAAGGAAATGAGGCTTTTCATTTTTTTCAAGCTATTAGTTTCCAACTGGACTTAACTACGTGCCAGAAGTTTTTTGGGATGTGTACCTTGGTTTATTTACTTGCATAATCAGATTTGCTATCTCTCCTGTACTGGTTGTGGGTGATTACTGAAAGATACTTCATTCTTTTCTATCATCTGTGATACCAGCTTTTGAAACTGCACATACAATTTCTCATGCATCCCCATTTCTCCTGAGGACAAACTGGACCAATATGCTGAGGAGAGGAGAAGTTTTTTCAGTAGTTGAAATACCTTTTACTTATCTTAATCTGTCTAGCCAGAGGTTACACTTACCTCAGACTTAAACAGGAAATAATTTTTAATTTCCTCCTTTTAAGTAAGGACCATATCAATCCTTTGGATGGGAAAAGTGGTATATCCAGTACTTCACCAGCAGGTAAATCCTCTTGATGATTTTGATGACAAAAGGCAGGATTACACAGGATTTTATCCTTATAACATCTGTTCTAAAGCAGAGAATTCCTCCTCCTCCCATGCATGACTGCACCATGAGCCACCAAAACAAACTCATGCCACGAGCTGAGTTACACTTCTTCTCTGTTAAAAAACATTAGAACCAAGCAAGTTCTGCTTCAGATTGCTTTAAACTGCCATTGAATCACATTTTCAGGCTGTCACTCAACCAGATTTTTTTTGCTGTAACAATATCTCTGCTTTAATGGCTTCACCTTTCCCCCTCTGATGACATGCTCATATCTTATCTTAGCACTGCCCACTCAGTTATACCAGTATCTGTGCAGCTGAGCAGTGAATCAGAGAACTGGCCAGGTTTGGAATAAGTCAGGAAAAAGGTTTTAACTGATCATCATCTGATACAGTTCATTCCAGCTGCAGAAATTGTGGTAGGTACAAAAGTAGGAAGAGAAGGAAGAGTGTCAGGAATAATTAACCTGAAGAAGGAAATTGGACCATGACACCACTGAATGAAGTGCTGTCCGCCTACAGCCACTGTGAGAACAACTTTGTGTGACACTCCTCCAGCCACTGAACTGTGTTTTATTTATTTATTTCTGTAATCAATATATATTACTAATTTAAATTACTATTTTTAACATGTAAACTAACCAAGATATTTTTAATAGGTTTTCTGTGGTTCAGCTTTGTGCTGGTTTCAGCTAGGGTAGAATTAAGCTGTCTTCACAGTGGCTGGTATGGGGCTGTGTTTTGAATTTGTGCTGAACACAGAGCTGATACTATAGAGATGTCTTTGTTATTGCTGAGCAGGGCTTACACAGAGCCAAGGCCTTTTCTGCTTTTTGCACTGTGACACTGGTGAGGAATCTGGGGGTGCATGGGAGGGTGGGAGGAGACTCAGCCAGGACAGGTGACCAGAACTGACCAAAGGGATATTCCAGACCATGTGACACCATGCTCAGTATATAAAGTGGGGGGAAGAAAAAGGAAGGGAGGAATGCTTGGAGTTGTGGCCTTTGTCTTGTCAAGTCACCATTATGTGTGATATGGCCCTGCTATCCTGGAAAAGGCTGAACACCTGCCTGCCCATGGGAATCAGTGACATAATTCCTTATTTTGCTTTGGTTGTGTGTGTAGCTTTTGCTTTCCCTGTTAAACTATCTTTATCTCAACTCAGCCTTTCCCAGCTTTTACCCTTCCAATTTTCTCACTGATACTGTTGGTGGGGGAGGGAGTGAGTGGCTGTATGGGGCCTGGCTGCTGACTGGAGTTAAACCACAACAAGGTTGTAAATGGCTCCAAGTCAAAATTTCCCTGGCTATTTGAAGAAAAGTTCTCTCTGGGTAGGTTATGTTATCTCTTCTTTCAACAAGACTGTAAGTAGCAAAAAAACCTGGTTCTCAGTTGCCTCAATATCTGTCTAAAGACCTAGCAAGTACAAAAGTTAGATTTGTCCATGGTAATCAGGTGGTACCTACCCATGATATATATATATATAATATAACTATATCATCTTGACTAACCCTAACCCTCCCTAGCATGCAGAAGTAAATGCTCACCAGTAATTTTTCCCATAATCAATCTGAACATTCTCCCTTTACCACAGCTAGAACTGCTTTTAGGAAAATCCTTAGTTTGAGAGTTTGTTACTTCATTACACTTAGTGTAATTTTAGACACTCTGAAAGTAGAGGAAGACAACTTCATAAATTAAATGTCTACTGTCCAGAGAAAGGCCATAAAAATTATTGGAGAGCTGGAACACTTGTCCTGGGAAGAAAGGCTGAGCAAGTTGGGATTTTTCAGCCTGGAGAAGAGAAGGCTCAGGGGTGACCTTTTAGCAGATTCTCAGTATTTAGAGGGGGCTTAAAAGAAATATGGTGACAAACCTTTTAACAGGGCCTGTTGTGGTAGGACAAGAAATAATAATTTTAAACCAAAATTGGGTAGATTTAGACTAGATATAAGAAAGAAATTCTTTATGGTGAGGGTGATAAAACACTGGAGCAGGTTGCCCAGCAAGGTGGTGGATGCCTCATCCTTGGAAACATATAAGGTCAGGCTGGCCAGGGCCCTGAGCAATTTGATCTAGTTGAAGATGTCCCTGCTCATTGCAGGGTGTTGGACTAGATAACCTTAAAATGTCCTTTCCGACCCAAACCATTCTATGATTCTGTGGTTCTATGAATTTGCAGAGTTGTCTCACCTCCTGTCAAAACCAGTAAGAGTTAAAAGCACTTAGCACTTGCAGACAGCTCATAAATTCAGCTCCCAAGTGATATGTCATTTCCCTTTGTTACACTATTTGTGTGAACTTGGCTGCAGCTAATAGTTATGATAATCACAGAACCATTCAGGTGGAAGGGACATCAGGTCTCCACTCCAACCTCTTGCTCCAAGCAGAGTAAGCCATCAGATCAGATCTGATCATATCATAATCCTGGATACCAAATCAACTCTGATATGTGGTTGATATTTTATTGTTTCTCATAGTATTTCCAGAATTCTTTCTTTACAAATAGAATGTGAGGTGGTTCCATAACCAGTGCCTGGGTTTTAGAATGTTCCATTACACATACTCTCAATATTTAGGTATTATCTGACCATCGAGAAAAAAAATCAAGGAAATCAGCCATAGATTGTTTTTCTCTTGTGCATTTTGAGAACCAAGGCTATTCTGCCTGACGTGCATGATTCTTCATAAAGTTGTGTTGAAATACAAAAACAACATAACCTAGTGGCCAGTTGCAAGGAAAAAAGTTTGAGTTGAAAGCTGAAAACATGAATTCTCTTAAATGTTCAACTGTTCCTATCTTTCCTTTGCTTGTGTCCTGCTCAGCTTAAAAGAGTTTTCTGGTGGAGTAAAAAATAGACATTAAAAGAATACTAAAGAAACATTCATGTGCTTCTCTTCAAAGCATACTTTCCTGGTATTACCTGTTCAATTTCACTCAACTCCCACAAGCTCCAGTTCACTACCCTCTTCCAATGCCCTTTCAGCAGAGATGTCTTACACTGGACTGAAGCTACCTCCAATTGCTGTAGCAGTGTCAAGTCTAGAATTACAGCTCCATCCACAAATTATTTGTGTGTGGGACCATTTACTAGCCCTGTGGCCAACTGGCATAGAATAGCCCATGTTCCTGTCAAACACTATTCCAAGATTGCTTGACTAGCTATTGATAATGGTTCCTGACCCAGGTTAACTTCTGAACAGTTGGGTCATGACAAATTTTGAGAGCATAAAGGTTGATCTGGGCCCCAATCTTTCTATGGAATGTTCTGGCATTATAACAGTACATACATTTAAGTTGTGGTCCTGGGGACAGACCTCGCACATGTCTATATAATTAAATTGAATAGTGACAAGGAAATGTCATAATGGCAAGGAAAAGAGTGGAGAAATAGACTACTGCTCATGTCCCTGTTTACTTCTTTTGAGCTTTGGCTATAAATTAACTCTGCTACACTTAGGAAAAGTTGAACTCAGGACAAACCTGGCAGCTTGGGCTGTAGTGCACTCGATCTTTGTCACACCTTATCTGTCCAAATTTCATGAACCTGGACAAAGACCTGCAATAATTATGAGGAGACGCCAAGAGAACTGGCTTTGTTCAGCCTTGAGATGGATAAAGGGAGCTCTTAAACCAAGAAATATTGAATAGAAGGATCCAGAAAGGACAGAAGCAAAATTTTTTTGAAGTACCCAGTGATAGGAAAAGACACAAGGGAAACAGGCTGGAAATTCTATTTACATGTAAGGGAAAACTCTTACAGCAGAATCGTGGTCAAATACTAGACCAGGTTGTCCACAAAGGATTCATAATCTCCATCCTTGAAGATACTACTCAGAAAATGGATGGACAAGCCTAAAGAAGTCTGACCTAGATTAACCTGCTTCCAACAATTCTAGGTGACTGCCAGGGATCCTTTTCAGCCCAAATTGTCACATTATTTTACAGTTCTAAGAAATGAAACAAAACTTTCTAGGTCCATTCTTAAGGAAGACCTAGAGCTTGGGGGAAAGTAGCTCTTTGTATATGCTTGAGTGTTTATAATACAAGAACAGGTATTCTTGTTTTGAGAGTGAGCAAGCACAGTCCTGCAACTTAAATAGGTTGGCTGGTAGGTCGTTTTAGGGGGTTTAGTGTGTTTTTTTTCCTCCATGAAAACACAATGAAGACAACACCAAATTAAACTGCAAAACTACTCACTAGCTGTGATACAGCCTACACATGAGAAGAAAAATAATTTGTATCTAGTTCTCTTGTTCCATAAGATTGCACTTAGGTGTACATAAGCTTAATCTTCTCTATTGTTTGGACTTAGAACTGTCTGATATATCCTTTGGAATTAGGGCTCTAGTGTGTATATCACATTTCTAAGATAGCCTTCATATCTTTCCATCCCAGCAACTCTCCAGATGTTTCTAAATTTACTTAGAATTTGCCACCGTTCCTTCTTTAAACCTTCATTCTTCTCCCTGATGACATGTACATATATTTGGGATACAGGTTTTTGTTTGCTTATTTGTCCCCTGTGATTGCTTTCAGCATAAATCATGGATCCTGTGGTTCATGAAATTATCACAATATTAGTCCAGCAGGGCCCTTTTTCCCTAAACCAGAGTGAACACCGCTATACACAACCAATACCCAGCCTTCCTCCAGATCTCTCTCAAAAATTCCTTATTTGGAACACATTACTTTTAGGAAATTCCTTAGGCTCACATCCATGAAACTGACATCAAATTTCAAAGTAGTCTTTGAGATCAGAAGACAGATGAACACTAACTCTGGACTAATTTTTTTATAGGCATTCATTGAAAACATTTTTAAGATGCCAGTACTGAAATTACTCTCCACTTGCAGATACTGCAGTAATGAAGCAGCACTCTGGTGCCAGTACACACAAGAGAGGCCCTCCCCCAGATCTACATTTTGTGCCAGTTACCCGTGCATTTTTCATTATCGTTTATTTTTATTACCAAGCCTATCCCTGACTGCCAGTTTGTCAGTCTGCATGTAGACAGTGAGCTACTCCCACAGACAAGAAAGTCAAAAGAATTTTAAATAAGCTGTTTTTAAAATGTTTACCATCGAAATCTAATTCCCAAAGTGCTACTGTGGATAGCTAGAGTGCATCCACCTACCCAGTTTTGTACCCAGGAGGGAATTTCCACCAGGACAAGTGTCTCTCCATAGGTGATAAACAGCTTTGCCATGTGTTGTTTCCATGCATGTTTGTTCATTCATATGTGTTTATTCATTCAGGTCCACACAACTGATTTTTTATCTCCAGTTGTGAATGTGGTTTGGCTGAAAAAGCTTAGTTCACACAAATCTCCAAACATCTGTTCAAGTTTTTCCTCATTCCCAACCCGCATCCTTTAGAAATTCTAGGTACACACCATGGAAAGTTTACTGCATCTTTATCAAATAGGAAAGAGGGGGAAAAAAAAACAAAAACAAAAAAAAACCACAAATAAACAAACAAAGACAACAAAAGGAATCCCACAACTAAACAAAAAAATCCCACCAGCTTTGTTCATATTTTAAAAAATCAGCTCCATATAAAAGAATCAACTTCAGGCACCAGCAGTTGAATCAAATATTATTTAAGTCTGGAAAGACAGAATTTAAGATGGATACAGGTGGTGTTCAGGCCTCAGTGCAAAAGTGAACATCATTCATTATGAAAATTTGTCTTGAATCATTATGAAGTTTGTGTATTAGTAGGCAGATCTAGGTCAAATGTTCCCAAGAGCCGAGCTGCTAATGAAACAGGTTGAAATCTAGTTGTGTTTTCATTATAATTTCCATACATTTTTTATGAAAGCTTGTACATGACCAGTAGAAAACCCACCACAGTCTTTTTTAATAGAAGTACTCATCAAAATGAGATTAAAATATAGGATGAAATTAGTTTTACTTTACTGTATCAATGAACATTTTGGGTTTGTTTATTTTTTGCCCATTTAAATAAAGCTTACAGCATGAGAACATATTGCATTATGTTCATTATATCTTTATTGAGATCAGCTCTCTGTTCCACCACAACTTTCAGGGGCTTAAGAGACAAATGTCCATCTGTCTTACTTTCTAGTGTCTTCTACTGCAGGATATTCCACCTCAGGGTGTTGCAGGACTGTACTCCAAGAAACTAAAAAGATTTCAGCCTCTTATTTTGCCAAGGAAAAAACCAAAACCAAACAAAACAACAAATCAGCCAGCCACTTATTTTTCACGCAGAACTGTTTGAGTGCCTCATGGTATATAATGTATTTATACAACAGGTCAGTAAGAGAGGCAGATGTGCTACTGCTATCCAAGCTGGGAGCTGAAGTACACACTTATTTTTTGATGTTTAGAAACTTATCAGAAAAAAAAAATCAAAAAAGTATAGTTTTATCACAGAATTCTACTACCATTCCCCTGAAACTGTCGACATCACTAATGATGTTTTTAATAGTACTTTCTGTAACAGGAACCATCATGTCTCACTACAATTATGATAGCTGAAATATTCTGGAAAATATTAAAATATCTTCATTGTAAGGTTGCAACATATCCTAGTTGCCACATAATTTTCACTTTGCTCCTATTGCCTTAGGTTATAAAAAAGAAAGAACAGGTCTCAAACTGTCAACATGCTACACAGAACAATGGAAACAGGGTGAAAGAGGCTCCCACTCTAAGAACACCTGCACATCTGGCATAAACTGTTGGATACTTAAATACTGGGAGAAGAACTGAGCCAAGAGAAACTGCTGAATTTGCTCTTGGCATCTCACTAAGGGCTCCCTGCTAGGACATCTGATTTCACAGTGGAGCTCGGGTAGAAGTCTGTTACCATGTTCTTCCCCCTGTTTTCCAAAGTGTATAGTATCCATTTTATGGTTTTAACGAAATAATGATTTTGGTATTCATCTGTTGCTACTGTTTCAATTATCACTGTTCCTATTTATGTACGAGATAGATTTTTTTATAAAGAGAACCATAAATGCAGCAGCAAAGTGATAGCCCACAATACAACAGCAAAACCTGCTGGTGCAAGAAATCCATTAAACAGCCTCTTGCAAAAGGCATCCACAATATGACATGTCAGAAAATGGGGAAGTGTAGCTAGTACAGTTAGTCTCTATATGAAATCTGGTAGGATACCATAGCACAGGGCAAGATCAGCTACTGAAAACAGGTCACTAAGGTAAGACTTTGCAAGAAATGAAGAATTGAAGATGCATTCTGCTACTGGCCCCTTATACTCATTTACTAAGTCTGGCCTCTGGAGATCTCTTTCTTATTCCATGAAAGTTTTCCCACATGCAAGGAAAAAAAAGAAATTGAGAGATAATTAATTCTTTGTGACACTTGACACTTCTTCAAAAATCATGGAATTCTCTCCTGGATGGAGTTAACACTAACTTCAAAGTCACTTTATCACACAAAAAAATTAAATTACAGAATCCAGTCTTACAGAATGTTGTTCATAGAGTATGGTGTGCTTACTTCATATGGAGCAAGGAATCAAGTGAAAGAATGTGAAACACTCAAGAGGAAAGCTGCTAACATATTTTCAGTGTGTCAAAAATGTTTTGTCTGGTCCCCATAAAACATAAAAAGTTCTAGACTACTTTCTGGGATATTAGAAAAAGTCATCAAACACAGAAACAAAGTCATCAGAAAACCCCTACAGAATAATAACCCAAATGTCATTTCTTTAATTTTTTATTGAGTGTAATTTGTCTAGCATTTTATTTTTTTCACCCATTAAACATGTTAGAAGGCTGGACTGAAAAACTCCTTTTTTTTTTAAAGAAGACACAGTAGCTTTTGATAAAACAGTTTTGACCTTATCCAATTTTTTACAGCCTATTTGCTATTTCTAAAGTATTATTCATTGCCCATTATTATACTAATAAACTTTATTATCTTTTATAAAGCCACCAATGGTTACATGCTTGAATGGCCCTCACAAAAGAAAGCTATAATAACATAACAAGGTAAACCTAATAAAACATTCTTTGTTCTCAAAGTGTATTTGTGATAATGGACCATTACCTTTTATTTATTATTCACATAAATGTATGATGGGATTTGTATTCTCTCCAGTATTAGCTGTCTCAACTTGCAGAAACCATCCAAAACTATTTTGTTGAATATTTGGTCTCTAGTAAGAAGAGAGAATGTATTGAAAAAAAAAATTCCAATTTTTTTCCATATTATTATTTTTATAGTATCAACAACTGCATGTAAGTACATTCATCTAAGTGTTAAAGTCACTTTTCCTAGTTTCATCCTGAGCTAATACTACCAACTTAAGTCACTTAAATATGTAATAAACAAGCAGAAAAATTTAGAAGATGAAAAATGGTGTTGCTTGGACCCTTGAAATTCTGCTGAAATGTAGTGGAATGTCACTATCCTTGTGGTTTTATATCAGAAACCATTATTAGACTCTATATGCATGCAACGCTGGCAAAACAAAGAGCATAACTAAGAAACTGATGATAAACATTCATGGTGTATGTAGGTCTCATTTCATTATGTCAAGTACTGTCTTGACACATACCTATATACAACTTAGTAACTCCCTATAGATGTTTTTCCTATAGCTATATGGAAACAGAAGACTTCTTTCTTTGTCATATATATTTTTCTTTTTTTTTTTTTTAATTAAGTTCAAAACCCTTTTCCACTTAGGGCTGTTACGTATCCCTGTACTAGAAAGACCTAAATCTAAGGTGCCTCAGTTCTGTCAAACAGATATGAAATACTGGACTGGAGATCTATCCAAACCACAAGACCTTCTGTCATCCAAGACCACTGAAGGAAGTAACAAAATCAAAACCAAACTAAAAAACCCAAAACAGTACCACAACAAAACCAACAAAACCAGACATACAGCTCAAAATACACTGTTTCACAAAAATCTCTTTCTCTGTGGTACCAAAAATCAGAAATTAGATTTTAACTTGAACCGTAGGTCAAACCTGTAAAAAGCGCCTGGGAAAACAGTCAAATTTAGCAGACTAGACCTTGCTTGGGCTGCACCTCTGCTAACCATGATATTCCTTAGCTTCAACACAGGCAGGACAGACATTTCAACAGACACCAGGAGACTTCCCAAATGCAATAAAACTGAACTCCAAGGTGTACATAATCACACTCTTATTTCCTTTCGTCCTACACCTCATCATGCTTTCTCTGTCAAAAAAAGGGGTGTGGGATGAGCTTGTAAACAAGAAAGCAATGGTTCAGAATGACTCTATATTAGGGAAAATTGGCCATTGAGCTCACCATCACCAGTTTTATTTTTCTGACATGAGTGCCTGCAAAACATTTCCATC
The DNA here is from genome assembly GCA_910950805.1 of Acrocephalus scirpaceus scirpaceus. NCBI lineage: Eukaryota > Metazoa > Chordata > Aves > Passeriformes > Sylviidae > Acrocephalus > Acrocephalus scirpaceus. Next base: position 32,173,372 of record OU383778.1, read on the forward strand.
TGTGTCATACTGAAAATCAGTGTTAAACAGGGGTAAGACATATCCTCATTTGAACCAACACTTTTCAGCAGTATTCTGTACAATATAGGCCCAGTGCTAAAGACCTCTGATGCAAATTTAAGTGGAACACTCATCAAATGCAAGACAACCATTTTCTGCAATCAGAATACTGATACAACAGGAGCAGGCTCAGAGCATAGCTTCATATAATATACGCCAGTCAGGCAAGTAACACATCGTAAATTATTCTTGGCCTAAGCTGATAAAAGTCTTCCTAGTGTTCAGGCTGTCTTCCTTTTGAAAAGCACATGGTATTTCTCTGGCTACCATCCATTGGCTGGATAGAATTTGGTGGGAGTTATGATGTTCCCGTAATATTTTCTTACTCGTGTTACCCAATGTGTGCTGGTTCTCCCTGTTAGAGATAGCCATGGGAAATACCTCATTATACAATTCATTTCTATTGAACATTGTAGCAGTACATTTATTTTTCTTAAGTATTTTTGATGCACAGTACAAAAGATAGAAAACAATACATTGTCTGCCTGATGAGACGGCATGACATCCTGCAGAATCCCAGCCATTCTCTTCTTGGACCATTTTTTAATGCATTGTACAGTATAATGCTTTTCAGAATACCTTTTTATTTTGTAAGTCTTGGGATAACAGACAATCATTCTTCACACTCATGTAAATTGTTTCATTAGTTAAGTACCCTACCTATCAATAGTTCAGCCCACAGACACACACATCACAGTCAAATCCTCTCCTAAGTGGGCAGAGAACCTAAATTAAATAAACACTTTGGCTGTCACTATTATTTTTCTTTTAGATTCACATCAGTGTTTCTCCTAATTATTATAAGTTATTCTTCTGTATGCTAAGTAGCCTCTAATAGGATCTGAGATGCAAATATGTATGCTTATTATTATAGAAAAGCAGCATTATTTTTAAATTATTCAGGCTAGTAAGTACACAAAGAACTTTCCACTCTCCTCATCCAGGGAACACGACATAGCAATGAATATTGTCAAATAAATATTCTTCGAAACTTCTGCTGCTCACTCAATTCTAATCACAGGTAGATAGTGGGGAACTCATAGCTGGTCTGCCATTTATGTCAGCAGCTGTTTACCCAAATGATGGTACAGTTTCATAATCTGCATGTTTAGTTTTCTGTTATTAAGCTCATTCTCAAAACATTCAGAAAGGGCTGCCAACCAGCAGTGTTTTCAGAGATGCTCTGTCTTTGTCATAGGCCCAAAATCTGCCCACATTTATTAACAGAAATAACAATTTAAAGACATATTTTTCAACATGTTAAAATTATTTGACATTAACTTCCTAGTCATCATAATCAATCCCAACTCTAACAATTTTTAAAAAATCAAGTGAGGCACCTTACCAAAGCTGTAAATTCAGTGTTGGACTAGGGCTGACTGTGTCTCCAGCTCCTTAGGAAATCTGTTAGGAAATTACACTTAGTAAGTATCAGTTTCTCAAGTTGAAGCTCTCATTCTGAATCATCCTGAGAAGCAACTGCAAAGAACTGTGTGAAATAAACAGCTCACTACACTGCTGATTTCCTCTATAGAGTTATAATCAATATCCTTTGGGGAAAATGCCATTGGAATCCCAGAATCATTCAGGCTGCAGAGGACCTTGGGATGCCCTGCTCAAAGCAAGAAAATTAATGAATTCAGAACATAGTTGGGGCTTTGTCTAGTCTTGTTCTGAAAGGCAAGTGGGCCCTCAAGCGTATGAGCTGCACCTCCTGTTTCGGTGTCATCTGCAAATTTGATGGGGCTCCATTCTGTTTCCAACTACTTTATAAAGATATTAAAAAAACAAGGTCTCAGAATAGACTCTGGGGAACTTCACCCATAACCAGCCTTCAGGTAGAGTAGAAACCATTGACTACTAACTTTCAAGCCCAGCCTTTTTTAAACTAATTCATTCTTTGTAGCTATTTTGAAGAATGCTAACCAAGGTCAAATTTAACATTATTTAGCTCAAGAGAACTGTAGGGCTATCAATGGAGAGTTTACTTCCTCCAAGTGACCATATGCTGTGAAACTGCTCTAATTTGCAATGCAGACTAAACTGATGCCTGCTGCTCTGAGGACTGAATAAGCGTGAAAATGGTCCTAAGAAGAACTAAATTCATTCAATTGAATTTTTAGGAAAATGAAGAGTTTTGATCTTTCAGCAGCTTAATAGTTTAGGATATTTTTCTAGTGTGTTCTGGTGGACTACACAGTATGACCACTGTCCATAAGACCAGAAGGGAGTTAAGAGTACAAACTGGCTCAGATTCTAATAGCTGTATGGAGCTGGTGCTCAGTGAGCAAAATTTGAGTAAATTCTTCCTTACTGCCAAGACTTAGAGCAGAGGGCACAGATCATTCACAGAGACATTTGGGAAAGCAAGAAAATACTGTTGGCTGAAAGTAACTTAGAAGATAGGCTATGAAATGGAAGAAGGCAAGTGGAAAGAAAATCTAAGAATTAGGATACAGAGAAAGAAGGGAGAGATAAAAGAATCAGAGAATATGCTGAGTTAAAAGGGACCAATCAGGATCATTGAGTCTAACTCCTGGGTCTGCACAGGACACCCCAAAAATCACACCATGTGCCTGAGAGCATTGTCCAAATGCTCCTGGAGCTCTGCCAGGCTTGGTGTGTCCACGTCCCTGAGAAGTGACCACTTCCCTGAGGGGCATGTTCCAGTGTCCAACCACTCTCTTGTGAAAAACATTTTCCTGATATCCAGCCTAAACATTGTCAGCTTCATGACATTTTCTTGAGTCCTCTCACCATCACCACAGGGAAGAGATCAATGTCTGCCTCTCTGGTTCCCCTGACAAGGAAGTTGTGGACTGCAATGAGGTCTCACCTCAGTCTTCTCCGGCTGAACTGACCAAGTGACCTCAGCTGCTCCTCACACACCTTCCCCTCCAGACTCTTCACCATAATCATGGCCACCCTTTGGACATTCTCTAATAGCTTAATGGGATTTTTTTATATTGTGGCACCCAAAACTGCCCACAGCACTCAGGCTGAAGCCGCCCCAGTGCAGAGCAGAACGGGACAATCCCTTCCCTTGCCCGCTTGGTGATACTGTGCCTGTTGCCCCCCAGGACAGGTTTGGCCCTCCCAGCTGCCAGGGCACTGCTTGCTCACATTTAATTCTCTGTTGATCATGGAAAGGTGCCTTTCCACGGTGCTGCTTTCCAGCCTCACATCTAGTTTTCCAGCTGATCCCCAGTCTACACACACAACCAGGGTTGCACCATTCCGGGTGCAGAACCCAGAACTTGCTTTTAGACTTCATACTGTTGGTAAGACAGACATAAAGATTCAGGAAAGGCAAAGTGTGGTGAATATTGGGCTCTTTCACAGAATTTTTCTTCTATCTGTAAGCAAATTGCATAATTTTTTGTAGTTTCTTGCAGTGGAAACTCCTTTATTTTAGCTTTTTTTGCCAGTTTGTAATTTCCAGGTTTCTTGAGAATCAACACAGATCCCAGTGATGAGTTGGATCCAGGATATGATTGACAAAGATTACTTTCCATGGCCAAAACATGACCTGTTATTTACAGTATTTCACTCTTTATTGTCTTGGAGGGTAGATCCAAGAAGACTACTTTTCCATCAGCTTTATGCCTAGCACTTCCACACAGCAAAGTAATCAAGCTTTTGTAATAACAGTAGAGAAATTCTCTTCTGCCCAGATTAGCAGAGCTATTTTGTTTCTTTATCTAGGTTCACATGCTAAATGCCTGAGAGATCCATTAAATTAAGATTTGTTTTTAGCTCTCATCAATACAGGCAGAATAACCAAAAAAGAGGGCTAATAGTGAGGGTTTGAAGGCCCTCCACTCTTGAATGCTATGCAACAAGCCATCTCATATTGAAAAACCTACTAAATAAAGAAAAAACCTTTTTAATAGCTCATCAGCAAGTCCAATAAATTGTATCCCAAATCTGAGAAATACCAGCAACTCCACATACTACTTAGGAATTCACTTGTGAGGAAAGTGATGCCAATGCCTGTCCAAAAGAACACTTTTCAGAGCGGCATCCAAGATACTTTTCTTCTCACTTGTCCCAGTAGAGTGGTTTTATCAAGCCTGTTTGAGTGGTATAGTGCTGTTTGGAATCATTGGCTAGGGGTCTACTGGCCAGGGGTGACAGCAAGAAAGCTGAAGAGAGACATATAAATTCTGTATTTTTTATTAACACTTCACAACCAAAATCCACTGAGTTCCACATTGACCCAGACATGCATCTTCCCTGGTGCCAGACAGAACTTCAGCATTATTCAAAGCAGGATGAGGATGAGCTTCTCTGTTTCTGCATAAGCCCAAGGACCTTCTTCTCAATAAAATTCTAAGTTCCAGAGACAGTATAAATCTTGGCACACACATGCAGAATATTTGCCCTCTGTTTAACACGTTTTTCACCAGAAGATGTGTAACATCATCTTATCACTAAAACAGTGAGAGAGCAGGGTTGCAGGATGAAGTACGGTCCAGTAGGGAATTAGTGGTTTAGGCTTTCTTTTCTCTGCAGTTCTTGTCACAGCAGGACCATACCTGCTCCTACACACCACATCTGGAGCAGTGGAGCAGCAACAACAAAACAACATAGAAATGCATACAATTCTTTCAGTGCCATCCAAAACCAGCAGAAACTACTCAAATCCTTACATACAGGAAAAGGCTCACCTGTCTATTAATACTAATAGATTAACAATTCTCCAGCTTTCTATTAAAACAGGGAAAAGTCATACTTCAGCCTTTATTTATCCTTTCATGTTCTCTTGCCATAATATGTCTTGAAGGAACATTTACTATATGCACAGTATGTCTTCTCATTTTCTTTCAGTGAACTTATGATGAAAGAAAATAGGTTTTATTCTTCCTTTTAGTTTTCTATGCTATGTGAAATAAAGAGGACACAGAAGTCAGCTTGTAAATATTTATGCAAACTGCTGGGCAAACTCCAGAGCAAGAACTCTAAGTAAACAAATGGCAACCCTTCCCAAACAAGTAGATGTAAAACTTATGGTGGTCAAGGGAATGATATAGATTAATAATTTATATGTCTCCAAAATCTTTAACTATCTCTGAAACACTAGTGTTTTTCAGCTAATAATGATGAAATATATAACATACTGGAAATGGAGAGTGAGTACCCCTTATGTCCTAAGTAACATGGCACCATATCCTCTCTCAGCTACCAACTCTTCCTACAGTTTCAGTCATCTGAGGGATGATTCTTAGCTCTATGCCATCTTCTTGGCCTTTCCTTAGTCCTCCATCTTTCTCCTGTCATCACACTTCATTGAGCATAAACACTTAAACCATTTTGTTGGCAGAAGCAGCCAACAAATGAGCTATTAGGTAGACAATGTCTTTGAAAGTCAGTTCAGAGAGAAGCATCTGTGGACAAGCATAAGTTTGCTCTTTTCTGCTTTCCGTGGGGCTTGTTTGACCTTAGGAAGGTTTCCAGTACTTTGGTAGACATCACAAGCACAACACAGCAGCACAAAGAAACGTCAGCTAGGCAGGGTCAGCAGCTGCATATATTCCAGCACATATTTCACATACAGCCAAGTGGACAGGTCTTCCCGTCTGAGAAGGATTTTCATTCAGCTACAAGGGAATTCTGTCTTAAAGTCCAGTCAAGTGAGGCAACTGGTTTAATAATGTAGCACACATTGATGCTTGTGTCAGCAAGACATAAAAGAGCAAGATGAATTGTTTCTGCAACATGAAAACTGCACAAGACAAAGGTCTTATAATGCCCAGATGAACAAGCGAGGTGAGGAGATTGGAGTTTTTACTACTTTTTTTTTTTTTTTTTTTTAATGGCACAGAAAAATAAACAGAAAATGCAATGGACATTTTCTGAGTTGAGCTGATTCTTGTTATGTTGTTTGCCCAGAGTGATAGTATTAAACAGCTATTCACAGCTGCTTCACATTCACACTGCTGTCATTTAGCACTGTTACTGGGCTTCTGGGAACTCTTGGAGATAATGACACATGCTTTCATTTTAGATAGAATTATCTGCATGTTCTTAAAATCCACTAGAGAGTGCATCAATTAACATATCCCAGATATTAATCCATAAAGTTTGCTTGTATTTTTGGTGGTTGTGATTTATTGGTTTTAAGCAGTCCTATTCTTTCTGCTTTCCTTAAATAATTGTTTTTATAATCAGAGATGTGCTGGTTTATCTAAAATTTTAAAAATTAATTTAAAAACCCAAACAAACAGGGAGAACTTTCAAAAGTCCTGAGGAACTGAGGAGTTTTTATTGGGCAGAGACAGGAAAGTGAAAAGTGAGAGGTGGTTTATAGCTTCTATTTAAATATATTATAAAGTGTAGAGCTGTGACAATTTTTTTCTTTTCTTTAATCATCAGATATTAAATACTTTGGTATTAAATTTGTCAAATAATAATGTGTTGAGTTTTCATGTGCTGGATTCTGTGACAAGCTGTCAGGAAGTTCCCCCATGTCTGAGAGAGCCAGTGCCAGCCAGCTCTTAGACAGACCTGCCACAGCCAAGGCTGAACCCGTCAGTGACAGTGGTGGCACCTGTGGGATAAGGGCGGGGTGGAGAGGAATAGTCTACAACTGCAGCTGAAGGCAGCAGAGAGAATACATGAGAGAAACATCTCAGCAGACCTTGATGAAGGAGAGGTGCTCCAGGTGCAGGAGCAGAGGTTCCCTGGCAGCCTGTGGCAGACCATGGTGAGGCAGCTGTGCCTCTGCAGCCCATGGAGGTCCAGGGCGGGGCTCTGTATGATTAAGGGTTAAAAAGATTTCCGCAGCTAGGAGAAAATTTTTTTGACTTTTGAACAGATGTTGAATAGTATAGAAATTTAGCTCCTAAGTTTGAACTTGTCTTTTTTTTTTTTTTTTTTCCCCTCCAAGATCAATATTGTAAGTGTAATGACTGGCTTTAAAAATGTTCACTAAGCATTTAAAAACAAGATTGTGATATTTCAATTGTCTTAAAATTGCATAAAAATCTCTTGCAAGAAGTCTGTGAAATTTATGCACATTACTCATTTAGAAATAATTTAAGGAAAAAACAACAAAAACAAATAACCAACAAAAGTCTTTCTGTATTTCCTGAGAGTAGTTTGTCAATGTCTTAACTTCGGAACAATTAAGAGGGCTTGAAAAAGAAAGAATTGTTCCCACAAGGACAGGTTGTCAACACGGGTCGTTGAAGTGCAAGGTTTCACTTAGATGAAAAATCTGAATGAAAATGTTCAAAATGTCTCCATTCAACTCTTCTTTGTAACCATATCATAGGATCATAAAGACTCTAACTGAACATTCACAGAAGTTCTGTAAAATGTACTGGATAATGACAAGATAAGGGCCGAACAATCACAAGACATTCTTATCTAATACCTGTGTGTTCAGTGCCTTTTTCAGAAGGATTTCAGTCTGATTCTGCAGTTGCTGTTTGCAAAAGCAATGCAAATACTGCAGACAGGGGTCTTCCAGTTTGTATGCCTCTGACAAGAATTAATGAGAAAAAGAGCAAGAGTGAGGGTGTTTCTTGGCCTGCCAAAACCATCCTCCACCATCTGGGTAAGCACCAATTGTCAAACTATAAGAAATGCTTTTACGTATACAGTTTGTTATTGTAATTTTGACACAGAAAAGCATTTTTATCTTAAATAATCCTACCATTTCTATATGAAGGTGTCTGAATGAATGTGCAAAATGAGTATATATGAGCAATAGTCATGTAAAGTGTAATAATACTGATATAATGAAGGTTTCTGGAAAATAAATCAAAGAAGAAACCTGCCTAAATCATACTTACAGCAAATTGTGATGCAGGGAGGAGAATTTTGATCTTCAAAGTCATAGGCTTTATGATTCTCCTACCAGAAAGATTTCTCTCATTGACAAGAACATAAAAAAAAAAAAAAAAAAAAAAAAAAAAAAAAAAAAAAAAAAAAAGAAAAAGCAGAGGAAAGCCCATGGATTGAAAATGATAATCAGAAGTTAATCTAAAAATATACAGAATTTAACAGAAGGCAATAATTATGTCATTATTTTTGAAACTGTGACCAAGAATTCTACTCAAGATATTAAACTCTCTTAAAATTTAAATTATTACTGCTACCCAAACAGTAGGTGTGCTCTAGAAAGTACAGCAAAGACAGCAGCACAGCACTGGCTCTTGGAGAGACTTTGTTGAACTAGACCTGCAGGTCACTTTCTTACAATATTTACATGTGTTCACGTTTAAAAATACCATGATATGGAAACAGGTCTAAAGCTCAACTTGTACTACATTTTATTACCTTATTATTATATTGTAGGTCAGTATGCATAAAATGGGCTATATACCTTAAATAACCTATTTAATCATTCTGGATTTATTGTGACAACCACCCATGAGACAGAGATATCCAGATATGACACCTAGGCTGACCATAACGTTGCCTGAAATCAGAGGCAATAAGGCAATAATTTGTAATTCAACCAACCATATCAAGCAGTGAAATGGATTTATGATGGTGTTCCGTGAGAGAAATGAAGGTCAGTTTTCAGCAGTGAAGGTGGTGTTGACTGCAGAAGTATGTGATGAAATTATATATAAGTTTCTGTCATCCTTAAAAAAGAGAAAAGGAGCTGAATGAACCTCCATTCTGTGGTTTAAATGATTCCTTGTCCTTTCCCACAAGACAAGATGGAAGATCATAGCAAAAGAATGATACATTGTTATTTATCTTCATCAGCTGAAAATAGAAATAGCATCATGTCTGTCTGAATCTAATGTTAGAGAGATATTTCATTACTTACATTTTTTTAGTATTTCACCAATAAAATTATAATAAACATTAAAAAAAGAAAATCAATATTGCCTTTGATACCTTCTGCACAGATGGACAGAATCTTTCCAATGGTTGCTTTTTAGACTACTGCAAAAACTAGGATGTTCAGGCACTAAATGCTATCAAAATTTGGTGGGAGAGAAGAGATCTTGTTGTCTAATATCTGACAAACTTTTATTTTTTGCATTATTTATCGCTATGTTAAATGTGTAACTATGATATCAGTATCTCACCACCTTGTTTCACCTCGCAGTTGCCTGCTAGGATCCTATGTACAGATGCTCACCTGCATAAATATCTCTAAAGCTGTCAGTACAAGTATAGGCAAATCTACAACAGATGCTCTAGTGCACCTTGGGAAGAATTCTTCATGGACTTTCAACCAACAATTCTCCCTTTTGCACAGTATTTTTTTTCTTTTTCGATCTTGAAGCGCAAATCTGTGCCATCTTTACTGTACCATTGTACTTCACCTTATGCAAAGGGTCTTATCCTATCTGATTCCTGCCTTGTAGTGAAAATTCTTATGTACAGTGTCTAAATTGTGCTTCTTTTTTAAATGTAAGTGAAAAAAATCTAAATTTATATGAAATTCTAAGAGGAAAGGGGAAGCAAAAATGTGTATCTATGAGTCAATCAGCCAGACTAGCATGGAACACCTTTATTTTATTTTTTTTAAAAATTCTTGTGACTAGAATGATAAGTAAAAATTGAAAGTCCAACCAATGCAGAAAAAAAAATTAATTCCATAGAAAATCTTCTGACAACTGGGAATTTAATATAGCAAGACTAGAGAATTATTAATTACAATGACACTGAAGTTTTCCAAGATGATGTCCAAATGCTAACTGTGAATTTAATCTGTTGTCCAACCAATTCAGCATTTAAAGCACGAGCTATAATGAAGGCTGAGACCTGAAGCCTTAAAGACACAAGAATCAATTGTTATCACAGCAAGAGGAGATGCTTAGCAATTTGGATTGTCAGAAAGAAGTATGGCATGTATTCATTTGCTTATGGGACATAAAGAATGCAGGATGAACTGACTAAATGGTGACTTTGTGTTTAGTCCTTGATTGACTACATTCCAAATATGCTGAAAGTATAAATTAATCAAAACTAGATCTACAATGGAAAGGAAGAAGGTCTAATCCTTATGCCAATCCCCAACAAAGGAATAGAGTAATGTATGATGCAATAACTATTTTAATGTCCACTTGCATAATTGTGCTGCCTTCTACAACAAACATCATGTGTTATATACACTCTCTTCTTATTCTCTTTGAACAAATATCTGTAGTTCAGGAGAATATTTTGCAAGAAGAACATTGGCATACTGGTTTGTGTTTTATAAAAATAAATGAGGAAGGAATCACATTGATTAAAATTCTTACCAAATCTTAGAGACCCAGATAGCCCTTGCACTAGTGTGTTTTCTGGGGATGCTTCTCCCAGAGAGGCTGCAGGAGTGGCTTCATTGAGCTGCTGCCAGAAGCTTCCCCTATGTCCAGTTGAACCAATGCAGCTGGCTCCAAGATAGACCTGCCACTGGCCCATGCTGAACCCATCAATGACAGTGGTAGTGTCTCTGGGTTAGGCATATATAGAAAGGAAAAGAAGTTATTATTTAGGAGACACTGGAGCCAGAGAAAGGAGGGAGAATATGAGAGAGGAACAACCCTACAAACACCAAGGTCAGTGCAGAAGGAAGGGCAGGAGCTGTTCCAGGAGCCAAAGCTGAGATTCCCCTGCAGCCTATCTTGAAGACCATGGTGAGGCAGCTGTGCTGGCCATGAAAGTCCACGGTGGAAGGGAGATCCATCTACAGCCTGTGGAGGACCCTATGCCAGAGCAGGTACATGCCCAAAGGAGGCTGTGATGCTGTGAGAAGACCATGCTAGAACAGGCTCTGGCAGAACTGTGGCCACAGGGACTTGTGTCCCCATGGGCAACACATGTTCTGGCTGTTTGTTCCTGAAGGACTACACCCTCTGGAAATGGGCCCATGCTGGAGAAGTACATAAAGAAGTGCAGCCTGTGGAAGTAGTCAGTTGGAGAAATTGTCTCATGTGGGAGGGACTCCAACACTGGAGCAGGGGAAGGGTGTGAGGAGTCCTCCCTCTAAGGAGGAAGGAGTGGCAGAGACAGCATATAATGAACTAACCACAGACCCCACTCCCTGTCTTCCTGCACCATTGGGGGGAAGAGGGCAGGGAATTCAAGAATGAAGATGAGCCCAGGAAGAAAGGAGAGTCAGGGGGCTAAGATTAGAGTTTATTTCTCATTATCCTACCCTGATTTCAGGATTGTCTGATGCTTGCAAAGCCCTAATTGCAGCTGTGGGTCAGCAGTTGCCAGAAAAGAATTCTCATCCTCTCTGCAGTGGTACAACAGATTCTTTGTGGGGAGTTGTTTGTTTGCTGATAGCTAAAGGGAACATCAACTAGTGCCATTGTTTCAACTCTCCTCCTGGGATCAGGAGAGCAATCAGTTTCTCCTTGCCCACAGCATATAAATAGATATCAATATAAGTAGTGATACAATCCTGACTACTGCAGATTCATAAAGCACTCGTAGTTATGGATAGAAATGTATAAAGTGGAGCCTTGACTATAGTCCCAGTGAGATGTATTGCTGGCTTACATCATTTGTTTGAAGAAATATGCATTAAAATAACTAATAATAATAAAAAACTAATAAAATAAGTTATTGTGGTAGAAGAACTAATCACTGAAAGATTTTGCAGTCTCCAGTACTGAAAGAAGAATGGTGCAGGAGATAGGATATTGGGCTACAAGGTGCTGAAGAAACCACCTATTTTCTTTTCCTTCTGATCAAACTAGAGTTGCAGTGGTTTCAGGGAAAATGCACAAAAATCTTTTTTATTTCTTAATATAATTCTGAAAATTTCTTCAGGTGAGAGCATGCAGAGTATTGTTAGGAAAGAGCAGAGCTCCCTGTGTAAGTAGATTAGTTATGCTGACCTTGAGAAATTGATTAAACAATACATCATTATGATCCACAGTAATCTTCTGTTTAGTTCAAAACAAAACTTGAGTAAAACTCTAGAAAAATGTGCAAAATGCCAAAAAGAGAATGAGATCTGAGCATGACTGAAAGTTACTTTTAAGCCTATATTCTTCCTTTGATGCAGGCTTATAAATCCAATTAACATTAATGAGAAATGTGTTGTGCCCATATGCAAACCATGAGCAGAGATTCCCTACTGCCCCTCCAAGATTCTTTTGTATAATTCAAATATTGAACTGTTACATTTAAAGCATATTTTGACTTGAAAAGTTTCAAAGTTTAATGTTTATTCTGCCTTAATAAAAATTAATAACAACAAAGTATAATTGCTTCAATAATGTTTTGCAAAAACATCAAAGTCTTTTATGTTGCTGCAGTTTGAAAAGAAACCTCAAAAATAATTTTGATGCATTTTGCACAAATCATATAGCCTACATTGAATAAATCACAAACTTTTACAGTTCTGTAAACATTGCATTGTAAGGTGTTCAAGTCAGATTTCTAAACAGACAAATAATAAATCAAATAGAAGGGGGCAGGATCCCTGATTTGAAAGAAAAAAATTAATCAGAGCTTAGAACTGCAGAAAAACTATTCTTGGTTTCAAGACAGCGTTCTTCAAAGGAAAAAACAATCTTAAAAATAGAATGAAAGACTTCAATTGTTCCCTGAAACAGATTTTAAAATGAGGAAAGTAAGGCATCTGCATTATTAATCAGAAAAATACATCCTACGAATTTTAATACTGCATTTGTTATTTCTACTGAACACAGTGTTTCTCATAACCTGACAAGGTGATGATCCCAAAATCAAAGCAGATGGTCTTTAAAAGATCTACAGATCCTCCCTTTTAATGAATCTCAAGAATCCTATAGGATTTATAATAAAGCTACTCATACATATAAAAAGAAATGTGCTTCTTCAGTAGCTTACTTAACAATACTTCTATGAAATCAATTACCTGTGTCTGGTGGATTTTATGACTAAGAGACATCTTGCTGTTCCACAGCTGGTGCTGTAATGCTATATTATAATTATTCTTCTTCCCTTCTGGATTGGGGCTTGTGCCTATGATTTTTCTTATTCCCAATTTTGCTCTGTCAGCTACTTCAAATTCAGTCAATTTTCCCATTCTACCCTCTTGGCATGGAAAAAGACCAGCATCAATTTCTCAAGCTGGGTTCTTTCTCAACCCCTGTCTCTGTCGTGAGTCAACAGTTCACTCCTGTTTTGTATTAGACAACTGCTGACCTGTGTCTTCTGCATTTCTGCCAGCCTCTCCATCTTTTAAAATTATCTCCTCATCCCAGACTGCTTCATAATTTTTTCTGCCTTTTACATGCTGGAAACCAATTATATCCTATTCCTTGGAAAGAGATGTTTGTGGGGTTTTTATATGGTTATATAATGTATCCTTGAGTGTCTCTCCTGTCAGCCACAGTAGTACTACTTATGATGCAGTTACTACTTCAGTGGAAAAGGGAAGAGCTACATAGATCACATGTGTGGACTCAGTGTCCCACAACATGGTTCTCTCTAAATTGAAAAATATGGATTTGATGGGCAGACCATTCAGTGGGTAGGAAATATGTTGCACGATCGCATCCAGTGGTCAATGTCACAATGTCCAGTCGAAGATCAATGATGAGTTGTAGCCCACAGGAGTCCATAGTGGGACCAGTAGTGTTTAATATCCTGATCAAAGACATAGGCAGTAACAATGACTGCACCCTCAGTAAGTTGCAGATTACACCAAACTGAGTGGTGGAGTTGACACACATGAGGGACAGGATGCCATCCAGAGGGATCTGGACAAGCTTGAGAAGTGGGACCATGTGAACTTCATGAGAGACAACAAAGCCAGGTTCAAGGTCCTGAATCTGGGTCAGGGCAGCCCCCAGTATCAATATAAGCTGGAGGCTGAAAGGACTGAGAGTAGATCTGCTGAGAAAAACTTGAGGCTATTGGTGGATGAAAAACTGGAGATGAGCTGGCAGTGTGTGTTTGCAGCCCAGAAAGACAAACACATCCTGGGCTGCATCCAAAGCAGTGTGACCAGCAGGGAGGTCAAGGAAGGGGATTCTGCCTCTCTGCTCTGCTCTGGCAAGACCCCATCTGCAGTGCTGCATCCAGCGCTGGTGTCCCAGCACAGGAAAGATATGGGCCTGTTAGAGCAGGTCCAGAGGGAGGACAAGAGGATGATCAGAGGGATGGAGTATCTGTGCTACAAAGAAAGGCTGGGAGAATTGGGGTTATTCATCTCAAAGAAGAGAAGACTCCAAGGAAACCTTTTCACCTTTCAGTGCTGAGAGGGGCTCATAAAAGATATGGGGATGGATTTTGTAGTAGAGCCTGCTGCAATGGGTCAAGGAGAATGGCTTTAAATGAAAATGGTGTAGGTAGATTTAAATAGGATATAGGAAAAAGTTTTTCATGATGAGGATGGTGAAACTTTGGAAGAAGGTGCCCAGAGAGGTGGCAGATGTCTCACCCATGGAGACATTCAAGACTAGGTTGGATGGGGCTTTGAGCAACCTGATCTTGTTGAAGGTGTCCCTGCTCACTGCAGGGCAGTTTAACTAGGTGATCTTAAGAGATCCTTTCCAATCCAAACCATCCTATAATATTAGGCAGTAAAACATTTAAGGACACATATTTGTGTATTGTACAGACAATGAAAGAAAGTTTTTAGAAAAATACTGTACAAACCATCCTATATATTTATTTACAACACTCAATCAATGATTTAACAGATTTCTACCAGTTAACTGGTTCCTGAGGACAGCTGCAGATAGCTCAAACCTCCTGTGAAGTGTTCCTTCAAGAGTTAAGCACTCCCTGTCTTGGAGAGTTACTGCACTGGAACAATGGGACTTTTAATTGCTTCTGATTCTTTTGACTGACCAGGAAGGAAAACAAGATGAAAAATATACATTGTATTACACAGAATTTATCCAAACATCCCTGTGCTCTTACCATCAGGGTTTATTATTTGAATCCAAACACTGCCAAAAAAACCCCAGAAAAACTCTTAATTGCAAATTTCAGCTGGGTTCCATTGAAGTAGTGAGACTTCAAAACTACAAAACAACTCAGATTCTGTGAGGATTCATAGCTCAATGGAAATCAATTGTGGAATAGATTTATTAAATCATATAACCTAGTCCACTGACAGTATGCTATCTATCCCTACTCTTTTTGGTGCTTTGTTCAGGTTTATTTTCAAAGTACTACATAAAACTTGGGAAAACATTTCAATATTTTTTTTTCAAAATTACTGAATAAAATATAATTATGAGTAGAAAAACAGATGTTTCCTGATTTTTTTTGCAGAGTATATAGCTCATTAGAGGCATTGTAGTGGATCTTTTTCTGTTAAAAAGTTTACTACTTGAAAAAGCATCACAACCTTTGAACATTATTTTGGTGGTGTTGTTGGGGTTTTTTAAATTTTGCCTAACAGTTCTCATATGTACTTCTACCTCTACTACATAGAAATAATTTTCTACTTCTGAAGCCCTTCAGATAAATGCAGAGAACAATCATGGGATCCTGCAATCTCATTTTACTGAAATCCCATGTATTGGGCTCTTTTAATCTTCCTTCAATCCTTCATCTTTAACCTCTACTGTTTGTTTCTGGTTTACCCTGTACTCCATCTTCTTTGTGATAATGTAATAATGTTTTGTAATTTTCCATAGGAATCTCTACCAAAAATTAAATTTTTAATAAAATTTTACAACAGTGTACTTTACATGGTTTGAGGCATTATAGACATGATGTGGAGCTCTAGTGTATGCCTTTTAATAGCCCTCAGACAGTAAAAATTCTCTTGTTTAAGTGGAAGAGGCCTATGATTTCAGAGAAGAAAGTTGTAATTTCCTCTATATTCATTCATTCAGTTAGCCGCTAAATGTGATTTCTGAGCACACAAGCATCCATGAATGGCTTTATAATGATCCTGCAGTAAATTAATGTGATTTAATCTGGAGAGACTTGAAGGCAGCAGCTGCATCAGATGATGTTGCCCCATTCCTGAAACACAAAAGTAGTTTCTGTAGTGTATCAGAAAAGCTATCTTTTGCAGAGGGGCAAACAGGACAAACCAAATGAAATCTAAGGCCACCATTTCAGCTACCTTACCAACAGTAGAACTGATGATGAAAGAGTAAAGTTTCCACAAGAAAAGAGGTGGGCATGTAGAACTGAAGGGAGGTGAAATGCAGCCAGGAGGAAAATAAAGCTGTTGAGTTACAGCTGACACTGTGAAACATTAAGAAGCAGTGAGCCCTTGAAAAATGTAACTGAATGAAACCTATTGGTCATAGAGGTCATGATGAACATAAAAAGCTGGACAATCCATTCTCTTATAAACACTGCAGATTTTCTTGAAGCTGGGATATAGGGGGAAAAAAGGAGAAAGAAATCAAAATTCAGAGATAAGGATCTGCTAGTAATGCAACCTTAGAAAAGCACAAATATATGTAGTACTTTCTCTCTAGGAAGGTAGGAAACTATACACAAAACGAGTCAGATATTCCCTCCATTTCATTTAATGGACTATCTTATTTTACTTGGTCTTCCTCAGGGATTGGCTTCTTTGGTCTCCTGCCTTGACACAGATGACACAGTTCTTCATGAATCCTAGCTCATGGATCAGCTGGTACCAGACCTGTGAACATGTCATCTGGAAGCAAAACATTGTCCCAAACACTGTAAAGGAAATTAGGAGATTTGTTGCATTGCTTCCCAAGGTAGAAAAAAGAGAAGATAATTTTTCATTTCTCATTGTCATTAGCCATCAGAGTAGGTGGGGATTCTGTTAAAGAGCTCAGGCTTCTGACTCAGCCTCCATATGACCCCTACTAAGGGGTTAAGCACTCAGATTTCTGAGAGATTGTCTGTGTGAACCTGTTTGACCAGAGCCCTCTTGTGCATGTATAGATTTTGCTCTGCAAGCTATGAGTGATAAACACTGCCATGTTTCTAAAAACTAAACAGTGTATAGCAATGTCATATATTACTGAGTTTCTACACACAGAAATCAATACCTAGTGAAATCAACTATTAGAAAAATGAAGAGTGGGAGAGAGTCAAGAATAGTGTCCAATTAAAGCTGATGCAGCTTTAAGTAACAGATGTTTTTAGCAACATCTGTGAAAATGAATACACTTGTTTTTCATTCATTTCAGAGAAAAGTTTTCTTTCACAGTTCACTGTCTCCATTAGAATATATTAAACCACTTAAAGCACTTAGCTCCTTTCGTGAAATTCATGTCTTCAGACATACACAGTATTTGAAAAGTAGAGAATATTTATTTTTTTAACCCTTCCAAAGCATTTGGCCATTACTTCTATGCTATGGTTGTTTCCACCTTCAGACCATTCATCTTCTCTTAATAAACAGTGCTAATGGGTTGTTTTCCTGCACTTATAAGCATGCAGACTAAATAAGGAATATCTACTTCACTGGTAAAAGTTTAATTTGATTAATTATCTCCATGCTCTGGCATTGTACTGCTATGTAGTTTCTGACTTAATGTGCAGCATTTGAGAGAACTTCCATGAAAAAAAATGAAGATAACTCCCTATTTATTTACTTGTAATCAGAAAGATAAACAAACTCATTTTTCCTTGCCATGAAACCATGAGAAGCTCTAAATCTAAAAACCCACTCTAAACAACGATGTACTAAGCCATGCAAGTATTATTTGCACATACTTTGTGTATGAGATCAGTTAAGAAATAGGCTTATCTCATGGATAATGGATCTACACTAGTCAGGATATTTTTAATTTGAAAGGATGTTCTGTTAAAACAAAGATAGCAGATTTGGAAGATCATATATTATTGAATTTATTTTGCTCTGCTCAAACATTCTTAATGAACAGATAGTAAGTATGAAAAAAAAAGCCAGCAGAAGGTTCAACAATATGAAGGAGTAGAAGAGGCTGGCATCAGCCACGTCAAGGAAAAACATTGCAACGGGATTGGAACCTCTCCCACCCACTTCTTTTAGATCATCAAATATATTTATGTTTCATAAGTCATGATAAGTGCTGGGACATAAATGTTTCAAGTGTTCTTTGTCTAGGAATTCAAATTAGAAAAACAAGAGGAAGTATGTACAAGCTATAATTAAAAAAACAACACAGTAAAGGGAAAGTTTGCTATCTAGGAATCATCATGTTTATTCTGTCATTTTATATCTATTTGGCTAAGCACTGTTTTATTTATAAAAATATACTGGAAGATCAAGTGGAACTCAGGGTTATAACAAAAGAGATAGATAATGGGAAGATCTTGTGAGACTTGGAAAGAAAATTTCAGAAGTTTAAGGCAGAAAGCTCAAGCAAAATAAAATGTGTGTGAGATAAAACTAAGTCTGCAGAAGCAGAAACCTTCAGGGCAAACATGGGATGAGGCAAAATGGGATGATGTGGGTAGGGATGAGATGGGAAAGGATAGAAAAGAATTATCAGAAAAGAATAATTAAAGCAAAATCACCAAATAGGTTATTTATGTTCCAAGGAATAGCAATTATGAACACTGAGAAAGCTTAAACCTCCACCTGTGTCATGAGCCACCTGAAGAAACACAACATTTTGGAGAAGTACAGTAGCATATATAATCTTCGAGTTGCATGTACAATTTTCAAGTTGCATGTGCATGTGAGTGGCATATACAAATTTTAAGGTATGACAGTAAAAAGGGGGTATGAATTGATGCATTATGTTTGCATGGCAAATAAATGTAATGGGAGTTGGATAGGCACTGCAGGGGTGACTTCTGTGAGAAGAGACTTGGGGTCACCCTCATATTGGATAGATTCTGTGCCAACCAGCTCTGAAATGGAAGCACTGGCCAAAGCAAAGCCCACACAGCAATACATTTAAGAAGGAGAAAAAAAAAAATGCTGTGCAGCATCTGCAGGAGAATGGAGTAAGAAAACATTTCAGAGAAAAACTCTGCAGTCACCAAGGTCAGTGCAGAAGGAAGGGGAGGAGGTGCTGCAGGTGCTGGAGCAGAGATTGCCCTGCAGCCCCTGGTGCAGCCCATGCTGAGGCAGCTGTGCCCCTGCAGTTTGTGGAGGTCCAGAGCAGAGCAGATCTTCAAGCAGCCAGACCATGAGGGAATTCACACCACAGTGAGTGGGTGTGTCCTGTAGGAGCTGCAGCCCATGGAAAGGAGCATGAACAGGTCTGCTGGCAGGATCCATGGGGATCATGCTGGAGCAGTCTGTTCTCGAAAGGAGTGTGCTCCATGAAGGGGACCCCTGTTTGAGCAGTTTGTGAAGGACTGTATTCCATGGGAGGGACCCCAGGCTGCAGCAGGGGAGGAGGGTGAGAAGGAAGGAGTGGCAGAGAAGAGGTGTTATCAATCGGCTGCAACCTCCACTCCCTATCCCCTCCACCCCTTCGAGAAGGGGATGTAGAGGATTTGGGAGTGAAGAAGACAAGGAGCCTGAGCAGGATGGGGAGAAGTGGTTGAGGGAAAGCAGTTTCAATTTGGTTTTTGTTTCTCACTATATTAATCTATTTTAATTGTTAATAAATTAAATTAATCTTTTCAAAGTCAAGTCTGTTTTGCCCATGATGGTAACTGGTGAGTAATTGCCCTAGCCTTATCTCACCCCATGAGTTTTTTCTTCTTATTTTATCTTTATGTCTTTCCGAGTGAGGGGAGTGAGAGACCAGTTTGGTGGGCACCTGGCAGCCACTCAAGGCTAATCTACTACTGTTGAACAGTCATGTTTTGATTTATACCCATTAATGACATTCAGGGTTTAAGGCAGAGTAAAATTTGGCATTATAACATACGTGCATTAAAGTATTAAACTTCAGGAAGTGGATTTCCTATAAGAAGAAAAATATGTCCAAATGAAATGTCATCCCCCACTGCCTTAATGAGTAATGCTTCCACCAACAGTAAGAGGTTAATGTGCAAATAAAGAAATTTTGAAGGTGAAGTTAGATGGATTTCTAAAGAACAAAAAAATAACAAACTTTTTTGCTGGCTCCATGCCAGGTGTCAGGAAATCTCACAGGATGCACCCTTCAGGACACTTCCTGAAAGGAAGGTAAGTTTGGGTGGAGTTTGGTAATGCAGAAAGCAGAAATTCCAGGCATATCCGTGAAAGGGCAGAGTGCTTGGATTAAAAGCAGATTTTCTCCCTCCAGGAAGTGAGTATCAAACCAGCAGCTCTGTGATTTGGCTCACAACTCAATAAACGGACAGGAGAACTGAATGTTACCCAATAACATGAAAAAATTATTTCTTGTTAGGAACCAAGCTGAGAGGAAATGTATATACATTGACATAGTTCAAATACATTTGTCTACTGCAGTAAGACTAACATTTTGGTAAAATAACTACATGAACATCAGAGCCAGAAGATTACATTTCTCAAATCCTCACAATGTGCCTAGATGAGTGCTACTCAGGACCAAGTTCTTGGTATTTTTTGTTGCAGTGGAATATGATCTTATTTGAATATGAACACTAACAAATAACCAGAAGGGACAGAACAAAAAGTATTTACAGGGAATAATTTGGGTCTCAGATATCTTCATATGCTCAGAAAGTAGAACATCAAAATATGTGCATAAGCATGTTGGCATAAAACAGATATAAAATGTCTATGTGCAAAAAATCTATGTGCAATTTTTTCTTACTGCAAGAATACCTCAAACTTATTCTTATGAATTTTAGAAATATCTTTCTGATTTTAAAGACCTAGTAAAGGGTTAAAAAGCAACAAAGGTAGCATTTTGTATCTTTAACTACAAAGATTTTAGAAAATTTTAACAAAGCCAACACCATTTTAAAATCGTGTCACACGTGCTTCTGCATAAAGGAGACGACAGTAAAGGAACTGTATGATCAGGGGGTTCACCCCATTTTCGATTTCATGGATACACAACCTGAATAAAGACTATAAGATAGAAATTTAAAGCTCAGTAATATTTGCCAGGGAAGTAGTGAATTACAAGAATTAACAACTTCTTTTATTCAATAGAACCTATAAAGCTTAATCCAATTTTCACAGAAGCCGAAAACAACCTAGTTGTTGCCTTCTGGTCTTTTGTCATTGATCATCTTGTAGGGAATACAAGGGTCTGTTCCTTTGATGTAAATGATACATTCAAAATAAACCCTCATTGTACAGCTAATTGCACTTATGTGATAACGTAAATGCCAAGCTTATTTTCTAATGTGCGTTTTTCGAATGATAATCTGAGTGCAGTGTGCTAATGTTTTGCATGTAGGCAGACTGAATTACTGAAGGTCAATTCAGTCAAGTTATTTGGAAATGAGAGTATATAATGACATTCACTAGGAACAAGAGGGGTGAGTAATTTTCTTTTTAGATGAAGAAGAATGGAGTACATTTTCATGTGCATGTGTGTTACTCAGTACATTGCATGACTAAAAGATAGGAAGGTATGTCCCGGATGTTGTTCAGTTGCTGTTTCCTTGATAGTAGTGAAGCCTTAAAGTAGTAGTAGTGACTCCTCCATTATCTTCCTAGGCAAGAAGGTACTTTGAACACTTGAGAATCTTAAACTCAACAGGAATTTTCTGCCAGCCTCATCTGAACTAGACTTTCAGTTCATTGGGGACTTGTTTTTTCACATGAAGCTTAACTGATGAGATTTTTTTTGGACCTCTTTTTGTATAGCAGGAGGAAGTTATTTGCTTCACTTTCACAAAGTATTATATTAAACCACTGGTATTTTTTGAAAATACGGTAACATTAATCTCACCTGATTTTATTTATTTTGTGAGCTTCTGAAGGTTTCTACTGCAAGATTGGAAATATGTTTGATACCCTCTAGTGGACAAAGTAACAACTTCTTACGTTATCCAAAAATGGCTTCAAGTTCAGAAAAAAATAAGTTTTCTCAGGAAGCTCTGATCCACAAATATATAATATAAATATATATATATAAATATATAATATAAATATATGTATATTTAATATTTCACTTTTTTTCTAGATTAAAGCTTGACAAAGCCACATAACAGATTTCTTTTCTCTCTCATTGTCTGGAATGACCTAGTGCAATTTCATGTCATTGATCTGACTGTTTAGTCACAAAGTAATGGTTATGGGTTTTCAGAGTTCTATCAGAAGAAGAACAAATGTCCCTTTAAAATGCAAGATAAGTTTAAAAAAAATCCCTCAGCCTAGGAAACTGCCATTTACTTTTTCTAATATATTTCATAAGAAAGTACAAAGTGAGGTTACTCTTTTAAAATCTTTTTTTTTCTTTCAGCTTCAGCTCAACTCAGATTTATGTTATACATATATATATTTTTTTATATTGCTTCAGCTACTCATTACACATTCAATATAAGCAGATACGGATCAAACATTGTAAATTTTATTTGATTTCTCTAGGGAAGAGCTGTGAAAGCTTCACAGGTTCACAGGTTGAATTGAGGATTATTGTGGTACATAGATGCTGCAAATATATTTTTCTTAGACATTAAAAGGCTTTGCTGGGTGAACCATTACTGGCAACCTGGAGCAGTAAATCAGATGTGGTATATTTCCCTTTTTTTTCAGTTTGTTCTTATGTCTCATATGTCAGGTTCTTTATGGAAAGTGCAATTGCTTTTGATGGTCACTACGCAATTTACAATGACTAATTTCTCTTCTTCCATACAGCTGACTGACATTACTGACTTGACATATCAATTAACACTTTGTCAGTCTTTCCTTCCCACATTATTCATTAGTAGGTCACCTTCACTTATATACCATCATTATATCATTTGATTGCATAGCTATTTCCATCACTGATTTGACACATATATTATTAGTGCTTCTGTTTTCTTGATGCAAATGAGAGAAAATGTAATTTGACTTGGAATCCAAGAATGTTTCTCTCCTCACATATTAGAAAATTTCATAATACATATTTAATATTCTCTTTGTCTCAGTAGTTCCATTTTTATCACCAGACACAGACACTTAGGTCTGAACACAATAAAGGATTTATGTGTTTAAAACCAGCAGCAACAAAGTTACATTCATGAAAAAGGAACAGAATTTCCAAAGGCATAGATTTGGGTATCCCAGAATGGAATCCAAAACAGCTAGCACACAGAATAAAGACAAACCAGTTGATAGCCCATAAAGATTCCTAGACAGGAGTGTAACCAAAATCATCCCTTCTGAGAATACAGATTCAGGGACTCTCCCTGTTCACAGACTGAGTCATAGACTAAAACCCTCCCATCCATTTTTTCACATAATTCTTTTCTTTCAGAGACATGAGCCAGGCTCACTTCTGGAGCCTGGCTGGAGACAGTTGTAGTGCTGCCCAGTTAAGCAACATGGCAGACAGTTCTTATCTAGGACATGAAAAGGCAGAGTTTCAACTTTTTTTTTAGATTCAGATGCTTAAAATTGTGGGGTTTTGCCTCCTGGGAGATTGCCCTAACCAAAAGCAAATATGCTTATCTGAGTGGAGCATATCCCCTTCTTTGAAGTTGCACCAACATTCACCAAAAGGATCCACAAAGGTGGTGAGCAGAGGAGGATGCTGCAGCTCACTGTGAGGGCTTCTCTTCCCTGCCTCTGTGCAGCTACTGTTCCTACATGGAGCTTGGATTAAGCAGTTACTGATTACAATGAACAGAACACTGGCACAAGATACGATGTTACTCTGCTTAATATGATTGTCTTTCATTTTTGAAAAAAAATAAACCATCCTGCTTATCTGGAAGAAAGGGTAAAATTATCCACTTACCACATTAAAATATTCCAGGGAGCAGTCTGCTTTGTTTCTTATTGCCTTCCCCTTTCTGGTCCATATGGACAGCTTTTGTGTGATAGGAGAGAAAAACAATTTCCATCACCTTGAAAAGAAAAGCCCTTCTGAGGGGACAGGGAAGTTTTAGGACAATTATCTTTCAGCCACAAACAGATAGATGTAACCTGCTAGATTAGATTAAAAAAACACTTTCCAAGGTTTATGATACCTCCATGTTTCCAGCAAAATCTTTTGTTCATTTTCCTATTTGAAGAAAAAATAAATAAAACTTCCCTACCTCAGGTAGCTTTTTTCCTCAGATGCTATGATATTCATATTTATAGGAGAGTTTACATGTATTCTATACACCCGGGAGTTTCTCTCCAGTCTAAAAGACTGATTAGTATTTCTTTCATGCCTGAATGGAGTTCAAAATTATCTCAACTGGAAGCAAGGGAGGGGAATCCAAATCTTTTTCTCTAACAAATCCCTTGAGCCTTACAAGCGCTCAAAAGGTAAGACAAAGTAAGGATTGCCATGTACAGAAATTGTGTCACTATTTTTCCAAAAGAAATAACACCAACTGTTCTTGAAACCAAAATCAAACTTGTACTAACCCAGAGAAATAATTGCATTTTTAAACCAGTTAAATTTTGTTATTTCTATGACAAATCCTTTAGCATAAAGTGGTCTATTACTAACCCATCTTCGTGTAGTAAGTCAGTTTTTCTTTCTATATAGATATTTTTAACATATGTTTAGGAAATTGGGATAAATTAAAGCTGCTCTTATTGTAGAAGGTTAGTGGTAACTGCATTTTTGTGAAGTGATTAAAAAGCTTGGTTTAAATTTTAATCTAAACATTTTGAAAAATTAGCAGATGGCTGCTCTCACTGTAGCATTATCCAACTGAAACAAGTGGTCGAATCTCTAAATACTTGTACAAGAAATGAAAATATTACTGAATTTACATCGTCAAAACAATAAGTTCTCAAAATTTGCCTGTTCTTTGGTGACAGCAAAGACATACACACACACCAAGGATGGAAGATTGCTTATTTTCAGGAGGTACATACAGAAATAATAATGGCTTAATAGTGCTAAAAAGAAGGAATTGTGAGTTCTGGTTCTTTGCTACAAATGTTCTGATTCAGTCATTACTGAATTGATCACAGCAAAGAGACCATTTCCAGTGTCTTTAGGCAAAGTGCTTGCCATAGTCTCTGAGTTTGTTTCTAGCAAGTTTTATAGCTTATCTCATAAAGCCACACACAGGAATAAAGTTTCCTTCACATAAGATCCCTGAAACTGCCCGCACTGTATCCCTGGGAAAGGATTAAAGCAGGAAGGAAGCTGATTAACAAAGGGCAGAGCCGTGATATCACCCTCCTCTCATGCTGCAATGGCACGTGAACACTCGTATCACACTCACTTCCTCCTG
Source organism: Acrocephalus scirpaceus scirpaceus (assembly GCA_910950805.1). Taxonomy (NCBI): domain Eukaryota; kingdom Metazoa; phylum Chordata; class Aves; order Passeriformes; family Sylviidae; genus Acrocephalus; species Acrocephalus scirpaceus. The sequence continues at coordinate 32,198,488 of OU383778.1, forward strand.
CCACTGTCAAACACAAGTAATTGCTACCAAAGAAACGAGTCTCCAAGGTGGGTTGTTTTGTGGCAGTGGCCCTGGCAAGGTGGCAATACCTCTCCTAAATACTTCTCCTCTCAGCATAACTGCTTTTGGACCTACATCAAATGTAGGATCAAAATGAGTACTTTCCCTTGGCTGTTGGTAAACTTATTACATCTATGCAAGGAATCTCTAACCTACTGCAGTGTTCACCTGTAGTTCTCCACTGTGAATACCCTAGTTTAGGCTGCATTTTATGATCTTGTCACCTTCTACATTCCCCTAGAGTCTGAGAGTTTCTGACACTCAGGGCTGCGGAATGTCTCAAACTGTGGGGCAGTGAGGTCAGACTGTGGGGCCTGGGAAGATTGTGAGTATAGGTCCATCAGTCCATCATTTCCAACCCTGCCTCAGGCTCTTCCTGCAAGCTTTTCTGAGCCAATACTCCTAAGGAAGGCTTCCCCTGCACTTTTCTACCCTTCTGCACTTTCACAATGTCCTCCCTGAGTTTTTTGTTCTGCTCCCAAAAATTCTCCTGCAATGAGCTCCCAAAACCTACCTCCTCATGGGCATTCTGCACCCCTTGTCTGTAAAGTCTCTACTGCTTGCCTAAGTAATTGTGCTGCAGGAAACAAGCACCAGTTGGCTGATACTATTATTAATACTATAAACTACTGGAATTTCTACTAGTTTTGAATTCTGAAAGCCATTCTGTTCTCAGATGCTCAGCAAATCTTTTTTTTTTTCCTCAAATTAGTGTCACAATAACCGGCACATTTATTTTGCTTTATCATAAGTAGGATTTTCAGGTGGTTTTTTGTTGTTGTTGTTGTTTTGGGTTTTTTTGGGTTTTGTTTTTGCAAAGAGTATGAATTTCTAAAAATTAATGATCTGCAATCCTCCATAGACAGCACTTCAAAAGAAATGCAGGTGGGCCACATGTGTTCTCTTCTTGCCATCCTCAGCCAATCTAATGGCTTCTGATAATATCTAGCAAAAGCCTCATAACGCACAGCCTGCAGGTACTGTACCTTATGACATTACAAATGTTAGTTGTGGTTGTCCCCTACCAGTTCATCTTATCTCTAAAAAGACCAAATAGAATCACTGGAGATTTTAAACTCTCATAGAAAAGGTAGATAAAACAAGTTAAAGGCAATCTAGGATAAACCCAATTATTTTCCACTCCTCCCTTGCTAAAGATGGTTGATTTTTCATATATTCAGAGAATTAGGCTTAAAGATACATGGGTGACTCTCTTACTAAGATGATTCTATCATCTTGAAAACAGTCAATGTACTTTATTTTTTTATTTATGACACTACACATGCATTCATCTGGATGTAAATATTCCTGCTTTCCTCCTGTGATAGGTGAAGGAAATAAGCTCCCCAGACATAATTTTCTTTTGTCATGTTCCTCAGCAAATTCTGTGACAATCTTTGTCCTCTGACCAGGAAAGCTGTCACTGTACTGTCACCCTACAGGCAATGCAAAAGAAATTTGCATCCTTCACAGATCAATCCTCTGAAATTAAAATGTCTGAGTAAGGCCAGCCTCAGGGGCTTTAAGGTGTTGGTTTATTTAGGGTGTTTTTCTTTTTTCTTTTTTTCCTTTCCTTTCCTTTCTGTAAAAATAAAACACTTTACCTGGGAAAATGGTGTATCGTTTCCTCCAGACCCATATTACAAGGATGCATAATCTTATAATCATGCACTGAATAAAGGAGAGTCACCTCTTGTTGGATATGCCAAGGACTGAATAAACAGTGGTGCTTTTTTGCTCTGTGTACATTCAGTGAACATTTGCTCCTGTGGACAGACTGTGGGAATTCACACAGACTATCATGCCCATCCTTTGGACAGTCCCTCTTGAGATTCGGGTGGATGACTTGGCAAGGTGCTATGGGACTGCTTGATGTGTAGTGTAAAGTGTAAAGTGTAAAGTGTAAAATCTGAAGTGTAAAGGATTTGATTAAAACAGTAAGCAGATTGATTTTTTGTACAAGATTATCTCATGGTTTCTCCATCATGTGCAACAGCAATAAATAAATGACAGGTCTGAAGCTAATTGGATGCTATGCAACTCCGGTCATGCTTGCTTTCAAGTCAGAAGTAACACAGACACAAATACAGGGAAAGGATTCTGCACAATATTGTGTATCTCTTAGACCCAGGTACTGATCTTGAACAACCTAAGGGAATTATAAAAATCAGCTAGATCCTCTTTTAAATACTCTGAAAGATTCTTTCTCCTACTCCTCAGCCTTTAAATCTTGCTTTCCAATCCTGCACAGACATTTTCACTTCAGCAGATGTTTCCCCTTTGAGCTTTTCCTGTTTAATATATTTCAAATTGAAGTCTCAAGCTGCTTGCTCACCTCTCTCTACTTCAACAGAGCAGTTGAGATGCAAGAAGAAAAATAGCTCAAGCAGATGTTTCAGAAGTTAAAAATGTTAGAAAAACTAAAAAATGGAAATAGCTAATGTGGATTTTATATTTGTCTGTGACATTAACAGATGCTCAGAGATTAATATCTACTTCTATCATTTTTGAAGAAAACTGATACTAAATTTGAATTTTAAAAAGCTGCTTTGAAAAGCATACATGGAATAATATGATTTATTACATGCAGTAAAAGAAAATAAAATTTCGCCAGAGAAACACTTATTATATTGGAAACAATGAAAATGATATGCCATGCCCCAAGGAATGTAGCAGGTTTTGGCTTCCCTGTAGGGGGGGGTGTACAAAATGTTGAGAAGGAAAAATTATTCTCTCTACACTGAGCTTCAAAAGATCCAGTCACAGGCCTTCATTCTTTTTGTCTCTTTTAATACAAGAAAAGTAATACAACTATCGATGCCTGAATGAAGGGATGGGACTACTGGAAGGCTATTAAACTATTTATTACTCAGATAAACTTCAGCCTCAGAGGTCGTGAGATTTTAGAGGAGTAACAAGCTGGCCATAGCGTAAAAGTAGTCACAAGTTTCTTTGTTACAAAGCAATATATAACATTCTGATCCAATGGAAAGTTCCCACAGAGTTTATTTTGTTTTTCTAACCTATCACCTTTGTTTAATTCTCTCACACTTCATCTATCCTTCATCCAATAGCCTGCTACCTCACGTACACACGTATGCTTCTATTATAACATCAAAACTCTTAGCTTACTCTATAAAATCACATTACTACATTTTAAGACCCTTCACCATCTTACCCAATACAGTTTCTTACTTACTTAAGGCATATTCTTAGTTGCAACCATAGGAATGTAAATTTATAATTTTTCTGCCTAATGTCTGTGTACCTTTATTATTACATCAACCCAAGCTTCTCCCAAGGCTGCAAATCAAACCCTTCAGTATCTGTGGAAGTTTCTATCTTTCCATTTCCCACATACAACTATACATTTGTGTATCTTGATTGCAGTGACTCTTCCTCTTCAATATGAACAAGCCAGCTTAGTGCATGTGTTTGTGTACACTCTCCTTGATTTGAGTGGCTAATGGCATCTTCAAGCATGCAGAATACCTTCAGCAGCACCGAAAGATTTATAACCTCTTGAAGGTTATCCAGACCTTTCTATGAGTGATATCCTGCTGGCATTTAAAAAAAAAAAAATCTATATATATTCTAGAAGTCTAAAGAGGGAGTACAAAAGACAGGAAAAGCCAAGGCTGTTGATGCACTTGTTAATAATTATCCTCCCAGTTTATTTTTGGACTTATATTTCCAGGGCCACTGAGGATCAAAGTTCAGTTCTGGGGAGAAACAAGAGATGGCTCAATGGAAAGAACTGTCTCTGACAAGGATGAGCTACAAGAAACAGAAGGAATTAGAAGAATTAGAAGCACTGCTTTAGGATATCTTTTACAGTAAAAGATGGCTGGTGATAAACAGGGAGAGTTACAACATAGGTTACAACAACACAAACAAGTTCATGTTTGGTATCAGACAGATTAGCTACTGCACATAAAATGGTATGGAAACTGTTACAATTTACAAATATGTTCAGTAAGACAGTGAAACTAGCTGATGTGTCCAAGGCCAGATAGCACAGAATCACAGCATTAACATGCTGAGTTAGAAGGGATCCATCACGATCATCTAATTCAATTCCTGGCCCTCACAACACACACCATGAATCACACCATGTGCCTGAGAACATTGTCCAAAGGCTTTTGGAACTCAGGCTGGTGCTGAGACCACTTCCCTGAGGAGCCTGTTGCAGTGCCCAGCCACCCTCTGGGTGAAAAACCTTTTCCTGATATCCAACCTAAACATCCCCTGACTCAGCCTCATGTCATTTCCTTGAGTCCTGTTACTGGTCATGAGAGTGATGACATCTGTACATGCCCCTCCTCTTCCCCTCACGAGGAAGTTACGGATTGCAATAATGTCTCCCCTCAGTCTCCTTTCCTCCAGGCTGAACTGACCAAGTGTTCTCAGCCACTCCCTGTATACCTTCCCCTCCAGACCCTTCACCATCCTCATGGCCACCCTTTGGATGCTTGCTAATAGTTTAATGTCTTTTTTTATATTGTGGCACCCAAAACTGCCCTCAGCACTCAAGGTGAGGCCTCCTCAGAGCAGAGCAGAGCAGGACAATCCCCTCCCTTGCCTTACTGGCGATGCTGTGCCTGATGCCCCCCCAGGACAGGGCTGGCCCTTCTGGCTGGCTCACGTTCATCTCTGTATCAACTGGAACCCCCAGGTTCCCTTCCACAGTGCTGCTCTCCAGAACCTCATTCCCCAGCCTGTCTGTACATCCAGGATTGCCCCATCCCAGGTGTAGCATCTGGCACTTACTTTGTAAAACTTCATACGATTGTGGCAGAATCGAAAATAGCAAATCCCCACTCCTCTCACACATTCTTCTGTCCTGTTCAGAGTCTGAGCCATGGACTTTCGCTGTGGGAGAGTTCTGCCTTGTAACAAAACCTGCCAGAATCCTACTGAAAAACCTGAATCCATTTCCCCTTGACATCAACGGCTGTCCAAAAATTCTTTGATTTCAACAGGACTTGAAGTGGACCCTTTATGAGTGAAAATATCAGAAACTACACTTTTTTTCTTCAGCTTTCTGTGACAGACACTTTCACACCACATACTGGTGTAAAAATGTTACTCAAATTATAAAAACAGCATATGCCAAACTGCTATGTTGCTTTGTTGGGTTTTTTTTTAATGCACTCAGAACATGCTTTATGTTTTCTATGCTGAGAGAGGGAAGAATCTCAAAACACCTGAGAGAATAAGAAATACACAAAGCTACAGGGAATACACTTCAGAGAACAGTCATTATGTAAGAAACAGCAATTATATTTTAACATCAGTCTAGTTACTTGTGAACTAAAAACTATGTTTGAGTTTTGTTTGTAGAATATAAATAAATCTTTAGACAGGAGAAATAGAGATTATAATGGAAGCTGAAAATTTTGATGGTCTTGAAAAAATATGCTACACATATTTAAATTCAGATCTGTATAGATTGTTAACACTGTGGGAGGTTTGCATTATTTTTCCTCTGTTTTTGAATGATACAGGATTTGAAGCATTGTTAACATAGAATAAGATGTAAATATTTATTCTCTTTCTCCCTTGTTTACCTTCCTTCTCTTCCATTTATTCTCTGGTCAGAACTTCAGATTCAGCTGAAGTTAACTGCACATAATTCAACAACTTCATCCATGCAGGATGGGGGGAGTTTCGTATCATTTCTCCACAGAATTCCATTGTCAGCCAGTTTTGTCAGAAGTGAAAAGGAAGTAACACTGCCCACAAGATTCAGCAAAGACACCTGAGCACCATGTGATCCTTTTTCCATAATGGTCTTTTGAGCTGTAATTTGAAACAAAATGTAAAAAAGTTGTTCTTAAGTGAAATTGTGAATTCCTAAGCCAAGTCTGTAGAAAAGCTCTGCTATATTTTCTTTTGTATCCTTTCCTGAAAGAATATCACTTAAAAAAAAAAAAAAAAGTGTGCTCACTGCTGTTTAGGTTAGTTAAACTTATACTCTCAATTCTGAACATACTTTTAGACTGTTGAGTTTTGATACAGTGCCATTTGACATGGGGGGTTTTTTTCAGCTGAGTATTTGGGGACAGGTGATGCATAAATCTACATTTGTGACTGTGACATACTTTGAAGAAGTCAGTGTAGAACTATTTGCATTATCCTTTTTTGACACTTGCCACAGTAATGAGCTCTTCAATCCTATGTTTTTGAGATCCTATCCTTCCATGAAAAAAATTAAATCAGAAAATGAATGTTGAGTGTTTACTTAGAGAAGAATAACAATATTCATATTCTCAGAAGCGAGTTCTTGTAATTTCCTTGGAAATAATATTTTCTAGTGCATGTGCTTTTAGTATTAATTCTTTCAGCATTTAATTCTCTTTCATTAAAATGGTATTGAAATAATATAAAGGCAATGTTCTTGAAATAAAACCTTACAATTTCTTAATTGAGTGATATTTATATGGAGCTGTGCTTAAGGAGTATGTAGTGGTTTTCCTCTAAAACACAGAGACTTTCTTAATATAACATTTGGCCTCCAAAATAAATACTTTAAAAATATGTCAGTGTACTTAGATAACACAATTTGCTAATTTTTTTTTTTTGTTTATGCTTTAAATATTTACCACAATAATCTAGGAATAAATTAGTAAAATAGTAAACAAATAAATAAGTCCTTGTCACCGAGAGTGATTGTGCATTACAAAAAGAAATAGTTCATTTTATATTGTATATGTCTACTTTTTGATCCAATAAAAAATCAGTAATGATAAGCTTTTAGTGAGCTAATTACTTACAGAAGTATTGATTGACAACACTTCCAGATTATTTTCCATAGTCACAAATCGAGGGAAAGTATCTGCCTAGTTCCTCTACCTCAGCCAGGTCTCTCTTTGCTCAGAAAGCCATACCTTTCCTCCTCCTGGTCCTTCTTCCCTTCCTGACAGGTATTGCTGATAGGGATCAGGCACTACCTGCCTCTCAGGCAGTGAATTTTGCCTCCTTCCTGCCTGCAATCCTGTGAATGGGTTACAGGAAAAAAGATTTCTCAGTGACCACACAGAGTCAAAGCACATGACAGATGTCATAGTATCACTGAACACTTTAGATGAGCAGGGATCTTTGGGGTTATGTCATCCAACATCCTACTCAAAGGGTTGACTTTGAACTTATATGAGGTTGTTCAGAGTCAAATCCAGTTGAAGTTCAGGTGACCCCAAAGATAGAGATTCCATAGCTTCTCTGTGCAAGCTCCTCTGATCCTTCATCACCCTCACTGTGACAATCTTTCCCTTAGATTCTATTGGAATTCATCTTTTTGAAGCTTTTGCCTGTTGCATTTTGTCCTGTTATCATGCATTTGCTGGAATAGTGGCTCTCTCTTCTCTACAACTACTCATTACAGGAAGTTAAGAGAGCATTTAAATCTCCCATATGATTGCTTATGTATCCTGATTTTACTTAACTTGATTTTACTCAACTTGATTTTACTCATCTGCTGCACCACTGAGGAAGTGATGTCACTACTATGGCACTTGGCATAGTAACCTGTAAGCAGACTTTGCCAAGAAAATACCCAGTGAGAAGTTTCTTGTTCATCCACACTTGCCTTCCACCATACTCGTTTGACTTCCTGCATGTTGGAATGGACAATTCTTGTGCTTTGAGGAGCTTGATCCGGAGCTTTCCTTCTCTGAACTCAGTGTTTCCTTCGCTGGTGCTCACTCTTTGCCCTCATCTCCCCTCACTTCTCTCTCTGACTGATGATTTCTTTTTTTTCTTGAAAACAGGTTTACTTGAAGACACCACCAACTTCAGCGATGCACTCCGCAGTGTTCTGCAGAGGGTCTGTTCTGGAGCCAGCTTGTGTCTGGCTTGGGGTGGTCCAACAGGCCACAACTTCAGTCCTCCCACTGCCAAAACCTTGACACCTACACCAATGCAATATTATATTTCTGTGTATTTCTGAAAGAGTGTGAAAATTGTCATGCTTATAAGTGAAGATATCCTAAGGCTTTGGGGCAGCACACACTTGCATCTTTCTGAATTGTGATAAATGCTTTAAAATTCCTTACAGCTTACAGTGATGTCACTGTAGATACCTGGCTTAAATAACTGGACTCAAATCACAATTTGCAGCGAGTAACTGACCTGAAAGTGATATATGCTGGGCAAAATGAAAATAGTGGCTCTATCTGTTAACTTTTGTTCTAAATTTGCAATCTGTAATCTAAGAATTTAGTCATTGTTCACTTGTATCCAAGTGAATTCTTTAAATTTGATTTACTTTAGTATAATTGCTTCCAATTTATATTAATTTAGTATCAGCTTCAGTTTACTTCCAATTCTATACATCAATTTCATTCAAATCTGTAAAGATCATCACTTAACTGGTAAGGACCTTTCCACTTGAAAAAATACATTTCTTTAAAATGTATTAATTTAGGATTTTGGAAAGTAAAAGATGTGTGAAATGTAACATACTGGTTAAAAATGCTTTAATTTAGTGTAAAAATTTGGCATATATGTTTATATATTGTTAATATATTTATTTAGTGTAAAAATATTACATATACGTTGATAAAGGGAAACTACTGGGGTGTGAGTGGTTAAGTTCAGCCTTTTTTTGCTTATCCTCCAAAGCACAATAAAGGTAAAATAAAGGCAGCTACAGAAAAACATTTTCTTTTGCATAAGAAGCATTCTAGTTTTGTGGGTTTTTACAATGCATAACTGGTAATTTTGATTTCTTTATGTCCTGCTGTGGCATAAAATTATGGTAGCTGAAGGACAACAAAGGTTTCCTACATTTCTATTTCTCATTAAATGATTGTTCCATTGTGTTTCCCTTTTTTTTCATTTATGTTCTATTTCTCCAAATATAAGCTACTGTTTAGACCACTAGTTTAGGTTGCATAACAATGTTGAAAGTGTGAGTATTTTAGCTTTCAAAATAATCCTAAAATACTTCTTTCTTGTACCAACATTTTACTTATTATTAGCCCTCCAGGGCAAAGAAGCCAAGTCTACACAAATCCTGGCTCCTCTGTGCTGCAGAGCTACTGCAATCCAGCTGTAAATGGAAGCTGAATGAGTTTGAGAGTCCATCTCCAGAGCAATGCAAAGATACAGCCTGGTTGTGAGAATCTGATCCAGAGCACGTTTCCTTTGATCTAGTTTTTTTCTACATAATGCCTACATTTATTTTTCTACAGCATTTGTATTCATATCCCCAAGTCACATTTTGTGATATGTGCTTTATCCTTTCAATCTCAAAAATGTATTAATTTATCTTTATGCCTTCGAGTTTTTACCTTGCCTTGCTCACAGCTCCTATGAACACAATCCACAACCTCATTTCTGACACATTATTTTCATTTCCCTTTCCTCACATTACCCAAACAACAGACCTCACATAGCATAGCTCGGAAGATAAATATGATTGTCCCCACCTCCACAAAATGTTGACATATGAGGAAACTAACACATTGCATTTTTATCTTCATTCCTCTTACAATGCAATATCTGTTTTACCTAAGCAGTGCAAAATGGAGAGAGGATTATTGGTATAAAAGTGAGGCTTAAGCAACAAACAGTGTTCACCCTGTGCCTTAACAGGAAAAGCAGCAAATGAAATGACAAGGTGGCTACTCCACCTCAGGAAAGGTTTCCTGAAACTTTACTCCCTGACTCTCTCTTTTGTGGCTCTAGGCAGCAAAAAGGAACCAGCAGTAGGCATAGGAACAAGAAAATAGGTCATTCCTTGTTTAAAAGTTCATGCTGCACAGCAGTTCCTATCCTCAAAAGCTGTTTTCTTTCAGAAAAGCAGCAGGCTGAATGCAACACATTGTGCAAAAGTTATGAACTATAGTCTTTTCGGGGTTAAAAAAAAACCTAAAAAAATATCAATGTAAACCACAAAACACAAAAACACAGAATACTTGCCATAGTAAAAAAAAAAAGAATCTGTGTTTTCCTAGAACACAGCTAACATTGCATTATGCAGGTCTGAGAAGCTCTTTTTTTCCATATAGGGGTTTGCTCTCAGGATCTGAAGGATTTTAATGATTTACATAGATTCATAGATTTTATCGTAAATTGACCTCTGGGAGAAGCAGACCTCCACAGAGGAGGCATGCGTGATATCTTCTGTCTTCTATTTGGTACCTGCTCACAGATTTTGCTGACAAATATTGAACATTCTTCCTTGTCCATGACATTTATACATTAAAGGTGTGGCTGATATTAGCCATGAAAAGAATAATAAACATGTTAAGTAATTTTCTGGGGTACTTCTCAATTATTTTTATGGTGGTTGGCAGTGCACTTCCCCTTCCAATACACTGAAACAAGTTATATTAAGTTGTTTAGCAAGTTGCAATGCCTCCCCAGCCTAAGGTCTACAGTACTGGCTTTCTCTGGATTGTAGCTTCTTCCTTGGAAAATTGGTGCTGTTAACCACTCTCTTTCTTAAGTGCAATACCTGAGTTCTACCAATCTTCTCTCTTTGACCTTTTGGGTTCATGCTCATATAGATGAGACCTAACTCCTTGATAAAACATCCATGCACTGATAGCTGTATTTAACCCTAGGGTACACCAATCTTCTCAGTAATTCACCTCTTGCTATTCATGTTCCAACAGTGAAGTTACCTGATAAACACAGACTGATTCACTTCAAAGAAGTACTTACCATTCAATCTTTCTTTTTTCTAGAGAGGCTTTTGTCTAGTGAAGAGAACATGCAGAGCAGTGAAGTTCACGTGGCCGTGAAAATCAAATCATGCACACTGAAAGGGACATGACAGGGAAAAAGGAAAAATATCAATAGACATATAATATGAACCTACAAGATTAATGCACTCCTCTGAATTTGTATGATTTCCAAAGTAAGCAGAAGTAATGGCTGCACAAAAATGTACAAGGTTCATCCAGGCATAGCTCTGAGATCATCATGATATGAATATATTCTCTCTCCAGCTGCTTGAACATCCCGTGACCTGTTCTGCATGTAGTGTTCATACAGCCATAAGTGTGCAGTAACTGCTGCCCTGTTCTCACTAGACAAGATCTCCTTAGATTTTAAGCAATCAAAATCAAAACCAAGACCTGTTAGCAGTTCTACTTTGTACCCGTACATTAAGAATCATATACATGTATTGCACTGTATAAAAAGACACGGACTGTAGTATCAAAGAGATTAAAACAGGCAGCCAGAACAAAAGGTGGGATCAGATGCAGACACCAATATTACCAACTCTTGTTAAGTATTTCTAGTTCAGCACTCAACATCAAGTGTGGATTTTCTTTGAACACCAAGGACAAGTGGCATGAGTAACATGGGGAAACAGACTAATGCAGGGAAATAGAGCAGATGCTACTAGTAGCAAGTTAATTGAGGAAAAAAAACCCTGTGTCTTATCCCAAAACTGTCAAAAACATGGTGAGATTTCTAGTCACATTTCTGTACTATCTTTGGTGATCTTACTGCAATGGCAGAGAAGGAAAATTGGTCTTTTCTATTTGCAGTATTTTCAACTGAGGGGTCAGACAATTTGAACAGAAGTTAGGTTGAAAAACAGGTCCTAGAGTAAAATCTCATAGAAGATTTTTAATACTCTGTGGAGGAAAAAGTCTGAAAATGACCTCCAGACTAACAGTCCTTTTAGTTCTCAGGATCCTCTTCAGCTCTATATTTTTCACAACACAAGCCACAGATCTCATTTTTGAATGTCATGTTTTCATTCTTTTGTCTTCCTCCACACACAGCTCATGGTCTGTCAATTTCCTTTGCCAAATTTTTTTTTGTTCTGCACTTCCCTTCATGTGATCCCATTTTCTTTCTCATTACTATGCCAAAAACTGGAGCACCTTTCAACCATTTTAACCTCTTCCAATTTTCTACTTAACCAAATTCAGAACCAATCCATCAATCCTGCCTTTTTATTGGATGTTCCAATCAACATAGTATGGCAGACAGAATACAAAAGGATCTTAGAAATGCACATGAAGATTAAAAATATAATGACATGCTAATAAATTGAGGCTGAAATTGAAGCTTTCATGCACTACAGGAGAAGAATAATTATACAGATTTGTGGGAAAAGGATAGTCTTATACATAGAGGGAGCAAGTGTCCTTACAAGTCAGTTGTAAAACAAATCTCATCTAAACCAGAATGAGGAGAGTCAGCACTTAAAAAATTATTACAAAGGTAAAAGTGAAAGTTTTACCAATGGCTGTACAGTTCTGCTTTGAAATTCCAGACTGACAATTAAGACAAAGGCAATTTTAAGGATCAAGGAAAACATAATGATCCTAGAGTTTGATGAATATGATGATTAAAAGTCTCTTAAGTTAATTAATTTGAGATAATGATTGAATCAAAACTTGTATCTTAATGGAAGATGACAATCTAATTGCAAAGCTGCTCCAGATGTGAATATAGCAGAGGGAGATACAAAAGAGTGTCAGAGTTCAGGTTTGTTTTGCTGCAAGAAGGAACATAAAGATTTTCTATGAGTTACACAAGAATAAATACATTCAACTTATAAGATGAAGTGCAAAGCTCCCCACTACTTTGCTGCTGGAAAGAAACAGACCCTAATAATACCTAGAGGAAAAAAAATATGGAAGAAAGTCACCTTTCCACACATTTCCTGAAATCCCTGCCCATGCCACACAAAAGCTTTCTTCTCCCCTCCATTATCCCAAATATTTTACATTGTTGGAAAATCCTTACTCCCTTAAGACCAATTCAGATTTGTTTTGTACATCCTGTGCCACATATTACAGTAGGTGAGAGGATCTTTTTGCTTGCATTCCACCAGAGAATAAATAAAAATTAAGTGCAACAAAATAAAAATGTGTTTCAATACAAATCATCCTTCTATACAACTGAGCTCAAGGATCAAATTCTCACCAGATTTATCATGACATGAACAAGAAACATGAGTTTTGCACAACTTAAGTCTTTCTAAGCCATTTAGTAAAGTATTTCACTGCAATTTTTTCCTCAGAGATTTATCTTCAAAAGGAAATAGGACTGATAAGAATAGTAAGACTCTTACAATAAAGAAAAATTATGTGATTTCATGGCCACAAATGTTCAGGTTCCCCAGCACTCTGTGTCTTTCTCCCTCAAGAGTTAGTGGAGCTCTGAACGGTGTCCTGGCAGGACCCACGGCCCCGTGGAGGGAGAAGCCCACACTGGAGCAGGATGGCTGGCAGGACCCCACAGGGGACCTGGAAGACTGCTCTGCATGGGAGGGACCCACACGGGAGCAGCTCAGGAAGAGCTGTAGCCCATGGAATGGACTCATGTAGGAGCAGTTCACTCTTTCTTGTGGCAGGGACCCCCCTCTGGATCAGGGGAACCGTGTGAGCAGTCCTCCCTTGCAGAGGAAGGAGCAGCAGAGACAATGTGTGAGGAATCTCAGCCCCCACTCCCTGTCCCCCTGTGCCACTGCAGGGGAAGAAATAAAGATTCAGAAGCAAAGCTGGGCCTTTGAAAAAAGGGAGGGGTGGAGGTAAGATAGTTTTTAAGTTTGTTTTTTTTAAATATTCCATTATCTAACTCTAACTTCTTTGCTAATTAATTTTTCCTGAGTGGAATCTCTTTTGCCCATGACAATAATTGGTGAATGCCCTCCCCCTATTGTTATCTCTACTCATGGGCTTTTCATTATTTTTTTCTGTCCCCTCTCCAGCTGAGAAGGGCAGTGATAAAGTGGTTAGTGGACATGTGGTGTCCAGCCAAGGTCAATCCACCACAGTATTTTATCTCTGTTCTAAATGTATGTCCTGTTTTAACAGCTGATCATTTATTTTTTAAAAATTCAGGTAATCATTTATTTTAAATATTGAACTTTTCTATAAATTGAGGTAGTCATTAAGTTTTACTTTGGAAAATATTTAGATTTCTCAAATCTTTCTCTTTTATTTTCTCCATGAAACATATGTTTTGCCTGCACATGTTTACCAAGTTGTATTATTTTAGTTAGATTTTAGCACATTTCTGATGGAAACAAAAGTATTTTCCCAATTCCTTTCTAGCATAAAAGAACAGGACTAGTGGAGTGAGAAAAAAACAGATTCTTTTTCTACTGCTTTGAAATATAAAACATTTGGAAAAAAGTTTCCTGAGAAAATCTTTTTCCACATTGAAATTGCTGTTGGAATATTTTTGGGAGAAAAACAAGACTGCTAACAGACCTTCTACAGATATCCAACTGCCTTTCCAGTCTGAGACAGATTGTTTAGACTGTACATATAGCAAGAAAAAACTCCAAATGCTCTGTGCAAGCCACCTCCCTGAGCTACTGGAAGAACATTAATGCCCTTCAAAAAACCAGTGCAAATACCTAATTATTTTTTTCCCTAGGAGTTTGATTCTTAATGAAATAAAAAAGAAGCTAAATCCCATCTGATTAACGGAGACAAAGAGACACAGTAGGGCAACATAAATTATTTTTCTCTATTGGAAGATCTTGCAAAGAACAATTAAAACCCAAACAGAACTCTTCAGCAAACCACAACAAATGAGAATTAATCTACAGAGTAAGTCTCTTTTTTTTTTTTTGCCAGGATTCTCACTCACATACTTTGATATCTGTATTTTTTTTTTTTTTACTTCAGTGAATAATACTATGTAAAAACTGTACCGGAGTAAAGATCTACTTTATGAACTGGGGAAAGCAATAGTTCAAATACAAATGACTTAAGATATCTAAACTTTATTTTGAATTGTTTCCAACAAAAAGATGGCAGAGTGCAACTACAGAAGAAACTTTATTGAAAATATTTTCTTTATTCTCTTTGATTTAGTATTTGGAATGAGGAAAAAAGCATAATGGACAAGTTTATCAGGATATGCAAGTATATCCCAGAAATAAATCTGCATTACAAACCAGAATTTGCACTGCAACACTATTTTCCATCACAATTCACAAAGATCAGTTCCAGGTGTTCTCTAATTGAGTACCAGACTTTTTGCCCTTGCCATTCACTTTTTCCGTATCCACAGATTCACTTTACATTCAGCAGCTTCTCATTCCCTCAAAGGCATTTTGCAAAATATAAAGAAGAAAGCAGGTTATGAACATCAAAATGCACTTGTTTTTAGCACCGCACAAAAATTCCTGTCTAAAACTTTTTTGTCACACACATCTGTTTCTCCTGTCAGAAGCTTTCATCACTTCCTTTCCCTGTGCAAACCATTAACATGTCGGATCAATTCTGACATATTCCAAAAATAACAATTTCTTTCCTCATGATTCATTTTTTCATCCAAGGACTCGGCAAGGTTAGGTAAACAAGAATGAGTTAAATTAAAAGTCATAAATCACAGGAAAAAAAATAATTTCTGTGATAGCAGGAGATAACGTAATACTAATAACGGTCTCTTTCCAATTTATTTAATCACAGGTATATGGTTGCAAGCTCTTCCATCACGTTCAGGTGTGTCACCCTTGTATAGATTCAGTCTGCTGGGGTTTTTGACCTCTGCTACGTCAAATTAGCTACTCCTCTCACAGTGGAATTCATCTGGAATTGGACCACGACTGGTAAAATAAAGCCATCATTAATTTTCTATGAACAAATTTCCACTCTATATATTTCATTTACTTATGTAATCTTCAAAAAAAAAAGAGCCATAATGACAAAATAATAATATTACACCAATTTTTATATAGTGTTTTGAACTGCTGTTCTCAAGACAGTCTTTAAAATAAATTAGCTGTAATTGCCATCACTTTTGCTCTAGACATTCTATTAAATACAGTTTTTATTAGCTGTTTACCAGTGAATATATCTGAGTTTTCTAAACATGAGTATGTGCCCAAATACTGCTAACAAGGCAACACTTGTGATAGAAAACCAAAGGTGTAAATATGCAAATTTACTATGTCTTTTTCATAGGCTGCTTATGCAGATAATACTGGTGAGGAGGGTGAGGTGCAATATAATTTTATTCCTCTTATTGACTCAGCGTTAGAATCCCAAATCAGTACACTTATCATCATTTCGGTATTTCCTTTCCCATGGAATAACTCAGAATTTGGTCTTCATAAGCTAAAAAAGAGGACTGTTAAGGTAAATACAGTTACATTGCTATAAATTCTGGATTTGTTATCAGTTTTAAATATTTCTATATCATTAGCCATGTAGAAGTTAACTTTTCAGAAAGTGGAGAATCCATTGGGCCGGGTGCATGTGGCATATGGTGTGATACACAATTTCTACTGCTGTTGTTGTCTATATTGACTTCCTAGAAGTTTTGCCAATTGTGTATGTTTCCTTCTACTATGAAGAAAAATTATTTTGTATCTTATGCAGGTGTCACTGATTTACTGAAATATTCTCTAGAGCTATGATTCATCAAAGTGAAAGCCAAATAAATATCACACTGGCATATATATAACAACAAGTGTTACCTAGCTGAGCTTGTGCCACTACAAATCACCTCAGCAGACATTGGCATTATCCTTTTTCTTAGGCTCAGAGGGTCATTTGTAGCTCCAGGTGAACACATGTTTGCAAATAATGTTTGCACCAGTTGACTGATTTGGGGTTGCTGCAGAGTGTGAAGACCAGAGCTCACATTGTAGCTGTGGCCTTTCACTGAGGACAAGGGAGCTGCGGGGAAAGGCACGAGCTTCTGAAAGGCACGAGCTTCTGAAAGGCAGGAGTGCCCATGAGTTATAGGCGATTTCAGGGGTTCAGTAAGCTAAAATCTTTACAAGGAAAACAGGATTGTTTTCATCATCTTACTCTTATGTTCTCATTCATACATGAAAACAACCAAGATGACAAATGAAAGTAGATGTGCATCCAGTTAAAGACAGGTACTGGCTCAAAAGAATAAAGAGGTAAATGCATCTCCTAAACACAACTCTTTCTCTCCAGGCCTTTTCTGCATGATAGGCTTCAAAGAAGCATTAATAACGAGAGTGTGCAGCATGGATTGAAATTTGGGGTAGTAGTGAAAGAACCAAATATCCATTTCAGGATATAAGAGGCCTAGGAGACAATTATAAGAATTTATTTACTGTACTGTCCTAATGATTAAACCTGTCAAGGAAATAAGTGAGCAAATTAAATTTTCTGTTTAAGTTGTACCTACTAGCCAAAATATTTACAGAATTAAAGACGTATTATAAACATATTTAATGAGGTAAAACAATACTAACAAAATATAGGAGTTAGAAGATTGTTGACTACATTTCCTCAGCAAAGCTAGTGCCATGCTGAAATCTATCTACTGTTTTGCAGTGCTACATCTTCTAAAGAAAAGATTGGATCCAAGGTCTGTGATATGCAAAAGGAATCATGTATTTTAAAATATATTCTCTGTTCTGGAAATTTCGTAGGAACGTACTACAAGGGACATAATCAGTATTAGTAAAAAAAAGAATTCTTTTTAATTGAACTATTCAGATGTTTCAGCATTTGTATGAAATTTTGGAGCCTTAAATAATAGATTGCCTGGTATAAAGCCTGGATTCCAAATTATTTCAATCTTTAAATATTTTAAATAATTTTAAAATTCTGAGAACATTCAGGATAGTGTGGAATTCATCTTTCTCAGATGAATCTGAAATAGATTTGCATGGTCATATGCCATGGGCTCTTACAGATGAGGCATTCTCACATATCTTTGTTCCATAAAACCTAAATTACCAGATCATCAAAACTACTTATTGCAATTGCTGTGATTTATGACTCCTTTGCTGCTGTTATTTGCCTTTAGGAAACTAAAAAATTTAAACCACTTTGTTGTTTAGGAATTTTTTTTTGTAAGGAATCAGGGAAAAATTTCAGCTACCTCAGCTGGGAAAGTAAACCTGGTCTTGATCATCTCTGGATTAAAAAAATGGATCTTCTTTGGTGCTATGAAACCAAGCCTCAAAGGAGCACTGAAATCTCTTACAAAATTCTATATGTCTTTGACCCTGTTAATACTTCACTGTGAGGATATAATGATATTTGATGCTATAATTATTAACATGGCTATATATTTCAGATGATTGATAAGGTTAACACAGTTTATTAGAAGGCTAATAAAGTTTAATCTTATTCAAACCGGTGCACATTCTTCTTAAGAAAAAAAGTATTTAGAGCTGCTGTGAGGCCAAAACAATTAATCATTAATCAGAGCCAATTGAGAAAACTGTTTAAATGACATGTAAATATGGGCTCTCGGCTTAAAAAATTGTATCTTTTCTTTGCTTCTCCCACACTTTCCTTGCTATTGTCCCGTCTTTTAAATCCTTTATCCTTCCATATTATTTTATTCTTTCAGGCAGAGAGACACTTTTATCATTCAGTTTATTTCTACTAAGCAGGATATCTGTGCTTGTTTATTTAACCAGTTTTAAGTTTGGACCCACAGTTTCATTCTTTTTATGGTTATTTCTACTGCCTCCAGTGGGGATGTCTTCATGAGAATTTGCGAGTGTTGTGTCCAAGGCCTGTTCCTTACTCAAGGGTTCACAGAATTCAGAATATGTGTTTAGGTACAAAGATTAATTCTTGTGAAACAAAATAATTCTTTGCATTAAGACAGCAAGGATTAGAGGTATAGAAAAGATGTCTTGGGAAGCTGGATAGAAGTGAAATATTGGAGTCCATATCCTAAACATATATTTTGCCAAGTAGCATACTTTGCCTGTTTCCCACTGACCTAAAAGAGGAGAGATAATGAACATGACATAAAGTTCCACTGATTAAGACACTGGGATAGTCAGAATTCTATTCCTAGCCTCACTTTTGTTTCTGCATTAGCAGCCATTGGCTAACTGCAGGAATAGTCAACAAAGAGGAACTATGGGCGTTAAAACCTTTGTAATGCAACAGCCTGACCCCAGAGCCAGAGACGGTGTGGTCCTTGCCTTATGGCTGGTTGAAGGGTATTGTGGAACATAAGGGTCTGAACTTCAAAGGAGCCAATAAATCCAAGGTTCTTGTTTTTATCTCATTAAGGCTAGGAAGCATCAATTTTAGTAGGATTATTTTTAATGGAATTGTCCTAGGTTACAATGTAAAATTGTGCCCAAGGTTTGTATTCTATCCCCATGAGCCGTTGGAGCCAAGGTGGGGCAGTGTTTTCCTTATCTTCTGTTAACGAGCCTAACAATGCCTTGCCACATGACTCATAGATAACTCCCTCCGGGAGTTATCTCTGTTTAATGGGCCATCAAGGACCCACTGCATGACTCATAGAATGAGATCAGCCCATTGGGAGATGCTCTGCCCAGGGGAGGAGCCAAGCATTCCCACCTGGATAAATCCAGGGTTTGAGACAGCCCAGGCAGCTTTTATCCACTGTACTCCCAGAGGAGACAAGAACTACCAGACGTTTCTACAGGAATCACTGCTTTGACAAGACCATTTCATCTGGACTGCTTCTACCACCCTAACAGGGTGTCAGGTTGTATTCTGACTCTGTCAGTGTTTTTATTGTTTGGTGGTGGTTTTTTTGTACTATTACTTTCATTTTATTTTACTTTCTTTTATTTCTTTCCTTTTCCTCTTATTAAATTATGTTTCTGACTTAGAGTCTTTCACTAGTTTTGCTTTCAAACCAGCACAGGAATCTGCACTCTCAGTGTTACATGTATTTCAAGCAGAACTGTCCATTTTAGGCCTTTCAAAGAATTTGGTCTCAGGGACCTTTGGTTTCAGATGGACACAGGATATACTCAAGTAAGAAGCACACAAGTGTTATGAGGGGAGCAGCTGTTTTCTTGCAAAGAAGAAATGAAGGTACCTAAGAGTTTAGGTTTGTAAAACTGAGTCTGCACTGCAGTTTTACATGCATAATACAGGAGGTTTTGGATTTTTTTGACACTTAAATTTGGCTGATGTGATACACAATGCTGCCATTATTATGGGCTTTATTAGCCCCCTTGAAGAACTAAGAGTATATAGATAAAATTAATATAATTTTTTGGTCTATAGTAATTAGCTCCCTTACACAAACTTCCTGAATCATTACATGTCATCACAGTTGAGTAGTAATCAGAAAAGGCAATTTCTCTCTCACTCAGAGAAAGCTCAACTTTTTCTCTGATGCTAATTCACATCTTGTTGATGTGCTTAATCCCATATGAATGTCTTGAGAATAATTTGTGCAAATAAATTAATGAATACATTAGTTTACATGTGGCATCTCTCTGCAAAATATCTTTTAGGCAAAATATCTATACACTCTACATTTTTCCTGAGTCTCTTCAGTCATTTCCAAGACAGTACTTAACTGTGTAGTAATTGAGTGCACATTATGATTCTGCTTCTTGATTATCCTAAATCCTCTTTTCAACTAAACATAGACCTATGTAAAAGTAGGTAACTGAGTCAGTAATGTTAGTGTCATGCAAGCATTTTCCTATATCAGGCTAATATTAGCATAATTCTTAGGAACAACGTTTCTACAAGAGAAATAGTGTTACAAACAAAAACTTGGCAGTAAAAAAGCATCTGTTTTGCTTTTTCCTTAAATTCTGTATTTATTTAACAAATAAAGCTGGCTTTCTTGTTGGCAGTTATCAAATGCAAATTTTTAATTAAATTAATGACACTACAATTAGCTAGATTCTTTCCTACCTATGGTATGTGGTCCCAAAAATGAAACTGATACCTACATTTTTTTTTGTAAGATGCTCACAGTGTAAGTGATCATAGAATTTAAACCTGCACTGTACAAAAACAAAAGAACAGACATTCAAATGAAAACAGGCATTCAAATGAAAACATATAAGTATTTATCTCATCTTCAGTAATGGTAAAAAAGCAAACACTTGGGAAAAGAGCATAAGACCAGAATTGCTATCCACATTATACTCTGCATATAGTCCACTGAAGTAGTTTCCAAACATAATAGGCTCATAATTTTCAGATTCATTAAGGAAGATTAAGTGTCTTTTTATGGGCAAATATCTTTCTCTGGATCTTCATTATGTCTGCTGGACCCAAGATCTGACTGGCTGACATCAGAAAGATAATTTATCTGATCATGTCTGATAATCCACAGAACACATCTATTCCTTCTTCAAGTATATTCCCTGTAGCAATATGGAAAAAGAATATCTTCATTCTTCTTTCTTGAGTACCTTCACTGCTTGAACTGATAACATATTCCAACACAGCCTTTTGGAGTTTACACACTTCAAACTCAAAACTTTATGTGGATCAGTCTCCTAGATGAAGTTTTGAAAGTCAAAAGTTTAATTTTCAAATGCACAGTCTCATGAAATTTTGAACCTCTTCTGTTTCCCCTTTAAATTCTATTTTAAAGTGATAAATATTGCACAAATTAAATTGGATGTGTTAAAATGTGCTAGAGACCTCTTAAACCACTGTAAAGATCGAAAAGGAAGACTAACATGCCAGCAGCTGGATTCTCAGTAAATACCCAGAATATATCAGCATACAGGAAAAAATCAATATTTTTACAGAAAGTAGAATATGAGATGAAAAATGATGAATCACATGGAAGCTCATAATCTTATAAGTGTCATATCAGCCTAGCAGGCATTCATTTTGGATAAGTAATCTTAATATCACAGGATAAAGATCATAGAAAGAAATTGCCAATATTTTGTTATGGAAATGAGAAAATTCAGGGTTAAAATAGAGAAGAGCGATTTCTTTTCATCATCAAGTGAAAAGATCAGCAAAAGCTCACACGGAGCATCTTTCTGTATCTCTGTGGGAATTCTGCTTCTTGTGATCTGCTGCTGCCAGATTTAGTATGCAGAATTTATTATACACAAAGTTGTCCTACAAGTTGTTTTTATCTCTTCAGTATGGATACTGCTTTATGTTGTTGTTCAACAGCATAAAATGTTTCAATAAAGTGTGGTTTTGCATTAGATACCCTACATTTTGACAGAAAGGGACACGGGTTATCAAATATATTAAATACATAATAACAATAAGTGGGTTTGACAACTGAATGCTACTTGTAAGACAGCCTCTAATTCCTTCTTCAGATTCCTCTTTTAAACATTCATCATATACAATGATTCTCATTCACCTGTGACCACGTCACCTGATGTCCCTGAGGAAGGTATTAATCTGGTCAGGACAAGAAATAATTTTTTTCTAGGTTGCTCAATTTTCTTATTTGAAACACAGTAAAGCAGAGCTAAGAAATGAGAGAAGGGCCCCTTTCTAATTTGGGTTGGCCATATCACTCCACTACTGAGTGTTGTCAGTGAGGAAACAAAGGTGGGAATGTGCAAAAGGTACTTTTATTTGAGCATCTTTTATCTTGCACACCTAACATACACAATTTAAGATTTCTCAGATATCATTTCTTGGCCAACAGTAAATAACTAAAGGACTAAATATACAAGTAGCATCATTATTAATCTCTTTACCAAGCCCATGGTGGGGACAATCAATGAGCCTCTCCCAACCAGGGAATTGTCAGGTCAGTGGAGAAGGGTTGGAGCTGTTATATTTTGAGACTTACTTGAGATTGCTGAAATTTTTGTCTTCTGATATTCTGCTTTGTCTTGTTTTATCTTTTCTCATGTCAGTATTTTTCCTCTTGTGTCCTTCAACTGCTGAAGACAACTGTCTCAGCTACTGTGCACTTCTTGTTTTTCTTTTTCTTATCTTGCATAGCTCTAGTTCCCATACTTTCTTATTTCTTAATAACATTTCTTAGTAAAACCAAGTCTTTGTCACAGAGTTATCATGTACCAAACTCGGCCTGGATCACATTCAGCTGAATCTTTAGACAATGGGTTACAACAACATCAACATTCAGAGCTGAAAAGATTTACTCAGTTTGTGGTGAGCCTGGATTATAGTCTGGCCATCCCTGCTGAGCTCAATGCCTTATCTACTAGGCCACATTGCCACATTTGTGCTTCAGTAACAGCACAAACATACCAGCATTGCCCTACCCCTGTGCAAAAGAACACCATTAAGATTGCAAAGACATTATTCAGTCATTATTCATTTGCAGATGCTGTAGTGGAGTCACTGATATCACCCAATTCACTGCTTTTTCTATTTCTATAATCTTAGACTAATCATATGACCACTTACTCTTTTAAATAGAAGTCCTGCACTATTTAGCCGTCATTTGGAAAAGATGTTATTCAATATTCTGTTGCCTTCCATTTCCAATGCCTTATTCATTGCACCTTATTACAAACAATTAATAATTCCTCATGGCATTCCCTATAAAGCTCACTCCTGCAGTTAGCTACAAAGTTTAACCAGAAATTTTGGCTGTGCCATTCAGGTTAGTTAGGATCTCCCTCATAGACAAAAGACTTTTACATATACTCTTCATTGTTGTTTCCACTCACGCCATGAAAATACAAAGCTCTAGCATCAAACAATCTTCAAAATTACCATGGTTTATTCTTGTACTAAGAGTAGCTAACAGTCAAGTATTAAAAATCTACTACCCCTTTTCCTTTAATTTTTGGTTGTCATAAAGAGTAAAGGTAGTCAAAGTCAGGAATACTTCAGAGCTGTGGGAAGCCTTTTAGAACAAGCCTAGGAAACAAGGCCTGAATATTCGTGTCAAGTAAAGATTTAACTGTTGTGCATTCTGCTGTTTGCAGGAATTCTTGATCTCCCTCTGCAACTGTCCTAGGATCCTGGAGGAAAGAAAGATGAATTAAGAAATACTGAGGAAAAGCCATCTGCAAACAATTTCACTGCCTGGGAATAAAAATCACAGATTTTTAGGTAACAGCTATTTCCATGACTGACTAAACTTGACATTTCTGGTGAAAACTATTTTAGGCCCTCATTCCATTTTTTTCTATATCTACAAGCAGGTCCATTCCCAATTCCAGTCTGAGTTATTTAAAGGTGAACTAAAGCACTGAATATACACTTTATATATCAAGAGATGTTTACTAAATAGATGTCCACCTGTTCTTCTCTAGTTTAAGAATAAAGTCTTTACTGTGCAGATAATTAAGGCAATGTAAGTAATGTAGTCTGAAGAGGAGAACCTTGTGTCTGAATCGATGCAACAAAAAGGAGGCAATAAAATCTCACAGGTAACTACAGTTCCAATAGGTGTAATTGGTGTCCATCAGTGCTCCCTTTCTAATGTCTTCCTTGTTTTATACAGCTCCCCACCATAGATCTGGGAATTCTGGGAAACAAAATTCTCATTTTATAACATGAGACTGAATAGGTATCAGTTGTCTGCAGAAGGTTTATTTATTCTTGCTCTGTACCTTTGGCCAAAATCATGTTTCCTTGAATATAATTTCTGCTGTATATGTGACTGGCATATCAATTGCCTAGTAGTCTTGACTAGTATTTTTCTTGTATTTTGGTAGCTCCAAAATCCTTATCTCTTATCTCTCTCAGCCTACAAAAATAGTATTTTCATAAAGCACCAAGGTGACTATATCTATAAAAACTAAGAACAAATATTGTTCTAGCAAAATAAATGACATGTATATTTTATTTTCTTTCTCATATATGAAGATCTACACTGATAAAAATAAACTCACAGAATGGAGAGACTTACTATTTTGGTAGATAATCAAACCCTCCACTAGCTCACCATTTTACTAGGTCTGACTTTCCTATTTATACAAAATTTCCTTTCTCTGATTTATTTGAGAATTTAGAAAATAAGATTTTTGGAGTACAGACTCTCAATTAATTGCTTGGAATTAATAGTGGTGTGATTTGGAAATCTATTAACTAGCGATGAGAGATTACACTTTCCACAAATATACTAACAATTTTTCATTTTAAAGTTTATAGGGTTTTCACATTTACACCACTTTTTTTGTTCAGCAAAAGTGACATGAGATTTTTCTTCCTGCTTGAAGAAATTCCCTATAGTTGCATATGATTTAAAAAATCAGCGTGTCCAACGTTTCTTACAGCAATGACTGTAGATTATTTTTCTCCCTGATGCAGTTGAAGTTCAGTGTCATTCATCTGCTGTATTGCACACATGAGGTATTTTCTGATACAGGATCATCATTTTTTTAATAAGAATTTTGCATTTTGGCAGTCAATGAGATTTTCTCAGATAATTAATGAAATTCTTGCTCACAAACTTAATCAGTTCTGGAGAAAACCAGAACACCTTTTTGTGCGTGACAGTATGGTGCATTTTTTCCATCATAAAGTGATATTCTCCTAACCCCTCATCTTTCTGTAGATATTAAGCACTGACAATCTTCACTTTGTTCAAAAGGACCTCTCTGATTTATAGTACTCATACTTACTAATTTATCCGTAAAGGCCAATTAGCTGACTGAAGCACTCAAATGAGTCAGTAGTAAAATGGCCATTGCAGCAAGGACTTAGCCACTATCAAAGTAAATCATTTCTCCCTTTTAATAAGACTCAAAAAAATATTTCAGCTATATTATGTCCATTGCCTATGCCTCCTTCACTGATTCAGATTCAGTTTTCTACAGGCCAAATAAAGTTATGCTTGCTGAAATACATTGCGACACAATTTAGCAGGATGCAGTAAGTGGAGAAAATGAAAAAAACAAGGCAGACAACAAGTTTGGATTAACTGAGTACAATTTTCGCAGTGGACTCAGACCTTAGTAATGAATCATTTTTATCTAGAAAGCCAGAAAAAGACAAAATACAAACATAATTTCATAATAATATAAACACAGAAATTAAGATTACACCGCTGATTTTCCCAGCATGAGTATTTTAAAGGCATGAGCTGTCAAAGAGCTGGGGTGCTTTGATTTTTTTTTTACACTATTTTAGCTGTGTTTAGTAGATGAGGGACTTTGCAGATTTGTAGAGTTCCCCAACAACAGTACTGGTTCTGTTACCATTTGTCATTGAAGCAATTCTCTGCCTAAAAGACACTTCATGTCCTAAAGTCTGGTCCTTCCTGTGCCCTCTGCAGTTCTAGCAATCTAAATAAATCAAGGTCCCTTTACAGCAATACGTTAATGTGGAAGTTACCCAGAGTTTCTACCCAGCTCATCAGAGTTTACATCTTTTTATATATTTTTACCTTGCAGTTATATAGTGAGTTTGAAGGAGATGAGGGTATTATCTGAAAATTGCATACATATATTTTGTCAGGTAGCAAAATTTATATAGACCTATTATTTGTCTGAGTCCTTCCACATCCATCCTGAGAATATATGCTCTCTTTAAAGTACTGTAAATCTAACTGTCCCCTAAATCACCTTGGAGACTTCTGTCGAAATGAATAGGATTAAAGCTATCAAGTTTTCCAAAGTACTTGTCTTACTGGTTTTATTTTATATTTATGACAAAGCAAAATAATTATTGATTTATCCAAAGGCAGCAAAGAGTCTTTCTTAAAGTGTTGGAAGGCATTCTGAGTTGGAACAATGAAGTCCCTAATAGCCAATATTCTACAGCAAAAAGCAGATCTGTCATTAAAATATATGCAACAGTCAGGCTTTTGCTAAAATGTGTTTAGTTTTAGAATGTATTATTTATGAAATAAACTTGATTTTCATTGCCTCTTTTCATCTTCTTCCTTTTCTATTGTTCCAGGATATTTTATAGCCATTTGTATTCAAAACAGAATGTTAAGATGGTAGAGTGTTTCCTGCTAGATGAGAGATTTAAAAAGCCCAAAGAAATTTATAGCAAATGCCAGCATATAACTGATGAAGGCTTACTGGTTGCTTTATTTACCAAAATTGTATGGTATTGTACGCCTGGTACTTCATTAAGTAAATGTCTTCTAAGATGCAGTTGCCTCCTCTTTAATTTGGATGGTCCTAGTGTTGCAGTTACTGAAAGTGTGTTAGCTATTTAGTCTCTGAATCATTATTTTAATACATTGAAGTATAACCATAATAGAATCACTTCATCTTCCTGTTAAAATCCTGGAAATAAGCTGAAAGTAACATAATCATCCAGGACCATTAATAATGGTAAAGAGAGAACAAGGATGGAAGAGCATCTCAGGATATAACTGCAGAAGAAAATGGTAAGGGAAAAAAAAAGGAAACATGGAGCACTAGGAAAGTTAAGCTCTAGGCAAAAGTTTTATAATGGAGGTCCTTATTCCATTTCCAGCAATGCCCCTAAACAGCATACTTAATCTGGCTGGAACAAAAGTCTTTGTCATTGAGCTAGAGACACTCAAAAATATTTGCTTGACACCTTGAAAGCCAACTAGAGTGTTTATCTATCCAACTCCAGTAATTGATTACATAGCTAGGGCTGTTTCTTTTCCCTGGGAGGCTGGATTTTAAGGTATGATTTTGGGGGGAGCAGTGGGGGCAGAACTTGAAACAGTTTAAACACATGCTTGTCTCAGTCCTACTTAAAGCCACAACAAAACATCAAAAACATTCCAAGCTCCTTCTTCATGGGTTTAAAAGATAATTAAGTTCTTTTCCTTTGGTATCTTCAACTTGCTGAGTGCCGCTTGACTTAAAAAGGAAGAAAACAGTCTAATAATATACACACTGAAGTTCATAGCTTATAATATTTTTCAGAGAAGAGATGTTTAGTGGCTCAAAATCCTAGGCCAAATTCAAAATCTCTTCCTTTCCTCCCATGCACTAAAGAAGAGCACATGTGCGAACATGCACTCTCACACATGGTGGCTGGGAAGAGTGTCCTTCGTGCTGGAAAAAAACTATATTAACTGTTAGACAGAAAATTAGGAAATAATTGCCCAAGGAATGAGTATGGCTTCCTGATTTCAAAAGGCAGATCAGGTGGATGCCTTTATGAGCAAAGAAATTCATCTGTCACGTGGTCTTCCACTTAATGATAAGTGGTAAGATGGGAAAATTAACTGAATGGACTCACAGCTGCACTAATACACAAAAACAAAGGTAGTTTTCTGCTCCAAAGACTTAACTCAGCATGTATTCAATCAAGATTGTATTCTTCTATCTTGGTAATTAGATTGAAGATAAAATGTACTTTCTTCCCGCATTTCTGCTCTTTTTGTATACAAATAAAAATGCTATCCTCTGCTACACTTCATCTGCAGTTCATAGTTAGTTTTGAAAGCTTAATAAACAAATTTTTGTAGAATGAATTACTCTGATACATTTCATGGAAAAATGTTAGCATGAAAGCTGAATGCGATTGTATTATTTTGCAGACTTTATTTTTTTTCCCAATAAGGAAATTGTGACAAATGAAACTAGTTGTAACAAAACACATCAAAAAGAATCAATTTTAAAAAACCACACAAAACCTCCCCCAAAAGTACAGAAGTTGGTTGTAAGTAGAAATTTATCTTACAGACCAAATGAGGACTTCCTTACAAAAGATGCCTCTGATATCAGTTTAAAATGATCACAGTCCCTCACTGGTACATGCAACCTAGATTCATAGGAGCTACTAGAGGCGTACTGAAATCTGCTGATATAAAGCATAAGATAAAAAAATATAGCCAGCAGTCTGAAACACCTTCTCTACCAAGCATTAGTGATGCACTTAGGAAAAATTACTACAAAGGAATTACTACAAAGGACCTAGCACCTAACTCTTTGCAAGTCATCTGCGTTACACATGAAAAAAAGGGAAAAAGAAGTCAACATGTAAGACCATGAATTTATTTTGCATATGATAAAAGGCTGTTTTTAACTTGTGGTTTCAGTGGAGCAGGTAACAAAACCAGCATGTCTTGAGGTATGGAGACTAATTTCAGCAATATCTGAGGATCACAGAAATACTCCTGAGGCTATTAGTCTTCAATAAACAGACCAGTGGGAGTCGACAAATTGTTTTTAAGAGAGTAATGAATTTATTTCTTAAAACCACAGCAATTTCAGTGGGTTTTAGTGAACTTCAGACTTTGAGAGAAACAGACTGGAAATTCTTCTTAATGGAAATGATTAGCCAGTCAGTAGCCAGTCCACAGCAATAGAAGCCCCAGTTCATCAGGATGTTGTTCTGGTTTTGACTGAGACAGAGTTTATTTTCTTCTTAGTAGCTGGTCCACTGCAGTGTTTTGGATTCAGTGAGAGAATAATGTTGATAGCACATTGATGCTTTGGCTGCTGCTCAGCAGTAATTACCCTGAGGCAAGGAGTTTTCAGTGTCTCATGCTCTGCTAGCAAGGAGGTGCAAAAAAAGCTGGGAGAGATCATGACCAGGAAAGATAACCCAAACTGTCCATATGGATATTCCACACTATTACACGTCATGTCCAGTATATAAACTGTAGGAGTTAACTGAAAGGGAGATGATCACTGCTCAGGGGAAGGCCGGGCCTCCATCAGGGGATGGTAAGAAATTGCAGCGTACATCACTTGTTTCTTATGGATTTTGTCTCCTTTCTATTAAAGTTATTAGTGCTAGTAGCATCATAATTATATTTCACCTTGCCATAATTATTAAACTTGAGTTTTATTTTCTTTTCTTTCCTGACTGTCCTCCCCATCCTGCCATGGGGGCAGAAGGAAAGTGAGTGAGCAGCTGCATGGTACTTGGCTGCCAGCTGGGGTTAAACCGTGACAGATGCACAACAAAAAACCTGGAGGTAAGCGAGTTGCATCTTTTTTGATCTGAAACTCCAGTTCTCAAGTGATAGAAACAACAGTTAAGGTTTCAGGGAGGCATAACACATTAACACCCTCATCTTAAATCATTTTGCAAGTGCAATGAGAAAGAATAGTTTGTTGGAATGAACATGTTTGCTGAAGGGTGATATGCTTCATCAACGGGTGTGTTACAGGAGATGATTTCAAACACGGAGAGAAATTAGGACTGACAAGCTAAATAGTTCTGACATTTCTGTGTGTGGGCAGGGTCTATTCTGGTACAGGTTTTACCACTGGAACTCTGCAACAGCCCTGGTTGCCAGCCAATATTCACAATCCCTTGAAATAGAAGTAGTAGACAAAAGACCCATTTCTTGGGCCATTTCCATGTTAGGGGGGGTTTAGCTAATAGTAGAATTTTCACTTCAGCCAGCTGGATGGGATCTGAAAAACTCTTAAAATTTGCATAGAAATTCAGCTTAACTGAAAGGTATCTGAGATTAAAAAGCCTACCAATGTCATTTATTCAAAACCAAAATTCACCCCACCCATCCATCTGCATTTCTTGCTATGTACATTATGTTAATTTCAAATGCTTTCAACAGAGATATAATTTTAAGCCTAGTGAAAACTCTTCTCTCTGAAACAATGAAAGCATCACATATATCCAATAGCAGAGCTTCATTGTAAAAGAATATGTTATTGAATTGGTGTAAGCTTCATATCTTATTCCCATAGAACTAGATAAAGGGATAATTTGAAGTGTATTGTTGTATAACACTGAGCTTTTGACTTCATGGACATTCTTGTTTTTCCTGTGTTTTTCAGATAACTGTACTAGCATAAGAAAGATATCTTAGCAATGCTAAGACATCTATCATTATTCTAAAGTACAGAGCTGATGACAGTGTTTATCAAAAATTTGTCCAAATTTCCCTACCAAAGACCAATTTTTACTTGCTCACACCGTCATGAACTTTGAAGTCATTTAGGCTTAAATGTTCTGTGCTCCAAACACCTCTGTCAAGAGAAGCGTGTGCACATGTGCAAGGAAAGCTTCAGGCTAATTGATATCAAAGAGATTGTCTTGAAAAACTGACCAAAAGCAAAGAATTGTCTCTAAATCTTCCATATTATGCTTCATTACTAAGCTTAATTTGCATATACTGTCCCCTCACTCTCAGAGCAGTGGATCAGATTTAATTAAATATTTCTTAACCACAAGTTATCGCTTCACTATGTATCATAGAATGATTTGGGTAGGAGGGGACCTTAACGATGATCTAGTTCTGATGCACCTGCCATGGACAGAGACATTTTCATTAGACCAGGTTGCTCAAAGCCCCATCCAACTTGGCATTGAAGACTACTGCAAATAGTGAGAAGTTCCATCTACTTGTTGTAGCTGTTACCAGGGTGAGGGAAAGAGTGAAAAGAAAGAAACAAACTCACACACAAATCTTGAATATCATTATGATCCTGCTGGATTTGGGTAGTTTGGTTCTGTGCAAATTGTGGCTGCATCTGTTAAAGAATTTCTATGAATTTTCATTTTCATATGTCTCTAGACCATGCTGAGTGCAGGGTTAGACAGGTATTTGCCATGCCACTGCCTTAAATACAAAACCAGCCAGCTACCTCTATTATCTGTAAAGAAGCATAGCATAGCAGAGGTGAAAAAATGAAACAAGGATCCTGGGTGAGAGGTCAGCACTGAGGCTACGGAAAGTACTACTGAGGGAGAAGATCTGATACACATGAATGTTGTTGTCAGGAGTCTGGGGCTGCACAGGCAGCTGGGAGGGGACACATATGGGACGGTTAAGCCCACCTGACAATGGGGATATTTCAAATCATATGGTGCCATGCTTAGGACAAAAACCGGGAGAAGAATCACAGAATAAGAGAATAAATTAGTTTGGAAACGACCTCTGAGATCATTGAGTCCAATCTATGAACAAAGCCAAACATGTCAATCAGATTATGTCACTAAGTTCCACATCCATTCTTTCCTTCAAACCCACAATGACAGTGATTCCACCACCTCTCTGGGCAGTCCATTCCAATGTCTAGTCACCCTTTCTATGAGGATTTTTCTCCTGAACCTCCCCTAACACAGTTTGAGCCATTTCCTCTGTGGCTGGTTGCCTGGGAGAAGCCCCCGACTCCATCTGGCTACAGCCTCCTTTCAGGCAGTTGGAGAGTGTGCTAAGGTCTGCCTTGAGCCTCCTCCTCTCCAGGCTGAACACACTCTCAGCTGCTCCTCATAAAACCTGTGCTTCAGACCATTCACCAGCTTCATTACCTTTCTCTGGACTTACTCCAACGCCTCAATGTCCTCCCTGAATTGAAGCAGGAAGGAGAGGATATTTAGAGTGATGGTATTTGTCTTCCCAAGTAACTGTTAGGCATGACAGGGCCCCAGGCTTTCCTGGGGATGGCTGAACACCTGCCTACTCCTGGGAAATCTAGAGTGAATGTCTTGCTTTGCTTGCACAGGTCCCTTTTACTTTACCCATTAAATTGTCTTTATCTCAATCCACAAGTTTTTTCCCTTTTACCCCTCCAATTCTCTTCCCCGTCCCACCAGGAGTAAAGTGGTGTTTGGTTAGTGGCTGGGGTTAAACAATGGCATCTTCAATTTTAGTATCATTTTTCCTGTTTCGCTTTTATGTTTCTCATATTATGTGTATGTCCATGTTCCTACATGGAAACGACTTACATGAGTAACTGTGATATTTGGCATGCTCTCTACTCAAAGCGGTGATTCAGCCCTTTTGTTAGTCTGTCTCCAAAAAATATTCAGCTTTCATTTTCAGGATCAGAAGGAATTGGTGAAATTAATTAATATCTGCACCTTTTGACTAATTTTGGAAAAAAAGCCCTGTCTCAGTTTCATCTTTCCTTCTAGTGATATTATTAATAATCACATATTTAAATCTTATTGAAAAGCTTATAATCAGGTTTAACTAAGTTGTTAGCAATTATTTGCTTATATTATTATAACACTATGAACAGGCTCTCAATTATTTTTAAAAGGACACCCAGGCACTCATCTTTCTTCTACTCATGATTTACACCAGCAAGTTTTTTGTTGTGATAATTCAGTAATAAGGCAGAGACTGACACATAGCAGGAGTTCTTATCAATCCTTGGCTTCTCCCATTTGCCATTCCAGGCTTTGGCTGCATGTTACCATGAAAACTCTTTTCCAGAACTGCTCATTATGCTTCTATAGCTGATGCAATTCAAACAAACAGCAGCACTAGGAACAAAAGAAGGGCTTTGGAAGATGTATTTAATCCTAAAATAAAAAAGATTTTTTGCTTTTGAGAAAGATTTAAGGATATTTTTTCATTAAAAATGACTCAATATTTTCTCGGGATTTATTTCAGGATTAGTGTTTATGAAATCTGCTATTTTTTAGGAACTATAATTTCCAAAAAATCATATTATATTTGTATGGAAGTAAAGCTGATAGAATATTAGTAACCAAATGAAAAGAATAATTTTCTCATAGTCAAGTTCCTTTATACCCGGAAAACCAGACTTACATTTAAAATGTAAAGAAACCATGAACCCCAGAAAAAAAAAATCTTAATCAACTGCTATGTTAAAAAAAAAATAGAAATTAATGGGTTTTGCATATCCTAACATCTAAATCTACAGTAATATTTTTCCATCTATCCCTCACATGACTTCAATTATTATAACAATTAAAGTATCCCTGAACTGAACTTATAAACTGGGGAAAACTAACATATTCCACCACTATATTATATTAATGCCAATATGGGTTGAGCTAAACTAGTGTTGTTAACTCAAAATAGCACAATTTGACTATGCTTTAGGACTACGATTTTTAAAAAAAACTTATAAATCCTAGTTGTTCTAATAAAAATTTTAAAAAGTCTTAAAGAAATTTAAAAATACACTTCTACAATCTCACAAGCATCCATATTAAGTGAAGATTTATTAAGAAAGCATTACAAATTTAAAAAATTATATAATTTGGTAAAAGCAACTTTTTATGCACATCCTAGCATTCGTGGTCTATTTTCAGTTCTTTCCACCCTATTTGGAATAGTCCATCTCATTTTCTGTTAGACATAGCTTTAAACACCTTGGTAAACAAAATATTGCAACATCTGGCAATATAGGATTGAAAAAAAATAGATTTAAGTTTGAAGTTTGCAACTATGCAGAGTAAAGACAATTCTGCTCATCCTAGGAGTATTCACAGCATTAATTAGGGAACACCTAAGTGTTGATATCAGTATGATTGATATTTTGATGTTAAGGGTTTCTCAGGTAGAATTTTTCCACTAAGATTATTTATACTGTAAGTAGGAGTATTATTTAACATTGGCTCTTCCTACACTATTTGCAGAACTGACAGAGGAACTCAACTATTCTTTATGAAAAGGAGAAGAAACCCAAAATCTGCCAGAATTCAAATGTCATAACAACAAAGAAATTATAAAGTCCTTCAATTGGAAAATTTTAGAAATTACTAGGTAGACAAAAAAATAACAGAGCCACAGATTTCCATCAGTTTATAAGAGCTAGAGATACAGCCTTCAAACAGCAACAAGCTCAACATACTGTACATCACAAACTTCAGCAGACCACACACAGAGCCCCCAAAAGCCCTTCAATGTTAGTTTTATTCTTCATGTGTCAAGAACTACCATCTGTCTTAAACGGCATGCATTATCTCATTTGATAAAATCAAAACTGGGTGTCAAAATGTTAATGCAGAACCCTCCTCTCCACTGCTTTCTACAGCCACATCCAAAGCACCCTTAAAATCAATAGAAACCTACAAGCTCAGATAAAATAATTGCCATGGTTTGACAGTTCCAAGTCACAGATGTAAAAAATCACTATTCTTTTCAGCTATAAGGAAGAAGAACCAAATAAACCCTCTTCATCTCATCTACTATGCAAAGGCAGGGCCTGTATGTATTCTTTCCTCTTAATCTGACTAATTGACTCCAGGTGCCCCTCTGCAGGAGTGGTGCTGGGAAGAATCACTGATTTAAGGGTTTTGACAGGTCCTGTATTGCAGCACAGCATTCAAACATTTCTGTGACTTAGTAGGTTATTTTTCAGAATGTTTTTGCCTGCTGAAGCACTGAAAGACACTATTTTCACTTTTGACACAGTGCAGTAAATATCTTCTTAGAAAAAAAATGTAAGATGAATCAGGTTAAGTTTCATCACAAACAATCTTGTGGAAT
This sequence comes from Acrocephalus scirpaceus scirpaceus, assembly GCA_910950805.1. NCBI lineage: Eukaryota > Metazoa > Chordata > Aves > Passeriformes > Sylviidae > Acrocephalus > Acrocephalus scirpaceus. Next base: position 32,233,246 of record OU383778.1, read on the forward strand.
TTTAACAATGCTTGTATGGGAAAACTACCACTGTGTTGGAAGAAAAAAATAAGGCACAGGAAAAAAATCCTTCTGTAGGTATCCAATGAGTTCACACTTCCTGTTACTACGTTGTTGTTCCACCATATGTACCAACATTTTACTCTTCCAGGAGGAGCGCAGGTTGATTTCTGCTATGGCAAGGCAGTAGCAAGTTGCAGTGTTTGAAAGTGACTCAGTGACTTCTTTTCCACATCTTGAACTCAGAAGTTCAAATTTTTTGAAAAGCATTTTTGAATGTATAAAAAAGAATTGCTGGTATAAATTATTCATATATATATATATGTATATAAGGTTTTATATATGAAAATTTAAATCACATTGCATCAACCCCATAATTATAAAAGCTGACCCTGCATATTTTTGTAACTTCCATTCAAAAAAGAATATTCAACTTTAATCCAGACACACTTTTAAACTGAGATATTAATAAAACTCCCAATCAACCTTGAGACTGTCTAGAACATGCAAATAAACATTTTAAGTTTAACCACTATCTGTAGTTTCAGACTGCAGTTTTGCTGATAGTCTAGAGCTCTAGGGACTCATGTCTGTCAAGGAACCTCATGTCTGTACAAAATTTACTCCACTTAATTTTTAGCAGCCGGAGATTAGAAAAAAGCAATTATCACTCACAGTCATGGCTGGCAGAGAACAGATTGGGGTGACATGGCCAGATGATTATGTTACTTAGAGAGAAGGACAATCTTTTTCCTGACAGCATTTCAAGAACTTGTTCAGACCTAAAGAGGTGAGAAGATTATGGAAGACAAACAAGTGCAAGCCAGAATCCTCATAGCTCTGGTCCATTGTTCTGGCATCTCATCTAACTATAGCATAGCCAAAAAATCAGGAGGAAAAAAAAATATCAGACTGTATCTTGATAATTTGTAGGTTCACACAAAAAGCACAAAAGCATTTGCTTTTTGTGTGCTGTCCACACAAAAGCATGTGATAAATTCACTAATCATTTACTTTGCATGTGCTAAAGTGATACATCTCAGTCTCTTTTGCAGGAAAAGTTCTCCCTGAGACAACTAAAGCAAAGTGCCAAATGCAAACAAAATACAGATGTCATTCCTTAGCCCTTAAGCTCTCATCCAACCTACAATCACTTTCTAAACCTTTGAATAACTATTCTCAAATCTCATATATTGAATTATAGTAATAAAGCAACAATGAAGGAAAACTTTTGAACTTTGAAAACAGAAAAATTTTGAACTTGAGAGAAAATCTAAGAAAAATTTCAAACTGGTAATACTCAAAATGTATTGTGAAAAGCCAAGAATACATCATTGTCTGGGGAGTTTCAGGAGAAAATGTTCTGTATGGAGTCTGACAGTAGAATCTTGGAAAGCCAACCTTTAAAAAAATTACCAATTTTCCCGTGTCATGATGCCATGCTACAACACAAAAAGTAATAGAATAGTAAAACAATCCCAGTCTCTCTAAAACAGGTCCCAAAATCTTTCACTCACAAACCCCTGACTAAGCCGAATAGAATAATTTGTTATTTAAAAGAAAAGTAATAAATTGAATTTCATGCCCGGAGAGCAACCCAATCAAGGTGATGTTGGATGCAGATAATGAGACTTTACTGGGAAATCTGGAGATTATTTTATTACTTTCCTACATGTTATTTGAGTTCAGATCCTATTTATAAATGCAGGCACATTCTCTGTTAGGTCATTCCAATTACTTGGTATATAATTCAGCACCTGAATCAATTCTATCAAGGTGAAGATGATGCACTTGATGAGATCCTATTTGCTGAACAATGGTGGATAGAAGCTTCTTTAATAAAAGAAATAGGAAAAACCTGTGAGCAAGTAAGACAAAGTGGAAAGTAGCTGTAGAAATGTAGGCTTGCTTCCCGTGGCACAGTGAGTCCCAGCCCAGCATTTGCATGCTGCAATGTTACTTACAGATGAAACTGTCAAAACCTGGTTTTCATTGTACAGGATGACAAATGTAGTCCTTATGGGAGAAACTTCTCAGTGTAATGAAATCTAATCTCTCTGGAAGGTAATAGATTCATTCCCTGTTCTTTTCATTTCTCCTCAACTTCCCCCTAACTACTACATGTTTTATAAAGGTTTCATACACCTTTGTCATCCATGGCCAAATAGCAAGGGGATAGAGGGGAAAGAGGCAGAATTGCCCATAATTTAAATCTTTTCTCCCTCATATGCACAGCTGATTTCTTCTATTTCTGCTCTGTACCACAGTGATGCCCAACTGGTGGAACACAACAGGGAGTACAGACAAGATCTGCCAGAGCTATAGCAGCTGGACCCAGCTCAGTTCTGTGCTCTTTTCTCTAGTGTGAGTTCATATGCATCTTCAGATATTCCCGTGCATTTAAAATATGTGACTAAAGGCACTGTACTGCAGTTACCTTTGCCTCATTTCTTTGATCATTTGCTATGGAATCAGCTTTCTCCATGGTGCTTTGCCTTTCCTTGGTCTCATCCCTTAAAATTACTGATAGCTTGGAACATCTTTCTGGCTGCGATATTAAAATGGATAAAATGTATAAAGACATATATATAGTTCACAAACTCCAGACAGATAGATACATTCTTTGTGAGTTTTCTTTCACAAACATGAATTTTGAATCTGCTGATAGAGCTCCATATCTAGATGTCTCGCTGCCAGAGGCCTCAGAGCACTATACAGCCAAAGCATCAAATTTCTTAGCTTGTTCACCCTCCAATTTCTCCACCATGAGATTTCTGCTCTTGTGCATCTTAGCAACATCTGTGATGGTGAGAAATGAGCATAACATACAAAATAACTAAAAAGTTGAACGTCATTGTAATCATACTGAAATGATTGTAAATTAAGAAGACAGAGTACAGACTCAGTTTTATATGTGTAAGGAAAGATGAAGATTACATTGTGACCAGTACTTACTGTTGCCTTCATTTGCTCTTGTTCAGCAAGAGTTCACTTTTTGGGGAGCCCCTCTGTGTCTGTGGGAGTGTGTGCAAACTTCAGTACTGGTATTTGTAGAAACAAACAGGTGTTGGCTTGTCAAGTCAGTTATAATATCCACATTAACTAGTTTGCACAAACCAACGTGCCTGTGTGAGGTAAACAGATGGCATCATATTTTCCCTCCTGATGAAAGCACTTTTTAAAAGCTTTTCCAAATATTGCTTAAGGATAGTTAACAGTGTCAAATGCAAACATATTTAGCACCTCTCTTCAGTTCTATATGCAGGTATGGATGCATTTGGTATTTCTCTATCCATATCCATATGCCTCAAGACGTATATTATTCTTCTGATATTATGTGTGATTGTAACTAGGCAGTCTTTAATTCAGAGGGACTTTTGTCATTAATGGTAAGAAGATTACATCTCCATTAAAGCTTTTTTTTTTTTTTTTAATTCAGAAGTTTTCTCCATATTTCAAAATTCTGCAGCTTGGATCTTTCCAAATACATAGCAGGCAATGCTTTCACCTTGATACAGCTCATGTGCTTGAGAGGGAAGCACATGTTTATGTGTTTGTAGAATTCTGTGAACAAAACCTCAAAATTTTGCCAACATTGTGCAAATTCCATGCACTTAGATTGATTATTCCTACAGGTCTCAGATCAAATTAAGACATCAAAAATCTAATTAATTAATAATTTCTCTGGACAGGAAATTATTTAATTACCTTAATGACAGCTGAATATTATTTACTGACTTTGTCTCAGGACACAAGTCATAGTCATTTCTATTCTTTCTACTCACTTCATTTGATTTTCTTTGCACAAATGGGACAAGTATTCTGTTTAATCACCTGTAGGAGTCTCTGTCAGAACCAGCAATGCAATATGCAAGGCAAGTGTACAACACCACAAAAAATAACCAGCTGACAGGTTTGGTAGGATTCACCTCACTTAATTCCAACTTCCTTCATGTAAACTAGCTTGCTAACCTTGCTTCACCCCATTAAAGAGAAAGGGACACTGGATACAGAGCTCATGTTACTTTATTTTTCACTTTCATCTGAAAAGAGAGGATATTGATTACATGGACTATAAAGTGTAACTAGGAAAATTAACTCCTGATGTAGACACTAGTTCTCTGTCTAGTAAGAAAAGCTTACTGCTTAATTTGGAAGTTAGATTGAAGCCATTGCTGCCAATTCATAGGCTACCAAAGTATTAGAGATCCTACAGTGCTGATTCCTGATTCTATAGGCATTGTATTTGGAAATTGTGTTGGGAAACATAAAAAGATTAGCAGAACAATTTTTTCTAAGACCGCATTAAGAAGTACAGAGCAAGACTAAAGAAGTACCATCAGGAAACAATATTTTTGCAATGTTGTGTCTTCATAATGCCTTTGATGGATGGAAAGACTAAAGAAAAACCAGAATCATCCTTCCATCCACTTCTCTCACATCTCCATAAAGAAAAGCAGTACAGTCAGGGAAAAGTATGAAGTAAAACAGCAGAAGAATGAGCAGCTGAGGGTCCCACAGCTGATGGCGTGTCCTGACAGTGTTCATCTGCAAAGCACAGTGCTCTGTTTGCATTGTCACTTCCCCGGGCTTCATTTAACAATAAAAATAAAAAGGCAGAATAATTGAAGGCTGAGGGGAAAAAACATTTGCAAACAGAAATTATACATTTAGAGAACACAGGGTCTCTATGTAGAATTCAAAATGTTTGGAGTTCAAATGATATGGAGATTCAGTGTCAAATGAAGAGTCTAAAGCAGGGTCATAAAAAAAAGCAAACCTAGACTACTGATTAATCAATTTCTTTTTATAAATATGATTCAGATTTAATCTCTCTTTCATTGTGGCAGAAAACAAAAATGAAAAATAAAGACATTTATATAGCAGTTTAAAAAATTGTGAAAATTCTGTCTGAAAGCACTATTTACTCTCTTTTTTTCAGTAAATTCATAAGTGAGCAGCCATTGACAATAATGCTATGAGCACATACTGCACTGCTGCTTAATTTTGATGAATGCTGTTGAGTAATCAAAGTTTTAGACACTTCATTCTCATAGCATTATCATTCAGGACAGTAGTTAAAGGGAAGTCAGGAAGAAAAACAAGGAAAGAATGAATATTAGCAGAGAGATACTGTGAAGGACAGGAGGACAACCTTACTACAGAAGGAAACCTGCTGGTAGTTTCTGTACCTAATTCAATGTTCAGGTACCAGCCATACTGGAGGGTCTCAGCATCAAGTCCTGTGTAACTGAACCTAGTATGAAATTGTATCATGAATATTTTGTTATTCTATGTTTATTGATGGAATACTGACAAAAAAAAGAAAAAGAAAGAAAGAAAAGGAAGAAAAGAGATGAAAGAAGAAAAAAAAGAAAAGAAAAGAAAAGAAAAGAAAAGAAAAGAAAAGAAAAGAAAAGAAAAGAAAAGAAAAGAAAAGAAAAGAAAAGAAAAGAAAAGAAAAGAAAAGAAAAGAAAAGAAAAGAAAAGAAAAGAAAAGAAAAGAAAAGAAAAGAAAAGAAAAGAAAAGAAAAAAAAGAAAAGAAAAGAAGGAGAGAAGAAAGACAACCTTAACAGTTTCCATTTTCAAGTTAAACTTATACACTTGCACATTTTTATAGAAACTATATTTTGTGATATATTATAATATAGACTTACATTTCAGTGAAGATCAAAGTCTCCTTTTCCAAATACAGATCCTTTAGATATTCCTGAAGTATAAGATATTTTCATTTAGATTAAATCTACTTTTATTTAGTTTTAGACACCCAAGTATAAAAGTAGATCAGTATCTCAGTTAAAATATATCTTCCCAGACCACATCAGAAATCCTGACTGTACTGAAAAACCCTCCAAAAGCTGATGACTGGTTATCTTAATTCAGGAAGCTGGGAGCTACACATGCTGAGTCCCATGAGCCTTAGGACACTGAAATAAAATATCTGTTCTACTGCACCACAGTGCACATTTAGATGACTGACTCTTCTATATGGTTCCAAGCAAGTGGGAAATCTACTTCAGATAAATCAACAGGCACAAAGACCCTAAAACTCTTATCTTTTATTCCAAATTAAATTACAACTTGACTTCTTGCTCAATTTTCTCCAAAGTTGTAAGTTTCTTTTCCTTTTTAATGTTTAATATAGTATTTAAACCTCTCATTTCTTCTTATCCCCACCAGTGGTTGTCACTGCCATTCAGATTGGTGATACTCTGCTTAGCTTGTCCCACTTGTATCAGATAAAGGAACAAATTCCTTCATGCTTTTTTGTTCTGGATACTGACCCATAGAATGAGTCTCATTTCTGTGTCATGATAACAAGAGTATGAGTGAACAATTCCAACATATGTAATAACCAACACAATATCACAGGGGGTTTTTTTCTTGGTTTTTTTTTTGGTTGTTGTTGTTCTTTTTTGGTTGTTTTTGTTTTTGTTTTTTTTTAAATAAAAATAAGAGCAAGAAATACAATTTATTCCAAGTTCATATGATAAATAAAAATGTTTCAAAGTCTGACAGTGGACATTTTTTAATGATAATGAAAATAACTCTCCATTGGTGTTCTATTTGACATGTGAAAATATTTCATGTTGATCTTTCATGTGTTTCTTATTTCAACCTGTGATTATACCAAAGACCAAAATTCATGTAATACATGCAAATAATTTTTGTTTTGTGTGATTGTATATGTAGTTGAGCTGGGCTATTTCCTGCCATATCTCAAATTTCAGTATGGGGTAACTGGAATTACTTTAAATGTCTTTCAAAGACATGTAAATAGGCTGTGGAGATGAAGGAGTGGAACTACTGATGTCAAAGCTATTCTGCTTTGGCTAGAGGGAACTGTAAATGTTTCCAAAAGTCTGAATAGTTTTGAAAACTCCAGTTTCACATCAAATATTTAACTACTCAAATTCATTAACTGCTATTTTGATATTAGAAACAACATAGCAAATATGGTATAAGTAGCTCCTTTTTCTTTCAGCATGTGCTTCATTGTTCTGAAAACTCATAATCTCTGTAACAAAATGAAGAAATTACTATAGAAATCTACACTCAAAAAAACCCCACAACACCCTAGAGCCATCCAGATTTTCTTTCAAATTCTGTATAAAGCCGAGCCAGCCTCAGCTCTTGATCAAAGAAATGTGCAAAACAGTCCTTATTCACCCAGCCAGAAATGCTATGGAGGGCACAGAAGGGGTGCACTGGGAAATGTGTGAATCCCTAAAACAATCAGAACTACAGACAATCATTCATCTATACCATTACTTGATTCACAGCTATGTAAAATTACCTGATACAAAAATCAAAAATCAGAATATTATTTTTTATATTATGAGCATTTTAGAGATTTTTTTAATGGAGTCTTATTTCTCTGTATAAAAAATATAATGATAAGCAATATTGAGAAGCAAATTCCTTTAAAGTGGAAAATAACTGAAGATCAGAATGTAGCAGCAAACTTTATATACCTCTCAGAAAACCAAACGTGACAGCCACTGTCCTGTGTATAACTCTACTTCTGTTTGATGTATTGAGTTCTCAAAAGATACCCATGTAAATTATTGCTATTAAGGTAACATACTCAAACTCTCTTTAGTAAAATAGGTGGACTGAAACAGAGGGAAAATTCCCCATCAATACAGATCCCTAAGAACAAAAGTTCTTAAGAGTTAACAGAGATAAGAGTACAAGAAGGGAAGGGACCACACATATGTTACATTATTTGATCATTTTAGCGTGGACATGAGAAACCTCTACAGAAAATTGTTTATTTCAGAAAGGACTCAAACAGCCAGCTTAATGCAGGACTTACAAGTAGTTTTGCTAGTACAGATTAACGAGGCCCATGACTTTGTGGCATTTGATGTCTACATTTAGAGGATTATAAGGGTTATTAACATCAGTTCCCTGAATAAAAAGATGTAAATACAAAGATAATATGGAATTATTCTGGAAAAATATTCTCATGGAATTCTAAATATGGTGTAATGGATAGGAGAAAAAAGACTCTGAACATTTCAGGACTACAAGAGAGAAAGATTGCTTACCAACAAATAATTATAGAATAATGATATTACTTTGATTTTCAGGCAAGTATTAACTAGAAAAAATAGCAAAAAAGATCCACACAAAATCAGATTCATAGAATAGTTCAGGTTGGAAGGGACCTATTGAGATCATCTGACTCCCCTACTCAAGCAGGGCCGTGTAGAACTGGTTATCCAGAGCATTGTCCAGTTGGTCTCTGGCAATCTGCACCAGTGTTTGCTCAGAGTAAAAAATTCTTTCTTGTGTTAACATGGTATTTCATATTTTTTCACTGATGCCCTTTGATTCTTATCCTGTCAGTGGGCAATGCTGAAAAGATCCTGATTTCCTTATCTTCATTCACTTCCACAAGAGGGAAATACACACAGATAAGGTCCCCTCTTGAGCCTTCCCCTTCCAGGTTGAACAGTCACAGCTTGCAGACTCTCTACATGAAAAGATGCTTCAATCTCCAAATTGTCAGGTGACCCTTTGTCAGACTCACTTCAATAACTGCCTATCACCCTGCATTGGTAATCCCAGTAAATCCAAATAAGCCCAAATATGTTTGTGCATTGCTTTCTACAATGTTGTAGAAAAAAAAGATACAAAATCTACTGCAAATGAGAAGAAAATCTACAAAAGGATTTTGCATGACCAAAAGTTCATTTTTTCTATTTGTATTTGATCTCTTTCTGTTCAATGAAAGACTTAGAAGACATCAAAAGCAGAGGGAAACTTGCTTCAACATGTGAAAAGAGGACAAATCAGTGAAGAATAGAATAACAAGCGAATCATATGGTCATTACTTATTTATTCCCTGTGGATGTAAGGACACAGATACCAAAGAATGAAGTAAGGCAGTGCTATAGGAGCAGTAGCTGTCAGCACAGACAAGGCACCCTGTGAAAAAGAGGAAATCAAGGAACTCACAGCAACAACAATCTGTGGACAATCTGTGGGAATATTCATCGATGTTGGATGGATAATCTGAAGTGAGTATGCACAAGGTAAAAATAGGTGACAAAGCTGTTCAAACATTACCTGACTTCTTATTTTACAGTTTCCTCACATAATATTTATTTTTCTCATCATTCTGCTCTGGATTTCTTCTACAACTGAAATGAGCAGACATACATATTGAGGCTCACCATATGTGCTCTGGCTCTTTTCTATTACTGTGTTGGATGCTGTTCCACTGAAACAGTGACTTAAGATGCCTGCAAGCCCAGATCTGCTTGCTTTAATTTCTCAGCATAGCTCCAGATGTGCCTACAAGCCACCCTCCGGATCACACTGTTCCTCAGAGTACCTGCTCCTTATTCTGGCCTTCACACCTCATCACAGTATGCTGACAGACCCACACAGAGGCTTTAGGAAAATGTTGTCCTTGGGCCACCAGTCACTGGAAACAACTTACCATTCACCCTGACATTCCACAGGTTAGGTTTTGTCAGTAGTATTGAAATAGCATGAAGATCTCAAAATTCAGTCCCTTCTGCTGCTTACTGCTTGCAGTGTCCCTGGAGATCCAGGCTTTGTGGTTTTCTCAACCCTAAATCTAGGCACAATCCTAATACCAAGCAAAGTAAAAGAAGTCAGTTATCAGGCTGAGATTGCCAGCACATGGGTGATGCCAAGGAGAAAGATGTGGAGGGAACAATGTTGTGGCAGTTCCCCATGCTCCCATTGGCATGCCTTTTGAAATTGCAGTGTCCCTGAAACTCTGGGCTTTGTGGTTTTTTCAACCCTAACCCTAAGCACAACACTTACCATAGGCAGAGCATTAAAAGCAGCCGTTTGCCAGGCACTGGTGCCAAGGGGAGCCCAGCTCTGCTACAACATTGCTGCCTCCTCAGCTTTCTCCTTGGCACCAGCCATGTCCTGGGAACCTCAGCCTCACAAATGCCTGCTTTTAACTGCTGAGATCTCAGCACAAGATGTGCTCCACACTTCTCCTCTACTCCAGGGCAAAATTTAGAGGTTCAAAGGCACTCACACTTCTTGCAGTATGTGAGTTAAAAGCTATGGAACAAATCTTTTCAAGACATATAAAAACCTAAAGTGACTTTTTACTATTTTTAGTTCATTATTTTTTCTCTCTCAAAATTTATAATTGATATAACATCATTCTTTTCATACTGGGGTTAGAGTTTAGGGAGGATAACTACAAGAGCTGGTATAAATTACACAAATCAGGTCACTGACTTTTGTGTTGCTTCGTACCTATTGAAGAGCAATGTCATTATTTTGCTTTCTCTCCCCCATCTTCAATAATTTTAAGTAATACTTTCAGTTACAACCTTCAGTTAAAAGTCATCTCATACTTTTCTTTCTTTTCTGTCATATATCCACAACACAATTCTTTTGCTTCTCTCTGCAAAATTTTGCAAACAGCAAAAATATACTCTCAAGCAGCTCATCCACAAAGCACCTCACTCTGATGTTACTGCAATTTTCCATCTCATATGTTTGTTTATTTTCTCACTTGCTGGAATTTTGAATTTCTCAACCAGACACATTGGCACAATTATTTTTACCCTATTTTATGCACCCTGCTGAGTATGTCTACAGGCTCACAGTCAAACGTCTGCTTCCTCAGCAGCTGATAATCTTCTAAGCTCTGTGGGACTTGTTTACTAGTCTGTGCCAAAGGGGCACAGTGTTCTTTGAGTGGCTCTCATAGAGAGCTGTTGAATATTTTACCAAGAGGCAAATCAGCAAAGAGCAGAAGCAAGGATAAATTTTCTTTCACTTAATTAACTCAGAAAACTGCATTTTCAGAACAGTGTCCCAATTACTTGTCTGCTATAGTAAAGTCATAAACTTCATAATTATTTGAGATATTGTTTTAACTAAAGCATAAATATCCAATCAGAACCTAAGAAAATTAAAAGGGTATTTTGGTTCTTTCTTAAAATATCTCAGTTAAATACTGGTCGATTGTGGCAGATGCATAAAACCACCATAACTAAGTAAGTACTTAATCATGCCAAGCATGTAGTCACTCTATATCTATATTTAAAACAAAATTCTGTATCTATATATTTGCTGTTGAATCAGACCATGGCTTCTCTTTTTCTTAAGCAATGATTTACCCTATGGCATAATTAACAAATAAAACAAATAGAATTTTCCCCTCTGCACTCTCTTGTGCACAGGAGACATCTTGTCCCACTAGACAACCAAACCTAATTTTATTTGATGTACTTACCTGTCCATTTCTGATTCAGCCCCTGTATGCCAGACAAGTCACTTCTGCTTTTTCTGGGAAGCAGTAATAATAATAATACTGACTTCCACTGCACATTGCTTTGAGATTTAGTGATAGAAACAAAATAGAGAAGACAGGAATTATCACAATAAGATGATAATCATTTGATTGTTCACCCATCAATAAGACTTAAAAGGTAGTGCAATAACCTTAGAACTGTATGAAAATTCAGCTTTTGAAGACTACTCTGCTGTGTATTTGCTAAACAATACACAGTGGTCTCCAACATTCAAGAAGAAATTATTTTTCAAGAAGAAATTATTACTTGTCACCTGGAGATATAGCAATTATCAGCAATGTCACTGATAAGCAATAACTTACAATAGATAATTGAAGTCCTTCTTCTGTGAAAATTGAACATTTGTTTTAATATATTTGATTATTTTCAGCATGCTCAAGATTTTCCTTTTCTGACAAGTGGAATAGCTATTAAATACTTCTATTAAACTATCAAGGGATTGGATACGCTCTATGCAAAATTTAACAGAATCAAATTTCAGTGAAAGATAGAGCTCTAACAGCACCCTTCTGAGCTGCATTGCCTCATGGGGGCAAATGGAAGAATGATCCATTTCAAATTTATCACCTCAAAGTTCCTGGTGTCACAAAATTTTTTTAGTCTTGCTATGAAAGTCTAACTAAACATAAGCCTTAGAAAATCCTCCTGGTGTTGGCATCATCCCTTCAACAGCTTGCATTAATTGAGACAGAAAGATTAAAAAATATGTGTGTTAAATCACAGGAGTCAGCATCAGATTCCGCAGTTCTTCCTCATGCCAAAGCAGTTACACCAGCACACTCATACCAGATACCAGGGTATCTTTCCCCCCACACCTCCCCCAAAATATGAACAGGCACTTCATTGATATTCACCTATTCAGTCTAGCACCTTTGGGGAGAACAGTTTCAGTAATAAGGTGTAAATTAGGTATTTGGTGGAAACACATGCATTTTCTGATTAAGAGAAACATTTTCTCTGTAATTTTGAGCATTGTTAATTGCCTTACTTGAACTTCGTGTTTATCTTGACAGTGTTACAGCACAGAACAAATTGATACTGGGGTTTGTTTATGTTTATCTGGGGAACAAATAGAATGGTTTTTTTCTTGTATTTAACCAATATCTGTTATAGTAGCAGGAGTCTGGGAAAATTAAAAAATATATGTACAAGAGAAATTTTGTGACTGCTTTTTCCTAGGGGTCTCTCCTGGAGCCCTCGCAATAACAAAGGCAGGGATAACAGGGGGTAAACAGTCAGCCAGAATTTGACATGAAAAATACAATACATGCATCAGCTTCAAGAAGGATGAAAGGAATTATGCCTTGAGCACTAGGCCAAATTTGAGGTATCTTGCTGAGTTGACTGTCAAATTTCCTCTGTCATATCTTATAGACTCCCCAGATGAAACAAATTGTTAAATAAGGATTGAAAAAAACCTTCTAATATTCAATGATGATTGCTTTTTCATCTTTACATAACATACAACTCAAGTGTTAAAATGAACAGTGTAATGTCGGAAGCTACAGCAGAAGTGATGGATGCAGTCATTAGACTAGAAATGGGGAAAGTTGTCTTCTGCAAATTGAATATCTAAGAATTCAAGGAAATAGGCAAAGTAAAACACGCATCTATAACAGAACAAAGATAAAATGAGGAAATAAGAATACATTAATTAATTTTTCAAAATATTGATGTTGATCTTTTCCATTTGACATATTCAGTGGTTCTTTAAATTATTATTCCTATCATTAGATAGCATTAGTAAAAAGCTACATACTTTGGTTTGATCTGAATATATTTTCATTAAGATTTAGCAGCCTAATGAAGTGAGAATAAATAAATAAAATTTTCAATGTTAAACCATATCTCAGATGTAATATTGCTGTATCACAATATGTTTTGTAGGTTGTCTTTTTTATCTACATAAAGTACTATTCTTATACAGAATGCAGACAAACTCATCTAATAATGAAAATTACTAATTGTTCCATAGCTTCATAAACTGGGCCATATGGGAGATATTCAAATATTTTCCACTAGGGAACTCATATTTCATAAGAAAAATAGAAATACATTTGGGGGCACATTCCAATCCAGTGTACAGTACTAGATATACTTCTATACAATTCAGAAATCCCACATTTTAAGCAATCATATATTGAAAATTTGTTTAGAAAATTTATTTTGATTGGTGAACTTTTCGCATCCCTGACTGATGTGAAGTTCTATACAGTAAGAATAAAAATCCTTCACAAAAATTGAGAGCAATTACTGTTAGAATGGTCAATGGTTTAACATAATTTTTCCTTTATTTGTTCTTCAAGTCCAGATTAACTTTGTGAAAATAAAATCTCCAATACCACATTTAAATATGCAAGCAAAATACTTACTGTTTAGTATTTTCTTTCTTGGCATGTTTTCTGTAAAATATCAATATATTTTTGCATTTCTATTACAAATATCTAAATTACAGTAAGAAAAAAAAATTAAGCCAACTTTTTGTGCCAAGATAGCACATTCAGGTCTCTAGAAAGCTAAATGAGTTTAAGTAAATTCTTTTTCTGAACTGGAACCTTCTCCTACTGTGTTTGAATCAAATGCATTAATGCACCAAGGCCCACAGAACCAACTGTATGTCTGTGTCTGCAAACTTCTGTTACATCCAGCTTAATGGATCTTTGAGGGTGGGAAGCCAATTGCAACTGCACTTTCTGTGGAGCAAGAGGTATAACTTTGAAAAAGTACCCTTCCTGATGTGAGTGGATTTCACTTTTGTCTCTGGTTTGCTTGTAAGTTAAAAAGATGGGTGAATCTTCTGAACATTCTTAACCTTCTCAGATTTAACTTCTACAGATTAAAGATCCAAAAAAGGGCTCCACATTTCAGATGCAAGGGTGTGAATTGGAAATAAAGCACATTAGAAATTCTTGTCTCAAGATCAAAAAAATTCTGCATATTATGTTTCTAAACCCAAAGATTTCCTTTAACAGAAGAAAAGAAACAAAACAAAACCCCCATATTCTATGTTGGTTGTTATGACCAATCCCAGATCTTTACAATATCGGGCATGGAAAAACCTGCAGCCAAGTGTTTCCATTCAAATGAAGATAAGCACAACCCAGTCAGCATTTCCAGTCTGATTGTCCAGAGCCATGGTCTCAAAGTCTGACTATGGACTGGGGTCCTTGATCAGCACATAAAACTCTGCAGTGCACTTGCTTTAGATCCTGTTATCACTGCCTACACAGCCTGAGCCCACACTCACATTTGCATAGTCTTCATCAAAGTATCAAGTCACCTTTTAGTAGTTATTGCTCAGTTTTCTAAATTCCTCATTATGGCTTCTTTTAGACAAACAGAGTAGAAAACAAGGGAGCACAGACTTAGTTATGGTAAGCCAGGCTTAACCAAGGAATATGCTGCATCTTTGTCTATCAAAAACAATGCAGGATTGGAGTGATAATCTGTTCTCCTGTTGAGAAAAGCAGTCCTTTCTTTCTTCTGCACAGGCAAGATGAAAATTTAAAGCAACTCGAACTACTGTTGAGGATACAATCTACTGTTGTGAGGCACTGGACCAGCAGTTCTGAGGCAGTAAAAGATGATGATCCTTAATTGCTGTGTCATCTTTTCCACTCACAAGTCTTCCAGAGTTTGTCACAAACCTTCTGCGGAATACATCATAGCAGGTTTGGATCAAGCTTAGACACTCAAAACTTACCACAAAAAAACAAGTGGCATCCCATGTGTCACAGGCACCTTCCACCACTCCACCTTCAGTTTAGAAATAAAACTGAGCTGCTGATCATTAACAGTCCCTGACATTACCGTGATATTTTTCTTCAGTATTTTATCACCAGTATCCAAGCCTGATTCTGGACAGGCTTCTACCTTCTCATACTCCTTTGTTATCCTTAAACTGGATTGGATATTTTCTCTCACATCCCATTCTAAACTGATAAATATTTTTAAGCAATTTTCTATCTCCCGACTTTTAACTAACCAAAGTAATTGCTGCAATTATTTCACCTATCTGCAATTTTTATCCTAAAACTGGTGCAGTTACTGCTACTGTTCTTTTCTATATATGCATTCTACTAACATCTATAAAAGCTCAAATGAACATATCTCATATCCACACTTACTATAACTAAAGAAATAGCTTTCTAAAAAATCTGCCCCAAATGAAAATGTATTAAAAGAATAATGCAAAGAAAAGGCACGTGATACCAATTGGATATGGTAATCTTAATCTTACTTATCTCACAGAAATCATGGCATTGATGATTTACAATAAGGGACACAGCATGAGGTACTTTCATAAAACTCTAGGGATTATAGCTGAACATAAACAAAACAATCCATGAAACTGGAAATAACTTTGAAATCATCCTTTTTCCATAAATATGTATGAATTTATCAAAGAAAGAAAAGGCTCAGTTATTTTATCTCATTGGCTTCTTATCACTTGTCACAAATGATGACTACACTAAACTCTCTCTATTACCCCTTCGCCCTCAGTCTGTGATTTTTCAATGTGAAGTGATTCTGCTTTCAGCAAAACACATTCAAACTGTGCAGTGGAATGATACAGATTATTTGGGCACTGACTTGGATGTTAAAAGCCAGCCTCCAAATATGTAACAGTGACACCTGTCCAAGTTCCGTGGCCTGCTTTGTCATCTGATTTTTCCTGAGAAAGTGTTGGTTACATAGTTCAGAAAATCTGTGGATAAAATAATGCATCTCTACTGCACAAAGATCTCCTGAGACTTGGATTTTTACCAGAATAAAGGAACACCAGTGATAGAACTAAGCACAGCTCTCTATGATCACAGATTTTTATCATAAATATAAATAAAGACAACTTTTTTAATGGCTCCTGGACCCTCAAGGCTTTAATTCTAAAAATCCTCATTTTCCTTCTCCGGCTGTGTCTCCTCAAATCCTTACACTTCTTCCTTCAAAAGTCTCCACCTTTACAATGCTTTTTCTTCTAGGATTACAGGTATTCAGACTTATATGCCTTTTAAGAAGTGGCCACACTCTACAAGGCAACTTCTTTTGAGAGATCAAGGAGGAATCACAGTTCCTTTACAACCTTTCTATTCTGGAAAATTCAGCAAGCTTCAATCCCTCAGTCCATGATCTAAGAATAAAAATCTAGTGTAAATATATGATCTACAGATACTTTCACCAGATCAGCACCCTCATGATTTAAAACACTGTATCTGGGAGTCCTTCCTTAAATTTCATCAAGAGGGAATTCAAATGATGGAGTAGCTTTCAGCTACAGCCCTATAATCAAAACAAAAATGGTTATCCACTAAATCTATTTGCTGATGTGACTAATGGGAATCATTGATCTAGTAAGTTAATTACATCTTTGATTTAACCATATTTTTGTTCTTTTTGTAATAGATGTAATAGTGAAAACTCAGTAATAAATTGTACATATAAATCACTTCAATTTCATTAGAAAGTTGAGCAAGCAATGTAAGAAAACAAAATACACAAATGGAAGAGGAGGTGGATCCCAAATCATCTGTATTATGTCACTGTTAGACATGATGCCTTTGCTTCAGTTCCCTCCATCCAGCTCTTTTCAAGCCAGCTCTTCTATAGGGGAGAGAAGTCCTAAGATATTCAGACATGATCCAATCATTTGCATTTATACTGAATACTAATGCCCCCCTCTTGGCCCTCCTTTGCTTAGTAGCATGGGCACGGGATGCACAAAACCTGACAGCTCCAGAGATTTCAGGAAAGCACCACAAAACTCTACTTCCAAATGAAAACCAATCTACTCGTGTAACTGTGTAGGACTATATCAAATTCTTACAGAATAATATTAAATAATATTCAGAATAATATTCTTACAGTTAAAAAGTTGTCAATATATTCAGCTCAGCCTTTTAATAAGTTTTTATAACCAGACTTCTGAATCTTTTTGAGAAGAACATGGTCTGAGTGAAGTTCTGCAACATACAAGATTTAACAGCTATCAAAGGCCAGTTAGATCTGAGATACTTTCACAACTGAAATCATGAAGACTCATGATGTAAATTGTATGGAATGTACAGTGCTCAGTAATATAAATAATGACCTCTTAAAACTGGCAGACTAATTTGAGAATCCATGGCATTACCATTTCCCTAAAAGTGTAAGTTTTATATGAAGGGAATGAATGCAACAGAATATGCCATCAGCTTAACCAAACAGCATTCTTAACCAACAGGTTTCTGACTTCAATAAACATCAGGTCTCATCCTGGATTTTACCTTTCTTGTGCTGCAATGAAAACTTGTTCAAAGATACAAGGCTGTCAAGAACAGATAACATTAGTGATAGGAATCAGATTCTTATAATCCAAATACTGATGTCCAGTACTGGAGCTGAAGAGCCATACAACTCCTATTAGCCTGAGATTTTTGAATAGCACTTGACCAGAGTCACTGGTAGATTTATCACAGTTTAAACAATAAAATTTTTCTTGAAATTTACATTGTTACTCCATTTTCTTCTACATCCCTTTCTCTCTCTCTCCTATGGATGCCTTTCATGACATCGTTTATTCTGAGTGAGCCAGACCAGTTCTGTCTCAGTATACATGGAATCATAGCATTTCTAGTGGCTCAGTATCTACACCAGGTACAGGAATCTGAGACAAATCCTACAAATTTACTGGCATAGTAATTACACTGAGTGTATTAATTACTAATGTGGGTAACATTGCTGTGAGCTGTGACATGCTCAGTACAGCTATACCAGCTGCATGTCAGCATATATAAGTTCTGAAAATTATCAGGGCTATACACTGTTATTTTACTTTATGAGTGTCCCTGAGAGATAACAGGAGGACTTTAGAAACTATGAGTTCCATTCCTTCATTCTCTTCTTAAGTAAGAGTATCCCAAAAGTTTTGTGTGATACTTCATCCAGACAAGGCTGAATAGCTCAGTTCCTATTTCACATAAAAGTCTTACACATATTGACAATCTTTGCCCTTCTTTCCTCATTTTGAAATAGTCACTGGCATTCACTGTTTCTTCTTAAGTCCATGAGGGGACTGATTATGTACATTCCTCCTATTTCTACTTTTCCTATTGCACAACACCAAATGTTACTGTTATGACTTTTTCCCCTCCATGCAAGAGAAGACAGTCTTTTAAATATAGATTTTGCTTATATGGTAGGGTTTGTCCCAACAGTAGTTTTCCTGACACAGTTCTGAATTTAAATACTTACATATATTTTACATATAAAGTGTGAATTGCATGGATAGATTAGACAATATACAGGCAAACCAAGAAAGGAACATATAAACCAAGAAAGGAAAACCATAATCAAGTGGTACTGCAACATACCTGTGATTACTGTGTGCATTTTCCATCTTCATTTTACTGAAAGTCATGAAATGTAAATCCTAGCAAATAGGTATTGCACACATTGAAGATTTTTCTGCATTTTATAATAAGGGTGCATTGTCCCCTCCAAGGATATCTGAAGTATGCCCTTTGACAAATATTATCTCCAAATTAAAGGCAGAATTTTATGCTGAAAACAGCAAAAACAGATTTGTTTTCATAGTACTCCCTAAAAAACCAATCTTTTTTAATTCTTTTAACAGGTGTAATGCAGATCAAGAGCTCTGAAAGAGGAAAAAAATAAACAACAAATAAAATGTATAAATGGAATTAATAAAATTGCCTAAATGAACATAAAATAAAACTTATTTATAGAATGAAAAAAAAATAGAAGAAATAAATCCAGCTTTAAAAATAGCTCTTAAAACTCTCAGGTGCTAAACCAAGAGCTCCCAAAGAAGAAATATAAAGCCACTTGAGGTCATACAAATTACCAGTAAAGTAATGAACTTAATGGAAATTCTATTGCAAAAGTGGCTCATGTAATCAAACCTGGGAACCAACAGCTGCCAAAGAAGCCTGGTTCTCAGGCTAACAAAGAGCTTCACTTAAAATCATAATCTCAAATACCGTGATAAATAAAGAATAGTACCCTGCACATAAAAACTGACAGTTTACGTGCAAAGCAAGTATAAAATTGCAGTGCCTGGATAATAAACAAAAAAATAAATGTTTGTACTCAAAACTTCAACTATTAACTGGAATATTACTAATGAGTCATCATTTCATTGGAAAGGGAGCTAACTTCAGTTTAGAGACAATTTTCAAAGAGTCAGGGGACTGAACTCAATGGAAACTAGAACCTATTCCTGAACATAAGTTTAGTGCAAAGTAAATACCATTTTAAAGTACAACATCTCTTTATAATCATGTATGTAATGCAGAATTATTTTCTTACTCTGAATGGGTTAAGTGAATATTATTACATGATTTTCAACCACGTAAGACAAATAATACATATATTTTAAGTTTTAATGATTTTAAATTATTTCATGTTTTAAAAGAAATCTATTGGTCTCTATTGAATCAAAATCCTTTCCAACTTTGCCTGTGAAAAGCCCCAAATCATCTGTTATTCTGATTCTCCCTCCTGATGAGAGTTTCCAGTCATCTTATTTCCCACTCATTCAACTAAAGTCAAACCAGATCTGTATTATCTACAACTTTCATGTATGCTTTGCTAAGCTTTTACCTTTATTTATTAAAGCTTTTTTAAGGACTATAAAATGAATTGATGCTTGATGACAGACCTCAGAAATAAGGTCAAGACACTGGAAATAAGGTCACCTGTGAATATGTTCAAAACTGCTGCTGTGGAGAAAGATCTCTTTAGACTGACAGGAAGTGTAAAAAACATCCTCAAAACTATTTTGTGTGCATGTGTTATTTAGCTCAGATACTAATAGCAGCTCCATAACGAAGGAACTTTCTATCCCTGTCTAGATGAATAAAGAGAAAGACAGCTTCACTGGCAAAAGATTTCTACTCTACTCTTCTATATCTTTTAAAGACACTTTGTGAACCACAACAACTTACCATGAACTCAGCACTAATTAGCAGTTAAACTCAGACAAGAAAAACTTCCATCTTAAGCCCAGAAATTTAGCTTTGACAACGAAAATTTTGCTAAAGGATCTCAGATATATTTATTCTCTGCTTGAGTGTCATATTGAGTATATAGTTCAGCAAAGGTATTAATAGCAGAGGATGACAAAGAGATGATTTTCTGGAAGAATGCAATGCAAAGAAAATCTTTGTTGAAGTCCTAGAGGACAAAAGCACAAACTAGCTTTCCTAGTCCATTGCTATATAATTTTAAAATCACTAAATCCAAATGAGATGTGGGAAATATGAGTCTTGGGCCTGACATCATTTGCTGAGGCAATTTTCTTCATGGACATGTCAAAATTGTAGAGTTGTAATGCTTGTTGAGACCAAACTATAAGTGGGTTTTGTGGGACAAGAGAGGGGAAGGGGTAATGGAAAGGATAGTTTGTCTCTCATAGATGTATGTGTCTCTGTGAAAAAATGATCTAGCATCTTCCTGACAACCCTGTTATGCTTCCTTTTTCATTTGTTACACAACTGACACACTTCATACTCAATTTGTGTGTTATTTCATTTCCTTCTCTCCCCTCTTCCCTCCCTCAACCTCAATTCTCTCTACTTCAATTTCCAACTTGCACAATCAGCAATCCTAGCAGTCAAAGTACGAAGTTCCATACCGGATAAAAAAATATGTGCTGTCTCTGCCAGTCCCTCAGTTGCCAGTACGAACAGAACAACTTAAGCCCTGAAGCATAATGTTGGACATCTTTTCAAAATAGGGGCTGTAATACTCTTTCACAGAGATTGGTATTCCTTCTGCCTACCAATATGTCCCTTCCCTTAAAAAAATTGCTAGTATATTAGGGTGTGATACTGAATTTGAGTCATGTACATGAAGGAAAAGGATGGAAAGGGGAAAAATTTAATCATTTTACTCAGAAAATCTTTTGATTTATTTCAGTCGCAGTTTGCTCTTGTGTTACTCTGTTTGCCCTATCAACACAATATGCCAGATTTAATAAAGTCCATTTGTGCTTCACTGTCATTTTTTATTTAAAGACTATAAAAGCACTGATATTTAGAAATTTCAATTTAACTAAAGGTGAAGTTTGGGTTTCTTAAATATCCTCAGATGCTTGAGCAGAAATGTTAAGGTATCAAAGGGTGGTTAAATCTCAGGTTTTGGATTACTTGTGTTAATCTGAACTTTTGACATCTGGCATTTCACTCAACTCCCTAAAAAACGTGCTTCAGAAGTGATATTGCTGTGGGGATCACGACACAAGCTAATTAGCACCAACAGATGAAGTGTTGATTTCTCACCACAAGTGAAACGTGATATAAAAAGAAAAATAAAGTAACTGATAAATGTTAGTGATTAGCATTTGTAATCTTTGTTTTTCATGATGCACACAAAAAGTATGGAAGGAAGTTTGCATTGACAGCCTGTATGAAAATACCTGCACCTGTACTGTGAGGAAGGGAGGAAACAGGAGGCAGCAGATGGAGGAGCCACATGGACTCTTCTCTTTCTTTTCTCTCAACTAAGTGCTTCCTGTCACCTGTCCCACAGCCCAAATCAGAAGGCATTGCAGGTACAGGCTATACAACAGTCCAGATGAACCTATGGATTTGTACTTACAAGAACCCAGCCAATCTCTGTAATGCAAGGCATTTGGCTGTGTTTTCAGCAGTTGGAATAGCAGCCACAAAGGAAGTTACACAATTACCAGGTAAGCCCTGCTGACAGATGGCCTGTTGATGCCTCCAGAGACACTAACCATGAAATCCTCGCTGAGTTGCCTCCTAGAGTCAAAAAATTTTAAAAACCTTGAATTGTTGTAGCCCAATCCTTATGCTAAACATCTATACTTCAGAGAACAAAGGACTGGAGAAATAAATTGCGTCCTTAGTCTAAATTAACCATCTACACTCCTCTGTATTCAATGAAGAGAGATGGACATGAAAAAAAAGGTAATTCATCTCATCTGTGTTAAGATAGAATGAATAGCTCTCTGGAGATAGCTTTTTCTCTCCACTGACAACAGAGTCAGCCTGGATGACTACTTTAGATCAGAGCTGTATCTTTTTTGATGGCTGAAATTAAGTAAGATGAATCTAAGCAAAAATTACTAGAACTTCTAGAAGCCCATTTATTTTTCTTCATCTCAGGTTACCTGCAATCACTGGGAACCATACAGATGAGTACATTTTCTCTGCTCACTAATTCAGTAACATTCCCTAGAAAGTATAATATAAATTTCTTTAAAAATGCCATATGCTGCTTAACTCTAATTCCTACTAACCCTTCAACTCTGTTTAATTTTTTAAATGGATTATTTTAACCCTACATCATAAATTATGTAGTATTTCAGTTTATTTAAGTAGTCTGAACAGTGGTCTGTGGGATCTAAAATTCTGTTCATTAATTCTCCGTCACATTTCCATTTTATCTTTTTACTCTTAATGGCTATTTAAAAGAAAAATCTATAGGACCTATCATATTTTAGAGTTAGTATTAATTAATTAGTAAAAAAATATTATTTTAATTCAACAAAAAGACTTTAGCAGATTTAGATTTGGGGTTTTGTGCTGGAATAACTTTTAGGTTTAGTTTAGTATATATCCTGCCTGGGCCTGTGCTTCTTTCTTTTACACAAAATGAGGTAAAAATCTCTTCTCCAGCTTGCAGAGGATAATTTACATTCAAAGACATGTGGATAGGAATCATTACACGTTCTTTCTGTTTAACTTTCTTTCCTCTTCTGTCCAGAGCAAAGGCAAAGGAGAGGTGAAGAATGAGTTGGACTTTGGTTGTGCCTTTTATGGAGCACTCTGCACTACTGAACTGATGCCAGCCAGAAGCTAGCAGACCCTGCAGTCCCTGCAGCTGGAAAGAATTTGGACCAACAGTATTTCAGGAGAACACTTTTGTAGAAGACATCACAGAACAAGTAATAATAAGGTGAAGAAATTCAGGAATATTCTGCAGTCCTGCTTATTTATCACAGTATTTGGAAATCCCAAATTCTTAAAGACTTTTTGTACAACAGACCCTTCTCCAGAAAAAAAAAAAAATTAATGTTCCATTCATAAAATCCAGAATTATCAGCAGCATCCTTCTGCATAGGGGATAC
This sequence comes from Acrocephalus scirpaceus scirpaceus, assembly GCA_910950805.1. Lineage (NCBI taxonomy): Eukaryota > Metazoa > Chordata > Aves > Passeriformes > Sylviidae > Acrocephalus > Acrocephalus scirpaceus. The sequence goes on from OU383778.1 coordinate 32,256,668, forward strand.
ATGTTGCTAACTAGGTGATGACACAGTGGTAATAAATAGCATAAAACCAGTAAAATGGAAAGAACTTATTGTCCAGAAAAGGGGAACAAATCTGGTGAAGGGGTTGGAGCTCCTCTTATGTGAAGTGACTGAGGGAGCTGTGGGTGTTTAGCCTGGAGAAAAGGAGTCTTAGGGGGACCTTAGGGGGACCTCTGTACCTCCCTGAAAGGAGGTTGTAGCCAGGTGGAGGTCGATCTCAGATCACAGAACAAGAGAAAATGGCCTCAGGTTGCACTAGGGGGGGTTTACGTTGGATATTAGGAAAAATTTCTACACCAAAAGGGTGTTCAAAGACCAGAATACCCATGGAAGTGATGGAGCCACCATTCCTGGAAGTATTTGAAATAGTTGTGCCACCTGGGGACACAGTTTAGTGATGAACACTGGGGCTTTGGGCTAAAGGTTGTACTCCATGATATTAGAGGTCTTTTCTAATCATTTTCTATGATTCTATAGAAAGTATTCCACATCTTGAAAATAACCTGTTTAAACCCCTCTTTGAGCACAAAAGAAAGATGCTTTTTTCTCGGCCAACCAGCCACATTTGTGGTGCTCCCAAGCACAATGAGTGGCAACTGGAGGGCACAGAGGAAGGCTGGACATTAACTGGTTTGCCTAATGATGCTCCATTATCTTCCCATCTCATGCTACTTTAGTCAGGACTAGATATATCCAGGACCAGATTTAGTCAGGACTACTTTCATACCTGCTTTAGCACATGGACGCTGGCTGACCTGCACTCTGAGGGCTGAAGTGGAATCCTCTCTCTGCAGGGTGGCCTGAGATGGGGCAAATTTGGGGGCTGCTCCTGAGGGCCCTGCAAATGGGGTGACCACTACCAGGTCAGGGTGTCCAGCTGCTGTTCATGGTCAGCACACACAGTGTGCAGGACTGAACTGGACATGGCTTGGAGCAACCCAGGCACTCCAGGTCCAGCTGAGTAGGGGGCAGGTTAGGATGGCTTCTGAGGGTCCCTTTTGAATAATCTTTTCTTTTACCTTTTTTTTTTTTTTCTTTTTTTTTCCTTTTCCTTTTTCTTTTTTTTCTTTTCCTTTTTTTTCCTCCTGCTAGAAAGAGAGCAATTGCTTGTAAGTTTCATACTAATATGGGTGGTGTTCATGGGTAATATGCAGGAGTGTTCATCTAGAAATCACCCTATCCAGGGCTCAGCTGACATCAGTGATGAAGCAGGTGCACTACATGAGCAAATAGGCTTTGGCAAGCTAAAGCGACATTTCAGCTAAAATTGTGATTCTGCAACAAAACCAGCAATCTTAAGTGCAGCTTCACTGGGGGGGAAATCAACAAGGTTTGTAAAGGCAGTGACAATTTTCAGTTTTCATAAAGAGTGTTACAGATGAAAAAAATATCTTACTTCGGTCTTTACTCTGATTTTACTTAAACTGTAGAATGCCTGCCTCCCTTATAATGGATTTTAGGACTGAAAAGACCTTAGCACTCCAATCTGTATACATTGCTCTACTGTATTACAGTTTTATGATTTCTGTGCAAAACCTGGCTTCACCTTTTAGTTTGTTAACTTCTCAACAGAAGAGATTAATTCTATAATGCTAATTCTTTTATGGATAGTTCCTAAGAGAATGTATTTTTCACAAAGGAAACTTGGCACTGATAGCTACATAACCTAGTGAATGCATAATTATTTAATCCTGACTTCAGATTGGAAGAGTTTTAACTGTTCCTTCCATCCTACTTGTCAACAATTGGCACGAATTTCACTGATTTACATTAGCACTAATTAGAATTAGATTGCTTTGTAGTACATGACAATTTTGTCACTCCTTTAAACTTTCCAGAGTTTTGCAGATTCGAAAATTTGGAACTATGTGACCTCAAAAGTTCAATAATAATTTGATGCCAGGAAATGTCTATTCCAAATGGCGTCTGTTTCCCTTTGATAATAAAAATGATATATTTTTATTTACATTTCCCATTCCATTATTGCATATAAGTGTAAAGAAAACCTATTATAACATAGAAGTAAATCAGGTGAAATTTAGATGCACCTGTGCTTTCATGATTATATAAATATGTCTGAAAATTCTGCATGATTCCCATTGCTGTATTAACTCAGCTTTGTGACCCTAGAAAGGGATTAAATTAGATCTAATCAACAAGCTTTCCTTTTGATATATTGTAGAGACAAAACACAAAACAATGAGCTTACGGTGATTCCATTAAGAAGGTAGTTCCATTCTGATGGGTTTGCAACAGCAACTGACTTAGAATTAGGTCTCTCAATGCTCAAATCCCTTACCAGTGGAAATAAAGAGTAGAGTTCTCCTGCATGGCTAAAAGACAATTTTAAATATTTTAAAAATAGAAAATATGAATGAACAAATGATTATTCAACTAGGACAACATCCAAATACCCAAATACCATGCTCTGGACATGCATTAAAAACATGAGACTTCACAGTCCATTTCTTGCTTCCATTAATTTACCTATAAGAAGTTTTAATTAATTTCCAGAGGCGTTGCAAATGCTATTACTTTATCCCTGTAGAAATATCCATCTATCCTGACAGTTTTGAAATCTATGAATAAATAGAAATTCCACTAATCCTGTATGAATAGCTGAATCTCAGATACTCTTTTCTGAGGAATGACTCGACACAAAGAAATCCTACTAATAATTAAATTTAGCACACAATTGAAAATAAGAAGAATTTAATATACATTTTTTAAAGTTATGATGTGCTCTCCAAGGATCTAGCCACATAGCTGTTCTAGAAGCTTCTTGTACACCATTAACTAGTACACAGCACTGCGGATAAGTGAGGCCCTGCTTTGAAAATAATTAATATCTTACAATTATTACAATTACAATTACAATTATTTTTACCTCCATGACATCCCAGCAATGCAATAGGGCAAGTAAGGGAGGAAGGAAGAGTATGAAATGAGAGATTTAGAGATGTTACATACTAACTAAACCAGAAGTATCAAAGATACCAGGTGGCAGAGCTCAAACTTTTTATTGCCCTTTTCATGACAGAAAACTGCCCTTAGAACTTCGTGTGATAACATCAGATATTTCAATTCAGTTTTTCTTATGAAAATGTCGCTTTCAATTTTCCAGCTTGTTCTATTGCAACATCTTCAGAAAAAAATTTTATTAAGACTTCCTTTAGACATTCTAAAACACCTATATGACTATAATACAATTAAAGATTTACTATGTAACTCCAGGGTACATTGCTTTATGTTTACCAAACTATAAGAACAATTATGTGTGTTTCTCAGTTCATAAGTCTCCACAATTTCAGGGACCCCCACAAATATACTGCAACAAAGAAGAAGTGTTTCTTTGTCCCTCACCTCCCACCTCTGGTTGCCTTGACAAACAGGTTGGTGTAAATTCAGGTCTAGTATTGATACACAGCACTTACTAAATATGTTTCCTACTTAACCATTTGGCAGTTTTCCCACAAGCTGTGTTGGGAACATGCTGTCACTTATTTGAAGAACGTCTATAATTTTGTCTTGAAAATGAACTTGCATCGCTTTATTGTTAAATTCAAATATGAACCACTCTCAGATCAAACATTACTAGGATAGAATAATTTAGGAACTATGTGGCCAAACGTGGCATTGGTCACTGTGTTGCTACTGACCTTGTTGCAAAACCTATCAGGATATTCTCGGAAAAAATTCCTTCCTGATGAACCTTTTAAGGCATTTTAGAAGGGGGTATTAGTTAGTGTGTGACATACAAAACTTTCAGTAGTTTGAAATGGCTACCAGCCATGAATTTGAGGCATGGATTTTTCAGGGAGAGATCTCTGCCCCCAAAAAATCAATATCAAATGCCATATGATAACTTGACATTAGGTTGATCAATGCATCCCCTTATCCCTCTAACACAGGTCTAGCCTGAACCTACAGCTGGATCCAGTAGACCAGTTTATTTTTATCAGTCATTAAAACTGGTATTTCCATATTTTTAATAGCTGTTTGCTCTGACAGTGTTTGTTTTCCACTAACACCTGCTCTCTAATGGAAATAATTTAAGCTTTAAGCTTTTTGCCAGTCTGGGTTTTTTTAGCACATGAAAGCACTGTCAATTGTCAGTTTTCTTAATATAGTTTTTAAAATAGAAAATATCCAAAACCAATATTTCTTTGTAAATAATAAGAAGTTCACTTTAATTCTGCCTTGCTTCTTCTACAAGTCCAGTGCATCAACTTTGGCAAATATCACTGAAAATGAGCCAGCAGGATCAAAGAGTCCTGCACAGGTGGAGTTAGAGGTGTGCACTCTAACACAGTCTTCTAACACTTAAGTCAGTGATTAAGCAGCAAATAGGGTTTCTGAAAAACTGGAATCAGCTTCCACTACTATAAGGTATGTTTTCTGCAAAAAGTGATGGTAAGAAGGAATATCCTCATGACAACATCAATGTCACTAGAGTGTAAGAAGCATAAAAGGTGGGTTTTTTGGGTTTTTGTTGTTTGTTGTTTGTTTGGGGTTTTTTTCCCAGATATGAAAGCCAAAGTGAAAAAATAACCTTTAAGAATTTTGTGATCTCCTAATTACTCAGATCAAGAGTTTTCCTTCTGGATTTACAATTTCCAGATGTTTCAGGATTATAATGCCAACCTAAATTCTGATTTGACATCAAAAGGAAAGAAAGAGAATGAATAAAAAGTTTCAAAGAGAAGTAAAGGACAAAGCATGTTTGTTGGAGAGTTCTTCATACATTTTTTAAAACAGTTACTGCTTTTAAATGTCACACAGATGTCCCTGCATAAGTCACATCTCCCAAAGCATTGATACTTCACACTCCCAGACTAGACCCTGAGTGAAATCACTCAACTATTTTATGTCTTCATTTACCCAGCTACAAGGCTCAGGAGAACAGGAGGTTTTCCAACCTCAAACCCTTTTGGTTACAGAATGTGTGACTCTTTCATTGGTTTGTTCACAATTACTACAAGTTTACAAGGTCTTGACCCTTTACAAAGTTGCATCTGTGCAAGTAGAAAAGTTGCTTCATTTTCTTTGGCCCAGCATGTGCATTCTGAGTCAAGGACACCTGGAAAAGGGGGAAAGTTACTCCTTTATGGAGGGGAGCTGAGTGGAAACCAGTGGGAAGAAAAGGATACTCAGCAGTATCAGATTCCAGAGTGATTTCTTGAAAGAAAAACACCCTGAACAATTCATCAATGTTTACCTAACATATACTAACTCTTAAGGACATATACTGACTTTTAAGATGTATATAAATATGCATAAATTTAAAAATTTGCATAAATAAATTTCAGGTCACTTAATTCAGTAAGTACTATCTTCTTCTACTTAGATAAGTAGCTTAGATACTAACTTGGATTTTGACAAAAATAACAGAATTTGGGATCTTTGGTAAAACAGGTTTTTTACTAAGCCTTTCAGGGATAGAGCAATAATGATGTCTCACAGCTACCAGGCACTTTTAGTCAGTACTCTACCACAAATTCTCTCAAGGCTTGTGTTTTCGTAGTCACAGCAAGTTTTGGCATCTTCATTTTTTCCTTCTGTGCTCTGCCTTGACTTTGCCTCTCTCCAAATAAAAATAAAAAAAAATTCCACCTAAATAGTTCCAACCTTTAAGTGATTATACATGTGCCTTTTTTCTATTTGGAAAATTTTATCTCATAAGTTCTGCAATCATAAGTTCAGGGCAGGGCCACATCCTCACTCAGCTAAGCCTTTTTAGGACTTATTAGCTTTGTACTGATAAGTATTGCATTTATTTCCTATTTTTTAAAGTAGACTATTCTTTTACTCACTTTGAGCTTTCTATAAAGAAACTGGATTTTTAAACACGTTTTTTACCTCAGCATATGAGATGATCTTTAAGGTCCCTTCCAATTCAAACCATTCTATGATTCTAGGATTCTGGAATAAATAAATAGATAAATGAATAAATAAATAAATAATAAAAATACCTGCATATTTCCAATTTACTTAATATCATGCCAAATAGGATATATATAATTTTTTAAGTTATTTATCAGAGGGTTTTTTGGTATGGAGACATATTTATTGCAGTGCCTAAAACCCCTCATTTTTCTCAGTGACAAATTCGTTTATTCCTCTGCTTCCCGCAGGTCTCCAGGTAAGTTCAAAGAGTAAAAAAATGGTAAAGATTGGTGGCCTCTCTCCTATTAAATGCAATTTATGGCTTTGCTTCTTCTGCATTAGAGGATAAATTCTGGTCTCCAACATCTGTGTGTCCCCAGCTCCTAAGCACTTCATAGCACCTCTGGTTATTATTCCCCTTAGAAGCAGGTAACTGATTCTCGTGAAACAGGATTTTTTCTCCCAATTTAAAAGAAGACAGCTTCTCCCTCCAGCTGCTTTCTTTTTTGAAAATGCTACACAAATTCTTTTTATTGATTTATATAACCTTCTAAATTTAACATTTATATAACCTTCTAACTTTAACTTTTGACTAAATTTAATCAAATGTATGTTCTCATACACACTTGTTTCCTGTGACAATTTTGTTTAGTTTAAATAACTCTCCTCTCTCTGTTACTTTCACTCCTAGTGTGGAGAATCTCCTCCCAGACTTTGTTATACCAGCCGTTCCTGTTCATTTTCATAAAATATACATTTTGTTTACCTTCTCCTAACATTCTGCATTTCAATTTCTTATTTTCATATAAGATTCTAGAAAACATTCTTGCTCCCCGCTAACCTGCAACAACATTTACATAAGCACCTTTGTTGGGAAATAATTTAATGAGAAAGAAGAAGTTGAGCATTGTAATTCTCTTCTTTTGAATTTCTGAGGAAAACCAGACTTGATCACTGAAAAAGAAAGCAAATAATAATAGCAACACAAACATATCCACATCAACCTTGGGCCATATTTTGGCAAAAAACTGTCAACGATGAAGAAAAGTCATGAAAATTTAAATCTTGTAGACGTGATAAAAAATTCATAGTGAAACAGAAAATACTCTACAACGATAAAGTAATAATACTGTTTTCTATAGAAAGGTGAGAAATTTTTTTTCATATTCTAGACATAACCATGTAATCTGTTGTAAAGAAACCTTCTAGATTTTTCTTCCAAACAATGAAGACAAATGGACCTCTCCTAACAGACTTTTTTATGCCTAGTTTCGCATCTGTCTTCTTGTTTCACAAGCAACAAGTTATCTGCTTACATTAGTAGTTAAACAGGTACTGAAATTTTCTGCTGAATAAGCAGCTATCAGGAAAAGACAAATCATTATCATATAACCCACAGTTTGGAGGATAGTATAATATGCATAAAACTTTTCAGTCGTTGTACAGTATTGCACTCAAAGTCAATGAAATTTCATACAAACACCAAGATGTGTCAGTGTTCAGAGTGATCTGAGACCACAACCCCAAACTCCAGGGTTCTGGATCTATTCTAGATTTTTTTTTTTTAAGTTAATTTTCCCCTGTGATATTCAAATAGACAGAATGTGAAAGTAATTCTTGCTCAACCTGAGCCCCCCTCATGTACAACTAATAAGAATGTTAAAGCTGAAAATGTTTGTTTCTATATAATGTCTAGATAGTTCTGTCTCATCTGAGTGGGGGATGTAGGTTGCTTCTTTCCTTACTATTCATTTCATATAAACTTGAGCCATTTGGCAGCTTTTTGGGTGAAGGCATATCACAGTATTTAAAGTATTAGCTTTATTAATCTACAGCTCTTTGAATTTGTTCTGTATCAAATTTTCAATTAGTTGTCCCCCTTAAGTCAGGTTGACAACATTCATTCTAGTAAAAAAACTCTTCAGCAACAGGAGTGCATGGCTATAAGGCTGGCTCAAAAGATGCTCATTATTTTCTGACAATTCCTTAGAAAGAGTTGTTTTGAAAACACTGTGAAATAGGTTGCATTTGAATAATGTAGAGGTGCCTGTAGATGCAGCCCGATTCAAAGCAAAAGCAACAAAATGTCAAGGCTGGCTAATTTTAGTAGGGGTAAAACTGAATAGTTTTAAACTTATGTTTGCAGGTTTTCAGTTTCCTGCTCTGTCTAGATCCATCCTTCATCCTCTTTTTCTCTCTCCAAAACTTTATTTCTGCTTATCCCTGTCCTTCCATTTAAAAACCACCAAGAGTAAACCAGCTCCAACCTCAGCTCCAGCTCTATGCTCAAGCCCCCACATTAGCCCTCACTTTCTTGTCCACTACAAAGCCCCAGATGGGAAGATGCAGTAGGGGTCAGTACCTCTGCAGGCAACCTCACTGGTCTTCAAATCTGGACATTCAAAGCAATATTGCTAAATGAGGCCATTCAGGAGCTGAAGCACTTTGAAGTATTTTAGATGGGGGGAGGAAAAGACATTCTCATTGTTTATTCCAGGAGTGTTTGAATATTTTTTAGAAGTATAGGGTTTATATATTCAAGCTTTTTCTCTGAGGGTTAGAAACATAATTCCCATTTAAAAGAAAGCTGAATCTCACATAACCATGTGATTTGGGGGCTGTGGTCTGTTAGAGATAAATATAAAATATTACAGGACTCATCCATGAGAACTGGCAGGACCGAGTGCAATGATAGCATTTCAATCATCATAACAGAATGTTTGGAATCAAATATATAAAATCAGAATAAAATGTGACAAATATTTCTGCCAGTCTCTATTATATAAAAGTTTGTTTATATGCAGTGTACAAGCCAAATCTAAGTTGGCATAGTCCCCATAAACCAGAATGAGGAAGAAAGCTCTAGACAAATATGAATAACATTTTTAAGAACAAAAGCTGATCTGAATCTCAATAAAAGTATTTCTCTTGAAGACATGATAAACATTACTCCTTATTTTATTTTCCTTATATAATGTATACTTAGTGATTTTTTTAGGAAGTTGTAAAAACAGATTTTTAAAGACAGAAGAATTAGGACGTAAAAATTAATTAGAATTGTGAGGTTTTGCTGTGCTTCTTTTCATAATAGAAAACATACTCACACCAGAAATTAATCATCATAAGCAATAACTTCTAAGAAATTGAGAATCACAGTCTATTTGTCTACATGATGTTGTTTTTCTTGGAGTACTTAACACCATGATGCCTTATTGTGGCACACAGTGAAGGAGCTTTCTTTTTGGTGACTTCAGTATGCTTTGAACTAGGTTCTAGTTGAGAATCCCAACAAAATATATTACGTTATGTGAAACAGATGTATCTGTTATTTTAAAAATTCCAGCCACTTATAAAAATGATGATTTGAGTGCCCAGAACAATTGTTTGGAAAAAATATACTGAAAAAAATTGGTATTATCTAAATCAGTCCCTTGCATAAACACAGCAGCAGTGGAGCAAAGTATTTACTGGAAGGTAATTTGTAGCGGTGCATGAGCTGTGCTCACAAGTTTTGGGTTTATGTTATTTATGTTGGGAAAAAGGTCTTTTCTAAACCCCTCTGTTTATCCATGTTTATCCCCTCCCCTGGAGCCTGCCAGTCATCCAGGGAAGCCTCTCCCCCTTCTGGAAATCTCGGGGAGACCGGGCTTCTGATTGGAACAGGTTCTGGGAATCCCCTCCCCCCCTCCTCTCCAGAGATTGGCCCTTTTGTGTGTCAATCTACCCCCCAACTCCTCCCTTTCTATCCCCCTATTGGTGGAAAGTTTATGTACACGCCCCCTGGTGCCTGTCTACTTAAGGGGGGCGTGGGCGGGGCTTTCGCTCTCTCACACACCATCCATGAGGAATAAAGATCTGCTGTGAAACCTCAGAAGAGAGCCTTCCTTTCCTCCGCCATTAGCCACTAATTTACATCTAGTGCTAGCCAGCCAGAAAGCCCACCGCGTGGGTATTGCTGCAGAACTGTCCAGTGGCTCTGCCGACTGCTGCCAGAAGCCGGGCAAGGCAAGGGATCACTGATAAAGTGACCCACGGGGCAGAGAAACGCCATAGTAATTTGTGTTCAGCCTTCCTCCAGAAATGTTCATTCTAAGTCAGTTCTCACTCTGCAGAATATTTCAGAGAAATCTTTGTGCAACCATCTCTCTTAAAAAACCTGGTCTTTTCTATCCCTATATCATTACAGGCACTTTTGGGAATCATTTTGTGTGTTATTTGAAGTAGCCATCCGCATTTAAGCTATATATGTACTGGCTAAGTACAATACTGCTCACTGATGTGTGCTCCTGACACACATTCATAAACACAATTATTTGACACAATCATTCAATTCAAAGCATCAAAGTCCTAGAAAGCATTTTCAACGTATTTGTCCCCTCTGTCACTTTGTGAGGTTCAGAAATTGCTGGTTGTTTGTGAAGGGTTGGCTTTTGGTGGAGGACACTAATGAGTTACAGCCAGTCAGCAGGATGATCCATGTATACAATGAGAAGCATGTGCCAAGATGAAAACTGTTTTAGTAACTGCCCAGAAGTGCCTTGAAGGACTAGATGTATAAAAGAAATATGAATAACAAAATAAAAAGCTGAAACCACACATGAGACCTCAGCATAAAGAGACACTGACACACTTCCTATTCTGGTTTACTCTGAAGAACTAGTTCTCATTTGGTTTGCTAAACACTTTCGTTCTCATTTAATATGATGGTAGTTGTTTTTAGCTTTTGCAATCCTGTGGTAGAAAAGTGACCTTTTCTGTAGTATACAGAATTATATAGTATACAGAATTATAGGGCAGAATTATATACTGGAGATTAAAATAATTTACAGATGTACTTTAACATATTAAATATATAATGCAAATGCAGAGAAATAATAAATATGCAAAGTTCACCTGTAGATTTGCTTGCAAAATAATGACTACATTGTGTAGAACTAGAGCCCTTAAGGCATATTTTCTCTGCATATTATAGGAACATTATAGAAAAGTTAACATGGAAATGATTGCGTGTAGCACTAACAGTACAGAATGGACTCTGCCAACCGTAACAGGCTAATTAGAGGAACTGTCAATGAACAGCTATGGACCCACATCCAGTGTTAGGAAGACCAGTGCAAACAGTGTTGTATCTTCTCTGTTGTCCACAGATGAAAGATGTGAAAATGCAAAGGCAGTTCAAAGGAGGGCCAAAATAATGAACGATGGGATAGGAAAAATAAACCCCATTATATGAGTCTTAAAGAGCTCAACTTATAAAATAAGTGCTTGATCATGAATACATGAAATAGTGGGAGGCCTTTGAACCTTGCTGACAATGACATAACAAGATCCAATGACTAGAAATGAAAATTAGGCAACTCAACTTCAAAGTAGCTGAAATTTCACAAAAGATGAAATTTCAGAGAAATGGCACCAATTAAATATTTCAACAACTTAGCTTTACTAACACCTTAAACCTATAAAGTGAGATTAGATACATTTCTCCAGAACAGCACTAATTCATCTTTCAGAAGAAATTCTTTGGCTTGTGATAATGGTTTGAAAGGAAGAATAAGACTGGAGAATCTTCCTGGGTTTGAACTCCTTGAATTGGATTAGTATCAGTCATGTCTTTTATTCATGAGCCCCAGGGAAACCAGGACCTGCATTCACATCCCCCACAAGCTCTGTAGTTCTGCATTAAGATGAGGATTACAAATTTCTTGCTTTTGGATTTTTCAAAATGCTTGTAAAGGATTGAAAATAAGTGTTTAGCCATGACACTTTTTTTTGATGCAGAGTGGGGTAAAGGTTCTCACCTCCCCCAGAAGCAACAGAGTTTAGCTATGCAGAAGGGTAAGACATGGCAAAGTATCACTCTCTGACCCTCCCAATTAGTACACTTTATAAATAAATCAATTAATAATGAAAGTTGATGTAGAGAAATAAAATTCTTCTCCAGTGAGGGTGGCATAAACACTAATTTGTCACAATTTTAAAACTTAAGAAGAGTAATTCTGCTTTCTCCATGTCATTTTCACTGCAGAAAAGTCAATTCATTATTATATGTAGTAAGCATTTATTTTCCAAGTACTGAAGTCCTTGATCTTGTATATTATGCCTGATAAGCTGTAATATAAAACAATATCAAACAAGTTCTCATGGACTGCTAGTGTTTGACCTGATTAATTAAATTAAATTAATTAAAATTAATGTAAAAATCTTAAATATTGCATTTAACATTTGACCAGTCAGTGTAAACAAAAGGTGATACACAAGACCTACATGCATATATATGCAAATATGATTAATTGCCTTAATAGAGCAATTTTACTAACAGAATCCTTCTTTTCCTGGTGCTACTAAAACATGATCAGATTTCTGTATGTGCTATTACTAATCCCTTTCTTATAAATTTTATATTCCTATTGCACTTAGAAACTCAGAGAAAATAAAGAAAAATATTTTAATGATTTGCTGTCTTGGTCCAAATGACTCAGTTATTTCTAAGATGGATACTAAGAATTATTATAATATTTTTGCCCATGTACACCTTTAATGCATTTTAATCACGTGAGAATAATTTTCACCGTTTCATGTAGAAATATAATATTCCAACACTCAAAGTTTAAAGAAGGTTTGTGACAGAAAAATGGTGTTTATTTCAAAGATTTCTGCAAACTAAGTAGTCTCATAGATCTATAGGTGCTTAGATGACCTGAGCTGCAAGACTTCTGAGTGACTTCTAGATGAATCTTGACAGCTGTGACTCTGAAAATTCCCCTCCTTGCAGACTACTCCAAGGTCCTCCAATGTCCTAAGTCCCAGCTTCACAGAAAGTGTCTGGAAATAGGGAGATGAGCCTTATAATGAGTGGACTCCCAAAATTAATGGAAGTTTTTACCTGAATCCCTCAGTCCCTCATCAGTCAAATCTGGGTAATAGCATGTCTTCACCTCCCAAGGGTGCTGTGAAGATTTATTAGTTAATGCTTATGAAGCACTCAGATACCACAGCAATAATGCCATAGGAAATCTCTCAAGGAAATTCTCTTCAAAACAAGTCTCCAAAACCACAAAACAAAAAGATGAGGGACAAAGTTAACAGCAAAGAAAGAATAAACCATTCTGAGAATAAACTATTTCTGAACAAATCCCACTCACTAAATGAACCTAGGAAGGCACCTTAGTGCTTTTCCCTATTTTTTTTTTAATCTAAACAAGAAATTAAATTGGGGAAGGGAATCTGAATAAATTTGCCCACACAGAAATTACAGCATTTCATAATTATGAGTACAGACTGTGCAACTTCCAGAAAGTTGAATTCTTCTAAATTCTTCTAAAGTTGAATTTTTATATAATCTCTCAGAGATTAATACACATAGTTAGATGTAGTTTACCATATATCTTAAGTATTTTTCATGTACCACACATCTAGTGATGTGTTCTACTATTTTTATGTAAATGAGAAACTATTTGCTAAGATCTACAGTGAATTTGTTTTTATTTTTCAAACAAGTTTAAAAAATATTTTTTTATTAACTGAAAGCTTAACTCTAGTAACCTGTTCCAGGAAATATGGCAAATCACAAAAATATTAAGTTTTAAAAAGAGTACTTTACAAAAAGGACAAGCATATGCAGAGTTCCAGCTTCACTGAGCTTTTCAGCTCAGTGTGAGTTTTTGCTAACTTCTCTATTTCTAAAATTGGTCAACTCACACTTGAACTTGTTCAATTCAAAGTAAAATTTTGAAGTATTCAGTCTTGGGCCAGATGCAAGTGTGAAATATGTTAATTTTTTCAAGAAAATATTCTAAAATAAGGGGTAGTCATGAAAAAGAAAAGCAGTGCCCAGAAACCAGTCTCAGACACTGATTTTTCTTTCTGAGCAGAATATCAGATAAGTGCCACTTCCAGTAGAAAACAGCTGAGCTGGGGATGTGTACAGGAACTCAATGAGAGATAGTGAGTTCTCAGCTAGAGAGCTCAGCTCAAGAAGCCTTATAGTCCACAAAGGAAAAGTTAAGTGGCTGTCTTGTCCACAGTATCTCAGCTTGGCTTGGTTCCTGACTTGTGCTCCCTGCTGAGCTTTGAGCTCAGCATTGGCTGAAGGTCTGTTGTGCCTGGTGGACAGTGGCTTTTGGACAGGCAGCAAGTCCTGCTTAACCCTTTTTCCAGCTGCATGTCACATCAGGAGCCCAATGCTCCTCAGGGTGGCTAAAAGTCCTTAGCCTTAGGATCAGTGTGGTCCTCTGCACTGCACAGGTTACTACAGAATGAGAACTGGGCATCCATGATAGACAGTGTTAAATCAGTGCTACATTGGTAAAATATCGTATTTATGTCTTCAGTACTTGACACTGAGGTACACAACACACAAGTGGGCTAATTTTAACTGTTTGGAACCCCTCCACATGCAAACATTTCAGACCTGGCACAAGGAGGGGAAAAAAAAAAAGAAATCATGCTTCTCATCTCTGGAATTTGGGAATTTGGGGTCCAGGTTGAGTCTATTTTATGAAAATTGAAAAGACATGACATGACATGACATGACATGACATGACATGACATGACATGACATGACATGACATGACATGTAATGCCTGGGCAGTGTGATCATGACTGAAACTCAGAGGAAAGAAAAGATACAGGAAAGCAACTGCCCCAACAACTCAGTTGTTTCTTCATGTACCAATTAGACATGAGACACTAAATGTTATCTCACCATATAGCTGAATTTGAAGAGGTAGAAATAAAGTTGGGTTTGAGTATTTTTTGAGGCAGAGGAATCAGGAGTGCTTTACTGATCCTTTTGGCAGTCCACATTAACACAGAGCACACCTGTGATAGGGGGCATTCTGCTCCAAAAGCATACCCATGTTGTTGGGGAATTTCAAAATGTTTCACAAAGGTATCTTTGAGTTTGCCTGAAATGTACCATTGAACTTTCCCCCAACCTCAAACTTGATTAGAGAGATATTCTTGCAATTTACACAAACTAACCTGAACATTCTTATTCCATAAATGTATTGATGTCAGCAACTTTTGCTCAAACCCACATTTGATAACTCTTCTATTTAAACCCACAGGCTGAGTACAAAAAGCTACCTAAGTTGAAAGTAGCTAAGCTCATAATGATTTGTGCTGGTTTTAATTAGTATATTCTATAGGAAGCTGAATTGGAATAAAATATTAATAGATATTATTTTCATTGTCCAGCAGGCCTGATAGGTTTTTATTTCTTAAACAGTGCTAAAACTTCCATTTGATTTAAGTCACACTTCTTGACAGCACAGTATGCAGATTTCAAATCTTATGTCTCTGGAAAAACATAATAAAACAAAACAAAGCCCATGAAAATGAGCATAATCAACATAATATCAAGGAAAACTTGATTTGTTAGCAGTCAAAACCTCTATCATTCGTTTCAGTAAATTTTTGTACCTCAGAGACAGACATTTTTTCTATATGCAAATATCACATTTCTAATCAATTCGCAGGACAGGGGATGACTGCAATGGAAAAGAAATAAAAAATATTCATAAATTTGATCAAAGTATAATGTCCTGGTTTAAAAATAGCAAAATTTATTTTGCCAAGAAAAATAATACTGTACTGCAACTTCACCTGACCAGTAATTAAACAAAGGCTCCCATAAGGCTTCCCTGGAATTATGGTCTTTTAATTTAACTTTGAAGAAGAATACATTTGGATTAAAAAGATACGTTCTAACCTCATTTATATTAACAGAGTTCATCTATTACTTTGAAGTCTGTGACCTTGACAACACATAAACATTTTATTATGGACATGATTTCCATTCAAAAAATGCAGAGGCACATTGTACACAGAGCTTCCCCATCAGATACACCAGCCTTATTTATATTAGCATTTCATATCAGAGGTTTCAGCCTTGTAAGTGACACTGAGGAATTTATAAAAAGAAAATTTAGAAGTCAGCAAAATGCCTTGTAAATAGAGAGTCATAGTTTGCTTTTCAAAGCAGTATTACAAGCAAGAGTATGTTGAGAACTGTCTATAAGTGATTGAAAAATAACTTTCCCAGGAAGGTTTAATTACAGTTCTCTAATGCTACAAGCACCTTATTATTGCTTCAGGGGAGAGATGCAGAATAAACACATTCCATATGTACTAGAAATTCCATTATGGATTTACCCATAGAACTATCCATAATCAAAACATAACTTGGGAAAAAAGGATGGGCAAATGTTGTGGGGTTTTTTTCATTGGCCAAAACACAAGGACAATCTCTGTTGGACAGGATATCATCTGTAGGGCACAAGCATAAACAGTGTATAAATAATGGGTCTTGCCCTACCATTTAGTAATTCCTTTCCTCAGCACAGGGTTTGGATGAACCCAGGTAAGACAGAAGGTTCCTGCTAAGCACTCATACTTCTAAATATTTTTATAACCTTTCACTAAAATTGGAAAAACCAGCTTTCATTCCATTTATCTCAAAGCTGAGTTTATTCATCATTCAAATTGTCTTGTAAAAGCTGTCTTTCTCTGTTTACTTTCCCATCATAATTGTATTGCTAGAAAACATGTTTGGTGATTCTGGCATTTCATCCTGTGCTGTAGTATTTAAGAATGTGAGGGATATTCCCATGCTGTCGTGACTAACAAGATAATTGACTAAAAAGAAAAACGAAAGATGCAGAAATTAATTGAAGTAAATTGGAGATGTGAATGTAGGACATTTAATTCTTCATCCAATAACAAAAGGGAATAAACAGAAAAGACAATGTCCTGCAACACAGAAAAGTCAATGTTTTCCAAACCAGAAAAGGCAAAGTAAAACCCATTCTTCTCTCTACCTCATAGATAAAAATGCTCTTTGACTTTATTATTCACAAAAGGGCACTTCTATTGGCCCTATCAAGCCTCAGCTCTTTAACATGGGAGGCCTGCATGAGTGGCTCTACCAGGGACAGGAAACCTCCTTGCCAATACAAGAGAACTTGCAGGTCCAAGGCTGCCCAGCGTGCTCATGTGCATTAAGCCTGTCCCACAGGCAGCCTGCAGCTCCACCAAGGCAGCCATGCAGATGGAAAGCTTGCAGGAGGTGAAGCATGCTGTGTTTACATCTGTCCTGGGATGCTGCACTTTCAGAGGCACAAAGACATGGCCATTGAGTCCCTCCATGTAAATGAGATTTTCTCACAGTGAACAGCTTGGGTATTAAAGCAGTAATGTACCATTTACTAAAGGCAAAGTACTACTGATGTTAATTATAAAGCTAAAACTACATTTTCTGAAGAAAAGAGACTTTAAGGGAGTTTAAAAGCTAACCATTTCGAGATGCTGAGGGATGCTGATTTTCTAGAGAAGTAAGATTTTTTTCAAATTCCTTTTCATTGAAACAGGAGGTCAGTGTTTGCACATTTTAGTATTTGTCAATGTCTGTTGCTGGAATGATGGTTACACAAAGAAATTGTGAGACTGGTCACTCCAGAGCAGTAGCATGTACCTTATTGTTAATCCATAAAAAAGACACAGATTTGTCACAAACATTTTTCATGAAAAGTAATTCAGGAAGGTCTGTTCCCTTGGAATCAAATAGTTTGTTTATAAATAGTACCTATGCGAACTTTCTGAACTTAGTCTAACAAATGATAAATTTCAAAAATTTCAAAGCAGGTTGTTTCAAATTTTTTTTTTAATTATTTCCCCCACTTTTTCTTCAGCTGATCTATTACTGGGTCCCAGTGTTACAGAGTCTGCAAGTAAATGTAGATAAAATGAAATTATTTTTATCAACAATTAAAGCAAATAAGTCTCAGCAAAAGGATACCACAGTCATAGAGTCATAAGCATAGAACAAAAACACTGTCCCTCAGAAACTGCCCCACAGCTCCAGAACTTTCTGTTCTGCAAAACATGAACAAGAACAGACTTTTGGAACAAACCCAAAAGTCATATTATTACTGCTTCAGTCAGATGAAGTCCTGACCTGAACAGAAAGCAAGCAATGATGAGCAGATGTGGAGGTATTTCTGCAATATACACCACCAAGGTCCACCCTGCAACAGACAGTAGTAGTATCATCACTCCATCAAAACTCTTCCAAAGAATTCCCATAGTTACTCCTCCTCAGCAGGATGGTAAGGACTGCCCACAGCACAACAATAAAACAAAGAAGAAACTGAATTTGCAGGGGTGTTTTTCAAAGAAAGCCATAGTGTGCATCTTCATTCTCTAAAGCAACAATTCATGAGAAGAATAGGACTCATGTTTACTCCAGTTTATGCTACACTGGCACTCTGCAGTTTTACAGATAATAATTATAATTTTGTTCCTTTACCATAATGGTGGTTCATGCAGCATTTTAATTACAGTGTTTTATTTATGCACAGAGTACTATCAACGTTACAGCTTCAAGTGTTTGCATTAAAAATCCCAAATAAAAATATAGCATGCTTTCCAAACACAGAAAAAATATCAACAGGTTTGTGGGTCATAGGCTGATCTGATTGAGAATTGGAAATACATACTCTATTTTTGACTGATTTCTTGTATGGAAAGCATATTTTCAGATAAAATACCCTTTCTTTCCTGAGAAACACAATAAGTCAGCATAAAAGCTATTGTCAGCTTACAACAGAAGTACTTGTTTTGGAAATTCTATCAACAAGATTTATTGGAGCTCTACTGTTAGTGCCCCATGCATTCTAGTTTCTAGGCTCTCTAAAATGCTGACAATGTTCTTGTGCTGGGACACTATTCCTGTATACTATGGACTGATGTTTTCAGGATATACATTTTTCTCCCACAGCAACATAAACATCTTTTACAAAATGTTGGTTTTAGTAGGAAAAAAACTATGTAATGAAGTATATATTTAGAAACCTCATATATATATTTTATTTACATATAGGTCTTAGGTTTTAAAATACAAGGAAAAAACAATCTTCATGTTCTCCATGGTAGTCCTATACATAGGCACAAAGATTTACTGAAATCCCTTGAAACCACGGCACAAGAATAAGCACACTGTTCCTAAATTATTAAATTTTTTTTGAGAAATAGATACTGAAAATAGTTAAACATACCTTGAAATAATGTGTAAGCTCTTTGGAAAAGTTTAGAAGATGAGAAAATTTAAAATCAGGAGATACATTTTCCCCCACTAAAATTAAGTAGCAGCCTATTGAAACAAAAAAAAATTCTGTTAACATTTGAAATAGCTATTGCCACAGAGACAGGGCTGCTGAAAATGGGTCAAGGCAGATGAGAATGAGAGAACGTCTTGTCTGCCTTATTTTACTTTGAGGTAGATTCTTAGAGCGGAAGGGATGAGTATCTATCTACCAGTCTCACAGAGCTGATTGGTGCCAGGGCTGTCGTGGCTGTCCACAGGAAACTCACCAAAACCCCACAGAATATTTGTCCACTTGCACCACTTCGGCTGCAACCCATACCAGTGCCTCTGATCTTCAGACTGCTGTGCAGCGCATTTTTTTTTTTTTACAGGGGAAACCACCTGGGCATTGTGCTAGCTCCAAAGCCACACTCTGTGAAGGAAGACCTCTGTGAGTTGCCCTTGATTCTTCCTATGCTCTTCTGCTTTTAAAAGGTTTCTGCTGACGAATTTCATGGGATGAGGGTCCTAGAAATAGCCTGACACTTGGGTGGTGGCATAGAGCAAAATCTTGAGCCGGACTTGCTTAACTGTTTTCTTCTCTATTAAGAAAATCTACAAAGCCCCTATAAAGTAACTGTACTTTAGTTGTCCAATTCTACTGCATGTTTTTTCTGCATTACTAATTTATGTTTCTGGGTGAAAGTTAGGTATTAGAACTGCATTACAAAGTTACATTTAATAAACTGATGCAAATAGTTTCCTTAATAAATGTCTTTACAGAGAGCTTTGGCAGCTTCAATTAGAGATATATTTTGTCAATGAAGCTTCTGGTTGTATTTCTGGCAAGATCAGGAATCAAATTAATGTGCTATTAAAATAAATTGAGCAACATGCTAATTATTGCCAGAAACGAATTAGTGAAGTCAGCTTGTATTCATTTAAATCAGATAAATAAGTACTTCCTCCTACATGTAACTGTTTGTTGTTGCTGTAAAGACAGCCTTTGAAAAAAAAATTTGACAATGCCTTTTGACAACTGCTTTTCACTTGCTGGTGAAATAACTGTTTCAGTTTCTACCACTGTTCCCTATTGTACCAAACACAATTGGCCTGGTGCTCTAAAGCACTTCAAACGGAGATTGAGCAGCATAAAAATTAAACTTCCCAAGAATTCCCACATCTTAACTGTAATCTCACAAATGATTTTCTGAACCAGGAATATAGTAGTGTCTATGGCAACTTCTACCCATTTCCATTAATCTTTTACGTGAGAATACAGAAGGCCAAACAAGCAAGAGTAACCAGTGAAAAGTTTACACGATGCCTCTGCAGTGTCATAGTCTCAGAGTGAAGATCTGGCCTCTGGCAGACATTTTTAGCTATATTTTATATGTTGAGTTAATGATTTATAGAACTGAAAACCACATTCTACAGTTCTTCCTTCAGTAGTACTTGACAAGGAATCTGGCTATGCTGTCAGTAGGACTTTCAAATCCAGTTTTCAAGAGTGTCTAAATGATTTTGGAAGGTTATGTCCCATTTTCAGAAGCAAGTTACTTGTTTGTTAACTCACATTTGATTATTAAAAAAATCTTTTTTTTTTCTCCATCAACTCCATGTAGGTTTGGTTTTGGTTATTTCCTGTTGGGTTTGGGTTTGTTTGGAGTTTTTAAAGAAAATTTAAATATCTTCAAGAGCTGGTATATTTTCTTCTTAATCAAATAACAATGGCAAAAAACCCTTAAAGCACTGACAAGAATGTACTGTCTAGCAAGATATTAATAGAACAAACTTGCACTAACTATCCAAATGAACAGACAGAGACCTTCTCAGCTATAAAATGAAACATTTTTAAATGCTCAGTATTTTAATATACTGGGTCGCCCCAAGGATAATGCAGGTTCCCCTGATTTGCTCCAGTCTGATGTTTGCACAAACAACACATGAAATTTCCTGCAGGGCCCTGAAATTTGTTTGCACTGCACATCCCTCTTCTGAAAGTAAAAGCCCCAGGAAATCTGCTGCCTTCTGTGCAACAGAGCTAAACCAAAAGCAAAGCTACACATCTTCACTTTTCTCTGACTTTCATTTTGAAATTTCATTTAAGTAACTCTAATTGAAAGGTTTTGATCATTTTTTATTGTTCTTGGCAAATAGTACTTGGTTGAATTTTTAACCATGCTTCATATGTTGACTAGTCAATTTTTTAGACAGCACATAAAAGCTAATTCTCATTTTCTCATTACCCTCAGTTACACTTTGTACAAACTCTTGGTGGCTTGGGGCCTTTCTTGCTTCTTTTTAAGTTGCATAGAAGCATCCCTTCTGAGCCTAGTTTATGGGAGACTGTATTTTTTTGCTGTTGTTATTTTGACTAAGATGGTCCCTTAAGGACAGGGGCATGACTGGCATGTGCCCTGCTTCAGTTTGCTTGGCAAGTGGCCTCTGTACCACAGGGTTTAGCCAAAAGAAACAGCCGATCTCCTTGACTCCTGCACAATGTGCTGTATGTCCTTGTGTTCCTGTGTTTGATGGGCAGAGGGAGAATGAGTGGCAGTGTAAAGCTCATCATGAAGGCCCAGCATTTTTCTTATCTGCAAAAGATTTTGTGCTGCTGATGAATAAGCAGACACAAAAGTTGCGATCTGTTGTCACTTACTCCTTCTTTTATCCATGGAATCTCTATATTTACAACCTGGGCCGAGCTTGCTAGTCTAAATTATTGCAAAACCTTTTCTTAATCAATAGCAGACATGCTTGGTAATTTTACTAGTTGTATTTATTCCAAGGATTTTATTTCCAATGGCCCCCACACCCACGGTAAAGGCAGACACCCAAATTCAGTAGGTGTAAACTGCCAGAAAAGTGGCTTATCACGCCACCTCTGTAGAGAAACTTAGTATAGTGTTACTTTTGCACTCTGAGTGATTTCCAGCTAGAATAAGTTATAAGAAATAAGGAGGCAGTTCTGTGTTTCAGCTAAATAGAATTCTCAGTTAAATCTGCTAATGTATTCGAAGTTTTCTCCCTACTACATTTTTCATTGCCACTACTGACAACTTTAGTCTTTTAATACTCTCAAAGCAAGTTTTAGAAAAATAAAGGGTTTTTTCAGGTGAGTTTTCTCTTTTGTTCCCCCTCTAACTTAAACCTTGTGTTTTAAGATCCAGTCTACATCAAAATGCCTATAAATGTTCATTAAAAGCATGTTTATTGTATAACTATGTAATTATTAAATCCATAAAAACACACTCATTTGCAATACTGTGAGTTATTAGAAGTTTACAGTTTGTTTCATGCTATCTTTGAATACTTTGAAATAGGTTCAACAAGTGCAAAGACACAAAGACAATGTTGGCCAAACTGCTTCAAAAGTAATCACACATTTGATAGCAAATTTTCAGGTAGCTTTCTTTAGAATACAAAGGACTTTTCAGATGTTTGAAGCATACTGTTCAATATTTAAGGCAGGAAAAATAGATTTCATTCTTGTAGTATGTGGTAACAGAAGCCAGAACTCTTTGGTGAACTTTCTAAAGAGAAATTCTTTGGAGAAAAGTGCTGATTCTGGCACATCTTCCAAAATTTTAATTCTTTCTTAATTTTAAAAAGTAATTAAGGAACTCTTTTTCTCAGATGTCCATCTGCTTTACCAACTCTGTTTACCAACACTGTAATTCACAAGCTATGATTGGCAATTTCCACTATCACAAACCCATTATTGTGATTTCAGAGAAAGAGCACCTGCTCTAGAAATCTACTAAGAATCCAAAAAACACAGAATAAATACAATCCATACAGAACAACAGAAGGAGAAAATTAACTGAGAAAAATAAAACAGTTTGGTTCACTACCAATACAATTCAGCAACAGCTAAAACTGGGTTAAAGCATTTTAAAATAAACTGAACGTGCACACTCATTGGTAAATAGAAAGCTTAAGAATTTTTGTCTGTGAATTTATGGCCAATTAGAAAGAAAATGTGAAATAGGGTGAGGATAATAGAAAGCTCAGAAACAGTTGATATACATACAGTTGCAAGTCCCTGCCATTTGATAAGTTGCTGCACATTAGGAGAGCAGACAATAACACTATTTTTTACCCTCACTACAGTTATTAAGCTGAGAGAAAGTAATGGCAATGGACAGTGATATAGACAGAGTAAATGGAAAAGTTATAAATTCCATTTTTATGTCTAAATTATGTGACTACTGAGGTTTCTATTAGGAAATATCAGGCAGAGACAAGCAGACAATTGGAAAATTGATTGAATCATCAGCTTAACAGTCTTGACAATACAGGAGCTGACAACTCTGAAACAGGTTTTAGAATTCTAGATTTCTTCAACAAAATAGTGAAAACAAACTTTAGAAAACTATATGTGCATGTGTGTTGGCTTGTGTGTATACATAAGTATTTTAATTCCCTCTTTTGTGACCAAGGAGTTTCACAGATCCATAGTGTTTAGATTTGGTTTTCGAAGATACTTTTCAAAATTTATGCTTGGTTTTAAAATTTAAATTTCACTTCCCAAATTCTCATATAAATGCAGATCCATATGTACAAATTCTGTTACTAACTGCACTGATAGTAATGGTAGAACAATGTGGGCAATAAATGAAAACTTGTTCATATACAAATGGAGACATCATTAAGGCCACCTTTAAAAACATGATCACACCAAACACTTTTGGATGCTGCTCAAAGTCATCATCATATCTTCAAACACTTGCAGATTAACACCTGCCAAAATTGAAGCATTTTCTCCTTAGAATAGAGGATAATTCAAGATAAGTTCTTTTCTAATTTAGCAAAAATTCTTCTGAAAAAGAAAAAGATGAAAAAGTACTGAAAATGAATATATCTAGATTTTAAAGTCTTTAAAAAAACAGTATGTTTATTTTTTCATCACAGATCCTTTTGAACATATGCATTTCCCTGACTCAGGAACCATGAACAAGAAGTAAGTACCAGAATGTTTGCCAACCTCTCTTTGCCATTCAATACTTAGTTGTTATTGCATTCAGCTTTGATTATTAATGATAATTTTATGCTTCACTCCTGCTAAGGGTTACATGGCATCAGTTGCAGTCTTTCCACATCTTCTAATCTGTTACTGCCTTCTGCTTTTGTCCTTTCTGAAACTGCCATGTCCTACTTAATCTCCTAGCTCACAAATCATCCGTCCAGGATGATTTCTGAAGGGTGACTTTAATTCTACTACACTTGCCTCTATATAAACTGAGTATAAATCTCTAAATAGCAAGTAAATTAACCTCATCAGTCTTTCTAGGAGGGCATTTCAGGGTTTTTAAAGAAGGCTAAGGAGCCATCAGCCCCATGCAAGTCATGCATTGCAGGGATGCGTAGGAGGAAGCGAAATCAGAAACCAAGGATCTGAGGATCTTCCAATACCTGAGAAAAACAGATGTAGCACTCTAGACTTATCTTATAGGAACCTCTAGTAGGGCAAAAAGGTGAGGCTTGGTTTTGAAGCCAGTTAAAATACACTGAATGCATGACCAAACCCCAGCTAATATAGAGATTCAGTAGTAGGTCCTAGTAAGGATTGGAAACTTTCCAAATCCCACTCGGATGTCCTTCACTATGAAACACTGCCTCCTGTGTTTCTTTTCAACTGGGGACTTTGAACACAAAGTTTTCAAAGCAGTTCCAGAGTCATGTATTTGTGGATATCTTAAGAATATGTTTTTAATAATCTGGAGCCAATGGATTTTTTCCATGAGTAATAAGTGGACTTTAAAATTATTATTGTATCACATTATCCCTAAAAATACTTCTCTTGTGTAAGCATCCAAAATTAACAACTCATCTGGGACATGGGCTCAGTAACTTTTCACTTTCTTCATGTGTTTTTATTTTTTCTCTTGCATACTTCTGCAAATTTATGTCTACTTCTTGCAAAAATATTAAGACAGAAGTGAGAGGCAAAGACTGAAAGGGACTTCTGTGTTTGCTGTTGAGATATTTTCCCCAAAGAAAATCTAATCGTCTAAGAAGGTGACCCACTTTTCTTCTACTATGAGGTATCTTGTCTTTTACCCATAACAAGTACCTGAACTTCTGCCCAGGTTACCTCACTTTCACTGCTTACACTGCTGTTGCAATATTGTACTATGGATGCAATCCCTTTATCTTCATTTTGGGGTGGCTTTGCTTCTGGGTAGCATCACAAAATTACTGTCTATTTGCTGCACTTAGCCATCCCCACCCTCTTCTCCTTTGTAGCAAACATCTAAAGCACATTGACTCCAGCCAGCTGCCTGGGAGTGTATGTGTTGCATCAGGATTCAACAGCACACACAGAAAGGAAATATTCAGCATTGAAATATATTCCCTTTGCTGCAAACCAATTCAGTTATAAGGAACAGAGCAATTCATATGCTGCCAGGAATGTGTGTTTTATTTCAAAACATGTCTTAGGTAATTGAGAGCAATTACTAAAATTGACAAAGGGAAATAACTCCCCAAATCAGTCTTTTGTTTTAGATCCTTGTGTCTCAGACTTCAGAGCTTTACCTTCTTTCTCCTTTATATTTCTCATGCTCTACCCCTTTCCCGATTTTCCACATTGCCTCTTCTCCATGGGTTTTTCCACATTTCCTTCAGTGCTCCCAAATGATGGGAGCCCACCCCATAAGGCCTTCCTTTAAACACAGTTTAATTCCTTTAACAGATCCTCTAATTACTAACATGAAAATGTATTTTTGACACCTGGAAAGCTTTAATTTGATATAATATGTAAGTGAACAAATCATAGAATGGTTGAAGTTGGAAAGTACCTCTGAAGGTTACCTCATCCAGCCTCCCTGCTCAAGCAGGATCAGCTGGAACAGCTTGTCCAGGGTTTTGTCCAGTTGAGTTCCCAATATCCTCATGGATAGAGACTATGAGAAAACTGAGCCAGTGTTTGACCACCCTCAGAGCAAGGAAATTTTTTCTTGCATTTAAACAGCATTTCCTGTATTTTAGTCTGCGTACATTTCCTCTTGTTCCGTCACTGCACACTGCAGAGAAAAACTTGGCTTCCCCTTTACTCCTTCCTGTCAGGTATTTATGAACACTGATAAGATCCCCCCAAGCCTTCTCTTTTCCAGAGGGAACAGTACCAGCTCTGTCAGGCTCTCTGCATGAAAGAGACTCTGGTCCTTTGATCATCTTCATGGTACCTAACTGGACCCACTCCAGCAAGTCCTACTTTTACAGGTTAGCCCCAAATTCAAGGTGGGGCTTCAGTGGTATAGTCACCATCCTCAGCCTCGCTGGCAACACTGAAGATACATCTTGCCTTCTCTGCTGCCTCATGTTCAACTTGGTGTCCACCAGGACCCCTGGGTCCTTCGCCAAGCTGCTTTCCAGCCTCACCATCACGGATTGGTGAATGGAGTTGTTTCTTCCCGTATGCAAGGGAGTTTGCATCTCCCTTTCTTGAGCTTTGTGAGTTTCCTCTCTGTCCATTTCTCCATCCTGTATAAGTCCCTCTGAATGGCAGTACAACTGGCTGCTGTATCAACAGCTCCTCCCAGTTTTCCATCTCCTGAAAGCTTGCTGAGGCTGCACTCTGTTACATGGGTCAGAAATGAAGATATTAAACAGAATTGGCCCCAGTATCAACCCCTGTGGTACACCATTAGTGACTGGACTCCAGCTGGAATTTGTGCCACTGATCACTGTCCTTCAGGCCTGGCTATTCAGACAGTTTTCAATACTCTGTACTGACCACGTGTCTAACTCACATTCAGCTTGTCTTTGAGGGTGAATCATATATGTATATGCACATTCTATTATGCTGTATCTCTTTTTTCCT
Source organism: Acrocephalus scirpaceus scirpaceus (assembly GCA_910950805.1). Taxonomy (NCBI): domain Eukaryota; kingdom Metazoa; phylum Chordata; class Aves; order Passeriformes; family Sylviidae; genus Acrocephalus; species Acrocephalus scirpaceus. The sequence continues at coordinate 32,283,487 of OU383778.1, forward strand.
ATTCTTTTCCCATTCTTCTAACATCATATTAAAAGGGATGTTATCACATCCTGTACTTACTTCAATGTCCCTGACACTCCCAGAGTGGAGCTTGATAGAGCAATGCACTATTGCTTGTGATAGGTGTAGGGATTGTGATAGGTGTAGGGATTGTGCAGTTTGGGGAACAGTAATTTTGCTTCAAGTATTGAATTTTGCTAATTTGTAGTTTTCTTCCGGGGCACAACCACATTTCATTTTTTTCATCTGCTGGCTTCAGGGAAGAACTCAAATTCACAGGGAACATAAAGAAGGCCATGTAATTTCCTGTTTAAAGGTTTGCAAACCCCTCAGGTTTTGCATGTCACAAGGTATGGCTACAACAGAAGCCATACTTCAGAAGATGTTATTTTTGGCAGTAGTAAGAGGTCATAGTTTGGAAAAAGGGTGGAGTTAGTGAGATTCTTTTAAGATATGGCACTTTTTAATTCAGGCTTGGATCCATCAGTCAGAATCACCTCACAACATTTCCACAGAGAGCAGGGGACCTGCAGCTTCTGCCTGTCACCCTAATGGGAATGATAAGAAAAAATGTGTGTAAAAATGGGTATTTCCTGTAGAAAAGCTCAGCTTCTACTTAATTTTCTCTTGTGGTTATTTTTAGGTACCCTTGACCTCAAGAAAATGTCACTGCAGAAACATCCTACAGCTACCATGACTTGTAAAGAAACAGCTAATTCAGCTTAAACTAGTCAGCCCACTACTGAAAGTAACATATCCACAGCAGCTCACTGCTCGATGAAAGCAACCTCAGAGGATTTACCTCCATGAGCAGGAAAGGCTCTCAGTTCAAAACTAGCTCTAGCAAATTCACTTTGACTGAAGCCCCTCTAGTAACTAAATTAAAGATATGGAGGTAGGGTTTATTAGTACAAATTTGTGTTCTGACAGGAAGCAGAGTTACCAGCTGATCAGCTGGTCAGCTCCTTAGAGCAAAGAAAAAAAAAAGAGTTGAGTATAATACCCAATATCTGGTAATTCTGTCTGAAAAATCATACCTATGCTGTACTTGCAGATATTTTTCTTCTTCAGATGGGGAAAGGCAGTGCTCAGGTTTAGCTAAATGAGAAGGCATCATTATTACTCATTTAGGAGCTATCACAAAAAACACACTAGATGTTTAAGGAAGTTAGACTTTCACAGGGCTTACAAAGAAGAAGGGGCAAACACAAATTAGAAAATTAAGAACAATTTCTGAGGTACTAACAGGTTTATATATACTTAGTTATAGCTTTCATAGATGTCAAATAGGTAGCTAGACAGCTCTCTATCCTAGTTGACCCTTGTTTCTTAAATTGTGATCCTTGTGAGTCCCTTCCAACATAGGATATTCTATGATTCCATGACTGATCAGGGGCAGGCTTCACCCAGTGTGGGTCTATAATTTTGAATGCTTAATAAAATCCAAAAGTATGGTCATGTGTTAATTTACACCATGACACACATTCTGTAAATACAGAAATATATTAATCACTGAATGAACTATTGTAGTTCCTTCAGCTGTCAGCAAAACGCATGGCTGTGGACCTGCCCAGTATAACTTTGGTGGAAAAATCCCATATGTACAAAGTCACTTAGCATTTATCAAATCAGAGTTATAGTCAGTAAAATAATACAAAATAAGTGATGCACATGTCTTCTCTCCTTCATAAGAAAAAAAAAAAAACCAAAGACATAACACATTATTCCTGATATTTTTTACTAAGACCACAAATGAAAATAATATCTCAAATGGAACTCTCTTTGTACATCATAACATCAAAGGGCACAAACAACATTTGTGGTTCACCTTCTGCATACTCTCACTCTTGCAGTGCAGCACAGAAATGGGGTTAATGCAGAGTTTCTGGAACAGTGCACTCATCCTCCTCTCTGTTTTTTTCACTTCATTTTCTCACAAAGCTGACCAGAGGGAAGGAACACACATCTGTGATTACTCTCTTCAAGGTCTAATAACAGCCATGCAATATATCACTTAAAATACAGTTTTTAAATGAACAAGTTATCCTTGAGGCTTAAGACTGGTGAAATCTCCCATGTTAGATCAAACCACCACTTCTGGTGTCAGCCACAGCCCCTGCTGTGACTGCTCCTTTGAAGTGCTCCCAGGTAGGGTCAGCTCAGCAGAGAATGCCCTGCTGTGCTAAACCAAGGAGCTTGAACCCAGAGATCCTATTTTCTGCTTATTCTGGAAAAAATCCTGCTGAGCTGCAGGCATACGAATTCAAATAGGAGGGCTATAGGTACATTAGAAGTATTGCAATTGATTAAATGACATTTTGCATGGGAAAAGAGCTCAAATTTAAGTCAGGGTCTTTATGCCTAAGTTTAACATAGCTATAAACTGAATTCCAACCTGTTTTAAAGCTCATGGCTTACTTTTGCTGCGGGAGTGGGTTTAACTACATCTGAGACTGAAGATGCGACATCACTTGCCTCTAAAGTAGATACAGAGATGTCTCTCTGCATCGAGAAACAACACTTCAAGTTCCAACTAAGCTACAGCAAATTTAAAGTCAGTGTTTTAAGTCTGTGTATTTCTTTGTCTGCACAGAGGAGCTTCAACCCCAGCTGTGAGTGATTCAAAGGCATAGATTCCACAGCTGGTACTAGAGCTAGAATTAAGATGCCAGATTCAACATATGCTAGATTTTATGATCCAAAGTTTTTCATCATCAGTTTTATCAATGTATACATTTTAATAAATTGGAAGTCATCTACAACACTAATTTGCAATTTTGAATACAGCTACACTCTAAAATATTATTTAGATGAAGGAGACATTTTAGAATTTGTGAATGATTTACATTTTTCAGAGGTTATCCTTTTCAAAGGATCAGACATATACCTCCTGTAGTTTGGTAAGGTGCTGAAAGTAAGACTTGCCTTTATTAGCATATCTAGATAGAACTTTCCTATGATCAGTCAAGGCCTCTGAAATATTTATGCTGTATACTGAGGAATGACTCCATATCCTAGCCAAGTACAATATTCAAGCTGCAAAAAGCCAGTGCTACTATATGGAAAGATGGCATTATTTCCCAGACTTTGTTCTGAAATAACTAAAACACTTCAAGAACACAGCTTGACATGTGAAGGGAGAGCCAAAAGTGAGAGTGTAGCTTTTGCCACCCTGTAAATGTAGCAAAGCAGGTGAGAACAGGCTCCTCATCACAGAGACACTGCATGCAGGGGAAGGATGGCTTACACTGGGGTAGAGCACAGATTTCATAATATTGCTTAAAAAAAAATCTCACTGATACATGTTTAAATAGTATTACCTAGATTAATTCACAGAATGTCCCCCTCCCCCCCATCCTCTTATCCCTGACCCACAGATAATGTGTTTCTGCCATTCTCCCTCTCCTGAGTTTGGAGCCTAAAGAAAGAACCTAGAAGTGGGCAAGGGATATAATAGGAAAAGTCCTGCTGGTCCATTGTCTACAGGGTGTATTGAGCCAATACGACTGAAAAAGTATATTAAGAACAAGCTTTCTGGAGGCTATCAATTCCATTTTTAGTCATCGGGTTTATTTCATCTGAATTGAAGCCTACTTTGAGGAGCTTTCTCTTTTATTTTTTAATGAAAAATCTAAGTCAATAATTTACAGCCTTGATGACAAAAAGGTCTCTGAAAAAATCCCTAAGATTTTCTTGGTGAAATAGCTTTATTTCTTTTTATCTGAATTATTTCATAAACAAAGCATTCTGGTGTATTTAGCTTTGTTTATATGTTCCCTCTCCTTCAAAATGAAATGAAAAGGGACAAAAATGTGGGGAATGAGATGAAATCAGGAGCAAAAGCTAAATTAAACTGGAGACAGCTTGAAGCTTCCTGAGAATCCTTTCTACATGCTCATTACATCTCCCATTTCCTCCATCCCTTCTCTAGGCAAGAGGCAACACTCCATTTTATTAGCCTACAATGAGAAGCAATACAATGTTTGCTATCTGGCCAGGCTGGAATTACTGTCAATTCATCTGCTCTGTGCAAGAGACATTAAAGAGCATCTCTGGTTCCATACTGGGGTTTACATTTTGTCTGCAGCTATGAGGCTTTTTCAGTCTTTTTAACAAGGGCAGTACAATGTCTTTGGAGGGATTATATGGCTGCCCTTTTCTTACAGCAACTTAAAGTATAATAGAGAACCATGGAGTAACTATAATGCTGTAATTAACTGGAGTGGCTCTGCTGATGCTATTAACCATGAGCGTATAACTCAAGTGGCTTCTGAATAGCCATAAAGCCCCAGGAGTGACATACAGCTCCATATTCACTTCATAACCATCTGTTATTATCAAAATACGTTAGATTTTTCAGTTTATGGTGAAAGTTTTAAAGTAATGCCTCTCTATGAGATGTTAGAAAATGCTTTTCTAGATGGTCCATAACTGGGGGAGTAGGCAAAAATTATAATACATTTGTACTAAATATTGGGTTTTATTTTAGTCTGTCAGGGCGAATACATGCTTGTAATTCTTATTATCCTCCCCAATGCAATATTCTTTTTCCTTCGAATTCTTCATTCTGAGCAATTTATGTACATCTGACATAACAGTAGGCTGCATTAGGGAGAAGTGAAAAACATAGAGTTCAAAGCCATTATGACTCTCCCTGCCCTGTAGTGCAGAGCTAAGCTTGTGTGAGTTGTCATAGCTTTATTAAGGTCAACATTCTAGCAACTGGTAGAGCATTTGATGCTCCTATGGTTTTGATCTGAACATGCTCATGATTTCCTTCCCATCTGCTTTCCTTTACATGCTAAACATTTATATTTCAAAAACTGTGTGCCTAGAATTTCACCTTTTAATTCACACACAAGTACTTAAAAGTTTTCAAGATGCATATGACATATCTGACTTCTGGGAAAGCAAGATAGGAACCATGTCTGGGAGAGTAGAGCTTTAGTAGGCATCAATCCTCAAGTTTTTGGCAGAGATGGAATTTCTTGAATTTTTTCTTGCTGCTTCCCTTATAACATACAATATCAGTATAATTCTATTCTTAGAAACCGAATTTTCAGGACAAATTATTAAAAGCATTAAGTAGGTCACAAGGAGCTAATAACCCAAAGGAATCTAATAAGCTGGGCCAGGTGAACTTTATTCCTTCCCCTTATCAGTAGTCTGGCCAAATGTCTCAAGCACAGTCAAGTATCCCCGAGTCTCTGCAGGCCACTGTAGATGTGTGGAAAGAACTGGAGGCTGTGTTGAAAACAGTCAATAGAAGGGTGAATCCAGTTGATGGGTGGGGTATGGAGATGGGGTTATGGAGCACTGTTTAAATTTGGGACACAATCAGATCTAGGACTGGAGTTTGGAGCCTAAAGTAACCAGAGCGTGTTTATTACCGATCTCTGAAAGGCATTTGAGTTTAAGTGAATGCTGCTGTTGCTGCTATGGACAAAGAACCTCTGTTGGTTTGAGGCTTTATTTATAATTACAACTAGAATCAGAGTTAGTGTAAAGTTCTCAGAGAGAAAGTAGTGAGAAGATGGTTGTGTTGATGAATGACAGTGAGACCCATAGGGACAACAAATGCACATTTGCAAAGATGACTTTACAAATGGATATGGTTTGTTGAGACACAGTAGTGTCTGGGGCAGAGGTGAGGGAATTAAATGAGCATGAGGTGAATTAAATATCATGGTAGATTTCATTGGACTGGTAGAGCTTGGACAAAAACTGTCCCAAGGGATGTAGAGGCAGGAGTCAAGGGAATTTATAAAACTATCAGAGCAAGGGCTTTGCGAGGCAGTGACAGCCAGATTCAGCCCAGGGTCCAGATCAAACTCACGGCAGTAAGGCAGGGGCAAGGCTAACCTGGGAAGTCAGTGTTCTGGTCAGGGTTCTGACCTTATCTCATGGGGGTAGTGAGGGTTAGACATAGTACCGTGCTTGCTGGGTAGGATCAAAATCACACTGGGAAGTCCTTTGTGGGTTGGGGTATTGATCAACAGTGTCCACGGACAGGCTGGAGCCTGGAATTTCTGTGAATTCATTGTGTAGGGTCTGACAGTCCCGTTGGACTGAAATGGGGATCCTGGGCCGGGCTGATGGGTTGGGCCAATGGCCCCAGGGTTGGCTGGTCAGAACCTTTAAGGACTATTAGTGCTCTCAGGGCTCTGGCAGCAAATGATGAGTAGTGACAAGAGCCTCAGCTACCTTCTAGGTTCAGAATTGGGGTTGAGACTAAAGGCATAGATCTGTGAGATAGCTTTGAACTGTGTCAGATAAACCCCACAGAATTAGGATGTGGGCTTGACAACAGAAGCATAGTGGTTAGGTCTATGAAAGGTTTCACTCAAGTACAGTTAAGGCTAAGTTCCGTTCAGGGAATAAATAAATATAGTAAAAGGCACAGTTTATTTCTAGATCTGTACAGGCTAGAATGAGACTTGTCAATGAATTTAGCTGCGTGATGGGTTAAAGCACGACCATGGCAAAAAAAAAAAAAGAAAAAAAAAAAAAGAAAAGAGATTTCTTGAGTTTTTTACCTCTAGGCATGAACAGGAATAAGTTGCAGATTGCTCTAAAGCAAGAATGAAGGGCTTACCTAATCTTCTTCCTTCAGAAAAATAGATGAGGTTTTGTGTATGTGTCAATGGTCAATTTAGCATGGGCAAATACTGAATGTGGATCCCCCTTCCAAAGAGGTTTTGGTTGTAATTGACATTATTGAGTGTTAGATATTACTAATACTACGTTTTGAAGCTGAGATCAAAGTATTGGCTTCAGCAAATCTGTTGAACTAGATGGAAAATTATCCAGTCGTTCACAGGACTTTTCTGAAGCCACCCCTTTGGGCACATGATCATAGTAAAGCTGGCTGGGTGCAGGATCACTGATCCTAGAAAGTAAATCAGCTGCTATCATTTTGAACACCCTCAGGGACTAGCAGCAGAGTCTGCACTTATACTGTGCCAGTGGGTTAGCTGAAAGTATAAGGGCTTTATATAGACAGTGAAGAAACTCTTAGTCTGATGTAGTAATAGCCAAGGCAGAAGAGGATAAATGGTGCCTTCATTTTCACTCTCCTGGATGCCTTTCTCTAGGTTCTGTCCCATATTGTAACGGGAGAAAGAATAGCAAAAATGGTAATTTTGGATGTATATTAAATGAAACCTGAATTTGTTGTAAATGGATTAAGTTTGACTTAAAAACCCAGCACAACTCTTTTCAGCTTTCACCAAAGATACTGGTGAAGTATCTTTTTTCCTGTAGTGGAGTCTATCAGTTCTCATTTGACTGACTTTCCCAGCATAAGTTCTATTTGCAGATATTTTCCACACACTTTCATGATATTTAACATTGTATTGTTTAATTTGGGACTGGAGGTCAGAGCTGGGTTTTGCTAGGCACATAATCTGAACAGTGGATGCTAGGGATAGCTTTATTTTAAGTGTCTTCTGTTTGCATTGTCAATCTTTAGTTCATTTTGCTGAATTCCTTAATTTGTTTGGAATGTATACCTATGCATTAACATGTCCATACTAAAGAATTCTCCAACACTCTAGAATAAGGGCATGCAGTAATGGTACCACTATTGAAAAAAGAAATTTGGAAACGCAGTTTGTTTATAGTCCTGCTTTTGGCAGTATTTTATTGCAAAGAAAATAATTATAGGAATCTAATCAAACTTTTTGAAAGTCGGTGGGAATTTTCCCATAAACTTATTTGGCATTTATTAGATTATGAATGAAACTGATGATGGAATGATGTAATATTAATTTTCTGCCATGAACTGCAGAAGTAGTAGAGATTAAGTTGATTTTTTTGAGAAAGTTATGACATAAAGTTAGCACTATTATTTTTTACTAAGTAGTCTAATCATTGTACTCTCCCCAAATACAAAAGCAGCATGCTTGTCTTCTGCTCCTCTAAGCAATATCTGGCAGCAACTAAAGATGCAATAAATAAATAAATTTTTAAAAAATTATTGCAGTTAACTGGAAGATATTAACTAGCCCAGTGTGGAGTCAAGGCCCATTCCCAGTCTAATTTCAAGATTACTTCATGCACAAAAGATGGACAACTTGAGAACTGTTCAAGTTTTATCATCTTCAAATCCCCAGGCATCACAGACAAACTATTTGTTTTTAACAAATTTGTGCTGATCCTTTATGAAAATCCAGTTATTTACAAAATTGTTTGTGGTTTCTGAACTCTGTTTCTGTTGAATGGCCTTCAAGAAGAGGAGAACAGAGACAAAGATTAAACATCAGGCCGCAGCTGAAAGATTATTTAAGAAATCTTTCCTAAAAGTAACATCATGCTGTTTGTGAAACATGTCTGGTTTTCATCTTTGCCAGCTACCAGAGTCAGACACTTATTCACAAAGGCTTCCCAAACAGCCAGGTCTATTCCCCTGCAGTCCCCCTCCTTTAGGGAGCTTTTCATGCAGACACGCAGCCCCTCTCTGAGCACACACCTCCCGCTGTCAGGCAGTGGGAACTGAAATCCCAGGAAGCCACGAGATGGGGTAGCCGGCAGCACGAGCAGGTATCCAGCTGTGACTTCTGGAGAATTTATACCTCCAGAGTGGGACACAAATGTGGGCAAATGTGAGGAGAGGCTTAGTCTGGGACTAGGCAGGAACAGACATCAATTGCAATGCAGGACAGGTCAAGAACACGAGCTTTTACGCCAAGGTGGATAATTGAGAAGGAGGAAGGGAAAATTCTTCTGAAGTGGAGGACTTTTGGTGGGTTTTTATTATTTTCAGAGGCACTTAGCTACAGCTAGAGAAAAGCTACTCTTCTCAAACATGAGCTGACACTGAGTCAACAGCAGGTTAATTCAGCTATGTAATTTATATTTTAAGACCCCAATCTGAGTGATATGAACGTTTAAATAAGTAAATATCATCTATTCAGCAAAGCCTCTTCACTTTCTCCCAAATTATGCATTTCTTGCATTGGATTTTTCAATATGAGTTCTACAGATTGCTAAATCAAGACATCAATATATTAAGAAATTTACATATAATTAATAAATACAGTTTTCCAGTCAAAAATCCCCTGCAGAACACACTGCTTTATGATGTGTTGTTCTCCCTGAAGAAGTTTGTGTTTAGGAAATGCCAGTAACTGTTTTCCTTAAAAGAAATATGAAAAATAATAAAATTAATTATTTTTGTTTGTGTTTTGCTGATGATTCAAAAACTCCATTAGTATGCTTATAAATGAAAGAAACAGCTATGAAGGTACTTGCTTGCTTTCATTTTTACTTGGAAGAATTACCACTATACTTACCTCTAATATGGCATGGAAACTATTCCTGTGATAACACTTGGAGCAATCATTTTTATTGTCCCATAAACTGGATTTCATTTGCAACCTGTAAATACAGTATGACACTGTTGGATTCACAGGTATTAAGAATGTGAATATAGGTCTAGAGGACAGTACCTGTGGAGTGCTTCAGTGTACCCTATTCTTTTCCCTAGATAGATATTTCTCTCCAACCTTGGGCAGGGTAATTCTATTCTCCCTGGATACTAAGAGCCATATTTTAGGCTATATTCTCTGTCTGTGAGGGAGGGATCAAGGACTTACATTATTACATTTATATGCAGATTAGTCCACCTTGACTTAGATAGAGTGAAATTAAATTAAAAGCTGCTTACCTGCCAGCTCCTTCCTGACAGCAGGTAGCAAGGAAGAACAGAAATGGCATTTTCTTCTAGTTCTACCTTGTTACTTGCCTGTCATATGCAGTAGGTAGGCTCAGGTTGTTTTATGGTTTGCTGTTGTAGAGAAGGAGCAAACCATCGGCAAAATGGGAATAAGGAGGGAGTTTTGATCCAGGCACTTAACTCTAAGTCAAATGTCTGCTGAAACAGTAAGTTTGCCTGGGGCTATGGGGCAGATTGCCAGCCTGTGGCCTCTGGTATGTGCTAGAAAGAGCTACACATGTAATGACAGCACCCCAGGCAGTGCCGAGTCTCACAGCATCCCTGAGGTTCTCTGGCATCGCATCCGCTGAGATCAGATATCGTCTGCCTGACTTCTTGTTTGCTCCCAGGATGTTGCTCATCCATGGAAGAGGGAGATAATAAACCTTCAGCTTCTCTGACTACTGAGGGTGGGATTCCTAGGTATTCCCTAGGTGAGTGGAAATAGTGGAAAACTAGAAGGCTTAACTTCCTTTTTCAAATGAAGCAGTATCCAAAATGTCTAGCAGGTGGTAACGCCATGATTTCAAGGACTAGTGAGAGATTTAAGTTAAATATTTTCCCTCTGACTTCCCCAGGTAAATAGGGATGCAGGTACAGTACAGAGATAAGCAATATATTCTGCTGTACAAACTTAAAGAGTAAAAATAACTTGGTAGGCACCAACACAGGAAAAGTCTGAAAACTGTACTGCTTATGAGAGGGGCAACAGAGAAAACAATTTAAAATATATATATGAACATTCAGAAAGACACACACTGTAGGTAGAGTTATCTTTAGATTACATGTTTTCGAATTCTGTGTCTTCTGAGACTGCTTTAGTTACAAGGATCTCCATGAAAATTAAAACACATTTGTTGCCCATTCACACCTTTGCGCTTCATTCCAGAAGAAATTCTCTATGATTTAGATGTGAAATATCTCAAGGGTTTGCACAGAAGCCAGGGAATGCAAAAATTAATGTAGTCATAGTGATGCAACCCTAACTTCTACAAAGTGTTAATATCATCCCAGGAAAAAATTCAGATGAAGTATTGTAACTCAGTGACTTCCATTTCTATGATCACAAACCACCAGTGCTTCTAAAGCATCCCTTTTTTTTGCTGTTATTATGTTACTATAAACCACTTTATGTGCATAAAGAATTCCCTCAGTCATGTCCACTCAGTTTATTATTTACCTGCTTGGACTGGGAAATGTGAAAACACTGTCCACATGATAGATTTAGTTCTTTTGTAGTCTTACTGATCTTCTCATAGAATACATGATTTTCAGTGAGTTTAGCAAAACTTACTGAGAGATAATTTTTATTCATTCTTAATAAGCATTTCTATTTCAATCCACTGCTTGCTTAATCTCTCTGCTCTATACTGTGCCATGGCAGAGCTGTTATTTTAGATAAGAAAGTGCTTGGCATAAGCAAGCACAGTAATATGAACAATAATTACAGGTACCCAGGCCTCCCAGCAGCGTTCTTCCAAGTGCCAAATATTTATGGTTACCTTCCAGGTACCCACAGCCCCTGTCTTGCCTGACAACATCACTTCAGCCAGCCAGTCACTGCCTGACAATTCAGATTAGTGGACTAGTTCAGACTAAAGGAACCTGAGTAAATTTGGGTTGTCCTGTGGTCCAGGAGTTTAGCTGGATCATTCTTGTGAGTCCCTTCCAATATGCTGTGGATTCTGTAAAAGCAGATTGGTCTCAAATGTATGGACTTGTGGTGAGAGACACTATGCTTAAACAAGAACATATTATTAATTAAGCTATGATATTGCCTTATGCCATGCATACCATTAGGGAAACATACAGGAAGGGTAATGCAAGGAGGGGGCAGGCTCATTGTTCATACCACTTTATTCAGAGGCAAAGTTTTCATGGCACACCTCCCCAAGGAATCTTTGCCATGTGGTTCGGATTATATTACAGCATTTTGCTTGAAATGACCCGTACAACTCTGTTGCTGTGTGAATATGTTTTATCTGATTCAGTACAAAATTTGTGGGAAGAAAACCATGCCAAACACTGAATCTTTTCCTGGAATTTCTTTGCAAGGCGTGGTGTCATGCACAACAACAAAGACCAAATATCAGTTTCAGAACAGTAACGGCTTAAAAGAAGTCTGTCGGTATTTTCAAATGAGAATGAGTGAAATATTTTCCTCTCCTGAAAGATTGCAAGCTTTTGGCTTGGAACATGCCTTAGTAGAGTATCAACTACACTTCATCCACAGTGGCTTACCATTTGTTTTTTTTCTCTCATCCAGTGCAAAGTCACCTGGCTAGGATTCATTACAACATTTCTACATGAGGTGATACTGTAGTACAAATAAAAGTGTACTCTGTGTATCCTAATTGTCAGTGTGAATACCTGTACTAACCAGTACTAGGAAATTGTAATTCATAACACATTCCCCAGGAACTTGATTCCCTGATAAAGCTAGTTCCAATGTCTCCTACAATTTTGTATGTGGAACTAGAGTACTGCACCCAGTTCTGGTGTCCCCAGCACAGGAAGGACAGGGACCTACTGGAGCGAGCCCAAAGGAGGTCACCAAGATGATCAGAAGGATGGAGAACCTCTCCCATAAGGAAAGGCTGAGAGCATTGGGATTGTTCAGCCTGGAGAAGAGAAGACTTTGGGGTAGCCCAATTGCAGCCTTCCAGTACCTGATGGGAGCCTACAAGGAAGAGGGAGAGAGACTTTTTACAAGGGACTGTAGGAACAGGATGAGGGGAAATGGCTTCAAACCAAAGAAAGCAGGTTTAGATTGGATACTAGGAAGAAATTTTTTTGTGTGAGTGTAGTGAGGCACTGAAATAGTTTAAGTATTTGTGGATGCCCAATCTCTGGAAATGTTCAAGGTCAGGTTGGATGGGGTCCTAGGCATCCTGGTCTAGGGGAAGATGTCCCTGCCCACAGCAGGTTGGTTGGAAATAGATCATCTTTAAGATCCCTTCCAATCCAAGCCATTCTGTGATTATATGATTCTTGAAAGGAGTTGCCACTTTGCATCTTGTTACTGCAGTTCAGTACCACAGTGTCTTGTTTCTATTTGACATTTCTAAAATCTGAATTTAACTAATACAATAATTAATTGCTGTTCAAAATGCTTGTGTTTCTGTGGGGTTATCTGAACTGATAGCATGCTGATTGGTGTCTGTATTTACACATACCATTTTACAGGTTGCCAGGGAAACCTAGAGTATTCTTTTTTAGGAAAAAAATATACCACATTAATTATGCCAATCATAAATTCTAAGTAGTTTTGCAAGTGGTCAGTTATATAATTTTTCTAAGGTAATAGAGCCTTTAATATTGATCATTATGTTCCTAGCATTTACTTTAGGTAAAAAGAACAGAACAAGTGTCCTCCAACATGGCACACTTGATGGACTATAGTAGTTTAAATGGAGTAATCAGAAGAGCATCTGTTTTATGAAGTGCTTATTGTAAGTCACAATAGTGAGTACAATGTTGCCATGGATGACCTTATTACTGATTCATAAAACTGACCTTTAAAAATTAAAAGAACAAAAAAGCTCCATTTTAGGGCAGTAGTTGGGATTATATAAAAGTCATCAGGCCTTTGTCTTGGACCTGGATGATATTTATATGCCAGAGTCAAAACTGTGATCCTGAACCCCCTGTGACTGGCAAAAAGGTCAAATGGCTCTTCCCTCCTTTCCTGTAATCCCTACCTACTGATGTGCCTGCAGCAGGCTACCACTGGATGGGGAAAGACGGGAAGTAAGTAAGGAAACTTGTGGGTTGAGACAGACACAGTTTAGTAAGTGAAGGAAAGAAAAAGAAAAAAAATCTGAAACAAAAAAGTGGTGTGAAGGCAATCACAGAGCAGTGGCTGTTTTCCAAAAAGAAAACAACTCCTCACTTGGGTTTTGTTGCTGAGCACATGCTGTGCAGTGTGGGATATCCCCGGGGTTAGCTGGGGTCAGCTGTGCCAGTTTTGTCCAATTCCAGCCTCTGCCCACCCCCAGCCCACTCACTGGGAGGGCAGAACAGGAAAAAGAGAAAGCCTTGGTGCTGTGCAAGTACTGCTAACAACAGCCAAACCAGTCTGTTGTTCAACCCTGCTCTGGTCACAGATCCACAGTACAGTGTCCAACAGACTGCTCTCAGCACAGTTAACTCCACCCGAGCCAGAGCCAGTACACCAAAAATATCTGACATGCATAGGGAGGCTAACTGTGCCTCTCCAAAACTCACACACTGTCCTTCTGCATTACAACTGTTACAAAGTCAAAAATGCAGATTATTCTAAAAAGTAAGCTATTGTTTACTGTGTTATGTGGTCTGTCAATATACTTATACTGATATTAAGTTTAATTTCAATTTAAATGTGGAATGGAAAAATAAATGCATTTAAATCACTAAACAGGTATAGTTAGAATGTTCAGGAACAGAAATATTTAGGCAACCTTTTGGGAGATCCAAGCTCTTTTTGTGGACAGCACCCACAGGATGAGAACTGCAGGGTTTTCTGGTGAGAAGCCTCCATCATCTGCCCAGGCACCATGCAGAAAACCTCCCCACCTTTGTCAGCACATAAGCAAATTTTAAGGGAAGATCCAACTCATGCAGGTGCTCAGCTTGAGCACAGGAGCCCATCCTGAGTTCCTGCATCTCTTTTCTTTTCAGTGGAGAACAAATATCTAAGCAAGACACAGTAATGGTGACAGCACAAAGCTGCATACCTTCTCTGACTACTAGATTATTTCATACAAAAGATGGTGGATAGCTATCCCTCACTTCTCCTCAGAGGAAAGCATCTGCCCAATGCTCCCAGCTGTGTACTGCAAGCATTGGCTACACCTCCTCTGCAGCCTGAGCAGCCACCAAGACTCATTTCAGGCAGCTGCTCTTTGCTAGCTCGAGGCAGCTCCCTGTTCAGCAAGCTTGAGATTTCAGACCCTGCTTTGAGGTGTCTAACTCAACACACACCAGTCAAAGAAGTTCAATCCAAGATCTGAAAATAACTTATCACACCCTTGAGCAGCATCTCAGGCCAGGTGGGATATACCCAGGCACCCAAAACAGAAAGGCACACGTGTTCAGCCAACTTTGAAATCCAAGCTTATCCTCAAGAGTGACCTAGCCCAATCAAGCCAGGTTCATAATCTCTCTTACTTGCAGGTATCATTTTCAAAAGTGAACTCCCTTCTATGCACTTCCTTAGAATTTTTTGACAGTGTTAACTTTTGTGCGATTCAAACTATTTCAAAGTTACTCCTGCCCTCCTGACTGCAGTTTTGCTTAACCTGGGCCACATCAGAGGTGGCTAAACCTCCTCCCAACCCAAACCCTACTATTAAGTAAAAGCATCTACAGACATAGATGCGACCAGAAGACAAAATGAGCAGTACAATGCACTTTCAAACCACCATGAACTGAAGGACCTTGTGATTGCTGTGCCCCAAAATCCAATGACACTGACATGTGTGGTGCACATACCACCTTTAGCAGTTGTTTCAGGAAAAAGGATGGTTTCTGAAGGAGAGCATCCCTTAATAGTCATTTGGGCAACAATTTATTTAGAAAGCAGCTTTAAGCCATGGATTGATATAATCAGACTGCAAAATATTATGATCCTTTTGTTGTATTAGGTAGCCCATAAAACGTAATACTGACTGCTTTCAATAGTAGTAATTGAAATGCAAATATGAAACACAAATGTGGTTTTCTCTCTCCACAGACCTGATAGGTGCCTGTTTCCCAAACTGAGGACTGACCCTCTTTAGATGTCTACAGTCATCACAGAGCTGCATGCTCCATGTCTTATTCCTTTTCTTCTAGAAAAACTCCTTTTACCTTCAGCTTGTTGTTTTATCCCCATTTTGCAGTTGCATCCACCTATTTTCCCTTGTTTATGCATCCTTTGGACAGGGACTAATTTTACAATTTTGAGTCATCTGTAACAGGAGGACTGTTTTATGATAGTAGCTCTCAAACATATCTGCAAAAACAAATAAATATGCAAATAACTGTAAAAATAAGTAACAACAAAACCAAATAACCAAAATAATGTGTAAGCATTAAGGAATTGCTTCTGGATATTTTGAGCCAGATTAGGCAATTTACAGTCTGTCA
This sequence comes from Acrocephalus scirpaceus scirpaceus, assembly GCA_910950805.1. Taxonomy (NCBI): domain Eukaryota; kingdom Metazoa; phylum Chordata; class Aves; order Passeriformes; family Sylviidae; genus Acrocephalus; species Acrocephalus scirpaceus. Next base: position 32,299,310 of record OU383778.1, read on the forward strand.
TGAAGAAGGATTTGACACGAATACAACAGAGCCTTTACAATGTAGTAACTGATCGAACAAAACATCAGGCAATATTTCAGTGTTACATGCAAAGTGTTGCAGTCAGAAGAAAGCTAGCAAATATAATCACTCTTTTTCTTCTTGTTTCATTGTTGAAACTGAAGAAAAGAGAGACAATCAAAATAAAAGCAAATGGACTTTTGTCTCTTTTAATCATCTGTACTTAGCCAACTTTTATTCCTATCAAGTAAAATTTACTCTGGTAATAATCCCCTTAAACGCTCTGAAATAAAAAAATTCTCAAATGGAGTGTCTCAAAATTTGCCTAATAATTTCATGGCTCTTGGAAGTTATTAGATCTTTGAAACGGACACTTTTATACAACCAATTCATCATAAATTAATCATAACTTTGCAACAAAACAATCAAGATTAATGCAGTTGACTTTAATGTAAATGTAATTTCTATTTCTGTAGGTTCTCCATTACAATTGGTCTGCATTAATGTCAGTCATCCACCACCTAAAATGAAGTCTACCCTCACTTTTTCTCCCCAGTATATCTTCTGGCCATATATAATGTAATGTATTGAATCATACATAATGCAATGTATTGAATCTTGAGAGGAATGGGTATTGCTGCCCTGTCTGTGCCACTAGCCTGTACTATCACAAACACACAACTTAGGATTTTGTATCTGGTCAGTCTGGCATGAGTATCATAAATGGAAAAACTTATAGAACATACCCAGCTAAATGAAATTCTACATTTTGTTTAAGTAAAAAGAGGTGATCGTGTCCTAAATAGCATTAAAAAAAAAATCCCACATTTTTTCAGGAGGGAACAATGTTGCTGTAGTCTTGACCAGAGAACGAAGAAAATTCTGTGAAGGAAAGATGCTTTGGCCCTATAATTAGACATAGGGATTTTAAAAAATACCATAGCAGTATTTTTAAAAGCTAAAATGGTGAAAAATACTTCTTTTTAAGCAAGGTCAGTATTTTATTAACACAGTACATTCAAAAGTTCCTAAATGTCCTCATGGTGTCAGCCATGATAAGTTTCTGATAAATCCTGAGCTATTTATGCTACTAGTTACCAGTAACATGTATGTAGTTCTGATGGAGTCATAGAGAAACCAGCAAAACCTCAGTGCTGCACCTCACACGGAGACAAAAAATACCAAACAGACTAAAGCAGTTCCCTGCTGCAGGCAAAGAAGAACCTGTACAGGGTCACTCTGCAGGTGTTTGTTGGGAAATTTTCCCCAGGAAGGGGTAGGGAAGAATGAAGCAAATTCAAACACACAAAAATTATGTTCACTGTATGTATAATACTCATGCAACAGCCTTTTGCATTTGTAATACAGACTGCCTTGGGGTAGTTGGAGGAAGAGTTTTGCTAGGAATTAAATTGTTCTCTTAAAAGACAAAAAAATTTTACATGAATGATAAAGAGCATTTGACAGAAATCAGTTACCTGCTCATATTCCTCATGCTCCAGAGACATCACTGCAGCAAGATTTAACCACTTAACCAAAATTCTCTATAGCTATAGCAACTGCTCAAGCATACCTCTCCTGCTGAATCCACAGCTGAAAATAAACATATCTTATCATTCTTCTAAAATTTGCCCTTTGGTATTTCCATAATAAACTGTCTAACATGACAATTAGAAAAATTCATTAGCAATGTGTGCATCTTAATATTGATTAAAGTGTGTGTGGGGGCGGTTTTTGTTTGGTTGTTCGTTTGGTTGCTGGTTTTTTCAAATAGGTTTTGGGGCATGTTTGTAAAGAAAAATGAAACCTGATTCAGCAACACTGATTACAGGATGTATGAATTTTAATGAGTTTGGATAGGTCCAAAAGGACATGACCATCTTTTCATCTGTAGGAATTATTTGTGAGATAATCCTTTGTTGCTGAAAACACTGAAATGTCCAGTAATCAAAAGGTAAAAGTAGAAATCATCTCAGTTTTTGTTTCAAGGGTTTATAAACCAGTATGATTCCACCTGACTAAAATAAGGAGTTCTGTTTGAACTCTCAAGAGCAATCAGAAGTAGAGAGGCCAAGAGAACTGAGCTCTTTTGTTTTGGTAGCTACACCACTGGTGTTTAGCAACTATTTTACCAGCAATAGAGATCTTGGATAGGTGCCCCTGGGTTTTAATTCCTATTCAGTTGAATTCAATAAGTACCCTATTCTAATGTAACCAAAACAGTGGACGCAGGAATTCAGTTTCCAGCTTTTCATTCCCTCGGCAGGAAACCGTTGTTCTTTTTCCAAATAGCTGAAAACAAAACAAAACAAAAAAATCAGGAAAATATTCAGAGAATGAAAATGTTTGAGGTAGAGAAGAGGGTAATCATTTACATATGTGCATTGAAAAGTTTTTAAAATTAGTTTTGGAGCTCTGTTTGCACTTGTATTTCTTCCCCACTTATTATTGCTCTCTAACAGTAAACTTTGTTCAATTCTGTCAGAGCCAACAGAAAAACAGTAGAATATCACCCAGCAGATTCAAACAGCAGGAAAACAGCTTTGCCAAAAAATAAGTAAGTAAATAAATTACTTTTTAAATCACTGATAAGTAATATAAATAAAAGTTTTATTATTGATGAGTCCATGCTATTATCACACACTCTAGTACACTCTTGTGTGGTTTACAGCTTTCTCATTGAACAGGAAACCATTCAGCTTCACCTTTTGCTCAAAAGCTGATGCTAACCTAAATTATTTTGTAATTGTAAGAGTGGGCTAGTTGAAACTCAGAGCTTTGTGGTGGTATTTCCCAAACTTTAGGCAATTCCAAGGGTGGATGCTCAGATACGGATAAAATGAGTGTGCATTAATGCAGTCTTAATGTGATCCCTGCCTAAATCTTCATTGCAAAATAACTTTTGATGTTGTTTCTGAATACTAAGTACTGCTACTGCAATGATCCACAAATGTTGCTGAACAGGCTGATACAAAGCTACTGTCCAGTGGGTAAAGAGGGTCATGGTGAGAGAGCCAACACCAGAATAAGGCTTATGTGGTTCTTCCACACCCAATATATCTCATATATTCTCCATGGCAGAGTAATAACAGGATGGAAGAATACCACATCAGGACTAGGGAAAGTGTTGCACTTATTTGGCAGAATGGGAAGGGAGCCATGTGGAGTGGCACAGCTGCATGTGGAAAGGGAGTTTTAGCTCCTATCTCCCTAAGGAAACTCATCCCTCTGACAACACACTGAATATGCTAAAGCATCAATAAGGCTATTACAATATTTATGTCTAAAATGAATGTTTGAAAAATGAGTAGAGCTCTCTGCAACAAACTTGGAGCTGTAAGTGAACAAAAATGTAAGGTTTGACCCAAGATTGTTGAATTTCCAAATCTGCCAAGTCATTTCTCAAATGTACTTTTTGTCCTTGCAACTTTCACTTATTAATTTAAACTGGACTCTTTGAGAAGTTTCATAGAACAATGGCAATTTCTAATATTTAATTAAGTGGATTTTTTTTCTTTTTTTATATATTTAGATCTTGCCCAAACCTACATGAAGTAATGAATCTGAATATTCATCCAAAAGGTAAAATTCTTTCATTGCTGAAAAAGGAAGTACTATAGCATGTCTACGTAGCCTACTTCTTACTCAGAGCTGGTAAAAGTCTGTGATGGATCTCAACATTTAAATATCATAAAAGTTAAAATGAATTGGTAGAAAAGATGAAAAGTAATGGATACCCACTAAGGGGATACCCACTAATGCAGATTATAAAAAAATGCATTAAATTACTTCCACTGTGCCCCAAAAAATGTTTGGTTTCATGATGGTATACACTGCAAAAAGCCAGGAATAAGTTATTCTCTTGATGCAGACTGAAAACATTACTTTGGCTGATGGCTTCTAGAAAGCAGCTGAGGGAACTTTCTTTTTCCCTCTGCTGCTGCCTTTGAAGGTGTCTCCTCTTTTTGCTGTTTGCGGTTCAAAAACAACAAGACAATGACCTAGGATCTCTAAATCTGTTTCCATGACAGATTATGGTCAGTAGCAATCATGTGTTTAAACTACATTAATTTCAAATGTAAAACACTGCACTTACTTAAGTTGCTCATAAATGACACTGAAGTTCACCACTGTAGTTGAGCTGAGACATTTAATGCAAAGCATACAAAATTATCTAACTAAAAATGGCACAACAAGCCAGATAAATTTATTTGATGTACCATATGTTTATAGTGTTATGTGAAGTTTGCTTAAATGCATTAAATATCCATATAATATAGAAGATTTAGATTTAGGGCTGGAAAAAGCAGTTCTGGGAAAAATAAAATCCAGCAATCTATCATCTAACTGCAAATCTTTTGTCTGTGGATAGCTGGCCTCAGTCCAAATGCCCACCAAAACTGGTATTTATTCACAAGCCTTTTTCACATCTCTGAAGTGCAATCTGCCTAATTTTTACTTGGTACTCTAATTAAACCTGTATTATTCAGGAAGCTTGTTTAGCTAGCCCCTCTGTAGGCTCAAGGAAGATGCCTACAGAGCATCTATATACCTGAAAAGGACAAGGTTTTGCATCATAATTTTGGGCAAGACAGTAAAAAAGTGCCTCTGAAAATGTCTACACAGTTCTTCCTTGCAGAATTTCCAGCTTCAGGGTGTTTTTCTACTGATCCCTGTCAGGATCACAGGTTTATTAAATCACAACCCACAATTCTTTATTACTTTCTGCCACTGGCTGAAACACCACAGTGACTAAAAAAACCACTGTGCATTCATAGATTCAGAGAATCCAATGGGAACAGATTTACCTTCTGCTTTCCCACCTAAAGTGCTATGTTTTTGATGTTCAATTTTCGTGTACAAATTCCTAACCTGTCACCCTTTTAAACAAAACTTTTTTAGGTCACCATGAAAAGTCAAGGTTTCCACAAAATGCACACACTGTTTTATTCTGTTGCAAATTAAAGAGAAAATAATTTTTTCCATTTTGTCCTTTGACATCAGGCATTCTCTGTCAACTGGGAGAAACCCACCCACATGTATGCCACAGAAATATAAGACCTTAATATTATCATAAGTGAGAGTCTCTATTTATCATTTTCACAGGTTATGCAGCAAAGCAACGAAAAATTTTCAGACTGAATAAAACATGATGAGTCCCTGTAGCTAGAGGAGACTATAGCCTGTGCCAGTTTTAAATCTTTAGCTTGTAGTGAAAAAAAAATGCCAGAAGGTCCAGCTGATTGCAGCTACCTGGCACAAACATTCTGTTCTCTTGCATCCTTGTTCAACGGCCAGTGCAGCAAAAGCCAAAAAATTTGAAGATGTCTCTGCTCATTGCTGGTGGGTTGGGCTAGATGACCTTTAACCCAAACTACCCTATGGTTCTATAATAAATTGGATGTTCCAGCAAGATAGAGAGATAGATAGATAGATAGATAGATAGATAGATAGATAGATAGATAGATAGATAGATAGATAGATAGATAGATAATAGATTAGAGATAGATAGTAAACAGCTGTAATAATCTCCCCTTATGTGTTTAGCTTCTACAACAGTGCCTCATCTAACACCTGGACAGTGCACAGCACTTCTCATTCTGAAGGCCTGATACATACTGCAAGGCTGACAGAGTGAAATATTCATCTTCATCATGGAAATTATATTCTTAAATAACAGGAAGAGTGGTTTCTCACTGGTTTTCACTCCCCAGCTAGCACAGAGCAAATATTTGGGCAGTTAGCTTACGCAGAGGGCTGATCCAAGGAAAATCAGCACCAGTGCTGCTCCCTTCACTGGTTCAGTGCAAAGGAGGCCTAACAAGAAAGAAGGCAGGTGGAGTTCACCCCAGCTCTGGTGATTCATGCATAACAGAAGACATGACAAACTGACCTGGACATCAAATTGCAAACTGATATCGGATAGCAATACATCACCCCAAAGGCTTGTGTCAAACAGTCTCCTTTTAGCATTAAGCCATGCAATGCATGGTCAATAGCATTGACATTTACCACTGTTATTCATTTTCTATTGTTGAGGATAAAACAAGCACACTTTTTTTATGAACAGAAGTTCAAAGGCTGCAAATTAAGACACTGCCTTTTTATTATTATCCTAGTACCACCTTTAACTGGGCTTACTTCTGATAAGCACCAGTATAACTGAACAGAAAATCAGACAAATAGCTTGCATGAATAAGTCGCCTTCCCTGTTACCCATGAATGATCCTCTAAGCAGAGATTAAGGTACTACATATATTGAATAAATGAACACTCAATGCCATCTGCTGGGGTATACAAAAACATGCAATACCAGGCTCACAGAATGAGAGAGTGACAAACGCAAACAGAGTGTTTAGGCAGAAACTTGCTTCTTCCAAAACACAGCTATAAGGGAGGGTTGTGGGGTGGTGGCTGTCCTTAATACCCTTCAGCCATGGGGTACAACCCCTGGACAAGAAGTAGTTCTGGTTTTAACTCTCTCTTTAGCATAAAAGTATTTCAGTGCACAGTTATCCCTTTTTTCCTAAGCATTACAACATGCTGTAATTATTTGTTATTGGTTGGTCTTGATAGAAGGACTTTCACACTCTACTTTTGAAATCAAGCCATAATGTAGCCAGAGATGCAAGATTTGTGAGATTACGGACAGCCTAAGAAAGGACTGAAACAGTCCAGAACAAGAGCAGATACTGAGCAAGATCATACCATGGCTGTTTTGCAATAAAGAGTCACCGGATAAAATGTGTAAATCAGGTTAAGTGCAGAGGTTGGGAGTCTCTTCACCAGCTCTTTGGCCCTGTAGCTCATGCTCTCCTGACTATATCATGAGACAGCTTCATGGCAGACAAACCACCAAGAATAGTTTATAGTCTGGTAGCTGGAGTGTTCTCAGATTTGGGATTTTCTTCTGCTATGAAGAGAACAAAACACGTTTCTATTCACAGAGGGATTTCCAGAGCAGGAGTCCCATAGCTCTCAAAGGTCTACGCCAAGAAGCAAAGCTCAGGAGAGAGAGAGGAGTTCCAGGACATCCTTTGGGTGTTTTTGGTGGGCGGGCTTAGACACGCTCATGATCGTGAATCCCATTTCCACACAGCTACTTCCTCATGCATTGTATAGGTCCACAAACTCATGGGTGGACCTGCTTCATATGCTTTTTTCAGTATCTCTAAAATACTCTACATAAATACTCTAAAATCTGCAGTTGGCAGACTTTTATTCCTTTATATAAGTTATTAGCTACCGTATAATTTACTACAGAATGGGATCTGCTGACAGCTTTTCTCCATTTCATACAGAAAAGAGAACTATTCCTGCTAACACCTATCATTCTGTAAGTACCATGTGTTCTTCCTAAAATTTTACTTTTCTTTCACTTCCTGATGTATGTTAATATCATCTGGGCGATAATACTAACAAAAAATGCAATCATCACTGGTTTTTAATGCAAAATAAGGTATGAGAATTGTGAAATATAGATGAGAACTTTCACTTTTTTTTAGTGGGATCTAGACTGGAGAAGTGACTCACTCACTCGCCAATCCTCCATTTATGGGCTGAATCTAAAACACACTTCTATCATAAGATCAGGTAAAAATAACAGGAGTCAAGCTGAACAAGGATGTAAGTCATAAATCTCAAGATTAAATATATAAGCAAAACAAATGAAAGCTGAAAAGCAAACAGTGCACATCTCAATGTCTTTCCATTTGTATCTGAAATCTGGGTTTGAGTTTCAGCTCAGGAATATAAGAAAAGAGTATAAATACCTTTTAAATCACGGAAAGATGAAAATAAAGCATAGATCTATGTTTTAATAAGCAAGTTGGACAAATAAAGGATGACTAAAGAATTTTGATGCAATCAATACTTTGCCTACTTTAGGTTTCACAGAATGATTAATAACAATCAGATGCTCTATGGGATTAATACAAAATAGAAGGCAAAACCAGCACAGAGCAGAAAGGGGAAAGAATGGTCAGGAAATTATTTACTTATGCTAAGACACTTAAAGAATTATTTATGAAATTTCTGAGATATTAATTTATTATCTTTGAGAATTCTCCAGAGTCCCGAGTTCCTAAAATTATGGAAAAGAACAGTGGTAACTGCAATTTCTTCCAAGAAGGAAAGCAAATCCTGAGGATTTATTTGGTACCTGGAGAGATTATTAAACAAAGTCAATCTGAAATCATCTTTTGGAAATAATAGATCCGATTATGTAAAGAATTGTTAATGTGAACATGAGGAACATCTCATCCACTCCTCAAACTAAACGTAATTTCCTTTTCTGCAGAAATATGACAACAATAATGAGAAAGAAAACAGTAAATGTGATACATATTGATTTTTATTAGGCCTCTGATATTTCCCAGAAGACAGTCCCACAAGTACATGTCTGGTCTAGATGAAAATGCATTTCATTTAGATGAAAGTGCTTGCACAACTGATTGAAAAAATAGCCATTCTCAGCCTAGCTGACAGTAGCCTGCTATTGAACTGGAAGGAGTTGTGCAGAGAAGAGCCTGAAAACCCAGGTACCCTGCAGGGGTCTGTCTAGGGTGTGGTGACATTTTTATGTACTGTCATAAAGACAAACCCTGCCCTGCAATATACTGTAAAGAACAATTCTTGGAGGTCTGCCTCATGTTGTAACAAAGATGTGTACAACCTAGAGTGAGCTCACAGGAAAGTAACATTGGGGATACGAGATTCAAAGTCTTTTAAGTTGGTTGACATGCAGGAAAGATTTAAAGAAGTATTTGTCTAGTGAGAAGAATAAAAAAATATATAATTATAGGTATTAGCATAATATAGTTTGAAATAAAGTGGACAGTAATCAATTTTTTTATTGTCCTTGGAGAGTAAAACAAATTGGTTTAAATTTTAGCACTCAAGAGAAAAAGCATGAACTGAAAGGGCAGTTAACTGGTAGAAGAAGATACATCAGGAAGCTATTGATTCCTCAATACTAATGAGAATTAAAAAAAAAAAAAATCAGGGAATAAATTTGAGAATAAAATAAATTTGAGAATAAAAGAAACATCAAAGAAGATCTAAGTGCATGGATGCACCTACACTGCTGGTAACAAAATATGACTTCTAGAGGCATGGGGTACCCTCAGCTGAGTTTCCTCAGCAGCAATGTCAGCTCTGTGCTGAAGGAAGCCAGAAGTTATGTTTCAGTGAATAAACAGTGAGGATGAAGGGTGGAGCAGCACTGCAGAACACAACCTTGAACAAACCTATACAAGCATACAGACACATCCAAAGCCATGCTCAGCACCATATTTCCATGGACTCCACTCACTATCACGTCCACTTGGCCTGCAATTTGTCAGCATGAATTCCCCAAAACATTGTATGTTTTTATTTTGAAGAGTGACATATGTGATGAGCTAGTTAATATATTCTGGCAAGCAACATATGTAAACAGTCAGTACAATACAAATACCACAGGGATAATATTACAATAAAAGATACAATTTCAAATGTCTGCAATGATCATAAATTAAACACATTATATTTTCAAGAGCAGAGAGGCAAAATTTAGAGGGACATGTAAACTGTCTCCCAAATGGCTATTTCATGAATCTAAATTAGAAATTTAGGTACTCAAATCACTTCCTCAACTACTTTTGAACCCTTCAGTTTCCATCAGAAAATTTTCCATGCACCAAAATGTCTGGTTATGGCAATCGTATATTTCCACACTGAAATCAATCTTGAACTTAAATTTACTTGTATTCTCTGTATATCTCTTCTTCTATCCAGAGCAAATACTTGACAATGAAGGGCAAGAGTGACTTACAGTTTTCCTCCAAGCTATCCGAGGAGGAAGAAAATGAGTACGAGACTGTAAGTTCTTCAATGCTGGAAGCCATTCACTCTTTGAGAATCCTTCCTGCCAAACCTCTACAAGAATCTGAATATGCAGGTAACATTTTCTGTCTGTTGAAACTGAGCAAAATGCAGAATTATATACAAGTATAGACTTGGAGTTTTCAGTACAGATTTATTTCTTTTTAATTAAATGGTTCAACTGGAAATTACACTGGTATGCAGAAACATGAGAAGAGCTTATTCTGCTTCTTCATATGCAAGTTACACTGAATTTCATTAGATTATGCTAAATTAATAATTACACACTGCTTTTTAATTTTAATATTACCTTCACAGGATAAATTCTATTATCCCATTCCACATGGAATGTGCAAAAAACCTGGCTGATCAAACCCACAGCCATTTCAGAAAATGTCACTGCTATTTAGGCCTAGAAACTTTTAAGGCAGAAAACATATTAAAAAACACACTAGACTTTCCTCCAGATGATAATGTAGTATTCTTTCTAAAGGTGTTCCCTAATGCTTTAAATAGTAGTAATAAGCAATTATTTTGAGTGCATTTCTCAAGCATTCTTAACCTTGTAAGGTAGCTGTATTAATCACCTTTTGGTTTACTAAACTATTCTAAGTCACATTTAATGCATAAACATACAGAGCAAATTAATATCCCATTTATGGATGTGAAATATCATCCTAGCTGTGCATTGTTCCAACCCAATATAAACATTCTAGAGGTTTTAAATAGTTAAAAAAATGGGGAGGGAGTCCTAGATGAGAAAGACTGGAAACCATAAACCAGACAGCTTGCTCCAGTTCACATCAAAGTCAGCAAAGACATTGTCTACTCATTTTTTGTGGGAGTTTGTTTGATGTCTAAACAAATAGATGGCTTTTAAAGTGAGTAAATTTATCAGTGTATGAAAGGATCACAATCAGTCTGAACAACCAGATATTCTACATTATGTTCCAAGACTTGTCCAATTTATTTGGAAACCTGAAGTGAATTCAAAATGCAGTTTTTATCTTGGTTAGTAACAAAAACTTTCATTTAGCAGTCAGCATCTTTTGTTGTTTATCTAAGATTGTCCTGAAACAGACAAAAGACATAGTTTTTGTTTTGTGATTTCAGGTAAAACACAATAAACAAAAAAGCTGCTTTTTGTCTGTGTATTATGCTCAGTAACTGTAATGTGGCAAGATACAAGAGCAAGGAAAGGACTGAAAATATATTTCAAAAGGAGAAAATTCAATGCTAACATTTTTGCCATCTTTTCTAGACAAATACCAGCGCCCTTGAGATGTAAAATTAATGACTGAAAAATACATGTTAGTATACAACATGAGCATTTCTTTTTGATGGCCAGGGATGCAGTTTTTATTGAAAGCTAAAGTAAAAATTAAAATACTACCTAGAGAATAAAACCCCTACAACCCTCGCAAAACCAGAACAATACAATGGCATTGCCAAGAGCACAGTTTCAAATGAAAACAAATTCAGTAATCTAACCACAGTTAAGGTCAAATGTCTGCCTTAACTGTTTACCAGCTTATGAAGGCTTTTGTTTATAACCACAGTGGAAATGTTAACTATAAAGCTATTACCAGGGTCATGCTTATGTCCCCAGTACAGCTGCTAAAATGGTTGTCAAGTTCTGGAGGAAAAAAAAAAAATGGTGAGACCTGACCTGAAAAACACATTTTGAACATTGAAACCCCCCCTACTTCAAACATCATATTACTGAATTACTCAGGCTTGACTTTTCTTCCTCTTTTGCAGATAGACGTTGCTTAAGGCCTTCAGGTACCACTTCCCCAACAAGTGAGAACCCATCTCAGCCCCTTGAACACTCAGCTGTAAGTAAAGAAACTAAACCTTATTCACAAACAGATTTCCCCTTTTCTGTAAAATCCCCCAAAGTGCAGTCTATTTAAAGTCTTAGCCACATCACATTCATTTGCACCAGGCAGCCCAAGTTCCTGTGAGCCGTTCCTGTTTCACTTTGCACGGATACCCTTGCCTCTTGCTTTCACTCGTTGACTGCTGGGGTTCTACTAAGTCATAGAGGCACCCCAGCCAGGAGCAGCACCCTTTCTACTGGCCATAGCTGCAAGAATGATGGCTAACATCACATCTTTATTTTGGTTTATTAACAGATTCGCACATTTGATCCGGAGGGGACAACAGTGCCAAATGTAAGAGGTATAATTAAAAAAAGAAAATAATAATTACCCATTTCTGCAAACAGAAACAGAATTGCTACTTCCATATTTACCTTTTGTACATAAGGCAGAGATTACACATGATAGAATAGACACGGGTTTCAGACCAGCAGCTGTTTTCCGAAACAATCATCCTGCAATTTTTGCAATACTCTTTCAACTATCTGACACTGAAGTAATTATTTAAAGAAGGAAATACATTTTATCTCAGGAGTTCCCTGTTCCTACAGGGGGAGGAAAAAAAGCCCTTCAGTTTAAAAATCAGATTTTCCTTTTCACTATATTGTAAGGACATAAGACGCAGGGAAGAAGCCAACATCTCCTGAAGTCTTCCACCAAAAGGCTGCACAATCCCTGCTGTGCTTTACTTCTAATAATGTAATTATTTTTCAGTCCCTATCCTTCTCAAGCTTTTTCCATTACTATATTGTAAAACATAATCTAATAACTATTTTTAACTAGTAATACCAACTTTAGCACTAGGTATTTACATCCTAGGGTGACTATTTACAAAGGGTGTCTGACAACGTTCACCAACTCAAAATATGCTAATTTTGTGGTACATCACCTAGCATATTTTTTCTCTGCTGCTTTACCTTTAACCCTAAATTTGCTTCAAAATCCTTTAATTTTGAATCAAAAATGGGCCTCTAATTTTTGTTCTGTTTCTTGTGGTGAAATCAGAGACAAGAACCTTATGAAGTGTTCAAATATTAAATCCTCTGATTGGCATTTTTATTCAATTGTAAGATTGTTTCAAAAGTAGGTTTCTATACACTCTTTTATATTTAATTTACTTTGGATGTACCAGTACACCATGAAGTCAGCTACTGAAGGATTAAATATCTGATTATCTTCAAAAAGAAATGTTATTTTTTATCTTACCAATTTCAAATCTTTGAACCATAAGGTAATATGGTCAAAAAGACTGCAATTGCCAAGCCAAGAAATTGTGACCCCTTTGTGTTTGCTGTAACACTGATTTTTAGAAAGTATTATAATTTGATCAGCCAGAAAAATAACCCAAAGAATTCCATGTAAAACAGCATTTGCTTTTTTTCTCTCTTATTTCACACTATAATGCAAAATGTAGAGAGAAATAATTCCTATAGATGATGAGAAAGTAAGTGCTATACAGTTTGAAAATGAAAGGTTAGATTGATTCTTGTGAGTAAATACCCATGCAGCCTAGAAAAAAAGCTGAATTGAGATAAATTCGAGTAAGCCAACTTCAAAATCTGCAGAAATCAGTAGGCAAGGACAGTTTGCCAGTTTATCTAAAGCTTTGAATTCCACCAGGATTTAGTAGGCTAGATTTACATGTCTATATGTGATGTGTGCTGAAGATAAGATGAACCAAAGCCAGTGCAGGAAGGTAAATTAAACTCTGGTATTTGAGAACACAACTGATACATATTTTTAGTGTTTCCTGAGTGAATAGTACTTATAGAGGACACTATTATTTTTAGATAATACCTACACTATTTTTAAATATATCCTAACATTTTTTCTCATGCCCAGTGCTATTAAGTTGCCTTGCCACAAGATGGCATGAATAGCACAGAAGACGTTTTTTCAGCAGTATTTTCTAGAAATGTTAAATATTTAAGGTATCATTATATTATTCAGAGCAATTTGTTATGGTTTAGTTGAAGGAGAGCTTGAGATCTGTTGCATGTCCTTTGCATTAGTTAGGATTTCAGCATGTATGACTTAAGAAAATAATTTCAATATAGCAAAAATAAAGTATGATTCTTTATCTTATTAATGAGATGTTAAATAGTCAGTCATATTTTGGTATATTTGAAAAAAATAAAACTGCTTTCATTGGTTTTCAATATTTTTATAAATTTCTATAAAAAATAAAAACAGACAAAAAATGCATCCCTAACTCAATAAACACATATATATATATGTATATAAAGTCTCTGAAAAATATTTACGTTTACAATACCTGAATAAATATAACTCTCAAGTGTTTCACTCTGAAAGCAAGAGCAGAGTTCTGGAAGTAGAGCCAGAGGAAGGCAAGGAATGGCGTTGGACTGCCCTTAACAACAATACCAGAATAAAGCTGTAACTTCATTTGTGAATTATATGGGCAGCACTCACTAATAATTATTTGTAATTATTTTTAGGAGGAAGAATGAAAACACATGGATACCAGGTAAGTGGAATCTCTCATCAATTATAATTTTTACTGGTTATCCTGCCATTTAATAGATTTTTAAAAGCAAGCTGCCATTTTGCTAGCACAAGCTAAAGGAAAAGAGAACTCTTATCTGCAGTCCTACATCATCTCGCCCACTTGCATTCACATGAGGATGTCTTCTATTCCTCAGTGATTTTAAATGGCATGTTATAGCATGATGTTTTGTGCTATACAGCACACAAACCCTTTGACTCTTGATACAGGCATGTCTACTTAAATCTAAATTCTTTGCATTTCTCTCTAGTAAACCAAGGAGGGGGGAAAAGCTTACAGAGATTTTTGTTTCCTCTCTTTTCCAGGAGCCTACACCTCCCCCACGGTAAGATCACATCAGAGATCACTTACCTGTGGTCCCCGGGGAACTCAGTGCTAATGAATGCTCACATCCATCTGTGCTGCTCATGGTAATGAGGTGACTGGAAGTGAGCCAGCATCCTTTTACTGCTGCCTCTCTTTGGACTTACAGGTTCTGATGTGGAATTAGGGAGAACAAAGCCTGAGCTCTAAGTATTCATTGCAGGAGCTCAGGCCTGCATCTTCAAAAACTACCTTGCTGTGCCTACCGACAAGTCAAAAGCCTAGAAATATTGAATCTGATTCAACCCAGATATAAATTGCTGGGGAAAAAAAAATATTCCCCCAATTTTATTGATGCCTTAGGCTCTGTTCACTGGGATAATATTGACTTCATTCTCACTTAAATCTATTTGCCAGTGCTTTTTGCTACACATCTAAATCATGTATAGAAATCAACTGAAATATTTTTGCTTACTCCCACAGAAGACAGACCAAGGTCTATTCCACAAATACATTTTTCTATGATATGCCCACAAATAAAAAATTAATCGCTTCTTCATTTGGTCAACCTCAAATAACAATTGCTGTAATTAAAAAAAAATCCTTTCAAAAGGTCATCTAGGAATGACAAGTTTATTCCTCCATGCCTACACTGATTGCTCTAAAAGACATAAAGAATTTTAAAATATGATTAGCATTACATATTTAGATTTGACTCTAAAAAGCAGCATATAAGGGTAGTAAAAATTCACAAATTCAAAACTGTAGTAGTACAGGAATAAGAACATTCTCAATCTATTATTCTACAAAATTTCACTATTTGTTTCTATTTGTATTATGGTAGTCAGAATGGTTCTTAATTCTCTCACTTGACTTAATTTGGGTATGTACTGTGCAAACACACAAGGCTCCCTCCCCAGGAGTCCATCATTGAGGGTACCTGAGTTCTGCCAGGCACCTTGGATGCACCTCCAGTTTTGTCCAGCCAACCTCTCCATGCTACAGCTTCCACCTGGGGCTGGGCTGTGACTGCCTGGTCTCAGAGCACAGACAGGGAGTTCCCACATCCGTCAGAAAACAGCAGGCCCATGTTACATGTGAGTTTTCTGGGATGAAGAACATTTTTTCCTCTGTGTCTGCAGCTGCAGTGTGTTCCCTGGCTGGACCATATATGCAGCCATACCCACCCAGAAATATCCACACTGCAGAGCTGCACTTGGCACACACTGTGAGGCACACAAAAGCAGGATTTAGTGGCACACAACACAGTGCAGTAATGTCTTGCAAATGAAGAATATTATCCACTATTACTATTGCTGTTGAAGGGCCCTGAAGAGCTCCTAGATCTGAGCTTGGCTTAGCACAAATACATTGAAATACTCTCAGAAAATTCCAATCTCTTACTTCTAGAACTTGCACTTAAAACACACTCCCTGCACCTCCTTTATTCCCTAATAGTTCTTCAAGTTCTTCTTTGACTTCTCTAGGCCTCTGAAGTTGCTGCCAAAGCAGTATCAGCCCCTTCCTCCAGAGCCAAGAATAAGCAGTCAGGTCTTTCACAAGAGGAACACACTCAGCCAAGATCCCACCTTTCCAATATCAGCAAAAGCCACAAGGTACAGTGCATTTCTCATCTTTGTTCCCTGAAAATCAAAACACTCTCCCTGTTCAAACCACAAAATTTTATTTCTATCACACCTCTCCTTTTACTTTAGAAAATTATTCTTTAGACAACTGTGAATAATTGAGAGAAGTGGTATAAAGTGTAATATGACACTGGCAATTTTTTTTTTAAAAAGAACTGACAAATTAATGGTAAAGAAGTAAAGAAGTAGAAAAGCAGACAGAACTTTCAAGAACACTTTAAGATTTGTCCTATTTTTTCCTTAGTCATTTTTAGAGGTCTTGCAACCACTTTTAAGTACAAAAATGCAATTTACTTAGCACAGTTAGTGAATCAAGTGATGGGAAAACACACTGACTGCACCAGAGATACAGAAACACAACCCACATCCCAAAGACATTACATTCAGCAAAAGAAATGACTCATTTGTAGGCAGAAGTCTGGCTTCAGCCCATGAGACCAATGAATCCAGGCTACAAATCACTTCTTGCCCCTTCTGTTTTGCACTCCCAGCCACACAACACTCGTGGCCATTCAGCATTCTGGCATGGCAGTGAGGATGAGCCACCTGAAGCACAAACCATTTGTGTCCAGCTGTATGACCTAGCACATGCTTATGGCAGGTTATGAGTCTGATTGTTTATTCCACACAACACGTACCTGGTCAAGTGAGCATGAACAGACTCTGCTCACTGGCACAAAAGCAGATGTGTATGTGCTCTTGCTGTCTGGCCAAAATGCACATTCATAACAGGGACAGTGTTGGATACATGCTGGGAAGAGAAATGACACTAATCCAGGGACCACAGGGTATGATGCTCAAATGACTCTTGACAAAAACCTATAGCAGCCAGAAGCTGAGTCAATCTTGACCATCCTTCCTTAAATGATTTCAATTTCCACTCATCAGGATGGAATTTCGCTTCATTTTACAGAGGTCACTTCAAATCCCTTGGGGGAAAAATAAGCTTACAAATCAAGGAAATAATCTTTTGCTTATATATACTTAATGAGTGAGCTCTAATTATGGGTTGTTGGGATGGGGTTTTTTCCTGAATGGTGCTTAAATTTTTTCATGAATTAGGTTCCGAAAGCTGTTGGTCGCTAAGACATTTTATTAATATGAAGTAGCTTCATATTCAGATGAAAGACCTGACATGGAGCTGCAAGGTTCCAAATCCCACGACTGATCACCTCCCTTGGTAGGACAGCACAGACTGACAGCTTTGTGAGAAATGTTATAATCCCTGTTGCCAGCAGATATCAGTATGCAGAGCACTTGGGTTTAAAAGGTCCTATTATAAAGCCAAATTCTGTAATAGAAATACATGTCATGTCTATTGTACGAGGGGTTTTTATCACATGAGTAAGCCAGAAGAGGCACAGAATAACACCACACAATATCTGGGGAAGGCACTTGACAAATTTCCCAAAAGCACTTCACTCAAAATATTTCTTACCCATCCTTAGTCCAGTTACAGATTTGTAAGGAGAAAACATACATATCAGCTGCAGAGGAAAGGAATATGGCACTACAGTTTACAGTCCTTTGCTAGACTGCAACCAAAGCTGTCCAACCACAGATGTGCTTTGGGAGTGCAAATCTTGTTTTCCAACAAAATTTGGAACACTTCTTATAAAATTTAACACATCATTATTTATACACTCTAAAAAATAGCTTCATAACAAAATAGGCAAGTGCAGGGTCCTGGAATGTATCTTAGAAGCTGTGGTGTGACTGAAACTTTTATATGCCTGTGGTAAGCAGGCCATGCAAGTCCCTTGGAGGTGGAGGCCAGCCCTGCAAGCACATCTTTAGTGTCATGGAACTTTACCATGCACCCAAAGTCTTGAGTATGGGCTTTCACACATTATATAATGGCCCTGGAGACCAAGCTAATAAACTGAAGAAACTAACACAAAAACAACTATCCAAACCAAAACAGTTCCTCTCCTTTCTCCTAGCCTTCTTGAATAATACAGATAATTTCTAGATTTCTTGCCTCAGGCCTCCACGCTGATCCATGTTTTCAACACAGACATGGGGAAGAGAGCCCTTGTCACCACGCAGAAATGCTCCCAGGGCCTCTTATGCCAGATCTTCCTTTTGTCTTCTGACTGATTTAGCAAAATATCTCACTGTCATATTTTTTCAGTCATATCTCTTTCAGAGATAGGCTTAACAGGGACTAAGTCTCAAAGCCTTCCAAAAACTACTAGATGCTTATTCACACCTTATGTTGCTAAATAGCTTGTAAAATCTGGTCCTCTATCTCTTTTATTAGGAGAAACATGCTGCTAAAAAGCATAAACTTTCATCATAACCAAAACATCTAACAGAAGATGTCAGACTCAAAACCTTGTTCTTTTTTTTTTTTTTTTGGAGGGAGAATATTTCCTTCCCAGGAAAGGATGATAATTCTGTTGATCAGGCATATCAGGAGAAGGTAGAAAAATATCGTAGCACCTACTTTATCAGGGCCATGAGGAATATTCTCCACTCATCTTTCCCTGGTTTGCACCTCCTCTCCTCTACACTTTCCATTTCAGCTCTGTGAGTGTTTCGATTTTAGATTCTTCAGTCTTTGAGGAACATACTTCCATTTATAGCTGGCTTTAAAGTGTGTAATAAGACATTTTGGTATGAGATTAAAAGTGCTTAAGTTGAAAAACTCTTTTTCCCCTCCTTCCAGTATAAATCCTTAACAAAATTGTCTTTTACGGTAACGAATTCAGTGGATGCTATTCTTTTCTTAAGGAAGTCCAAAATACTTCTCCGGAAAATAATTCATGAAAAAAATAACCAGCTTCTGAATGTCTCTAGCAGTAACAAAATCCTTCCCTTGTCAAGGGCTGTTAGTTTTCAGTGATGATGTAATCATCAGGGATGATGTACTGAAAGTGATTTTTATTTTATCCTATTTAAATGTTTTGCATATTATTCTTTCTTTTCCAGACATTCATCTGTTAAGGAATCAAATAAAGTAAGTATTCATCTTTGTATGTATTAGGACCATAAAAGCCAAACACATTCCATGGCTACACAGCCTCTCTTGTAATAGTATTTTAGCCTATTAGGTTAAAAAAACCTGAAAGAGTCATATTAGCTTTGTGTCATAAAAGTGTCCATCTTTAATGTGTGTTGCAACTTCAATACTGCCACTTCCTGAATGGGGTAAGTTTCTGAATTTGTTTGCAGAAATAAAAACATAGGCACAGCACAAAGCTACCTGTCCAACTATCCACATAAAGCATCTCTCATAACTGCCTGATGTGGATGCCTGTGAAGAGGGAGCAGCAGGAGACACTCTCCTTCAAAAAACAGAGATTCCACATACATTTTTACAGGCAGAAAACTGAAATTATAAGGTCAATAGATAAGTGTAATAGCATTAATGTAATATAAACTCTTCAAATATAGGATGATCCATTTCAATACAAAACAAAAATGGACAAATTTTAAATCCAGTTTTAACAGTGCCTGCTATCTCCCCGCTCCCTTTTGCCTCTCCTTCCCCACTCACTTTCTACTCAGACCAATGAAGTAAAGCAGAGAAAATTATTTTATCAATAAGGGAGTTTAGTTATGACAAGTGGTTTGCTATAAAACTTATTAAGAGATACAGTCCCTACAGTCATGCAGTTTTAAAGGATGTATGTAAAATTTGGAAAGAAGCTATAATTTATAGCATTTTGTGCTTCTTACTGAATGTTTTAGTTCCTGCACTAATGTGTTCCTACTGAATTGGTTTTTGGGTTTTTTTCTCATTAAAGGGAACAGAAGAAAGGAATCTATAGTAGTTAATCCCAACTGTTTCCTTCCACAGCAGATTGTAGCACAAATCTACAGACTTGTCTAACTTTAAAACCCATTCAGTTTTCCTTCTCTACAGTTCTGACTGGGAGGCTGCCCCAAACTGCAGTCCTCTTGGTTAGAAGCTTCTTTAGTTTGAAAGATGGTGACAAAAACGTGGTTTGATAGCAATATTGTAATCAACACTTAATGCTTAAAAGATTTATATATTGGCAAGAAAGATAATGTTTTAAAAAAGCCGAAACTTTGTCTTGTCCTGGATACTGACTCATTAAAAACAAAATATGAAAATACTCCCAAGAAAAATAAATATCTTACAGCTGTAATTAATATTTCTGGCTGGACACTGTACAGCTGCACAAATACTTCAGCTCTTAGCAGGCTCTTAGTTTGGCTACATCTTAAGGAGAAATACTGTGTGTGTCTCATGACGTGGAAAAGATAAAACTTAATTTTGATCACTTCCCATTCATATAGATATGAAGGCCTAAACAGTTTCAGCATGACCTGGAGGAGGAGAAGACCGAGTGTGCCCTTGTCAGGGTTTCAGACACCAAAGAGCAGGTCAATAGGTTTGAGAGAAGGACTGCCCTTCACCATAACCCACACAGGCTGCAGGAGAGGGTACCGAGGAGCCTTTTGAAATTGGAAAGAACAAAGGCAAAATGCTACTCAAAAATGAACCAAACTCTCTGCTCAGCTCAGAAGGATCTGGGGACCAAAGGCTGAACAAGAGCCACTGGTATATCCCTGACAGTCATAAAAGCCAACAGCATATCAAGCTGTGTCAACAGAAACACTTCCAAGAGATCAAGGGAAGGGACTATTCCCTTTTACTCATCATTCATTAGACAACACCTGCTGCTCAAGGCTGAAGCTGACAGAGCGGAGAGGGCCAGCACAGGGTCACCAGGACAGCCAGGACACGCAGTACCTGCCCAGTGAAATGAGTCTGGTGGGACTGGGCTCCCTTTGCAGAGAGAGGGGACAGACCTGGGGATCCCAATAGCTGCTAGTCGGTGTTTGAGAGATGCTTGTCAAAAAAGCAGAACATGGTGCTTTACAGAGTGCACAGTGGAAGTACAAGAAGCAACAATGTTGAAATGTTGAAAGTTTCAATCAGAAATAGGGAAGAAAAAATAATTATGAGGGTATTGAAAGAGGTTTCCCAGAGAGGCTGTGAAATCTGCATTCTGGGAGGCTTGCAAGACCCAGCTGGTTAAAGCTCTGAGGCCCCAAGTCTCATCCCACAGTTCTCTGTGCTTTAAGCAGGAGCTTAGGCCAGGACCTGCCTAGGTCTTGTCTGGCCTGAATAAGAGTCGAAATTACTCTGTAATAGGTAAACATTATTGTGGAAGTAACTTATTAGGAAGGCTCAAAATGCAGCATCTAAAAGAATAAACTATTCTTCTCTTTAACGTTTATGTATTATAGTCTAAGATGCATCAAATTAACAAGCAAAATAATTGATATTCCTATCATTTTGATCTGTGAATCAAAATAATACAGAAATACAATGAAAGTTTAGGAGTCAAACTCTGGTCTTTAGAAACCTATCATTCTTATTTTTAACATAATATGCTGGATTAAGACTCTCAACACAGTGATTTTGAATGAAATATCTGCCATGACAGTAAAAATAATTGTACTGTCAGGTAAGGAGCCTGAAAAGAAGTGACTGATTTTAATCTTTGCATAGTGTCTCTCCAGTCAACCATAATCAATCTTGATTTAATACAAGATCAAGGATGGAAAACCATATTGTAAGTTAAATTGATACACAATAGTCATCATGAAATGGTGATCTTTGCAGTAAACCACATGTTCACTTACACCCCTAAAAAGATCAATTCTTATTGTTGCTAGCAGACTGAAATCAGTATTCAGCCCGGGTTTTTGACAAAGTGATCAGGTATTAATGATTGAATTTCTCTATAAATTATTTTAAAACTGGCAGATGGTTGGGTCTGTTGGGGTAAATTCAAGTACAAATCCAAAGAAAAATATTTACTATGTTATCATTTTATATAGGCACCTGGAAGAGAGCAAGGTCAGTATTCAATAATATGATACTAATTTCTTGTCTTTCCTTTATATTCCAAAACCAAAATACTCTACTATAAAAATTTTAACTGAAACAAGAGACATCCCCAAGGTATACATCTTCTCAGAATGGAGT
The DNA here is from genome assembly GCA_910950805.1 of Acrocephalus scirpaceus scirpaceus. Lineage (NCBI taxonomy): Eukaryota > Metazoa > Chordata > Aves > Passeriformes > Sylviidae > Acrocephalus > Acrocephalus scirpaceus. The sequence goes on from OU383778.1 coordinate 32,321,504, forward strand.
TAGAGAGACCTCAACAGTTGCTGATGAGCAGCAGAAAAAAGGAAAATTAACTTGGCTTTAGCTACAGCTATTGGGGGAGCCAAGGTATCACATTTGTCCTAAGCAAATGTTGAAAGGTTTGGGGGAAAATAAGAGTGTTGGTGCCTAAAATACCAAGAGAAGGATATCCAAACGAGATCTGCACAGAGGACACCACCCTTTTCTCAATCTTGCTGGTCTACCATTATTTGAGGGTGAGAATTTTAAAATAAGTTTTTTAAAAGCTTTAGGCTTTTAAAGCTAAAATTTTTTTTAAAAAAATTGAAACCTCCAATGCTTTAAAAACATGTCCATTCTTTAGATGTACATACAGCTTTGAAAAAATGGCTTAAACTACTCACTGTGTCCACGTGCACAAAGGTCCATGACAAACGTTACTCCAAAATAATTTGAAGATAGATTCAGGTTATATGGCTTTCACGCTGTTTACACCTTGTGTTAATGAGTTCATAATTTCCTCTGGCATTTCCTTTTGTGGATTAAGGCACCATTTCCTGATTTTCAGCAAGAAATAGAATCAACTGCATTAATAAATTCAATGCCTATCCTGTCCTATAAAAAGGATTTATGAAGTCTCCACATACTTCTAGTTCAACATTCTACATTATTTACTGTTATGTTAAGCCATATTTGACATCAGCAAACCCTGTAATGTCCCCCATGTAACATTCAGTACTAGTCCAAATGTTTCCCACTGAAATCATTAGCTGACTCATTCAAGCCAGACTGATTACAGCTTTTAAGGTTTTCTGTTGAACTGCCTCCTGTATGAATTTACTTTATTTATTTCACAGTAGTTGCTAGATGCTGTCAGTTACACAAAAGAGGAAATATTAAGTTCTTATCCTTTTTACTAATAGTTGCAAGTTTGGGGAAGAAACCTGAAGTATCTTTTCAAGCACAACAGCATCCTCCTGAAGTCAGGTAGGAATAAAAGAATTTCATGAGTTTGTACTGGATGTTTCAAGGACTAAACATTCTGCTGTAGAAAATAATATTTCACTATGCAAGAACAGCAAGATGATACCACTTTCTGATGCCATGCAGTGATATATTATGTTTTGCCCTGATGTATGACAAGAACCATCTTTGGGAATTGCTTTCAAGCTATTGTAATTGCACAACCAATTTTTATCTTTAATGGCATGCTGCTGTAATACATTTCTACTGCTATTTCTGTGATAGGGTGTTAAATATATTGTGTAAAGAAGCTCTGCTATCTCCAGCCTCAGCATTTCCCCTCCTTCTCATTTTCTATTTTTATTTACAAAGGATACACACCTGGCTTTCCAAAGGCTGATTATTCTTCCATAGAAATCTTCCATAGTTAGACCTACTTCGTTTTCCTAACCTATACAAATCTTTCCTTTGAAAATGTCTTTTCTCCTGAAATATGCAACAAAACCCAAAAATACACAAGACAGCACAGGAAGTATATTATGATTTGACATCTTTCCTAGACAAATACAGAACCCCTCATGTAGCGTTGTTTACCATAATGGCATTTCTCCGGGATTAAATTATTGTATGGAGGAAATATGACCATATTTTTGACCCCTAGTACTCTGTTTCTTCTTATGCTTCTGTTATGTGAAGTTATTTGCTCAGTATTCCTCCCAGTGTAACACAACAAAATACTAACTGGCCATTCAGGAGCAGTCTAGAAAATCAAAAAAGGCAGGGAAGAACTGCTCCCTGGGTCTTCCTATAGAGGCACTGGGAACATCAGCTGAAATTTGCAGTGAACAGAAGCAAACTGTGCTGCACTGCACATGCAGTTAAAATGTCAAACTCTTATGGAGAGTAAAAAAACCAAAACTCTGCAACTTGGAAAAGTGGCTCATGAAAATAAGGGAAATCTGTCAAAAGACACTAAATAAAAAATTACCACCCAAAACCTGGGAAGGCCCAAAGCTGCCATCAGTAAAAGGAAGGGGTACTCTGGGGAAGCAGAGCTATGCACTGCTCTCTAATTTGACTCTTACACTGCCACTAAAAGAAATATTTTTCTGACATTACTTTTATTCATTGCTTTTTCCTAGCCCTCAATGTACATGGAGCTCTAAAAACATTTGCAGATCAGGTAAGAACCAGATATTGCTTTGAAAGCCAAACTAAACATGGAAAAATAAGAGTAAGAAACAGATTCAGGTTGCTATGCTTGTATGTCTGCTCTGAGGATTTTCAATGCACTTCCTACTGTCGTTGACTACACAGCATACTTTAGTCTCCTGTAACTGCCTCTGCAAATGCCCTTTTTATCAAAAAAACAAACCCCTAAGCTGTGCCAAGAACCTATGAGTGCATAACACGAACTTACAGTAAAAGCAAATACCACCAGTAAGAACATATGGACTTCATTATTTGTTCAAATCAAGTAGGATTCAAATTAACTTTGGTCACTGCCAGGCTAACCAAACCCACCTCCCCCAGCTTTGCTTCACAGGCCCCAGCTCCCAGATTCTGGTGGGCTCCCTCCACTGAGCCACTTCCTTCTTGAGCTGGGCTGCAATTCCACACACTCCTCTGGATACCTACTAAAAATCCTTCTTTACATAATCTATAAAGCTCATCTAGGTCTCTGCTGCTGCCACTTCAGACCCTTCTGACCATCCCTACCAGGGCTTTTTCTCCTTCAGGCTCTCTGGGACAGCAGAGTATCCTTTTTCCTCTGTCAATTCTTTACCCTCATTAAGCAACAGGGAGAGAACAAATAAGTAGCCTTCCCTCTGCTACTCTTCAATTGCCTTTAAAGTCTAAATTGGCTTAAAACATATTTTAAGAACAAATATTAATTTTATTAAATCTAATTTCTTGACAAGCTGTTGTTAGCTCTATCTCAGCCAGACTTCGTACAGAAGCATTTCAAGAGAATTTTACCCTTTCTTGCCCCACACCTTAAGACACACCAGAAAAAAAATCTGCATAATATACACAGAACAGGTCATAAAGCAACTATGGTCCTACCAGTGGGGTCTCTTTAAAAAAGAAATTCTGGGGATAGCCACTAAAAAATGCAATGTGAACAAAAATGCCAAAATCATGATCCAATAGGCTGAACAGTAAAAAATTCCACATTTTGACAAGTCAAAGTGATTGCAGAAACAAAAGGTTGATGTCTGGTGCCAGGCCCTTTGAACAGATTGCCTGCTGAAGATCACGGCTCTTTGTCTACTGCTATCAGTGGACCTTGTTTAAAAAAAGTAATGCAGTTATAAATCAGAACATGGTACATATATGAATGGAACAGTGAAATGCAGTGAAAACCACTTCCCCTCTGTAAAAGAAAGTCTTCCTAGTAAAATTTAATATTGTCATATGCTACATACTGGCATAACAATAATAAACTGATAAAGCATGAACTGACAAAGCACAATGAAATACCACCCTGACAAACAGCACTGTCTCTGGTGAGAGTAACAGAAGGAAAAGATGGAAGCCATTGATAACCGTATTTTTCTCTTTTACTTTTAAAATGGACACTGGATCATTCTCCCACCAGCACTCCATGAAACACACAAAACTGTTTTCTGTTTTACAGCAAGATATGGTGGTTTTAATCTTCAATTAACAATTTTTCCCCATGTCACATTTCTGAAAATTACATTCAATCTTTATCTTGAAAGGAAGCCCTTGCTTTTCTCAGACTGTTTCTGCTGCATCCTTAGAGTCAAGCTGAGACTCCCACATTACATGACCTCTTGTGTTCCTGACCCAACCCCTGCACCTCCTTAGCTCCACAGATCCGAGTATCTGAGTCTAGCTTGTAAAGGGCAGCCCTAAACCTACAGACTGCAAATCACATTTGCTTTGGGAGAAGGATTTCAACTATTCCAGGCCCCTGTGCCAGCAGCACCATATAGAGCAGGCACACACAGCCAAAGACCAACACCTTCTCCTTAATGCAAAAGCAACCTCACCCCTTGGTCCTGAATTTGTTAATTGAAACAAGTCGCAGAGCAGACTGAAATTTATCAGCATGGCAGAACTGAATCATTTGAGGTTTCAACAGCTTGGTAGAAACAATGCTAGCTGGCAATGAAATAATGAGGGGGTTTTAATATGATCCAACGTAACAGCAACTGGGATCCAACACAAATAAAAGGGACTCAAAGGGTGAAAGTAGAACAGAATGAACCATTATCCTTGTCCCATATTTAGTATTTTATTTAGCATTTGCTGTTATTAGCAGTTTATTATTTTGCTATGTGCACAATAGACTGTCAGATTGAAGTCAATTAAAAACCATCAGGAAACTAATGTGTTAAATCTCTGGGGGCATTAATCTGAAATCACTGATGCTGCATTAGCACAAGACCACTCAACTGACGTCTCTGAATTTTAAAGGTTAGTATCACAATACTCTAAATTAAAAGGTCTAGTCTCAAAATTACTAAGTAAAACATAGTGTAAAATTAAATTATAACTTTTAAGAATGCAACTTTTTTCCTTCTGAATTTACTTTTACAGGTTCCACATTAAGTGCAGATAATTTGGCAGCAAAGAAGACACCACCTCCTACATCATATGCAGCATGCAAAAACAAATCAAAACATTTGCTTGTAGAACAGGAAAGGCAATCTCTTACCCAACCCACTGAAAAGGTAAAGACCAGCCTTGCTACATAAAAAGACAAGCTTTTAGGAAACAGGATTAACACTACATGGTACCACCCTGACCCGCCCCCCCGAAAGCTGTGGGTGTTCAGCACCCTTGAGAAAGTCCAATATGAGCTCTTGAAACTATGGATAAAAATTTAAATGTCTAATTTGATTAACAATTCCTAACAGGACTTCTCAATATAGATGTATTACCATTATATACTGTGCTGAATGTGCTTTAAATGCAGATTAGATAGAATCTGGTTTTGCTTCTGCCAGTAGTTCATTTCTATACACTAATTATGCTATCTTAAAATTAAGGATTTAAAAAAATGTGAATGGTATGTTGGAGAATATGATCGCCATAAAGCAGAGAAGATACTGTTACAGAAAAACATTGTAAGTACCATTTTTCTCAAAACCTGGGATGCAAACTCTTGGGGGAAAATTTCTGTAAGCTGTGCACAATGGCTTACAACCATACAATCCATAATTTAATTCTGTATCATATAGGAGGAGACATTCTTGGTTAGAGATTGTTCAAAGAAATCAAAGGCTGAACCATACGTTTTGGTTGTTTATTATGGAAGAAGAGTATACAACATTAAAGTACGTTTTCTGGAAGAGAGCCAACAATACGCGTTGGGAACAGGCCTCAGAGGAGAGAGTGTAAGTAAAATCCCATCTGTTGTTACAGCCTATAGCTTTTATGTTGGACTTCACAAGCTCTTAATATCAAATATTAGTTACAAACTCTCCCACATAACAAACTTGTTGTTTCATTAAAGTTTCTTTTACACTACCTTCATTTAAAGTATGTCACAAGTTTCAAGCAGCTTCAACATAATAGTTTAAAACCAAATTTTGCATATAATGCTCAAGTTCAGATTTAAATCAATGGAAAAATTTCCTAAGTACTTAAAACACTTCTATCTGCTGTAAGTAACACCTGCAAAGTAAAAAGGAAAGAGAAGTTCTACCTTTTCTGGTATACCTAATAATTAAGCATATTTTTAAACTTGTGATAATTTAAGCAGGCCATTTTCAAATATATACAGCTCCACATATCTGACAGCAGGACCTGGTGCTATGAAGCAATAGGACAACAGTTGTCATGGATATTCAGAAGCAATTAAGTCATGTGGGTCCCCTGTAATCAGTCTTTCAGATATGGTAAATTTAAATTAGAAAACCCCTCTAGAGGAGCAATGCTTCTTTACATAATTAAATTCAATTATAGTCATGATAAGAGTGTAATTCTTATTTTACATATATGGTTAAATAATAAAAACTGTATCTGCAAGTCTTTAACACAAGAAAAAATAAAACATTTAAACTGAAAGTCAACTCTATAAAAATGTGATATTTGCAAAACAAACCAAACAAAAACCAAAACCAAAACAAACGGAATTTAAAAAAAGAAAAACACAAAGAATGCTCAGCTGCAGAGCAAAAAAGCAAAGCAACAACCTCCTGTGGGTTATTAGCTATGTAAATCACTGACACAAATCCAACTCAGGTGAAGCAGGAAACTCTCTGTAGCTGAATCTTCAATTACATTCTTTTCATGCACGTCAATACTTTTCAGAACTTACCGTTTGTATAGATAGACTTTAAAAAGCCTGAAATCACAAATGACCCAAGCTGACTCAAGACATTTGATGGATGCAAAATTTATATTAGAATTTTTATTAGAAAACCAGGGATAGGATTCATGAGCTTCCACAAGAGAAACAAGGTTTACTGTCAAGTTGTTCTTCAGGGACATTGGTTTAACGATAAAGGGGGGAAAAAATCCTCCACTACGCAAGCACAGTGAAACTGTTTGGAAGCTGAATGGTTGTACAAATCAAGAACTGTACTGCAGGTACCATCATCTGGTGCTGCTGTAGTGACCATCAGTCTTCTGTAAAGCACTGGCTGCATTTCTGAACTGAAACTCCCACATGATTTCCTGGAATTTTAGTATGACTTAGGAGAAAGAAAGTTTAGTTTTCCATGGTTCTGACATTGTTTAGGCTTCCTTTAATGGCTCTAATACAAATAGGCTCAGAACAGAAACAATGACAGAAATACGGCATGCTACAGCACGATGTAGTATATGCATATTCTCACTAGAGAATAAAGATACAGAACTAAATATTCATTACGTTAGCAGCTTTTACAATCAAGGTAACTGGAAAATTATTTGAACAGTGCATGAACAATTTTTACTGAACTAAAAGGTAGGAGAACACAATCACTCCCATTTCAGGAAATACCAAAATATATGACTTTGTTGTTTGTTCCAACTTTTAAACAGACAGTACATATCTTAAACAGTGGGTCTGGACTGACAAGTCAAATTGCAAAGTACAACCCCAAAATAAGGATTCCAAGTATCTAGGTTAACAATACACAGTGCATCCAAGACTTGGCTGTACCAGGCCAAATCTGTAATCACTACCTTATGCCTTCTGCTTTGAGGATTCTTTAACTCAAATCTTCCCATAGATCAATCACAACAGAAAAAAATCAGAATGGCTTTGGTGGTCAACTAAGTGCTGTACCAGGGAATCACAGACATGGCAATATTCCACTCCTATATATTATTCTCAGCAGCAGACATGAAAATAGAACTGGGCACAAAGCACATACGCAGTAATGAGCAACCAGTGGCACCAACATTGCTTAGAAAAGCTTCTTCCATCTCAGGCAGTCTCAAAGGGTTCCCCAAAAAAAGCTCTTCCTTGAAACCTGTCACCTCAATTTTTGCACCTCATCTACAGTTTTTTCCCAACGAAGGTGAAAACACTTTGTAAGGCTGTGAATTACAGCAAATTGCTGACTGTAATTTTTTAGTACCCATTAAAATGCATTCCGGAGCACTCTGCTTTGTCCCTCTGCAGGGATACCCTTTGTTCCATCGCCTCTTGCAGTGCAGCCAGACCTAGATGCTCTATCTAGATCAGCTGAATATTACCTCTTCACCAGCCAAAGAGTAAGAAACCTAAATGCCAACAAACATGTGCAGACCTATTACATTTTTCCCCAGTTGGTGATTTTATTCAGAGGTTTGGTCTTAAAAGATTTTCTGCAGTGTTTTCACTTTTGAATTAGTCTATTTTCATCCATTAAAAATACAGTTTTCCTTATACAGAAATATAATTATTCAAAGTTTTCCCTATCTTATTGCAACTTTTGATTTTTACTATACAGCCTACAAGTTGTTAAAATAATTGTATCATCAAATAAGACTTTAAATTATCAGTTATTTTTAAAATGTATTTCATTTAACTCTCATGAGTGCTTTTATCATTAGTTCCCATGTAGCCCTATAAGGTCATAAGGGGGGGAATAAGGGGTAGATCATCAGATTTTTATGATAGTAAAGCAACTGAAGTTCCATGCAGATAAATTAGTATCAAACGCTAATATAATAAATAGAAGGGTAAAAAAAAAAAATCTCTTAGTGGAGGTACATCTTTTGCTAGCTATTTTGCCACCGATGTTCACACCTTTGTACATACTTAATATACTATATTGAGCTTTCTAAAGGCCAAATTACATAAAGCTATAAAGATCAGATCCCCAAATAACGCATAGATGGAATTTAGGAATTTACATTCAAAACTGATACACTGAGCACCCTTTTCTTGGCTGTTGCCTTCCTCTACTCCAGACACTGTCACTATTAAAGATCCAGAGTTCCCTGTAACACTGGCTTTTTTCATGTGTATAATTCTTTTGAACATTATTAAATACAAACCTTGCTCATATTTAAAGCTGATCATGACACGAAATTTACATATTTTTCTTATCTCCTTTTCAAACTAGATCTGCCACACGCAAAATGCATGGGTTTAGCATGTCTGTAGCATCGCAGCAAAAAATGCATAACAATGAAAGGCAGGAGTAGGCTCCTCTTCAACTTGGTGCCTCCTTTATAAAGAAGTTTAGAGCAGAGGCTGATGTGTATCTCTGGATCTCCCTGCTGCAGATACTTTCTCCAACCTCACCACTGCATTTGCAGCTACCTTTTCTCCTTCAAACTATTAGCAGTCACACCATTTCACTGGATTCATTCCCATGTAAGTCAAATGGATTAGGTCCACCTACCTTCAGCAGCCTCCAAACTGGCCTGGCCCATCCAAGCAGACTAGGGAGCACTTAAACAGTGCCTCCCACTGACAGAGTTATGTCAACAGGTACTGCCAGGAAAAGAGGCACAACAAACAGCCAGTACCTTCAACTGAGAGGTGTCTAGAAGATAAGCATCTTGTCCACAGCTTAAATGACAGCTCAGGGATGAACGTCTCATTCAGGATGTGGAACATAGCCCAGAGTTATATCACCTTCCCAACACAATTCAGAACTACACCTTTCACGAGCAATCCTTGAGACCCTATTGCCATCTCCCCCAGAACAGTCTGGAGACCTGCAGATAGGGAATTCCTATGACAGCAGAGATGGGCTGAGTCTCTTCACAGAGTGAAGGGAAACAAATCAAATACTGGATTTTCTTTATGTCTTCAGGTGTCTTTATGCCTAACAAAATGTGGTGTTCCATTAAAAGAGCTGAGGATGTAAAATTTTGAGACATTTTTCACCCATAACCAAAGAGCTACAAAAATGAACAATGTAGCATTAACTTATTGATGCCTAATTAAATTTCCAAAACAAATGAACAATTATAGTTTGACTTTCCAACCAACAGAAAACATTTGAAAACAGGAAAAGAACTGCTGCTGGAAGAGTTAATTTAGAATAAAAAAGTGAGGATTACTTTAATGAGGCATGAAATACGGACCACAGTTTTTGCCTCAGTTTTCAGTAGCAACAGTGACTTTGAATGTAAGCAAAGACAAAACAGCAAAATAAAACAAAAGCATGAGTAAAAATTATCAAAATAAAACTTTAAAAAGTTACCATACTGGCTTTGAGATCAAATATTTTTTTATCTTTACACAGGAACAGTTTCACCAAATCACATCCTTAATCAGATTGTGTTGTTATAAACTAGGTGTGAATCAGGTGGTTTAATACCAATAAGTACAACTAGTTCAAGAGGAAAACAGTAATATGATGAGAGCTTTGTGGTGTGATGAGAGCTTAGAAGGTATACACAGGAAAGAGAACTATTTAAACTGAAGGATTGCTAATCATTGGAATGGGATTCTTCCACTAGGGCAGATAAGAATAAACACCTTGAGTAGCTTTCTGTTCCTGTTTGATCAGATCAGCAACCTTGAACCATACCTTTATCACTTTAGGAGCTGATTGGAGAATGTCATTTTTTTGTGCATGGGAGAACAAGATGCTTCTTGTTCCATACTTCAAAGGAATTCTATAGCAACTGTCTCAATAAACTGAATGGGAAAACGAAGCATACATTTAATAAGGAGCATTGAAACCTGCAGTGTAAAATATCATGTACTGCTAATTAAGTGTAACTTGTGGCAGGAAAAATCTAGTGACAATTTATAGTTGCTTCATCATTTCAAGATCTATCATCACATCTGGCATCACAACCTTTTATAGGTGGTATTGCATTATCAGGGCTTACACGTTCCCTTTCTGCCCTAAGGATCTAGTTGCTTTGTCCTGCACACGACAGAGACAAACATGAGGATCAAAATGTGGTGCTTTTCCTTTCAGAATTGCTTTCATTTAATCATGATTCCATGCAAAATGTTACCTGTTTTTAAGAGTCATTTGCAGGTCTTTTAATGTTATAGATTAAACCATCTAGCAATTTCATTTTCAGTCACTGATTACTATCTTTCCCCTCCCCCTCCAGAAATTTAATTCTGTGGAAGAGATCATTGACTTCTACAAATCCGTTCCCATAACACTCATTGACGGAAAGGATCAGACAGGAAACCACAGAGAACAATGCTACCTCACACACCCATTCAAGCCATGCTAACGTTTTCTGCCTTATTGTCACTGATTCATCTGTATAGATATAAATAGCACACACATTTAAATGTCTCAAGAATCAGATTCACCTTTTGAACAAGGAGCTCCCCATAATATAATGAGGCATTCTGTAGATCTCCATTTTTTGACTGTTGCATTTTCACTTTGAGGCTACAAGAGTATGTCAACGTATTAATTCACAGGAAGATGTTGAGACTGACTCCTGATATCTTGACAACTGATCAATTTGCTTACCTTGCACCCTACTTTCTAACTTAAGATGAAAATGTAACTCACCCTTGCTTACCTAAATGTCACTGAAACTCCACTAAGTAGCAAAACCTAATAAAGTATACCACAGTCATTAAATATACAAATGAAACACTGTGTGTCAGAATTCTCACTGTCTAACAATTTCATGTGGTGTGCATATGTTTGCTCAACAACAAGCTGTGCTCAGCTGCCAACGAAGTTATTGTCAGCTGATGCTTATAGGCACTGGAAATTTTAAAGCCAGCTGTAATTATGTAAATTCTACTATTCAATGAGCACTTATTCTTTAGCTTAAGGAGCAGATACTTGTATTCCATACCTGAGCCTTCAAACACTTACGTAGTAGGACCATTATGCAGTCACTTTGAATTCATACCGTGTGTGAATGTAGAGATAAAAATCATAAGTAGGAAGAGTAGATGTACTTCAAAATCAGCAAGAAAACATGCTCCAGTGTGAATGAGCAAAGAATATAAGAATGTTATTATTTTTCCAGGGAAAAAAAATAAAGAAAAATTTATTCATACAATTTGAGTTTTGGAAGCCCAGCTAAATTCTGTATGTATATGAAGGCAAACTATAATTCCATATGTACATGAAGGGGTTTTTCTGCACAGCATTGATAAATCTTCCTAACCACACTCGAAAGTTTGACTAGGTTATTGTAATATACCAAAAAAGGAACCTCAGTTACTTTATCCTTATAGAATAGGAACAAGAAGAACAAAACCACTCAAGCCCAAAACCACAACATTCCAACCCAATTTATGATGTACTATGTAGTGGCACAAACTAGCTCTAAAAAAATATAGCAGTTGATTGTTATTTTCTTGCAACCTTTTTATTTCTCAATGTGCATCAAAAGGGAAGAAAACATCCACTGTATATTATTTCTCTCAAACTGATGGGACTGTTAAACTTGAAAGAAATTATTCTGACATAATTTTATCTAATAAAAGTAACAAAACAGAGGCTGCTAAAATAGAGTTTAGCAGAGTTCATTAAAAAAAAGGATGACATAATCTGCTTTAAGAATTTCATAACCACAATACAATTTAACTTACAAAATGTTTCCATGTTGAAACAAACAAAAAAAAATCTAAATTAAAAACCATAAAAACCCCAAGGCTTAACAATTTAGATAACAGATTATGGCAGTGACATACAGAGCTTTGCAGATGTTTACTAAAGTAAACAGTAAACTTGCTTACAGAAGACAAGCATTACTAGTATACTTAAACCACCCGGTTCACAAAGCTGAGCAGCAACACTTCCGCCATCCTCCCCAGTACAGCTTTCATGAGGAATGTTCTGATTTTGCCAGTGACAATTCTTACAAAGCAAATGCAAAACTATTTATTTGGTAGATTCTACAGAAAGAAAATTAATTGAACCAGTAACCTGGACTGAAGGAATTAAAACAAAGGAGGAATACTAACCATGGGGTTTTTTGTGCTAACCATTTCAGCATTTATTGTATATGATACACTGTAATTTTAAAATGGAAACTATTTTCACCATTGAAAATGCAAATACCACTGTTAGGTTTGGCATCAAAGTATATGAAGTGGAAAAAAAAAAACCCTCTAGTGTACCCATCTAAAAAAATATAATTCCATTTGAATACAAAATGAGAACTGTCATTTCCCTATTATTGGCAAAACAGGAAAAACAAAGTTTGTTCTGTGGATTAGGTTAGTCTGATACAAATAATACAAAAATTTTCCATGCGTACATGATGAAAAAGATCTGACCTAAAGCACCAGCTATCTGAAAGATTTTAACACTGTATTGCAAAATATGGGAAAGCAGTAAGTGGTTTTGAAAATAAACCTCAGTCAGATGTAGTTTTAAAATATTTACATTCCAACGTAGATATGATAAATATTTTATCAAAACAATGTATAATCTGCTGGAGTATATAAAAAAATATTCCCAGCTAAACTGTTTACAAAAATGCACCATCAGTGAAAAGAGTTAGGGACAACCAGTTTACCAGAGAAGTCCCAGTTCAAACATAGAACACACATCCAGCATTAGAGTCAATATTGATTTTTATATTTCTAAAACTGTAACATATTATTTTAATTGTAAGTATGTGCTTCAATATACTTCATTCTATATGATTCTTAAAATTGACAAGATGAAGAGAAACATCCACAGCTCACACACAGAAACAGTAACTTCAGTGTCATCCATTCCTCCTTTTTACTAAAAAACTGGTATTTGGCCCTGATTTAGAGAAGTGTTTAAGCAACTGAGCAATGTTTACACTGCACTGAAGTCAGTACAAATCAGACATAATCTGTAACTAGGCACATGCTTGTATGAGTTTGAGGCCTACAAAAAATAAATTGTAACATCTAAATTCTTAAGCATAATGAAAAATTGCACTGAAAATCTGGTTCAACACTGTCAGTGTAAAAGCTGTGCAACGTGGCTTTTCATTTTGAAAAGTCTTCAACAAGTTCCCCAGTAAATGAGCTCACCAACTAGAGTTCTAACCAAACACCAAGTCTGTAAATGTTTCTATCACACACAAGGTGCTAGAGGGTTTATATTTGGCTAATACTATTTCAGAACAGCCTTGAGGCCATATAGAGAAGTGCTTTTCGCTATCAGCCCAAGCCTGATGCATCTCCAGCTCGATGGTACAAATTCTGACAGTGTTCTGCTCCCTTCATCTACACAATACAGTCTAGGTAAAGACTCAGTACTAAACAAAATTAGTTTTTTTAGTGCTATCTGACCTAGCAGGAGTAACTGATTCCATAGATTTTTCATTTACACCCTTGTACCTCCTCTGAAGTCAGCAGAAGTGTATTTATTTCACTGAAACAGAGCACTTGAGTTTAAATTTTACTTTTTATGCGTAGTGCTTAATTTCCCACTAAAACGTATGACATACACTCGCTGTCCACAGAGGACCAAAGGTGCATTTCCATACAGATGTGCTTGATCTCTGAAACACCATGCTGTAATAAAGCAAACTAAATCCTGTTAAATTTACAAAGATCTCATAATCTAAGATTTTAATCCATACAGACCTAGCACAAACCACATACAGCACAGTATCCTAAGGTAACTATAAAGATGTTTGCATAGCAAATCTTCTCCAAATTTCTCCTATGGAACAGATGAAGCTGACCTCCAATACAAATTTCAAACACAAGAGTGCAAAGTAGTGCTTAATTTTCACTATCAGCTTCTCTATCAGTGTCTCTACTCTCTTCTTCACTTTGCTAACAGTAGAGGACTTTTGGCAAAATAAAGCAGTCATTTCCATCCTCCATTCCAAGCAAGTTAGTGTCACTCATTAAAGCAAGAGGGGAAGCCGCCCCTAGGCTCTCACTTAATGTTTTTTTGCTTGAAGAGAAAGAGCATCCCAACCCTTGGTTGCCTCTATTAAGTGCCTCTGTCCATGACTTATCCATTCTTCTTGGTCCATATATACTCTTCCACAAAACCAACACTTAAACAGACACTGAAGTGCTTCAGCTGGTGATGTTTCCACTACTTGGTAGTTGTTTTTGTGGGTCTTTTTTAGCTTCATTTTTAGCATACTCTGCCTTTTTGCTTGGTTTCCTGTCTCAGCATTCTGAAGAGTAAGACGCTTTCGATAACGTTTGACACCAAGACAACTACTAGTCCTTTCTGACAGAACTACTTTCAGGACTTGACCTTTATACTTGTTGATAGTCTTCATTACATTAATTATCTCTGGTGAATCAACATCAGGATGGTTTAGTACCACAACTGGCTGATTACGACGAGGGCATTTTATCAACTGATTCGTTTTCAGAGGAACAAGTCGAAGACGTCTTGCTGTCAACAGGTATGACATATCAGAACTTGAAGTGGTTTCTGACTGAGCTCTTGTTTTCCTTTTAGGAAGTTCTCTGAAGCTTACTTGTTTTGCCTTGTTTTTGGGACCCAGCTGACTTTTTGAATAGGGCTTGCTTTGCTTGCTCACATCACTGTTTTTTTGAAATGGTACACCAGTTTGCTTGCTGTTATTTTTAGCACTTGCCTCTCGCTTTGGTCTTTGCCTGAGTGATATAGTTTGGGAATCAGCACTTGGTTCGGTCTGATTAGGCAAACATGGGTAATTACTGCTAAGTGTATCAGAAACACTGATGGGGACGGGGCGAGGCAGAAACATTTCATTGTGATGCACAGGAGCTGATGTTTCACTCCTGTTTTCTATTCCATATGAGCTCTGACTGCTAGTAGCATTCAGCACTCTCAACATTGTCCCTTTGGGAATAAACACTGGGGTAGCAACATGGGAATTTTTAGTTACCCTATTTTTAGAAGTTCTTGCAAATGTCAAGAGCTGATCTTCTCTGTGTTCTTCACTACTAATCAGACTTCTTCCACCATGCACTTCAGACAACGTTGCAGGTTGTTCCACTTCAGTGGCATAAACAGCTCCCTCACAGCTTGCTGAACTTTCTTGAGGCAAAAGCAACTTTTTACTAGAAGCCTGACATCTCAAGGGCACGGATTTCATGTTAGATTCAGCAGAAGACATGAGTTGAGCAATCTTTCTACACAGCAATGTTGCTGATTTCTTCCTGCGTGTTGTATAATCCCATCTGACATCCTCTGGAACATTTTCAGCCCCAGAGCTAAGAGAAAACACAGATGAAATAACAGGTCCTTCAGAAGGACTGCCTTTATTTTCCATCTTCTGTAGTTCTAGTGATTCCAGAAGATGACTGCTCTTTTGACTTATGGTTTCAGTTCTCTTTACTTTGCTCAAGTCAGAAGTTATATCTTCAAAAGGTAGAGTTTTAGTAATGTGGACGTTTTTCCCTGCTTCAGAAGATGTAATACATTTTTTATCAAAACCCTTTCCATCTAAATGTGCTTCGGTAGAGCTGACTGGTAGACTCCTACATTCTTTGTCAACCCTCTTCACAGATAATGTATCCTTTTCCTTACAGAAAGCAGAAAAATTTTTGCCATCCTGAGCAGCCTCTACTGAAACATTTTTGGAACTTTTACCTTCAGAAACAGAAGCA
The DNA here is from genome assembly GCA_910950805.1 of Acrocephalus scirpaceus scirpaceus. Lineage (NCBI taxonomy): Eukaryota > Metazoa > Chordata > Aves > Passeriformes > Sylviidae > Acrocephalus > Acrocephalus scirpaceus. The sequence continues at coordinate 32,337,345 of OU383778.1, forward strand.
TATTTTGGACTGTACATATCTTCACCTTCTTCATAACAATACATATCACTATGCAAGCTATTTTTTCCATCTACTTTCCCCCTTGAGGATTTAAAATCACTTTTTTTTCCAGTATTGTTCATCACCAGAGATGGAGAACAAAGTTCTATAACACCTGAATGGACATCAATACCTTTCACCAAATGAAAGCATAATTTTGATGTATCTTCCCTCTGTATAGATACAGAGCTACAGTCTGAGAGTTGAGAATCAGAAGAACAAAAACATTCAGAATTCTTGTCATACGAACTATCCAAATTAAGCTGGTTACTAACACTGGATAATTTGTTTACATTCACTTCCATAGTTAGTAACTCATTTTGACACACAGAAGATGGTTTTTTTACTTCTGCAGATTGCTCTGTAGGATCATTCTCAAGTTCCTCTTCAGCACAGTTCACAGGTTTGTAAGCTGCTTCTTTCATAGGAATTAGTTTAAGAACCAGCTGTTGTGCTCCATTCACTATTTTAAGCTCTACTATCTGAGCTAAACAGTTGGAAGGAATTACAAGTTCAGATGGTGCAATTACTGTTAAAGGCATCCCAGGTTGTAAAGGCTCTGTTTTTGGAGAATAAACCTCAACCTCCACACTTTGACTCTCACATACACTCATTTCAGATGGCTCCAATATTGTCTTATCCTGGACTGATGATGTGTTTATGCTACATTCTACATTTTGAGACGAGCAGACTGTTTTAGTTGCTTTACTTGGAATCTCACAAACCATATTTGAAGACAAACTTGAAAGTTCATTTTGGAAAGGAATTTTATTGTATTTCTGCTTTTTACATAAAGTGCTTTGACTCTGCTTCTTTTGCTTGTGGTTCACAAGAGCATTTGACAGTCGTTTTCTGGGTGTTTCATGTACTCTTCTCGTATGTTTAACTATATAGTCATGTCTAACAGCACCATATTCACAGTACTCACACTGATATGGAAAGGTTCCAGTGTGTTTCACCAAATGTCTCTGGAATTCTCCTTTGGTGTAGGATACATAATTACAGTGGGAACAAAGAAACTTAATTTCTTCATGTTGCCCTACATGCTTTTTATACTGTAAAGGATCCTTTGTTGAATATCTGCATTTATCACAGTAGTATTTACCTGGCAGAAAATTTTTTACTTTAAATGTTTTCTGGGTTTTACTTGGGGTTTTTCTTTCATGTTTTTCATAGTCTGCAGCATTGGCACCCTCAAGAACAAAATCGAAAGCTGGTGGTTTAATATGACTGCACTTCTTGCAGATGAAATTTTTGTCTTCAGTCCACTCAAACTCCTTATGCTTTTCTATATCTTGCATTGAAATTTTCTGAACATTTCTGCATTTTATACAGCTTATCAGTGACAACTTACTGTTCTCAGCCTCAGTTCCTTGGTAACAGCAGTTTTGGTCATCCGCCCCTTTTGACAGATTTGTTTTATTATCAGATTGCTTTGGGGATGTAGTTAAAGAATTATTTTTATCATTAATTTGGCCAGGGTACAATCTTGGTAAAATTTCCCTCATTTTTTTCAACTGCATTTCAGAAGAAGCAACTCTGCACCATTTTCATTAAACACAGCAGCAACAGACAGAATGTTTTCTTGGTATTAGTCTTGTGTATGTTGCTTATCAATCAATCATTCAGGCCACCAATCTGAAGAATACAAGCTTTGGAAGAAATGATATTCAAGCAACTGCATCCATATTATATTCCATGTTCTTAGTCAATTAGCTTGAAGCACTAAAGAATAAAAAGCAGAAGATTAAGTCAATTAAGATACAATGATCACTGAAATACAATGAACTAATAATTGAACTATTAATGGACTACAGCTGAATTACACAGTGCAAATCTACTGTTAATAGATCACTGATTGTATTCAGCACATATAACCAATAACTCTAAAACATACCAAATTAAATAATGTTTTAACATTTACTCTCATTCAAAATGTTCCCAAATTTGTGTAATTACCTGCTATGCATCAAAACCTAAAGAGTTCATGGTATTTCTCCCATGTCATGAAAAATTTTACACTTAAGAAACATATTTATAAGCTAAACAATACTTGATAACAAAACTGAGCAGCAGAGTATGATTTCACTTCATATATAGCCCTCAACTCAGGACAAGATATCATGAAAAACTGCAAGTGCTGTTCATATGTGAATAGTAGAGAAACACAGTGTGGCCAGGATGGTTACTAGAAACCCAGAACTATTAGTTCATTTTTAAATAAAAGAATTTTTAAGTTAGCATGGAAATCCCTGACATATAGAAGGAAGTTCTCTTCTAATCAGTGCCAATGCTTCAGATACAAACAGTCTTGAGCACTAATTCATAACAAGATGTGATTTATGCTTCATATGTTCTCAAAGTAATGAAGCCAAAACAATCTGTGGCTGCAAAATTAATTACTTTCTCTTCTATTAATATTACAGTGTAATCTCTTCTATATATGTGGACAAGCATATAAATAATTCACTTCATTCTAATAAAACAGAACGTCAATCAAGTAAAATAAACAATACAACATAAGGCAGAGGGAGATCAGTAATATCATTGGAAACACCAAATTAATACATGCAATATATTTGGCCCACAGGTTTCAGTGCTCTGTCTCTCCACTATATTTAACAGGAAGAAGATATCAGCCATTAAGCTTTTGGCAAGACTATGAGACCACTATTATCTGGAAAATAAACAATCAAATTAAGCTTCTGAGACATACATGAAGTCCAATCAACACCTTTCTTATTCTAACATCATTAGTTATAGACATACTGTTGCACACACTTGCAATCACAAACAGACTCAATTGCATGAGGCTATTTCGGGTTTTCAATACACCCTACAAAGGCTGCTGCTTCTGAAGTCCAGATCCTCACCAAGTCTACCTACAGAGATCAGGGCCTGATTTAGACTCCAAAAGCACAGTGCTGAGTTCACTTAAGCAGCTTCCCATCACAATAATCATATGCTAATCAAGAAATTAAACTATGGTACTGGAAAGCCACTGAGGTGCCTGAGTGAGTTCAGAGAAGGACAATGGAGCTTGTGAAAGGTCTAGAGTAAATCTTACAAGGAGTGGCTGAGGGAGCCAGGGGTGTCGAGCTGGGAGAAAAGGGGGCTCAGGGGAGACTTTATTTCTGTCTGTAACTACCTGAAAGGAGGCTGCAGCCAGGTCAGCCTCTTCTCGCAGGTAACAAGTGACAGGAAGAGAGGAAATTGCCTCAAGTTGCACCAGAGCACACTTAGATTAAGAAAAATTTTTCATTGAAAGCATTGTCAAGAATTGAACCAGGTTACCTACACAAGTGGTGGAGTTACCATCCCTGATGATATTAAAGACATGTAGACTGGGCACTCAAGGATATGGTTTAGTGGTTGTCTTGGCAGTGCTGGGTTACAAGTTGGACTTGATGATCTTGTAGGTCCTTCCCAGCCTAAGTAATTCTGTGATCTCCCCAATGGCTTAACAGGATTAAACACCTGATCCAAGAAGGTTTTCCTGCATCTTATGTGCTCACAATCCAGAAAGCAACCATAGCCTGTGCTGTATCAAAAGCAGTCTAGCAAGCAGGATGAGGGAGGTGATACTCCCAACTCTACTTTGCTCTTATGAGACCCCCACCTGGACTCCTGCTGCATCCAATTTTGGGGTCTCCAACACAAGGAAGATGTTAAGTGGGTTTCCTCTGGATCCATTTGAAGCTGATCACAGGGCTGAAGCACTTCTCCTGTGAGGACAGGCTGAAAGAGTTGGGGTTGTTCAGCCTAAAGAGGTGGTTTCACAGACACCTTAATGCACCTTCCAGTACCAAAACGGGGCTTTCAAGAAGGCTGCAGAGGGACTTTTCACAAGGGCATGCAGTAATAGGACAAGGGGGAAAGGCTTCAAGCTGAAGAAAGGCAGATTAAAATTAGATATTAGGAAGAAATTCATTACTGTGAGGGTGGTGAGGCACTGGAACAGGCTGCACAGGGAAGGTCTGGATGCCCCATCCCTGACAGTGCTCAAGGCCAGGTTGGACAGAGCCCTGAGCAATCTGGTCTAGTGGAAAGCACTTTTTGTCATGGCAGGAGGTTGAACTAGGTCTCTTCTAACACAAACCACTCAGTGATTCTATGATCTTCCTTCTACTCCATCAATATCCATAACTGCTATAGCAATGCTGCCCTAAAGATGGGGATCTTCCAAGTATTCTGATGCAAACACAAACAACAGTAAAAATAAGTTTGAAAACTGGTTAGGGACAACATAATAAGCTTTTCACTCTTGATGAAGCAGATGGATGGGTGTACACTAAAACTCCTTAGTGGGTAGTTCTAGAACTGTAGTAATCTCATCTCATTGTGATGCAGACAGCTGTAAAAACACACACAATGTGAAAAATATATCAATGGCAGCTTTGCAGGAAGGAGGAAACTTGAGAAATACATGACTGCTGTATCATGATCTGGAGAATTTTCTTCAAGCAATTCTAATGTGGATGACATTATGTGTTCTATTACCCTAATCATAAAGAGGAAAGAAAAGCAAAACTTTTGCAGTAGTTCAGATGAAACATCCTTCCCAGGCTACTACCACTTTGTAGACTCAAGATTAACCTGTTGACACACAAGTGTGGTGGTAGGCCTCTGTTCAGGACATCCGCTGTTTTTTTCACGAGAAAGATGATAGATCTTGGTAAGCTCAAGATCCAGACCAAAGATGCTTTACGCATTTCTATACAATTAAGAAAGATGTAATATGGCATTTTTAGGAATTTAGGAAAGGGGGGAGCTATATCAGTATTTGCCTTTTTTTGCTGTTAACATATATCCATTAATACTGAAACTGCCCTCCATGTAAACTAACTGAGAGCTAAGTATAGACAATTTATGCCATCAACATTCTCGACCACAAAAAAAAGTATAAACCCAGAGAATTTTCTTGTATTTTTAAAACTCTGTAGATTTCACTTCATGGGAAAACATGAAAAAGAATCCACAACCTTTAAAGGGAAGAAAGTACAAGAAACACAGTTGAACATTTTCAGAACACTTCAATTTAACAGCTCTGGGCTTCTCAGTCCAAGACTATGCCAGAAAAATATAACAGAGGTAATCTGAAGAACAGGCTAGTAATCCATCCAAATTTTTCTAATTCAAACAGCTATATGTAGGAAAGTCTGCCATGGTTTAAGCCCAAAACCACACTTTCATGCAGACCTGTGGCAAATACTGTGTAGCTAGAATGCAGGTTTCAAGCATTGGTGTGTGCCTGCATCCCATATGTGCTGAGGTTGATCTCAGGCAGCAGCCATGCAGCCACAGAGCCACTTGCTGCTGTCCCACCCTCCCCTCCCTCAGTAGCAAGGAGACTGAAGTAGAGAAGAAGCACAGGACAGTTTATGGGTCAGGAAAAAGGCAGTTTAACAGAAGGAAAGAAGCAAGGAGGTGACATAAGGGGAATCACTCACCACCTTCCACAAGCAAACCAATGCCCAGCCAGTCTCCAAGCAGCAGGCACTCTGGAAGGCAACCCCCCTCTGCCCTTCTTCCTCTACTTCCAGTTTGCATAGCTGAGCATAACATTGTATGATGTGGACTAACCCCCAGACCAATTCTGGGCAGTTGTCCCAGCTTAGTGCCCTCCAAATCTCTTGGCGACCCCAAGCCTACTCACTAGAGTGAGGCAGGGGGAGGGGCAACAACCAAAACATCAGTGTGTTATCAAGGTTGTTTTAGCCACAGATCAGGAAACTTAACTCCATCCCAGCCAGACCTAGTAAAAGGTAAAAAAAGAACTGAATAACCAGTTGATGTCAAAGTAACATCTCTGCTGTCTTCCTAGCTAGTTTTTCATCATGTATCCTGAACACTGCCCAGTTAATAACAAAGGTTTTGATACAAACAGCTCCTATTTATACTTATTTTGGATAAAACAACTTCAAAATTATATCGTAATTTCATGCCAGTATTAAAAAATATTTTTCTGGTTACTTCAGAAAGCCAAGATCATCAATGTACACAGGGAGGTGAACATTACATACATTCACTCCATACCACTGATGGAGGTGAGGAGGGGGAGGAATTCCCCTAAAGATTTGGTTTTAGTAATTGAAGGGTTGGCAGAAACATGCTTCAGAAGATTTAATTAGAAGACAGTTGATTTTTCAAGTTATAATCATATGCAATGCACACAGACCAACCCAAACATATCATTAAAGGAAGACCTCGAAGCCTACAAAGAGTCTCAATGGCAAACACAGGAATGGGATGGATGAAAAAAGAGACACTAAGAGTGTCAGAATCAATTCCAGTCACTGCCTGAACAAATTCAGAAAAAAAAAATCAGAAATACAACAAAGTATTTGAATTGGGAAACATTAAAAAAATTAGAGATCCTAGTTTGAAAAAAAAAAAGGCATGGAAAAAAGACATCACAAGAAAGATAAACCAAATTTTCCCATTCCCAAACACCTGCAATTCAGTGACACTAAAAGGTCAGGCATTCAAAGAAACAAATACTTCTGCCTTTTGCACAACACTTATGATATCTTGAAATTTGCTGCTCAAGTCACAAGAGATTAACAGATCCACAGGAATTAAAAGGCATTCCAAACTGTGGATAGCCCATGTACATAAAGGTTAAAAAACAAAGATCTATTAAAACAAAGGAAAATAGGACAAAACATCCTCTGCAGCCTGGCTATGCCAAATTCAACCAGTACAAGGGGTTTTGCACCGCAGTAGGTTACAAACCACAGATGTGGCCACTGTCAGACTGGAAAATTCTATTTACTTCAAATACGTTGAAAATGTGCTCATCATTTCAAAGAAGAATATGTATATTCCAAGGCTGTAGTTTCCTTTAGTTCAAACTATATGCTGCTATCCATGAAAAGGGTGTGATGAGCAGGATGCATTTAGCCTATGTGATCAAATAAATGAGCCCTTACTTCAGCAAAGCACACACCTCTCACGCACAAAGGTGACAGACTGCAGCCAATAATCAGGCTGTGCTTTGGTACTGAAAAGCCCATATAAGTCATCCTTAAGAAAAAGAAGTTTAAATAGAATTGGAAGACACTGTGCATCACCATACCAGGAGGATGCAGTGTATAAATTTTGAGTCACTGTGAAAAATTTAAATGTCTGTGCATGCTTAAAATTACCTTGCCTGAATTTTACAATTTTATACATATATATATATATATATACACACTGAGCGTTTAAGATCAACTATCTTTGTTCAGCAAAGTTAACTGTTCTACTGACCCAACTACAAGGCTGCCAATTACCAGTCACTAATTTTAGGCCTAATGACTGGGAGAGAGTCAAAGTGCTTCATTCAAGTATTACATATTGTATTAATTAAAATAATTAATCTTGTATTAAAAACAAACAATTCAAAAACGGCAAAGAAATTTTGTCTACAAGTATTTCTTTCCAAAAAGCCATTTTGTCTCACAATAACAGCTAATCACACAGTTGTAACAGTTCTTGGTTTTTGGTTGAAATTTACATGAAGTTTTTCAAAGCAAAATGAATAAGGAATGACAATGCAGACAATTAAGAATAGCAAGGACCATGCATCAAGTTTTTAGAGCTCATTTTTATTAAAGAATATACAGTTCTTTCACTCTACAGAAAAAAATCAATTACACTTAAAATGTTTATTACTTATAAAGTCATGCAAAACACCGACTGAAAGGAAATCACTAATTTTTGAATGCATAAGTGAAAAATTGTCCAATCTACTAACATTTTTGGCATTGTATGGATGCAGGTACATGTATGTACCATGCAGCATTCTACTGAAATGGAGGTCTGCTTCCCTGCGGCTCTAGGAACAAGGCCTAGCTTTATTTGTATCTGAAAGATACACATTTCTGTCATATCATTCAACTACTTGGTGGTCTTCTTGCAATAAGCTAAACAAGGCATTACCAAATAACTACTGTACCAAAAGTAGTATTCTAGAGAGTGCTCAGAGACGTTTATAGAATTGTTTATCATTACATGTATGATCAATTTTTTTTAAATCTGGGCTGCTCACTCCTTCATTTCACGCAATTTACAATGATTTTCAAGTCTTTCTGTATAGCCAGAGCATACTGACTAGTACAAAGCACTACCCTACTCTTGAGTTCTAAGGCCTGTAGGAAATACAGCAAGGAAGTATGGCACTGAAGAAAATAGAGAAGAGGGGGAAGAGTCCCATTAAAAGCACATATCCCTCCATGCCCAGATCTCAAAGCACTCATGTAGATGTTAAAATAGATTTCCACAGATTTCTTTCCTGCTAAAATTAGCCACCTACTGTTTGTATGTGCAAGAAAAGAGCCTTGACTGTAACCACCTACTGCAGTAACAATGCACAACAGACGGCTAGAAAAATCCTGTAAGACACCCTTAGTCTCCTTAAACATAAAATAGAGTTTTTAAATTAAATGTACATTGCAGGAGATTTTGACTACATCTACGATAACACTGGATTATTTATTTAGAAGAAAATCGGCTTATTCGTCTAAATTACTTTAAGTGTCCAATGTAACACTTTTCAATGATAGACTGTCTTGCAACAAAATTCAATATGGGATTCAATTAAGCCAATCTTATGCCCAAATAATCAAAGGAACCTCATTTGCACACAAAACACAGGATGTTCTATTTTGCTCATGAATACATTTACTAACCCGAGAGCTCCTTTTCTTCGGGAGAATGACCAAGACGACAAACCTGGACAACAGCTTCAGTCCAGACGAGTCCAAAGCGGCCTGATGGCGTCCACGAGACAGCAAGCACCAAAAACCTCCTTCCCTTGGGCATCCAGCCCACCCACACATCAGTGCTGCCGCCTCTCCGCGGAAGGGAAGGGAAGGGAGGCCCGGCCGGGTCGCTCGCTGCCGTGCGCGGGCCGGAGCGCGGCGCCGCGGGATGCGCTGCGGGGAAGGCGCTGCGCGGGCCGCGCAACCTCCGCCCGCCGCCGCGCAGTGCCGCCGCCGGCCCGCAGGGGGCAGCACCGCCCGCCCCGGCCCCGCGGCCCCGCGCGGGCGGGCAGGGAGGGCGGCGGGAGCCGCGGGCCCGGGGCCTTACCTGGCTCGGAGCGGTACCAGGGGGATGATGGAAGGGCAGCCTCCCTCGGCGCCGACACCGCCGGCCGCCGCCGCTCCCGTTGTCTCCGGACACAGGAGGAGCGCAGCGCCGCCCCGCGTCCTGCGCGGTCACTGCCGCCCCGCCCTGCGGCGCTCACCCCGGCTGGGAGGGCGAGCGAGCCCCCCGCCGCCGGCCCGGCCCGGCCCCCGCCCGCGCGGCGGCGGAACTGACCTCACCGCGCCCCGCCCGCCGCGCGTAGAGCTCTACCGAGCCGGCACCTGCCCGCGGCCCGGCGCCCCGCGGCACCGGCGGGAAGCGGAGCGAGGGGAGCCCCGCGCTGCGCTGCGTGAGGAGCTGCGAAGTCGGGCTGTGGCCGCTGGCCGTCCCTCCGCGCTGACACAACAGGCCAAAGGATGCGCTGTTGTTCCCAATAACCTCTCTACATCCCTGCCGATTCCGTTGTATTTTACTAGAGTATGGGGCGGGCACACATTACACGGGCATCACGCAGTAAAGTACTGCAATGGTGTTGTTGTGTGTTTTCATATCCTTCCTATGGAATCCAGATGTCTTTTGAAATAAAGTGTTCTCAGCAAAATTTGAAGGGAGAAAAAGAAAATTTAACTGACTGCATATTGCCCTATAAAGTACCCTTGATGTCACTGCAATATCAAATCACTCCACTTTAAAAGCAGACCACAGGGCCCGAAGTTTTGCCAGATGAAGTCTTTGAAATGAAGCTTTTTCGTACATGTCTTCAAAGTTGAACTCTGCGTTGCTGTGACACATTTTCTTATCTGTTCTCTACTGGAATGATTTGAGAGTGCTTGATCTTGTCTAGGCATGGACATACATCCCTCAGCCATCTTTGATTTTGGGATAGGCGCTTCAGGTCACAAAAAGAAAAAAGGGAAAACTATAGACAGGGAAGTCTGGAGGCAAAGAATCCTTTCGATTATAATTTTTTTAGTTCCAAAATGAGATCTTGCCTTCAAGTCTGTTACCCCTTTTGATTAGCAGTGTAAGAAAGCACTCTCAATGGAAGTTTAGATCACTGTAGTTTACTGAGTATCTTTAAACTTGTGAAGAAACTTTTCTGGCTGTTAGAGCCTGTTGGGATTTCTAGAAGGCTTTTGACAAAGGCTGTCAAAGAAACTAAACTATAATGACATAAGACCTAATATCTTGGCGTGAATACCTGGTTAAAGGTGGAGTGAGTGTGGTCTTTGTAGCATAGAGAGAGAGGATGGGGCACTGCTGTATCAATCTCTGCTTACACCTGCTCAACATACAAGTGACTTGAAAAGGCAGCTGGGCACTCAAGTGACAGCCTTCTGATCATACCAAGTTACGGAGGGACCTGAGGACAAAAACCCACTAAAGTTCTGCGGAAGGACATGCAGCTGAGTAACTAGACAGTAAAAGGGCAGATTGTATTTTGGATAGACAAAGGTGATACACAGTGAGGAAAAACATCCTGACTTCAAATAAAAAATCATCACCTCTAAGCTGACTAGTACTCTATAGAAGCAAAATCTTGGCCTTAGAAAAAGTTTCTGTGAAAAAAGTTTTCTGTGAAAATCTCACTTCAGTGTGAAATGAACTTATTTGAGTTGATAAAAATAAGCCTTATGCTGATATTTGAAAAAGAACAGAGAACAAAGCAGTTTAATGCTGCTGTGTAAATTCATGATGTAACACATTTTAAAAGCTCTTTGAGTTTCTAAGTTCTCTCAGCTCAGGAAAGACAGAATAGTAATGGAAAACATTCAGTAAAAGGTGAAAAGGATAATCAAAGGTACTTTGCTCTAAACTTTCACAAAAGGAACAGCTAAGAAAACTTCTATCTGAAAAAAAAGAAGATGACTATTGATATAACAAAGGGCTAAAAATCATGCATGATCATTGTAACTGTGAGCAGTTCCAGTTGGAAGTTGTGTATGTGGATCCTATGAAAGCCACCAGGGACAATTGGCAATTGCTGACTGATGTCAGCTATTCTACAGAGGTGGTTATGTAGTACTATGAAAGTTTACTTCCCTAACTGTTAAATCAGTCAGTCTTTGTAATATGAACATGTATTCACTTTGTTACTATGTACTAGTTCACATAATACAGTGAAATGGAATGAGATAATAGAATTTTACTGGAGATTTTGAGATTTGTTCATACTCAAGTAAAACAAGCCAGCTCAGCCTGGAAATAAGGACTTTGCTTCTTGGAAGCATAGAACTGTCCACGAAAGATAAGCGACACCCATGGGCAACCCAGATAAAGCCAGAATTCTAGTCACTCTAATATGTCTATGAAACCCTTACAGTGTTATCTGCAAAACTGACCCCAGGGACGTAAATAGACAAGCAGCAAGAATGCTGCAGAGATACAATTGCCTGGCAAAATTTTACAATGATTAAAAATCAGTAGTATGGGTCTTAGTTATTAGCAAAATCATGTTGTACTGGAGTAGTTGAAGGGTATGAGAACCTTGTGTAAAACCACATTCAGGGTAACCCAGTCTGGCTGGGACATCTCATGCACATGAATAAATAATTAATTTAATCTTGTAATTCTATACTTTGTTTCCTGTCCTCTCTTGGTCAGCACCAATTGTTGCAAATTTTCATAATAGTGAACTACACTTAGCCAATCATTTTTTTCAACACTGAAAAATTTAGGAACATTCCTAAAATACAAGATTATAATACTTTACACGATAATTCAATAAATAGTTTGCTAGCAAACAGATTTTCTCACCTCATCTATCTGTATCTGAGAAAGTCCAGACTGCAATAAATATACCTCATATCAGTAAACTGATTAGTTATCTGATACTCAACACTGATTAAGCACTTTTACCTCTCTTTCTTAGATATGTGTAGGTAGCCAGGTCTGAGGTAGAATGGCAATTTCCTCTAACAAATGCAAACAGATTATTCAGTATTTAAATAAGGCCAAATGGAACAATGTCATCCAGAAAAAGCTTTGTTATGGAATGCTTGAGAGACAATTTGCATCTTCCTCAGTGTTGTACAGCTACGTTAATTCACTCCTTCTCCTGCATTTTCTAACCTTGGGTTCAAAGTGACTTGATTTCCCTTCCATGTCACATGAACGCTCTCTTCTTTGCAGACACGAGTTGGACCCCATCAGATCAGATCAGATCATAGCGCCTCTTTCTCACTTAGGCTTCAGCCCTGAACCAACTTAGAACACCAAACAGGGAGTAATTCCCTGCAGTTTCCACTTTATCTGTCCCCTTTGGTTTGCCAATTGCAAGCAGTCCTTGGTGACCTCTGAGTTCCCAGCTCTTGTTGGTCTTTCGTTCCTTCTCAATTTGTCCTGTGATTCAGCCACCCGCAGTGCTGGTTAGGCATTGGTGAGCTCTCCTGCTGAGGCTCCTAAAGGGAGGGTCGGCACTTGGTAATGCCAAGGCTTGTTACCCAAGTAGGAAACACTGATAGCAATGCTGCTCATTAGCAAACAGAAGCAGCATCCAAGCAAAAAGCCTCTTTAACATCCTGCATCCTTTGCAGCATTGCTGTCCATAAAATTGGTCCTGTCACCAGGAATTCACCACAGTTCCTCAGTTGTCATTTCTTGTCCTGTTGCCATCCTGCATTCCTTTCCATTCTCTAATAAAATTATCTGGTATGAAATGCTGATTGTTGCTTGTGGATGCACGAGAACCACAGGCAGACAGAATCACATAATCACAAAAATGGTTGAGACTGGGGGGGACCACAGTGGTCATCTGGCCCAACCTCCGTGCTCAAGCAGGGCCATCCCAGAGCACATGGCACAGGGTTGTGTCCAGATGGTTCTTGAAGATCTCCAGTGAGGGAGACTCCACAACCTCTCTGGCAACCTGTTCCAGAGCTCAGTCACCTGCACAGTAAAGAAGTTCTTCCTCAATATTCAGGTGCAATTTCCTAAGGGGTAATTTATCTCCATTGCTTCTTGTCCTGTTGCTTGGCACCACTGGGAAGAGCCTGACTCCATCCTCTTCATGAAATCTCCCTTCAGATACTTACAGATATTGGTGAAGTGTCATGTCAGTTGTCTCTTCTTGAGGCTGAACAAGCCCAGCTCCTTCAGCTTTGAAGCTCAACTACAGAACTATAAAACAGCTGCATTTAGAGAAGGTTCACAAAAAAAAGAAAATAAAGAGGATGAGTAAATGAGCTACAAGATAAATCAGGTGGTCTAAGGTACTTCTCTTGGAACAGTTTTGATTTGTGTGTTACTAAATTCACAAGCCCTTCTATCACTGAAAATGTTGGCATAAATCAAACTCTCTAACACTATTTTTAGTACTAGATGGCAGGCATTACTTTATTACAGCACTGGATGTGTGCTGGATCTTTCCCTGAACATACGTAAGCACTTTCAAAACTTTTCAATATTTGTACATTTTAGCAAACAAAGAAATTAATGTTCATAGGCTATAATTTATATCATTCTCTTCCTTAATTATTATTCTATCTTCTATTGGTTGTTGATTGATTTGTTTGTTCTCATGCTAATTAGCCCATATTTTCAGTCTTTTTATTATCTTTTTTCCAGGTAGAGAGGGTTTGAGTATAATTGCTGAATTGTCTGTGTTAGTTTTGTCTTTATCTAGAGTTCTGCAAAATGTCCTAATGGTTCATCAATTCTGCATTCCTAGTGTCCAGTTTCAGCAACATATCTCTTGCCCAGCTCTGAGATCGCTGAAGTATGTCAAGGTTGATTACAGTTGTTTTAGTGAAACTTAAAGTTTCAGTAATTTTCCCAAACCGTGTTCCCACTAGAGCAGCTTGTGGCAAGCCTTGCTGTGTCAATCAATGCATAGAGGTAACCAGAGTGATCTCCAAGCCCCAGCTGAAGTGCAAAGAGTGGACTTATTTCATTACCTTACTAACAATACCAGGTGACAGAGACACAGGCTCTGTCAGGCTTAGTTCATCCTAGGAAATAGAGGCACATGGACAGGGGCTCTGTCAGGCTTAGTTCATCCTAGGAAATAGAGGCACATGAGGACACAGGCTCTGTCAGACTCAGTTCAGCCAAGCAGACCATGAGGATGGGCAGGGGCTCACTGCCTGCCCCAGTATATCAAAGGGCTTCACACACGCACGGTTTATCCCAAGGCTGGGCTTCCATGATCTCTCCTGCTCCCAGCAGGAGGCTCAGGTATGTGTGTGAGTGTGTTATCCCTACACAGAACCCCTGCTTCCACAAAACAGGTAGAGGATAAACAACACCAGGCATAATAAATGGAGTTTTCCCACACTGACATCCTGAGCAGAACTATTCCCTCCTCACCAGATCTTCCAGTTTTAATCTCTTCCTCCCAGCACTTGCTAAATGCTGGCTACAGTGGCATATGACAGTAGAAAATGAGGCTTATGATTCATTAAAACAATTAATTATAAAAATGTATTAAAACAATTAATTGGAAAAGTTATTAGGAGAGTTATTTCCAACACTCCCCTCAGAAAAGAAAAAAATAATGTGCTGGAAAACCAGCAGTGATAACTCAAGTTGAAAATGAAGAAGGGCACTTTTTTGAGACAAATAGAGTTTCTCTCGGAGCCATTGCAGTACCTTCACTTAACAGCTTCTCCTGTCCCCTTTCAGGACACTGATAAAACTATAGCCACTTGGATGTGGCTTTTTTCACTCTATAGGCTGCAATAATGCAATAGTACAGTCTACTAAACTCAGGGAATGCACTTTGTACAGCTAAACTATGTTGGATGGAACATTTTTGGCTTCCAGGGTAAAAATACATTACTTTGTAAGCATTCAGAGCACTTAAAAAAGAGAAATACAATCTCTATTTTCCAAAACGTGCTCACGATTACAGTAGTCAGGATCTAAAACCGCAAGAGCAGAAGTTTCAGTTCTGAGTTTCCCAGCCCCGCAGATTGCAGGGGCTGGACTTTGAAACTGGACTTTGAAACTGAAGCAGTTTCAAGCGGCTCAGTTGCTGCTTTGCATTTCTGTGGCTGTTCTCGATGCTGTGTGATACGTTCCTTCTCCAAGCGGCTGAGCAACGTGCGTACAACATATGACGCATTCTAGAGGTTTCTTTAGATGCAGGTTGGCGCTGGTGAGCAGATCTCCCTCCCGCTGTGGAGGCCGGAGGGCCCTGGCGCCCTTGGGCAGGGCTGCTCGGGGTTTTAGGGCAGGTTTGACGCGGCCGTGCCCGCCGGTGCAGCCGCGGATCTCTGCTGCCCTCCAGCGGCCGCCGCCCCGCTCCGCACCCGCCGGGCCCGTCCCGCCTCAGGGGAATCGCGCTCGGAGGGAGTCCCACACACGCCTCTCGCCTTTTTCTGCCCTCTCTTGCCGCGACATTTCTACTGTTTCCACCTCCGGCCTCGTCAGTCGGTGACCTCCACAGATAGGATCTCTTCTCCTCCCCGAAGCGCAGACGCAAAGCCTCGCCCCCGCGTTCCTGAGCGACGTGGCAGCGCCTCTGCCAAGCAAAGCACGTTCGGATGGGCGCCAGCGAGCGCTGCAGTGCCGCTACTGGGGTTAACTTAGTGGGTCCTCCAGCAAGCAGCCTGGGTTTACAGTCTTACAGAAAACACTCTCATGTGGACCTTAGCTCATTTATCAAATTGTTTGATTTGGGAAATAGATTGAAGCATTAAGGGTGAAGGTTGTGGGCTGTGCAATCACATAAGCCTTGATCCTTTGGGAAGTCAGGTCAGCAAGCTGAAGGAGAGCCAGGTGAGAGTGTGGTCAGGGCAGAAACTGGAACGAGGTTCTGAACTACTGGAGACTGGAACTCCTGCAATGGCTTTTCAACAGACAGGCTGCGAGCAGTCATTAGCTTGGGGTAGCTTGGGCACTTTTTTGAAGGGCAGCAAGCAGTGATTACCTGCAAGAAAGAGACCAAAGGTGAGCTGGAGGCCCTCCTGGCACCATGTTCCCTGCCAGTGGCTAAGAAAAGCCCTGGGGTAAGAGCCTGTGGACTGCCGCTGTCAGCCAGCACATCTGCAGTGGCAGCCCCCAGGAAGGAAGACAATGGGCACTGGTGAGCATTCCAGGGTACCTTACAGCTGCCTAAAAGGAGGAAATATGAAGTAAGCAGAAGCAAAAACTAATATTCAATCAGTTAGATTAAAAACACACCCCGTTACAAGTAAACAGTTCTCCCTCATCACTTATTTTTGTGGCTCACCGCTATTCCCTAAAAAATATTTGAAACTATCTAGGGATAGAATACCAGTCTTCATCAGGCAGTAAAATGTATTCATGGTAAAGATGCGTCCTGTATACCAATACAGCAGGAGAAATCTGAAATAGATTCTTGCATCTTACCCAGCAGTTAGAAAAATAGTGCTTAGCCAAATACCATTAGTAAGTCATAATACACTTCTCAGGCCTTTCAGATTTCAAATTTCATTGTCTTAGATTTCTCTAGGTATTGCAACTGTTACAAAAGCTTTTTCAGATAACTACCCATTCTGTGAAATTTTGTTATGCCATCTATGAGGAAATTAAAGACAGAAGATTGTCCCTCTTAAATCTATATATAGTTAAACCCTGTTACAGCTACAGAGGTATTAAATAACATTCCTTTATTTAAAAGAATTTTATTGTGTGACTTTTTCTAAAAGGATCTTAGTTTCATATTAAAAAGAAAGCAGTAATGATGCAAATCTAAACTGCTCAATGAGTGTCTTTTTCTTTAGAATAATGAGGAAGGGCAAAATAGGAGTTGGGGACCATTTTTGGTTTTGTTTTTGTTTTTCTCCAATAACTTGGAAATCCAGGACATCATTATTGCTTGTGTTTTACTTTTGTATCTATGGATTTTAATTCCTGAAGAATGAAGGTGAAGAATTAGTAGAAAGAAATGTTTTTAATCATTGCCAAGGTCCTAGAATTAGTAAATGTGTGTTTCAGTCAAGCCTGAGAACAGCATTTTCTCTTGGCTGCTCAACATCCCAAAGCACTGGAGCTGCTCTGTCAGCATGGAGCACCATGAATGGCATGAGGTGTGATTTATGAAATGTGAGCCTTCAATACAACCCTGAGACGTGATGTGGCATCAAAACTGACTCATTTTAGATCAAAATCACATTAAAGGAGCATCTTTTAATTTCTTAATTCATTTTCTTCACTATGTCTTAGAAAGAGATGGGAAGATTAAATTTTTTTTATAGTTTCTGGCTTACATTTTTTCCTGAGCCTGTAGGTGCTGTAGTGTCTCTGACATCTGATAATTAAGGGTGCCAGTGTTGTACTCATGCAGTTTAAGACAACAGTGTAGTTTTTGTGGCATTCTTCCAGCAAGCCTGTTACTATAGAAGTTATTTCCCAGTTTATTACTTGAAGCAAAAGAACCTGAATTTTAGAAAAGGCTGCAGAGTCACAAATTTTCCATACTTAAGACATCTGGTTTTTAAGTTTCCTGCTGCTATGGCAGCTTTGGCAATAAATGCATTTTAAATACACTTTTGATGAGTCACAAGTGTCCAATGAACTCTCTTTGTGGTGAACTATCATTTCATTTCCATTCAAAGAGTCTCATTGCTCCTTTACATTAATCATTCACTCTCTCTGACCTAATATTAAGGAACAAAGAGGTAACATTTCATATTTGTCAATCACAAAAGAAATCTTACCAAATTCCTTATCTTCTGACATAGTCATAAGCATAGTGAGAGAAAACATTGCATCACATTACCAAGTGCTCCAAAATAGAGCCTCAAAAACCTTGGGTGCTCACATATCTGAACAACAACTTTGTAAGCATTAGGTAGAACACACTGAATACTATCAACTCTGGGTTTTCATCTCTACTGTTTATCAGAAATAAGCTCTAATAAATAGTCACACTTGCTCCAAATACACTACATCTGTAAATATTTTTATTTTAAATGTACCCCAAAGAGAAGGATGATAAAAAATTACTTGAGATGAGACTTAAAAATAAGCCTCTTTACTATAACCACTTTCAACCCCACATACCTAAAGTTAGTCTCTTTGCTTGGGATCTTTAAACCTCTAGTTCTATAAACAATCTCAAAAGTCCAGATATACCTGGTGATTTGTGGGAGCTTACACAAATAATTGGGGAGGTCTCTTGGGCTTCACCATTTAGCTGCCTGTGACTGGTTTGATGGCATCAGTCTGGACAGTTCAGAGAACAGCTCTGAAGAAGAACTGTGCTGGCAGAATATTAGACACCTGGGGCTTCTGTTGGAGGGCTGATACACCTCATTTCTTTTGCAGCTTTTACAAGCTACATTGGAAGGAAATAGATACAAACAGCTTATGGTGGGAAAAGACTTACATATATAAGTATTCTGAATTTTTTTTTACACGTGTTCAGTCTTGTAGTCACCACTGAAAAAATGTGCACTGTTGTAGAAAGGGTTTCTATTTTTAAATAAAAGTCAGTTAATTTACTTTGAACAGATAATGGATGCAGGTAATCTTTTGAAAACACCTAATGAGCTTATTTGGCTTTTTGAAGTCAATTTTGTGCCTCAACAGGCATCCTTAGTGATATTTTTAGCTGCACTAAGTAATTTCATAAAATAATGAGGTTTTCAACAGGGAATTTAGTCAAGTTAGAATTCCAAGACTAGAATACATTTCCTAGTAACTGGAGATTGGCTTTTTTTTCAAAAGAATACAGTCTTCATCGCCATTTCTAGAAACTATTCAACATAAAGGGAACCAGCACAGTAAAATTCCAATGGAGACACTCCTTATGCTGTTACTTTATTGTAGTACATTTTAATTTGCATTATTATTGCTAAAACATGGTTTGGAGTTAAAATTGATTAAATTTATTAAGTCCTTAAAATGAACTATTTTTCTGCATAAGATCTTGAGTTTAGACTTGTAGCTTTAAACCATTTTATTCTGCAAGCAAATTAATAGTCTGTTTTCATGTTATTACTGAGAGTTTCTGAGAGTCCTGCTTAAAAAAATAATCTGAATGGCCCCAAGACCCCATCTACCTCTTCAAAAGAACTTTAAAGCCTTTGCCCAACCCACATCACTGACCTATTTAACAACAGAGAATGCTGCATGGATTACTAGTGTCTTTAACTATATTTCTGCAGAACTAAAATTAAGAAGTGCAAATGGCTCCACTTTTCCACTGTAATGCAATTTTACCAATATTAAATTTACTTAATTTATATTCCTTTTTTTTGTAACAAATGCTTATCAAGACACTTCATAACACAATTAGAAACCTCATGAGGTCTGTGTTCAATTCTGT
Organism: Acrocephalus scirpaceus scirpaceus; assembly: GCA_910950805.1. Lineage (NCBI taxonomy): Eukaryota > Metazoa > Chordata > Aves > Passeriformes > Sylviidae > Acrocephalus > Acrocephalus scirpaceus. Next base: position 32,356,690 of record OU383778.1, read on the forward strand.
GTTTAAAAGTCAGTCATCAACTGACCAAAACAAAATATGGATGTATGATCCATTCTTTTTATGCTCAGAAGTGTATTCCTTTCTCACTGTTATCTTTATTCCAAGTTTCAAAGGTAGGATTCAAAATCCACTACAGCTGATGGAAGCCTTTCCATCGATTTTCACTGGGCTTTGGTCAAGCACCAGACGTCAATGAACAAGCTGAAACTCATTGAATCTCCTTGTTTACAGAAGTGATGAAGCAGGTCAAAATCCTCATTTAATCTCACTGTGGGGGATAGGCCACTGATGAAAGAGCATACTAGCAAAAAGGGAGATTTTGAGGAGACAGCCCTGAAACAACCTGCTGTGCAAGTGCCATTTAATTACCTTAGTACTCTGATCTTAATTTCTCCTGATACAACCTGCTACAAATGTTACATTGCAAAATAAACATAAGGGTATTTCTGTTCCCTGTCTTTGTTTTCAATTACCTTTGATGTTGGCATAATGGATGAATGTACACAATATTGTAGAGTGCAGTGGGAAGACCTATAAGCTTGAAGGGAGTTTCACCTCACAGGGGAGACTATGTGGCCCTGTCAGAGTACCCAGGGAAATCCTTGACTCCAGCTGTTTCCCTCTCCCAATGTCTTTATGTTGCCCTTTCTTCTCATAGACATCCTTCTAGGTTTGAGGTCAGCAGCAATTGAACTGTCTCCACTTTTTCTTACTACCCCAACATGCACACATCTTCCTTGAAAGTGCATAGTCAGTTGGATTATTGCATAGGTTGTGTAAAACTAGGTGAGAAACCAGTACAGCTTTGTTGTCTCCACATCACTGACCATTTACATCAGCTGCCAGTCCAGGAAGGTAACCCAAAACTTGGGATGGTAAATTCCTCTGAGGAATTTACTTCTGTGTGAAGGGTCAGTGTAGCAGCTTCATGGGGTTCTAGCTGATGTTCATCTCCAGGAATGTTATCATAACATTTGCAAGTAGAAAGTATGTTTGGTGGTATATTCATAATCCCAGCATGATCTTCAATTAACACTATCTTTCATGAGGAAAAGACCAAAAGGTCCCAAGGCCTCTCATCCCTCCTAGCAGCACACACACACAAATTCCTCTATTGCAAATATCATATCTGTCAGCACAAAACGAGAAACTACTCATGTCAGTGTCAGTTACCAAATGTGTTTCTGTGTTCAGAATTCATGAAAATTTATTCTAATGATTTTCTAAAGAATCTATAAGAACTGTTTAAATTTCTATTTGTTCTCATATCAGCTGTTATACCAGATAGGGTCTAGACATATACAAGATAGGGTCTGCTGATTTTAGCAACTGAGTGCTTGGATGCAAAATGAGCAGACTTACTGGAGCAGATGAATAAGCCTCTACACAACATTACAATATTTTTCTCCATGCTACTGCAAGAACACAAAGAGGAAAAACAAACTCAAATAGAAAACAAAATTGATTCTCTTGGGATTGTCTGAATCAGAATTCTAAGTGGCCTGAAAGCCTGAAAGCAGTTAAATGGAAAAATATACTCATTTGATAGTGCTGTGCACCTCCATTGGAGTACTACAAGTAGAGAAATTATATATGGTCATAAAAAATTAAATCAATTCAAAAGCCTTTTTGCTACCTCGTTAGCATATAATTCCACATACAATCTGAATCAGGTATAATATCGTTTCAATGTATTGATTCTTATCCACAATCTTAAGACAGGAAATAGCTGCTTTTTTCTTATCTTCTCCCTGTTGAAATACCACATGTTGTGCCTTCAAAATTGTTGATAGCATTTTTCCCCAGAGAGGCTTTTAAAATGAATTTTTAGTACTATCACCAAGCAGTTAATGGTGAATTTTTGGTCAGAACAGAAGGTGTTCATCATGGAAGAAGACAGGACAAAAAGGGAAAAAGCATTTGTTGCAATTTCCAGCTCTGTGGCACTGACAGAAGCACACCCATATGCTTAAGGCGTTAATGCACAAGACAGGCAACGACAGGAGAATTAGTGTCAATAATAGTGTCAGCATGGTATGTAGATCTCTGAACCCAGCATTGCCTCAGATTCCTGAGTCTTAAAATATACTGCAGCATGACCAAGTGCAAGTTGTCAGATGACAACACAAGCTTTGTAAAAAGCAAGAATCCAGAACACAGGGAGATTTTATACCTAGTAGATTCCATATGGAATATACACGCTAGTGAAGGAAAAGTAGATACTTATGAGGGATTTTCAATGAAAAAAGTGAAATGGAAACAGAATAAATGATGATAGATCTAACTTTACCAAAAAAAAAAAAATCCTGATGGAAATCTCCTTGAGGAAAAAAGTGTAAGGACATTTTACTTTTAAAAAAGAACTGCGTATTGTCTAAGGTAGAAATCTTAGGACTGTCTTGTGTGATGAAAACTTGGTAGAATTAAAATATGTCTCTGCATAAAAAGAGGGGATATTAACCTTTTCTATTCAAATTAGGCATGCCTTTGAAGGAGAATTTAAATTGAGTAGTAGCCTGGAAGCTTTGATTTACATCAAATAATTGGATATGTACTTTCAACATGTAAAGCAGGCAGCAGCTGAAAATTATCTGAACCAAAACAAGATTTTCAAAATCATCACTGAATTATTTAGAACAAAGGCCATGAGTGTTGGGAACAAAACCAAGAGTAAGAAAAGTATTAAAGCGCAGATGATACACATAGGAAAATCCTACATAAAAAATAATAGCTTCTCTGACTGCTACTGGAAATGAGAATTTTATTACAATGTCAACTAGATGGTCAAGTGCTCAGGTCAGAAAAACAAATCAAATGCTAGAAATTACAAAGAAAGGAATAGAGGACACAAAAGGAAAGATTTTTTTTTTTTCCCCTGTATGAACCTCATGTGCCTGCACCTTGGATATTCTGGGATGTTTTGACTCTTCTGTTCCAGGGACTAGAAAGGATTCAGAGAAAGGCAGCAGGGATGATCAAAGTCTGGACCAGCTTCTGTGAGGAGCAAGTACCAGCATGGGAAAGAAACTGCTGAAAAGGGAATACAGTGGAGGCCTCTGCAGCCATTAGCCACACAGAGAATAAATGGAGAAAAATTGTGTTTTACAATTCAAGAGACAACTGCATTACTCTCAAATAAAGCAAGCAGACAGCAGATGCAGAACAAACAACAGGAGATGATCTTCCACAAAATGAGTAAGATATAAAAACTCTAGAGATAGTGTTGTTCAATGCAAAAGTGTATATGAATTCAATAAGTGGTTGGGCAGATGCAAGAAGAAATATCCACAGGGGACTAAGTTAAGGGGCATCACTCTGAAAATACCACTGCATGATCATTAGGTTTTGTATTCTGCACAAGACATCTGCTGTTGGTTGCTACAGATTGGTGGGTTAAAAGAACCATTGGCTTAATGTGTCATTTTTACACTCTTAGGCTGCTGTAGTCTTGTGCTTCTGTCTTAACAAATTTAATTTGTATTGTGCATTAGGTTGATGCACAACACAAATTATCTTCCACCTGTCAAAAAGGACAGGAGCATCAGAGAGCTGTTGCTAGGGATCTGTAAACTAGCATTACATAGTAAGTTACTGATAGTGATTTTACCATCAAGAACAGCAATAGGCATTACTTACATAGAGGCAGGTTTGTTGCCACACAAGCTGAAAGACTATTTAAAAAGTTATATAACAAGATTGCAACTCAGAAATCCGAAGGCATTCGGGATGCTTTAGCATATGGGAATTTAAGTTACCCATTGATACATGGTTCAGATTTCAGAAAACAGCATAACTACTTTATAAATGTTACATAATATGAATATTTAGCGTATCTTTTTCCATATTATCCCTTTAAAAACCAATTTATAGTCCATGAGAATGGATCAAAAGCTTGGGACGCTTTTGATATTAGATAAAGAAGCTTAGAGTCAGAGACAAGAAGTTCATTAACTAAGCACAGAAATGAACAGCAGTGTAGGTACTCTAGGACAGTAAGTTATGAATAAAGTGAGAGAAGCTCAGTGAGATGGTCTGTCCAAAACAATCTTTCAGAAGTGGCAGCAGAATGACCAATGACTGAAAACAGTTAATCCAAACCTCCCTGTCCTTTAAAGGTCTTTCAAGAACCCCTAGGAAGACTGTAGTGCTACTGTAACATGACCAGCCCGGGAAAACTCACTCCTTTGATTATACTGGGATTAAAGTGTGTCCTTGGAGTACTAGTGTTTCTCTGTATCTTCAATAATTGAATTCAATTTCTTGGCTGAACTAGTTTAGGGGGGGATTTACTGCTCGTAGAGCCTGTCAGTGCTGCTCAGCAATCCTGCTGTGATTGCTCCTCAGGACAATTACACTCCCTTTGCAAGGCTGTGGAAGCAGTAGGTGGGGAATGATGGATGTGGGCTGTATATTCAAAGGCTGATACAACCTACTGAGACTTAACATCTCGGGCTTCTTCTAGCAGTAACAGTCAGAACTGGGGTCCTTCAGAAAGAGATTCAGGAGTGAAATTCCAATTTCACCACTTTGAATTTCTCCTTGGAGTGCTTATCTCTCTACACTGGCTGTGCAGGGAGCTAAGGCACTGGGGCTTGCTATGCTAATATTGACCCTTGTGACGCTATTGCCCTTTGAAGATCTGTCACTGCATGCCAGAAGCCTGTTGGATTTTGCAGTAACGTCTCAAAGCCCCCAGCAGTGCCAGGAAGGCCAAGAACTGAAGCTCCAGCTCTGTGGAAACACAAACCACAGAAGGTCAATGACTCATGGGTGCAGGAATGCTGCCCTGGGAACTGGGAAGAGCTGGTTTGGGGAGCTGGGCAGAGCTAGTTGGGGGAGCAGGGAATTGCAAAGGGAGCAGAGATGTAACTTATGTATGTAAACCATACTGTACATAGTGAAAACACAAGATAACAGGGCAGTGTAGATAACAGACACAGTCCATACTAGAGGGCAAAGGAAGAGCAGAAATTGCTCCAGCACCCTCTCTTCCAGCTACAGAGGAGTAATGTCTGAGTAATGCACTGCTCCATCACTGCTACCACCTCCCTCACCTTTTGTAATGAAGGAACACTTTCTGATTTGCCATCCCCTTCCTTTTGTTCGCATGATCCAGCAGTTTAATGTAAAGCATTTTCCTTTATCAAATCCTCAGGTTAAGTAAATAAGTACATTGAAGAGCAGGTTGTATCTGTTTTCTGCTTCTACTTCCCACAGGACAGTGTGATTTATTACCCTAGTGATTTATTATCAAATCAATGTGAAATAGGGTGCAAGAGTTGTGATGATGTGCATGCATTTGAAATGTTTAACAGTTTAGAAGTGAAATTAAAGTTATGAGATGGCAAACTGAACTGTAAAAATACCTGTTATATGAGAGAGATGAAGAACCAATGGCTCAATGAATGTCACTAGTTTTTCCATAGTGTTTAAAAAATGACACTTGAACACACAAAAGAAGTTATTTCCAGAGTAGATAACTGTATTCTTCTTATATAATGTACAATATTAACAATGAATCCTGACCTTTGGAACTGTCTCTATTCCTTCATAGATGGAATGTGCTCTGGATAGGATATCCCATTGCTGAGTGGACTGGATTTTGCCTGTCTCCCTAAAAGGCTTCATATGTTTCAGGAAAAGTCTTCCAGATGAATAAAGTAAATCTTACTTCCTTTGTATTTCCTCCTGTATGACTATTCTGACAGTAAAGCAAAATATTCACTTTTTGAACCATGACACACTTCAAGAGCTTTAGTAGCTAAAGTCACAGAAATTCAATGCACAACCTCCTTTGCAGCTGCCCTCATAATTTCTCTAGTTACCTTCTTCCTCAGGCACTCTGCCTGATGTACACCTTGGAGCTTGCTGTGTTTGAAGTTATATTGTTATTGCCACACCTTTGAAAGATAGGATCTGGAATTCAGTCATCACAATGCAAATATCACCCCAAAGTAGGTGCCTCCCACACTGTTTGTTCTCAGCCAGGTGCCAGTGATGCACTGCATGGATGAACCTCATTTGCATGTTTGTATTAAGGACGCTTGTCAAATACACAGACTTCATAACTCACCAGGTACAGGCTGGGGAATGTTTACTTTTTTGTCAATAACCAACACAACAGAACAATAAAGTGTAGGATGTATCTGAAAAAATGAGCTCTGTTGAAAGCAGTGAAAAAGTCCTTAGTTTAGGGGAGAAATGTCACAGCAATCTCCAAGGATGTCAGAGATGGAGAACTTCCAGAAAGGGACCAATAATGGAGGTTTTTTTTTCCGATAAATGTAAACTCTGACATAAAACTTGGATGAAGAGAGAAGTTGCTGATTGTGTGGGTCAGCACAGAACCTACAACAGGTTGTCTGATTGCAGGCAGACTTAATGGGTTTTTTGGTGTGGAGTTTTTGGGGGGTTTTTTTCTTTTATTTTTGGTATGAAAAGATAAAAGCACAGTTTTCTTTCTTTTTTTTTTTTTTCCACTGGTGTCATTTATAAGACTACTTGTAACTGTGTAGATGTCCTGGCTGTTTGAGAAGTTGTAAACAAATATTTTCCACACCAGTTATCTTAACCTAAATCAAGTGAAACAGGATATCAGCCTTTGGATAATATTACACAATTTTTTGCCCTTAAAAGTTGGAAACAGAAATTTTCGATGAGGACATTTTATCCCAGCAGGCTGTTTGGGGATATTCAGCTGGTAATATGTTTTTCCACAAAATCTGCTCAAGTCAGTTTGAGATCTAGAATCACATGAGTCAAGAAAGATGTAACACACTAAGGACTGTGTCTGACACCCAGCAGTCCCCAGAGTATATCTAGCAGTTCTCACTTCTTCATACAGTTTAGCACACTTTTTTCATTAACTGTTAGAAAGCATTAAGAATTCCTCTTGTGCCTTCTATCCAGTAATCATTATTACACTCATTACCAAGTTAATTGCAGTAAGCAGTTATGATTTTAACACTTTTCCTGTCACCTGTTTAAAAGAAGTGCATATAAGCATTAAATAATACATCTACTTAGTAACAGCATTGGAAATGGAATTCAGAGATCTAATGGAATTATACAGCCCTCTAAACTCACAATGTTAAAATGCAGCAAAAAGCAAAATAGGCAATTGGAATGAAGGCAAAAAACTTGTTGTTTTAATTAAGGAACAGTCCTTACAGCTCAGGTTAGACTATAAGCATATAAAAATATAAACCAAGATAAAGCTTCCTTATCTTATTTTAGCTGGAACTACAAACTGAACTAAGCATATAAACAAAAGAACAGAGTATGTGCCTCAAACAGGAGTATATAAAAAAAAGATAATGGCCAAAATAAAAGAGAAAAAACCTGTGTTAAATTGAAATGGCCATTGTCTCACATTTCTTAATATTGAATGAATTACCTCAGAACAGAAACAAAATCTAAGAAACAGGTGCTTTCATCATGTTAAACTTTTTGCATCAGATGAGAGAAAAGACCTCTTGAAAAGAGATAGTTAAATAAGACAAAATCCTTCATATACTTTATATTGAAGATAAAAGAGAACCAAAGTTCCAGTAGTTCATAAGAAGGATACAGTAATACATTATAAACTGCATGCTAATCATAGGAAAAAATATTTGAAAGGATGAAGACCATATCCAGTCAATATACACTCAAATCCTCCTAGGTTTTACCTTGTATTTTGAATAGTGTAAATTCAATTATACAAATGAGTCCCAGCTCACACCCTGTTGAAAAACAGCAGAAGAAATGGTGCAGAGTGGTAGTGGGCCAGGAGGATGCTCTGTGTCCTACTGAGGATGCCACCTGTGTCCTACTTCCACTCTGGGCTGTTTGGAGGACAGTGGCAGCCTGAACCCACGCTTTTTGTTCTCTGTCTTCACCTGTTTTCCTGGTTTTCCTGTAGTGCTGCAGCTCTGATGATGCTGCCCAGACCTATTTTCCATCAGTACAAGAAGGTGCTCCCAGTGCAAGGCTGAACAAACTCATGAGTGAGATGCAGTGCACTGTGTGTTAACAGAATCACTGAACCAGGTTGTTATGGCTCCAGCTATGCTCCCTGCTAAAAGCTTCCTGCCAGTGATACACTGCAATATTGAAGGCTACAAATGTATTACAGCTGGCAGCCAGCTGTAAATAACAACCAGTTGCATTCAACTCATCCCACCAGTGTGAGAATAGAGCCTGAGGAATCTATTTTGTTTGGAATAGAACCAAACTTTAGACATAGTTTTGTCCAAATGATTAAACTGAAGCTGCAGTGCATTTGAAAAAGAATTTAGGATTGCTATTAAATAAAGATTGAATATTGAAAACTTTCTTGATGAGGAGAAAATGTCAATGTACATTTGCAGTCAGGACACAGCTGTGGAAAGTTACCTCAACTTAAGTCACTGATTGAGGTGTGGGAACTAAAACAGTGATTTCAGTTACTTCCTCAAAGAGGAAACAGGAATGAGAAGTCAGTATAACAAGTCATTTGTTTACTCCCCAGTTCCACCAAACATGGCTCAAGCATGAGGCAAAATTTGCAGTTAATTGCAGATGATTGAAACAGTGAAAAACTAATCTAGAAGTAATGCCAAATGAATCAAGAAGAGAACACAGTATTTGGGGAGGTGGTCAGGAAGATCCGGTTAATCATCACAACTCAAGTGGCAGCTGTAGCAGCAATCAGTTGATCTGTGGAGGCCACAGATGTAACACTGAAGGGAGGATGTTCCTTTGCCCAGAGATTTGCAGATACAGACTTCATATTGGTAAGAGTTCCTGACAAAGCAATACAACTTTTAAGAGGCACCAAATGATGTTTATAGTGACTATAAAATGTAAATCATAGAGGCTAATATTAGATTATTCTAACATTTATAAGATTCATATCATGCCTGAGCTCCTTCTTTGTTACTTCTGGCAGGAAATGGCCTCGTCCTGGCAGCAGCAGGATGTGATGCATTAACAGCTGTACTGGAGTCTGCTAAAATAACAGCAAAGATTTTCAAATGCAGTAGCTGTCCTTCAGTTACTCTTATAATGTTTTATTAAAATTCCAGCTGGAAACATCAGCCATGTCCTTTGTTGCCAAATAACTACCAGCTTTAACAAAGACAGCAAGTTAAAACCAAAACTTGAATGGACATTTCTGGCTAATGTCTATACCTAAATATCAATTTCTTCTATCAAAAGAGGACAAAGTCAAGGTAGAAGTTAGAGTAACATGGCCTTCATGTTTTATAGATTAAGTCTTTCATGAACGTGTCTACATTATAGTTTAATTTTTCATTTGATGAATACTGAATTCCTTCTCTTGTTGGCACACTTGAACTTTGATGAAATGGAGATTTTGTGTAGAAATAGTTAAATAACTTAGCAGAGGTGCCATTTTAACCTTAGTGGAAAACAGAGAGTTAAATGGGTCCGTTTTGTTCTGAGCTTTGACCAGAATTAAAATAAATGTCCTTCCTTTCATTAAAAACTTGCTTGGAAAAGTGCCATCAAATCTTTCTACATCATTCTTTACCAATAAATACACATTTTCAGCATTTAATGCAGTTAACAAACAAGACCAGTTCCTCCAAGCTGGAATTCAAGATGCCCTTTATTTTCCCACACCACCTACACCCAGCCCATCTGGAACCCATTCTGGTTCTGTCTTCTGGAAAGTTAATACAGCTATTGATTAGCCATTTCTTAAAACAGCACCATTTACAAGACAGTAATAAGTGTCATTTCACATAAGGCTAAAAATCTGCATGAACTGATTTTTCAGAGTTATCCAGAATACATCTGTCCTTATTTTCTTGGGTACGGCTGTTAGCTTAATTTTTTCTCTATAATGCCCCAATTCTTCTGGAGTCAACAGCACTCAGAGGGCTTGTTAGACTGCAACACGCAGCAAAAATGCTGTTAAATTGTCTAGGATTTCAATTTATTCAGGGACAGTGTTTTAGTTCACAGTTATACCTATGAATCTGGCATTCACAAAACACAAATGGTGAGATTAATGTGCTTCTGAACAGTGAAAGATAATCTCTGTCTGACCTAAATCACTTCAGAATAGTGGAAGTTATTAGTACAATGTGAGTCTTTCCTTTTACATGACTTTCATCCTGTTTTCAAGTCCAGACTAGTCAGGGTGTCTCTATAGCCTTTGAACTCTAATCCCTGTCTTTTCATAGGACTCTGAGTGGATTTGGCTAGAAAACTTCACAATGATAGATATTGTTGTAGTGCAATTTTATTCTGAAAACACACCAAAATGTTCTGCCTAGGATTCCTCCTCTTATGGATCCCTGTTTGACAGCCAGGATTTATAATTTACTATGAGCCAATATTGTGTTTTATTCAAATATTTCATCAACTAAGGGGAATTTTGTTCGGATAATGTGAGGGATGTGAAAGCTAGATCCCTTGTTAGACTGTTTTTTAAATAATTTTCTTGCAAGTCTCAAATCAATGAACTGATGCCTCCTGGATGTCATTTTACTCTTGATTTTCAGCTCAGAAATGAAACCTGAATAGTATCAGGAAGAATCATAAATGTTGAAGCTGTGGGAAACAAATACCAAATTTGAGATCCACCAGCTGCAGAACAATGCAGCCTAGTTCAGAGCTGTTTTCTAAAAGCTCAGCCTGCCATTCCTGTAAATGAAAAATTTACACACTGAACTTATAGCAGATTTTTTGTAAATGGCCTGAATAATAATCACTCTTGGGGCAATATTTCTGCTTATATTATCCTTGTATGCCATGGGCTGGTTTCTCAGCATTGCAATTCTCATATTTGTGTGGTTGTTTACTTACCTTCCCTTTAGCAGAAAGGGAATGATGATATGCTGTGCCCTCAATACGACACAGACAGAGCATGTTTCAAAAACCACAAGCATAATCTTTGTGGAGAACTCACACATGCTGCTACAAGACACAGAAAGCTGGTTTCTTGCTAAATGTCATTTTTTTCTCCCACAGGACAGAAATAGAGTGGCAGAAGAAGGGAAAAGAATCACAAGCAGTTGAAGCCCTCTTGTACATCCTTCTGCATTATTTTGCCATGCCAGAGGCAGGTAGCTGACGCACCTGAGTAGGTGACCCAAGCTCTGGAAGAATAATTGGCAAGATGACTTTCACAGACCTTGACTGTGCAGATGTTGCGATCAACTGGAAGAACATCTAATATACTTGAGCATTTGAATGCAGACTGTCCTGTGAAGTGGTCTCCTCTTTCCATTGCATCTCCTGAAGTGAAACCAATTTCATGCAGGGCAACGTCACTTGTCAAGGCCTCCAGTCCTGCTCTCCTGGTCAGCATTTGCACTCCTTGGCTACCACTGCCTCTGGATCAAGACTGAGCTGCCATGCATGTCCCTTGGCTGTATCATGTATGACTGTGGCTTGGGGGGTAAAGCCTGATCAGGGGGCATTGTTGTCTGCTGAAGGCCTGTAAACTGCTGAAACATCATCTCAGTGCATCTTGTGCCTATGTTCAAAATGGCAATTGTTTTAGTGTCAGTATTGCATGAAGTATGTGGCTTAGAGCAGAGTTCAAAGCTCCCCAAAATGTGGGGTGAAAAAGCACAAGAGGAAACAATGCTCTGTCAAGGTACCAAAGCTTTTTCAGAGAATAATTAAAATTTTTGTTGATCCTCTGTCCTTGTGAGACTCCTGAACACTGACCACAATTTCTTTAAATTATGTGTCTGTCTTTTTGCAGCCTTTTTAATCTTCACAAGTATCTGTCAGTCCCTCCACGAGCCTCAGAGCATCAGGACTTGCTATTTAAGAAGTACTACTGAACAAATCACCATTTGGTTCTGTGCCCAGAGAACACAGAGGAAAATGTCCCCCAGGCGTGCTCAACACTGGCAATGAGCAGCTGAGAGCAGTGCAGGTAGCTCACACACATGGATGGCTACACTGGGCACCAGTGTCTGAAAAATGAGCTCCCCTCTCTGCAGCAGGGTGTCAGCCTAGCCCAAGGGCGGTTGGGCACAGTGGTTGCTGGTGCTTGGTACAAGAGTGAAACTCTGAAACAGGGCTCATGTATATATGAGGTAATTATTCACTTTCTCTCCTAGGACACTTAGGGCTGAGACAGACATTCAGTGTAGACAGCTGTGAGCCTGCAGTTTAGTGTTCTATACAAAATTATAAGTTTCTTCTGCCATTTCTCTGGCAACCACTTCAATTATGCAGGGAAAACTGCCTTGGCATCTTGAGTGTGAAAGTTGTTAATTTTACAGAACAATCCCTTAAATGGGCAGAAACTCAAATACAAACACATAATGCTGGATCTGTTGCTTTTACCTGAGAACGTACACTAACATCCATGGCAATTATTCTTGAAAAAAGAATTGGTTGGTTTCGGGGTTTAAAATATTGATAGTAACACATGCAAATTTAAAGCAGGTTGTGCAATCTAGTCATTGGGACTCTGTGCACAGGCATCTTGGCAGCTGTTTACCTCTCTCATGGGCTTGTTGATGTACTTGAGCAAATCACTTCATTGCAGGTCCTATGTCACCCCCAAGAATGTCCTGAACTGTTGTTAGATACCACCAGAAAAAGGAGCGATGTGTAAGAAGGTGATACGTATCTTAATGCACAAAACACTGCATCAGGAAACCACATATCCTTCTAGGAATTACTGATTAGAGTGCCTCAGAGACAGCTAATTCTGTGCACCAAAGCATAATTCCAAATCTCAAGTTGAAAGTCTCAAAAATAACTCATGCAGGTAATCATTATTCTGCATATGGTGGAGATTTGACCAACTAAATCAGTGAAAAAAATCCCATGAAAATAGGGAAAATACTATGTAGAAAAACTTCTTTTGTATTATTTCTATTCTCTTCATGACAGAAACATGTTGTATTACCAAACATCAAATGGGGATAAAAAGACTGAACTCCTCCAAATTTCTTTAAAGTATCTTTCAAACATTAAGCATGCATGGAGTTTTGTAATTTGTGATCACACCTCGATTCACAGGGAAGTACAGACATGAATTAATCTACCCATGAAATTCAATAACACGTTTACATGATCAAGTATGAGACTCATGGAAACAAACTGTAAATATATGCTTAGAAAATAATTATAGCTACAGTCGGTTTGACTGACAATGAAATCAGTCTTGCAGTCACCTACTGCTCTTACTCAAGCAGGAGAGAGTAGGCAAACTGTCTTAAACACTGTAACGTTAGAAGCACTAGTAAATAAGCAAATGGGAGAAAATACTGAATCAATTGCATAGAGACAAAAATCCTCAACAGATATTATAGAGAGAGATATAGACGCATAGTTATATCATTATTTAAAGAGATATTGATGATCAGATATATCACTATATGGAGACATATACATGTACTTAAAGAAGCCATCCTCCTCATTTGGTTACTGTTAAAAATAAATGTATAAAATTGTAAAGAAATCAGTGTTCTTAAAAAACTGATACAAAAACTAAGAATATCAGACAGGGAAAATTAAGACAAGTGAGAAAATATTTCTAGGGCTTTATGAAAAAGCTTATAGAATGAGTTTAAAAGTTTAACATAATAACTGTGGGTGGGGTTTTTATATCTCTGAGAAATGATTCTACTGTGATACTTGCACCAAATTCAGTGCAAGATTGACAGCTATAATGCTAATCATTAAAAAAAAATAGGCTTCTGGTTTTAAAGAATGTAAGATATCATGACCAATAAAGATATTAAAGGGGATTTTTATTTAAAGGCTAAGATTCAGAAAAATAAAATAGTCTGGAAAAAAAATTGAATCAAATCAAGCCTCCTTAGCAAACAGAGAATTCATACATAATCACATCTACACTCTCAGATATAACCAATAGAAAAGAGATTTGCTTGTGAAGAGTGATGCATTTTGCTACTTATTCATAGTTTGAACAGGAGATGCATAAAATGGAGCGTGACATAATGCCAGAACCTGTCACAATAATGGCAAACCTACAGTTAGACCATCAAGCCTGCTTGAGACAGGCGTAGAGGCATGCACGTGTGAGCAGCTCCAGCCTTGGAGTTCTGTGGTTCTCTAATCTGACAGCTGACCATAAAAAAAAGGACGTGACATAACCCTGCTACTTTGGCACCTCAGTAATTCAACTTGCCCCTAAAGTTAGATTTTTAATGATGAACAATATCTTTTGGCACCTCTGGTCCCTAAAATACCATTCTTGTTTGCTGAACTAACAAAACAGAGGCTACCCAATAAATCAAACCAGTGACGTGCAGTATTGATCTATAAATCAGCAGTTTTGGTCCTGAATTATCTAATAGACCTCTGCAAAAGACACTAAAGAGAAAATAAATACATTTTTCTGGCTTAAATCCCATTCAAATAACTCTCAAGTGCTGGAAGAAAATATTTACAGGCTTGTTAATTGAAAATGGTGCCAATGTTAGAAGGAGATTTCACTGTAAGACTTATCTCTGAAAGACTGAATGAAAACTGGAAAGAGGGATTGCAGTGTTCTGTACACCTTAGAGACATTACACTAGTTTGATGTTAAAGTTGTCATGGACCACACTATAGGGTACCACATCTCCAAAACAGGCAATAGATTCTTCATGGACACTGTCTGTAAGTGTCCTGAGTAAAACCATTGACTGCAGTAAGCAGGTGGCAATTATAACTGTGGGATTAATGACTGTGACAGCTTTGACCACATTCCTCTTCCAGTTAATGCTATTCTATGACAAGAAAGATGCATTTTTTACATGCTATAATGTTTAATGTGTGCGATGTCTGGGGAGTCCAAAAACATATGCTTTGAACTTGGTCATTTTTGGACCTGAGGCTACTAGCTAAATTGCATCCTGCTTCACATTGCTCCTGGATAATAATATGAATTGGGAGTCTGGACAACTCATTAGGGCACAGATGAACTATGTTTAAAGTATTGAAGAAAGAACTTGTATTACTTTCTACTCTTTGCTTAGAAATACTTGGTTTTTTTCCATGCACAGAGTTAGGGCTACTTAGGAAGACATGAGCAGCTCTTGTAGAAATATCTCTTTCTGCTCATCAGCATCTGTCTCAGTGACTGTTTGTTATTCCAGGATAGGTACTGCCCGTGATTTACAAGCCAGTGCCTTATTCTGTCTCTCAACTTTGGGTTTTTACACACCCAAAGAATGTAAGCTGCAGCCACACTGTAGCATTTGCAAAATGCCTTTTTCCAAGCAAACGTGCAGGAACAGGGATGGAAGGCTGGCCATCAATTCTTCAATTTGTACCTCACACTTGTCATCTGTGTGCCACTAGCAGCTGAGATTTTGTTAGCTGGTATCAGAAAGAAAAAATATTGTGGGCAGCCCAAGTGACTGCACTGGCTGGATGTGTTCCCTTCCATTTTAGTATGGGAGATACCTGGCATCTCCAGAGATGAAAAACTACAAAGTGAAAAAACACAGTCAGAAACTCTGAGCTTTTTGAAGAACACCTGTCTCTACTGAAGTAGTCTTTTGCCCTTCCAGTGTTGTGCTCAAAACATGAAACTCAGATGATGGTGTCATGAAAGAGTGGCAGTGGCTTACAGATTTCAGTTATGGGATATTCTCCAGTGAAAATATACACAGTGTTCTTGTGCAGCTTTTATCTTAGAATTATCAACCCTAATGTAATTAATGCCCAAAGCACTAATTAATCTGTCATACCTATTTGGTACAGCAATGCAAAACCCCTCTCCCAGTGGGTCAGTATGCAGGATTCTTGCCACATGACCATTTTTTCCCCATGTAAAACAGAAGCATTTTCCTCCCAGTGTTGATCACTGATTTCCTAGCAAATAAGTCATAATGTCCACCCCAGCAGTGGGTTTCTGGGCAGGCACTAAAAAAGGGCACAAATGAATAACTGTGCTTGTGACTGGCCAACTACTCCTTTGCTAAGCCTTAGGTCCACTTAGTTTATTATTTTCAGGATCAGGGAGGAATTATTCTCATCCACTCCCTTCCTGCTCTAGCAGACTGCTCTGAGCATCAAGATTCCATCTCCCAGGAAGTAAGGAGGGATAGAAAGATGAGGTTTGTTCTTTTTACTGCAGTGCTGTTGCTTTGCAGGAGGTAAAAGAGCCCTCAGGGCTGTGACTGACTTGATGAGATACTTGGAAATTCAACTGTAATTCATTGGATTGTGGGATTTCAGGCCTTTCTGCTGTCTGTCACTAATCTGCTACAACAGTGGTCTCTGTATAGCTAATTTCCCTCTCTACACCCCTTGTAAATTTGTCTCTTTTCTGTGTTAGTTTTAAGGAAATAAAAAACTGTAATGCGGGAAGAACCTAATGAAGCTTGTGACCTTTACTGGGCCTACTGTTACTTATTCTGTTTTTAAATTTTAGATTTTTCTTGATCCAGATAGGATGGGAATGCACTTATAATTAATTTTGGACATCAAACAGGCAAGAATATAAGAAATTCCAGTGAGTGGATTTTTTTTTCAAATAATGCAGGTCTTCAAAAACTGACTGCAGTATAACAAAAGGCAAGTTTGGTTTGTCTGCAGAGCAAAGAACTCTGCCACAACTATTTCTATCAAATAATTGCAGACCGCTATTTTTTCAAGCAAATACTGTGACTAATGAACTAGAGCAATTGCAATTATGTTTGAGGAAAGCTCTATTACCTGACAATTTTGTGGACAGTTTGTTCTACCTCTTCACTATTTCTCTCCACCCATGAGCAAGATACAAATGATAGTTTCAAAGCCACACAAACAGACAATCTTTAATTTTACATTGTGTACTAGTTTATATAATCTGGCACATCTTCCATGTCTATGAATAAAAATGTTCAGAAAAGGTAAGCAAGGGAAGACCATGTCTTTCTTCTTTGCATCATTTTGGGAAGTTTTGGCACTGGGAGATTTTTTGTCTGTCCTTTTCTCAAAACACATAATTTTTACTTTTTCCAAATAGTCAATGACTGTTTACACGGTTCAGAGAATTTAATTATTGTGGCAGAAAAAGAAAATAATCTGCAAGAATGAGGGTATATGTGAAGGTGTATTAGCACAGAATTCAGGCATTTCATTCCATTCATTCTAGTATAACTAGCCAAAACCCTATTCCTTTAAAGCCATTTACATCTTTAAGGAGAAAAATAATTACAACTCTATGTCCAATGTTAAAAAATGCCAGCCATCTCTCTAAAAGAAATTATACTATTGTGATCAGAAATCTGTATTTAATACAAAGAGGTATTTTTCTTTTCTATCCATCTTTCTTTCTATTATTGACAGCATTTTTTAAAAAGCCAGGATTATTTTAAGACACTTCAAAAGCCTAAAGGTTAAATCTTCTTACCCACCCTACCAGATTAATGTCAGCTAAAGGGACTAGAATGATACAAGGCAAGCATTGCTTCAAAAGCCACTCTTTTCCTTAGGTAGATTCTCCTTGCTGAATCATCCTGACAAACAGCAAAGAACCTGCTTCCTTAGGGTCTCCTTTCAGGCAATGCTTAGAGGGACCCAGCACAGAAACTAAAGAGAGTCTTCATGACAAGGACATATGCCTCTGCTTTTGTGCCACTTTCCTTCTTATTTTAAATAGCTCCTCTCTTCACCTGGGAAGTTTCTACAAGAGTTCGCAGGCAGAAAACAGATCTCCTTTTAACCTCCTATTCCCCAGCTCTCTCAGTAGCCTCTCTCTTTTTCCAATCCTATTGGAAACTCACCAGGCTCTCTCACTGACATTCATATCAGCATTGCTGGAAATGCTTGTCCTGTAATTACATTCACCTTCTCCATAGCAAGTTTAAATGGTATCCAGCTTCTTCTTCTTCTTCTCAGGTCCTTCTTTGTGTTTGCTTTTTAGTGGAACACCAATCTTCTAGGAAGACTTTTATCTGCCAGAACCTGAGTACAAAACCTTACCCCTTCATTATGTGCTCTGAATTTCATGCCAGCCCTAGCCGTACAGTGGTCAAGGTTGTTTAGTTCTTCCTTTATGTAATTCTGGCCCTCTTCTGTTTTGACAAAGCATCCAAGTTCAATGCAATCAGGAATTTTCATTTCTAAGCACTTACTGAGTCAGAGTCATCAGAGATTTCAAACATGAGCAGTCCTAGGAATGATGCTCAAGGAGCTCCCTTGGCCACTGCTCCATGTCCTGATACATTCCTATGCGATACAGCCCACTGTTCCCTCCTTTCTCACCAGTTCCCCATCCATTCTCACACTAGTTCCCATCTGTGATGACCCACCCACAAGGAGAAGGAAGCACCTGATCCACACTTTGATTTAAAGCTCACTTCTCTGGGTCTCTACACCGTCTTCTATGCCTTAGTTAGTACTTCTCCGTATAGTGCCTTTGGGCTACAGGAAGGCTACTAGGAGAGTTCTTGATTAATAAAACCTGACAGCATCCATTCATCTAAAATTTAAGGACTTGTACAGAAATGTCAAGCATATTTCACAGAGGAAATTAGTTGATAATGCAGTGTTTATGGAAAGCCACGTGAGATTCATATCTTTAACTTCCTCTAGAAAAATGGGAAGAGCTATCAGGACAGCCTGGTGCCATCTATTCTGGTATATCTATATTGCATTTTACCGTAATTTCCAGGTAGCTTAATGTCTTCATAATTATTCTTAAATTATGTAGAAATTATTTATGTACTCCATGTGCTTCAAAATTTATGCACTTACTCCTGTTGCTGTAATTGTCCTAATTTGTTTGTTTTGTCAGGCTTCAAACCAAGGATGGTTTTCTGAATTAGCAGACTTTTTAGTGTTTCAAAAAAATCTCCTCAACACAAGCAGAGCAGAGCAGGCAAACAAAAACTACCAGCTACATTTTAGTTTGTTTGTTTTAGCATCCTTCAGGTCAATTAAGGAAAAAAACTGATTAGGCTTGAAAAAATTTCTTTTGATCCACATTCATCATGGCTGGTGCACATCACCCACCAGGCTGAGGGGATGTGACATGCAAAAGTTAAAGAAAACATTAAGCTTCATTGTACAAATAGATAACAGGCAATAAAGCAGACATTTGAGTTTCTTTGCCCCTTTGAGTATGCCAAAACCCTGCCTTTTTACTTCCCAACATGGAATAGAGACCCAAGGACGATTCCAGGCTGTAGGGCACTGAGCTGACCCTCTGTTCTTCTCTGCAAGATCCAGTCAGGGCTGTATGGATCTCAGGAAGGGCTCTAACATGTTCTCTCAACATCAACAAAGACCCTACTCATTCTGTGGCCAAGAAGAAATCCAAATTTAAACCTCTAAGACTCCACAAGCACAGAGTTATGGTATTGTGTGGGTTGTGGCTGAGATGAATTGCCTGTACAGCACAAGGCCTCTTTCTCACACTGCTCCCCAGTAAGGAGGCTGGGGGTGGGCAAGGGCTTGGGAGGGGATACAGCCAGGACAGCTGACTCCAACTCCCCCCAGCTGATCCCAGGAACATTCCATAACATCTGATGCCATACTCAGCAATGTGAGGTGGTGAGTTTTCTGAGGGGTTGCTGCTCAGGGGCTGGGTCAGCAGAAGTCAGTTGGTGGGAAGTGATTGCTTTTGCTTCACTTTGGGTTATTTGGTTTGGTTTTGTCTTTTTTTTTTTTTAATCCCCTTTTTCTTTTTAAACACTTTGCTTATTATAAGCAAAGTGTTTAAAAAGATTATTGCTTTATCTCAAAGCATGAATTTTCTCATTTCTGCCAGTTCTGCCAGAATTTTCTCAGTTCTTCCTCCTATTCCACTGAGAGCTGTGAGCAAGCAGCTCTGTGAGGCTGAGCTGACATCCAGTGTGAGCCCATCACAGTCCTTCCTGGCACCCAACACAGAGCACTAAGTGTTCAGAACAACAACAGATTCTATCAGAGCATGGTAGAGGAATCTAATTCTGTATCTATTTAGCAGTTTGTGGTTGCAATATTGACTTACATGTTCTTGACACTGACTTGTTTGTTCCCTTACCTGCTCCATGCCACACTCCATGTCTTGCTGTACATCAAATTTGAGAGTGTGTGAAAGGCTGGGTTTGGCTTTTGCAGTTTGCTATGCTGTGTATCTTTTGTTCACTGGTTTTGAGATTAATCTGGTATTTGGGCCCAACACTGCAATCACCCCTGTACCTTGGGCACCATCT
Source organism: Acrocephalus scirpaceus scirpaceus (assembly GCA_910950805.1). NCBI lineage: Eukaryota > Metazoa > Chordata > Aves > Passeriformes > Sylviidae > Acrocephalus > Acrocephalus scirpaceus. Next base: position 32,376,792 of record OU383778.1, read on the forward strand.
CATGAAAACAATAAACAGCTACACGTTTTCCCTTTTTTAAATTTGAGAGCTAATTTATGGTCAAGATGAAGAATGGTACCTTCCCCTTCTCCTGCCATGAGATGCTTTCTGCTTTGTTACAATGGCTCCTCAGTTCCTCCAGCATCCTTGGGTAATCAGAATGCATGTACTGGTGTGTCTCAAGAACCTGTTCTGGCTTTTCCAAGATACACCTGTTTAGGAATTTCACACAGGAACGTGTCCTGAAGCATTATGGTTATGGGTAGCAGGTGCATGGGAGAATGTGGGCAGGTACCTGGAATGGTTTCACCTCCGAGAATGTGGCACTCCTCCCCAGACAAAAGTAGAAGGATGGAGAAATTTGATGTGCACCTTGGGGAGAATTAATCTTGGGTGAAATAAGCCATGATTTGAATTACATGGTGCCATTGCTGTATGAGACTGTATGTCACCATTAACAGTAAAATATCTTCACGTTAAAAAGGCTGGTTTGGTCTAAAATGAGCAGCGAGCAAACAGTGTATCCAAGAGTGGAGTCTACCTATAGAACGTGGCTTTTGAATACTCTTCTTTAAGCCAAACTGACTCCATGTCTGACCCATCAGAGCAGTGTTGTGTTTAGGGTGTCTCACCTGTGCCTGGCCCTGCAATAAGAGCTCATGTGAGCAGTGGGAACCGGCTGGCACCAGTGTGGAGTGAGGCAGGGCTGCTGGGGCTCATCAGTCACTGTGTGCACACTCCCCTAAGAGCAGACAGCCAAACCCAGACAAATAAAAGAACATGATTACAATCCTAATTCTCATATTTTCAAAAACCAGATCAGCCTGATAACCCCATCTGGCGAAAAGGAAGGCCACGCCACCACCTGTCCATAAGGAAAATCTGTCTGGATCAAGAAGAAATGCTAATTTATATAATAAATGAGTGAGCATTGATTACAGGGCTCTGTCCTTCTGTCCCTCTGTTCCACTTTTACTCACAAGCCCATGCTATAATCCCACACAGAACACTGTCTGATCAGGCCAAACTAATGACACACTGGGCTGGTAGGATAAGCACAATACACACATATTCTCTCATACATGCAGAGTTTACCTCTGTGTTTACAGATGGTTTGATTTTTCACAGCAGTAAGAGCATACACTGAGTACCTTATGTTTTCTGCATTTATATAATGAGAAAAAAGGTGTAAAAGCAATTCTGGAATGAAGAAAAGTGAAGATATTAAATCCATCCCAATTCACCCAGTTGCTTTGAATTGGAGCTGCATAGTCCTAACTGAGGGTGAACTCCCTATTTTACACACTAAAAAGTCAAACTTATTGTTCACAATTACTATCATCTAACAAGCAGCACATACTGCTCTGGGAATGCCACTCACCAGGCTGGGAAAGCCAGGATTTTATAAATATATTACAGCAACTAGTAAAGAAAATATTTTGTTGCTTATTTACTTCTTTAATAGACATAACGCTGATATAATATTATAAACCTCTTTATTTATAATCAATTTATTATATGTACAGATATATATTGGATTTGGGCTCTTCTGCATCCATAGCTGTGTACAGTGTCGACTTTCACATCTATTGATAAAATTCCTATTTGTTTCTAAATTAAACATATAAATAAAATAGTTTTCATCCAGTTTAATTTTCATTAAGTGCTGATTTATGAGGCACATTGCAGCTACAAGCATGGTAACATGGGAATGCTGCAGCTAAATCAGAGTGTACTATTTCAATTCTTGATGGTGAAGTAAGAACCACATGCAAGTCTGTTTGAACATGATAAGAACAGGAACAAACATTCAGTCTGTGTTTTGCTGGAGATTGTCAGCATTTTAATATTATGAGGCAGGCAAACCACTACAATTGAAGTGAGAACAGATGGGGAGAACACTAATGCTTTCCTAGACTGGAGAACACAACTGGATTTTGTACTTCAGTTGTCACCAGGCCCCACCATCCATTTATGACCTCACATTCAGATGATAGAAAAAGTGATGAAAGATAATTTTAATAAATTAAAATTACATAATTCATGCTGTAAGTGAAGAGCATCATCTTCCTCAATAAGTCCGTGTCATCAGCTGTGACATTCATGGAACAATGGAATCAATGGACAAGAAATACCAAAAGACTTCACACAAACTTAGAGGTATTTTAAATATGGGGGAGAGATCTCTCAGCTCCTTTTCTGGAACACTTATAGAAAGAAAAAATCAAACTTTTGATTAAAAAATATTATCAAAGCAATAACTGTACTGTAGGATATTTATTTAGAATTTTTTTCTTAACATCTGCACTTGCCTTCCCAACTGCCATCTCAACAGAGCAAGGTTATGTCTCCCTATATATAAAAAGGGTTGCTTGGGTATACAGTGTATATAAACAAATTTTTAAAATATCTATCTTGTATCTTAAAAACTATAGCAATATGTAACCAGATTTCTCACAAAGTACCTTGCAAAGCCTGGCAGTTCAGCTCATAAAAGAGACCAGAGTCAGAGAGAGCCCTGACAAGCTTGCAGCCGTACAGATGGACATAGGTTAAGACAGCAAAATGCCAGTCAGAGATTCAAGCCTTTATACCAGCCCCTTGTTAAAGAACTGGTAGTGTGTGAAGTTTATGCAGTGTCTGACAGCTTCCAAGAAATATGTAATGAACGTATGATACCCTTTATGAAAGCTTTGAACCTCTGAGGGCAGGTCTGGCTCTAAAAATACAATGTAGAAAAAGTCCTGCAGAGAAGAATAAAGGAGGAAAACAATCTGAAGAACAGACTGGAGCCATTACGGAGCAAGGGGAGCAAGGTAAGAGCAGATCAGACTGCTGAAAGAGATGGAGCTACAAAGACCTTCAAGACAAAGTTGAGACATTTTAAGTGATTGAGGAAAAAAGGGAAAAGGAGAAACTGCAGCAGATGTTGGAGGGTGTTGTGTTTTGAGTGATGGGGAGTGAAGAGAGACAGTTCCCAGTGAGACTGCAAGGAAAGAAGTTATATCAAGGCAGGAAAGATGCCTGAAGGCCTGTGGGTATTGTTGAACAGTATTTAACTGAGAGGAGGGAAGGACAGAAAGACTTTCACAGCCAAGTCAGGATGTAGAGGAGGGAGGAGTCCTCCCTTCAGTTAGGAGTCTGAGTGACAGGATGTAGCTGTTGACAGATTAAAGGCAGCAGCAAGAGGATTGAGGGCAAGAAATAAGAAGCTTGGTGTTACTAGTGTGTTACACCTGAGCTGCTAGGGAGCCATTCACTGTCATGCCAGGGACGTTCTGCAGCACAGCACTGGAAACGCAGCACAGTGAGTGGAGTGGATTCATGATTCCCCAATGAAAATTAGTAACTGGAACAGCTTGAGAAATTCTCCATGATTAACACATGAAGAAGTGAGTTGATCTCTATACCACAAACTCCTCTCTTTCCTTCAGAGCATTTTTTTCTCTTTGGCCCATGCTGGACCAGCTCTGTAGACTGCCTGGATTCTTCCCAGGTACCTTCCATTCTCTATCGCCTCTAGAAAAGGCAAGCCTGCTTTTCTAGAGTGTAAAAGAGTTTCTGCACTTTATATTTAGAGCATGCACATGTGTGCAAGGTCTTCACTACAGACCAGGAAAATGGTGCTTGCTCCATGTTAGACTCCTATATCTAAGATTTTTGAGCCTTTAAAGCTTTGTAATTCCTTACAGCTTCATCTCTCTTCTCTTACAGTTACTGATTTTGAAAAATTAATATGAATGTTTTCATCTCAAGACTTTTTTTACCTGTGTTTTTTTGTATTCATTGAATTTCAATCTAAGGAACACAAGCTTTTTTTTCAAAAAAATATTCCAAGAATAATGCTAATAATTTGTTGTGATCCAACTCCCACTTTTCCTGGTTTATTTTCATGTATGCTCTCTGACATAAGCAAGATGGATTTTGTTTCCTAATATGAGTCTTTTATTTTCCTTATAATTGAAAATTGATCAGACACTCAACAGTTATATAGGAAAACAAGTTACCTGTACCACATATTTTATATTAAATACTAAGAAAGTGTGAGTTACAAGAAAGTTCATGAACCTATTTTAAAAATTTGAATGCATATAGTAGGAAATTATATTATAGGATATTCCAATAAGGCATGTTTTATTAGCTAATAACTAAAAAGAAATAATGTTTAAAAATGGATAAATTAACAGAATCAAATAGTCAGAAAGAGAATTAAGCAAACTTGTTCCTCATTCAGAAAAATACAATTGGCAATATTTCCATGTCTTAATCTACCTTATGGAGAGGTGCTTTTAAGACATGCAGCATATAACTAGGCCTTAGTCAATATAATCCTAATATTTGTCCCTACAGTAAGGCTTAAAAAATAAAATTGTCCTGTTCTTTTCAGAATAACTTGGAAACCTGAATTTATTTAGAATTAACAAGCAATATTACATAGGGAAACACATTTGATATAGCTGTTATTATTCCCTTCATTATGAACAAAGGCTAAACAGACACTTTTCCCTTTCAACTCTCCAGATACCAGCCACTCAGAGGTTAATGGCTGGCAGCAACAGCCATTGTTGAGGGGAGCAATCTCATACCTACCTGCAAACAGCATCCAATACAAGAGTTCTCATGACCTTCTAATTGCATTAAGAGTTTAAAAGTTTATGTCAACAATTTTCATAAAAGTATAGCAGATTTTAATTCCTGTGCCAGAGAGATGGACTGAAAGTGAGGATAATGCCAGACAGGGAGGAGAGTGTCAGATGAATACCCATGTCTTTTCTGTCCTACTAGAAAGCGTGGAACACCAGCCACCAGGCAGTGTCCCTACCCAGCATGGATTAGGCAGCCTCACACTTTGCATTTAGATTTGCAGCTGCAACATAAAGCCCTTCAACCAAATCTGGAGCTGCCATTTCCACAAAGGGTGCAAAAAGCCCACTAACAAGTAACAGAATAAAATGTCATTCTAATAACAGAAATTTAAAAATGCAGTCAGCTTAGTAGAGAAGGCCAACTACCTACAAACACAGTAAAAACTGTCTGTATTGCTTGTATGTTCTGTAAGAACAGTTAACAGTAGTTATTGAGAAATTGTTTCAGAGGACATCTCTGCTTCTTCTTGCCTCCTGGAAACCAAGTGTACACTCCTGGGGATACCAGGAACACCCCTGAGAACAATGTCACAGACATATGAACTCACTAGTTTTGCTTGCTGAGAAGGGCAGAAAATCCTAAAACTCAGCCTAGGATCCCAGGAGACAACATAAGCAGGGATGAGATTGGCAGGTGAATGAGCATCAGTTTAAAAAAATCAAATCTGCTGGAATGTCTCCATGTCTCAGTGAAAAAGGGATACAGACAAAGACTATAAATATTTTATATGTAATTTGCTCAACATTTTAACAGTGATTGCAGTGATTGCTGAATCTTGCCATTCTGAGCAAGGACTGTCCCTGCAGACAGGCACTGATTAATGATACCATCCTCTGAAATTTGAGCCACAGAGTCCTTCAGACTTCAAGAACATTTTAAACTGAATTTATGTGTCCTTCCTAGTTCACTAAGCTCACTGTTTCATTGTGTCACATTTGCTTACAAGAGAAGACTTGAGACCCTAACTGGCTGATATTTTTCCTGTTTTCTTGTGGCACATTGATACAACATTTTGAAAATTTGTGATTTTGAGCAACAAATTTTATTAGATGAAAGTGGTTGCTCTAATCATACATGAAGAAAAGTCTATGCCCACTGAAGAACTGTATGTCTTTGCCATTGCCATTTATGCCTCTAAACTATTTACAGTTCCCATTTTTGACCTCATTATCAGTGTATCACAGTGGTATTCTATTAATGAGACTAAAATATATCCTCATCAAGAGGCTAAGTCAGACTTTAACGTATTTTAGAGAGAGATCCCCACAGCTGGATAATTTCCATTGTCTAGGAATATTTATAAATGACTGACAAATTTCTTCCATGTCTTCACTGACTTAACCTGGTCCAGAGCACAGATGATGGTGTGTTCTGAAATCCTGATCATCACAAAAAGCTTTCAAGGTCACTGTTAGGGATGAGCATTGGAAATTAGGGTCTCTGGCAAAGGGTCACAGATAACATAACTCAAGCTGATATCCAAGCTTATACTTCCTTTAAATTTGTGTCAAGTAGTATAAGCAGAAGTATAATATGTTGTCCAACTGCTGTTTTCACTTCTTTAAAGTTTTCATATTTACTATTTTCAGGCATAATCCCTATAAAATAGAACTCCCAAGAAATCCATATACTTTTATGTTACTGGATCAAGTCAGTCTGTCTGGACTCTCTGCCCATCTCCAGGAGCAAAGGAAGGAAAGTTATGATACCTCAAGCAGAAACTCTTGTGCCAGAGACATTTCTTCCCTTGGCATGCAAGATAAACACAGAATCCCACAGAAAATACCAGGTTTCTGCTGAGCATACAGTAAAAAGGCTTTACTGCTTAGACATTTTAAGGTAGATATATGAGGTTTCAGAGGCTATAGGTTCCCAGCACTCTCTTGTCTTTGTGGTAGTTCTGCCACTGGAAAATCCCTTTCTCCAGTTCTAGAGACAAAGCTCTCCCTCCTCATCCTGCATGTGATCAACTCTGACACTCTAAATGGTTGGAAACATGAGGTTTGGTTCCCTAGCTTGTGACAGATTAAATGGATAAAAACAACAATAAAATAGGTGGCAGAGACCAGCAAGATTGTCAGCTGATTGTAATTTCTATAACCAAGTAAAAGAGAGAATATGTCATCAACAAGATGGTTACTGAACAAGGCTGACTCTTTTCCTTGTACCTTCAGCTGGGGATGTGCTGCATGTCCCATCTCTGTCCCAAACACTCCCAGGCAAGTGATTAATGCAATAGAACTGAAGCGTAAGTTAAGAGCCTTGCCATGGACTATGAAGGCTGCAACCACAAATCCAATATCCGATAGAAAATGAGTTTCAAAAAAATTATGACAAGGAGGAGGGGGGAGGGGACAGAAGGGGGCAGCAGGCCTGAAGTGTGATACTATCTAGAAAACGAGACTAAGTACAATAGCTGCATGCAGAAAAGCCGAGTGGAGCAGCTCCTGCTCTGAAGCCTGTATCCGAGCTGCTGACACTAGGTGTCATTGGCACTGCACCTCCCGGGCACCGCAGCTCCCGCGGCAGGGCTGCCCTGGGGCCTCGCTGGCAGGGGCCTGTCACTTGAAATACCCAAGAATATAAACCTTTTGTTCTTGTTGCTGTAAATACTTTTGCCCTTTTCTTCAGGCTATTTTTAGTACTATTGTTTCAGATGCAGATTGATGCTTAAAGAGAGAGGGTCGGTCAGTGAGGAAGGCTCAATTCCTTGAACAAGTCACCAATATCCAGAAGGAATAACATACTGTAATTCTGCCCTTGCATTATGTTGATATATACATACAAGGTGTATATAGGCAGATATCTCTGCCTGTTCACATCGCTGGCAGGAAGGCTGGAAGGGCCTCCCATTGCTCCAGTTCCACATGTGCTGCTGTGGGAGAACCACAGGGCAGCATCCCCCTCACACTCAGCATGCCTTGCATTTTTCTCTGAGAGTGATAAAAAACTTCCTTCAGTCATAGCAGCATTTTGTTCACATGCAGGGTTACACCTTTATTGTCCTCCAGCAAGGGGCAAAGGAAATTCCCCTGTCTTCTCTCATACTGACTCAGATGTTGCCAGGGGGGTTGGAAAGAGTGTATTATGGTTACATCATGAAAAACATTGGTGAATTAAAAGCAAAAAACAATCCTACACAGCTGGCAGGTGGATGAATATTAAAGAGAGGAAAAAATTAAATTAATGAGTATTCAATTAACCCAGTACTTTCTCAATGATGTTTTTCTAAGAAGGTAGAAAAAAGTGATGCTGTAGATGGTTAGAGAATTACTATCTTCAGGAAATATTTGCATTGAATCCTCAATAACCAGGGGTTGTAATTTACTCCAATACAAAGAATTTATATATTTAGAAACTCTGGTCTTACAAACCATAGAAGTCTTTTGGGGTATTTAATGATTCTTAAAAGTAAGTAACTCCAAGATTTGATTAACTAGATTTTTGTGCCCTGCAAACATTGAAGTTCACAGTTTCATACTGCAGTTCTCACCCACCGAGAATACTTCAGAAGAAGCAATTTTTTTACCTGAGTTGTGCATTTTCTGAATTCAAAGAGTCTGAAAGATATTTCATTGTGTCCAATTTTGGATCACCTACTAGCAGATAGATAAATGAGGCATCCCAAAGGAGGATCAGCAAGGACATCTGAAGTTGGAGCACCTTCCCTAAGAGCACCCTCCCAGCTGAGGGAGCTGGGCTTGCTTAGCCTGAAGAAGACATGGCTTCAAAGGGGGGGGATGGAGTGGGGTGTGGTTAAGAGCAACTTTCATATTCACAAGCTGCTCTGAGATCCAGCTCCACATTCGTGTATCTGCCTTAGTTTCTGGATAGCCTGGCACAGGCTTCTAGCACAAGTACAGAGTGCCACAAGTCCTTCGTTGCCCTGTGCCTTTATCCCTCTCTGTGAATCGGGAACAACACAATTCCTTTTTTCACCTTTGTCTCTATCTGTCTGAGCCTCTCACTATCCGTGTGTGCAGTATCTAAAGCTGCTGATTAGGGTTTCTCCTCACAGCGATGACACAGATAGATAGTCAAAATCATTAGAGTGCTCAGTTAAATCTCCATGAGTGGTTTCAGAGGTTCAGGGCTGCCATCTGCAGTTTTTAGCTGCAGTTTTAGCTGTTTTCAAGGATTAGGTTTTTCATAAATCAGATGTCACCAGAAGCTATTGTTCCCAGGGTCCACAGCACCACTTGTAAGAAAAATTCCGAGTTATTTATCCTCTGCTTAACAGGCATAATCTCCCAGACATCTCTATTTTCATATAAATTGTATAGAGACATAAAGCAGGCATTCTTCAGCTGTAACAGTGAATTTTTCCATTTCACCTCTGGATAGTTTTCCCTAAAATTGTGACAATCTCACCATGCCCTTGCTGATTTTTCAGAAGTATTCCTTCTTTTACTAATTTATTAATGTTCCTTGATCTACAAGCAGCACAGCAGAATAGTATTTTGGCAGCATCTCAAACTATATCTTTAGTTTCATGATGTTTATTTTTATTCTCAAAATAATCTTTATCCCATAGTGTACCTTTTTTTGTAACATTAAATATTTCCTAAAAAGGATTTTTTTTCCTTTTGGTTCAATGATGCAAACCCATGATGTTGACCCATATAAGGATGGACTACACTAACTTTGCCAGATCTGAAGTACTGGCAGTCTTCTCTGCTAATTTCTGTAGTTCAGTGAAGGGATCTAGTAAAGATCTCCTCTCCAGTCACACTACTATTTCCAGAAAGGTACAAGAGCAATCATCATGGGGACTTCTTTCTTTACAGCAATTAATCAGCTTAACAAACAGGATTTGTTGTGGTATACTCTACCTGATTTACTGGAGAGATTCCGGTTTGCCACAACAAAATGTCATGGTAACACGGTTAAACAAACACTCATATTTCCCCCAGCCCTAAACAAGAACCATTGTGAGCTTTCTTCTGCTTCATTCAGAGAGGCCAAAGAATTCACCTTCCGTGCAGGCCAACGGGCTGTGCTACCTGGTGTGGTTGGTGAGAGTGGAACACGTCAGCCCCTGCAGTGCTGCAGGATGACTGCAGGGAACATGACTGACCCGACTTTAAGACAAGGAAGAAATCTTGTGTTTCCAGCCTGCTGTGCTTTGCTGCCGGGAGTACACCAGCAAGATGGTTACATGCCTACTCAGGAGTGCCTACAGAAGCCTTGGCTTTTCTTCAGAAAAGCCCTAGCCCAGAACACTGAGGGAAAACCTGTTCCCTCAAATTTACACTGACCTCGTGGCAGAGCTGCTGTTTCCCAAACTGTTCACTCAGTTCTGTGTTCTTGGCACTTGCCTGGTTCAGACACACTTCATGTTCTTGAATCATCTGCATTTCTCAGTCCCCCGGCTCACATGCAGATAGCTCTGCTAGGCTGAAGTTAATATTGCATGACTGCTTTCCGAAAGAAAAAAAAAAAAAAAAACTGAAAAAACCCCTCCTTTCTCCTTCTATTTTTAGATTATGGCATAGTTTCAGATGATCCTGGACTAGTTTCTGCATCCACTGACACTTGCCATTAATCTCACACATCTGTGAGGAAAACAATTCTTAAAAATTAAAAGAACTCTGTATGTCTGGTAAAAAAGGCCCTGGAAGTAAGATGAAACCAATGTCAGAAACGAGAGCTGCTTCTCCCTGATGCTTGCTTGCCTGTCAGCATCGCCTCTGCCCACTCCCCTTGAGAAGTCAGACTTTCTGATATGTGGGAGTCTAATCAGATGGTGTCTGTCTAAATCAAAGACCAAATAATGCTGTTACACAGCATATAGAGGTGTTCTGTTTTGGTCCTTTCGCAATAATTCTGCCTAAAAAAATATGCCTTCACAGTCAGAATATACCTTTTATAAATGCTCCTTTAACAGTGACTCATCTGTTTTTGAGAATCATAAAAAACCTACTGTTTTCCTTCACTTAGGAAACTAAACATCTATTAAATAAAAGTTGTTATGCTTAGAAGCCTTTGGAAGTGCTGAGGCAGTGCTCCAAGGTATCCCGTCTTCAGTGTATTTCACCAGGTACAGGCCAGCTCTGTCATTTGAAAGCACTACCTGTATCTGTAGGCTAAGGGTCACTGTTAGAAGAGACTATACCATGCTGGATCTAACAGCCTGGGAGGGGAGGCTGCACCATCCATGTCTCCATGTCCAACCAGCAGTCAGGCTGAGATGCGTTCCCAGTAGGTGCATGCACACAGAGGACACATATATGATATATTTATTTATGTTCATGCTCAGACACACAGATACACAGAGCACTCACATGAACACTGAGAACCCACAGGAAGTCTGTTTCTTCCCCTTTTCTTTTCAAGGTTCTCTCTTCTCTCAAGGCTCTTTCTCTTCTGGCAAACCACACCACTGGTAACTGTCACACCTACAGTGTCTGTGCACAATTTGAAAAGCGACCAAAATTAATGTCCCTCAAGGAGAGGCCCCAGTATAAACTCAACAGCCTCCTGTTGGCCTGCCAAAACCAAACAGCATCAACACAGTTGCATTCTGAATACAGCTTTCTTAGGCAGTGTAAAGGAGACTTGGTGTGAAAGTGCTGGTTAGCTATTGAGGGCTACTGGAGGTGTTACAGGTGCAAAGAGTGTTACAGGGGACAGAACAGGAAAATGCTGACAAAATATAGTGAAAAGAGTATAGAAAGAGTACACAAGGCTTTAGAACTCAGGTGTTATTAGTTCCATCATTAGTGTAATGAGATTTTTCTGCCAAGACTTTAGTATAGAAAGTATGTTTTCTTTCCCCTAAAGAGACTAGGACCTCAATCCTGCCATTTAAGGAAACTTTTAATGTCAGAATTTCCACTTCAGTGTTAAAAAGGGGCCTGTACTTGTGTTGTCTGAGCTGGAATACCTCAGGTAAAAGCAGATACAAAGCGCATGATGGATGAGCAAACTTGTCTAAAGTGAGCCTTGCTTCGTTGCTTGTAATCTTCAAACACTGAACTCTGTACTGAAGTTAATAATAGGCACAGGAGTATTGCCGTAGAACTTCTGGTAAACAATTGCAAATCCAAATTTCAAAGGTCCTTTGGTACATATTAAAAAAAAGATGATTTAATATGAGTTTATTTAAAGTATTTCTTTTGTGTGCACAAAAAGCATTCTGTACTAAGATCAAAGTGTGCTGTGTCATGATTACTTACAAGTTTCTGCTTCTGCACTGCTGTGAAAGAGCAGCAGAAATCCTGTACACAGGATTTCACTAGGAACCATTAGGATGTTTTTTTAAATTATTAAGATGCCAGTTATGAAACTACATTTATGAAAAAGAAAAAGAGAAACAAAAACAAGGAGGCTTGCAAAGCTCAGGAAGATGTGCTTATTAGTCAGTGCTTATTCATGCACTGACTAATGTGAAATGTCACTTGTACAGAAATCATTGTGTCTCCACAGCCGGCAGCAGAGGCCCACAGGTGGTCTCCAGACAGTACAGACTTCCATGAGATCAGAAACATTCTGTTTAAACTATCTTGATCTCTTTTACAAAGCAGAGTTCAAAATTGTAGCCCAGTCTTCCCTAGGGTGTTGTGTCACTTCCCTGAACTCTTTGGGAATTTGCTGTCTGTGCTCCTTGCTTTCCTCCTTGTCCCATTTCTTGCCAGTATAAGGGAGCAGAGACAACAGGTACACAGGGGACAATTGTGTCCTTGGGGTCCTCCAGCACAGACTGATGTTTAAGCTGGAATCTCACGCTTTGGGGGCAAGAGGATCCAGATGTGCTAAATAACAAGATACCTCAGACTGATAATGAAAGGCAACTCTGAAAAAGGCAAAGGTGATCCTTGGATGTTTTAAGTACAGTATTACAAGCAGAAACAGGAAAATATCAATGTTCATGTGTGAAGCATTTTTGCTGTCCTCTCTGGGGTAATGCATCTCATTCCAATCAATCACCCTTGAGACATAAACTGAAAAATGGCCAGGATGACCCTGAATTTGGAGACCCCATCACATATGGGTGGCTTAACTTATTTAATCCATCCAAGCAGAACTGAGAGTTTTATATGATCATTGATTACAAATACATCATTACATTGTTATGAAAAGAAAATTCTGCCAAAGTGGGAGAACAACTTGTCACTACTAAATTTAGGCTCATAATAAATGACTTTAGGGTAGAAAATTAGGAAAAAAAACCCTCTGAATAAGAAGTAAACTGAGCTTGTGAAACAGTCTTCCAGATGCAATAGAGGATACAGAAATGATTTCAGGGCACAGCAAGGCCAGGTGAGAGATCCCCAGGGCATCCATCAATGCTCCCAAGGGCAGCTGAGGGCACCAGGCCAGCCTCAGCCCTGGGCATCTGGCACCTCCCTGGGGATGGGAGCAGCCCAAGATCAGGCCAAGCCTTCAGCCCATGGGTGGGCCTCGCTCAAGGGATCCTGTGGCTGGGCAGAGAATGCTGGACACCATTGTCATTGAGACTGGGATGGACATTCCTAAATAGGGGCTGACAGGGCATCCTGGGCAGTGTGGGGAGGGTCCTCATGGGGCTGAGAAGGGACTATCAGGCCTCTTGTTATCCTCCCCTCCCCCCCCCCCCCCCCAGGGCTCCTGTGAAAAGAAAAGCCACAACCTAGCTGTTACTAAACTGGTGTTTGAAAGTCACTCATTGTACCATGTCTATAATAGTAAAGGATGATAAGTGATACACACAGAATCACTTCCAGTCCTATATTCCCAAGTTGTATGATGAAGTGGGGCAGGAAAAAGGACTCCCACAGTCAATTCTTCCCAAAGTCAATAGAATAGACTCACTGGATCAGACATCTAAAAAAAAGCAGGCAAAAAAATGGTGCCCAAATGGCTTCTATTTTCTGCTTTCAGAATGAGTCACTCAGACAAAAAAAAGTGGCTTGTAAGCCTTTTTTGGTGCTAGGTATAGTTCTAAACTACACCTCCAAGACACAGACCACAGTCAGAGATGAGATATAACATCTGCAGCCTCTCCCTAGAGCTTTCAAATTCTGCTGATCTCCTTGATGCAGCAGAGCAGTAATCTTTTCTTGACTCAGCTCTAAACCTGCCTCTGGACATTAAGGTATTAGCACTTAGTGATCTGTCAATAAATTTCTCAACAGCACAAATGATGCTACATCAGTTTTAGCACAGCTCTGTCTGGAAGATATCCAGACATCCATTATCACCAGAAAGCCTTCCTTGGAAGAGTTCACTTACCCCACTGGAACAGTACAACCACTAATTTTAGAGGGCCCTTGGAACTTCTCACCTGATGTGCTTGGTTTTGACCATATTCTTCAGGTAAATAATATGTATGAGAAAGGGGACGGGAAATCTACTGGCTAGTGAAATCCTGTGAAAAGATTAATGAAAAATTCATGAGCTGAACATCCTGAAGGAGGCACGTGGTGGCTCATAGAACTGTTTGCTCAAAATTACATATAGTCTACAGCTCTACTCTTCATAAATTTTAACGAGAGACTCAAAAATATTGGTCATTGTGACTCTAGAGGTTCACAGAAAGTGTGAAAGCCATGACTAGCAAAACCTCTTCTGTTAAGCACATTTCTACTCTCCTATCACAGTGTCTGGTTCTTTACAGACACAATACAGCAGCATATTTAGCCATAGCAGTGTTGTCACTGTCTTCCTGGTGCTGAGTCCTGCAAAGCTTGATGTGCTAAATAATGGCTTTTATGCACTGGAGGTCATGGCTGTTCTTACATCAAGAGAACCAGCGTCTGAATGATTTAACAATTTCATCTGCCAGAAATGTTTTTAGACCATAAAACCTCAACATTTCTAAAATAGCAACAGAAAAACAGACAAACAAACAAACACCACAAACCCAAAGCTTTTAGTGCATAATTTACTGTGGTATCTTGGGGCTCATAAACTGACTGATTTGAAAAGTTTTTTAAATCAGAACCAGTTGCCTTAGATTAAGAGTGCTACATTAAATTTGAATGTGGTGCCAGAGTAATTTGGATTGAAGAGGAGGGGGAATAATGCACTCTAGCTGCTTTCCTTTATGTGTGTAAAGGATGGGTAGCACATAAGAATGCAAGAACGCATGTTTCCGGACAAAACCAACAGTGATGCAAAGCAAGGTGAAAATCCATCCTCTGAACCATTTAGTCTTGCTAAGAAAGCAACAAGAGTGATTTTACTCTAAATTCCTGAAATGTTTGCGGTGTGATCCTGTATCACAAATCTCTGAGTTAAGTGCCCTCTGGATGTCCTCCATTTAAGTGACTTCACTGAAACTAGGCTTTGACTGTTCAAAACTGGATGCAATATTACATAGGTATTAATAAACATTTATTTATAACTCAGATGTGGTGATCAGCCTCTTAAGAACATATGGTGTTATTTACAATACCTTTTTGAATGAAATGGCATGAATGAACAAGGTATGTACCTCTGCATGTCTGTGTCTCTGCATTGAATTAATGCATGGTTTGCTGAAGAGTTAATGATATACTGTTAGAATATCATTTGGGGTCTGTTGTGGGTTAACTAGAGTTATACTCTCTGACCCTGTATTGACCAGGGAGGATGGGATCAAGGTCTCTTAATCATGTTTTTATCCAACATCCAAACCTTTTATTATCAAATATCTAATATAAGTCAGAGAATCATACAGGTCAGGCCCTCACCCAGTACCATGGAAATCCTTGATGCAGTTGTGTATTTGGGGCAATTGCAACCCACTGCTGACACTCTCTGCCAGCCCAGGTAAGCTCTGCCAGCCTAGCAAGAGTCACTCCAGGTTCATAAAGGCTTCTGAATGACACGTGACACTGCCTTCTTTCATGGGTTGCTTGTGATCTCTACAGCATGACAATATTTCTTGACAGCTTACTTTATATTATAATTCTCTGCATTTAGGAAAAGCCTTTCATCAGTGGATCTCACAGAGCTGTACAAGTGATAGATTTTTTTTTTATATAGTGTATTTATATAAAAACATGATTTCATGCTCTGACTCCCCTATTTTACTTAGTAGTCAAAGCTATTTCTTTTTTAATAAGTATGTCTCACATAACTGCCTCTCATCAGCAGGATTGTGTGAAGGATTCTGTCTGCTTTTTCTCTAGAGGAAGTTGTCAGGAGCAGAATAAATTATATTCATATGGGCCAAGAAACAACACAGGATCACTCAGCACCTAGATTTTCTAAAGCAGGGATCAAGCGAGAACCGAAGGGTAAAACCCAAGACTTTTTTCTCTGAAGAAGAATTAGTTAAACCTGTAGGGGAAAAAAGAAACCAAACCCCCTATAAAGGAACAACACTTCAATCTACTGTGTTTTTTAGAGGATCAATCTACTGCGTTTTTTAGAGGATACTTAAGCATAAACTTGTGAGGAGGCATTACTAGCATACAATCTCTTTTGTTAATATATTTAATTTCATTGAGCTAATTCTTGAAATCAGCAGACAAGTTTGGTGGGTTGGTTTTTTTTTTTTAGTTCTGGCTTAAAATAACTGTTACCATTATTATAGTGCATTTCTCTCAGCAACAAGTGATTATGTGCAGTTCTTTTATGACAGAAGTGAAGATGTGACCAAGAACAGGAAGTGCTCTGTGTCACAAATTCAACTATTTTTGGAATTTTGCCTCTTTAATAAGGACATAATTGTCATCTAACAAACAGGCCCCCAGGACAATCTAATGTCCCCACCAGTAAATGCTGTTGAGCCTCCTGTCTAAGGACAGGCCTGACAACCTGTCATCAATAACAGTCATGTCAAAATCACCAGTGAAATCAGGAAGTTCTCTTTCTAAAAATTAAAAACTCTTCTTTGTGTGCTAACATGAGGTAACTCAAAAAATGTGTATGCCTGCAGTAATTCACAGATATGTTACTTCATAGGTAAATTGTTTCAAAAGTTATCTTTCTCCATTTAAAATTATTATGTAGCCCAAAGATGTCTACAGATTGTACAACAGTCAATAGATGACTTGATAAACCAGTTTAATGACTCCTTATAGGGTGTTTCCATTATATACAGATATTGCAGATAATGACATTGATGCAACACCACAGAGATTTAGGTTTTAAGTTCTATTTAAAGACCTGATTCTCAGTGGTTTAAGTGGAATGAAGGCAATTTAAACAGGATTTAGGTATTTAATTCCCTTGAGGATGTAAGCCTTTGTCTTTCTATAGTAGATAGATCACCATCATTTTCCTAGCAATTCAGTGCTGATGATTTTAGCTTTTGGTTCTTTAGGCTCTGTAAAAGCTAGTCATAATATATGATGCAGAAATTATAGGAGAAATTTCGAACATTATCAATTATATTTAGCAATCCACTTCCAAAACATAAATAACTCCACCATTGGAAAAACAATTCTGTCATAATGTCTGCACACAGATAAAATAGAGTTAAGAAGCCCATATGAAATTTCCTGGCAGGATTTGGTTTTGGTTCTGCCACTTGGTATTGCATTTTTTACATGTACATTAAACCATTCTGAAATGGAGGGGAGGGGGAAGTGTTCTTTTTGTCCTGCCTAACAACTACTAAATTGGTAGATCTTTGAACTTCATGGACCTAAACTTCTTGAAAATACTGTTACTGGAATTAGAACTATTTCCTATGCAATAGGAAGAGTTTCTTGACACTTAACACATTGAATAGCCCAAGTGCAGTAATTTAAGAAATTGCTTACAAATGGAGTTAATCTAATCTCATTTAAGGAGCTTCTCTGTTAAGAAGCTCTGATTCTCCTTTCAGTGGGGTCATCTTGGCAGACTCTACTTAAAATCAAGCTCAGAGAAGCATGGAAAACAAAGGTCTCTGAAGGCTACTTAGATAGTTTGGAATCAGATTTTCGCTACGCAGAAAAGGATACTAACCTGTCTACAGCTCAATTCGAGTCTGTCCTCATAAATGTTGCACAACTGAGAGTTCCCTTTGCTAGACTGAGCAATCTCCCATGTAAATGAACATTTTGGTGGTTTACATAGTGGAGATGAGACAGTCCCTCTTCCAGAGCTCTGAGTAAAGTTTTGGGATTACAACTTTTTGTGGATACATAGTCACATCTTCTGATGCAAATCTTTCTTCACCATTTCAGAAATTCCCTGTAGTGAGATGAATTATTCTCTGACACTACTGCTTTTTTGGAGTCTTTTGCCTCTTTTTTGTTCCTCCTGCCTACCAGGCTTCTTTTTAATTTGCATATGTTAGTCTTTGTCTGCCTCATTTGCCTAATTAAGAGTATGGTTCTGCTCTACTAATGAGAACAAAACCTAACTTCTAAAGAGCTTGTTAATGTAGAATGAAGAAGCTGTGTTATGATTTTAATTCTTGGAATGCAATATATTCTCCAGCACAGGATTAATATTGTTAGAAGGAAGAAACTTCTCATGCCCCAAGACATGAAATATTCCCTATACTCTTACTATGTTATAGAAACCTTAACTGTAGATAAGCCTTCTGTCAGAAGGCAGATGATCAACACTTTCACATGTGGATGCCTCGAGGTAATTACTTTAAGCTGTTTCTATTGTAGGTTTGATTTTTATGGTGGGCCACATGCACACCATACCCTCCCTTAATGGGGGTGAGGAAATGTGTCTGTGTTCGCAACAGCCAAACATGAGGCAACCTTGTTTTGAGGCCTAAATGGCATTCCTTAACATGCTCAGCTTTGACAAGTTTAATTTAGATTCAAGCTGTTAGAAACCAGAGCACAGCAAATCCAAGCAAGTACAGGAATGGCATGGGAAAGCTTCTGCATCCCAGAGAGCTGTATCTTCCCATGCGTGTGTCACATGGCAGTCAAAATTATTCTGGCTCTTACCAGTGGCATTAGTGGTATGCTACAGGGAGCAGAGACTGGGTCACCAGCGAAACGTGACAACTATAAATGGAGTGGCCGGTTATCAGCTGCAAAAACAGCATGTAGGAAAGAGCACCACGATCCAAAATAAAATGTTGATGTCCAACATCTCCCATAAAAGGCATCAAGAGCTTCATTAAATGAAGGATACTGTCTAACTCTCAAGGGCATCCCACGTACATGAGTGACAGCTGGAAGTCATTGAATTTTTTAAAAGTTTGCTTGGCCATAATGCTCTTAATTTTATTCTTTTTTTTTTTTTTTTTTAATAGCTAAAATCTCTGTATGATAAAACTTGAATGAAAATTAAACTTCATTTTTATTTGTCTCCAGTATACTCTCACATTTCTCCTCGTGTTGGTAACAGCACTGTAACCAAATATTGCAGCCTTTTTTGCACATCAAACCAACAATAAGCATTTAGAAAGGAATATGTTTGTTTGTAGCT
Source organism: Acrocephalus scirpaceus scirpaceus (assembly GCA_910950805.1). Lineage (NCBI taxonomy): Eukaryota > Metazoa > Chordata > Aves > Passeriformes > Sylviidae > Acrocephalus > Acrocephalus scirpaceus. The sequence continues at coordinate 32,395,740 of OU383778.1, forward strand.
GTGTCTCACGAAAAGACAGCCTATAAGCTGCCTCTGGGCAGAACAAAAGATTTCCTGGTTTAGAAATTTTGTTTTCCTTTTGTTGTTGGGAGCAACACAGGTATAGCTTCTCCTGTGCGTGGCAGCAGATACGGAACATTGCTGACAGCAGAGTATCTACAGCACAGCAGTCATTGTAACAAATTAGAATGTGTTCTGTTACATTGACAACTGTTGTTTTGTAATTCCAGATAGGGTAAAGATCCTTTTAGATGTCCCTTAAGCTTTAACTGCTCAACAGTTTTGGTAATTGCAAATTGCCTCATTTAATTTGGTTTAGGCTCTTGTGAAACACAGAGGTATAAATATATATGGTTTCCCAAGACTCCATTACACCTGTTTCAAGCAGGATAATTTTCAATAGAGTAAAATAGAGTAACTCATAACCCATATAACGCTGCAGACAGCAATCAAAGCTCTGTGCTCTAAGACACCATACTCAGGTAATGTTTCACATGGAGGAGTTTACATGTCCTTCCAGGTGGTGTATACCTTATGCCTTTAACCAGGAAAACAATTGCTTTTCTTCTTACTTAAGGCAACTATAGGGAGTATTCTAATGTGTACAACATCTTAAGTGTTATCTTTGTAAGTGACTGAATTCAGCGAAGGAATTCGACTGGAAGTTAGCCTGAGGCAAAGAATTCCATGGGTTAATTATGCAACATTCTTTCTATCTCTTCTAAATCAATTGCCTCTTGATTTCAATGTCCGTCCCCTTAAGAGGGTGAGAAGGATCTAATTGCCTCCCTCTGGACCACTTGTTACTGCCTATCCCTGTGAAATTCACTTTTATGAGCCTGTGCTGTATTTGCAATTTACCAGGATCAAAACTCCTTCCTTCCCCCAACTTGTTAATTATTTTGTCATCGCCTCAGATTATTTCTTATACATTTCCTGACAAGATGTCATAAACAGAATGCTCTATTACTGGTAAAAGTGCAGACCGTGCTGATACAAGAGGTTTTTTTGGTTGTGGTTTTTGTTTTGGTTTGTTGGGTTTTTTTTCCCAAAATTTACATACCATTTTTTCTTCTTTGCACTGAGGGTACTAGAGAAACAAGAACTATCTTTGCCAAAGCAGGATTTAGTTTAATAACATCATGTCCTTGTATTACTACTAGCTCCAGGTAAAGATTAATTGATTCAAACATAAAAAGGGATGTAGCTTCTGGAGAAGGGGGACTAACAACAGTATTTTGAAACCTGTTAAACATGGTGTTTTAACCCATCTGATTATAACATTATGTATCTTGGAGAAAAGCACAGAAATTAAAGGTCCATATATGCTCCTCAGCCTAAAATGTCAACAGCCTTTACTTGGTATTGGCTTTTTAGAGCTCCCACGGTTCTTTCCAAAACACAGAGGTCAGAGAGAGAGCTTCTACAACCATTCCTTATTGCTGGGGCATGTGAAATGCATATGTGGTTACGATTTCAATTGTCTTACGACACTCAAGCTTTGCCTCAGATTTCCCCTTTTCTCTCTGACAAAGCTAAGAACTGTAAAAATGAGAAATAACCAAGGTTTAGCTCTGTAACAGCTGAAACTAATCTAAAACTGTATTGCTGATTTTGCAATCTTCTTGCACTCATTTAAGTCCTGTGAAACAGGCAAATATTCATTTAATTGGAAACCAAACTGGCAACTCTTTCATTTGGTTTGACCCAGTTCAGGTCTGATCTAGGAATGGGAACACATGAATGCCAGTATCTGGGCAAGGGATGGTGGAATAAGGGGAAACGAGTGCAGGATTGCAGCAGCCCAGAATTACATTATTTCAAACTGGAGGGAATTTGATCTTCACCATCTGGAACAGATTCTGATCCTACAAAGGTCAGTGGAAACAGAATTTCATACCAATTCTTAGTAGGTTTGCATCTTTGTGTAATAAGTAGAATAGATAAATTCGTGTAGGTTTAAGCTACTAATAAAAGATACCCGAGAATGCCTCCAGGATTCCGAAGTTCCCAAACACACCTACAACTGTAACAACAAGACAGAGCCAGAAGATGGCCCGGCCATTAAGGGGTGGACCCTCGCTTCACAGCTCCTCCACATCAGATACCGATCTTAGTGGAGATCCTGGACGATCAAGATCACCCCTCCCAAGATGAATTCCGGAAAAACTATCAAGCAACCTTTTCATGCAGACAGGACTCTTTTAGAAACACAGCATACCTGGACTTTCAATAGACTTAGCCTTAGGGTAAAAAAACTGTATAAAACCCACGGGCTGAAACATAGCAGTGTGGCAGAATTCGGAGGGTACTTTTGTACCGCCTCTCTGTCCACCCAGCATTCGATCAATGTTGTTTCTTTTTATTGTGGCTTTATTTCGGTGTTGAAATTGTGTTAAATAAATTTTGTTATTTTATTTTGAATTGGCCTCTGACCATTTATAACAGATTTGGTGCTGTGACTCGGATACAATTTAGCTGCGGAGGACTCCCTTTGCACGGGGGGCGCCCTGCCGGTTTTTCGGCGGCCCGGCAAAGCAGGAAACCCCTTCGCACCTATTGTATTACGAACCCAAAAATTAGATAAAAGTGCCACAATAAAAAGGGAGAAGGCCTGGATCCAGCAGAAAACCCGGGAAAAGACATAGGAGTCTTTTCGGAGCCGCGGCTACTTTTCACTCGTAAAATTTTTTTCTCCGTGCACGAAGATCTCCAAGCAAGAAAATAGCTGTAAGTAATGCTTGGTTGAGTAGGTGATTGAGTGGGTGAGCGAGACGTGGCCTTGCCACGATACAAGGGTAGATCTGTAAGCTCTTGTACCAAGTTTCCCGCAAAAGTTTTTTTTCGGCTGGTGGGGAAGAGAATTGGGGAAAACTCGTTTGCTCATCAAAGCCCAGACTCGGGGAGTCTGGGGGAATCGATCACAAGGAAGCAAAAGGGGAAAGATACGTCCCTCTGGGTTTGGGGAACCGGTAAACCCTTTTGCTACGGGCTAGTAAAAGCCCAGGATGCAAACCGAAGACTTTTTCATCGGACGAACAGACCCCCGGTTCAGCTCACCGGACAGGGTAAGTAAGCCGAACGATTCGGGACCCGGTTTGCAATTTGTAACAGTCGGGGAGAAGATCCCTGCTCTTAGCCAGAGCTAAGGCTAAGAAAAGATTTAGTATTGCGATCCATTACCAAAAGGTAAAGTTTTTTGTTTTTTTTTTAAAAAAAAAATGGGGCAAAGAAAGAGTAAACATCAGAAAGAATCAGAGAAAAAGCATGCTCTCAGAAAAGGAAAAGGTACCTTCGAAATCCCACCAGAAAGTCCACTGAGATAAATCTTAGAGCACTAGAGAGAGTGTCCCATTTTGAAAAGTAAGTCCAAGAAAAACTAATTTATTATTGTACCGAAGTTAGAGAGAGTGAAGAGCCCGCTGCCAGCCGCTGCCAGCCGCTGCTGCGTGCCGAGAGCCAAACCGCGGGGTGCGGGGCGGCCGTCCAGGGCACGCTAGCAGAGAGGGGGGCCGCCCTCTGCGCCCGTGCTGCGCCTCCCCCACCCGTGCGCCCCGTCTAGCGCCGCATCCATCCCACTGCTTCCCGCGGCCGGCACCGCCACCTCCATAGCATCCTTGTGTCCAGCAGAGGATTGTCCTCCTGCTTGCCTTCTCTGTCTCTCTCTGACCCCTTTTCCCAATCCTGCTTCTAGCCCCCTTCCCCCAAAGAGCCATCCTCTTCCCATTCTCAGTTCCCCCGAGGTGAGAACAGAAACCGAGGAGAAGAAGAGGGGGGGGGAGAGATTCATATGCAAATGCAGTACTTCCAGCTTCTCAACCACACCCTGCTAAACCATTTCCACCAGATACTACCGTAGCAAATGCAGAGTCACTCCATCCCGAAGTGTCTAACAGTTTTAGCTACCCTGTTAACTTTTAAAGTTATAAACATAAACAAGTTGTGAATTCTATTCCATGATTCTCTCTCCTATTGTTCAGAGAGCACGATAAAGAGTAGAACTTGCCGAATGAGCACAGATAAGCTTGAAGCTGCTGTTGCCTTTCTGCTACCCCATATCCCTGTTCGTCGTCCCTGCCCCCGTTCCTATTTCAAAAGTAGGTCGTTAGCAGCAAACCACACAGCGCAGAGTAGCCCAGGATGTCTGCAGTCTCTCTGGCTCCCTGCGACCCCCCCCAGTTCCCAGTTCCTATCCACTAGTCCTGACCAGAAAGAGCTCGCTGGCTAAGACGCCTAACCCAAAATCCTCTATCCTTTATACCTTTTTATGCAATACCTTATCTTCTTTCCACTTCCCTCCAATCCCCATAGAATAGTCTTTACAATTAAATGTTTTATGTTGTTTCCTCTAATTGCAGATTGTCCCGTTTTCAGTTTTAAGAGTTTTGCCTGTCACGAGGATAAATCCTACAAGAGGCAATTTTCAAACTGTCTCTTAAGAGCGTGTGTTCCAGTAGCATTAAGCTACTAAAACAAGAAAACGCTGTTGAGTTTATGCTGTCCTTGGTTAGGCTTACCAAGGGTGACTGACAACCCTGTTAAGATAGTGCCTAAGAAAGTATGAACAGTTTTTAGTTTTTTTAGTTGTAGCCGATGTTCCCTAACAAGGTAGTAGCAGAAGCTACAAGTTTTATTTTATTTTACAGCGAGGGCTAAAACCTAAACTAGGGGTGAAAGCCATAGCTGAGAAAAAGCCAGTTGGGGGGAAAAAGAAGATGCTGCCACTGAGCTCAGATCCAGGAAGATGAAGATCTGAAGCCGCAAGGCTCAATAAAAGCCAGCGCTGCAGCCTAAACCAGGGGGTGTAGTAGTCTAGAAAGCCAGTTAGAGTATGTTAAGTGCTTTGAGCCAGTCACGTCGACAAGGCTAACCCCAAAACTTCTATGTGAGCTTAGTGCCAAGAGCCGAGAGCTTAAAAGCCACTAAGTTGGCTGCAGAAATGCACTCAAAGTGCCCCTAAATACCCATTAGCTTACAAAGCAAAGAATCTAAATAGCTTAGCTGTGAGAAGACCTCAGAGTCCTTAAAGCACTAGCCCATGTTTAGTTTCATAAACAGCTTCATTTTAAGTACCTATTATGCGTTTCATTATTCATTTTAAAATCTGCAATATTGACCCACTTACCCCATTTGTTATAATTGTTTGTTTTGTTAAGTCACAATTACATATGTCAGTTGTTTGAATCAATTCCTGTTACATTTTGCTTCTTGTCAACCCTATTTGTTGTTTTCTTAGTCCTGCCCTGTGTCATGTAGACATCTCCCTCAGCAAGATAATTCTCTTTTGTTGACATGAGTATAAAAGCACTAACAATGCCCTAGTAGTTAGAAGGGTTCAGATATGCCTTAGCCTTAAACTGCTCTGAGAAATGTTTCAAATTTTTAAACAGTTTTTAAGTAATTATTTTCAGCAGTAGATTGATGCTTCCTATTTTTTCACTAATTACTAATATTGTTCTTACTTTGTGTTATGCAAGAATTGATGCTAAAGAACCCCCCTTTAAAATACATGATTTGTCTAATTGTGCTAAGCTTTAACTAGTTGCCTATCACCCATTCAAAAGAATCCCAGTAGATTTCACTGATTTACCTAAGATACAGCAATTAGGACAGCAGAAAAAGAGTAGACCCACGCTTCGAGAGTGAAGAAAGTAGACTCACAATACACTACTCAGAAATAGAGAGTGACCTCATCACCTGGAGAGCTGAAAGTCAGGTTGCAACAACACCAATAGATGAGGAGGATCAGATAAAGTGTGAAAGACCAGATTGTGAATGTTTTCCCTTTGTTCACTTCAAGTGTGTATATTGTAAATTGATTTGGGTTGTTCACTGTAGAGGGGGGCGTAAGCCAAAAAGATTATGTACCAACTGTTTAGAAAAAGAACAAGAAGAGACTAGCTATTTCTTAGTAATTGCCACTAACTTGGGTCTGCTAGAGTAAGATTCTCCAGAATAGTATTATATATATGAAAAGGGGACAAAAAGGCAATTAGACGCTAAAGTTGAAGTGCTCAAAGTCGAGTGCAGAAAGACAATCAAAGTACCTTGCTAGTCCGATACAATCAAGTTGTCCCGGTGGAGTGCCTTTAAAAGAAGGTTTGCAGCTCGGACAGACAGGACTCCAGAAGCATATGCCTGCTGCCGAGAAGATGGATTACCCCGCCGCGGGCTGCTACCCCGTGGGCGAAGGGAAAGGCAGAGGCATGTTGTGATAGAAAGTCCTCGTAGTCCTGAGCCGAGAGACAGGGGGACCCCCCCGCAAGAGCCCACAGAGGCTGACCCTCAGGAAGAGATGTGAACTATAGTTAAACATGGCACCAGAAAGAACCTGAAGTATCAAGAGCATTATGATTGTCCCAAAGATAAGGGAAAAAAGGTATTATTTCTTTTATGACACTCAATACTAAATTTTGTGGATCAGAAAAAAGGGGTAGAATGCCACGACTCAAAGGCAATTACTAAGGAAGGGCAATCCAACACACACGAATTTATTTGGGTAAATAAAAAGGTGGGGGACTGTAATAAGTAGAATAGATAAATTCGTGTAGGTTTAAGCTACTAATAAAAGATACCCGAGAATGCCTCCAGGATTCCGAAGTTCCCAAACACACCTACAACTGTAACAACAAGACAGAGCCAGAAGATAGCCCGGCCATTAAGGGTGGACCCTCGCTTCACAGCTCCTCCACATCAGATACCGATCTTAGTGGAGATCCTGGACGATCAAGATCACCCCTCCCAAGATGAATTCCAGAAAAACTATCAAGCAACCTTTTCATGCAGACAGGACTCTTTTAGAAACACAGCATACCTGGACTTTCAATAGACTTAGCCTTAGGGTAAAAAAACTGTATAAAACCCACGGGCTGAAACATAGCAGTGTGGCAGAATTCGGAGGGTACTTTTGTACCGCCTCTCTGTCCACCCAGCATTCGATCAATGTTGTTTCTTTTTATTGTGGCTTTATTTCGGTGTTGAAATTGTGTTAAATAAATTTTGTTATTTTATTTTGAATTGGCCTCTGACCATTTATAACATTTGTATATTGAATTATATGTTGTCAGAGTAGTTTTATGAAGATAGTAACTCAAGCTATTGTACTTTTTAGCTTTCAGTGTATTTCAGTATACCAGGGTCAGACAATATTCATCACTGTTTTTCTTTTATCATTGAATTGATGATCAGCATTCTGACAATGACTCCACACAAACCTGGCTAGAATTAAGATTATGTGTTAGGTCTTAAAAAAGTATTTATATTGTTGGTATTTGTAATAAATATTTTATTAAATATATATAATTCCTAAAGAACCTACACATTCACAATTGGTGCATTATAAAATGTCATAATAGCAGCATCTCTGGATGTATAAGATTAATTCTCATTTCAAACTTCTTGTACCATTTCTGTTTGACTATCTGGGGGCAGATTTCACCTGTTTATTTAGACTATTTCATTTAGACTCCAAGCAGGAAGAAACAAGAGCTGCAGCCTGGGAGAAAAAAAAAAATAAATAAACCATAGCATAAAGATTTTACTTAAATTCCTTTTAGAAAAGCTGATGGCTACTCAGCATCAGACAAAACTTGTATATAAATGCAATGCTATGGTAAGTGATGTGGAAATACCAAAAGACTGTGAAATACTTTGTATGGAGCTGTTAACACGTGCCTCAGGCTATACTGCTGAGTTGCAAATTTAAGGGGTGTGTTTTCATCAGTATTCAAGTCACCTCTTAGTCAGCAAAGAACAGTAAAAGCTAAAAAACCATGAAAAGGTGCTATGAATTTTAGAAATTCCATGTGCTGAGCAATGCAACAGCATAAACTCTGATTTTTCATCACTTTCTTAGCTACTGCTCTGAAGTGCAGCTGTAAGTCCACACACTTCCCTCACAGAAACTTCCTTTTTTTCTGGCCTAGAGCCTTAGGCATAACGTTAGTATTCAACTCTCAAACTGTGAACATCTTTGACATCTTCGATATCACGTGCCTAATGGTAAATACCTACAGGGCAGGAGAACAGAGCCTTCTGGAACAGAAATCAATCATTACATGTTTCACAAGCCATGTATGTCTCTGAGATCCACTAGGTTAATAATAAGAAGTAAACAATAACATTTGAGCATTCTCTGAAGCAATATCTGTATGATGTCCATGACATCACTATGTAATTACTGCTACAAAGATGAAGCACTCTTGAAAAAGATGCAGAGAAACCAGGTTTTCCAAATAACTGATAAATGCCTTAATGAGTGCAGGGCCAAGGATAGCAGATTTTTTCACCTCCTCAGGTACATCAATGCAAAGTGGCATTGCAGAGATATCCCAACTCGGTCATTCAAGAGAAGAGCTGTAGGACATCTGGGAGCAGTAACTTCTTCAACTATTCCTAATAAATCTGCAGCCAAATATGAGCCAGCTGTGGTTCCCCAAGAGGCCAAGCACTTGCAGCTTGAGCTTGCTGAAGATCTCTGTTCAAAAAAACCCAAGATTTAAAGCACAAGGACAATTGTGGAAACAAGAAAAAATTGCTAAGGCTTGCTAACTAAGTAATTAAAAACTAAATCAAATATTTACAAAGGGAAATGTAAAAATTCATGAATTCAATTCCCTTCTATGGTCTGAAGAATGGAAACTTCTGGGCTACCATCAGTTTTATTGAGAAGATCCAGTTGGACTTTTCATCTCTTAAATATCTGAGACACCCAAAAAAAAAAAAAAAAAAAGAAGAGTTTCTGCAGGCACACTTGCTACTTCCAAGCCACGGCCATTATTTGGCTGTTTATGAGAACCTATTGAATAGGCTATTTATAATGCATCAGCTATGTAATTTCAAGTAAATATCAAATCTATATTAAAAATCTTAGGATGTGAGCAGAGATCAGTGCTTTAAGAAACTACAAAGGAAACCCTTACAAGAAGGAAAAGTATCTTCAATGAACTAATGTAGTTGCAAAAATGTAAGTATAATTCTGGGCATGTAAGAAGAGATAATACAGCTTTGGTGCACAAAACAAAATTTATGGCAAATGTAGACTCTTTGCTTTGTCTTTAGCATGAAATATTGACATAATAAATACATAAAGATACATGTATTTCTAAAAGATCCAAGGAGGCAAAGAAAAAAAAGCTGGTTTCACATGGATGACTTGATCTTTAACAGGCACATGGCAATTATTCAAGGAAGATATAGCTCTTCGAACACTGAATAAGGGAAAAATCCAAATACATTTAGCATAGAAGTGAAAAATACAGAAACCTCTTGCAACAATCCCAGTGTAGTTGAGTGCAGCCTTTACTGCTCCTTGTGCAGAATGGCTGCATAAAGCAGCTCAGGACAGGTTCTTGAGAAATTTCAGCATCCTTTCATTCTGAAATGCTCACCCCTCTCTGCATGAAAGGCTTTACACTCCTGCATTGCAATACTGATTCTTCCTGCATTTGAGAATCCAGAGCTTTTCCCTTCCCCAGCCTGTTCTCCCAGCCCCCAAAGGAGAATCCCACATGACCTGTTTTACAGGTCAGTGGGCCAAGAGCACACCAAAAAGCTCTGCTCTTTTTATATTCTGTATTCATATGCTGGGCAAGGAAGTCCTGTCATACCCATCTATCCTGATGCTTCTTTCCTGTTTTATAGGAAAAAACTCACTCACTTTACAAATGAAACATGTAAAAGGGACAAAAGCACAAAGTAGCATGTATTTCAGGGGTTTCTGCCAATTAAAAGCTTTGCCTTGCTCTATCATGCAGTGCTGATCGTACATATGATTTATATTAACAGCATTGGAAGGAGAGAAGAACTCAATTTATTCAAAGTTATACAGGAAACGTGAAGGGCTGTACATAGTTCAGCTTAATTTAAACAGACATCCAACTTGGCCTCAGGGGACAACTCCGGTGATAAACTATCAGTTTGTAAAGCACCTCAGCAGCATCTGGAGTTGAATGGCATAAAACTATAGGATATTATAATTGTAAATATATAAGGGATGAAGATAAGACTGATCTTAAGGGAAATACCGACTGTTGACAAGAATTGCCTTCCCGAGAGCTCCGTAAGCGAAGGAACTCAGGGACCTGCATAGCCTTTCCCATAGGAGGTGACTACGGCGATTCAATCCCTGCTGACAATGACGATGGTTCCCCAGCAAACCCAAAGCTCTGTGATGGCAATAGCGTACGGCACACTCCCGGTACGCCAACAGCCACCGCTGGGCAGAGCCCGCACAGCCCCGCGTTTAGGGACGCCACGGGAGGCAGAGGCTGGTGCCGCACGGTTGAGGAGAGGCGCCGGGAAAGGGCCGACGGCGGGCGCGGAGGGGCTCGCCCCGGACTGTTCCTGCGCACGCCCGCGGCGCGCCGAGCCTGCCCCTGCCGCCGCACCCGAACCGCACGTGGATGTCCCCGCTGCCCGCCTGGCGTTCCCCTGATCCCCGCGGATGTCCCCTCTGCCGGCTCGGCATTCAAGGGATCCCCGCGGATGTCCCCGCTGCCCTCCCGGGGTTCCCGCGATCCCCGCGGATGTCCCCGCTGCCCTCCCGGGGTTCCCGCGGTACCCCCGGTTGGCCTCCCCGCCCACCGTGCGGAGTTCCCGGTTCAGGGCGGCGCCAGCACGCGCAGCCCCGCCCGCCGCGGCCCCGCCGCCGCGCACGCGCGCGCACCGCCCCGCGCACGCACCCGGGAGCGCCCCGCGGGGAGCGGCCCCCGCGCACGCGCGGCGCGGTCGAGGCCGGTCAGAGCCGCCGAGTGGCGCCCGCACGGCCCCGGCCCCGGCCCGGCCCGCCCTGCGCGCAGCTCCCCGCGGGGCGGGGCCGCCTCCGAGGCCGCCCCAGCGCAGCCCCGCCGGGCCCGGCCGAGCCCACGGCATTTCCGGGGGAGGGCGCGCGGCGCGGGCTGGCGGGGAGCGGCGCGGCGCGAGCAGAGTTGACTATATATGGTCAAAGGCAGCGGAGAGCGGCGCGCGGCGCGGGCGCTTCCTGGTTCGCGCCGCGGGGCCGAGCGGGGCTGAGCGGCGGCAGCGGAGCCACAGAGCCCGGCCCGGCCGCGCCCGCCGCCCTTCCCTGCCCCTGCCTGCCGCCGCCGCCGTAACAAGTGGGAGAAGATGCCGTACGAGATCAGTAAGCTGGCGGGGGCGGCGAGGGCCGGGCGGGGACGGGAGCGGGGAGCCCCGCGGGCTGCGGACCCTCGTGCGGCCCCGCGGGATGGCGCGGGGCTGGCGGTGCCTCGCAGCCCGCTGACAGCAACAAGTGACGGCGGCTGCCGGCAGGGCAGGGCGTGTGCCGGTAGCGGGGAGGCATTAAGCGCCTTGCTTTTATTTTGATTTTTTAAAAAATATTTATTTTTATTATTATTATTTATTTTCCTTTTATCCTCTTTTTCCTTTTATTTTTCACAGAAAAAGTGTTCGCCAGCCTTCCGCAGGTTGAACGAGGCGTTTCCAAAATTATTGGAGGTGATCCTAAGGGCAACAATTTTCTTTATACCAATGGAAAATGTGTCGTCATCAGAAACATTGATGTAATGTATCTTGATTTATTTTGTTTTCTAGTGTAAATCTTTCGCTAAGTTTCATTTTTGTCTCCCTGCCCCTCCTTTAGCAGCCTGTGCTTCATTCAGTCTTGGCGATTTCAATCGAAGTCACAGATCCGTGATCAGCAGCAGAGGAATAAGTAGAGTGCATGACTCAGGCATAAAACCATAGGCAGTGACTGTAAAAATATGTAGAACATCTCGGTAAAATGTGCAGTTCTTTCCCTCTTCGCATAGGACTTAAGAGATGAGAGACTGGTATGTTCTGGTTGGCCCTGTTTATCTTCTTAGGTATCACTATTATGAAGTCGAGTGCTGTGCTTGCCTAATAAATGAGCTCTTCCTTCCTTGCTGTTTTGGACCCTTAGCCGGTCAGGGAAGCATGTAAATACTTGCAAAACTGTGTCTTTAAACGCGTTATTATTCAGTTTCTTTCCCCCCACCCAGCCCCAAGTCCAGGAATCAAAGCAGTTATGAGTTGGTGGACTCCATGACAAGCTGGGTGCAAGTTCTCAGCCCTGCTCACAGGGAATTTTCCTCATCGATTAAATATTAGAACGCCCCAGTTAATGTTTTCAGTAGTGTGGAGGTTTGCATTTGTTTTTTTCCTCTGGTGCTAACTAAAGAGATGTTATTTGAATGATTTCTTTTCAAAGATAGCATCCCTTTGAAAAGTATGGAGGAAACGTTGCACGTTTAGGCCATTGTCTTGCTACTGGTATTTTAAAGTAAATTTTTTCGAAGTAATTGCTTGTTCTTAAAAAAATCAAATTCTCCCCTAGATTTACTTTCCTCTTGCAGATTTGGCCTGCAGCAGGAAGGGCTGTAGGGGGAGGGGCAGGACATACCTCTCTGGAATTTTTAGGTCTCCACAACAATGGATTTGTTTATGGCTGCTTCTGTAAACACCTTTGTAAACTGAGCTATATGCCTGTTTTATCTCACCACCTTCACTATGTTCAGACATTTCTTCATTGTCATGCCATAATAGATAAATGCTATTAATAACTTAATTCCTTGCAGATTTCTTGATTGCTATCAGTTTAATTCATCCACTTAAAACCAAAAGTAAGCTCGCACTCTGGTTTCAGTGTGTGGGTATAATGTCTTTGTAATAGCGTTTTGCTCTTGGTATCAAGAAAAGTTCAAGTTTCTGAAACCAGAAGCCCCAGTTAAACCCTATAATGGCACACAGTGTGATGAGAGAAGAGGGAAAAGCCACTCTGCTTATGTTACAGTTTCTGACCAAGTCGTGAATGCTGACCTTCTCCCTTGCACTGTCATTAATGCTCTTCTGACCCCATTTTGGAGGTTAAATTGGAAGAAAGCAATTTGCTTTACCTGAATCAGCTCACTGAAGATTAGCCCAGTCCAAATGTGAGTCTCAGCATGAGCTGGGGGGCACAGGGCACATGGTGACACGAGAACAGGCAAAGTGGGATTGTGGGAATTCAAATTCAAACTGTTTAAACTCTAAGGGGAAGGTGAGAATGGAAGTCACGAATCCTTCAGTTTTATGGTTCAATTCATGCTGATATGCAGACTTACCCAGCTGACTAGGGGAGTTTGCTACTGTTAATAATTGACAGGTGACTGCAGAATATATTGTAGCAGTAACACAAAAACTGACCAAAGCCTGTGCTATGGTTTTAGTGCTGGAGAATGTTGCAGTTTGTAACCTGACTTGCAAGTGTGTCCACTCTTAGTTAAGCGCTCTGCCTTCTTTGCATGATGTAGAAGCCTCTCTAATAGTTTTGAACCACGAAATGAAATGCTGGGGGGGTGGTCTGTGTGTAATCCCTCCATGAGAAGTTCTCCAATGGAATGGTTGTGCTCTAATTAAAAAAAAAACAGGTCATCAAAATGCAGTGATCACCTTTCTCCTTAAGTCTAAAGCTATCTAGCATTAGCTAATCAGATGAATATAGCATTCAGGGTTAATGCTTTATCTTTGCACATGATCTAGAGACTTCCTTTAACAAGAAGTAGTTCTGGAGCAGTGTTGGAAAAGCTTTGTGAGAAAGACTAGTGATATTTTTAAGGTTTCATACTTCATTAATATTTTATCTTCATGGGTCTAAGACTACTTTGAAGCTTGGAACTGAAACTGCTCACTTTCATATGTGGCTCTGGTTTCAGTGTTTGAAATAAGCCACATAAGCTCACTGCTGGTTTAATCTAGGTACTGCATTTGTCCCAGCTCACACTATAATTTTCTCCTTAAATATCTTTTTAGAAGTGGTTTTTTGGGGGGTTGGGCTTGATATGGAAAACATACAAGTTAGAAAAATGACTTTACAAGCAGAAATAATAGTATTGAATAAATACACAATTTGACAGCCTTAACTTATTACCTGGTTTCTGGAATCTATTTACCGTATCTTAAATTTGGGTCTTTATCTTTCATTTAACCCTTTAAGTTAGTCTCTCAACTTAGTTTTGTGGAGTCTTGGAAATTCTTGCTGTAAAATAGCACCTACCATGCCATTAATAACATGTGGGGAGATTTGAGCTCCCTGAACATGAAGGTGATGCAGATATAGAATAGGGAGAACATTATCTTGTCTTGCTCAGATGAAATCCAGTTGGACACAAAATGAAGAGGGATGTGCAGATGGTTATGACTTTAGTAGAGCTATAAGGCACTCAAGCAATGCATAAAAGCAGGAATTAAAAAGAGCTCCTTTTTGCATGAGCAAGCTGTATTCTATCTCCTGAGATTTAACAGTACTGCAACAGCAAGAACTCTTGTGAGCAGGAGACTGCTTTCTAACACAGAGCGGGTGTTTTAGTTTTTCCTGATTGGATGGCTGAGTCATACCATAACATCAGGTGGTTTTCTGGCTTGATTGAATAAATCTGTATTAATTATAGCAGTTAAAATGGAATTTTGTTTTGATCATATGAGTCAAGTTTCTGGAACTGGAACAAGCCTGTTAAATGGTAGAAAAACATTTCTTAAGAGTAGTATATTATTGTTGTAGCATATATACACTGTAATTGAGAGGGGTGCATAATGACTTTTTTATACGATTAATTTGAAAGCAGTTTTTTTTCTTGATGTCATCCTTTTTTTATTTGTGTGGTGCCTCTATAGTATAACTATTGATTTGCTGAGACACAGAGTTCGTTTTATTTTCCAACCTGAAATACCTGAAAACATAGTTTAGACTGAAGGGATAAAGTTATGATGGAGTGGCAGTGAATTTCTTTCAGAATTCTTGTACAGCTCTTGATACCAGGTCTACTGGCTTTATAAACATATTTAAATTATCAAGAAAGAGCAAGCTTAGCACATCTCATTGGTTATTAAGTGATTTGGGGTTACATGTTGATGATTAACAGCCATGTGTTATGGTTGACTGCAGGCTTAAATTTCATACTTGACTACAGTAGAATTTTAGATGTATGCTGCAAAGCACAGCTCATATTTAGTATTCTGCTTGGGCAACTGCCTTATCCCTGGGCTATCCCTAAAAAAAGAGAGCCCGCTGCTTGGCCTGTTATTTTGGAGAGTTTTTTCTACTGTTCAGCAGGTATTGGAGAAGAAATCCATTTTTGTGTCAGTTGTTAGAAAGTAGTGTGTTGCTTCAGTGGTACCAGCAGTGTTCTGCAATGTCTACTGCACTTCTCACTTTTAGACAGTTGCTTAATTTAAGCTGGAAGGCAGGGTTTGAGAGAAGGGAGTACAGGGAGAAATTATGAGTTTTATAGTTGAATTTCTGATTTTATTCCTTTGAAAAGGAGAGAGTACAACTTTGTAATTTTTTTTTCCCTTTAAAATAGAATCCTGCAATTGCTGACATCTACACCGAGCATGCCCACCAGGTTGTAGTTGCCAAGTATGCTCCCAGTGGATTCTACATAGCATCCGGAGGTAAAGTATCCATGTGCATGAGATGTGTGGACAGAGCTGTTAAAGTTACGGGCAAGGCAGTAGTAACAGTTCATGTGTGTGTATGGAATATGCTTCAGTGGAATTATGTACACGTCTCTGAAGGAGGAATGATTTCTGTCCTTTTTCCTCTAACCTCTTTGTCAGGCAGTGAGCTTGGTGACATTCTTGGTCTTTTAAAATGTATTATTTCAATAAAAAGAGAACCTGGCAATGAGCCCTAAATACTGATGAAGACTTGTGTGAATGTAGCAGAGTGAAAAGGTTTTTCTGAAATACAGGATTATTGTTTGTGAAGTTAATAAACTTTTAAACTTTATGGGCAGGGGAGGGATTCTAAAACAGTGTGTACTCCTTTCTTTTCCCTTCTTCCTGACCAAACATGTTAACATTTATGACTTTTATTCCTTTTTAACCTGAACTAAATAAGTTTTCATTGGCAAGTTAGCAAGGAAAGAGGCTAAGTCGCAGTTTCCATATAATTCATGTGAATCAATAGTCTGAGGATGTACAACATGAATTTTTACAGTGTGAATTTCAGTATTACAGCAGTTCTTGACTACCAAAGAACTGAACAAACCCTTTTTATTAGAAGCTTGTATCGAATAATTAAATTTTTTTTTCTGGAGGACTGGTATACAGTGAAGAATATTGATAAATACAATACCGTAACTTGTATTTTTTGCAAAGATTTGCAGCTAATGTATAGATTTTTTAAAAATGCATGCCACTGTCAATTAAAAGTGCTTCAGAAGCAAGTAATGTGTAAAAAATACAGATATATTTCCTCAGTAATATATCCGAAAATAAAAATCATTCTGAATATGAGCCCCTTAGAAAGGGAGCACAGATTCCTGCAAAGTTCTTAGTAGAATGGGAGTTTCTCTTTCAGCAATTTCAATGGAACTGTATTTTTTAAAATGTAAAATGTCCTGTCTTTCTTGGTTTCCTTTGTATCAGAAAGCTATATTAGAGTAAGTGTTTTTGGAAGTGCTTTTGTTCTTAAAGGGGAACCTTTAAGAACACTGACAGCAGAGCTGGGTTTGGTTTTTTTTCCCCCCTTTTTCTCACATTCTTGTCTGAAAGGGACCACAGCCAGAATTTTCTTGGCTCAGTCTTGTGTGTGGACCATGTGTCAAACTGAATACCCTCTTAAAATCCAGTTTGCATTCTATATTCTACAAACTTGGTGCTCTAGGTTTGTGCAGCACTTAATACTCAGAATAACTAATTTTTTCTTGTAGTCTTTTAGATTTCCAGTCCTTTGTAAAAGAACAGTAATAGATACTGTGCTAGGGACATATTTGATTGATTTTTCTCAGAATTTTTGTCATACCCAAGTGAAAGAGTGTAGGTTGCAATATTTCCCTTAAAAAGTGTCTTCTGTATGTCATTTATAAATAGTTTTGTGATACTGCTGAGCATGGGGTCTGAAGATAGATGACCAGGCTGTTTAGGCTGTTTCTAAGTATAACATGTAAGATTCATTTCTCTGTCTATAAATCTGCATTAGCCATGCAGCCTGCATTAATACTTCATGTGCTTCATGAGACAGACCTTTGGCAATATGCTTTTGGCTTTTATGGTAATTTCTCTTATTGCAGTCGTAGCAGCTGTAGTAATGGGAGATACTGCAAAGTTAAGGCTCTGTATCTTATCTATTAATAGGTGGAGAAAACAATTAGATTGTAAAGTCTGCATTAAAATTCCGCTTCAGTAACAAGTTCTCTCCATTAAATTCTAAATCTGTCCATTTAGCAGAAGTGAAGATGATCAGTCTGTGACCAGGTCCCAAAGATCCAGGATGGCTGTATGTTTAAATTGAATTGTAAAGATGCACCAGTAAATGGTGAACATGATTTAAGCATTCAGCTGACATGAAAGATGCATATTTTAGCAGGTTTAGGTTTATTCTAAAATAGTGGCTTTTTTAAAGGGTACAATACACACAGACTTTGCTGTCTGGGTTTCATTAGAGATTGTAAATTTGTCTGTGTATAGAACAATTCCTCCGGTTAGAATCCTGCACCACAGTAATTGCTCTGAATAGCTCTTGGGTTTTACAATTCTCAGTGGAAACAGTGAGCCAGGGAGCTTTCATTATCTTAAGTCTTAAATTGTTAACTGCTTGTGCCATGTCTGCTACTTTTGACATTTTTGTTCCTGAATATTCTGTTGCATTCCTGTCTAGTATTCCAGATAGTGCAGGCATCCACACTATTAAGTGTGTACATGCTTCTGAATAGAAAAAGCACACTGATGTGCATGAATTGAGATCTGTGGACAGAAATCTCTTTATATGTCTGGTATTTGTACACAAAACTGGTTTCCTTTGAAGGCACAAACTGTAGTGCATCAACCAATGTCCACTGGATTGCTCCCTTGTAGGTGTAGGGTGGTTTACTTCCCAGTGGAGGGTCAGTGAGCTGTGTTGTAGCTGCTGGGCAGGAGGCTGGGCTGGTTTGTTCTTTGTGTAGCAGATGCTTAGCACATACCAGCTGATAACATTAAAGTTCCTACTCTTACTGTACAGTTTTTTCACACGTCTGCAAATGTTTTCTGTGTGTTGTATTTGGTGCTGCATGTCTTGAATCATAATATCTGGTTAAAAACTTAATTTATTGAAATGGATATAGTCTTCAGCATTCCTAAATAAAGGGATTTGTAGTAGTTGTAATAGGGTAAGGTAGTAGGTCCCTAGTACAAGTCTTCAGTGTAGCTGAAAATCTGTACTCTGGCAGATTGATGAGTCATGTGACTGAGTCATGCTGGAACAATAGTTATATTCTGTTTTATTCTGGCAGATGTCTCTGGAAAGCTGAGAATCTGGGATACTACACAGAAGGAACACCTACTGAAGTATGAGTATCAGCCATTTGCAGGAAAAATAAAGGACCTTGCATGGACTGAAGACAGCAAGAGAATTGCTGTCGTTGGAGAAGGAAGGGAAAAGTAAGTAATTCTTTTGTGTTTGTGTGTGTGTTTATACATACATAGATGCATTTACTGTAAACCTCAACATTCTAACAAGGCAAGTTCCTTGCAGAAAGCTTTTAATTCTTCAATGGAATGAAGTCATTGCTTTTTCCCCATCTTCAAGTTGTGCTGCTCTGCAGCAAAATTTTCTATGCAGTGTTTGACAGCTGTAAATTAGTTAGAAAATGCAGTTCTGTTACAATTGCTTAGTTTAAACATTGTATGGGACTTGTTGCTTAGAGGTAGGTGGGTATTACATTCAAGGATAGCTATTTGGTGGGGTTTTTTGTCAAATTCTGATAGGTTAGAAAGGGGAAAACAAGATTTTTTTTCCATCTTCCCTCACTTATTGGGCTCATGGTCTTATTCAGTTGATTGAACAAGAGGAGTTTTTTTAAAAAAAAATGTATCTGAATTTTTTTTGGGCAACATGTCTATATTTTTAGTCTTATTATGGTAGTTTAATGAAAGGAAAACAAGCAGTTCTTTATCTGACTAAATGAGATGCCCATTTAGGTTTGTGTCCTCCATTTAATGTTCTAAGACTGTCAGAAACTTTTAAAGCGGAGTCCAGACCTTTAGGCATAAGGTAGCCTTATGCCTAAAGGGCTGAAAAGCATCATGTGGTGCTGTTCCCTAGGCCCCTGCACCATTTTTTATTCCCTGTGTCCTTGAAAGAGATTCTCTGTCCTCCATTGCTCTCTCTGCCCCTGGGTAGTTACAATGTGAGTTTGCTCCCCTTCTTCAAAAACTTGGCCAGCTTCCTGTTAGGTGGATGCACTTTCAGTCTAGAATATTGTTGAAAGGATTCTAAAGAAAGCCTTTCAAATAGCAATGCTTTTGCGGTTTAGTGCCTCAGTATTGATTATACTGGGGGTTTTTTGAGGTCATTTAGAGTAAGAACTGTCAAAAATGTTTTTAAAACTCTACTTCTTTCAACCTTAAAGTAATAATATGTGTAAAAGCACTGGTACCCAGTCTAGGCTAAATAGTCAGATAACTGTGATCCAAAGTCATTGTTATCCTAGCTTTTAGCAGTCTGTGTTGTGGCTAGGCAGATGGAGTAACTTACTGCTTTCTTTTATAAACCAACAATCTTAGTGAGGAATATACATTGTATCTCTGAATTTTAGAAGCTTTATATGCAAAACCTGATTGTTTGTCCCCTTCAGCATTCTAATCTACTGAAGATTAGAATTTCTCACCAGCAAGATCTCAAATAGCCTTCAGGGAACTATGATGCGCTTGCATGAGATTAATGAGATGACCTAATTTCTTTTCTTTGAGTGCACTCAAATATGCAGTTTGCAGATGTTCAATGAGTTAATCTACATGTAACTTCTATGAATTATAGTTACTGTGTGCTTTTCTAACTAGATTTGGAGCAGTGTTCCTGTGGGATAGTGGCTCTTCCGTTGGTGAGATTACTGGGCACAATAAAGTGATCAATAGTGTGGACATCAAACAAACAAGACCATATCGTCTGGCAACTGGCAGTGATGACAACTGTGCTGCTTTCTTTGAGGGACCGCCATTCAAGTTCAAGTTTACACTAAGCGTGAGTTTAAGTTTACATGTGGCTCTGTGCAGTTTCCAACAGGCTTGCAATTCTTATCACAACTAGGTGTAATAACAGAAGTTCTCAGTTCCCCCCTTGGAAGCATGGCTGGTGTCAGGTGGCTTTCTTAAAGCTGTGTATAACCAAATGTTCATCTCAGGCCAAGAAAACCTAAATAAATGATTGGTTAAGTGGTTAATAAATGATGGAAGCGATGAAGTAGGCTGTTTTATTGGTTCTATTGATGCTTTCAGAGCTCTGTTTCCCAGTGCACATGCGTATAGAATTTCTTAAAACTTTCCAAGGTGCATGATTCAAGAAATGTGGTGATTTTAATGGAATTTTCCAATCTGATAAAGAGTGCTCAAATCTGAAATCCCAGGGCCACTAAGAAAGGGTGAGTGTAGATGTTTGAAACAGAACTTGATTTCTACTTCTTAGAATGGGTAGTAACTTGTGTGGTCGGTTTCCGTGTCTATGTTCCTTTTAACTTTGTTTCTTATTATAGTTGTTACAATCTCTTAAATGAAACAAAGGCTCCAACTACCACAGTGAAGGTATTCATCGTTGTGTAAGGCCAAATAAAATAAAAAGCCACAAGCTTCTGCAGCTGTTTTGATGGCAGGAGATCTCTTGCCTCAAACTATAGCAAAGATACTGGATGTTATTGCAATAGTAGATTCAAAATGTTTAGTTTGTATTTTAGTTTTAAAAACAGTGTAGTAAGCCTTTTATTTTCTTACACATGAGCCTTGAGTAGTCTTCATATGCTGACTTTAATAAGGATTCCATTCCAGTTCTAGAAAAGGAATTGTTTTGAGTTTTGCGATCCAGTGAAATGATGTAGTTGCCTAATATATTTCTGAACTTAAGCTGATACTTGCATTTTGCGAAGCTGGTTCTTTTGGAACTCTGAAGTCTAAATTGCTTATCAGTGCTGCTTTAGACTAGTATGTGATGCAGTCTTCCTTTTAAAATGATATTTGGGTTGATATATGGGATTCTGGTCTGGGCTGTTACATGGTTAAGATTAGAGCCTGCAATATCATCGGGGGAAAAAAAAATATAGTTGAAGAAAGTAGGTTAGAACCTGCCTTCCATAATACTAAAAATAGTCTTCGAAATCTCTCTGCCTGGGAGCTTTGGCCTTATTGTGGTGCTTCCCTATTTAACGTGTGTTTTCTAGTTTGCATGGTTCGAATAGTCTCCTACTTGTAAATAATCTATTTGGGGAGCACACATCAGTCTTGCCTCATTACTTCACAGAACTACCACTAACGTAGTCTCCCAGAAATGGAATTTCAGTAAAATAGTAACTTATTCCTCATGCCTATGCTTGCTTTTTTTTTTTTTTTAATGCAGTAAGGATAAAAATATTCTTGTGTGTATAAAACTCACTGCGCAATGAAGCAAGAGTTGAATGTTGCAGAAGAAGTCAATGACGGCTGGGGAAGAATCCCATTTTGCGTGTAGACTGCATCTGACTTTTTTTACTACTTATCCCTGAAACTGGGTAATCGTTCTCCTGATAAGCACTGGGTTGTTTTAACTACATCAATAATGTCACAATGTGTCTTCCTTGGACTGTTCTTGGTCCCCATGATTCTCATCAGATAGAGGCTAAACTTGCCTCATAGCTATTTTCTACAGCAAGCATCTCTTACACAGCTAATTTATGGTTCACATGTTAGAGAACTTCATTATTACTAGATTGTCTTGTATGTAAAACAGTCTATTCTTTTTTTGTTTGCTGATTCTTACTTTTTTCCTACAGGACCATACACGGTTTGTCAACTGTGTGAGGTTTTCTCCTGATGGGAACAGATTTGCTACAGCTAGTGCAGATGGGCAGGTAAAAAACAAAGGAACTATTTTAATATTGATTTTAGCATGAGAAGATTTTCTTGTGCGTTTTGGGAATAGGATTAGTATTATAAAATCCATGTTGCTTCTTTTTTTATGCCACAAGTTTAACTTTTCAATTATCTTCCTGTAATAACCAGACTATTCTTACTCAGGTTTTCCCCCATTCCATCTCCCTAGCATTCTCCTACAAGTTATTTTTGCAGGAACATGTTGGACTTTTGAAATATGTATGTTATGATCCTGAGAAGTCTAGCTGAATTCACAGATAACTCAGTGCCATGTATGCTCCCTACTGATAAGGGCAGGTTGACAATGACTCTTTTACCATAGGTTGCTTGTCCTTCTCAAAGGGCAGATTCCCATGACAGCAGTGCTAAGCAGCTGCCATCACAGCAGGAGTCAAAACTGTAACATCTTCCAGAATTTCAAATGTCTGGATCCAAAGTACAGGGGACTTGCTGTGATTATTTACAATTTTCATCTCAGTCATTTAGTTTTAATTATTCAATGAAGCATAGCTTGTGCTTCCCATTAAAAAGGGGTCTAGTGTATCAAAGTATCAGACACTATCTTGGGTTTTTTCTATTACTCCTTTTCCCTTTAAGTTGTGTGTCTGTGTGCTCTTTTAAGATTTTTGTCTATGATGGGAAGACTGGAGAGAAAGTGTGCGCTCTTGGTGGAGGCAAAGCACATGATGGAGGTATTTATGCTGTGAGTATCACTTCATTTGTGCAAATGATCCGTAATGTTTCATTACCCAGTTAATGAACTGCAAAGTCTTGGATTAATAAATGCATTTACTGTCTTGTGGTGACATTTTTTTTTTTTACAGATTAGTTGGAGCCCTGACAGTAGTCAGTTACTTTCTGCTTCAGGAGATAAAACTGCTAAAATCTGGGATGTTGGTGCTAATTCTATTGTAAATA
The DNA here is from genome assembly GCA_910950805.1 of Acrocephalus scirpaceus scirpaceus. NCBI lineage: Eukaryota > Metazoa > Chordata > Aves > Passeriformes > Sylviidae > Acrocephalus > Acrocephalus scirpaceus. Next base: position 32,418,495 of record OU383778.1, read on the forward strand.
CTTTTAACATGGGATCAAACGTGTTGGATCAGCAGCTGGGTTGCTTGTGGCAGAAAGACCATTTATTGACCATCTCCCTGTCTGGCTATATCAATTATTTGGACAAGAACAATCCAAATAAGCCTTTACGTGTCATAAAGGTAGGTTAAAATTCTGTTACAGCATAAGTTTCTGCAATAAATGATTCAGTGATTGAAGTTGTCAAGATGGAATAGTAGCTGTTGAAAAATAGCTTTGTTAAATTAGCATTGCCAAATGGGCTATGTGTGACTGTTTCTTGAGGTCATATGAATGAAGTTATTTACATGTGTGAGACTGTGCTTTGTGCAAATACCCAGACTGATTATTTCATTTTAATTAATGTTATCAACTTATCTTTAGTTGCAGCTTTTAAGTAGTCTTGAGATGAGAAAAGAAATACAGCATAGATAGAAAACTACCAGTGATGTCTCATTCTCCCAGAACTAGTGTATTGTGGACAAGGTGATTAGGGTTACCATGCAATCGAACTTTAATTTTAGGATTTAAAGCGTTCACTGACACAAGACTCTCTCTCACGGGAACTTACATTTTTACATGAACTAGAAACAATGTCCCAGATTTTTGCCATCACTGCTATAATTCTGGAAGTTGGTGTGGGTACATGACCATATTTAGTCCTCTTCCCTGAATGATAAAAGTGCCTGAAAAGCAGTGATGAAAAGGTTACAGAAGTATTTTGACATTGGCTCATCAAGCTAATAAGGACATCCATGGTGCTTATTGTTTCTCATCAAGGACATAGCAATAGCAGTGCTATAACTGTTAAATGACTGCACTGTAAAATAGTAGTTTTTATACTGGGTGACTTTTAATGCTTGTGAATAGCATGTTGTTTTCTGAATAACCTATCATTCTTCTCAAATAGCTGTATGTATGTGTTTAAAATTGCTCATCAGTAATTAATGTCCCATTCACAGGGTCATAGTAAATCAATTCAGTGTCTTACGGTGCACAAAAATGGTGGAAAGTCCTATATTTACTCTGGAAGTAATGATGGTCATATTAATATCCTTTGAATAACAGTGATACTTGTTCTAGTCTTATATTCTGGGAGAGCTCATTAGGAGAGGTGAAAAAAAAAATTTTGTCTAAAGCTTATTTTGCTTTCCCCTAAACCTGTTTTACAAGCTGCCTTCACACTTTCCTTGTAAATACAAGCCAGCTCTTAATTTTCAGTTGTTACTTCTTCATGACAGGTAGCTTGATAGTATGGACGAGCAAGTAAATATATAAATTAGCCCCTTGTAATATCAAGAAACAACAATACCTATTTTCTACTTATAACAGAATATGCAGAAGTTATATTTCCAGCATTCTGAAGCTTTTAGTTACCACTACAGTCCTTTATCCTGCCTTTAAAATGGTGTCATGTTGGCATAAGCCCTTGTAAATATAGGTCTTGTTTCTTTTCAGACTCGTAATACAGTGTGAGTAGTTCACACTGATGCTACCATATAACATGAGGGAAAGCCAGTGTTGCTAACTAAAAAGCCAGGGCTAACTAAAATCCTGGAAAAAGTATTTTCTAGTCTCAGACCTAATGCTAATTATTCCAGTATTTGCTACTTTTTGTGGTAGGTCATCTAGCTCACTACAGAACATCAGAGTTTCACTATATAAACATTATGAGGTTGCCCATGGAGCTTGTAGGGTCTCCATCCCTAGAGATTCTCACAACCTTACAGAACCCTGCAGCCTGTTGTAGCTGACACCAATTTGAGCAGCAGGTTGGACTAAATCTCAAGAGGTCCCTTCTAACCTTACCTGTTCTCTCAATTATTTAACTTTATATGGTGTGGAATCTGACTGCACCAGTATCTTCAAATGTTCCTTAATTCTACTATGCACATTATTGGGATTCTGAAACTGGAGAGAATGATGGCTTTTCTGGGAAAGGCCACACAAACCAGGTTTCTAGAATGGCAGTGGATGAAATGGACCAGCTGGTCACCTGCAGCATGGATGACACTGTGCGGTATACCAGCCTTAGCAAGAGAGATTACAGGTTAGTTAAAATGTTGCCTTTTATTGCAGTATAATTGTTTTACAGCAAGATTGTTGTTGATTTTATATGGTAAATATGAATGCTGGTGTTTATTTAGCTTTTATGTTACCATGGAAACTGTAGAAATGATTACTGTTCCAACCTTATACTTTTTTCTGACAATGAGAATCGCATCCCAGGCTTTTCAATTTGTTTTATCCCTTCCATGGGTTAGATGCAGACCTGTTTTGTATTGGGTGACATAGTTAGAGGCTGTAGGAAGGGTGTCTGCTTTGTGACTCATAAATACTCTGGGAAATGGAGATAAATGTGGTCAGGAGGACTGGGACACAGCTATTTCTTCATGGAAACCAGAATTTAAAGAATTCTGTTAAGATAATCTGGTTTAAAAATTTAAACTGTAGTATAGTAACACTGACTTTCATTTCAAAGGTGTACTACCTGATTAAGACAGTAAAGCTTTAAACACAGAACAGTAGGAAACTTTACAGATTAGTAGATAGGAACATGCATAACTTAATTTTCTTGATGATTAGTGGGTGATTATTTGAACAGGCAATTTGAAATAATGGTAGTCATGGAATAATTTCTTCCTGCTTGTCCTTCCTGCTTCTCCACCTTGGCATGTCCTCTTCCAGTGGCCAGGATGCTGTGAAAATGGATGTTCAGCCAAAATGTTTAGCTGTGGGTCCTGGTGGTTATACTGTAGTTTTATGCATTGGACAAGTAAGTATTAATATGTGGATTATCAACTATTGCTGTGTTAATAATGCCTTGTATGGTTACATTTAGTTATTTAGTGTGGGATTACCTTGCATGTCTGCAGAATTTCCTAATAAGACCTATAGGGAACATAATTCAGCAAGATACTTGATAGCCTTGTCTTTTTGCATCCTGTACCAATTTCAACATTTATGTATAGATTTAAATTTCTGAAAGTCCCATGTGTAGATGCATCTGTATTTGTTATCAATACAGCTTTGTGCTGGAAGGTTAAACCTCAGAATCACTCTTGTCAGATCTGTTCTGTGACACAATTTTGGCAGAAGGATGTTTTTCTCCTGCATTTTATTTTTTTGCAATTAATCCAACTAACCATTTAACTGGTGCTGTTGTACAGTGTAAGCAGCTCCAGCTTGCTTGCCACTAATATGCAGATCACAGAAAACCCCAGACACTGCACCAAGGCTCCCTTGTATCAAGGCATTATTAACTTCTAATGTTTTATGCTTTCTGCATAGGTGCTGGTTTTGTGTTTGGGACATTTAATAGTGTTGTCTAAACCTGTTTTCGTGAGAGTTAATCCCAGTTAACTGTAGCATAGAACTGGATAGGAAATAGCCTTTAAAGTTTAACACTGCAACATTAACTTTCTACTAATTTGGTCCTGACCCCCTCCCTTTAACAGTGAACCATGGAGTGAGTAAGCTTTGCTAAAAATACTGGTTTTTCCGTGTTTATTTCATGTTCAAACCAAGTGAAGCAAAGCTAAAGGCAATGGAGAATGCCCTGCACTATGTAATTTAGAACACGAGTAATCCAGTACAGCAGATTAGTTAGTCACCACATGTAGGCATTTTATTTTTTTTTTAAGAATGAAACTATTCCCCTAAGATGAGAATACAATAAACTGAGCAACGAGAGGGGATTTGTATTTATGACTAGGCAATGTGGCTTAGTAATACTTTTATGTTAGATACTTTAAAAAGGTTCTTAGTTTCTGGTTTTCTACTTACAGATTGTCTTGATGAAAGATAAGAAAAAATGTTTTGCAATTGATGACCTTGGCTATGAGCCAGAAGCTGTAGCCATTCACCCCACAGGAAGTACAGCAGCAGTGGGAGGAGCGGTAAGGTTGCACTTCCTTAAACTGTGTTACTTTAAACACTGGAGCAACTAACAGAAGCATTTTATAATAGTAGGTGTTGAGAAGTGGTAGTTGACAATTTGTAACAATATCATACTGTTTAAGTAGGTTGTGTCTATTTGGTGTTCCTGGACTTTCATTCCCCAGGTTCTGCCACAATTGTGACCTAAAGTCTATTTCACTTCTTTTTGGATTGAATCTTCTTTCCTGCATTTGTTGTTTTGAGATTCGAATTGTTTTTACCCAATGTGTTCTCGTAGTTGGCAAATTCTAGAAAATGGATTTATTTCCACACTTGGTGGATTGTAGCCAGCATAAATGACAGATTATCTAAATCTTTTCTTAACATAAGCACTACCAGACAGAATTAATGTAAAAATTTTCAGAAACTCCTCTTTCTATTGTAAAATTATTTTTTTAATCTTTTCTCCTTCTTTGCTGTTAATTTGCAGGATGGGAATGTCCATTTGTATTCTATCCAAGGAACCTCTTTGAAAAGTGATGATAAGACTTTGGAAGCTAAAGGTCCTGTTACTGACCTGGCATATTCTCACGATGGTGCCTTTCTTGCAGTCTGTGATGCAAACAAAGTTGTCACTGTCTTTAGTGTTGCTGATGGCTATGCGGTAAGAATTGTTGTAGTGAGAGTTGTCTTTGTTAAAAAACAAATTGACTGACAGTTCGTGTCTAAATCTATTGTAGTGAAGTACATTGTAGCTGTTGAGGCTTAATTGTAAATCATTGATGTAAATTTGATGTTTCTGTGACTATCTGTTTACCTCCTATTTTGGGCTAGTACAAAAATAGTGTTTACAGCAGCCTATGTGAACCCTTTAGATTGTAAAAAAGTTGAGGAGATGTGCAGCCTGGGTAGGCTGCTGGGAAAACACTGAAACCCACCTAATAACAAATGTGTAGTTAAAAAAGGGAAGGAGCTGGATTTCCACAGACTAGCAGTAGTTAAGTACAAGAAGTTCCTTTGGGTCTGCTGAACTACTAGTTAGTTTGGGTTTTTTTTTTTAAAGGAAATAACAAAATACATGCCATGTCTGTTAGAGAATTTGTGTGCATTTTTGTAAAATGGTCAAGAATGCAGGCTCAGTTTGATAAGAATCATGCAGTGCAATAAAATTCAATGAAGTAAATAAAGCAGACTTGGCAATAATATTCTGCTGGCTCTGACACACTGTTCCATGGTAAGGACTAAGCAATGAAAGGGATATGCTAAGACAGGGAATCTTACTTTATCTGCCAATCTACTGTCTTTTAACCAAAAACAAAAAAATTGGGCAATTTCCACTTCTCAGCCCAAGCAGTCAATGCGCATCAGCGTGTAAACTCCTTCAACTTTAACTAAAACAACACTGAAGTAAAAACACAGGATGGCATTCCGCAAAAAACATTCCATTTTCTAAGTAAAAATTGAAAGAATTTTGCCATGAGAAACATCTGTGGGATTATTTTATAAGCCTCTAAATTGCATACTCACTTAACAGATCAAGCTTTCATAGAAAAATGTCAGGTTTTTTTTACAAAAGGGGTTTGTATTTTTTTGGCCTACTAAGTATTTATTTAAATCGCATAAAAATGAAGCCACCACTTGGTTTGGTTAGTGCATCCATCTGCACCTGAGATGTACATTGTCTGTAGTCTTGCAGTTGCTTGTTCTGATGCTGCACATTAAGAGCTAGTGATTTCCTGAAGCAGCCTTAATTACTGAAATAACTCTTGTCTCTCTAATTTTCAAATAGGAGCATAATGTCTTTTACGGACACCATGCAAAAGTTGTTTGTATTGCATGGTCACCAGACAATGAACACTTTGCTTCTGGAGGCATGGACATGATGGTATATGTTTGGACTGTGAGTGATCCAGAGACCAGAGTCAAGATACCAGGTATGTTTTCTTCAACATACTACTTTTGAAAGTTGCTAGTAGTTCTTGAAATCCAACACTGTTCCTATTTTCTAGACTAATGGTGAGCAAACTGTGAATGTTCCCAGATTTAGCCTTTATGTTAATCTCTATCTAGCCACACTAGCTGGAATTCTATTGTTATTTTTGTAGTTACTTTTAAAATCCAGTACTAGTATTTAATGCAGCTAAAAATCATATTTGGAATGTGCTGAAGTTAACTTGTAAACCCAGCCTTCCTAATTCTTTTCTGTTACTTTGCACTGCAATACAGATGCTCACAGACTACATCATGTAAGCGGCTTGGCGTGGTTGGATGAACATACTCTGGTAACAACATCCCATGATGCTTCTGTTAAAGAGTGGTCTATCTCCTACAATTGAAATAAGCCCCCTCTTTGGAAGGACCTAATCAGGGACTAGAACTACTGCAGTGGAACATAGCATTTCTCTTAAATCTGTATTGGCCTCTGGGTCTGCTGTCATATCCTCATATCTTACAGGGTGTTCATATCTGTAATTAAATGTACTTTGAAAGCTTTAGCGAGTAACAGTTTGCACATGAAAAGCACTTAAATTATGTCTGGAGCTTAACCTTTGTGCTGAACATTCCAGAGGCAACAGACAAACAAGTTGGTGTGCAAGGTTCAGGCGCGAAAGATTCAAACTCAATCAGTTGTTCTTTTCTAACCAAGAAACGTAAGACTGTACAGCATGAGAGTAATACTTCTCATTTTTTCTAATTACAGAACATTTCTGTACTAACAGTCATAGTAAGAGTATTTAGTTGTGGTCTGAAACCAATCAAGCTGTGTGCAGCTACTGTATATTGCTTTGCTTCTCTATACTGCACCAAACTGTTGCCTCAGATTTTCTCCTCCAGATAAGATGGGGTACATACATAATAAACTTTTTATGTATTTCATGTCAAATCTTTGTGGTTTATTTTAAGGTGGAAGTGTGGGATTTTAATGTACTTACTGTTGTGGGTATAATGTTTACAAATAATCATTGTGGCAACTTGTTGCTTCAGAAACACAAATGTTACTTTCATGAAGTAAGACTGTCTCGTCATTTCAGTGTCAGAGAAAAGAAATCATTCTGTTTCAAAGATTAAAGATATTTTCTGTTTAAAGGAGGAGAAGCATGTTATTGTTTTAAAAATGCAGTACTTCTACCACCTTTTGGAAAATACAGGAATTAAACAAAGTGAAGTGTTGTTATGACTTGAAGTGATTTTTGAGAAGATGGTGTTTGCTCAGTAAGTTTTATGCCTTTGCATGTGCAGAACAGTTGCATGAAAGCATTACCTCATGCGAAGAGATCCTGATGTTGTGTTTAGTTCCCTTCTCACACTCCACAATATGTTTAAGTGATTTGAAGCTAGCAATCCAACAAGGGTGGAGGAGGACACTGATGCAAAGTAGTAGGAAGATTTGTTACCATCTCTGATGGCCGAAAAGAGTTGTTGCTGTCTAGAACCTTGGAAGACTTAAAAAAAATTTCTATGCTAAGTCTCTAACGCCACCACCACCACCTTTCCAGTTGTCTTTGGGTTTTATTAAGCTTTCCTTTCTGTGTGGACTCGCGTGGTTTTTTTACCAATCATATTTCTAATGACACTAATTATACAGCAAATAAAATGCTTTTGCTGCTTCTCATACTGTGGCCTATTGCTCAATTGCTGAAAAAAATTGCCTTGCAAGAATGAAATGTTGGTGAAACATCCTTTCAAAAGGAAAAATGTTGATTTCTTTTTAGGAGTGGTGATCAGAATGTCTCCTAGCCTGCAAATGAACATCTACAGTCAAACAATTTACAGGTTGTTTTTGTTTTTTTTTTTTTCTTCTAAGAAGTGGGATATTTTGCACCATGGTTTCTCTGTGTTCACTGTGTCTCTTAGCAGTTTTGCATGTTATTCTTACCAACAATGCAAATGCAAGGACAAGAGAAGTTTTGGACAAGGGTGTGTTTGATATTTGGCTTAAGATGCAAATGAATAAGGTTTTCTCAGTGTCTAGCCCCTAAAACTTGTTCTGCTATTGCATAGGGACTGGCACAGCAAGCAATTCATCCATTGTTCCTGAGTGACTGTAAGAGTTGCTATTGAATCTGATCAGTGGGTTCCTGTGGTAGTTAAATCCCTGTCATCTAAGTAGTAAGTCCATCTAAGGGGGAGGGGAGGAAGAGTTAAGCAGTTATCAGAGCTTGTGCACTATGCCAGAAAGGTGATGTATAGGATGAGCTATTTTTTGATTCCTCGAAGACCTTGCAGTACTGCTCCTGTGGAATGCCTGTTAGTGAGAAACCCTGCATTGAGATGTGTGTTTGGATGGCAGTGAGGGTGACTGCTCGTGCTTCAGCTTCCACTGGATTTGTTTATTGGCATGTGGCCTGAGCTAATTCCTTAAGAACTAGTATGGTCTTTGTAGTTGGCTAGCAAATCCTGGCTAAAAACCTGTAAATTTATTCTGCTATTGGATCAAATGTCAGAGCATGGGTTCATTGTTGATCCAGTGTACACACACCAAAAACTGCTCTAAGGAGACTGGCTGTACTGCTCTAAATCAGTCCCCTACATTTCTTGTGTTTGCCACAGACTGCAAACTGTCTTGTGCTAAACTCAAACCCCTTGGCCTGCCCTCAAGCAGAGAAACAGAAAAAAAAAGATAAGATGGTCTGTACAGATTGTAGCGACTTCAAAAGGAAATAGCAATACATGACATGAATATGAAATCAGGCTCAGAGGATGCAAATTTAAAAAAAGACCAAAACAAAAAAACACACCAAAAAAACCCCCCACCAACCAACCAACCCCACACCTTACAAAAACCCCAAAGCACCTTATGTGTTGCTATCTTAAAGAGTTGTACTTTAATATTAGTTCAAGTCCTGTTCAAACATCACTCTTCAAGCCCCCCTTATTCTTGAAAGCTTCTGTTTTAAGCATGAGCATGCTTTTGAGCTCCTCCTGGCAGTTACTGGAAAGCTGGTTTCACTTCACCATGACTGGCAGTTTGCCTGCTTTACAGTGAAAATGCAGCTTAATTAGGCCAGGGGTAGATTTGGAGAACTAATGTGACCAGTAATTCCTCACAAGGCTGTAATGAAGGCATTCCTCTCCCCTCCCCCTTTAACTGTGATTTAATCCTGGCTGCCTGTTCCATTTCTGCCACGCTTGTACAGCACATTGGCCTTCCAAGAAGCTCGTCTGTACAGTCAGCCAGAAATTTACCAGCAGCTGTTGTGTGGAATATCAGCAAATCCTAAATGCAATTCTTTAATTGGCAATTGGTAGAGGGGAAAAATAAAGGGCATCACTGATCTATTTGGAGATGGAAGTTGTTTGTTTTGTTGGACACAATAGAGTTATAGATGGATATTCTTACACCTCTGTTCCTCTGCCAAATGCTTTTGTGCTTAATTAGAATTCCTCAGACTAAGGGTAGCAGCCTTAAAATCCTAATTACATGAATATTTTTCTGAAGCACAATACCAAAGATGTAGAATCCTTCAACCTAGTCCTGATTTTTTTTGGAGGTATATTTCTAAGCAGAGAACCCAGTATGTCACTGCAGATTCTGTTTCATGGTTGTGGTGCAAGAAAGGGTTTGGTGATAAAAACTGTTTCCTATGGTAAATTTAGCTGTGTCTATCTCGGACAAAAGTATACAGAGGAGAAAATGTGCCTTCAGTGGGCCTGGGAGCAGAATTATGCAGTTAACTGGCTGGGCTGAGAACAAGTCATCAGTTCTATATATACAGCAGATGCTTGTTCTGGAGGTGCAAATCTTCCCAGAGAGACTTGGGAATGAAGCTAAGCAGAGAAAGAATCGTAAAATATCTCAGTTTGGAAAGGACCCATAACAATCATCAGACTGCAATGAATAAATGTGTGTGTTTTGCATACTAAAGGCAGTTTGTTTGAAATACCAATATTTTTGCTGACAGAAATGAAGTCTGTTACTCCAATTCATAGACATGTTGGTGGAAAAACCCTAAAGGCCTCATCTCAAGTAGGAGATTGTAGGCTGTGTGCAATACTAGACCAGGTCAGCTATGTTCTGTTCTGATCAAGTCTTATGAAACTGGAAAGGATGGAGGTCATGCAGCCTCTTTGACTAATCTATTCCACTTAAGTTTTTACTAAATATCTGACCTAAGGCTCCAAGCTGTATTGCATGACCACTCATTAATATTATCTGTTACTAGCAGGAGAAGGTTGAACACTGTGCCCTTGGTATTGTCCCCCTTGAATATTTTCTGTTATTTGCTGGCCCCCAGTTGAATGTTAAGATGCCGACTTCTTCCAGTCCACACATCTCAGCTTCTAAGGAAAGCTGTTGTGGGAGGCATTGTCTGAGGCCCGGATGTGCTGCATCACCTCCTTCACCTCATCAGCATTGCTGTCAGCAGTGAGATGCAGAATTATCAAGTGGTCAAGTCTAATTTGCCTGTGACAAGTCCATGTTGGTTATTCTTGTGTCCTGCAAGTATTTAGGATTAAATTCCAACGGGGAGTGTACTTTCATCCCTGAGGGGACTGCAGTGGAAGTCAACTAGCCCCTGTTCCTTGGGTCTTCTTTTTATCCAGAGTTGAGGTCTTTTTCTCAGAGCCCTCATGATAAACACGTTTTGTTTCATGTGTGGTATTTTAACTCTCTCATAATCATGTGGACCAACCACTTCTACAGCTCTGTGCTGGTCCCATCACCACCCTATGGACTTGAATATATACAATTTTTAGGTAGACCCTAACATTGTTTCCTCCTGTTGGTTGTGCCTCTCCAGAGCATATTGGCACATGCAGAGGTGTGGGAGCAGGCCTGTCTGAAAACCAAAGCCAGAAACTTTTGAGTACTTGAGCTTTTTCTATCACCTTATGCCAGTTTATTTCCCTCATTTAAGAACAGACCTCCATTTTTCCTTGAAAAATTCAAGCAAAAAAGCTGTATTGTGCATGTTCTAAATATCTACAGCACTTCTATGTTTCTTTGTTAAAACAGAGACAGCAGAAGAAACTTTGTGTTTTGTTGCCTTGTTGCTTGACACCTGCAGAAAGCACATCAGGTCTGAGAAATAAGCCTCACTTTAAAATCATTCTGAACTTTATTTCTGAAATGTTCAGTCCTGGAGCTGTAATAACAGTTACATCCTGATGAGAAGAGTTTCACAGATGGATGTATCTTTATGAAGTTCTACAGATCATGGTTCATTAGCTCTCTGTGAGCCAACCTGAAAGAAACTCAGTATACCAGCCAGGCTTAGCTGTTCCCTTTTCCCACTCTGTAGTTAGCTGACAGCTGAGTGTACCGTTTATGGAACTGGGAGCAGTGGGGCTGCTGGCCCAGACCAGCCAGCTTGTTCTGTGAACAGTCAGCCTGTGCCCACCTCTTGAGTTAGGTCAGTCAGTTCTGATTTGCTGCAGAGAAAGATTGAAGTGCAATTTATCCCTAACACCAAAAGAGGCTTCTTCTGAGATTCCTAGGGTTGCTTGACATTCTCTATTACCTGGTCTGTGTGACTGCCAGCAGGTCTGTCCCACATGAACAAGGGAGTCACCTGTATTTAGCAATCCCTGAAAACATGGTTTATCATCCTTCAGGTGGCATTGTCAGATGATCTGACTACCTGAGAGTTGCTTAACATGTCAGTCAGGCCTCAGTGTTCCCCAGTTGATTTGCTTTACTCTATAAAGCTTGCAAGCATTAAAATGGTACGGGGGAAATCTTAGGATAGACATAAATATTTGAATATTTATCAAATATTGATAAATATGTGCAAATCTGTGCAAGGATTCTCATGCTCTGCAGGTGGGCCAGATTTCTGGGTTGAAATATTTAAGCTTTGTTTCCTGGCCCCTGTTGTCTATATGCAGCCTGCAACCTATGCATGACTTGTACAGAACACAGGGGCTTTCTCCATGTGTTGCCTTTGAAGGCCCTTCATATGCCCCCTGGCTTGCTGCTGGTCTACTCAAGGTCCCCGGTATCATTCTTAGTGCAGAGACTCTACAAGTGCCCATTGCACCCAGGTGCAACCCCACAAGGCAGGGGTAGTGGTTCCAGGATTAGAAAACTGTAGGGAAGAAGCTGCAGCCAAGTAAGTTAAAGCATGAGGTATTTAGACACAGTCTTTCTACAGATTTCTCAACAGCATTTATTTGGAGGTAGAAAACAGTCCCTTCTGCTGAGTATTTTTGATAATCTTAATGCACAATCCATTTCCAAGCAGTTAAACCCCAAATCTTTAATGCATGCTGCAGACTAAGCCATGCCCCATCTGACAATTACAGAAACACCTGTACCATATTAAAATGTGAAAGGGAAATGTTAGGTAAGGAAGGGGTTAAGGACACACGTAATCAGACAATAAATGTGAATATTTGATACTTTTTAGACTTAGACATTAAAAATGAAAATAGAATCAGGGTATATAGTTGGAATTTCTGAGTTTGAAGGGACCCACAAGGATCATCAAAGTCCAACTCCTGACCGTGCACGGGACAACCCCAAGTATGGCACCACGGGCCTGTAAACTATGGGTAAGTAGCAGTTACATCTTTGCAAACAGTAGTTATCACATTCTGGGACACAATTTAGTCACCAGGACTGCCCTGTAGAAAGTGGAATGATATTTATTAGTAGTAAAAATTATCCAGGGTTAAAGAACGATTTTATAGTTCCCCGGTGAACGCATGTCCCTGATTGCTGGCTGTGCTGGCGGGGAGGCGCTCGGGGCAGGTCCTCCCCGGGGTGACATGCGGGACGGAGGGCAGCGGGAGGGCAGCCGCGGCGACCAGCCGGGACGGTGCTCCAGCACCAGGTGGCAGAGCAGCGCTGCTGACGGCATCTCCCACACCGTTTCCAGCTATTGTCCGGCCCAGACCGACACTTTCAAGTTATTTCTGTTTCGGGAATGATTTACCTGTTCCTGCGTGGGACGGCAGCATGCAGCCCGCCCAGCCCCCGCTCATATATCGGTGTGGTCCCCACATGCCGCCCAGCTCTGCACTCCTGCTGCTGCTCCCTGACCCACAGCTGCCAGCGAGGGAGGTCCTGCAGCGGAAAGCAGTGTCTCAAGGGGAACTAGGCTGTTTGGCAAGGGTTTTACAGCTGGTACATCGTCTCAGATCGGCATAGCACCATAATGATGAACACTGCTCTTTATTATTTACTATATAGAAAAGGGCCACTGAAAGGGCTAGAACTTAAGCAGACAAAAAGAATCATAAAATCCTAGAAAGGAAAGACTTCAAAAATCACCAACCCCCCTCACTCTGGACAGGGACACTTCTGTTAGAACGTGTTGAAATAAAGGGATGAAAAGGTGGGCAGTGTCAACTATGCATTGATAATTTTTTACTATATTTATAATGCCTATGTTTAAGGGCAATTTTGTGGCAGTATTTCCTTACAAGAGAAGACAAAGTGATGTCTAGTCTAACTTGAATCAAAGACAAGGTGATGAGTCCTCAATCTGCAAGACAGGACAGAGGACCTGGTGGGGAAAGATGTGTGCACTGGAAGTTTGGCACTTGTAAAAGTGGTCACTGTAGGAGTTGAACAGTGCTAAGACAATCATTTTGGTGCTTGATCAGTTAGGAAAATCTCACAGCTGAAAACAGTGGAGGTTTGCATAATAGGTTTGATACTGTAACAAAATATGAAGAAATGAGCTTTTATCAGATGACCAGATCATCTATGACTCACCAACAAAACAAGTTAAATCAACTCCCCTTTATTGTGGTCAGCACAACTTGATTTATTAATGTCTAGGTTAACAAAGTCATTGACAGCGGTTTATAACAAGGCAGCAAAATCAATAGCACAAAGATCTGGAACTGGAGATTTGCTGACCCTATTCTGACAACCATGAATGCACAGAAAACGTCAAAGCTGGACTGTGCAAGAGTCAGTGACCAGCTGAGCCAACAGAGGACTGATATGAAGGGAAGGTCTTTCAAGGTGGGTAGATTACACTCCTTGGCAGGGGAGTGCTGCTGGGTTTTGCAGCAGCCTAGTGCAGCTTACAGGTTTGGGCAAGCTGCAGAGCCAGTGGCAATGTGGGCAGGTCTCAAGGGCTATGAGAGCATCAGCAGATTGCTTGAGGGGCACAGGGATACCCAAAAGACAACGCTTGACACGACTTATGTCTCCCAGCAGTGTAGCTGCTCCAGGCTTCTTGGTGATGCAGCTGTGCCTGAGGGTACATACACAGCAGCTGGTTTGTATCTTCGAAGAGGACCTCCCTAAGATCAGCCTTCCAGAGCAAAAGAAAACAAGCCTGTTTCTAAAGCATCGCTGCCAGACCCATGTTTTATCTATTGTTTGGATCAGGTGTATAGCTGCATGCCTATGTGTCTGCTCTCTCATCCTGTGTGCTCCACTGAGAGAAGTTTTCACCAGTCACCACTCAGTAGCTCAAATGTGATGGTACTGGTTCCCAGAGGGTCCTAGAGTATCATCACCAAGTCTTGCTAGACCTTTGGTAATGCTGCTCTGACACAGAAACGACTTAATTTAAATGCTTTAAGTCGTTCCATCTCTTCCTGTTCCCCTGGAGTAGGTTCTGAATAACCTGACCGATGAGCTCTCTTCCATAAGGTAACAGATGGTCAGCAGAAACCACCCCATTTCTCCTCTGAAGTTGGCTGGCTTATGAAAAGAAAGCTTGAGATAAAGTACATCATGTGTTCTTGCTGCTGGTTTTTCCCAGGTCCACGGAGAGTTCACTGGAATGCAGCATCCACCCAGCACTGTGAGCCAGATGTCCCATTTATGGGCTAATCCTTTTTTTTGACATCTCTTCCTTGGACCTCATGATACATAGAAATGTAAGACTGGCTTTGAGTGATTATTTACAGAAAGGTGATTCGCTTTCCTGGGTATTGTTGCTTTCAAGCTTCTCTTATCACCTTGGCATTAAGCTATTATAAGTATTAACCTCTGGAACACCTTTCATTACAATTTAAGCAGCAATGGAACAACCTTGGGTTTTAGGAAGGAAGAGTGCCAATTGCTTACTGAAATTGATTCACGTTCTGCTAAGTATTTTTTAACTTTCTGGATATTTTTAAGGAAGAGGAAAGCAGTGTGGATAATGTAAACCTGAGAGTCAAAGATAACATCTTCTAGGAGGAGTTTTCTGAATGGTGCCAGGTTCTGATAAATGTAATAGATACTATTTTTGAATATTAATATGTCTGCCTGTTTTGGCATTGTGTTGTAAAGTTCACTTAAAATCATTAAGCTTTACATGATTAAATTATGATGGTAACATAAAAATGCTATACTTTGAAGAAGGATTTATATATAAATTATAATGGTCCTGATTCAATTCACAGTGGTTTGATTTCTCCATAGAACCTACAATCTTTAAGAGATAGGTTGTTAAAGAGATCAACTAATTTATATTTTGGCTGCTCTTTTAGGTCCAAGTCAATTGGACCTTAAAATTCTTCAACCATAAAATCCTTCTTCTTTACCATCTAGACAAGCCCTGTAATAACCACACTGCGTTTACTGGTGTGTAGATTGGAACTGAATTCTTTTAAAAAACTGGAATTCTATACCTTAAAATCTCCCTCCTGTATTTTTAGATGAGGTTGTCCATTATTGGCCAATGCATGATGTATCAAATACTTACATGGTGCATTTTCATGACCAGCAGTACGCTAGTGCAGAGCAGTGTGTGTTATTTAAGGTATGTAGAACTGGTTTGCACTATTTATTTGTCCATTCAACTCCTCCTTTCACTCAATTATTTGTCTTGTTTATTATTAGTACTTGCCCTTTCAAAGGAGAAAGAGAGCTCAAATGACCACCAGCAACCACATCATGAGTATTTTGGGAAGATTGCCCTTTAGAGATGTGCAGACAGTGTGCCCACCTCCCATTCATAGCACAAAAGGTCTCACTTCAAATGGTTTTGGTGGAAGAGGAGCCTACAGTCACTCAACACTGACGGATGTCTCCGCTGGGTCACACGCGCCTGCCTCAAGAGCACGGCAGGATTTGTACTCTGCCAGTAGGATACTGTGCCAAAACTGTGTCCTGTGTGGTATAAGTGGCCATTCATCAAGTGCAACTGATGACATCTTGACAATTACATCAGGTTTATTAGATTATAGAAGAGACTTTTTTACTTGCATACCGTAAGTGGAACAATCACCTGTTTGCTATGATCACAGTTTCCTTGTTTCTTTTGCAACACATACCAATATGATACACCTAAGGTAACACCTACATTACAATCATTGCTGCATGCCAGTAGATTTTACAGGAATATTTGACTAATCTTATGTTCCTGTTACCTTATTTAACACTTATTTAAGCGGTCTCTTAGTACTTTTTTTTCTCGTTAATTGTGTCATTTCTTTTCTTAGGCAAGAAAAGGCTTTCCCTGTCACTTATTACCTGAGAAGATGGTAATGTGTCATGCAAAAAAAATTGCTAAAGGAAACAATTCGGGCCACTTTTCTGTGGGCTGTAATTGGCTACCCAGTGCCCCCTGGTGAGACATCTCCCTACACAACATAACTCACCCAAGTTAAGGTCAGAAGGAACTATTAGATCATCAAATTTGGCCTGATACATATCAAAGGCATTTAAGTTTCACCCAGGAATGTCCTGCTTGTTACATATTAAGTTTGGGGGTGATAAAACTACACCATTGTTCAGTGCTTAGGAGTGGTTGAGGTCACTTAGTTTGTCCAGCCTGGAGAAGAGGGGACTGAGAGGAAACCTCATTGCAATTACAACTTCCTTGTTGAGGAAGTGAGGGGAAGAAGGGGGCAGACACTGATCTCTTCTCTGTAGTGACCAGTGGCAGGATCCAAAGGAACAGCTTGAAATTGTCAGGGGAGGTTTAGGCTGGATATTAGGAAAAGGTTCTTCACCCAGAGGGTGGTTGGGCATTGGAACAGGCTCCCCAGGGAAGTGGTCACAACACCAAGCCTAACAGAGTTCAAGAACAATGCTCTCAGGCACATGGTGTGACTTTGGGGGTGATTCTGTGCAGGGCCAGGAGCTGGACTTGATGATCCTTTCGGGTCTCTTCCAATTCAGAATATTCTATAATTCTGTGGTTTAACAAAATTGATCCCTCCCTCTGCCCTCGCAGAAATATTTCTTGCTCCCACCAGGACCAAGAAGCTTGGAGGCCAAAGACCCCATGGCTGCATACAGACTACAAAATCAAGCAGAGCCAGCTACATACTTCAAGATAAAGCAGGGTTAAAGTGGAACAGTTTGCTCATGTCCACACCATGCAGTGCTTGGATTTGTACCTCTCCTGAACATTATGTTTTCTGATGAGTTCAACAAGTCTGAAATTATACAAGTGCTGTGTTGCAACCCATCAGGGGCATAATTTGATAACATGGCATGACCTGGGTGTGTTGCATGCCTTGAGAAATTGCCTGAGGGTACAAAGTCTGCTGGGATAACATAGGGTGGAGGAGCCAAACCTGACACAGTTTTGTCCATAATGCTTATTTTGAATGCTCCCTGCAGTCTGTGTCTTCCAGACTGGGCCATTATCATCTCATAATGGGCTAACTGGGACAGGTCAACAATGTGTCACATACTGACTGTCACTACAATGTTGTTTGACCTAAGGGTTTTACCTAAGACCTGAAGGTTACTGCATCTCCCTATTATTTAGCAGAATTCCCATACCTTCTAACTGTGTCATGCAGCCTTTCTGACTGATATAGGGAGAAGGTGATTCCAGCTTAGAATACATACCAGTTCAGAAATGGGACCTAGAACGTCAGGCAGTTAGAAGGTCTGGCAGGTTTTTTCACCCAGAACTCACAAACCCATGTAGAAGTCACACGCCTTCCTGGTAGATATTTGTGCAAGTTTTTGGTGACTAAAGATGGATTTTTTTTGAACAGTAACTTTTTTGAATAATGAAAAATGGTTGGAGATAGAATAATTCTGTCTTTTCCTCTTGAAAATATCAACACTTAATGAAGGATGAACCTACTTTTACATCATAGGAGATTCTTTGATTTTGTAAGAAGCTGCTAGACAAGGAAATGGCTGGATGTAGAATTCCCCAGGATGTCAGCAAAAGCTGATTTCAGTAGGATTATGCTGACATAAATACTGAAGCAACACAGTCATTGCTCAAGCAAAACCAGAAAGGCAATATTTTACTTGTTTAGATTACTGGTCTTTTCACTGTAACTTCATCACAGTCATTAAAATAATTTTAAAATTTAGAATTCTCTTTTAATATGTATAATAATTTTAGAGAATCATAGAGTGGTTGATGTTGGAGGGGATCATCTTGTCTACACCCCAGACTCAAGCATGGCCTCCTACAACCAATTGCCCAGGACTGTGTCTAGATCATATCTAGACATAATAACAGTAACACAGATACTTCCTTCTAATACTCATGCATGAATTTTTATTATAATTTCATCTAGCTCTTTGAACAGCAAACTTGTGCTTTTCATCATCCCCAGACAAACTCATTGAGTGGCTATGAGGAAGTCTAATAACTTCAGCAGCACTGATCTTGGGAGTCTGTGTACTCCAAGATTACATGTTAGAGTCCCAAAAGAGATTATTTACTCATTTGTGGACTAATTGCTTTTTAAAGTTATGTTCATTAAAAGATTTTCAATTCTTTTGTTTTGGAAAATAATTTTGGAAATATGGACTAAGACTGCCATGGTCTATATTGGTCTTCCTGAATCTACCAATTTCTTTAAAAAGCTATTCACTGACTGTGAACTGCCTTTTGGGATTCTTAGCAGTACAGCCTACCATACTGTTTATTCTTCATTTTCTGATAATTCTTAAAGATTACTACTTTTCCAATGAGTCCAAAATTCCCCAATTCTTACTTAGTTCCAGTTTGATTCATGACAGCACTCAACATAAAATATCTGTGACCAAATCAAAACCACGAACAAGCAGCAAGTCAATAGAATTTAACCTTTAAGTAAGTAACTGGGGTACTGCCTGAGAACATGTTATTCATTAAAAAGGGAAGGATTCTTCCTTCTAAAAGCCTTGCTGCTACATACAACACCTTTCCCCGGCCTCACAGTTCTCTATGGTTCTGCTGCAGATTTTAATCCAATTTGCCATGTCTTAGATTCTCAAATATTCTCACAATTCACCTTGAATATTGAACTTGAGAAAGGACTTAAATGTTAGAATCCTTTCCCAACAGAATCAGAGCACGTTCTTCCTTCTGCAGTCTGGCGACCCAGCTAGACAGGACAGCTCACTGGTCCCTGATGCTCCACTCACTGCACAAGAGATCAGCCTGTCTTCCCTACACGTCCAGGTACCTTGTAGTTTAACACAGTTTTAAAAAGTTATTTGGAGTCCTGCTGTCACTGCTATGAACACAGTTTAATAAAAGCAATTACCTGGATATAACAAGAAATAACACCAAGAAATGTTTCTCTAGAGCAAACCAGGTTCCTTGTCCAAGTGTGCACTTTTTTTCAGCTGCTTCAAAAACATAACAGCAGAGCACAACTTTGAGATCTTACCTGTGAACAAGCAGCAACAGAAATCTGATGTGAGGGAGAGCTGCGGCATGTTTGTGCAACCATGGCAGAGAAAGGTTAAGACACGTTTTGAGGTGAAATATGTGTTGACAGTGCCAAGCCAGGTTATAGGTTAAAAAGGGTCATTCATTTTGCAACAGAAGTACTCTTTGTGTGTAGGTCATGTTAGCCTTAGCCCATCCCAATTCAGTATTGTGGCTTTCCTCACAACAGTAATGAACTCTTAAACTGAAAATGCAAGAGTAAGAGGTACAGTTACAAAAACTTGGACTTTCTATCAGTAAGCAAGAATTAGGACTGTTGTACATTTTGTAGTAAATTAATATGTTATAACAGTTTTCCTCATTGCTGAGTTCCACCCAAGATCGTCCCTAGTAAGCTACATGACAAGATGCAAATGTTTGGAACAGGCCACTTCACTGTGAAAATGAATCACACCCACTGCAGAGATTTGCTTCAACAACTCAGCTGTTGCTAGATACTGCTGAGGCCGTATCCTAGGTATGACTAAAGGATACCTACTCCATTTTCTGTTTTCTTTGTTAAACAAAAATTAGCACAAATCATCCCAAATGCTAAGCCTTTTGAGACAGGAGGGCAAACACCAAGGATATTGAAGTTTTGTTTCTAATCCTAAGCAGGAAACCTCACTGGTAATGTTTTCATCATTGTTTATACCATCCTGAATTTTATAGGTTCCACTTAGGGTTCCACTAGCTTTACAAAGAACCAAATAAAGAAAGCGCCAAATTGGCAAATTTTTGTGTTCTTTTCCCACCACTTCTTAAATTGAGCTAAAAGATCGAATTTTGTTTGAAATGTAAGAAAATATGCAGAAGTAATTATGTAACTGATGCCAGTACCAAAACATCCATTGATTTCAATAGGCCCATATGAAGTCTGAATTTCATTCATAGATATTTCATTTTTCATCACAAATCATGGACTCACAAACCCGAGACCCTGCTGGTTTTGATGTTGTACAAATCCAAAAGATCTGCTTTCTGTCTCTCTCCAGAACTGCACTTTATAATTATATGTAAGGTACAAATCTACTTAACAGAGAACTCAATGCCATGTGACTCAGTTACAAGAGATGGGGCCACATTTACAGCCAGGTAAATTCTTTGTTGTTAGGAAACTTACATTACATTTAACAAGTTTCACAAATGCACTCAAGGTAAAAAGAGGGCTGAACCGCCAGTTGTTTTGGAGCCTGTGTGTAACAAATAATATGCTGTACTTCTTGTGCCTTGGGGCAGATCTGCCCAGAGCATTGCAGTGCCAAACATGGACAGCTGAGCTGCCTCAGGTGCCAAAAGGAGAAAGGCCACAATGGCTCAGTGCTGCCCTAAGGTGGAGAAGCAGGCTGAAAGTAAGTCTCTCTCGTATGCTCTGTGTGACAGGAGTACCCAGGGAGACGTCAGTGCTGCACAGCACATGCAACCATTTGGTCCATATTCTCTGTTGTAAAAAAGAAAGTTGCATCAACCTTCAGGGTTGTCCTGTGCAGGGTCAGGAGCTGGAATTGATGATATTTGTGGGTAGCTTCCAAATCAGGATATTCTACGATTCTCTGATGCTCCACAGAAAGTCTGTTCCAAAGGGTAAATTCATACATATGAATTTACTCTTGGTACATAAAACATATCAAAGGCCCTCATTTTCTAGAAAATTGTTCAAGTTAATTAACAAGAGACATAAAATCAAACTCAGCCTTTGAGCTGCCAAATGCTGTGATGGGCATTTCCTTGCAGAGCTGAATCTAAGGGCTCTTGGAGAACAGTCAGGAAAACCCATCAGAAGAGAGTATTTGATTTAATCCTTACTAATGAATTGACAGGGGTTTCACTTGAAGACTGTATGTGGAATTATTTTATTCCCAGCTTCACTATCCATACTTTCTCTCTAGCAACACTCACCTTTTGAGATCTTGTGATTAAATCTGACCTGCCAATTCTGTGGAAATTTCCTACTCCTGTTGCTGCTCAGCCTCTTTTATGCCGTGTCTGTCACAACAGCCACTTGGTGCACTTAGAGAGAGAATATTCCTCATCTTGACAGAGTATATGGACAGCCCTACTCCAACATGCTATTAGGTTGAAATTTGTCCTTTTTTAACCTTATCATTGCTATTTAAAGAGCAATTTTCATTTATACAAATTAGACCTAGTGAAGCATGCAAACATCAACTAAATGTGAACTCACGGAAATTTCTCCTTGCTGAGCAGCAGCACTTGAGCAATTCAGAAGATCTGTATTTCTTGTTCATAAATAAAAAAAAAAAATCTAATTTTATATTTTTGAATGGTCTCTTTATTTTAATTCTGTGTTCTTCACTTTCATGCAAAATGTTTATCCTTATAAGACAGCTTGAAGTGAACACTAAATATAATATATACCAAATACCTAGTAAGAAAAGACTGTCTCAGACCAGATTAAGACAATGTCACTAATTTTATTTGCTTCCAGTGTTTTCTGGCATTTTTGAAATATTCTAATGGTAAAAAAAAAAAAATATAATGATTCTGACAGGAACTCGTTGCCTCTGCCCCTTGGCTGTCACAGCCATTTTGGCATCGGCAGATTTTTCTTTAACAAGAGAAGAGAATGAAATGAGATCTGTTTGCAGGTAGGATTGGAATTCTTAGATCAAAGCCACTCAGAGGATCTTGACGTCATGTTATACAGCCACAAGAGGTTCAGAGTTGTATAAGGTAGAAAAAAGGGTCTTCCCCAGGCAGTTGTTTCCTGAAGCTAATACGCAGTCTTCATACTAGTCCTTGGAAAAACGAGCGGGTACTTTTTGTTTCCTTGATGTTTGTATCTGCTATTTGTGTCATTTACTCTGTTTAAGAGGAAGGAAATTCAAGGCCTGTAATGTGGTGGAAATGCCCTAAGGAAAGCAGCAGACATGGATGTAGACCTGAGTCACAGAATCACGTAATGTGTGAGGTTGAAAGGGACCACTAGTCCAACCTCCCTGCTCAAGAAAGGGGTATGTTGCTCAGGATTGTGTTCAGGCAGCTTTTTAACATCTCCAGGGAAGGAAACTCCACAATCACTCTGGACAACCTGTTCCTGTGCTCAGCTGCCCTCACAGTAAAAGAGTTCTTCCTCATTTTCTGATGTTCAGACATGCATTCTTCCTGTTCACCACAGGTGTTACTCCTGTAATATTTCTCTGAAAATATGCTTATTTTAATTTTCTGGATTACTTCATTTTTTTGGTCGTATTTGGCAGCAACACTCTGATAGTTTTGCTTTAAATTGAAAATTTCTGAAAATATGTTCATTTGAACTAAACTTCCATTGAGAACCAGGAAAAAAATTATGAAGGTAACTCTCTGCCTTGCTTGCAGAGGACAGACCACAACACAGTCACTGGAGTGCTCTTCAGGATATCGGAAACCACTCAAGTGGTTTCTTGTTAGTATAAGAAGGGCAGGAGATAAGAAGATATATGAATGAAGAGAATTTCATTTCAGGGAGAAATTGTGTGGCCAATGCTTGTACAAAGCTCTAATCTCTTAACCTGGGCTTTCGTCCAAAAACATTGCAGTAAAGCATTCTTGACATTATCATTCTGACTAATAGACTCAGCAGCTGAAACAGAGGATGAAAAATTTTGTTATTAATGCAGATAAACTTTTACACCTTGATCCTATTTGTTCAGTGTCAGGCGTACACCTATGAGTCCTTTGCTGACTGCAGCATCTCTAAAAGTGTATTTTCAATGCAGACAGAGAGTAAAGGGCATTGTTCCTTTTTTTCCTAAGTAATTTATTTGGTAGTTTATTGTTACAAATTTTCAGGAACACTGAAACCTATTAAAAGTTGAACAAGTAGCAATGTGAGTGGTTTCTCTCCTATTTACAGTGTAGCTTCTGCCCTAGAAACTCTATAAGGAATTACTCTACAATTAAGAAGCTTTTAATTTTACATATATTCTTTTAAGGTGGGCTGTGAGAATTCACACCAGATTATTTTCTTCACACAGTGTTAAATTATCACATTTCTGAACCTGCTTTTAAAAGACTGTGATCTGAGTTGATGACAGCTCTTCACCAAGAATCCATGGGTCTGCATGCAGTAAAAAGTGATAGAAATGGCTACTCAATTCCCCAATGCTAGTTCTTGATGTGTGCTGTGGCCTGTTCCATTAGCTGGGAACTGACTACGCTAGGAAAACTTTCTTGCATTCCCTTGCCTAGAAGCTGGATTTTGGGGAAAAAGAAGAGCAGCTCATAGGAAAGAAATTCCTATCCCGAACCTGAATATAGAGCCAGCCAAAGCGTCTCACAGATTACTGCTGTCTTGGTCCCTAGAACAATCTACTGATGCCACCTGATTTGCAGTAATATCTGTTTACTTTTGTACTCTCCCCTGCTCCCTGAGTTCTCCTTCAGTCCTCAGCCACATAACAGCCTCATTCAGTGATTTTGCCTCAGTCATAGTGAAACAGTACTCATACTACAGGGAAAAAAAAAAACCTAACAATTGCATCATGACAAAGTACCTAAATTGTCAGGAGTTGGCATAAATCAGAAAAAAAAATATTTTTCCCCTCAGAAGAGGTCTTAGAGCAATAGAACATTATCAAGATATGGACAAAGGAAGTAGATGTTAACAAAGAAAGGCGTATATCTTGCAGAGGAAGAATTTGCTGACAGAGAATAAAAATAATAAAGAGGGCTTGGTTCTCAGCCAGCCAAAAGTTTAGCAGAGAATTAAGCTGTGCTTACCGCAACCTGATAAAAGGGTGGGGCCTGGCTTTTCTGGGATTCTAAAAAGGAATCAGATGTGAAGGGTGAACAGAAAGATCATTGCATTTTGGAAAGGGGACCATTTCTAAACAATCTTTACTTTCTTGTTCCTGTCCTGAGAATAATAATAAAAAAATATTAAAAACTCCATCCAGAGACTGTTCATCTGCTTGTTTATATCAGTCATCTTTAAACCCAAGAGCATCTGTAAATGATGAGAAAATTTAAATTTTAAAGAGGACAGTGTCAGTTTGAGAGGTTATTACTGGACCTCGGGATGGGTAATTGGCTCAAGGACTCTTGTGCCTCAGGTGGAAACTGGAGACAGGATTGTTATTTGGTAAAACAAGTGCTTGCAGCCTTGGGGGCGTGAAGCTGTCTGAGGACTAGATGGGAGTATCTTCTTAAGGAATATTCAGCTGGGAAGTTCATCCAGAATATTGAAATGGTTACCTGGAGAGCTGATGTAACAATAATTTCCTTGCATTATTTTTCGTGACTTGGAGAAATGTTTCACTGTCCCATAAGGCTTAAAAGTATAGTTAACCTTGTTCCTGAATCCCTTTCATTCCTATCTTGATATTTTTAGAGTCAAATGAAGTTAAAGTAATTACTTTAACTGTAAGGCAGGACACTGTAGGAGGCAGACAATAACTTGAGTTCTGCAGATGAAAACTGAAGTTCTACTTCCCAGAATAAATTGTAACATTTGTATAATGCAATATATAAAAATGCATTCTATAATGTAATATATAAGTGAATTATATATTTTAATAGTGATTGGCCCTGCAACTCATGATTGCAATTATATATTAAAATATATAATTTGTTGTCATATACAAAATATAACAATGCACTAAGCCATAGAAAATTATAAGTCTAGAGAATCTGACCTGTTAAAATGCTGTACCCAACTTTCACAACTTGCAGGCTATTCCACAAGTGATCTTTTCTGACTTAAATTGATAAAAACTCAGATTGAATTAGATACTTTATTCATCAGTAATTTGCAAAATCTAGAGGGGAAGTCTATTATTCACTATCTAGTATGACCTTGATGATAACTGTGGCCTCCATGAAGTTCCAGTCCCAAAACACTCTCAGACAAAGTCCTGGTATCTTCCACCAAAGCTGAAGGACTGTACTTAGTTTTAATCTGGAAATAGGAGATGAAGTTCAGCTGCAATCTGTATTTGTTATGTCATGGAAAAGTACAAATGAGCAATCACCTCTTAGGAAGAAAGAAGCTCAAGTGTAATTTGAGTGTACAATTGTTGATGTCAAAGAGAAGAATTGCATATAAAAGAAAGTCATGACACTGCAAGCAAAGTTTATGGTTTTATTATCTATAAACGGGGCCAAAATATTTATATAAAAACAAAACACTAACTCTTTTTGTATGTATTTCAATGTATAAATGTTGTCATTTCCTACTTTTCTTTCCTTTAGCTCTATTACATGATTGTTTTATTGGGCAATTTTAATAGTAAATATATTTTATGTTCTGGCAAAATCTGTTGATCCCACAACAAGCAACAATCAGTCATACACCTTGTATCTTAACTTGTAATCTAGAATATTTCATCTACTAATAGCTGTGTTTGGAAAACTGTTACCAGAAAGACAATGGATAATATAGGGGTCCAGCTTTACACAAAACAGGTGTATGTTATTCTTGTTATGCAACAACAGCAAGCAAGACTTGACTCAAAATGGGTTGTGTTTCACTTGCATGGTGACTGTAATTCTGAAGTGATACATTTGATGATCAAAGAGCTGGAAAATATGCCCTGTGAGGAAAGACTGCAGGAAGGAGTTAGTTAGTTAGTTAGTTAGTTAGTTAGTTAGTTAGTTAGTTAGTTAGTTAGTTAGTTAGTTAGTTAGTTAGATTTTCTCCCTGGAAAGGAGAAGATTCAGGGAAGAGTTTCACCACAGAATTTCAGTTTGTGAAGCACGGCTACAAAGAGGGCAGAGGCTCTCCCTTCTCAAGGAGCCACATAGAGAAGGGGCAAGGGATTCCTGTTGTTCCAGGGGAGGTTTCCATATAAGAAAAAAATCTTTCATAGTGAGTAATATCAATTTTGGGAACAACCTCCCCATGTCATAGAGTTCCCATCATTGGAAATTTTCAAGGTGCAAAGGAACAGGTTGCTAGACAATCTCACCTAGGCTCCCTTTTTCATGAAAGGCTGTATCAGACAGTCTTCTGATGTCCCTTCTAAGCTGGGCTGTTCTGTGATTCTCAAAAATTACTTTTTTGCAAAAAAAAAAACCCTTCCTGGTGTTCAAGAATATAATTTCGGATATGTTTGAAAGTTCCTAAGCAATATGGGTAAATATCTACAGTATTTTTATTTCCAAAATTTTCATTCACTAAAATGTAATAGGCTAAAAGGGATTCACAAAGCCAAAGGCCCTATGAATAAAGACATATTAAGACCATGATACAAGGTCAAGACTGGTGGAAGACTGAATATCTGTACAGTAGAATTGAAGCAGTATATGACTTTACAATTAAAGACTAAATCATAGTACATATATAAAAAGATCACCCAGGAATGTAAGTGGTACATTCAACATTAACTTCTGAGTCTGAGTAATTGAGTATTTTACCGTGCAATCTTCAGGTACAGGTGAGGTGAGGGAGAGCATGGACAGTCCTTATTCTTCTACATCAATGCCTCTTCTGTGGGGGCAATTTCTTCCAAATCTGTACTTTTATCTTCCTGTGAAGGGAAGAGGGAGAGGGTGGTTCCCTTGGGCCCTTGTCCTCCTGTGCATTTTGAACATTAAAATGAGTGAATGCACCACTGACATTGTCAGCTCTGAGTTCACCAGGCAAGTAGCCCAGCCAACCCACAGTCACAGCACCTGGGTTTTAGGGAGCTGCAGGTGTTTCCAGCCTGATAATTGGATTAACTTGTGCCTAGATTTTCTTAGACATGTCTAAGACTTAAGGACAGCATAAGAATAGCTACATTTTTAGAAAACATGTTTTCTTATGTCTTTACAAATGCTGAGTCTGACTAACCAGCCCGAGTTCTAGGAGGAAGTCAATACCATGACAGATGTGCTTACAAAGTGCTCTTATATCCAAAGATTCACATCTACAAATAATCAAGGGAAATTATCACCTCTCAATCGTGGCTGTGGAACACAAAAAATAGGCCACTTGGCCTGTATGGGTGAGAAGTGAATTTAAAGAATGAGGAAGTTCCATATGTGAGTAAGACATTGAAGTAAGTTGAAGGATGACTGTGATTTACTCATAGATGGAAGCAGCCTGCACAGATTGAAAATCGAGGTGTGTGAAGTCTAGACATTGTTTCCCGGCATAGTCTTCCACAGTTTTCCTACTCTGCCTCTATCCTTAAGGGAAAAATCAGACATGTTACTCTGCGTGCAGTGTGAGAAGGAACAGTACCCTGCAAGATCGCTCCCTGGAGCAGAAAACAGATCTTCATGAAATAGAGACACCCCTTTCTGAGAGGAAAACAAAGGGGAAAAATAGCATATGGGCACTGACTGCACCAAAGAAAATTAATTTGTGTTCACAAGAGGCTGAGGAAGGATGCCAAGGATTTCTCTAAAAGCCCTGGTTTGTGCAGACATCAATACTCTGAGCCTTCAAGTGACCCTCCCAAGCTATTTTCTGACAAATCAGGAGAAATCCAACATACACAAACCAGAGGAGCAGGGTTTGAAAGGACCCAAATGGGGACTCAGAATCTGTTGTTTATTCTTTCACATTTTAAGAGTTTGTGGCATGCTATTCTAATTCCATGTGACACACTTCTCCGGAGAGAGGTGTTAGGGTGGTTTTAATGAATAGTAGGCATTTATTCTGGCTTATGCTTCAAATTTGAACAAAAGCCTATTTCTTAATCTGAGGGTCATATTTCCACCTTCAGCTTTCACTTTGCTTTTTTTCTTCACATTTTACTATATTTTACTTTTTTTTTTTTTTTGAAAAAGAAACTCTGATTTTGAGTTTGAACTTAAATTTCTTTTTTTATGTACTGAAAGAGACACTTAGAGCTAGAAAGGCAGGAGAGGTCAGTAAGTACTCATAGCTTTTAAGCCTCTGTCCAGTTAGTCTTTGTGCAGTATGGCATGATAGTGAATTCAGAATTGTGGGCTTTACAATTGCTATGCCTCAGTTTCCATATCTCTAAACAAGGTTTGTTGATAAGGGTAAAATTATCCATGTACTTTAATTATATGTAAATCAAGCATCTAATATATGTATAATCTCTCAGCCTGAAGATTTCTTGAGTTTAAAAGGTACTTGAAGGTCCTCTTTAGGTTCACTTCTGTCAGAGGGAGAAGTCTCCCCTCAATCCTACATCATTATACACAAAATCAAAATATTGCTGCTGGCAAGCTGCTGGCTGAACACCACAGTGCTGGATGGCAGCTGAGACACCAGGAACCTTGGCTGCTGTGCAGTATAGAGTAGAAATGAGCATTTGCAAATTCCAGAGCAGTTTGCGAATGGCAATAGAAGGAACCTCTGAACCTCTGAAGGCAAGAAAGCTGTGGGCAGAGAGGGAAGGAAAGGGGAGATGGGTAATTAAGAACCAAGTGAGAAAGATTAAAGAGCCATGAGAGTCCTCATGAGCAGAGGGCATTGGGCAGCCAAGATGACCATCATCCCAGCTACCTGCTATCACAGAATCAGATAGGTTGGAAAAGCCCATTAAGACCGCTGGGGGCAAGGACAGCTGTCTCATACTATATTAGAAAGGTCAGGAATTCAGTGGATAGGTGCCCAGCTCCACAGTAAAATGGAGATGAGGATATGCAAGCAATATTAAATGTAGCTGGACTAGATAGAGAGAAGACTAAAAACACAAATAGCAGGAAAGAAAAGATAATGATTAATGACTCTCCAATTGAGTAAGATAGATAATCACAAGAGAGTGAATCATAGTCTAGTATTAAGGTGGAAAAGATCTTCATTTTCTTTCTGTGAGCTGCTCCAGTTCACCATCCTATATAGTCAAAATAACTTAATATGAAAAGTGTTAATAGCTATCTAACTTCAACATTCAGACTATTTCTAAACTTTTATCACAGGCTGCATTTACAGACTGTACCAATAACTGGCTTTATCTGCAGTGCAGCAAAGCTACAAAACATTGTACAAAACATCGGGCAGAAACAAAACATTACTTAAGGTCATGTAATTTGCATTTAAAATTTATCAAAGACATGTCAAACACAGTCAAATGTACAGGAACTGGTAACTTTAATCTTCAGTCCCCTTTTGCCCAAACCTAACTGAGCTGAAGTCTGTTGACAGAGAATTATATTTTTGGTCTGTCTAATAAATAGATGAACAGATAGTTCTGTCTTTTAGATTACTAAATGATATGGAAAGTAATTTAAGCATCAGCTTGGAATATACATCCTGATCCTTCATCTCCTACATTTTATACAGCTTTGTAGTTTAAACATATGATTGAATCAATTACTTCTAGAATAGTTTTGTTAATTGCCTGGAGCCAACTCCTCAAACTACTTGATGATGATTGTGGTGGCTAAAAAAGAGTACTAAAATTTTCACTTTGCCTTGGCAAAGTTCAAAATTCAAAGAAAATATCACTGGAAGGCTATTTGTACTACAGAAAAAAACCACAACAAAATATGATAGGCTGAATATGTTCGGAAGAATGAAAGCTAGGACTAGGCAACAAATTAACCATTTCTTCCAAATGTGGGAAGTTCCTATGACAGTGAGCTTTACATATGTATTAGCCAGCAATCCAACAGCTCAAAGTCCAATGGAGAATGATAAATAGCCTGGAATATCCCATGGCCGTTAATGTTTTCCTCAATACTGGATTTGATTTCTACACTTAATCAGAAATAGTTAAAATTTGCGCATGTGCTGTCCTCATGCTGACCACTGACTAGAGACTTGGACTGGAACTGCTGGAGGCAGTTGTCAGTATGACAATGTTTTCATTGGTTTTATTAGTCTGACAGCTTTTTTGGTCTTTATAAACGGGAAAAGACCTAAAATAAAGTGAAGTGTGCCAATTAGAGACCTACTTTTGGTAGTATAATTTATTTCCTTAAGGGAATTTGTATAATTTATGTTGTCAAAGGCTATGCCTATTAAAATTGTTTTGTCATACAATCATGAAATAATCCAGATTGGAAGGGATCTCTGGGCTTCACCTAGGCCAGACTTCTGGAGTAGCAGTGTGGAAGTATTTTTAATGCTAAAACAGTTTTCTCAGAAGCTTCTCTGGGTACCTCTTTAAATCATCCATTGTGAACATTATCTTTTCGTATATACAACCAGAATTTCCCTTTCTGCTTCAAAGAAGAGTTTATGTACTTTCTTCCCTTCCTCTACCTCGTGAAGTGGAAGTAATTAAACTCACTCCTGAGCCTCCACTTCTCCAGACTGAATTCCTTCAGACTCTGCCTCTCCGTTGGACGTTCCAATACCCCGAGCAGCTTCTGAGCTTCCATCCATATGCACAAAAATGAGAGATCTCTCTCTCGTCCCCGGGGACCCAGAGCTTGACAGGGTATTGCAGAGGCAGCACTGCAAATGCCAAATCATCCATTATCATGTCCCTTTGACTTACTGCCGAGGCTGCCATTAGTCTTTCTTCTGTAATCACTTTTTAAGACCAACACCCACTCATATAGAAATCTCTTTGAATATTAAAGATTTAAACTAACAAATTATTGAAAATATCTCAGACATATAATTTTTCTCTGAAAATCGAGTTTGGGAATTTCTCTAGTTTGTCTGAGTTTAAAGATCTGTATTTATATCTCAGAGTAGCTAAATCCCTACCCTAGACTAATGCTGAAATATAGTAGGTATTATGAAAGAAACCAGGATTAACTTGTCATATTTCCAAAGAAATCACAAACCATTTCTTTTAGGGCTTTTTTTGACTAATTTTGTTTTGTTTGGAATCAGACAACTTTTGAAAATACTGAATAAAAGGCAGAATCTTATGGGGATTTTTCTTTAAATTGAATATAATTCATATGATATTTTAATTTTCTTTTTTCAAGAGCAATATTCATAGGAAAATGCTCAAGGAAATTGTTCCATTTTTCCCAACAGCCACAAAAGTGTGACAGTTTCTCTCAGAATGGGGTTGAGTTCTTCCTCTTCCAAGAACAATTGAGCAGAGGAATGCAGCTGAACAGCTTTGCTTAATTTGTTAGTTTGTCTGAATTAGGGATGGACTAACACTCTTAGAACAAACAGTATAAAAGAGTGTTGGCAGTGATGAAGAGGAAAAACTGAAGACTTGTTGAAAGAATGAATAAGAGAATAAATTTCACCCTGAATTAAGACCTTAGTAAGTAGAATAATATATCTTGAAAAACTCTTTCTTTTTGCCCATATATTTTTGTATTTTACAAGCTGGGATGTTGAATTGGGACATTCTGAACTAGTTAAGAGTGTTTGTGTGCCAGGGGGAGGTGGATAGTTTATGCCATATTTATTTTGTGCCCTCTTCACCTGTGTATAAATACAGTGTGTGTGTGTATGTATATATACACACACACACACACACGTGTATATATATATGTTGCATAGATTGTGATCTGCTTAAAGCTTGCATGACCAGGCTCCTTTTGTGCTGACTAATACTGTCTTCTTATAATCACTTGGATTTCTCCATACATATATTTTTGCCTTTAATTTTATTGGGTTAATTTATTTGATTTGTATATATATTTTTAATGTATCTACTACAATTATCTTGGCACACATCAGAGTCTAGGTCTTTCTCCCATTTTTATGCCCATGGCCACATCTGTTAATCCATTATTCTGTTCAAATAACTCAGGATATAGATTCTAGGTCAAAAAAAGAAACATTCTTTAGCGATGGTAAACTTTTTTTTTAGTTTTATTTTATTTATAAAATACCTTAAAACTGTGAAAATTTTATGTTCCTTGACCTGCCTACAGAACTCAGACAACTTCCAGGAATGATCTTTTCCTTTGGATATCTTTCTAATTATTATTAATAATTAGATATTATTAATAATATCTAAGTATTATTAATACTGCTGAATAACTGATATTACAGTTGTTTGAATTAGCCGTAAGAACCCCAGAACTGCCATCCTTTGAGACAGATAATTAACCACAATTTATTCTTGAATAAAACTTAGCATTTGTGATAAAATCCCAGAGGCATAGTTGTATTTCACAAAATCTTAGTTCATCACATGATGCACAATGGAGCATATTTATTAGCATAGTCTAATCTAGTACTGCTACCTCTCACATTAGCATGTATTTAGTAGGATCAGAGAGGACTGTTAGAAAGGAATTTCTCATGCAAGACTAAACTCTGCTTTAGGGGTAGACATGATTCCTAAGAAGAAAAAACAACAAACAATGCAAATACTAATAGGAGCAGGAATATCTGTTAAACTGATGTTGTGTTATGAAATAATGGATGAAGGTTGTCCTTTTTATATTTTCAAGTAAGTATTTATGCATAGTTCTTGAAGTTCTTTCAAGAACCATAGTTATGGTTCTTGAAATAGAAACCAAGCTAATTTTAGAGGCCAAGTCTTCAATTGTTCAAAGTGTAAGTATTATACACTGAAAACAAGTTTGGACTTTAACTTATCTTCCAAGGTTTTTACTTATCTTTTTCTCCTTGTTCTGTGCTCCAGGATTAAGTATGGCTTGTTCTGGTTCAGTCTAAGGTTCAGATATATACAGAAAGAGACTCCCTGTGGAATTTCCCAGTGGAAAATAAGAACATGTGGCTGGACTGCAAATATATTTGAGTGAATATTGAAGTCCATGAAATTTCTTCATTTCGTTAAAGTTTTTTCCTCCAGATTAAGTTCTTGTGAGTTTCCACAGAGAAGTCATTGTGGAACAGGAGTCATTAAGTACATGAGCACGCTCTCTCTGGAGATCAGAGGTTAATCACTGGGTTAAATACTTGATATTTTTTTCAGCTGTGGCGTGTGTCCTTCCAGGATATATCTAAACTCAGTTTAACTTGACCAATGCAGGTTTAGCAGCACTTGACCCTCACCCTACTAGCTCAACATTTTCACCATATTGTCTTTCAACAGGAAAGCTCCTGAAGCCTTGTTTCAGTGCAGTCTGTCCACAGCCTTTTTTTTCCAATCTGCAACTACTTCTGCAGTGACTGTAGGAGCACAGTGGTGAGACTCCTGCACCCACACAGTGAGCTGGTACAAACCCCCAGCCCAGTGTGCCTCAGCAGTGAGGTCTCAGGTCTGGTTCTGTCCTGTGCCCTGCCCCATGTGCAGCTCTGTGGACACAGGGCTGCTGTGGGCTGCTGTGCCTAACACTGCCTTTTGTCTCTGAGCCAGCTTGGAGAGTCTCCACTCTAATCTCCTGTAAATCCAGCTCCAGAATGGAATGATGATCACTTGGTGGCTGCAGATTAACAAGATTATATGGGGGCTTATTTGGCATATTAGGTTAAATTCAACACAGAACTTGGATGGAATTGGAAGATTCAGAACCGGCTTTATAAAGTCAAGCCAAATTTTATTTTAAACTCAGTGTGTGAACTGGATAGCCCTAAACACAGTACACAACTCTGTAGCTGTCTGCTGTTTCTGCAGTAGTCATAGAGCTCAGTTTGGGGTGTGATGATACAAATAGTGTCAAGTAGGAATCTGCTCTGAGCACACAGAAAAGCTCTCTAACCAGGTGCATTTACTGCATGCCTCAGTGCAGCAGCTAAGAGCATACCTGACAAAAAGAGGCAGCCATGGACATGAACTGGAGGAGCAGCTTCCTTGACCTCTTCACTCTAGTGGCTTCCAAAGGCTTGCTCACCCCAAGATACAGGCTGTCAGCTGCTCTTGAGTGGCTCAAGAGATTAGGACTGTATCACTCTGCAAAAGTCACACCAAAAGCAGTCTTTAACTCTGTGTAGTGAGAGTGACTCCAAGGCTCTGAACCTACCTCTGTACTGGAGTGCCATATGCATAGTTATGCCACAGCCTCAAGCTTTCCTTGGGCTATACATTTTCCCTAGTGAACCTCCTCTTCATTGCTGCACACTCGGTACCATTTTTCCCAGGACAGGTTGCAGCAGTGCCTTTCCAAGTCTCCACTACTCCAAGGCTGATCTCTAGGAACTAGATGAATGGGACTGAATCTCCTTATGCTGAGTATGAAACTGAAGCAAAGTTTCCCACTTCCTGATGCTGTTACAGGGGATTATAGTGGCATTGCTAGAAAAGTTAACACCCTAATTTTTTAGGGGAAAAACAAACAGTCAGTGGGTGTTAGTCTGTTCCCACAAAGAATGGCTGCTGGTATTGCCCTCACAGCAGGTTTCTGAGCTGTAAATCTCTGAAGCTATTCATATGTTGTAGTTACAAGAGGCAAACTCAGCAGCACACTCTGAGACTCACTGTCCATGGTATATGTTTGCTTTTCTAACGTTTGCATTATGAAATAATGCTGAGGTGAAAACTCCTCAGCAAACTCCTAACGGCTCAGCCACAGTCTTGAAAATGAGCACAGCTGTTCAGTACTTTCTGAAATACCTCACTGATGTTTTAGAATGGTCCTGTACTATGTTGGTCAGAAAGTTCCAGCAGAATAAGATGAAAGTGTATTGCATGACTGGGACTTGCCCTTTCTTTTTTTGTTTGTTTTTCTCAAATTATTTTCTTCACCCCAAGAGCGGTGAACTCGCTACAAAAAAGCTCTTTATCTGCTGGATAGTGAAGCAGAATGCCAAACTGGGGTTTGTAGTCACTTCTTTGTAAATATTTAATATCAATGATAATGGTTCTTTGGAAATAAAGGGTGTATCACCCATAATTGTTACTGGCATTGCTATTACTGTCTCCTGGATCCAAGCCAGGAGGTCTGGAAGATACTAGAGGAAGCACACTTAAACCCTTAAGTGAGGCACTAATGTAAATACAACAGTGTGTCCTCTGTCAGTGCCTATTCAAGCACTGTATGGTCCCTTTGACTGGACGGTGCTGGCTCTGAGGAAGTTGCTGTGATAATTGTGAACCTAAGGCTGAAATCCAGTAAAGTTCAGGCAAAGAAAAATATTGGTTGGAAAAGAGTTCTGAGAAAAACAACTAGATTCTGGAGTCACGTTCAAATTTACTAAATTTATTAGCATTCATATGACTAAAGCTGAAAAATGCAGAATTTTTTAGATGTGTCAATTCTTTAAATACTCAGCCTGTGTGTTCTTCAGAATGCTCTGTAAGGTAAGATCAAATGAAAACCAGCAAGTACAGAACTGGGTATTTCAATGAATAATAATTCGATATTAATGGATTACTGCCTAATTTAAAATGCTTGTTCTTTTTTTTTTTTCTTAGCTTAGAGGCCTTCTAAGACAGGTGTTATTGTCTTTCTAAGGCTTTTGTTGCAGTGAAACAGACTATCTGACATGAAAACCAATGAAATGAAGCAAAAAAATGCTTGTTTTCTCTGAGGAATTACCTCACTGATTTTTCTTCTGTCAACTTTATTCTACTACAATTAATGGCTTAATATTAAGGCACCAGATTATTTTATCTGTTGTGTCTTTCTTCCCCCATAAGCTGACTTTGTTCCTTACATACGATTCAGTTTCTTCCCTCCTAAGGAACTTAAGGCTAAGTGCTTATCCCAATGCAGGGAGGGAATGTGCAGGACACAGTAAGAGGTTTCTTGGGGAACAGAGAGGTGTGTCTTGTGATGCATTTGGTTACTGTACACAGGGGAGACAGAGTGAGCCCTGAGCAGTCTCTACCCCATTGGGAGGGCAGTCACGCCTCCTCCGCCCCCATCAGCCATGCACTGACTGAAATCTGACTTGTGGGCAGAGGGGTTGGCTGTCCAGAGCCCTTTCTGCTCACTAGGAGGGAAGGAAGAGGTTCTTCACTTTGTCATCCTTTCTCTTCAGTGCCAGCACAGCAGAGGATGCCCAGCAACCCCCCGTCTCTTTACTGATTCACAAAAGGTTTGTTTTTATGGGGAATCTTCTGACTGAGAGGAGTCTGTGCATGTAATGTCACAGCTTTTATCTTCTGGAGGAACTGTTCTGTAACTATGGCATTCCTTGGAGGCAAAATAATTCTTTAGTGCTTTCTTTAATTGATGTAAGTATAGATTAATCATATGCTAACTTGGCAAGTGGCTTTATTAGAAATCATTTCTGTCCTCAAGCAGTAGAGCTCATTATAAAAAATAGTAAAAAGCTCATTATAAAAAGGAAACAAAAATTCATGGGGAGTTTCAGCTCCATGGCACAGATTCTGAGTTGTAAACTTGGGGTCTGACATAAGTATTCTAATCAATATACAAGGGAACAGTCTTGCAACAATAAGATCCAAAGAAAAGGTATGGTGGTTTCTTAGAATGTGCAGTAATTTATGTGGAAACTCATAACAGATATGTGGGGACTCTTGTATCCTTGTTTCCTTGAATTTAAGACGGATGATCAAATATTTATGTTAATGGGAATTTTTTCACTCAATCTTATGGGATTTACTCTGAGTCTAAATACATTTTGAGAACTGTGAAGGGTATTTTCCTTGCCCCATATCCTTCTTTACAAAATAAATTAAGACATTCCTTACTCATCTAAGAGTCCTAATTCTGTTTTATGTAGGTTACTTATGGTGAGGCAATTCAAGGGGCAAAGATTTACACTGATCTCCTGAAAACACTGAAAAGTACTGTAGGCTTAAGGTGAGGTTGTGATCTTGTATCTTTTTTTATCCATTGAGTCCAAAGGTAGAAGAAAGTAATCCACAGGAAACACCCTTTGCTTAAGGCACACAGTGTGAAAGGTAAGCAAAGATCACACACTGCCTCAGGTCTGTATAAGTATACCAGAAGAACAAACCCATCTCTTTTTAATAACCTTCAGTATCAACTGCTTTGGAGTAAATTTTCAATTCAAGATTTTTGAGAAGAGCAATACCCAACACCTGTAAAATACTTTCCTCCTGCAAGCACATTTTAGATCATCTATCCTCAGAGGTAGGAGACAATAACTGGCAATACCACAGACTTTCTTCCCCGCTTACTTTGAATTTTGTTTCTGTTCTAATGGTTTTAATGTTCTATAATTGGTTGTTCTCAGTCTTTCGGAGTGCAGCATTATGGCTAAATCACCAAAATTTTTTACTTTGAAATTCCACTTCCACTAAGTCATAGAGTTCAAAACTCTAAGGCTGGAAAGCTGGAAGTTAGGGAGGTCAAGAACCTGGTTTGGCAGTGGGTACTTCCCTCTTGTACTGGTAGACTCTCCTAGTGAATATATTTAATGCTAATCATAAGAGGACAAATCAAAATGAATAGAAAATGTGTATAAAATCCAAATTCTTTAGTCTCAAATACCTGTGATGATTGGTCTGACTCACTCAGTCCCACTGCCAGGGAACTGGAGAGGCAGCTCTTGCCAGGGTCTGCATGCTACCTTGTTCGCTCCTGAAGCAACCTGATACCTCCCAGGCTCCTAGTCCAGACAGGACTGATTCTCTCCCTATAAGCCCCTGATCTCGTCTCACTAACCTCATATTTCTCATTCTTCCCTTCCTCTGCTCCTCATCTATGGAAGGGTTTTGTTCCTCTGCCTGAAGGTGAGATTTGCTCTTTGTTGCTCAGTCACAGTGTTGAGAGGGCAGGGGTAGAAGAGGAGGAAGCTAATGGCTGTATGGAGAAAACAAAAAATGAGAAAAAATCTGCTTCTCAGTTCTCATAATTTGGGGTGTGTGTGGTGGTGGTGTGTAGTGGGTTTGTTTTGTTCTTTTTTGTTTTCCAAAACAAAGCTTTCCAAATAGCACTAAGCTGAAACATGGAGTAGCCCTCCCATCTCCACATCCTAAACACCTGGTTATTTCTCTGTACTTCAGGGATGTGTGTTTCCCAGTGAGTCTCATGTTATAGAAACAAAAAGTCAAATTAGAGGTTCTATAATTTTTACATATGTGTAGGTACAGCAAATCCTTGAAAATTAATTTTCAGTCCTTCTTCATAGTAAAAAAAGGGGCTGATAAGAAATAGAAATTAACTGCTTTTTTTCTGCTGCTAGTCTATAACCCACACTGCCTAAAGACAGTTAATGTCTATTTATTTCTGGATTTCCAGTGAGACAAAACTAGCCCATGAATGAGGAGGAAGAAAATGGACAAGTAATGGAACAAGGGGTTTTCCTTCTTTTCCCCACTGCACTGAAACAGAGGAATTCTACCAAGGGATATGGCTCTCACATGGCTTTGTTTTAGCAGACAGAAGTTGTTCCTCATTCCTAAACTGTGTGTTACAGTGGAGGGGGCAATGAAGCTTTTGGCTCTTACCAGAATTTTACTAGGAAGAAATTTTATGAACAAACATCATAGACAATGGGTAGAAGGAAACATAGTAGAGATTTGTTTAGAAAGGGAGTTGTCAAATCAGCTTTCTCTAATTGCAAAAGGATTTTGAGGTGTGCCACAAAGTTTGAAGATGTTTATTAGTGTTCCATTACTTTATTACTGCTTCTTTGTTTACAAATTGGCAAGAGTCTTTTGCAGTCATACAACAATACATTTTAATTTAAGTTTAAAAGGAGGAACAAATAAATAATATTGGAAGCTACCAGGATTTCCAGCCAAAAAAAACCCTTTCAGATTCAGATTCTGCAATAGGAAGGTATTCCAGTACAAACTTTTTTGATTGGATATTGTTTTTAAAAGGATTTTAAAAAAACCCTATTTGAGGTCTTGAGCAAGTGAAGCAGATAGAATGAGATCACAACACAGAGCTAGGAAAATTTGAAGGGAGTGTTATCAAATCTTAGACTTGGACAAAGGGCTTGGAATAATTCTCCACTGCTACAGAAACCGAGTCATTTAATTTCATGCAAAAACACTTAACTGTAACCTTGAAGAGGAGAAACTGTAGTTAAAAAATGTTTTGTTTGCCAAGCTGTCAGTATTTCAAGGCAATATCTGCAAACATGAAAAAGCATTTTGTAGAGAAGAGGACAACTTGAAAGAAAGTGACAGCCAGTTTCCTCCCTCCTAGGATTTTTGAAAAAAGTTAAGCCACATGTGACCTAAAGCTGTGAGATCTCAGTCTCCACAGTTGCTTGCACTTGTCACGTTATCCCTTTCATTGCTTTGATGTCTACAAGACCCCTCA
Source organism: Acrocephalus scirpaceus scirpaceus (assembly GCA_910950805.1). Classification (NCBI taxonomy): domain Eukaryota; kingdom Metazoa; phylum Chordata; class Aves; order Passeriformes; family Sylviidae; genus Acrocephalus; species Acrocephalus scirpaceus. The sequence continues at coordinate 32,457,779 of OU383778.1, forward strand.
CTTTGAACTCCAAGTATTTCCTTGGAATTTGGGTAGAAGAATTTGTATCAGTAGCTCAGATCACTTTAGCTTAGAGGCAACAGTGAATTAGGATAGGTTTGTATGGTCAGTGTCCAAACGCTGTCGGAATCTTCTCCATGTTCACTTTCATGGAAAGCTTACCACAACAGAAGTGTAGATCCAAGGAGTAAGATCTGAGATGTAACATCACATGTAATCTGCTGTCTCTAAAATCTGTGGTCAGTCAGACACCGACAAACAAGATACAAACAAGTCTTGATTTGGCCAGAGAGGGCTGTGGCTATGTGTACAGGCATGAGTCAGAGCAAAGATGTGCATGTAAGTGTGGTGCAATCTAACCTCTGATTTGAGAGATTATCTTGTCCTTGATATAACCTACCCACAAAGGATACTAGACCTTAATCAGCTGTTGTAGGTCAGGACAGAGGTCACTTAATGAGGCTTGAATGCCATAGGGCCTGGTATGGTACACAGTCTTTGGCTGTTGTATCTGTTGTGGATTTTTGGGTAAAGAATCAGGATACAGTAATGTCCCCATAAAGAGATGAGGAACATCATAGTACATATTAATTCCAGCAGGAATTAAATTACTTACACACAGAGAAAGGAGTTGAAGAGTTAAAGCTAGAGTTTCAAACAAAATTGAAGCTGGGATAATTGCAGACAGCAGGGTATTGGGGCAGTACTTTGCACCTGGAGGGAAAAAAATATTAATCAAAATGATCAAGAGACAAATCAAGCCACAAGGATGGGATGGGGGGGGAGGGGGCATGAGGCAGAACTGAGCCTCAGATAACACCATAATGGTCTAGCAGAAATAGGAGGAAAGGCAAGATGGGGAGAGCAGCTCAAGGAGTTTCATGAATGAATTTCATGCTTTAACTAAATCATTTGAGGGGTAGAAAGGGAATTATAGTAACAGAAGAACAGGAGTATGAATGAAGACCACAAAAATTTTCCAAATTTCTGTTTCAAGAGAAATGCAAAGTCTCTTATATCTGAAGATTACCATACCTTGCTGCCTTGAAGACTGTTGGGAGCATATCAACAACAGCTGACACCAGCATTTAACCATTTCAAGCAGTTAGATATAGTCAGGGTGTTCCATGAAAATAGCATATAGGTTTGTAGTGTATGAGCTTATGTGTCCACCCAATGCAGCTTTGATGGCAGGTCCTGTAGAGAGAGAAGTTACTATGGTACATCATTGTTTTCCTTCCTTTGGGACAGTAAGAATTCATACAGGAGTAAGAGAGACTACATTAAATGTTTGCCTACCTTATTATGGCACACCAGCTGTTTCACACAGGCTGAATAGGAGCTGCAAGCCTCTTTTGCAACAGTAATTACACAAGTCAGGTTTTTTGTGTTTCTGCTTCCCTGCGTTATATTTTTGCAGTCTAATGAAACAATCAGACAAGTTTCCAGCTGTTAATTAACTGCATGTGAATTGATTTTTTTAAGAAGGGGAAATATCAAACAGAGTCTGTACTAACTAGGGAAACACCATCATGAGTTTCAGCTTAGACAAATTCATGGTGTTTTCCTCTTCTGTGGTGATTCTCTCAACATCTGTTAAAACCTTGAGTACAAAGCTGGAAAAACTGAATGCAGTAGCATTATTATCATGTTTGCTTGCAGATTATTAGCTTGTTCTCATGCAGCTGATAAAACAGTAACAATTCTATTTAAATGTCATATCATTTGTTGATAATCAGTTATTAAACTACAGGGTGGATATTTGCTCTCACTACTTCTGCAGAGCACCATATTATGCCTATTACACTGTTTAGTCTGAAGCTTAAATGCCACACAGAAGATTCTTTCAGGGACAGGATTAATTATGTTGTCTTCATCTCACTAATTGATACATGACGTATTATGGAACATCAACAAACTCTTTTAGAATTAACCATCTATGGAGCAGACCTCACGGCTGCATTTCAGACAGTTTTACATTCACAACTTAGCTGTCAGGAGGGTGGGGAGAAGAAGAGAAAATGTGCATAAGACCAGAGAAGGATTTTATTATACCTATTGCTAAAAGCTCTCAACAGTTCCTATAAGACACATCTGCTTCTGCTGCTACAGTTACCTGCCTGGCTGACATCTGGTTTTTGACCAGACCAAATTTCACTAATTGAGAGTCCACTATTTGATAAAATAAATAAAAGGAAGAAGGTTAATTGAGTGTGCCTATTTCCCTTGTACCCGTCCATAGTGAGATTTGTGAGTCATGGTATTACAGCAGTTTGAGGGGCTCCAGAGCACACTCAACACTCACAAACCTTTGCTGTGCCTGTCAGTGAACAAAAACCACTCTGAAAGCCTGATGTGCACGCTCTCTTTTGGAGAGGGGTTGGGCAGGGGAAAAAAGGGAGCAGGCATGCCAGACACTGGTGGTATGTAACACCCTGATGGGTTATATTCCTCAGCCACAAAACCAGGCAAGTAAAAGAATCTCTGTATTTTTGCTTGATTACAATATTTCTTTTTCCACAACTGTTGGAATAGATGGTCAGAAACCTGTGCTTCTCTCCTCTAGAGACACTACAAACCTGTTGTATCGCAGCTGAAGTAGAAAGAGCATATGGAGTCATCAAATAAGATGGGAGTGAAGGGGAGAGAACTTTAATTAAACCTTTTCTGAAAAGGAAATAAACAACTGAGCAAGGATTTTTTTTTCAAGAATCTTGAGGGGATTAAAAATATACAGAAAAAAATAATTAAATTTTGTCCCAAAGGCAAACTAATAACTCAGAGTAGTCTGATAAAAGTCCAGTATTAAAGGTGTGATTGACTGCCTCTGCTCTTCACTTTGTGTTTTCAGCCTCTATTTCTAAGAGAGTATTTACATTGAGGACTCTACCAACAACAGACTGCCTCTGTAGTCTGTAATGCTCCATTTTGTTGATAATTCTCCTTTGCTATTTCTGATGCCCTGCTTTTCCCTGTTCTGGAGCATCTGGCTCCAGGTAAGCTTTGCCTCTGCTCTGAACCAGTTCCTAACACTACTGCAGCATCTCAGGAACAAAAACAAACAAACAAACAAACAAACAAACAAAAAAAGTGAAGAATTTTACCAAAACAGATATTTCCTGTTCAGAGCCATTCCTTTTTAAAATAACCACACCACAACACTCCTGGCAGAGGAGAAACCTAAGGCGGAGGTTCCCTGTTACAGCATTAGATGAAGGGAGATTCCTTGGGTACATTGGGGAGATTATGGTATGACCACAGTGGTGGTTTTGTTTGAATTTTAGTAAACCAAGATGTGTTCTGGCTTGTAAGGCAGAGTAGTCTTGGAACATGTGAACTGGATGTCTTGTAAAGTTTAGGAAAATTAGAGCAATTTTAGGGACTAATAGAGATACAGACTGTGAGATATAATTGCTTAATGTAGCACAATTAGAGTGTGCCCAGGGAACCAAGCTGATAATGTAGAAATGTGCAGGTAAACCTGCACAACTTTACATAGGAAGGGTATGGCTGATCAGTCTCACAGCACAAGAATTACTGAAATTCCAGATGAGTAATCAGAAAATAAGTTAAAATTGACAACCTGGTGTATGAACCCTGTCAAACTCATTGCCACAGGAATGAGTTGGAAGCTGGAACAAACAATATATGTAAATTGGGCAAGTGACACAGAAGAATGGAAAGTGGATCCAAATACATATATACTCTAATTTAGGAATTTGTCAAGAAACCTATTACCAGAATCTGGACACATAAACTTTCTTTGTTTCTCATTGCTTGAAGAGCCAGTCCTAGCCATTACAAGATGTGACTACAGGGCTGGACCAAAGGCAGCGCTGGCAAGTTTTATGGAAGTGAGATTCTTTGCGTAATTGTCTATACCTGGCAAAAGTTTTGCAAGGAAAGGACAACGTGGGGAAAAGGACACATCTCCCTTCTAAGTTAACATACTTAGTCCAACATGTGTAATTTCTGTCTTTCTCTGCGCCTGCAGTGAGAGTAAAGGCCCATTACAGGATCTACTGCTGGCCACAGTCTGAAACAGTATCAGCCTAAGGACTCCTTTATAAAGATTCATTTTATTGTTTTTCTTGTTTTTTCTGCCTCAGAGAACTCAACTGTCAGCTTTCTAAGACTATTCATAATGGTTTGGACTATTCATAATGGGATCTTTCAAAAAAATTGTTACATGTGAGTCCATTTCTACATATTTATTAAGGGGTTTTCTACATTGATATGCATGTAAAGCAATTTCATTTTCATAATCTGCCACTTAATGTACAAAGTGACTTTCTACAGGTCTTTGTAATCAGCCTTAGATTTGAGTGTCCCTAGTACTCTTTTATGCGAACTTTCTCCTCACAATTGCCCTCCTTTTCAAAATAACTCAATGATAGGTTGAGCAATACAATTCTCAGGTAGCCATATTATTGTGTGTTGTTCTTGCATATAATGGAATTAATTTGACACAGAAGTAGCTCACTTCAGCAGTATGACCAAGATCCAGTTTAGCATCTTGCTTTAGCACTTGTATAACTTGTTGTGTGCTTAGATAGTGTCTACTTGCATCCTATACTGTCCTGGAACAGTGAATGTCACTTTCAAGTAACAAAGCCATAGGAAGTACTTAAAACTCTGGTTTTCATTAGAACCATAAATGGGAGCTAAGGGGATTTATAAACACAACTCTGCTGTGAAGCTACCAGTAATTTCAATAATGGCTTGTGGAAGAAGATAACTACTTTGAATATTCTTTTCAATGGTTTAGTGTGTGCTACCTATAGATTCCTGTTTCTGTTCTCAGGTTAGTGTTTTATTAATTGACAACATAAGTCTTAACATGAAAGTAATGCCCCTTGAACCAACAGCAAAGTGGAATGCAATAACATAGTGTTGTTACAGGACTTTTTTACCATACATGGCATGAGTCATGCACTTGGACATAATTCAGTCACTATCAGACCCTGTTCATATAATGGCAGTAAAACTAGAATCAATCTCACTGTTAGTGAGTTGCCTTATGTCAGTGTTCTTGCTTTCATGTACTAGTTTACACCATGAAGTTACAGTAGGTTATTCAATTTTCAAACCTTTAATAGCAGTAGTGGGCAAAGGTCAACTCCAACTGAACTTTAAAGCCAGTACTTAAGACTGAAGAGACCAAAAGGTTGCTACCATAGGAAATGTTTGGGTACAAGGAAGCAGAAAAGCTGGAATACAGTAGCTGCCAGTAGCAATGCAAACAGAGGATATTGGGCCATACAGGATGTTATATGAATTTATAACTTGGGGATTTCATGTTTCCTAAGGAGCTGTGCATACATTTGTCTGGATACTTGTGCAGTTCTAGACTAGGCTATCACAGAATCATAGAATCATTTAGTTTGGAAAAGACCTAAGAGTGAGAAGGTCCCTCCTGAGCCTCCTCTTCTCCAGGATAAACAACCGCTGTTCTCTCAGCCGTTCCTCGTAAGAGGGGCTCCTGCCCCTTCTTCAGCTCCTTTACCCTTCTCTGAACTTGCCCAATATCCTTCCTGAACTGAGGGGCCTGGAACTAAACATAGGATTCCATGTGAGGCCTCACCAATGCTGAGTACAGGGGGATGATCCCTGCTCTAGCCCTATTCTTTCTCTCCATAGGAAAGTCTAGACCCAAAATGATGGTTTTCTCTCAGTGTCCTTTTATTTCATAAAATGAGAAAAAGGATATCTTATTCACTCAAAATTACAGTGGCATTAATTTCATTTCTAACACCTTCCTAGGATATGCTGTTCTGCTTGCATAGTTATTTCTATGAATGATTAGACCACTTAAATAATTAGGCAGTTAAAAAGTATTACTTACCATCCTAAGTAAAGATTGACAATGAAGTTTACTGCAGAAAAATTGTTTTACAATTTGACTGCAATTGAAGCAAAGATGATCTTCCTTTATGGAGGATTCCTTTTGCTGAGAGAGCTCTGCTTTTGACAAATAAAGATACTTTACTAAACTTTTGCAGTATTTTTACCTCCCTGTCTGGACATCACTGTTCAAATGGCTGGCTTTCAGAGCAGAAAAACTTGGAACAGAAACACTGCTCAAAGCATTGTTTATTGTCAAAGAGGAAACACACCTTAGATCTATTAAGAATTTACTGTTAACTGTGAGCCTGTTTCTATAAATGAGATTTTAAGAGTCTTGCTATTAGTCCAGATCTACTTATTATGGAGAAAGAGAGAACAACAATGCATCAGCAATGTTACCCCACACTGCTCAGATCCTGTTGCTCTCCCTAGCATTACACTTATCCATCCCCTGCTCCTCCCAAGGCTGATGGGTTCAGCCCCCCCCCGGTGGGGGGTTGGTTATGACTACTCATTTGCACTTCCAAGTCCTTTAAGGCTTTTTTTTTGCCTGCAACTCCACAGCTTCTGAATTTATTATATAATTGTGTCTTTTATGCATGTTTGATACTATTTCTTTGACAATTTCTTCATTTGACTTCCAGTCACCTGGTAGCAGTGATCAGGCTCAGCCAGAAGCCTGACATGCCCTGGTGATGAGGCAGGTCTGGGGTTCAGGTGTGAATTGAAGTCACCAGGTCAGGGACAGATACAGCCCTGTCATCAACAGGCAAGTCCACAGTGACAAGGCAGGCCTGAGTTAGTCAGGCCATGGTCAGGGTAAAGGTCTGGATCAGTTTTACCTGGGCTGAGGACCACGGCTGAGAATGTCCCTTAGCGTGCTCTCCTGAGAGAATGGAGGGGAGTCCCTGCTGCTCCAGGAGGCTCTCCTCAGGGCTGGCTGCCATGACCTGCTGAAAATGGTAATCACTAACAGACTTTGATCCCAATATCTTTTGAAATGCAAAGCAGGCACTTCAGCCACCAGCCTTTCCAGTGTTTCATAAGCCTTGGCAATGTAAGGGAGTTTCGTATCTTTATGTTCATGTAACTGAAACTTACTGAGTGTGACAAAGCATTTTTTAATATCATTTTTAAAATTACAACAAAAGACATTTAAATGCCTCTGGAAATCACAGCTAAAGCTTGAGAGAGGTGGGACAACCTACCTTACTAGCTTTTTCTTTTATTCTTCAGTTCCTCAAAATGGGAGAAAAACACGTCCAAAGCATGCAGAATTTTACCATATCTACATATCAAGATTTTACACTTCCTTAATTACACAAATTAAGGTAACGATACATGGAAGCCTATTTTTGTACTACATTACCTACCCCTACTTTTAGAGGGGAATATTTTGGTAATATTTCTTAACCTTCAAGAGAATAAATGGTGAACCACTGCTTGCCAGATTTCATTAATCTGAGAATAGGAGAATAATTTGTTACACAAATATGTCTGATTATTTTTAGATGAAGAAAAATGAAACTTCAAACCAAAAACTACAGCTAGACAAACTAAAAGGGTTTTGTAGCTTGAAGTAAAGCTGGTATTGGCATTATTTAAAATAGCTGGACAGGTTGGATAGGGCAAAGTTTATTTTCCTAGTTTCATTTCCAGGACTGACTTTCACAAGAAAGTAACATAAGTATATATTTCTACCCTGGGCTTGCTCTGCATCCTTTTTAGGCACATTCAGCCTTGTGAGGAATGTGTGTACTCCAGGCTCAAGCAGTGCTTGCTGCTCTCAGGGGACTGGAGCCTTGCAACTCAAGATTTGAGCAAGCTAGGGGCTGGCTGAGGTTGCAATGCATTCAAAGGCATTTTGATGATTCCCTCTCTATAGAGATCAAGAGTGATGTTTAAGGCTAGAAGAAGTCATTAAATCAGTTAGGATGATCCTTGAGTCAGGACACAGAGCTTGGTCTGTAGGGTTAGAAATTCAAGTGATCTTTCAAAAAGATCACCAATTCTCCGAAGATTTCAAAAGAGTAGTAAACAACTCCTGAGTGTAATAACACTGCTCAAATGTATTGGTCTCAGAAATTTTGAAATATTCTTTGATGTTCAACCAAAAGGAACTTAAATGCTGGGAATCTGACTTCAGGATTGAGTCCAAATTTCCCATCCTAAGAGGGCTTCATTTTGTGGCATCATCCTTCTTTATAACACAAATTACTTTAAAAGTGTTTCCTTTCCACCTGGAGTGAACCTGTACAAAGCAGCAGCTCTGGTCCTACTTCAGGGCATGACCTCACAACATAAAAGCCTTCACTTGTCAATATTTAATTCAACATTTACTAAGTAGTACATAGATGTTATGCTGATTTCACTGGAAATAACTTTGCAAAGATTTAACTAGCTTTACTCTACTCGATGGAGGGTAATGTTGGAAATAACCCTAACATAATAAAAACATTAAACTCATGGCTCATAAGATTTTTCCTAAATGATGACATACCAGACTTGCATGTGTACATAAGAAAAAATGGTTAAAACAACATTAATGGCCAACATAGCAAAGGGTAATTATTAACCACTTTTTCTTGCAAAATAGCTGGAAAATACTTTGCTGAAGCTGATCCAATGAACTGTCATATAAAATCAGCAAAAACTATTTTAAAATATATTCTTGTTCTGTTCCCCCCAGATCTGTTTGATCTCCTTGTACAGAAGCAAAGTATTTGGAACTTAGAGGTTTTTAAGATTAAAGGACTACTAAATAAAAATGGCCAGTGTCCTGGCTTTTCTCTCAAAACTGTGGTTTTAGCAGTGCAGGAAGCAGTGCATTTCCATCAAGGACATATAGCCATAAGAAGATACCAAATTCCAGTTTTGGTGGTTTGGATAGATATTCTCTCTTTCACTAGCAAAGTATTTATGTATATGGTAATTTTCCTATGGAATTAGCTTAAAACTAAACTGTATGCTACTCCTTTGCTGGATCTGAAGATTTTTGTAGACCCAAAATCTTAGCATCAGTTTGAGCCTGCATTTCCAAAGGGACCTATCAGCATACAAATCATCTACATCTTTATATGTGAATGAGCATTCAGACACATAGTTACAAACACTGTACACTCTCTGATTATCACATTTTCTCTAGCATTTGTGTTTCCAACTTCCTAACAATGAAAAAAAGCATGGCGAACATTAAAATTTCACAGCCTTCTGTTTGAATAGTCACTTTGTAAGCTTTTAACATAGGCTTGCTTGTAATATTCTAATTTTTCTGTTTTGTTTATGATTTCTGTCTTGTGTTGTATCTAACAAAGAAATTCATGTTTTGGTTGTGCTATTTCTTGGTCATGTCTATGTATGTTGCCCTTGAGATGGTTTCTTTGTATTCTTGCTCAAAATGAAACAGGGCAAGCTGAATCTATAGCTGGGGAAAACTTGGATCAAAGAGGTAGTTTATTTAGTCTGAAAGGATTAGTCTTATCATAGAATGAGCTGCTCTTCAATGATCATTGAATTAATGCTCTTTGAACATGCATGTGTGTCCAAAGCATACATAACTATGTAAAACTTGTTTTATAATGTAGCAGAGCTAGCTTATAACCCTTCTTGCTTATTTTCCTGTCCTTATGTTAATCATGGGACATGCTGAGCAGTAAGTCCTTTCTAGCAGTGACAGATGCTACTAGGAAGCAGAGCATCTTGGTTTTAGTTTTCATAACCAAATCACCTTGGATTAATTTTAAAGTTGTAAAAGTTTCAATCAAAATGTAGCTTATTTGAAATGAATATTAAATGTAGATAAGTCTGGAAGTTATCATCTCTCACTTGTAGCTGAGATACAAGATTTGTTTGAAACTCACCTGTCTGCTCCCTAATTCTCACTCTAGAGAATTAATCTTCTACTTTCTTTGAGCCAACGTGTTACACAGAGCTAAAGTGCAAGACTGCACCTCCTGTTAATTGTAAGATATTGGATTCCAAGTCTAAAGACACTTTTACATAAAATATTCTAGGAGATCTTAAGGAGAACTTCTTTCCTGTTGCTCAAAAGTGGTGTTTTCTTTGATTAGCATTTTGTAACTGGAGAAGGATGCCTGTGTTAAGCTGAAGTAAATCTGATGCTAATATCTTTTGAGAACCTCAGCAAGGTTTATGTAACAAGGTCAGAGGTGATCTGTAGGAGCTGCCAGAACAATCACAACTTGAAATACAAACCAAGTACCACATACTCAATAATCCCACTTCCCCCAAAAGAACGAGTTTACTTCAAATCCCAGCCAGAGTTTACAGTTTCAGCCAACTCACCTCTGTGCAGCTGCTTCTCTACCTAACACATCTTGGATACCTTAACATCTGCAAATTTAGGAATAATCCAACTAAATTACCTATCAAGGTCCTTAGAAAAATGCTGATGAGACTGATTTAACATACCTTGAATTTTCCAAGAGAGCAATACATGTACAAGCAGGGAAAAGTAAAAGCAGATAGCTCCTTTTCCCAATGGAGTATTCTCATCTCTCTTAGCTTTGGGATGTAAGGAATTTATAACAAAGACAGAACTACTACACCCTTATCCTGATCCATATTCTGTTCAAATTTTAAACTAACACTGATATGGAGCTCCTCTCTATGGCATAAAGCCAGAAGAGCAGACAAGGCAAATCTTTTTTATTCACTACTGAGAGGTTAATTACTGTACAGTATGTTCTGTACAGTACTTCTATAGTCTTGTAAAGGGGTGACTCCTTGCAAGTACCATATACCATCTCACATGCTCAGGTACTGGCCACTGTTAAAAGCTATTTACAGCTCAAGTATTGGCCCAAGACATCACTGTTAAAAGCTATTTATAGCATGTGGAATGCTGTGGGTGTTCCTCAGTATAGTCACTTGTAATCAGGTAAAAGTATAAGAATGCAAGCCCTAGCCTTAGGCACAGGCATTTCAAATGTTTAATGGTTCAAATTCGGGAAGCAAAGCTTTTTCATGGTTTGTGGTATCTGAAACAAAGACCTCTTGAAGGGTATCACAGCCATACAAGGCAGTTTGTTTTCTATTGGGCAAAAAGAGGCATTGCATGAATTCCAGCTGAAGCGTCATACTATTCTTTGTTTTTACTGTTAATTATTTATTACTTCTGAAATGGTATAAAAGAGTTAAATCTGGCTTTACATTTGATTCAGTGACTTAGTTGTCCCTATTTTAGAGAAGAAGCAGCAATTCTCAAGAGGGCTGCTTCTGGGCTGCGCTGGACTTCACTGGAAGTGAAGAATACCTCAGATAAGTGGTGAGTAGCATCTACAAGTTGGACTCGACACTTTGCAGCAGATTTGACAATGTTCTCAAGGGGTTGGATTGGGGAGGGAAGAATGGATTTATCTTGGTATAAACCAATGTTTTGAAATTTATAAACAAATAATTTCCTGTGCTAATGAAGTTCTCAGCTTCTGTGTAACTAGTCATTAACTCTGAAATCTGTCTTCCGCTCCTAGTGTAACACGTTTCTATGGAAAATAGCTTTAATTTCCACCAGAATTTTTTAGAAGAAAATCCACCAAAAACCAACAACAACCCACAACGGAACACTTCACTTTGAAATAGAAATTCAGTTTTTCCACTTCTCAGCATAAGAGATCAGACTGTGAATTGTATGAAATATTGAAATGCAAATATAATAGTTCATCATTTTGAAAAGGTGCTTTGGGATGGATACTACAGGTACAGGAAAAAAGACTTTTTTAACACTATGTTAAGTAATTACTTACAGGTATTTCTGGGAGCTGGGATGTCTACAGTATTTGAGAATAACTTTTTCTGAATAGTTCAGTATCATAGGAATGCTCTGTGTCTAATTAAGTCATACCCCATCTGATTCCATCAATAGTATTTTAATATTGGGACTGCTAGACATTTTTCATAAACAGTATAGGAAACATTGACTTGTAGAGTTTCAATAGAATCAGAATAGGCCTAGGTTAACAAAACTGCTTGAGAAGAAAATAATCCCTTCGGTTCTTAATGGAGTTCCATTGTACCTATTTTAACCAGGTAGTTATGTCACTTACCAGGATCTAATACATAAACTGTTACTGCTTTGGGGACACAGAAACTCAAAATATGTTCTTCACATTGGATGCTCTAATTAATCAATCTTTTAATTAATCGATGGTGGATTTCTTCTATGTGAGTGCATGTGTGCTTTATAGTACACGGTAGATGAGCACATTGATTGCAGTGCATACCATAAACTAGGGGCAGAGACATCTCTCTTGAAGCACTGGCAAGTCCTCAGCTTGCATCTCTTACACTGCAAGAACAGATCCATTTTTGAAGAGCAAAAGCACTCAGTCATAGAAAACTTCTGCTATAGCTGAGTAGAAAAAAGATAACAGCACACAAGCTATGGAATAAGAGTGAGATGCAAAACTTTTCTCCTCCATGCTCTTTTGTCAGAGTTATAGTGCTGAAAAAAAAAAAAAAAAAAAAAAAGAAAAAAAAAAAAGTATTTTGAAACATGGACTTATTCCCAGTACAAAGCATAGCAAACTAAAGTAATTAAGTTGGGCAATTTTGCCTCCCAAAGGCAAAAATTATTGGATGTCAGCCTATCATGGACAATAAGACTGACTGAGTCTGTTTGGGTTATTTTTACACCAGTGTGTTTTCCAAAGCTTTGCCATTCACACCTTACTGTGGTGTTGTCTCTCTTCTTTATCCTGCTTTTAAAAGAAAGCAAACTATTCTGTGCCGCAGTTGAGAGCAGTGTGTCCTGAGGGGTAGAAAGCCCTTTCTATCCCTGAGAGGTCATACTAGTTTATAATTACAAGTCAATTTTGTCAGCTGGAGACTGCTCTTCCACATCTCTCTTGTCCATAGTAGTGTAATGTTGACATAGACATTATTTTTCTATGGAGATAGTATAATTTTGTACTCAGAAGACATAGGGAAGCTGTGCATGCCCATCATGAGGAATTTGTGACAGGAGAATCTTTTATATCACAGATAAACTGCCTGAAGCTTGTTTGTGTTTTGCTTTGGGCAGTGACTGGGGCCTTGGTGTTAGTCCATGCTCACCTGATGAAGATGGCAAATGAGCCCTCACTGACCCCTGAACCTTATGCTCAGACTGGACAACAATAATTTATCTAGTCCAGGTTTTATACACTTCTTAGTCTGACTTAGTCTTGTTAGGTTTTTTTTAACATCTGTGTCCTTTAACTCAGCTTTTCTGAGGTGGTCATCTTCTTGGTGATTTCATCATCTAACTTAGCAAATGTTAGATGATGCCTGTTTAGAACCTTAGTTCACCTGAACTGCTCCCTTTGCATATTTGCTTTTTCTGAACACAACAGCTTTTCTTTTTCCTGACTTGCAGTCAGTAAATGAAAGTAGAATGTTCAATAGAAGTTCAAAACTAAACCTGGACTTCAGTAGGTTTATTCATACCACTCCCAAGTCAGTTAGCTGCGCCAGTCAATGTTCTTTTTTGTGAACTGCTGAGCCTTCCTTGCCAAGGCTAACAATTCATAGGACTCAGTGTGATTCCATGTCCTACCAATGAACTCAACCCATACATTGCTAAATAAACTGTTGAACAAGTAGATAAGCAAACTGTAGCTGAAATGGAAGACGTCCCCTGGCCTGACATAAATGAGCTTTTCCCGAGTTGTGAGTTGCCTCCTGACTAACTGTACAAGCTGTGGAGCAGAAAAATCTAATCTGCTGTTACAAAGAAAAAATAATGAATGAATATTAGCAACTTTATCTGATACTAGCAGTATGATCTTCAGAGAGAAGGAATACTTTTCCACACTATTAAAATTTTTCAGTGAGTGGTAAACAATAGCATGAGAGCAAAGCTGATCTTTTCATTCCCCTCAGTGGATCATCTTTTCCTTAGATTTTTTTGAACTCTGCAATCTGAAGATCAGGTTTCTGATTGCTGTAATGATGTCTCTCTTCCCTGCACACAAGTCAACAGGATGCAAAAATTAACATTAACATTTGTTAGTTAACATTAACAAATCCATGTAGGATTTCAGTGACTTCTACTCCATCCCCAGTCCAGATTTCTTATTATTTTTTGCATCAACTAGAATATCTCTTCTGGATATGGTAACATTTCTTTTGCTATAGTCAAGCTGATATCTTTAAAAGTAAAAGAGGATTACCTGAAATATAGGAAGGATAGCCCAATCTTAACACTTATGCTGATGGTGCATTGCTAGCAATTAAACTTTCCAGACACAACAGACATATCTTAAAATGTTTTAAAGATGTTCTGAAAAACAGCCACATAAAAATAAGTTCAGTGAGAGAAAGCAGACACAAGTTATCCCTGCTAGTGGCTTAGCTGTGAGGTTATGTCTCCTTAGATGCTTAGCAGATTGTTTCTGACTTTGTTGTTTCTGTTTCAGTGCTATGACCCATATACTCTTTATCTTGTCAGCTCTTAAATTCCAGTTTGATGATGTTTTGTTTGTGCTCTGTCAGAGCCTTCATTAATTTAATTATCTACATTATCCCTATATGAAATCTGTATGGGATGTGGGAGCTTCAGTGAACACATCATGATAATTTTTTTTCACATACTTGTTAAATGTGGCATGGGACAGGAGAACTATTTGATGAGACTAAGCCTCTCTCCTATAAAGTGAAATACATTTTCATGAAAGCCCTTTCTGACAAACAATTTAGCAGGAATTGACTAAGGCCCCTTGAAGCAGAGGAAAAGGAGTCTGCAGGTTGTTACTATTGACTGCACTGGTAAATGGAGAGGGAAGAAGGTAATTTTTCTGGCTTTAGTGCTTCTAGGATGTTGTTACATCTCTGGTTTCTCTTACTTAAAAGCTCAGACTGATTGCTTGGAACCATCTGATATAATGGCCCCAGTACTACCAATGTCTCATAGAAGTGATTTCATCCTAAAAACTTCTTTTAAGTGTGATGGCCTCAACAGTCCAGTGTGCTGCTTCGCCAAACTGCCTGTTACTCCCCATGTCTCATTGCTCACTGTCTTGTAGACTCCTGTCTGGAAGACAACTTGTATTCAGGACTGGATCTAGCATTATCATTATGGCCACCTAAACAAAAATCTTAAAATGTGCTGTCATCTCAAGATGTTGAAGCAGAATAACACAGTAATCCATGTTCCAAATTAACTGAACAAACTGGCAGACTGCCCAAGATCATACAATGAAGCACCATGTAAATATCAGATCCTCTCTGAAACACCAGACATCAGTTTAGTTTCTTAATAAATTAAGATTAAAATGCCTTTTACCATTATTTAAGTACACATGGTGATGTACAGGCAAGAATTTGCTTGACAAAACAGTAAATAAATGGATTTCTCCTTTGCAAATGTGCAATGACCTAGCTAGTATAAGGTCTAATAATAATTAGAATCACACCAACAATTAATCCAAATACCCTGGCTGGAACTCAGCCATAGTAATGTCGTTCCACCTGACTGACTAAACCTCTTTTGTAGTTGCAGTGGGTCTGATGTTCCTCCTATAATAGTGACAGCATATCTACTAAAAAGCCTGTGTCTTTTTACTCTCCTGAACAGTAGCACAACTTTCCCTCTTTTCTTCCTCAGCTATTATTTAACAAGGTAACAGAATGGAGAACAAACAGCAAAGCAATGGCATGACGAAAGAAAATAATGCAGTAAAGAAAAAAGTGGTAAGTGAATTCATCAAGTCTTCTGTCAAGGCATTTGTTTGTTATTTGGAAACTGGAGGCAGATAATAATCATAAAATAATTATTTGGAATCTATATGAATACTTACTTTTTGGGGGGTAGCATATGCTTAGTTTCTGTAACTAACCAACAGTGATTGGAAAGGGTCAAAAACTGTGAGTATGTTAAGGTGATAAATTACGTACATATTAATCACATGTAGCCATGGTATTTGTATTTGAATATGAATTGAACTACTTGCACTGCTATTTAACATGAAACAAAACAAAACACATGTGTCTGATTAATCTCAAATACACTCTATATATCCCAGGGGCTTGATTCTCCTAACTTGACTCTTTTACTGCTTACAACAATTCAGAGAGGTTATAAGTGTTGTTCAGAGCTTCTATCAACAGTACAATAATTGTGCACATTAATGAGTAGCATCTGGCTTTCTATTCAAACACCCAGTCGTCTTGATCTGAGCCAATGACACTTCAAAGTTGCTGCATCATAAACTGCTTTCCAGCCTGCATTGCTCAATGGCATTACTTACTATGTATTTGAGCGCTCTGAGCTAGTTCTGAGGTATATAACATATCAGAAGTGAAAACATCCCAGATTTACACCAATATCAGCTACAGTCACTTGGGAGCAATTCCCAGATGCACTTAATACTCATCATTGCCAACTAGAAGGTGTCATTTAACTCTTAGCAGTTCAAGATTCCATTTTTGCAAGTAGGTACCTTCAAATATAATAGCTGAATGCTTTTATCTTCCCCAGGTGGCATGTCTAATCCCCATCCTTAACACAGCAGTAGCGTGGCGTGTCAGATCTAAACCTCCTAAGGTTGTGGAAACATCCTTAACATCTTAATTGGCCACAAGTCTTGTGGTACCTTCACTTTCCAGCCTCGGCAACACGGGAAAAGTCCTCCCCACCTTAGTCTAGAGTCTCGCTCACAGAAAGGCTGCCCAGGTCTCCAGTCGGGACCGCGGCAGGGGCCCCTGCAAGCTCCAGTGCCACTCGGTGGCGGGGCCGCGACGGACACCGAGTCGTGACATTTTTCCCTGCCCTGCCTGCGCTGCTGGGTAAATCCCCGCGGAGGGACGGGGCCTGTTGGGCAGCCCCAGGCACGGCGGCGGGCGGGCACATTCTCCTAAGTTATGTGCGAGCACGCACAGGAGTGAGCTCGTGTTCCCATCGCTCGAGTCCTGCCCGCAGTCCCGGGCACCGGCTCTGTCCCTCCCGGGAGCCGCGACCTCCCGCGGCAGGCGCTGCGGGGCAGGGGCAGGAGCAGGGACGGGGGCAGCCGGAGGGGCAGCGGCCGGGGCAGGAGCACGGGCAGGAACAGGATCAGAGGCCGGGACAGGGGCAGGGGTAGGGGCAGCGGCCGGGGCAGGGGCCGGAACAGGATCAGGGGCAGGGACTGGGGCCAGGGCCTGGGCAGGTGCAGGGACAGGGGCAGGGGAGGGGGCCGGAGCAGGGGCAGGGCAGGGGCAGGAGCAGGGGCAGAAGAAGGGACGGGGGCAGGGGCAGGAGAGGGGGCAGGGACAGGAGCGGGGCCAGGAGCAGGGACAGGAGCGGGGACAGGGACAGGGCCGCCGCGCCCCCGGACACCCCCGCGCGCCGCCGCCCCCCGGGCGCGCCCCCGCTGCCCCCGGAGATGCGCGGCCGTTGCGCGCGTGCGGCGGCGGCATGGACGGAGCGGCGGAGCCCGAGGCGGACACGCTGGTGCAGCGGGGAGCGGGGGGCGGCGGCCGCGCCCGCCGGGGCGTAAGTAGTGCGGGGCAGCGTTCCTGGCTGCGGGAATGCCCGCAGCCCTTACCGCGGAGCGGCAGCGAGCCCGGCGGTGCGGGCGGGGAAGTTCGGTCTGCGCTGCCCACGCCTCGGGGAGGATTAACGGGAGAGGGGGTGATTCCGATCCTCTCGGGCGTGGTGGGAAAGGTGGTGCACGGGGGCTTCCCGAGAGCCAGGCGGAGCTCAGGTTGCACAGCCCTTCCCCGCTCGGGAAGTTGTCTGTGCCGGTGCAGGGGAGGCCGGCGGTGGGCAGAGCAAAAAACACCGCGGCCGCCGAGCCGGGACCCGGAGGATGGGCGGGGGTCAGCGCGGGGCCGGTGTGTGCCCGGCCGGGGAGCGCAGCAACGGGTGAAGCGCCGGCCGGCGAGAGCAGAGCAAGGCGAGGGCTCTGCTGCTGCCTCCTCGCTGCTCCCCAGGACCACCCGTACTGGCAAGCTCTCAGGGCAGAGCCGGGGAAAGAGGGACGGAGGTTTCCATTCAACACCCACAGCTCCCAGGGCAGAGCTGCCGGAGGGCGCCGGGTCCGCGGGCACCTGCCGGGAGCGCCTGACCCGCGCAGGACCGGGGTCTCCGTAAGCACCCAGTACGGTGCTCCGGAATCCAGCTTTCCTGTGTCAATTAGCAGTACCTCTTTAAAAAGATTAAACTTCTGCATGTATGCATGCAATGTTTACCACTAACAATTGCGTTTAATTTTAGTCTGAGGAAGGGGATCTAACTAACCAAAGCACTATACTCTAAAGCGTATTTTGCAAAATGAAATGCAAACTGTCATGCAGTAAATGGGAAAAAAAAAAAAAAAAAGGCAATTTGAGACTCATGGTAGACAGCACAAATATTTTATGGCATACTGAATAAGGACTGGAGTTGAGAAGAGCATCTGCAGACCCAGTGCCCTGAGATCTGTGATTAGACCAAAAATGGGGGCTTTCACAAGTCGTTGAGTATTCGCAGGTTTTTGCTGTGAACTGACATGCAGCTTTCCTGACTGAACACTTATTGCTGTGGTGACGGTCACATGTTCCTGCCCTTGGGCTGACAGCAACGGTGCATGAGCACACGTGAAGCCAAGGAACACCTGCGAAGGAGGCGTGGTTGCCTTCTTGTTTCCTGACAATTTTAAAAGACACTGTGGGTTGTTTATCTTTCCTTTCCTTTTACTAACATTGCCACAGGGTAAATAGTTTTTTGAGCAACAGTTTGATTTCTTTTTTGCATTCTTGCTTCATTGTGTTTTTGTCTTTATCTGGTGTTGCTGAAGCCTGAGCAAATATTTAAAATAATGAATGAGGAGACAGGTCATGGAGAAGTTGACGTTCATGTTCCAAGTTACAAAACCTCTGAACTGAGTGAGACTGAGGTTTTCTGCACTAGCTTGTATACTTAAAAACTTCATGGTATTGAATAAGTTTCTAAACCCAGTTATTACAATGTGAGGTCTTCTAAGCACTTCTGTGATTTGCCCTGCATTGTCTTCCACTTAGCCTCATGTGCATGTAATTTGCTTGTACTGAAAGTTTTGTGCATTCATTGATGTTTTTAATAACCATTAGGCTATATGCTCCAAATAATTTTGCTTGCAGGATTTTTCTGATGCGTCCAGTGTTGTTGGAGTAGAGCCCTTTAGAAATACTGCATCAAGATTGCAGTGTAACACTTGGGACCTCACACTTATTGTTTGTGAACCCTTTGGGAGCAGCCTGGTAGACCACCAGAAATATTTCCCCCAGCATCTTTCATTCAGAGTAATAGCAATTTCTTCTAAGTGCAGGAATGCTTGTGCATAGCAGAGAAATAAGCACCCAATATGAGGTGTTATCAGAAGTTAAATAAAGCCTTATATCAAGTTTCTACATTTTGTTGACAAAGTAATGGTGCAAACTCTGTGTGTGTGTGTGGCAGGCTCATTTTAAGAACCTGGCTAATAATAATAAATTGTGTTTGGCTTATGTAATGATCTCGACGGGATATATTTCTTACACAAGTCTTTTTGCCCCCCACACACTTCCTCCTGGCCTGGCCAAAACCAGGCTGGTTAATGAACTGTGTAATCTCTTAAAAGGTTCCCACATCATGTGGAAGAAGTTAAAAACACTCAGCCATCCTACAGGGTGCATTTTGAACACTCAGAGTTGGCAGCTACAAGCGTGGCAGACCTCACATATGCTGCATTGTACACTGTACTCCCCATCCTGGCACCTGGGTATCTCATCCCTTCTCCACAGGTCTCAGAGTCTATGCCAGCAGTGTGGCACAGGAGCTCTGGCACATGCCAATAGCCACGGTGTGTTCACCTGCCCTGCTATGCCCACAAGGCTGGTGGAGCTCGTTCCAGTCCACTGTCACTGCAGCTATGCCATGTGCCAGCTACACAAGCCTCCTTCATGCTCAGGACCTGCATTTTCCAAAGCGAACACACAACTTTGTGTAGTTGACAGGATGTATTCACTCATTAACCTGTTGTGGTGTGGTGAGTGACATCACTGAAGCTGAGTTTCTTAGGCCTGCTTAAACAGATCTTCCTCCTTTTGAAAGGATTGAGGCTGCAGTCAGTGAGGAGGCTGGGCTTAAATAGCAGTGAACTGTGCCTGAAATTCTATATTCTTGTCATAGCTGTTTTTTAAATTGAAAACACATTAAAAATATATACATTTTAACACTTTCAGAGGTTTTTTTCATTGTCTACACAATGACATTTGCAATTGACCAGCCACCAAAACATTCAATGTCTTTTGGGAATGTCTGGGAATGGTCTCTTCTGCCACATTCTGTATCCAGCAGGAGATGTGAATGGCAGAAAGTAATACTGGGGAAGTTGGAAAGGAATGCAAAAGCAAAATCTCTCAAATCAAAGCAGTTCTACCTTTTATTCAACAGCTGATGTGGAAGCAGAAATTGCAGAGTTGGGCTAAAAAGAGTATGAGAAGGATGAGGGGAGGAGACCTGAGGACGGATAAGTACAGGTGTGAAGCTGGGGAAAAGGACACTGGAGAGTGTGTGGCAACAAGTTACTGCTGGAAACTTGAATTTGGATTACAAAACCTAGTTTGTAGGCATCATTTTAATTTTTTTGGTCACAATTTCATTAATCCTTATGGCAGGGTTGGAGGGGGGCACAATATCTCATGAGTTTTCATCCAAGTCAGATCTACCCACAGACCTGTTGTACCACATATATGCTATACCTTACTTCACTGTGTCAGTGATATACTGTTAACAATTTCCTTTGCTGAGATTTATGCTTCCCCAGCATTTTACTTTTTGGTTTGGGAGTTGGCAAAATGCTTGCAGCAGAATTCTGTGAGGTTGGAAGTTCAAATGTTGATTTATGCCTCCATAGATGTTAAGTGACACGCTGTCACTTCAAATGCAATGTTTCTCAGATTGAGCAAGGGGACGTGTTTCAGGCTATTATTCTGCAGCGAGGACATCTGCCTGCAGGAGCTATGCAAGATAGCTAAGGAGAGTTTAAAATATGAAGTGCATTAATTTTGTGTGTATTAACAATGGCTGCATCTTTTCCTTGTTTTTCAGAATTGGTCTGGGAGTCTTATTTTAGCTTCTTTAACTGGTGCTTTCGGGTCATCTTTCCTTTATGGTTACAATCTGTCGGTGGTGAACGCTCCCGCAGGGGTAAGTGACTGACTAAAGTGGAATTTAATATCGGTAGAGGGCAGCCTTGTCCAACTATTGTGCTCCTCAGCATCCTGCCTTCATAGTCCTCCTGATTGCATAGTAGAAGCAGATTATATCTCATATAGTTCCTTTGCCCAAAACCACCTTTCTGCTTCCCATAAGGTTTTCACATAAATTCAGTAACTGTCAGAGAGCTAAATGCTGCTGTTGAGGGGAATGGGTGCACATGGTTTGCTTCTCATTCTCCCAGGTCCAGGCTAGTCCTGAATCTTCTTGCACACTTTTATATGATAAAGTATTTTTAATATCTGACTGGTGAGTATTCAGTAGCTGCATGCACTGAATACTCAACTTCCATTCACATCATTCAATTCTAGAGGGTTGCACAACATTTCATTCCCTCAGGACTGATATTATAAATAATGCTTCTGTTTTCCTCTTAAATAATGGGTCTCCTCCTCTCTGTTTTGTTGTGATGCCTTGTTTGGTTCTGAATTTTAAACTTCTGGGTTGACCATCTATTGGCTGTAACATGTGGGATTGATTTGATGAATAGAGCACTGTGAAATCAGTATACAAAATTTGTAAGGATTTCGTTAAAATATCAGTTATTACAAATGGAAATCTGAACAATTTGTTTTTACACTGGCTGTCTAGATACCCTCAATTCAGTCAAGCACAGCAGGAAGCAATTCAGTGGGGTTGCAAGCAACACTATTTTGAAAAGTAGCTAGTAAATGTTGGGAATTAACTGTGGAAATTCCATCTCAAAATAGTTCCTTTGCAAAGCTAAGCTCCTTCTTTTATGAAAATCTCCTATTAAAATATGTGGCTAGATTTCCACCTAAACAGGTTTTCCATGTTAAAGCCAGATGCAATATTCAAATAATGAAGGAAGCTTTTTTTAAAATTTATGTTTCACATGTGGATTTTATTTGGTAAACTGTTGACCCAAAGGAGTAGAAGGACACTTCACCTATAGAAATTTTTAATTGCTCACTTCATAACTTCTGGGAGTTTTATTCAAGTTCCTAGTGTTTTATATACTGGTAATTCAAGGTTGGATAAACTGGATGTTAGCATGACATGTCCAGACATCACTTCACCTTGCAGTCATCAGAGGATAAACATGGCTTAGAAAAATCATCAGGAAGCTGTAATTCTGTGAGCAATGGTATTGATTGTCCTGATGAAAAAATTCTTTCTGCACTGCCTTGGGGCTGTCAACAGAGCAGTGAGAATGAGCCAATTTCTAAACTTCTAAGTACCATTTAAAAAATGGATTGTCCTGGTAGTCAAAGATTTCTTGTCACTTTCTGCAGGAGTAAGAGAAAGAAAGGATAATGGGATGTGCTCCTTGGCTGCACTCAGAAAGTTCTCTTTGAACCATGTGATAGATTACAGTGGTGTGGGTGGAGAGGTTGAAGATGCAACCCTGCAACAAATGCTAAATTCCAGGTTTTGTACTTAATAACACTTCCAGGACTGTCTGGTTTTGCTTGAAATCTTTAGTATGGCTTTTGGGCTGAAACTGGGCACCCTGCTGATGGCTTTGGTCATATCATTACAGGTATGCATGAAGTCTCCCTTGGTGTTTCAGTGTTTGATGGAGAACTTCATATCTCTCTTATTCATGCTAAGCCATACATTAGCTAGGGCTAAGGAGTAGTCTTATGACAAGGAAGTGGTGTAGTTCAGGAATAAAATACCACTCTGTCCTCTGGCCCTCTCTCTAGCTCCAGGATTAAACTGTGCCATCCATTTGCCCACAACAGACCCTTTTCCTGTCCCTGTCCCTGGAGCTGCAGTGACCAGGTTGAAGCGAGGAGCATAGGCTGAGGTTATAGCCATAGTGGGGAAAGTGAGCCATATCAAAGCTGTGCTTCTTGCAGCACAAGAAAAGGAACCTTTGCCTCATCTGTTTTTTCCTGTATGTTACTAAATCCGTCTGCTGCAAGGCGACCCTTTGGGAATACTGATATGGCTTTGATATGGGATGACTGAGAAACACCAAAGCAGAGCATCTTGTAGCTGTAGATAAAAGCAGCCTTGTAAGAGGTTATACTGGGAGTGCAGTAATTCCTACAGGTTATAAACTTCATAAGACAAATAACTTCTTGTGGTGACATGCAGCTTATAGCCAACATTGTCAGATTGTTCTCTCTGTAGGATGCTGGGTACCTTCTGCCCCTGTTAACTTCAGTACAATTCCTTTTGATGTTGAAGTCCTCCAGCCTTAGAGAAGGACTGTATAATCCTTTGAGAAGTAGTGAAAAAAGGCTTGATAACGACAGTTGACTAAAACACAGAATGTTTCTAGAATCCTCTAACTGAGCATTGTCAGCAGGATGTCAGCAAGACCTGACAGAGTGAAGGAAGTTAATGTAAGACTGAAGTGTTGAAGAACTATTTGTAAATTCTTGTGTCCATTTTCTTTCAGTGCCACTGTGGGAACCCTAAAAATCCCCTAAGGGAAACTTCCAGGCTTTGCCCTGGAAGAATGTACCATAGAGTTTCCTTGCCTAGGCTGAGAGAGGACT
Source organism: Acrocephalus scirpaceus scirpaceus (assembly GCA_910950805.1). NCBI lineage: Eukaryota > Metazoa > Chordata > Aves > Passeriformes > Sylviidae > Acrocephalus > Acrocephalus scirpaceus. The sequence continues at coordinate 32,481,296 of OU383778.1, forward strand.
TCCCCCGTGGTGCCCAGCAGAACTACTGCCAATCTGTCTTGGATTGCTTCCCCCATTGGTTACTTGGCCCTGCCCTCCCCAATTGTTTATCCCTCATCCCCCATAGGTTTGCTGCCCCTTGCCCTGCCTTTGTACTGCCCCTGTGCCCTCAGACCATTGGCTCCTGGACCCCATATTTAAGCCAGGATGGACCACATGGTCCGGGTCTTCTGCCCATGATCCCTTCAGCATGCTGAAATAAACCTTGCTGGAAAATATCGTACAGGAGGCCCTTCCTGTCTTTCCTCCACTGAGGTGTGTGTGTGTGTGTGCATGGGCTTGAAGTGACTGTTCCTATGGCCTGCTCTGAGCGGCTTCTGAAGGAGACTCTTTGAGAGGGTAGCAGCATTTTACAGTCCTGCCACATTGCTACATGCCACAAATTGTGTCAGCTCATCAAACCACAGGGGAATTCTCCTGTAGTTCTCACTGATGGGCTTTACTTCAGGTCGTCTCGTGAGGCAGAGCTAATCTAACTTCCTGTTTGTTGCAAGGGGGAAAAAGGGTGCACATACTCTGTTCAGAGCTGAGATTGCTTCCCACTCAGTTCCCTGTAGTTCTGTGGGAAAGAGCATGGCCCATCACAGGTATGATTCCCTGAGAAACCCAGAATTACAAGTTTCCATGGGCTTGCTCAAAGAGTTACCAAAATTTATTAAAAACATATGGGAGCATTTGGCAGTAGGAAGACAAAATATTTAATTGACAAGATGAAGCTGTCTTTTTCTGAGCTGAATTTCTAGAGTTCATTTCATGGACTGATTGTGGGCAATGCTTGTGAAACAATGATGTGCCTTGTGCTCTGTGTGGGAAGCAAAGTCTCTGCTACTTTCTGCTTTGTAGCCCTTGCCCTCTTCCTGCAGGAGGCTGCAGCTCTATGAGTTCCTATGGCACAAACATTCAGCCTGCTGTGACAGCTGGTTCAGTAGTTGTCACTGTGTGTGAATAACCTCTGTAACTATGGGTAAGACAAGGAAAATATTTCTCTTGTTTTTAAAATATATGTATTAGATTCATATATATAAAACTTTACATATTCCTTATATTCCTCTTCTCTTTCTTATCCCAGCACTACTATCATAATGAACAGAGGCAGTTGAGAAAATAAGATACTGTATCAGTCAGCCACTGTTTTTTGTAGGCTTTGTGTAGGGGCTAGAATTTTTGTATACAGATTTATGCCTTTAGTGTTATTGAGACACCTGACCAAAATCCCAAAAGAGTTTTTACACGGAATTCAATGGATTCAAATCCAGTGGATTTATTCTGCCAGGTTTGTTTTGTTTCATGTGCATCTCCTAAAACCTCTGTGTTTTATTAGCTTCCTATTACTTGGCAATGGGAGTCCAGAGAGAGGTGCTAGTACATGTCAGAGCATCCATCTGTCTGTTACTAGTGAGTGGTTTAGTTTGTACTTCCTTTTCTTGAATATTTGCAGTTATTTGATGTCTCCTTGTAAATAACTAAGCTATGCTGAGAAAATTAGTCATAACACAAGGGGAGAGTAATTTACATACTATTTTTAGCCATTATCATTAACAAGAAATGTTAATAGTGTTCTAAAAGTGTTTTCTCTTAGTATTCATTACTATCAGAAATTAATTTAAAATAGACAAGAAGATGTCTGAATCTAAATATAATCTGAGTATTGGTGTTAAAGAACTAAGATTTTACTACTTGATTTAATGGCAAATTCATTTGGAATCTTACTGTGAGACTTCTAAATTATTCAAGCAACAAATTGAATTTTTTATTTTTTATTTTTTAAAATTATTTTTAAGGGGTTTTTTCCCTTTCTGTTTAGAAACATTTAAGATAGGATGGAAGAAATAACCCTGCTCTCCTTTTAATTCAGGACACAAGAAGTTTTCTAGAAATTTGATAGATGGAAGACAGGAAATTATATAATCTACCTTCACCTTTCTTAGGTATTTTATAGATGGAGAGGTGATGATTCAAACTAAAAACCCTCAGACAGAATATTTCATGTGTCCAAGGTCAGACTTTAGATAAAATTTTAAGTTCTTACTTTGAATAGGGAAAATGTAGCGGCTTATTATGGTGAGTCTTGTCCCAGGATAATTTAAGATCTGTTACATTCCAAAGAAAATCGGAGAAGAAACTGGGAAGAAGCGCCAAGATTAAACTTCTGATACAGTAGAGTTTAAGAGCTTTTCCCAAGTGTGTTGTGCCCTTCTGCTGTAGTGACTGCAACTTCCTGGTACTGTATCCTCGCCAGACCATCAGGCACCGCGGTGGCATTTCCTTGGTTTTGAAATGGGAGCAGCATAAAAACAATGAAGCTTGACTAAATAGAAAGTAAATAGGTAATGTCTCTGCAGGCAATACAGAGACTATGTTAAAATGCTGTCCTGGAGCTATGACATCTTTACCTTTTAAAAAGATTAAGAACTTAGTCTAATTAAACATCAGAGAGGGGAATTTGTTAGAAAGCATCCTTCAAAAACCCGTAGTTGTGTTCACGTGAGGAAAGCAGAGGAGGAGTGTAAACATTGGCACGTTAAAGGCTAAAGAGTCATCTTGTCCTGGACGTTCTTTTCTACCTCTGGAGTTTTTTCCCCACCTGGTTTGGTACCACCTAGTAGTTATATGTGTATATCCTTGGACTCATTCAGTTAGTTTTATTGCAGTTGTATCTATAAATGAGGCACCATTTTTTGGAGGAGGGAGACAGATGAGCAAGAGTGATTCCTGCAAGAAATCTACTGGGGGTTTTCTGGGTTTTTAATTCTGTTTCTTTCAGTTGTATTCCTGAAGTGAGGGGTTTTTTTGGTTTTTTTTTTTTGGCACATATTTTTATTATGTATTTTCTTTCAGTATATCAAGAAGTTTTACAATGAAACCTGGGAGAGCAGATATGGCTTCTCAGTGGATGAAGGCACGCTGACACTCCTCTGGTCCATAACTGTTTCTATTTTTGCCATCGGTGGTCTTGTGGGTGCCATTATTGTTACCCCAATTGTGAAGTTCTTTGGAAGGTAAGTGTTTTGGAAAACTTGCATTTTCTAAAGTAGTTTCTCACTTAGTCTCTCTAGTAGGTTTTACTTTTACTAAAAATAAAACAAAAATCATCTTTGAATTCTGAAAACGTACTATTCATCATTTGAGTCACAGAAGCCATTCACTCTGACTGGGCAGTGGGTTGAGATGTCAAGGAGAGTGACTCGTCAAGTGAGCCAAAGGAAAATACCATAAAATAGAAATGATTTCAGAAATGGACTGGCTGAACCTTGTTTCATGAGTCTACTGAGTATCTTACTGTAAACAAACAAAGCTATCAACATATCTCTTTTGCTTCTTAACAGCATTTGCTGTCATATGGTAATAAAAATTTATTCTTTTTTCAATCCTTGTGTCAACTTAAAATTCGATTTGAAGAACTGGACTAGGATGAAGTTCATGTATGGCCTTCCCCAGGAAGGGTGTATGCCATCCATTCTGTACAGTGCAGTATTTGACCAAGTCTTGGCCAGAGGGAATACGAGTATTTTAGGAATGTTTGTGTTGGTGTGTGTTTGCATTTTTGCTGCAGGTACTAAGTAGGTATTTCTGTCATTTTTTGTGTCATACAGTCTTTCAAATAGAATTTTAAAGAAAATTTATAATTTATCTATATTTAGAAGGGCATGGGAAAAAAATCCCACAATTGTAGCATTCATCATAGCTGCTGATTTGGATTTTTCTAAATTGTAAATTCAATATTATTCGATAACTTTTAGTCAGTTAAATCACAGGAGAACATCATCATGGAGGCTTAAATATAAGTGTAAACCTCCAGTGTTCCTACTTTCCTGTTTTACATTTTGACTATTTCCATTGGATTGTACTTTCCTAGGTCTGTTTTTCATTCTCCCAACTTGTCCATATGCCATTTTTCATCTCAAAGAGTGTATTTTCAGGTTCTTCTTTCATTTCATGCTTACAGGAAGTCAGTATTCTTAGCTGTTATCCATTCTTCAGCAATTTATTTTGTCGCTTCAGGACTTAATTTTCAATTTTTAAATATTTTCTATATTTTCATTATTTATTATTTTTATGTTTTCAATCTCTTTTGCCAAATCATACATTTGGCTTTAACATACTTGTTAGAAATATGAAACTGTGCCTGACTCAGACTGATTAATTCTCAGAATATTGTTGAGTCTTTATTAAAATAAAGTGAAGTAAAAATGGGTTCACAGAAGGCTAGAGTTTTCAGTGAAGAGTAGAACAGCTGTGTGTGCAGGTTTCTTAAAATGGTGGCTGATCTCTGTCGTAGATACACCACTTCCATGGAAGCTGCTCAGGTTTCCAGGGCAGACTTTTACACTTACAGAGTCTGCCCCTGTTTATTATGTTTGTCTCCATTAAGCCATGAAAACAGCTGTCACAGATACACTGGACGAGTGCTGGAGCAGAGATGGGAAGGGGCTGTGTGAAAAAAGGCTGCTCACAAAGAGAGGCTCCTCAGCTTGCTGTTCACACTGCAGTGTGTTTGTCTGGTCTAGGAACCCAGACTGACACATCATTATGGTAACTGAGGAGCACACAGTGAAATGTTGACAGAACAATAAAATACTGTGCTGTTAAATTGCTCAAGTGTAGGTTGGAGGGTTGTATGTATGATGAAGCTGAGCTCCATTTACACTGACACAGAATAATGAGCTAAGGGGGATTAAAAGCACTAGTCAGAAATAATGTATGACTTTAAAAGAACAATTTTGAATCATATTGCTGTAAGGTTAAAAACATAAATTTCAAATTACTGGATTCGTAGGCCCTATTTACTTCAAGAGACATGTAGAGTAATTTTTTGAAATGGAACCTCCATCCACATAAACATAATTCCCAAGTTCAGATTTGGCTTTGACACTTTGTAATCTAAATTCTCCTCTTCTAATGAAGAGGGTTTGCTGTTGTTTATCCTGAGCACCCAGACCAATATGTTCAAGGGATTGTTTAGGTCACTTCTAAGGAGACATATTAGGCTGAGCATCACAACAGGCTCCTCTCCTTCTTGATACCACAGCCAGTGGTCACACTCAGTGCCTTCAGTGAGAGAAAGGACAGTGCAAGGGGTCAGGGTCAGTGTGTAGCAACTTCTCTGGGCCATTCCTTGCTCCTCACTCCTCCTGTGCTCCAGTGTGGGTCCCCATGGACCACAGTCCCTCTGGGGACATCTGGAGGTCTGGATCAACCTCTCCTCCACTGACCTTGTTACACCCTCACTTCATCTCCCCACAGAAGCCACCCCTGCAGGCCCAGCACTTCCAAAACCTTGCTACAGACACTTCCCATAGCAACACCCTAAACAGAGTGTTCTCCTGTTTTCATCTCCTTTTCACCCTGCCAAAGTCTGTTTTTATCGTGCTAAGTTAGGCTGTGCTTTTCTCTTCTCAGCTTCCAAGTATAAGGGTTTGCTGGCCAACATTTTCTCAAAAAATATGTATTTTATGGTTTTTATTTAAATTAAAGAAGAAAAAAGCAATATCTTCAGATGAATATATAAGACTTGTTTGACCTGAATGAACATTTTCTTTCCATTTTCGTCATTATTTGTATCATTTCAGCCATCTCAGAGTGTATATCTCTCTGAAAAATCTGTTCCAAATATTACAGTCATCACTCTGACGGTTATGCCGTATAGACTTTAAATTAATTGTATCTCATTTTTTAATCTTCAAGTCATGTTAATAATTCAGTGTTCAGAACTCACTAGAAAGCAGGAAGAATAATTAAAAATACAGGTGTTAAAATACTTCCTTTCAAAAATGTGTGCATCTGTTGTGAGAAGTTGGGTGACTTTTTCAATGGATGTGAAATTTCCAGCTGATACATGTTGAAAAAAGTTAGAACTGGTTTGTCACCTGTTCTAGAAAGGAAAGGAGTAGACAGCCTTCCTGGTCACTCCTTTTTAATTAATCCCTCAAACTTGAGCAGAAAGTTCTGAAATATGAGAACTAAAAGGAATTAAGCTGTTGGCAAATGAGAAATTTAGAAGTTTTGAAAATTTTAAAATATGTTTTTGTGATTTTTGTTTACTATTATTACTTTTGTTTGTTATTATTTTAACAAAATAATAATTTGCCATAAAGAGTATTTTTTTTACTTGAAAAAAACCCTTATGTTTTAACTGTTATAGAATGAAATAATTTTAGAAGTGGGAAGGATTATGTAAACTTGTATTTTGGTTCATTCCAACAATTTTATGAAAGAGTTGATTTTTATTACTTGAATAAGCCCAGATGTTTTTCCTAACTCTACAAGTAGAAAGTAATTTTCCTCAATGTATGGTTTTAATATCGAGAATTTAAGGAAGAATTATAATTACATAGATTATGTTGCAGTTAGGGAAGTTCTTAAAAGTGTCAAAAACTGTATGTAACATTAAAGTGCCTGTAGTTATATCAGCTTATTGCTATTTGACATATATTCTTTGGATTCTCCATACAGACATCTATCCAGAGTGTGCTTATTTATATTCATGTACAAACCCTCAGGCCTGGCACTTGGGTTTTTAGGATGCATAAGTTGGCTCTTTGCTGTGTTTTTTAAATACAGCCCTTTAGTTATCTACATTATGTTTTCTTTTAAACTGGGATATAGGTTTGAAACTGTATCCACATGGGTATAGTGCTGTTTTTTGGAACTCTGCACATCTAAGGGGCAATGTTTGTTAGGCACTTTTTGTTTGATATTTAAGAATAATAGCTTAGTGTGCTTCTAATATAACTGTATTTCACTGCCATGATGCTGGTTTCTACCTAAACCATCTTTGCCTTTTAGGAAATGCACATTGGTGCTCAATAACGTGTTTGCAGTGGCAGCTGCATTGTTGATGTCCCTTTCCTTGCTGGCAGGGTCGTTTGAAATGCTCATACTGGGCCGCATTATCATGGGTGTTGATGCAGGTAAGCTTTGGTCACACTCTACATGCCTGAAATGCTTGTGCCATGCACACACTTTCTCCTCTTCCCCAGTTAGAATTTGTTTTACATCAAAGTGGTATTACAGGGACTAGCTGTAGCCACACTGATTTCACTGGAACAGAATGGCACACTAAGGGCTGGAGGATCTGATGTTTGGAGGAGATACTAACAATGCTGGTTGTTTCCCCACCTTTCCTCTTCCAGCCGTGGTAGTGTTTGTTTCCATGCCATGAAAATCCCTTTACTAGGAGAGTGTATTCTGTTTATTAACACTGCTTTTTGCTGTGTTTAGAAGCTGTTGGATCCCATGCTAATTAATACCTGCAGGACTAGGGAAGGTTTGGTACCTCAGCAATTGTTCCTAGCAATATGATCTTCACAGTCTGAAAGTAAACCATGGAGGCCCTGCAGCACCAGAATAATCTTGCAGCCAAAAGGAAGAGTGTCTGCTAATTTTTGTCTCAGATTACCATCAAGCAACCAAATTTCTGGAGCTGTGCCAGAAACATTGCCATTGTACTGACCAGGGTCATACATTTGTTTGTTCTGTTCCTGGCTTTAAGCAGCATGCCAACTCTTATTTTTTGTCTGTTGTGAAGAGTTCATTGCAGCTAAAAGCCTGTATTGAGAGGAACGTCTGCTAATACTGTTTATAGTAAAAATACTTCACCTGAAAATGCCTGCTCTGTTTGACTGATGCACTGAGCTTTTTTTCCCCTACCTGCACCAGTGTTAATATGATTTTGCTTGCTTTAGGACGAGCAAATCTAAAACATAAAAAAAGCAGCCTATGCACATCAGTGTAGATCTGTAACAGGTAATCAGTCCAATAGTTATTAAATGCTATGAGAGTAATTAGACATGCAGGGAAAATAATTCATGTTATATATGGATAGATATAATTCTGTTCCTTGCAAGTTTTTATGCCACCCTTGTGAGCAGATGATCACTCAGGCTCCTTTCAATAGAAATTTGTTGCATACCTGGCATAATAAAAATGTTTTGCTTAATATATGGGTTTTGTTCTTCCTTTGTAGGCATTTCCTTAAGTGCCCTCCCCATGTATTTGAGTGAAATATCTCCTAAGGAAATCCGTGGTTCATTGGGTCAGGTCACAGCGATTTTCATTTGTATTGGTGTTTTCACTGGTCAAGTTTTGGGGCTGCCAGAAATATTTGGGCAAGTAAGTATTTAACAGACCTTTTCCATCAAAGAACACAAGCATGCTCTAAGTGTCATATTTTCATATTTTGACTGGATTCTTTACAAAAGTGGAAAACAGAAATATTTCTTTTTTGTTTTGAAGCACTTTGAAAAGTAGTTTCCTCCATGTCTTCTAAAAGTACATACTAAAAGGATGACTAAGTTTTGGTAGATGTGACCAGCAGTTTCAGCAGCTTGAGTGGCTTGTGTGTGTCAATATGCAGATCTCCCTCTCCCCCTTTCTTGATGTACATCTATTTTTGCTGCTTTTCAGTTTCTTTGGGCACCATGGAAATGCTTAAGAGTTTTTATATTTTTGATCTCTAATTTTTTGATGTGAGATATAACTGAAAAAGGCTTGGTTAGAGTTATTATGAAAATCTGAATAGGAACACTCTTTCTTGGTGATTATAGTGTTCATTTTAGTGGAATCCTTACTTGTCCTGCTTTTAGATTAAGTAATAGAAGAGCAGAGTTAACACACACCTTTATAGAAAGATTATCTATTCAGATGAGAGGTTGTCTTGCTATCATAGGCTGAGATTAACTTGGTGGCCACTGGATGTCATCATTACTCTGAATAAATGAACTCGAGTTTTGTTCAGGCTGGCAATTGGAAATACAGAATCACACAATGGGTACGGTTGGAAGGAGCCACTGTGGTCATCTGATTCAACCAGAAGCTTTCAATTCAGAGATGAATCTTCAAGGCAGTGTGGAGGAAAGGCCTGCAGCAATCCTCTCACAGAGAAACTTGAACACAGAATCCCTTCTGACAGCCAGAAAAAGTAGTAAGGAGTTGGAAAGTGAGAGGAGCTTGTCCTTCTCTGACCATCCAAAGGCAACTCCTTTGTAAATACATGATACCATCCTCCCTGACACTTTTGTTTTTGCCTGACCAGCTTTCTTATTCTGTCCCTTTGTTCTGTCCAGCTCTCCTGAAGGCAATTGATTTGATTCGATTTACCTTTTATTGAAGGATATATTTCTCTCCTGCCTGTCCAAAGCAACAGATTTTAGGAAAAAACTTAAAAAGGCTTTTATTGTGTGGCTTCTACAGATGTCCCTTCTCTTGCCTTGGAAGCAAGTCTATTACAAATGAGTGTATGAAATTCCAAGAGGCCAATTGCTTAGAATATGGCAGCCCTTATGTAGCAGGAGTTTTTTTGAATTTGGGTTTTTGAAAGATTCATATACTTTTAAAGGTGAAGTGTCATGCAAATTCTTGTTCCTTGATTTCAGCTCGTTCTTGCTGGTTTTATTTCTCTTCTTGCTTTCCTTTCATCACCGTTGTTGCTGCTACCAAATTATGGAGCTAGTGTTTCTGCTTCTACAACCTGCTTTAGTGTGAAGTTAATTAACATCGCACCATGAAAGACAGACATTAATTTATGTAAGAAGAAATATGCTTTATCTGTAGAATTGTTTTTTTCAGGATGGTTAACATCAGCATGTAAAAGAAGCAAAGTTTTGGCTGATGCGAATTACAATATTTCCAGCCAATTTATTTGAGACAGCTTGAATATTCTAGTCGGATAGAATATTGATTCTATCCAAGAGAATCAATTGGATTCTATTGGGCAGATTTTTTTCTTTTAATTTCTCTTGGTTTCAGTCAAGCCAGACTGAAGTGGTTTTTTCCCTAGATTTGTGGGGTTCCCATTGAAACTCCTTCAGTGGGAGATAGTTTTTATTTTGCTGCTCTGTAGTTGTTTGTTTCTTATCAGAATTTGTTGTAAATAATACTAGTTACAAATACTTCTGTCATGGTTTTCTAAGTTTTCTGCTGAGATCTTTCATGTGTCTATTACTTGTAAATTGAGCAAATATCTAAGAGATTATTAACCATAGTATCTAAGCATCGATGGTTTTGAAGAAAGGAGGGACAAAACCAGAGATGAATGTATTGCTGGAAGATTGAAAAAGGGATGGACATGAGGAGGGCTGTCAGCATGGCTGAGGTCCTTCTTGTAAGAGGAGGTAACAGCAACATTGTTTGTGTGGGCAAGTAAACAGGGGGTAGGGAGAACTGACTGCACCTTGTTAACATGAGAAAGAAGGAATAGAGTGGCTTAATCTCAAAGACAATATTGCTATAAGAATGATTTTTTTATAAATATTGTGTGAATAATTGCATGCTGAAATTCATCAGAGTGATGTTTGGAACAGACTCCTGGCTGAGGTAGCTTGAGCAGAAAATTTAAATTTTAAATTGGAGCTTGATGCATTTATGTGGATTATATGAGGTTGTTGCCTTCAGTGGTTCTGTAGAAGTCTCTCCACAGAAAAGGAAAGTGTTTACGTTGGCTGTGTTAGAAAGCATTTATTAACAATCTAAGTGATGATTTCCTGTTATCAAATGCAAAATTGTCCCTTTAAATGTGAAATTGTGATAAAAATAGCTCTAAAGCAATGAATATTACTTGAGGCAATTCAAAAGTCCTTATTGCTTTTTGTGTGAAGTAGGTTAAGCAGTCCTAAATAGATTTTTTAACAATCTTCTGCTTGTCAAGATTGGTCAAGGTGTGGGCAGCCCCAGATACAGTGCTGAAGGGCAATGGTCAGCTCTGGCTGGGTTATTGTCCTAAGGCTGGTTGGCTGTTTTCTATTCCTTCAGTTTTCCCAAGCTTTCTACTGGAAGTGCTGAGAATTGACAATCTTCCCGTTTCCTTCTAATACCTTTTCGTGCCAGTTCTGTCAACTTATTCTCATTATTCTTTTGATCAACTGTTATTTATTCCTTAGTCCCTTTCTGTTTCTTTTTTCCACCACCTACTACAGTGTGCTTCCTTTCTCCTCCCTCCCCATCGCTTGTGGTCTTTGTGTTTCAGGTTAAACTTCACCTCCTCTAGTAACACAAGCTCTTTAATCTCTTTCTTACCCTGTAAACCATTCTCTCAAATAATTCTTGGTTTAAGTTTGAACCTAGGAGAACAAGATTATTCAGCTAACCCAGAGGAACTTATATTTTAAAAATAGAATTATATTTAATATTTCCTGTTTTTTCTGGAAATGTTTTGTCTGAAGTATTGCAGAAGTGCATTTAATTCTTTTCTGTGTCCTGTCATATTGACATGAACTAGATAAATGTGACTATGTCCAATTTTTAAAATATAGTATAAAAGCGCAAATGCAACTAAAAATTTACAATCTAATAAAGATGGTAACACCTAAATACAGGCCTTATTTTTTTTCCTGAATAGATAGAATTTTATCGTATTTGTCTCCAAAGGTACTAATTTTACAATATGTTTCTTCAGTATGCAGTGCTTACCAAGAGTGATTATTTGAAGGAGAAAAGCTGCAGTTGTGACAACAGTCCTCTGTTGTGCTGACTTGATAATCTTACTTTTTTTCCACAGTCCTAATTGCCTCCCATCCAACAAATCACAGCAGTGCTTTCTCTTTAATATTCTGATTCTTATAGCTCATAACCTATGAGAAAACCTATCTGCAATGTCTCCACTGAGGTTTGGGAAATTCCACCATGGTAAAGCGGGCTGGTGATCAGAGTACAGAGCACAATTACTTCATGTGCTGGTGACCTGCTTCTCCCCACCATCCCAGCTGCTGAGAGCTGTGTGCTTATTTTCCTGTGCTGGCATCTTGTGTTCTGTAAGCCAGAGCCCTAAATTCTTGGCATCTGTAGATGACAACTTGGTGAAGCCCACAGATGTGTAATGATGTTATCTGCTGTAATGTGGGCACTGAATTATTGCTGCTGGCTGCATGGTTATTTAGTTCAGGCCATTTTTGGTTGTACAGCATGTGCAGCTTTCCATATATCTGACTAAAGGAAAAAAACAGATAATAAGATAAGGACAAACTGTCTCAGACCCGTCACTTCTTCCAACACTGCCCTTCAGGTATTTCCGTTCTCTCTGTTTCTGTGATTCTGCAATTGAATCACCCAGCCTATTTTTCCTGACAGATTGCTCCTGCAAAGCAAAGGCCAGTGCACTGTCAACTTCAGTTTTGAAAGTTCAAATTTGCACTTACTGTCTTGGAGGAATATTGTCTGACCTGATTCTGGTATGCTCTGTGTAACTTTAGGTATCTCTCTAGCTAACTCATCTAGTTCCTGGAATGTCCTACTCCATAGGTTTTCCTTAGCATGCTAACATCTTCTAAACATTGTAAGCCATCAGACTGTCTATTCCACGGCTGCATTGTGTTTTATGAAGGTGGACTTTAATCTTCCTTTAAATCATAGAGGATTTAGTTTCTGAATACATTTGCAGCAGTCTTAGTGTTCTTATTTTCAGCATACATTGAGCTTCAGTATCTCTTTCATTTGTGTATCAATACAAGAGAGAAAAAAATGTTTCACAGTGTGTATATTTATTCAGGACAGGTAAAGCTGAAACAGTTGCCATTGCCATACTTTCCTCAGCCCTCTGCTTTGAGCCCCTTTTCCTGTGTTTGGTGTGTCAGGCTTTGCCAAGCTGCAGTTGTTTTCCCTGCAGCTGGCCCTGGTGGCTGGCCAGCTCTGGCTGCTTCTCTGACTGAACAGCTGCTTGCCATTGGTACACCAACAGACAAATAGAATTTTTTTATTTGTTTGTTTACTTCAGCAACCCTACTTTATAAACTTCAAGCGTTTCTAGGTCATGCACCCAGGAGCACGTCTAACTGCATGGTTGCATTTTTTCCTAGTGGATAGTATGTTACCCTACAAACTTTGCTTTGCTTGCATCCTAAGACTCACCAGGGGAACAATTTCTGAATGAATACTATTATTGGGTTAGTGTTTCAAGGAAAAAAAAAAATAGACTAAACAGAAAATATGTAAAATTCCTGATGTGTTCATCTCTTGAATGTTGCAAGTTGAGTTGGTTTGGTCCTTCTGTTTTAAAAATAATGTAATCAAGTAGTACAAAGTACAGGAGTGAGCAGCAATGATCAGATTTGCAAAGTGGCTTCTTGAGGAGAAAATTGGGGTTAAAGAGCTCTTATGAGTAACCCCATGTTCAGGAAACATTCAAAACATGAGTGCACCAGAAACAAAGTGCACCAAAGAAGGTTTAGAATTCATCTTGAAGCGACATGCTGTTTTTTCTAGACTCTTCTCAAACTTTCTTTAAAAGCATTTCGAATTTATTGCAAAACTCCTGTGTACATGGTAAGAGTTACAAAATTTATTAATTGGATGTTGTCTTTGCCATAGAAGACACATGAATTTGTCCAATTACACTTTTTTGAGGATTTTTAGAAACTTTAATGCATATTTGGCTAGAGAATACCTGTTTTTAAAAAGGTATTTAGCTGGAAATAGGTTTGTGAGATTGGCCAAACTGTCCTCCCCACAACTCATTATTTTAGCAATTATACTACTGTTATAAATATCAATATTAATTTCTGCAGCAAATGGAGCTACATCTGGAAAAGGACCAATGAACTCCAGACACTGTACTATATGTCTAGTAAGAAAACATCTCTGTGATGGGTTCCTTTCAAGTTAGTTTTTTACACTAGTGAACCTTGCTGAGGAATAGTTGTGATAAAACTATAAACTTCTGTAGATGCTGTGTTAAACTCTGCTTTTCTTTACCAGACCTCTTAAAAAGGATGTATTTGATGTGATAGATAACTGTGTATTTAGGAAAGTTTATATAGGAATTTTTCATTTTGCTCTACCAGGGTCTTTTAAAAGTACTCCTTCACTTGCACAAAAATAGACAGTGATGGAATAGGTTGTACAGCCTGTGCAGTTGAAGGCTGTTCTGAAAATAAGCTTTGATTTTACTTGTCAAAGCTTCATTTTCAGCTTGATTTTTCCTTTGTTTTTCCTTTTTTTTAACTGATCCTTCTTCCTGAGACTCTTGACTCAGATTCAGATTCAAGGATTCCTTAAAAACTGTCAGTAAATTAGAGATGAGTAGAGAAAGCAATTCCAAATCACTCTAGGGACCTGAAGTGTGCAGGTGGACACCAATGGCAAAATGGTCTATTGGAGATGCTCTTGAAATGAATCTGACACATCAGCATGATAACACAAAGTATGATCAACCAGTTTCTTAGTATTTTTCTGTGAGCTCTTTTGTTCTGTATGTTTATCTTCTCCTTGAGCCATGATAGTGACTATAGTTAAAGATTTTAAAATACAATTGAGAATTTAGATTTTAAAATACAATTGAGAATTTAGATTTAAAATACAATTGAGAATTTAAGAGTATAGAACAGAGAGCTCTTGTGGCAATAAGAGACAGGTGAACTCTTGCCGCTTCAGGCAGAGTGTTGGAAATTAAACAGCTTATGTTTTATGTTGTCTACAGAATATAAAAAAATGTTTTTACTTTCCATCAGAGTAGAACAAATGCCTCCACCAGTTTAGCATTTTCCAGGATCCTAAAACCTTTGAAACTCTAAAGGGTCCTGTTTGTAATAATTTCAAACATCTGTCTACATAGAATAAAAAATCCCATAACATCTTCATTCTGCCCAGTTATATTCTAAAAATACAGTGAACTGAAGCTAAGTCTAGTTTGGAAGCCAGTAACTGCTGGTGTACCCCAGAGTTCCAGTCCTGTTCAGTATCTTCATTAATGACCTGGATCATGGTGAAGCTGTTTGTATCTGTAGAAACATGCTGCTTTGTGGAGTCTAGTGTGGTAAGTGTAGTATATACATCACTAGTTCTTAATGACTTCTTAAGAGCAAAGGACTTGGGAAAAATAACACAGGAATTTTTCTCATCAACTCTGGTTCGCAGTTGTGAGGGGTTTTTGTGAGGGTTTATCTAAGTTTAGAGCAAGAGTTTGAGGAGGTGGTCTCATAGTACTCCTGGAAACCATTCTGCTCTTGAGCCAGGCTTGCAAAAGGTGACTCCAAGCCACCCTGGTCCCTACCAATTCACTGGACTGCTGAGTTTTTACAGTATTTCTTAAAAGCACAGACGCAAAACTGATTTATATTTGTGTAGTAAAATGCAAAACTCTGAATGAAAAGCTAAAGCCTTCCCTGAAGAATGTTTTAAGACTTCTGCTAAGGATATAGGAGACACATTGGTGCTTATAAGTGGCTGCTCAAATCCTTAACGTGATGATATCGCTCAGAATAACTCAGAGAAACACCCTTACAAAGGAAGGAATTCCAGGAAGGAAGGAAGTTCAGGAAGGAAAGAATTTCAGGAAGGAAGGAAGGAAGGAATTTCAGGAAAAATTTTCAGGAATGGAAGGAATGGAAGGAATGGAAGGAAGGAAGGAAGGAAGGAAGGAAGGAAGGAAGGAAGGAAGGAAGGAAGGAACCAAAAATGTTTCAGATAGTCACTAATTTCAGCAGGAGTTTGATATCTGCCTGCACTTCCTACAAATTACTACCAGACACACCAATTAAGAATGGCTTGAGGCAGTAATTTTGAAGATGGCAATCCTTTTTCAAATATTCTCAGTTCTTCACTTTTCTAGGAATGGCACGTTTCCATCCTCTTTTCACAGTAACACATAAGGCACAGAGTTTCTTACTGCTGAAGCAATTTCCAAGTCCTTTATCAAGACACAAGCACTTCAATACAAGCTGTGAGTTGCTGATGAGGGACATGAAGGTCAACTCACCCAAGGGCTGGTTAATCCAGTCAAGAGAAGATGCTGTGCAGGCACCAGACACAGCCTTGGTGGTACTGATAAAAGCACAGAAATGCTGCCAGGGCCCTCTGGGTTGTTGCATATTCATAGTTCAGTAGGACCCATGGGAAGAGGTCTACTCTGTTACACCAGCCCTGCTGGGAGAATGTGGTGTGTGTTGATGTATTTCTAATGGAGATATTAAGTGAGGTACTTTGTTTATATCTATTTGGTTCAACTGAGATTATGTATTTACTGGAGATTATAAATCAGCTTGTTATTGGTTCCCCGAGACAGACACAACGGTATTTATTCATCCCTTTTCTGTACAGAACTCATTAAGTAATGCATGGGAAAACAGCTGTGTCTTCATATTTGCAAATGAGTTTCAGTCCATTAAGGTTGTGCTGTGAGGCTTCAATTCCCAAAGTTTTAACAACATATGGCTGATGGGCCATATGTAATATTGAAATGCTGCAGTTTTGCATTTGGAAAGGAGAATATCTTACAGGAGAGGAGTTGTCTGAAAGTGGAAGTGTGGTTATGGAAACAGGAGCAGTATGGAGATAGATGTATAATTTAGACTCAACAATGAACAAAAGACTTAATGGCAGAGCATCTAATATTGGGATGAAAGTTTGTCAGTGAGGACTGCTACTCATAGACAGTGAAACAGTGCTCACCTGACTCTTGAGAAGTTTTCTATGTAGCCGTTCTCTGCTTAATTAGGTCAGTTGGAAAAGCAGTAGACAAGCTTTCCTGGAAAGATATCCTTCGACAGATGTGAAGGAAAGAAAGGCATGCTTATAATTATCTCCTTCTCTGCTGAAACATTAATAACACATGTAACTAAGAGCATTTGTTTATACTCATATTTAAAATATGGCTTTCTGCTACTTTATCAGACTTAAAAAGGTGAGTTTTTCACTTACTGTAGCTGACCTAATAACAAATAGTGTCTGTCTATAAAACTTATCTTACCCTGTGTAACTTGGACTCTGCTTCAGATGTTTAGGAGCAAATGAACATTTCAGATTCACCTGTTTCCTTAGTGCTTGAGTATTTGATAATATTTGCAAATCTGTTATTCAGCAATAACTCTAAAACAATTTGACCTGTGACTTCCTTCCAACTGTGTTTCACACACTGGGATGATAACCATGACTTGAACATTTTTTGAAGGTTCTTCTCTTTCAAGATTAACACCTCAGTTTTATTTTCTATTATACACTGTAAAACTACCCATTATTGCAAATTCATGTCCTAATATGTAAATTTGTCCTTTACAAATTAGTTATTAATGCCATGGTAAGTTGGTTAAGCAATGTAAGATAGCATGCAGTCATCATATTGAGTAGGAGGGTGTGTTTTCTGCTCTTGAGTGTCTTTGCTTTTGAAACTGCTGGCAAAAGGAAAAAAAAGGCAGGTATATTCTTGATTAGTATTTTGAGGGATTTTTTTAAACTTGAAATAAATGTCAAATTAAAATGAATTGGTTTTTGTTTCTTTAAAATCCAAACCAGATTTGTTGTCATTAAAAAAATATTAAGATTCAATATTCAACCATTTCAGTTGTTTTTAAAACAGCAAATATGTTTTGGGTAATTTTATGTTTATTTTTATCTTAACCTTGATGTATCTTAGTCTAACTTTCATAACTTCAGTTTGGCAAAATATAATCACATAAAAAAAGATTTGCATCTAATGCAATTTCTAGATGCCCTGGAGCATTTTCCTTCATCTGCCACTGCAGTGTCAAAAGGATGCAGGTCTCTGGAGTTCTATGTGTTGCATCTGCCAGTCCCACAGGGACATCTGAGGTACCCAAGGGCATCAGAATGATAGTATGTTCTCATGTTTGAAAAACTGAGTCTTATCCTCCTCAATTATTTTAATTTACTATTTTTATATTTCGTTATTTTTGGATGCTAACCTCAGTCTAAATGCATCACTGAAAGGAAGTTCTGTCAGAAATTTTGCCTAGCTCCAGCATGCCTCTAATATTTCTTCCTAAAGAAGCTCGAGTGTATATGCTGGCTGCTGATAATAATCCCGTGTGGCAGCTTTCCATTTCCCATTGCTTTTGTCTGAAATTTTTACTTCTCTTGGAGATGAATAAGAAATAAAGATAAATTATGCCATATGACTGTGCAGGAAAAAGTTAGTTGTTACTCCAGTAAAAAGTCAGACAAAAAACCATCTGGGGAACTTGTAACAGATACTTTAATTCTCCCTCTCAGTATGTACATGATCTAACATGCCATTTACTGAAGAGAAAATCATGAGACTCAGACACCAGATACTTTCAAAGCTGTTTTAAGTTCTCCTCCAAAGGATATTTACTCAGTAACAAAAATCTCCTGCTGATTTCTGTGAATTTTACATCAGACTTATACAGCCTTAAGTCTAGTGACATTCTGTACTGATTATTACCTGGGAAGATACTGATACTTGAGTAATCTTCTTGTCAGAGCTATAGCTATAGTAGTGACCTGTAAAAATACACACCTGGGTGCAGAACAGAGGTGAAATACACATATTATTTGAGCTGCCTCTGTTTTAAACAGGAAGGTAAGCAGTTTGTAACTCTCTTATTGAAATACATTTTGACAAATTGAGTTACAGAAATGGTCATGCAAAGAGAAAATTGTGTCCAGCAGAGATATAACTGTAAGATTAGCATCCTCTGCAGCCAGAGGAGGTTGTAGAGTAGTGTTTGGAGTGGTACAAGGAAGGTAAGAGGAAGGCAGTTGCTCTGCACCTTACTTGAGTAGCTGCTCTGAAGCCTGAGATGTAGAAGTTCTCTTTTCTCAGCTGCCTCATGAACATCACCATTATGCCATACACTCGACTGAAGGAAGAAAAGACAGTTCTAATGCTAAGAAATTAGTTCCATCTCAGTGCTTTTTTAGTCCTTGGCCCCAGGCCAGTGTGGTTGTCCTTTACTTTTAGGAGTATTTTATGTGGTATGGTAGCAGATTAACAGAGAAATGCTGAGCTTGTGCAGTATTCTGGGCTTTGTATGCCTAAGTAACTTTACCCAGTTACCCTGTTCTGAGCAGGGATATAATTTTTTTTGCAAGGCAAATGGAAAATTTCTGATATGCATTTTTTGTGCCAAGTCCCTACAAGAAAGGACAAAATTCAATTGCTTGAATGTAAGCAAATAGTATCATCTTGATGCCCTACAGTACTTTAGATGTCCCTGTGGGACTGGCAGATGTGACACAGACTATCACAGAGACCTGCATCCTTCTGTAGCTGCAGCAGGAGGCTGAAGCAAGATGCTTCAGGGCATCTAAAAATTAGACTAGATGTAATTCTTTCTGTCTGTATGTGTGATTATATTTTTTCAAACTAAAATTTTAAAAGTGTTCCTGCTTCTTATAGAATATGAAAAAGAGACCACCAAATCACTATTTCCTGGATATTTTCAATACCTTGCATTGGATGCCAGAGGCATTTGCCTCTTTGTTCCCCACATACAAAATTGGCAAAATATGTAATTTTACACAAGAAAGTTATGACAAACAGTCATTTCTGTTTATAAGCTGTTCAGCACTTTAGTAAATTCATCACAACCCTATCCCCAAGGAATTAATTCCAGAATTAATACTTAAATGGTGACTATTTAATAGTAATTGGTAAATAGACTTGCCCACTGAGAGATCACAGTTCATCCTGTGCACTGAATGCTAAAAAGGAGGAAAGAGTATTTATTTTGATACCATCTCCTGCACATTTCAACCAGTAGAGGCAGCCAAGCTCTTGGCAGTTCTTTGAGGCAGTATGATGGTTACACAGGGATGAAGAGCAGGGCTGGGGAGTGCCCTGTGCTACCCCATGTCCAGCCTGAGCCTAGGAGAAGGTGTTCAGGGTACAGGCATTTCCCTGTGGCTCTAGAATGGACAGGAGTTAGGATGTGGGAAGCTTGCCCAAGAGCAGTTGGGGTCAGGATGCTCAATGGGACATGGGGATCTCCACAGCACAGAAACCCAAACTCTGGGCAGAGAGCAACTAAGGAGCCTGACTGTGCAGTAGTGGTTGATACTCACTTGGGAATGGGGAGTGGGATCTACGTTCAGATTATGCTTTTAAAATAAATACATAAATAAAGAAAATCTATTTATTAAACTGAAAGAGGAGAGGTTTAGCATATATGTTAGGAGGAAATCCTTCATTATGAGAGTGGTGAGACACTGGACCAGACACTGGCCCAGAGATACTGTGGATGCCCCAGCCCTGGAAGTGTTCAAGGCCAGGGTGGATGGGGCTCTGAGCAACCTGGGTAGTGGAAGGTGTCCCTGCCCATGGCAGAGGTTGGAACAAGATGGTCTTTGAGGTCTATTCCAAACCATTCTATGTTTCTCTGTTTCTGTGAAATTATTTAGAGAAAAACAGAGATTGAAGCCTGTCACAGTTGCATATTTCCTTACTCAGTCTTTTTGATCCTGTTATCCATCTCACAGTGGGATATTTAACTGGCCTCACCAAATCTTTTAAAAAATGAGTGCCCGTGTCCAGGGCGCTACAGCACTTCTTTCCACCTCTGTTGCATGACCCCATTAACAATTCTGTTCTCCCTTTAAAATTTATCTATGTGAATATTGTTAACCTGGTCTGTTGAGAGTGTCTTCTAATTTCATCAAAATCTTCCTAAATGCTGAGAATATTAAAAGTAACTGGTGTTTAAATAGATTATTGAATTTGATATAGATAGTTCAGCTGTCAGCAGTGCCTAACATTTCCCCATGCCACTTTCTTTTCCACCTTTTGATGGTTACAATAAGTTCCATTTTCTGCATTTTAGCTGATGATTTTCTGACATGGCAACACTTTCTTTACTGTAAGTGCACTGTAAGATCCAGTGCACCTTAATCTTGTCTCATTCGCAGTTAAATCCATGCCATGCTTTATCTCCCTCCCTTCCTCCCAATCTTCTCTCTGCAGCTTTGCACTTTATTACATCGACCTTTGAATGAGTCTGTGGTTGTCAAACTTGCTCTACTGTTTAACTGTCTTTTGCAAATACATCAAAGCCAGGTTTTTCATGCTCCAGCCTAAGCAAATATCCATAATGTGACAGTTTAAAATGAAAATTTTACCATCATGACATGTTATTTGTACCAGTTCTGAGCGGGTGATGAAATCAGGTCCCCTGTAATTAAAACATTTAATGCTCTTTTAAGTTTTTCCTGAAATAAAATGGGATGTAGTTTTCATTTCTCCCTGCAGTGCCTGTGTGCTTCTCCTTACTGCTGACAATTGAGGTTAAGTGTTTAAAGGGTCTTCTAAGTCACCTACACTGTCTTTTGCCTTTAACTTATTACTGCTTCTGAGTACTGTCCCAATATATGTCCTGCTCTATTCCTTCTTAAAGAGGTTATGAAACCCTCTTTTTCTCTGCTTCTCTTAGTTCTCTTTATAGGGTTTAGTTCAGCCTGATTTCCAGCAATTTTAATGTATCCTTTAAACTTATATTAGTCTTACTAATTCTTTTCTGTAGTGGGAGGAAAGGGTTGAGATTGTATAATGTAAGTTAAGAGAAAAGCAGGTAGAACACACACTCCATGGTGTTGAATAGACATGAAATCTTTTGAAAATGAATGGAGAAGTTTCCATTGGCTTCAGTGACTTACTGATCAATTCATGCCAAAATGGCAAGTGGGAGCATGTTTATGAGTATTTATGAGTATTTATGGGTTTACCTTAAGGTTTTGGAAGTTAGCATGGTAACAAGTAAAACAGAAATCTTTAATAGAGGAAATAAAGGAAACTCCATGTCTTAGTGGTGAAAATAAAGGGCTTTTCATTATAGTAGCAGGGTTTGTTATTTATTGTGAAGGGTAAGTTCAGAGTCTTGTTCATAACTTTTTCAAAATAATGCTTTCAAGAAGAATTATTTGAGATAAAAGTGACCAATTTATAAACCATACACTATAGGCGACCTTAAAAGGA
This sequence comes from Acrocephalus scirpaceus scirpaceus, assembly GCA_910950805.1. Taxonomy (NCBI): domain Eukaryota; kingdom Metazoa; phylum Chordata; class Aves; order Passeriformes; family Sylviidae; genus Acrocephalus; species Acrocephalus scirpaceus. The sequence continues at coordinate 32,502,987 of OU383778.1, forward strand.
GTGTAAGCCTATTCCACAGAAGTCTCCAAAGGTAGCCAGAATGCTGATAATAACAGTATACTAAGAATTTTTTTTCCTTTATGAAGCACCTTTGACATTGTGGGAAAAAAAAGCCTACAGAAAATACGATGTGCTGATCAAGAGTAAGATTTTTATCTGGAAGTATTGTCAAAAATTCTAACACCCTATAAATTTTTCCTAAGTTACTCTTTACAAAAGAGTACTCACTTTGATTATGTAGTTATTGATTGATTTTAAAGTCTTGAACTTAGTTTTCTGGGTTTTAAAATAAAATCCAGGGTTATTTGTCTATAAGCAGTATTAACCACTTTTGATTCACCTACATTACATAATGTTTTCCACTCAGGTGGAAAAAAAAAGAAAAAAGGAATGAAGAAATAGGGTCTTGAAGCTTTCATCATAATACAGGCTTCTAGGGTGACCAATTACCTCCAGCTTTAAATTGTTTGAAAAAACACTTTGTCAAGTTGTTTTCCCATCCCAGGAGAATTTTTTAAAAACACCTCTCTAACCTGAAAGGGCAAGTGAAAAGTTTGATTAGAAGATACCCCACCCATTATTTCTGGGAGTTGTTCGGTTATCTTGGGCCCCGTTTCAGGTTTGAGGCATGCATTACATCCCATACCATACAGAACATGGTGCTTTAGGCCTTGCTGAAGTGAAAGAATGTAAAAGAAAAACTGTCAACAGAAAGTAGTTTAGGGATTTGGCCCTTGAGTAAGGTGATCTCAGAGGGAAGTGTTCCAACCACTTACCAAGCTTAGGAGGAGCACTTCACTCTGGTGGTGGACACAATACTTTGAATGATGAAAAATTACAGTGTTTCCTATCAAATCTACTTTTCTTCCAAGTGTCACTATGGGAGAGTATTACTGACTCCTGTTTTCATCCATTTGCAGGAATCTCGGTGGCCTTTCTTATTTGGAGCAATCATTGTTCCATCATTGATACAAGCTGTGATTCTGCCTTTTCTTCCTGAAAGTCCTCGGTACCTCCTACTCGAAAAGCATAACAGGAGCAAGGCAGAAAAAGGTATGATGTGTTACTTTTTTTTCAATAAAGGCTGTTTATTGTAGGGATTCAGGCTGGAGATACCTGATTCTGGTACCACTCTAAAAGCAGAATATTCTCATAGGAGAGAACCTCTTGGCAATAATTTTTCTCACCTTTTTTATTTGTCTCTGTATGCATAAATATAGCTGTAGTTTTGAAGTTTTTATAAATTAAATTCTCCAGCAAGGTAACTTATATAACATGGCACATGGTGATACAGAACTAACCAAATCATCCTGCTGTTGTGTGCCAGGCACTCTGTGCAGGGTTCATTTGGAAGTGAAAGGTGGTTTCAGTCATTGTGACTCTCCCTTATGTACAGTCTTTGCACTTTGACTAATAAAAACACAGCTTCTGTTGCTTCTTTTTTCCTCCAATAGTCTCTATGTTTGACTCTGTGTTCTGTAACTCAATAACCTTTGTAGATCTGATAAAAACTCCATACATCTGTTTAGCTGAAAAATTCCAGTGCTTTCATATTGCCTCAGCTTCACAGATACAGAATATTTTGTCCTTACTTTAGGTTCCAGCTATAAAACTATTTGCTTGCGTGATAACAGGTGCTGCATTCTCCACCACAGTAAATTTACCATGGTCCCAATACAGCTGAGAGAATGTTAAAAATTTGGTTTAGCTTATTGTAACGACATATTAAAAACAGGAATCTACAAAAAAGGAGACTGATTATAATACCAAAATACCAAACATAAGTGCTTTACAAATTATTCTTAAAAACTTTGTTTGAATATGACCCTTAACATTTTCAGTCATGAATTAGTTGCTTGCAAAATTACTTGTAAAGTGTGTATCAACACTTGAAATATAAAATCAATAATCTTTTAGCATTAAATTAATGCAACTGTATCCAGTTTCTTCTATTTTGAAACTAAAAATTGGCCTTTTTTGTTCTGAAGAGCCCTCTGAAAAAGAAATAGCACACTAATGAAGAGACTCTCATGTTGTCTCAATTTGGTGTCTACAAACGTTGGAGCCTCAGACACTTAGAGATACAGTTCAATGCTTAAAAAAAGAAAGAACACAAAAGCAGCAAGATTTTGGGAAAAGTTCTTTACCTTCAGAGAGTCAGAAGAGGTTTGACGAAGCAGAGAACAGCTTTTCCAAGGACCATGAAGGAAAAGGCTGCCCTGCCAGCTGTGCTCAGAGCACCCAGCAGGTGTGCAGGGCCCCACTTGGGTTGGCTGTTGGGAGGAAACTTCTGCAGCACCATGGCTGAGCAGGGAAGAAATGCCTTTGGGTGCCAATTTTAAATGGGCTCGTTTCTGCCTGATAAAACTGTAGATATATTTCCAGAGCTATGGCTGGCAAAGAGTCTGCATCTGCAATGCTATTGCATAATGTCACACTTTCTGTGAGGAACTACTGAAAATCCTGCTACGGTACTTGGAGACCTCAGCACTGACAGTGAAACTGGATGTCTCACAGATAGAGTTTAAAAATTATAAAACATGGCAGTAAAATAACCCCACCTGCCTTGAAATACACACCATTTACTGTTGCTGGTAAATGTGCCGACTGCACTCTGGGATGTTTACGGCGTACATGTTCTGAAAATAATTTGAAATCTAATCTAGAGGCATTGGAGGTAGGTTTTGGAGTAGAAGGCATCAGGAGAGCAGTTGCCTGGGGAAATGAACATTAGCTGCTGGCTTGCTGACTACAAGAAGATGGCTTTCATGAGCCACCCTAAGGGCTATAAATTTAGATACTCTGAGAAAAAAGAGACAACTGATACAAAAAGCTTTTCAAAGTAACTGCATATGAATAGTTAGGATTTTATTAATTCTAAAAGAAAAGACTGAATTCTGAGATATGCTGTAGTATACAGTGTAACTCATTTTGAGTGTAGTCTACAGTGGAATTCAGAAAATAGAAGAGTGAATCAACAATCAAGACGAATCATCTGGATATTGGCATTATCAGCAGAAATGGGGGAGGAAAAGTCTAAGTATTAAAGAGACTGGAGGAGTTGTGATTTATTAAAATGCCCTTCTGCTTGTAAGTCATATAATGACAAAGCAGAATTCTTCATTTTAATCATGACTACAGTAATGCTTTTAAATTATTTGCCTCTTAGATTAAATCCGCATATTAATATTGGAAATTTGCAACTCTTTCTACTGACTAAATCCCTTTTCTTTCTCTTAATGGATCAAGGCTATTCATGCAAATATATATTTCACTGTGGATTATACCTTGTCAGAGATATATAAAACTATTATTTGCAAAAGGTCTGCTGTATTTAAAGCAGATGACTATGTTAGTCTTTATGAAATACTCTAAAGTATGCATGTATGTCAAAGCTCCTAAAATGAAGCTGACAACATTAATCTTCCTAATTGTTTTAGAGCAATAATATCCAGTGAGATAATGTAGGTCATTGAGTTTCCACAAAGTTTTGCCTCTGCTCTCATCCCCTCTTTTTCCTCTCTGTCTCAGGAGATAATCAGTCTATAACTACCAAAATACAAGCCATGTCAACCTCTTTTCTGGCAGATGTCTTAAGGGGCTAAAAGGAGACTGAGAGAAAGGGAAGGACCAAAACGCGTTGTGTAAACAATGAAAAAAAGAGAGTAGAGGGCTAGAGCAGAGAGGTATCACGTGCAAGCCTAAACCACACCACCATGAGAGAAGCTGTTCTTTGTGGTAGAGGGGCAGCAGTGCCTCAGATGAGTGAGCAATGCCTCCTGAGTCCCATTAGCAGGGTTTTACCCAGTCCCCTGCTTTCCCCTTTGCAGCAGTGCAGGCGGTGCACACTGTGGGGGCTGAGCTGATGTCTGGCCCATCAGACATACAGACACCATGTCTGACTTGCTGCTGTCTGCTGCCAAAAGTAGCACTGACAGATGAGCTTGGCTCATCTTCCTGGAGGTCACCAACCTGTATCCTACTCCCTGTGACCCAAAGGAACTGAATATCTTTCATATTCCTGTCTCACTGCTGAATGTGGGAGAACTGATCCATGTGTTTTGGGGAGAGAGCAGTCCACTGGAACAACTGCATAATCTGTAAACCTGCTTTGCCCAAGAAACTAAGTTTGGTAATGAAGCAAGGGCAGAACCATCCCAGCTCTTCTCTCAGGTCCCATAACTAATATTCTTCTCATTTTATAAGGATAGAAGGGAAGAAATTGCCTAGGATTTAACTGGTGTGATCCTTCTTCTTAATCAAGGCCAGACAGCTGAGGAGATATGGGTATTTAAGTGGTTGAAGAGAAGGACTATGAAAGGAGATCGTGGAAATGAAGAGTGACAGAAACAGGAAGAAAGAGGAGAGGAAGAGGGAAGGAAACAGGAAGAAACAGAAAAACCTGCTGCTATAATTACATCAGTTTACCATCCAAGCTTTAGGACAGTAAGACGGGGATTTCACCTTAGCTGTCTATTAGTTGCACGCCAAGTGCACCCCTGATCTGTGACTATCACAATGATGTAATATAAATAAAATCAGTAGTAGTGATAAAATGGAACATTTATTACGACTCACAACATTGGTTATAAACACTTGCAGTGGGAGAGTTGAGGTGTCTTTTTTGAAGTGCACTGTTACAAGGAAAACCTTGCATTTTCTATGCAGCTACAGTAGCAGGTCATGTAAATCAATAATGGAATTCAGCTGGTATCCCAGCTTGCCAGAGAACAAGAATTTTGTTATGTCTTAAGGGTTAAACAACTTGGATAAAATGTTGGTTACATACATACAACATCTGTTGGTTACATACAAAATCTGTTCATCTAGTATGTTCAGTCTAGTATGTTCTAGTATGTTCAGTCACATATTAAAAGTCCCATGGTTATGAAAGAAGCATTACAATAGGTATAATGAGAAGCATAGATTTAAATTTTTAGAAAGATGGATTAGGATTGATACCTTTTCGTGTGACAAAAGAGCAAGGCCACTCTTGATTTAAAAAAGCAGGTAGCCAAGTGTTTACAAAGCCCTTTCAGGGGACCCACATGGAATGGGGAGGTGTTAAACCCAAAGTTACAGCAGGAAAAAGTTACTGCAAATTCAGTGATTAAAATAAGTTGTTATGACTGACAACAAGCACATAGATGATTTATTTTTGTTTCTCTGTGGGTTTCGTATGTCTGTAAGGATTATAAACTATTCTAACTGGAAAGGCATAGACAGCCATGACTACTACACTTGCTGGTTTATAGTAAAGGCTTCATCTCAGAACAGGGCTATTGATGTGTGTATGTGCTGGTTTGAAAGCAAAACCAGTGAAAGACTCTAAGTCAGAAACACAATTTAATAAGAGGAAAAGAAAAGGAAAGAAATAAAAGAAAGTAAAATAAAAGTAATAGTACAAAAAAACTACTGACAGAGTCAGAATATAACCTGACACCCTGTTAGGGTGGTAGTGGCAGTCTAGATGAGATGGTCTTGTCGAAGCAGTGATCCTGTAGAAAGGTCTGGTAGCTCTTGTTTCTTCTGGGAGTCTAGTGGATAAAAGCTGCTTCTGCTGTCTTAAACCCTGGATTTATCCAGGTGGGAAAGCTTGGCTCCTCCCCCTGGGCGGAGCATCTCACAATGAGGATGATCTCATTCTATGAGTCATGCAGTGGGTCCTTGATGGCCCATTAAACAGAGATAACCCCTGGAGGGAGTTATCTATGAGTCATGTGGGAAGGCATTGTTAGGCTCGTTAACAGAAGATAAGGAAAACACTGCCTCACCTTGATTCCAACGGCTCATGGGGATAGAATACAAACCTTGGGCACAATTTTACATTGTAACCTAGGACAGTGTAAAACCACACATACAAACAGGTAAAGATGTAATCCTTAACTGGATAAAAACTCAAAAAAGTTCTGTGTGTTCTTTACTTGGAAGAAGAGGGAGCTGACGTGAGAAAAGCTTAAAGTCATTTGCCTGCAGTTATATTTCCTGTTATTTTTTCTTAAATTTTGCTATGCTGCATGCTAGTAGAGAATCAATATTTTTCTAGATTTAAATAACATTTTTATACTTATATCTCTTCTAGGAAGATACACCTGAATTATTTATCTGGATATTCAGTACTCTAATAAAATTACTTTATATGAAAGTAACTATTAGTTCATTTTATTAATTATTTCTGTGTTGACATGGAGTTATTACAGGGAAGTTTCTACTGTCTTCAACAGCGGCCAAAGAAGATGTTGTTTAAGCAGAACTTAGACAAAGATGTGTGAGACAGTGTGATACTGGATTTAACATAATTAATCATCAGGGAAGTGAATGTGCCCATGGGAAACATGACAATAATACTCCCGCAGCTTATTTTACTTTTTTGTCTGTTTCTTTTCAAAGAATAAGCCCAAACAAACTTTGACCACTTCTGTCTTTTCTACCCCCTCTTGCCTGGTGCTGGCTTTATATTGTAAACCACTCAATAGCATTTTGATCTTTTAAAATTTCTTCTCAAAGTTCACGTGCTAATTCTGTTGATAACAGCTGCTTTTTTTGCACAGTCCTGGTAGTGGAAAAAGAATTAGTAATTTGCCATGTAGCTGAGATGTTGAGTGTCCATCTTCAGTTAATTTAAAGGTCTCATTGGTTTTAGACATGGTACCAACTGAATTTTTTTCATTTCTTTGAACCTCTTTCAGGTGCTTCACCTTCACTTAGGCGAGATGAATAAAAACTGGTGGTGTAAATGGAAGGGTTCCTTGACTTCTTTCCCCTTGACTGGAACCATCCAGTTCTTTTCCTATTTATGAAGGCAGTATTCCAACTTTTGAAGGCTGAGCTTCTATAATCTTCTGATCCAAAGGAATTAAATAGGAATCTGGAAAGTTTTAAAAGTTTCTAGAACTGCAACTCCTTAGATGGATTTAAGTGTTACATGAAAATAAAGCTTCCCGTAGAGAGAAGCAGCCGATCATGGAGGGAAATGAGTCACTGCAGCCACGAGAGAAACGACTGCTGTGCTTCTCAGTGCCAGTAACGCCAGGGTTTAGAATGCAAAACTAATAAATTGAACATCACACATTGAAAGATTTTTAAGTTTCCCTATCTTCCTGCTAATGCAGAATTTATTTCCACAGTATTTATATATAAAATTGTGATTCTTATGGTACTGAAAAACTGCTAATGGAAGAAAATTAAAGCATTTCTTGACTTGTTGGTAATTTAAGTATCCATCAAAGTTGCCTAGTGGCATTTACATCTCTTTACTTACTGCCATGAAGGAAAGAAAAGAAATTGGGTGTCTGTGTTTTTCCTGCATTGTATTTGACAATTTTGTTAATTGCAGTTTTTTAGTTCCTGGTCCTTCTAGAAATACAGCAAGCTCCCTTGTTCAGAAAAGACAGATTGCTTTTTTACTTGACTGCACCTATATTTTTGACTTGTGTGCCCTAAAGTAATGCTGAGGATTCTAAGGACAGGAAAAATAAAGAAAATTAAGCACTGACCTAATTTACACTGATAAACCAGATGCTTAAAAATCTGAGAGAATTCTTTCATGGAAAACTATTGTGATATATGTCTGGTTGTCCTCATCTTTACCTGAATTTCTCTTGATTGATGTTCTAATAGTACTGAAGAAAGTGTAATTTCAGCATGAGACATTGACTTAAACATACTGTAGGCATACATTGTTCTAATTTTACATTTCTTATCACTGTCTTTAAATACATCACACTCATTAAAATTAGTGTTTAGCATGTTATTTATTGAAAAAATGGGCAACAACAAAGGACAAAACTGAGCAGCTTGAAGTTTTAGTTCTGAGGTCTCAGTTTGTTAATTCATTTCTGACTGTACAGCCTGTGTGAAAAGATAAATCTTGTGCTTTTACTGAGATATTTGAAAATTCTGACCTCTCCTCTCACAAGAGAGAAACTAGTTATCAGAGTATATGAATGTTATGAATTGACTCAACACCCAGAGGTGGTTCATTCCTTTAAAAAGTCATCCTTCTTGTTAAGCAGAATCATGTGGGGTCCATTAAAATGCATTAGAAGCACTAAGTGCCTCAGAAAAACTTGGTCCAGAGCTCAAGTTAGTTCCCTGCACCACCAGATCAGGAGCCAGGCAGAATGTGCAGCCCTGTGCACTCACCAAAGTGTCAGAGAGGGATGCTCTGGGGAGGCCATCTGTTCATTTGCGTGACCTATCCCTCACAACAATGAAATGCCACTAATTGGCCTTTTCACCTACTGAGTAAAGATAAAATTTTGTAACTTCAAAAGCTGAATAGAGTCTGGATGTATTAACCATGGCTAGTCAGTATCTCTAGTTTTCTTGACTATCAAAGTGCTTTTTATGATCCAAAGGTGTGTAAACATATTGAAATATGTGGTCATTTGTTTATAGGCAGTGTTATGTAAAGTTGCGGATAAGAAAAATTCATTTGTCTCTTGGGTGAACTAAATGAACTTACTCACTTAATAAAAATAATTTTAAGTGACCTGCTGTGTAAAGGATTTTTTGGAGTGTTAGCATCCTACTGGGTCACAAAGCCTTGTTGCAGGGGTGTGTGTAATGTCATTGTTTCTCTGCAGTCACTCTGAGATGATGAGCATTTTAAACATCTCTTAAAATGCCAACCCCTGGGGTATGTTCATTAGACTGAGACAAAAGTATTACCTGCATAGACAGTATCTGTCAAACAAAGTTGGAGGAGACACATCACATCCAGCAGAGGTATCTCTGTCTTGGAGGAGGTGTGAGGTGGAAAGCCTGACAGTGGAAGGATATTTCAGTAAGCTATTAGTATGCAATACTAAATGGTGCTTTTCTGGGGAGATGATACAGGTTGGTTGGTTGCTTGCTTGCTTACTTACATTGGCCATGTGAATTTGTTCCCATGACTCCAGCATTTACAAATATAAAGTCTTGAACTGCTCTGGGTAATTATTTCTAATATTTAAAACAAGAATATTAAATAATATGAATAGTAGTAACTGTTCCTTTCCAATGTCTGCCTTTTCTTGGTTTACCAAACTTATATGCATTTTTACATCTTACTGCTTCTCTATTCGATCTATCTCCAGCAATGAAGCCAGAGGTCTGTAAAAGCAGCCAAGTCAAACAATGTTCAGAGATGCTTTGGTAATAAATATTTTCAAGTCACACAGGGTTTTCACTCTTCACTGGACCTTAGGCTATATTAGATATGAAATAACATGAGAGATCTTGTAGGGAGACAAATAATTTATGGGTTTGTTTCAGTTTCTGAGCCCAATAGTAGGGATGAACCAGATCACATCCAGAGTAGAATGATACTGTTGGCAGAAGAATAATTAAGCTGTAGCTCATGCATGCCTCCTGTTTGTGCCAAACATTTCCATTTTAAAGAAGCACGACAGTTATAAATGCACACAGTGCCAAGTGTCTGGCCTAAACTACTTGTCCTCTCTTTGCAGCATTTCAGAGATTCCTTGGGAAAGATGACGTGTCTCAAGAAATAGAAGAGGTTTTGGCAGAGTCTCGAGTCCAAAGAAACACCAAGCTGGTGTCGATTGTTCAGCTCCTGAGAACACGCGCGGTGCGATGGCAGATTGTCACCGTGGTCGTCACCATGGGCTGCTACCAGCTCTGTGGGCTAAATGCTGTAAGTGTCCTTCCTCAGACCATGGCCTCTCCTGGGGAGCTCCTTTCCTTTATGACAAGGTTTGGGTTGTACCATTTACCAACCTTTATGGGTTCCCTTTTTTGGCTGTTTCTTATTAGTAATAACTCTGTGAGAGCAACATGTGGGAAGATCCACAGAGATCTGTATTGTTCGGGGGCTTTTAGAACAAAAAGAGTTTGAGGAAAGCCATGTTGTGTTAACTTTGAAAGAATACATGTAAAGGTAGAAGAGATCAGCAAAGAAAAAGCATGCAGCTTTCACTTCTGATACTGAGATTCTCTGCTTCTGGATATGCCTCATGCTTATTCAGAGTTTTTTCAGTAGACATTTCAGCTTGGATTCATTCCATTCAGTACTTACAGAAGTCAGCAAAACTTCCTGTAAGTAATTTTATAAGGTCACACTGCATATTTGATTTTTTTTTGTTGCTTCAATATTCCTGTCTTGGAAAATGAAGCAAAAGAGGGAAAAGACATAAAACATGGAATCTTATTGGCCACTAATACATCTGAGGCTAATGGATGTCAGAAGTCTCCTTTACCATCTATCTGAGCCTATATGAGAAGGTCAAAGGACAGTTTAGGTTGGAAGATCCTTCCACCTGGTCCAAGGCCTTGCTTAGAGCAGGAATGACTTCAGGGTTGTCTCAGGCTACTGAAGGCCTTGTGCAGTTGAGTTTTAAAAAAATTCAAAGGTGGAGAGTCCATAACCCTCCTGGGCAACCTCTGCCAGGTGTTTACACTACTTACACCGTGAAAAGTGTTTTCTTTATATCCAGTCAGAACTATCCTTGCTGCAACTTGTGGCATCTGGCTTAGATGCTGCACAAAACAAATATTCTCATGAAGCACCTCAAAGGGAAAGGGGTTTTTGTCACAGTTCAAAGGCATTACTTGCTTATATATGTGAGAACCAATATTCTTGCTGCTGCAAGGAACTCTCACTGTGCTCTGCAGCAAACTCCAGCTAGATTTTCCCCCTAGGGCTAATAAGTCTTTGTGCTTTTGTATCTATGAACACAAGCTCAGGCTTATCTCATGTATCTCTATGGCTTTAAGAATCCAAATAAAAGTAATTTGTCCAAGACCATTTAAAAGATTAATGCAATTGGGACTTTGGTATCTAAAATCTCTTTATAAAATACTTGGAGGGAATTAGAAGAGTTCTTTCATTCTGTGGGGTAAACTATAGTAATGTTTGTATAGGTGGTGTTTTCTTCTAATGGTAGGATTTCAGAGCTAATGGCAGGTTATTTTATTCCTCATTGTGGATACATTTTTGAGAAAAAAACCCCAGAATTATCTTGCCATCCTGTCTTTTTGAGATTTATCAACACATAAGAGACAAACATGATACTTATAGTAATAAACAGACTGTTCAAATAATGGAGCACATTGCCTTAAAAAAGTGTCACAGCTAAATTTTCAGGGGAAATGGAAGTGGTTTGTGACTTTGAGGATACTTAAGTTTATAGAAATTGTCCAGTATTCTGTGGCAGAACAAAGCCACACTCTCATGGCTTAACTGAGGGTGTGGTTGGATAGTCCGCTCCAAAATGGATGCCAGAGTCATTTAAAAGTGTCATTGGATGGCCACTTTCTGAAAATAGCCTCAGAAAAACTCTTTGTCAGGAAACCTGTATGTTGAGTTGGCTATTTCAAGCCTTCTTTTTTTATTGTTACTTTGTTTCTCCTCTCATGCAATGTCACCAAACATGAAAAAGTTATTCACACAAAAATTGTGTTCTGAAATGGATTATTTAAACAATTGTTAGGAACAGTTAATAGTAAAACCAGGAAAATGAAAAGGGAGGGCAAGAGAAATAGCTGGACCACTTGATTAAGAGACCAGGCTTCAAAAACTTGTCTCTTTTGCTTGGCTTTCCTGGCTGATGCTGCTCAAGTCACCTGAAGCTCCAAGATGAGAGGACAGGTCCAGGTGTGATAGATACTGCTGAACTTGGGGGTTTTTTTTGCCTAAGTGCATCTGAACCAACCTGCTGGGTGTTAGCCAGGTTTGGGTGGCAGGAAAGGCTCCTTCTAACTCATTTGCTTTGTCTGTAGTGCCCTGTTAGTCAGTCTGGTCTTTTCCACAACTTCCATCTGGACAGGGCATATGGGAAAGTTGGGATTCCTTCAGGCAAGAATCTTAGGTCGTTCTCCAGGGAAATTGCCAGCTGGCGGATTTCTGTAATCATCTTGCTGGTACCTGAGAACACTTACTTCTTTTTAAGGATTTTACTTCAAATAAAAATTTATTTTGCTTAAAACTGTACATTTGTTTATTTCCACATGGAACAGAAATCGTGGTGATGCTCTGATCATGTTAATGTTTTCAATTATAAAAAAATACCAGACAGCCTGACCTAAACAAATTATTTATTATTAGTCTCTTTTACTCTGTTAACATTTATCTGATACGTATAAGCCATAATAAATTTATTTATCCTTTATCTCAGTTTTATCTCACTTTATCTCAGTTCTAAAGAAGTCATAAAACTACGGTGAAGTTCTCATTTGTGAAGGTTGTCAAGGAATATTCTGTACAACATATTGCTCTGAGGGAGTCATTCCCAAAGTGGGATCCCTAGGGCTCTGTAAGGTCTGTTCTTAAGGCTGTATTTTGGGTGCAGAGAAATTATTCTGGGATGAATCTGTGGAACAATGCATGTTTTCAATATGCAAAAGATCTATCATGGTGAGCGCTTCACAGCTGGTGTGGGGAACACCAGTGTAGGGAGGGGTGAGTATGCAGTGTGCCACAGCCTGTGTCTCTGCCGTTACCCATTTAGTTTTGGAGCCTTCTGCACCATTTTCCACAGCTCTTTCATTCAAAAACGTTTAGCCTAGCTTTTAGCTAATTTTCTTAGCTGATTAAATCATTAGCTAACAAAAAACATGTCAGAAAAATAACTTTAATGAAATTAGAAAAGTGATCATTAGCCTAGTAAGCATGCCTAGCAAAATTAGCCAATGTTTTTTCTCTCCTAATGGTATACAGGCTGAAAAACATTCAATTTTTGTCTTGAAAACTGTACACTTTGTTAATTTTTATCCTAATTTGATTTTGTACTGCTATAGAGAGTAATATGTCTGTGAATCTCCTGGTTTTGCTCTGCCAGTTTTTTAATCTTACTATCAGTGGTCAGTCATATTCTTCTGTGAAGCCACTTGAAAAACACCTTATGTTCTTCTTGTTTCATTCTGGCAAATTTCATTCACGACTTAACTGCTTTAATGGCTCTTTAGTCTCTTTCTTCTCTTTAATTGTGCCTACCTGCAATATCTGTCATTTTTAAATGATCTAGCTGCTATACAAAACTGATAACAAGGGTGAAACCCCTAAATTGCCTGACTTTACTGCACTAAATCAATCATGTAACTTGTAGTATGAAGAAGAAAATTATTTTTATCACAGTTTTTGTGCTACTTTGTTCTGCTTATATATTTTATAAGTATATGGGAAGTGAATACATTGTCAGAGTACTGGGTCCCCCCAAAATTATGGGGGGCATAATATGGAGTGGGCATAAACATTTCAGAGAAAATTGGGAGCTGATCCTTGGTTTTGTTTGTGCTCTGTGTCAGCAGGGCAGTGCACCATTAACTCCAGCATGTGCTACACAAAGGCAGATTATTTCATGTAGAGAAGTTTGTTGCTATTATTTCTTGTCACTGTATCTGTTCTAGTGAAAGCTGATGTGCCAGCAGTAGGAATAAGCATTCAATCAGTTTTTCTTTATCTGTAAGGTGAAAAGGTGACTTTTTACTCCTTGGTGTGTTATTTTACTTGGGGTTTATGTAAAATGAGTTGGATTTTCTTCTTTGACCTGGGACAAGCAGCTTTGCTGATGGGCTAGTTGGGAATTTAGAATTACTTTTTTTTTTCTTTTTACAAAACTGCTGAGTTAGTTTCTTGACAAACAGATGTAGCAAATGCATAATATACTGGCAGGTAGCAGGGTTTTCCTCATGCAATTATAACACTTCCATCCATCAGGCAAGCCTTGCATTTAGCAGTGCTTGCCCTGTTAGAGCCTGTACCATTGAGAGCATATGGGAAAAAATATCACTGCTACTTAATTGTTTAGTGCCATCTTTATCGAAGGCTTTGAGTTTTGTTGTCACAGATAAATTACCTGTGGTTTAGAACTTTATTTTCTTTTGATAGTCAGTCATTTCAACTATTTTTCAATTCATTCTACTAAATCAATTCTCTTTTTTCTCCTCTTCTTGCATGCTTTTGGCAGCCAAAATCTTTGGCTAGTTCTTTCCTGTCACCTTGAGCCAAACATAAATATATGGTTTTCGAACATAGTTGATGTGAATGGGACTCTGATGCTTACCAGACTTGCTATTTTAGGATGTTGCCACTATATATTCTCTGCCTGGATATTGTCACTGCTGGATATGGTTTTACTGACTAAACATGATTTACTTCTTCTAAGTCATACAGCCTGTATTTCTGTCCATTAGTGACAGCTACTTTAAGCCTATGATTAATTTCATCCTAAAACCAACCAGCATTTTACTTTTCCCCAAGCAACTCTAAGCTTAAAAATAGCTTTTCTTTTTGTGGATAATATAAAGAGAGATTGGAGGGATGGCTTGACTGCAGATGTCCACACTCCAGTAAGGTTAAAGCAGAAATAACACCTCACACCATAAATGAGCAGCTTCTTCAGTGCCTCACAACATCTCTCCTCTGTTGTTACGGGCTATTGGAGTATTCCATAAAACTACATGAACCTGCTTGGTAAGCCACACAAAAGCTATTTGTATCCTGTTGTTCAAGCTTAAAGTGAGTTTCTTTGATTTACTCCTAAAGTGAATTAAGCTAAATTGAGTTGAAGCTGTTTGTAATTCTGCCTGGGTCTGCAAGTGGAACTACAGCAGCGTTGTACCTCATCCACCTGGAATCTGCACTTTCCCTACATCTGTTGTGCTGTTCTGCCCTTGGTGATTTGGGAGTGCTCAGAGTTTTGACGAAGTCTCACCCTGAGCAGATTGGATGATTGAACTGAATACCAATATATTGTAGTTCAACCTATAATGATTAATAACTCATTTTGTTCTCTCTGATACAGATCTGGTACTACACAAACAACATCTTTAGTGAATCTGGGATCAATCGTGAAACAATCCCTTACGTTACACTAAGCACTGGTGCTGTTGAGACTCTGGCTGCTGTTTTTTCTGTGAGTATGCCTATAAAAATCCATTAGCATGCTTGATATTTAAATATTATTAGATTTTATTTTCTTATACAACTTAAAATATAAAAAGAACGGTGTGTTGATTAAGTTTAATGATTGATATTGCAATTCAAAATATTATTTCTAATTTTAATCCTAAACCAATTTTTTTTATTGGAATATTTCTTTTAAGATGTTCTTTAATTTTAAATCAATAAAAGGAATAGAAAAAGTTGGTATGTCCTGCAGTGCTTTGTATGTATGAAGAGGAAGAAGGCAGAAGCAGCAAGGGCCAAAGTATATTAAGTGGTAACTCATAAATTATTTCACCTCGTAGAATAACCTTATCTGGTAGCAGTTTATTCACATCTTAGAGTCTTCTCATGTGCCAACTGGGCAGTGTTGCTTGGAGAAGGCTCAGGCACAGCACAGCTACAGGTGTTTAGTGTGGCTGGCAGAAACCTCCACCAGGAAGGTGGAACAGTAAAGCCAGCCTGCTAGAACAAGGGTGTCCCACGTGGTGTTCAGTTCTGCTGCCTTACTCAGGACAAACAGGCATCCCTTCCTAATACATGAGCTCCAGAGCAGGTCCTTTGCTCTGCTCTAAGTGTAGAGTAAGATGTTAATAGAAAATCTCATCCATGCACATTTTTTTCCTTCCTATTTCAAAATGGAAAAGTTGTCAAGGGAAAAAAACACACTAAATGAACAAACTAAAGCTCCAAGTTTTAGTAGGTGATTACACAATTAACTGGTAAAGGAAATACATGTACATTTGCACTGCAATAAATAAGAAGCAATGGGAAAAGTCTTTGGAATGGAAAGCTGCAAACAAGCGAGTAGTCCTTTCTTTGTTAGAACTTTTTCTTCATATATTCTATACCAACTGTGTTGGAACAATACTGAACACAGCAGCAAGCATTTTTAAATGTCAGAAGAATGGTTTTGGAAAAAGAGTCCTTTTCAGTGGCAGAGTTAACTCCTTGTGACCTACAAAATGTTAAACTAAATCCAACTATCAGTATGTTTTCTTATAGTCTAGGACATCAAGACTCTACAGGGTCACAAATATCCTCCTCTGATTTAGTGAATTTCCACAAATCTGTTTTTGACTAAGTCTTTTTTTTTTTTTTTTTAATTAAAGAGACTCATTTTATTTTTCATTTTAATAGGTAGAAATAGAGAAATATGAAAGTGCCTACCTCTTACAATTTCTTCTTAGTGATACTGCACACATGTTTCTTTGTTTAAGACATATGGAAAAATAATAATGATAATTCTACCACTGATTTAAGTGAAGCATACACCTCCTTTATGTGAAAACAGATGATAATTGCATGGAATGATTCCATTATATTAAAACCATTCTATAAATAGGGTCTGTAATCTTTTCAATTCCTTCTGTGCTGTCAGTTTGTGGAGTTTATTCAGAGCACACTCTTCACACATAATGAGGTGGATGGGTGTGCTTTGGCTCCTGGTATGTGTGGTAACTTTTTGTACTCAAGAGGAGTTTTTTTTAATACTTTTTCTGTTAATGCTACCTGCTGTGCCTCTGGAAATGTTGATGTACCAGTATCTCTGCTCCCTTCCAATTTCTCAGTTCAAGACACACTGCTTTTCAGCCTTAATTTATTTCCTTAATCTTCATAAATGTTTCATTGCTATTGTTAAAAGGAACAACAACATGGATTTAGTTTTTCAGTTTAAGGTTTTGCAGCTTATTTATTGGAGTAATTTCCCATCAAGTTTTCATGCCTAGCACTGAGGACAGGGGATTCCTCCCACTCCCAACCTCTCCCAATGTCTCCTTTTGACACTTTTTAAAAAATCTCTTTTTCAGCCTTAAATGTTAAGCCAGGTGCATGCCTTTTGTACTACTCAGGGGAGAAATAGAAGAAAGCAAGAAGAGAACTTTATTTTCCTTGTGTTTTTGATGTGTTTGGTGGCAGAAACCAGATTTTACTCACAATAAACTCCAAGATTTCAGTAGAGGTAATCAGTTACATAAGCATAATTTCTGTCCTCTTAAATTAAATAGAAATTGGAAATGTCCAGTAGAGATCATGTACCATCTGTGATCATTATGCATAAATTAGGTGGTCATGAGGTTGAGCCTCAGCAAGATTACTTGGGTATTGATGACCTCCATTGATGAGACCCTTATGAATGCCAAAGGAAACTGTGAAATAGAAATGTATTTCATGGAGAAGCAAAGTAATATTTAGGAGATAACATACTGAAACTGTGAAAAATTTTGAAAATCTCCTTTTATTGTGTCCCCTGGGAGCAGCAGCACAATAGTAATAATGTTGATGTGGTCCATGAGGAAAGACAATTAATATTCCATCCTTTTCATAGCTCTGTATAGCCTCAGATATCTTGATATGCCCTCTTGTAACATGCTTTGCCTACAGCTCCATCATCCCTCTTCCTCTCCAGCAAAAGTCATATTAACAAGGCACTGAAAGATGAAACAAGCACCATAATTTTCCTTTTATTCACATCATTGGGCTGCAACTTCTGCTTACACCAACACTTCCTAGTTTGCTTCATGTAGCATTGTTTACTTGTGCTCTAGCATTGCATACCTGATGCACTGGCTTCTCTCTGGGGAGACAGTATAAACTTTCTGTATATTTTTTGGTTAATGAGAGAGAATTCCACCCATTGTACTTAACACAGATTTGATTTGGAAGACTGGATAGACAATTACTTTTTAGTGGGGTGCCCATTAATTTCAGTTTGTTTCTGAAGTTTTGTGTCCTCTGGAATAAAATACTGAATAGATTTAATACTAATAGACATGTTACAGCAGTAAGTTAACTAATCTGACACAATTCTTTGAAACAGGATGGAATATGCCTAAATAATTCCCTGTATTTATTAGAAGTCTGTTCTATAACTTCTAAAGTAAGGGCAGACCACAAAATTAGTTATTCTTCAGTAAGATCGATTACTGTTGCTATTTTCTAATTTTTAGTAATTCAGGTTAATTTTAGCTTTTATCTTACTCTTAGTGGGCAAAGAGAGCATTTTTCCAGTGCCATTCTTTAGCACAACAGCAGAGGGAATGGAAAGGAAGACAGAAGTAAATGCCTGAAAAGATTCCTTCCCTCCTCCATGAAGCCAGCGTGGAATAAAAGGGAATGCTATTCAAATTAAGCATCCCACATCTAATTTTGCCATCTCTGGCACCACACTTGGTTTTCTTATAATGTGCACAGAAAGACTCTAGATGTGAATATATTGAGAAGACTGTGCCCCAAGTATTTCCCATAGGGTGATGCATGAAGGTGTTACTAAAAGCCTGTGACAGAGACAAGTTGTGTGAAGCCTGGGATGAGTTAAAATAAATTGCAGTACTAGACCATAAAAGAATGTAGGAAATCCTTTGCAGTATCCCACAGAAGTCAGGGAAGCCAGCCTTCTTCAGCGAGCTGATTTTAATCTGCTTTAGGATGTCAAGAGAAGGGGCTCTTAGACTCGTTCTTTGTTTCTTCTACTGTTAATAGATCTCAATATAGAAGGAAATATTCCCTACTCAGGGCATGTCACATCTGAAATAAAGGGTATTCCAGACACTTCCATAGGTGTTCTCATCTCCACATTTCCTCCATGGTTTCCACACGATATCTCCACTGAAACTCTGGGTCCCCTGTGGTCAGAAGAGAAAGAAATATGTTCCAGTAACAGCCAGTCTTAGCAAGTGAAAAAAATGGGGTGACAAATACTAGAATCTCGAGGATTCCTAGGAAGTTATGTTAGAATCTGATTTTTAGTAAGACTTTTAATGCAGTCCCATGTTCACACTAAGTCAGAATCAGCCTTCACATACCCATAACTCCCAGTAGGATGTAAGTAGAGAGGGCAAGAATGGGGCAAACGTGGCCTTTCCCCCTCTTTCTCCCCTCACCCTGACAAGCTCAAGGAGTACCAGAATTTGAAGGTAATATCTTGTTCAGTAGTAGGCCAGATAGAGACAGCGGTAGAAAAGAGGTTGGGCAAGCAGCATCTCAGGTCATAGTGTTTGTCAAAGGCCAGAGGCATTTGGGTATATTTTCTCTGCAGGGTGGGCTGCAGAGAGAGACTGTGTTCATGCACACTGCCTTTGTCCACAAGTGATTAACAGGATTGCTTTTAGGTAAAGACATTATTCCTTTTATTTTTTTTAATACACATGGACTTTTGAACAGATGAGGACTGCATGTGTTGAAGTAACCATGTAGTGCCTTCCAGAAGAAAAAGTTTCATCATGAAGGTCTGCCTTACAACACCACTCTGGTGTACATGGTTAAAGGCTGCATTTATGTAGTACAAATTCTTTTGTAAAATATATTCACAAATTGGAAGTTTTGAAGATGTATCTCCTGCTGCTGAATATTAAAAGCATTTGGTTTGAGTAATTCTTTTATCAATCTATTCAGGATGATCTGCATCAGGGCATTCAAATATCATCATTAGAAAATAAAGCATCAACCACAATAAGCTGTCACAGATCAAGGTTGAGGTCTAGTCTGGCTTTTATAGCATAAACATGATATCTTAATGCTTTTAATAACTAAATCATCACTAGAAGGAGATTTGCTTCAGAAATATCTACAGTTTACTGAAGAGACAGAATAGGAGTAAGGAAATGAGTGGTTTTGTGCTGCCCTAGGGGCTGTTGCCAAGCACTGCTGAGGCAGAAGTGGCTGGCTAAGAGAAGTCCTTGCATGGGCTATGTCTTGGCTGTGCTGGTCTTGGCAGGAAACGAGTATGAGAGCATCTTTAGTGAGCAGAAAATTTCACTGCCAAGTGAAGCTGACTAAGGATGCCTTACTGCAAAATACTTCAGACTGAGCTTAGAAATGTAGGAGTCAATTCCATGCTTTACTGAGAGTAATCATTAGATAGGTACCTGCAGAAGTTGTACAAGATCTTATCCTGTCACGGCTTTAATACAGATACAGGCAAATTGATGTGAGAGCATTGCAGACAGATTTATTTAAGGCTTGTGCTTATATGGTCAAAGTTGATGCTAGGTCCCTAAATTCCAGTTTAGGTACTTAAATACAGTAGCCCCTTTTTTTGTTTTAAAATGATAATTCATACAGTAGACTAATGGATATATGTCAAAATATTAATAAAAAAACCCCGATTTATAACTCTCAGTCTGCTGTTCCTCTCCTTTTCCTTGGTGCAAGATACTGCACATTGTGTCATAAACTGATATAAATGAGGTTATCCATTTAAATCCTGATATTTAAAATGGAAATAACATAGTGTTAGCTTGCCATGTCAAGTCTGAATCTAGTCACAGACTCTTACTCAGACCTTTATCCAAAATACATAGAAAGAAAGTGTGGCTAATCTTGACATTAACTTGTAGAGCAAACTTCTTCACAGAACTGAGACATCAAGAAAACCTGATAGGGTTTGCTTAGTAGAATTTATGGCCAGGATATAAGTAGGGAATAATATGCAGCCACCTCCTGTTTGGACTGCAGGACTTACTTGCACATTCATTTTATCCAAGGAAGCTTGCCTATCTATGCACTCTGCCTTCATCATGTCAGCCCTGGTATTTGCAGCTGACTCAAGTGAAAAGGTTGACATTTGCTTCTTCAACTTTATTCACAAGTGTTTCCTGACAGACAGAAGTAAGCTGTGTGAACTGTTAATGTAGTTTGTATATCAATTGCCTTTTTATCACGCAACATTCGTGTTGCAAGAGTTTTGATTGCAATATTTTTTACACGTTTTCAGTAATTTCCGCTGTGTTAATCGTCATGACTGGATATAGGTTTCTACAAATGCATGTTTAGGATGACACAGAAACAAGTATCAGCCTACACAGCCTGGCACGTAACTCAGGTGTTATCACAGGAAACAGTTGTAATGTTCTGTTGTCTGTACTTGAGCATACACTGGATTTGTTGTTATTTCATTTATTCTACTGTACATTATATTTTGACTTGCTATGGATCTTCAATAGGTAACAGTTACCAGTGCATAGCAGTGGAGCATTCAGAACTATAAATACTTGGAAACTGGTGAATCATCTTCCACTTTTTATGAGTCATAAGCATCTTAGTGGGTTTTGCAAGTGAACAAGTTTTTGATTTGTATAATCATAACTAAAAAATTAAGTTGTTGTCTGTTTACAACCTCAAAACCAGCACTGCTTGCACCAGGGAAAGTTGCTGTTGTGGAAGACCAAGTCCAAACTGTCCTTCCTTACTGGAATTTGTTTTGCTTTGAGTTTTACAAGTGAAAACTATATATCACATTTGTCCTATGTTTTGTATGAGAGGCATCTATGAACTTTTTCCCTCTAAGAAAAATATGGTCCCTGGCCCTGTTTTAATACAAAACCCCCCAGTTGTGTGACATCAAGATTGTTGGATTATGACCATCAATCCAGCATTTAAAAAAATAAGAGAAATTGCACAGTATGCCAAATTAAATGTGCAGCATTTATTGCTGAACATATAATCCACTCCAAATTACATGTGAAACATCTGTTGCAGGTGTCTCTTGCAGAAGTTGCAGAAGATGGGTCTTACAGACAAATCAAATAATTTTTTAACCCTCAAAGCCATTAAAGTTGTCTCTTGGTTCAGTGTTGGTATGGTCATGTGTATTTGCAAGATGGAATCATTGATCATAAGGGGAAATAGCTGTCATCTTATAGAGGTTTTAACAGTGAAGCAGTTATACTTTTGAAATATTTGGACCTCATAAGATCTTATTAATATCAGTGCAGGTCTTCTTAAAATTCCATCATTCTATTATGGAAGCTGTGGAAATTGTCCAAATTGGTATATTTCACCATTTAAAGAAATAAAGAATGCAAAATCTTGCCACAGAGCTGCTTTCAGTGAACTGCAGCATCACAGAGCATATCTCTGGTGCAGACGTTCAGCTCAGGGTGCAACATCAAAGTGTGTTTAGGACAGACAAGCCTGTCCTAAAATCTACTGGTGAACCCCAGGCTGAGGGAGAAGCACTTGCCTCTCAAGGTATTTTATCCATGGATATCTCTGTACTTTGCTTTAACACATTTCTTCTAGATCCTCGCAGTGAGGTGTCTTGTTTCCCCAGAACTAAGGGTATTACTCCAGATTTCATTTTAGTTGCCCATGTCATTTTTTTCCTCAGAGGATGTGCAGAAGATGGCATTCAGTCTCAAGTAAATGATATGTCAAACAGTTGTGTGATTCTGATTTTAACTTATTTGAAGTGGTACATTTTAATCTTCATAAGATTCTTTTCTTTTTCTCATAAGAAAGTCAAGTGTAATTAATAATTTTAGTAGTTACCAACATAAAAAGTACATCAGCTGTTATGACAAAATACATATTAACCTATTTTGATGAGTCAGACTAGCAGAGTTTCAAGTTACAGCTTTTTAAGAAATTAAATTGTGTTGTTGTCTAGCAGATAGGTATTCAGATTTTGTGATTACATTCAGATGTTAAATATAAATTCAAAATGGGTGTAACTGCACAGGTATCACTATTAAAATCACTTATCTGAGCAAAGTTTTCTGCTGCATGGATTTCTTTTGTTTGGATATTCTAACTACACTAATTATCCAAAATAATGAAGAAATGCTTATTCTATACTTGAGAAAAAAAATAATTTAAAATAAATTTTGGTTTAAGATGTAATTTATGCTAAAAAGATTTAAATCTCAAATTTTAAATGTTTTAAGCTTAAATTCAAAGAGATATTGAAACTAGAAAACAGTCAAAATGCAAAAGCAAGAGACTATAATTTGCTTCAACATACTGACATTTAAAAATTATGTATTTTAAGAACATTGTCATAGAAATTTAATGCATATTTGTAAGCCATTCAAACAATGAACAATTTTTTCAGTGGTCTTAGATAAAGGTATCATGATTACTTGTTTTTTCAAGCATGTTAAATTTTGCAAGCATAATTGCGAGCACAATTATGATTGTCACTGCTTATGAATAGTGTAAAATCAACCCTCATGGTTTTAGTTTTGATCTTCATATTTACTAGAAGAACATATTTCATGGTCCAAGTTCTTTAGTCAAATGCCACTTTTTGTTTTCCAGGGCTTAGTTATCGAACGGCTTGGGCGCAGGCCTCTCCTCATTGGAGGTTTTGGGTTGATGGTTGTCTTCTTCGCAGTACTCACTGTCTCCCTGACTTTACAGGTAACACTAGGGTCACTATATATTTTGACTCTCTTTTACCTATTTTAAACATGCTTCATACTGGTTTGTCTCTACATTCCTGCATAAGCCAATCCTTTTGATCAGTTTGCCATAAGAAGTGAAATTCTTATACTAATTTCTGAATCTGTTTGCTTCAAAGTTTTCCATTAAAAAGCTATAGGGACTTTCTCACATTCTCACATTCAGACTCCTTAATTCAAAGATTTATGCATTATCAGGAACTGTTATGAAGGCAATTTTACCCATAGTTGAATAAACAGTTTACCCATATTCTGTGGGTGTATCTTTGTTTGTAATCAACTCTCTCTGAGATTTCTTTTATTATTTATATGTCATTCCTATTTTAGGTTTGGAATTTTTCTTAGTGAAAAATTTCCACATTTGATGTTTCTTTCAAGTTACTTTTCTGGTATTTGTATAGGCAATATAAAGACTTATCCTTTGGAGAACATTTGGCCTTAGAAAAAAGATGGGAATAGACTTTTTAGCAGGGCCTGTTGTGATAGGACATGGGGTAATAATTTTAAATGAAACCAGGGTCAATTTAGATTAGATATCAGGAAGAAGTGTTTTGAAATGAGGGTGGTGAAGTGTTGGAACAGGTTGTCCAGAGAAATGGTTGATGCCCCATCTCTGGAAACATTCAAGACTAGGTCGGACAGGCCCCTGAACAAACTGGTTTTGTTGAAAATGTCTCTGCTCATTGCAGGGGGATTGGAGCTAGATGAGATTTAAAGGCCTCTTTCACTCAATATTTTTCTATGATTATATGGTTCTAAGTTATTAGATGTTATTAGCACCCAATTCCCCAGGTGTTTCAAATTATCAGAGGAGGATTTATTAAACCGGTTTAAACTCTGGCCCTGAGTAATTTTCCTTGTTTGGCTTCCATCTATGTAATAATGTGGTTTATGTTCCTAAAGAATTTAGAGAAGTAAAACTGACATTTGCAATGGCATGGGTTTGGGTGTTCTTGTTTCATCAAGGTGTTTTCCTGCTGGTTTGGATTTCTGTGTGGTGCCATTAATCTGACTTCCAAATCTTGTTTCATGTTTAAGGGACTCACTAAGTCAGGTTGACTGGCAGGTCTGGGCCACACCATTGCAGTTTTATTAGATTTACCTGTATGCACATGACAATAAAGCTTTACTTCACTTACCTGCCAGGACAGCTGTAATACAGCTCTCCTTCTGAAGAGAGATGTTATTCCATATTTTGTATGCCAAGTGAAAAATTCCCTTCCAGATCTTTTAAAGCCAAGTTGCGTGAGGACCTTCAGCTATTTTAAATCCCTAAAGTCTGAATGCCTTTCAGTTTTACCTCCTTTCGAAAGGGTCTCAATGTTTAAAGTATTAGAGATTTGTTTTGAACAAAGGATCACAGTACAAATAGGCGTAATCTCAGAGAAATTTATATCTACTCCATATCTGCACCTTCTCTTTCTCAGAGACCTTGGATTTGCTTCCAGACAAGAACCCTAGATTGTGTACTTTTGATAGATCTACAACCCTTTTGGTTAGTGTTAATGTCCAGAAAACCATGGCTTCCACATAACTAAAGATATAACCCAGACTAGAAGAGAAAAAGCATCAGAAAATGGGGGCTTTTCCTTAACATTAAAAAAAATAATTACCTTCTTTAGCAAGGATATTTTTATAGCGCCACTCAAGCTGGTGATAGTACGCATACATGTATCTTAACAAACTTTTCAAAAATAGCAAAATTCTAATAAAAATATCATTCACACTTTGCTGTCATAAAACTTCAGCTGTTGGAGAGAGAAGGAAAGGGGCATCCAAGGTTTTTTCTCATCTATTACAATTAGAATCAAGCATTCACATACATGATTAAGAAACAATTCTGTTTACAGTTCCTGCAAACTCCACAGGAATTGCTCTTAGTATTTCAAATTCCTGACATTTAGATGTCTCAGTAGAGAAAAGTCTGCGTAAAAGTAGAGGAAATATAGCATATATGGCTTTCTTTGTCTGCAAAATCAGATTACTGCTGAAAAGCCCTGGACTGTGGCTTTGCCATGCTTTGCCAAGGTTCAGGTACCTGATTCTCCTACCAAATGTCACGTGTAGTCTTCAGCCAAGCCTTTAGTGAACTTTGAAGCTCTATGGGCCATCCTAGATGCTCTTTTTAAACATGATTGAAATACCTGAGGTGGATGGAGGCGTGTTCAGGCGTCTCCAGGTTGGCTTGAACTTCAGCACAAGAAGTTTTGATTTTTTAGAGTTCTGACTCTGTGGTACATAGCTCGCCTAGTTTCTCTACAGGGATTTCACAGAGACCAAGGCCTTCAAATGCAAATCATCTAATAAGGTCCTACAGAAACACTGTGATTTTCTAAAGTAACCCCAGCCTAAATTCTGAAATAGATCAAGACACTATTTATTATCTGTGAGTTTTTAAAAATATTTGTGATATGTACAATATGTTTAAAATTAATGTCTTTTATCTACCCAGAACACTGTGCATTGGCTTCCTTACCTCAGTATATTTTGTATCCTTGCAATCATTGCATCGTTCTGCATTGGACCAGGTATGTCTATATTATTTCTTCATGTTTCTTTGTACATCTAAGGACAGGTATTTTTGCACCGGCATTATGTTAGCAAATCACTTGTACAGAACTTCATTTTGGCAGTAAACCAGAAAGCAAGGGTTTTGTTCCCTTGAGTTTTTGGAGGGTTTTTTGTGCACTATATATTGCCTCTTTTTCTTTGTAAGGAGTTTGGCATTAAACATTAATCAGCTGTTTATACATCTTCACCACTGAAGTGGTCTAATTGATTGATTGTGGTTTATTTGGGGAAGAGTTGCTGATGTTTGATGTGACTCTAATGAAATACTGCTGTAATTTTGTGAATCATCTTTTGAAAAGCTGAGAAAAAAATATGATGCTTTAGGGAAAAATGGGGAGAATACCAAGATATTTCTTTTATCCTTGTTTCTGGGAAAAGGGTTTGTCACTTATTTCTGTGCAAAACACTGTGAAAATAGTGAAAAAAAATAGCAATCCCTTTGTCCTTCTGTAAGGACAAATCTCAGGTTTAGCTAAGTCCACTGAACTGCTGACATATGTTTCTTAGACTGAGATGGGGTCCTGGGTGTTAAAGAATCCTGTGGAATAGAACTTTTCTTGAATTTTAAATACCTTAGGAATGTCAAATGTTGACCTGAAACTTCTTTAAAACTTCCCTTCTGGTGTTTTATGTGGTTCAGAGGGTTTAAGTGCAGCTATTTTCAACATTTACCATTGGGATTTTTAAATCTCTGCTGAAAGAAATTGAAGGTTTTTTCCCTATTACAGATATGTTCTACCAGTTTTCAGAACTTGCAGATCAATATGTTCTTACATGTTATATTTCTAGCATATGAAGATTAACCCTCTGCTTTTCTTCTTCACCTCACCATTCTTCAAAATGGATTCTAGTGTTCTTCATTTAGATTCTTTCTCTTTACTGATGTTATTCAGGATTTGTGTTGTACTTCACAATCTCTTTGAAATAAAGTGATAGCAGATGCATCCAGGACAAACAGCTATTGTTAGAAATTGCTTGCTTACTTTTTACAGAAATTCATTAAAATTAAAGCTTCTGTTGTGTTTTTCACTGTGCTCAGTGCTGTTAAAGCCAAAGAACATTAATAGTGTACCAGCAGCTACCTAGTTGGCCTCTCTGCCTTTCCTCTGTATGTTCAAACATTTGTCATATCTGACAATAGTGGGAATATCCGGGTAGCACTTAACATTGACTTCCTTTTAATGAAAATCTTGGTAATTGACTCTTCAGCTGTTGAGAAGAACATATTCTGATAACTCTGCAAATCAATAGCAATATTTTAGCTGACTTTGATGGGGGCTGATTTATCTTCAGTGAAACTTCTCTGTTCTCGTTAGAGGAGCTTCGGAGATCTGGACTACTTTACTACCTCTTAGCTGGACAACTTCCATTATTAGCAGTGTTTTAAGATGAGCCTATATATTTTTTCTGAACAAAGAAATTATTACAAGAAGTCCACATGGCATCTGTTGCTTTTTGTATCACAAGGCACAACTCAATAATTGAGTGCAATTATTGTGTCAAGTTTTGCCCCCTTTGCTTGTACAGCAAAGACATCAATAGCCTGTGACAAGTCCATTGGAGAGTCACCATGTCAGTCAGGAGACCTGTGAGGAGGGACTGGGTGAACTGGACTTGTCCAGCCTGAGAAGAGATGGCTGTGGGGACCTAAGAGCAGGGCCACTACCCATGAAAAGGGTGTTGCAATGGCAGAGCCAGTCTCCTGTTGCTGCATGGTGAGGTGCTTGAGAGGCAGAATGCAGGTGTTAAAACAAGAAAGATGTAGAGACTGTAAGGAAAATCTTTTTGCCTCTAGGCAGTCGAGCAGGCTACCAAGGATACTGAGTCCTTAATTACTACACAAAGATCAAAACTGAATAGTTTGTATCTCTGTTTTTCTCCATTACAGTGGCTGTAGGGAAGTGTCCAGAGCAAAATACAAACAAGGCAAATCAGTGAGACATTTTTAGAGAACCAGTGCAATTTTTTTTCCAGCTTAGGGTCTTTCTGAGACATAGCTTCTAACACTTTCATAATCTCCCATGGATTTGCTAAATCTGTCTGAAACAGCAGAATTTTAGTGTTTTTTGGCAAAGAAAACTACATGTCTACCACCTTTCATGTACACATCCTTTGTTAGCCTTTGTCTGATATCTTCCAGGTCTTGCAGAAACAGCAACTGATCTTCTTCCTCCTTTTCTACTTCCTTGTGATCTTGTAAATTTTTATCTTATCAGCACAAATTTTTCTGGATGAACAGTTATTTCTTATTGCCACCTTCTCGGTGATATTTTATGACACCATGTTATCAGGAAAATTTCACACTTTGGTGTTCTTTTGTAGCACTCTGATGGTTTAATGAGACAAGGCCATTCAAGAATAACTTTCCCAGCTTTCTGGTGGTAAAAGGAGTTTCTCCCAAGAAAATTAGGATATATTTTTTATTATAAAAAATTTTTTATACTTTTAGCCTTTTGTAGAAGTTTTGCCATTCATTTGTATTGGTTAAACAGGAATTATTTTCAACTAATCCTCAGTATCCTAATTCCTCCTGTAGGTACACTACAAAAACAATATGTAATGATTCCATAGGTACAAATCTTAAGCTAGGATGAATATAGTTTGTGTTCATTGAGCTATTGGTACTTGGAAAAAGTTATCCCATCTAAACATAACAAATGACGTGATGAATTGAGTTTATAAAAATACTGCTTTAACTTTCTTAAATTTGAGAGCATAAAATTGCCTTTAGAAGTACAATATTTTCTCTCTTGTTAGAACATCTAATACCTTCTCGATAGCTTAGATGTTGTGTAAACCATTTTCTGAGAGCATATGCATGAGTCCCATCTGCTTCTTTACAGTGAGGATCAGCTGTTACTATAAACGGTGGAGGGAGTTTATTTGTTTCATTTTTCTGAACTCAGCTTTTTAGTTTGCAGATATTTTTGAGGGCTGAAACAGTAATGCTAGCAACAGGTATGTTCAGCATATGTGTGGTACTTCATGATCTTTGTCAAAAGACAAACAGCAGAAAGCTTTCACTTTCTAGAAATTAAAGGGGCCTCATGCTTGATACAGTCAGTCTGTGATCTGAACGAAAACAGTTTCTTGTTCTATAGACTAGGGAGCTATGCTGGTCCAGACCGTTGTTTCATTGTGCCTATTTGGTTCAATTTATGCAAGTTAAGATATTTTCTGGTCCTGAAATAAATATAGAGTACATTTCAAATTAAGAATTGTCATCCAACAAACAGGAAATAGAAAGAACTGAGGGGATTGGTTCTGACTCCTAAGGAGACAAAAAGTAAAAAGCTGAAAATCAGCTGAGAAAACAAATCAAAGGAAAAAAGTATAAGAATATTTCAGGATCTGCAGAGAGCATTTGTGCTGTTCAGGTTGTGTATCATGAGCAAATGCATCGATTTGTAATGCCTTTACAGAATGGATAATAATAAATAAAAAATAAATTAATGAGAAATAATGTGCAGCTTCCTGGAAATTTGGATAGTGATACACAGGTTTAGGTCCATGTGAAATGTCTTCCTTCTTTAACTTTGTCTTAATTAATATTTAAGAAAAAAGGAAAACTAATATTTATTCCCACTTTCTCAGTTAAACCTGTGTGGCTGCTTCTTCGTGGACTGAACACACGTGTTCAGCTGTACCTGCAGAATCAATCTCTTTAAGGAAAGATGGTCTAAAATCTGACTTAAACAGAAAAAAGAGAAGGTTCTTCTTATTTTTGGCTATTTTCTTGAATTCCCCATTCACCCATTGTACCTTTACAACAGTTGCTGTGCCAGCAAGTGATTTTTGATTTTTTTGGGAGAATTGAAAAATGTGCATTGTAGTTTTAGAAAACCTGCTGCATATTGTCCCCTTTTACTCACCAACCAAATATTTTAAAAAACAACTGAACACCCAAAAACTGACACAGAATGTGTTCCATTCAGTTTCCTGATTTGTCTGCAGGGATATTGACCCCACTTGTCAGTGAGTCTGTCGTGAATTTTCAGATGAGGGGCTTGCAGGTTTTGGTTTTGAAGCTTTTCCAACTCACATAAAACAATTATATGTTCATCCCCTGAACCAGAGAATGGCTTTTATGACACCTCTCAGATGTGTCAGATAGTGGAACATGTGAAGAAAAAAACTGATCAACTGATTAATTGGGGATTACAGAAACATTGTCATAAACTTATGGATAACCTTCCTCATGAAAATAAGTGAACAAAAAGACAGTCAAGACCTTGAGATCTTGGAAACCTGGCATAAAGCATTTCCATGCATTATCTTTGTATGAAGTGATTTAGTGGTATTTCTTCCTTAGAAGCGTATTCTGTATAACACCTTTCTATCCAGTTTTGATAAGTAGAGAAGGCACTGCTGCAGAGAAGGGAGAGGAAACCGTGGTGGCCAAGGTGAGGAATGATCCCTGTCTTTAACTAAATGCAAGGGTGGGAGGAAGTGGGAGGAGGTGGACTGTTTTGATAAAATACCTAGCTTTGAAACAATCTTCTTTTACCACCTCCTCTCAGAAACTGAATAAATATTGTTGCTTTCAAGTCTCTGCAAATTTGCTGGCTCTGGAAACCTGGTGCACTGAAGCACTGCACTCATTTTACCACTGGAAATAAGGAAAAATAACCCCAGACCCTAATTGTGGCAGTAAGATCTGTAAAAAGTGTTTGTGTAGCACAAGTGTGTTGCCCACCCTTTGACCACTGCATCTGGGAGGGAGATCAGTCACGTGTGTGCACCAGACAGCATGTTCCTTCTTCCAAATAGTTCCTTTTTCTTTGCTTTGGAAAGAAAAGAAAAATTACGTTTTATTACAACAAACAGTAATACTCATAGAAGTTCCAAAACATCTGAGGAGTTGATTTTATATCGAATGCCTGATCATAATAACTCAAGCCATCTTTGTGCCAGAAATTTGTGTTATTTTGGTGGCACTTCAAGTTTGAGATTAGTGATTTTGTTGAAATCTTCTGCGTTTTGCCCATTTCTAAGAGTGGGGCATATATGCCTGCATGACCCAGGGAGAAATCAGGCTTAGAAACTCAGAACAAGGTGAAGACTTATGGATATCTGAAAAATTCCAGTTAGCTAAGGAAAAGTATAAGAATACTATCTTTCAGTATCACATGAAAGCCTTCCACATAGCTGATTATATTTTATCTAAGTAATTTGAAAGATTGTTTTATATGAATACTCTCTATGCACATTCTTTTACATGTTTTCTTGAAGACCTAATACATCATATTGTCATTCATTGTCTCACTGAATTGTAATGTGAAAAATGCTCATTGTGTTGTCAGGCATCATGTCATCATTTTTGAGATGACTTAGAGCTGAATGTTGGAGCACAAAACTGCTCAGGCAGCAGTTAGCACAGAAGGGCTGCAAAGAAGAGCTACCATGAAGGTGAAGGAAATAGACATATATATGAAAAGATCCAGAATAACTTGATAGTGTCTCACAGAACAGGCTGAGAATTAAATACTGCCTGAAGCAACTGAGGATTGTATTGGAACCAGATGATCTAATATGATCCTGGATTCCTTTATCTTCCTTGTGTTCTTTAAGTGAGATGGTTGATCCTCTGTATAAGGTCTTACCCTGTTTCTACCTGTCTAAAAACCCACGGTGTCTGCAAAGATGCACATGTGGCCAGAGGGATTTTCTAGCTGGTCACTGCAGTAAATTGCAGCCCCTGACTTCATTTCTGTAATTAGGTGCTATTTTTAAATTAGTGGCACTAGAGAGAAGAAAGCAGGAGTCTCTGGCTAAGTCATACATGGTGGCTTCAGGAATTTTGGCTTTACAGTCCTATGCCATGTAATGTCTTAGAAGTAGTTATTCTGGTCTCTAATCCTGTAAGTATTTCTGTGGACGAGTAGCATTTCCCCACAGAAGTCCTGCTGAGTTCATTGTGGCACAGATAACACTGAATTTAGTGTGATCAAACACAAGTCTGTGTGATTTTACCTAAATTCCTACTTTTAAGATAACTTTCTATTTAAGTACGCATGACAAAATCAGATCAGTGTTACGTTTCCAGTCACACTCTGATTACAGGAAAGAGAAATCAGTAAAATTCAAACTCAGATGAATTTGAAAAAATAGTAATTTTATGGTAGCAAGATCTTCATTTTTCAACTGTTACTTTTCATAGAAATTGCATCTTCAGATGCAGCTGAGAAATATCAATAAACCAGGCCATTCCAGAAAAATGTTTCACTTATGCTTGTCTCTTTTTTGAGAGTTTTATAACATTTGTCATGGCTTATGGAATGTGAGTGAAGTCTTCCCTAGCACAGCTGAATACAGTGAATACAACTGAATACAATTTTAAATTGACATTATAAGGTAAACAAAAGAAAACTCAGAGGAAATCATTGCTGTGCCCTGAGGTCTATCAAAGATACTTTGGTATTTAAAGTTTAAATCAGTCTATGCTTTTACTCCGAATGTCAGTGTGCAGCTGTATTGACAGCAGAGCTGTTGTCATAAAAGGGTCACTTTGAAAGTCACAAGGT
Organism: Acrocephalus scirpaceus scirpaceus; assembly: GCA_910950805.1. Classification (NCBI taxonomy): domain Eukaryota; kingdom Metazoa; phylum Chordata; class Aves; order Passeriformes; family Sylviidae; genus Acrocephalus; species Acrocephalus scirpaceus. The sequence continues at coordinate 32,535,152 of OU383778.1, forward strand.
TTGTTCAGCCTGAAATGTCGTGAGTGGAGAAAATAAAAATCAGCTCTTGGATTTGAAACAACCAAAAAAGTGATAGCACACATGTAGACATAAAAGTACTGCCATGAGTGGCAGCATCAGTATTATTGCCTGAAATAGGCATTCAGAGAAGCTTTGTGTGATGTTTTAGTTTCTCCACTTAGTGTGGGATGTAAAAACTTCTAACACTCATGGCCTCCCTCAAAGGCATCATGCCAAGAGTTTGAGCTTGCTTGAATGCAAAAAAAAACCCCTTTCTGTACCAGAAAAGTGTATGAGGTTAAAAAGAAACAAATAAACCCATGTTGTTCTATATTTAGTTAAAAAGTAGTAGATTTGAAAGGTTAGTTTAATTTTCATTTTTTTTTAATTCTATTAACTAGAAGTCTTTACAGCAGATAGGAATTCTTTGATAATGCCAAGTAATTTTGCATTGGTTATGGAGAGTATTTGTGCAGAAATAACCTTTAGTTTTCCCAGGTATTTAGGAAAAGGCTTGGTTTGTTGATAGCTGTAAGGCTTTTGTGGGCACAACAGCAGAATGAAAATATGCTGCCTAAATATCAAATAAATACTCCAAATGTGAGTTATGGTTCATTCAGAAACTTGTAATAACCTGGAGACAGTCTCAGCTGAAGATTTTCTGAGACCTCTGGCCCCTGTGCTGCTGTGACGCTCCCTTGCTGTGGGCTGCCATCCATCCCAAAGTGTCCTCAGCACTGGTGCTTTCCCCTCCCAGCTGCTGCCACCATGATGCTGTGGGAAGGCTGACCTGGAACAGAGACTGGACAGAGCTAGAGAATAAAGTAGGTATTTATTGAAAGGCCTTTAAGGGTACACCTTGGGCAGGACAAGAGCCTGACCAGGGCTACACCCAAGGTGGGCTTATAGTAGTCACAAAATGGACAGCTGGTCACAAGGTCTTACACTTTCATAAGTTTTGGTCCATTTGTACATTGGCGTTTAATGTCCAATTACAGCTTCAGGTTGTGAGGTCTCATCCCTCTTTTTTCTCTCTTCAGTCCACCGTTGTTTATGCTTTTGGGCCTGAAACTTGTACTGGTTGTACCCCTAGGCAGCACAGAATCTGAAAACATGAAAGCTCAAACTTAAGGCATCAACCACAGCCTGCCATGGCAATGCCATTGCTTCAGCTGGTGTGGGCTGTGCACCACAGCCACGGGAGGGCTCATTTACCTTTCCTTTCCTGGTTTTCTCTAGCAATGGAAGAAGCTCCTGCCTACCCCTGGGGGCAGGAGTATTTTCAACTACTTCTACCAAGTCAACTAGTTGACAATTTACCCTTTGATTACCTTTGAGTGAACAAACTGATTTTTTAGGCTGTTAAGAAATTAGACTAGAATTCTTTTCAATATTCATTGAAGGTTTTTTTTTTTTTTTGCGGGGGGGGAGTGGGGGGAGGAAAACATGCCCCTTGAATATATTAAATACAATGTCATTCAACATATATTTTGGGATTAATACCTGTTTTACGTTTTAATTCTTCTCTCTTAAAGAGGAGCATAGAGAAAATACGTAGCTTTTAACAGTTCTGTAGCAAAAGTGATTTCAATTCTTTATAATTAATGGCAGTTCTAAAGAAAAATGAACCCCTAGTATTTGAAAGGTAATTGTATCTGTTGAATAAAGGAATTGCTGGAGGTGACACCTGGAGTTCTCAGCAGCAGGAAAACTTATGAACTTTATCCTGCTAACAATAGATTTTTACAAATTATCTTAATTGAAGCTTTCAAAATGTGAATGCTTTGACACTTGACAGCACTCCTCCTACCTGAACTAGCAGCTTTTCCTGAATGATCATTAATTACTTGCTGATGGCTCACAACTCCAACCCTGAAGAAATTTACTGCTGCAAAAATGCACCCATGTGTTTTAGAGGTTCATGTAACCATGAAAAAACCCATTTATTCAAAAGCTCTGTAAGTGACCTAGGTACATAATTCAGATTAATAGACATTGGAAATGGAAAGCCTAGTAAAAGAAAAATACTGGGTTTTCTGTGAATCTGTATAAAATAGATACACTTGCAAAAGTGCAAACTTAAATATATAGAACATATATATAGTGGATGTAGAATTAATGAATATAAGGCAAAAAAACATTTTATTTCCCTTATGCCCAGGCACAATGCACAGCAAAGAAACGTTTTCTGTTCATCTCATCTAATTCTGACTAATCTCCATGGCTAAGATATAAATACAAAAGTTTATTAGTTTGATGTTGCAAGGAACACTGCTCTGGAGTCCAGCAAGTATGTCTTGGTAGCCAAGGTACTGGACAGAAAGTGGAATAAACACCAGAGTTCCAGAGGAAAAAAACAGGTCAGGAGAACTGCATGAACAAGAGTAGTCAGTGTCAGTTTGACCAAGCAAACAGTCAAAGTAGTTGTTTCCTTTAAATCTCCAGATGTTATCTGTCCTACTCCAGAAACTTGACTTTTTTGGAAACACTGAGTTATGGCTTTGGTTACATCTTTCTGAGTTTCATCAGAAAGAAGGCTTATATTGTTCATCAATGCAAGACTGTTACTGCCATTTGTTATATTTGTTTTGGTTACTGGCCACAGTTAGGGAAATATTTTTTTTGTTATTGTCATTAGTTACATTAATTAGTTCTACAACTACTGCTTCTCTTACCTTGTCCACCCATCCTGTAGCAGCAACCAATTTCTTTAATTACTGGCATTTGAGATCATGTATCCTAAAAACTTCAACAGTTTCCAGAAATCATAAACAGTGAAGTCATGGTCTGTTACCCATCTTAAACAGGAGGACAGGGAGAACGCTTCAGTCCCAGCTTCTCTGAAAATTTGGCCTACTATTTTTACTGTTGGCATCCTTCAGGATGAATGCAGATATACAATCACATGATTCTGCATTGCTAGCATGAATAATTTGATTGTTAAAATATACTGACTTTTCAAGACTGCTTTAGCTTGCAGGCTCACAACCAGTAGCATTTTGTGCTAATGGTCTGTCAACCTGAATTCCTGACAGGAAATTGTGTCTGATGACTTTATATTTCTTTCAGAAGATTATTGTAGAAGTAATAAGCCTAGAATAGATAGGGGTTGGGTTTTTTCTTCTGTTCAGTCCTCATACGGTGCTGTGACTTTATGAATATTTCTCTTACCTAGGACACAGATCACAGTTGTGAGTCTTTAATTTGGCTATTTCTACACTACTTCCATCTGTATAGTGGATGAATATACAAGGGACACTACTGTGCTTTTATTAAAGTAAAAACTCTCTCATCATTGTTCTCATCATTGAGATAATCGGTTTTAACAATTTAATATGAACAGAAGTGCCTAATCATCATTGTTACTGGGAATAATTATGAATTTAAGTCTATTATATAGAGTCATAGCTCAGTAAAAAAAAAATCTTCACATTCAAATAGAACAGAAAGTTGGGCTATAATTAGGGTTGTGATGTTATAAAGTTCATCTGAACATATGGCAGAAATGTTTAAAAGAGTATTAACTATGGAGTTATAAGCTGAGAGTATTTTTTTTAATTGCATTTTATTCTTTGGTAGCTATGCAGCATTATAATTGTGAAGCAAAAAGAAATGTTGCCAAGAACCAGAGGAAAAATTTAATGTAGATGTTCAGTTTTACAAACAAAAGCCAAGATTAAAAAAAAAATTCAAACAACAAAAATAACAAAAAAAATTAAAACTCAGCAAATATCCCAATATACCAAAATTGTTACTGAAAAACAGAAACCAATGTACTCTTTTCATTCAGAATTTGTCAGAATGGCTTACATAGTGCTGGTTTGTCTTACAATAAAAGAGGCGAAAAATTTAAATAATAAATCGAATAAATAAATTTAAATAAATTCAAAATTAAATATATTCCTCACATTTACAGCCAACAGTTATATTTCAAAGGGAATTGTTATAACTCATCTAAGGAAAATATCTTAAAAATACTGAAGTTATTTGGATTCATCAGTTATATGATACATATTTTGTTGAATAAATTTTCAGTGAAAAATTATTCAGTCAGTAAAGGATTGCTCATAAAATTCTGCTTGAGTGCACTGACTTATAGAAGTAAAAATTATAGGAAAATACACTAAGTATTTTCAAGAAGGGGAGAATTTCACTGAACAGGAAATTACCAGATGGTTCAGATAAGGGTATTGTGTATTTTTGAATGGAATATCTGCTGTAGAACTAGTTACCTAAATGGACCTAGAAAGAATTACGTGTGATTTATTATATTTTATGTAACAGCCTTGTTGTTGTATGTCAACCATTTTAGTGTAAATTACCTGAGAACCAAGAAGTAACATTTTAACTACTGAAGTTAGAACAGAGTGAATCATTATTTTTGTTCTGCACCATTGCTTAGTTTATTTGTTTTATTTGCCCTGAGTGATATGGGTTGCCTTGCACCAACAAAGTTCAGAATACCTCCAAAACTGGCTTTCTAAATGCTGTTGGAATAGCAGCTTTTATATAGATGCTAAACCGAGGGCCAATTTATCAATGCTAAAAGTCTTTCACACAATACTGCATTAAAAACTAGTTCTTTAATAATTATAAATACTATTTATTATAATATCAGAGTCTGCAAGGTTTTGTATTACTTGTGTGTTTTAGTTTGGTCTTATAGTTTGCACTTTTTGTTTGCCATAGACTGACTGCTTTAAATGTTTTTTTTTTTACTCAAGTGGCCTTTAATCTAAGGCAGAAAAGATTCAAATAGCACAAATTAATGTGGTTAATGAACTATACTATTTTCTACAAACAAAGTGCCTATTTTGTTTAATTATCCTGCAGAGAAGAGCTGCAGACAGCTAGAAAAGCCTGTAGCATGAAACTGTGACTCAGTACACCCCTGTCACACCTTCTGTTCCCAGTTCTCTCAGCAGGATTAGCTGGGAATACAGCTGTCATATCTGACTGTAATGTCATATTTGGTGGGGTATTATTCAATCAAATACAAAGTACAAGTTAAAATAATCTAACACATGACAGAACACCTCTATAAAGATTGAGCTATCTGTTTTGCAGAATTCTTATTCTATCTGTAAGCCTACAGAAATGGAAGAAACTCAGTAGCTGCATTTCATCTCTCCCTAGTAGTATTCATGAAATATGTTTTCCCATGGGCTTTGTTGCACATTTTTGGAGGGTTTGTTCATGGTTATGCTGGGGTTTGTTTGTTTGTTTGTTTGTTGGATTTTTAAATAACTAAATTCTGGATAGAAACTAACAGCCTTTTGCTCTCTCACTGAAGAACATTGGATTGTTTTTCCAGCAGTTTTTTTCCAGGAGTTTTGTTTCACTTCCACTTCTCTCCCACAGGTACTGTCTAGAGGGCCCTTGAATTGCAAATAGCAAAACCTTTTGTTAAGACAGCACTTTGTTCCCCAACCCTAATAGGATATATCAGTCTTCCCTACATGCCTTGCCTTGCAGACAAAAGCCATTTTGTTTGATCATGTGTAGAGCTGCACAGGTTTTTCTCCCCAAAACCAGAACATCCTTGCAAGGTAGTTGTCTGTTTTCTCAAAACATCTCCCTTTGAAAACTCCCTGTCTCAAACTATGGAGTTGGAAAATCTGGGAGCTCTTGCCCTGAACAGCCTTTTGGGATTCCCAGACTCGGCCCTGTATGGGCAGAATTTGGAGAGCTGAGACCTGCAGGAGGTCACTATGCTGGGTGGCCAAGGGTGGTCCTTCTGGTGGGGCTGGAAACCTCTGGCTGTCCTGGGGTCACTGCCTGAACACACAAGGGTTTGGCTTGGGAGGGTATTGAAAAATGACCTGCTAGCTCAGGGAGAGTTCCTTTCTCTTTACACAAAATTTCTGTCAGTTTTAGAGGTGATGTACCACTGTAATAAATCTCCCTGATTTGTATTAGGCATTTATTCTTTTAACAGTCTCATTTCATAAATCATATATATAGCCATAACATAAATTCCCAGTTAGGTACTGGATAAGAACAGAATGAGGAGTTCAGCATTTTCCTTCCTTTCTCATATTTTCTGTATTCAGGTTTTTGCACTGACTTATGTAACTTCTGCTAAGCAATATTTATTCATAACTGCTCACTGAACAAAACAGTAAATATGTGCACCTAATTTTTCCTAAGAAAACATCATGATACTTGTGTAAATTTAAATATATATTTGAAAATCTATAGCATGGATACTAAGAATATTTTTTCTGTTTAACATTCCAATTTCATGCATAAAAGAGTACTGGATTGAGAGTCTGGATTTTTACCAGCACATGACATTAATTCTATGTGTAACTGGACTAATTACAGAGATAAATTAATAAAGAACAAAGAAACAGAAGTATTTATGCATATATAATTGTGCCATGTGGGTTTAACCTAGTTGTATTAAATAGCTTGACTCTGATATACAAGTCCTGCAGTAAGATATACATAGTTCCCAATAGATATAGAATCCTAACAGGTATAACAATCATTCTTTACTAGCACTGCAGTATGTTAAGAGTTTTTCTATTATGTTCACTGCAATTCTGAGAAGAACAAAGTATTAGAAATTAATCACTGTAATTATGTGGTCAATGCATTACCTATTTAAATTCATGTTTGGAAGCTACCTTGTTGAAAAACTCCTACGGGAAATCCTAATATGCATTTTTTTGCTTTATGATCAGAGTTAAAATAAAGCTGTTTCACTGAAAATTGTATGGAAAGTCTTCCAGGGGAAAGGACAATGCCACGTTCATCCTCCATGAGAAAGATCACTAGGTAGCTTTTTGGTGAATTATTTCACCACATTAAAATAAGTGTTAAGGTTGCAAAACTCATGACAAAGCATTTAAAGACTATTCCAAAAATATAGTGATTTGGTTGGATGGCTTTTGGCAGTGGTTTCCAAGCTTCCATGTTGGAACACAGGCTTGTACAGACCCACCTGGCCTAGAAATAATGTAGGGTACCTTGCAGAGACTGACTCTGAGAACTGGTTGGTAAGGTGCCACAGTATTGTGACCTCTGCTCAGACCCAACTTATGTAGTTAAACCATAATACTGATTTCTTCAGCCCCAGGCACTCAGATTTGTATCTCAAAGAACAGTGAGTTCCAGGAGAAAGGGAGTCCTTGAGCATGTCTCTGACACCTTGAAATGACTGAGGATGGAATCCTGGGGCTGTAGGTTCAGCTGATCTCAGGTGACTTCACTGGCTATGACTTTAGAGCTTTGCAGTTTTCCTTCAGCTCTCCCAAATTTCTTTTTCACTTCACTCAGTTGCAGAGTGTGTTTTTCACAGTGGTGTGGCCCTTGTAAGGCATTCACATGCCCTCCTCTTCATTCTCATAAGGTCAAGCCCATGCTCTTCCAAGCATGCCACAATAGAGAGCAATAGACCTGGCTTCATTCCATGTCTTGTGAAAATGAAAGACTGACCTGACTTTCACATAAATCATGTACCACTTTTCAGGCCCCTTGGTTCCTCCTTGCGACTCTTTTAAGTCATCCCTCTACAGAAGCTGACTTTCTCTGTTTTGTGATGCTGCAGATAGACTTTTCTAGACTATGAGAAATCTGGGAGATCTGCCTGTTCCACCCTTCCCATTCCTCAATAGAATTTTTGAAAGTTAGTGATAATTGATATGTTCTTGGAAATGAAATCGGAATTTCAAGGAATCTGTTCCAAGATAATGCCCATGTATTTTTATTTCCATTACATTTATGCTTTCTGATAGGTTTCTGTCCTTTTGTACTTTTTTTTGCCTCTGGCTTTTTCTCTCTTGTGCAATATGTATTTTTCCAAATGCTGCTTTTCCAAATGCTGTTTCCAACAGCATGTTTTATTATACTGACAAAAACAATAACACTTCTGTAGATTGTCCTACAGCAAAGGCACGACAGAATAAATGATCATAAATAAGACATCTTACATGATTTCTGTGTTTCCAGTCCTTCAGTTCCTCTCTCCAAGGGGCAAGTGTCCTGACAATACCTGCTGCCAGGTATTTAAGACCCAAACCAAATGCTGACAGAACAGATATAATTGCTGCCATTTGAACCCAAATCCTGAAGGTATGACAGAATGGACACTGGAAGTCATCAAGCATTGATAGACCCCCATGTTGCTTGAATTTTGTTAAGTTATGGGGGTTCAGATACTTATTCTACATGTTCAAACTGCTACTGGGAGAGGTTGCGTTTTTTTAGTCACAGAATTCTTATTCTACATATGTCTTGTAGAAAGATACAAAGCTGCAGTTTGGATGGCTTAAACTCTCCATATCTCAGTTTCCTATGTATAAAGTAGGAGAAAATAAAATTATTTACTCTCTACTCTTTTGGTATAATTTATACTGTCACTCCTTGGCACAAAAAGTTCAGTTGAAGGCTTTGCTATCACTTTAAATAACTTCTCACAAAAAGTCACACTAGCTCATGATGGAGAGTAGCTGTTTGCTGCATCACATTGCCTTTCTTTTATGCACATATTCATGACTTCTGCATCTGGAAGACTGTCTGACAACACGTGTCATCTGCATGTCATGTTACGTGTTTGCAAGTCCCTATCTCACACTGCTCACAAGAGCTTCTGGTGCATGTGTCAAAGCTCAGGACCATAGAGCACAAGGGGCTACATAAGGATGAATCCCTTAGAGATGTATTCACAAATGTCCAAGGGTAAAGGTGGTGCAAAAGATTAGCACATAGACCAAGGAAAGATATGCAAGGAGAAGACACAGTGGACGGATAAGTCTGTAGTGGTGTTTGCTTATTAATTTATAAATCTTTTGGAGGTCAGTATTATTATAGAGATTTTTGAAAGTAAATGTATCTATAAATATGGTTTTGGTTGTTTACATTATCTTGTTAAAATGCTCAAAACAGAGGAAGGACTTACATAATCTTAGTGTATATGTATTTTGCCTGCAAAGCTGAATCCTGCAACAAGTAATACCAGCACCTTTGAGGACCTACAGGCAGAATACTGATGTTACTAGTTGTACAGTCCTTCAAACTGTAATGAAATAATTCTGCAAGTAGACATATGTCTAATTTGTAATATTAACTGAATTATGTAGCCAATCAGCAAATAAAATACAGGTTTTATTCTCTAAAAATAGAAATATTTCTATTTCTATAGAAATATTCGATGAGAAGGAAAGACGCCAAAGATCACAAATTGAGACTTTCATCTACTAGACAGATACTCCCTGGGGGTTACTGTCAGGCCAGCAATATGCCAGTGCTGTACAAAATAGTCCATTGCCTAAGTGGAAGGAAACATGAGTCACAAATGTGTTATTCAACTGCAATTGTTATTATGGAGGTCAGAGTCCTTGGGTGATGAGAGAAATAAACCTCATCAGAAGTGCTGGCAGTATCTGGTAAGGGAATGTATTAAATAAGCATCGATGACAAATATACTCATAGGGAAGCAAAAGTTTTCTTTTTTATTGCTGAAATAAAGTGGGTAATAATTATAAAAAAATAAAAGTTAGTCTCTTTGGAGTCATCTTTCCAACTGTTGGGATCTAAAAGTATTTTGGAGTATCTCTGAATTTTCAGAATTTCAAGCATTTTAGTAGAAACAATAATTCTTATTTTTAATAAACAGTTCATCACATGATGCTCTGGAAGTTGTTGTGTGGATTTGCTGCTCTGCTTGTCACCCCTGAAAAGAATGTAAAACAGGAGATACGATGGCATGAAAGAAAGAAGTGTCACTTCTCTAAAATACAATTTTGACAAATCTGTTTTAGAAGGCCCAGCAGAGAGCTGCAGAGCAGTGCTAGTCATGGAGGTGTGCATCACGAGGCTTGTTCATTGCTGCTGATGGGTGGGGGACTTTACTAAAACCACTGTCTTGTTGGACCCTGTTTTAGGTGGGATTCCCTTTGTCCTCACTGGAGAGTTTTTCCAGCAGTCACAGAGGCCAGCCGCATTCATGATAGCTGGGACAGTCAACTGGCTCTCCAACTTCGCAGTGGGACTGCTCTTCCCTTTCATCCAGGTACTCCACATCCATGATAATTGATATGCTGTGATATTGCTGCTATAGAGGGACATATGATGTTTGAGAAGAAATTTCAGATAATAGTAAATGTCCTATTATTGAAGTGGATGACATTCCCACCATGTTTGTGATACAGATCTGTTGCGATACCCACGTCTCCATGCAGGAATGTGTTGGAAAAAAGTTGTCCAGTAGTAGAAAAATTATTGCAACAATGGACAACCCTCTACAGCAAGTTTCCCACAGGAATGTTTAAGCTATGCAATCTGATGATTTTGTCTGGGTTCACAGTCATTGATGGTGATTGTCTCTGCCTTCTTCTTCAGCCTTTAGGCTACCCATCATCAGGTTTACCCTATGCTTTGAGAATCCATATTAGTCTCATGGGAAAATAGATGCTCTCTGCACCTCCGTCCACAAGCTTGGCTTCACAGATCTTTTTTTTCAACTTCTGTCAGGCTTTTATCTTCCTTAGCTGGTTCCTTCTTGCTATAGCTTAATTGCTGCGTGGATTAATCTGTTCCTGTCCCAGCTTCCCCAACCTCCCAAGCTTTGTTTTTAATGGATTGTTTGGCTGTTTGGCTGTGCTAGTCACATGGAGGAAACTTTCATCAAAAGCTATCTGAGAACCGGGATTGTACTTTAACAAGATAAGTTTATTTTCAAAAAGAAAAATTACCAAAGAAAATGAGAAGTTCAACATAGAACAACATTCTCCTTCTCTGATTCCTAAGAATACTTCAACACTATTGATGCATTGTTGTATGGCAAAAAGGCTTCAAGCAGCTTCTAATTAGAAAACAAGCTGAGGTTCTTTTCTTGTTCATGAACCTCTCCCAGGGATTGTCTACACTCTCTGGAGCTCACACTGAGAAAGCTCTGGTGCTTTATCTCAGGAGCTGAAATACAGCTGATCATGGCCTGACTGACTCATATCCAAACTCTTAAAAGAGGCATCTTGCTCCACTGATAACCGTTTAAGAGTGAAGATCACTACTACAGGTCAAAATAAAGAAGCTCTAGGTTTTGGGGTTTTTAAACACACAGAGGAAAATAACAGGGGCAGAGGAAAGGTGCAGGGAGAGCAAACCCTCTGGGATATTTGCACCTCACACCCAGGAGAGAGATTCTGGAATGGTCTTCAAATCATTGCCAAGGAAGAGATTTGAGTAATGAGAGCTGCTGCTGTGTGTGCTTTCTTCCAACTGAAAATTATTTGATTCTGAAATATCACATGCCTAACTATTTGCAGATGCAGAAAAATGATCATACTCTAAAACTTTATATATTTCTTTTTCATTTGACAGATAGAACTGCTTTTACTATGTAGTATCGTTTTAAATTATCTGTATGAGGTACTTTATGGGATAACTTGAAAGCCTTATGAAGTCTGACCCATGATCTAAGTTTGACACCTAATTTAGAATTTCTTCTAACAGGGACAAGTCTCTTGTAGCTTTGATTACTTGGATCACCTTCAAAATTCAACATGATTATAAAGTCTGTGATCTTTCCAAACTCTATACATTTACTAACATTAATTGCAATTATATTGCTATATCTTAAGAGCTTCCTTTCATGCTTACTGAAATTGATGAGTGTTTTCTGCCAGTTTCATGGTGAAGGCTGTTCCAATTTAGACATTCTCAGGTGAGATTTCCATAAGGAAGTAGAGACATAATCCTTTTTCCACTGAGGGCATTAGAACATCTACAAAATGATAGAAAGAATTAGACAATTCCCTTGAGGTTTTGAGAACCTGACCTAGGCCATGGGGCAGCCCCAACTCATCCAGCAAATGCATGCTTCTGTGTGGTTTTTTTCTTCCAGAAGATGAGAAGTTTAAGTAGCATTAGACCCTCACTTCCAGCCCAACTGGCCAGGCACTTCTGGTTCCACCACCTGCCTCCATGGCAGCCAGGCAGGGGCAGAGAAAAAGATCTCAAATCTAATTTGAGATTAATTTAACCTCATTTAATATACACATTTAATTAGAATACTTTTATTGAGGGGAGAGTGGGGGTATATTTATTTTGGTTTTGGTTTTTTTAAAATTATCCAGAGACATTTAGAGAATAATCACTTTTCTCCAAAATTGCAGTTTCTGCTTCCTGCACAAACTGGGGATCACCCTGAGTTCTGCTTAGCTGTCAGTTTTGAATTCATGCAACTCAGGACACTCCTACTTTTTCTGCTAATGCTAGCTGACAGATCACCTGGTGAAAACTGTTTTAAAAAATCCTCAATAAATTCAAATTAAAAGGCAAACTGCATTCTCTAATTTTCCACATGCATATTAAAGCTTTTTGAGTGATTTAGTATGCATCCATATTAAATTTGCTGTAGCCTTGGGGAATTTATCATTACGTGTCATAAAAATATCCAGTTGTGTGATTACAAAATTATCCAGTTTAGTTTTAATGAAGATAAATTGTATTTCCAGCTTGAAGGGTTTTTTGGGATTTTTTTTCTTCTTTTAAAGAAAAGAGAAATAAAAAAGAGAAAAATCTTAGAGTTTGCACCTAAAGATGAAAGCAGTGTTACTCAGACTTTGATTTTTAAAGCTTTTTCACAAGACCAAACTAGAACATTTCCTTTTCCCCAAGCTTCAACTTTTTTCCTAGTTCAGTCAACCTTATTCTCAAAATTCAGTTTATGAGTCATCACTTTCTTCACATAAAAGCAATATCTCCTTCTCAGCTCATTTTATAATCTTAAACCAGGAAAAAAAATCTTTAAGATACCTTCACAGGATGAATCCATAATCCTGTCTGTGTATTTAAATACTAACCTGATTGCTTGAGAAACAGCAGCCATTTTTTTTGATCCTTGGTATGCACCTACAAAATTATCCCAAACATTTGGGAAACAAATCTGGTAAGTTTAGAGTTACTAAAAAAATCAATCAGTAGTTAGTTTTCCAAATGTCACCAATTAACTCATTTGAATGACTAGATTTTTGCCCTTCAACCATCTGTAGATAAATATAATCAAAGAGTGGCTTGAGTCATACATTAAAATATATTGATGAGATTGAAAACTAGTACACAAATAAATTTTTGACAAATAAAAAAAAAAAAAATTGAATGTGGCTTCTCTTCCAGGCCTCACCATTACATTTTTGAGGTGCTGAAATATAAACAGGGACTCAGTAAATCAGAAATTAGAATGTATATGTATATATATGGAAAAGGGTGCAATGAGCTGAAGCAGGCACAGTGAACAACAAACCAGCAGAAAAGTATAATCTAAAAGGCTGGAAAACTTCTGGTGCTCTAGAATAGGCTTCTTGCTTTAAAGTAATACTGTTCATTAGCAGTAAGTTTGCAGGGATAGACTTCAGTAATCCAGAGGTGCAGCAGAACCCTAAATTACCTGTTATCTAGAAAAAGTTCCTGTTTACTTTTTGTAATGTGTTGCGTAAAAACAAAGAATTACCAAACATCAATAATTACCAAATAATTTCCCAACATCTATTTTCATTACATGTTGATGCATTTTTATTTCATATTTCAAGTTGTGCTACTAGATTGTTATGAGGCACTTAAAGGCTATGTGATAAATTAGCAATATACTGTAGGAAAACATAGCAGTTTCTCCAGAAGTTTTCTGTCATAATAATTTCTCATTCTAGAAGACTGTGCAGAAGACTTTTTTTGTTGTTAAAGTCACACTGTATATTCAATATGTATTCAAGAAATATTTAAATTGCTATGTATTTTATATTTTTAATTTTCAAGAACAGCTCATCTTCAGACTTTCCTCCTAACACAAAAGTTTCCAATAACTGGGGAATGCAGAGGAATATCCTGTTATGATTAGAGAACTTCTATATTGAAACCTGATTTTACTCTTAACTGGGGTTTGACCAAAATAATCTGCTTGGATCTGTGATCCAGAAGGAGCTCAGTATCATATGGGATAAAGGTGCTACAAGCCTTGAAGCCTTAGTTCAGATTTCTTACTAGTACAATGCCAAGACTTTTATGTGTGTTTATTTTCCTCCTTTTAGAAATTAATTTATTTTTGCCTGTGCTCAGTACTTCTGAGCCATTATACTGATTTCTGGAGGTTCTCTTTTACTTCTACTTTATTTCTTCCCTTATTTTACAGTAGAGATTTTCATTGTCATACCTCAAGATTCATTAACTCAGCAAGATTTTGTCTTTTGGTTTTCCTTATTATTTCCTCACTGTATAGTAGTATTCCTTGACTTTTTCTATTACTCAGCACAAGGATTTCAATAACAGGTGTGCACAGAAAGATATGCATAATTTCCGTCAGCCAAGCTATTTTAAGCTTCTTCAAATACATTGGATTTTCCATGTAATGACAGTGTCCCTCTATTAAGGGAAATGGTTAAAGTTCCCCTCAAAGACAAGAAAATGAAATGTGGGTTCTTATTAAGATAAGCACATCTTATCTCTGATAGGTTAGATGTTCTAATTAAGAAAAGCACGTCTGACCTATCAGAGGGTTAGATGTGCTTATCTTAATTGGAATCAACCCACTTCAGGGTACCATGTAAGGATCTGTTACATTTTTATGAGGAGATAGTGCGCCTGCCAGAGTCATGGTTGAAATTGCAGTTCATGTCTAAAAATGTCTCTATTATTTACTTAGGAATTATGTTTCATACTTTATACTTTAGTGCTCTGTCCTTCTTCATTGTCCTGCACTTTCAGCAGAACCTTAAATTATGTCTGGAACAGAAGAAGGACAAAGGGTAAAGGACACAAGCCCTTATCCATTTGTTTCACTGCATTATATCAATTTGAAGCAAAGTGAAGTCAAATGTCTACATGAATAACAGTTTTTCTGCTGATCAAATTTGTAAGACATCGAACCATTATCAGTTGACCTCACCATTTCAAAAGTCAGTTTGACCCACATCTCATTACACTAATCTTCATGGCAACTTCCAAATGCAAAGACCCATTGCTATTGTCAAGGGCTGTGACTTTGCAAATAGAGAATTTAAGGTCACATTTGGCTTTTGCTGGAAAGAGCCAAAAGTTTAAAAATATTAATGTGTTACTCTTGTTAAATTGATTCAGAATTTGTTCATTTGCTCATTTATTTTGCTGTATATGCCCTAGAATACATATTTTCCTGTTTCCACTATCATAGTCCTGCTTAGAATTTAACTTTTGCTACTGAGTGTGTTAAGTCAGTAAGCAACTATTGTTAAATAGCATGAAATGATCCTATCAACTACTTTTAGATTCCTCGAGAGTATGGTGTTCACAGCATGCAAGCTATTAATAGGAAGACTGTCTCAGCTAGATTGCTTCAAAAGTAGCAAATTGCACAGGTTTTTTAATTAAAACCAGAATTCTGATCATTTCAATATTAGGTTTTCTTATTTTTGTCAGTTTACTTTTTAGCTTTAAAAAAATAAGCTCTTTTGCTCATTCATTTTGGGCACATAAAGTCAGTCCATAACTCTAAAAATTAAGTATTCTTTACCATTGTATTTAAAGGGAGATGGGGGAAATGCCTGTACATTCTCTCTAATGTGTATAGCAGCCACTCACAAGCTGGGGTATGTTTGTTCACCTCTTTACTTAAAAAAATGTGGCAAAGCTGCACGTACTTATTTATACACCTCCCTTATACAGCTCTATCTCATCCTCAAAGTCAGGCCTGATTGCTTGCCATGTCTGGGATCTCATCTGGGGGAATCACCTGAGTACTTCAACTTAGATTCTTTTTTTTGTGGTAATTGCATACATGTCTTAGGTAAATCACTTTTTTTCCCACAAATACAAAGCCTTGATCATCTGCAGAAAAGAGAAAACAAAAATGAGTAATTCAAGATTCAACTGGCTAGAATTGCAGAAATGTTGTTTTTCAAATGGCCTCCTCAGAAAGCTGGTATTAAAATAGAAGGTGATGCATTTAAAAGTTTATTCTAACTATTAAATCTCCTGTATAGCAATAGCCCTCACCAGCCTTGAAAAACACAATGTAAATCCTGCTTTGAAGAGGTTTTATTAGTTTGCTGACTTAGTATGTGCTTCCCTCAGGAGATTGCATCAGTAAGTGTGTCTGCTGTTCTTTTTCCCTCCCCCGTACACAACAGGGCAGGTGACCCTCAGAAGCCCGACCCTTCAAGGATCCTCACCTGTGTATCTGCCCTTGGCTCTGAATGGATATCTATCAGGAGACAGCAC
Organism: Acrocephalus scirpaceus scirpaceus; assembly: GCA_910950805.1. Lineage (NCBI taxonomy): Eukaryota > Metazoa > Chordata > Aves > Passeriformes > Sylviidae > Acrocephalus > Acrocephalus scirpaceus. The sequence goes on from OU383778.1 coordinate 32,551,349, forward strand.
TGCTGCTATTTAGGAAATCACCTGAAACTCTGCTCACCTTTGAACCTTGGGTGTTCCTGCAGGAGGTTATGCTGAAGGAAATGCTAAGGGAAAACAGTTGCAAAGCACGGGCTGTTGTAGAGCTTTGTTCTGATTTCCTTCTGACCTTCGGGTTTCTAACCATGCACATAAAAGTCTGGCTTCAGGTATTGCTAAAGAAACCTGTTCCTAGCTCTGGCAAAGCTGCCTGATGTTGGGGGAGGAGAAGCAGCTTTGTGAAGGTGGCAGTGTGTTCTGAACCTGAGCAGTAAATGCAGGCAGTGTGAAGAGACCAGCATGAGTGGATGTGTCAGTGGGATGTGGATGGGGCTGTCTTGGTGCTTCCTGCATGACCAGGACTGCTGCTGCTTGGAGCAGAGTGTAAGATGGTAACCTGTCCTTATGTGAGGAAATGCAGAGCTACAGAAACCAAACAGTGTCCTTGAATTTTTTCTCTATTTGCTTAGAACTTCCATTCAGAATTGAACTCTGGATGAGTTATAAAAAGTTTATGAATGAGTGGTTTTCTTCACTGTGAGTGTAAAATAATAACCAGCTTTAAGGAAATACTGTAACTGAAGAATGCCTTGTGACAAAAGGGCTTTTTGTGGTCACCCTGCCATGTTCCTGTCTGGGAATTATGAGCCTGCAGGAAGCAAGTGCAGCCTTGTATAAACTCTACAAAACCCACTTGTAGGATTTATAACAAAATTTAATTTTTAGCTTATTCTCTGTGAAACTTCAGTTGGAGGTCCCTGAGGGCTACTTCTTAAGGGATGGCCAAAATTAAAAAGAGTATGATTATTACAAATAAATATAAATACATTAGGTAAAATAATTACAAATAAAACATGCACTCATGCGTGTTAAATTCAATTAGAAGAGGTTTACAGAGATGTGAATCAAAGACAATAAACACTACTTTATTTAACTCATGGGCAGCAAAGAAATAAAGAGGAATTAGAAAGGTGGGACAAAGTTGTGGGTGCACCAAGACACACAGGTAACTTATTACACTTGCTTGCCATGTTTATTCATATGACGTATTAATGGTTCATCTTCATTGTGGAGAATATTTAATTCAGTGAAATTTTAAAAAGTGAAAAATACGATTCTGAGTTGAAACTCTGGCATTTAGAGTTGTAACAATTGTAACAACAATTACAAATGCAGAAGATTCAGGTGTAAAATTTAAATTCTTATCATGACAGAAGGATTTATGAGATACTGCAAAATTATTTTCTCCTGTCTTCTATATCCTTTTGATTCTGCCTCTGTATAAGCTTGAAAGTTCTATTTGTTACATGCCAGTATATTTCCCCCCATGTTACCCATGCTGTTTGGCTTGTGATTGCTCAGGACTTCATGCTTCTAGGATTTAATGAAAAAGCATTGATGATCTCTAGAGTCAATAACAGAGAATGCACTTGCTAGCTTTTCCTATTACAGGCAGGATTTGAAGCACTGAACTAGGTAATGAATTATCCACAGAAATAGAGAACGTTGTGACTAGGCAGGTTGGAAATCAGCCAAGGTACTAAAAAGCAGCTGCAAGAAAGGGGTTTTTTCCATTTTTTCTTTCTTGTTCCATGCAGGAATTAATGTTCTTCTTGCACACCACACATGATGTATAATGAGCAAGTGAAACATAAAAATAGTGCTCAGAATTGTAACCACCTTGAGCACCCAAAGCAGGGACTTAAATCAGCCTGCAGTGTAGGACTGGTTTAACTAATCATGATGACAGTCTATTACAAAAATGTGCAAAATGAAGATTGCCTGGCTCTGTCTTACTTGTTTCAGTTACATACCTTTAATGGCATCTATAAATATGTATGTTTAGGAAGATAGGTCTGTTTCCTCTGTCTTGAGTAGTTTTCCCTGAAGTAACCTCAGCCTTGCAGAACCTGAGGTGATGTGCAAGGAGTCCAGCTCTCCTTGGGTTTGCTGTTCATGACCTCACACAAGGCACCACAGAAAGATGGAGATTTTCTGGTTTGATTCAGCCTTGTTAATAAAAGCAATTAGAAAAATATGGGTACATGGGATGTTTGAGAGTGTAAACCAATAGAGGAGGAAGGGAGGTTTCCTCAAATGTTGCAAGTGGCTTTCCTGGAGCTGTAATATCAAACCTCTTCCAAGTTCAACAAAGATCAGATGGGAATATGGTATTTATCAAATGGTTTTTCACAACTGTACTGCTGAAAGGTAACTGATAGCTGCTAAATGATCTTATAATCACCAGGCAAGAAATACTCAGATTTCAATGAAGTACAGCTCCTACTGGCTAGTCGGAGCTTTTATAATCAATTTATAAATTAACTTCTTTACTCTCTTTGCTTTTGCAGTGAAGTAAAATCCATAACATTCAAATATGGTCTGTACTTTGCATTCCCTTAACTAACTCTTACACTTTCTAGCGTTTTTCTAGACAAGAAATGCATTTTAGGGATATTTTTTTCCTGCTGTGGACTCCCATAACCATAAGAGTGATAACAAATGTGTGCTATTTGGGGTTTATCCTCATTTATTTTGCAAATCTCAAAGCCTGTAACTGCTGTGATGAAGATGCCCCTGGCTATGGCAGTTTCTTCATGGGTTTTGTGGAGGTGCAGAGCGCTGCTAAAGTGTGCCTCAGTTTCTGTACCTAGGAGCTGGGAGGCGGTGTGCAGAACACCCCAGTGAAACATCTGCCTTATTTCCAGAAATCCCGGGGCAGTGCCAGGCTCAGCTGAGCAGAGTGCAGGATTCCTGGTGCCACCTGCTCTCTCCTGCCTGCCCCATGCTGCCTCAGCTCAGTCTGGTGTCTCCCAGCACTGCCCAGATTGCAGCTCTGCACGCCTGTGCCAGGAACCTGCTTTGCTGTCAACAGGCCACAGGCAGTGTTGGAAGAACCAAAGTTTCATGCATTTCTATGAACTTCTCAGCAATCCAACTAGCAGTGAGTGCCAGCTGTACTGTACTTGGCTAAAAATTTCTCCATACACTCCACTTTTTCTTTCAAACCATTCCTGCCTTTCTTCTGAATTTTTTCTCTCTTGTAATGACTGTCTCCTCTGTTTTCTATTCACAGGCTGGTTTACAGACCTACTGCTTCTTAGTATTTGCTGGCATCTGCTTTGCAGGAGCGACCTACCTGTTTTTTGTCCTGCCTGAAACAAAAAATAAGACATTTCATGAGATCAGCCAAGCATTTGCCAAAAGGAATAAAGTAACTTTAGAAATGCAAGAGATGAACCACTACCGAGGGGAGAGGAAATCAAGTGAAGAACAAGAATCAAACTTCACATCTTCAGTGGACAAAGGGGAAACCAAAAAAGGGATTGTGTAAACCCAGGATGCTCTTTCAGGTGATGGGGGAAAGTGTGCTCTTTTCATTTATAGCAGTGCACAACTTGTATATTTTATGACATCATGAACTGCTTCCCCCTTGAAAATGTTCTAAGTGAGTTTGGGTGAACTCATTAGCAGCTGGGGTAACGGTTGAGACAATGGGGGGTGGGGGGAGGAACAGCAACTGATAAAATAAATGAGATGGAGTTTCCTTGGTACCTATGAGGCGAGTGCTGTGGTGAGTAGGATGGGGAATATAGACTTGGAGATGTGAAGTGGCAGTGGGGAGCCAGGGTTTTGAGGAGCAGCTGGCTGAGGGCCCCATGCATGCTCTCTCCAAGAAGAGGAGGTGGCAGGGACAAGGAGGAGATCCCAGTGGGGGTCTGCTGAGAAGCAAACTTGAAATGGTATCAGAATGTATTTCTCCACATTTCCCAAGATGTCATTCAAGCTACCCATAAGAACTGACAAGACACTTCCCTGACCTCCCATCCTTTTCTAGCTATTTTGACTTTCAGTTGCACTGTTTGAACATCTCCCACCTTCCCACAAATGGGCAGCTCTGGGTCCTGATGAGTTTCCTTGTCTCACTTGCAAATCCTGATTCATTAGTAATAACGTTGTCTCTAGTTTCTGGGTTTGCTGGCACTTAATTTCTCTAAAGATATATATATTTACATAATTTTATTTTTTAAGAATAAACTTAGAAGTTTTAATATGAAAAGAAAACTAAACCTCGTGGTGAAGTGAGAGAACTCTGATGGTATGTGTAGGGCACAGTATTGAAACAAAAACTCAAACATGAACTGTTCCAAGGGTTGGGGGGTTTTTTAATTGGTTTGTTTGTTTATTGCTTTTCTTTTCAAATTCCTTTTAAAACAAGTCTTAGGAGCCCAAATTTCCCTGAGAGCTGTTAACTTAGTTCTTAACACCCAGATCTCTGCATAGGAATTTGGATGCCTATTTCTTGCTTAAACACTAATTTTTATTTGGGCATTAGATTCTGAAGCACCAGGCCTAGTTCACATTAATAAATTTCTAAGTTGTCTAAAGCTTTGTAAAACTGCTTGATTTCATGAAAGAAAGACTTAGCAGACTCTCAGTGGTTTGGAGAACAACTCATGGGATTTTTTTCTTCATGAACATCATCTTTACCATTTGTAATTTTGATAACAGTTTTTCTTGATCCCTCTAGACACCTGGATGTTGAGGGGTAATAAGAATTTTAAAATTAAATTATATGAAAAGTCAGTAAGTCTTTGAGCTGCTCTCAGTTCGGAGTAAGACACAAGAAGAAAGTGCAGCACGTAGGTAGAGTCAACTCCTTCCACAAGTAATATTTACTGATCTAGAAATTAATGCATTTGGAGCATTTCTGTGAGAAAATTTGCATATGTATATATATATATTCATATATGTATGCATATATGAACATATACATGTATATTCCAAATATAGACACATATTAATATTCAATGGCTTAATATTAGTGGCTTTAAGGTGAAAGAGGGTAGATAGAGACTGGATATTAAGAAGAAATTCTTTACTGTGAGGGTGATGAGACCCTGGAAGAGGTTGTCCAGAGAAGCTGTGGCTACCCCATCCCTGGAATTGTTCAAGTCCAGATTGGATGGAGCTTTGAGCAACCTGGTCTAGTGGAAGGTGTCCTTGCTCATGGTGGGGGCATCAAGATGATCTTTACAGTGCCTTCCAACTCAGGCTATTCTATGATTTTGTGATTTATATGCACACACAATGGATAATTATTTTCCAGTATTGGGGGGGAGGGGGGGGCTGGGGGGGGGTGTGTTTGTATTTCTCCAAGTGATAAGCTGTTTTTTGTTTTGTTCTACACTGTAAATTACACTGTAAATTAAAATCAGAGATCCTAATGTTCAGCTGTTACTACTAATTTATGTATATAGTTTTATTCTGTGATTTATTTGTATGTGGCATATTTACCACAGACATTGTAAGCTGACCTAATAGCGCAATTTCATTACTAGGTAATTGACAAAAAATTGATGGGTGCTTTTATACCAGAATTTATGGGGTTTTTTTACTGGGATAGAGGTACAGCAGGAAGAAAATTAAATATGTATGAGAAAGAGAATTAAGAATGAAAAATTTAAAATATATGGGTTTGGTGCTACTATTAAGAAAGAGAATGGAGCAGGATTATATCAACTGACCATCATAAATGGAAGCTAATTAAGTACTGTGGAGAAAACTGAAGAAAAAATATTCTTTTAATAACCACTTATAAAATTATATACACAGTAAATGAAAATATTACCTTTCAGTGCCTTTAGTTCCCTATTCCAAGGGTTACATGAGGCTTGCTAAGTGAATGCCTATGTAAACATTGAGTGTGAATGCCAGCCCTCCAGAAGATTTTATGAAAATTTTCTTCCTTTTTTGCCTGCAGGGCAGGACTGGCAAATTCAGACCCTCTCCTTCAGACTGGGAATTACCTTACTTTGTAGTTAGGGCTACTAACATGGTATGATGAGATCTCCTTTGAGCCAAGGTGGCAAGATTGGAAGCCAATATTATTAGAATGAGAAGAATTTAACACTTAGTGCTGTTCATTAATGTACATTATAGACATTGTTGAAAAGGTTACAATTGGATAACTGCAATTAAATATCATGCTGACCTGATACAGCAGTTGTATCAGAAATCAGGACTTCTGCAACAAAATAAAATCATCTTATATTTGCCTAGAGTTGCATTTGAAGCCCAGCTCTGAATGCATAGGTAGAGATGTCTTTATAGAATTTCCTATCACAGTTCGGGGGCCTTGTACAGCATTAGCAGAAGGGGTCATGTTTTCATTTCTGCAATACCATTTGCCCTCCTCTTGTCCTACCTGAGATGGGCACACACTTTCTGTGTGGCTGCAAGAGCTGCTACAGACTGGGTATGGTGTGAGACGAAGGTCCCACATCCCATTAGATTTTTCTTGCCATCCATGTTCAAAGCAATTCCAGGCCAAGCTAGTACTTTGTTCACTGCCCAGGGAAGTGTCCTCTGCCTTGGGCTGTGAAAGTTTCAGATGTGCCAGTATTTGATTAACTTTCTCGTCTCTGACCCCAATGAGAGTTTTGTGTTGTTCTTGAAGTTGTTCCATAAAGTTTATTTCCATTGCTACGCTGCTATAATTTCTCCAGCAATGAGAGGACAACATGGAAAATATCAGCAATTTGTCATTTATTTTTTCTTGTGGAATGTATCAAATTGTCAGAAAGTGTTGTGTGGTGCCACATTCCCTCTTCCTGTCTGACAGGGGTGAGGTACTGTGAGGTGGTGTTTGTATGAGTACCACAAGTCTGTGTGATCAACTATGGCCATGCACAGTGATTGCAAAATAAACCTTTGGAATAAAATTAAAATGATATGAATTTTGTTCTGGGTAAATCTGAATCCCCACATGTGCACGTGTTTCAATTCCCTGGGGAACACAGTACAAGGCTGTTCAGGCCTGAATGACCCAAGTCATTGTGAACTCACAGCTGGGTGGTTGGGAGTTATGGGAAGAACATGGTCCCTGAAACTGTATACTTTTTGAAGCATTATTTATATTTTGATTCTCAAACCTGATTCCACACTTCATTCTTTCATATGTTTATACTGGGCTTTAGAAATAAAAAATGCAGACAACAGTGTGAGGAAAATTATTAAAACTGGCTAGTGGTAGTAATAACTGTTCATAAGAATTGTTGAAACTGGTGAGGCTTTTTGCAGAAAGTCTTCATTTGCAATGGATGAGTTTGAGTTGCTACAGCTCTACTTTCTGATGAGAAATTCAGTCAAGTGACTATTTCTGCTAAAAGGATATGCAAAAACTGAAATCTGAAATATCTATAAAAATTGAATTTCATACTTCAGGTTTTGAAGCCAATTTTCACTCCACAAAAAGTGCTTTCTGGTGGGGGAAGATGTGAGTAATAATCCATATGGGATAATTTTCATCTTCAGAGTAAAATTTAAAAAAAAAAGTTAAAAAAAAAACACACTACAAAAGAAGTTTGAAATTTTCTTTCTTTTATTTGACTATTTTTATGTGCTTTTCCTTACAGACATCACATATAAACTATTGGAGCGCACATCACCTCACACAGTAGGAAGAAACAAATCCAAGTAAAGCAGTCTTAGGGAATGCCTGTGGACTTTTCCTTTCAGTCTAACTTTGGTAAATAGAGTTCAGATAAAATCTAAAAACCTGAAATACATAGGCCCAAACTGAAGCAGGTTTGTTAAGGTAAACATTTGTGCAGTTAAAACATTTAGGTTTGAGTCCGTACTTAATTCCCTCTACAAGCAATTTTATTTGAAGGTGAGCTCTGTGGGAAGGTGAATTTCAAGTGCATGGTACTTGGACTCCTAATCGAGTTATCACAGCTCAGTAAGCAATCATGTATAACCTGAGTCACTAGAGCCCCCTTCCTTGCAGGCTGAGCTGCATTAACCTTGCTTTTGCCATGGCCTAAGAGAAACATGGGCAGTGGATAACTGAGCTGTTTTTTGAGGTGTTCCTGCTAAGGCTTCACTACAGTTAAACTGTTTAAAACTTGGATTTTGAGTTTAAAAAAAAAATAGTGCGTAAGAAAAGCTTTCAGGAGACATTTACACAGTGAGTAATGAAGTCAACGGGAATCTCCTCCAGTGGTTTCAACTACACAAGTGTATCCAAGAAAAACATGGTTTACATACAGGAATTCTAAGCTTGGGAAACCCAGCACATTTTTATCTTCTTTAGATAGTAAACCAGTGGCTTGTTTTCTCAGTCTAGGAAAATAATGGTATAATTCAGAGACTGCAAAAACACTGATCTGAGGCATTTCTTCTGAATTTGGGAGCAGAGGGTGGGTTGGTGGGTTGGTTGGTTGGTTCGTGGGTTGGTGGTGGGTTGGTTGGTTTGGTTGTTGGTGGTTTTTTTGGTTGGTGGGTTGGTTGGTTGGGGTTGGTTGGTTGTTGGTTTGTTGGTTGGCTGGTTGGAGATTTGTTGGTTTGGTGTTTTTTTTTTTTAAGAGAACCCTTTTAGTCTGGCTCATACACCAAAGCAGAGTACCAAGAATGAGACTGCTGGAGTTGTTGATTGTCTTAAGATTATTCCCAAAAGGTATAAAGCTAAATATAACTCTGTCAGACCCTTGAAACACAATCCATTAAGAGCATGATCTTGGAAATGTAGGAGGTAATTTGTCTGCTGCTGTGTAAGGTGCCATGCAGAGACATTGATTTTTGTTTCATTTTCTCTTGGTCTTCTCAGTTTAAAAAGTCAGTCAAGCTAAATGCAATGCTCACCTCTACATTTGTTCCACCTTCTGTTTCTGACTTGTTCCACCCAATTATATAAAAATTTTTACAGTTCACACTTGAAAATCAGAAAGCAATAGTTACTTAGGAAAAGAAAATATGCCAAAGATTACAAAAGTGATAAATACAATTTTCTCTACAGGTTGACATTTTCAAAGATGAATTCAAGAGTTAATCCCTTAAATCCAAATTTCAAATATTTCATCTCTTTGAATTAAATTCTACTGTATATGTATATGCATATGCGTATATATAGAGAGACTTTTATGCTATCCATGGAAAAAGTTCAGCAGCTTTAATTCTTATACATAAAATAAATTGGACCATTTGGATACTATATACAGTTGTGAACGGGACAGGTCAGACACACTGGGACTCAGACACTTGCGTTAACAAACTTAGCTAAAGTTTGCATGATCTTAGGTTTGAAAAGTTGTCTAGCAAGGTTGTCTCCTTTTGGCCAGCCTCAGATTTTTCATTTTCCACTTTTCTAAACTGCCAGGGAGAGATGACGATACTAATTTGCTTAAATTTATTTTGAGGCATCAAAGGAAAACATCAAAACTCTTTTCATCCAACCAGAGAACAATCTGTATTGAAGACTCTCAAGAAGCAGCACATATTAGAATAGTGCTTAGGCTGGGCAAAGCTAAATTTACTCTTCCAGAATCTAGTGATGCATTTTGTACACCAAAATCTCTCAGCCTTTCAGTGGGGAGGCTTCATTGCCACCCCTCCCTTCTTTTCCCTCCTCTACCCCCACCTACCCCTGACATGGGCTGTGCTTTGCCTCTAGGTGTGCCAGCACATCTTTAGAAACAGCATTTTCATCGGCTGAGAAGTGAGAGTCTGAAGAGGCAGAAAGGAGGGAGTCACCTCTCAGTGGGATGAAAGGGTGGCACTATGCAAGCACAGCTCTCTTGCAGACAGGTACAGCTGCACTTTTAAACTTTTACAGATTTTAGACAGGCCATGAGCAATGCGACCACAAGGAAGGTGGAAGAAACTCAGGAGTTTGTGACTGGGCAGCTGCTGACAGATTAAATCTGTGTCTGAGAAATAATCCAAGTGGCTTAGACATTGCTGCTGTTGATTTAATTAGTATAAAACATGTAGGTAGGTATCTGAGGTATCACTCTGATATAACAGAAAAAGCACTGCTCACTATGCAATAGTAATCAAAGAAAACAACAGGCCAAAGGGATAACAGTGGACATCACAAGAAAAATCTAGTATTACAAATTAAGTTTTCTAATGGAATATCAGTTAAGAATAGACATGGCCAAGAAAGACAGATGGCTTATTTTTCAGTACATGACACCTATTCCATGAGCAATTAAATATTAATTTAAAGGTAATAGAAAAGTTCAGAAATAAATAACCAAAGCTGTGGAATTCATTAGCACAAATCAGAATTAATTAATTTTTATCGTAGATAATGAAATTTATGATAGCTTTCATATTTAGGTTAGGCACCAGAAATAAAGAAAAGCTATAGATTATAAGAGCTAAGAAACTTCTCTAAGGAGATGAATTGCCTGTAATGGGCCATTAGATCACACTTGCACCTTCTTTTGAGATGTTATGGGCACAAGCTGATGCTTTTCTGGATCATTCGTCAGACATGCTGTCACAATTATTAGAGGCTGCAGGGAGCACTATCTCCTCACCTTGAATACAATAGTAGTGGGGAAAGCCCAGCACTACCCAATAAATAAATAAATAAATAAATAAGACTTGAGAAAGGTGGGGATGAAGGAGGGAAAAGAAGGGAGGGATGGCAATGAGGCCTCTCCACTGAAAGGCTGAGAGATTTTGGTGTACAAAATGCATCACTAGATTCTGGAAGAGTATAATTAACTTAGTCCAGCCTAAGCACTATTCTAATACATGCTGCTTCTTGAGGGTCTTCAATACAGATTGTTCTCTGGTTGGATGAAAAGAGTTTTGATGTTTTCCTTTGATGCCTCAAATAAATTTAAGCAAATTAGCATATAAGTCTCACATTGTTTCAAAAAAACCCAAAACCCAAGCCCCAAGTTGTTTCCACACAAGGGAGCTTTCATATTAAATTTGAAATGTTATGCCTCGTGATAACCATTGAGAGATTGTGTTCTGAACATTTTTAGCTCTTTTAAAAGCTTTGCTACATTTTATTAACTCAGATTTTGCACAGCTGTTACTTGGTAGAAGTTTCAACCTCTTCTCATTGTTCACAGCCTTGGCTAATAAGCATAAGAAATGAAGTTAGCAAGACACAAAAAAAGTTCTAACAATTCAGCAATAGTAGGAGGAGAATCAGCATGTCTGGCAAGCTTGTGTGTTCACTATTAACCAGGACAGCTGGCTCTGATTATTTAAAATTGTAAAAACTTAGTAAGTAAGTAGATTTTCTAAATATTCTCAAGCTATTTACTAAATGGGGTCAGCTTTGTACTCCAAGGTGCCAACATGAAGAGCTGGAGTCCAAATGGAGTAGGTGACACTCAGAATGTGGGTGGTGCTGAAGAGATGATCACTCTGGAATGCAAAATTGTTCTCAGCTCTAAGACAATTTTTGGTTTAAATTTAGAAGTGACAGAAAATTGTAACACATCATACATGCTTTCACTGTCATTAAGTTACTCAATACTACTTAAAAATCAGATTTTGAAGGCAAAGACATTTCTTTTATCTTTCAAATGCAAGACGTTGACAATGTTTTCTTCTGTTCACAATATTAGATCATGGACACTTATTTGATGGCCACTTTTATCAGTTATACCATGAATAGCTTCACTAGGTGAACAATAGAAAGCTCTTTCCATCTCCACTTGACAATGTGATGTCTTAGGTTGCTCCTATTTCAGAATCAAAAGAAAAATGCCAAAATAGTCAAACATTAAATCCATTCACTCTGGAGCTCCACACCATAGTTGTTGGAGAGGTTTTACCATTAAATATTGCAGGTCAGATCTGAGGTAGGCTATGCTTGGCATTTCATCCTTCCCTGTCATCACAGGCCAGGATTTCACTTAAAAAACATTTATACAGCACTGAATATTCACATAAATGCTTTTGGTGGTGAGAAAATGATTGATAAGCAATACAAATGAGAGTTAGTCATAAGGTTAAAAATGGGTCTGGGACTGGGTCCTTGTTCAGTAAACAGCAGATATTACCAACCTCCCTAGACTCTGGTCCTATAGATTTCTTGTAGGTCTAAGCAACATACTACTGCTGCCACCTAAGAAGAGTGAAATTAAAACTATCTCTACAAATTGCTTTCTGCTTTGAGAATATGCTCAGCAGGAATTAGTACAATGACCAGATTTGCCCTGGGCATTTATCTGTAATATTTTATCTGACCTACATGCACAGCTCAAACAGCCTGTGATCTGCCCTCCTTAGAGCTGACTGGGTTTGACCAAGCTCCTACACAGTGTCATTGCTGGAAGCAGGTCACAGATCTACTCCCTCTCCCTCAGCTTGGCAGAAGTGCTTGGTTTAGTCCTTTCACATCTACTTAAAGGACAAAAATCTTACAGTTTATTGAGATGATACATGATAAATGCCTAATCTGCTCTATGACATTTTGCGCTTCATATTTATGAAACTCAACCGTTGCTTTATTCTGTAATTTTTGCTATTCTCTTTGTTTGTATATGTGAGATTTTTTCATGGCAAAAAATCCCACCCTTGCCTCTTTCTTAGAAATCTGGGAGATCAGATTCTATTGTATCAGAAAACAACAACAAAAAGTCTTGCATAGTATTTATTTAATAAATCATCAAATAACATTTTCAGAACCTCCTTCAAAGTCTGTGCTTTTGTCAGCTGGACAATAGCTAGGGGGTTGTCAGAGAAAAAGGAAGAAGCAGCACAAGAGTAAATGTCATAGAAGTTCACAAAGGTGTTGAAGCTGGCAGAGTTCCTCTCCCTCCAGCTGCTGCTGTCTGGAAGGAGCCAGCTCACCTGCAGGGCAGCTCTGGGGGCTGTGAGGCTCCTACCACATCACAAGAAGGAGCAGCACCGCTCCCCCTTACTGCATTCTGCTTGTTTCCAACAGCTTCTCAGACAAAAAGCAAACTGTGAAGGGGTTGTGAGAAGCAGAAATAGCAGCTCTGCCCAGCCAGGCTCTGCCAGCTGACCTTCCAACCAAAGGTGCATCCTTATCACATTAGATTTAACACACAGGATAAGTGCCTACAAACATTTCTAGCCCAAGGAGAAATCACTACTTGAAAAAAAATTATGTGTAACGCTCAAAAGCTGGGTTTTCTTCAGGTATGATAGCCTAGTGACAATGACACTGCAATCATAAGCCAGTTTGGTTAGACCTCACTGTTATTTGGTGGAGCAAATAGAATTCTGTCACTGTGGTGACTAATGACTCTGTATCAGATGTATCCCAGTGCAAAACAGAAGGAAAAATATACTGTAGACAGCTAGATATTAGTCAGTTATTCCTTGTAATCATTCGGCAGGGTATGAAGAATGCTCACAGATTTTAAATATCTTATGCTGTTATGATGGTAGTTCAATTTTTAAACCAATGATTTTCAAATCTGTGCTCCTTACAAATGTTTCTTCTGCAATAAATTCAAATAATAGTTATGCACAGAGAAACAAGCACCTCAGACCCAAGGAGAGTCTTCCTTATGGGTCAATAGTGCAGCTATGTGATTTATTCCCAAAATTACGTGTGCAGAGATGTTTTATTCAAAACAGGGAATGTATACAAAAATATCCTTTCATTTTAATAATTGTATTCAGTTACTAAATTCATTTCCAGAATAATGGAAATCATATGCAGCATAGGGCACTGATTAAATATGTATTTTCATGCAGAGTTCTTTATATTTAGATGATTTATATATATATACACAAATACATATAAAATACTTTATCTGCTGTACAACATTAAACTTATTTTTCTATTTCTAATAACAGTAATTCAATCAGCTGTATCTCCTTGCACATGTGGATCATGTATGTCTTTATTAAATTGCATAGGCTGAAGCATTTCTCCTGACCAGTTCACAGATTTATAAATTATTTATGTATCTGTCAAGAGTTTAGTGATTTGCTTTCTTTACTTTGAAAGGAGTTCTAGAAATCATCACTGCAATAGTTCTAGTCCTTCAAGTAGAAATGCAACTGTGTACAACTAGTGAAGAGGGATTCCAGGTCCCTGCTGCTTTTGCTTTTTCTGCATTCACTCCCAGTTATTGATGCAAAGTCTGTAACATCTGTGTATTTCTGTGAGAGCTGTCTGTGCAAATCCAGGGTCAAATACCAATGAAAAATAACAATAGGCAAATCATAGTTCTTGCAGAACTTAGAGCAGCTTAAAAAGCCACTGAAACTTAAGTTTTTGTGAGTTATTTTCAGTCAAGTCCTACACAGAGCATTTTCAGAATTTCTCACACAGCTTAACTAGCAGCTTTGAATGCCTCATGAATTTTTATGATCTTGTTAATACTGAAATAGTGGAGTCCTTTCTATATTGCTTAGTTTATATTGGCAGTAGAATGGGGAGTTATATTAATCTATTGATGCCTACCATCTTTTTATGTTCTCTAGCAAAATGTGCATAAGAGAGAGCATGTGTGTTAACACAGATTCAGGGGGTTTGGGACTTGACAGCTAAAGCCTGGGTTTATACGTGACAAGATGGCTCAGGGATAGTAAAACATTTGTTTAATTTAGTCTCCCAAGCAAAATCCACTGTTTTTGCACAAACTGGAACTGTTCTCCTTGTTTGAATTTGGCAAACAACTTAAGAGCTGCTCAGTGGGTGCTCTCAGTCTGCCTGACCAGGTCAAAATCCTGGCTTCTGATGAGTATTTTCAGGGCACTGCTAAGGATATGGAGGGGGAAAATCATATTATTCAGCCTACTGAATAATGTTGACTCCAAAATGACACCAAAGTATTGAGAACATCCTTTTTCTTAGTCTCAGTTGCTTCTTTTAAGCACAATTCTCACAGCACCTTCACTCCCCACATAGTTCCAGCCCATTCCTCATACTATCCATCAATTCCATTGTTTTCTGCTTTCTATCAGCCTATACACCACTGGTGCAAACAGCATTTTTCAGGTCTGTGATCCTGCAGGCCTTTGATGAGAATTGTGATTTACGAATTTTCACTCCCATTTCAAGCCCACCACCTGTATGTTTGAACCACTGATCAGGGTTCATAAGAAGGTGCAGTTCAGTCCTGCAGGTCACAAACCAGAGCTGTGCTGATGACAAATGAAACCAGTCTACAGAATCTAACAGTTATGGAATCATTTAGATTGGAAAACACCTCTAAGACCACCAAGTCCCACTCTTAACCCAGCACTGTCAGGTTCAACACTAAACTTGGCACATCTATGTGTCTTTTAAATACATCCAGAGGTGATGACTCTACTGTTTCCTTAACAACCCTTTGGAACAGGCTGCCAAGGGAAGTGGCTGAGTCTCCTCTCAGAGATTTTGAGGAAGAAGGTTTTGTGGTGCTGACAAACATCAGCCTCTGAAGAAAGACTGAAAGAACCAGGGCTCAGCATAAAGAAATCCACCACACAGAGAAAACCCACATATATAAGAGGTTGCTGCAGAAATGGAAGACAAACTGTGCTCTTGCTGGATTCAACAAGAACTGGTGGGGTTCAATTGCAATTTCATTTCTTTTATACCAGCAAGGTCAGCATGACAATAGAGTAGATGTCTGTGGGAGCTGGGGAAGGTTTTTGCCTGGTTTTGCAAAGGAATAAATTGTAGAAAGGTGACTTAGCTGCGATTAATCCCTCTCTAACAAGGCACTAGGCTACTTCCATGGCTCTCCCATGGCCTTTTGCCACAGTTTTCTGGTGCTCACAGGTTCAAACTCCTGAACTAAATCATTGGCAACCTGATACAAGGCAGGAGAATATCTTTATCACCACACGACTATGAACAGTCAGAAATCACATAGTGAGCAGTAGCATAATGACAATTTCTCTTAGTCTGTAAGGGTCCTGAATCCTACAACCCTGGCTGGGAGTGAGAAATATGCAGACACAGGTGTTTCTAACTCCACATAGAATAATCTATGCTTCAGGTCCCTTCATCCTTTTCTCTTTTTCCACACTATAATAAAAGATTTTCACTGCAATTTTCTTAACTGGCAGAATACAAGACATAATTGTTGAATCTTTGAGTGACTCCAGCCAGAAAAGCTTCTGTCCTGTTAATCCATATATTTCTGTCTCCAGCAGAAGCATTCTGTACAGATGAGAGGGTTTTTATTTGCTCAGAACTTATTTTACCATGATTGTTTTTCAGTGCAGTAGAGAAAAAGCCATAGCCATACTGAGTGTATCACTTCTAGAAAATAGCTCTGCAAAGTGGGGCTACTTTCTCTCATCCATACATTATCCACAGAGCCAGGGTTTTACTGCGCTCCCCCTGGCTGATGGAAAAAGTCCAAAAAACAAAATCAATAGGAATCAGGAAAAGTTTTAATTAGCCTCTAAAATTCAAAATGCTACACATATCAGTCTGGAAAGTCTGAAGTGATTGCACCTGAGCATCACAATAGTGATGTGATGTGAAGTGCTACAACACTCAGTTACACTGTGTTTTAAAGCCACATGGCAAAAAATTAAAGTTGTTGCAAAATAATTTTATTCTCTTGGCTCAACTTCAGTGGAAGCAGTGATTTGTATGGATATTCTAGAGCAGGAGATTCCAGTTTGTGTCATCTGGATGGAACCAGTGGGTGGTGTGTGTTCCTCATTAAGGCAATGTGGTTAAATGAAGAAACAAGCTCTACCAAAAGCCACTGAGAACTTTCCAGGTGCCTTGCTGGGCACTGGAACTTGGGAAGCACAAGTTAATCTTCCCAAATGAGTCACAAGAATATACACTCACAAAACACCACGTTGAAAATAAACAGAAAATGGAGTCTCTTCAATGTATACTCCAATTCCCAACATCTGCTCCACAATAAACATACACTGCAGTTGCTGAATATTAGTCTTTCCATCAGCAGAGGTAATCAACTTTGAATAGCTATCTTCTTCCAGTAGTTACATAATGCTTTACCTTAAATAGCTTTCTCAGAAGAGAGACACCCTGTGAAGTACATTTTAAAGATCACCTTTCAGCAGCATCAACCAGCCCCAGCCTGGCCGTGGCTACAATGTCTGCTGGGGTGAGCTGTGGCCCATGACCTCAGGCGTCACTGCGGCAGCGGCTAACACCACACAACAAGCAACGAGGCTGTACTGCCGCAAGAGCTACTGCAGCAGTAAAGGGTGAAATGTGCCTGCAGGGAGGCTGGGAACACTCAGGAACCCATCTGCAGATGCTGCTCGCCCTGCTCTGAGAGCAGAGCCGCGGGACTCCCGAGGAGCCGCTGCATCGCCGCTCCTCGTCTGCCCAAGGTCGCTTTGTCCCGCCAGAGAGGGCACTCGGAGGCACGGGGAGATCTGATGCGTCTTCCCCTTTCAAAGATTGTCAGATGAGGGTAAAGGAGGCAGGGGAGCTGGCCGTGCCTATCACAGCCGGAGCGCTTGCTAGCAGAATAAACCCGAACGCAGCACAGGCCGCAGTGGCGTGAGGCGGGAAGGACTCGGCACGGCTCCGGCCCACCTCAGCTGGGAGCACAGCGCCCACCAGGACACACAGGCAGGGGGAGAGGAGACCTCCAACATCCCCAGCTTACTTTCTGGTATGTAAATTTCACCCTAATCATCTCTCAGGCTCTAGAAGCCCCCGATGCAGGTATATTATTACATGCTCAATTGTAAATTACATTCAAAGCCAGAAACCCCTTCAGTGCCAGTGACCCTTGGGGTGGAAGGAGCCTTCTCTGTCTGTCATGTTTTTCCACTATTACCGCTATAAAAGGCATTTTGCAGTGCAACAGTAGAAAATTCACATTTTATGGCCCATGTATGTCTCATCCTAGGCAGTTACAACTTACCTAAAACATCTGAATGACTGAAGAACTACAGAAAAAGAACACCCAACCAAAACAACTTTGACTGTACAATGAAAACAGAGGACACCTAAAATCAGGCCTGAGTTTTACTGCTCATAAAGTCTAAAAACATTCTTCTAACAATATAAGAAAAATAAGGGATAGTTTTAAAATTGTTCCTTCCCACCCAGAGCCCAAATCCCACTGTTGGACTCACACTTCCTGTGCTCAGTTCATCCACTGTTCACAGAACAGCACTAATGACTGGCAATATTTAATTAGTTGGATTTTTTTCTTTTATGAAATACCAGTGATAAAGGACAGGCTTTTCAAGAGACCTTGAAAAGCATATGAGCAATAACAGAAGTGGCTAGATTTTGACATGAAATGAATATGGCAAGTTGGGCCATGAGCATCTTTAAAAAGGGCTACTCTGTCAGCACCTGAGCAATGGGAAAAGGTCTGCAAGCAGGGTTTAAAATCTGTCTCTTCTAAATTATTCAAAATAGTTTTTAAATATTATGGTTTGAGTTGGTCTCTAAGGAAGTAAACTCAAGTGCCAGCTTTGTGTAGCAAAGTTCCTGCAGTTATCAAATCTGCTTCATTCAAATTTCTGCCCAGCTGCTCAGTAATCTAATAATCACCTTCCAATTTTATAGGTTACACAAATTACTTTTAAATAGAGAGATATGACAGACTGGCAGAGAAATGAACCTGAGAATTATCTAAATTATTCTTTCCCTGTCTATCTTGACATTGCTTAGCTTTTCAGAGATACCACGGTTGCTGGAGTCACACCTTTAATCACTTTGTGCCAGGAATATCAGGCTGGAGAGCTGATAAATGTGTGCAGTTTGCAGAAAGATTAAGAAAAATAAGTACTATGGGTCCAATGGTGATAAGCTAATGACAGCCTTACATATCTTCCCACCAAAAGTATTGCCATAGCTGTAACCAGGGCTGGATGCAGTGCTTTGTTTCCACAGTCACATAATTGAATTTTAGATCAATAATTTAAAAACAAAAATAATTAAAATACTATTTTCCTGAAGCAAAAATGATCCTCTGAATTCTGGTGAGACTGTAACTGCTATTGAGCCTATGTAAATTTGCATATATTTGCCCTGGATGTATATATATATAATGGTGATTAAGTCCTGGTCATTTACACCCCTAAGAAGAAATGAAAATTTTATGCTAAAGTGAGATGTGAAAATTTGAAACTTTCTTGATGGCAAAGGATTTTCATAGGGGGAAAAGACTTACAGGCTGTCCAAGGCACTGAGAGACATCCACAAATGCTGCCCTTAGTCCTGGGACTGCCTGCTGCTCAAATTGAGCCTTAGGGAGTCCTTCCCTCCCTTGGCTATAGGGCAGCCAAGAAAATGAACCCCACCAGGTGAAAGCGAGCCTTTTTTCTAAAACTGCCTCAGAAAGGGATATGCATTGTGTGGTAAGTGTAGGCCACCACAAAGCTGAAGAGGTGCAACCATTCTTCACTGATCTGTAGTGAAACTGGTGCCAAAAGGTCAAACCTACACAGACTAGCTGATTAATGAGCACCTGGTCTTGCACGGGTTACAGCCATGCCCATGCTTGAACAGAGCTGTAGAAACCCCCATCCCATCCCAATTCGAGGAGGAGCCTTATCCGTGGTTGGATAAGATTCATGACAGTTTAGCCCAGCCCAGCCCCAGTGAGATTAGCTGGGAGAGAGAACCCAAATTCCAGCCTCTCCTCTCACATTCCTGAGCAACCAGGTCTAGTGGGATGTGTCCCTGCCCTTGGCAGTGGGGTTGGAACAAGATGATTTTTAAGGTTCCTTCCAATCAAAGCCATTCTTTGACTCTATGTCTGGGTTTTTTTCCATGTACTGTTTTCTTCAAATAAGTATAAATTTATCCAGATGCCTTTTTTTTCTTCCTGGATCTTTTTGTTGATTCTTAATCATGCTCTGCTGATTCTGCCAATGGAAGACACTAAAGTGTAATGGTAATTACTGCCATTGCAAGCAGAGATGATCAAACTATTTAGTGCACAAGATTTCTGGTTTTCAGGAAAAACCATCCCCATCTACTTAAGGCATTTATCTGAATGTTCTTTTAAAACAATTTGGCAATGGAATAATTAGTATTGTTTTCATAGCTATCAGAATCCCTTTTCTACTATCATGTGATTTTTATTGAGCACCAATAAATAAGCAAGAAAGAAGTAAGTAAATATTTGAGTGATGTAGGTTTCAATATGTAGACACGTCTTTATTAATAGAGTTGAAGTTTTGGGGTCAGGCCTCATGAACCTGTATTTGTTTGGTCCCTTTTCCTTCCCTCTTCTAACACCACAGAATGTCTCATAAGTTTTTTCCCATAATCTCTCCAAAGTTGAAAAAAATCATAGAAACATAGAATGGTGTGGGTTGGAAAGTGTCTTCAAGATCATCTAATTCCAACTCCTTGCCATGTGCAGGGACACCTTTCACTAGTCCAGGTTTCTCAAAGCCCCTTCCAACCTGGCCTTGAACACTTCCAGAGATGAGGCATCCACAGCATTTCTAGGCAACCTGTTCCAGTGCCTCACCACCCTCATGTAAATTTCTTCCTAATATCCAATGTAAACATGACCTCCTTCAGCTTAAAATCATTCCCCCTTGTCCTATCACTGTATCCATAAAATATTTTAAGGTGTTCCTGGGAGTAAGTGAATCTAAGTCCTGACATCCACAACAGCAGTACACTAAACTCTGGGTCTCTGCTCCATATGCTGTTCCTGGAAAGCCATCAATCAAATATTTCAGAGTTAGAGACTTTTTAAAAATTAAGGTATGCATTGGATTAATGTACAAACAGACTTTGAACCACCTGGAATAAACTGGCATTTCCAAGCTACTTCAGATGTAACAGCCAGGTTACAGGTTAATCTACATTACAGCTGCCAGGAAAAAAACCATACTTTTCTATCATTTAATAAAGTATCTTTTAGAATGTAATCAATGTGCACTATAGTCCACAATTTATTACCTAGAAAGGCTTGAATTTAACTCCCAAAGCACACACTGTTACTATACAATATAACACAAGTAATTTCTGGAATCATTCTCCTGTCCTTTAGGATTAAATTCAATGTTAGTAAATTCCCCCCATGCTTCAAAACAAAAACTGTGTAGAAGATAGTAAATGCTGCAGTTTGGCCCAAGTCCATTACTAAAATAATAAACAATGACAAAATTTATTGTGTATTGGAAACTAGTGTTCTGATCACTTCAGAAAGGACATGAATCTATTGTGCCAGAAAAGGAGAAAAATGTCTCCCTTAATGTGTATCTCTCTTTCCACTCCAGCAGAGTAGCAGGTTATATTTAAACTCTAGAGGACACCATCACCTTGCCCCTCTTGTTGGTAAAGATATTAGCCACTAAATTTGTTCCTAAACAAGTCAGTATTTATTAGGCTCTTGTCCAAAGCCTGACGTCCATGAAGGTCTGCACACAAGTCCCATGTAACTCTCTAACTTGCACCTTTCTTGCAGAGCCAGGATTTGTGTTTCAATTTAAATTCTAATAGGTAATGTTCATACCTGCCTCATCTCTAGTGGAAATCTCCTGCCATACCTCACTGCACACTGACTGCTCCTCCACACAGTCTTACAGAGAAGCTGCTGGTGGGACCCTCTGCCACTGCTGCCTCTGCTCCTGGTCCATAGCAGGGACTCCTCCTGGCTGCACACCCTGCACGCACACATCTTCCTGCAACTCCCATGTGGGTCAGGTGGCAACAGAGGTGCACAGAGGAATGGCACTCATCTCAGTGAGATGGTCCAAAAAACAATAATATTCCTTATGTTCTCTGACAGTTGAGCCTAGGCCTGTAAATGGAAAGAGAGCATGCCCAGACACACTCTAAATTTACAGCTGTCTAGTGCTGAATCACTAGAGATGTGCCTGGCTCAGGTTTGGGCCATGCTGACCAGCAGCCTCCCAAAAACTTCCCAGGCAAAGTCTGGGAGCTGGGACAAGCCAAGACCATTCCTGACAGTTTCTCATTTCTCTGTCATTCCCTACAGGAAATCAATGTGATGAGTTCATGTATCTAGATAATAGGTCAAATTGCTCCACTTTTTGGAGAACATGTTTGTGTGCAACATCATCCTATCTCAGAAAAATGCTGTGCAAAACTTTCTGGGGTTTTTTCTTGGGTTTTTTTTTTTTTTTTCCCAATATGGAGCAGGAAAACAGAAAACAAATTCCAAGTTCACACTCATCAATGTTTTCCTATTTACTGGTCCCTAAAAATTTTCCACTAGCTAGAGATTCCTGTAGGACACAAAGCTCGCTGATAGGAAAGTTGCTTCTCTTAGACACTTCCATGTACCTTCTGAAATAACAGCTGATGCCCCAGTGACCAGGCACGGGGTAAAGCCAGCAGTCTAAGCACAGTACTGCAGTTTGAGGGTGAGGAGAGTCGCTCTTCTGTTCTCTGCATTTTTCATACTTCATACTCAAGCTCCCTAAAAGACAACTGCCTTAATTCTTTGTGATCATTACATGGCAGGAGATGACTCATTTTGAGCTAACAAAAAAAAAAAAAAAAAAAAAAAAAGAAAGAAAATGCCAAAGTTCCCAAGTTCAGCATTCCAAAAATGACTTTCAATTTGACAAGCATGAGTGGAAAGAGCTTTTCACCAGACTTTGAACTACATCTCTGCTTAGCTCAGAAGCAGCAAAGCACAGGTCAGGCCAATGAACTACACAATGGAGAGCAAAACAAAGAACTGACAAGGCATTTGCATTCACAGAAGAAAAAGAGAGGAATAATTCTGACATAAATTTATAAAACCAGATGAGCATTTTGTTTTTAACAGGAATAAAAGAGGAGTGCTGCACAATTCAGTCTGCTCCCTAGGAATAAAGCTGTTGCCATTCTCCAGAGTATCTCCAATGGTGCATAAATCAAAATCCTGAAAGCAAAATGAGATGATTCATCTCTCAGATGGGCATCTATCTTGCTGAGAGCAATGCAGAGTAACCAGTTACATTCCTGGAGAGGGTATTCTGAGGAAACAGACTTATAAGCAAACTATCACCAGTTGAAGGTACTTTCTGGTGACAGTGAAGTTTTCTACATCTTGCAAGATGTGCTATCTTCCAAAGCCCTTAATCAAATTATTACATTCATATATTTCTGAAAGCCATGATGTAGAATGATAACCTTTCCAAGAACATTTCCTGGCTTGATTTCAACACCCTGGTAAAGAAAGGTAAATTTGCACTCCTGGGGGAGGTTACATTAGTGCTCAGGTGAAGCAAAATAAAACACCCACATTTTGGGCAGAAACAAACACAGCTTTAAAACAGAAATGCAACATAGCATCAATCAATTTGGCTGCATACAGTGGGCATGAACTTTCTGTTGCACAAGAAGTCCAAAAGAACAAGATGTGGAAGAATATAAGAAGTTACCTGTAATATCCTAAAACAACGTAACAGGTAAAAATTTGTGACTAGAACTATGTAATAAATATAGTTTACTGGCTCTCTGGGCATTTTTGTCTTCGCTTATTAATCTACTTTCCATTGCAACCATTGTTAATGTTTCAAAATGTCAGCAGCTTTCAAAGAACCACTGTGTCTTTCAAAGTCAGTAGCTTAGAATGACACATCTTCCCCAAAGTTCGTTAGTAATGCACTGCTGTTGCAGTAGTTGATGTTTCATGCTGATGAGGTGGAAGCATTGTGAACTAGCACATTTTATTTCATCTTAAATTAGAGGAACCATCCCATGAAGGCTCACTGATGGTTGCCCAAGCCAGAGGAGTCAAGCTGAGGGACAGCCCTTCCTCTTGCAGACATAGGTGTGAACAAGAGACCAAGGACAAAGAATTTGAAGACAGCTTCACTAAAGAAAGTTTTGCATGGATGAGAACAGCTCCAGAGCAAGTGAGTGACATGATGACAACTAGATACACAAATGTATTTTTTTCCAAAATACCATAAAAATCCTGTGATATAGGGAAGGCCAGAAAAATGTGCACAAACAGGAATCTAGTGAGCTCTTCTCTAAGCCTCCCCACAAACCCAAGCTGAAAATTCATGCAGTTGTACACAGCCAAGTGGTATTTTGTAAAACAGAGTGGAGAAAGAAAACCTATTTATGAGTTACATGTCATTTGTCAATTACCTGTTATGGAGCAGGCCTACCTGGTAAGACTAGTCATGAACTTCCATTTTCTCCATCCTTAATAGAGCAGTGTGTACTGCAGTGGGCATTTTAGTGGCTTTAAACTAAAAGAGAATAGGTTTAGACTACATACTAAGAATAAATGCAGCAACAATTCCACACCTCTTAGCCATAGCTTGCTTCATTCTGAAGATCCAAAATCCCAAACACAGCTACAAAAATTTGCATCATATAAAGATTTCCTAATGACCAGCACCTGAGTATAAAATATCCAGGCAGGAAAGCTACACCTGAGTTGCTATGGTCTAAGGCCACTGAAGGACTTTGAGCATCCAAGTGGGGGAATACAGCCTGGCCTCCAGGCTGAAGTGCAAAGGAGGAGGTGTCTGGCTTCCATACTGTGGGAGGACTCCCCAAGAGGGATACACAAAAAGCCCACACCACCTGGAGGAGAGCTGTCCAGAGCTGGTGCCAAATACATATTCTTGGATTGAAGCTTGGACCTCAATTCTGAACTGTAAGATGGGTGATGAGCTTTCCAGCTTTGGGGTCCAGAGACTACGAGCTGCTGGGAACATGTCAAAGAGCTCCTCTGAGTTCATTCCCTTCTCTGCCTCTCACCTGGCATACAGAAACCTGGTTAAAGCGCAGCAAGATGACCTGTGCTTCTGTGTGAGACAGGATGTTGAAATTTCAACTTCACAGAAGAAAATTAGACAAAGCCGCTAAATGTTTCTACAACATTGCTTAGGCTTCTGTGGACATGCCCCAGGTGTCTTCTTGATCTTTATCTCTTCAAAGTATGGGGAAAAAATGTGTCTTTCTAGCCCTAACTAGGAATTGCTGTGTTCCCAGCTCTTCCATTCAGATCATGACTCAAACCTGACAATCATGAGAAAGAAAAATCACCCTCTAGTCTAGGGGAAGCTAGGATGGTGAAAAAAATTATGAAATTTCATCACTAGTCTCTCTACCTTTCTATTTCACCTCCCTTTCCCACATGGCTGTGATAACTGTTAACGTTTTTCCTTGCTAATTGCACAGAGGGTGAGTTTACTTTTATTCTCTTCAAAAGAAAATTACAGTAATTTTCAATTACTCACTTGATTAGTTTCCGTCTTAGTTTCTTACCTCCAGTGCATGAACATCCTCTCCAACATCCCCATCTTCCTCCATATTCTTCCTTGCCTGCAAGTGAGCCCCCCTGGCAATGCCAATCCAGCAGCAAATCCTTCAGCTGAGGGCCATGCTCTGCTCTCTCCCCTTCCTCCCTCCTTCCTCCAACCTCCTTCACCTACTCACTGGCCATGGGCGTATCCTTAATTTACACTGAAGGAAAAAAGAATCACACTGATCCCCCAAGCCACAGTCAGTCCTTGTTGTCCCAAACAGTACCTGCAGCCACAGCACCAAGGTCAGCGTGGTGGCGCTCATGTAAAATGACCAAAGTTTGGGATCATTCACAAGCCTCAACTTCAGGGTGGCATCCTGCAATCGCTTCCATTTTTCAGAAGTTACTGCCAAGGAATGTGACTTTTTTTTTCCTTAGAAACCTGAAAAAATAGGCATGAATGAAAAATTGATGAGTTTTTCTATCCTGGCTGGTTTGGTTTTTTGGTGTTGGTTTTTTGTTTTTTTTTTTTTTAGAACCAGTGTGAAATTTACCATATACATATATATATATATGTGAGTGTGTAGTCCACTCCTTTGCACTTCACTGTGAAGCTGCATGATAGCACAAGATGTCTGACCCTGCTCTCACCCAGCCCCCTCTGTCCCTGGTACTGCACTAAAACAAGTGATTTACCTCCTCTACTGTTCAGTAAACTCACCCACAATGATGGCTACAGAGTGACCAACAGGGAAGGGGAAAATAATGGTATCATCAGGGGATTAGTTAAAACAGAAAGACAAATATTACGTGGAAATGTGTCTACTTTCATCAGCCAGTTTTTTTATCTGAACTGGAAAGAAAATTTGGAAAATAATTTTTAATTAGGTTTGAAATGGCTATTTGAAAAATAGCTTCTAAATAAGAAAAATGTAGCTTAATAGAGTGGTGAGTCAAATTGGCAAAAGAAATAGAGAAGATTTCTTTTTGTAACATAATGATAATTCCACTGGCATTAAGTATCTCTCAATGCATGATTGAAGGTAATACTCAGACAAATGTCTGCATCACTAAAGACATAATAATGACCCATAAATTTGGGGCATATTCAAAAACCTGAATTTCATCTGATCATCCATGGAAACAGCAAATTTTTCAAATCAGCCTTCCTTCATCTTGCTCTTCCCACCTACAAAAGACACCATTCATCATCTCTTCCCTTTCTCAGCTTCTTTTTCCTTTTTTTTAGGCAAGTTTCCAGTTCTGGCAGGCTGCTGGGCTAAGATTAGATACACTGTGGCACACGGAAAATGACAGGGCCCATTACTGCCCACCAAGAACCAGCAGGGAACTAGAAGCTCATGGTGAGAGACACTGTGCCCTGCCCACCCCAGTCACAGCTGACTGTGCCTGAGGATGGGGGCATGGGAGGTTCTGCAAGCCCCACAGATTTCATACAGCTCCCTGGGCTTGGGACCATCCCACCCAGAGCAACTATCCTTAGCAGTCTTGTCTTTAACTTGTGGTTTTTTGTAGGGGAGGAAAAAAGCTAGGGGAACCATAATACTGCTGATGGAATTTCCTAACAATTTGGCAATCGATTGGAAAAATACAAATTACTTTAGATGCACCTGAGTGAAATATTTTTACCTGAATCCTCACATTTCAGTGTCTTTTTTGCAGTCCGAGTTATTGTGATTTGGGTTGGGAAGGGGGAAGAGAGCTCCTAGACTCATCAGAACTCAGCTGTCAGCTGCACCTCCAAATCTGTGGTTACGTGACAAGTTCACTTTTGTCATACGTCACCAGCTTTAGAACCAGATTTGTCCTAAGAAGGATATGGAAATTAAAAACCCACTCAGTTACAAAACTAGTCAGTCACTCCTACTAGAGCAGGGTGCTGCAGTTACTCTTTTGTTGTAGTAGTTACCTCCAGATTTTAACACTGAAATAAATAGTCTTCTCCATTTCAGCTGTGGAAGGCAAACAACAGTTGGCCTTTGCAGGGAGCCACAGGTGCGGCTGCTGCGGCTGCCGCCGCTCACACACCCCCCAGCGCCGGACGGGGCTCCGGGGCAGCACCACCTGCAGCACCAGCACGTTCTGTCATTGAAAACCACTGATTTCCTTCCTCAGCCTAATGCTTCTGTTTTTCCTCTGCTAAACCCTGCAGCTATAATCCTCCAGGCAAGGAAAGAACACTGGCTGAAGAAGGTTTTATAATGGCATGTTATCTGCAAGCACTGACTCGAATGGTTAATAATGTATAGGGATGTTAAAAAAAGCTTGCTCTTTTCTTTTATCCAGCCTTTCACCCCCTAGATGTGTAATTTAAAATATAACTCCAAGGCTTTCCCAGATCTGCACAGGGCAAGGTAGTACTCTCAAAACTTCCGTAAGATTGAAAATACATGGGGAAAGAAAACAATTCTCTGCTCAATGTCTCTGAGTTGCATCAGTGAGTCAAACTCTGTCTGAACCACATTCCCTACTTCTCTTTTTTGTTTTGTTTTGTTTTGCTTCTCTTCCTGATTTTTAATAATCTATGATTAATTTACACCTGTGCCTTTACTGAGATTACACATTACACATCAAGATGGTGTAAAAGTGCTATAATTCACCTCCAAATCAGGCCTGCAGTGTGCACAGGGTATTTTACATAAACTAGAGAGGCAGAGCTGTAGTAGAGCACAGATTCTGCACAAGAACTATGAGAGTCATAAGCAACTTCATGGTAAATTGTAACTGAAAAGTTTGGAACCAATTATTTTAAAAGCACAGAAGCTCAGGAATACACAAGACTGGGAGGGTTTGGTCTCTCTGCCATGTGACATAAGAAACAGGGAAGTATAAGATGAAACAGGCAGTAAATCAAAAGCTGATGACAGGAACTAATTCTTCAGTTTGACATCCTCAGATTTGAAAGGGAAACTGTAATGAACTTTTAAGACCAAGTTGTGTATTTACAAAATTTTCAGCAGTAGTTACAATTGTAGAGGAATCATTGCTCATCAGGGTTACAAGCACAGCACTATTTGTAGCAGGTGGTGATATCTTTTGTCCTCTGACGAACAGACTTTCAAGCACACACACATTGTTTCACTAGATACAGAGGCAAAGTACTTCAAACTTGAAGTAGGGTTTTTGTTCCCAGAAATTTGACTGTTATTGTATTGGTTAGACAGAAAGTATCATAGCATTTATAATGCTCAATGGCAACAAAAATCAGGGATGGCATATAAAACCTCATGCCTCTATTTTAAGCAGAATTTAACAAGGAGCAGGTATAGAAAAGTAAATATCTTCATTTTGAGTTACAGTATTTGAAAGGGTTAGACAAACCATGCACACAGCTTACCAAAGGTAACAGTTCCTTTTGTCTCAGATTTCAGTGCAAGATCTTCCTGAAGACATCAGGAACCTCCCTCCCCAGTCCAGGAAAGAATTATTGGCTCTTTTTCAAATGCCTTCAATACCAGACTGGCAGACAGGACATAAACTTACTTAACTCTGGAAGAAGTTAAAACTAACACTTCACCACACCCACGTTAGGGCTTATTAAAACTTTGACGAGTGACATTTAAGTCACTTTTTGGTGCTTTTCCTCCACTTCTCCCTATAGGAAGAACTTCATGCTGTGGGAGTACAATGATTTATCTTATATAGGTCACTCAATGGACTTCATTGATCCTGTAATCACTAACCATGTCTGGATTTCAACCAGAGGCCAAATACAGAGATATTTTGTATAATCCACCTTCTTAGGTATTTTGTGTTGCTGTATGAAATATTGGCTAAGAGGTGGGAGTGGGAGGAAGCAGCTGAGGCTGAAATGAAGCCAGAAAGCAATCCAATTACTGCTTGCTAAGCCTACAATATTTTTTGTTGGACTTTTTTCTTTTCCCTTTAACTTTTTAAGCGTAGGTTTGTCAGCCTGGATGTTTCATCTTTCCTTCTAATCAAATTCAGAAGTTTACCAGTAGGGAGGAAATTAAGCCACTGGTGTGCACAACATGGGCTGCACAGTGCAGTAGTCAAGAGGGTAAAAAACCATTACAATTTCCACTTAACTCTCAGTTTTGGTAAACCAAAAATGAGTGGAAGTTATGGGATCAGAATACCAGACAACTATTTATATCGAGGACTTTAGATCTGGTCTGGGCCTTTGAACAGGTGGGAACCATAGCTGGACTAAGCTTGCTAAGGACATTATTCACACCAGGACCCTCTGAGCTCTGCCCACTGGAGAGGAGAGGTGGACAGAGAATTGCTGCCAAAGTTAGTCTGGGTATGAGCTGCCTCCAAGCCTGTCCTTGAAGGAAGGAGATACACGGGTGTAGCCAGCTCATGAAAAGCCAGTCTTGCATGGGGTACTGAGACCACAAATTGTTAAGTCTTTGTGTAGCCATTAATTTTGTCTTATATTTCATCCTTCTTTCCTGTATTATCTTTTTGTGTATGTATATTCTAACTTACAAAGTCTGGCCATACTGTGTTGCTCAGCCTGTAGAGAAGGCAAAAAGGGGGCACATGAGAAGGCATTTCCACTGTTCAGAGCCTTGATGGATACAATTTGGGTCCACAGTGTAGGCAGGTGGTGTAGGTCCCATCACCTCCAACAGAGTCAGAGTCACTTCACTGAATAGATGAGAGCAGCAGGAATTTCATAACCTGACACAAACAACACGTGAGACCCCCAAGGGCTCAGGAAAGTGTGCTCCTCTTTTCTCAAAGGAGAACAGATTCTTAAAGGGATATAGTCTGGCTCCAGCACTGGACAGAACAACCCTGATGGACCTTGAATGTTCCATCCTCACTTCAGTCACAGGTCAGTTGCAGATAAGCCAGAAACCCAATTCCAGTCTGGCCTGAGATCATCACTGCTTGCTAACTAGAAAGAATGCAAAAAGAGGGGTTTTCATTTGACCTGGAAGCTATTGACTTGAACACAGAATGAGATGTGCAGAATTAAGTCTCCTCTGAATTTGGAGTTCCTTCACAAGGAAAAAGAATTTATGAACGATAATTCCTAGCAGAGAATCCTTTGTAGCTGTTGAAGGTGAAAAACGAAAATTCAATTTTAACATCAATAGGCTGCAGAAACTGGTATGGAGAACCAGTGTCTGATTCCAAACTTTTGACTCTCAAGCAGAAGTCTGCTACTGTAACCAATACAGACAACCAAATTTTGATAAAACCTAGAATGAACTGAAGTGCCACATCTCAAATCCTCTAGAAATAAAGAAGTGTAAACCAGTCACCAATTAGCTGATCATGAAATGTGCTTCTGTGGTGCTTGGGATTCTGGAAAGCAGATGTAGTGCAGGAAAGTAGAGTTTCCCCAAAGAAGTCATCTTGGAAAGAAGGGAGCACAGAGAGAAGAAAGATGAGATCTTGGCTAGAGGAAAGGTCTGGAAAGTATGTCTCTTCTAGCTACTGATTAGCAACCCCTAAGGAGATTATCTGACACTTTCAGGACAATTTATCATATCTGATGAAGTAGAAAAAACATTTTTTCCTCTAACAAACAACTGTCCCTAGTGTTTCAGCTAATATGCTTGGAAAGAGAGAGAGGGAGAGGGAGAAGGAGAGGGAAAGGGAAATGGAGAGGAAGAGGAGAGACAAATTTAGAATGGCAGTCATCCCTTTTAAATCAGCTTTACCACTGAATGACCTGTCCTAGTAGATTAAAGTTATAAAGTTTATATTGCTGCCATTGCTGTGTTCATTCCATTTGCTTTTATACACAAGGCACTGAAGCATACTATCTTTTAAAAAAGCAACTGAAAGTCAGCTGTGCCTCTTTGAGTCACAAAATAAACCTCTCAGCCCAGAAATGTGAAGTTAAGGGCATCTCGTAGGTTCCCCAAGGCTGCCTGAATGTGATGCAAAGAGGCTCTGATGTAACACAAGCTGTTCTTTGGCCAGCTCATGCCGGGGAGCACATCACATAGAATGGTCCTCATTTTACATCCACTGGTCCCAGTGCTGCAAAATCCTCCTCCAGGGTGTTTTAATAAGCCCTGTACATGAATCAGTGCAGTAGTATGTGGGAGGCAGTTGTTTGCTTCAGCTTACTTTGAGAGAATTTAAAGCAGATGCTGAACCAGGTGATGCTCACAAGTGAGAAGGGATGATCCTGCCCAACTGGAATTTACAATCATCCACTTTGTACATACACACGTATGCTGCATTTAAAATCCTGACCAGCTAGGATCCAGATTCATCTGCAACATCTACAGGTGTACTTGGGTAAATACATGTGTAACCTAGAAGGTATTAAAGTTCTTACATTTTCATTTACATGGAATTTAGGTACCTAAGGTCAGGACAAGAGTCTTGGAAAAAATCTTGCTTCCACACCCAGATGATTTTTAAGGCAATATTTTCTCCATATCACTAAAGTTGTGCCATCACATACATTCCATTGGCCTTCACTTTTGCTGAGACATCTTCCCACCAGCTCTGGCACCTGCAGACCAGGTGTTCCTGCACTGCTCCCACTTGATTTACTGAGCACACTCAGAACCTGACATTGAGCTTGACTCAGAAACATGCAGTAAGGAGAGTTATTTGCAATGTGTATCACACTCTAGTGGTTAAGAGATCCTGCTGAAAACAGATTAAGCTTCTGTAACCTCCAAAGAGAGCTGCTGAGCAGCAGGGTGAGCAGGGGCACTGTCTCCTCTTCTCAAACCTGGGGCACTACTGGGGCGTGAACAGATCCAAGAGGAGTGCAGATTTGAGGTATTGAGCTTCACCTGGTGCAGGGCTTTGTGCTAGCATGGGAACATATTCAAGCTGAGGTATCATCATCTCTCTTTCAAACAGTACATAAGCAAAACATTTAAATTTTAAAGTTTGCTCTGCAGATCTCTGCAGGCTCTTACCATCACCTGAATATCCTGAAAGAAGCTACAAAAAGATTAAAAAAAAGACACATTTTACAAAGATGTAAAACAGAATGAGCATTGCTACATTATATACTAAAATTTTCCTATTAGATGCTACATGATATATAAATGTTTATTTATTAAATTAAGGTTTCTGTCTCTTAGGCCCATTTCCATCTGTCCCACCACTGTACAAAACTTTTATTCAACAGGCAAAAAGAGTAGAATTTGGTACCTCTATTTTTGAAAAAAATATTGCTTTCATTTATCAGAAAGCAGAGCCCCCACATCACTTGTACTTACACGTTGGCAGATTTAGGCTTGAGTCACCAACAGTCACCTCCATATCATCATATTACAAGTCACCACAGGTCAGCTTTACACTATGAATATATGCATTTAATACATAGCACCAGATTTCGACTATGTTCCTTATGCACCTTATTTGCACAGATTAAAGAAATCATAGAACTGACATCTTGAGGGCCATTCTACCTGAGATTTCAAATAGGCACCTTCAGAATATTTCTGGAAGACAGGCTTGCTTCCAGCAATCCAGCAGAAGAAATCTCTCAAATGCCCTAGCACTGTATAGTGAAAACAGCACCATAGAGCACAGAAAAGCCCTCTCTGCTCTCCCCTCCTAGAGACGGTGTTCCTTGTAGGATAATGCTGTGGAAGTTACTTTCCAAGCTGTATCACAATGGAGTAAGCATGACAGCTGTTCATCTTCTGCACACAGTAGACAGACACTTGAGTTGCATGTGTTTAGTGATAAAATGCAACAGCACTACTGAAATTATTCAGAAGTGGCAGGAGGGGATTGCACAGAGGAAGGGAGTCTGTGGATCCTGGGAGGTGAACAGGACTCTCAACCCTTCTCTGTTGGCTTCCCCATGTAAAGCTCACCCATCTCTGTATGGTGTCCCTGAGTCCCACAAGCCCTTAGGGACAGTCCCTGCCCTGGCCCCATCCTGACCCCTTCCAGTCCCCATTCACCTCCTTGCTCCAAAATCTACTGACCTCTATTATCTCCCCTGCCTCAGCCACTGGGCACCATATCGGCTCCTCCTGGCCCCTTGACTTGTTAACCACCACCAAATTTATGGATTGACGGACTCCCAGCTGGTTTCTCTAATTCCTCCTTAAATTCTCTCCCTCCCTTCTACCCAATTACTTTCTTTCCCATGCTCAGACAGAGCTCTGCTATTGCAGGAATTTCGATCCTGCCACTTTTTCCAGTGCTGCTGAGCTGATCCTGGAATTTGCACTTTTATATCTCATTTGGCCTATGAAACTCTATCTGCAAATATTATTTTTTAATAGAATGGCATTATTTGAATTATCAACGTAATTGTTTAATACAGAAAATTCTTCTACCTAAGAAGCCATTTAATATTCAGACACTGACTTACTTCAACTGAATGTTTAGAGATTATGCAAAACATTTTATCTTCTGATGAAGCAGAAATTCTTTGCACACCGTGAAGTTTCCATCTTTGTTTTACTGATCCAGAAATTCAAAAGCGTTGTTTAATATCCATTGTTGAGAGGGCTCCAGAGGTACATCTAAATCATCTTCTTTTCTTGCTGTCTCTGAGTGCTTATAGATAAAGATTGATTAGCAAAACCTTATAAAACTGCTTTGAATATAAAATAGTTGAAAGAAATTTGCACTGGGATGTCTTATCTGGGAAGACTATGTACTAGTATTTTATTCTTGTAATAAAAATAATAAAATTTTAAGATCTGACTTGCTTCTTCTGGATGAATTTGTACATTTTGCATTTATAGAGAGAAAATACATTTAATTACCCTATAAATATGATTGAATAGATTTTTTAATATATATAAAAGAACTTACACATGCAAGTATATAAAAATCAAATGCATATACTCTTCACAATGAAAATACTCAGCCTTTATTTCTACAAAAGCCAAAAAATTAAACCTTTTGTAGAAAAAACTCCATTACCTCCATGTCTAACACTGATCCATTTTCACTTTGTATTCTCAAACAAAATTCCCAAGAGCTTTTAAAAAAAAAATCCATTTACTCTTGTCCTCTGAATCATGGTTTTGATGAATAACCTTGTATTGAGAAAGGAAATGTTGCTTGGGAAAAAACCACAACTAACAACTACAAGAAGACCTATAAGATCCCCTTTGGGCAGAGAAATAATGTAATTTAATGTAATTTAAGTGTAGCTTGAGGTAGTGCCAAATCTGGTGACAATAAGGTACCTGAGCAGCAAGCTCCATGCCACGAGCTTCTGCTCACCAAAGGAGATTAATTATATCAAGTCAACAGAGAAAGCAAAAGGTGAAGGCCAAAGGCTAGAAACTTAGATTTTGAATCTTACTGAAAACCTTTCAGATTGGAAAAATCTGTCAAGAGAAAAGCGAGCATGCCGAACTTCCTGGTTTGTATTTGATTCATGGGACATTTTCAAAACTGCATCAGGTTAGCTTCAGACCGGGCTTCTCCAGTTCCTCAGGCTGTGGTCAAGGCTCATCTCTGCTATGTGACTACCAGGGGCTCTGGAAAAACTATGAATTTAGGATTTGGATTTCTTCAGCTCAATATTGGGCCCCTAAGCCATGACCTACGTGCAGGTCGGACAACAAAGCCCTGAGCAGCTCTCGTAGCCACATCCATTCAAGCCACAGCCAGGCACCAGCTATGCCGGTGAGATAAACAAGGTAACTTTGTTGCAAATGAAGTCATTGTTAGCCCAGTGCTCCTTGTTAAATGTGTCACCCCCACCCTGTTAATCGCCTCTTTTGTTCCCTTTCTGCTATACCTTCGAGCCGAACCCCCTGGCTACCCCTGGTTACCCACATAGCAACCAAAGAAGCCAGGAGGAGGAGAAATCCAGCAGACATGCAAATAGGAGAGATGCAGTGCCAGCTGGGAGAAGAAATTATTACTCCGGACCAGAAAAACATTATTAGACCGAACCACCAAGACACATGGATGGACCATGCAAGGAGTGAGGCTGCCTCCTCCCAAAGCTGAGCGGTTTTCACCCCTCACCCTGACTCTCAGAGACGTTGCCCAGAGAGGGACTCCCCTAGAATTTCAGAGCCAACCAAGCCTTCGGGACAGGATGAGGCGGCCGTGAGGACCCCTGAGCCTGACTCTGCCTGCACTCCAAGCGAATGAGGCTGCTGCACACCTCCCCTCCAAGTTGCTTCTGAGAGCAGTCTGCAGCCGAGTGGACGAAGTTGCTGAACACCTCAGCCTCCGAGATACTTTTGGGAGCAGCGGCGGCGTGTGTTCGATCCGTCGGGCCCCCACCCTGAGCTGATCACAATAAAGGCTTTTAAAAGGAGAAAAATCTCCCGCGCCCTGTTTATAACACCGGGAGAGGCCACGTCAAGCCGATCTCATTTGAGACCACTTTATTCAGAGCATAACCTCAGAAAAGAAAATGTGGTTTCTCTTTTATTTAGCAACCTAAAGACATCAGTTGTTTAAAAAGTTCAGATTTCCTACGCATCACATGCAGATTTTGAGCATCCATCCTGGGAGCAAGGGGTCAACCAAGGAGCAGGGATTTGTGGTGGAGGGTGAGGTTCTTCTGTCAGGGATGGCTCCCTGCCCCACAGTCCCCTGCACCGGCTGGCTGACATCAGATCCATTTCATGCAAAATGAACCCATCTGCACATGCTTTTGCCATTTCTTTCCTTGTTTTCAAATCTCCCTCCTACAGTGAATCAGTAGATTAATAGTAGAAGGTTCAGATTTCCAGCTTCTTCTGGTAGTAACGAGGGTGCCGTTCTCAATACAAACAAGTATTTGCTGTTAACTGCAGGGAAAAATTCACAGGAAGAACTTTTTTCACAGACTGGAATTTTTAATTTTTTATTATTA
Source organism: Acrocephalus scirpaceus scirpaceus (assembly GCA_910950805.1). Classification (NCBI taxonomy): domain Eukaryota; kingdom Metazoa; phylum Chordata; class Aves; order Passeriformes; family Sylviidae; genus Acrocephalus; species Acrocephalus scirpaceus. The sequence continues at coordinate 32,587,013 of OU383778.1, forward strand.
CTGCATAGTATTTTAGAAATCCCATAAAAGTGACTGTGATGGCTATGATATAAAGATTAAGTCCATAAAAGTATTTATCCTCCTTAAATAACTGCCTACTATAAATATTACTGACTGTTATCTCCATTTACAACTAAGAATGGATTTCAACATATAACAATATAAAATCATCTTGTAAACCTTCCATTAAACTAAACTATCCTGGGAGAGACAGCAGGTTCTCTGAAAAAAAAAATCCATCATCTGCTTCAGATGATATTACTTATATTTCCTCTCTTGACACACCTAATGCTATTACTGTTCACTACCATCAAATGCAACAATAAACAAAAGGCCAAAGAAAGAGACATATCTTTGATACCCCATCCTCAATTATCGTTTGGTTTGTGCACATCATTGTTTTTAAACCATAAGTATACCCTTATCTTTAAAAACAATTTAAACTTGGAGAATAAAATTCTGTCAATGAATACACAGTGCACTGTATAGTTAACAAGGCACTCAAAATGCAATAGTTGTTGTTGCTGATCTATGATCAAAGTGGAGATTCTCTATGTGGACTACATGAAGCTTCTGAGAAGTTTGAAGAGTCTTCTAAAGTTTGAAAACAAACAAATACATCTGAATAAAAGAAAATATTTCTGCATTGCAGCAGGTGAAATGTTTCATTCAGTGAGCCAACTTTAACATGGCTTCATCCACTATCAGAGAATACCAGTGGCAATATTCATAAAAAGCAAGGAGAAATAATTTCATTGCTCTTGACCTAAGCACACATTCATCTCTGAGGTCTGCTGAATTAAATAAGCACTGAATATTTTTAAAGATGTTATGAATTCAATTAAACAGTAGTGAAATGGCCTCAGAGGAAAGAAAAATCTCTGCATAATTATTAACACACACACAGGTGCATACCCTGGCTTCTGTGTGACAGTGACAAAAATGGCCTCCTTATTTAAAGTGGCAATTTTGGTACATAGAAACAGCTGAAGAACTTGTGACCTCTCAAACCTGCAGTCTGATGCATGTTCTGAACACTGCCTCCAGTCCTGTCAGCCTTGAATGCTGAGTTGATACATGATTGACTCCTAAATGGTCTAAGATTGTGCTTAGTGACATTGCTACAGAAAGGCTTCCTAATTTTAAAGCCTTTTTTGTTACATGTTACAAAAGTGCAGGAATTCTCGGTAGGGAGCCTCCCTGCAGACACGCATCAGATGTGGCTAGCAAAGTAAGAAACACAACGAGAGCAAAGCGATAAAGTACCAGACTTACCAAAAATTACTGCAGTAATTTTTCTCTCTTTGGAAAGTGTTTTATTTGTGTTCACCTCTCAGAAAGACACCTACATTTCTTTAGCTTGTGGGAAAAAAAACCTACTATACAACAACCAACATCCATTGTTAAAGCCAGAGCTGTTAAAAGCTCTTTGAGGGTTTGAAGAGTGAGTTTATATAGTGTTTGCAGCATTTTACATAAAACACAGTAGTTTCATGTTCTCCATGTCCCAGCTTCTTAAAAATTAAGATATATACCCATGTTCTGTTCCTCCGTAGAAGGCTTAAAATACTCATCTGTAATTACACACAAAGACTACAAATACACTGACCCTCCTTAGGTATGGTGCTATCCAGGACTAACAGATCAAGCTGGCTAAGAGCTAATTTAAAAGTGAAACAAAATGCAAGGTAAAATTTCTAAAAATAATACAAAACAGAAACTGAAAACTATCTGGGACCTTGAAGATCAGCCACCACTCAGGACTAGATTAAGTTAAAGTCAAACTGTACTATACATTCAAATCATTTGGGGGAAAAAAAAAAAAAAAAAAAAAAAAAAAAAAAAAAAAAAAAAAAAAGCAGCAGATGAGAGGCACAGAACCATTGGCACAGACGAGCTCCAGAGAGACACCACAAGGATGTGAGGATTATAAAAACCTATTTGCACTTCCAGTGAACTCCACTCTATGTATAGGCAGATGCATTAGTCCTTAAGAGGGTGACCATTAAAAAAGTAGGGCAGCAGTTTCATCTGAGAGAAAAAAGTTAGAACAATCCTTTTGGGGATGTTTTCATTAAAATGGGCTGCCCCTTTTTATAGTTCAAGGCAAGATACACATTCCTTTTAAAAGTTTATCTTATGAATTCTGAAGTAGTATCTAGCTTTATCGGTGGTATTAAGACATATTAAAATGCAACAAATTCTCCCTATGAGTTAAGAAAATATTTTCTTTCAGAACCATAAGGTCAAGCTCTGCTTCCAGCAAAAAAACCTTCTGTCTGTCTTTTGAAGCAGAAATTCTCCCTTTCTGATGCTCCTAGGCTTTGAAAGATGAAGCCCCCTGACAGACACATATTTCAAGACGAGAGATTGAGCCACCTCATAGAGCCACCACCAGAAATCATTTACCAAATGAAGTCATGAAATGAAAATTACTACTAGAAAGTGTCAATTTGGCCAGTTTACTGTATTGCCCTAATCATGCTCACAAAATCTAGGGGCTGGCTAAAAAACGCCTTCCTTCAAATCTAAGATAAAACTCTTTATAATATTCTGCACAAAGCTGTTACATAAACCCACCAATGGAGATGTCTTCTTGCATCCCAGAGCCAGCCCTCTCACTTATTGCAGAAACCCAGGTAAAGCTTCCATGAGGAGAACACTGACCAAGGTGATGCACTAACCTCTTGTATACATCTACCCCTGTGCCACATCTGCAGTGAGCTGAATCCAAGGGAGCTGTCACACTCCTGCACAGGGATCACTGGGAAGCAGAAAGGACACATGGGTAGGTGAGGGGACACCTTCTCTTCTGCTGCTCTGCCTCTGGAGCAGGGGAACCCTGCAGGACCAGGCTGCACAGATTGCTGGCACGCAGGTGCTTGGGCAGAGATCATGATTTCCCTTCCCCATTTCCCCAGGCTGCTTCTGATTTAATGTGGACAAGACTGGATAAGAGAGAGGCATTGCCCTGGGAGCTGGAATCAGCACCAGGTGCCTGTACCTCTTGCATCTGGATATCACTGGTTTTTTGCAAAAATCCAGCTTAAAATGCTGTACTAGCCTCAACATTTGAGTAGTAACTGGAAAATACAAAAAATCTGAATTCAGTATGGGATAATTCATTTCTGCACCACCAAAAGCAGTTTTCTTTATTTTTATTGGGGAAAATTATTTTATTCTGGGCAAGTTGATCTAACCAGCAGGGCTAGAACTGTGGTTAACTCTAACAACATATGATTGCTTTAGCATAGGAACAGTAATCACCTTTGATGTCAAGCCATTAGTAGGCTGAACCTGGTTATGGGCATGAAATTTGTTTTTCAAGCTTCCTAATGACACAGTCACAATACCCTTCCCTAAGGACAGCTGTAAAAGGATATTACACTGAGATTTCATATCAACAGCACAGAAAATTCTCAGGTAGATATCAATCTTTAGTGACAAACAATTGAAAAACTAATCAGAGATGATATAACTAATTAATATCAAAGACTAAATACATAAAACATTGTTTGCAGACCAGATTGCCGCAGAGGCCACCACAAAGGGATTTCAATCATGTGCCTCCAGTGCTTCTCCCACCCCATATCCCCAGGGGGTAGAAGATAACCCCCAAACCAGTATTATGGGTTTGACTTCCAAGCAGGCTCAATACTAAGCCCATAACATTCACAAGTTCCAGCATCTGGTTAAATGATTTCCCCTGAACCATGCAGATCCCACTTTCCTTCCATACATTTTACAGGGGCCTTCAGCTCCCAGTTAGGCAGGATGGGGAGGCCCCAGGTCAGGGCCATTAAGAGGGAGAATCCACACCTACAATTCAATGTAAATCTCCTCAGCTCATGGCACAGGTATTTCAAAAGGGTAAATTAATTCAAGTGTTGTGAGCCAAAACTTGAAATAAATATTGATATTGCTTTTACAACCTTTGATCATTTGTTTTGGAAATAGCATCACTTTTGATTTCTGAGCTGAAAGCTTACAATTGTTTCTAATATTCCATTTGATGTAAATGATTCAGTAGAAACAGAGCCAGAAATACTCTTCAGTTTTAAAGATTGCTTTAAAATGTTTAGTATAGTTGAAGTACTTACAGCACCTTTAAATCCCAGTTAATACATAACTAAAACAATACATTAACAGGATTCTTTTCTTCTCTCAGTGTGAATGAGTTCTCTAGTGTCTACACTGGGAAATGATGACTATTAATATCATTTTCAAACATTATTGTTTTAGACACACCCAGCTCCTAATTCTATCACCAAACTCTTTACATTAATAGCATTTTTAAAAAGTAAGTTCAAGTACAGAATTAAATGGAAAGTTTTAATAGCTTATATTGTATACTTGATATTCTTGGCTGCAGAAAGGGATAGCATCATAATATTAAAGAAAAACAGATATAAATCTAGCTGTAAGAGCCATATAAACAAGTTCATCTATGTCAAGAATTCCTATAAGCCTTGTTTTTATTCAAAAACTGTATTTTCTATACAGACTATTTGCTTTTAAAATAATAGGGTTAAGCTGTTAGCCATTCTAACTATTTATATAGAAACGTTAGTTGGAGTATTTGTTGTAAACCTTTCAGGGTGACAAATGAAAGATAATAAACCCTTGATCAATATAATTTTATTTATTCATCCAGGAACAGAGGATATCATAGGCAACAACGCCGCCTAGGAGAACAAGATTTTCACATAAACTGTTTGGGCAGAAACACGCATTTAAATAATCATCCAAATCACCACCTCACTATCTTTATCTTAAAAAAAAATATAAAAATCAAAACTAAACAAACAAAATGTGGTGAAAAAGAAACATAAGACCTGAACAAACAGCCCAGAATTTTTATTTAATGTCTATGCCAGCCACATCTGTCCCTGATTTTAGAAGTCATAATACTTAGCAGTGACAATGGCACCTTTCATTTGCAAGCACGTTATAAACATGAACTGACTGCAATTATACCACAATACCTCACCACAGCTAATCAACATGACTGCCTGGTTTGCCCTCAGCCTGGGGAAGTGCTGATTTAAGTTTGTGCTGCCAGCCCCCTATGTGACAGTGTCTACATCCTAAAAAGTAGTACTCACAGAAGTGAATTTAGCATAAACTGACTGACCAAACTACAGCACATCATCAAGCAGGTTTCTCCACTCAGCGCTAATATTTTCTTTTATAATCCAAGAAGAACTGACCCGACCAGGATGCAATTTAATGTAAACCATTTGGAGTGAAAGGTGTTATCTTGCCTAGCGAAATCTCCCCTTCGCAGTCCAGCTCACAGGCAGAGTCAGTGGCAACCTCGTGGTCAGGGGAGATCTGGGACATCCTATCAAAAGGGTCCTTGCGATTTTCCTCACAGTCAACCACATTTGGGATCATGTTAACATAAGCAGTCACTATCTCCTTATGGTAAAGGGTGTCCTGGTTGTAAGAGATAAGCTCATTGCTTATATTAACAGTCTCCACTGCAGTACCCGAGCAAAAGTGACCACATCCGAGGAGGTTGGAGAAAACCTTTCTGAAGTCAGCATTGAAGGCATAGATGATGGGGTTGAGAGAAGAGTTAGCCCAACCAAACCAGACAAAGATATTAAAGGTGGTCTCACTGACGCAGGGGAGGCCAGCGTGGGGGTCACTGGGTGGGCTCTCACAGAAGGGAACCATGCAGTTCAGGATGAAGAATGGCAACCAGCAACAGACAAAGACACCCATGATGACAGAGAGCGTCTTCAACACCTTGGTTTCTTTCCTGATGGAGGACTTGAGGCTTGTGTGATGGTGGCAGTCAATGTGGCTGCTCCGGCAGCTCTGTGCGTGCTCGGCTGCCCTCTCCAAGGAAGAGATACGGCGAATCTGCACCTGGGCAATGCGGTAGATTCGAGTGTAGGTAACTATCATGATAGCCACCGGGATATAAAAACTGATCAAGGAGGAGGAAATAGCATAAGTCCTGTTGAGGCTGGAATCACAGCTCTCCAATGGTCCAGTGAGGGTATCATTGTTGCCAGAGGTCCCATCAGAGGGTCTCACTGCTGCTAATGCCACCCATGTGGTACTCATATCTTCTGTCCAGGTGGTGACAGCACCTGCTGCTGCCCAAGCTGTGCCAAATTCATCTCCAATATCAGCAGCAGCAACAACATCCCCACCTTTGTGCCAGTTGAGCTGGACAGGGATGAAGGAGATGAGCACAGACAGCGCCCACGCCACGCTGATCATCACCAGAGCCAACCGCTGGGTCATCTTTCTCTCATAGCGGAAAGGGCTGGAGATGGCCCAGTACCTGTCCACACTGATCACGCACAGGTTGAGGATGGAGGCCGTGGAGCACATGATATCAAAGGCCACCCAGACGTTGCAGAAAGCCCCAAAGGGCCAGTACCCAGCTACCTCTGCCACCGCCTTCCAGGGCATGACCAGCAGGGCCACCAGTAGGTCCGAGACAGCCAGGGACACGATGAAGATGTTGGTAACCTTGCTCCGCAGGTGTCGGTAGCGGACGATGGCCGCACAGACGAGCACGTTCCCAAAGAGCGTCCAGAGGATGAGCAGCGCCAGAAGGCTGCCCGCCGCCACCTGCGCCGCGCCGGGAGCGCCCGCAGGTCCCCGCGCCTCGCTGGGGGGCCCCGTCGCCGGGGGCAGTGGGCTCCGGCCGCCCCGCAGCATCGCTGGCGGCTCCCGCCGGCGGCGGGGCGGCTCCGGCCGGGATGCGCCGAGCAGCCAGCGCCGCCCCGCCGCCCGGCCCCATGGGGCCGCTGCCCCCCCGCCCCGCCGCCACCCCTGCCGGATGGCCCCGCTCGGCCGCTCAGCGCGCACCGGGCTCCGCGCCTCGCCGCTACCGTCCCGCCAGCCCTGCCAGGGTCCCTCTCCCGCGCTCCGGGGGCCCCACCTGGGGTCCCCGCCCCGCAGCTCAGTGCAAGTACCTCCGCTCGGGATCCCCGCCCCGCGGATCCCCCTGCTCGAGGTCTCCGCCCCGCGGCACTCTTCCAGGGGTTCCCGCTCCGCAGTTCGGCACGTCCCCCTGCTCGGGGTCTCTGTCCCGCGGACCCCGCTTTGGGTTCCGGCCTCACGTCCTTTCGCTTGCGCTCCCCGCTCCGCAGCTCAGCGCGCTCCTCTCCTCCTCAGGCTCCCCGCTCCGCGGCTCAGCGCGCTCCTCTCCTCCTCAGGCTCCCCGCTCCGCGGCTCAGCGCGCACCCTGCCAGTGGCACACGCTCCGCGCCCGCTCCTTCTGGGTTCGCTCTAAGCCCCCGCCACTCCCAGTGGCTCCTGCCCGGGCCGGCGGCTCCGTTCCCCCGGTGCCTGCCCGGGCTCCCAGCGCGCGGAGCTGCGCTCCCTCCCGTGCTTCCCGCTCGTTCCCCGCCGCCCGGGCTGGCCCGCCCGCCCCCGCCGCCCTGTGAGCATGCTCCGCCGCCAGGGACGCGCCGTCCGTGCCGGTGGGCACCGCGGCTGGCAGGGGACGGGACGGGACGGACGGGACAGAAAGGCGCAGCTGGGGCAGGCGGCCTGCCCGCTCCTTCCCTCCCTCCGAAACCGAGTCACCCTCGCAATTCCTCGGTGCCGTCACCGGTTCTGTGCGGCGGGTTTGCGCAGCGCAAGCGAAGAGCGCGGTCCCACCGCGGGGAGCGGGGAAATGACCCCCGGAAACCCCGGGGAAGAGGGGCTGTCCAGGACGGGTACGGACACAGCTCGGCCGGCCTCTCGCTGGGAGCGAACGGGGCTGAAAGGTGCGATGTGGGGAGCGGGACGGGCTTGGTGTCTTCCTCAGGAATGGGAAATAGAGTGTGCCTCTGTACTTGTTCCAATGGCTTCTACTGGATGGCTGATATGTATTACAGGCAGAAAACCCGGCAACCGAAAATCCGATTCTCTCTCTTTCCAGCTCTATAGGATGAATCATTCCTCTCGGTAGGGCTCCAGCACAACTAGAAACAATGACCGTGAGCATTAGAGGTGTTAATGCTCTTGGACTCACCGTGTGCTAATGCCATGCTTGAGTTTCTTCAGAGAACATGTCTTAGTTATTTTTATTCAAAATATAATTGATTTATTTCTTCTAAAAATTAATTTCTTTCTAAAACCGTTGCCAGAGATCAAACCCATTCTTGACTCAGCAGCCTGTTTTGGCACTGAAAGGGCTGAAGAACAGACACTTTTCAGGGGCCTTCCAGCTGCTTCTCCGGGCAGATCAGGAAGGACAAGAATCACTATACCTTACTGGATCTAGAGTGACCTGAAGGAAGATTAAGTGCTAGAGTTACTAAATAGAGAGGGAAAAGAAAAAAAAAAATAAATCAAATTCTGAAACCTTTTAGGTAATTTTATAAAAATGTCATGAGAAAACTGAAGCTTCACTTTAGCTCTCACTTAAGAAATTTGCACTACTTTTCCACATTTAAACAGAGTTATATTTAATATTGGAGGGAGAATTTAGCTTTTGTCACCACTGAATTCTAAACAGTGTGACTAAAGCTCTGATGATGAGGCAATGTGTTGCTTGTACAAACTCTGCTTTCCTAAGCAATGCCTCCTACAATTTCTCCAAACCAAGAAGCAGATTGCACAAGTGTTTGTGCACATGCCTGTTGAAGCTTCTAGTCATGGGGATATTTTGTAATGTAGTTAATGGGGATATTTTATGTCAAAAAGCAATGATCCAATTTGCTTGTTTAGCTTATATTAATTTCTTCAGCAATGTAGAAGTGTATGCATATGCCTGTAGTGTGGTATCTGTATGTATGTGTGTATCACATGTGTGCTGCCAGTACGCACAAGCTATTTAAATAAACACACATGTAAGTATCTGTCTTAATAACAAAAGTAGCCCAATAAAACATGGCCTGCTCACAACTGAGCAGCCCCTTGCCCACACTGGTAGCTTGGTACAAATCAGAAGTGCAGGTGTGTGTTATCTCCTGCCAGCTCTGCTGGATGTGCTGGAGTCAGGCACAGAGGAGGTACAAGCAGATGGGAAAGATGCCTTAACCCATTGAAATAAAAATTGTAAGAGCTCGCTTGTCAGATATCTAAAGTATGAAGCTTTGTGTGCTTTGTTCTTAACTGTCTGCAATAGGTGGACCCAAAGTGGAGGACTTTCCAAAGTATCCCATTTATTGTCCAAGAGTTGCATTTGGCTGTCTGAATCCTGTAACTCAGAATTTAGAGGATATAATATTCTTTCCTACCTCTTTAATCCTTAGCAATCATTCTTGGTTTCCATATGGTGTGAACTGGTGTTCACCAAAGCTCCCTGTGATAAAGATCTAGCATTGAGCTGGGGGAAGATTTGTCACCCAAAGGTGCACCTGTCAATGGGTGCTTCAGTGATATGGTCTCCAACATTGATCCAACATTTCGTGCATGCATGTTCAAAACCTTCTTTCAAGGCAAAGGAATGCATTAGGAGATCAAGAATATTTTCAATTGTAGTAGAAAGAAATACTACTTTGTGATGGGGTGGCATGTGAGACTAAAACCCCCATGCTGACAGACTCAGTGAGCTGGAAAGAAGTGGAGCAGGAAGGAGCAACAGGACAACTGCTTTGTGCTTTTACCAGATCATTCACAACAGCATCAGGTCAGAGAAAGGATCATTTAATGGGGACATTTGTGGTGTGTTATAACATTCCATCCACTGCTATCAATTTTTTTTTGAGCCTGAGATAAAAACCCTTTGCATTTATAGGTTATTAGCATCCTTTTTTAACTTTCTGTAGGCAGTTTGCATATAAATCTCTTTTTAAGAATAGTCCATTAAACCCACAGCTGTCACTTGCTGAGAGATTTGGGGAGGGTATTTTTTTTTCATCCTGAAATCATCTTTGTAATGTCTTTTGTGCTTTTCTTTTAGAGCTTTGACTCACTTTTCTTTTTTTTATTCACCTGTTAAAATTGCAGTTCTCTCACAGCTGGCAGATTGGAAGTAATGGATTTTAACTGCTATTGCAATGATTCTGAGCAAAAAAAAAATCTTTTCACTTCCTGATTTTAGAGATGTATATTTTACTAGCTCTTTCCCTTCATTGCTACATTTTCTATTTCCACTTCAAAATACAAATACCCATTGTTCTGCCTAATCATATTTATTTAAAAATTGTCAACACTCATAAATTCACAGATTCTCTCATCTGACATGATATAAAGAGATAAAATATAATTAATGCCAAAAGGAAATAAAAATACAGAGACACAGGTGTACCGCTGAGGTTTAGGCTGTAAAAGCATCCCATCAAAAACCTCCCATTAGAGTTAGGCTCTGAAATAGAGAAGAGGTAGTACTAGAGGTGGAGGAGGCTGGAAGTCACTGCATATTAGACCAGTTTAACAAAATCACTGCACATGTTCTTAAGTGTAGAAGGATGCTCAAGTGGAGGTGTATTTAGAAGCATGGCTGAACACATGCTCTAGGTCAATCAGTTTTACTCACTGACACTGACAGCCTTTATTGCACAAGTGCAGGTGGATATATAACCATGTGAGAGTACTGAGGAAGGAGGGAGATAACTGGTATCACCGATTTATGGAGTACAGAAAAATCCATGTAGACTGGGTTGGGTTCTGCTGTTTATGTTTCAAACAAAAATAAATATGAGCAATCAGAAAATTATCAGAAATGCATTACAGGAATTATGTCTGGGAAACTTCCTCAGCTGAGCAGAGGGCAACAGGAGGGTTAGAACCAGCAGGTGATATCTGACAAGGGGAAAAGTTTTCTATAACAGATGACTTTTAATATTTCAGGTAAAGTTATAAAACTTCAGAGGCTAAAAACTGAATCTATAAGAAATCAGGGCAGAGGTGGGGTACACATTTTTAACAGTAAGGATGATTAATGGCTGAAGCAATTGATTTTGGATTGTAACAGATTTGCCATTATTTGCAATCTGAAAGCCAAGGCTGAATGCATTTCTTAGAGGCTGTGCCTCAGCTCATCCCTCAGCTCTGTCCTAATTCCAAGGGTAGCAAACAGTACTCTGTAGTCCATGTTGTGGGAAGAGTAATTTTGGATGGCTACAGTTACCCCTGCTGGCCTTAAATCCTGTTTAGGTTTTTGTTGACATGATTAACCATATGTAACAGGATCTGTAATGAGTGTGATATGGTTCCTACATCAGCCATTGATCACTCAGGAAAATCATGAAATAATTGATGCTAACAAAATAAATTTCCACAGTTTTTTTATTTTTTAATTTTTTTTTTCATACCAAGCTTCACTTCATTTAAACCAATGGTAAAAGATAAAAGCTGAATTCTAGCCAAAGCCAAGACCAAAGGGAACATTTTTGTAAATATGATTCTTACTGTACTGTCGTAGTTCATTTTGGGTCATTTGTCTTATAAGATATTATATTTTATTTTTGGATATTTATAATCATGTATTAAAAATAGTATATTTTTTTCTAACAAAGTAAGATTAAAAACTACTAAAGATCAGTCACATTTGAAACAAGATAAATAAAAAGAGGAAAACCCCTGCTTTTTATAAGTCGAGAATTTTATTCGTATTCTCTGGGTGTGTATGGCCATATCCCAGGGGAATGACTGTCCTGAGAAAATAATCAAGATGGAAAAGGTGATTTTAATTTTCTAATGCTGAACACTTCAAGATTTTTATTTTGTCTTTTACCAACTATACTGTCAAACTGCAAATAAAAATCAGGTGAACTTAATTCCCCAAGAAGCTGCTGTAATTTTGTATCTGGCTTCAATAGTGTAACAATTTGCCCTGTGGAGTAATTTGAAAACAAGTTTCTTTTCAGTGTTCTGATTTCTCTGTTTCTCTAGCCTACTGTACATTAGGAGGATCTATGAATTTTATATTGAATGTGTAAACTACAGGCTTTTTTAGTTAAATAATTTTTATTGGAACTTTTACCAACAACATCATTTATCTTGGATTTCACCCTGTCCATTGACATGGCATGAGATTATCTTTCACAAAATGAGTAGGATAACCAAATCCTTCATGGAATCAAACAGTAGTTTCAGTAATGGAATCAGACACTATTGTGAAGACTGTTCAGTCTGATAGAAAGGAGGAGCTCAGAAAACAGAGGTTTGGGTGTTTGCCTCTGCAGGAACACAGATGATGTCTCACAGGGTCAGACAGTGACTCATCCTTGGGCTTCCCTCCTCCCAGAAGGCAGCTGCTGCATGGAAGGGAATGGGGTGGGGAAGCAGGACACCCAAACCTCATTTGTTTCACTGGCACTGTGGGACACCTGTATCCTTGCAGAAGAGCCTGCTGCAAATACAGAAAGCTGCTGAACAAGGTAATTTTACAAGCATGTCAACAGTTAGAGTTGATAGGGTTTTTAATCTGTACTTTTTAACGTCCTGTAAGACCAGCACTAGATTTCGTAGTTCAGGATTTATTTGGGGGAAGAATTCCAGTTTCAAATTTTTAAACATTAGTGGTAAGGATGAGCAACTTTATTACTTTGAGATAAACAGCAATAAACTGCTACTTATACTTAGTTCTGCCTTTTTCCTCCCTTAAGCAGTACTTCAAATAACATGCTCATTTAGAATCCTTCCAACACACATAATGAGGGTCAAAGGAGTTTCAAGTACAGAGAGTATCAAGCACCCCTGTAATGCTTTTGGGACCCCCCCATTCTTCTGGCTGATGCACTGCAAGTCAAAGGAGGGAACAGTTACAGTTGAAAAGCATATACTCAAATAAATCAAGGCAAATACCCCAGATTCAGCACAAAGTTAGTGTATTGCTGCAGTGGAACAAAGTTCATAAGTGCAGACACAGCCAGCTTGTCTTGATATAGTGAAGTTTGGGTTCTTGGCTCTTATTGGATTGGAAAGATTTTCCAAAATGGAGAGCAAAGAAAATAAAATTAAAGGTTTAGATAGAAGAAAGACATTCCAATGTTTGGAAAGGACTCAAGGACACTTTCAAAAGTCTGTTTGGCTAGTGATACATCTTTCAAAATTCTTTCTTGGTAATTAAACTATTAGATTCAAGCAGGAAAATCCTACCTGGGGAGCACTGCAGGCATGCTTCTTGTACCTGGGAGAGGAGCAACAGGAGGGACAAGGAAGAAGGTTCATGTAACTAGCTACCATTAAGATGTTGTTACAAAGCTATTGCTTACTGCATCATTGCTGTTGGTTGCTGCCTTCCTACAAAAGTCATTGTCTGCTAGAAGTGAAATTACTAAATTCAGGAAATTTTGGACTCAATTTGGAACCAAACACAAAGTGTGGACTTAGCCTTAGGTATATTATTCATATCTTTGCATTCTTAAAAGCATTCTAGTCTTCAGTTAAGCCTGGTAAATATTTGATAGCACAATAAATTAGAATAAAGAAGTTATGGTACCCTTGAAAATCCTGGTCAGTCACTCACTCCCTCCCCCAGAGTGGGATGGAGGAGAGAATCAGAATAGTAAAGGTAAGAAAATTTGTGTGTTGAGATAAAGACAATTTAACAGGTAATGCAAAAGGCGTGTGAGCAAGCAAAATGAAACCAGGAATTAATTCACCACTTCCCATGGGCAGGCAGGTGTTCAGCCATTCCCGGGAAAGTGGGGATCCATCACGTAACAGAGACTTGGGAAGACAAATGCCACCACTCAAAACGTGTGTCCTCTCCCCCACTGCTTCTTTCTTCTTCCCTCAGATTTATGCTCAGCATGAAGCCATCTGGTGTGGGATATGGTGTGGGATATCCCTGGGTCAGTTGGGGTCAGCTGTCCTGGCTGCGCCCCCTCCCAGCTCCTTGTGCAGCCCCAGCCTCCTTACGGGTGGGGTGGGATGATGGACAGAAAAGGCCTTGGCTCTGTGGAAGTGCTGCTCAGCAATAGCTAAAATATCCCTGAGTTACCAGCACTGTTTCCAGCACAAATCCCAAACACAGCCCCACACTAGCTGCTCTGAAGAAAATTAACTCTATCCCAGCCAAAACCAGCACATGTGGACAGGTGCTCTTCCTCAGTCGGATTAAAATTCTGATGTAGTTCACTGGAATTAATGATTCTATGTGTGGTTTTCACAAGATGGCTTTTAATTCCAGGTGTATTGCAGTGACATTCAAGCAAAGATTTATTGGAAACTAAACATAAAACACCCACTGCTTTGTTACAAATGCAGTACAGAGATAGCAGCTGGTTTTCCTGCAATCTGGTTCTTTCAAAACTTTCCACCTACTGCATCCATCTTTATTTGTACTTAGGCTTAAATTGTGGTCTATTTGCTTCTGGCAAGAAAATGAAAAATGTATTGGTAAAGATTTTACCAAAGGCCATATTTTAAAGATGAAATTCAGTTCTCTTTTAGGTGAAGAACACTAGTAGAGAAAGGCAAGAGGCATGCCATATAGAACTGAATTTGATTTGTTTTGATTTAAATGTCAGCCAAATTAACATTATGGGGCATGACACACCTCCCAATTAAAAAAAAAACCAAAACCACAAAAACGAAACCAAACCAAAAAAAATACTTTAATCATTAACTACTGACATTAAAGTATCATCAACTTCCATATGAAATTGATTTTAGAAGCTAAAAGAGCCAAACCTCTTTTTAAAAGTTCTCCTTAACAATTGCAGCTGCTTCAAATCTGTTTAAATCCAGATCTCATTTTATTCATGCATGCATAGAATGAGGCCAAATGCTTGGGGACAAGGGTTCCCAGGGAATAAGTGATCCAATGAGCCATCTGTACATACATCATGTCTAATCAGGGTGAAGTGGGGAAAATAAAAATTTTTAGATTATTAAAATCCTGAAATTGGGAATCTTTTTTATTTCATGGATTTTTGGTGGAGATTAATGAATTATTTAAGCTAGTAATAAGAATCATGCACTTACATTACTTTAATTTCCCTCTCTGATGTTCTCTGCAGCCATCTATTTCTCTGCACTTATATAGTCCACTCAAAATCTGTGGAACACAAGTGGACAATACAACACACTAAAATATCCAACATTATCAACATGGATATTTTTTTTCATGATTAAAAGAGAAAATTCAAAGTATTGAGAAATATTAATAAAAGGAATTCACTTCTTTTAGAAGGCCTCCACCATGAGTCTTCCATTTTCTTCTATCTCAGTGTCATTGACCAAAAAAAAAAAAAAACACTTGGAAAATCTGTGATCATGCAAGTTTGACTCTTCAGGCAAATTGAGGGTTGTAGTGCTCTTTTTGCACCTTAGCAGCCTTTAATTATGTACACATATGAGTTTAATGTAACCCAAGCATGCATTTTTGAATAGATAAAATTATTTAGGGAAGAAAGGGAAGGAGTGGAAGAGCCTAACAGAAGGATGAACATCAGAAAGTAACTTTCTGGTTAAGATTATGCAGCGAAAATTCAGAATCCTTTCCATATCAAGGGCATTTCACTAAAGAAATTCCCTTTCAAAAAGGTCTCTTTTAAAGTAATATTAAATGGGAGCACCTCAGGAGAATATCAATGAGCAGCTGTTAGACCTCTCTCTTGGGTAAGCAGGCTCTTGTGCCTCCTGTCACATGCTTGAGCAGATAGGTAGGCAGAAATAGGATAGTTTTGTGCTATTTATTATATTTTCAAACCTATGATAAATCAGTATTGTCAATATATACTAGAGAAAAAAAAATTAGAAAACAGTTATTTGAGAAAGCCCAGGTTTAGCATTAAGCAGAGAGCTAGAGGTCACACTATGTTAACTACATTACTCTAACTACTTTTCCTTGTCCAAAAATCTATGTTTCTTAAAAATCTATACTTCTATTTTTCCTGATTCAAAAATCAATATTTCTTATAAATGTCTATTCTCAAATATTCAGAACTTCATGGTTCACTATTGCTTCAAGAGTAGTTAAGCTAAGAGCTGTTTCCATAAAATACTCAGTATTTGGATGAAACAGTATTTTTTGAGAGAAGTCCTGTTGTGAAAACCTCTTAAGCATGACAGGTCAAAATCAAGTTTCTGGTCCTGAAACAGAAGCATTTAAGTCAGCGGGATTTCATCAGTGCAGCTCAGAATAGAATTTGCCCATTAGCATGTTTAAAGCATTTACTCACTGCCAGAGTGCTACCTTAATTCACTTTTCTGAATAAATTTCAATTTCAGCACTCAAAAGCAATTTAATTTAGTGGGCAAATGAAATTATTTCAATCATAATGTGAAGAAGCATAAAGGGTTAAGTAATTGCAGATGAAATATAACTAAATAAGGATGTTATTTATTTTTGAAACTTCCAAATGTGTGCTACATGTTTGTAATAGAGCATATGGCCCCTTCTTGGCCTTAGGGATTTAGAGCTAGTTCTGCTTTGGCTGAACACAAATGCTGGAAATCAGCTAAAAAACACCAGTTCTAGCTAAAGAATGACATGGGACCCATCCCACAGGAGCAGAGGAAGAAGATACAGACTTCCCCTAGCCATCTTTGTGAGCACTTAAAGGTTGAAATGGAATTTTTGCCCCTACCTAGTGAAATGATTTTTTCTGATACTGGAATTAGCTGTAAAGTTTGTCCAGGAAGGAAGATTAAAGATTGCTTTGGAAGGAAGATTAAAGCTTTATTTCATTATCTGGATGGTCCTATTTACTCATATTGTAGAGAGACAACTGAGTTGTCAGAGCTGGTATTTACATGGAACTAGGTGAGATCAAGCTACTGAGTTCAAGCAGAAAGATAGAAAATATTACTGTCTAGAATGAATATAAGAGCCAATAAAGATGTTATAAAAGAGCATGACAAGCAGCCATAGGGACAGGCAGAGATTACAGTGATGTAAGATAGTGCCTCTTCTAAAAACTGCTTAAAATCAAATAACTGAAATTGCTTTCCAGGAAGACAGGAGTCCTCATGCTCAGTCTCCTGATGCTTCATCTAATTCAGACTTCATCTGAGACCTCAGATGGATACGTCTTTACTTGATCTGGGCTCTGCAACAGGTAAAGAAGGTAGTAAAAATTCCTAAGCAGGTTATTTATGTACCACAAAATAGAACTGAAAATTAATTATGATGTGAAGCAACTCCTGAAACAGCCCAAAGCCACCAGGTAATTTATCGAATGGTCTGTGTTTGCCATCTAGTGGTACAAAGCCAAAATTCTTTTCTGCTGCAAGAGGGCAGACACTCCTGTCTCAGAAGCAAACCTCTCCCACACGGAAAAATTCCTGCTCTCGGGATGATGGCAGTGATAAGTGTACAACTGTCCTTTCAGGAAAAAGGAGCAGAAATTTTTCAGCCCTTGACTCACCAGATTTAGGACTAGGTCATCAACAAATTAGCAAGGGTTATCCAGTAGTTAACTGATCTGTAGCTCCAGTATCCTGGTTACTGCTCCAATCTTTCAATCTTGCAGGTGCAGATTCTAGGAATATTCAGGCACCCAACTTTTCACTGTTTTCTGTGAGATTTCAAGCAACTAAATATCACAGGGTTTTGAGATTATATTCTAACATCTTCTAAACCACACCTATAAAACTCTCAGCTAGAGGCTCTCCAGATTTCTAGAGGCTTCAGCTTTGCTTTACAGCATCTCTGTATGAAAACGTATGATTATTTTCCAGCCAGGAGACTGATCTACAATGAAATTAGCAGCTCATTAAAAAATTGTGCAAAGAATACATACCATTTTGGCACTGGAACACATGTACCTAAATATGAGCTGCAAGACTATTTTTTTTCTCTTAAAACATTTCAAGAATATTTGAATAAAGAATTAAGTAAAAGGATTAATTTTATTTCTCAGTTATGTCATAGAGTAAATACAAGAAAATTAATAGAAATATATTTTATCAGAAAAAAAATATACACGATGATATCTAATTATACATGTTACCTGGATTTTTTGCTATCTGTATCTATCCACAGAAAAATAATTATATATTGATTTTCATCAGTAATAAGGAACTTTGAACTAATTCCCATATACCAATTATCTAGCAAATATTTTTAGGTTTTACTATTAAAAAAAACAAAGCTAGGAATTAAGAGTTGGAGTTTTCTTAATATCTCTGTGATTGAGGAGAAGCTCTTCCTGGTATTTTCTGTTCTAAGTCATACAAAAATTTTTGTAAACCCCTTTCACAAGTCACAACGAATGAAAACAAAGCCATACAAACTGTATAGAGAACAAATCCCAGTTAACTAAAACAAAGATTAATGAGATTGAATTAACTTTACTATGTAGTGTTAATCATATTAACACTAATACGATTCTAAAAAGTGTATTTATACAACACCACATATATAACAAAACATGTGGAAATAAAAAAAAATTGCATGCTATTAGCTATGGTCCCTTCTTTAAAACAAATTATTGAATCTTCTATTTATTGGGCAGCTGCTGCATTCACTCATTCATTCATCCACTCCCTCAACTGCTATTTATGTAATTAATTATTCAATCAATTGTTCACTGAGGGACCGTATATGATCTATGTTTTACAATTGACCTCAAAGAGCGAGGCAGCTGAATGCATCCGATAGAAAATAGAAAAAGGCATCGCAAGGTTCACAACAATTATCCAGGGTTCAAAGCCAAAAACTATTTCTTCTAGTCCATTGTCATATTCCGGGCGGCACCCAAACGCCGGTGGTATCCACAGCTGCAGGGAAAGAACGCAAGGCCAATATTAATCACCAGCGGTACAAGTCAATAGCCCCTAATGACTGTGACTCCACTGTACTGCAAATTGGTTTCAGGAATCCCTAAGAAACCCCTCCCTGTTGCTACTGGGGCACGCTGGTGGAAGAGAGTTTCAGCTCCTGCTGCTGCTACAGTTTTTGGACCGCTACTGAAAGGAGCCTCCCATATTCCACATTTAAATAAACTTCGTTCCCCAAAAGCATATTCACTTCTTTCCAGAAGTGAATTTTTCCTTCCAGAAATGAATTTTCCAGAAGAAAATTTACTGCCTACAAACTATAGAACCATGCAATTTTAATATACTTATCAGACTTGAAAAGATGGAAAGCTTTTGGGTATTAACTTGTGGATTACATTCCAAATGTCTTACCGAAAGGTTGCAGAGGAATAAAAATGCAGCGATGTTCTTCAAAATTCTCCTCTTGTTGTTAGTAACTGAGTTTCTACTGCAAAATGAGAAATCTGAGGCTGAGTGCATGACCAAGCTACTGTCCTGACTTGTTTGTTCTTTGACAACACCAGCACCGTCGTTTTCTCCCCCACAGATGCTGCCCTTAAACAGACAGGGTATGTCACCGCTGTCACGAGCAGCTCTGCCATTGTAAATCTCTTTGTACAAGGGGGTGAGGGGCAAGGTGGTCCCCCGAGATATGGTCACTATCCGAAGAGTTTTAATGTCATCATTCACCTTTTCCTGCTCACGGTGGATGGATTCAATGATAAAGAGGTTCTGAATATATTTCTCAATAATTACCAGAATGGAGTAGGGCAGGTTATACCATGTGTATTTGGGATGACCTTGGGCACAGATAATGGCAAGGATTGAGCCCCAGGAGAGCAGCCAGGACCCTGCAGCTGTGCCCACCAGCAGTTCTGCATCCAGTTTTCGAGCGGGATTCTTGGAATTATCCAGCGATCTATCTTCCAGTCTGTAGATGAGAAGGGCGACGATTCCAGCTGTGCACATGAGAGCCAACACAAAGATAGCGTGCAAGTAGAACATAGTGAGTGCTAACTCACTTTTGATTTTTGAACCTCCAATCTGAATTAAATACACAACAACTATGGCTATTGTGCTAGTTAACACAATTAGTCCAAAAATCATTCCAACAGTTATGCCATGGAATTTGAATGGAGTTTTGTTTTGCTGGTGGTGCTCAACTTTACGGCCAATGTTCTTCCACAGTACATAGAGCATGGTGGATGCTAGGATGTGGTACTCTATATTAAAGGGATATAGGTAATATATCCCTTGAGAAAATATCGAGCAGAGAGTTGTTGTTGTGCAATTGCATTGAGGTGCATGATCATCTAGAACTAAAGGACAAGGAGAGATTAGTTTTGTGCATTATAAAGATTCCTTGGTTTAAGTGAATAAGTAAAACATAAATAAAATAATGAAACACAAAAGGTGAGATTTCAGTCAAACAACATCCAGTTACCCACCGAAGAAAAGGCTTCCCCATGCTTCACTGGAGTTTGAAAGCAGAAGGCATCCCCAGCAGCTGTCATAGAATGGCCAGGGTTGGAAGGGACCTTAAAGATCATCTGTTTCAAACCTCCCTGCTGTGGACAGGGAACCTTCCACCAGGTTGCTCAAAGCCTCATCCAACCTGGCCTTGAACATTTCCAGTGATGGAGCATCCACAGCTTCTCTGAGCAACCTGTTCCAGTGTCATAGCACCCTCACAGTGAAGACCTTTTTCTTTATATCCTCCTTACTTTAAATGTTTGCTGAATACAACTTGCACCATCTTGTCAATGGAGAAAATGATTCATTAGTAAAAAAACCACCCAGAGCAAAGTCCTTGTCTTGTAAAACAGCACTAATGGATAACTCTATTCCTTTGAGCCATCCCACTGAATCCTGTAGGACCACAGGCTACATGTTATCACTCTCCTGGGAAAGATTTGCAAGATTATCCACACTTGTTTTTTAATGAATAACTTAATAAGTAGCAAACTCTCTTTTTAACAATTCTATATTAATTTATTACAGTGATTTAGTAATACACTGGTTCCTTAGTGATGTTCCTCAATGATGCTATTCCTCAAAAGAAATTTTCTCAAAAAACCTATTTGTTTGGAACTTAGAAGAAAACTGCCTTGATCACATATATGATAATGATCATATAACATTTCAGTGTCAGCTAATTACCATGTGCCCCAGAATGACTATGCTGACATAGTCATGAATGACTCAGCTATATCCTATAATGACAGTACTTTGTATGAGTGTGGTAGAGCAGGAATTTCAAAATGCACCGATCCTTTTGCTTACCTATAGTTATGTTCCCAAAACCAAGCGTGATTAGTCTTTCCTTATGTTCATTCAATTGATGTTTTGACTCCGTTAACACGCCATTTGTCCACAGGAGCAAATTTGTGAAAACAGAATGGATAACACCAAACCTACAAAATAAAGTAATTATTGCAGGAATCTGCACAGACTGTATCTCATGAAATATGTGAAATGAAATGAAATGGATTAACTTTCTGTGTATAAGCTATGTGGCACTATTTATTTGTCAGTGCACATGGAGGGTTGAAAAATCATCACCAATTTCTAAAGATGTTCTGCAGTCACTGAATATCGACTTCCAAAACCTTACAGAAATGAAATATATTAAATATCCTAATGTATTAAACTATTAATAGAATGCTTTTGTTGTTTCTTATGCTCTCTTATGCGATGGGTTTTTTTCTTTGGGCTGGACAACCTTCATGTTAGGGACTGAACAGTCTGAACAGGATTATTTGTTTGCAAACTGTATTTCACAGCCTTCTGCAGTGCTCCTTCATATTCTGTGTCTGATCTTTCTTCACAGATACCACCACCTTCTCCAACTTCTAGCCCATACATTTTTGTCTTCTGGAAAGAGCTGAAGCTAACAGAGGGCTTTATTCCATTCAAAGTACTGGTACAAATGCGAGTAGGTCTCCACGCATTTTTGAGACTCCTGGCCTCTGACAAGCCATTTCAGCTTGGTGGAACAGAATGGCATTGGAGAAAGAAGTCTATTAATGGTTCTGAACTTCCTAATAAAATCCAGACAAAAATTGTCTTCCATTACCAAGCAGTCCCTTTTTTGTAGGAGGGACTACATGTATCTATCTCTTTCCTAGGCACAATCCTTTCACCTCCCAGTGCCAGGTGTTCTCCTGCATCTGAGGCTGTTCATGTTCTTCACCAAGAAAACAGTTCCTTATTACAACACTGTTCTCAATGATAAACCTGCAGTTAGAAATTTTTTAAGTCTGTTTTTTAATCAGAGCTGATAGCACCAGCTGACATTGCAAAGCCTTCTGCAATCATTCTCTTCCTGAGCATGGGGCATGAACCCCATGAGAGCAGAACAAATTGAGAACCTTCACCACAGATGACATTTCTGAGCAAATTTATTTTACCTCTGATAGAAACTGGTCAGATCATTCATAACTTTAAATATGTACTTTGAAAATTACCATGTTTGCTTTCTTATGTTCCATGTACAGACAGATTAATGTACATCTGTCTTCTCACAAAACCAGAAAACACGTTGGATCTGGTTTGGTACATAAGATACCTCTAGGGAGGTTGAGTATCCAAGTGCATGTGCAGAGCTGCATCTACCACAGCTGTGAGGTGTGGTTGACGTGCCTGAGGGATGGGATGCCAGAAGGACCTGGATGAGCTCAAGGAGTGGCCCTGTAGGAACGTTATGTGGCTCAAAAAGGCCAAGTGCAAGGTCCTGCACCTGGGTCTGGGCAAGCCCCAGTATCAACATGAGCTGAAGACATTCAAGGCCAGGTTGAATGGACCTCTGAGCAATCTGATCTAGTTGAAGGGTGTCCCTGGTTATTGCAGAGGGGTTGGACTAAATGACTTTTAAAGGTTTCTTCCAACCCAAACTATTCTATGTGCCCAAGACCTAGTTTTAAAAAGGTGCTTTCCATAAAATCAATATAAAACACCTCAGTTACATTGCATTGACTGCAGATTGGTGATATAGGTTCCTTTTCAGTAGGTAAATAAATAAAATAATGTAGTGCATAGTCTTAAAAGACATACATGATGCTTCTGTATTAAGTGACTCTGTGGTATCATATATTGCCATTCTCCTCTCTCACGGGAAAAATATATGTATTCTGTCACTATTTTATATTATAAAATATCAGTGCAGGTTAAATAAGGGTAAATGGAGTTACTTTCTATTTAAGTGTTCTATTTCTTTCTACTTAATGCAATTAAGAGGAGAATCAATCTCTGTATATTTTCACTGTCCCTCATACAAATAAAACTTAGGCGTTAAATCACTGTACACACCTACACCTATTAACATGGCAGATGAGGATCAGATCCACATTTACCTTTCAAGTGTTTTGAAAGACTGGATAACATCCTTTGCATGACACCACAGAAAGTACACCTAAATGGAAGAAATACAGAGAAGTATCATTTCACTAATGAGCATGTTTTACACTCAGAAAGGAAAGTGCATCTGTAGATAGACATTCCAATGGTTAAAACTTCTGATGGTTTAAACAGAGGCAGCTCCATCTCCACACATGCGAAAGAGCTCATGATTTCCTGTGATATTTACACAGAACCTGAGATTTCTTACATGAAAAATCAGTATCTTAACAGTAGAAAGTCTCATCAAAATATATTTTCGTTCCGTATCTGAAGAGGCTTTTATTTCAATGACAAACGAAAGCCACTGGCTGTGGACAGAGGTATGATTGCTGCAGGGCATGGTGATGCTAAGTTTGAATAATTTATGAAATATATTAAATACTGTGGAGGGAAAAAGATTGATGAAAGGATGCCAGACTTGACTAATAAAACAACAGGTGCCCAGGAAACATGAGGAAAGTTCTTACTAACTGCCTGAGAGACAACCCCATTAAGAACACAGCAGTTGCACTCAAGGATAGTGCAGAAAACTCAAACAAGGAATAAAAGAGAGAGACAGCAATAATAAGTTAGCAGTCAAGGGCAAAGAAGAATAAAATTAGAACTCTTTGTTTGTGAGAGCACAATGGAGACCTCAGAAAGAGATTGCTGCTGAAACAAAACCAAGCGTGGATAGGTTCAAGAGGAACCATTCCAGTATTCCTCAGGGATGTTAGGGTGACATTGGGAGTCTGTTTACTCCCAATGGTTCCTAGGATACTGAACTCGTCAGTAGGTGAACTATCAGGAGAGAAAGAGTCCTAGGACTTCTCTTAGAAACTTGCCTGGTTTGGTGATCCAGAAATGGTCTGAAAAGTGATAAAAACTTTAGGTTCTTCTTCAGCAGCCAGAGTAACTGGAAGCCTATTTTTCCACAGCATCCTTTACTGTAGGATACCTCTACAGCCACTGTTTCTGAGGCATTCAATGCCTCATTTTGGAAAAAGCTAGGCAAATACAGTTCTTTATGGCTCACCTATGCTACCCAGCAATAGCAATTCCTCTAATGAAGCATTTATCAATGAGAAGAGTGGCCACTGTAAAATCCTAGATGTAAAGACTAAAATAGTTCATATAAGCTTCAACTGAAATCAAGTTGAAATTACCTTCAATTTCAAAGTCTCTAATGCCATATTCAATTTCCCATCCTGGGATAAATGCAGTAAAATCTGACAGCAGATCTGAAACCATTCTTTAAAACTTATAAAAATGTAAGTTTTGAAGATCTATTTAGACACAAGATAGTGGGAAGAAATAGGAAAAGATGGTAAAGAAATAGCATAAAATCCACACAGAATTGCCTCAAGGGGATTTCTGCCTGCAGAAGAACATAATGCACAGCCTGCCCTGGAAGGGCAGGTATATGTTACTTCATACATGGGTGCAGAATGTATATATTAATTTAATGCCATGTATCAGGATCCCTCACTTAGAGTAAATGACAACAGAATC
Organism: Acrocephalus scirpaceus scirpaceus; assembly: GCA_910950805.1. NCBI lineage: Eukaryota > Metazoa > Chordata > Aves > Passeriformes > Sylviidae > Acrocephalus > Acrocephalus scirpaceus. The sequence continues at coordinate 32,611,523 of OU383778.1, forward strand.
TGATACATATCTGGCAAAAACCAAATTCTTTGGGTTTTAGATGACACATATTAGGGATGCTCTCTGCTGTGATTTCATCCACTATTTCAAAGACATGAAAAGATTAGTCTTAGGTAAGAGGTATCTGGTTAATTACTTTTTAAATTTAACTTTTTCTTTGATTGCTCAGGCTAACATTCAAGTGCTCATTTTTTTAAGCTCTGTAGATGATAAATTCAGTGACACTAGGTGATGTAAAATTTAAATTAGAATTCTTGTTGCCTTTGTTCAGCATTTTTATTCAACGTTCTTCCACACTTCAGCTCATGGAGGCTGGAAACCTTGTCAGCTCTGGGTCACTGGCTGTAGTGAAGAATGCTGCATTCAAATCAGCAAGGCAGAAGGGCTTAATTTTATTGGTTTGTTTTTCAGAGATGAAGTAATGAAGTTGCAAGACATGGAGAGTGGATATTACAAGAATGTGAAATTAAGATTACTTCAACCAACTCAGAATTTCACCCTCAGAGAAAAACATAGATGGGGTGAGAATCACCGTTTAAATGTCAATTTTTTTTTTTTTTTAACTGTTGAAGAAAGCAGAAAAATGTAGGTTTTTAGAAGCTCATTTACATGCAACCATAATTGCTGGAAAAACATTTATTTTCCTTCTGAATGACTTAGACATCTTGGAAAATTCATAAAAGTGCCTGGCTATGATTGACTATCTCAGCTGAGTGGCTTTGCCTTTCCTTCTTCCCTCCAAATCTGCTGACAGGGGTTCAGAGGAGTTAATGTGAGAAACATTCAGCTATGGAGCATCACCACACACTGTAGACCCAAACCCCTATAGCAAACAGGCAATTTTGGAATTGGAATATTTCACAGGAGTCACTGACTATGTTTGCTACTGTGCAGCCACTGATAAGAACAACCAAATGCTTCTAGAAGAAACATTCATATTCATTTGTTACAGGAAAGTTGTGCAAGTGTTTTAGAACCAGCTAGGAAAGGGTTTGCCTGCTTTAATTTACCAGGCCTACACCTCTAACCACAATAGAACATCAGGTTAGACAGACTGAATTGAACTTGTGTGACAAGTCCTACATACATAAAGGCATACATAAGGCAATTGTCTTTAGCCAAAATACTCATTTCAGCCTGAGAATTCTGAAAATTCTGCATGTAATTTCAACTAAACAAAAAGACCACATAACTTCAACTACGGGAGAATTATTTTTTATTATTCTTTTTTTCAAACCCGTGTTTGAAACTCATTAATTTTATGGCTGAGCAACTTCAGGTTGCAAAGCGTGAATTTACTATACATGCACAAGCATGGGAAAAATATAGGACATTTTGAGGACATTTAGTCCTCAAAAGAGTTCTGTGATATCCTTAGAAATCAAATTAGTGTTAAGTCCACTGATGACAAGACAAAACATATTTTTGGTAAGAAACAGAGATTAATATAAAATTGCAACCAGTGGCTTTTACCTGTAAGATGGTGTGGACAGCATGTGTAACAGGAAAAATGCCTTCAGTTGGTGATAAACAGTTTGAAAAATCAATATAATATCCAATTTTAAAGGAGTCCAGAATTAAAGTAATCACTGCAAATAATGTAATCCCACCTACAAATGAAAAAGATATTAGAAAATTTTAATGTATCATTATAGTGTCTAGAGACTATTTGTAAAATATACAAAAATCTATTTAGGGGAATGAAAGTTGATCAATATCTCTTTTTGTTTAGGAAAATAAGACTGGATCAATGCTCATGAAGATAATTGACTCCATGAGATAAGTGCCTGTAATTTGTGACAGCCTCTGCCCAGTATGTTAAGCAAGGTCACACTGGACGGCCCCAGCACGGTCAGTGAGGAGTCACCAGCCCCGCACCACCCAGGACATTCAGCGCCTTGCAGAGTGCTCAGCTCTGGGCAGGATCAGCCTCCCAAGTGACAGTGGCACTGCAGCAGCCATAGAGAGCATGAATTACTGCCCTCGGCAGCCCCACAGCAAACTGGGCAGTCCTGGGGAGCTGAACAATCACCTCACAGTCTGCCAGCCCAAAGGCTCGACAGTGGGAAGTGACACAATCACTTGGTGTGCCCTCCCCACGGCTCGGGGGTCACACTTCAGTTCAGAGACCACAACTACGACGAGCTGTACGGTTTGTTCTACCAGAAAGGAACCAAAGGTTTAATTTCACCATCTATGTTTCACACACACACACAAGTATCTTAACATATTAGCCTAAATACCCTAAAGAACCTTGAAATATATTTCTTTTTGGGGGTTTGTTTGTTTGGGGGGGGTTGTTCTTTTGTGGGTTTGGTTTGGTTTATGTTATTATTGGGTTTGTACCTGTATGACTAAATACAATTGGATAGAAGATTACTGAATCAAACCGTAAAGCCTCCATTTCTTTGGTTTTGGTTTGTTTTGAGGGGTTTTTTTTTGGAGGTTTGGTGGGGGTTTTTTCTTTTTTTTTTTTTTCTTTTTTTTTTTTTTTTTTGGCTTTTATTGAAGCAAGCTTTCATTGGAATTTAATTTGAACTTATTTGAATGAAAACTAGATAAAAATTTATCCATGGACCTTAACTAGACCTTACAATATAAACCAGCATCAGTATCTTTATCTTTCTGTACAATTCCTCACAGAGTAAATAACATCCAGAGTGTTGACTTTGATGAATATTTATCTTTTATATGGGGCCACAACCTAACTTCCATATAAGTACTTGACTTGTGGCAGTAAAAAAGTAACACTAAATTAAAAATTTATTTAATTAATACCTTTATTGTCAAAGTTACATTGATAAAAATTAAGTAGAAATTATATAAACACACTGTCATTTTGTTTATTATTTCATTGACCCTTTAAAATTAAACAAAAATAGACTTCAGAAACCTTTTCAATAGAAGGGTATGAATTCTGGTAGGATTTTATGTTTCTGTTTTACAATCCTTCTATAATAAAAACACTGTCAAATTATTGATTGAGTGTAATTTCTACCAAGAGCTAAAAACTTTTATATTGCAAAACCTAAAACCTCAGCTCTGCACTTCATGCATGTGTATAATCCCATACAGGTTTTTTTTAAATTTATACTTCTTAGGTCAGCTAATTTGTATTCTAACACATGTAACAGGACTGGAGCCCACATTTTTAAACAGAGGTGTCATTTTCATTGTGTGTGAAAGTAAATGGTATCATAAAATACAAAATTATAGGCTATTCTTGAGATTAAATGATATGTTTCCTTCCTTACCTAAAGAATGTTAATAATTCTGAAATAAATTAGAATTTCTAGTTCTTATTATATAATTATAAATATGACTGATTTTAAATCACTCTGCCTGAGGTAACTAGACATGCTCTGAGCAAGGTGTTAGACTAAATGACCCTCAGAAATCCCTTCCTACCTGAATGATTCTAAGACTGATTTTATGATTTATTTAGAAAGTATGCAGGAAACAGCCTATTTGTCTGAAATGTGTCAGTTTGAGGGATTTCACATATGTTATGATTGTTTCAATAAGAAGGCAAAAGCTATCTTCTGAAGCAAAAAGATTAATTGATAGTCTTTTACCTGACCCATAAATGGGATTAGAAGACTTTATATGACTCTTTTAATTGTAGATTGTTTCATTTATTCAGATAGTATTTAGATATTTCTGCAATCACCCAGGAGGCCACACAACAAGTGTATACAAAGTGTCCAATGTACTTATTTATGGCCTTCAAATAGAATGATTCTACTAATTTTCTTAGTCAAAAATCAAAGCACAACCATAATGACCATGCATATGGTATGTTAATAGTTTTTCTGTTAACTTTTTGTGATGGAAACTTCAGTAGTATGTACTAATACTAAATGGACACCAGTAATTTCAAGGAAGATAATTCCACCACTTAATTATTTCCATTTAAAATTTTAAGAAATGTGAAATGATTGCTACTGAGTGCTGTTTTATTATTTTTTCTTTTCAAACATTTGCTGAAACCTATGTGTCTTAAGGGATCAATATTAGGATTTTCAATATTGCTAAGTGCTGGGTCATTTCTTCCTAGTAACCATCAAGAAGAACAAAACCCATAATAATACAGTTGCAAAAATACCACTCTCACTTTAAAATATTGTTCAAATAACTGGCAATTCAATGCAGGCAGTAAAAAAGATACAAGCTGAAGTCTGTCAAGAGCTTTTAAGTTGACCAGTTGTCACTGCTTTTAACAGAAACTGTGCTGTTAAAGAATGTGATAAAATAAAGCTGTTTGTGAAGCCAACTGATTTTCATTTTGTGTTCTCTGGCTCACTTCACTGAACTTTCCTAAAAAATGGTCAGAGAGCTTTTCCTAGCAGGAGAGCTTACTTAGGGGAATAACATTTGGAATAAGTCAAGAAAAGACTTCCTAAGGTTCCCTGTGGTTATTTGGGTCAGGATAACTGTGTTGTGTTAAAGACACAAACTTTTCTCTGTCACAAACTTTTCCCACATTCAGACTCTAGGAGTGGTTCTTGGTCAACCACACAGGTGGGAAGACAACCAGGCTCAAGGGTTCACATAATGGAACACCTTGGTGCAGAAAGGCTCAAGGAAACCTTCCTGTGAGCAGTTCTTGCAAACTGATCATCTGTCCTTCTAGCATTGCTAAACATGTACAAGGACTCAGTTATAGGAGGTTTTTGTTAAATCATTCCATTTCAACATTTGTCAGAGAAAATGGTCTAAGCAGGCAATTGCCACCACTTCTAACTAAAATTATATTCACAATTTGAAAGGATTCATGAAAATACACTCATTGTATAGTGTTTAATACAAGGATATTTGCTCACACAATTACAGCAAGGAGATGTTCTTTAGAAGTAGCTGATAGAGCTAGTAAAAACTTGCAGAAATCTTTCTGTGGAAGAACTCAAACAAAATATGTCTGTCCCACTCCATCCTCCTCTTTCCTTTTTGGACTTTTGATCTTTCAGGTGAAAGATTTCTATGACAAAAGCACTGATAAAGAGAAGAGCAAGGGGGATCTTGGCAGAGGAATTGCCATCTGAGTTTTTCTTTAGCTCAAATAAGTTTTCTTTTACCAACAGAAGATAAAGGAGTTGTACAGGCTTGCTGTAACTACAAGAAACTACCAAGAATAGGAAAGTGTAGGTCATTCCCTAAGGGCAAATTTGTTGAATTGCAGCCTAGACATCCAAGAGAAGCCATGGAAGCCGCATCACCTGAGAAGCCAGCACAAAGAGCCATCCTGTGCTGGTAAAAGAAATGGATAAGGTAACCTAGTAGTTCAATCCAGGATCTTATTTCTAAGTTTCTGTGACTCCTTATATTCTGTAGGACAAATGAAATGCTGTGAATGTGGGGCCAAAAGAAAGAGGGCAGGGGATCCAGCTGTACTTACCCGTGCTAGGCAATATTTATTCCATATTTAGGAGAGGAAAGCTAACCTCTGAGTAAAGAAGCTTAGCTTGGTCCAAGGTAGGATCAAATTAAGCCTTGCATGAATTTCAGGAGGTTGTAAGCCACACAAGCTAATAAATGAAAAATGCTTGAGAGATATATATTGCCTTGAAAAATAGTAAATAATCAAGAGGAACAATTCAACAGATATGTGAACTCCATATATTTCAGGAAAAAGTCTTCAGACCATAACTGTACATTAGATATTTAAAAAATAGATTTTCTCTCAGGAATTCAAACACAAATGTTAACAGTTGCGAAGAAAAAAAAATATACATAAGCACTGAGATTAAGAATAAACTAAATTTCCACAGCACAACCTTACTTTTCAAAATAATCAGGTGTGAGGTGTTCTTGGAATTTTCATTTAGGTATTTCATTAGCTGCTGTGAAAGTTAGCAGCTGTCTTGTTAGTAGGTAGGAGACATTTTATGGGAAAGTGATGCCTGAAGTTTTAGCTTTCATGTTTTTCAGATTCTGTGTTGTCAAGGAGTGTAGTTCTGAGCCTCATATTAAGTGCCAGTTAAGCTCTCTTCACAGAGAGGTAGACAAAACAAATTCTTTTCCTGCTGAAGACCAAGGACAACGTTCAGGCCCAACAGCATAAACAACAGTCGACTGAAGGGAGAAACAAGAGGGATGAGACCTCATAACCTGAAGCTGTAATTGGACAGTTAAACCCCAATATGCAAGTGGACCAAAAGTCATAAAAATGTAAGATCTCATGACCGGTCCCCCAAAAGAGCTGCAAGACACCAACAGAATTGCCTCTTCAGAAAAGGGTAAAAAGCTAGCCTGTCATTTCTTCTAAGTGCAGCTAACAAGTATTCTTATGTTAACAAGTAATCTTAAACAAGTTCCCATATGAAGTTGTTTTGAGAATGAGAAGTCCCTTTAACACAACCATCTATTCTGAGGGTGAAAAATAAGTGCACCTATAATAACAAGGGATTTGTCCCACGAGAATCAGTAAAGAAAATATGTAAACAATCCAAGAATAGATAGATTTTATAGACAAGTAAAATGTCTTTTACTAACCGATAGAATAATTAACAAGAAAGATATTAACCAACTAGAAGTTACCCTAGAGATTTGTAAAAACTGTATGAAAGACAGCATGCCGCCACAATAAAGAGAAGCCTTCTGAACTTTTATGGTGTCACTCTATGTGCCAGGACCATCCCAACAACAGTATTTCATTCTTCAAGTTTCACCAAACCAGCCTGGTAAGGAAGAAAGCACCGGACCTTTCAGCGCTATAAATGGTAGGTTGGAAAGTGAGGATGTTTAACAAACAGCTTCCCAGTACAATCTCCTAGTATGTTCAGCTTATGCATATATTTACTTTAGAGTGCACTGTGTGTGCATTCAGTTCATGAATACCAGGATGCCTGCCGGTAGGGATGGAGAGGGTAACAAAGAGGCAGCAGACACAGGTGATGGCACAGGTGTCCCTTGTGCGGTACCACTCTTTGTGCCACCGGCCCGTACTTACACTTCAGCCAGCGGGCTCCGGCGTGTGTGTCCTTGTCCCGGATCAGTCTCCTCTGCGTGCAGCTCCTGCAGAGGTACCACAGCATCCACAGCAGCTGGATGAGCATCAGCGTGATGAGGTAGGAGAGCAAGTGGCTCTTGCTGATGCCCACGGCATGCACAGCCCAAGCGAAGGTGAGCAGCAGCCCGGCCAGGAAGAGGTTGATGCCGTACTGGCTGCTGAGGATCTCGGCGTTTTTCTGCGGGTAGCTGCCGCCCGCCGCGGGGCACCCGGCGGCTTGCTCCATCTCCCACGCCGCCGGCCAGGTGCTGCAGGCAGGCGGCCCCGCTCTCCCCGGGGAGCCCCGAGGCCGCTGCTGGCCCGTCCCCCATCGCGGCGGGGGCGGAGCGGGGCCGCCTGCCCTGGCCGTGCCCTGCCCGCGGGCGGTGGTCCCCGGCTGCCGGGGCAGCCCCGCGCTCCCCGCTGCGGGAAAAGCCGCTGAGGGTTTTGCGGGACATTCTCATTGCGACACTGACAACAGCTGGGGTCCGGTGCAGGGTAAGGAGAAGTCACTCTTGACTGCCCTGCCCGGCTGGCTTTGGTGAGGGACATGGGGTTATGTCCGTGTTGAGAGACCTGTGCGGTGTAACACGTTCCGTGTTCCACGGACAGGAGGATGCGGAAGGCACCGTGGGGTGAACAAACCCCCGGCCCGACGGCTGCAAAGCTGAGGAACGGCAAAACCTGGGAGCCGGCGGGGCTGGAGCCTGCCCTGCAGCCCAGGAGCCACCAGCTGCTGATGGAGCTCCTTCGCACAGTGAGGCAGAGGGATCACACACGTGCTTCCCGCTCTGGGCCCCACAGGCCATCTTTTGGGCAATTGGTACCTCCGTTGGTAGGACAGAACCTCGGTTTTCAGGAATTCTCTAGACCTTTCAAAAGATATATTGAAAATACAGTATCTATTTTACTCCACTTCCTCCACTCCTTCCTCAAAGGAGTAATTTTAAGCTTTTTCTCTTCTGAGAAAAATAGTGGAGGGGTTTTTCTGATATAACAAAGAACACTTTTGAAGTTTCATGTAAGTGTCTGGGGTTCACAAGCCTCTTAGAGAACAGGGAAGAAAAACAAAATGGCAGATAGATGGAATGAGTGAATTCTGGACAATCACCTATTCAGGTAAACATAAAGAAGTAGTAGTTCCTGTCCTTTATTCATTTTGTCCCGCTCTCAAGAAACAGCTATTTTAAGATATCTGCAAATTTTCCTTTTGAGGAATGCACTTAACAGGAAGCCTGTTTCTGTCTGGCCTGTTAACAGCAATATAAATCAAAAGCATAACTATTCAAACAGTCAGGCTTCAATTGCCTCTAGCTCACAGCTACATCCATCATTATCAGAAACAGCATTGTGGAATTGCCAAATCCTACCTCTATCTCATAAGATGTAACCTTTAAAGAAAAACTAAGGAAGATGCTTCCATTTTACAGAGCTTCTATGGGTAACTGTGATAAATAATCTTCACTACACGGACTATTTTACTTCAAATTATCCAAGAGCATCTCTTGTCACCTGTGAAGGAAAGCTCTTTGGTGCTGGTACACATTCTCATCCTGAAATGAAATAATGTAAATGGATACAGAAGATACCTATGGTAGTCTGTACCAAGAAAATATATTCAAGCTTCAGTAGAGGTGGGGATTTCAATTGCCTCATATTTTCTTCAGGGAATTACTATGCTACGTCTTTCTACTCTCTTGCCCTAAATTCTTTATTTGGTGGTAAGGAAAAATAACAAAAGCAAGGAATTCACAGATGTGGCAGCAGCATCGTGTCAGGTTACAACAACTAAAACAAGCATTGTTTTACATTCTTTTTGCCGCTACTTCCTTTTGAGTTATGTAAGTGGATGAGTATTGTGTTGAATACTCAGAACTGTTACTGAAAGACTTTGCTGGACTTTGTACAATGAGCATATCTACCCAGGACTCTCAGAAAGACATCGAAGTAGTCAGAAGGCAAACAGCTCTCCAGAAGTGAACAGTGTTATTACACATTCAATAAACCCAGCTGAAGAGACATGAAAGACAAAGATACTCTGAGTCAAGTACAGTATTTAAAATCTACGTGAACATCTATTTTATAGAAAAAGCAATGAGACGGAGTGGAAGTCTCCAAGAAAGTGTAATTACACGGTAAACAAATACTGAACAGCTATAGATCACTTTTATACAAAGTTTATTAAGAGGTTCAGAAGAATGAACTTGAAAATCATGTAGCAAATAGTGATTTTAATTCAGATCACAAGGCAACTTAAAACACCTAGAGCATTTATATAGCTGACAAATAAAAATACAGCTATAATAACCATCCCTGAGCAATACTGCATTTTAACTATAATAAAGAAAGTTACTCAAATGTACCTGTGTATGCAGACATAAAATTGTTAAAACCTTCTAAAAAATGGAGACCTGAAGATAAGCAACTTGCACTTCAAAGAAGTGAAGCATGACTGGTTTTGGCAAACTTAAATATTACATTTAAACAAATCAAGCTGTTAACTTATCCTACAAGCTACTTCAAGTAGTGCTGAATGCACTTTACTTTGGTTTGTCTGATCCTTTGTATTACATACGATTAGGTCGCAACTTTTTTCATTCATGGAACAGTAACAGCCAAAGACAATGTGCATCTCTTTCATTACCAAACATTCCATATGTTTAGCAATGGTGTGAATTTGGAAGTCAGAATGAAGAACACAGTATCCTTTGACAGTCCAGACTTTAAGCAACACTCACAAGGAGTAGATTTTAACACGTTTCAATACCCAATTTCTACATTCTCCTATCTTCCAAAAGGCATGGGTGGAAGAGTATTTATACAAGGATCTACATAAAGTGGTCTAGCAACTAGATGGTGCCCAGGTCTTCAGATAGTTAAGTATCTCAGACAACATGAACAGACACCTAATAAAAATAAAATGTTATTTTATTTTCCCAACTGAGTATAACTAGTAGCTTTTTAGTTAGTATCAGCCACTTCATTGCTGAGGAAGGAAAATGGCAACTTCATTAACAGGCACTGCTAAGAATGAAAAGTCAATTCACAGAGCAAAAACAACCTGAATACTGAAAAACAGTGCATACATCAAAAGAATTTAATGCATGCTCCAAATTTCTTGTGTAGTGTTAATATTGTTCATTGTATTGCTGGTTATTCATAGCTTGATCATCCACCTTTGGCTGTGGACAAACTGTATGAGCACAAGAACAATTTATTTATTTAACTGGTGGCACTGCCAAATGTCAACCAGCTTTACTTTACCCCTACCCATACTTTTTTAATAAACACTAGCAGATCTGAATTCAAGACATTAGATAATAAAGTATTTCCTACATGTTAACACATACCATTAGAAATTTAACAGATCAAGAAACGTCTCCTGTAAGTAAGTTTACAAGTACAAACACAGGTTCCAGATAACAGTATTTTACCTGTCAATTCAAATGGAAAGAATATAGTATTAAAATCCCACAACACTTGATTTAACTATCACTTACTTCCAAATCAAACAACATGATTTGAGCAGGAAGTTTGAATAGATGACCTCTGAGGCCCCCAAAGGTAATATTTAAAGGTCCCTTTCAACACTAACTGTTCTAAGGTGCTGTTACTTACTACCCATGTGCTTAATATTCAAATATAAATAGAGGTTTTACAAAATAAAAGGCCTCATGTAACTAAGAGATGTAAAACCGATTTATCTTCCAATTATTCACTAATCAGTTGCTTTTTCCTATGGTTATGTCCATTGATTCATAAATCAAGTAGATTAAGAATTACTGTATTAGTTAGAGCAAATAGGCAGTATTAGAAACAACAGAAGTACTGGAATGTAACAAAAGTGACATACAGTTTGAAGGATTACAGTTACTTGAGTCCTTCACATGAAGCTGAAAGAACAGAAAAAAATAATGCAAATTTAACAAAAATCTTTGAAAGTTCTATATACTGCACAAGCTGTATCATGTACTAAATGGATTAATGATTTTGGAACACCAAGTAATAACTTATCCCTAATTATTAGGCAAATAATTATTTGACCTAATACAGAATTTTCCCCCCACTTCAAGTGCTCAGACAGAACACAGCCAATGACAGAACCAACAAACATGGATATGTTTCTATCAGCAAGTGTGACTCAAGTTCCCACAGTAAGGAGGTTCTGGATTAAGTATGCTATTTTTCAGAAGTCTGAGTTCTGTCATAATAGAAGTTAATTATCTCCTTAAAAATCAGGTTTTTTGGTATCTCAAAAATAGAGGGGAAAATGCAACAGTGGTTCAGTTTGTTATTAAAAAAAAATCTGAGTTTCACCATCTCAGCCATTAAACTTTTTTTGCCTCCAACTTTGTCAGTACAAGAGGCTACACTCTAAATCCAGCAATCCAGCACAGTCTTTTTTTTGCTATACTCCTAAAAATGCTGAGGGATCTTCTCACCAGTAAGGATTTGTGATGGCAAGTAAAGCCAAACAGGCTTCCTCCCAATTCTGAGGAAGTAGCTTCCCTGGATGATATGAGATAAATGTGATACAGGGGACATCCTTTACCCTATTTACTGAGCTGTATTTGATGTCTTCCTTAGCTTTTTACATTTCACTGGATTCACTTGGTAAGTATATCCTAACAAAAGATGTGGCAGTTATTGAGAATGCATTTTTCAAGTCAACAAAACAGATGAGTTGGCCTTTGAAAAGTTCTTTTTAGGAAGAACAAAGAACTTCTCGTATCTGGCAATTTTCCACACAGCAGGTTGATCTGGGCTGTGCATCACAGAACATGAAAACAGCACACTTGAGGACAAAGATATGACAAAGATTTTTAATTTAGAAAGTAGAGATGACTTTTGGACATGAATGTTGATATCTTCTTCCTTTTACTATCAGGTCAAGCAGCTTTACTTAGGAGTTCTCCCAGTCTAGGTAAAAGCTGCAGGTTTTTGGCCTATACGTCCTCAAACCATCTATTCTCACTAATGTTTCTTTTCAATGTCTAGGATGGAATTTTGGAGAAGTGGAAAGGATCCTCTTCCCCTTTGGATAATTGCATGTTCTCTGCTTACTCTGTATGCCACAAAATGTACAATTCTAAGAATGTACACAAAACATGGAGAAAGAATCCCTAAATGGCCTTCCAATCCTTAAATATCTAACAAAGCAGTTTCCGCAACAAGATAAATACTTTTATGTGCTTTAAAAAATCAATTATTTACCTGAAGGGCTTATCCCAGGAGTGACACTAGCATCACAATACCCATGAACTGAACAAAGAGTAACACTGGCGTCAAAAATGACCAGACAGGCCACAAGGCAACATTGAAACTGGGAATAAAAGCAGAAAGAGTTTGGTAAGTTCAGTTATCATATTACAGAAACACCAGGCATACAAAGGAAACATGTCAAAAGAGGAAATAAGATTTAAATTACTTAACCTGTAAGTATACTTCTTTGCTTCTGAAAACAAAACATATTAAAGGTAAAGGGAAAAGATACCTTTTACTTTCAGAAAATCTGTACCTGAACCCCTGAAAATGACCTACTCTTTGATTTTTCCATGCATATACATGGCAGCTGAGAGAAGCCTCAATCTGAACTTTCATCCAGACAGATTTCAGTTAACTGAAGAGACAAGGGGAAAACCAATTTATTTTACAACTGACTTTACAGATTTGACTAATTATAAACCATAGGAAACCTTTATTTTCTTCAATCTTCCTTTTTTTAATCATTGCAACAAATACTGACTGATACTCCGATACAACAGCTAAACAAGAGGAAATCAATTTTCATGCAGAAAGTAAATAAATATACTGGCAAAATGTATGTCATTTTCTTCATTCACATTTGCTCAGTTCTGACTCATAACCTCGTAAGTAAAGCAACTCTTACTAAAAGTACCATTCTCAGGCAAAATATAAACCCTTAAATCTCATAATGGCAATAGTCAGAAGTCTAACATTTTGTGTGTTTGCTACTTATATTGTTTGACAATGAAGAATTCTGACAGAAACTGATTGAGCTGAATTTTTTCTCAGATAGAGAGATTGCACCTTTGTCTTAATTTGTAAACTGCACAAGTAGTTGCCAAAGGTGGGAAATTTACACTAACAAAGATAACAACTTCAGTTTTCCCCTAAATTTTCAAGACAGAAAAGATCCACTACATCTCCAAGTACACAATATACAGTTTCAACTGTTGCAACTCTTGCCTGGTGGATGAAAGTTGGAAGTGCAAGAAATTACGCTACATAGAACTGGTATTGTCACCAATACACGTAGCAGAATTACAGAAATTATACTTCTTATAAAATGAGCCCATTAACACACCGACTTGCAGAGGTTTAGCAGAAGTTTGCACAGAGTGTTTGAACTCACCAAATTGCTGCTGCTATAAACATAGCTGTTGTGATAGGAATCAGTGCAGGGTACTGTTCATCATAGTCCTGAATTCCACAGTACCACTCGAGATACAGTATGCAGTAAAAGGCAATAGATAAACATGCAGCCAATAAACAAGCGCCACAGGAAAGCCACCAGCTGCAGGAAGAAAAGCACATTAAACCATATTTAGCACAGTCACATTGCAGTTTGCATAGTAATCTTCACTCCAGTCTACAAACAGAATAGGCAATATTGGTTATATACACAGATTGTGGCCTGGAGTTCCTGTAGGTTTTACCTTAAATTAATTTTACAAAACACTTTTTTTGCCCTTAAAAGCTTTCTAATATTAACAACTGAGTTTAATTTTGCAATGAAATGTCCTTTTCATATATTGTCTCCTCAAATATTTTGGAAATTCAATGTGACAGATCTTGTCAGGAATCTACTATACTACCACACCAAAACCACTTCGTCACTAATAAAATAAAATAGGCTCCACTGCAACTGTGCTTTTCACTATAAATTAGACTGGTGATCTTTGTGCAACAGAAATGCTGCAGAAAGCTTTATAATGGTTTCAGTTTGTGAACTCTCAAATTTAACAGACAAGAAGCATGAAGATTTTTCTTTACAACTGCTGAAGAAAATCATGGAGAAATCCAGAATTTTAAACTCAGAATCATAAAAACACAGGGAATGTGATTATTTAGGGAGATGCACTTTTGAGCCTCTTTGAGGATACACTTCAAGACTAGTTCAGATAAGGAAACTTGGGAGAAAGATGCACTTTAATAAAATCTTATCTGAACGTGTATTAACAAATAAAAATTTTGAAAAATTAATTCTTACCATAACTTGATTACTAAATCACAAAGGTTAATCAAGGGTCTTCCTACCCCAGTAATATTTGCTCTGGAATGGTATAGCAAATATAATAGGCTACTTTGAAATCTTGTTACTACCAAGTGAGAATTCTGCACTAAGAGAACTGTTGCCATGGCCTACCTAGACAAGCAGTGCAGGAAGACAAGGTCCTGACCCCAGATTTTGATTACACCTTGGAGTCACTAGTTTTGCTTTCACAGTCAGGTGTATGAAGGGTGTAACTAGCCTGGGAGAGCAGCTCACAGCACAGAGCCCTGTGCAGCTTCCATGTACTGATATAACAATGACAACAGCAATGTGTTTTAAAAGCACTTCCAGCTGAAGCTATCTAAAAACATTTAACACACATCAATCCCATTGAAAATAATTTAATAGAAAAGAAATAGACTATAAATAAAAATTACTTCACAGAAATTATTTTACTAATCTTTTGCTAACCTATTCAAAGTCATTTAGAGATCTTCTAGAGAAATGAGCTTCTGTTTGACCTTTAAGGATTAATTTCAGAGGGTTTATTGTAAAAAAAAAAAATCAAACCTAAATACTTCCGACAAAATAGGCACCTCTTTCTTGGACTTAAATGAAAACTTGAAGGTACAGTATTAAAATGTCTGGTATCAGAGCAAACTTTGCACGTACAAAGATGGCTCAGTAGAGTTTATAGAGAAAAAAACAATTGTAGCAAATTTTAAACGTTGCATTTACTTTAAAATTAGTTCACTAATACCAGCTTAGGTGATCATCTGGTCCAACTTCCCTGATCAAGCAAGCTCAGTTACTGCCAGTTGCCCAGAATCATGTCCAGATGGCTTCTGAGTATCTCCAAGGATGGAGACTCCACAATCTACCTGGGCAACCTGTTCAGTACTCAGTCACCCTCACAGTAAAAAAGTGTTCCCTGATCTTCAGAGGGAACCTCCTCCATTTCAGTTTGTGCCCACTGCCTCCGGTCTTGTCCTGGACACCACTGGAAAGAGCCTGGCTCTGTCTTTGCACCCTCCCTTCAGGTATTTACATGTATTGACAAGATGTCTCTGAGCCTTCTCTTCTCCAGGCTGAACCATCCCAAGTTTTGCTATTCCCACTGCAGATCTTGTTCATCCATGATTTAAAATACAGTGACCAGATGTAACAAACTGAGTATGATTGTAAGACTAAAACACACCTTTCTGTAAGAAAAGAGATCTTACCTATCTGCTTGCATAGTTTCTTTGATATTTTTTAAAAAATCAAAGTAGTATGTCACAGCTATTGATGCCAAAATCCAGAATGCAGAATGAATATTCAGTCTGTTAAGAGGCCTCATCGTCTTCTCTACAGCTGTAGACTCTTCTGTAAATAAGAACATAATTATAGCACTAAAGCCAGTCATTAAATGGAGTATGATTATAGTTACGTAAAACATGATGCTTTATTTTTTAATTCATTTATCTTGGGAGATTATTCTACTCATCATAATACACTTTGTACCACAAATATTCTAAAAAGCTCTGAACATTTACTGAAGTGAAAGAGACTAAGCAAGGTACCATTTGATAAAAGGATAAAGCAGTAACAATTAGTACAATATCGTATCCGAGTATCTTTTTAGGAAACAGCTGACTAGATTTTGTAAGGGTTGTTTAACTAATTAAAAACCCCTGATGTTATTAAGGCATTTTTATTAATCTAGCATACAGAATTTCAGGTTGTTATTTCCAATTACCAATTTATTTGTACCCTTCTTTATGAATTTTAGTATTTTCAAAACGATTGCAGGCATAAATAATTTTTTTGTTCTCAGCTGCAGATAATTCACAAATTTTCAGCTACAGTTTCAGGAGCTAGCTTGACTTACACTGCACACTTTCAGCAGGTTAACCACAACTATCATTTTGCAGGAAACTACCTTCTCTTTTTCCCCTCATTTCCATGTACTGTTTTAGAGAGAGCAAGACATCAGAACCAGCAGATGAGAAAGTGTTTTTTTGTGCACGACAGTAACCACGCAACACAGTATTTATACACATTGTCAAAAAGGGTATCAGAGGTGGTTTTGATGTCTCACACTCTGAAGTTTATCAATAGGAGTTCCAGGTGGCCTATGTGCCTTTAGCAGTGTCACATGTGCCGATTCCTCCACACGCACCGCCACCAGCCACTGCTCGGCTGGAGCTTACAGGCAGCTTTATTTTTCATTTCCTAGATTCCTCCTCATCCTACTGGAGCTTGGGCCTGGAGCATTCGCGCACTTCATGAGCATCAGGCAGTCCGCGGCTACAAGCCCCTCGCGTGTCCCACACCCAGCTCGCCGTCAGGAGCGGACACCTGAGGGCAGGCGGGGCCGCGCTCCGCGCCGCTCTACCCGAGGCGGCCCCGCTGTCGTCCCAGCGCCCGCCCGGCGGGGCCCGGCACCTCTCCCCGCGCCGCGGCACCACCCACCGGCCGTCCCGCCGCCCCGGGCAGGCGGCTGCGGCTCCCGCGGCTCCTGCGGCTCCCGGGGCTCCGGCTCGCGCCGCCCCAGGCGCCGCAGCCTCGGGAGCGCGTCCCCGCCGCCGGGCTCCATGTTGGGCCGCTCCGGCAGTGACGCGGCGGGGCGGGAACGCGGCGGCCGCGACCGCCCCGGCGTGAGGGGCAGCGGCGGCGGCCGGCGCCGGCGAGCTGTACGGGATACACAAACAGCTTCGGAAATCGCGCTGATCCCCCCTGGAGAGGGGGAGCACTGCCGTGTACAGCCGAGTGCCGCAGTGAAGGCTGTGGTGCCGAAATGATTCAGAAAAAAAAAAATAAAACTGCGTAGAAATGTTTTCCTCATCTGCCAACC
The DNA here is from genome assembly GCA_910950805.1 of Acrocephalus scirpaceus scirpaceus. Classification (NCBI taxonomy): domain Eukaryota; kingdom Metazoa; phylum Chordata; class Aves; order Passeriformes; family Sylviidae; genus Acrocephalus; species Acrocephalus scirpaceus. Next base: position 32,628,584 of record OU383778.1, read on the forward strand.
AGATGTTCTCGAGGGCAGATGGTAGAGAAATATCAATTTTTGTGATACAGACGAGTGCTGTAGGTTAAAAATGATTGGAGCATGGTGCTAATAACGCCAAGCTCGTAGGTTCGACCCCCGCAGGGGCAAGGGTTGAATTCCATGACCCTTCTCGGTCCCTCCCAACTCGGAATATTCTGTGATTCTGTGAAATGCAAAGCTCGGGGAGGTTTGCAGAGCCACCAGATTCCAGAGGGAATCCTGTCCAGAGGGAAGCACCTGTCCAGTATGGCAGCTGTTACATACAGCTTTTCTTTACAGTGGGATTAAATGTAGAAATATTCAATAAAAGCATGAAACAAAACCCTAATTTCAGTATGCGCGTTTTACTTACCAAAATCAAATTTACAGTCCTTCTAGCTGTATATAAAGTTCAAAAATCCAAGTGTTTAATAACCTGATTGTACTTTTCCTCTCAGAAGGCAAAATATTTTGCATTAAAACAATGGTTATGAGAAATGTGTGAAGTTTTCACTTACCACATTCATTCTTTGCATATTGTGCAGCATTTATCAACAGAAATGCCTTGCAGATACTTCCTCTGTAGTTTTATGTTGAGAAAACTAAAAATCAAAACGAATGGAATATAGGCTGGGGTTAAATAATTACGTATTTTATCAGTAAACCCTAAAAAATTTTAGGCCATCCTAAGGGAAGAAGCTAACTGGTAGAAATTAATTAGGGTAAAAGCTAAAGTTTGTGACTTGCACTGTTTAAGCAGTTCTAAACCTGCTGGATAACTATATTTTCCTAAATATACTATTGTCTGTTTTATTAACGAGTGATATTCTAAGGACAAAGGAAAACAGGGTTCTGGTTATTCTTTATTACTGCACATTGAATTTGAGTAAATTCAACCTAAAAGATACAAGAACAGAAAAAAATTATATATCTTTCTCTGCAGAAAGACAGGCTTCATTTACATCTGAATTTCATGTGAGAGGTGTCATAGTAAGTAGAAATTGTTTTCCCAGCCTTAGAACATGTATCACTTAAGGGACAAACCATTGCATCCTTAGTGACTACAGGGATTATTCTTTATGTTCAGTTCAGTTGAATATTTTGAAGGTAGCAGCTCATGGGAGATCAGAGCTCTGCTTTCTTGTCAATGAAATAGAGGTTTCTTTGTTTTATTTCCTTTGAGTGAAATGACTACCTCAGCCTTCACTTTCATCTTAGTGATTCAAATAAGAAACAAAGGAAATCATGAACTTTCTTTGCAAAAGCTGTTCATGGGATATATCTTTGATTTAAACTCAGCAATATGTATGCTTGGAAAGGTTAAGATCTGTCAGTGTTGTTAAACTGAACACTTCTGTTTACCTACAGAGTAGGTATTGTGCAAAGAGCTGAAATAAGAGCTTCCTTCCTGGACTCACTATTGACCTTAACTGAGACTGCTCATGTTCTGTGTTTGAAGAGCTGAGAGGTTTTCTGTGATCTTTTCACAGAGCTTCTCTGATTCAGAAATTATTAATCTGCCAAAGAATAGATAGCAATCAGGAGCTGAACAGAGACTGTCACAAAATGAACAACATAATTAACAAAGCATCTAATCAATGGGCCTGTTATGGATAATTAATTCTTCCAAGTTAATGTTTAAGAATCCCTGCACAGATGTAAGGAAGTATTTTAAAATGTGATGGTTGATATGATTACTTTAGTTAAAAGTCTGTGAAATAAATTTGTGAATTTGAAGAATCAGGGAAAGAAATGTACAAAGGGCAGAGTTTGCAGCAATTTTTTTGAACAGTATTCCTGGTCTCTCGCATAATGTGATTCAGTTTCCACATCTTGGGAACTGAATTCAACACCTTCACATCCTTTTATTTTAACTAAAAAATAATGCTTTGTATGTTAGTTGAATGTCTTTAAATATTCAGGTGTTTTGGTTATAAGCTGAATTTTGCAATCTATTTGGCTATTTCGAATTTTCTTGTTGCTCACTGAATATTTGCTTCTTAGGGATTAGTTGGTTATATGTTGATTTACAATTCTTAATGGCACACAAATGTGGTAGCTTTTTGTGTCTCTTGACCGGGTAGATATAAAATTTAGAATTGGAATTCACAGTTAAATTCTCACTTTTAGGAAGTCAAATTAGTTTTCTAGTATTCTAGCCAATATTCGTAACTTTTTCCCTATCACAGAAATCAATAGCTAAATTAGCCCAAATGTTATCTGTTCACAAAAGACCTGGTTGGAATTTTCCTCATTCCATATCTAAGTAAGGCGGGCTCCTTCCTATGTTAATTTTTAGCTGAAGTAGGTTGGATACAATATAGACGTATGTTTTTCATTTTGAGGAAATATTGTGCTATATAGTCTGTGCTTTCTGTTCATGAACTAAGTAATGATAAAGTCAGTAGTAATCTGCTGCTTATCCTCCACTATCAGGAGTAAAAGATTGGATGGGTACAGATTCTCAATCCTTTCTGAACCTTGTCCTTGGACTAAGGTATTGTGCATCTCTCATACACTGGGTGAAAAAGTAAATACGTTGTCTGACTCATCTAGGTAAGCAAAAAAGCCTCCAAACAGTACAAACAGTTCCCTTGCTTTCATCTTGCATTCTTTTAACTATTTTAAATTTAGTACAATGGAAAAGGACTTAAAAGCACTTGGTGTCAATAACTTAATGCAGATCTGAAAAACAACTGCTGGGTAAAACTCAATTGACTCTGAATGTGGTCCATATACAAACTCCTGAACTCAAGCTGAATTCTCATGCGAGTATTAAATTGCAGTGCAGCCTTGCGTTGACCCTTTAGGAAGGAAAAAACACACAGAATAGTGTGTTTGATACCAAGAAGGCTCTATATTTAAGCATGCAAGCATTTGAACTTCTTCATGAAGAAAAAGAAAGCAGAAAAAATAAAGGCAGTTTAAAAGGTGAAGAGGGCATCTAGGAGAGCAGAAAAAAAATGCACCACATAAAGACATCTAATTTATCTAGGTATGTTATTCCTCCTCTTGCAAGTTGTCAGCAAATTACAAAAAAAAAAAGCTGATCTGAAGTATTTATTTGAGAGAAGACCATCTTAACCCTCAATTATCCTGATTAAAGGTGTTACTGTTTGACACTTGCCTTTTCATAATCAGCAATATGAATATAAGACTGTTCTGTTCAATCCATCTTTAAATGTGCAAACCCAAAATATTTATCCAAATTTATCCAAATATCCAAAAATCATCCTATTTATCCAAAATAAATCTGGATAAACGATTGTCCTAAAAGTGGCTAAGTAAATTTTCTTATTCTCTCTCTTCTAAATAATTTGTTTAGTTTCACTTAACTATGCTTACTTTCTTGAGGGAGTACAATGGCTCTCAAAATGTTTTCCCAAGACTACAGTTTAATGATACAAAGCACTTGGCAGCAATACTCCAGCTATAATTGTTCTTGACTACTCAATCCCCAGTAGTGTTATATAATACCTCTCAGTTTGAGGATTTGATCTGGTTTTAAAAGCCTGCAAAAATGCAAGGGGTGGTGGAGAGGCAACAACAAATGGCCAGATGTGGGAGAGTGGGAAAGAGAACACTTGGGACTTAGCAAAACTGATTTCTTTACTTAAGAAAAAGTCTGTGCTACCATGCATCTGTAACAATATGAGAACAATTTCATACTTAGGGCATTTAGGAAAATCCTAAAGTGTGGGTTTTGAATAATGAATATCAGATCTAATTCACACAGGAAAGACTATCAATTATGGGAATGGGCATTCAAGTGCATCATTCAACATTTACTCTACAGGAGTATTGGTCTTTTTTGGTGTGACAATTTAGTTCTTCATTAGTAGGGGTTAGCATTATTTTAGGTTGTGATAGAATATTATCTATGGTTTTGGAGATGTCTAGTGTCACCACTGCCTCTGATTTGACTGATGTACTAAAGCAGGGACAAAGCTTCTTGGGCATGCGAATGTCACTGTTAAGATTGGAAAGTACAGTTCAGCATAGCAACATCTCATTGCTGTGTATAGTGTGTTATTCAGCTCATGCTGTTTCTGTGGAGTCTTGAAAAAAAATAAACACAAAATAAAGTTCTTACACACTTCATTAATGGCAAATGTTTTCTTTATCATTGTCCTTCACAGTCCATTATCGCTTACATATACTGTAGGGTGAATTTTTCAATGTATTTCGAATAGGTAGTGTAGTTCATTGGACAACAGAGGAACACTGAGTGCTAAACTGTCCAAGATAGACAGGAAGAGAAAGTTATTTCCTTTATGAAGACTGAATTCAGCAATTTGAATTTTTGGCTGGAGGATGCTAATACAATTCCCATTACTGTTTTGGCTAATCTGCATAACATAAACAGGTCTTTAAGAACATCAGCTGAGCTCAATTTTTTTCTTCTCATGGAAAACTTACCCAATGCTAACCTCTGGAACCACTTCAGTTCTGAAAGTTCACCAAAAAAGCTGAAACTTTTAAAGGTATAATACCTGAACCAGAACTGTAGGAGCAAGAAGCAGAAGGAAATGTATTTTCATGGTATAAAACATGGTAAGAAAGAACAGTCTAGGAGCAAATCCTGGTCCTGTCTCACCCACAGAGAACATGAACCTTTGTCATGTATGGATAGTATACAGTGTCAATACGTGTGCATTCCCCCTCATCAAGAAAAAAGGCCAGCAGGGCAAAAAATCTAAGTATAAAAGTGCACTTTGTGCTTATACATTAATGGCTGGATGGTGGAAGTTCATTGTGTGGCTACTGCAAGGAACAGAATGAAGGAGTAAATACAGAGTGGTTTGAGCCACCTGCAGTGCAGACAGAATTCTGGTTCTTTTTTGTTCAGGTTCTTTTTCTTTGTCACCAAAGTGAGATGTAGTGATCTGAATACTTTTTAGTGGATTTCATGTTGCCTGAGAGAAAGATCCCATTATGTTTAAAAGCACTTTTTTTCTGGTAAACCAAATATATGTGAGTTGAGCTTGACTGTAATCGGGCCTTAATTAGGCTTTTTATACTAATTTTGTACTAATGCACTCCACATAGAAGTTTGAGAACAGGGGTTTAACTGTTTAACTGAAAACCATTTCTGGTTTTCTGTTAAATTAGTTTCAGGAGCTATAAAACTACTTCTAGTGGAAGTCAGTATTTTACTTCTGCTGTAGCTCAGGTACGAAGTTGCGTAGCAAGAACAGTTTCTACTAAAAGATCTAATGAGAAGGGCAAAACACAAAGGACTAGACAATTCTAAATCTTCAGAGTAAATTTTAAAAGGAAAGATAAAAAAAGATGTGTTTGGAAAGGACTAAGATCTGAGATCTGCAGTCTTGAAGATGAAAGTCCAATCTAAGCAAAAATCTTGGAGGTTCTTCAGCCTTTGCTGTCTGAGAGCATAAAAGCACGAGGATTCAGGTGCAGAAGGAGTTACAGCTGAGAATTAAAAAGAAAAGCAGCAGATTACAAGGGGCAAAAGGAACTGTATCTTAAAAGTGCAAGGGAAAGTTACTAGTAAAACTTCCTCTAATTCAAGTGAAATTTAGAATTCAATATAAAGTAACCTTTCCTGTAAAAGTACTAATGGGAAACATAATATGCAGCCTTTCTTGGCTGACAGAGCAGAAAAGAAACTTAGAGGACTTATTCCCGTTTTTTTCTTAAAGGCTAATCCAGGAGAAGAAAGGGGTAAATGTTGAATATATTGACTGAGATATCTTGTAACCTGTGAACACAGCTCAATGTACAGAACAATATGCCTTTTTTCACTTATCTCACACAAAAAGTTTAATATTTGCTCTCTTATTTCCTTAATAAGGGTGAGTGTTACAGCCTTAAAAGTTTCCGAATGAAATCATGTATTGGCTCTCTGTATCCTGTGGTCATCAGCTATGAGCCACTACTCATGTTGGGCTCTGACTACATTGTCCTGATGCAACTGGATTATAGCACCAGGTGGGAGGATCAATTTCCACTGGAGAAAGAACAAACTACTCTAATGCACTAGGACAGTGGAGAGTTGAGTACAACAAATAAGTAGCTGTCCTTTGAAGCTTTTTTCTTCCAGTGATTAAAGTTCCTGCTTAAGTGCTTATGCTATACTCATAATGAAAGCCACTAGCTTTAAACAATTTTCTAATTTCTTCCTTCCCCACCCAGCCACAGACACTCGATTTTCAATACACTATTTTAGAAAGGAAAATTTTAGCAATAAGGTATAATTATGGAACTATGTTATGCTGTTTAGAAAATCACTAAAACATATTCTGGATTAAAAAAATACTGGTAAATAAGCTGCTTAGTTATTAAATATAAATTAGAGGTTCTGCTGTTTTTCTGTCTTGAAGTATTCTCAATGATCTGCGAGGGATTATGCCTCCCTCTGAAACAACTACCACCAAATTTGCAGTAATTTCAATCTGATCAAGACATCATTAGTTGCAAGGAGTAAATTAAAGTCCAGATCTGTTTTAAGGGAAAAAGCCAACTTCAGTCCTCTGAGTACTTTATTAATTGTCTAATGAAAACACATCAAAGTTGGGGTTTTTTTCAGTGGAGAGCTGCATGTCAGTAATGCATGGACTGGAATAGCACTTGAAGCCTTCTACTAGAGGCATAGACTCATCTACCATAGGGGAACACCTGGAAAGAAAAATATGCCTACAAAGCATATTGCTCCCCCTCCCCTTCTTTCTGCCAACAGAGCAGGAAAAGGTAATACTACTGCACCAACATATGTTGAGGTTATACTATCGTAATTATAACAGGGCTTACTTGCAACAGACTCCCACTAATGACTATCAAATGACTATCAATTAGATTCATGTCTGCCAAATCATGAGGAGAAAAACTGCACATCAGCTGGTGCTGCTTTATCCTTTACACAGAGAGGGGAAGAATAATTTACAATATGTTTACTACACCACACAAGCACCACTAATCCAACCCTGGCAATGCACAGGGGAGTACAAAGTTTGAACCTTTAAGAATCGTAACAGTTAAAGCAGGAAAGAAAATTACAAGGTCACATCCTACTCTGATAGCTCACCTGCATACTGTTGATTTGATATTCCTTATTTCCAGCTTTCAACTGACCCATAGTGTTTGAGCACTTAGCCTGCTGCTTTGCTTCATTCAGTGATCACTGCAGTAAACCCTGAGCATCAGACACCAAAACCTTACAATGACAGGAGCCAAGATTCTGGTTATCCGTTAGACTGAATAAAAAGAACTGTTGCATAGCTTCAATAAACAACACTGAAGAGATCTTGAATTCATTAGGTGCTTTCTTGCAACCTTTACAGTAAGACAAATATGTACTCAGAAAAACTGAACCCAGTGTATCAGAATAAATTTTTTAGTACTTATACCTTCAATATATTCTATATTTCTATAAATTCAGATATTTTTACTATGGAGTTTTATAGAAGTGTATCTCCTTGAAATCATTAAGCAGTTTTTAAAAACACCATATGACCGACTGCTTTATAATGCTGTTTTTAACAGACTATGTCATTTTAGGAAGCTTCCTACATGGGAGGAATTTTGCATTTAAATAAAAACCTGTAAAACGTCAATTAACTTTCCCCCAGCAGCTCTGTCTTTTACATACCTGTAACATTTCTGAGCTAAATTGTTTTGATGACAGCAATACAACAGCCTCTTCAAATAATTTGTGGATTTATTATGCAATTATAAAGTGACAAGATTCATTATATTTAAGGTTGTATTTTAAAGTAATCTATCTCATCAGTCAATTTTCAGTCCATGTAACCACCTCTATTGATGACAGTTGCATTACTAATCAAGACTTTCAGTAGCAATGCATATACAGGTAACTCAGTCTTTAAATTTTGCAGACACAAATCTGACACCTTATGCATTTTACAACACAGAATCAACAGTTTTTTAAAGGTTGCATACACTATCCACAGTGCATAAAGTGAGTATCAGTCATACCATTTTGAATTTTAGCATAACAAAACATTTGTTCCACAGTGTGTTTTTGAATATGAAAATCCTATTTGCTCTGAAAATAGTTCCTGCAAAAAGCCACACAACCCATGTCCTGAAAAACATTCATGCCTATAAATTATATTCATTACTGGAAGAATTTTAATAGAGTAGACCAGCAATTATTTTCAATGCCTCTTAAAACTTGTACCAAAAAATATACATTTTCTGTAAAATCAAAAAATAAAATATCTGAAAATGTTCTGTGATAAATCTAGAAAAAGGGGAGGAATCCAGTATTAAAAGTTAAATTCTGCTTTCACATACACAATTAAAATTGATACCAATGCACAGTATCTGTACAGCTGACAGAAGAGTTTGATTCTGCCTACAAAATTAAAATGCAACAGTTATGAAAAGTATGCAAACTGTTTATTTCACGAGTTTCACTTTGTCCTTTAGAACTCTAAATTTGGGATTGTTATTCACTTTCTTATTGAATATGACTAGGATCTCCTCTTCTGTTTTGTGACATTCATCAGCTACTGCATAATATTGAGCTATCACCTGCACAAAGAGAGAGAAATGGTTTTTAGTCCATGAAGATGATTCTCCTTGTAAGCAATAATACATTTACATTACTGCATTAAAAGTGGCATGGAAGCTATTGTGCTATTATTCCTTCGCAGAACTAGCACTGAATTTCTTGTGTAATTCAGTAAACAATAAAGAATCTGTCCTTCAGCTGACATTCTGTTAATTGATATTCCATTAAAAAGTGTCCAACTTTTTTGTTTATGCAAGCCAGAATTTTCTGAGCTTCAGCATTACACAAATAAATCCACAAGACCAAAGGAGATTAAAAAAACCATGTTGTACAGTACCTTTTTTCTTAGTTTTTTAACTGAAATTTCATTGTCTGGAGCCTGTTTCAGAACTGCTTTGATGGTTCCCTTCCAGTTGAATTTACCTAGAAAATAATTAGGTGTACAACATTGTTAGTAAAAGGAGGTATTCTGGGTCTTCTTCTCCACTAGTAATCAGCCATCAATCTCCTAATTTTGGAATCAGTTTGGCTACCACAACAGTTGCTACCTTACTGACCCTACAACAGGAGGGTGTCCAAAGCATAAGGTCATCAGCTGTTCCTGAATATTTAATGGAATAGTGATGAAGAACCAACACAGTACTTAAACAACAGGGGTCAGAATTGTTTTTACTTAACTTCTGCACTTTAAGCAGAAACTCTTAAATAACGCAGGAATATGTAAGATATTCCATAACACTTAGAGCACAGGCAGTCAAATTCGACCATACCACCTTCAGAGGTCATTGGTGGTTTCCAAATAAATGATCTGTATGTTCAAACACAATCAGAGCATGTCAGGTGATAGACAACAGTAGGTTTACCTAAGCATAAACTAAGGTCCAATGTATCTGAAGTGCAATTTATGATTCACTGAGCAAAAATGGCGATATTGGAGATACCAAGAGGTCTAAGAGATGTTGTGTTGTCTAATGTGCATGGCAGCAGGGAAGAGAACAGCTGTGGTGAAACCTCAGTGTCCACTGGAACCAAGCATAATCAAAGACTGCCAGCACAGCACAAACAACAAATAAGTCATTTGTTATCAGGTGTTAAGAGTAGCACAGGCTACTTACTCTGGAACAGATGTGTATACTGAATATACACACATTTATGTATACTGAGGTACAATTTATTTCATGGCTTGCTGCAGAAGCTGTATTTCTATCATGCATTAGGTCTTTTCCAGAGTAGTTTTGTAATGATCTAAATTCTTTCTTTAAGAATACCTTTATCTGCTCCCACATTTTCTTCATTGTCATTGATGTTTTCTGTTTCCATGTCTTCTGAAATGCTTTCAGTTTTCATTCTCTTTGTTTTGGTAGGAGGTTCCTCTAGAGATGGAATTAGGTAAACATACAGAAGAAAGATTTAAAACTACAAATTCTGACATGACTAAAGTTTTTGTTCTTGTAGCATGAGTTTATTTGCAAAGCGGTTCAGATTTTATAAAAGAACTGTGCAATCATTGTTAAAACAATCTAATTTGTATATCTAATGCACTACTTTAAAATTCTACTTAGATAGTTTATTGAGCTTTGGAACTGGGAAAAAGCATCTTTAAAACAAACAAACAAGAACATAAGTTATATGATGGATACCTTCTACATGTTTATGTTTGCGTTTCTTTACATTTGTTTCCTCTTCTGTTTCACTGTGATTGCCATTTTCACTTATTTCAAATTCATGCTCCACACTCTCTTTTCCTTTTTTGGACTTTTTACTCTTTTTAGCTTCTGCCTGGTTTTCTAACTTCAAATCTTTTTTCTCCTTCTTTTTGTTCTTTTGTCTCTCTTCTTTTCGTTCCCTCTTACTCTTTTTTCTCTCAGTTTGTGCATCTGTAATTCCATTTTCTTCTGCCTTTGTATTTCCCCCAGTTTCTGCAGACTGCCGCTCTTCCTTCTGTTGTGGTTTGTCTTGTTCTTTTTCATTTGAAATCTTTTGTTGAAAGAGAGATTATTACAGTTTTTACATGCATTTTTTGACATTGCAACTTTCCTCTACTAGATCATTGGTAACTGTTCGGAGCACTGATTAATTAAATTGCTCACATGTGATGTCACCAGTTACCTGAGAAGCAGCACTAGTGAAATAATGTGCCTGATTCTTCTTTTAGCTTAACAGACTAAATGCTAATTAACACCACAAAAGAAATGTTATCTTACAATATATGTAAATTCCTACTTGAAGTAAGTGTCTATTGTGTTTAAATTATTTGCTAAAACTACAGCATATTACAGCAAGATGCAGAAATTATTCCCAAATACACAGCCCTTGAGTAATTATCTCTTTTGCCATCCACTTCCCTGTCTTGGATGTGTCTGGGACAACAAACCTTTACAGCACAGCACGATGCTAAGAAAGGCACGCCCAGTTGTTTTAATTGCACTTTTCTCAACAGATTTGGTTTTCTTTTAATGTTCCTGGGCTCATAATGATTGTCTTGTAGAATAATTAATATACTAATGAAAAATTTGATGTTTAATTGAAATTTTGATTTTAATAATTACAAGTGAAATACAATAACTGAAATGTTAGTGTAGTTATTTAGAAAGAGAACAGATCTTTATACAAGCAATTTAACATCAACATTTTTATAAGGAGTTATTTTAATTAAATTTGAATCCTACTTAGGAATTTCCATTGAGTATATACACTTCAAGGTATGTATTACAAATCATATCTCAAGATCTTTTCAAGAATTCTTAAAGGTGAATAGAAATGCTGTGTTATATATTTTACTTTAGTGGATAGTATTATTGTTTAAATTTGTGATTAAATAAAAGGTTTTCAGATTAAGACTTTCTTAAAAATTAGTTTAAGTCAAGGGAGAACTGCTTATGACTTCAGTGAAGTTGTATCAACTCAGTATTAATGCTCTGGCAAAACAGTGTACTCCAGTATACAGAATTTATGTTACGTTCCTATCCTTTAGTAAACGTGTTTCTTTCTTTCCTGGCTCTTATATTTGGATTCCTCAGAAAAACTGCAAATAAACTTAACTGGAATCATCAAATCAGAAACAAAAAGCATCATCAACAGGGGATTACTACCAAAGCTATGCCTACACTCTTCCAGAAAAGAATGTGGGGGAAAGTGGGAAGAGCATCTTTACCTCAACTGAGAAGTGAGCTTCTCATTTCTTAATGCTGCTTTTGAGTAGCAGCAATAGATGCAAACAAACACAACACCCTATCAAAACATGCTAAGCTAGTAATGAAACACCAAAGAATTAGGCACTGACAAAAGGTCAGAGTGAGTCCACAATTTGGACAAAGAAACGGAAGGAACCTGCGCCACAAACTGGAGGATCTCCCTATTAATGAAATAGGTAAACTATGTGCTTGTTGATTTCTCACTCCAGTACACAAATTTGAGACCAATAAACTCTGAAAGATGTCTTATTCCATCTTAGTGTATGCTAAAAGATTGGAACAAAGATAAACACAGTGCTTTTTCCTTATTTTATGTACTAGTAGCATAAATCAGCCTTCTGATTATCATGGCACAATCATGTCATCATGTTCACGTTTTCAATTACAACCTACCCAGTATGAACAACGTCAGCAACAGTTTTGTGTTCCACAAATAAACAATTTAGTCAAGAAATATTACATCGTAACAATCTATTGGAACTATGGGAGACAATGTTTTCACTAACATCTACAAACGGAGTCTGAAAGGTTTTCCTTCAAACATTTTGACTGCATTCCCATTTTATAAATTTGTACCTCCAGATAAACTTACGTTTGTGGTTGCTTCCGAGAAAACATCCCACACCTGATCTTGCAAATTGCTGTCATTAATTCTCAGACTGTTCTTGATCCAATTCTGTACATAGGAAAAAACAACAATAACTGAAAACATGCACCTCTGATTTTCTTTCTTTCTTACCATATAATTAGTTCTTGCTTTTTATTGTTCATTTAAGAATCTAATCACTGCTTTTGACTAAGATCCGATTAGAGGATACTCCTATCCATCTCTCAAGCCTCCTTGCTAAATTGTTTCACGTAATGTCCAGGTACTGTTAGGATAGTAAGTGGTAAATATATACAAAAGACAGTCCTCAAGCTTTTGATCCAAATGGCTATGTTAAGGTCCTACCAAATCTTCTGACTGTTCCATGAGTTAAAACATTAATGACCTGATCTTATTTATTTGTATACTGGACATATATACACTCCTAAATGGGTATCTTGGTTTGTTACAGGAGAGTATGATTTAAGTAAATAACTCAATGCAAACATTTGAAAGTTGTTTGGGTTATTGCAAGTGTTCCTGATGAAAATGAAAATATAGCAGTAAATTATGCTGTTCACACTATCTGCAAGAGATCAACTTTTAGAAATGCGGAATTCAATGTTAAATGTAATGTTAAGACTTTTGCATTGCAGTGAAAACTCTAGGAAAGGTGCATAAGTAAATTGGAACAGTTAACTGCAAAAACTTGATCTTCCATTTAAATGTATCTTATCAAAAAGAGAGGCTTCTGGAAAATACTATTTTTCCTGCTCAGAACATTAATTCTGTAGGGAAGTATTCTAACCTTCAGCTTGCTAGCAGCAATTTCACCACAGCTCTATTAAGTTCTATTTGAGTGCTTTGGAAGCAAGCCTGATCTTCTCTCAGCCTCACAGAACAGAGATGGGGGGAAAAAAGGCCAGCTTGTGAGTAATTCTTTACTTTCAATGAAATTCTTCACACACAGTAAATTCTCCACATCTGTAATTTACTTTAGTGAAGCATGCAGAGTGGGAGATTCTGTCAGAATACTGAGTAACATGAAAACTCAAAACAGGATCTTGCCTTCAGGAAAAAACAAAGCCAAAGAAATAAGAGACCTTTAAAAGTATGTCTAAGAATTTGGACATTCAACAGAAATAGCAAATAGTCAAAAGAGAAAGGTGTTGACAACAGAACAAATCTACATATGGAGATTAAACTTAAAGGTAAGTCTCTGGCTTAATACCTAATTCAACTGGTAGATGAAGAGTCCTTTTAAGCAAATAAATGTACTTTACAATCACTGCCTATTTAAAATTCAGTTATTACACAATCTATATGAATGCCCGAACAAGCAATTTGACACACCTTTGGTAAGAGAATAGCATGCCCTAAAAAAAGTCTATTTTTATGCTCACTGCATGGATTACTACAAATCTCTATTAAAACATACCTGAAACTTTACTTTTTTTCTTGGAATGTTATCAAAGGCACGCATTTGCTCCAGGATGTTCCGCACTTTAGGGCTTATGTTGGGCTTCTTCATTACTTCATGAATTTTCTGAATAAAGAAAAACAGAATTAAGTCAGCAAAGCAGCATAAGGATCAAATGGTACATATCAGGTGTGCAAGTCTGAAATACACTGGGCAGAAATCACCCAGCACCCACAGCTGGTATAGTCTGCTCATAGGAAGTGTTCAAAAAACATGAGAAAAACACTGACCTTTGGTTCTATCATAGCTCGTTAGATGTATCAAAGTTATCCATATAAACATTTATACCTACGTAGTAAGCAGAGGCAAGCAGGAATGCTCACCAGTGCTTTCTGATGAATAGGTTACAAACTATGTTTTTGCAGTAAAAACATCTCTAACTAAAGTAACTGTATCACAGAAGGGATTCTTGCAGCATGAAAAAGACCTGCATTAAGAAAGGCAACTTTTTGGTTTTGGAGTTAATTATGAAAATTAGGCTTATTTTTGATGCCGCAGCTGACATGCATTTCTTCTGGCACAGGAGCCAGCTTCAACAAGCATTTATCCCTATATGACAGCCCTGGATATTCCTGTGCTATGGGTGTCAGCACGAGAGAAGAGAGATTAGACCACAGCCTCATGGCAGTCCCTTGAACAGCACTGCTGCTTATGGGGGGAAAAAGGCTCTGGGCTTCCCAGTATTTAGCGTGTGCAGCCACTGGACACTGTAAAGCTGATGTGTACTTCTGAAAATCTGATGACTGAAAGGCTTCATGAATATGTTAAGACTAGCAGAAAAAGGTGTCTGGAAATAATCCCTCATCCTTCTACATAGGAATTACTTACTATTGAGGCAGGGTACCAATGTTCGTAAGCAACAGCACTCACATCATGCTGCCTTTACAAATATCCTCAAACCGTATTCAATCTCAGCAAAAGCACTCATCTCTGACTTTTATGGTATTCATCTTATGCTTCAAGTATGTGTGTAGCTTAGCACCTTGTCAGGATGTGTTCTACACAATAGAAATGGACAATTCCATGCATAAATATGACCGAACTTATTACTAATGGGGTTTTAAACACGTGTTTGAGGTCCTTCCAAAAACCTTGGGCAGCCATAAGAGGGTAGGTTCTTGTGTAAGACAGAAAGGGTAGAAAATATTTCTATCCATGCTGGAGCTTCTCCTGTTCAACATATTTACAAAATATCTGACAAGAAGACAGAAAATTTTCCCACTGATATGACACTCTTCAGGACTATGAGGATTCCAGAAAGATCTTAAGAAAATGAGTGCACAGGTAATAAAAAGGTGAATTCAACACAAATTCATGTAAAGCAAGAAGAAAAGGAAAAGCAATCCAACTTTTACATCTAAAATGTGAAATTAGTTGACTATTGGAGCTTAGATCTCAGGGTTAAAATAGCCAATTCCATGAAAATGCCAGCACAATGATCAGCAGCAGTGAAAAAAAAACCCCGAACAAAAAACCCACCCAAAAGTAGATTAACTGACAAAAACAGTTAGAAAGGAAAAAAAGGCACAGAAAACATAATTATGACGTGGTAAGTCTATGGTTCACACATATCTTGAACAGCATTTTACAAGCATACAGTAGAGTGGGAAGATTTTAGAAGACCAAAGATATAATTTTACCTATGAAGAACAACTGAGCAGGGTACAATTTTTGAGCCTTGAACAAAGAATATAAGATGGGGAGGGATGCCTGTAGACAGAGGTCTACAAAAGCATAAACGGCATGAAAAGGACAGCTACCAATGCCTCTGTGTGCAGTTGGGAACATTAAATCAAACCAGTAAGAGATAGATTCAAAACAAAAGACACATTTCTTACCAGGTTAAACACAGACCTAGCAAGGAAATGCCAGAAGATAGCTGGGGATACTGGTAAAAATAGATCTCTGGGTTGTGCCAGTAGAGGCTCTTTTCTGTCTCTGATAATTACAGACAATAGTGACTGTAGGTGAATACAGTACAAAACCATACCTGAATCCACTCCTGCTGTTTAGCATCTCCTTTGTTAGTTTTGGCTTCAAAGCCTTTCCCACCGTATTTCTGGTCTTCACTCACACACTTCACGTGTTCCTTATAGTCATCACCCCTGAACATAAGAGATTTTTAATCACAGGTCACTGAAATGCTTCAGTCTTCAAACTATGTAACACTTAGCTAACCAACAAGCTGAAGTAATAGATGATTTAAATGAAAGGATCATTTAAACATTATTACCATCAATGCTTAAATTATTAAAACGTGATGTGCTTAAAGTATATGCTTGTAAGACCACAGACATTTCTGTCATGCTACAGCTTTCAGAGAAAGCTTCTGACTTGCATCTCTTGTATTTGTGACAAGAGTGAGCGAGTCTGCAGAGTGAGGAAGGCTATTTCCCATCAATTACATACCAGAAATCCTTGCCACAATCCATGCAAGACAGGCACTGACAGTTTCTGCAGATGTTCACATGTTTTTCAACCTGTGCTTTCTTCACAGCTTCTCCACATGCATTGCATGTGAAAACTACCATGTTGGCAAGTGGTCAGGAGCCTCTTCCTTCCCACAGAAGCGCAACTCTAGGAATACAAGAATATCTTAATTTACAGCTTGAAAGAAACACTTGGAAGGCCGAAGCGAAACGCACCAGTGCACCCACTGACAGACAGGGTGAGCAGCCCGGGGCTGCACGTGCAAGAGCTCGTTTCACCTGATGCCCTCCCTGAGCGCAGGGGAGATCAGCACCCCGGGAACCAGCAATCCCTTATCCGCCATTCCAACAGGGAACCAGAACCCCCGTACCCATCACCCAAACCGGAGAACCAGTAACCCCCGTACCTGCCACCCCAGCTGGGGAACCAGTAACCCCCGCACCCGCCATCCCAACCCCGGAACCGGTGACTCCCATACCCATCACCGCAACGGAGAAACCAGTAACCCCTGTCCCCACCACCCCAACCCCGGAACCGGTGACCCCCGTGCCGCCCCCCAGGCCGATACGCCGTGCAGGCGGCGTTCCCCGTCCCGCTCCTTTCCCCTGCGGGCCCCCGCCGCTCCGTCCCGCTCCCCGCAGCTGCAGACCCGTCCCGGCCGGGCCCCGCCGAGCGGCAGCGCCTGGGGGTGGCCGGGCCACATGGCGTGGGAAGTCCGGCGTGGCCGCCGCCCGCGCTCCTGGGCGGCAGCCGGCTGCTGCCCTGCCGTGCCGTGCCGTGCCGCCTCGCCCCTGCCCCGCTCCTGCTCCCCCGCACCTCAGCGGCCGCCGCCGCCTCCGCAGCCGCCCCGCGCGGCACGCGCCGCACCGCCCGCTCCGGCCTCGCCGCCCCGCGCCTGCGCCGCCCCCGCCCCGCGGCCCCGCGCAGCGGAAGGGGAAGGGGAAGAGGAGGGAGCGGCGGCGGAAGTGGCCGCAGGCGGGGATGGAGCTGGGAGGTGGCCGGAGCCGGTAAGCGCTGGGCTGGGCAGGGCCGGCTCCTGCCCTTTCGGCCGCTGTCCCGCCCGTGCCAGGCCGCGCCGCGTTCCCCTGCCCGGGGCTGTGTGTCCGTGTGCTCCTGCCACTGGAGCTCGCCCGCCCTGTCCCCGGGCAGAGCCGGCCCGCAGTGAGGCAAAGCCTCCCTCTGGCCCCTTCCTCGTGCGGCACCTCGAGCCTGGGCTCCCCGTGGACAAACCCCAGGGGAAATTAACCATAAATAGCGGCTGTGCCAGAGGCGTTCGGGAGCGGCTCCCCGTGGCCGCCGGCCCATAGGGAGACAGGCGCCTGATGGATGAGAAGCAGTTCACTGTCAATTGCAGGATGCTGTGGTGGGAGATGTTCACAGAGAAAGCAAATTGATGAGCTTTCTTTATTTTGAAGCCTGATCAAGACATGATAAGCATTAATGGAGAAAAAGCATAATATAATACCTCCCCCATGTAATACAGCAGGACGCAGAGAATCACAGAGTAAAACAGGATAAATTAAAATGTGGAATTATCGTTCATGAGATTTGGAATGGGGCGACCACTATCTGGTCATGCTTAACAGAAGGTGTTTTCCTACTTCATTCCTTAGAATAGGAAGGTTTTCCTCCTTCATTCCTAGTCAGAAGACTAGAAATTCGGATTGTCCTAATAGTTGGAATTGTCATGTTTACAAGCACACAGGGGAATCATTACATCCTTGTTAGGAAAAAAAAAAAAAAAGGAAGTATAGAATTCAATGTAAATGTGTTGTGTCAGAATGTGTCTTGTCTTTTCAGCCTGTTAAGAGGGGATTTTTTTCATATAGATACTACATTACATTAAAAACACCACCATGTCTAATTAATCAGATCCACAATGGAAATGTATGTAGCTAGAACAGCAACAGATGTCTCAAATAATACTTGTACTATGTTCTCCTTTTGAGTTTAAGAAGAAACTGAGGTTTTCCTCTACAAATGCTACTGATTTTATACATGCAATATGTTTTTGCATTAGACTCTAATTATTGTGGAAGTTGTCTAAATTGGGGTGCATTTTTTTTGTGGTTATGGAGCTCAGTTATTGGCAGCACCATTAGATTTTGCAGATGCTCTTTGTTGTAATCAAGGCTCTGTTAAAATCAGTATTTCATGTGTGTTTTGCTGTGTATCTGTTGGTGAGTGATAACTGTGACTCATCAGAAAAATGTCATTAGCAATCAAATTGCAGGTGTAAACTGAAGTCTGTTTCCTTTGAAAGCTGAAATAAATTGTAAAAATGTTCTTAATATTTTAAACTAATTTTGCAATTTAATATTCACCTTAGCATTTTATTTCGTTGTAGGTAATTTAGGTGATTTTCTAGCATGGACACTGTTGCTAGCCATAGCTGTCATCTTCTCCAGCAGCTACATGAACAGCGCATTCAGGGGCTTCTCTGTGACTGCATGCTGGTGGTGAAGGGTGTCTGCTTCAAAGCACACAAAAATGTATTAGCTGCTTTCAGTCAATATTTCAGGTATGTGCTAGAAAATTCTTCTCTTTAAAAAGTCAACTAAATCTGTTTGCTGAGATTTGCTCTGAGAAGGGTTTTTTTTTCTGTTGGTCGCAGACTGAGTAACTCTTGGGATTATAAGGAGGAAAGGGAAATTGTTTGTCCAGAGATAAAGCTGTATCAAGTATTCATAGTATGCTCTTTGATTTTGACATTTTCTTGATTTACTTGTTTATAGTGCTTCATATAATGGATTCTGGCATGGAGCTGCATTTTACTAGAAAACGATAACTGCTTTCAAGGAACGTAGTAGAGTATATGAACAGAGCCAGATAAGGAATATAATTGATAAAACATTATCCATTTCCAAATAATGGGACTTGTTTCATCAATCCTATTCTAAATAAAATGTGACTAGGTTATTAGTGAATCTCTGCTTTCTCTGATTTTCAGAGACAACAACTGTGTTTTAAAGTATACAGGTGGTCCATTGTGCCACATCACTGCTTTCTTCCCCTTCTGCACTGCCCTCAGTTGTGCCTCCGAACTTTGGAGGGTGCTGGATCTCCCACATTAGTGGTTTATATTAGTTATGAATAAGCTGTTAGATCTGGCAGGTTTTAGACCTTGTTTTTTGAAACATCTCTAAAGCTTGACTGCTAATTCATTTGTAAGAAACCTATTTTTATGTTGTGACCAGGGAAAAAAGGTAAGAGGTTCCTTTTTCTGCTTTAGTGATGTACTGCTGATGAAGTGCAATTATGCTCAAAGACCAAATTTTTAAAGTTATTAAAAAGAACTAAGAGCTCAAGTCCTATTAAAATTCAATAGGATATAAGTGGCTAATTAATTTAGGCTCTCAACCCAGATCTGTTCAGTATAGTTCTGGTTTTAATTAGATAGGATGATCTAGATTTATGAAGGAATTTGGATGTAGGCACTGGCTTCAGAGTAGCCCCTGCATTTCTAAAGTTTCAGCATAGACTCACAGTTTCTTAAGATTTAGAGCTCATTGATATCATGTCCACCTTTACACAAAACCAAATTTGAAATTTAACCCACAAAGAGAAACCATCAAGTTTGGGCATTTTTTAGTGTAGAAAAGTAATTACATATGAGTGACCTGACCCCATTTATATGTCATTGTTTACTGTGGGAGTATCAGGGTCTTAATGGGAAGGTATGAAGTTCTTGACTGAGAGAGAGTATGAACCCACTTAATCTAGGACTGCTTGTGCATATGAAGAGCTACATCTCTGATGCTAAGAATACTTTATATCAAATAGTAAGAACTTTTGTGAATTCATTCACTTTAAGGATTCAGTGACAATTCAGTGGATATTGGTTGCACTGCTGTTTTAGGATTATGTATCTGTACTCTTCACTATTCTTTTACTTGGTTCTTATCCAGTACTAGTAAAGAAAGTACCTTTTCCTGATATGAGAGAATAAATTGAAAATAATGCCATCTTCTTGTTTTATATTGCCATCCTTGTGTATTTGTGGAGAAAGAACTAATTCTAAGAACTTTGATAGGCTTACTGATGGATTTCAATGGACAAGCTCAGTTGCCAGAGAAGACTTTAGCTGACTTTGATGTCTGTCTTCTCCATTTTTCTAGAAAATTTCTTATGTCCTGTTTGATTTGCCATGATGAAAGGAGACAAAGCATTCTGAGTCAAACAGTTCTGCAAATTGTCCATAAATACACCACTGCACCTAATATATGAACAGAGGTGGATAAGAAGCCACAAGCATAGGGTGTTATTTGAAAACATAAAAAAGTACTGAATTAAAGTTAGATAAAGGACCGTTTACTTTGATTTATACTTCAAGTGCATTAGTGTAGGACTAATATATAAGACGAGTAATTGAGCAGTTTTGAGAAATCGTCTTCAAAAACACAGTAATCTAGGTAAGGCTTTAGAATACAAACTTTTTTCATACCAAGCAGCCTATTTGAGAGGTATGTATGTTTTTCTTATTGAAGTATTTGTGAATTATTTGTGTTTTTATTTGAATATTTGCCTTATTTTATCAGGACCCTTTTCCAGAATTCTTCAGGCCAGAAGAATGATGTGTTTCACTTGGACATTAAAAATGTAGGTGGCATAGGCCAGATCCTGGACTTCATGTACACCTCCCACCTGGATCTTAGTCAGGACAATGTACAAGCTATGCTGGACATTGCACAGTGCCTCCAAGTGCAAAATGTGCTGAACATTTGCCACACCTTTTTAAAGTCCTCCACAGCTGTGGAGCAGGCAGCCAGCATGCCATGCAATAGTGTATTTTCAGTGCAGAATACTTTGGGTACGGATGCCAGCTGTGCCAGTGACAGCTATGGGACAAACCTATTGCCTGAGTGCTCAGCTGACACACAGACTAACAAAGTCTTGGCTGAGCACCACTCACATGCATCGCAGTCTGTTAATCTGCACACTCCATCAGGTGATGGACAGAAGCCACCACAAGATTCCTTAGATGGCAACTGCACAGAGCTTCCATTTAAACAACCAAATTACTACTATAAACTACGCAACTTTTACAGCAAACAGTTCTATAAACAAAACGCTTCCTCTGATCACGAGAGAGGAGCAGAATCATCCTTTTCTTACAACACATCCACAGAAATAAACACAGGGGAGAATAATTCTTGCACTGTCAATCACTCTGAGTGTATTCTGGAAACCTCTGATCATTTACCGTCAAACTTTCTGGTTCAGTCTGCAAGTGAAGCTGCTCCAGACCAAAATGCAGAGAGCACAGTTACGCAGCCCACCAGACAAATGCGCCTGAAAAAGGCAATACACCTCAAAAAGTTAAATTTTCTAAGATCTCAGAAATCAGCAGAGCAGCTGCCTGAGCCCCAAAGAGATGACAGTAAAATAACAGAAGTAATTGAACCTGTAAATGAAAGTACCACAGACACAACAGATGTTAGAGTTACTGATGAAAAAGAAGCTGAAGATTTAGTGAATTCAGAGAATTTTGAACAAACTGTTGAGATGGAAAGATCTCAAGGTCCTTTGGAACAAGAAGGACAATCACAGACTCTTCAGTCACAGAAACAATATACTTGTGAGTTATGTGGGAAGGCTTTCAAACATCCAAGCAATTTGGAGCTACATAAAAGGTCTCATACAGGTACAGTTACCAGTTACTTGGTCTGCAGACCAAATATTTCAATTACAGAGGATATCTTGCAGTGTCTCTTGATTCAGAGATGCTAGTTAAGGGTCTACATTCAAAAGGCTGTGGTTTGTCTTTTTTTTTTTAAATGGATAATCCTACAGGAATAAAGAACTGTAATACCGAGTTTTGCTGGGAGTTGTAGAAAAGATTTCTCCTGTGTATTTGGGGTTTTGGGTGCTTTTTTGAAGAACATCATGTAAATTTGATGAAAATGGAACTTCAGTGAAAATTTTGGTTTCGTCCTGCATTTAGATGAGTCATTTCTAGTATGTCAGGTGGCCCAGATGTTTGAGCCAGATGATAATAAAAGGTGTAAACAAATAAATGGTACTATAAGTATATTAGAACATCTCTGTTTTCTCTGGTCATATATTCATTCAAGTGATTTGGGCTTGGTAGTAATTTTTTTTAACCTGTAGAAATATGCCTTACAACAACTTTAAATGTGTTTACCTGGAGAGTAAGGCTGTTGCAGGCTGCAGAGTAAATTGGAATTTTGAGTTAATGTACTTCGTTTTAAAAACTTACAGGCAACGTTTTTAAACCTAACATAGATTTATTTCTAAATATCTTTTTATTCTAGGGAAAAACAAGACCTAGTTTAACTTAGAATTAATTAACTTGTCTGTTCAATTTAACCAGCATGTCCTATTATTAGATATGTTTCTTTGGAAGAGTTTTTAAGAATTACCTTGGCTATAGGCAGGTAACACCTTTGATTCAAAGTCCTTGAGATGGTATTATTCCTGGTTACATTGTTGAATATTTTTTGCTTTTCTTTTTCCCTGTATTAAATATAGAAATGCATCTCTCTCAATCTTGTCAAATAAACATAACTTTGGAAATGATCATAAATGTATTGGTACTTTGACACTAAATATGAAACTCTCTTAGCAGACATTATTTTGTTAACTGAGCCTTAGAATTAAAAGTTTATTTTTCTGTTTTATTCATAGAAAAATCTTCCCAGAACCTGAAAATATGAACATTTTGCATTAGCTTTCTGAAGTTTTCAATTTTTAGCTTTAACTGCTTCTGTATGCTCATGTTTCTAATACTTTTTTTAAAATTTGTTCCCCTATGAAATAGTTGCATATGCCTCTTACCTAGATCCTCTTTTTGCCTTGTATCTTTTTGAATCTTATTATCTGGTTTGAGCTGGTATCATCAGGTATATTTTAATGTCCTAAATTTTCAGGAAAATAGATGATCAGACAGAAGACAAAAGCATCTAGAAAAGTCCCAGCTAAGGGAGAGACTGCAGTAACATGTCAGTTTGTGCTAGAGAGACCTCAGGAATCAGGAATTCTCTGCTGCTTTTCACACACCATCTTCTTCCAGTAGTTTTCAAAAATTCCAGACTTGAATGCTAGTTAATAAAGCATTAGCATTCTTCTATGGATGTGCTGAGATGACAAAAGTGTAAGAGCCTAAGTTTAACAAATAATAACCACATCAAAGGATGTAAAAACTGAGGCAAGGATGTGACTAGAAATGCACGTTTTCTTCCCTGTTATTTTTTGGAATTATTCCCTATTATTTCCTTGTTATTCATGTTAATTTATTTTTAAATACTCAACTAGTGCAAAAAGAGTGTTTGGAAAATTGCAGTTGATAGTGGGTAGGATGTTGATATTGGAAAGACCTGTAGCAGAAGGTACAGGGCACATCTGTATTGTTACTGTTAGGTAAACTGGTAGTTAAGTAATATAAATGTATGCTAAAAGCCATTTCTATTCATCTGCCACTTCAGAAAGCATAGCAGATTGCTAGCTAATCAATTTTATTTATAAAACATCCATTTTCTAGAGCTAAGCAAAAGGGTTAGCACGCAATTAAGTATTACAGTGCACACTGAAAGCCCTCCCATTACAGCTTTGCTGAAGAGATAGATGGAGGAAGCTGAAATGGACATGTCACACTGGCAAACATGTTTTTAACCCAAAAATGACAATTCTTTCAATACAAGTGCTGTGGTGTCTCGTTGTCAAGAAAAAGCACGTGTGAAATTCTCTCCCTGAACACTGGGAACTGCTAAAGAATTTGTAAGTTAGCATGGGTGCTAACTTAAGTAAGTAAGTTAGCAGTGGAAGCAGCCAGATTGTGTTCAACAGTCATTGTACTGGCATGTCTAGCTGTTTTAATTGTGTTGCTCATGGACATTTAAAGGAATTTCTAAACAGAGCTTACTGCACTGGCTTTGGATGACTTTGAAAAATGTTAAAATTTGTACTTTATTGTTATATTGACTTGTCTGAAAAAAAAGGAAGCAAGTATATCTCTTTTATGTAGTCCATACCTGTCCAGGAACATCCAGTGGTTTTGTTGGGGTATTTAATGTATTTTCAGGGAACATCTCAAAAGAACTACCCAAAACAAACTCAAGCCGATGGAAAGAATTTTTGGCAGGATGGAATTCAACAGGAGCAGTGTAGCACTGCCATGTAATACATTGTTGATCCTCAACCTTTTCATTCCCAGCTTTGCTTGAGCAAGTTCCAGCATTCCTTGCCTTAGTGAGTACAGCTCCTCACCTTTGTGATCTCATCAAGAGCACCACTTCTGCCTTCATCCCTTTCCCCTATGGAGCTAACACAACACTACTTTGATCACTGTTGTGTACTTTATCTTCACCTCTTCTTGCAGAATGTTGAACAAGAAAGGATGCAACAGAAGATAGAAAGCATAAGGCAGCCCAAGGGTTCAAAAGTAAAGTCCCTTGGATTAAGCACTGTCTAAATTGCATTCAGTTACTACTTTTCCCCAGTTTTTCTCTATTGCTGTTGATCCAGCCATGGATCCCACTATTGTGTACTTTCTCTTCTGGCAGGGTTTTGAACAAGGATACAATCCTGGTGTTTTCAGATGAGTTTTTGGTTCGGACATTATTGACAGTTGTCGAATCTCAGCATATTTTTAATTGGCATGAATGTCCTGAGGTAATCAGCTCCAGTTTCCTGCTCAAGGCACATCAAATTAGATCAGGTTGTTTTGCTCATGACCTTGTGAAAATTTTGGACATCTCCAGAGACAGATTTTTCACAACCTCTCCAGACAATCACTCGTAGTGTCTGACAACCCTCGTGGGGTAGAAGATTATTTTCATATATCTAATTGGAATTCGTCATGATCAAACTTGAGTCTGTCGCTTCTTGTCCTAAGACTGTGTACCAGAAACAACCTGCTTGCATCTGCCTTCCCAGGCCTGTAGATAGCAGTAAGATTTCCTGTTTGCCTTCTTTTCTTAAGGCTCCAGATGTGGTCTTACCAATGATAGGCAGAGAAGAATAATCTTCAGCTTATTAGCTGCACTCTTACTAATACACCCTCAGGTTCAGTGAGGCTAATTGCTTTTGAGCAATAGGTTACTTGATAAGCCAAGTGATTTGAAATTTGATGCAAGTGTAAAATTGTTCTCCAAAAAGTGATTTGATGTTTCTTTTAAAAAAACCCCATTTGTTTTATCTTGGGGGAAAAGCCTCCAATTCTTTGTACATCCGTACAGTTAGAATGAGGCTGCATGCAGCCTACAATAATAGTTGGGAGAAATTAGAGCCTCCAATTCCTTCCCTCTCCCTCTAGTCATTTCAGAGTGGATTCCTGTTCAGATTCTATTTTTTAGGTCTCCAGTAACTTTTTTTTTTTTTTTGTATAGGTAATTTCTGCAAAAATTCCTTACTAGTGTTTTTTATCCTCCATTTCCAATTATCTTGATGCTTTTATGGCTTTCAGAATCCTTTGCAGTTGCTACAGATCTGGCTTCCTGTTGGTTTCGTTTATATTTGTGTTGTCAGTATCAGAATTTTTAGTGTTTTGCACGGTCAAAGCTCTAATGAAGTCAAGCCTCTGTGCTCTTTATAGTTGAGTGACTTTACAGCTGATTTACTGGTTTCCTAATTTTTATCTTTAATTGAAGGAAGCTTCTTTAAACGGCCAGATCTCCATTCTTCATTAAGTAGACAAAGTAGATAAAGCCTCAAGCTGTCAGGCTAACTGCAATATGTGAAGTAACATAACTGTATGTTTACTCTGTGTTTTAAAATCAAAAGACAATTGCATTTAGTCCCTGATCCTAAAATATGTTGGAAGAACTTCATCTGCATTTGGCAGGAGGAAAGGAAAATGGAATTCCCACACCTGGATATGGTAGATGTTGCTTGTAATATTTCCAAGGATGGAGGAAAATATTGATGTAGAAAATACTTAATGGAAGAGAAGCCAAGATGTGTTCTGTAAAGTCAGGAAAATTAAAGAAGTAAATAAAAATCTTTAGACAGATTTTTTAATCATGACCAAGATGAAACACAATGTAAGATCTCTTTTTCCCTTTGGAAATACTCTGCTTTCAAAATCACATGGATTTACACTAGTTTTGTTGCCCTGCACATGTGGGACAGATTATAAATGTCCTTTAAATGTGCAGTTAGACTTATGGAAGATAATAAGTGTGGCTGTCATTGAATCAATGGTATTTGAGCATCAGTTTTGTTTTCAAAATTCTAAAAGATGCACATAAAATTTTATCAACAGTGTAAAAACTAGGAAACAAAGAACTAAGCAGAGGGAATTAAAAAACACCTTTATGAAATACTGTAGAGGAGAAAAAGTTATTACAGAAACATATTTGTCTTAAATTAACATCGAGAGAATTGAAGTGTTGTACAGTCACATTCTAGATTGAGAGTCAAGTTATTTTGAAAAGCTAAAGTGGGCTGCACCAGTTTTTACTAAAGCTGTTAATCTGTTTTTGGCGATCCAAGGGTAACAGTTTTACGTGTATAAATTCAGAATTTTGGAGCAAAATACTTGGGTAATCTTCAGGTACTTCTGTATAGGATGAGAATTTGAGGCAAATACATATTTTCTGGAAGTGAATGGCTATGTGCTGAGCAGAGATGTATGGTAGACATTAAAACCAGAAAATGCAGTTTTTCCAAATTAGCTTCCGTTCATTCCTCCTTCTTTTTAAGAAAGTGTCTCTGTGCTAGTGAAAAAACAGCTGTTGTTGTTGGGCCTTGTCATCTGTTCTGTTCTTCCTGGTGATATGATATTCCTTTCATTTCGAATCAAAAGTATTTTTAAAAGATTAAAACCTGCGCCCATTCATATCAAATCTCTTATACTTGTTTTGAAAGACAAATTCTGAGCAAGTCTGCCTTAAAAACTTAGTGGTAAAAGCTGTATTTCCCTCTTGAATTTCCCCTTAAATACATGGGTAAGTGTCCTTTTGGGGATATTTTTTACTCTTACATTACATGCTTTAAAAGGAATTGTACCAGTTTTAAACATTTCTGTTCTACTGCAACTATTAGAAGTTCTATGTTCTGTTTCTTCTTTTAGGTGAGAAACCTTTTGAATGTAACATTTGTGGGAAACACTTCTCACAGGTGGGAATATTTTATATATTATGGTACTTACACTTGAAATGCATCTCTGTGTTGATTCTAAAAATCTTGGGTTTAGGATTAGAATTTTTTTTTTGTTCAAAGAAAGGATTCTCTTTAGGGATAAATTATTAAAATGTTTTATTTGAAAATAACATGTTGAATGTTTTAGATTTCTTTGATGCATTCTTTGTCTTTGATTCTGTCTGCTCTCAGTAGATGTGTTATGTATTTTACCTTTAAATGAATGTTTAAGTATACAGAGCCACAGCTATTTGAAATACAAAAGAACATTCATTTCCAAACTGTTCTTTTGCTTTATGCTTAGAGATATGTTGTGAATAGCATTTTTACAGTGTCTGAAAAAAGTGCCGGTTTAAGTTTTATGTAATGTTGTATTCACAGTACAGTGTCATCTTCCTAAATGGCATAAATTATTAAGTAGATTTGAGTCAGATAAAAAGAAATTGTATCCATATAAGTGGGCTCAGTTTCTTTCAGTGAGAACACCACAGCCTGTCTGAAATGACAAAATTCAGCTATGATTTAAAAAAACCTTCTTGTGAAATTCCATACTTACATACAGGGCCTAAGCTTTAGCTACTTTATTTGCCTCCAGTGTTTACTTCCTATTCTGGGTACAACAGTTAATTTGTATTTCTACAAATTTGGTGCCTAGTTGTCTGGCATTTCCAAAATATCTATTTCCTTTTTGATTTCGTGGTTGAGATGTGCACATGTAAGTACAGCAGACAATAAACAGGTGCATATTTTTATACTAAGATTACATAATGTTTGTCAAATAGCTTTGGCATTTCTTACAGTACCTGGTTTAAGAATTAGAGCTATGTGCTTTTTGCCTGGCCATTCACCACTGGTTGTGCTGCTCTTGCTACAGTTTCACAGCCCACCAGTGGGCCTTGTTTGACCCATGAATCTGATGCCTTTGTGTCCTCTACCTTGATGCTAAATATGAATATAAGACTGCATCCAGTGAACAATATTTCGTGCTTATTGGGCAATTTTCTGCAAAACTGGGCATTCTTTTTAGGCAAAGAAGAGCATTTTTATTCATTCTGATGGCTGACCTTCTAGTTATGAAAAGAAAAACATGGGTATTTCAAATTCCATTAAAAGCACTTTTGGCAAATAGAGTGGTATTCTGTAGTACTACAATGGGGGAAGAGGGGGGGAAGTGTCATACAGAATGTATGACAGGCATGACAGACTCCTCATGAAAAATGCTTTACTCCTCTTTAATTACAGAAACCAACAA
The DNA here is from genome assembly GCA_910950805.1 of Acrocephalus scirpaceus scirpaceus. NCBI lineage: Eukaryota > Metazoa > Chordata > Aves > Passeriformes > Sylviidae > Acrocephalus > Acrocephalus scirpaceus. The sequence continues at coordinate 32,657,123 of OU383778.1, forward strand.
AACCCCTGACAAAGCTGGAAATTTCTGCTTTTTAATGAAACCCTCCCAAACAGCTTCCCTTGGCTCCATGTTACCTCACTTGCCTGAAGGTGTAGGTAGATAAATACTCATGGACAATCCCTACACATCCACCATAGGAGCCAGAGCATTCAGCTTCTGTGCCACAGTTCTTTCTCTGCTCTTAAAGGAGTCTTACATATTACTGAGGTACTTGCTTTTGAATCCTGCAAATAAGTAAGATTCCACTTACCAGAAAGTAAGATGCAAGGATAATTACTATCCACTTTTTGCTTAAAATAGCATCTCCAATCTTGTCCTTTATCTTCTCTGTCTGCAGGCACAGAAATAGAAACACTTTTCTTATTTAAGCCTTCATGTTCTGTGCTTTTGAGACAGTGCAGCTGTTGGGCCTGGTGGGATGTCTGCTCCTGCTGAATGTAGCTGATGTGCTGTGTGTTGGAATGTGGAGCAGAAAATGAAAGAAGTAGGGGAAATTGATGTAGGAATTCATAGCTGGGAACAAACAGCCCTAAAAGTCTTTGATTTTTTGAGGAAAACGTTCCTTTTTAACTTCTAAGCCTGCTTCTTCCCTTACTGCTTGTACACAGCTTGTGATGTGAACCCTCTCTGGCTAGTGATCCAGGATATTGTGTTTTACCTCCTCCTGCAGAGACTCTTTTGGGGTCCCACGTGCATAAGTTGCTTCACTTTGAAAGCTTGCCATTTACAAAAGGACTCAAATTTGTGAGGAGGTCTATGCGACCTTTTAGAGGATTCTTCTGAGCATTTTCTTTTTCTTGCACTGAAATGCAAGCGGAAGTCCCCTTAGGTTTTTTTTCATTGGGATGGCATGTGATGCTTTAACCAAGGTTGTGTGCCAGCTTTAAAGCTTAAGAAAGAATACAAGCTAATGATGTTTTTACTGTTTTTTGTCTTAGCACCGTTAGTAACAAGCTTTGCCCTCATTAGGAGGAAAGGACATAGGCTTGTAATAAAGAAACGGGTCTTCTTGCTGCTTTCTGTAAAATGTTTTTATTCTTACTTAATACGGCTTTGTGGGAACTATTTCAAAATAGTTGTTGCACTTCAGATTCACCCTCTCTCTTTATCTGGAATAACTTTCAAAAGCCCATTATAGGGTTTGTTTGTGACATGGATAGTAGTAAAGGTTCTGTCTTTTTTTTCTGTGTGTTTTTCTAAAATGCACTGTGGCATAAAATCCCTTGTCTTTGAAAAGCAAAAATTATTCCATGGTTCATCTTCTTTTTCCCCAAAAATAAGTACCTAATGCCTCTCTTTGAATGGATTTCAGTATTAGAAAGTTTGGCCTTAGAAAACAGTTGTTCAGTCACACTGTTGTCTGAAAAAATTTACAGGGATTAAAGAAAGTTCTTTCAGGGTTCAAACATTGATCCAGTCAATACTGTCCTCTCTCTCTCTCTGTGTGTGTGTGTGTGTGTGTGTGTGTGTGTGTGTGTCTGCAGTACTTCAGTTCTGGTATACTATAAGGTCTGATTACAATGATAGATCATAACAGGTAATTCATTATCTAAATGAGTCAGAAGGAATTCGTCTGGGTCTTATTTTTGTTATCTTAACTGTGACTGATGAGGACATGGTAATCTCTGCATCCCAGATTTTCTTTCTCCATGTAAAAGACTTGATGTTTCCTTAGTTAAATAAAAACCAGGCAATTATCCATCAAAAAGGTTTAAAAACTGGCTGTGGAAGTGTGCACAATGTGTGGAACATCTGCAGCTCTTCTGCAAGGTGTGTCTTGTGGTTTGAGAACTGGACTCAGTGGAGCAGCCGTTCACAAGGACCAGTGGCTTTAAAACATTTCAAAAAAAGTTGGACTCAGAAGGTTTTATCTAGTCATTGTCTGGTTTGCTGGCTAGACTAGCATGATTTATAGAGGATTGAGAGAGGAAAGATATGTAATAAAATTGGTAGCAGTAGACCCATTTATTCTTTTCTGTACTTCCTGTTCTGTTTTATTTTGGTACGAGTAAATAAATTCAGGTTTGGAGCATCTGAGTATTTTATGGATAGAAAAATGCTCACCCTATTCTTTTCTTTTAAACCACTTGGTAGATGAATTCAGACATCCTTGTGTAACTATATTTTATTTGTAGGACAGGGAAGGTAAGACTAACATGAGCTACATTGCTAGTAAGTTAGCAAGTTTTATTTTTCTTTGCATTCTAGATATTATAATTTTCATTTATAATTGGATCGGCTTTCAATTGTAGGGGTTTTTTTATCTTAGCATTTGATTTCAGGCTTCTTGGTTTTATTTTTTTCCCTGTTTCTCTTATTGTCAACAGATAATTGCATACATAAACAATTTGATGTTGAAGTACATGGTTGTCTTTCCTAGATAAGAATGCTTGAGTTCATACATGCTTTGTAGTCTTCACTGCCTTAGAAGTAGCCATAAAAAGCCAGTCTCATAGTTCCTATCACTGGTTTTTAATCTGTATACAACAACACGCAAGCTGAATTTAAATGCTTAAATTGTTCTCCCTTCAGGCAGGTAATCTCCAGACACATTTACGTCGACATTCTGGTGAGAAGCCATACATTTGTGAAATCTGTGGGAAAAGGTGAGTAGAATTGTTCATCTTAGTAAAGTTAATATGAAACAATTTGTTCATGTTTTCTACTAATCTTGGTTATAAACTACAGGCCAAGAGCTAAGGCAGCATGCTGCTCAATTTTGTTTAGAAGATGCTGGGTTTAAATGTGTGCTGATGGGATTAAAATACGTAAATGTTTGCAATTGACTTGTTGTGAGTAAGGTAATCATGTTACCAGAGCTTGTGGTCTAAATTTTTTGCGTGTTAGTATGTAAATAAGAATAGCATTGAGTGTATTTTGTTATATGTATTATGTTGTATATTGTTGTATGTATTTTGAACAGTGTGAGTCGCAATAAATCAGGCAGCTTTGTACCTTTCCCTCACATTTTTTTCATTATTTGGTGATACATTTTTTTTACATTGTATGGAATTCTGAAGTATGGGAAATTTGACAAATTTAAGCAAAGCATTAAATAATTCTGCTAGCTAACAGCTGACAGAAAATACACTAATGCAGGAATAACACAAAGTGCAGAATGAATTAGTAACATGATCGGTAAAAATGTTTTTTGGAGGTTTTTTCCTAGCATAAATTTAATTGGACATTGTCAGTTTAAAACTGTTTTCTTAATTTCATCCATTTATCTGTTTTAGGTCGGTCTTCATTCAGAACAGCAGACATTCATTCAAGCCAATTTCCATATGATAGTTTAGAGGAAATAAGGGCCTTACAAAGACACTAATTTGGTTTCTGTGTTGTGTTACAGATTTGCTGCTTCTGGTGATGTTCAACGTCATATAATTATTCATTCTGGAGAAAAACCTCACCTGTGTGATATCTGTGGCAGAGGTGTGTAACGACCAAAGTTTCTGCCTCAGGTGTTTTGACTGAAAAGTGAGGAGTCATTTTAATCTCAGAGTCTGTCATATTTTTCTAGGTTTCAGTAACTTCAGTAATTTAAAGGAGCACAAAAAGACCCATACAGCAGATAAAGTATTCACCTGTGATGAATGTGGGAAGTCATTTAATATGCAACGAAAATTGGTAAAGCACCGGATAAGGCACACTGGAGAGAGACCATACAGCTGTTCAGCTTGTGGTAAGGTTCACTGTGCATTGCTTGGTTGTGTCTTTGCTTTCCAAATGATGAGTAAAAGTTCCTTTGTCAGCAGAATAACAATTAGTCAAAACTGTTTTAAATTGAAAGACCATGTTGTGAAAGTCAGTCGCAAAATTTTCTGTCTTGCATGCTTCATAGTCCTTCATTTGGTGTAATAAACTCCTTTATTTCTCAGAAGTTTAAAAGATAATTTCAGTTGAAAATTAGAGAAAGGAAGTAAGAAGAATCAACATTGTATGTGTTTGCTAACATGTTTGCTAAAGAGCTGCTCATAGTAGCTGCTTCAGAAATAGATTTATTTTCAGAATAGTCCTTTCTGATGGAAAGTAGATTTGACATCACTTGGCTATCGATAGGGTCGTTTCTCTTTTTTCCAGTTGCATACCATTTGATTTTAACTCTATTCACTCAAAGAGTTTGATAATAGCAGCCTTTTGTTACTTTGCTTCAGCCTCTGAAATAAAATCAAAACTTGATCAATATTTCAGAACATCCATTTTCAAAATCTATTAGGCCATACTGCCAGGAGGTCTGAAAATCACTTTTGATCAGGTCCATCCTGGTCTCATAGGTTACTTAACATCCTGCATAGTATTTATTTTTTTGCCATTATGCGCTATTTTGACAGAACTTCATTCATGTTCTGAGGAATTAGCTTTGGAGGAGGGTAGCTCCATTTGTTCAAATCCAACTGCAGTTTGTTTTATTTGCATTGTCTTAAGGCACAAGAAAAGGCCAATATTATCAGGAGGCCTTGCATCAGAATGAGGAAATAGATACACAGGATATGAAAGTAAAAATAATCAGTTGTGTTGTTGTCATGAAACAGGCTTGTCTTCATTTTGTCTTGTAGTGGTCTTTTGAATATTTTTGATTTTAGCCAAGTCATCTTATTCTGAAATGGCAAAAATTGTGCAAAGAGGATCTGATGAGGCATTAAGAAATCATTCACACTATGCAAAAAATCCAGATGTATTACTCCAGTAATTTTTAATCTTATCATTACTGTTTAATGGTTGTTCTGAAGAGAAATCTGTGCAGCAAAATAAGAAGTATGCTACTGAAAACTGAGACTGCAGTTTTATTGGGCAGTCATTTAATACAGTTCATTTTAGTTGGTATCAGTCCTTGCAAAATAAATGAGATAAAAATCACAATCTTACTTCTACTGTCTTAAAGAATGTGAGGTGTCTGAGTCATGTGCAATTCTGGAAATTCGCTCTTTTTCTGCTTGTTTTTCTACACTTTGCCTTGATTCAGCCTCAGACTCTTTTCTTAGCTGTATGGTAATTGAGCTTATTTGAGTCCGTAGCTTTGAAGATAGACAAACAGTTGAGTATTTTTCTGTATTCTAATATTTACAGCAATAAGAAATTACAGTTCTCACACATTCTCTGGCTAGAATATAAAAAAGGACTGCTGCATTATGTTAGCCTAAAGTTAACAAAAAAGCTGACTTTGTCAGCAGTTTGAGAGTAGTTTCTTGGTAATGAACAAACGATTTCTTTCTGTGATGCAGCTCTCACTGGAAGAATATATTTGAAGCTTATCAGCATACTGTTTTTCCAGACAGACAAATTAAATTGATAGTTTAATTTTTTATTTTTTCTCCATGAAGATTAGAACAAACTGAGAGCACTCACAGCTTTCAAGCACTAATGGATATTCCTGTCTCTGGAGACAAAAGCTAAACCCATTCATTGGGAAACACAAGTTAGAAAATCAGATCAAGAAGAAGAAACAAGTTAATGGAATTGTAAAAATAGATGAAACTTGTTTGAGCCTGTTACAGATAAATAATGGGGCATATGATACCTTATCACTTGATAGTTTCTGAAATTAAAACATGTTTATTCGCTTGTGTTGAGAACAATATCTGAATCTATCACTTGTGTCTTGTAGGGAAATGTTTTGCAGGCTCTGGTGACCTGCGCAGGCACGTGAGGACTCACACAGGGGAGAAGCCCTACACCTGTGAGACGTGTAACAAGTGCTTCACTCGCTCGGCCGTGCTGCGGCGCCACAAGAAGATGCACTGCAAAGCCTCTGAGGAGGGGCCCAACGCACTCGAGGAATTCACGCACGGGATTGAAACCTCTGACCTGGACAAGTCCCAGAGTTCTGACTCTTTTGGCCCAGAAATGTCTGTTACATTGTTACCAGTGTCTGTTAAATTTCCCGTTCATCCAACTGGAAACTCTACTGAATTTGACAGTCCCACAGATTCTTACTGTAAGCTGCGATCAATGATCCAACACCACGACTCGGCAAACGCAGAGAAGCTCAGCGTGGATTCTGCCAAACTCCTGAAAGCTCAGGCACAGCAGACTCCACCCGCAGCCCCACCGTACGCTTACGCAGACGTAGATGTGTCTTCAGCAGAGGAACCCTTGCAGGCCGATGGCATTCCCATGATCCGCTCCTCCGTGGCCGCCCTGGACGGCCACTGCAATGAGCCCCTGGGCAGCCGGGCCTCCTCTGCCGCCTACAAGAGTAATGAGGGCCCCTTCTTCTCCAGCATGACCCTCTGGGGCTTGGCGATGAAGACCTTGCAAAATGAAAGTGAATTGGAGCAATGAGGGCTCAGCTGACTGTACCAAAACTCCTCAGAGGCATTTCATGCTAACGTGGTTGCAATCATACTGCAGCATAGAGAGATCACAGAGAGTTTTTAAGCCGGGTAACTCGGATACTGACAGGAATCAAAGTGCTCATTCCCAGAACCACGTGTAGGCTGCCTTTATTTACACTGCTTCTCAGCAAAGTTTAAATGCACTGTTGGGAACAGTTGTTGTTCTGTGATTGCACTGTGTAGCTCCTGTGTTACTGCCACAATTTACTAAAATTTGCCGCTGACTAAATTTACCATTGAACTGGGAATTTTTTTACTTGATAATGGAGGAAAGGATGGCCAGTGTCTTAAGTTCATGATAGGGCTACAGTTCCAGGTATGGGTTGTCAGAGTAAGGATGTAGATATGACAGGAGGAGAACGGTTAACCAATCCCTAGTGAACCTGAGTTTCAGTAGTGGCTTTCTTACCAGTAGGGTCATCAGTTTACAGGACCTGAGTATTGTGACATTAAATTTAAATGTTAAATACTGGGCAATATTTGTGGTAGTGCAAAGTAACTGTATATCTAGAAACTTTATTTTTTTACAATAAAAGCTTTTTTTTAGTATTTTATAAACTATTTTGCACAGCAGATTATTTGTACAATGAAAGCCAAGATCAAGTTGTGAATAAAGGGAAATTGTTTTACATTGCTCGATGTATTTCATCTTTCTGAAGGATTTTCGGTAACAATTTCACCTATTCCAGGTATTATCTTTACAGTGCTAAAGGGGATGCCATCACAAGAAGAGCTACACTATAAAATAAATGCAGTCAATACACCAGTAGGTTGTCTTGTACTTGAATGAGTATAAAACATTGGCTGATTAATGGAATAAATAGACTGTTACAGGATAGAAACATTGCTTAGAGGGCTTTTTCTGCTTTGGTTCTTTGAATAGTTGCTGCATTTCAAACTGCTTGCTACAGATATATGACATTCCATGGAAATTTAAAGCTTGGAAAATGTATTCTTCTATCTTTTTAAGGTGCTCAACAATTTTTTCCCCCCAAGAATTCAGAACTAGTTGTTTCATCTCATGTTAACCCCCATACACTACAATTTGGGGCTTCACTTCCTTACTTCCTTTACTTGGTCTCTGAACTGCTTTAAACCTGAGTTAAAATGAGAGAGTGTTTCTGCCTTCGAACAAAAGTGGCAGCCCATTAGACTGTATAAGTCTCAAAAGATACACATTTCTTTCAATAGTCATTAAATGTTATGAAAAACATTTTTACTACATTAACAGAGCAGTTTAAAAAAAAACAGCTGCACTGGAGAGCAAATTGGGATTTTTTTTTTTTCACCTTTCTTTTCTTGTAGTGCACATACACTAGAAAACTTAAAAACACTGTTTTTCCAGCCAGTGAAGTCAAAACACAAAAGCTTTTTGCAGGGTGTGTGTGATTAAAATAGCACATAGTCTAGCTGAATTAAGCAGGGAACAGTTTCTATAAGTAAACCCTTAGCTCTCCCCTCATTCTTTGCCTTTTGCATTATTTGCTTTGGAATATTCAGTTCCCTGTGGGAATTGCCCATGTGCCATTCTACAGTCCAGGTATTACAGTTCTATCCCTGACCACGTGTGCTCATGCTCACTCTCACTCTGCTTTCCTTGCACTGGTGCCTGAGGCAAAATGTGGGTATCTGCCAGTCACTAGCTCTGTAGGTTTCCTCTTGTCGGAAACTATTTTTAAATTTACTTATCCCAAGAGAAAATAGAAATTTGACTCTGTTCCCACGAGGATTTTGTTGCTTGGACAGGACAAATCTGTAATTTAAGAACTTCTAACTTTTTAGCTGTCTCTGATTCCACAGTGATTTTGCTTTCTCTGTTGTATTTTTAAGGAGTCACTATAGGGTAAGTTTAAATCAAACCATGTTGCAACCTTTGTGCTCTTCTAACAGTATGTTGGAGGTCTGGAGGAATGTGTAAGACTGTCATAAAAGGAAAGTGGCAACTTGAGATACTTTTAAACACATAGATTAGATCAGATCATGGATTAGTATCAAATGCTTTGTGCCAAGAGGACAGCTCTGTTGCATTAAGGATTATTCCCCTTGCTTGACAGCATTTCTCAGAGTTATTTCACACCAGAAACATGAAAGTTCTCAAAACTGCTACCAGACTGTGAATGCTGTTTGCAGTTTGGAGGGTTTGTTAGAACACCATGTTGCAATGTGGCATCTTTGGGAAGGAAGTAGAGCAAACACTGGTAGGAGGAAGCTGTTCCATCTGAGTTTGTGCAGCTGGAACCAGAAAAAGGAGTTACAGCACTGGGAAGGAGCACTAAGAACTGTTGCTTCTAGCTGGTGTGAAGGAAAAGTTGAGCAAGAGAGAAAATTCAAAAGATTAGTAGGTGGATGGAGGCAGATGGAAGAGAATGAGTTTTTATGTATGGAATGAAAAGTTTTGTATTAAGAAGCCCCATCCCTGCAGCCACCCTGCAGTGAGAATATCACTGCCTGACAGCAAGAAAATGTATTTTGCTGTTGTGTTTCCAAAATCAAATACAGTCTGTCATGTCAATTTAGTATTGCCTGAGCTTTTGTCAGGGAGACTTCAGTAGAAAATAATGTTGAAAGAGGATCTTTCCTGTATCCTAATAATTTCTTATGCCAACCTGTAGGTCTGTAATGAAAAGAATGTTTGAGTGGGAATAGCAAATATGGTTTGATAGTCCTAATGCTGCCTTAAACCTGGCACAGCTGGAGAGGAGCAGCTACCTCGTGGCTTTGAAGAACAGGTGGAAACCATGACTCCAGTGCTGTGCCAATGGTATTTTACAGCAGCAGACGCCCATGCACAGCTATTGCTCACAAATACCCATAGCCAGGGTGCTGAGGGGGCTGAATAAGCATCGGTCCTTCGGCCAGTACCAGACGGTGCAGTAGTGCCCTATAGTTGATGTAAATGACATGCTATAAAAAAAAAAAAAAAAGATTTTTGGGAAGAGGATGTTAACCAACCTGGTCTAGTTAAATTGGAAGACTGTTAATTTTTATTTCTTGCAATAATTATCCTGCAGCTCAGATCTGCTCTTTGTCTTGCAAACCTGAATCACTTTTTTTTTTTACAGAAGGTGCAAGTGACCACTCAGGGCTTCGTTTGGGTTTGTTCAAGGCAGACATATCTGTCATTTGACTCTTGAAAAATACTAAAAAAATAAAATTAGTGTTTTGACTTCAGAAGGCATTACTGTGGTTATTTTGATTTATTTTATCAATGTATTTTAATTGTTTTTTTAATTTATTTTGATTAAAGAGCATTAAATCTGTACAAAACATAACCTGCCATTTTTATGGGAAGATATTTACCGTGTGCACATAGGAATAGAAGACATCATATAATTATATCTAAGTTCAAATAACTCCCAAAAAACCCCCTCAATCCTCTGCTTGAGACTTATTTTCTAATTTAGTTAGAACTGAAAAAGTTGTATAAGGAAGAAGTACTTCACTAGGAAGGACTTACTGCTTATTGCCTGTTGCCATTGAGTACAGAGTGTTTTTGTGGTCTCACACTTCATCTGCATTCTCTCACACTCTTTTTAAACCTGGCCGACTAGATGTTTCTCAAAGTCAGAGGTCGGGCTTTATTTGTTTCCATGGCATCTTCACCAAATTCAAATACACTTAAACTCCTGTTGATAATTTTACAGGGAAGTAATTGCTACACATGAAGTATTCCCAAAACATCTAAGTGGCATATGCAAGAGCAAGCCAAATTTAAGACAAAATCAGTGTGAAGCAAGTGGAACTGGCCCCATAGGCCATTTGCTTCTGGAATCCACTTTTTTCTTTCCTTGCATTATCTTCTTCACTGTGGGTAGCTCCATTCATACGTGGACAGCTGCATTCAATTCTTGCTGCTCACTTCATGCCACTTACCCACTCCTCATAATCCAGACCAGAGGTTAATATATTCAAACTCAGTAAGGAAAAGTGTACAGGCATATAGGTAAACAGAGTTGTAAAATTTTATAAATTCTCCAGGCTCCAGGTTTTGGAGTGTGTGCTGGGATTTTGGATATTTAGCTTCCTTTAGTTAAAGAGCTTGTTTGAGAAGTAGTTGTTAGATAAACATGGCAAGACATGTAGATGGTCCTGCTTGAGAAGAAGACTTAATAGAAAGCAAATAAACATGAGCTTTATAGACAGATTCAAAGGAAAAAATGTGATAGCTTGGGAAATGTGTTCTAAGGGCAACTGAAGTGCCTTAGATGCAGCTATTTGGTAATTCAGTATGCTAATGACTTCAAAGTGACCTGTGCTCCACTGTGCTGCAAATAGATTTCTTTGTATTGGTACACACAGATTTGTGCTTTCTGGTCCATAGCCTTATTCATTAATCCTTACTGACATCTATTATTGAATTTGCCTTCTCTAAACAGTTGGTTTCCACCTCTGCTATTAAATCTCCATCCTAGAAAATAAATAAAAACTACCTTTAAAACACAGCCTAGTGAAGACACAAGCTAGTGACTCAGACATCCTTTTTTTCTGAAGACAGTACCTCTACTGTTTAAATATAATTTTTTTTCTTTTTTGTATTTGATATTCACATGTGTGTTCAGATCTGACAACAGTTTTGTTCACTTGGTGAGGGAATTTTTCCTGGAAGGTTACAAAAGCCCATTAATAGAAGCACACAATGCAGTGCTGAGGAGCGTGCATGCATGAACTACAAGTCTGCCAGCTTTTTGTGAAGCTCTGCATGGGGCAGTATACTGAAATAAAGCCTCTCAGACCCTTTTAATGTAGTTCTGACCTTCCACTCTATATTAAACAGATGACTGGAACCAGAAAGATAGGTCATTGTGATTGCAGTTAATATTTGTAAGGACCAAAGCAGCTCTCAGCCTTTGAGGTAGAAGGGAATCATCTTAAGTGTGAAAATGTATCATCACAAGAATGGAGAGGATCAAAGGAAGGCCAGCTGGTGCTCGGACATCTTTTCATAACCTTTATTACAATGCTAGAATACACTAACCTCAATGGGAAGTCCATTCAGTTCATGTTTTTCAAATAGATAATCTGTATTCTGGTGAAACAAAGAACATGAAAAAAAGCCCTTTCTAAAAAGGGGGTGGTCAGCACAAATTGCCTATGATTTAATCATTTTGGTTTTTCTAAAAACAGCTTAGCTTTTTCAATGCAAATATATGAATGTTTAACATGCTTATTTTAGAAGTGATTGAAAATTTGTAAAATTGATGTGCAGAGAGTTCTAGCTGATTTTACTGTGGTTTACTTCCACTTCAGAATAAATGCCCTCCACATATTCACTTGCCATGTACAAAAAGTAAGTTATAGTATTTCAAGGGAAAAAAGCCAACAGAACAACCATAAACATTAAATCATCCAGAAGGTATGTATATGTGGAGTTGTGAAAAGACCGAGATTAAGGCTGGCTGGCTTTGACAAGTATCCAAAACATAAGTTTGGGCCTTCAGAGAACATCACAGCACTGTAAACATATATGAAATTAGCAATATCAAAAGAGAAAATCAATGAAGATTGCTGTTTGTTGGTCAGCTGCTACAGTAAAGTCCTGTGCCCACAGGCTGAGGGCTGTGCTACCAGATCCATGCTAAATGGATAGGGAAACGCAGTGGGACTATAGGACAGACCAGAGGCAGGAACTTCTGCCATGACACTTTTTGGATGGGGAATGCTGTATATCACTAGAACATCAAAATTCAGACTCGGTTGTTAAATTGTTCAGTCATTGCTTTTAGATTTGGATTTCAACCAATCACTTTCTGGATCTGTTCTGTGAATGCAGATTGTGGAAAGTATCCCTTCTACTTGGGGATAGTCCCTTGAACAGGGACTTGTTTCCAGCCAATTCTATTTAATTTTTTGACTAAAGATTGACACCAATGTCAGAATTGCATTATTTATGAAGTTAGGACTTGCCAGGAAATGCAGCAGTCAGTCTCTTAATATTGCAAAATGCCAAAAGGATATTTATTACCTTTTCCTACCCAGAAAGTGATGGCAGACAGTCATAGTATCAGCTGGATAACAACAGTAGCCTGTGGAGCAGATTTGAGGGGCACTGAAATTCTGACAGCTCCAGGAGATGCAACTTCATTTCAATTCAAAAGTCATTAAAATAATTCCTAATTTCTAGAGCTCAGAAGAAATGGTATTTAATTTCTTTTTCTCTGAGTAATTTGCATGTCAAATCTCTCTCCCTCTCTCTCACACACGCTCTTCCCCCTCCCTCTCCTGTCAGTGATGTCTCTCTCAGCAGCTGTCTAGCCATGAATCACTCCCATCATCTGAAGCATATTTTTAACATTTCTGGACGTGCTCTAAAAGCAAATGCTGTTAAGCAAACAATTTGCACTGTTTTTCCACACACTTCCTTCACTTCCCAAAACCTTTCATAATCATGACTTTAAAAGCTGGGTCAGAGGGGAATCAGGTACTGGAAAATACAACCTTTTGTACTTGTGAGGGTATCATAATGTTACATCGAGTTCTCATGTAATGCAGATATTGTCTGACTTGCAGAAGACTTGAAGTTGCCTGAAGCTTGAGAATTCAACTTCATTAAGATTCATATAAATGTTGCCTTTGGTTTCACCCATTGTATTCTGCACCCTCTCAAGCTCAAACTTCACTTTGAGTTTAGGAATTGAGCAGACAAAAAGAAAATCACTGTCAAAGCTTAGTTCAGCTGCTGTTACGGTAAAGTAGATTAGATTACGCCATGTTTGCTTCAGAGCAGTTTCTTTACAGCCTGAAACGGAGAACATAATCATGGAGCTGATAAATTATTTTCCTTGTAATCGTAAGTTTCAGAGCTACCAGAAAAATTACATTGACCAAAAAGGTTTTGATCTGAAAAGCTTCTCTGTTTTCTCATCTATTCTTTGGCAAAAGGATGCCCACCGGGGCCCTAGGGCACCAAGGATATTTGCTAAGTGCCTGGAAGGCCTTTGGAACCATCCAGTAATAAGTCAAAGAGGAAGAAGATTTTGTTCTTCTGCCACTGGCTAGTGAGTGACTCTTCTGGTAACTTTAATATTTCTCAGGAATACAAGTTTTTGAGCTCCAGATCCAGATCCAAATGATTACATTGGCACATGGGTGAAACAGTTATCCTGACTGTGCCCAGGTGGAAAGCACTTTCTTTTTCCAAATAAAATGTGGCCTTTAAATACCCAGGACCAAGTTATGCTTACTTTTGCAAAGACTAGAAGCAATAACCTTAAAGGATGCTTTTCTCTGAAATCCTACTGAAAGCGTTACACAAACTATGAGCTACATACTTCCACTTCATGTTTGCATCCGGAATTTTCTTTCTTGCTGCTTTAATGTCACATCCCTTTGTTTTTTGAAGTGCTTAGAAGAACCCTTCTGTGACAAAACACTAAATAATACTCGAAGTCTGGAAGCTATCTAATGTGCTTCTGATAAGGAGTGCTGTTATATGTAGACTGTGATATGGATGAGCACCTTGAGCAACCGCTCTCACTGTCCTGGGTATATAATTTCATCTTTCTGAGTAGCCTGGCTGTAGTGGAATCATCAAAGCTTTATCATGTTGGAGAGCCTTGTTTTAAATAAGGAAGCTTTGTCAGCCACCAGTCATCATATCACCACTATTCAGAAGCTTAATTATATGATTTGTACTACTTGCTGCTCTCAAAAATCCTTCCCTTTGAAAAGAGGATTAAATAAAACCTGCCTTTGAAAGGGGCTAGCCCTTGTCATTGCCAAGAAAAACCTAACATAATTTAAGTGTCTGGAAATCAGAAGACAAAAAGGACTTCTAAATATCTGTGGTCATCAGTAGATCACGTTCATGATGCTTTAGGATATACCCACATGATTTTTGATACATGAGTGTTAGCTGAGCAGTTTGTTTTCTCCCGCGAATCCCCAGAGCCAGTGCATCTGACGCATCACTCCCGATGAGTGGGTTCAGAGCCCGTTTGCCCGCCGGGTGGCAGTGAAAGCCCGAGCTACAAAGGGGCCGGGCTGGGATGAGGTGGGCCGGGCTGCCCCGGGTTGCTCGGCTGCGTGCGGCCCCGCCGGGGTCGCGTCTGCCTCCCGCACATCCGCGGCAATCAGGCTGCTGCGGTATCAGCAGTGATAAACCTCCTCCCGTTTTGTTAGCAAGCGATAATGCTTTAACTGGTTTGTTATCCGCATCTTCAATAAACTGCAAGGACATAATTTCTTGCCTTCGGGCATTCCTGCCGGGCAGAGATGGAGATTGCATTGCTGGCGACAGCCAGAGCGCGGCCGTGCTTCAGCCTCGTGGATATTGTGATGTGTGACACGAACACCATGAGTTCTGTGATGTTTCATCTCTGTGCTCTGTGACCGCCCCATGCCTCAGCCCTTCCCAGCTGTTTCTCTTGTTGCAGGTTGTCACACAAAGTAAGCCGGGTCCCCGGCACTCCTGCAAAGATCCCTTGGGAAACACTGAGCCCCTGGCAGAGCTCTGTGGGCTCTCGGGACCTCTTACATTTCCTGATACTATTTTTCGCACAAACCTTTAACCATTTCCTTCACATGAAGTGCAAAGGTTCAGCACAACAACACTGCTCTATTTTGATCTTACTGGTAGCCATCTTCTGCCATTCTTCAACTGTATGATGCCCATCTGCCAACTTAGGAAGTCACTCCCCACTAACTCTCCCTACAGAATAAGTGGTTTGGCTTCTGCGTCTGGCAAGGATCTGAAAATATTGCACAGTTGCATCTGTTCAGGCTGAAAGGGCAGGGATCGCAGAAGCCAGACTAAGCATAAACAGTGAGAAGTCTGTGTTCAGAATAATTAGAGTATGAGTGGGAAATACAAAATTAAAATTGTTCAGCAATGTCTTCTCCAGAACAGGAGAATAGGTCAATAATAAAAATAAAAATAAAAAAAATAATAATAATAATAATAATAACAATAATAATAATAATAATAACAATAATAATGATAGATCTGAAAGTATTTCCTGTAAGAGTAAGCAAAAATTCTCTTCAAAAAATTTACAAAAAGTAAACTCTAATAGTAAAGTATGGATTTTGGTCCCTACATGTAAATTCCAAGGATGTCCTGATAATGGAGTTTTAATATTTGGCTTTGTGATTTTGGCTGTGTAATAGATACAGATCAAACACTATCATTAGTTTTAAATCTACTTACACATCTGGCAGCAATAAAGGTATCTGTAAGGTGTTATGAATTGAACAGAATGACTTTATCAATACCATAGCTTTACAGCCCAACTACATTTCATTGCTGTACCACAGATCTCTTCAAATACTGTTCCATAAAACCCTTCTAAAACAACTTGAACCAATTATTTTCTAGAAAACAATTACTTTCCAAATATTTTTAGTATTTTGGTAATAATATTTTCTCAGCTGAGTTTTCTTTAAGTAATCTAAATGAGTTATGTACATTGGATGTAAAGGATATTAAAGCTCTTTTTTAGACTTATGAAAGCACTGAGGTGTCTCAAAAACACACCCTCCTGTACCTATCTATAACCATAGAAATATGTAAAAATGTCTCTAAAAGTTGGCTTTGAGTTTCCAGCAGAGGTTTTCTGCTGACCACTGGTTTTCTTTAGAGTTTGTGCATACAATCGTGTTGTGTTAGTTACACCACTGAATGTAGGGTCCATATTTGCTCTCTATTTGTAGTCATTGTTATTTGGAGTCATTATTTATGTTTGACATACATAAATGTAATTTTTCCCAAAAGGGAGGAAGAATAAGCTTGATGAGGATGAAACCTTTTTACGGAAATGGAACTGCCATTGTGTGTTGTGTTCTGTAAGCATGATGACACTCTTTGTTTTTTTAAAAAAAAATCTAAACCATGTCCCAAACTTATATAGCTGTAGCCTATGCAAAAATCGTCCTTTGAACAGGCTTAAATTACACTGAAATTCCATGAGTTAATATGCTGATCCTCCAGAAAAATGTCTTAAGAAAGTAATTAAAAGCCTCTATGCATTAAGATCACAAGTTTTCCCCGAAAGAAAATATTAGAGACTTAGGCTTACTGAAGCTCAATGTGATCTAATTTAGAAAAAAATGTCTATATGGATAAAAGTTCTTCCCTTGCAGTGGGAAGAAGGCAACCAAGTCCTTGCTGCTGCTACTTCTAGATTTCTCTAATATCCTGAGCTGCCCAATAGGACTAGACTGGCAGAACAGACAGGATAGTTCTTGAATGGCTGATGTTCTCCTTTAGGAGAAGTGATAGGTTCCTCCTTGTCACTGCCAAATATTTCCTTAAACTCCTTTTTGATTTTCTAGGAGTTGATGTTTACATATTGGAGACATCCAATTACATTGAAGACAGATGAAAACAAGAGCAGGCTACTGGGAAACAGCAAAAATATCCACCTGCTCCTCTCTGTGTCCATTGAGCTGTTGCTTTATGATCCTATGACTATCTGCAAATTCTTTTGCTGGTATGAGCCAGCTGAATTGAGTTTAGCCAAGCAAAATGCAGTTAGGCAGCTGGGAGTGTATTAAAATATACCACTTTGGAATTCTCTGTAGGAATTATCAGCTGGAGATTCTCACTAAACTACTACTATTAATTAGTTTGGCCATCCCAACACACTTGAAGAATTGTCCTTTTCCACCTCTCAGGCCTGACGCCTGATTTGCTTTTCTTTTGGAATTCATCTTTGTCTGTAATGGAAAATGGAACAGGGAGTTGTTAGATCATCTTTGTCCAGTGCTTTGAAGATGTAAAATATTTTTGGAAGCTGCCTGGTACAATTTCCCATATTCTCCTCAGGGAAACTAATATAACATTTGCTCTCCACAGCCCTTAGTGGAGTACTCAAGGAGATCTCTCTTCTCTTGTGTCCACAGCAGGCAACTGAATGTCTTTACTGCCCGATTGAAGACACTGATTCAAGAACCAAATTTATGGGGAGTTTTGAATGTGTTTGGTAGATTTCTTCAGCTGATGTACTTTAATGTTGAGTGGGAATCCTGTCTTTCTGGAATTATTCCTAATTTCTCATTCTTATTTTCTATTTTTCACAGTGTTTTCATTTTGACTAATTCTTTTTCAAATGTGCACCATGTTTAGAGATTTGATTGATTTAAAATTCATAAGTACTGGATTTAGATTTCCTAGTGAGTAGGGTGCTTTATGCCCTTAGTAGCAGTTTCCTAAAGTAACATAAATAATTGAAATACAGTGGTGACAATGTTGTGCATTTTACAGAATACAAATAGGGGGGTTTAAGTTCTTAGATCTCTTGCTGTGAAGCACCAGTAATCCTGTGGTAGTCAACATCTGTGCTGTCTGGATGTAGTTGGTCTTGGGTTTAATTTTTTTCAGTTAGCAGGGAAAGAATTATTCCTGTGGCAGCCAGATCCTACAGAGTTAATACTATTTCTTTGAAGTTACAAGTAAAATTGCTTGCTACATCCTTTTCTCATTGTTTTTCAAAGTATCTCCTGTTGCATGGATTGATTGTCAGTTTAAAGGAATGCAAAATGGGTTACCAGGATAGGAAAAACTCTGCTGTTTTAAAGCTCTAATCTTACAGATGAGTGTGATATGCGGTGCAAATAAGCTGCACTGTATATCACAGCTTTTCACTTTTACAGTTCTTAATCACAGTCAAGTGTAAAACTCTTTCCATTCAGAATATAAAACTAATGATATTATACGTAAACAGTAGTACATTTTTAAGAGTACCCATCTGATATTAGTTAATTAGCTACACAGTTCTACTTCATTCATTGAGTTACTTCATTTCACATGGAGATAGTTCAAAGGTGCACCTGTAGAGGTTCCAACTCTCTCTTCAATGGTAGGAGACATTTCTCTGCCAGAGGGTGGTCAAACACCAGAAGAAGCTTAACAGAGAGGTGGCTGATGCTCCAAGCCAGTCAGTGTTTAAGAGGCATTTGGACACTGCCCTTAATAACTTGCTTTAACTTTTGCTCAGCCCAGAATAGGTCAGGCAGTTAAACTAGAAGGTCAGTTTAGGTCCATTCCAGCTGAAATACTCTATTCTATACTGTCTTATACCATTATTCCATTCTCATAATTACCTTGCTCCACCCACCCTGAAAAATACAAATATAATAGTAAGCACCTTGTTTTTTAGTAACATCTCTGTTTGCAGTTTTGTTTTTCAATGTACCATACTGAAAGCTTTCTAAAAAAAAATACTTCAGTGGATAGCTGCTGCAGTCTAGGCACCTAATTCTAATAATTCATTACTTTCCAAAAGGAATAATTCATCCTTTCAGTAAAGGTGGCTGGCTCATTCATGAGCTGCTTTGCAGGCTCCCTCTTATTTTTCACTTGTTAGTCATCTGGAGTGAGCAGATGTTTTGTACATCCCCTTCTTTTGTCTTTTGACATTTAGGTCTCTGTGTAAATAAGCATATTTAGGAATCCACAAAAACCTGCCATAGTCAATAATAGAATTGCCTACAGGCTCCTCTGTCATTTGGCTGCTTGGGACAACTTTTCCCATAATGCTACACCCCTTTCTATCCTTTTCAGCATTTCTTCTTATCACAGTTTTAAATATGAAATATCTTTTTAAAGTTCTGACCTTAATTATCAAAAGTGATCTTTAATTTCCTATGCCTCAGATTTTAAGTGCCCAAAAAAAGAGTGAATTTTGACGAGCCTGCTTTCTTCTCTTCAACCCTGTGACATTCCCTGCTAAAGACTGAGATACCCCAAAATCACTTGTGCTTTGAGCAATTTCAGTCAGCAAATACTGAAGTGAAAGTGAGATCGTAGAACTCCATCACAAGCACAAATTGAATGAAAGAGTACAGACACAAAAGATACAGAGCTTTGAATTTACATGTACATTAGAAAGTGTATGATTGCTTTTTTTTTTTTTTCCCCCTCTGGCCAAGTTCTATTTGCAAGCTGAAATAAAGCAAGATCAATGCCACATGCAAAAACTTAAATGGCAGCTTTTGAAAAATTGTCCCATTAACCTGATGAGTTTCTAATTACAGTAAGATATAAGAGCTTTTTTCCTCATGCTATGTAGGATTTTGTCCTAACTTTTTTTTTTAAAGCTACCCTGCTGTTAAAATAATTTAACTGCAGTGTTTGAGTATAATTTGTCCTATATTTCTTTTGCTTTCTCTGAGGAGTTACATAACTTTTTCATTTCTAATGAGGTTTCCTAAATATAAATTGTGATGTTATATTATGCACCTCCTTTGGCTGCAAACCAATTAATTTGAAGTGGTTCAAGGCCAAAGAGAATCTAGGATCACATTCCAGCAGTCCTGGTGAAAGGTTTGTTTATGCAGTTTTTTTAAAAAAAAATAAATGGTTTAGTGGTTAAGTCCAGATTCTGTTGGAATTGATCTTATCCTTTAAATTCATGTAATACTCTAAATTAATAGAGGATCATTTTGGACTACATAACCTTGTGTTACTTAGATGCTGCTTGAAATCCATTTGTATAATAGCCAAAACGTTATTGTGCTTCTCTAAATCAGGTAACTTTAGCCATTCAAAGGACTGTTTCAATCATAAGCAGGATTAACCTGGGAAGAGATCAGTAAAAGATCAACCTCAGTTTACCCCTAAAGCTGTGCTTCCTTGTGTTTAAGTATATCCCATCACTGCTGTCTCCCCAGATCCCTCTGCCAGACAGAGCTTTGCCTCCCCATCACAGGACTGTCACTTTTCTGTCCCAGCTTAGTAACTTGGTGGGTCTGATACTTGGGAATAGCAGGAGGCCTGGAGAACAATTCATCAGCCTGCACTGATCCTCCCCTCCCTTTCTTCCCAGACCTAGAGCACTCATCTCCCTGCTGTATTTTGGCACCTTCTCTTCACCAAGAGATGAACCTGCAGGCCTACAGATGGTGTGAGGAGGCACAGGACATAATCTGCCTTGCAGCACAATTTATCCCTTCTGCTGCACCTGCAAGCTCAGAGCACTGATTCTCAGAGCAATTCTTCTGGCTTTCACTGCCCTGTATTTTATGTGGGTGTACCACTGATGGTTTTGTCACCCTTTGAGAAATGCTGCTCTTGAGAATCTGAGTGCTTAGAACTTTTTCTGTCTCAGCACTATTCCAATGTGTGGCCTACATTCTTTCTGAAAAATCTTATTTAGATATCTCTGTATGAATTCAGTATGATTAACCTAAGGATGCCAGACTTGAAAAATGGTTCAATGTTTTAAAGAATTTCACAGCTTTCCAGTGACCATTTCTCAATTTTCCCCAAAGAATTCAAACTCATCTTTTTCGGTAATTTTGGAAATAACAGATGTGCATTCTTCAGTATCAGTATTTTTATTTTCATTTGACAGTTCTACAAATCTGACAGTAAGTGAAAACCACTATTTTTCATACTGCTATTTTCTGTCATAAAGGTGTCACTTTTGTTCATGCAAAGGTTCACTATTCATTTATCCATTACCCATTTCAGTATGAATGCCACAATTCTAGAGTTGTTTACCCGTAAGCCTCTCACATATAGAAGTCCAAGAATAAAATCCTACAGAAAATGTTAAGTTTTAGCTTCCCTGCTGTCCCAGTCTGGATTTGCTGGGCAGAGGGAGGGGTTAAAGGGGCTGTATAAACTTAGCACTGCCTGGTGAGGTGAACTCCTGGTTGTATCACGTGCTAGCAGTCATGCAGCTGGCTCTACCTGGCTGGCTTCACCATGCATTTCCTGCACCTCCTTTGGTACATCACTTAATCCTAGTTTCCCTATTGCTGACCAAGAGTTTAATATAATTTCTGAAGTTTATTGGCTTCCTAAAATGGATTGGTGAGAATGCTCTTCTTTGGTGTTTGTAAGTAACCTCAGATACCAGAGGGACTGTATGTTTTAGGGGAAATAAACTGCTGGGACACCTGACAAACAGCAATAGGTAGTGCTGCTTTCCTTCAGCAGAGTTTGTTCCCTTTCATGAATGCTTATGTTGCACAAGCAATCGCAGCATTGCACTGCATCAGCACTGTTCCTAATCCTGATTTGGAAACATCAACTATTAGCTTGACAAAGCGTGACACATGGCATATTGAAGTGTTTTCAGCTGCACTCACACAACAAATTGTAATGGCTCCAGAAGAGCCATTTCAGTTGATTGTGTCAGTAAACTACAACCCACAAAGACATGTGGCCAACCTGAATAAAGCATCATCAAATAACAAATAATAGATTAATTGTCACAATTTCAGCCTTATTTTTAGAAAAACTGTTTTGCAGGGAAAAAAATCCTATAATTTCTAGATGTTTTGCCTGTGATGAAGCAGAAGTCCAGCCCTATGGAACACAGCACTTTACAGCATTTCCTTAATTTCCATATGTAGAGACTGTGTAACTTTATTCTTCATGTTTCTGCTTTAAAACGAGGCCTTGGCAAGTGGTGAAAACGTAGGCTGTCCCATACAATTGATCTTTCTCCAGCTTTTGTGAGAAAAGCTTAGTCTTATTTTAAAAAGACTTCTGTATCATTTCCTAGACGAAGTTCCAGCAAACACAAGCTTCACATTACTTCCATTTTTTTTTCTCCAATAGTTACTTCATTGGGAAGTACTACACCTGCTTGATGGTGGAGTGCAAATTTTCTGCTTTCATAGTCAGGCTGATGGTACACACGGTGAAATCTAACCTCACTGAGACCATTAAGGTTTCAGAGTAAGTAAATCAGGGTACAATCTGACTTAATGAGAGTAGCCACTAGGTCATTAATTCTGTGTGTTGGCTGCTTTTCCTGTTGCCCACATACCCACAAGGAGCTACCATGTTTCCTCAGAGATAACTAACATAGATAAAGATTGCTGGCCATGATATTTCAGTGGCTCAGCAAGGATGTGGGTTATTTGTTAAGCACCTGGACCCTGAGTTACTTTGTAGAAGAAAGAGGACAGTTCCTTCCCCAAATTTAAACGCCCCTGAATAACCATAGCAAAATGACCTACAGCAGGAGCCCTAGAGAAAAGAGGTGTGCTAGTTTCAACAAATCAATTTGTTTTCAAATAATGTCTACACTAATATACACCTTTTTGCCTTGTTAAGGCAGCAACTTCTGACTAGGAAGCATATCACTTTTGTAATGAAGTTACTTCTTTTTTTTCTTCTAAAACCATCAGTAGTAAGCTATAGTTGGCTATTTGATATCAGAAATGAAAGTCTTTTAACTGTTCATTTTACATAGCTGGCAAATTAAGACACTTATTAGTCACAGATATATTGTGCATGCATGTACATGCACACAAAAACACAGAGCATTTTTTCTTTTACATCATAGGGGTGCATGTCCTTTACATGGGGTGACATGCACTTAAAACGAAAAAAAATGTCAGTACTGAGTGTAAGTACTGAGTGTACTTGAGGCAACAAGTGTAGCGTCCAGTTGCTTAACAAAAAGATTTTTTCTGAAAGACTAGAGAACCATGTAAGACTAGTCAGCATAAGTTCCTAAAAGGCAGATACCATTAAAGAAATGCACAGTGGCAAAGAGAATAAGTCACTCTTTAAACAGGTTGTTGAAACTTCTCCTTTTCTCTACAACAGACACTAAAACAGAGTAACCTATGCATATGCTCAGTAACCAAAAAAATACCTCACCAGCCAACTGGGGAATTTACATCCATTCATCTTAATCCAATACTGATACTTCCTCAGGCAAACACTTAATACACAATTGCCCCACACTTTTGACCTTCTTCAGCCAAAAGGGCTCAAACATAAAATCACAAAAGCTAGAGATGAAAGAACCTAGTCAGTCAATTTGTTAAACCATTTGCTGTGTTATTTGGGCTCCCTGTAGTATACTGTCAAAAACACTTCTGATCATCACTTGGACTTTTGATGTCATTTGGATTCTGTACGACTTTGGCTTCACATACAAATGAATGGATTACACTCATCCATCTATGGGTTATTCATCTGTTCTGTTCAAGAACACTTGTAAGACGAGGGCTTCGCCAAAATTAAATAATTCAAGTGTTTCTTGTTTTCTGAGAAACCCCTTCATTTCCAGTCACAGGTGCAATTTTCTATATGAAATGAAACCCTTTTTCTTCTACTTAACACACACAAGTATGATTTATGAAATGTTACTCAGGTAAGACAAGCTTATTTTACACTTTATTTACTCAGGACAGAACACTGATGGGAGAAATAAACGAGATAGACAGGATGATCCATAGCTGGAGACACGATGTTTGTGCCACAGGCAAAAAGGGCCTTTAGCATTACGGACCATTGATCTCAGGAAAACGGGATGCACGTTGGATTGGGCAACTGGAACAAACCACGCAGAGAGGTTGCTCATGCTGGCATGTGTGAGAAGAGGTTGGTTGGCTTTGAAGCATGAAACTGGCTCTAGGCTGAGCACCTGTCTGTCTCTTGTCTCTCAGAGCTGCCTGCCATCCTAGGCACTTGTTGCGTCGCCCACAGCGCTTTTCCTCCAGTGCCTGGGAAGCAATGCACCTGCAAGACTACAAGAGGAGCATGCTGGTTGCCTTGGGTTATGGGAGACAGCGCAGTGAATAGGCATCACTCGGGGTGTTTTCCGCCCCGAGCAGCCCAGCTGTAAGATGTCCTCTCCCTCTCTCGGCTGCAAGGCTCCGCAATACGCCTTTGCCCCGGAGTGACGCGAGCGCCGGCCCCGGTGTTCGCATCCCCCCCGCCCTGCAGGGCGCACACGGGGCCGGGCTCTCACCGTGCTGACCGCACGCTCGTCCCTTCCCCGCAGGAGCCACCGGAGGGAGCAGAGCCGCCGAGCTCGCCCCGGCTCGGGCGAGGGAAGGGGCCCCTCGCCGCCGCCTCGTTTGGCGCAGCTTCCCCGCCCGAGCCGCCGCCGCTGCCCTCGCCGGGGCTGCCGGGGCTCGCCGTGCCGGGCACAAGCAGCGCCGAGCGGGGCAGGGCGGCGGCTCCCGGCCCCGGTAGCGCCGGGCACGGCGCGGCCCCGCCTGGGGAGGGGCGGGGGCGGCGGCCGGGGGCCGGGCGGGACGCGCCGCCCCCTCCACCTGCTGCCGCTGCGCCATCGCCGGCTGGGGGAGCCGCCGCCCGCTCGTCCCCGCGGGGCCCCTTTGTGCTCTGCTCCAGAGCTGCCTCAGCCAGGCGGCGGCTGCGTCACGGCCCCGGCGCTGCGGCCGCCCAGAGCCACCCGCGGAGGGAGAGCCGCCGCCTCGCCCCCCGCTCCGCCATCGCTGCGCGGCCGCGGCGGAACGACGCGCCCCGAGCCAGGGCCGGCAGCCGCGGCGGTGAGTGCGAGCCGGCCCGGCCCTGCCGGGGGAGCGCGGGGCGGGCAGGGGGCGAGGGCGGCGGCGGGGATGGCGCTCCCGAGCCCTCCGCATCCCGCGGGCTGCGGGCGATGCCGCACCGGGCCGCGCCGGCGGGCATCGCTCGCACCAGGCTGACGTGTCGGGGATGTGGGGTGCTGCTTTGTGTGCGCCGTGCTTTGGGGTTCGTTAAATTTTGATAGCAGACGCTCTGCTCATTAGGCTTCCCGGAACGCAAATACCTAACCGAGTCATAGAGACCGGTACATTTTTTGAATTTATTTTAAATTTTTTTTTCCAGACGGTATCTCGGGTCCCCCGAGGGCTGGGAAAAGGTCTGGTTTCTGATATTTTGCATTTCTGTGCGTGTGTGCCTGTGTGTGCCAGCAGAAGATCCCTCTATCCTGGAAGAATGGTGAAACTGGGGAACAATTTCAGCGAGAAGAGCACAAAGCAGCCCCTTTTGGAGGATGGATTTGACACCATCCCCCTGATCACACCCTTGGATGTCAATCAGCTCCAGTTCCCACCTCCTGATAAGGTACAGTAGGCTTTAGTTTCCACCCTGGAGAATCACACCCAAATCTCAGGGAAACAACAAAAGAATAGGTTATGGGAAAAGAGCAGCTTAGAAACGACAAGAAATATGGGGTGTTTCAAGGCATGCTAGTTCCCTCTAGAGAGAAACCCAAACAGCTAAGCTCATGAAAATCCATTAATGGTGATTTGCATTAAAAATCCGTGTGAAATGTTAGCAATAAGCATGTAGAGAGTTTGGTGCTGCTATATGAAACATGTACTGTACAAATGCAAACTTCTCTGTGCTGTATTGTCATAGCCCTTCTAATTCTGTATCTTTCTTTCTTGCATCTGGAAGGTCCTGTGTGTTCTCTGTGAATAATACCAATTTTCTCTGTCCAGAAAATGCTCCCCTGATGAGGGAATAGATGCCCATCTTACTTCTCTGTAAGATGGGCATGAGCATATGAACAACAGAGAGCACTTCCATTTTCCTTCTGTGCTTCAGTAAGAAACTAATGCTAACCCCAGACAAGCTAAAATAATGAGATGAAAACTGGCCATTGAGTTTTTTCCTTGGAAATTTATTTTGTTCAAAAATCTCCAAATAGGTGATTCAGATATCCTCTGTAGCTGGAAGGGGGCAGTCCAATGAGCTGCTTACAGGTTGGAAGGGAAATGTGCTTCCTGCATTCCTTATTAAATGTCTTGATTACTAGGGATTTAATTGTAAAGATTTAGAAAGGTGATGTGGTAGCCTGTAAATATGTTTATTGTACTCACAATAAAGAATTCAGTAAGTGCTACTACATGTGAGGCACACCAGAGTAGGATTTTGTCACAGTTTTCAGTATCCTGTTTTAACAGGATTCTTACTTGTAATTTCCCACATGCATCTGGTAATAAAAAGCTTTATGGTCTTCATACAGTTTTTATTTTTTGGCCTTGTGTCTTCCACAAGCTGAATTCTACGTCTAGTTAAACTGCTAGGTATACATTCCTCAAGCCTAAAAAAAATTCACAGAATCTTAACTTAGGGTAAAGAATTTTGGCTTGTAAAATTTTCCTCGGTAGAATGTTGCTTGTAGGCAATACAAATAAATGTGTGACCTCCATTTTAATTGCTATCAACACCATTCTGTGTTGTGTGTGGTGACCAGTTGGCAGGCATAAATGCAATAAGCCATAACAGCTGTTCAGCAGCCTGAGGGTCCATTTTATGCCTTCAGTTACATGGGTGTAAATCTTGTAACTGAGGACAAAATCACACCCTAAGGCTTTAGAACAAGTTAAGTCTTACCATGTCTGATACATCTGCCAACTGGTGACTGGATATAACTGATTACCAAGGACCAATGACCAAAGGAATGTGTTCTGTTCCTGCACTGCTAAGCAGAAGTCTGAACGAGGGATCTGCATGGTAATAGCTTTAACCTGAGCAGAGCCTCTGTAGTGAGCACAGGGGGTTCTGTGCCAGCCCGTTTGCTGCTACTAGAATGGGGCAGGACTCCTCCCACCTGGATGGCATTTGTCTTGAATGAAAGCAAATGTCCAGCTAAGCTAGAAACTAAAAAAAAGGTATATTTGATTGGTTCTTCTGCTCTCCACTTTCCAATTGTATATTAGCTTTCTTTTCCTTGTGCAAACAGAGGGGGAAAATTAAATTTATTGGTCCTGCTGATGTCCTTCTGTAACTGGTTAGTCATGTCAGTGCCTCTTTACCGGTTGCTGGAGACTCAAAGGCAGGAGCAGAGCAACTGATGTGAAAAAAAGAAACAGTATTAAGAAAAGATTGACACACAGATCAAATTCTGAAGTATTCAGACACTCATGTATAATGAATAGGAATACATACTTCATATATCTATGCTTATTATTCACTTGCAAGGCTCCAGCATGGCAGTGAAGCATAACTTCTTGAACAGTAGTGACTACAGCGCTAAGGATTTGATGATTTTGACAGTTTCTAAATTAAAGGGATGAAGTGATTTAAATTCATATTTAGATATGTTAAACAAAAGAAGACATTACATAACCAAGCAGTTAGAACTGTACATTCAGTGTCAGCTGAATGTGATTTGAGTTGCCTGAGATTATGCAACATAAAGGGGGGAGGAAGGGAAATACAATGTTAAAAAGCATTCCAGAAATCATCAGGCAGTTAACTTCCATGATGCTGTTGAGCAGCTATAAAGTTAAATAGGTAATAACTACTGTCTAACTGGTTATAGCTGAAAACAGGTAAGTAGTTTTTAAATGTATGTCCTGGACAAATATGTGTAATAATGTGAAAATGTCTAATAAACTTTATGGTACTGAGTCTCAGTACAGTTATACATTCTAGGTACCATTCAGGGAAGTGAGAAGAAGGAAACCCAAAGCTTGTCATTTCACTGTCTGGCTACCTGAAATGTCCATCTTAATTTCAGAAAGATGGAGAGAAACTATTTACAAGGGGATGGAGGATTATTTACAGGATTAGGGGGAGTGGCTTTAAACTGAGAGTAGATTTAGTGTGAGGGTGCTGAAGCCCTGGCACAGGGCCCAGAGAAGCTGAGGATGCCCATCTCTGGAGGTGTTCGAGGCCAGGTTGGATAGAGCTCTGAGCAGCCTGGTCTTGTGGAACAACCCCTGGCATGAGGTTGGAACAAGATAATCTTCAAGGTCTCTTCCAGCCTAGACCTTTCTGTGATTAATGTATTTGCTATTAATACCGTGGGCTGTGCTAAAGGTAGAATTTAAATCTCAAAAATTTAAAAGAGTAGATATTTATTTCTTGGAAAAACAGAGGAAACTGAGCAAATTGTAATAGCACCATCACTACAATAAACTGTACCTTAGCTTGAGAACAATACTTGGAAAAAGTTCCTGAAAAATGCAAAGGCAAAAATGAGGCAAATAGGTTAGGTATGTGAAAATTTTGTATGATTAGAATGCCTAGGAGAACACTAGAGATATGACTGACGTAATGAGTATTTTGGGAATACAGGTAAGGTGCTAAATTGTGTAGCTTGGGGCAGTAGTTCATAGCAAGGAGTAAACTGAAGAGCCTTGGGTGTTTGAAGAAATCTCATTAACACAAGGGTTCATGTGTATCTTGCTGCTTGCAGCTGATAATTCAGAAATTAGATGTTAAAAATAACAGTGCCAAGGGCCATAGTCTGTCACATGGTGAATAGCAACTAGACTACATGGGTTATTTAACTTTTTTTTTTAAACTCAAAATCTTGCCGTCAAAGAACATGGCATCATCATCTGCAAGATTTTTATGGGTACTCTTCAGTACTCTTCTCTTGGTGTCCAGTTTGAAATCCTGTTAATGGAATTTCCTGAAGCAAATGGAGGCGGCTCTTTTCAAACTATACAAAGTGGGAAGATCCATGATTTGGATTTGACCCATCCTTGCTTAGTATCACCACAGATGAAAAAATTGAACCTTTGTGAAACTGTTGCATAACAAGTCTTGCTGTAGGTCCATCAAAACCACTTTGAGAGGTACGTCAGTTGATGATTGATAAACTGGAAAAAATAATTAATAATTTAGAGCTTTCAAAGAAGAATTACACAAAGTGGGAATGGGAAAGATAAGGTGCTAGATGTGCTTGTAAACAGATAAAAGAAGAGTTAAAGAATAATTAAGGTTTTTGTATCTAGCTTTAGTTGACAGTTTTGATTCTTTCTCTTAAAGGTTGTGGTCAAAACAAAAACAGAATATGAACCTGATCGCAAGAAGGGAAAGTTCCGTACTCCTAAAATAGCTGAATTCACAATCAGCATCACTGAAGGGGTTTCAGAAAGATTTAAGGTAAGCAGTGGTATGTGAAGATGTTAATGACTCAATTGTGTGTACAGAAGTGCCTAAAATCAATTGCTGATTGTAGTCAGAACTGGCTATAACAGAGTGCCTGTTGTGGATATAACTGGACATGAGAAAAATTAATTCAATGTTATAATAGTTCAGTATTTAACAATTAGAAGCAAAATCAAATCTTGCAGCATTATTGCTTGTAATCCCTCACTGGCAGATGAATTCTGAAGGTGTTTCTGTCAGTGTGTGGGTTTCAGAGTGTGGCTTGCCAGGGTGTGTGTGGGCTGCACATGAGGAGTGCTCATGGCATGGATAAAACCCCTGTTTGTGTTGAAGGACAAGAACCACCAGAACATTTATTTTCTTTTTGGCTTCTTATTTGTCACTGTGGCCAAACCATTCTCTTAAAAGCACTGTCATAGTCCATTATGTATTTAGTTAAATATATGACTTGGCAACCTAGGGATATATACCAGAGCTCCTTCCTATCAGTTTTCCTGGTCCAACTTAATCTTACGGTTTGGTGATGACTGTTACTGTCACATGGCAGTTCAGCAAGAATCTGACTCAGATTCTGTGTCCACACCCTTATTACTCCCTTCATTAGTCCCATAGGAAACCTGAGAGCTTAACTGGTGCAAGGCTTGAATATCCTTTCCCCCTTCCCTCTAGAGGATAGTTTTTCTTGTTCTTTGTAATTAAAGCAAAGCAGGAAAGTTGGCACTTCAGCTCATGCTCCTCTATTCTTTAAACAGTAAGACTGCAGGTTTTTGGTGCTTTTAATTTGGGATCTTACCCAAGGGTACTAAAGCATTTTTAAGCAGTAGGCAACCACACTCTTCAATGCACAAGTACAAATACCTTTGGAAAGCCTAACATTTAATATGAGGGGAAAATACAGAGTTTCAATAAAGGTGTGGATTCTCTTTCTATTGCACAGTTCTAAACTGTCTGCATAGTAGGGGTTTTAGGGCACACACAGAGATTTTCCTACTTTTCTGCCTGAGCAGTGCTCTAAAAGCTGCCCAGGCCCAAGCTGACCTTCAGAAGTGTATATGCAGCTCTCAGTGGAATCAGAGCATGCTAAACAAAGTGAAGGCTCAAGGAGGGATTAGACTATATTTGGAAAGGAACTTTGCAGAGTGTTGCTGCGACAAATGTTTTAAGTGCCATTCACCTGGTGGAGTCTTCAGCCATACAGTGAAGCATGTAGGTTCCCAGTCACCTGTGTGGAGAACTAGCCCAGACAGCCAAAAAGATGTTATGTTATGGGATGTGGTAGGGTTTTCCTAAGGAGGTAAGAAACCTAGCTCCAGCTTTTCCTATTTCTTAAAAGTTTGGGGCAAGGACATCCCATTTCTCAGGGAAAATGCTACATTCTGACTCACATTCTCTCTTTATCCTCCTGGCACCATAGTCCCAGTCCTTGAGAGTAATGCCCTTCCTCTCAGGTGAGGATAGGGTAAATGCAAATGGACAGCTCAGAACAAGGAGAGCTTATGTCTGGCTGTCTTTGTGCATGTCCTGGTCACACTGAGGTGATTGGAAAATGCTTACTATGTTGTAGAAGAGAAAGGAGAGGCAGTTTTTAGTTTGAGTGCCCTGATAGGACTTTGGTTCCAAGCAGCTGAGCTCTACCTGAAGAACTTTGCACTTACGGTTTAGCAGTACGGCCTAAGGGATTTCATTGCTGGAACATTAAATTGTAGCTAAAGAGGGGTTTTGAACATCTTAGTCACATCTGAAAGGCTTGTGCGTCCTTTTTTAAATCTGGGGGTTTTATCTGTCTTTGCTGGGAGAGCTGAGCAAATGAGACCTTGCTGAAAACAAATAAATAGCTTGTTGTGCTGTTGGGTAGTCTTTTCTAATTTGTGTAGCTGAATAGCTAAAAGTGAGGATTTTTACATTGCATTTTTATATACCTTTGGATGGCATACTTAAATAAAATATCCTTTAGCTATTACTTTGTGATGATCGCTTTGGGATTAATCTCACACTACAGTGTTGCTAGGTTTTGCTGCTAGGAAACTACTGCATCAGAGAGAGGTTTCTGTAAGATTTGGTATCTCTTGGGAATTGCAGGGTGATTCACAATGTGGCTGTAAGTCTAGGTTTCCTAAGAAGAGTATGGGGATTGATCAGTTAGGAAAATTTTGGTTCAGTTAATTGAAAACAATGCTCATGCAGAACATTCAGGTCCTAAAAATGTCCCTTAATCACTATATAACAATTCTAGAATTGAATTATGCTGCTTGTAACCTTTTAAAGAAAACTGACTAGTTCTCCAGTGAGGATGATTGTCGTATTCACCATTCCCAGTAGTAAATATTACATGAATAGTTGATTACATTTCATAAATATGTAGATGAAAAGTACTGATTATGTGAGGTTTCTCCTGGGTCGTTATTAATTGTGAACCATCATGTTAACTTCTGCTGTTGATTCTGAGAGAGCAAAAAGATATTTGTTTGAAAATTAAATATTTGCTATAATTATGAAATACATTATTTAACTGGTGAGATATTGACTTTGGCTTGTGTTCATGAAAAAACTTTCAGATGCCATTTTAATGACTTCACTATGGTACCTCACCAATGCACAAGCTTGCCACAAGACACAGCCCAAATGTTGTGCTAAAAATAAAACACGTTAGTCAGTCATACTTACAAATAATTCACATGTGTATTCTAGGATGTACTTTGTAAATAATGACAAAGCAGACTGCATTTTTGGGATTCAGCAGTGCAGATCATCTAAATCTGTTCTTGAGAAGTTACACATTTTTAACAAGTGCAGTCAGCCCAGCATGGGCATATGTCATGTGGGTCATTTAGTGTTTTAGCACCTGGTGAATAATCAATTATAAAATGTATATTTCTACAGTCAATTCACATTACCACAGTTACTATAACAGAGCTGAGAATGTTTTGAAAGAAAACTGCAAATACAAATTGCCTCTTTGAAGCCATATTCTGAATTCAAATCAGAATCTCTCAAAAGAATGTGAAGATTTCCTGATTCTGAGAACCCTGTTGTCTTAATTTATTTTTATGGCACTAACCACACCAAAGATGTTATTTTTTAACTTAAGATTATTTCCCATTGAGAAACAGAAGTCTTGCTTTTCTTCTTTGAACAATGTAGGCTGATGTGGGGAGTTGGTTCTTCACATCTGGAAAGCAACTTTGAACAAGGCAGAATTTTCTCTTGTAAATTGTCCACTCTGCAGAGTAACAAAGGATCCCTGTGAATCAGGACACAGGAGGAAGTTAGGGCAGAAGAAAATTGATGGTCTTAGTTACCCAAGGCCAAACCTTTGCCTCCCCCATTGACAGAGCAATGTTTTTACAACCTCCAGTTGGATTTTGTAGTAGGATGTCTACTCTGGCACCCACTGATTGGGCTACAGCTGGCAGTTGTGTACAAACACACCAATTTAAAAAAATCTGTTGTAGCAAAGCATTACTTTTTTCTGTCTTTGAGAAAACCTCAATAAAGAACATTTAGAGGTATTTTGAAAGCAAATATTGATTTTTCATAATAAATTGCAAGCCCTTAAATCAACCCAAGCTGTGATATGCCTTCAGCCTTTGGTTTCTGTTCAAAGGCAGTTCGGTTCTTCTGACTTTATCCTTGACATCTCTACATACATCTGACTGCAGAGCCAAAGCCTCAGGCTTATCTCTGTGCTGAGACCATGCAAACTGTATCAAGTAGCAAGCAGCTGTTGAAATGTCTGCATGAGATTATGGAAGAGGAATTGAAACTTCAAGATCAGTTCTTGCAGTTTTACTTGGTCACTTTAAGACTGCAAAAATGTATGCAATATGTATCTAACTGTTCAGGGGTCTTTTCTGTCTTAAAAGGGCCATCCTTCAAACATGTTTCTGTCTCAACACTTTTGTACCTCTTCTTAGTAATGCCAGTGATTATTATTGCTGCAAAAATAATCAAGGAAAACAGTTCTCTCTTTGCTGCAGTGTGATTACTTTGTATGTTAAGTAGCTCTTTGCTCCCACTTTAAAAGTCTGTTAAGAGCAGGAGATATCAACTGATTCCTGTAGAAGTATCACTTCCTTAAGTAGATTCTGTGTCTGTCAGTGCTGAAAGAATGACAGGTACTTACTGTCACTAGTAGTTCTGTTTCTCCAGTGGAGCTACTCACAGAATTAAAGTTGCTCACAAGCGTAAGTGTTTAGCAGGCTTTAAATTTTTTTCATTACTACTTCAAATAAGAAAAATAAAGGAGATGGTTCTTTCAATGTAACAATTATTTTAAAATAATTGATGTAAGTAAAGGCACTGCATGGCAACTGTCACCTTTCCTTTTTTTAATGTTTGATGTTCTCTGATATGACATTGACAATCCTCCTGCTAAATTTTTGGTTGAAAGGAATTTTATAGTCAGAGCTGGAAGATTTAAGTAGAGTGGATGCTTAACACAGCTCCCCTGCTATAACTCAGGTGTTCTCTGCCACTGTCTCCATTAGAAATCCTTTTACTGGAACAGAACCAGTCATACGGGTGACACAGAAGATGTTTTGGATCTCTTCAGATACATCACTTAAATAACCTTTCCTCTTCTGTAATAACATTATGCAGCCTTCTTCCTGGCCTCAATAATATCTTCTGGGTTTGTATGGGAAGGTAGTAAGGTTCTTATCTTGGTGCCACAGGGTTTCTTGAACTGCTTCCTCAGATCCCTGTTTTTAAGAAACACAGTATATGGTGCTGTGTGATAGAAGATGACAGGAACATTGCCATGAACAGCTGAGTTAAACTGCAGTTCTAGGATCTCAAGGCCAGTGCCTTGTTAACCTGTTTTTGTGTAACAGTGTGTCCCTCAGGTTTCATTAATCAATTCCCTTGCAGACTGGTCCTGTTGTCTTGTACTGTCACTGTTAATAAGCTCTGGTTCTCTAGCTTCTTTTCTGTTACTGTTCTGTTCTTCTTTTCTGTTCTGTTACCTCATGAATCTGCCTGCCTTTTTTACCTTTTTTGCTGCTACTCCCAGTCATCTCCAAGTAAGCATCCAAGACAGTTCTCTCCTCTGTCATTTCTATTTGAGAAGGACAGTGTTGTGATTCTACTGCTTTTTCTGTACCATCTGCCCCCAAACTATCATCCTCTTTGAGTGCAAAGTTTTGATGGGAATGTTGTGGTAAAGAAGTTGAGTTTAATAGATGGATACCAGTCATACAGCCAAATGTGACATGTAATGTTAGAAATACTCTTCTGAAACAAGGCATCTGGTTGTCTTTTGGAGTCACTGATCATCCTGTATATTTCCATAGCAAGTCCACTGCACCAGGCTGTTCTGTGTAATTTGCATTACTCTGTAAATAAATACAAGTCAAATGTTGCATGTACAGATGTAAATGTTCCTTTTTTTTTCACTTTGCCATTTCCCACAAGGTGAACATTTCTTAATCCTTGCGTGTGTTGTTTCAGATATGTTTTTCATTTAAAATTCCAGGGACAGGCTGAGGTAATAGCAAACAAGGACATAATTTTGCAAAAGCGGTGGTAAGTGGAAAGCTGATTTTTGTGTTCTCTAACAGAGAGGTAGAGGGCATTGTGTAGCAGGAGATGCAGGATTTTAGTGGAGAGAGGTGAAATGGAGGTCATGGCCATTAGCAAGAAAGTCAATGCAACATTTTACGAATTTTTGTCTGTGAGATGTAGCCAGACACAATCTATTGTAATTACAGGCCGTCTGCCTAAAATTCTCTTGTAGTTCAAATTGGATAGCAATAATCTTAATTTCCTGTCCTAAGTGGTTGTACAGAGTTGCTGTATTTCACCCCAGAGGTCTCTGCATTTTACTGGTGAGCAAGGCATTAATTGGCTATAAATCATTTCCTATGAAAGGTGCTCTGTAAGTGTATGTTTTCACTCTTCATGGTCAGTGCTGGCAGCAAGTCTGTGCCTCGCACTTTACAAGCCGATCAGAAATGAAATTTGTGTTCCCAAGAGGCCGCAGTTGAAATAGATAATGCACAGATGTAGAGCAGAGATGAGATGTGACCAAGAGCCAGTGATTGAGCACTGAAAATCATTGCATACCTTGTTAGTTCTTCTAATAACAGGAATGCTTCTACATGGGTTTGTGTGCTGATGGAAGAAAAAGCACGAAGGAAGCCATGGTGCAGAACAGCACAGTATGAGTGGCTGAATGAAAGAATCTTAGGCAAGAGGAGGCATTAGACCAGTAGAAGTGAAGGCAGAGGAGAAATGGATGGCACCCAGGCCTTAGTGGGACAGTGGGATAAAATAAACAGCAAAATGCATGGAGCTGAGAGGAGTAAAAAGGGTAGACTTGTGCATGCCTTGAAATATGACCAGGAAAGGGTGTGAAGAGAAGCCAGCACTGTTGGTGCAGTTGATGAATTTTGCTGTAATATTCCAGCTTGATTAAAAAGGGAGTCCAAATAAACATTAGTGGAGTGAGGAAGGGAGAGACTGCAGTAGCCAGACAGAGAAAATATGGCTTGCAGTCTTTTGCAGTTGAGGCAAAGTAGCATGGACTGATAGGGAAGATCTGCTAGATCTGGTAAAGGCCTTATCACAAGCTGTTTACGTGATAGTGTGGTTGTCAGATATGGTGAGTTTCATTTGTTCAGCTAACTGCTTACAGAGTCTGAAGACAGGTTTTCTGCTGTGAGTTTGCTTAGTTCAATCATTAGTCATCTCTCATTTTGATTACTCTAATGGCTTCTGGCTAGACGTTGTCCTTCTTCTGCTCTTCACTTACAATCTATTCAAAAATCTGCCACATACATAATATCTTGTCATCTTCTCTGTTCACTTCGTTTTGCTGCCAGATCCCCTTAAAACTAACTTTAAATGTCACACTCAAGATGAAAGCAAAATCACACTTTGAATTTCTAGTTAAAAGAAATGGTTGTTTGTCCTATCTTATAGTTACTTCAAGAAAAGTATTTTAAAAGCCCGTCACTCTTGAGGTGTGACAGTCACCTTGGAGTTTTTCAGGATGGATGTGGCAGTGAATGATCACAGTAATTCTGCTTGTGAATGTACTGTGTGGGGTCCTGCATTGCCAGCTGGCTACCACAAAAAAGGAAATTCAAGATTTCCTTCCAGAAGAAGGGAAGTAGTGCTCGTTCATGCACTGCAGCTGCTCCTGCCTGAGGGAGAGGGCAAGTTGGGAATAGTTGGGAAGAGAGTAACTTCAGTGAGAGTGTGCAAAGCTGCAGTGGAAGAAAGCAATAAAATGACTGCTTTGGGGTTGCTTGTGGTCTGAAGAGCAGCTTGTTGCAGCTTTTTTTTCATGCTTTTATTTCTGAAAAGCTGCTGGGTGGAGAGGGCTCAGAAGGTGAGGCACAGAGGTAAGGTTGCACTGGGTTAGTACAGGGAAAGAAGCTGACTGCCTCAGGTTCAGAAGTGAACATGGGGATCTGACCATTGTGGACCATCATCAGTGGTGGGTTATTATGAGAGTGAAGAAAAATGACTATTAGAAGAAAGAAAAGGATTTTCAATTTAGAAGGGAGAAGGGGATTGGATTAATAGGTGATGGCAATCACCTTGGAAAGAAATCCATTGCTAGATTGCATCTGTGCCATTTTCATCTGCAACTGTCTTTAAATAGAAGTTACTCGTATCCTGAAGGATGGTAAGAGAAGGGAGCTTCTCTCCTAATAGGAAGGAGACAAGAGCTTACTTGATTAGGGATTTGCAAATGGAGCGTGATTGCAAATCACTGGAGATAATGAGAGTAAAAATTTACATGTTAACACCAAAATTAGTAACATCAGGAAATACAGTAAGTGAGAGAGAAAAATTCTGTGAGATTTTTGAAGCAGGACCCCTGAGAACTCATCTCCCATGGCTTACTGTGTGGCAATGGAAGAACTTGTACAAGCAGTGAGAACTCACAGCTCTACACTGTCACTGAAAACAGATCTAGGCAAATCACCCTTTAGGCCATGGCTCTGCAACTCGCCAGGCTCCAGCAACCAACACAACACTGGGCTTTTATCTTCTTTTAAAAAAGTTACTTCTCAGAGCAGTTTTGAAGCTTTGAAGACTGATCCTGCAGTGGTTGTGGAAATGTTAAGACAGTTTTTTCTTACTGTCTTAACATTTAGTCTCAGTTTTACAAAACAGCTTGTTAGTGTGTTGTCTCAGTATGTTCCTGAGACCTCATCTATATGTCAGAATGGTTACAGCTGGGAAATAACATTACAATTCTCCTACTGGCTGCTAGTAGAAGGGCCAGTAAATATGGTTAAAGTACTTTGGGACTTGAGAATATTTTGCAAAACATTTTAAACTCTTAGCTCCTATCTGTGGTGGAGACAAATATGAGCTGAGTTGATGTGTGCCACAGCAGTTCTGCATGATGCCCATGTTCCATGTCACAGGCCTGTGTTCCCAAAGGGAGCAGCCTTTGCTGAAGGCTGTGGGGAGTCAGAAGCCTGATAAACCTCTTGGAAGGGCTGAGCTAGGGCATAGCTGGGCCAGGAATGGGGATGTGTGTGAGTGTTATGTTGGTTGTTATTAAACTGGGCCACAGAGAATGACCAGAAAGGAAGGTGAAAATGTACTTTTTCTCTTGGATTCATGCAGGACATACTGAAGCATGGGAGATGTAAGGAGAACACACAAGGTTGACAAGACAGAGTGAGCTATCCATGTTAATTTTTGTGTATGCAAACAATAAACCTGGAGAAAGACTAATTAGATATGAAAATTGTTGTCAATGTGAAGTTTTCAGAAGTTAATTAAGAATACTTTTTTGTATGAAAGTGACTACTTGAGAAACTGATCATGTTGCTG
This sequence comes from Acrocephalus scirpaceus scirpaceus, assembly GCA_910950805.1. Classification (NCBI taxonomy): domain Eukaryota; kingdom Metazoa; phylum Chordata; class Aves; order Passeriformes; family Sylviidae; genus Acrocephalus; species Acrocephalus scirpaceus. The sequence continues at coordinate 32,694,809 of OU383778.1, forward strand.
CTATTAACCAGAAAGGTCCTTTACTCCATGTCTCATTTGAATTGTTATTGTTACATTAATATCTACATTTCTCCTGCTAAATTACTTTTTGATCTGCAGTTCTCCTTGCCTCTACTCCAGCCTTCCCTTTTTTTGCTTATTTTCTTTCTGTCAAAAGTCCTTACTAAATCCTTGGCTTCAGCTACACACAATACTCAACCTTGTTTCAGCCAGGAAATACAGCACTTGCTGTTGTCTGCCCATGATGAGATTTGCTTTCACAGGATGAGAAGTCCCTTAAGTTTGTTGTTGTCCTGAAATGTCCATATACCACTGTCACACACAGTTTGCAGTGTTGCAAACTCTGTTAGTTCAGAGGTTTATCAAAAGGGGGGTGTATGGTGGTTGGTTTTGAGCAAGAGGCAGAGCTACAATTTTTTGTTGTTTTTAATTTTTCAAATACTGGATTATTCTTGTTCCAGTTAATTGACCCTGATATGCCTAAGTTCTCTTTTCAGGAGGTGTATATAGCTGGTTTACTCATCTTACTTTAAAATTTAGATCATATTATGCTTTGTTTTAAAAAATGAATCATATAATCTTATTTGTTTCTGTTTATTACTGTTTCTTATGCTGTAGCATATGCCTGCTTCTTTTTAACTTGCCAAAAAGAAAATTCATCTCAATCTCTCTTAGTGTGCAATCTCACCTTCTAATTTGTCTATCAGTGGAAATTTTAGAATAATAAAAACACGTATCTGGGATACTCTTCCAGGTAATGAATGCCATTTGCTCAGCTCACACCTTCCACAAAAACAGGGCTGAATTAGAGAGCTTTGTACTGTAACTGGTGGACAAAATTTTGTGCTTTCTTTCATCAATGAGTATCGTAATTCTAAAGGTAATTCTGTCTCGTAAAGCACCAGAAGGCTGCTGGTCTCCAGCTGCTCAGTGGTTTGGGAAAGGTTTGCTTGATGCTGACACTGATTTCAGGTTTGTCTTAAGGCATGTCTTGGAATTCTCTGCAGCCCAGGTTCCGGGGCAGAGAGGTACTGAAGGACATGATGAAAAGCCATGCAAAGTTGTCTGGAATGGCTTCTCTGTGAGCACTGTGGAAGAGGTGCCATAGAACTCCTGGAAGCCAGCCCAGTGTTGAACATGGTGTATTTCCTTATGGATCTGGCAGTGAACTACTCCTGTACAGGCTCTGTGTGATGAAGTAGTACTGTTTCAACTTAGACATTAAGGAGTATTGAGCAACCAAGAATGCAGACTACTGCTGTAACTATCCCTAAGTTCAGAGTAGGTGCAACAAACTAATCCTAACCAGAGAGGGCAGACATTACTTTCTCCATGCCTTGCACGTCACCTCTGGATGACACCTGTGCTAATTTTTTATCACCTGACTCCACTCTTGGACAGGCACAGGGAAAACAAACATGTTTATCAGCTGACATAAACTAGAATTGGACTTGCATCATCCACATACTGAAAAAACAGCAGACACAAGCTACCTTGGTGTGTCCTGGCCTCATGTGCCTTGAACAGAAATGCAGTCAAAAAAAGCCTTGCAGTACACAGGCAATGGGCCACTGCCCAGATGATCCTCTTCTCTGAGAAGGGCAGGGTAGAAGCACTTATGTGCTGCTTCTCTGTTCTCCCTCAATAATTAAGCACCTGGTTTTATCCTGTGCTTGATTTTACTGTAAAGTGCATTCACAGTTGACTTCTGCTGCCTGCAGTAACAAGCAGCAATAGAATAACCAGTGCATTACTAACATAAGCATGTTTTATTTTTCTTTACAGGTAACTGTGCTGGTCCTTTTTGCCCTTGCATTCTTAACGTGTGTTGTATTTCTGGTAGTCTACAAGGTTTACAAGTATGATCATACCTGTCCAGAAGGATTTGTTTTCAAGGTAAATTGCATACCCATTCTAGAAAAACAGTAGAGTATGTAATATTCTGTGTTGTTTTAGGCTAAACCTTGATTAAGGCATGCTGTATTGCACAGATTTGGTGTTTCTCTACATAGGTTTGTGTGCTTCCTGCTATGCTGTACTATTGCAAAATATTAATAGTGTTATTTACTAATGCTATAAACACTGAACATAAGCAAAAGTCTAAACACTGGTGTCTTTCAGACTTACTTCACCTGCAGCTGTCTGGACAAAGCTCTCACTTATGGGTCATAAGGTTTAATGTTGCACGTTCCTCCAAATTGCTCTGTCTTAGGAAATAAAAAAAATGGTAAAGTGTGGAGAAAAAAAATCTGGAATATGTGTCAAAGAAAAAGTAGAGTGATGTTCTCATTAAGAGTAGTAGACTTACTTCAGGGTTATTTTTGTAAGAAGGACTTCTTGTTCTAGAACAGTGACCTCCGAGCCCTACTGCCAAAAGTGATGCCAGAAAAGGGAAAACACATTTATTGTAAAAAATACTGGTTCTAACCAAAAGTGGGGCTGGGTTTGCATTATTTGTGTGAGATGGTGGTGCTGGCTCCTTTGCTATGACCTGGGCTGAAAGTCAGAAAAGCAACACTGACTTCCCAGTTGTAAATTTAGCAGAGTTGAACTTGGCTGTAATGAGGTAAGAAAAGTAGCAGTGAGAATGCCATTCTTCTATTTAATTTTTTAATAATATTTAGTCATGTATTAAATCAAATGGGTACCCAGTACAAACTTCAGAAGGATTTAAGAAGGGATGGCTGCCTCAGCACTCCTCAACAATCCTGTTCAGGATTTTTATCTGTCACTTCAAGCACATAAATATCTTACAAGAATCTAGTCCAAAATTGTAATTAGTGATGCCCTTCTGGATTAATTTAGGTTCAAGCATTCAGTTGGTTAGTGCTTCCCCTTTGTTCAAGGGCAAAATATACTGTGGTTAGAATATTGAGCTGTAACTCAGGAGATCCAGCTTTTGGTTCTGCTGTTGGCTTTTTGTGTTGTCTCAGACAGGCAGTGAAACACCTCTGTGTTCATGTCTCAGGGGACAATAGGCCTTTTTTTCCCTAAGCTTTATCTTGGCATGGAGCAGTTTGGAATATGGACTGTTATGTTCCTTTCCAGCCTGTCTTGATGTGATCCTGACTTGACAGGAACAGCCAGTTACATGTTCCTGTGTGAGTCTAGCAACAGCCTCCTTCCTGCTTCTGCCTCCTTTCACACCAAGTTGTCCTCTCCTTTGAGTTGCAGCATTCTGGCTTCTTGCGGCTTTTCTTGCCAGTGTCACAAATACTTAAGGAAAGAACACTTTATCATTTTTCAGTACACATTTTCAGCTGCCCTGTGACCAGAGTCTGGTTGTGTTTATTTTGGGTCCTGTGTTTGGGACAGAAGTTGGGCAGAACAACCCATAGCTCGTGCCCTGTTTATAAGGTGCAGCACATAGCTACATCATGGGTATTCTCTTTGTGGTTTTCTTGGAGCTGATGTTGTTTCCAGCTGCTTGATGGCATAATGCCAGGTTGTCATCAGCATCTTTGGTCATGTAACGCTTTTAAGAAAGAGTTCTACAGGATAAGGATGTTTGCAAATGACACAAGGCATGAAAACTGCCACCGTGTTAGGATGACTTTGTATTTATTAGTGTCTTTTTTTGGGAGAGTCCATGATATGTGATGGCATAGCTTGGCACAGATGTCCTAGGAAACATGAAATCTCACCTTGTGACCAGTGTCTCTATGGGACTGGCTTCATGTTTCAGGTGGACTTAACATTGTTCTCTGGCCTGGATGTTCCCAGGTTTTAGATGCTGATGCGATTGCCTGGTTAAGGGCAAAGGTGTGCCTGCCTCAGGAAGCCCGGTACTGCAGGAATTTCTGCATAAAGGCTGAGCTAACCATAGCTCTGAGTCAGACTCACTCCTGTCGGCTTTGATGCTCTCATACATGGAGCAGTTCCAAAGGTTCCTGCTGTACTACGCCTCCAGGCTATGAAGGTGTGCTTAAAAAGGTGCTCGTTTTCCTTTGTACAGCAGTCTTATTTCTGTGCTTGCTTAAGCCTTCTGAGACAGCCTTAGTACTGCTGCTGTGCAGATTGCTTCTCTGGAGCACTCATCAGAACCTATTGGTGAGACTTACCACAAGAACCTGAGTGCACTTACATCCTGCAGAATTTCCCCAGGGTTTCAGTATGTTCTGTACCAGATCTGTTACCCTTTAGCTTTTGTTGCCAAAGCACCTGCGTTCTGACTGACTTGTGGACGGTACAACAAAGGCATTTCAGTGCATTGAAGATCACACCATCATCTGTTAAATTGGGAATTACTGACCCAGCAAAGCTAATGTGACAGAAGGTACTATTTATAGGTGAATACCACTGGGGTCTTGATGTCAAAGGAACAAAAGGAATCCTATTAATTCATCCAGATACAGACTGACAACCAGAGTTTTCTTTGGCATCAAAGGTCATAACCTGTAACTAATTTCCAAAATAGAAGGGTTGTGAAAAAAAGACTGGCAAGTCACTCCTGGAGCATTCCAGTTTCTTGTTATGGCCTTCCTTCTTCTCTCACCTGGGAACCATGGAAACAAATAAAAAGAATGGAAATAAATATTCTAGATAGCTGAAAGTTTCAGGCAAGTGGCAGGGTAAGAATCAGAAGCAATTCCCATCACTCAGTCACTGAGTGCTGCATGTCTTGCTTTGACTGGGAACTAAGCCAAGGGGCTGTCCTTAGGCAGTACACAAGGGGCAATCAGTAAAAGGAGAGGTTTTCCATCTCTTCTAGAATCATGAAATCCTGGGAGCAAAAATGCAGTCAAGAGGGAAACTGAAGTGTGTTTCTTTAGGCTCTTCTGTCAGATGTTTTGCATGTTTGTGACTTACAAGCCTCAACCCCCTCCACACCCCCCCCAGACAACCAAACCATTACTGAGTCATTTTTGCCTGCTGCAAAGCAAATTGCTTCTGAAGGCGACACAAGATTCTGTAGGTTTTTTTTCAGACTGTCAATAATCTTGGCTTGTCTTCAGCTCTAATAATTGTATTTGCTTGAATTTCCTTGGCAGATTTCATTAGTTCAATGGATTGTGTTCTTTTCTCCACTTTAAATATTTAGAATTGTGATTACATCCCATGACTGAGTGAAATAATCGCTACAAATATGTCTATGTGCTTCTTAGTCATTTTATCACATCAGAAGTAGTGAAAGTTATCCCAGATAAAACATGGATAATACTTCCAGAAGATGACATGGTTGATGTATATGAATGTGCATATCAAATAGCTCTATTCCATATTCCTGGATTATGTTTTTATAAATCTAGGTCCCAGTCTTATGGCTGGCAATTGTCTATGAGCATGGGAAAGCCTCTATTGTCTTAGAGTGCTGAATGGACACAGGTGCTGTTTAACCAGGGTTAAATCCCATCTGCTTTGTGGTGCTACTTCAACAAAACTGGGAGGGAGACTTGCCCGAGCTGCTGCCTTGACAAGAGATTACAGAAAAAGGGAACCAGGGTGGCTGTGGAAACTCTGGGCACTCCTGTGAGTCTAACACACATTGAGGCTTCTGTCACACCCACGCGTTCGAGCCAGTGAGGTGCTGACTGTGGGAGAGCTCTTAGTCTTGTGACAGCGAGGCATCTTTGAGCCATCACATGTGCCAGCGATTGAATTCATCAGGGGCAGGCAGCTTCTAAGACTACCTGTGGGCCTCTTGTTTTGCCAAGTATTCCTTTCTTCTTTCATACCTTCTGATGATTTTTTTTTTCATGCTAGCCTTTTTAGGAAGCAAAATTTGTATTAAGCCAAGACCGTCTGCTGGGTCTTTGCCCATCTTTTGCTTTATAACTTAAAATCATTGGAAACTGTTGTTACTGGTGCTTATTTATGCCTTTTTTTTTTTTTTTTTTGACACGGACAAGTCAACTCAGAAGTAAATGTGGACACTTTTAAGGTAGAATCTGGTCCTAAAACCCATGGAATTTTTGCATGTTTTTCTGCTGAGAAATTCCCAATATAAAATTTTGTTTGCTGAGTAGGAGAACAGTAGCAGTTCAAAGCTGCTGTGCTGTAGTATTATAAATTTTAGTCCTCTGGTGCTGAAAACAAAAAGACTGAATATCCTATTTCTTTTTAAAACAGCCAGAGTGGAAATGACTAAATTAATTTTTCCTCAAGCTGCAGCAACTTCTAGTTTACCAGAGACAATTCAATTGCTCAGGTGACTGCCCTAACATGTTGAAGTATAAGGCAAGACTGCTTGGACTGGCCAGTGTGGCAAGAGGATCTGCAGAGATACCCCAAGACCTTCTGGGGCAAAACCTGGGGGTCACAGTATGTCTCAGTAACTTTTTTCTTTGGTGCAATGAGCTGCTCTGTAGGCTCTTCCTGCACCGTGACTGGAAGAGTTCCTGGATGATGATACATACAACAAACGCACTGCATAGGCACATTCGCTTTGGCTTTTAAGATGACAGCAAAATGGATTTGACTTTTATTTTACTCTCTAAATTATCTATTTCACTTTCCAATGCTCTGAGCATCTAGCAGGTTCTATTTAGTGCTCTTACAGTCTTGGGAAATGAAATAATGTAGTCTCACAGCTCCAGAGAGCTTTTTAAAAGCCTGCTGCTGGCTACATCATTCTGACAATCAGGAGTGAAGTATTTTGTATTTGTGTACACACTTGCACATACGCTTGGCCACCCACAGAGTTTTCCCTGTAATGTGTGAACTATGGGGCTGTAAAACTGTTCATACCTTGGCACCAATATATCTGTATGAATTTCTGTCCCTCAGACTGCAAACACCAGGGTAAATTGCCTGAAATTAATCTAACAGTAGGATATGGACAGCTGTAATTGTAAAACAAACAGTTGGAATTTGGTGGGCAGGAATAAACAGCAAAATGTGGCTGGAACTGGAGAATGAATACTTTTAAAAATAATTTTAGGCAAGTACATTTTTTGTCTATTAATTATTCTGGCATATAAAACCAGATAGATCTTCCTGGCAAATGCACAAGTAGTTTAAGGATTGCAGGGAAGAACATTTTGAACACAGTAGGACAATGCTGTAGTTAATTGCTGTTATGTTGCATCTTGACTCACAGAAAGTGAGTTGGATTAAGACTAAAAGGAAAAGGAGAAAAAAACCCTAACCTGCTTCATGTGTGTGTGGGGGCTGTATCTGAAATCTAAGCAACGGGTTTTCTTTTCAGAATAATCAGTGCATTCCAGCTGGGTTGGAAAACTACTACTCTGAACAAGACTCCAGCGCTCGAGGGAAATTTTACACAGTCATAAACCACTACAACCTGGCCAAACAAACCATCACGCGCTCCGTGTCCCCATGGATGACAGTACTGTCAGAAGAGAAACTGTCTGAACAGGAGACTGAAGCTGCTGAGAAATCAGCTTAGTATGATAAGCTAATTATTAAAACTATGTCATTTGAAGGTAACTAAGGGACTTCAAGGAACTTTTCATTAAATATAATTATGGATAATTTAGAGGTTACTCATGTTTATGGTGTAACTGCTTCTGTTTGCTGATACTGCTTTGCGAAAAAAAAGAAAAAACTGAAAACAAAAACTTGCTGCAGAACATTCATGGGCATAACCCCAGGTGCATATCAGCATTGCTGTAGAGCTTTGACACCATTTTCAATGTTAAAAAAATTCCAATGTTAGATATGTTCTTGCAGTTTATTGGATACTGATAGATTTTGTCACTGGATTTTCAGGGCTTGGACCTTAGATAAATCATGTGTTCGGTTGTCTGAACAGATACCTAATTTATTAAGTTTTTGAATTCTTTGTCATTTTGCAAACTGAAACACCCCAGCCATAACTAGAGTGATCTCTTGTTTAGCTGAAAGCTGTAAGTAATGTTTAGTTTGGGCTCAAGTAAGAATGACAGCACTGACATCGGGGCGTAATGTAGTGACTTGTATGAAGAAAGAAACTGTCAGGTCGCATTTTTCCTTACATTTCCTTTACTGTTTTTTGTAAGTGATAATGAAATTCTCTGCAACAAGGCATGCTCAATGTTTTCTTATTGCTGTCAACAGGATTTAACTGCATTTCCACTGTGGCTTTAGCATCTTGGTAAGGATGTGCACTGAAACACAAACTAGATAGACATTATGGAAAAACACAGGCAGTTTTAGTGGTGGGTGTTGAGGATAGTGTAAAAAATATACAGTTCAGGATGTTCTAATGAGAAATGACATCTTTTGATCATAGTAAAGAGGCAGAAAGCCTATTCACAGTACATGTAGTCCACTAGGTCATTTGTTGGATACAGCTGAAGGAGTAGTATGTCCAAATTTTCTCATTTATTACATTCACATTTTCCCTTTTTATTAGTTAGAAAGAGCTTTCTGTTTATGTATGGTTTGCAGTTTGATACTTTTTAAAACATGGAGTATCACAAGTGAAACAGTAGTATATTAGATACCACAATTGGCTGTTAAAGCTCCATGTGAAACAGAGTGAAGAGTAGAACTGTTTGTGTATGGCTTGGGAGGGGAAAAGATGTAGAAGAACATAGTATTGTGGATGCACGTTAAAGTTCCATTGTAATTACAAACTTACGTATCCTTTGTGTGAAATCATGTTTTCATTTTTATTATAAATCTTAAATATACATTATAAAAAGACATCTTATTAATTTAACATACAAAAGTGTGTGAAGCATCTGAACAACAAGTTGCCTTTTTATTTATGTAACTTGAATGAGACAAGGGAGAGTGGACATGTCAAAAGTTCGTTTTTCTTTGGTAGAGTCTGTACAAAAATTAAGGGAAAACATCAGTATAGGCTGTTTCTCAAGATGTATAGTAGAACAAATGTGGTCAGCTCTTCTTCTGTTCTTCTCCAGCAGAAGCCTGTCATCCCAATACAGTAAAAATAACCATTATGACTCAATGCTCTAAATTTGATAGGAAATGTGCATTACACAGTGCAGCTGTAAAAGGCTTTCTATTAAGTCATCATGGTATGTGGAATGCCTAAGAAGCAATAAACTATGTGCCAAATTTTTCTTTGCATTTAAAAATATCAAGCTTATGTTAAGATCTTTAAAACATCATGTTTGCATTTTCTAACAGGCATCTGCTTTATTGAATAGAATTAATTCACATGTAACTTTTGACATTTTCACTCTGTGCAGAGTAAAGAATAAGAATGACGCTGCCTGTTGCATAAAATGTATAGAAATATACATTTCGGAAGAGAGATAGGAAAACACATTTCATATCAACATATTTGTAGAGGACATTCAGATTTTACAGGATGGAAAGGTCTGTTTCCCAAGACTGTCCTAAATAGAAATTATTCACATCTCCTCCCCTTAAATTTAGGACAATAAAAAATTAATGCATAAGTAAATACTGATGAGAAATAACTTCTTTTTCTCCTCGTAACAATAAACTATAAAAATTAGTAAGCCTTATGATCTAGGAGAAACAGATTGTTTATGCTTCTTGAAGTCAAAACCATTTTCTCTCTGATTTATCAGGAGGGATTTTATTGGGTCTTATCTACACTTAGTTTTCAGACTTTTTTTTAGTTAACAAATTACTCCCAGTTTTAGTACCTTGAAGAGTTTGACTTTAATTGTCTATACTTTGGCTTTGTTCCAGCATCCCAGAACATCTGTTTCATTGCACAATCTGTTTGTGTTGTATTCTCTCTTTTCACTTACAAGTAAAGCTCTTTCGTTGACTCCTTATCATTATTACTGCCGTTAGATCAACCTGATTTCTGAGTCAAGTAGTTTCAAAGGATTAGAAGTAAAGGTCATTTATGTGCAAAGTGATCACTGTGTACTGAAGTGGTGTGATGAAATAAACGCCTGAGACAGTGTAGATGCTTTTGCACAGTAACAGTTTTCTCTGGATCTGGGATGGGAGCTGGACTTTCCACAGCACAGGTGGGTGGCTGTGACAAAACCAGTTGTTGTTTTTTCTTCTGTTAGCTCTGCTCCAGCTTGTAGCTTTCTTCACAGCTCTTTCAAAGACTTCTAAGTTCTCCGGAGGATAAGCGTGGTTTTATGTTTGATAGAGGGATTTTAAATGAATGTACTAATGGATATGTGCACACACTTATTTATTGGAAAATATTTCCATCATAGAGGTATGAGAAAATGCATAAAAAGTATGCTGTTATACCCCTCCTCCACTAAAAAAAGTCACACCATTTACAAACAGAGCATGGAGCCAATAATATGTTTAATTAATTATCATACCAGTCCAGGAAAAGCAAGGAGAATGAACACATCACAAGGAAGAAGAGAATCCATACTCTAAATCCAGCATTGTTTTTGATGGCCTGTGAGGGAAAAGTTATCCCATTACCATTACCAGTAAATACAGTTTCAACAGTGGCAACCCAGAATGCCTGTTTGTGGCATCACCCTTCCCTCCCACAAGAGAAACAACAAAATTTGCTCTTAATTTCAGGTGAATGCAGGTCAGGTTGTCTGTACCTCTTTAGATTTATCACACTGAAGTTGCACGCAAAATCTTAAAATTGCGCATTTGGAAAAAAAATAAAAACCATTAAAATCCCAAGATCTCATACAATCAAACACTAGGAACTATATCAGAAAGTATATGCTTCGAAGTTAGTTTTAAGTTCCAAAACTGAAATTCCCTGACTAAAAGTTATTAGGTCTTCATCTTTCTAATAAAGATCTGACTTGAAACAAATGAAAAAACAACAAAACCAAACAACAAACAAACAAAGACAAAATCCCTGACAGTTCTGGAGATAACTCAGTCACTTATTTCAGTCTCAGAGTCAGGATTTTTCTTGACTTCTCCTTTGCAAAACTGAGACTAGGAGGAGACTTGTTTTTTGCTCTCATTTTTTAGATTTATATATGGATATTTTTTTTATCTGATACAAATACTAATGGGAATAACAAAGGTTTTTTTTTACCACCTTTCACTACTATTTCTCAGGATGGTTTAGGAAACTTAGTTCTACCTAAGAATGTGAAAAGTGAAGCAAAATATAGCTTCATTTCTTGCTATGTTTGGTGCTCTTATCGAAGAGCAGAGCAGTGGATAACTCATCCTTGAGATACCTTTTCTGTGTGCTTTCAGGAGGGAGAATGAAGTGAGCTATTTACTCAGTAGCCTAATTTAGGAACTCAATTTTCATTGAAATCTCAGTTCCCAAAAGAAAACATCCTTTCCTTCTAATTAGTAAAAGAGTGGAGGAGATTTGTTTACTAGGAGCATGCAAGAGATGTTCAGGGTGGTAAAGAGTCTCTTCTGCTAACACTCAGCATTCTGTTTCCATTTCAGCGCTGTCTTACATTGGTAGTCTGCAATTTCTGTGCCCCACCCCCCCTTTTTTAAAAAAAAAAAAGACTTCACAGGTGCTTAAATGCAAGCCAGGTGACCTTCATGTTTAAAAAACTGCTGAGGCCAAGTAGATTTCTGCAGTCCAGTGTAGCTATTCAGATCATGCTTAGCAAGTGTGAACTATTGAGAAGCTCAGCTACCTTGAACAGTTTTCCCAAACCCCTGTCCTGACACCCAACACCCACTGCACCAGTCCCGTGGGTGAGCTCGCACGTGCTGTTTTTAAAGCAACACCTGGAAAAAACTGAAAGTTAAGAGAAATGAATCTAAAACACAACTTCAAGATATTACCTCTCTTATGTCTTCATTGCCTTCTTTTATATTCTCTGTTGCACCCACAACTAATTGATGGATATTGTCAATATCAGTTTCCTGTTTAAAAAAGAAATAAAATTGAGAAATAGTAATGAATGTTATGAAAAAAACACTTCCAAGGCCTTGGGGAACAAGCAGAACTCAAAAGTAAAATAAAATCTGGTATTGCTAACATCTTTGTTTTATTGATGCAAAGGCAGAGAGTAACATATTTAAGTTGTGATTTCTTTATTGGTGATTTTATGAACCTGAATGGAAACCACCAAGACAGCAAGATGTCTCCCATTTATCTAGAGTCAAATCTAACCTGTCTGATTTTTCCCAGCTCTTTTGGAAGAGGTGCCAACACTTCCAGACAGGATGCTGTTAAGTAACACGTTTTAACAGGACACCAGTTCTGAGGCAGAGAGATCATTCTAACATGTATCTCTCATTTTCCATTCCTGGTACATACTAGTAAGTAACAACAGTAAATACCATGATTTTGAATTTGAAAAACAAACAAAAATATTTTCTTTCACATTTGTATCAAAGATTCAGTAATTTTATGTTCATGAGTTGGCAATCAAGACCAAAATGCCTCCAAGAAAATCCTCAAGTTGTATTTACTGCTGTACTATTATACTATACTAACCTGTTGCAAGACTTTCTCGGTGAATATCTCTTGTAATCTGGAGATTTCCACCACTTTTCCTTCAATTTGCCTTGGCAAAGAACAGAAATACTCCATTAGAAACCAGCACAAACATGTCTTGCTGCTGCGATTCAGACCCTCCAGCCCAGTAAGTGGCTGCTCCGGAGGCCACTGCTTTGTCAGTCAACTGTGAGGCAGCAATAGCCTGTGACTAGGGCTTGGACAGTGCCTGGCTGGAAGACAACCAGCCCACAGTGAAGCCCTGGGAAAGGCACCCCCAGAAGTGCTCAGTGAGCAGCTTTCACTGCCAGGGTTTCACCCTTATTTCATACAGTAACATCCATGCTGGGCCTTAAGCAGTTGATTTTGTCACACCCTTTTCATATGCTACCCTAGTGTGTGCAGTTCACCTTGTCTAAGACTGATATCCAAAGGTCAGCTTCTAGCTTGAGTAGCTGTTGGGGTGTTCTGCACAGCTGGGGAGAGTGAATGGCACAACTGCCTGTCTCTGCATGAGGTCAGCAATGGCACCTCCCCTACTGCTGTCTAGATATGCAGCAGACAACAGGATAGAAATGGAAAATTTAGCACTTTAAAACTTGGGTAAGGGAGAATGTAAATCTTCCAAATGTAACCAGTGCTATCATTCTTTACACTGTGGGACAGCACACGGTTCCTTTCCTGGGCACTGGTGTTTTGTTCCCAGCTCCTCCCACACCACTAGGGGAGGAGCAGGCAGTTGTCCTACAGCCAATGCCCTGCACATGGGGGCTGACTGGGGCATGGGACTGGCATAGGCCACTGTCTGTCAAGTAACAGAAAACTGTACCTGACTTCATCAAAGAGATTGTTCATTTCACCAACAAGTCTCTGGTTCTCTTGTTCAAACTGGAAAAAGGGGAGAAGAAAATGATACACAAAATTTATAGGTTTAATTTCCTAGAAGTGAGTCTGAAATGACAGGTATGTGTTTGAAGAGGGGTAACAGTAAATCTCACAGAGAAAGGTTTACTAGGAGCATGCAAGCATGTCTTCTGACATGGGCAATTTCTATTATAAAGAATGAAGAAAATTTTTTTATTTCTTTTAACATCCAGATTTTTTTTTGTACTAGAGGCTCACTGTCTACCTCATTGGTAAGAACAGCCTTCTCTCCTGGGTTAAAGGATTCCACAGAGTCTAAGAGGAAGGTTACTGGGCACTGCCACCTTCACTGTGAGGTAGAGGTCTCGGGGAAAGTGCCCAGCTCCATGAATTGAAGGGGAACAGAGAGCAACATACTGCACAGTTCCATGAAATCCCAGTGATTTCCACTCGAAAGATCCAATGGTTTTGTCAAATAAAATAATACCAGTGTTGCAATAATTCAAGTGTCGTTGTCACTGCTGTCTGTAGTGATACCACCTACAGAGCAGAGCATTTTTGAAAATATAATTGCCTAAAATACAGTGATATTTACTTCACAGCAGCAGATGGCTAAAGGTGCTTCATCACTGCACTGCTTTACATTCATGACTATTGTATGTCAGGTTCTGGTGGAGTCACCTCACAACAATGCCAAGGCACAGAGCAATGAAATAGAGCCATGAGATTTAGCGCTGTGATCGCCAGTTGGTCCTTGAGTGACTGAGTGGGACCACCATGCTGCAATTGTTTTTTCTGACTTCTGTAAGGATATCTGTACAAATATTCAACATTAGAAGTTCCCTATTTTGCTGCCTTAAAAAACTGAGATGGTAACTAATTAAGAAGATAAATTTTCAGTAAAGAAACAGTGAATGACTTTAATCCTTTACAAATAGAACAAATCCACTTGAGAAAGTATTCTTTAAAAAGTCTCTTTGATATTTAAAACCTTCCACTGGCACAGATTGCCTTTTATACCGCTAAATGATCTCTGCAACTTGAAATCATGGCTGAGGGAGCGCTTGCACAGACAGCAGTTAAGATATACTAAAACAGGCAATTGAACAAAGGGTTTGAGCACTGAACACATCATATACCAGTGTATCACAAAGGGATTTACATGATGGGAACATAAAATCAAGCTCTAGCAATCAGTATAGCTCAGCGATTTATGGCTTATTGAAGTAGCCTCTTTCATGACAGTGAAATATTCTGTTTCCGAAGTATAAAGTGACACACTGCTTAATATATAGCTAAAATTCCAAGGCATAAAAGAAATAATCACCACTCCTCTTAGTTATCCCAGGAGTTCTCCCAAAGAGAAGTCATTAGATGTGCTGTTCCTGAATTTAATACAAGACCAACCAACCAAAAAAAAAAAGATAAAGTCAGAGAAAGGTAGATATTTTCATGGCTCCAAACAGCAGAGACAGATTTTTCCCACTCAATGCAATCACAAGACATCTGCTCACAATAACTGTAAAAAACATTAATATACCTGTATTCAGAGTTATAAACTGAAATTTATTGTGTAAATCATGCAATAGCCTGCAAACCTTTTGAACATTTACTCTCTCCTGAGGGTAAAATACCAATAGAAGTTGGTGCTTTAGCAATGATAGGGCTTTAATTTATTATTTTATCTATATGAAGGATCATGGAACCATGACTGAGGATTTAAGTATGATATGACACAAACCATTCCAATTTAAAACCAACACAGGTGTTTACAGACTGCAAGCTACCCTTGTCATAGAATTGTTTAGGATAGAGAAGATCTTACAGATCAAGATAACAACCCATGGCCACCACTAAACCATGTCCCCTAAGTGCCATGTCTACATGTCTTTAAAATACCACCAGGGATGGTGACTCCACTTCTTCCCTGGGCAGTCTGTTTCAAAGCTCAAAAACCCTTTCAGAGAGGAGATTTTTCCTATGATCCTAGGCCTTCAGAACACAACCTGCATTTAGCTTTCAGTCAGAAGGCCCTGTCAGAGCCATCATCCCCAACTCCTTGCCCCTGTTTCACTGGAAGCTGACAGCAAGGGGCCTAACAGTATTGTCCCTAAAGACAGGAGAACGAAAATACTAAAGAATTATCTTTTCAAAGAAAACAGAAAGCAGGAGTAAGCCTCTGGATTTCAGATTGGCACTCAAGAACAATATGAGAGCATACAGAGCAGCCTCTGAAGAACATTTTCTCTTTAACAAGCCATACCATAATTATGTGGAACTTACTCATCGCTGACTGGAAGAATGATGTGCGCTGTGTCTGGGAACACCTCGAATCACTGCCAAGGAAGCTTCACAAAGTCATACTGCTGCAGCCCTTTGCCCTATAAAGTTCACTGTTCTGCTATCTGCACAGCTACTGATTGAAATCAGTTTTTCTTTATATAAACCCAAGGCAGTGTGTGCTAATGTAGAGAGGTTTTCTAAGAATTTTGAGCTATGTTCAAAATGATAAATTTTAGGAATATCAAAAAATCTGACAGGCTGTCAGCAATCATGCCTATGTCAGAAATTTCCTATTCAAATGTAAACAGAATTGGATCAATCTATAAACATGCTGATAGCAGAGAAATGCAAAAATGTTAAAATTCATGAAATTCTGTTGTGACAGACACCTTGCAGCTATTCCTTCTAGGAAACCATCTGATCTTGATAATAAAAAAAATTTAAAGGAAATAAAATTAAGTATAACTTCACAGTAATAGTTAAATAGTACAACTTTTGTGTTCTAGAAACTGTCCAAGAAAGAACGGCAAGATATTTACTCTTTCAGAAGTTTCACAATGATTCTTCTGATGTTGCCTTGACTTCTATTGTTTCCTGTCTAAACAAAGCAATTAGTAACTGTAATGGTAGAAAACAATTCAAATTTCAATTTTTGAAAGATAGTTTTTGTTAATTTCATGTCTCCATGTAAATATTTTGTAGCATTTTTAAATATTAGCTGCTACCAGAAGAACCAGGAAGTCACAAACAAAAGGTGTATTTTCTTACATCATTATTCTGCATAGAATGTTAGAAGTTAATTTAGCTGAATCTGTACTTTTTTTTTTCCACACATGAATACAGCAGAAAATACAATAAAATGGACAATCAGACACAGGATAAACATACCATTTGTATTTCTTCAGGTGACAGCTCATCTTCACCTCTGCCATCCCCCCATAATCCAAGGTTACTTTGGGCATCAGGCAGATTCCTGTCTGTAAAAGAACCACCAAACACTTGAGACACTGAATAGTATAGGGCACTGAACAGTAAAGTCAAATAATTTTTCATCCATGTTAGACTGATGATGAAATTGTTGTATCTCCTTTGTCAGTTACTGAGATTCACCCTGTATTTACAGCACAAAATTACATTAATAACCTTTAATTTCCAAACTGGACCAAAGGTCTTCATGTAGGTTTAATTTTGTGAACTAAAGGGAGTTGCATTAACATACTGACAGAGAAGGATGTAAAACAGCTCATAATGCACTAAGAGTTTTTAGGGCACAAAATACTGTAGCAGTTGTCTTTTAACAGAAAAAACCACGCAATTTTCAAAATTACAGTCTATATGCAAAGTATTATCTTCCAGTGAGACTTGACAGAACCACCAACTCGTCCTTTCAGAAACTAAAGACAGAATCTCAAAGATGTTTTGAGCAAAGCTCACAAACTTGATTTTGTCATGTTGTTTAAACTTCCTTTTACAGTGCAAATCCCACACCACACTGTGCAAGGGGTCTTCCTGCATATAAGAGGAATCAGCTCCAACCCCACAAATTAACCCTAACACATCAAAGCTGCTTCATTCATTCCAGTAATATTTCCCCTTTGATTAAAGCTACTCATCTGCATAAATCTTTGTATGAGTTGGGCATAAAAGATTTTGAAGGGCTATTTCTAGGCTATTCCCTCCTGGAAGATTTAATTTTAGGCTTAATTATATACTTCTGATTATAGAGGAAGAAGTTAGAATGTCAGAGAAAAGAAACTGTGCGACAGGAATCCACTGTTTCTGAAGCTTTTCTAGCACCTTGTTTTAACAGTGTTTAAAAACCTTGTACCACTGCAGCCTTGAGAGAGCCTTTCTTCTCCCCACGGGCTGTAACAATCTTACAAAACCCAAAAGAGATCTGTACCACCCCACAATGCATCAACTCTCAACCTGCTTTAATGCATCAATGCAGGTTGCAAATTAAAACACAGAAAAATTTAGTTTTTACCTTTTAATACATTTCAGGCTTCCTATTTATTCCAGTCAATCTTTTAAGCATTTATGTGTATTTTGTTTTGTTATAACTTCCTAGACATAATTTTTTTTCAATTGCTTAAGCAGCACTGATGCATCATCATTCTGAGACTGACTTATCTTGGTAAGCCTCTGAAAGGATTAGTCCTATTTATAAACACATATATGAAAAGAGATATAAGGAGAAGTTCTTGCCTTTTATCCTTCATGATAGTATTTGTGCAAACTCTTGAACACATTAATATTGTAAAAGCATATTGTGTATGTCTCCTTTATAAACTTTCTTTTTGGCCTCCCAGCAACCTAACCAGGATGCATAAACAACAACGTTACAAACAAGGGATGTGGCTAAGGAATATAATACATTAGGAAAAAAAACCACCAAAAAATAGATCAGTTCTTTCTTATGACAAGTAAATTATAAACCCAAGAATCTCTTTAAAGACTGTTTAGAAAGCATCCAACTATATTTTCCATGGGCTATTTCAAATCTATTTCACAGAGACACAAAACTTACTTGTTTAGGTAATCAATGTATTTACATTATATCAAAAATACAATAAATTATTTACTGCATTCAAACAAAATAAGATAATTACTTTATAGAGAAAAAAAAAAAAAAAAGAAGAGAAAAACCCTCCTATTTTATCCCAGAGGAACCAATTAGTTTCAGGCCCTGCCAGCACTGTTAAAAAACAGCACCTGTATCCAAAGTGATGGCTAATAAGCAAATACACTTATGGTAAGAGGTAAGCAAGAAACATGTATCTCCCCAGGGTTCCTCCTGTCACTGTGGTATGTTTTGGGCTTTCTGCAGCTTTCACAGAGCTGACATTAATGCTTTTCTGCAATTCAGCAGGCAAAAGCCAAACTACATTTCTATTTCAGAAACAGAAGTAGTTAACTTGTGACAGAGATATAAAATAATGATCAAATCCTCTGAACCTTTTTTTATGCTGAAAGGAGACAGCTGCTAAGCTTGTGGTCCAGTTCAAAAGCTACTCATTATTTACATTTATTTCCATAAACTAAATATCAGATTTGTAATATGCTGTCAAATAAATACTGACAGTATATAAAAGCATTCTCCAGAGAATTTTCCTACCATGAGACATGTCCACTATAATTCTAATGTAAACAGGTGCTTTGCCGCAAAACAAAGGTAATCACATTTTGCTTTAGTTTCTGCCAAAAAATCAGACAAAACCCAAGTGGTGCTTCAGCACATCAAGTAGCACATTCAGCTGTTCATCATAGTGTTCAAATTAAGGACAGGGCCACAAGCTGCTCTCGAAAGTATCTTTACAGATAAGATTTAACCCAAGGGACCCAGGCATGCTGCTGATGGCTAATTCATAAAAACAAATTATCACCATTCTCTAAACCACCAACATCCTGAGGATGAAAAAGCTTATTTCAAAAGGCAAACATTTCTCTGGCTTCCTAAAAATTTGAAAAGTTACTTGGGAAAAAAGTATAAATCAAAGGCTGTAAGACTTAAATTGAGCTTCTTGTTTCCTAGTCATCGTGTTCATGTTGTTTTCATACTTTGACAACCACCTACCAGCAAAGTCACAAGGCTGATTCCTATAAGCAGCAGCATCCAGCACTTACCCTTATGTGAGGAATCACAGGCTGTGTGTATTTGCATACTGTTCCAGACAGATTTATTTTGTTATATAAGTTCCACAGTTTTCTCAAAGTCTAGTCAGCAACCTCTCCTAAGTACTGCAGCAGCACCACTTGTATGGCAGGACCCCTACTTTCTCATAAAAATTAAAACAAAAACTCATTAAAGTGAGAACTGGAGTAATCAAAATTAATGTGCCATAAAATAGCTGCATTTCTATTTACTACAGAGGTTTGCTGTGCCCAAGGCAACCAAGGAACAGTATTTTCCATGGTGTGGCAGATTTTTGGAGCTAAAAATTGTAATGACACTATGTGGTGGGAGTACACACCCTGCACAATCCCTGGTTCCAGAGATTGCAGGGACATTTGGTAACAAGAAAAGAGCACAGGGCAATGAAGATGCTACTATGCTGCTGCTTCACCAGTGGCACCAGCTCACAGCTGCAGAACACTGATAACAGGTTAAGGTGAAACTCATCTATGTGCCTGTGTGCTGCATCACTTAAGACACACTATAAAAAGGTAAGCACTAGAGATGGCGTATAATAAAACCTGTACTTCTTACAATAAATTCACTGTCGGGGGGGGCAGGGGGGAAAGGCACACTGATAGGGCTGCAGAAGTACAAACTGGTTAGGAAGATAAGCAAAGCCATTATCAGAAAATGAAGTCGTTCACACATTGTGGGGTAATTCACTGTTAGAGACTTCATCCAGAAGTGGAGCATCCACTTCACACGAATCCACTCTCTGTACAGCCCTGGAGTCACCTAACAGGAACTTTCCTCTTCTAATAAAAATCACTAAAGAAACAACAAGTGTTTATCACAATAATATGGCCAACCATTGCATTTATTCTATCCTGATAAAGAATTATCCCAATGTTATGTAATTACAAGGAAAAAAAAATCCTGCTGTAAATCACAGGGTACCTTTGTCTCCTTTAGACAACACAAGTGGGAGACCTCAAGCCAGGGAAAGCAACTTCAGAATCACAGAAACAAGATTTCTCTTTAGGCATGAAACCTGAAAGTATCTGCATAGTGGTGGTACTCCAAAAGGCACTCTGCTCCAAAGCTCTGCCAGCATACACATCCCAGAACAGGCTGAAATGGCTAAGAGGATTGAAATGGCTTCTATCCCTCAGCCTGAGAATCAGGCAACCAGGAATGAGAACCAATGCTCACAAATCCCACCAAGATCTGCACCATCTGAAATGACTTCAAGGTGAAAGATACTGCTTTGGACTTCTGGCTATCTCCTGCCCACTGAAAGGTGAGATGCAATCCTCCCAGCAGGGCAACTCAACGTTGTCAAGAAGAAAGCCCCAAAACTACCGATCTGAGCAGCCAATAACCTCCTCTGTGTTCTGCAATTCAGCAAGTAAAAGCCAAACTACATTTCTATTTCAGAAACAGAAGCAGTTAAGTGGAGCATGTTCCACCTTTGAGTTCCTACTGTAGAAGTGTCCAACCCAAGGCCTCTGTGCTTAAAAACTACAGAATGTTCCCAGAGAGTTGTTGACCTATTTTCTAATTCCTTGTACTCAGTGAAAGGGATATGGAAAAGTCAGACAAATTTCAGAAGATATGATATTGATAAAAATAAATGAAAGAGTTCATAAAGAGGTAATTAAGAGGATGAAGAATTCAGCAAAGCATATGACTTGATTAGCTGGCATGTCAAGAAGTTTAGGATTTTGCTTCCTCAGTCTGACACTATGCTTCACAGAAGCCTGATCAGCTCAAGGAAGATGAAAATGGAAAACATGCCAGTCATAGCAATTGCCCCTTCTAAAGTGAAGGAAGTACTATCGACCGGACAGGTCTTGCCACCAAAAGTAAACATAACTACATTTTATTCTTACCTTTGCTTTCCTCAGCAGAAAGTTTTTCTTCAGAATCCTCTAAAGGACTCTGTGAAGATTTTTCAGTGGAAAGAGTGGATTTGGACACATTGCTCTGCTCAGGTTCAAGTCTGGACCTAGAAGTACAAGAGCCTATGATTTAACTGATACTATATAGATTTATTTCTGTAAAATGAGAACAGATTACTAAATTCAATACTTTAACTCTTGCAAACTTCACATTAAAGATTTTCCAGCCAAGATACAAAATGTACTTGGCAACTGTCACTGAAATATAGTTACAAAGGCAAAGAATGCATAAATAGTATTCCTGGACAAAATGCACCAAATGCTCAGAGTTGAGAATATTGAAGGCTACAGCACAAAAATACTCACACTTTAATTAACTTACTTTCAAAAATCCAGTGTATTACTTTTTTTAAAAAAAGCCAACACTTAGGTCATACTGAAAAATTTTTAGTAGCAATGGCCAAGCACTACTTCTTTATTTTTTTCAAATAATAATGATAATTTTACTTCATCTTTTCAATTATCATAAAGGGAATACAAAGAATTAGCTTTCTTATACTGCTTCTGAGTCCCTAATAATTTTAATACAAAGGCAATGCAAAACATGAGAAGCTTATTCAGTGATTATATATTAAGTACTGGTCAAGTATGTTTCAGTGTAGCATCAAAAAATGTTGAAAATTAGTGGTAACATATTTTTTCTGAGTAAATTGCTGTGGTTTATTGTTGTCTACAATGAATTCTGTAACTGCTACATAGCAAGCACTTAAATGTTTAGTAATGCTGTTGGAGAAGGTAAAGAACCAAAAAATCAAAAACCAGTGGGTGGAATCACCTGCTCCGCCAGTCCACCCCTTATCACTTCCTACCCTCTCAAATATAATCAACAGTTAATCTCATTATGATTTGCAATTCTCCCCTGTGACTAACGGAAGGTGTTGTTTTTTGTTTTCCTTCATTGTATTGTGTCTAAATTCTAACCCATAATTAAAAAGTTCTGTGAAAAACTTTCTGTGAAAGTTCTGTGAAATTGTCATCACTGAGTGATCACTATTTAACAAGAAAAAGCAGTAGCAGGAAATTTTTTTAGTTATAAAACCTCTGCAAGTACTGGGCTTTTGGTAATTTTACAGAGAAGAATTCTACTCTCATCTCCTCCCTCTCAAATTTGCCCAATAAGAAAAAAACCCCAAAACTAATCTACATATCTGTGCAGTTCACATAATAGGTTTAATACTAATAAAACACCAATTCCCCAGGTAACAAAAATATCAGCTTGATTTGAATAATTGCATACATAATTCACAAAATCTTCTAATGGAAAAAGAAGTTTAAAATTGAAATTAAATAAAATCTTGAATACCAAAAATGCTTGTGTTTCTATTTCTCAGCTTTTCTTTCTGTGAAGCTAGTCCTAACCAGCGGAACTTTTTAATCAAAAAATGTGAGTGAATACATAAAGGCAACCTCTGTAAGAAAATTACAACACTCAGGCAATTTGTTGAAGAGCTTAGAAGAGTTATCAATATAAAAGGAAACATGATGAAATATATTTCTATGGTAAACTTTTCAGTATTATCTGATATGCACATATTTTAAATTGAATAAACTGCAGGAAAGAAGAGCTGCATTAAAATTAAATTTGAGATGTTCTAAAGAAACATATTCCTTTATTGTTTGTTGTCCTTACTGTGCACAGTATAGGAATACAGGAAACTTTCAATTTAAAATTAACGAAGTGTCTGGCATGCTGTCCTAGGTTACAATGTAAGTTGTGCCCAAAGTATGTACTCTATCCCCATCTTCATGAGCTGTTGAAACCAGGTGGGGCAGTGTTTCCCTTATCTTCTTTTAACGGGCCCAACAATGCCTTGTCCATGACTCATAGATAACTTCCTCTGGGAGTTATCTCTGTTTAATGGGCCATCAAGGACCCACTGCATGACTCATAGAATGAGATCATCCCAGTGTGAGATGCTCTGCCCAGGGGGAGGAGCCAAACATTCCCACCTGGATATAATCTGGGATTTGGGACACAGGGAGCCCTTACCCACTGGACTTCCAGAGGAGACAAGAGCTACCAGACCTTTCTACAGGATCACTGCTTCAACAAGACCATTTCATCTGGACTGCTACTACCACCCTAACAGGGTGTCAAGTTGTATTCTGACTCTGTCAGTGGTTTTTTGTACTATTGCATTTATTTTATTTTACTTTATTTTACTTCTTTTCCTCTTATTAAATTGTGTTTCTGACTTGGAGTCTCTCACTGGTTTTGCTTTCAAACCAGCACAGATGCACTGCTTAAAGGATGCCTAGTTCTTTCAAGACAGGGTACATGTTCTTATCACATAAAGCATCTGCTGAAATCCTCAGGGAAATTACAAATCAATGATACTATTTTTCTTTAAGTCATAATAAAGATTAGGTTATGCCCTGTTACTTATTTGAATTTAATTTTAATTTAAATGACAATTTAGCCATTATATCACACCTGCAATGCATACAGACTCCACCTGGTCAACATCTGTTTTCTAGTTCTTGCATCCATAAGGAGCGGCATAGAGGGACCCTCCAATAAAAAAAAATCTTCTGGGTTAATTCTCAATGCCTTATTGTTCTTTAGTTAAGTGGTACTCTAACTTCTGAAATAACACATCAAATTGAGGGTTTTTTCTCTCTTTATTCATCTGAGAAATCCTGAACCTGGGATTTCACATGAAACAGTAAGAGTACTAACTAACAGAAGAGCTGGTATTCATTAGCTACAGCAACGACTACAGGAACAATGCTATCGTTCTTTGAAGCTCTTTCACACAAAGACTACTGATAAGATTCTGTATTTTTACACATTAAAAATACCACACAGGTTTCTCCCATTTTTTTCTCTGAAAACTTATGCGAGCTACAAAAACACCAATGCCTTACTTTTCTCTCATTACTTCTTCCTGAATTTCAGAAGCGGTTTGGGGTATTTTGTTTTCTTAGTTTTGGGCTGATCCTCCACATGTACTACTGTTTATGTCTCATGAGGATATGTTTGAGTTAATCTAATCATGCTTAATCAGGCTGAATCATTCTGAATAAAATATACTTATGAACTTTTGAAAACATCTCTCTGATTCAATATAACTGTAGCTGATCAACCCAAACACCAAACAGATAGACCAGCATCAAATCTTGGAAAAACACTCAAGAATTTATTTATGTGCACATTCTAGAACTATATTCTTTTAAATTAAAATATAGATAATGGACCTTGAAGTTACTATTCAAATAATGCAGAATAAGAAGACACGGAAAGTCTCTCAGCTATTAAATAAATTGTAAACCTGCTCACTTCCCCTGTCATCCTCACAATTGGGAGTGCAGAAAAAGAAAGTGAAGAAGTATGAGGTTTAAAACTTGACTGAAAAAAAAAATCCCACCAGATGAAAAAGGCAGCAAGCATCTTTAATGTCTCCTAGACATTTTCAGCTGTGTATTAGCAGCCTTTATAAGTGCAACCATAGGAAGTGAAGCTCTTGTTTCAGTTCAGAAGTTACATTCTGGTTTTTATTTTCATCATGTTTATGCTTGCCATGAACGCCTGCCATCTCAAGTATTAACAACACAGTTACTTGTTTAGCAGAAACATAGGACCTTAAAAAAAAAAAGTATTTTGAATTTGTAGAAGTTTCATAGATTTATTTACCTACATTTTACTGATTTGGTGCTTTATCCTTTACCTATATGAGAACTACAGTAGTATACTAGCACTGCCACCTTCAGACTTCACTTCACATGCCTGAAGTGAAGGCATGAAAAGAGCCCTGGAATGCACCTGTTCACAGCAGAAGTTGCTCATCCAACCACAAACTTCCATTAAAACAATCTCCTTAGAATCTAAACATGAACAATAGTTTTGCTGAATGTCCTACAAGTGAAAGGCTTAGTTAAATTATTTTTGACATTACTCACAGTCTCTTCTTATCTATCACTCGCTTAACTCGGATGGCTCTTTGTTCAGAATACAGCTTGCACACTCCTGTTTACGACAGCAGTAAACAAAATTTCAGGTTAAAAGAGCAAGATTCCTTTCTTGGAAAACACAATCATCCATTTGTAACTGTTCAGTAAATACTAAGTACTTTTTAAGTAATCCTCAATGAAGTCCAAGACAGCTGTTCTGTGCTCCTTCACCTGAGCAGACTGGATACCCTTGTGTGCTGAAATACAAAAGAAAAATATAAAACAATCTTTTAACTTTTTACTGAATTCCACGACAGTTTGCATTTTCAGTTGATATGGAAGTTATATTCAAAAGCCAAGCTACATTTTATATATGTTATTTATTAGTATTTCTTTTAAACATAGTTATATTTAAATATAGATTCTCTAAAATAGCAAGTCATTACAACGAACCAAAAATTGAAAATAACTAGTGTCCTATAATATTTTTATATATGCCACAGAGTTCTATTATGTCAGTTAAACTCTAAACAGGAATGGGTGGCATCTAGCTAAGAACAGCAAAACAGATCTAGAGATTTAATTTGCTCAAATTACTGAACTTGTTCAAATTTTCCGGTCTATAGACTATGTGGAAATTTTGGGGATTTATTGTGTCAAACATCCTTTTAGTTCACAGATATAGATATTTTTCATTTTTATACTATGCAGTTCCCACGCATGACTGACATTCAATGATTCTGAATAATACTACAACTATGTTTAGATGGCATTTTAAAGCTGATGAAAATCTTTTTTTTATCAATAAAATACAGAAATGCAGCAAGTCAACTTGAAAATGACAACACAGAAATTCTCTATGACTTTTATAAGACAGTGTAGTAAAGGTATAATCTCATATTCAACTTATCAAAACCACTTTTAATTTACCAGGACTCTGTTAAAGTTATTTATCTCAAATTTAATTATCTCAAACTTGGAAGTATTATATCTGCAATACCTTACAGATAGCAAGCTAGTGAAAGACAACCATTAAATTTAGAGAGCTTTGTTTCAGGCCTCTGTGCCACAGTGCTGAATTACTACTCAAGTAGCAAATATTTTAAGACTTTTTTACACTTGTTAACTGGTTTATTTGAACACATAAACAAAATTCTATGCTCTTTCCACTATCATTAAAGAAAATGGAATTGCAGTACTAATCAGCCAATGGGATTATACCAATGCAAACAAAAAGGCAACAACAGTTCCCCCCAATCTTTTTCCTAAACCATTTAAGATTCACCATTATTCAGCAATATTCAGCATTACCTTAGCCTTTATCAAGAACTAAAAAAAAATCATGTAAGAGCTGCTTAGTTTACCTTCTGTTCTGAGCTGATGAATGGCATCAGCACACGTTCTCATAAACACCTGGGCATCTTGATCTATCTGGTCACGCTCTGTGTCCGTCATCCTCACATATTCAGACATAATATGGCTGAGAAACAAGACAAACTTGTCACTTAAAAAATCCCCAACATAAAATCCACAAGTACACCCTAGACCTTCTTCGGACTCACCATCTTTGCAAGAACTTTTCTGCAACACTGATTTTCACAGAAAAAGTAATAAAAGTACAGTAACTATCACTGATAAAAATGCCACTCCTAAAAAGTTGGGACGCTTTTTTTAAAGAACACTTTTACTAGTGAAGTATGAAAAAAAGCAGTATCTCCTATCATCTTATACATAACCAAACACAGAATAGATAAGGAGAAAATACAACTAGAAAATCTATCACTGCCCTCAGTACTTATTCTAATAAAGTGTCCTAAAAATCCAAAACCAATTAAGATAAATGAATACCACAAATACTGAAAGAAGTATAAAAAAAAAGGAACTTATTTTGCTTAAATATGTTTTCATTATCCTAAATACAGTGCTTCATTTTTAAAGTAGCTGTACTATGAAACTGTGAATTCAAACTAGAGGAAGAATATTGGAAAATAATGTACAATTTTAGTATCAAATTGATTGGAATATTTATTAAAACCTGTTCCCATTGTCTATTTCTATTTTAGATTATACATTATGCATTTAGTATTTTTTAACGCTAATATATCTTTTTGTGGTCAATCAATAAAAATGGAGGCCTGTCCTTAAAATTTTAACTCACTGTAGGTAACCAGTAGAAAAGCATACTGTATAAAGGTATTTAACAGAGTTTTTCCACAGCCATAGGTGACAGAATGATAAAATTCTGCTACAGCAAGAAAAAGCTCATCTTGGGTTTCCTGATGATGCAGCGATCACAGTGTATTATATCTGCTTTTTAAAAAAGGAAAGAACCTTAACCAAACCTGCATTTGAAATTATGACTTTTATATGTGAAAATTTCCTCATGTGTAATGCAACTACATTAATACAGTAATACAAGTAAAAAGAGCTTCAATATTTAGCCTGATATCCTTAGAGACCTCTTATACACTTCACTGCAATAATGCCAAAGCTCCCCTGTGTCTGCTGCAATCCCAACCCACAATTAGTTCACACAACCCCATCTCATCAATTCATCCTATACAAACCCAGCAGCTCCTTCCTACGCCATCAATGTACTGCAAGCACGGGTCCAGTCCTCCTCCACAAAGCTTTAAGTATACTCTAAAGTCTTCAAGTATTATACCAAAATCTCTTTATTCCCATCCCATATTACTGGTTTTACATAAAAACCAGCATAGGGTACATCTGACTTGAAAATTAGTTTCTGCTTATTGGTCAGCTAGTACACAAGCACAAATCAGCAAGCAAACAGTAAGACAAACTAATTAGAAGTAATATTCTATATTTTACATGTTTGTTTCCAAAACTGCCCTGTATTTGACATCTAAATATCAGGGTTTTTTTCCCCTTGGTTAAAACTATTCTAGATGTCATAAAATTATTCTTTATTCCTTAGAGAAAACCAGCCATATGTAGTGTTTGCATTTATCTTTTAGTAGCTGCATCGCTCTCCTTTGTCCAGGACAGACAGGTTTCATAAATCTGTGGCAAAATCCCTATCACAGCCATAATCAGTTACAGTTACAGTTTTTCTAAACTGTAACTCTAAATCACACTTTCTGAGAAAGCAGCTTCTGAATGATGAAATAGCTGGTAAGAGAGGATTTCCCCAACCCGGCTAAGATGATACATTGGCAGTTACAAATGCAACGTAAGATAACTCATATTGTTAAATATATTGAGGCAGACCTCTCCCCTAATCCCTCTGCACAGCTTGTATAGGTATTTTTGTTGCTAGTCAGATAAGCAAGTTCCAAGCATGTGTAAAGCCAGGAAATCCATTCCTACACCCATCTCCACACAGGAGGGATGTGTGACAGAAGGGAACCATTAAGACCATCTGGTATGGCATAATTCATAGTACCAGCCTAGAGAGTTACTTGAGCATTTTGGGGCACACAGATTTAGGTGGGAAATAAGGATGGAGTAAACAGCTGCATGACAGCTCCTTGATAAAAAAACTCCACTCTTCTATTTCAGATTACAATAATAAATTCTGGCTGGTCTGCTACTAAACAGGATATAAAGTGCTTGTGTTTATGTCTAGCTTCTTGTACGCTTCCCAGCTTTGTAGTATTTGCAGAGCTTTACACTTTCCTTGCACCCTTTAACATAAGAGGGTAAAATAAAGATTACAAAAAGCATACCAGAATTTTCTTTTAAATCAGACTTAGAAATACATTTGAAAATACTTGCCTCAGGCACACTTCATTTTCTACTAACAGTTTAACTAGTGGTAGTATAGTGATACACTGAGGATGATTGCAATGGCTTTTTAACATCGGGAACCAACTTGTTAAGTTACTTTTCCTAGTTGCTTATAGAAAAACAGGGTAGATCAAATTCTTAAATAAGAGTTTTACAGCTTCAAAGCTAGTAAAATGCAGCTTAATCCAGTAAACAAGAAACAGAATACTTTTCCTTTTATAACTGCTTACAGCTTAAATAGTGTCTGGTACCAGTGCTTTTGAACATGAGCTGGTCAAGCCACTCAGAGAGAAGGATACCTGAAACCCAACCTCTTTGGGAAGTCAAGAATGGAGTCATACAATCATATCCCATTATGTCAGAACACATATGGCATCCACTAGTACTAACAGGGTACTGAAGTCCCCACTGCACTCCCCAGTAAATCTGCACATGGAGATTATACTGAAAATCCATTTAATCACCATCCTCTACCGGAAGAGGAACCGTTCATTAAAATAAAACAGGCCAAGGAAAACCAAAACCACATAAAAACATCAAACAAAAAACAACACAACAGAAAAAAAAATCCAGCTGTGTCTTGTATGTCAGAGATACAAATGCTCAGAAGTGCAGTGGCAGTATCACAGCAGTGGACCGTTCCATCACTAAATCAAGAAGGGCCAAGCAAATCAGGTTTTTCTGAAGCAATCAGAATAATTAGCTAAGATATTCACAGATAAAGAACAGAGAAAGGAGGAAAAGAAATTCCTCTGGATTCTCATCCTTGCCAATATGAGAAAATTTCGTAAGAAACTTGGGCTAGAAGGCAACTTGGTTTATTTGTGATTTTTATCAGTGCGTGAAGAGTACAATGAAGACATGACTATCAAGTAGACAGATTTCATCAGTCTAGAAAAATGAGTAGGTCAAATTGCAGAGAAAATGCAAACCTAAAAAGGAACTGAAAAGAATTCAGATGAACTAGTAGTTTTCATACAGAAATTACATTATGATAATTTGCAATTCTGCTGTTGATGAAAAGGAAGAGTAGGCAATATCGTGAGAGATCAACTGAGCTTTGTGTAGCTCAAACAGAAAAATCAGAATACAAAGTGCAAATTAGTTCTGATTTCTACTGACAAGTCTAAAGGAACACAGCATGCAGGGACACACTCAGAAAAGGATCAAGTGCAGGATGAGACACAACTGGGAAGGGATGCCAGTGATAACAAAAGATTGCTCTGCAAACATTACTGTAAGAAACACTTAAGAATGTGGTCTTCTTAACAGAGAAGTAAAATTATATGCAGAGTATGAATTAATTCTAGATGTTTATTGCTTTGTTTTGGTTTTTTTTTGGACTAACTTCCATCATTAATGTCACTTGAAAGCCACAGTTACTATTCCTTTTAGCTTACTGCTTGCTTCTAAAACATCTGAGCTAAATTTAATACCTCTGTCATTTTAAAAAGATCATAATTCTTTGCTGATATTATCATCAGCAATAGCAAGTGTCAGATAACATATTAATCAATAGGCTGCTGAGTGAACAGTGTATGAGAGAGAGCTGCATGAACCAGGTCATAGCATACAAGTGTACCTGAAGGTGCAGTAGCTCCTGGGACAACACTGAAGGTAAACTTGCTGAAGTGCATATCCCTCCTATCTGTGTGACAAAGCTGTGCTCCTGAACGGAACTAACCAACTTCCAAATAAGCCCAGGGCGTATGCACATTCATACAGTGTGCAGAGACAGGAGACCAAGCCCTGGAATAAAATGGGAAATGCATGAAATGACAAGATGTATCCTCACTGCCAAGAACTAGGAGAGAATAAGCAAACGACAGATTGATAAAAAGACAAAGGTTAGCAACTATGTTTGAAAATAGGGTTAAAGGGACAACAAAAGCGCAGAAGACTTGTAGACCACTCAGTCTAGAAAAATAGAGGAATAAGTAAGTAATATTTAAGCACTTAAGAAAGAACAGAAAGACTACCAGCATCAGTATCAAGATGTATCAGCAGTACGTCACAGGCAGTGTAATTTACTGCTGGGATGCAATAACAGGTCTTAGGGATGGGTGAAAACCAATCACTGCTATATTTTGCTATGGCTCTTGTTATCATCTCACATAACATTCTCACAAGCTCCAAGCGAATAAATCATATGAATATGAAACTGCACCATATGAATGTGAAACTGCAAAGCTGAACTTGGGGGTAGTTATACACCAAAACGGAAGGAAACACTGAGTTACGTTTCACAGGATTTTGTCCTGAATCTGATTCTATTTAATACTTTCATTAATAACTCAGCAGAATGGAGTATATACTTACTAAACATTCAGAGGCATAAAGTTAAGCAAATTAAAACCGTATCAAGAGAACAAGACTTCAATTCAAAACAATATTGTCTGGAGAAATGACACAAAGAATTTGA
This sequence comes from Acrocephalus scirpaceus scirpaceus, assembly GCA_910950805.1. NCBI lineage: Eukaryota > Metazoa > Chordata > Aves > Passeriformes > Sylviidae > Acrocephalus > Acrocephalus scirpaceus. Next base: position 32,725,852 of record OU383778.1, read on the forward strand.
ACAAGGAATGGTCAGAAGCTCTTTGCTGCAGCAAGAACAATTATCTGAACCCACAGAGAATGGGGAACAACTGATTAGGGAACAGTTCTTCAGAAAGTCATCTGGGATCACACTGGATCATAAACCAAACACAACAACAACATCATATTGTTGCATAAAAAGTCATCATTACAACGGGATACATTATTCTAGTAACATGGATAGGGAAAAAGGAAAAAGAATATGAAATCGTAACAGAAAGAAGTATTTAAAAGCAAGCAAAACACTAGTCATTCTCTTTTTAGATGTTTCAGCCATGGTCCTCCCAGCCTAACATTTCTATGATCCTATTTTTCTGGCAAAGCACAAGGAAGTAAAGCCTATATTACATTAGCTTTTGGAATTAGTAATTCTGCTGGTACATAAAATATCTTCTGCTTACTAATCCAATAAAGGTAACAAATCAAGAAGAAAAATTTGATTTTCCTCCAACAGTGTATTAAAAGAAAGAAAAGCGGTAAGAGAGAGAAGCAATAAGCAGAAATAAATCAGTTGTAAAATCGCAGAGATTTGCCCAACTTACCACCTGCAGATACTGCATTGCAAATCCATACAGAAATGCTCCTCGTGGGTGAAGTGCACATATGAGTATGTATAACCTTAGCTGCAATTACAGCACATTTGTCTCTTTGAGCATCTTGTATATTTTAAATAATTTGATTTCTTACTTAACTAAGTTTTATGCACTTTCATTTACTGCCTTCTTCCCTCCAAATGCCATCTGACATAAATCCAAGCTAAAAGGTCCTCTATTTAAATGACAAAACACTCCACAACAACTTTTACATAGTTTTTTTTTTGATTCTGTGTTGAAGCCTCAGCTACTAGAATAGGCAGTACAGGCATACCTGAATTAGCATTTTCAGTTTTGTAAAATATTGCTGAGATATTCCAGAGTGCTACTATGAAAAATTATTATTTCTGAAATGTGATACATGAATTTAGTGTAATTCAAAAAATGAAAAAGAAGATAAATAATTTGAAAATAATTTCCTGGAGAACAGAAAGATATACTCCTCCAGGAAGAAAGCCTTTACAGATCATCTACATGTTTTACTACTTCAATACAACAAAGCAGGCCTTGCTTCTTGTAAAAATGTTACTAAGTCAAGAAAAGAATGCAGCCTGGCATTGTACAGGAGTCAGTAAAATACTATTTTTAGAATCCTTTAATGGCTACTTCTTTTATCCTTAAATACAAGGAAATACTCTCCACAAAACGCTGTGTAAGCATTCAATGATTTTCTATTAAGTGGCAAATGATCTAACTGATTTATTGCCTTAAGACAGAGATAGATAAATGCTAGGGCAGGAGACATAATTACTGGGCACTAACATTATTTTTCAAGACAGAAAGATAATTTGTTGGTAATTTTTTCAAGGTATATTATTTGCAATTAACAACAAATGTTCAAACATTTAACTGCACAGAAGGACCACAGAAGCATGTAATGAAGATGCATCAAAAGTCACCCATGCAGCCTTTCTGGTGCAAAAAGTGACATTTCTATTCCAAAGTCATCTACACTACACTGATCAACTACATAAGTATCTCTGCAGTTGCAAAACACAATTAATTAGATGTCTAATAATCCCAGATGGAAAGCTCTTCTCTCAAGTATTTTTCTTTTAAGTATGAGATGTTCCATGATAAAAATCTAGAATTCTCACAATTCCTTTCCAATTAAACATTCTCATTAAAACAGTAGGAATAATGACTGATTTTTAAATTGCCTAAACCTTGAAAAATCCTTCGGAGAAACTAAAGGCTGTGAAGGAATCCCAAGAGGATCATTTCAAATTTCCAGGTGTAAAGGTACTACAGCTAGTTCCTTGAAGTATATTAACACAAACATATGAATTGTCTTGTTGGTTCAGTGATCAAAACCATGAAGGAGCTGATGATGAAAAGCAAAGGCACAAGTTGATCATAGATAAGACTTTAGACAAGTTACCAAAGACTGACAGGATCTCTCCCAGCACAGTGTAAAAAGCGATGTAGGAAAGCATTATAGCAAATGGACTGAGAGGAAGAATACAGAATGTATAGCAGTCAATATACTAAAAATGGGACCTCATCTGAAATCCTCTTCTGGAAGGAGTTACTGCTTAATAAGAAAATATGAAAAAGTACCCATTTTGTAAACAACTTCAAGACTTGAGAGTTCCTGTCTTTTCCTTTCCAGGAAGAGGGATCAACTTGTGTGCACTGGTTTTGCTTGGGATAGAATTAATTTTCTTCCCAGCAGCAAGCGTGGGGTTTGTGTTTTGAATCTGTGTTAGAAACAGTGCTGATAACTCAGCACTGATAAGGGATGTTTTTGTTATTGCTGGGCAGTGCTTACACAGAGCCAAGGCCTTTCCTATTCTGCTTCCCACCCCACCAGCGAGGAGGCTGCGGGTGCACAAGGAACTGGGAGGGGACACATCCAGAACAGCTGACCCCAACTGACCACATGGATATTCCAGATCATTTGGCTTCATGCCCAGCACATACAGCTGGGAAAAGAAAAGAGGAAGGAAGAGGGGACACACATATTTGGAGTGATGGCATTTGTCTTCCCAAGTCACTGTTATGTGTGATAGAGCCCTGCTTTCCTGGGGATGGCTGAACATGGTGAATAATTCTTGCTTTGCTTGGGCATGTGGCTTTTCCTTTCCCTACTAAACTCCCTTTATCTCAACCCATGAGTTTTTGCACTTTTACTCTTCTGATTCTCTTCCCCATCCCACTACGGGGGCAGTGATCAAATAGCTCTGTAGGGCTGAGATGCCAGCTGGGGTTAAAACCATGACAAAAAAATCCTTATCATAGAGGGCAAAAACCCTACATGTAAGAGAAAGGAAATAAATCTTAATAAAAAAGAGAGGAAAAAAGTGCAGTGGCCTGTAATCCAGCAAGCTTAGATCACTACATCAAGGATTTATTGTGTTTTGCCACTTAAATATTTTGTAGGTAATAGCCAAATCAAGAAGAAGGAAGGTGAATAAGTGATTACTAAGTCAGTTAAGGTATTTCAGTTAAGTAGTTAAAGTATGATAAAATAGGTCAGGGCCTTAGTTTCAAATAACCACTCTTCCAACTGACTTCCTCACTGCTAAAAATTTTCCTCTAAAAATGAATTAAAGACATACCCTCTTTAGCAGGATATTTCATGTATGCCAAAAATAAAAACTCCATTATTACAGAATTCATAGTCTTCAAAGGTAAGGTCAAAGAAGCAATCAAGAACCTGGTTGTAACCCATTTAAAGAAGTTTTAAAAGGCACAAAATAATACGACTTGGTAACTCAAAAGCTCAATTTCACCAACACATGCTATAGTTGGGAAAACAAACCGCAGAACAGACAAAATACAGAGTAGTAATTTTGTTCATGAAATTTGACACCTCCTACATAAATTTCAGCACAGCTTTTTAGTATTAAATTGTTCAAAAACTGTCCCCATTACTTAAATATTGAAGAGTTGTTAAAACTGCTGTCTTGAGTGAGTGAGGCATTTGCTAAGACTGCAAGACCGACAGCACAGATGCTATCATACGCTTTGCATCCATGAAGTAGAAGAGCACAAGTAATCATTTGACATTTTAATGTCAAATTAAACATAAACAATTTAAGTTTGACCATTAAGAACAGAATCAACTGCAATTACAAATGAGATCTGCAGGATTATTTTATGGTTTAATAAAGGAATGACACTTCTTTCCTCTCCTTAATGAAGACTTGGGTGGGGGGAGGGGAAGCGTAAAGCACTGAGAATTACCATGATAACTTGTTGCAACTTATTTACAAAAAGAGTATTAAAAACTTCTGGAAATTAAAATAACCTGGATACATTTTTATTCGAATCACTTCCATTTTATGCACACTACTGTCAATGAAGTACAAACACTACCCAAAATTTAATTGCTACTGACTGCTCTTATTGAAATTATTTGCAGTTTCTCAACCTCTGCATGCACACAAAGTTTTCATACAGTACAACCAGTTTTGTCAGTAATAAATTGCTGGCTCCACCTAGTGTCGTTCATGCCACTAGGCACTGAGAAGCAGAGAACCAGTCATAACATGGAGCTGTGCACTGCTTCTGCTTGCTCCTTGGAAAAGCATCCCTCATCCACCTCACACACACCACTGTGCACACCCAGAGCAGCACTTTCACCAGCACTGACTGAATAGCTCCCACAGCCTCTCACTTAAAAAAGAAGCCATCTTCTGTTTTTGTTTTGTTTTCAAAATAACAAAATACTGCTTTTAAACTTATGTGGAGACAAAAAAAGGGTGCCAGAGGTCTTCAGGTAACTTACTCAGAACACACTTTGGTTCCACTTATAAGGTAGTATTGTTGTTACTGTGACAGACCCTTGCAGGATTAGAGTTGTTCCACAGAAAAACTGTTCCTCCAATATGGACTGAGCCTAAGGAATAGCAGATGGCTCATCTATTCTCATTGTCTTTTTCTGGGGAAAGGATATCTGTCTGGATAGCACTTCTATTAAGCTTTTAACCCAAAATGATTTTAGGCTGCATTTTATCTATCTTGACTGAATCAACAGCTCAGCTTTAGTCAGGGCTGTGTCAGAACTGGAATGCAGACAGGGCTGATTCCCTCGGTTTGCATGTAACAAAGTTTCACTACAAAGCAAGTTTTACATTTCTCAAATGCTACAATGATTTCTACTCAGTTCACCAAAATACAAGCTGCACTAACATTTAGATCTTATGATAACTTGATTTATTATCTGCAGACCAGAAGATACTATTTTTTTCTTACAAACATCAACTTGTAAATTTGTGTTTTAATCTTCTAAAAATCCTATTATTAAAATTACCAATAAGTAAACAGATATGGAAGTTTTGAATGTTTCCTAGCAGGGCTGAAGAGAATCAAAACTTTCTTCATATAACCATCAGAGCTGAAGCATACAGTTTTTGTCACAGAAAAACAAACATTGTGCTGCTGTCCCCTGACACCATCTTCTCACTGGTGCCCTTCATCTGGAATTCGCATTCCAGAGCCTGAAGAGTTTGCATCATTGTCCTCCAGGACCTGCTGATGCCATTGACTTTACACTTTGGCATGACAGGTAAGTTTAGAATCACAGAGTAAAAGGGAAAACCTGGATTACCCTGCTGTCCCAGGAACCCCCTTTCAGAAACGTACTCTGCAGGTCCTTAAAAGGTGTGGGATTTCGACTGCCAGGCTGTTTTCTTTCAGAACTCACTCCTAAGAGCCAGAAATCATATTCAAAATCTGAGTCTCATTTTATTCAGGTGACCTGTGTGACAGCACTCTTCTTCCATCTTATAGTGGTTTACAGTAAGCCAATTAATAACCATTCTGTTTTGGTTTTAGTCATTATGCCTATAGTTTTTAAAGCTGTTCACTTTATAAGCATTAAGATAAATATATAAATAATAGATAAGCCCATTTAAACACAGTGCACACTTACCTGTAAGCATTAATATAATCCTTTCTGTGTTGTAGAAGAAAATCTTTCAGCTTTCCAATATGAGAAATCTAAATGAACAGAAATCATAATTAAATTTCAAGATAACTGATAATTTTATGCTTGAAGTTCAGTATTCCACACTTCAAACATGAATTAATAAATTTCTTATCCTATAGTTAAACAGAATAATAAAATTTACTCTTTTATACTCAAATTTTCACATTTTCCAAGCAGTCAATATGTAAAAAACAATCTATAAAAGGTCTGTTGTATGAAGGTCCAGCTTTGAGAACAGTAGTAAAAACACGTCTTCTTCCCAAAAAAGCATAAACTAAACAGTAAATATAACTACAGTATTCAACACTAAAAATATTAAAAGTGGTGACACAAAACATTATCTAAATTGTCAATCCAGAATTTAATGACTACAGAATTTAATGTACACTTTGGAAATAAATTCATTTTGGAAGACCACACAAGAAATTTTTCAACTGATCAGATATACATATTAAAGTTCAGCTATCAAAACTTGTATGGCAAGGTAGTGACCCTCTCGCTTCCACTTTTGCCACAGTGACCAGTTTGTGCCCCAACTGAAGTAGTATCTCTGCTATCTGATAATCATTAGTAAACTTTGCCAGATCATACATCCCAATCAAATTTCCATTTCTGAATGTCCACCTCAGTCTGGATAACTTTTACTATAAATCACTTTATTTTCTTTTTTAAGAGATCTTTACAAAAAAAGATTTTGGCTTTTGGAAAGCCAAAAAAAAATCTAAAACAACTTTTGCAAACTTCAGTCTGATTTAAAAGATTTGGTGTAGCATAAGATGCAGCTTATTTTAAAGAATGGAGAAACTACAGAAGTGTAGCTTAATTCACCAGCAAAATGAGAAGAGATGATGGGGAGGGGGAAAAGGGAAGAGAATTCTATACATTTGCAGTACATATTTTCCAAGGCAACTTTTAAAATTATATTCTCAAATATTAATTGATGGTTCTGTGTAAACAAAGCACGTAAGGAATTTCACAAAACAAAAGTTGTTTTCATTTACAATAAATGTGGTTTACTTCATGTATCTGGGAAAAAGTATCAGAAACTGTTCAAGTCTTAAAATCCCATTTTCATGCAAATTATCTTTGCAATTAAACAAACAAAAAAAACCACAGAGAAAGAACACAGAATAATTTGGATAAATAGAAGATTAATTCCCCCAATTATTTTTTTTCAAAAGCAGCTCTTTGAAAAAAAGTGCAAAAAAGTGGGAAAAAATGTACTCAGTAAGATCACAGTAATTTGTACTATTCAAGATAAGTGTTCCCTTGTGCAAATAAATAAGCCTCCATTTCCCTATTATTATTTGCTCTGTTTCAGTTTTACTGTAATTCATCATATTGGATAAGGATTTTCCCAGTTCTCATGTTTCAACTTTTCTGTGTGATTAACACAGGAAATTTCATCCCATTCATAGTAAACTGAGTTCTGCCAGTACCTTCAGGAGTTTCCCAAAGTGTGTTAGCATCATTATACACAGAAAGGGAAATACTGCAATTGCTACAAGACCAATGAGGCACAAAGAGTACGCTAAATCATTCTACAGATGTTCCTTCTCATCGCCACTAGAACTTAATATTTGTACAGATATTGTATATTCTCTTTCTCAGCTCAGACTTGGTATATCATCAAATTTACTGAATAGATAAATCAAGCTTGACTATGAAAGCAAAACATCTAAAACAGTTATACAGTGTTCCAGTGGAACAATAATACTTAATAGGCAGAAAGAAAGTACTACAGACAACAAAACAAATGTAAAATAAGAAACGTTCCAAAAGATTTACATTAATGTATGAGCACTAAACTAGAATATAGATAAGCAAAATTTTGTAAGAAATAAATCTTAATATTACTGCAATAGGTACAATTTAGGAGTGATTAACAAGCAGAAAGAATCAGAATGACAAGCAAGAGCACTGTCTTACAGTAATTAATTCATCTAGTCACAAAGAGCATTCTATTTAGGCTAAAATTGTCATCATGTGTTTGAATTGCACTGACCCCACTTTGCCTCTCCTTCATTTGTAAAGCTATTTTCATGAATTTAGAATGACACCATTATGCCCATACTCACATCAAGCTCTTAGTTCCCAAGATTTGCATCAGAAGTGAGACTTCTTGTTTTAGTTTCCCTCAAATTCTAACAGCATCTTCTGCAATCCTGCACTGCAGATATTTCTTTCGCCTTTTGTTAGCATGTACTACTAGCATAGCTTTGAATTCAATTTGTCATAACCATGTGAGCAAAATTAACTTTTTTTATTAAAAAGAAGGTTTCACCAGTATTAAAGGGAGGCAATGTTAATTTTATTTTTAAAAAACTGATTGGTTTTCTGTATGATGCTCAATTTTTTTGTAGACACAAAATATCCCTCATTACACAAACATAAATCTTAAAGATATCTCCAGGGTCATCAACTTGCAATTATTCTGGTGTTATCAGAGACCCACCATACACTCTTTACAAAGTTATCAAGCTTCAGCCTAAAGGAAATAAAGGTTCTCCCTATTACAACTGAGTGGCTTTATTAGAATCCTATTCCTCTTATCATTGTCAAATTATTGTCCAATTTCCAGGTTTACTGATTACTAACTTCTATACATCTCTTCTTGCTTCCGAATGGTCCTTTCCCTTAAAAGTTCTGCTTCCCTGCATGTGTTTGACTGTCAGTAATTCTATCTATCTATCTATCTATCTATCTATCTATCTATCTATCTATCTATCTATCTATCTATCACTTTTGTAGCCCAGAAAAATAACCCCAAGCTTTTATTTCCTTCTCACGAAACAATTCTGAAGTTAGGGAACCCACAGCTTTCCTCTTCATTTGTTCCAGTTTGTATCCATCCATTTCCAATGCAAATAACTAGAAAGGCATTCATTGGTGTTGGTTACTTTGTAACTATTTCTGCTGGAAACACCTTTTTTTCTGCTATTTTTTCTAGATCTCAGTATGTATCTTGCTTTTACTTCACTGGTCCATGGCTTTTTCCTTATTAATTTAGTCTAGAGTCCAGGAGTAAACCATTCCTCATCTATACTCCAATTGCATGACAAATCCACACTTTTTGCTAATTTTCTTTTTATTAAAATAGCTAAAGAATATTTTAACTTTAGGAGGGTTTTAATACCATTAGCAACTCATTGTGAATTTGGCCAAACCTAATTTCATCTCTGTAAAAAAATAGTCTTCCCTTCTGCAACAGTTTTCTTAGCCAGTCTGTCTTTCTCAGCCTGCTTTCCACTGCCTCTGGGATAAATTTTTGTATCTTCTCTAATGAATCCTTCACGTAGATCTAGTAGAATTTTAAATCCCACCTGCATTTCAGGACACCCATTTTTCCACTCCATTTACCCATCCATCATAACTGCAACTTCCAATTTGCTCTACATTTCTGTTTTCAAAACCTTTATACCACCAGTTGACACAGGTGTCAAAAGGATAGATGAGAGCAATTTGAAGAAGCACAAAAGCATCTGAGTATTGGCCTCTTGTCAAGGTTCTCACTCTTTGCATCTGAAAATTGACTTTTTCTCCAAAATTCTGGAGCAGAGAAATAAGCCTTTCTTTAACCCTGAAATAAATTATTTCCTTTCTTCCCCCTCCCGACCCCTGCAGAGATAGGAGGGCTTAGAGAAAAGCCCTTTGTAGTTGCAGCACTCTTGCACTACATAACAACTAAACTTCTCTTAGAGGGAAGAACACTGCTAAATTTCCAGATAACTGGCATTTCTAATGGAATCAGGGGAATAAAATACCTTTCCTCACAGTATTCTGAGCACCAGTTATATCATTACAGCAACAGCATCTTCTTGAGCTTCTGTTCACTACCAGAATACGGTGGGTTATGTTCCTTCTAATAATGAAGACCACTTAAGAAACTCCAGGCTCGCCCTCTTCTCTTCCTGTTCTCACTGACACTCCCTTGAAGGTCAACACCACACCCCAGAACTCTGAAATTACTTTTTTTTTTAATTACTCTTCTGGAAAGAATTGGTTTCTTTTATTTCAGCTCCACAATCAGCAGTGGGTGCCACCAAGGGAGGGCAGTAATTTAAAAGCACCAGTAGGGAACTTCCTACAAGATGCATCTGCCATGAATGGATAAGGTATGTTTAATTACAACCTAAAAATTCAACATGGTAACGTCCTAGGCTCAGGTATTGAATTTGAAGACTCCAGGTGTTACTTAAAAACTCCCAAGTGTAGTTCTGATCAAGAAAACCCAACTGATTCTCTACAGTGAAGCAGCAGCAGTTTGCCACTATGTGGCAAACAAAAGCATCAATATCATGCAAGTGAAAAACACTATAAATACACATTAAAGCCTGTAAAGTAACTTTTAAGAAGTTACTTTAGGTTCCAGTTTGCACTTGATCCTCACTGTAAACTATCTCTTTAATACATGTATCTGTGTTTCATTGCCACTACAGACTAAAATTTAAATTTTAAACAACTCTTACTAAATCATAAAAGCAATTACTGCATCTAATGCAGGTCCAACACAAAAGGAAGCTGTGAATGGATGCCATCTGCTACCACAGGTGGCATGCATAGCTCTATTTATACTTGGGGTCTGCACTAGAAATGGTTCCTCTGTTTAGAGATTTTTCTGATGATTTCAGAGCAGGCTAAGTTATTTAAAAAGATGAGAAACAGAAAAGCGTTGCCTCTAAAGCAGCATCTTGATGAGATGCAGAGACTTTAGAATGAAGATGCTGACTACACTTCCTTCAGTCGCTCAGCAATACATACAGCATTTCTTTCCACTCCCAACAAAGAATTGATCACTCATGAAACAGTAGGTTCCAATTTGCATGCATTTAACCCACTGCAAGAAGCAGCAGCATTGTTTACGATTAAAATGATTGGAGTAGGTTCCCGTGACACATTGTAGAGAGAATTCAACCGTGCTGAATAGTCATTTTCATTTAACAAATATAGCGTTTTATCAAATTTACTCTTCCATCAGAACAATGCGCAACTACTTCCTACCGTATAAAATTGACTGTTACACTTCGCGCTGTATTGCCAGTCTGAATTTTTAAAAAGGTGTGCTTTGTTAAAAGAAACTTTAAAAATTACTTAAAACCAAACCATAACAGAAAGGCTTTTGTAAAAGTTGTGAGAGACATGGTATTTACTGTTGAGTCAGTAGCACTAACAAGCACTGCTGACTATGGTGCCATAGTAACCCTAAAATAGGGGGAAAAAACCCTAAATAAAATTCTACATTAATTTTCCAGTACGTTTGAAAAACCTTATCTCCAATGTCTTACCTAAATAGATTCCATCTATAGCTTCATGAAAAGGTGACTATATTCTACAAGCTCCTTTGCAAAAAGCAGAAAATTTAAGATTGTTAGAATATTAATATCTAGATACCTATCATGTTTTCAAGTCCAAACATATAGTCAAGCTGGACATACCCATGGCTTATTTCAAGGGAAATTTAGAATTTCAGTAAGACATCAGCTCATGAACAGGAACTGCATGTTTCTGACCAAAAAAAGTACAATCTCAGTACTAGGAAGAGAAACAGTAATTAATGTAAGAACATAAACTTGTTTTTCCAATGTCTAAATCATACTAACAGAAAAAAATTAAAATTAAAAAAAAAAAAAAAAGAAAAAAAGGGAAATTTTCCATGGTATGTGCATGTAATGAAGGTGTTTTCAGAAGTATGGAGTAAAACCCAAACAGAACAGATACTATAAATGGAAGCATAATTTATATTAAATAAATTTTAAAATAAGAGCTTTGGCTCTTACCTAAACTATTACAGTTGAAAACTAGTTAGAAATGTTTTGATGCAGCCATACTCCTACAGAGAACTTTTCCAGTACAAACTACCTTTGCTTAGATACATGAACTTTTTAAAAATACAACACAGGACAGGCCAGGTTCCACACTGGTTATATTTTACCTAGGTTATATTTTAAGCACTGTCAGCCCACTGAATCAACATAGGCTCTTGCTGGATGTTGGTAAGAACTGAAAAGTTTTTTTATATTTAAAGTACTGTTACTTGGATTCTACATTTCAGAACTGGAACCTTCAAAAGATGAAATTGTATAATTCGCTGGTACAGAAAAATGTAACAGAGATTAAACCAATTAAATTAAACCAAAGTTTGAATCAGGAGCTGGAACTCTGAATTTAATCGTGTGAAGCCTGTTCTTTAAAGGATTTGCTGGCGAGTTCCCAGCACGCCATGAGGTGGAGCTGTGCCCCCAGGATTGACGGCAGGGACACACTGGCTGACTCCACACGTCAACCGGCCAGTTTGCAGCTGATTTGTCTCTTGAGGGGATACATTTGGTTTAGGTTTCCCCTGCAAACGTGAAAGTTTCTAAAATAGGTCACGCAGATCAATTGCTCTCGTAATCTGAGACCCAAAAGAGCAAATAATATCTAAACTGTGGCGTGGGGGTGGCCCAGAGCTGGAAGCGGGGAGCAGGAGGCGAGGAGACAGCCAGCCTGGCTACCTCTAATCTCAGGAAAATTGTGACTTTGTTCAGTTTCTGCTTTACATCAGCATATACATTACAGCAACGGGCAGAAAAACATTTTTTATTTCATTTTATTAGTAGTCTTGCATTTGAAGCAAAGGAATTAACCAAGAATGGGGGGGCCATGTTACCAAAATATGTGGTATATGGGATAAGAACATTCAAAACTGAATTAATTCAATTAAAAGTCATGAAAAGGAAGAGTGACGCTACTTGAAACTTCACGGTAAAGATGGTACAAAATTTAAAAAATATTTTTAAAAAATGTTTAATATTATCAATATTTTTCTAATTTAAAACAACACAATTTTTAAAATATAAAATGAAAGTAAAATTTTAAGGAATCATCGTGGAAGACTTCATTAGTCATTGTGGAATATTGGATGTTAAAACCTGTCTGTAGAATACCACAGGCAGTATTTGGTGCACATTAACAAAGCGATTAAGAAACCTTTAAACTGCAATAAGAAGCAAAGCCAATTTCCTGACACCCAGTGTGGAGTAGAAAACACTTCATTTTGCTTAATATCAAACTGTCAAAAAGGAAAAAGTAAAGAGCACTGTCTTGTACATTAAAACAAACAAACAATAAAAAACCCAGTTGGCTCTAAACCTTTTTTTTCTTTTTTTTACTTCTTGCTTTACTTAACATATTTTTATATATACTGTCTGTAGTTCAAAAATTCTCACAGATTTATGCTACTGTCAGTTTATATTTAAATACTTTGCCTCTAAAGTGCACTTTAGATCTCCATTTTGTTATTTTTATTTTTTATTCATTGTTAGTTACCCGCAATGGAAAATTTGGTAGTCAATAACTCACTATCAGCCTAAAAGCCTCACATTTCATCTTACTATGCTTTCCATAAAAATAATCCAGAGTTAGTGTAAGACTCAGTCAAATATATCAAGAAAAAATTATTTTTTGCAATTTTGTGACACAACTACTAACATTTGTCATTCAAGACTCTTCTAATAAGAGTTAAGGAAAATTAAGATCCAAACGCTCAAAAACTCCAGTTCCCCACCGACCACAATAAAGACTGAAAGTACCCAGTGTTATCAGTGGATGAAGGTTTCACTGGAGTGCTATTTGGGGATAAGGCTGATAAATGTTTTAAAAATGTGTATGGTAGTGAGAGCAAACTCCATCTGTACAGAAAAATTACTTTGAAGTCACTAGTTTTTATATTTTTTTCTTAGGAAATTATCCTCAAATATATTGTATATCTTTAAAACTGTTTCTAATGCTTTGTACTTCAGGCATTTGTAAACAGAAAGGAAAAAAAGTCTTATTTTTAGGGTAATTACTTACAAATACTGAATTCAGCTCTGAACCAGGAAAATGCAATACACATAGACTTTAAGACAGAGGTCTGCATTAATTTTGTCACTGTTTCCTTAGCTCTTGTGGGAACACACTTGCTTGACGCCATCACATACAGAAGCACAACTAGATATTCTGAAAACGGTCTGTAGACAGTCAATAGGAACAGGAGATGACCTGAAAAAATTAACAGTAGGCTTCCTACAATGTAGCATCATGCTAAATGGTTTTAGTAACTAGTTTTCATTTATTGTCCATAGCAACAAATACTTTCAATTAAAAAAAGAAAGAGCACATCTGGTTTTAATAAAACTTACTATTTCCCTTTTCCTTGTTTATTGTCAAACTCTAATCATAACTTTCTTTAACGTTTATATTTTTACACAATCATCCAAAACCTCACTGACTAAAATATATACCCCACAACAATTGTGGGGAATGTTTTGGTTGAGAGATACAAGGAAATTGGTAAAAATACGTTTTTGCAATAATTGGCCTTTACCACTGCTGTTGAAAATGCTCCATTTACAACCTTTCAGTAACTGCATTTAACGTTGCTTGTGTCTTTCTGTAAGAGGTATTTTCCTTGTCCCTCGTTCTCACAGTCTGAGCTCATTTTAGTACTACATTTTCCTGACTGCAAGTTGTTCTACGATATAAAGAGAGATGTCCAGTCTCATTTAACTGATATTCAGTAATAAACGATTACTCTTTCTGACCATTATTATTAAATCTTTTGATTTTCTGAAAGGTTTTTGAGGTTCAGTTCAAAGAGTTCCATGCGCATGTGCTTCACTTTGGGACCAAGCTGAATCTGCATCACCGTAAGCCATTGCAGGGCACTGCAGGAGCTGAGCCCGGGGCCCGGGCCGAGCCCAGGGCTGGAGCTGAGCCGCCGCCGCGGCCGCGGTCCCTGAAGCCACGGCCAGAGCTGAGCCTCGCTCAGGATCCGCAATTCCTCTGCCAGGCCCTTCCCACTCGGAGCTCTACATTTTCGGTGTATTTACATTCATACACCCATACTGATATAGAGCACAAACCGACACAACACCTATTCTGTCTCAAAAATCCTACAACTCTTGTCAAATACGGTTCAAAGGGGCAAGTATTTTCCTGGATTTTCATCATTTGTACAAATGCATTCTTCGCATATTTGCAAAAATACTTCTACTGTGTTTCAGTACCTTAACTTGTATTATACAGACTGAACATTACTTTAGTGGTTGCTCTAGCATTTATACCTAAGCTTCTCCCTCACTAAAACACCAAGAAAAATGAGATGTTTATTAATCTTTATGTAAAAGAGCATGTATAGATCAGGCACAAAAGCAATAAATAAATATACTGGAAATAAGCCAGTTCTAGACACATTAAGATTTTAATCCAAAGGCTTTATGGTATCAGCATAAAAATTAAGGTAAAGGGCCTCTTTTGCCCCCTCTTCTCATGTAACAGGAAACCCCAAGAACTGGATCCTCTGCCCTAAGTGATAGGAACTTCCTGGGCCCTGGTAGCCATAAGTTCCTCCATGGCTGAAGCAGAGTGACACAGAGAGGCATTCACATCCTTAGGAAACCCAGACAGCTGCTCCATCAGGCACACACATCTCCTCTGCCCCACTTCAAACGCTCTGCTTCACTGCCTTTTCTGAGCAAGCCATTACTCCTTTGTTAGAGCACCTAGGAAATAGAATCAGACAAAAAAATACCTCCTCCATCCCTGGGGAAAATAACTCTTCTCCACTAGTCCTTATAGCAGCAAACTGAGATGAGAAAAAATATAGCCAAAAAAAAAAAAAAAATCCTTTTAATAACTCTTGCACCAGAGAGGAACACTAACAGTCAATCTGAAATCCAAATATTATCCAATTCCTTTCATCTCATCCTTTTCTGAGAAATGAGTGTATTATAAATTGTTATCAAGGGAAACCATGACAGGTTCTCAACTCTACAGCAAGGGCTAGAAGTTTATCAGAGCACAAATGGGACTAAAAAGCATCACAGAACAAAGACACCTTGTCTTGTTCCCACTCAAGAATCTTCTGACACGACCAAAGTCCAAGAGAAGAATCTCTTCCTTTAGAGTACATTGCCCTTCCATATTTCCATTAAGTTCACTATCAAATGACCACTACACTCCCAAGGTAACATACGAAGTGTCCAAAAAAAGTGTCTCTGAACCCCAGGATTTGCTCATCACAAAATACTTTTCATGCTGGTTTTCATCTGCCTAGGGGTATTTGCCAGCTGTTTTGCCTATGAAAAAGACGCCCCCACCATGGGGAGTATAATTTCTACCTGAAAAAAATAGCCACATAAGAATTTCTCTCTAGAAAGTGCTTGCAGAATTTGTGAGGGGAAGGTTTTAGCTGCAATTAAAAGGGAAATCAATGCTATTCTCTCACATCTGAGTAATACTGACAATTCAAACACATTATTTTTAGTCACTGAAAGCAGAAATCCCTGACAAGATTTCAAGCTGTGAAGTAAGGCACTTTTCCTTCCTCACTTTTTCTCAGCCATGAATCTCAGTAAGATTTTTTAAATGTCTGCTTCCTGTAATTTTGGTAATTTTAGAGTGTAATTATTTTTACATTTTTATTATGCCTTTGGGGTATCATTACAAATATTTTTTAAGCATTTAAACTTAGAAAAATAAAATTAAGTAAGAGCTTCTCATGAGGAGAGACTGTCAGTTCTGTTTGGAATAAACAATCCCTTTTAAAGGCAATCTAGAGATTTATATCCACTGTAACCATAGAAATTAATCTAGAGTTTAAACAACATAGAGTAAAACATAATTTATTTAATGAAAATCAGAACAGTGCTATTGCAAATGAAAGTTGGGTTTCTGTTTTTTTAATTCAACAGACAACTTTGTATGCAATTGTAAGATTTTACTTGATGGGCTACTTCTTACAACTTAATCATACTCATTTAACTAATTTGAACAAAGTATTCAGCTATCTGAGTTTTAATTTTACTTGATATAAATGCCAATCACTAAAGAAAAGAAGCTAAGGATTTTCAGATTTAAAAAGCTTAAATAAATATATGAAACATTTTTAATGATAAGAGCAATCATGAGAAACTTCTTTGACGTTGCAAGGCCAGCAGGAACAGAGCACAAAGATTTTTATGAGTTTCACATATAAAAAGTTTGGGAATAGCAGAGAAGAATAAAAATGTACAAACTGGAAAGCATTTTATACGTCAGCATAGCTAAAAAAAGTTCAGAAATAGTGGTTCCTATTTACAAGTTTGCCTGAAACATTCCAGCATGCTGACCCTCAACAACAATTGTGCTACATAAAGAAATTCAAGGTTAAGTACTTATAGGTTAGCTAAGTAAGAGTTAAAAGAGCAACAGCATTTGTTGTATTTTCAAAAAGCAAGGAAAAGAAGTTCACACAAGGAAACACTGATGTGCTTTACAATGTAACATCAAAAAAAACCCCGTAGCCCAGAACCTAGAAAAAATTTCACATCACAATAGACTGAAATAGTTTCCTTTAGAAACATCTGTCATAGCCACGTGAAGTGAAAAATACTGAAGTAACAGTAGAAGGAAACTTGATTTAAAAAATACAGTTTAACAGATAATCTTTCCTGTATGTTTTACAATAAACTATTCTGTGGCACTTTTGGTGGTTATATACTTGTATATAAATCACCATGTAAGCCTTCCTTGACCATATCAATAGGAAATAATCAAACCATATAAGGAAAATAATAAAAATAAATAATAAAGTTCAGCCTTATTTACAACTAAACTGTGAATTCAATTATTCTATTATACAATGGCAAAAACATTATTAAACAAAAGGAAGAAAAAAAATTAAGTTGCTTAAAAGCTGAGTTTCTAGTAAGGCAGTAACTGTTCATAAGCCAGAGTACAAACTCTGGAAACCTCAAGAGACAGGAACTTCTGGTCTCCTTATCTTAACTCAGTTTGTAGGAGAGAATGATCTAGGAGACTCAGCCAAACCAAGGCTCACATGTACACAACAAAGCATGGCCAGTAATATAAATGCCAAAAGAGACTCACTGAAGTGAACTTTGCAAGATCATGCAAGACAAAATACAGCAATCTGTTTCTGTCTCCTAGTTAACTGACCTGTATTCTGTAATTGTCTACCATTCTCTGCAACATATTACTAATTTCTGAAAGAGTTTTATCTATCTCTAGAAAGTCTCAAATTTGTAAGAACCTACAACTTCACATAATAGGTGGCTTTTTGATGGTACACATCCACAGAAAAGAAAACACACAGTGCATAGACAGGGAGAGAAACAGAAACAAACAAACAAAGACTAAGGCAAAACCAAGAAACGCACAAGAAAAGGAAACAAAAGGGTTGGCTGAAATAAAATGAAATAGCATCTGTACTGAGACATAGCACCACCATATACTGCTGCATTAAGTCTGAGGTTCCAATCAGCAGTCAACGCCAAAGGGCCTCCAAGAAGAGAGGGCTGTGAACTACAGCATTATCCCCATGGCTGCCCAGGAAAGGAACACGATCTCCATTCTGAAATTACTAAGTGCCTAGCCAGCTGTGAGACAATCTTAGGAAACAAGACTGTGACAGAGACAGTGACATCTATTTATTGACAGATTCCTGTTCACAAGGACTTTGCAGTGAGAGCCACATTGGTTATCCAGCACCTTAGGTACACTGAGATAAGATCACAGAAACCACCAGTGCAATGAAAAAGACTGTGCTTACTCTACAAACTCTCATGAATCAGAAGAGCTTCAGAAGACAAAAATCTATTAAAATACTTACTTCACAAAAAGAATTTGAGTTCTTATTTTACTTGAAACACTCCGTTAGAGAGAATAAAACTGGGACTACTTTCCTTTGTCCAACTTTTTACCTTATAGGCACACACAGTTTGGGGCACACACATTTCATAGATGCTACCATTTTCATAGAGACTTTCTTTTCACAACTTTCTGCTGATATCCATTTGGCCATTGCTGTAGTACGTAGGGCAAGAAGGAACCATCAAGTAATTAAACCACCACCATGTCAACAAGTAAATACAGACAAACTGTCCAAGAGCTTACAGATTAAGCTGTAAAACTTACTAAGATGCTTTGTGTTAATATTCAGTGTCTATCAAACAGTTTCATTGTATCTCACCAACCCATACAGAGTGAAAAAATCAATGTTACCTCTGTCTTTTGCCATAACAACTAGATTGCGCAGGTTGCTACTCCATTGTGTGGGCAAGTAACAGAACAGCTGGATGAAAAATACTTGTGTTTCAGCAGACAAGCATACAGAGAAACTGGATTATCTCTTGTAAGACAGATACTGGTTGGTGTACAATTTTCACTCAAGGTTAGACTAAAATACTACTTCAATTTGCCACAATGTTTCACAGACTTACATGAATTAGTCAACAGACTCTCAAGTCAAAAGTGATCCTACATTTTCCAGTTTCTGTTTGGGTTACAAACACCTGATTTAACAAATGTCATGCCACTGCTCCACAGCTCTGCCCTGCATTACAGATGAGTCAGTATTACTGAAATACATTTTATCAGTTATTTCAGCAGTCTGCTCATGCACTGGCACAAGCTTAGGAAGAGAGAAAGGTAAACATGAAGTACCTCCCTGCAGAGGAGCTATCTCATTAGCAACTTAAGGATGAAAATGTTACGGCTATGAATCACAATTAGAACATGAAAACTGAATAGTAGCAAGAGAATTTACCATAGAGGCGGGTCAGGATTTAGTGGTAAATGTCAAGCAGATATCTGACTGTATGAATAAATAGAACAGGAGCTGGTAAAGCTCATTGTGATGCAAGGGTGGAAAAATAAGAGAAACATTGAAAAGTGAAGGAAGGGAAGAATTGCAGATGGAAAGGGTAATAGAAATAGAAGCAGAAGGGCTGAGGAAAAGAGTGAAATAAAATGAAAAGTAATTTTTTTTTCACCCAAGCTAAAGCAGTAATTATAATTACCGTGCAAATGAGAGATGGATGTCAGAGACACAAGAGCCTAGCACGTATTGGAAGAACAGGAGCCTTATTTGGGGTAATAAACCAAAACAAAACCCAAAAAACCCCAAACCCCACACTTAGAGGGGAAAGAAACAAACTCCCAAACCAATTATTAAATCTCTTAGGATGTAAAATATTCTCTTTGAAAGTGTTCTAAATAGCCCAAACAAAAGACTTCATGCTATATAGATATACTAGCAAGGAGAGGGTTAACATGACCTCATGTTTTAATAACATGTTCTACTCCTTGGCACATCAGCATTAGAACCAGAGCATTCCAAAATTACAATTTGCCCCACAGAAACACACAACAATTTCAAATGCCTGTAGCTCTAATGTCATACCAATGGAAAAGCATATTGTTGAACAGTGTATAGCAGTGGTACACCCTTAAAGTCAGGATATCTAAACTAGTTTGAAGATACTTAATATTTTTTTTCCTGAATGTTCTTCAGTCCCCTACAGAGCAATTCAAATGTGGTTCCTGCATAAGCAATTCAAGTGTCTGTCTGACTACAGCACCAATAAGCATGGAAGAGACAAAAATGAGTAAGAATAGAAAAATAAAGAGAAGGAAAATAAACCCCAGTGTCTAAATAGAAAGTCTTACTCACATAACTTTGTTTAGTTCTATCTCATTGCGCTGTATCAAATTAGCTGTACTGTAACTTCTTATGTAGCTTAAGTAACTCAACATGATTTTTCTTTTATTTAAAGTGATTTGAGGAATTTGCACTTTAGAAAGTTTTTTAAAAGTGTAAGTTTAATTACTGCAAGCATCTTTTTATTGCTTAATTAGTAGCTATTATTAATACTAATTAATGTCACAAATGGAGTCAAGAAAAGGTCCAAAAAGTAATAGCTGGACAAGACAGGAAAAAAAGACAAAGGAAAAATTATTTATAAAGATTAAGCTTCATATAGACAGCACTTCAAATTCCTTTGTCTTATACAACAGATTAGATAGCAACAAGAGGAAAAAACCTCCCTTCTACTGCAGAAAGTAAAACAACTGACTAGGTATGTGCGGGCAACCAAATTATCCTTCTTGTAGTTAACAGTTTCTTACCACTTAAATAAACAAGTGTCTACTAATTCTGTAATGTGTAGAACATTAGCCAAAAATCAGGAAATAAATATAGTAACAAAGGAATCAATTGGAGTTCAAATTAAGAATACCAACAAAAGAAATCAGTGACACTAAAATTGTGACAGATTTCAACAGAAACCTATGACAAAATACAATACACAGAACCAGAAAGAAAAGCATACGTCAAAAATGTAACAAACGACCAAATGCAAAAGAAAGTTGCTTCTTTTAAATAAGTGAAACAGGAAAAAATAGGGTGACTTCTGAAGAACCTCAATTTTTTTTTCAAAATTAATACCAGGGATTATAATAAAGTTAACATTCCCTTTAGATTTAAAAATGATCTTACAAGGGAATTTCAATGTATTTCCTTGAACAGAGGCAGCTAAAAGATGCGTGCTCTCTGCTGGGCTTGGAGTGCCTGCTCCGAGGCAGAGGACACGTACAATTACAGGAGCTGACTCAAGTGATCTGGTTTGAAAACAGCCAATATACAAATATCCACTGAAGCACAAAGGACAAATGCTTTCACTTTTAAAATTTTTCCTTCCATTAAACTAAAAACACAGGGGGTTTTTTAATACTGTTTTTATCTTATGCTACAAATACAGTGTATGCAATGCACACAGCAGAAAATCTATCAGGCAGTGTCAGAATGCAATTGAAAATTAACAGTAGTTTCTTGCAACACTCACAAAACAAAGACCTTTTTCCAATGAGCAGAGATGCAACTGAACCAATCAACCTTCACTCCAGAAAAACACTTGATGTGGTCATGAAAAATCTTGAGACTACGAAATAGTCCTTTTTCCTGTAACACAACTTCTGTCTATTGCAGCCAGCATAATTCTTAAGTTACTGTCAGTAGCCTTAGAATCTGGGGTCAGTAGTGTCACTACCCCTTAGAACTAAAACTATCCACATCCAAATAAATACAGTGCTAAATTCTTCAGTGCTAAATTCAGACTTCTTATTTCGAGTAACCTGCAGGCTACAGGTACTGCCTTAGTTTACTCTCAGAACATACTCATTTCAGCTGTTGCTCTTAAATGCTCTCATTTCTGAAGTTCTGTGCAATACTGAAGCCATGTAAAATGAAATGGAGGACAGGAAATAGATTCCGCATTCTGGTCCTAGCAGATTTTTCCTGTGAAGCTGTACAGAATTATTAAAAATTGAGAAACTTATATCAACCATGCCTACTTTCCATTGCAGTCTGGTGGTACATTTTATGGCCGCATAAACTTTAACAGAATTTCTAGGTGAATTTCATTTGTTATTGTCATAATGGTAAGGAGGAAGAAAAAAAATTCCTAGAGGACTTACTAGAAGCAGATTATGATCATATCTTCTATAATAAACCTACTAATACAAATACAATTGTGCAACAGATAATGGCATTTGCTATTAGCAACAGCTGAAAGGTCTTCTTGGCTCCTGATGTGGAGTTAAGGCAGGGAGAAATAAAGAACTTCCCAATTCTTTTGTAAATAGGATTCTGATGAAGGACTGAAATTTTAAATTGGATCTCCTGACTTCTGAGTGCATAACAGTCCTTCTTTTTTGAGAGGGGAAAAAAACGAAAACAACAAACCAGACTGATGTTATATATTACTACATTTCCTGATAATACACTATTACAAATTTTGCTTTAAAATTATGATTATGAATATAATTTTATACATTTCCATATTACCTTTTCAGAACAGTATCATTCATCCAGAAAACTACTATACACTAAAAACCCAAACCAAACAAACACCTCCCACCCAGAAAAACATGCCAAAAGAGAAATATTAGAGATCTTTTCCCATGCTTACAAAATATGGAGACAAAATACATTCCATGCAATCTCTTGGGCTTCAGCTTTACAGTCAACACAACATTCATTAGATCATTTTTTTCCTCAAGTGTTACAAGGAAAGCCAATTAAACATCAAAAGACTCCTGCTTGTCATGTCAAATTTACTACTTACTGGAACAGTGTGCCTTATTCATCAAATACGTGTTGACTTGGAAGTCATCATGAACCACATTCTTAACTAATTACAGCAACTGCTACAAAATACTGATTATTATTAAGAATAAGTAAGTTAAACTAAACACACTATTATTAAGCACACTGCACAATTACAAGTTAAAAATAAAGCGTTTATTCTGTCCTTAGTTATTGCTCCTCAACTGCTACCCAAGAGATAGGAAATGTTCTCCTGTAACAACCTCAGTCCTGTGCACTGCACTGGGTTCTGCAAACTACACAGCTTTGTTGCAAAGAACGCCTGCCAAGAGAAGGCTTCTCAGAGCTGTCCTAGAAGAAATAACAACACCATGTTCAAAATGTTATGTCAGAAAGGGAACACAGCACGAGAGTCCTCTGAGCAAGACGTATATTAGATTATATATTATTATATATTACGTGGTTTGTTCTGCTTGTGGAATAATATCAAAGGATGCCTGGACTTCAACTTGGTGGTCAAAGTGATAACTTACATTAACTTCTACAACTTGTAGCTGTCTATGTATTCTCTAACATTGCTGTGTGGCTGAATGGATCGTTTACCTGCTTTAACTGAAGTAAATTAATAAAATAATTGAAAAATCTATTTACAGCACAGTTGCTAATCTCTGTCAACTACTGGTAATACTGCAGTCAGGTAGTCAGGGTTCATTCTTCTAAAAGAGCCAAAACCAGCAAAGGAGGTTTTAATCTGAATATTAAATATAAAGATATGAGCACAGACATTAAATCATGTAATTTTGTTCAGATTCTTTAATAATTTCATTTCAGCAATATTAAAGATTCAAAAGAGTTGTTTAATCCACTTTTTTAAAATTTAAAAATTATTTATACAGTAAACTCTTAGGACTTGGTGCCATTTTATTAACTTCAATGGAATAAAAAATGTTGCCATAAACACTAAGCCAACAAATAAAAACCTTCATGATCTAGCAACTAGGTAGCAAAATAAATCCTTTAAAAACTATCAAACGACTCTAAAAATAAAATTAGATATAAATTCAAGTTTTAGACTGTGGTCAATTGAGGTCTAGACAAAACCCTATGTTTGTTCACTGCCTAGTCTCCAGTCTGCTCCAAGTTTGAAAAGGTAATTGAACTCAGTCTATAATTACTGGATTAGATACAGATGGGCTCTGTACATTTCAGGGGAGGAAAGAACTGTTTTGATTCATTTTATGATTGCCTGTAAGGTCAGACTTTTCAAAATGTACTTTCATCTGTTAAATAGTTTCTCAAAGTCCCAGGGGGACATCTTCAATAACTGATGTTTTAAGCAATTTGAGTCTATCAGATCAAGTCTTTGAATGTAATACGCTGTCCATTTTCTAGAATTATAAATGTGCATGTAGGTTAATTGCTACAACTCAGAGAGAGTTTCAAAACTACATTTTTTCAGAAAATTGCTAGTTTTACCCAACAACTGTTATGCATAAATATTTTCAGAATTATTTTGGTTTAGGATACAGCATATCTTTGGAAATACAAATAAGTGACACAAATTAGAAATGTCCTTACTCATAATGCCTTCCTATTTGGGGAATACTCTCTCAGGACCCAAGTGAACAATATTTGAATAGTTTCAACTGAATCAGTTAATTACTTGCAAAACAAAAAAGAAAGAGAAATACGTCTTAATAAAAAATCCTTAAGAACACTTGAGACTTATTTTTCCATAATCTTTTATTTGAGCCTTCATCCTCACTCTCAGTCAAGATAAAATGTGGAACAATGAGCAAGCATTAAACTTTCACTCGGCTAAGAATTTTTTGCACAGCATTTTCTTCAATTAAATCAACCATAACTCTGCAGCCTGTTTCAGTACAACCAGGATTTCATCTTGCATCATTCAAAGTCTTGCTTAGTTAACAGTTCAAACGCTCTGCAAAGGGAATCTAGCTCTGCTCCCAGTTAGGGACTCTCAGAGCTACTGTAATAGCAATTTAAAGCAGAAAACACACCATGCAATCAGAAGGCTATATAGTAGTTCAGTTCATAGTCTTAAAAGAGGTAGGAAACTTAATTCCAAACAACTTACTATTCAAGAGTTTCAGTTTCTTTGTACTGCAACAATCCTCTTCCTTATAAAATTCCAATAAGAAAGTATTTTTTTGTTAAAACATACATTTGTGTTTAATCAGCAACAATATCTCACTAGCAACAGTCTCAGTCAAACAAGTTATCTTTGTAGGATCTATAACTAGACATCTATAGAGTTGTTCTGTCAAAGCCTTAGTATTCAAGCACCAGCAATAAGGATAATTGGAACTATGTTAATATAATCTCTGTCTCTGAGTGGGCTAATGAAAAAGCATGTTATCTCATGTAATTTCCATGATTAATATTTTATTCATATTATTTCAAAGTCTTCCACAAGAGAGACAAAACCTGAAGGCGGAACCAAGTACCACAAAACCCCAGCAGAACAACACATTCTAATAACCAAATTATTCATATGCCTGCTCAGGCAGAAGATCCTGTCCATCATCACCAGGCTGCACAGAATTCCCACCACAATTTACAAGTCTCACCAAAAGAAGAAACTTCTTCTGCTTCATTTTGAGAACTGATTGATACAAATCAGTTTGTTCAAGACAGTTCAATCCATAAAATGCCTGCAAGCAGACTATGGGTTTCTGCAATAGTAGCTCCTTTTTAAATGTAAGAGCACCAGTAGCAACCATGTATAAGCAAATAAAAGCTGTCTTTGAAACAATCATGCAATTTTACTCAAAAGATAAAATCCATTAATATTTGCATTATCTTCTTCCCCCACATCTCTAATAGATGGTTTTGAATGTATTTCTTTAAAATTGGAATAGTACTCATATATAGAATTTGCATTAGGTGCTTATGCTTAATTCAGTAAAATAAGTCTCAATCTTTACTTAAGAGCTATATGGAAAAGGCTTCTTTTCCCTCATTGTAAGCAACAAAAAGTTTCCTTCAAAAATACACATGCCTTATTTTCCCTAAAAAATGAAACTATAAGTATTTCAAGTGTTATTGTGGGAACCCACAAACTATTCCTGAAACTGCTGTAATTTTTTAGACAATAAATTGTGAAGAAATGGTCACGTAAGTGAAATAGGCAAGCCATAGCACCACACATTCTGTATGCTGTAACACAGCAGAAAATAAATACAATATAAGAAGAATACTAAGTCACATTTTAGACCAGCTAATCAGCTCTTTGATATTTTTTCCTTTTTCTTCTCCTTCACATTTTCATTATCAGTAATAAGTAATTTCCTGTGTTTGCTGCACAGTCCTTTACATCATATTCAAACCCATAAGAAACAGCCCCTGAGCTCTCGCAAGTATTTCTCATCTATACTTTAATGGATTCCACAGTGAGCTAAAATTTTAGGAACTGAAAGCAACATCATCAAGAAAAACAAAGTGCATTCTTACAAGCTAGTCTTACTCATATTATGTTGTATCATTGTGTCTTTACACAAACTTTAAAAAGAAAAAAGAAAGATATCCTATTCATGTAAATTAAACTGAGTCAGTATGCAGACTATGGCAATGTGGCACTATTTAATCAACAATCACATCATACTGACTCCTTCAGTCCTAAAAAAAATAATGAAAAATATATATAAGTTAACCATCTTTGTACATGACTTCCCCTGAAATCTTTGGGGAACAAACCTGACAATAAAAAAACCCCAACATTAAAAAGTGGTTGCTTACTTCACAGCAACAAACTTCTGTGGTAGATTAAGCACCCTGTGAAGTCAAATACAGCTATTTAATTTTGGAAATACTCTAGCATGATTTGTTTCCTATATGTTCATTTATTATTAAAAATGAAGAGAGAACATTCATACATTTGCACAGTTTAAGGTCAGACTGATCAGAGTCACAGGTCACTGGGGCAGTAGTCTGGGATCTGGAAAACCAGTATCCAATTCCTTGCTTTGGTATGAAACAGTGTCCCATATGTAAAAAGGAATTCCAGAGCCATCTCTATGCATTAACTGCTGCATTACTTGTTGAGTACCATATGTATTTTGAAATACACACACTTGACTTAAGAGATTCCAAGTGATGTAGAATTTACTAAATCAAGGATCAACTGAATTACACCTCAAATAATGCACACTACTTGCAACACTGTATCTTATTTTGCTGTTCATAGGACCCATGAAGAAATCAGAGACTTTTTTATTTGTAATCATGTGTCATAACAAAATTTATCACTACAAGGTAGATTTTTCAGACTTTAGATCATTTTTGTAGCTCCTTCTATTTAAAAAAAACTCAAAACCCAACAAAGCAACATCCCACCACTACCACGCTTCTGGAAAAGGTTGATATCGGAACTGGACACAATATTCTGCCATTTTAATAGTGCTATACACTTTCTCTTTAACTGACAATTCCTTCTATGTTTCATTAAATGTACATCTTACAAAAACTTAAGTTCCATTATTTTGGTATTGGCTTCTATGTGCAATATTTACTAGGAGGCAAAAAGAACAAATTATGCCCTACCACATCCACAACCAGAACCAATATATGCCACCCTTACACATACAAAGGTAATATCATGCCCAAGAGATACATAAATGTATTTCATATATGTATAATTGCATATACGTAATAATTTTTCTATGTAGTTGAATGAGGAACGTCTCAAGCCTACACAAAGGAATGCTTTCCCTTGAGTACCACGGCAGAAACTGCAAGCTGGCATCACACTGTCCAGCTGAACAGACCCAAAGAAAATAACATATAACAAAGACAACTGAAGAAAGTAGGATTTTAAATTAATCAAAAATTTGTAGCTGTCACTTGAAAACTAGTATGCAACAAGGTTCTGAAAGAAGAATATCCCAAGAACACACACATCTGTTTAATATTACAAGCAAACTGTCAACATCCTAAGTGAAGATTTAATTTAATATTTTTTCTTTCTTGATGTTTTACCTTTAGTCAATTCCTTGTGAGAGTATCAGTTTTCTGTAAGAAACTGTTAGATATAAAGAAATGTTATTGTAGCATGTTTATAAAATCATAGTTCGAGAACTTTTTATTTTTGTAAGGCCTGACCACAACTTAATTATCTGCAGGACATTCCAAGCTCACAATTGCAAGCTCCAGTTCCCAAGCAATTTTAAACAATATCTACTGTACAGGACATACAGCACTGCAAATACCACAACATAGTAGTGTTTCAAGAAGTCACCATGAGAGCCTTTAGACATGGTTTTCATACTCAGTAAATATGTTTCTCTACTAATCATTAAATAGTTTTCATCACCACTACATGTTTGTCTTTCACGCCTGCTTGCTATCAGTGTTTATTTTAATATAAGTGAACTAGTCATAAAAAATGCAGATACCATGTATAACATGCCATATGACATACACAAAGCATCCTAAGTGCAGTATGTTCTTCTACAGCTCACACAATGTTTTCCTTCTTTTCCAGGAAAGAACTAGAGTAAAAGCAGGAAAAAGAACTTGTTAAACTGGAGACTGGGGAAAAATGAGAGGACTAGCTCAGCTAAAAACTCACAAAGGAAGGCTAGAAATTTTTAAGAGAGAGAAATCTCAGAAGTCCTGGGAATTCAAATTTGTTTTTCAAAACATCCAAATCACCTGAAAATAGTCAGGAAAAAAAAATCCATCATGCAATTACGTCCAGATTTTACCCATCAGTCTGAAAACCAGCAAATGACACAAGACTTTTATAACAACTCAGATCTCCAAGAGTTTGTTTTCCCCCCCAAAACATCAAAGACCTTGGTTTCAACCCATTACTGACGAACTCCTCCATTTTCCTACCCTTTCAATCAACTCTCCCCTTCTCTGGCTGCTCTGCACTCACAGGCACGCTGCTGCCACAGAGCCAGTGAGCAGTCCCCAGTGCACTCATGGTGGGCTCCCATAAACCTGATGCTCCCTTCACACCTCCTCTTTCACCTGACATGCCTCGGGTGTGTGTTTTATTCCAGGAATCCCCACGAGTCCTGCAGCAAGATAATTTCTGGTCTTCTAAATATAGTGAGATTTTACTTTCACCTTGACTAAACACTGGAGGCCTTAGGTTTTTTTTACCATAAGAAAAATCTAAAAATGCACGGAATTACCTTATTAAAATTATAGTCATTCTGGTTAGAATATTAGAATAATACTTCATATTAGAGGTCAAGTAGATTTAGGAGTAAAACTTGGTTTTACTCCTAAATCTTGTTTGCCACCATTAACCAACACAACATTTGAGAGCTTAAAGATATCCCCACAGAAATTCCACCAACATTTACTTGAAACCCACTTCACTCTTCCTACCCAACTGAAAGACTGGAGTGATGGGAAACACCAGTCAGTTGCATCTACAGAAATTTCTCAACAGAAATGAAATATTCAATTTAGAATCAGTGAGATTACATCCATGTTCAAAACTGTTCAAAGGCCCACCAAAAAAACAAAAAACAACCCAAAAAAACCCACCACAAATACACCCTTATCCAGTGTGAAATGACAAGCAATCCATTAATAGTGGAAGATCAAAGAGTGAAAGGAAGTTGGATTACATTTAATTGTATCTGGTTTTCATTTTGTTTACTTTTCAAATGCTGGACAGTAGACCTGCAGAAATGGAATAGATGCGAATCTGAGTTGATGCAGTACGTGCACTTTTCCACAGGTCTCACCAGCCTCCATCCAAAGAGAAGGCAGAGTCAGAATGAAAGGGTAAAAAGGGACAACAAATACCCAATCACTATAAAATGTGCTTTTTTGCCAGACAGAAAGTTCTGACACATCCCCCTGAAGCCAGGAAACTCACATTTTCAAAAAAGTATCCATCATTTAACATTCTATGCAATTATACCACAGTGTAATATTTTCAACACTAAAGAACATTTTCCTCAAATTACTGGAAATGATTCATACCTCCAATTTTCACCCTTTAATTGCTCTCACTGCTGAAGCTATCATGCCAGGTTTTAATATTTGCCAGTTTGAAAAATATTTTCAAGTATAGAGGACTTAAGTTTCAAAGACAAGAGCATATAATTACATAATCTTTCACAGAAAAATTGTATCCTTTTGTCTACGGTGAAACACATAAAAACTTAATCGACTCATTACCAAAAAATCACAAGCTATCAGCTCAGCATTACAGCAATAACTAAACCTGATGACCAGAACGAGTCTCAATTAGTAAAAACACAAGTGTGAGTCCAAGAACATCCCCCTCTACCTCAATGAAGAAGTAGCATACACCATGAGAACAGAAAGAACTGCAGGATGCTGGGAAGAATCACAGCTAAAATTGTCTCAGGGCTGCTATCCACCAAACTTGTTCTGTTTTCAAAAAAGCAGAGGAGGAGAATCATCAGAGACCTTAAAGTCACCAACTTTCAGGGAAATTAGCTTTATTTTGGCCTCAGTATTAATAGCTGGAAAAATAAAACCCACAGTTACATGTCTTAACAAATCACACTGATATTCTTTTGAGTTTGCTTACTTTCATATTCATTTCTGTCCCAAACAAGAGATTATATTTCAAAATACATAAATATAGAGGCCAAAGCTTGTAGCAATAGCAATGCACCAAAGTATTCAAAATAATGAGCTGTTCTTGCTTCAAAATCTTTGATAAAAAACTCAGACAAACAGCAGAAAGGATAAATGCATCATTTAAATTCACTAACCTTAAAATATTAAGATCCATCTTCTTCCTCCCTTCTTCCACTTCCCTTTCTCTCTTCCCTATTTAGATGAACTATATCACAACCTCATATAATTTCCTGATATTCTTTTTTTAACTCATATTTCTACTTCTAATGTTAGACTGTCTCTTCCACAACCTTGATAATTCAATTTTCTTCCAGTTATGCCTGCACACTTTCTATTGTCTATCTTTTCCACTGTCTCTCCAGCTTTTCAGACTCTTCAAGGCCCACCACCTTGCCCCTAGCCCATCTTTCTCCTTCCGAGGTTATGCTAATGTAAACTATGTTTAAGAAAAGAAGGAGGCTACCTATGATAAACCTCAGCTTTCTTCCACTTCTGCATGCTCTACAAACTTCCACAAACATTATCCTTATTTGTGGCAGAATGAAAAAGCAAAAACTTGCAAAAGCTGTCAGCTTAATGGAACACCACAGTCAGGAAAGAGTTCATAGTTCCAGCTGCAGGATGTAACAATTCCTCCAACTCCAAGCCAGGAAAGAACCTCCCCACAAGCAGCCAGGAAGGAGGTGAGATGAGGACGAAGACAACATCCTCAAAATGAGAACTGCAGGGTTAGACACTTTTGGACTCCTCAGCACCACATGAGGTCCAGTTAGTCAAAATAAAATTAACAGGCAACTAAGGAAAGTTGTCTCCCAAGCCAACTTTCAATCCTGCTGTTCTGTTAAATTCAGAAAATAATTCCCATGGAGTTGAGAATGTACTTTAAAACAAACAAACAAAGCAGGGGGAAACAATGACGGACATTTGCACAGACATTTCCCAAAATGCAGGAGTTCATAACTTTTCCCCAAGGCCGACCAATACCCTCCTCACTATTTCTGAAGTGATTTTTGCTAAAACCAGAAGCATCACATGGGGAACATTAGTGATTTGGCATTTAGTCCTAATGCACTGAACAAGGTCAGCATTTCATTCTTCTCCAAGCTGGTTTTTTTTTTTCAATCTTTACTCTGCTATTTCTTTGACCACCTTTTTTGATGTCTCTCATCTACTAATTAAAATTATTGTCTTTCCCTTCCATCTCTCAGACTAAACTTCTCTAACAAGGATGAAGGAATTGACAAGTAAAACCAAGAAATGCTCATAATAAAAAACTATCATTAACTGTAATTTGCACAGTGGAAGAGATAAATCTGAGGTATTAGACAACAGTACACTGTAACTCCCTACTTGAAAAAGTACAATTTAAAGTTGTATTTTTTGCCTACAACATGGGGGAGGGAAACCCATGTGTATGTAAGCGAGTACAAAATTCAACACCATTGGTGAACTTTGGGGAAAGAGTGACTGTTCATAACTGTTCATGGGAGAAGTCAGAATTAATCCTAATGACCTCAGCAATGGGCCCAATTTAATAGAACTTATCTCTCATTAAATGTTAAGTGACCTGAAATATCACTCACTGTCCAAAGTTTGGCACAGTCATTCATTTCTAATAAAGACTAATTTGGCTACACCACAAACAGTATATATTTCCCCTGCACTCAAACATTCTCTCATGGGAGTTATTCTTATGCAATCAGTAGAGTCAAAAAATTGTATTAAATAACCTTATTAAATCAGGTTATAATTTTTTAGTTGGAGTATAAAACCAAAACCATTAAAGCACACAACTTTAACCATTTTTGGCCATTTCCCTCATAGCACTGGTAAGTATCAGCTATTCAATTACAACAGAAGCAGTTCATTATATGACCATGCAGTCTTTGGTGCTCTGCCTGTGTTTGCCCACAATGGTACCACTCTTGGATCTGGAAGTTTTAAGGATTAAGTCCCTTTCAGTTCTGTTTTAGACCTGGAGAATACATGTCCCATCCCATAAAAGTTAATACAACCAACTGACTATTTCATTATTTTGGATATTTCCCAGACTTTTGAAAAGCTCATATATAATCTGACTGTTCTAGAGTCATCAATGGGAACTTGACTCAGAACCAACATCATAATAATAACTGCATATGCCAATAAAACATCTAATGTTTGGCATTTTTATTTTTCTATACCTTTTATTTCTAGAACAGGGATGTTGTTACTCCCTGCATCAGCACATTGGTGCCAATCACTGAAGTGATGATATATCTGAAACCAGTAGGCAGTGGAAAAGCCTGTGGACCTCCCAGCCTGCAAGTAAACTTATTTTCTTATCATATTAGAATTGTATTAAGCATGAGGAATACTCTGTTTGAAATCTGTATCTTCAGACTTCATCTACTATCTTCTAATCTAATCTACATCTAATATTTTTCAAACTTTTTATTTGTAAACACCTAGAAATTTTCCAGTGAGGATCGTGTCTTTCTTGTCTTTCTCTATTAGCACTGCGTACATTACACAATTTCAGTGGCCAAATTTTATTCTTGGTACCTCTTCAAACAATCCTGAACACTCTGAAAGGGATCAGAAAGTATGTATGTTTAAAAACACTCCCTTTTAGTTGTGCTATGTCAACAATTACATCATGCTATTCAAGGTGGTCCTCTCTAGTCAGTTTGGGAGACCAGCTCCTGGTTTGGGCATTCCTTGTGCCTTTTTTAGGCCTTATTTAATGCAGTGACAGTGGCAATGAATAAACTGTAACACCATACCTTTTTCTGTCCTAGGGGAATGCTCTAAATATCAACCTGCAATTTTTTGCATTTGCAATACAAAGATGTGCAGGAATATCTCTAATCTGGCACCAAGGACAAAACATCAGCTCTCCATCTCTTCTAATAGCACTGCTATTTTAAATTATCCCTTAGGCTGCATTCCTAAGTTGGACTTTCACAGGTACGCATGAAAAGCTGTTTTACACAGAGTATGTAAAATTAAAAAATAAAATTATAAAGTCACCACTGCCCTATGTGTAGCCAAAGCAATGTACTACAAAAGTCAAGTGGCCTTGTAATTAAAAGGTTTGCTTAAAATTTATACTCAATGTAATTCCTTCTGGCTCTCACAAGAACTAGTTTTGGAGACACGTTTTATGTGGGGATTTTTCCTCCTCATTACACATTTGTACAGAGCAGCTGAACATATTTTTTGTGTGAATATTGGCCTATTGTACCAATCTTTTTTGAAGAATCAGTTAATCATCCTACAGAATCCATACGCAGAACTCATATGAATAACAGATGTTGCAGCCTCATGAACCTGGCATCCTCATGTGCTCAACGGCTTCAAACAGGGATATTTGATCATTCTGAAATTTTGCATTTAAAGATTTAGAGGTATTTAACCTTTCAAATTTTCCATTCTCAAGGATATTTCTTCAGATATGCCTGATATTGTTTTTGAATAATTCATGCTCCAACTCTTCAGTTTGCAGCTTTTCACAAAACCTTAAAGAGAATTTCCCAAAGCAAAACAAGCAAAACAGATTTTATTCATGACTGCAATTAAATCCACCATTAAATTCTGCTTTACCATTAATTTATATTTATTTCTGTTTACAGGCTTGATTCCCTTTCTCCAACACACATTGAACAGTCAGAAATCATAAAAAGTTCTTGTTCCTTCAACATTTTCAAATAGCTAAGAACTATATTTGATGGATGATATTCCCATTTGCTCATACTTATCATAAAAAAGTAAAAGAGAAGGCCTAAAGAATCGGATTCCCTAACATTGTCCTACAGCAGAAGCTCAAATGCCAAATACTTTGCAAAACTGACGATCTTTTAAAACATCCAAAAAACAGATTTAAGGCATTGTAAAGCTGTGAACCAGTGTCACATAAGCTGGGGCTCTGAACTGCTTATGTTTGTCACTGAGCACTGCAAGCCCATTTTTTTTTACTTAAGTACTTTTGTTCTAATACTTAAAATTCTTCAGTCATTTAGCTTAATCCCAAACCTGACACCATACCAAGGAACAAATGTATTGGATTTCTGTGGTGAGGTTTTGGTAGTGGGGGGCTACAGGGGTGGTTTCAGTGAGAAGCTGCCAGAACTTTCCCCACGTCCAGTGAAGCCAATGCCAGCTGGCTGCAGGACAGACATGCCACTGGCCAAGAATGAGCCCAGCAGCAACAGTGGCTGTGCCTCTGGGATAAGAGTTAAGAAAGAGGTGAAAAAGTATTAATGCACAGCAGTAACTGCATCAGGAGAAAGGAATGAGAATATGTGAGAGGACCTACATAAATGAAGGCCAGTGCAGAAGGAAGGGCAGGAGGTGCTCCAGGTGCCAGTGCAGAGGTTCCCCTGCAACCCCTAGTGCAAACCATGGCAAGGCAGCTGTGCCTCTGCAGCCCATGGAGACTCCATGGTGGAGCAGGTGGATGCCCACAGGCAGCTGTGACCCCATGGGAACTTCACACAGTCTCCTGGCAGGACCTGTGGAGAGAGAAGCCCACACTGCAGCAGTTTTGCTAGCAGGACCCCACGAGCGATCCAGACTGGAGCAGCTCACAGAGGGCTGTTTCCTGTGGCAGGGACCTCCCCTCTGGATCAGGGGAACCGTGTGAGCAGTCCTCCCTTGCGGAGGAAGGAGCAGCAGAGACAATGTGTGAGGAATCTCAGCCCCCACTCCTTGTCCCCCTGTGCCACTGGTGGGAAGGAAGGAGAGAACTGGAAGTGAAGTTCAGCCTGGGAAGATGGGAGGAGTGGGGATAAAATGTTTTTAAGATTTTGGTTTATTTCTCATTATCCTCCTCTGACTTGATTGGTAATAAATTAAACTCATTTTCCCCAATTCAAGTCGGTCTTGCCCATGACCCACCTGCTGAAAGACCACTCCCTGTCCTTGCCTCGACTCACGAGCCTTTCATTGTATTTCCTCTCCCCTGCCCAGATGAGGAGGGCAGAGATAGAGCAGCTTTGGTGGGTACCTGGCATCCAGTCAGGATCAAACTACATAAGCCTACATAAAAGTATGAAGAAATGCAAACTTTAATATCCCTGGATACTGCATTTTAAACAACTATGTCACTGTAAAGTCTAAGAGAAAGAAAACGTTTTGTTTTCATTCATTAAAAAGCACTAACATATACATCACGAATTCTAAGTCTTTTATAAATTGCAAGCAATGGAAAGTCTTTCACTGTAATGTAGCTTTCCTGTAGCTACAGGATCCTGCTGATCCTTAACAATAATTTCTCACCTGGTCCTAGTCAATATGCAGCTGGTGAAGAGATTGAGAGGTGCCAAAAATATTCAACATAAAAAAGTGTAAGTCACATTACATATCAGAAAACCCAGTGGTTGTACAATGGCAGCTGACAGACCGAAAAAACCCCAAACCAAATAAACAGTGATGGGTCAATGCCAGGGCAAAGAAAATTCTTTCAACAGCTCAGAGCTGTAACATTCATCTTCGATTTATAAGAATAGAACAGTTTTATCATAGTTTAAAAACATTACCAAAAACACCCGTCTCTGCAACTAACATTATCACGGTGATAGGTGAGCTTGTAACATCCTTGTGTTAAGAACTTATTCTCAAATAAAAAAACCTTCATCAGCTCCCCAGAGACTGCAGCAACACAGTATACCTGAGCATAAAATAGCCAGCTTCAAAAAAATACAAATTAATACAGAATGCTGAAATATTTTCTTGTGATTAACACAAAACACCAAGAGCACACACCTCTAAACCAGCTTCCCCATACAATACTGATTCAAGTCAAAACTCTTATAGTCTACATTCTCTGTGCCTCCTTCAATCCTCCTTCAAAAAAATCATGTTAAGTTTGAAAACGTAAAATAGGAATTTGTAACTTTATCTCCCAGGTGCAATGAACCTTTACCATAAATATAGAAGCTGTGTAGGATTACTGGTTACAATTTCGTCAGCTTCTTCTCCAAACACTAAGCACCTTCAATCTGCCCTCTTAAACACCACTTAGAGACTGTATACAAAGAAGTCAAAACCCAAAAAAGTCTTCACAGTCCTCAGATCCTACAGCAAAACTCACAGTCCTTCAGGGGCAGAAAGAGAACATTCAATGTATTATAGTTATATCGCTTAATACAGTTCAGCAAAGTGTTCAAACACATTATGTGATACAAAAGCTCAGTGGGATGGGCTACAGAGATCTCTGATCCTACAGCTGAGTGCCCGCCCAGTCCCACACTCCAGCTGTGTTGCAGCTGTGAGCAACCAGCTGCTACTCCTGGAGCTTGGAGCACAAGCAGCATCAGCACAGCTCCACCTGCAAGATGCTATACAAACCTCACAGAATATAATGTTGAAAGGAGTAGTTCTCTGTGTGTACTCTACTATTTCCATATTTGCAAGTCAGATGGAGAACTTGCACTACGGACTTTGGGCTTTTCTAGTTTGGAGAAAAGGAGACTGAGGGGCAACCTCATTGCTCTACATTTTCCTGAGGAGAGGACATGAAGAAGGAAGTGCCAAACTTTTCCCTCTGGTATCCTGGGACAGGATGACTGGGAATGGTTCAAAGCTGTGCCAGGAGGCTTAGACTAGTCATTAAGAAGCATTTTATAATGAGCAGGTGGTCAAATACCAGAGGAGGCTTCCCAGAGAGGTGATTGGTGCCCCAAGCCTGTCAATGTTCAAGGGGCATTTGGACGATGCCCTTAATAACTTGCTTTAACTTTTGCTCAGCCCTGGAGAGGTCAGGCAGTTGGAGCAGATGATAGTTGTAGCTCCTTTCCAACTGAAATATTCTATTCTGCAACCAGGTAAAGCATAAAGAAAGCTGTGACTACGTGTAGCTTATTCAGGGTCTTCACTATTATCCTAAATGGATTCTGACCAGTGTCGTTCATTAAAACTTTTATAGACAACACTAGTCAAACATTTGATGCCTTCCTCAGATCAAAAAATAAACAAAAAAACCTCTTCAGTGACGAGAATTCACTTGCTTTTGGAGAGCTTTTTAAAAAGAAACACATTAAAGAATTAATGCATCTCATTAGTATGTAGTCAAAAGACTACATTCCCAAGCCAAGGTGCATAGTCTTGGCTGAAGTAGTTAAACTTTTAATCAAAAGACTAGAATAAAGTATTTGAAAGAGGGTTTGACACATACATAATCAAACTGAACTGTATTTGGCTGAAACAAACATGTAAAATCATCATTTATTTTACTATAAAGCTTATTCTAGCTGCTGTTTCAATGTTTTATTCACACATTAAAATGATATTCTGTGGTCTGGTGGGCTGTTGGCTCATTGTCACAAAGGTACAGGAGTTACAGAGCAAGGCCAGTCCACCTTGCTTCTTCTCACTGACCAGCTGTCAACAGGCACCATGTGTTCACACAGCAACACATTTCAGCTTTTGCTTCTTCTCCAGAGTCATTGTTTATATAAGTACCATTAATTAAAACCATTGTCCCCCTCAGACGGTTCAGCCATCCCCACTGGCATTAGCTGTTTACTTCACCTGATGCTCTTACAAATTAAGCAAGACACTTTTTTCTGCATGCCTTTGTCCTTCTTTCTCCTGCCTGGACAGAGCACTGAGGAAACTCACAAAGGGTGAGGAGGAGTTTAGAGAAAAAAATGGGATCATCAAGAAGCAGCAGCTGTGAACAGGGGGAAGCCAAAGAACCAGGGTAGGAAAAAAAGGACATGGCTATAGCATGCTACCACTGCACAGGACTACAGCATAGCAAGGAGAAAGTGGAGGTGAGGGTAGGCTTGAGTAGGAACAGGACTTAAAAAAAGAAAACCAACCTTGGGAAGAGGCAACAGCAAAGAAGCCCTGGTAGTAAGAAGGTAAGGGGGAGCACAGACTAGAATAGACGAATAGGTTGGCATGAACCTAGTCTGAGACTGTAAATTATTTGAAATAAAGTCACAGAAACTGAGAAGGAGGAATCGAAATGCAGAGATAATACTGGTGGCAAAGGGGTAAAAGCCTTGTTCAGAGGGTACACACAAATCAGTGGCTGTATGAGTATCTAGAAAGGAACCTAAAAACCTCAGATTTCCTTATGCTTCCTCTGCTACTATAAACCTCTTGCGCATTCCTCATTTAGTCCCAAATTTGCACATCCGTTCTGTAAGTCTGTCTCCTCAGAGTTCCTCGTAGGTTTTCAAAATACAGTCCAGTGCTTTATCAAAGATATGTTACTCAAACCCTGCCTTTGACTCAGTATGGAGGAAAACAATATGCAACAGAATTGTTTTTACAGAACGACTATGGACTGAGGACTGCTGTTAATACGATCAGCTTTCACCTCTGTAATTCCTTAACTTTTCAGTGCTTGTCTTTTCAAGTCCCAAAACGTTCCGATTACCTTTGTACATGTAATCTGCCTAGGGCTGGCACTGAACTGCCACACCGTGTGACAGGGGAACCAACCAAGCCAAAGGCAGCATGCAGGGAGCAGCACTGCGAACGCTGACGAACGCATGTGCTATGGCAGCGTTCTGTTACGTGGCAGCCGGCAGGAGGAAACACCCGCCCGCACGCAGGCACGGGCCGGAGGGGCGGCGGATCCGCACGGACACAACCGCAGCCCCGGCAGGAAGGGCCGCGGCCCGCAGGCCCCGGGAGGAGCCGCGCCGCCGGGAACGCGGGCGACAGGCGGGCTCGGAGCCGGCCGCAGCCGCCACGGCAGCGCCGAGCCCCGGCTCTCACGCCGCGCTCCCAGCCCACACCCGTGTGAGAAAGCGCTGCCCCGGGGCTCTTTGCGGGCGACTCGGGGCCCGCTCGCTCTCCCCGGGGACGCTCCGAGGCGGCGGTGAGGAGCGGGCTGCCCGCCCGGACGGAGCCGCTGCCGGCGGCCCCGGCTGTCCCATGCCCTACCCCGGGGCCGCACTCACCACCTCCCGCGCCCTGCTGGTGAAGTCGCTTTTAGAGCGGGCGGTGCCCCGCTTGAGCAGCTCGTCCCTGGCGCTGTCCCCCGTCGCCGCCACCCCCAGCGCCTTGTTGCGAGTCTTGACGGTCTTCACGCTGGCCTTGAAGAGCAGGGTGATATCCACCGCCATGGCGGCCGCCGGTGCCGCCGCGCGCCCTTCCCCGCGCAACGCGGCCCCGCGCGCCGCGTTCCGGCTGCGCGGCGGGACGGGAGGGGCGGGGAGGCCGCGGGATGGCGGCGCCGTGCCACGGAAGGGACGGGAGCCGTGTCCCGGCACAGCCTGCGCGGCTGGCCAGCGCTGGGTAAACGGCGTACAGAAAATAAAACTTGTATGGTGTAACGACCTGCCGCTAGAGCGTCCTGCCAGGCGTCGCCAAGCCGTGCTGGTGCAAGGCAGGTTAATTAGAATTGATTAGTACATATTAACCAGATCTGCGCTGCGATCTAGGGTAGGCGCTGGTGTGAGACTCCCCTACGAAATGCCCTCAGGTGTGATCAGGCACTGATCTCCGTGGTGACGGGGACAGGACCCGAGGGAATGACCTGAAGTTGTGTCAGGGAGGTTTAGGTGGGATATGAGAAAAAGGTTCTTCACCCACAGAGAGGCTGGGCACTGGAGCAGGCTCCCCAGGGAAGCAGTCGCAGCACCAGCCTGACAGAATTCTGGAAGGGTTTGGACAATGCTCTCAGGTGTGACTCTTGGGGGGGTCCTGTGCAGGACCAGGAGCTGGACCCGATGATCCTTGCGGGTCTCTTCCAACATAGAATATTCTGTGTTTCTGCGATTCCATGTATGTGCCATGACCACATATCCCTGTGTAGGCAGAGCAACCTCGCTACACCTGGAGCATGCAGCGATGGTTTCCTCTCCTGAAGAGAAAGTTGTCTTCTCAGGTCCCCCGATCTGCTGCCACCTGCACTGGTGCAGTGTCACTCCAGGGCCTGCAAGATGTATCACAATGTTTGTAATCTGATTGCAGAATAAACTTTGTGGCATAACCTTTGTTATTGAGGCAACTTTATTATCCTGTTCTGTGCAATGGCTTAGCTACGTAAGATTGCGTGGCACAGAGGGGAAAGCTTGTGACTAAATAACTCGTGGTGGTGCTCATATGCTTATGCATACACTATGTAGTTTTTGCTGTGCTTTCACTGACCAGAAGCACATTCATTCCCTGACACAGTCTCCAAAGTACACAATTTCAAAATCCTACCTCACCCCAGCGGACTGAAACTTAATCAACCAGAACTATTTTTCCTATCTACTCCAGGGTATCAGGGTTTCTTCTCATGTTGATTACTACTCTGCTTTCAGTTCAATTCCCATCAATTCAGCCTTAGCTGTATATTAGTGGTTCCCTCATAGTTATATTGTAATTAGCATTCGTTTATTCTTTGTTATTATTTTTTTATTTTAAATTGTGTTTTTATTGTGGTACAGCTACATATTTCTAATTAAATGAATAAACTGTTTTAAGTCTCTGTCCTCGGTGCTGGATTTACCATGAGAATATATTTAAGGTATTAAATAAGTGGACAATGAAGGAAATTAAAGTTGTCATTCCAGGAATGCCAGCAGTACTTGATTGAAAGCTGTATGCTTTCTCTTTCAAGATTAAGAAATTCGATATAATGATACTTCAGCAAAGGACATGTTTAATAAAGCTATGTGAAACATACACATAGCAAATCAGATCCTTTCAGGTATGTTTCCTTGTACTGATGGATTTTCTTTTCCTTGCATTACCAAAATCTGAGCAGTCACATTTAATAAACTTTCAGGAATTATTTGATCATGCTCAGTCTTAAACTCCTTTAAGACACTTCTGAGACATGTTCATGAATGCTACCGGTTAAAGAAATTTTCATGTACTGTGGTTCAGCCATCCTTTTCATAACTAATAACTCATTCCACATACACATTCTTTGACTTGCACAGGTTATTTTTTGTCTGCAGAAATAAGAAGGCCACGTCTTGGCCCATGGTAGTATGCTCCTGAAAGTGTAGGTGATAGCATTAACATTCAACTATATGATTTGTTCCAATATTTAATGAAGCAAATATTTACACTCCCTTAAAGTATTCTCATTTAAGTGGTCATTGGATAATAATCTATAGAGTTTTTCCTATTAGAGTGCTGCTTTTTTACATTTAAACTGTAGAAATATGAAAGCTATTTTGAAATTTTGAGCTTCACCTTCACGTATTGCTTTTAGAAAAAAACCCAATGCATTGGTGCCTGTGTCAAGTAATAGTTTAATTGTTTTCTAATGAGATTTAGGTTCTTTAGAATAACTGGAATATTCTATACATATATTGACCAAAAAAAAAAAAAAGACTCTACAGTTCATTAAAACAGAATAAATTTTAACAGACATACTATAGTTTACCTCCTAATTTTGCAAAGATTTATACACATATTAAACTACTTTGAATATTCCCACTGAGGTCAATGGAACCTCACAAGGCACACACAGTTAAGCACATAACTCTTTTACTAGATGGAGACCTTAGCTGGAAATTCTTTGGGAACAAGATCATGTCTTTATTTCTTTGTGTTTTTTGCACGTGACCAATAGTTACTGAAAAACACCCCAAAACAGTAATAGTAATATTACACAACCAATTTTGAACCTCAACAGTCTTAAAACTTCCATTCCAGCCCAAGGAAATAAACAGAGACACATTTTAGAAGAAACAGAGTATTAAAATTCCATATAGCTGATCTCATCTGTGAGAAATTAACTGAACAGTTAATCTGGCAAAAGAAAAAGTTAAAGTACCTTTTTAATGTGAAAGAAGGTTGCTCAAATGGTCCAGCTCATTAGGTATATAATACCCAGGGCCTCTGCTGTAGAGATAGATAGCTTTGAAGATTACAATTGCTTTAAAATCAGTTGCTAAGAACTGGTGCCCAAAGCTTTCATTTGAACTTGATCCGAGCTTCCTGTATACAGTAACTGCATCTCCTCAGCAGTCATTTGCACTTCCACAGCCACCTTCTTTTAAAAGCTTAGAGCTTACTTTGGAGTAGATAGGTTTCAATAGTACATGCTGGAGCTTCCTGTAATTGCTAAAAACATTCACCTTGAAATTTAAGATTTTAAAGCTGGAGTAAAATTCCAAAAACATGCACAAAGCACTACAGTCCCACCACAAGAAATGCAGGTAAATTGGTGAGACCAAATGCACTGTGCACTGTGTTGTGCCCCAGCAGGAGCATGTCTGGAAGAGAAGAAATTAGGACATTGCAAACTACAACAGTTTTGTGTGCAGTGTGAGAACAGCAAGCTGATCGTCAGGTCTTGTTATACTTACCTGCTTCACAGGCAGTCCTAAGAAAATCTGCCAGTGAAAAGGAATTCATGTTTCCCTATGATTATCAGTCAATGTGCCCATTAAAGAGGGGCTGGTGAGGCTGTCTCAGAGACAGGTGACTCCTCAAATTGTAATTTCCTTTGGTGTGTGTGGTGGCTTGACCACTACATCCAGTAACTTTCTTTGTGTGATGGCAGTGTTGCAAACTGAAGAGAATATCAAGAGGAAGGCAATTGCTCACAGTGCACATTTGTGACCAAGACAATTCAAAAAGAAAGAAACTCCATTTGATGACAATTTGAACTTTTAAGCCAGTAGTGTGCATACTTACTGGCTTACAGTCAAAGTAAATACAACTTTGTATTTACAAAAGAGGGAAATCTTCTTTAGTGTTTAGAAGTGGGACTGGAAGACAACCTGTACAAGGGAAATATGGTCACTTCATTGAAACAAAGTTTTGTGGAAAGAATGTATATGAACTGCGACTTGTATTATCTGTGGCCACAAATATTGACTGCTGGAAACCAGTTCAATTGG
The DNA here is from genome assembly GCA_910950805.1 of Acrocephalus scirpaceus scirpaceus. Classification (NCBI taxonomy): domain Eukaryota; kingdom Metazoa; phylum Chordata; class Aves; order Passeriformes; family Sylviidae; genus Acrocephalus; species Acrocephalus scirpaceus. The sequence continues at coordinate 32,768,700 of OU383778.1, forward strand.
CAGGAACATCAAAATTCTGTCATTCCTCTTGGAACTAGACCATCACAACAACATTTATAGCAATAATACTTAAAAACCAGAAACCCTTTGTATAAAATATATTGTTGCCTTAAAACATGTCTGTATATATGTTGTCTAACAATAGACATTTTTAGAGAAAATTATTACTGGAAAATTATTCTCCAGATTCATGGGTTTCAGAGTGAAAACAAACTCTTTAAAGTTCCAGCCTCTTAATAAAAATTAATTTAAAAATCTGTTACGAAACATTAAGATGCACTTCAGTCATGGAACACAGCACACAACATACTAATGTTTTGTATTAAAAAGGAACTCTATTGAGAAGTGATCTTCCATTGATTCTGTGTTAACAATACACAAAAGTGATGGTAGGGTGGCCCTTACAAGAGGATGGGTACAACAAAAACGCAAAAAGGGTAGAAAAAATTAAAATGTACAAAGAACTTATTAAAGAATTATTGTAAAGGAGAAGAGGGGAGAAAATGGAAAGAGCTTTTCTGAAGTTATTTGTAGACAATGATAGGAGAAAGGGAGTTCTGAAATCTGGACCATTTTTTTTCAATTTTCTCATAAGAAACTCAAATCCTGCTGTGTACATAACAAACCATCCAACATGATGGTTGGACGGGTATTGAATTGATGTTATTTTAAGTGCTTTGAAAGTAAAAGAGGAAAAATCAAATTCGAATTTTAATTCTGTTTCAATTGATGTAAACAGCAGTGACCAACTGATATGTCAGAGAAACAATGTCTTTCTTAATGCCTGAGTGCTTCCCACATTTACAGGGTCAGAAAGAACAATAAGCCAAATCAAAGAAATTTCCATTGCTGGGATTTGAGCCAGGCCCAGCACACGTCACTAAAAATCCTACAAGGTCTTTGCCAAACCCACAAAGGACTGGAGTAATTCCATAGTTCCATTTGCACATTTCTGAAGTTAGGCAATGGCTCACTATCTGCTGCATATCATGCAGATTAGCAGGAGAGTGGCTTGTCACCTTTACAGTAATTAAAACACCAGTAAAGACACCAAATTAATTGACATTGCTCAAAATTAAGTTAGCTTTAGTTCTGTTACCTATGACTTTAAGCTTCTGTATGTTCTCCTAATATTTGCCTGGTTTTATTACAATTAAGCTCCCTGACTCTTTTCATGGCTCAGTTGCCCAAAGCACTACTGTGGGTACAAGGGAAGAGATGGGAGCAAATAGATTGTGGGAGAAAGGGTAGGAAGGTACTGCAACAGCCCCATCTCAGACTGGTTTATTCTGTCAGTGAACAAACACTAAAACATAAACCAGCAGAAATAAACCAGACAGAGTAGCCTTACAGAGCATAATTTTATCCTCATTTGTTTAGTAACTCCACAAGGCCAGTGGAAGAGGCATAGAGGTAAAGTGTTTGGCTCTATTTTTGTTTATCTTGGTAGAAGCAGGAGTTGAACTAGATGTAAATAGGTGTTAGAGCACTTTTGGCAGGCTTGTAGCCTGCATAGCAGCTCTGTGTAGAGATCCCTGAGCTGGCTCCAAGAGGACTGGCATGTCCACAGCATACTGGATTCAGTGCCCTGGCTGGTTTCTGCCAAAGTGTAATCATATCCCTTTTCAGCTTAGACTTGTACAAAGGCATTATTATTGCAATATGGAATGTACCTTACCTGACAGGGTCTTAGAGCCAACCCCATTTTTTTCATGTTGATGGCTGAGAGTCAGTGACCTGGTTTTCCTGGTCAGTTTGTCTTTTCCAACTGATGAACCTGCAGTTTAGAGCGGAAATCTTTCTCATTAATCCCTGGAGGAAAATAAGGAAATAATTGATACTCCTTAACTCTGAGTAATCTCAAAGTTTGGCACACAGTCTCAGCTCATTTTCTACTCACCTCTACAGCCAGCAGCCCTTTTGGCACATGTGCCATTCATTCTAAGGGACATCTGTGGTGGGTGAGGGGCATCTTATTCTTCCAGTGCCTGTCTTCACAACCAGGTTTAGATCAGACCTTTAGCCCAGACTCAGCATCCTTGGAGATTAGATTATTATAATCTTTCTTATCATGATGATTCCAGTGATAGAAATGTAATATACCAAAATGAAATGATTCAATACTTCCTTGAGAACACTGGAGGGAGCTCACAGAAAGAGACAGGAAAAAAAGAGAAAAGGTGGCAAGAAATAGAAGTTGTTTCAGTTCTGTGAAAAGTTCTGTGAATATTTACACTTACAGATTGCATTTCATTTCAATACATGTACAAATGTCAGAAAGAGGTATTTTTGCTTATATTAAATTCTGGTGATTTTTCTGTTTGTATCCTGGCATCATTGTAACTTGCTATTTTGAACACACTCAGAAAACATGCTTAAGAGGTCTTTTCTTTTTCATTTAAATTATGTTTATTTCAGTTCTCTTGTTTCTGTTCACTTGGCTTTGTGCTCTGTAGTCTGATATTTAATCTAAAATGAGGGAGAGGGACTTTGGCAAACTGTAGTTATACATCCCCTAGGAAAATACCATCATCTTCAGTGAACACAATGTAATGAGGGGGTGTCCTATTACATAATTGAGGAGGCATTGTCTTTTATATGCATTCTGGTTCATTTTTCACACTAAATTAATCTTAATAAACATCTGCTTTGTGTAAAGAGAGTTTTGTGATATTTCAACCATGACCTCTCTGGAAGTCCAAATGATTTTGCTTTATGTTTCAGACTGGAGTATTCTTTTGAAACATTTCCCTTTACTATATGATAATCAGTGTGTTAACATGAGTTGATTAATCCCATCAGTCAACACTGATACCATGTCTCTTGTGCCCTTTCCCTAACAAACTCCTGGTTACAAAATCACTGGCTTCTTAAATGAATTCAGGGCAATCCTGCAGATTATGGAGGTCAAATTTGATGATCACAGTGGTCCACTCTGGCATATAATCTATGAGTCTGTAACTCAATCTGGAAGAACTACAAATAACTGTACAATAGAAGTAAATGAAGAAATAAAACTAGCTGCTTTTAAGAGAGATCTTGATATATTCATGAAAAAGATTATATAAATTGGTTGTCTGCAATAGCTGGAACAAGGATTTGGTGGCTCTGCAGCACTTCCAGATCTATTCTGCTGTGTTTCAATTGCTCATCAGCTTGCTCTCATTTTTAATATTTGTTTTATAACAGTTTTTGATACAGTTACTAGAATAACAAATTAAAGATGGATTTTAGCTTTTTAAAGAAAGGCTCTCTTTCATTTCAGATGACAGACTGAATTGAGGCCTATGAATAATGCTTGTGTTGACCTGCCAGAATATGTCTTCACAGCAATGAATTCTCAAATACCCAGGCTGAGCTTATTCATTTTGAAGTCAATGGGAGGGAAGGCAATACAGCCCAGTGCTGAATCAGGCTGCATTTTAGCATAACAGTGATCATATAGTGGTTTTTTAAAAAAAAATAAGAAAATACTTTGCAAAAGCCACATTTGGTTTTCTGTCCATGACTTTTGCTATGGAGTTTATCTGCTCAAAATCCTAGTGCCATACAGCGTGTGTTAAAAAAAAAATGTTCAAAATGTGTTGCAGAGTTCCAGAGTTACAATTCTTTCCTGTCCTAATAGTTTGTAAGATTGGACAGAGTTGCAGCTCAGGGAAGAGCTGAACTGAATTAATATGGGGTATGGAGACATTTTCAAGAAAAGTAGGAAGTGGGTTTAGTAATTTATTCAGTAACACACTAAGGATCTGGTCCAGTTAAAACAATGGGTAAAGTTTATGCTGGCTCAGAGGGAATAAATACAAAGCAAACCATTTTAAAATCAAGCTTCTTACTGCAGAGATACATCTCAGATGAGACAAAAAGAGCCTCCCATTCCTTTTTGTCATTACCAGTTTCATGGCTCTTTTTAACAGGATTGAGATGGGGAAAAGGATTGTAGACCATCATGTCTGGCTAAATTTCATCTCCAGTAGCTGTTTAAGTACCTCCATTTCTTCCTGTGGTTTCCATTATTTATAGTAGTACTAGATTTTACTGCCCCTGCTGCATTTTCCTCAAAATGTACTTGCCTTCCACTAACAGGTGACTGGCTCCTGGTATGTTTTGCTGACTCATGGAAAGATTTATGGAATTTTGTAGGTATCTGTGAAACCCTTGGAGGTACTTGTTTGAAAAAGACCTTGGAGATGCTAATTCAAATTCATAATCACTAGAAATCTCAATATGTAAACCAAAAGATTAAAGCAAGAACATAATTTCTTTATTCACTTTTTCCCTCACCCTAACTGGCAGTTGAAGTATCTATTTTAATAAAGGTTACTATTTATTGTGCTGTTTCTGTTTCTTTGGCTGCTCCTTGGCAAGGCACCAGCAGATTGCTTACAGGGTAGGAGAAGCAGACGCACAGAGCCCCGGGATGCAGTTACATCAGGGTCTCTCAGGGTAATGCAGGTTGGGGTGGTGCTGACAGACCCGTCCTGCCTGCAGCCAGCCCTGGCAGCCTGTGCCCCTGTGCTGTCATTACCACTTGTGTGGCTGCCCAGCCAAGCAGATCGCCTTGCATTTTCTGTAGGCTTGTGTTTCCATCAGATTGGCTTGCTCACCAGCACGAGTGCCAGCATATTTAATGCAGCGAGAGTGCATAACCAGGGACGACTGGGAGGTTAGGACTCCCTTTTCCAGCAATGACCCCATGCAAGGGTGAGCTGAGAGAGAAACCATACCTGTGGGATTTAAAGACAACTACTGCTTATAGCTGCCCTTGTTTCTGGATGTCTAATTTAAGATATTTTTAGAACATGTGAAGTTAAAAATCCTCTGATAACCAGATGCCTTTAAGGTTCTCAAATTTAGCTAACACACACACAAAAAAATTTTCTCAAAATCTTGGCTACAATTCTTTTTCTTAGGGCTTTATCTCTAGGGAAATCTTTCAGACATTAATTATTTGGTTGTTACCTGTACAGAGTTGAGCATCAAAACCCTCTTCTTTATGACTATGAGAGGCTATAATACAAATATGAGATAACAAAATAACACTGAATTCATATTCTAAGGTTAGTATCAAATGAGTGGATTTCAAAGATACATTGAAAGTTCCATTTGTTTTGTTTTAAAAAACAAATTAGAAACTTTTCTAAAAGTCAGAAAGGTTTTAAAAGAAAAGTTAGAAAAGAAAATTTAGAAAGATATACCTTGCAGTGTATCATGTCATGTGAATTTTAACATCTCTGCCTATAATCCAAACTGTGAAGGGAGATTACTTGAGTGGGTATCAGCCATCATGCATCACCAAACCCATTTATTCAATTCATTGTCTCCTTTCCTTTCCAATTCATAATTGCTTGCAACATACATGCTTAAACTTGTAACTATAATTCATTTGTCAACACATTTCCATTAACTAATCACAAATTATCAGCTTCAGTTCTACAGATCTGACTACAGGTAAGTTTTCCCTTTGTCCAACACACTTTAGAGCTCAAATGGAGATTTTGAATGTGATTACAAATGAGAAGATATGTAATGATAGCAATATTTTGTGCTTGAAAGAGTATTTTTAGACTTCTATACTTGTGAATGCATTTGTGTAGAACTAAATTACTATGAAACCATATATGGTGTACATATAGTTCAATGCATATTCCTATGGAGTTATACAGTGATTTTAAAAAACATGTTTAGCAACTTTGTTGCTTAACAATTAACTTGAATCATATGGACTATAAATATGTAAGTTAAGAGAATTTTAAAGGAATATTTCCTGTAGGAGAAATATAACTATGGATTAGAATTTTCCTTAGAGAAAAATATTATTTTAGTGTGGGCAGGGTGATCTTTCCCAGTTGATTCACCAAGAAAGAAGGAACATGAGATTCCTCCACAGCTCAAAACCACTTCCCAAAATTTCTGACGTAGCATTGTTAGAGAAGTCTGGTTCTCTGGGATGCCTTGTGCACGGAGATGGAGGGGCTGTAGCTCTATGGGGAACAAGCCCACAGCTTCAATGCCTGGAAAACTCTTACGTTATTCACAGCTGCCACTGAGGGAGCTGAGCAGAGCTGAGTTTGTTTGACTGCCACAAGAGTGAGAGCAGGGCGCTAGCAGACAGTCATGTGTGTTTCCAGCTTTGTGAATTCAGGAACCTTGGATAACCTGTGTGATCACTGGCAACTTATGAGTGCTGATGGACACATGCCTCTAAAGCCCACCCCACTTACTTATTCAGAGAAGTATTTTCTTATATTCTCTAGCAAAATTAACTTCTGGTGCATTCAGTTTCAATAGTGTTAGGTTGGGCTAATTGCTGATATTAGTTATAGCAGAGAACTTGAAGGCATAGGTTTTCATGTCAGCATGCAGGAAGTATTACCAGACACCACTTACTGGAGAATGCTGTCTCGAAACCAAACTCCAAATCAGAAAACTCTAAAGCCTTTCCACAGGCACATCTGTTACATTCATACACAAACTACACAAAATAAAAGGCTATGTTTTCTGTTCTTTCAGATCCAAAAGATTGCATTTTTCTCACTGACTTGAAGAAAGGAAGCCGGGAAGATATAAAGCTAGAAAAATATGAAAATGTGATTAGTTTTTTCTGAAAGAGGCCTCGTTCTGTAGTTTTTGAAATAGCAGCAATAATCTTGCTATAAGTTTCAAAGGGAGGCTTACTTTTATGAAAATTTCTGTTTCTCATTTGCTTTATTGCATTACTTCCTTATTTGCATGGCAGGTTTTACAAGCAAAATGGTTGACTACAAAATATTAAAACTTGACAGCTTCCAATTAAAACAGTGAATCCTCAATCCACTTGTTCAGCATTTTCACCACCTTCACCAAGAAAGTGACTACAGATTTGCCCCCCAAATAGTTTTAGACTGTTACGTCCAAATTGTTAAGCAAGCTATCTCATTCATACAGTTGTTTTCACATATTTTTCATTTATGCTTAGAACACAAATTGGTGTAATCCTGCAGATTGCCAGTCTTTCTGAGTTGATTTTGAAGCAATGTCTATGGTCAGCTCTTGTCAAAATTTAGCTAGATTAGTAAAGGGTTGTCAAATTAAAGTAACCCCTTTACATTGAGACAGTCATATTAGCACAAACATGGTCATAGACTATTTGTTCATATTTGACTGAATTTATGACAGCTTAACTATTTTAAAAAGAAAATGTTTTTATGATAATATAACTGAATCCAGATTAAGGGATTATAGCAATTTAATTTGTCCTTTTGTTTGTTTATTTGTTTGTTGCTGGCTTTTTACAAGTTACTGATTTGGTCAAATTGTTGGGTGCAAAAATTGAGTGTAGATCAGGCGTCAGATCATGCTCTTATTAGCAAACCAAACACTGGTTTTGTTTTTGTTGCTGACGTTGTTTGTTTTCATTGCTGTCTGAATGAACCTTTTATGGTCTCTGGCTCTGCCTGGCTGACTGCACCCGATTGTATTTAATTACATTTACTCAGTAGTTTTAGCCGGGATCCCCGGCCATTACCTATCAAGTCCAATCGCTATTATTTAAATCCAATGACTCAGAATCAGAGAACTTATCTTTTGCACAGTTATTGCCTAAACATCCAGCATAAACATGCAGAGATCTGGAGGACTTGTTCTGACTGTGTTGATTAAAGGCAAAGAACAAGATGGATGGAGTCAGTTGTGATCAGCAGGCTACAGCGTCCTGCTGTGCTCCAGTCTCTGCCATTGTGCGGGGCTCTGGGTACCAGACTTGCCATGGTCCTCTCAGGTCTAAAAGGAAAGCTGGCTTTGTTTGCCTGTAAGCATCTGCAAACTGTTCTGACACATGATCTACCCTCTCAGCAAGGCCACTCATTAGGCTGATTATCACTTCAAAGTTTGTATTATCATCCATCTCTAAAGGCAATTAGGAATGGGTGGCTTTGAGTATCAGACACTGGGTGACACTAAGTGACTCATCTTTATTGATTCCTTTGTGAGCAGAGACAGTGATTGAGATGATAGGATTGCAGCCTACCTGCCCCTTTGACTGGTAAATACTGAAGAAAAACGGTGTGTAATTAACTGACAGTTAATATAGGTTCTGTTTAGTGTTCAGAAAGCACAATAGTGGAAGCTGCCCAAAAGGAACAAAGTAATGAAACTCCTTTGACAAGTTAAACTCTAAAGCCAACTGTGTAATTATCTGACAGTTAAAGGGGGGAGGGGAGGGCCGGGCTCAGTATTTATGAGACCAAAGGAATTCCTGCGCCTGAACAATGGGGACAGATACTGACAATAATCATAACAGCTACACAAAATATTTGTTTGTGCAAGCCTGCCTTTCAAGTGAATAATGATCGGTTTAGGGGTCAGAGGAACCTTTGCCGTTTTGGAGCGCCAGTTCTGCAGATTCCCGGGGCCGGGGCCAGTGCGCGGAGCTGGGGCTGGAACTGGAGCTGGGACAGAGGCTGGGGCAGGGGCTGGAGCGGGAGCTGGGGCTGGAGCGGGAGCTGGGGCTGGAGCCGGAGCTGGGGCTGGAACTAGAGCTGGGGCTGGGACAGGGGCTGGGGCTGGAGCGGGAGCGGGAGCTGGGGCTGGGACAAGGGCTGGGGCTGGAGCGGGAGCTGGGGCTGGGACAGGGGCTGGGGCTGGAGCGGGAGCTGGGGCTGGAGATGGGGCTGGTACAGAGGCTGGGGCTGGAGCTGGGGCTTGAGCTAGAGCTGGGGCTGGGACAGGGGCTGGAGCTGGAGCTGGAGCTGGAGCTGGGGCTGGAGATGGAGCTGGAACTGGAGCTGGGGTTGGAGCTGGAGCTGTGACAGGAGCTGAGGCAGGGGCTGGAACTGGAGCTGGGGCTGGAGCTAGAGCTGGGGCTGGAGATGGAGCTGGAGCTGGAGCTGGGACTGCAGCTGGGGCTGGAGCTGGGGCTGGAGCTCAGACTGCAGCTGGGGCTGGAGCTGGGGCTGGAGCTCAGACTGCAGCTGGGGCTGGAGCTGGGGCTGGAGCTCAGACTGCAGCTGGGGCTGGAGCTCAGACTGCAGCTGGGGCTGGAGATGGGGCTGGAGATGGAGCTGTGACAGGGGCTGGGGCTGGGGCTGGAGCTGGGCTTAGTGCTGCCCAGGCTGTGGGACATAAGTCAGATCAACAAAACCGCTGCTGGGAAAGTCAGACCGGCATGAAAGGGCCACAGCCTGGGCTGTGTGAATAATTGTTTTGGCAAAATTTGATTCACCCTGGTTGGCATTCACATGTAATGTCCTGCTAACAAACTCCTCACTTTTCCAGCATAGTTATAAACATTCCTGTTTACACAGTGACACAAACCTGTCAGAACAAGCCTTCTGTCAATTACCACCGAGGCCTCACTCACTGGCCCTCTGCTGCAACAGGATAAACTATTCTCCATGGATAAACTCCCACGATGCAATGTTCACTGAAGGAGTTGCCCACCTGGCATAATTTTGAAATCTGCATGAGGATCACAGTAAACAAAGAAGAAAATGTCCAATTTATATTTTAGTTTGACACATATTATTTTGGAAAAGGATGGTCTCTGTCATTTTCCTCCTGGACGTGTTAAGGAGAGAGCCACTGACTCTTAAAGTTTACAAAGAGGGAGTTCAATTACTGAAATGAGCCCTGTGGTAGGTATTGAAGTCCTAAGGAGACGATCAGGGTGTTGGAAATGTCAGAGTAGGTCCTTTCCGAGTCTTTAGGGTGGCAATTTTTGGACTGAAGGCTACTTAAGATTACTTGTGATTTCATCACTCTGCAAGTATGGGGACTTTGTGCGAATATTGTAAAAGTAACGCTTTATGGTTTTTTGTCAACTGAGAACCACAAAGTACATGTCAGACTAAATAAGCCTGAGAATGTCTCCATGAGATGGGCAAAAGAAGGAAACATGACAACGCTACAAATTTTAAAAAGTATATACATATACAGCATATAAATGAAGATGAAGTAGCTTGTTGAAAGAACACTGCTACATGTTTTTCTTTCCTCTTGTCTTCTGTTAACTTCCCATTGACCTTTTCCTTCTACAGAGTAAGACTCTGGGGACACATAGCAATGATGGCTAGGCCCTCTCATTTGGGCTGTCTCTGATGTAAATGATTTCCTGACAGATAGCACTGATCGCATCTTGTTGGACATGCTCACAGCAGGAAAGAAAAGTTGTCTGTGGAGTTTGTGGGGTTCAGTGAAGGCCTAGGCAAGGAAAGAATTAGGATGACCTAGAGAGCTGTGAGGTTAGGCATGGGAGGGAAGGTAACTTGATGGAGGATTCAGTTAAATGAGGTGGTCAAATCTTCAAGCAGTTTCAGTAACTTGTGGCAGTGGGAGACCAGCAAAGCTGTGTGGACAGAGGCATGTTCAGGTTATGTACTTTTTTCATCATGGTAAATAATGAACTAAATATGGTATGGCTGGAAAATCTCTAGATGTGTCAGCAGAGGACTAGGCAAACATAAGGAAAATATTGCAACTTTACATGATCTTTCTGAAACTGCTACAGAAGGAGAATATTGTACTAAGTTTGGATACTCGTTTTGCCAAATGAAAATACTGTCAAGGTAGAAGTACAGAAAACAGCTATAAAGATGTGTGAATGACTAAAAATCCTAATTATTTTATTTATCTAAAAGAAGCTTAAAACCATTCAAAATCATCCATAGTGGAGATATTTCATTCTCTCAGACAAATACTTAACAAGAATCAACATCAACATTTGAAAGTGTCAAATCCAGAAAAAAATAAACCATACATTTTTTAAAATGTACCATTGAAAGATGTTACACAAAAGTGCAAGGTTACCTAGGAGTGATGTGGCCTGGGCTTTGGTTTTAATCAACAAGTCTAATTAAGAAATAGGCCAGAAGGAATGGAAGAAGGGTGCCACTACAAAATTATCCAGCTTGTAGGATGATGAAGGGGCATTGACTAGATAACTGTGTTTCCCTCAGCATTTATTTTTTATGAGAGTGAAGTAAAGAGGAGCTGAGGAGAGAGTGAGAAGTGGAAAGATGCATATACAGCAGCTGGCAGATTCTGCTGAAGCACAACAGCTCTCTGGAATCCTGGCCCTGACACTGTTGGCCTGCTGTGCCTTTGGCAAGCCATGATGTCTTGCAAGGATTTTAATTCCCCAGGCATCCTGTGATTATCTTATCTACTTGAAATGAAGTCGTAAGAGTGCTGCTTCTGAAAAAAACGGTTGAACTCTCACAAACAGGTTTTGTTGCAATACAAAAAGAGAACAAGACCAGAGAACTTTAACATGGTTAGTGTCTCACTTCCAAATCACATCCCAGTCAAGTTTCTGAGTCTTCTTGAAAAAAAATTTAGGATCAATTTGAAAAATTGATACAGCAATTAAAATTAATCAGCTGAGAAATGCAGAGTATAACAGAAAGTAATAGCAGGCACTGGAAGAATTGTCAGCAGGCAGCAGTCTGACTATGTTAGAAACGGACTATGTTAGCTTTTATTGTGTTAGATTATTTTATTCTACACAAGATATTTTCTTATTACAATACTCACACATTTCAAATTCACATGATGTAAAGAATTTCCTTTGGACATGCTGTTATAGCTACACAGTGCACAGAAAAGTCAGACAAGAGGAAGACAAAGCTTCAAGCACGATGTTTGGTAATTCATTTTGACTTTCACTACTCATTTGTAAGTGCATTCTACTTTCTCTCTCACTTTTACCTTCTTTCCAATTTAATCTGATCCAAACAAATTATACACGAACAGTCATTTTCATTTGGGTCTTGTTCACTGAGATACTTAGCAAACAATCAACTGACGAACAAGATAAGGACAGCAAAAGAAAGCTAAGCTTTTGTTTAGATAGTGAGATCACAGATAAAGACCTAAGCAGGTCTGCCTAAACTCAAGAAGCAGTGATATTATCTTTGAAGCTGTGGCACTGTGGTTGCATTTACTTGCTATACATGCTCATGAAGGCTAATTTAAAAATAACTGGAAATGTACACAGTCCAAACTTTTTTTTTTGCCCCCCACCTTTGGTTGAGAAAAAGGTTTATTATTTGCTTTTGAGCCTTTGTGGCTTTAGTCTGGAAAATGCAAAGCAAAAGAACCAACCCCCCACACCACCAAGAACATAGAAATCATCACCTGAACTGGCAGGACAAGAGGAAACAGAAAAGCCCTGGCATTACAGTATGGAAGCCACTCTTCTCATTAGTTTTATTAGTGGTGTTGGAGAACTGGTACCATGACTATAAATGTAGTAGCAATTCTATGGAGAAAACCACCATAGGAAAAAAGCTTTGCTTTCAAGTCAAATATTTCAAAGCACTTAATGAACATTATCAAAATAAGCTTCATAACTTCCCTGTGGAGTAGGTAGGAAAGATTAAGCCCCCCTCACGGATGGGCAAACTGAGTTACAAAGAGCTCAGGTGAGTGGCCTGAGGTGAAGCAGCAGCTCCTGCAGGGTGGGGAATGGAGCCCTGACCTCCTGACACAGCCTCTGTTCCCTAACCACAGGACCCAGTTCCACAATTGTCAATGTAAAGTAATAGTCTCTAGATGAAACCCATAGGAAACTGCAGTCTCTGAAGACATTTGTTTGGCACTTTTCACTAGCACTGCAGTCATACATTGTTTTGGGTAAGCATGGTCTTATTTAAAATACATTGAAAACTGTACCTATTCATTTATTCTGTGAGAAAATACAAATATACAGTTAGAATACGACTAAATATTTAACTTGATGAATGAAACAAACATTTTTTTGGTCAATATGAGCTTCACTAGCAGGTTTTGCTAAGAAGACATATTTGAATGTTGTTCTAACATACATACAACACATATTTGCAAAAAATGTTGCTGGAATATAAGTTTTGCTATAAATATGTCCTCAAATGATATTTAAATATGGATCAAAAGATTTTTTTTTTAAACTATGAACTACTTAACACTTAAGCCTGCAGATTCTCCATGTCAGAAAAATAGGTTCTTTGTAAAGTTTTATTGGGTTGGCTTTGTGTATCTGAGGAATTGTTTCTTTCTTTTAGTTTGTGTCATACTTTAAACCACCATAGCTTTAAACCACCACTTCTACAATTATCAGTGTGCAATAAGAGAGCTGAATTTTCCTATAGACAATCTAAAGAGTGGATATACATGCCAAGAAATATACTGATTGAAGCCTTATGCTGACTACAAATTAACAGCCCCAGCCAAGGCACTGTCTGTGGACACAGGTGTTCACATGCTTTTTAAAGATCTAAGAAAAGTGATGTTGTGCTTGTCTGCTCTTTTACCTCTTCAGAAGAGCAAAGCAGAAGCAAACGTAAAACTTTCCCAATGTTTTGTGCCACAAAACTCGAGGATGGAAAGGTGAAATTTGGCTGCTGGGGAGCAGAAGGGTGTGATTGATCAATATAATACAAAAACAGAGAGGCAAGGAAAAGGAGAAGTTTAAGGTGTTCTGAGGGGAATAAGGTGTGAATGTGATGCAGTGGAATGAGAGAATCTAACAGAATGATTCCATGTAAAGTAAAGACTATAAAAGCCATGTTTTAAACAGGCAGATGGTATCAGATGGGGACAGGAAAGGAAGGAGAATCAACTGAACATTAGAAAAGTCAAACATCAAGAGAGGAGGAGAAGTGAAATCTGAGCCATCAGAAAGAGTCATGTTGTGGAAATATTAGAGAGAAAGCAGTAATATATTTTATCTGTAGTTTGAAAGTTTGGAACAAAGGACAGGGATGACCTGAGGAAGAAATGAAATTTCAAAACAAAGAAAAAATTCCTAAATCAGATCAGCTCCAGGTTTCACACATCCTCTGGAGTTTTCCTGAGCTTACAAAGGGAGACCATTAAAGTCTGGATTCAGATTCAGTCACACTAGAGATACAAGGTTTTGGTTTGACACCATCTTGAAAGAAAACCCCATATAAAAACCGCTTGGAGTTAGGTCTCTATAGAGGCCAAAATATAGAGTATTATGGTGATTGATATTTGTTTGGGAGTCAAATTTGTTCTGCATGAAAAAGCCAGGGAAAGGGTTCCTCTTCTCTGATTCACTGAACAGAAGGTAATTGAAAGATCTCTTTATGGCAGGATTTACAACCCCCGAGCCCCAGTCGTTTTGAGCTAAATAATAATGCATTTGCATCGTAAGTGTATCTAATTTGAATTTCGCTTCCTGCCTAAACACTTTGAAAAGATGCATGCCTTGAGGTGTCTGCCTGAATAAAATTCCTGTGGAACTAAGGCTAACAAATAAAGTATGTCGTGGTGTGTTAGAATCTGCTCTGCCCTGGAGAATAGCTCCCCTGATAAACTGTCTGATTTATAATGACAACTGCTCCCACTGTTGTATACAAGTATACCTTACAGTAATGGGGTATTAAAGAGGCTTTCATGTGAAGCAAATATTTAGCTTTGAAGTCAGTGGGAGCTGAGAGAGCCCAGCACCTCACAGGATTAGTCCCTTGGGAATTAACCTTTTCACCTTACTATAGCAGAAGGATGAAATTTTAAGACAGGATTTTAATGGTGTGAGCCTACAAAGTAATAGGAAGGATGAGAATTCATAGCAGTGAATTACCTTCAACTGACACTGGGATAGTTCTATAAGACTACATAACTTTCTCAGCTCCTTATCCCTGTTAATACAGAATTAGTTTTCATGGAAAATGTAGCCTATGGTCCTTTGTCATAAGCTTGATCACATTAAGAGCTTCAGGAGGGAACTTTATGTTGTTTAAGTTGCTGTATTAACTAACTCATCAGCACCACATCGATTGTGCAAAGACAAGAGCAGTTTTTATGTTTTCCTGTGAGAAACTTTCCATCTGCTTTTTAGCTTCTGTTCAGTGTTTGAATTAGCAAAAGTGACCATGGAAATCCAACTCATTCTGCAGTTTCTTGGTCAAAAGTGAACACATTTTTTTCCAGGTATTCTTTTGTTGATGATGTTATTAAAAGTGACTTTTAAATTGGCTGTTGTGAAACAAACAGAATCTGCCATTGAGGGAAAAGACAAACTGCTTATAATTAGTTCTGGCAGCTGGAGGATGGCACTCCTGCTGTTTCTGCTGCTGGCACTGTCAAGTACATCATGTCACAATGCATGAATTATCTGAGGTCAGCTCTTCAACACACCCAAATTGCTACCAATTATTAATTAATTAGTATCATTATGGGACTGCCTTAAGGGCCTTATCAGTCCCCTTGAAACAAATAAAGTGACTAGGAAAGAAAAAGCAGTAGAAGTGATTAGTGGTGAGTAAAAAAAGTAATTCTAAGGACATCACATGAGTCTAATTTTGCAAGATACTTGCTGATCCCCACCTGATCTCCAATGCTCTCCTCATCATATCCAAATGCATTTGATTTACATGGGAATATAAATGACTTGTTACGATGTAATGTATTTTTCATGACTAAAATTTTGCTATGTAAACATTACTGTTCAACTCTGTTCTTTTATCTTGCTTTACCTGCTCTTCCTCTGAAAGCTTCACCTACCATAATTTAGGAGCTGTGTCTCATAAGATGTGTAGTTATAATGCTAAATAATGCTGTAGCTAACATTTTGTCATCTGTCTTTTGAAATAATAACTTAATACTGCAAAGCTTCCAGTGCAATGCAAAAGTTAAATAACTTAGAATGGGGTTTAAAAGAAAAAATGCAATGAGAGGGGAAGAAAGATGCAGTTTATTATCTGATGATTACAGGTTAAAAATGGGTGAGACAGAAAGTTGCTAATGAAAGTTGCTAATTCTACCTGAGTGCCACTTTAGGAGTCAAATTCCCTGTTTATAGGAAAAACCTCACCATCAGCATACACTGCAGTCATTGTAACTGTGCACAAACTGATATATATCTAAAGTACACATGCCTTCTGCCATGGCATCGGGTTCGGTGGAGTAAAGGATGTGCAAAATTTGTCAGATTGTGATGTCTTAGTATCATCCAAGTTTTATGCAAGACTTCAGTCATTGTGAAGTGCTAATTATAAAATCTTTAAATATATGAGATGATGATGACTACAAGTATAGTGAGTCAGGCAATATGGGACCATAGAAATGCAGAGACTCTGTGGCTGTATGCTGATTGTATGCTCCGTCTCTGCAGAAAAGTCTGTCTGATAAAATGTCCATAGATTGACATAGAATGAGGATGAAAACATATTTGATTGGTGGACATTAATAAGGAGTCAGCAGATAGTTCTTTAACTCAGGTAAGAGTTAAATGTGTTATTAGGAGATAACACCAGGATTTTTTCCTGAAAGTTAGTTGTAGTCTAAACCACAGGAAATAGATATTTGTAACTTTTTCATTTTTCTAGAGTTCATCACTGGAATATCAGAGAAACAGCATTTCAGATAAATTCAGCACCCACCTAGACAGGAAAGTTTACCCACCAGGTAAGTGAGATCTACATTTCAAATGTTCTTGGCACAGAGCAGATCCCAGAGTAGAGCTTGTAGGGAGGGATTCTTGTCAAGTGGTGCTGAATTCTTGAAGATCAGCCACTTATTTTGGCACAGAAAGAGTTCATGTCTTCCTTAAACAGAAGAGCCTCAATTCTGCATATGGGAATAAGCTGTTCAGAAATTAGAATAATGCAGTAGGTAACTGTCAACTCTATTTTTAGGTCTTCTTTTTGCATATTTTGCCACAAAACTTCAATGACAACTCTGTGCTATTCTGTTTTAAATACTTTCCATAACATTCCTAGGAAATAAGTAAGGCAAAAGAGCTAATCTCAGACAAAAGTGATTTAAACCATGGGTGTTCAAAGCCATGGTTTTTAAACCATTATTGTTTCAAAGCAGCTGTCTCAGCAAGGCTTTTAAAAAATATATTGCCACTATTATATGTAATTGCTGTAATTGTATTTTGGGTCCATAATGAATGAGGAGGTTTATCAACACATACTCTTTCTTCAAATGCACCACAATCATGATGAATATAGTAATAAGCAAAGAATGTCAAAGAAGAAAGGAGAAGAGAGCTCTGGAGAGAATAAGAAAAAAAGAAAGGAGAAGAAAGCTCTGGAGAGAATAAGAAAAAAAAAAAAAAAAGGAATTTTTCCAACTGAGAAAAGACCATTTCCAGTGTGGATTCTGGTTTTCAAAAATTTGGTCTGCTTTATCATGTCCTTCAAAATGTGTCTGTTCTAAAGCATGCAATAGTGAAAATATCAATCTTACTATTTATTCCCTCCATCCTCAAATCTACCTCCTTTGTTGGTTTATCATTTAATTTTTACTTTTTAACTTGAATGATGTTTTTCTTAGCTAAGATAGTAAGAATTAAGTCAGGACTTCAGAATATGGCCTGCTAAAGCCAGTAAATAAAAGGACTTAATACATAATTATGCCATTCTTCTATCCAGTTTTGCTTTTCCAGTTTTCAGTTTAATTGCTATTCAGTCATGGTTGTATCCTAGGATGCATTTCCAGGGGCTTAAAAATGTATGATTTGACCTGACTATTAGGAATTATATCACCTGAGACATTCATGACAATGAAATGTCCCAGTGGTTGTAGTTACTGTCTTATAAAACATCTTCTATAATAAATTAATTTATTACTCTAAAGAACATAGAGTTTCTGTGCTACATTTGAATTTCTTCTGAAATACATGTGTGAGCAGTTCAGAAGGTATCCTCCATCAGCAAAATTGCACTGTCACTTGTTCATATGCACATATTAGACAAAAAAGAGCAGATGTTTCTGAGAATTGGTGACATCAGGTTTGAAACTACAACGTCAGCACAGTCTTCCCAAATAACCTGATCTCCAGTAGGGTGATGTATACCTAAAGCTACTTTTGCCAATATTTTCCAAGTGGAAGAACACATTCTGTTGTGAGTTTACCCACAATACAAAAGGGTTTTCTTCAAGCACCTGTTGCCCAAAAGAGTCTTAAAGAGGTTTTCATTGTGTTGTGACAAACACTGCAAGAGAAGCAAGACTTTTTTTGGTGATTTTTGTAGAATCTGGACATTATTAATAAACTGTTCTGAATAGCCTATACCTTTGCCTGTGAATCAAGATTCCTTTACATCAGGTTCCCATTGTTTAGCCCTCTGAAGAAAGCATTTAATCTTTTGGGAGATGTTTCCAGAACAGCCTTTGGACACCAGTGTGATGCAGAATCTGCCAAATTTACCTCACAGTGATCACATTTGGATGAGCACACTCAGGACACTGGGATTCATGGCCAATTCTTTCAGACAAAAATAGACTAAGGAAAAAATCTTATGACATTCCTGTGGTTTTGATGTGACACATCAGGCATGCTTTGTATTCTACAGCACTGTGTACATTGTACCACAAGTAACAGATCCAGACATGAGAGGTAACCTGCTACTGATAAAACCAATATTAAATTACTTTCAGAGAAGACAGAAGAAGACTCACAAGAAACATACTTCAAGTCCTGATTTATTTTTTTTTCTTGCATCAGATGCAGTGAAGCCAACTTATCAGAACCAGCATAAGGTCTACCTTTTTCCTCAAGGAAAGAGCTTTCACATAATCCACAACTGAGTGGAAATTAAAAATGTGTAATAACTTTCAGAAATAGTAACCAGTAGGTAAAATAGGGGTTTTTTTCAGATTATTTTTTACCACTAGCAGGACTATGTCACGCGGTTTGAGGCCTCAAGTTACATTTCATGAAGTTGGTTTTTGAAAGACAGTAGGAATGGAAATATTGCCATGATCTCTGCTCATTATAAAGGGAAATGTTTTGCATTTGAACATTCTCTTTCAGTGCTGTGAGCCCAGCTAACCCTCTATGAGTTCCTGAGAACCAGACTATGAACCAGCCAGAAAACAGCTATAAAAAAAAGTAACATGGATCTCTCTGTTTTCCATTTGCCTTTAACTTTAATGGAAAGTAATAATAAGAAAATTGGATTAAAAAATGTTTTGGTCTCAGTTCTGGCATTTGGGCTCCTTCTACAGGCATACACTAAATTGTACCATCCCCAAAATCTTCAGAGTAGTCACCCTACAGAAGCTCATGAAACAATTCTCAGGCAGCAGACTAGGGTCAGAAATATGCACTTTAGGGTGTGTATGGTCTTGTTTGTCTCAGCTCTATGTAGTCTTTTTATATTAGAGTCTTTCACACGTAGAATCTTTTCATATTAGTGTGCATGGCCACACTGGGTAGATGGTTGCCCTTACAGCTGCTCCTGTCAGCTGTGCCAAATGAGCTCAGTGTTCTCACAGAAGTGGCCTAAAATGGTACCACCACATTGACACCTGGAACTTTAATTCTTTGAGGACTTTCAAACTCCTTTTTGGGTGTCTACAGGCCAAGAGATTAATAAAAAGGATCTGCAACTGTGACCCAACTGCTGCACAGAGACAAAGCACATCTGTGTTCTTTTCTCCCCTTCAAATTAATAAGGTTAATTTGGAAGGAAAACCATGGAGTCTAGAAATATCTGTCAAGTAGTTATGCAGATACAAGGATTTATTAATAGAACAGGCTCATCTTCTTACCACAAAGTTTCTGCTTATCAGAAAGTGACTTTTTTTTTTAATCAGTCTGGTATTTTTTAATGAGCAAATGGTTGATTTAAAGTTTTTTATATTTCAATTAGAAATCTTTTACATCTTCTTTAGAAAAAGAAATTAAACCCCAGTGTTATTTCCTGAAAAAAAAATTCTGTTGCTAATTGCTAGTAATGTATAGATTTTTTTCCCCTATAAATACATGAATACTATGTTGACAACCTCCCTATAAACATTTATCTTTTTCTTATTTACACTGTCACACAAAAGTATTGGGACTGACAGCTCTTACATCTGAAAAGGATTCAACAATGCAGGCTCAGACACATTTCTGAAATGCCAAGAAGATGAAATGCAACCGCATCCTGTTGAGTATCTCTGAGTAGTTATGATACTGTGCAAAACTTTGAGACAATGTGTCCCCAATTAATTCACCTCTTTGGCTAGGTTCCCTTTGTTTGGTGCAAGGTGCCATATGGAACCTCTAACTCTTTCCTGATCATGAGTGGAGAAATTGTTAGATATGCTCCCATTATTTAATTCAAAGATAATTCTGAATATTTTTTGAAGAGGTTCTTTCAGGTCCTACTCATTACCAAAATGCATCTCTCAGTCATCAAGTTCAAAATAATTATCTGTTGACAATAAAATGTAATGCATTTTACTGATGTGAGTGAACCAGAATAATCCAAATAAGAATGTCTGGGTTTGGTTATGGTTTTCTTTTTCCACAAAGCCAAACTGAACCAACTATTTTCTAAAGAAAATAAATACATGATAATGGTTTGACATCAGAGGTTTTCCTAGAGGATTTTTAAAGTCCTTTGAATTTTCACTTGTCCCATTTCTTCCTGACTGGAGATTTATCTTTTGACTAGTGCTCTGTCAGCCCTGTCCTCATCTCAGCCACAATGCCAAACAATCTGCAAGTCACGCGAGAGCAAACCTGTTTGAGCCCTAGGGCCTGATGACCTCCCAGCTAAAGTCATCAGAGTCTGTTAATTGATTTCAAAGGGAGCTGGATGAAGTCCCAGTGTCAGATATAACTGTTTGGAGAGTTTCGGGGGGATACGGTCTGGGTAAGCAGCTAAACATTTGATTCATTATTTGAACCCAATTGAATTGCCAATGCAGAAGGTTCATCCATCATTTCTTTCTACTATCCAAGTTCAGAGCTCAGGGATTTATCTGCTCTTCTTTCATCAGTGAATCACATAACTAACATGATTATTTCAAGCAATGCAGAAGCAGAACACTCCCCAGTGCTTCAGTGAAGTCACTTGGAATACAGTGGATAGGGGATACTGTTAAAGGGGTACTGAGCACATCTGACATAAAAGGAACCACTGACTTTTCCTCTGGTTTAGCTGAACAGCCTGTACTGTCTAATATCACCTCAGCAGTCTTGGCTGAGTATTTAGGCAAGGAGCTTCAGACAATCCCTAGCCTGAATCCTTTGGAGTCTGGAAACATTCAGACTAGTAAGTTTGTACTCCAGGTTTCAGCATTTATACCCAAGAGTTTTTCTAGCAAAGGAAATTCTGAATCCTATTGCCCCAGTTTTAGTAGCTAGAAGAAGGAAAACTATGTTTAATTGACACACTTGGAACTTTCTGATGAATTTTATGTGTTTGAAGCAGTTTAGGTCATCTTTAACCACAACTGTATAATACATAAGGGTGCTGTTTCAACTTCAGAGCTCAAGAATCTTTGGGGACTGGGGGTCCTGAAGTTTTTTGCGTTGGACAAACCAACAGTCTAGTGAGTCCAGAGCTCCTATCCCCTGCCTCCCTACCTTCAAAGCATCTGTGGTGCTCTCACACTGCAATTTCCTCCTTCATAATCTGACAGTGACAGTGTAGCCATGGGACTTTTTCTTTCTTTTCTTTCCCCTTTTTTGATGGTTCTTTCAGCTTTAAGGCTGCTACACTGTTGTCAGAAGTCTGGCTTCAGTGGTCTGAAGGGAGACAGATACTGATAAATTTCCTTTTGATCTCTGCTCTGCAAAACCACTCAGTCAGGAAAAAATAGAAGGGTCTGTGTGTGTAGGGGTTGGAGGATGTGAAAGGCAAAAAGCACCCTCTCATGCCAGAGTGAGTGTAACTCCCACTTCACATCGGATCTGAAAGATGAATATAAAGAGTTTTGTATACATTTTGCAAATCAGGACAATGCACTGTAAGAAAATGAAGCCAATGAGTAAAATGGGGATAATGATACTGATCTCCTTTCTAAAGTGCTCTGAGATCAGTTGATGAAAAGGACAGTACAGGAGCTAGGTATTATTATAGTTAGATCATTGCAATTGCTTTTCTCAAAACCCTTATCTTTTCGTTGCATATTCATCAAGATCAGTGTTGAAAGGTTACAGTTTATAACAACTACTTTGTTATACTATAAATGAGGCTGAAAAAGAACTTTTTTCATGGGCCTGCAGAAATTTGCACGTATCATTTGAGGATGCATATACAGAGGCGTCACTCAACTTTCTGTGTAAGGCTGGAAGAAGACAATGCCCCGGTGATCTGAATGCTGTCAAGTGAAGAACACAATATATAAACCACAAGTTGTTAGCTGTGATTCTGCCTAGACAAGCTGTTATGATCTTGGTGGGCACAATCCAGAAGCCACACCTCTGCACTGGGGAGCCCTGTTCCCAAAACTGTCTCCATCTCTCAGCAAACTGCTGAGACACCATGTTGCACTGACACAGACACTGCACTGACACAAACCAACTCTCCAACTAGAGCAGGCTTGGAGGAGTCCATCCCAGAAGCAGGGCAGGGCACACTCCTGTCTGTTGGGTCTGTGAAGGCATATCCATATGTTCCTTTACCCAGTGGAACTCAGCATTGGTAGAACTGACCCTTATTTGTCAGAACTAGAAGAGGTGTAAAACTTATCGATGAATAAAAAAACCAAAATGATAATGCTTCAGTAGGAGCACTGATGCAGCAAAGGGTGTCTCAACACGAACTAAGATCCAAGGAAATGACACAAAGTATTGGTACAAATCGCAAATTAGCTTTTTTTAGCCCACAGCTACTGGGAGACAGTAATTGCATACAGGGTATGTACAGAAGATTATACAAACAAATTTAGAATTGAAAGTACAAAGGAATAACTAAGGCAATGGAAAAGGATTCTTCCTGACAGAAATACATTATGCATTCTTTAACATATCACAATATATTAGACTTTACAAGATAGCTTTTAGTTAAAATGTGCTAATAAAAAGTGACAGCAAAATACTAGTTATGGAATGTGTGAGTGAAACTACTGAGTTCTTACATATGGTTTAGCAAGAGCTGTACTACATTATTTACAGTTTATAATAAAGTCTGTGATGTGCCTTTTATTCATGACACCACAAAATCACATGACATAACCATATAGCCACAAATTAGTCTTCCAAATGCACACAAACAGCAAAGCCTAAAACTACATGCAAAGGTTCTGGCTGGGTGTCTGACAGGTTGTGAAATAGAGCACCGTGAGTGTTAGTAAGGGACTTCTACTATTTTTATCTCTCTTACTGCATAAAAAAATATCTTTCTTAAAACTTTAAAATGAAGATATCTCAATGTCTCAATGTAAATGTTGCATTTCCAGTCATCTGTGAAAAATCTTTTATGTTTTGGAGTGAAAGGGTTTTTCCAGAGATTTATAAAGCCAAACTACGAAACCAGTTTTATTATCTTTTGGGATTTTACAGACCATGAAGCAAAATCCATAGTAAATGCATCTGCATACAATTATTGAAAGAAAAGTCCATTTAATTAGTGCATTATTTGCATTGAGATGAACTTGCTGCTTATTTATAATATTTGTAAGAGGTCATTCAAGCCCTCCATGTAGGCAAGCAAGAGTTTCCAGATTCAAAACAGAAATCCAAATAAAAATAATGAAGCAGTTTTGCTTAGCTTGGAACATGCATGGAAATATCTGTATGGAGAAGAGGCTTCAAATTAAGAAGGCGAGCAAAGCTCAGTAATAACTGAAGACATAAAAAAACCTAATGCTCATGTATGCCTTAGGAAAAGTCCACAGAGTATATTATTGCTTGGGTACTGACTTGGGGATGCATTATTTCTGTCAGCTTGAATCCTGATGTTTTCAAGAAAGAAGTAATTTCTTTCTCAGAAATAAACCTTTTCAGAAATAAAGAAAAATAAACATCAAAGAATATTTACCCCATCAATTTCTCCATCCCCTGAGAATAACCTATGAGATCTCAAATTATGGTTAGTTGCTCAGATCAAAAAGAGTAACCATATGTTTCTCACTATTGCTAATTACAAAGAAGACTAAATTACTGAAAAAGGCCTTAAATTTAAACAATTCCAATAAAAATAAGAGCTGGTTTATTGACAATTATGTGCTTTTAGGTACAGCTGAAATTCAGTTAAGCCTTTAAGGTATGGCTCTTACTAACAAAATCAAGTGGTGCCTTAGTCATGGACTGAGACTCCACTGTGGGAAGAGTTCTGTGAAGTTTGGACAAACCCCACAGTCCTGCCTCAAAATCATCTGAGGACAAGACAAAGGAACAGATGCAGACAAATGAGTTCAAGGAAACCAGGCAATATCAAATTAATTTATCAAAAGTAGTGATAAAGGTCTCTGCAGGCCAGTAAACTCGCATTTGTCTAATCATCCACAGAGATCAAGGAAAGAGCATTCTGACTGTAAAAAAAACCATGCTCTGTCAATGCTTGTCAATAATTTCCCCCAAGCATAATGAAAAAACCTGGAAGAGGAATGAAGATCCTTGTTTTAGAATTAGTGAGTGTTAGCTGCTGAGAACACTCTTATGTTTCTGTTAATATCTGTTAGCCAATAATGGAAACTGAGGGAGAGATACTGAGCAGGATAAGGATACATCATCTAAAGGTTTAAAAAAACCTTGGCAATCAACGTTTTGGTAGAATTTGGCCTTAGATGGAATCACAGGAGAAAAGCTCAATTTTTCATTCAGTGAACCTGTAAAGTAGGAGGTAAATAGGGCACTTGCTGGAGAGACAAGGGTGGGGAGGTGACTGTGGGATCACAGGTGAAGCAGGATTGTACTGAAAGGGAAAGTGACAAAAGCTATAGGAAGAGTAAAGGATAAAATGGAAGAGAGATGAAGGGATGGGACTGCTGAAGAAAGCAGAGCTCTGAGAAGAGAGCCACTACAGCATCTCTGCCTCAACAGTGAAGGAAAGTTGGGGCGAAAAGAAAGCAAGAAAAAGCAGAAGCCTTTGCTGATTTCCTCTCCAAATATTTTAATGAGATGCTGTCTGAGTAGAGAGATAAGTGGATACAGGAAGATGGAAGTGGATACAGGGAATTTAAGGAGTAAGTCAGAGATGTGGAAAAAGGTACTGTAATTAAGTAGATTTTCTCTGAACACTGTTATTTAGGGAAATGGCAAAACTGGGAGAAAAAACACATTTATGACACAGGAAGGCTTCCAAACCCCCGAGTCACACTGTGCTGTGAAATATCAGGAAGAGAGGAAAGGAGTAGTGGGAGTGAGTTAGAGTTCTGCTGTCAGGGATTAAAAACAAAATGAAGAGTGAAAAGCAGGGAATAACCGAGGAAGGAGTTACCATATCACAGAGAGAAGGGAACAGAATGTGAGCAGAGAGCTGTGAGTTTGCTAGTTAGGTTTGCAGATTGTTCTGGCCTCAGCTCAAGAAGAGGTTTATTTGTGTGAAGCTAATGACAAAGTCCTATCAATGCAATCCATCAGACCTTTAATTATCTTTCCCTGAACACAAGTCCCAGACATGATTTCTGTTCCACCTTTAGGAGGTCAAAGTTAAAGAACAATAGTTTGGTAAACGGCCATTTGACACTGTTTGCCTGGTCCAAAAATGTATCAAGTAATACAGTCGAGGTTAAATTTGGAGGAAGAATTCTTTCTTACATCAAAACTTTATAGAAACACAGCAAAGAAAACATGCTTTAATAATAAACAGATAATTAAAACCACTTGAAACACATGTATGTGTTTTATTAGTGACTAAAATCAATGGTATGTTGCAATTTAGTTATGCGGGCTGATTTAGTATCATGTTATGTACCAGTTACATAGACATGTGCTATGGGCTTAGTCATAAAAGTGTGGAATGCACCACTAACAAATTCAATTTTTTGCCCTTAACTACTCACAAAACTCCTCTTATTCTAAAGGGAAACCACACAAAATCTCTTATAAAGGGCTCAGTCAAAGGGAAAGCCAAAATAAAGACAGTCCTTAACGGCCCACTGGACCCTCACTAAAACTATGTATTTTGGGTGAAAAAACAAAGAAAAGGAAAAGTAGTTAGGAAAGTTCACCCCCATCCTTAGAAGAAACTGCTGTTCTTAAGGGAGTTCAAATATTGCAATGGGATATCCATGTCATTTGGAAAAGCTGAATGTGTGAGTGTCTAAGAAAATGCTGATGGTTACATTTCCTGTCATTCTGGTTAAAGAAGCAAAGCACATGGCTGGCTCAATAGTACATTAAGGATTCGCTCTTTAGCTTCGTATTGGAAATTTGTTTTTGTATTTTCAAGTTAGTCATTTAATTGGGGCAGACATCTGAAGAAATAGGTCTTCCTTTGGAATGCAATGTCACTAATGCCAAGAAAATGAAAGCTTAGGCATTTTTACAGATTCAAGCCCAAATGCCCAGCCTTGGCACGCTGCCCTAGGAATCCTTCAGCTGCCACGCTGCCTCATGGGAATTGTAGCTTCAGTGACTCAAGCCTGGTACCCCTTCACAGGCTGAACATCCATTATAAATGTCCTTGAATGCCCTGTGTCAGACAGTCTCTCTTGCACAGTGAGCCAGAAAGGAGATGTGACCTTGTTACATCAGGGAGTCGACTTCAGAGGAGAAAAAAACCTCTGAATTTTAACACTACAGAAGCACTATGGCAAATGTATGTTAACATCAAATTGATCCCAAAATAAGATGTATGGCTAGGAGAGACCTTCTAGGTATCTGTACACTGCTCCAACAGCATTTTATATAAAAAGCATAGAATGGTTTATTGTACTTCAGATGTGAACAAGTATTTAGATTAAACAAAATTCTTAATTCTACAGTGATTGCACACTGGTCACAGGCCTTACCTTTCCCTGTAGACCACCTTTCTCCATGGGAGAAATCAAGTTGTAAGTTTATGAGCAGTGTGTGAAAGAAGAATGACTTTTACTTTTTAAATAAAATGTAATTGTAAATTAGAAATCCAATGGCTATGAGAAATAAATTGCACAGGAAGGGAACAGCATGGAAACTACTCATCCAGTTGCTGTTGGCTTTTGGTGGAAAGTAAGTAATCCAGTGCTACTCATGCATTTGAAGATCTATGGTGTCATCAGTTATTAAAATTTCTTCTGAGACTGGCCTACACACTTCACCTAATTCTGACCCTCACTCTACAAAAGTCTGTATTGACCTGAGAAATGTCAGATCTGCTCTCCTAAATTATTTATTATAAATAAGCTTATTTTAGTAAAGGTTTGCACCAATGCAACTACATAAATTTTTAAATATTGTAATTGATTTAAATCTATTTACTAAATTTCTGATATAGGCAAGGTGTTATCCTTACTCAAATCCACTTAAATTGGGACTTCCTCAGACACATATAGGTGGTATATGTGAAGAAGCTTATAAATCATGCTTGGTTTGATGTGGGTAATTTGGACATCTTTCCTTTAAGTATAACTTCTATGGAAGCATAGTGTATGAATTAGAGCATAAGGAGAGTCAAAACTTAGAATATTTTGATTTAATGTATACTAATGTGTGAGATGTGCTAACAAGGCAGAGTGTAAATAAAACATATTTAGCTTTTCCCTGTGCAAAATGTCTGAACTTAATCTCACAGGAAGGTTGTGAGGAAGCTCAGGGACTGTAGAATTCCTGGGGAAAAGGAATAACACGAGTTGTTAGAACGGTGTTATAAATGTTGCATTGCTGGTCTATTGCTTATTTAGGTGAAGGAAGGGGTGCCCCTAAGCACTAAAATAATTTGGCAGTCCCCTGTGAAGAAGTTGGAGCATAACCTGTGTAGTATTGGCTCCTTTCAGAATGCAAATATTATTGTTCTTTTAAAAGGTAAGGCTTCATTTTTGTCCTTGAAATGATCATGTTTCAGGGAATGCCAGTAGTAATATAACAACAGTAACAAGGACAAATCCTGATCAGTCCACTTTTAAAGATGCAAATAAATGTGTTACAGTGAAAGTTAATTTCATGAGCTTCAGAAATTTATTGAGCTTAGAGGATTGATCATGTTAGGCTTGTTATTTAGTTTGGAGTTTCATGCCCAAATCATGGAATATGCTTAGAAATTTTACTTAGGCAGCTTTTAGTCAAATTTTAACAAGAATTTTGCAAGGCAGCAGCCATGGGAAGGATTGAATCCTGGAATATCTTACCTTTCTGCTCTTCAAGCCTTTCAGAGTCAGTTTCTGGGACATAATGGTTCCCAGTAAGAGTGATAAGGAAAGACATTTCCTATCTCACAGCAGAAGAAAATGAGACAGTCAGTATTTAGGATTTGAATCTGTGTTATGAGAAACCTACATCATGCACTGCCTGAGAGGCAAAGGACTGGAATCTAAGGCAGTGGAGATGCCTCCAGCTCAAGCAACACCTACTGTGCATTACCTTGTCTCTCTCTGCCTGCAGCAAGACGGAGGAAGAGTAACAAAAGCACTGTCTAGCCCATCTCAAACAATGCCAAAACACCTGCACTCACAGTCTAATTTAACTTAACTCTTTCTGAGGCACCATGAACGGGATTCTGTCCTCCAGCAGAGCTCTGGGGCAGTAGTCTGCAGCCAAAAAGGAGTAGTGACAGTTTCAGCAAGTCCTGCTGTAACTGTTCCTGCCTCAGGCTCCCTGATGAATCCCTCATGAATGGCTCCATCTACTTCTTTTGAGGTGCATCTTCTCTTTATAGGAGCTGTTTAAAAAAAAAAATAAATTACTCGATAAAAATCCTGAACTTTTTCTCTCATATGCCTGATACTGACTAATCTAATGTGGGTTACTTTCCTCCTTATTGTGGACAAGAATCACACCTTCATTAGAACTGGTGCAAATATCCCACTGAGAAGTTTTGATTTTGATTGACATTGATGAAAATGACGTGACAGGAAATCCCTTATGAACTCTAGTTGTCACCTTTACTTCACAGGCAGTGTGGATTTATAATGACTCAAAAGCAAACTAGCTCATAGGCTGCCTTCAGGATGTTGCCAGATGATAATTTTTAAAATTATTTTTGTAACATAAAAGGAGCTGGACTTCACACTCATTCACAGTGCACCTTCTACGAAATTAACCCAATGGTAAACAAGTTTCTATTAATAAGGTATAAAACTCTCAAGCTATCTCAAATGGTACACTATAGATCCTATACATTCCATAGAATAATTGGAATAATTCCACAGGATTATTTCATAATTCCATAGAAAAATTGGGATTTACTTTTATATAAACAGCCTTATGAACCTAAGGTGATGAGCAACAATACGAACTAGGGTGTGAGTTTGGGAATCAGAGCACTGAAGATGGAACAGTTTTACACTTGCAATGTGAGAGAACAATCAAGCACTGCAAAGCTTGGAGGCTTAACTTGTGTTGAAACTTGGATAGATTTAAAAAGGATTTTAAGATTATGAAGTCTAGTAGTAGGTTTTGAAAAAAAAATAATTCCCCAATACTTGTGGCATAGAAATGAAAATACAGAAAATCCTTAAATGGAAAAAATAATAGAAAACATCAAATTAAAATGAAATTGATTCTATAACTCATGGTTACTATTCTGCAAATACTTTCAAACATTCTACAAGTTAGACTAACATTCCCTGGTATTTGAATCAAAGTACATTTTAGTAATAATGTACATGTGTATAACCATCATAGTAAAATAAGTTTTTATTTGAAAACACTGATTAACAGTTTGACATCTGAAGTGCCACAGTGGTTGATACAGTTTTGTTTATATTTCACGCCAAAGAAAATTTGTTAGACTAAGTTTTTTGCAACTGGATTTTATGATGTTTGTCTTTTTAATGGCTGTATATAGAACTGATTCCAGTATTTGAGATTCTGGCTAAACGTAATTAGCTTAAGTGCTTAGAAGATGAAAGTTTATTTGCTTTATACTGGATTAAAGTGTAAGTAGCAAAGGTAGCATGAACAGACTGTGTAAGTTACCTCCAGATATTCAGGTTTCAGAGATCTATGTGACAGCAAAGGACAGTGGTGGCCAGAAAGTCCAGGGATGTTTGAATTTATTAAATTTGCTCTAAGAAAACATCAAGTATGTTCATGGACTAAAAAGGTTAAATGAAACCACAACTTGTATAATGATTTGTCTGATCATATTTCTTCTCAGAAAATTTATCACATATGCATGTCATACATTGATGCTTCCAGTTTGAGCAGCATTATAGCTGCATAAACTTACTGCCAGATTTCCTCACCTTCTGCAATGAGGAACTCAGCATAATTCTCATCATCATAAGAGTTGAAGGGTAAGAAGAGGAAAATGCTCAGGCGATTACTGATATTAAATTCCAGTGATTTATATGCACTATTAGAACTGGAAAGCAGACATAACAAAAATGATGGTTAAGACTCAGACACTGGCAACCTAATTTTGCTTTTTATGAATCATATGTTAAAGTGCTAAATGAAAATAAGATTAAAATGATCAAATGCCAAAGCTGTTCCACATGAGAAAGATCACTGTTGATAATTAGATACGGAAAATATACAATAAGATAAACCCCAACCTTGTAGGCAGAGACTACTGGCAGATGGAACCCTTATCTTTTCAAAAGAGATAAAGAGTCATGCTTGGATGCTATTCTTTATTTACAAAAGCAAATTACATTAGTTTTAACATGCTGGAATTCATGTAAAACACACAGTGTCTGGTAACTGCTTTGATTTCTCTATAGTGCTATTAAATCTGGGCTAATTTATAACATTTGATTTGTTTTCTCCCCACTTTGGTATTGGAATAACCTGCAACTTTTATGTCATACTGAATGACAAGTGATGTGACTATCAGAATCCTCTGGTTTGTTCTCCTTCTGAACGTTTACATAGACTTCTTTTTTCCATTGAGGTAGAATGCTGCTAATGCTCCAGAGCAAGAATTTGCTGCCTTTGACTCAGTTCTGTTGTGTTTTTCTTTTTAATCTGGAGCTGAATGCAATTAAAAATGTGTGGACACAAATAAAGAACCTGTTTTAAAGTTCACCTTTTCTTATCACAAACATTTTTAAACATACCACGTTTCAGTTTTTGATGAGTGTGATGAACAAACTAGACAAGATTCTATTGATTATGCAAGTCAAGACAAATTTATTAGCTCTTAAAGCAACATCAGCATATATTTTTATAAAAAACAATGACATTTTGGGAAGATTTTAACAATGAAAATAATAAAAACTGTAGACATGACAATGATACATTAAAGTGTACTTTTATATTACTTAATTTTTATGGAATTGTGTATAACTGTAGCTGCCATGTGTAAGAATGTGGTAGTATCAGTCTCTTAGTTTCTTAAGCTGCATCAGAAAATATAGTTCTTCTTCTTTGACACGCTTAGATTATATCTATAACAATAAAGATAACAGGGCCCATGGTTAGGTGTTGTGACACAGCTCATATCTTCATGATTGAATTCTCTTGATATCTAGGCTGTGTGTTGATAATGTTCATTGCCCCAGATGCAGTTTGGGAGATTAGGGGGTTTTTTTGGCACAGACTAAAATTGTCCCAGGGATTGTGCTGAAAGTTTAACGTCATGGCTGATCACATCTTTCTGCAGCCTGGGCTTGTGTTTGGTTCATGAACACAGATATAATTCTGTAGTTTTCATTGTGAAAAGAATGGATACTCAAATATTTGTCAGTCCTCGGTAATCTGAGGATTCAGCAGAGTCAATGGAGAGTAATAATTTAACTATTTAAAAATAAAGAAATATAATGTTAAGTCTCTGGGTGTTACATTGCACTGCAGATGAAGAGGTATGAATATCCAAGTTGAAACTAATTTTTCTCCACTTTTTATATTTTAGAGATATTTTAGGGTGTGTTCTCAGAAGATGAAAAAGGCTGAGTAGTGTCTTGCATCTTTTCTGTGGTTACTATGTACAGTCATCTTCTGTGCCTCTCTGTTAAATCAATGCCACCAGGGCAACCTCATTAACCACTTTCAAGCTCCATGTTTTCCCAAGAATTGTTTCACAATGAAAACCACGAAAGCTCATGAAGATGAAAGGCCCCACAACATTATTGTTTCATATGTAAAAAATAGGAAGAAGTTCAGATACTTGGAACTAAGAGTAGCTCATTGCATGAAGTACCTTTCTGTGGCTTATACAGTAGAGAATCTGCAGGTAAACTCCAAGTGTCGTATTTTACCCCTCTCTCCAGCTGCTGAAGCAAATAGACAGAATAATTGGAGATCAAGCATTTTTTAAAATGTGACCACATCACTCATGTGATGCTGACCCCTGGCCTGGATTCTGCTGAAACCTGTGAGAGTGAACACTGCACGTCCCCAGGTTGCTCTAAGACAGAAAAAAGAAAATCAAAGTTTACTGTCCCATGGGGAGGATGAAGGAGTTAATAGTAAGCATAATTAGTACAAATGCTAGTGATAAAATCCTTGCCTTTTAGGAATCAATGGGAAATGCATGCTTTAAGAGTCAGGATTTCATCTTAAACATTTTTTTCCACGAAGACATTTCTATATCTTATTTTTTGGTTCACAACAGTTACTGATTTTCTACTCTATTTTCTGAATAATTATATAATGAAACAACTAGTGTGCTTGTTATCTTCACCCTTGGAAAGCATTTTTATTTTTTTAAAAATTGCAGATTTTTTTTTCAGTACTGGCATATGTCTATTTTTCACAACAGGCTGTCACAGGAAGCAAAAAGAAAGAAATATTAAGAGAACTGTATGCAAGGATTACCCTTTAAAATGCATGATGATGATCTTTATATTTACTAGATGGACTTAATTTTCAGGTTTTGGAAAGCAGACATTTGGCTGAAAATTAGAGATCTGTTCTATCTGCCAGCAACAACCAGAGGTAAAGGAGGTGCAGCAGAGTGGAAGGTGGAAGTCTCTCTGTCCCCTGAAGAGGTGGAAGTTGCAAGATATGCCATAGATGACTAGCAAAAAGGTCCTGAGAAGCTGCAAAATAAGAGAAATAAAACTTATAGACTAAGGGGCTCCCATACCTCTGCCTGATGTTTAATAGAAAGAAGGAAGAAATACACGGTGTAAAAATAAATCATACAAAATGAACACAAAAATATATCATGGAGCTATTGACCTCTAATCCACATTTTGTGTACAGTTGAGTCCCTTGAGTATTTATGTTATACTGTGGATTTATGCACAGCACTTTTTTAGCAGAGCAGAGTCTTTCTAAGCTGGTAAAAATGGCAGGCTTTTTTACCCAACACATACAATATTTCCTTTCAGAAGTTAATTAAAGACACATTTTATTTGAATCAACAGATCAAAACCAGAAATCATATTCAGAATGTTGTGTAATATTTATAGACATTCAAAATAATTACTATAGCAGTATAGAAAAGAAAGCACTTGCTGAAAATGGTCTTAGAAGAACAGAATCCTAGAATCGTAAAATAGTTTGGGTTGGAAGAGACTGTAAGAACAAATAGTTCCAACCTCCCGCCATGGGCAGGGAGACCTCCCACTAGACCAGCTTGCTCAGAGCCCCATCCAACTTGGCCTTGAACACTGCCAGGGATGGGGCATCCACACCAGCTGTTGCAGTTATTTCTGCACAGAACGTGAGCCTTAAAAGCATAAAACAGGTAATGTGCACAAAAAGATGTAACAAAATTACAGCAGATGGTATTTCATCCTTGTGTTTCAGATCTACACCTGATATCCACTGTGGCCTGGGTGTAGTCTCATATCTCATGTTTGCTTTGAGATGATATAGGAATAAACTACCAAAGGGACCTTTTTCTGCTTGAAAATTTGACATTTCTTCCTGTGCCAGCTCTAGTAATTAGATAACTACCCAATGATCTAGATCAGGGAACTGACATGCCTGAATTTCAATTTAGCAATAAGAATTCCAGAAAATGAAGTGCCATTTTTTTTAATCCAGTGGTTGGATTTGCTGATTCTTCAAAACACTTTTGTTGTGCATAAGGTGCCTGTCTTGGGTACACTTAAATGCCATGTCAGCCTAAGGGATGATGTGAGAAGATATTATCAGCAGCACAGAGATTGCTATTGGGCTTTTTGGCAGCATGTCCTATCAGATGAAATGAAAGCTGGGATCTGAGGTTTGTTGTACTCGCTGTGTCCTCTGGAATGATTGGTTGCATTCCCTTCCTGAACATTCGCTTTTTTTCTCTTTGTGACAGCTCTAGCACAGTACAAGATGGTTCAGTGAACTGACACAAGAAAAAAATTTTATTTTTGGTGGATTTCTTTTCCACTAGAACAGCAAATTAACTAGTACTCTACTAACTCACATGTAGGTCACTTGGTTGTTAGGTCCAAGTAGGTGACATGGCAGGGAGCATATGAAAGAACCACTGCAAGAGTAGAACAATCCCATTTGAGGGTTGCAAGTGCAATTTCATGACATTAGATGTAACTTCAAACTACACTAGAATAATCAAACTCTCTTTCAACTCACAATGAATAAGTACATGTCTTTTAATTTCAGCCTTATGTAGTTGCTTCCTGACAATTTAGACAAACATCTTACTTAAATTATTTCTTCTAGATAATTTTGAAATAGTAGAACACATTCAAATAAATCCCTGATGATTCTACCATTCATCCTTAGGTTTATATTGCAGTAATTGCTCTTAAATATGAGAGCTGTTCACACTGAGGATTCCTGATTTTTTTCTTTACAGCAGCAACTGGAAACTCCAGTGAAGGAAACAGGCTAGATGCTGCATGAGTAGGCACTTTATGGAGTTTACCATGAAGATAAGATTGAATAAAACTGCAGATTATATGGTTCCTTAAGACTCCAGTCTTTCTAGTCTTTTCTTCTCAAAACACGTTTGCAAAAGCTGTGAATCTTCACTACAGAAGGTAGGGAGACTACAAAACCATTTACTGATCTACAAGGAACAGAAGAGGAAAATAGCATGCTTTGGAGATGAAAAGTTTTCTGTGGAAAAATTCTCCTGCAGAAGAGCTTCAGTCTACCAGGGAGAATGTCTTCATAAAGAGAAAGATTTAAACTAGTATTAAAAAATCAACTATATTCTAATCCCCAAACTGGATTATGCCAGCTGTCATGTTGATTTTCCTATTTGGTGTTCACCAGATAAGTCCTCATATACATATGTATTGGTTGCTCAGTCTTTGCTGAAAAGTGGTAATTCACTACTAAAAGCAGAAAGGAACAGCTTCTCTTAAAGTACTTGCTTAACCTGATATTACCTTAGGTTCTAGAAGTAATTTAACCTGTCAAGTTTGACTGGACTTTGGAAACACAATCTTGATACGAGTAACAGTTTAAGATATGCTGATTTTCAGATAGAAACTGCCCAGCTGAGAAATATGGCATGCTCTGTAGTTTAAGACAAAATCAAACCAAGAGGCTAGTTGAAATCTCTGCTAAGGAGGAAGCTTTAAACTTACCCGTTTGTTATTTGCAATAGAATAAATTATGCATACAATCATAGCTACAGTGGAGAGATGGAGTAGGAAACTCTTGTGTATGGCCTCCCAGCAGTTAGCTCCTACACAAAATCTCAGCTCCCAAATGCCTGGGCCACAGCTCTGCTCCACTGCCACTGCAGTTGCTACAGCCTTGTGAATTCAGCATTCTGACTGCAGCCCTTCCTTGCCCCCCTCAGCAATCTGTGTGTGCCTCACATTAGCTTAATAATCTCATAGACTGTATCTGGTAACAAAGAACATCAACAGGGTTTCTCTGAAGTCAGAGCATTTGCTGAAAATAAAAGCCAGGTAGGAAAGGGCATGCAGAGCTAACCTCATAGACAGTGATGCAGGAGTGTCACGGAAGGAAGTGCTCTGCAGGCTGAGAGAAGGAAGCAGCACGTACTCCATGATGTTTAGGGAGAGCATAGCTAGAGATTCACAGCAGTGTAGCTACAACAGTAATAGAGCATCCAAAGTAGATGGAATTTATTGCATAAATAAATTCCATAGTTTTTCACTGGCCATGCAGGAAGTCTGGGTAAGTGGTGCAGACTAGACTCCTCACCTTAAGGCAGCTGTATTTATGTAAGATAAATCCCATCTGCAGTTTCTCACTTCCTCCAGGGAGCTGAGTGAGGTTGTTAACCTGGGGGTAAACTCATAGCCCTTTTGAAGTGAGAAGAAAAATTCTGAGTACTTGAGCTTTAACTAAATAAAACAAACACAATTATTCAATGACTACTCCAGTCTTTACTGTGTAGTAACCAAACAATAGTTATATGTGTAATAACTATGTAGCTAGTAAGTAAAACAAGCTCAGCCACCACTTTGGAAAAATTATCATTTTACTCTCTGCCTCTTAGCTTAATTTTAATATTAATATTCTTGCCTACTAGGGATATATTTTAAGCTTTATTATCAACCTGAGAGCTTTCTCAGTGACTAGAAATAATTGTGAGCTTCATGGGAAATATGTATTTATAAACAAGGTATTAATTTTAATACTCTTTTGTATGCCTGAATAGTTATCCTGAATGGACTGGAAACTTCCAGAAGGTAGGGGCAATCTTGGTCTCAGACAGGGCTTTTTTGCAGCATGGAGTATTGGATATGCTCAGGTTTTGGATATAATCACTTGTTCAACCATATTGTGTGCCTCTGCAGGCATTCAAAAAAAAAAAAAAAAAATCCCAAAAAACTGATGCCCAGTGTCCTGTCAGAGGAAGCAATAAATACATCATGGAAGACTCTTGCAGAAACTTTAAGTGTAGATCATATCCTATCTTAGAGCACTCTATGTTGTTTTACATAATCAGAAAATAAGGGTTTCAAATATTTTTTATTTGTAAAAGTGCTGAAGGGAACAGAAAATGAGCACCATAAACAGAGCAAATTGTTAGTCATATAGTCATTGCTCTTCATATTATGCAATGGCTTGTAAAATACTCCTGCCAAAATTAGGTATTTCCTATATAGTGCACTGAACTGTGTTTCCTTATTTAGAGCTTGACTGATTTTTCCCATCCTCCCCTATAATGTTGAGATACCACTTGGCTTTCTTTTTTGTGTAGTCCTCATTCAGCAAAACATTAAAGCAGGCATTACAATCAACTCATATCAGGATGTAGATGATGCCATTTGTCTAAATTTCAGTGGATTGAGGTTGAATTTCCCCTTTCCAAGTAATTGCAGCACAGAGAGTAAGGTACCATTATCACTTGGTGGCACAGACTGGACCATATTGAATTGCCAACTGCAATGAAAAAGATTATGAAGAAAAGAAAATCTATATAAATGCTCTTGCTAATGGCCATCATTGTCATCTTCATTTTCTTCCATGGGAAGCAGTGTTCTGTTGTATCAACTACTACCACAGCTCACTTCACACGTCTGACTGCAGGACTGCAATCACCCCTCTTGGCTGCAGCTCGACCTGGGAGCACTGGGTGAATTAAACCTTATGTTTTTATGTTTTCCTGTAGTGGACTGTGACTCTGCAAATGCAGGTATTGTTACACCACAACATGTCTAGATTGCCAGGCTTTGGTACAAAAAGTTCATCTACAACAGTTTTATGCATAAATCTTTCAATGATTGGTCCTAAAAGCTCCACCTTTAATTTCTGCCTTTTCAAAGTGTAGTGCTTGGTCATTAGCCATTCACCACTGATAACAAGCAAGGATAGCACTCATGATTATAACATGCAAAACACACTCTTAGTGTTTCTTGTTGATGATCCCAGTCTTTAAACAGCACCCCACTGATTTGTGGGTATCTTAGCTTCCAGCTGCATTCCAATCCTCAGGCTGTTGGTAACCTTTTATCTCTGTTCTTATCAACATTTACTACTGAGTGGCTTTAAGAAATAGATATCACAATCAAAGGGTGATGCTTCTCCCTAGATATTGATCAAAGGCACTTATTGACAGACCAATTTGTAGTAACATATGGAAAATGAACCTATTTAGACCAAAGACAAGGTAATTCCAAGATAAAGATATGTAAACTGCAATGTTGCTGTAGAACTTCTTGTGTTCTGCTAGAACATTTTTGTGTTCTGCTTTAAGAACTGTGTTATCAATACACCCTGTTATCAAATTCCAGTAACACTGTAAATGCTAAAAGACACATGTACAAAAATTAAATAATGTGCTAAGATTTTTACTTGAAAGCAAATGTTCATATTATACCTGAAGATATACTTACTGAGCTATAAAGTTCATAAATTTCCTTTTATATCCTACTTATAATGTATTAAATTCAATTGAAGCAAAATATTTTTTAACTTGTTATATAAAATTCTTGAAAAATGAGTTTTTCCATTGATGTAGGCTGATAGCTACTAATTTTAAAAATCAATTACTTGGTATATCCTCACAAAAAACCCTAAATTAAGATGGCATTAGAACTAAGAAAACCATTAATTCAAGGAAAAATATTTTTCAGATTCTTTTCAATTACATCAAATTCAAAGCTGGAAAACATGATTAAACTTAAAAGATATACACTCGTTAAGGTACTCAACAAAGTTTAAGGCTCTCACACATCTTTAACTGTGGTAATTATATTAATATAATTAAAGCAATTTATATTTATATTTAATTTTTAAAAGAAGATGAGATTCTCCAATCCTATCTTTTCACTATTTGTGGTATCAGGGAAGGGCAGAGTTAAAGTTAGGTGCAAGACTGCCCTAATCTTAATATGTTTGGACTACCATTATGTGTAACCAGACTCAAAGAAAACACTGACACCAATGCTAAATTTCTTGTTGGACCAAACAGTTTTAAACAAATTATGTCTAAATTAAGGAAATGTATTCACCAGGAGACTTAAAAAGACTGACCCTGTGCTCCAAAATTGTTCTGTAAGTACAGGGTGGATTTGCTGGGTAATCCACACTCTGCTTTGTGTTCACAGTACCTGAGCCTTTGTGACAGAGGGACAGGTAACTTCTCAACAGGTGAAGTTATTCCACATGGACACACAGGGAATGCAGGGAACTGGGGATCACCAAGGTGTCTCTGCTTGCTTCAGGGACTCTAGATTAGGCCTGTGAGCAGAGACATTCATTTGTCTACAGGTCGTACATTCTAGTCAGAAGAACAGAAAAAATGCAGGGTAAAGGGAGGATTCCCATCAACCCTTCATGCAAGAGGCTGCCTCCAGGATTCCTCTGCCACCAGTCCTTCCCTGTGTCCTTCTGCTTAAAGGCCCATGTGAATTCAACATGCCTGTTGGTGTGAAGTGCAGTTTAGCAATATTAAACTAGGCCAAAATGGCACAGGAAACGCCTTCTGCAAGGCAAAACTTTCTGAGGGCAAACCTCTGGCTGCCTATGTAAAGAAAAATGTCTGATACCTACCCAGCAAGCTGCAATATGAGGGCTCTGCAGCCATTCAAACACCTGCAAGAGAAGCAGTTCCTTAATACCAGTATTTATAAATCATTTTAACTGAGTCTGTTGGCATTGTTGCATGCTGCTGGCTCTTTTCCAAATGTCAGGGACTTTTTGTTCCATTGGTAAAATGTATAGCAGAGAGTATTACTTCCTCCTCAGTCAGCTTCCACAAAACCCTACTGAAGTGATGTCCAGCCTTCCTGTGCTCTCGTTGCATTGTATTCTGTATCTCATTTTGTTTCTTTCTGGGTTAATGCTTCTACTTTGCACTTTCATTTAAAATGCAATGCACTTCCAAACAGCATTTTCTTACAGCCCAACTAATTTTAAAACCTGACAGAAGTTGCGATCATTCTGCATTCTGCCAAAGACTAAAAGCAGTATGAGAATGAAATTAAAGCTATGGATAAAGAGCGAGCTTACAAGGCAATGTAAAATAGAAAAAAAATATGGGCAGATGAACACAAGATAAAATCTCTTTCTAACTCCTTACCAGTTGGCAGTTTTTGCAGTAATTACAATGTTATAGAAATTCCTGATTTAAACTTTTCACTGAAGATTAAAACCCCAGTTTGCACTGACTTATGAAAATAATTTCAGTTGTTATTAGCAGGCTTTAATTGCACCAATATGCTTTTCACTGCTTAAAAAGGCCTTTGTTCTTTACAAATAGTGATGCAAAGGTAACAGCAATACTTCAGTGGCTTTTATTGCTTGAATGCAAAATAGAAGTCCTTAAGCTTTAAAAATCTCTTCTCTCAGAGATACCATCTTTTGCCTGGAGGTAAAGGAATTAGGGGATATTTACATGATTTAAGGCTAATTTATAGCATATTATGTTCTCTCTCTGCCATGGAATAAAATACTAGAGGATTTGATTTTAAAAAAATGTAAATATGGGTAAAATGTAATAAAACTATTTTTGTATGGGAAACCTCCATGCTAATCTGCAATAAATATGCAATATTGGAATTGTGTAACTTCGTGGTCAGCAACAGGAAAGACAACAATAGCTGGGGGAAGATAAGTACACATGATAATGCATATATAAACCAACTAGATACTTGGAACAAAGTCAGAAATTACATTTTAGCTTTGCAAATTTATTGTTTAGGTGACAGAGAAAAATAAAACAGTCATAAAAACATTATGGTAGATATTAATGAGACATTGGTAAAATCTGATAAATATAGCAGTTTAATCAAAACCACTGAACTCATAATTTCTAAAGATAGTTACCAAATCAAGCATTACACCTATGAATTCCAGCTATATTCAGCAACATTTTGGTGATGGAAAATGTTCAGTCAGTACAGAGTTGAACAGTTGTTGGTTTTCTCTGAAGATAGTGTTTAGCTCGAGGCAATTGCAGAGAAAGACCAGGCTGCCAATGCATGGAACTGTTGGGAGATGTGGACGGGAAACAAGGCAATCTACTAAAAAATAAAAAACACAGTTACAGATCTTTGAGAATAAAGCCCTGTGATAAATATTTGGACCAGTTAGAGAGACAGAGATGTGTTGAGAGAACTATTGAACAAGGAACTGTGGGAGGTCTATGAAGAGCCAAGTGCAGTGAATGGAGTGAAATCCCTGTGACCTGAGTGGGCAGAGTATGTGGTTAGGATGATGGAAGACAGACCAGCGAGGCTTATTTTGGACAGCCATCGTTAGGAGTTTCAATCCTCAGGCCAATGAAGAACGTGGAAAGATAATATTGAGTAAGACCTAATTGCTCGTAATATGAATCACCATCAAAGGGAAAAATATGCATTTGGCTACAGGAGGTAGAAGAAAATCCGCCAAAGACATTTTTGGGTCTCCAGAGCTGAGGGATAATAGCACGCAGATTCTAGGATATTTCATGTGATTTTTCCCATCTTTAGCTTTGGAATGAATTCAGAGAAATTATTGCCTTCACTCTTGCTGGAACTTCTCAAAGAGCTATCTTAAAGAAAGTTTTGAGGAAGTGCAATAAAATGGCTAGTGGTTGTCTATTCAGAGCTGAACTCTTCCATGAGTGCTTAGGAATGAAGCAGGAAGGGGATTGCATGTAGAGACAGAGAGGGGTCATTTTGTGACAAACAGAACATGAAACATTCTATAACAGCATAAATAACAAAAGGATGCCCGAGCTTTCAAATTGCGTTATAACTGTCATCAGCATTCTGGATAAGAAGAACCACATAAATGACCATATGCCTCAGCAGGGAAAACTCAAGTCTGAGTCCTTAAAATCTCCATTATTAAGAGTAATGTTTTCCTTTTTTCTTTTTTTTTTTTAAATACAGCAAGACAGACCAAACTTGCAGAGGAATTCATATGAGTGGGGATTTCTAAGAACTAAGACTGTTATGCTAACCTTCACAAAAGATGGAGATATGTCTTATTTGTCCTTAGTCAAAATAATCATTGAAATGCATGGAGAATTAATAAAAATTTGCCAAGGCCTGATGGAATTATCGGAAACGTATCTGCCCTTGTATGCATTTTCTCAGAATTTCATCACAAGCAAATATTCTTCAAATAGTTAGAAGCTGAAAAGTGAAATGACATCTTGCAAAGGATAACATGGAGCAGTTTCTTGTTTTAAGTATAGATTTGTCTGTCTAGTTATGAGTCTCCCAATATGTGATTGTCTCCTATTCGTTCCGACGAACCTCCTATTTCTGTCACGTATTTCCATGATGAAGTAAAGGCTTTTGTAACTTCTGTGACAGAAAATGTTACAAAAGTAATATTTTACTGCAAAAAACAGTTGCACCCACTTTGCCCAATGAGACTAGTGCATGACCAATAATGCCACCAGCATCTAAACAAGCAAGTTTGCATCAG
Source organism: Acrocephalus scirpaceus scirpaceus (assembly GCA_910950805.1). NCBI lineage: Eukaryota > Metazoa > Chordata > Aves > Passeriformes > Sylviidae > Acrocephalus > Acrocephalus scirpaceus. Next base: position 32,810,641 of record OU383778.1, read on the forward strand.
AGTACTTTGTGGATCAGATTTTAAATAAACCTCAAGTATGCAAGCTATAAAAAGCTGTGCCAAAGCAGCTCTTACTTGTGATTTAAAATTCTTGTACTTAATATTAATGCTTTCAAGCCACAGGCAGTAAGCCTTTAACAAAATATACTGCACTTTCTGAGTGATCAGATTTCCAGGCAAAATGTGAAGTTGACACTATTCATGTGAAATTTCTAGGCTGAGTTTTAAACAGCCACAGAATCTATTATATATACTCCTTTTCTTTAGTGAAACTTCACTAGCACATATGATTTTTTTATGAATGCTACCCTTTAAATCCTTGCTTGTAAGTAATCTATGCTTGCTGTCCAACAAAATATTCTTTCACATTTGTCTACTTGGGGTTTCTACAATAACTTTTTTGTAAAATATAGAATACACTAGAAAATGTAAGTGTCTTGTATCTCCAAAAAACTGCTGAGATTTCTCTGTAAGGAAAAGCACTTTTAGAACCTTAGGATTCCTTCTGCTGAGGACTGAATATATAACAGCAATACATTTTTGCACATTGAAAGTTGATTTTTTACAAAAATCTCTACACGATATTTTACTTTGTCTTTACATTCAAAGTTGGGATATGCAATATAGTCTTTAAAGCGTCACTAAGCATTGCTGTAAGGGACTTGTCAACTAAAAAACAGATCTCTCCTCTCCCACTGCTGAGTAAAATGTGTCGTTTTCAGAACAAACACAAGGGGGGGCGTTTAGATGATGTTGTGTTCGTTCTTTAAATGCTGCTCTATAAGCTCCGTGTAAAACACTGGGCATGAGTCATGTACTTCTAGCTTTTGGCTCTCATTCTCACTGAGTTCTTACCAGTGTTATGTCATAACTTCTCAGTTAGATGACATCGTTTTTGCTTTTGCACGATACTCTAGTTAATTTCCTCTACAAGAAAGCTGATACAAAGCAATGTATATTTAATTTTACTTCACACCCACACTCACACTACAGACACACACACCACATCTTCATGAACTGTGAGAAAAAGCTCCTAATTTCACAGCCACAAATGAAATCAAACTAGCAGTTAAATCATTCCACACCCCATTTACAGTCATTGATCAATTTTTCCTGTCAACCCCAACTACTTCCCTTCTGTCACCCACAAGCCACACACTCCTACCTCAGTTCAGAGCCACCGCCATACAGCCTTGTTCCTTAAACAACATTTATTGGTTATAAGTTCCTACATTACAATGATTACTCTAGGGTTGGTGTGGCTTTCATGAACTACACTTTGAGCAATTCTGCATGGGGTTTACTGTTGAGATGTTTAAGAAAGTGAGATACACTGAAAAATGGTAGCTGCAAGTTGTATTTCTCTAATATTCATGGAAATGTTTCAATAGCTGATTTATGTTTAAGTAATTTTTTTCTATATTTGGTACTTTTTTATGAGCAAGTTGCAGAACTGGAACTTGACGAAGTGCTTTGGTGTATTACACTTATGGATGGAGTTATAGCTGCTGTGGCCAGGATGTGAGTGGGAATATATGGGCTGTAGGAGAAGTAACAGAATCCAAAGAAGAGGATCCAATTCAAAGAGTATGGTTGGAGAGAACAGAACTACTTCTCGTCCTTTAATGGGGTGTAAGCTCCAGCCATGGTAGCTAAATTTTACTCAAGGGATTTTGCTGTCCTTGGATTTTCTTGAGTGGGAAAATTTGATTATTTTAAAAGTTATGCAGCTCTGTGGACAGTTACTCATCACACAACTACTGTCACTGATGAGCTGTTCTCTAAGTCAGAGCCTTTTGAATTCTTTCTTTTCAGTACCAGATGTTCTTGAAAATGCCTCCAGGTCTGCTCTCTTTCATTCTCCCTATAATTTTGAAATTATAAGGAATATCTGCATTGTCAAACTATGAGATATTGCTATTGCTTGTTGCAAGCCAGACCATGGCTCTGGCCCACTGTGAGGTACAGGACAAACGAGGACCTGCAGTTGGGTAGCTGGCTACCTTGTGGAACTCTTAACTTTAAAGTGACATTACTGAACAAATGTATTTGGTTACTGGGTAGCAGAAAACACCAGCCTATGCAGAGAACCTGGGTTTCCTCAGAAGTGGTGGATGTGGAAGGATATATATGCGTGTACTGTGCAAGATATTCATGCTCATGACCAATTTGGTTTGGCTTTCTGCACTGGTTTATTCCAAACTTTGGCTGGGCACAGTGCTGAGAAGTGCACACTCACTCTTGCTGCCATGCATGGCTGTCTTTCACAAGTTCAGGTTCCCTTCAGATGCACAGCGGGTGACCAGGATTGTTCAAGAGCAGCCACAGATACAAGATGAGACTAGTAAAGAAATTGGCAGTATGAATACTTGTAAGGAACTGGTCAGGCAAGAAAAAGAAAAAGATGACTAATGAACAGGTGAAGACTGCACTGAGAAATCCCACTCCAAAATTAGTCAAGATGGAATGGAATGTAGAAATTAATCATGAATGCACTGGACTTTTACTTAAGTAGAACAAAACAGGTAAAGGAAACAGCCTCAGGATTTTGCTCTAAGTCTGGAGTAGCATATGATTGTTGCCACTATTGCATTTTCTTTGAAACATTCATCATCTTTTGCTGTTAGAATCAGGATTCTGGATCTGATTCACTATAGTTGCTACTGTGTGGCATCAGTTTTTCTAAAATTATTTTAAAAAAATCAAAATGTTCTGTTTCATAAAGGATAAACTATGATGCAGTGAGATGCATGGATATCTCTGCACACATAACTTAGAGACAAATTAGTCTAAAATCTCTTCATTGAATAAAATAAGTTTTTAAAATAATTCTTTTTAGACACAAAGAAATCATAATATGCAAATTATTCAGAAAATTACTTTTATATTCTTTATGTCTCCATGTATATTTTTATATTATGACTTGGAGAGAAGCATCTCTAATTGGCAATTGTCTTATTCCCCTCATCAAACACCACCTTTGGCTGATACTTGAAGGTTAGAATAGTCTCACAGATTCAAATATTTTCCCCCAAATAAAAACTCTCTGAAACAAAAATGAGGTCATGTAGTAAGCCAGAATAATTTAGTTTTCAGGTAAACGGATGGTTTCTTATTCTACCCAATTTAACCACACGTACACTTACCTTGAAAATTCAGGTTTTCAACTCATAGCTGTACTTAGGAAGTCTATCAAATACATCACCTGCTTAAAAACTATGGATTTTGTCGGCAACTTCTCTGTGTACTTGATAGCCATTTCTACCTCTGAATTAATTCCTCTGACCTCATGATAGCTTGTGGTCCTGACATTTTATCCCCTCTTTGCCTTGAGCTTTTTGGGTAGAAAGGAATGATTAAATTGCTCTCCAACATATTTTCAAAGTCACTACAATTTGTCTTTAGATCTATTTTTAAGAGCTACAGGAGTGTCACCCAGAAAGGATGTTTCACTAGTAGTGGGAGTGGGCATAAGCTGTAACAGCCAAACAACCTTTTCAATACCATAGGGAAATTTTAACAAGAGTCACCTGAGATCCTTCTTTTGCTCCTTTTTCAAAGCTCTCTGTGTTAAACATTTTGCCTAAGCATGTGTTTTCTTCTGGGTAAAGGCACAGCTTTGTCTAAAGGGTAAGGAGCTAGTAAAGCATGCTGTCCCCTGGTATGACCTGAAATGATGACATGATGCTTGCAGAGCATTCAGAGCTAGACAGTTCTGAACAAAGCAGACATTTGAGGAAACAGCATGTGCTGTGAATCTTTGGGCTGGTAAGTATAATAACAGACACTGCAGGCAAAGTTGGTAGAAAGGGAAAATAAATTAATCTGTCCTCAGTCTAGTCTGGAGGTGGCTCAGCTGTGGAGCTCTGCAGTCACAGCCTCTCTGTGGCAGTTGATGGTGAAGTTGTCACACTGAAGGAACTGCAGCTGTGCTGAGACAGTTACCAGACTGCATGTTCCCTACAGGAGTTGTTCTAGTCTGTAAAATGTCTCTAGTTGTATTTCATATGGTCAGATTTTGAGTGGGGGATATTTCTTAATCATGATTTTTTTCCCCCTCAAGTTCACAGCCAGCAAATTCCTCATTCACATCAACACGAAACATTCCTTCCAGCTGTGGATATTCATTCAGATCAGCCTACAGGAACACAGTCTTCAGCTGGACAAAACACGTTTAAATTTCTTTGAAGTACTATAATCTGAAAAATTCTTTTCCTTTGATTACATAAAATTGCTGTCTCCTCTAACAGCTAAATAGGAGAGGAAGCTTTAGGCTATGGAGGTGCTGTTGGAACCAAGTCTGATGTTTGGACAACTTCTTCTGCTTATTTAATAATAGACACAGTTGAATCAGTTCTTTGCCTCATTAACTTTCCTTTGACAAAATTTACTTGACATACTCTGCTTAGTGTTGTGCTTTGCCCCTCTTATAAACTTTTATTTCAGACTCATCAGGGGTTTTATGAGTGTGGGACATTAAAGCAAGCACATTTACAGTTTCATCCTCCCATTGAGACACTGCTGGCCTTAGTTTTTATACCTCTAGTCTTAATTTCCTCTGAATGTCTTATAGACTGGATAGTAGATTCTTTTGAAACTGTTCTTTTACAGAGGAGAAGCAGACTAGATGATCTATGAATCCTATCTCTACTTCAAAATAGATCTTCACTTGACAAAGTCTGTGCACTTATGAACATTTTCCTGAGATTGTTTTTGATTTATTCATTAGTGTTGTGCATTACAAACAAGTACACAACGTCAGTAAGCAATTTTTCCAATTAAGTTCATGGAATTGCTTGGTGTATAGGAAATTATAACCAAGGTTTTGTTATATAACCCGGGGATCAACGTGGTGAAGATGGACACTTTTCTTCTGCGTATATATATCTATGTAATCCTGAGTTCTATCAGCTATGACAGAATGGTATTGTGAACCACAATTAATTTCCTTTACAATAGTGTGGATAACTTCACGGCTCATTAGACTGATGATTTCATTCTGAATTGTTGGACTTGTGTAATCTTGTTTTCTCTTCAGCTAGCTTCCCAGGGTCTCATTGTCATTGCTGTGAAGCTTCAGTAATTCAATAAAATTCTCCTCATCAATCTGATGGCCATGAATTACCAAGCTTTTTCTACTCCAGTAATGTACGGTGAGTACTATTTTGTACAGTGAGCAAAACTGATTTCCCAGCTAACATTTTTAGCTTTCTTTATTCTTCAGACATGCTGGAAAATGTGGTATTTGATATTCCAATCAAACAAAAACGATTTGGTGACAATCTAAACAAACTTTGGCTAGGAAGCATAGACAAACAGTGGAACTTCAGCACAGAAGTGGATTTCTCTTCGTCCCCTCCACCACCACTGGCTTCATTCCTTCTGCTGCTGCTTTAGGTAAAGCTTAGTGTCAGGTGGTACAGCTGTGACATCAGAGGTCACTGTTCAGCTAACCCCCTACGGATGGTGAATTTATGATATCACAGCAAAGGACTTAAACAGTTATGGACATGTACAAATCACTGAGGAATAAATATAAAAGTATTTTATGAATTAACATTATTCTGGAGCTATACCAGAGTACAATGCTTTCATGAATGACATTAAAGTGGCTCGTATTCAGATGTTTCTGTCTCCAAGAAAACAGCATAAAAGACAAAGGGAAGGGTGAGAAAAAGGGAGAACCAGAAGAGACAAATTTCAAAATGAAGAATGGAAAATCAAGTTCCATTGATTTTCCATTTTCCACTGGGGTTCACTAATGTTAAACATTCAGCTGAGAGGATGTGTGAGTTTTAATTTCACAGATCTCATCAGAAACACTGAACTGCAATTGGTACATGGAGCTACAAGCCTGTCATATGCACTTTTGTTAGAAATTGTAGGTCTGCTAATGTGTGTAGGTTTTAAATTAGAAGTTGAGAATAAGACTTGCCATAGTTCTTTAATTTGTGTCTCAGTTCTCATCTATGAATGGACATTAATTTGTCATTACCACAGAAACTTTTAACAAAGATAAATAAATCAGAGATTACAAATACTCACATATTTTAGTGAGAGGCTGCCTTACATCCTAGGGGACAAGCCTAAAACCAACACCTCATTTCACTGTCGTTTGTGAAGAGCATAATAAAATAAATTCTTAATTACAGAAATATTTATTTGGTAATATTTCAACTAAAACCTCTTCTCATATGATATGAATTGTACAGGATTACAAAGACAATTTTAATCTGGTATGATTTATGTTCTGACAAATCTGTATCCCAACATCACCTGTATTTCACTGTCATGTTTAAATACTGGAGAGCTTCCAGGAGGAGCTGGTCAAAAAAGAAATAATGACTGAGAAATGAGAAGGGTTTGGGCCACACACTCTAAGCTTTCATGCCATAGAGCAGATCCTGAAAAAATAGTCTATAATGCATAAATAAACAATGCTATAGATACATGATATCTAGAATATTTCTATGTTGTGCTATGTTGACTAATTCTCAAGTTTATATACTAAATACGTAAATATATTACTGTATTTTCATATTTAATTCATATTTTAAAACCTGACTACATTAATAACAACGTTTATTGAGAGCAAACATTCTATTTATAGAGTTTATAGGTAATTAAATACTAAATATATTTTAAAATCCAACAAGCCATAGAGTGTAATTTTTATATTAAAGTGTAATTGTAGCACTTTTTAATATGTATCAGCTAAAATGCTATTGTTTAAACATTATTTTGAACCATATCCAGTGTATACAGTGGCAACTGCAACATGGCACCATCAAGTTTCTTAGAGCACCTGAATTCTTCCAAACTCATTATCCTGGCCCCAAAAACTATGAGTATACAGCCAATGGCTTTATGTTCACCAGGACACAAGTGTACAACACAAACCTGACTGGTTGCAGGCTGGTTAATTACAAGATATCTACACAGCACCAATATCTGCTCAGTGCTGCTGTGATGTGGTCTATGACCATTAATTGTAATATACTACATGAAGGTGTGTACAAAATGTTCCCATGGAAGCTAACGGAAGTTTGGGAGTTATAGCACATTCTGAGGATGGCTGGTCAGAAGAATGCAAAAGGACTTTTTAATTATTTGTTTATTTATTACCCATAAATTGCTGGTATTTTGAATGTATATACACAAAGAAATTCTTCCCTTTGTTTTTAATTGTGTGGCAGATCCACCACAGGCTTTTTCTTTTTCATAACAGAAAAGAGACTGAGATTTACTGCAGATTTCTGAAGAAGGTTTATATGCCAAAATATAGCAAAAAATATATGGGTTTATTTGTATTAGATGTTTTGTAATTATTGAAGCTAAGTCTTACAAACTTCATGCTCCAACACAGTACCTTTTATTTACTGGAAATCCAAGTATTTGAGGGCACAAAACTTCTTAAAGAGCAATACAGGTCACTTGTGTTTCCCCATAGAAAACTGTATTTAAGGCAATATTCAAAACTAATTTCTGGGTGAAGTTTAAATGTTTTTGACTTATAAAGCTTGTAGTGCTTAGTTTGTGATTGTTTGAGGAGCTGCCTCCTTGTTGTCCATAGATAGTCTTACTCAGTTGCCTGCTACAGCGTCCCTTCCACAGGGAGGGAAGAGTTCACCTATTTCTGAGCACCTTGACTTATCATACAACAATCAAGCCACTGGCTACAGGCTATTTTCAAAATCTTTTTGGCTGCTACCTGTTCCTCCTTTGGTGCAGGCATGACAATCATAAATAATTACTTGTGCCCCAAGTCATTACTCCTCTGGGCTGTAGATGAGCAGCCTTTTGACATCAGGTCTCTCTTCCTGTTAACCGTGGTAAGCAATGGTCTGGGATGTGATGGGAAGCTTAACAGCATGACTGTCAAAACAGGTTTGAAAGAAGATAGAGAAAAATTTGAATGTTTACAGAAAAATTCTCCCCAACAAGGGAGAAATCATTGAAGTGCTTATTTGGGACATGTACAAAACAGTTTACATGATCAGAGGTGGTAAGAGACCTCTGGGTAGTGCACAGAAATTATATGAGTGATGCAGCATGTCAGGAAGGCGTTTGTAACTGAGGTAAAGCACCTATCTTGGGTCTTTTAGGGATATGGGAACAAACTGAGAGATGCCATGGTGTAATGTGATCAGTGGGACAAACAGGAACTTTTTGTGTTGACATGTATGAGGCAAAACTGTATCTGTTAGAGTAAAAATAATCCAGATGTTACATAAGAACTTGGATGAGAAGTTATCAGTGTAGTTGTGTCTAAGAGGCAGCTAAGGTATGTAATGGTGGGTAGTTCACACTGGGGTGGTCTGAGCCACACCTACTCTACCACTGACCTTGAATCAAACTCCAGCAAAATGCACCCCCCTATTGCTGTTAATAGAACTGGAACACAGACTATGGGTTCCAAGCTACACATGCACAAGCATTGCCTTAGTAGGTCTTCTGTAACTATTAAAACAAAAAGTGATACAATTGAGTATTCCAGCAGAGACATCATTGCTATTAACCACAATTTGTAATTCCCATAGCCCTACCAGAGGCATTTATACTGGCTTTTGGAAAATTTACACCCACCAGGGAACATGTAAACTGTACAAGTCAGCCTGAGCAGTAAGAGATAAAATTCCAAGGCTTGGATGATTAAAAAGTCTTTGATGTTCTACATGAATAGAGTATATGTGGAGACCAAATACATACTCTCCAAATTTGATTCAATAAAACTGAGAGTCTCCGCCTTGCCCTTGGCCTCACAGTACACCCTGCTTTAAAACAATTCAATAAAATTTGATACTTTGCCAACTGTTGCTTGCTTGAAGATTTAACTACTTAAGTTTTCAATTACCTATGATATAATACAACAAAGACACACCTGTAATGTCCTTAACCCTCTGGTTGAGCAGTCAAAACAACAACAACAACAAGTCTTTTTACACTAGAGAAAAGCCTGAATAAAGAGATGGGCTTTGCATTGTGCCTCGAAGGTCCACAGAGAATGACTTGGGGTACATGTGTAGCTTTCTAGAATATCTCAGTTTGGGGACTGATTTTAAACATATATAACCCTTGACACTGATGCACTTCTATCAGTATGAAGATGCTTGATCTTATTAGATCAGGCTCTAGATCAATTTCAATGCAAGGGTAACTTGCTGATGAATAAAAGTGAAGGGGCATGACTGCAATGTATTCTGTTGCAGAGATATCTAGGCTAACTGTACCTTATAGTAGTCAACAATTGTAGCTTTGCTTGGATGGCATTAAGCAATCTTAGAGATAGTTATAGTAGGTCAACCACAGATCTGTGATAATGTGGCTCTGGTGCTTCTGGGCTTTAACATCTGCTTTAAACTATTGCTGCACTGTGCTCTGTGGACAAATCTGCACACTCAGAACTGATTGGCTGAACTTTACTGTAGTTGTCTTACAGAATACAGACTTAACCACTGGTTTCCACTGTTGGATCCCTGCAGATTTGATCCTTAAAGTAACGAGAATAATTTTCTTTCTGTTTCTCCTTACTGACTCCAAAGGAAGGCTAGATGATTTGTTCAGCTGGAAAATTTCACATTGTCGATATATTATTTCAGATGAGTCCTATTTTTGGTGTTTTGAGCTTTAGAGTAATAAAATAAAAATAGGACCTTTATTTCAAAATAGCTACATATCCATCACTAGGACAGTATCATTAAAGTAAGCAAAGCTAAGTTAATTGAAATACAACCATTTCCACATGCAAAAGATACAGCTCCAACTGCTGTTGTAATATGGGCATGAAAACTCCAGGGCTGGGAAGTCTGGTGAGAATTTGATGTCCTTGTCTGCAATTAAAATGCAACTAAATCACTTGTTCTCAGCTATTCTCGAAAGGCTTGCATGAGAGAAACTGTGTCTCAGGTAGTTAAGTCTCAGATCATGTAAGGCTCTTCAAGTGAAAAAAGCATGGTAATTTGCCCTGTGAAGGGAAGCAGTAACTAATGCACCACTGCAGTGTGTTCCTTCTGACCAGTCTGACTGAAGGAGTGGGTCACTGCATCTGCACCAGCTGGAGCTTCTGAGAGACTTGCAGGAGCATAATATGTTTAGCAAGCAGCATGGTAATCTAATCAGTGAATGGAAAAGCATGACTGTAGGCAAAATGTGGCAGAATGGGAAGAACTTACAGTTAAAAAGGAAAACAAAGTAAACTTCCCTCAGTATCTTTGAACCTGCATTTTTTTTACCTGTTTCCAGGGGTTGTAATTAATTTGATTGCTATGTTATAAATCTCACTTCCAGACATCTTAGTACCATATCAACAGAAATCTTAAGTAACATTGTAGCTTACCAGTTGTAAACTGCTACCTTTAAATTGCTGCTTCAACGTGAGTTGAAGAAAAGTGCAAAAGCATCTGGTCCTGTCTGCAGCCACCTCCAGTCTGCAGCTCCTTGCTTTGGTAAGGATTCTAAAAGCAGCACCTGCTGCAGTCATGCACTGGGACTGAACTTTGTACATTTTCAAAGCCAAAACCATTTCTATTTAAGATGTATGAAGTAGCAAGCTGAGATCCCAAGGAAAAAGGCTAGCCTTTTATGCAGTGAAGAAGCAACTAAAAACTGCAGAGTATTTTTTCTTGAACAGTCCTTTTAGATGGCTCTGGTATGAGAACATTTGACTCCTTTAATGTAGAGCATGACACTAAAATGTGGTATGAAATTAATGGTAGATGTAAAATTAATTTATTAATTATATTAACTAACATATCTTCTCCTTTGGAAAATATAAAATATCTTGTGTGAAGATGGTAGACTTTGCCCTTAAGAGCTCTTATTAGCTTTTATCATATTAGGTCTAATAGAACAAACAACATCGACAATAATGTATGTGTGTGTCATACATGAAATCCCATTATCCATCTCTCCTGCTATGGAGTGAAAAAAACCCCACTTCTGCTGAGTTTTCATACCTTAAATTCAGTTCATTTTTGTTTTTTAATCATTTGTAGCAAATCAGAACCTCTTCTAAAATGTTGGACCAACCTCCACACTTGATACTGGTGAAAATTCGGAATTATCTTCTTGAAATCAGAGAAACTTCAATGAATGGAATTTGGCACATTTGTTTTGTGTTTTGGCCCATTACCTTTTTGAAGCAAAAAGAAATTTTCACATAGTTTCAATGTAAATTCCTAAATAATTCTGTAAAATTCGAAGGAAGACAATATTTGGTATATATTGGATCAAACTGATGGTATAAACTACTTCTGTCAAAGGCAGCACTAACAATTGCTTTAAAGAAAAGTAAAAAAACCTGTGCAAATAAGAGGTATGGCACAACTTGCCACAAGGGTAGAAACATGGGAAAACTCAGGAAAAGACTATATATATAAAATGAAAGAGAATAATACAGCAAATGCATACAATAAAATTAACTGCTTTTTCTAAAGTTAGATGAAAATGCATCTCTGCTATATAAAAATCAAGAGTTGTCTCTTTTATTAAATATTTAGAGTAAAATCTCTATTTAAAAAAATGCTGGGTACTTCTTTTGCATCCAATGAATATTCATTGGGAAGTTCATTGGTGGGTGCCTATTCAAAACTGAAAGATCAAAAGGGAACTGTGTCAATTTTGTCCTTTTCTGGGTTGACTGCTATTTTTTGATGTAATAAATTGCCAATTTTAGAAGGGTAAAGAACAGAAATGGAAACGAGTATGCCTTTCAGGAGACTTTTGACTGTGCCGTTATGAATAGTCCCCAAACAAACAGCTTGTTGCAAGCCATTCACAGAGTAGATAGACATCCAATTGTTAGCCATGCAAATAGCCATATCCAATGGTCAGACAGCTGTTAGCTGGCTCTTAGAATGATTGGTAACCAGACTGTTGTAGAACTTACTCCTGTCTACAAGCTGCTGGGTCTCATCTTTTTCTAAAATCTTATTAATAAATTGAACACGTTTTATGGGATCACTGACGTCTATTGCCTCCCTTCTCACTGTTTCTCTCAGTAACAAGTAAAAGGCAAAACCAAAAAAAGAACAAGTACAAAAAAAATGTTTATGGGCTATCTTTATAGACCAGGGTTTTATCTTCATAGGGATATTGTAGGTAAAATAAAAGCCTTTTTTGTGCAACCACTGCAACACTTTTGTACTTCTAAGTGCAAGTGTGTCATGCAGGCGCACACAAACACACAGAGACACATTCACACATGCTTCTTATACACTAATACAACTTTTTTTTAGTCTCAAAGTCATATTCTGAAAATTCATACACCACGAGCAAATTTAGACTTTTAAAAGTTAATGAAAACAGACACCAGTAATTAGTAAAGTCTTTAATAACTGCTTTTCTAGAATAGGGAGTTGTGCACTCTTTTGATTGTGGATAGTTTTTCATGTCTTGATGAAGTTTTACATGTTGCAACAAAAGCCTGTCTAATGTAGATTAACTAAGTACTTCAGATTAATTGAAAACAATATGGAAGTTGAAAGCTCACTACACATCATGCTCCTGGCAGTGCCCAGAACTGCCCAATTGTTGTGGTAGGTGGACTGTCCATTCTGTTTGCAGGATTTGATCCAGAAGCCAAGTGGTAACTGAATAGCAGGAGGAGGAGGGTTTCTCTCATTTTAACTCAGAAATTTCAGACATTTTGGTAAATGATACCCATTTAATAAAATTGTGGTGTCTGGGTTTAGGCAATACTGTTCATGGCTTCTTCCAGCCATTCTCTTAGACTCTCATGACCATGATCCAAGATAAGGATCTTCCTGTTCCCTAGATGAGGCCGTCATGTGCTGCCTCTTCACTCTCGTTTCCATTGCATTGGACTGCTTACATTGCCACCTCCCCTTCCTGCGCTGGCAAAACCCAAACATGTTGGCTGAACTCCACTAATGTCTCCAAAGACACTGACATGTCTCTGTAGTGTGTCGCTTCCTCAGACCTCTCACTTCTGGAGGAGCATTGCATATTTCCTGAAAAAGCCCTTATGGAGCCAACACAACTTCAGTAAAATGTATCTCCTTGATTCTGTCCTGAATGTTGCAATGATATCGCTGCTGAAACCCACAGCACTCAGCAGGAACCATGACTCAAAGGTTAGTGGTGACAAGGGTGTGTTAAATTAGATTTCCTTTCCTTCATAAAACAAGCTGAGCCCCTGCTCTCTGCTACCTGAGCACTTGAACTGCAAAGTTTTAAACTGAGATGGAGTCCTGTGGTGCATCTTTTAATATTGCTGATTGATATGAATAATGGAAGCAAAAAGCTAGAGCATAACTAAATAATGTTCTGAGTTGGGGTACTCAGTTTAGAAGATATAAATCAAGGTTTGAATCCTGCAAATGATTACTGAAGATGGTTTTCGGATTCAGAATTAATTGTAAGATTATGCAGATACAAAAATCCCATCACAGTATGTTTCTTACCGACAGGGTTATGTTGTCTCTTTATTTTCTCTGTTTATTCTCATATTTTTCTGGCCCAATGACATTTTAATTATGCTAAAGAAATAGAAACAGACAAATAGAAGACACACATATACAACCCTTCTTGAGGCTTTGTTTAACTACCAAAGAACATTATTCAGTGGGAGAACAGAGTTTCTTTCTAGAAAGTAGGCAACCCAGCAGTTCTCCTGTATCTGAATGAATATTCAAACCAGACCATGATCATGGCCTCTCAAATCTCCCAGTGGAATGTAAACAGGATTGAACTACTTATGTCTATGGATTGCAGTAGATAGCAAACATTAGGTACTGCATTACATGTCATCATGATACCTAAGTCCATTTTAAGGATGACTCTCTGGGTAGCTGTTCTCCATATCTAAAATTAGGACAATTACAGTGTTGTAGCTCACAGAGGTGTTAGACGTTAAAGGTCATGACAGTAACAGAATGATTAAAATGATATCTAGAATTACATACCATTCCCTTAAAAATACGAGCAGTTAAAATACAATTCAGAAGAAGTGGAATCGCTGACATTTGTCACTGAACTACTTCTTTCTGAGCATCATGGATGTATGCATTTAGGAGCTTTTTGGTGAGAATTCCAAAAAGACTTAGAGACTAATATATTTTCCCTCTCATCTAATACATGGAACTAATTGTCAGTGTTCATCTTTTATTTTCCATGACTATTTGGAATCTTGCAAATGCTTCCTCAATTTCAGTCACCTAAAAATATCCATTAATCAAAGACCCCTAGCTGGTATTTTGCAGGTCCTCCAGATTTCTTGACTGTGTATCTTTTATGAATCACTCCAAAACCTGCTTTAATACTCCCTACAAAGTATCAGATTTTCCTGTTGCTGGATGTGAGTTCATTAGGTGAAAGTTACCATGAAACAATTTAATGGGAGCTTCGATCTCATTGTTTTTTACTAAGTATTATTTATGCATCCAGTGCCCCAGGTGTCTATGGAGCTTAACGGGCAATTTTAAAAAAAAGGCCATAGCCCAATTAACTAAAACAGTAACTATTAAAAAAAGGTGCAAGCATTTGGGAAAAGGGCGAGATGACAGGAATTATTGCCCGATTGAAAGGTCACAAATATGCTTACTGTTAGAGAGGAAACTTGCCTGTTTACAGAAAACTGAAATGGAGAAGCTTGAACAAAGACTGAAGTGCTTAGTACTGGGTGCCTAACTGGAGGCTGAAGGCTTTGGAGAGAGATCTGAAAAAGAGAGAATCATTGTGCAGGGATAAGAAGCATGAAGCAAACAAAAGCATGTGTCCTTTGTGAAACAAAGAGGGTAACGGAAGTAGAATCTGTCAGGCTGCTGGGAGGAAACAGGGTAAGTCAATAGGGGGGTTGAGGCAAACCTTTCCTTGGAAAGTGAAGATGAGAGACTATTTGCTAACACTCCTTGCTGTGCTTGAAGCTGCACACTACACAGAGGACATTGTCCAAGCCACAAAAGAATTTGCTATCTGAAAAGCTCATAGTTTAGTTTTATCCACCACGGTTCTTGCAACTTGCTTTGCCAAGATGCAGCTATGCCAAAGCATAAGAACAGGCTGACTTCCAGTGTAAGAAATTGCTGGATTACCAAGGTGAGATTTAGACTACAATTCATTAATTTCTTCACTGTAGTGACTATGCATAGCAATTAAGGGTTTTGCATAGAATTTATTACCCTTCTGCTTGACTTTGATAAGCATCCCATGAAGAAACTTTTTCTCTTGAGTGAAGAGGCATAAGATTGAGGATTCAGTGCTGCTTAGCTGAAGAAACCAGCACTTTGAATTTTGAAGTAACAGCTTGTCCAAATATTTCTCTCAGCTTTACTGTCCAGATTACATATTTGATGACACGGGGAATTTACACAACTCTCTATTTCAAATGTCTTAGTAGCAACAGGAGAGTGGGTGTCATCTTCAGCTACTGGAAGTTAAAAGTACTTCTCTGTACTATAATTACCTTGCTTAAGAGTGGTTGAAATTGTGATTTCTGCCTTGATTTTCTAGAATATGGCATTTTATTAGTTTCATGCATATTTTCTTTAATGATCTCTTGATTCTGACTTTTAGTTGAAACATCAACACTAAAGGTAAAGTTCAATTACTGTATCAGCTAATCTAAACCAAGGAAGACCATTAAGGTTACATTTTTCTCACAGTGGCAAAGTATTGTAAATATTCCTGTTGCTGCACCTATGCTCCCTATTGTGTCAATTATGTTTCCTCATATTCATCAGGACTGTAATATTTGTTTCAGGTAAACTGACAATGGAAAAATAAAGCAGTTCCTTGATTTTGGCTGCATGCACTAGTTAGTAAGATACATTCCCTGGTAAATGGATTTGAACAATGCAGGTGTAGGCTGATCCTTCATGGCAACAGTGCTGCTTGTACAATCCTGTGTCCAGAAGCAGATGGCTGCAGGCCAGTATCCCTGCTTAACTTCCTGGATACAAGGAAAAGCAAGCCAGCCATCTCCTTTATTTTAAATATACCTCTCTTCTTGTAAGTAGAACTTTTTCCTAGTTTTTATCGATAGCACTAATGCTTTGCATTTAGGCCAAATTACAATAGGAAAGGAGATGCTTAAGGGTAACTGGGTGATGAAAGGACTACATTAGAGTACAAGTCCAAGGGCTGCTGTTTCCTATTTGTAATGCTGAACCCACATGCAAGTCATATTTAAGCTATAAACGGTGGCGCCTAGGGAGTATACACTCAGATTGCCTTGAGAAACTAAATACTTTTATCAAATCACCAGATGGACTTGTGTTCAAAAAACACTCTTGAACAAAGTGTCTTTTCTATATTCACCTTTAGATAATCAAGCTCTCAGCAACCTATACAACTTAACATATTGCTCTGATCTTTTATAATTTTACATAGAGGTGTCTAATACACATAATTTCAGACCACAGATAATTTCACACATCATACAAAATTTCAGCTAGCCTCTATTGATCTCCCTTGTTTGAATAATCACAGATATTGTACAGTTCCAATACCTTCAACTTCTGACTCAGAGAACTGTGAGACTATCCCACCCATTTTCTTTCATGATAGATATCTCATTCGCAGTTGGGAAAGTTTTATAATTTGGTGCTATGAAGTTTTAGCCTCCAGAAGAACATAGTTTGGGCACTGGTTTTGAGGAAATTTCAGAATAAAGAGACAGAACCTGTTAAAGGGAACAAACACATAGTGTGATTTTCACGGCAGTAGAAAGAGGCAGGTTTTTGATTCTCAGGATGTCTCAACGAGGCAATGGTCTGTTTGGGTGAAACAATTTCCATTGTAGTAGGAGGAGTACAGATAAACATGAAGATGTTATTGAATGGACTTCAAACCATAGCAGCTGCATGGAGTTCTGTTAACTCAGATGTCATTACTTGCAAAGTAAAAGGGAAGATGCTTTTCTGAAACAAGAGAAGAAGAATAGTAAGGATACATGAGTTTAATTACCTCCATGTCTGTATGTATATTTAAGGAATATGTCAAATGATCAAGAGGAATGATACAGCATCTGACAATGATTATGGCTTTGGGAGCATAATGAATATTCTTATGGGTGGATTGTGAAGTGAAATCTAAGTTCAGCTATAAGAAAGAAATCTACAGAAAGATGAGATACCCTTAGTGTCATAACTTAAAACAAGCTCACAGCTATAATCTAACAATGCAAGTCAAATATAAGATATAAAGCTGAATGTAAAGCTGAAAATAATCAACAATAACTGTAAAATGTGAAGGCATCTGAAAACTGAATACTCTGTACATCCTTGGTAAATGTTGTATACCTCTTGCATGCTATTTTTGCACCAGAGTATCCAGAGACACATGGCCACGGCCACAGCCCAAACAATTTAAATATCAAGGTAGTTACAAATATGACCAAATTTGAACTGAAGAGTGTGCATAAGATCTGAGCCACTGTAGGCTGCAACAAATTCCACTCTCCATGAACATGAGAAATTTGAAAATAGTAATTATATAAGGTCAGATACAGATAAATATGGACAGTGATAGGAAGAAGAGGGAAAGGGAAGAAGTAGGTGCAGTCTAACAGAAGGTAATTTAAAGCTTTAAGGAGATGGGAAGACAAAGTTTTCTTCTTAGAGACTCAGAAGAAAATACTTAGCTTTTACAAATATATGGGGAGGAGTGTTTCTTTCTAAATGAAGAGAGGATAGGAATTGGTGATAATCTTCCCAACATCAGCTGCTAAAGTCAGCTCCCTTGATAGATAATAAGAATAAAACCCACTGAGAATGGAACCACTGTGAATTTTAAATTATTCCTTGAAAATAATAAAGAAAACATACACAAAATTGAAGAAAAAGATGGCAATAAACCAGCCAACATTAGCCTAACTTTGCTCACTTAAAGCCAAGGATAAAAATAACTCTGATTTTGACAGATTTTGGTTAGGTTAGTGCTGAATTTTTTTAAAAATTCTTCTCTCAGAGAATAGCTGAACTATCAACCACAATTGCTTGGGGAAGAGTAATTACTGCCATATGAGTTTGTTTTGTTTTGTTTTCTTTATGGGAGAGCACAACAAAATTAGTAGATGATGAGAAAAGTGGGGGAGGATACTGTTGTCTTGGTGGAATGGTCAGTGCAGTTCCTCAGTCTCAGCTTGGTTTGGCAGGGAGAGCTCAGTGCTCCCCTGGCTGCCCAGGGGCTGTGAGTGAAACAGACTGGACATTTACCTGAAGCAAGGCACATGGTGGTCTGGTAAAGGGACAGGGTGACAGTTCTGAAGCCAGCTAACCTTCCTGAAATTTACTCACACATAGAACAGACATTTCAACACAGTTCTGCCTTTATGCCAAGGTTTTGTGCAGCACTCGCTGTGCTGTGGGCACTTACCAACAAACATAGAGTGCTGATGCTACTGCTGAAGGGGTAGCTGGAAGTGGTGCTGGAGACTGAAAGGTTAGAAATACAAGCAAAACACCCATTTACCATGAGAATGTGATATTGCCATCCAATAACTTGAGCATACTTAATTCTTAGACTTGCTGGGAGTTCTGCTTTGAAAGAAGGAGTGCTTAGACTGTAGGCAGAAGTAATACTGAGTGAACTGGACATCTCATCTGAATTTCTAAGGCAATATGTCAGCCAAAAGAAGAAATAATTAAACTCAATCTTAAACTGTTAGAGAAATAACAACAATTGATAAAGAATACAACAATAAGTCCCTGTAAGATTATAGGACTATTAAACTTCATGAAACAGCATTGTCAAAGAGATACATCACCTGCATAAAGCACAAAGGAAAGAAGAATGATAACTGAAGTAGTGCCATCTAGGCTGCATTTTACAGAATATAAATGTGCCAAGGAAATTATTTTTTTTTATACTGGCATGCCATGGATTGGATATTTTACAGAAAGAATTGTGAAGTGGTGATTTAGCAATTTTGTTGTTATATTTGTTGCATTTTTGGTAACTACTTGTTTTTTTACCTAACAAGATAGCTCAAGATACCAACTCAACTGAAAAAAACCCCAAACCTAAAACATTCCCTTGGAATGAAGAAATAGTAAAGAACGTTCTAGAAAATCTCATGCTCAACACCAAGGATGAAGTTAAGCCAAGAATTAACAGTTTTCTTCCTGGTGATGAAATGAGAAAGGAAATTCCTTCATATTTACCCTTGAGCTTGAGTAAATTTACGTTTTCCAGGATTTTTTTCTGCTTGTTGCCTTCCTTTTGCCTGCTGAAAAGGGCAAAAAGGCATAAGAATTCCAAGTGTGATAGGAGTTATTCCCTGTTATTGGGATGCAAGATTTTTCCAGCACTTGATGGGGTGAGGGCCTTTACACATGACAGTAGCTGGTTCAAGTCACTGAGAGAATCTCAAAGGATGTCTCTGTACTGCATTAGCTGTGCCCAGATTTTTATTCATTGTGGGTTCAGTTATATCCACACTGCTTAATCCAACCCTGAGTTTCTCTGCTTGGCAAATTTGCTTCCTTGCTCCAGGTCTGAGCCAAAGTATGAGACAACTTATAGGAGCAGTATGGATGGCTGGGGAATTTAGTCTTTCATGCTGGCTTGAGCCATAAACCAGCATGGCTGTATAGACTTACCAATAAAGATCAGTGTTATGATGCCAGTGAGTAGCTCGGGATGCTGAGCCAAGTGACCTCATAGAAGACTGAGTCCTGACACCACAGACTTATAAATAATTGCCAATATTAGACAGAACACACAAACTGAGCAACATTTTCCCCACATATATTTATGCCTCAGCCATGACAGGAATGGCTTAGTAACTTGTGAAGGCAAGACTGTTAGTCAGATTTAATTTTCCCTCATCTCATCATCCACTAATTAGGAATATTCCCTGTTCTTGTGATTTTTATCATGGTCAATGATATTTGATACTTCTCTGCAAAGCCCCTGTTTTGGAATCATACAATTGCATCAGACAAAAAATTTCCAGTCCTTAAAACTGGGTTTGTGGTGTTTTGTTTTATTTTGTTTTGTTTTTAAAAAGAAGAACTGTAAACCAAAACAACAAATATAATGCCTCTAAATTCTTAGTTTTCCAAGCATCATTATTTCTGTGGCCTGACATGACTTCAATATCTGAGGTTAACAATATGAAGTTAATGCCATGTAAAAACAAACAAACAAGATGACTTTGTCCCCTAAGGAACCCAAACAAATTACTCTACAATTTGGTAACTACCAACTGCATTTTGATCTGAACCAAGGACATCTATTTACTACATGGTATTTTCCATGAAAACAAAAAGAAATATTCAATACAGAGAAATGTTAAAAAGGGTAGTTTAAAATAGTTTATGGTGAGAACTATTTGAAAGTTATCTTGTTGGCTAGGAGTATGCAGTTTCTAAGCCAAATGTCCATTCTGGATTATGTAGTCAAACTCTCACTAATATGAAAGACATGAAGGTCTTTGGGAACTCTATAGCCTCTCATGCTGTTTTCTGAACAGACTGCCACTTTGCTTTGTTACACAATTACTTTTAGTGATTCACCTTTTTAATGAGAGCAGAAGGGAAACAGCAAAGAAAACATTTCTCTAAAATGTTTTCAGAAAGGCCCACTGGAATTTGAAATGGGTCTTATTTGGTGTACTTTGCATAATTTGTTACACTAAATATGAAACAGATTTCAACTGCAGCTGCAGTGCATGTGTTATTCAGAAAAGCTCAGGTCTCCCAGAACACAACCATTGGCTTATCCAGAGTTTGTCAAAACTGTGTCTCTGGGCAGAATGACACTGAGTAAAACACGATGGCACCGTCCACTGAGGATTCACACAGCATTTGCTCTCCCTCACCTTTGTTTTTGGGAAACTACATCGTTACTTCATGTAAAAAGTAATGAAGGAGCTAATATTTTACTGATCAGTCAGATCAGCATTATTATTATCACATGGGGACATGTGCAATGAGATAAACATACACCTTGGTCTGTGTAGGGGATTTCCCTGGTTATATCCAGCCACAACCACTGCTCAAGCACTGCCAAGTTCCTCCATAGTCAAGTAAAGCCATGTGAACTTCAGTTTGAGCCAGTGAAATGGCTTCAATTAGGCTTTACACTTCTCAGGTGCAAATGGTGACTTGCAGTATGTCTGTTGTCTTTGTCAATGTGGTTTGAATTTACAACTCTAACAAGAAAAGTAACTAGAAATTGAATTGCTGTGTTGATGACAGCTTCCCAACATTCAGTGCTTGCCTTCTGAAGTGGAGGGTTATCATTAGTGACTGCAAGCACAATCCTGAGATACCAATCACAGCTGCTTCATGAGTGCATATACAAGTATATATACATACATATATATATATATATGTGGTTATATCAGCAATTGCACCTTAACAGTGAAAATCATAATTACATGAGCTGTGATTGAAACAATTCTCTAATTACAAATATAGATTTAATTAAATAATAATAAAAAGAAGAGAAGATTTATAATACTGCTATTATGAAAGAGGAAGTGTATTTTATCTCTGCGTTTTAATCTCAACAGGAGGATTCAGTAACAGATCAAGATGAATCTACTCTGTACTATCCCAGTGTGAGCACAAGATAAAAGAAACAGACTCATGACACTTCTCACTGTTAAGGTGTCAAATATTTCATGATATAAAAGCCTAATTTTAGTTGTCCATTATTTGGCTTAAGGTTAATTTCCAAGCAGTCTCCCTGTGATTTTCTCTGCAAGAGCTCTTGTTCCATTACACATACCAATGCTCCTCTGCAGTGGAGGTACATAGGAATAATTAATACAATCCTTTTCTAGTTTCAAGAAATGTTACGAATAAAAATTTAACAATGGTTGACTTAAGCTTGAGACATGATTTCATAATTGCTTTGTTTGTGTCCTTTAAACTTCTATAAAGTTTACTCATTAAAATCTGCGAAGAGTCTTGTTCTGAATGGATTTGTATAAGGTCCATTCTTTGATCTACTACTATGACACAACTTGGGATTTCACAAGTACTTGAATCTACAATCTTCCTTGAGCAAAAGGTGAAACTCAGCAGTTGGAACTAGTGATTGGTGACTGATTTGTTAAGAATCGGTTGAGCCAATAGGAAAGGGCATATTATTTTTGTTGACAAGGGTCCACTTTGTGAAGCGTGGATTGGCATGCAGCTTGAGATGTAAATCTAAGAGCAGAAGATTTTGTGGAACTTTGCTATGCCTTTTTACTTGGTATTTTGGGGCAAATAAGTATTCCACCATCTGAGAAATACTTAGGTAAGGCCTGATCTCAAACCAAAGGAATTCAATAATAATACTCCTGAGCAAAATCAAAATTTTAATTTCCAAGCCAAACCACTGATTTCCTGAAACACCTTCATCTCTTCTCCTGCTGGCAGTTGTTCCCCTTTTAACCTCCCTTTATCCTTAAACCATCACAAACAGTTTTAGTCAGCATTATGGAAAATGACCTAGCAATTGCCAGGTAGGGCCAGATGACATGCAAACCAGGATTCAGTCACCTAGATCCTAGGATCCCTATAGGGTCTAGTAGAAGGGAAACATTTAAAATATTAGGTGTTCAGGAAAATAATGAGGACATAAGTCCTGCATGTAACTGTCCATACATAGTTACATTCTTCCCACATCTAATGACAGACCTTGTCAAATGTCAAGAGGAAAGACTTATGAAGAAAGAGAATCAAGTATACAAATGATTGTAGCATAATTATTCTCCCTTTTAAAAATTGGTCTTTGATTCTTATTTGTGATTATTTTTCATGTTTTTCACATCTTTTATCTTTGATCAGTGGTCCTTATAAAAACATGAGTCTGAACTTGGAACATCAGAAGTAGTCTTTGAGTAAGAAAGGATGAGGTGATGAGGAACAAAATGATTTATGAGACTCTTAAAGCCAGACACTGTCTGTCACATCATGCTAGTCCCCAAAGCCATGAGGATAGAAGGGCTCTGACTGGCTAGGGGAGGAAAAGATTCAGCAAGTAAAAAGTAGAAATATTGCTTTCTAAGTGCAATTGATAATTTTCTTTCATGGCATAGAGTACAACACAGGTCTAGATATTTACAGTATCATGCAAACATAAATGTTTCCATTTGCATGCAATAAAGTTCTCTTTTCTCTTTGTTTTTCTTAATTAAAACTTACAAGCTGCAGGGTGTGGCTAAGCATTTCCTGTCTACCTTTCCCAAATAGCTTTTAATTGCCCAGAAGAAAGAGCCAAATCTACCTCATTTGGGCTGCTCTGTTAGTATGGTACAATCACCTGTCACATTTGTTCCTTGCTAAAGAACTGAAGGCAGTGTTATGTCTAGTGAATGCATAACAAAAAGAACTGATTTTAAAGACGTTAACATCTCAGCTTGCTTCCTCTGACTTGGTACATATCTAAAAATTAGGTGGATAATTTAATTAAGTTTCCCATCTATGTTGTAAAAAAAAAGAAGATAATTCTAGAAAATGAATGGTTCTCCCCTAAAATAATTAGGGTGACTTACCTGCTGCAAATGCTCATCTATTTCCATTGATTCTATTATCATCATGATTAAGTGCCTAACATTTAAATCCCAAATTCAAATAGCTCTTGATTACTAATAATCAAGAAACAGATACTAATAAACAGAATTATGACCATGATGTGGAGAAGTAACGTGTAGATCACCAGTTTCAGCAGAGAGTTCTGCTAAAGACAGTGCCTCCACTGACTTCAAAATCATTATGTGCCTTCTAGTTTACTACCAAGTATAAGGTGTAAGGACAATCAAGAAGAGCACATGTGCTGCAGGGTTGGGTGTCTGCAGTTATAATCAGTAGTATTTTCACTTGAAGTCAATGGAAGTGAATGAGTGTAAAATCTTGTGGAAACAAAGACGAATTACAAAATGGGATCTGATCCAAAACTCACTGAAACTCATGCAGACTTTTCTCTGATCCACAAAACCTTGGATCAAGCTCCAATTTCCTTGGATAACTGCAGCAGTCCTGCTTCTTAGCTGCCAACGTTTCTGCAGTAGTTGCAGTCCACTGCACCTAGGAGGGTATTGAAAGTAATGCCGCTCTGTTGAATGCACCTGTCCAAAAAAAATCCATTTCTGTGGACATTTTCTCTCTCTTTACAATATAAAGAGTGGGATAAGTTGGATATTACAGCAACTGTGATGATGACATATCTTTTTTTCTGTCTCTTTTATGTTCCCAACACCATATGTCACTTTGCAGTAGAAATGATTGAGCTGCCATTCCAAGTAAGAGAGCAAAGTTTTGGACATTCCTTATGGTTTTAGTATCAAGAGATCAGTTCACCTCTCTTACTTTAGGAGTTCACGAAATGAGGTAAGATACTGGTAGCTCTATGAATAAGAGTTCTGCATTTCCTTTGCATTTATATTTAGGATTTGTCTTCTCTTTCTACATCAAATTTATCATTGCCTTATTTCATGACTTTACTGTAAAGCTTGAAGCTCAGAAAATAGAGACAACTTTTTTTTAAATTGATGTTGACCTAGTTTGAGCTCAGTGAGCAGGCTAAAATATGCAATAATGCGTAAAGCTGGCAACAGCTATAGGAACAAATAAAACATCTATTTTCTCTTAAGGCTTGGAGAAGATAATAGAAAACAAAAAGAGCTAGAAATTTCAATGGTTTAATGTTGTTTCAATGCTGAGTTTAAGTATAAAAGAATCTCTGAGGCTCTTCAGGATGTGCCAACAGGTCAAAGCACTTTCCAGTTGCTCTAACTACTTCTTAATAAAGTGGAACTGTTTGAGGATTTGACAAGTCTCATGGGTCAGGAAACACATATTAAACAGCCTTAGAGAATTTTTCTCTTTCAGTATTGAACCAATATTGTATTACGTAAAGAGTGGTCCTCCATTCTCCTCTCTGCCATACAGAGATCTCTTTCAATGCTTGTTCTAAGTGTGAGGGTAGAAGGACATTCCATTTTTAACATAAATCCCACTCAGTTCCAAACTGAGAGAAAAAAAAAAAGAAATCTGTGAGGAAAGAGAGTTAAAAAAGAGGAAGGGAAGAGAAATAGAAAAGAGCAGGAATACTGAAAGAACAAGGACAGAAATCAAGTGAAGGGGAAAAAAATCCTCTTTTTCTTGTTTTCAGTATTAGTTTCTCCCTTCTTTTTCTTTCATTCTCCAGTTGCATTGTTTCATCTACCGGAATCTCTTTTCCTGCTCTGTAATCTCTCTCACTTTTTTCCTATTACTCATTACCCATTTTACATAAATGCCTTAAAACCACTGTATATGATGTTTTAAATACTTCTTACTTAAATCCAAAGACACCAACATGATGTGTATTGTTTTCATGGGAGAGAAGATATTTTCCAATTTTCTATCATCTCTACCATCAAAAGGCAGCAGAGATCTATCAGGCTGTCATCTGAAGAACTTCGTCTCATCTCCAAGCCTGTGTGTCACCCAACAATTGTCTCAGCAGCCATCATTTGACCAAACTCTCATACTCAGAGGTAGGGAAGAACAGAGACTCAGAAGTCTACTATTATCAGTACAAGTATTTACTTTATAAAGTAGCTGTGTAAGTAGAATCATTCCTCTTTCTTGTAATGTCCCTTTCTCTCAACCATCTTATTTTGTTTACATTCAATATTTTATGTTTATTTCCTTTTTTCTCTTTTGCTATCAACACCTTCCCATTATGTTCTTACTAACTTTAACACTTCAAGAGATTCTTCTTCCTTTAAAAAAAAGAATTCTCTCCTTATCAATGTTTTTTGTTCCATTTTCTCCAACATCCTCAGCGAATAGCCCTTACATCAAATGAAATTCCTTTGAAGTCATTTTGCTTTGCCAGTCTCTAAGAAAGACTTAATTTCTGACCCTGAGTGATTTTTATGCAGTTATGTGTCCTTTACCATTTGGCTGAACCTATTGCTTTTTCATATATATAGAATCATAGAATCAGTAAGGTCAGAAAAGAACTCCAGGATCATCAAGTCCAACCTTTGAACACAACCCTGTCAGCTAAACCATGGCACAAAATGACAATTATGTCCATATGTATAATTACAGTCACAGGCCCTGCACTCATTCCTTTCCCTAAATTCTGAAGCAAGAGTTTGTATGTCAAGAGGACTAGAAGCAGGTGAGTGTCAGAGTGGATGATCTAATTTCTTTCAGTTTTAAAATCTGTGAATAAATTGCAACACATAGAAAAAAAATCCATTCATTTACTCTTTTGTTTTGGTTTTGTTGCTGGAAAAGGGCAGAATGTCAACATGTACAGTACTCATGTATGATTATTTGTTAAGCTAGATTCAAAATAGGTGGATTTTAAGAGGCATTCTTAGAAGGATCCTAAAGCACTGATAATTAATTGTTCTTTCAATTTTTATCTTTTGATATTTTGAATAATTTTATATTGTAAAGTAGCTGATTTTGGCTGATGCGACACTTTTCTACAATCATCAACTCCTGGAAAACAATGTCTTGTTTTGAAACCACTTTTTGTCCATTGGATGAAAACCCTGCTAAATTGTACTGTAAATGAGCACTGGATAATCATAATTGCCTAAACACTGGAACTATATCATAATGTAATTTCTTTCAGTCTATGTGCTGTAACTCTGATTATTCTAATGTTAGTTTGTTTTTCCTTTTTTCACTATCAACTATCAACATGAACAGGAATTTGGCCATCCAAATTAAGTTTCTGTTAATTTGTACTATTTCAGGCAATGAATTGCTTCTACAATTGATTAAAGGCTAAGGATCAGGGGCACATCCAATCTACAATGCTGTTAATTGTATGCAAGGCAGAACACAATGAAGGATGCTCACAACTACATAATAAGATAGTTATATGATGAATACTTAGAAAGTTTAATTGTTTTCTGGTTAGGTTTTATGTCCTTTACAACTTTGCATCAGATTCTAGGGACAGAATATAGCTTGTTAACATTAAATGACTGTCAGTGGTATTACACATGAATAATCCACTAAGAACATGGCGAAGTAACTTTCAGAGGTATCATTCCACTCCTGTGTCTTCTATGAATGGATCAATTGGCCTGATTACATATTGTGTGAATCAAGATGGATTTACACTATCATTCCATTCAGCTGTCCCTTCTATGGGAACTCAATGCAACTGAAATAACACAAATTACATTCATCTTGAATAACTATAAAGTTTGTGGTTTCATAATAGAAGTAATTTTGAATTAACTAAGGAATGGGCAGGCTGAATATAATGGCATCAGTTTTGCCATCTAAAGCATGATGCTATCAGTTTGAACTAAATAACTGTCAAAGTACTTGCATAGGGCATCTTGATCATGTCCCTTCTTGTGACATATCACAGAACTGGAGAAAACCCAACCAGTAGTATTTTTAGTATTTTCATTAATTGGCTATGAGATAGATCAGTGTGTTTCAACCAATATCATCAAAAGCAATGCAGTAGCTCTCTGTTGATATGATAGAGAGGAAACCATTGTGAAACAACCAGAACAAAAGCACAGAGAGAATGTTTTACGTGTGGTGTTATAGTATGGACAGCTAACAATCCTATTAATAGATGGTCTCACAAATAGCTTGCTCAGACCACATAAAACTTTATACAATATACGAACACCT
The DNA here is from genome assembly GCA_910950805.1 of Acrocephalus scirpaceus scirpaceus. Taxonomy (NCBI): domain Eukaryota; kingdom Metazoa; phylum Chordata; class Aves; order Passeriformes; family Sylviidae; genus Acrocephalus; species Acrocephalus scirpaceus. The sequence goes on from OU383778.1 coordinate 32,838,210, forward strand.
TAGACTAATCAGGTAATTTGTGACTTTTCATCTTTTCCCAAATTAGCTAATTATTAGACAACCATTTAGCAAGACATCAGCTGCTGAGTGAGAGCCTTATGCTTACTTATCTTATTGTACTCGAGCCGCTGACTCTGTTTATGCTAAAGATGTCACTATCTTTAGTAACAGATGTCACTGTCTTTATCTTTCTGAAAACAAAATCATTACCCCCATAAGAATGTATGCAACTTTATGTTTCTCCCAATGTCACAAACAATCACTATTTCACACATTTTTAAGCCTGACTCCCCAGTTCCTGACAGTCTGCTCTTACATCTCCCAGAGCAAACTGCAAATACAACCCCAGAAAACTGTATTTTATTTTGACCTGTTCCTCTTTTCCTTTAGAAAAAAACCTGAAGAACAGACAAGCAAGTGTAATATATTTCCTCTGGTGGCTTAGCTGGACAGCAGCAGGGGCTTGTAATAAGGATGTGGTAATACACCACAAGGAATCTGTAGACTCGTAAAACTTGACCTTATAAATCTCTACGTTTATCAATTCCATACAGCAGCCACTCCCTGTGGTGGAAGTCTCAGACCAATAAACCTGCAGTTGATAACCATACAATTTATCCTCAATTTTTCCCTCCTGGCCAGCTAATCATGCTACATTAATAATGTCTGTAAAAAATTGAAATGTCACTTTAAAATAAAGATACCATCTGATTCTTGTCATTACTTTGCATATAATTAAGAAATTGAGCAAACAAGTTTACAGTGATAGCCAGGAGTCCTAAATTTTTTCTTGTTCATATTTTCTTTGTTTAAAGTTCCTACACTCTCACCTGAAAACTGCTTTCCTGGTTTTGTTTCATTGTTTTTGTTTTGATTGATTGGGTTTTCTTTTAATTCATGTAGCTTCCTGTAGTAGATGACTCCTTTCTCTAAACAGTAAACCCCTTAGAAATAAGAAAAGATATTTCTGCTGCAGGCACCTCTACAGTGCTCTGCTGGGCAGAGGTGTGTCATGGACACCCAGCAGCTTCTGGGAGCTCACTTCATGTAGGGGCGACACAGATTTCATGCTAAAGAAGACCATAGTCTGATTTTCTTTTGAACACAGTATTTCTGAACCTGATTCTATCTTTCCTGTTAAAAGTGCCTGAAAAAACACAGTTATTCATTAATCTCATGCTTCCACACGGCACTTTACATTCTGGATATACTTGGTGATGAGCAGCAAGAATGATTTCAGATTCATTCTGATTTTCAATAAGAAAACTGATTAAGATCACACCCCCAAAAGAGAAACGAAATAAATTTAAGATATCCTGTTTCATTCTCTGATGCAGTGTCTTATCTTGGATGGAATGGTTGCATATCTCCACTTGATACCCAATTCCAAAGAATATTGCAAAGTAAGATCAATGACAAAGTCCAAACTTTGTCCATCTGTAAGCAAATTAATTAGCACTCTGCAAGGCAAAGTAGGAGAGTGTTAATCCTTAGAAGTCTTTAGTATATGATTTAGAGAAGCTAATGGACCTGCCAGCCACCAAAAGGCACTCAAACCTGCATGCCTCACATTAAATATGAAATTTGAGGTCATAACAGATTTTACCTTACTGCATTTTGCAGGAAAAGAGTTTCTTCTATGAAAACTGTTGCTAGAAGTATAAAACAACCAGCTGCATTTGATCTGCATGACATCATGAGGCAGATCCCAGTTCATTGGACAATATCCCATATTTCCTGACTGAGGAATATGTAGCCAAGGAGAAAACAGAAATGTATGTTGCCTCACCAACACTTCAGTGCACTTGAAGGAGACAAGGAAATATGCTGCACTGAGCAATAAAGAAATATCATTTATTTTCCCCTAGAAGTAACAGAGGAGAAAAAGCAAGAGAGAATAATTCCTCAAGAGATAAAACTTTACTGTGACTTTGGTTACATTTGGTTACTTACACATCTACTCTTGTTAAAGGCAAGACACAGCTCAAAAATAGAATTCCAGAGAATTCAGTATATTTAGGGCTTGATTTTTGATTTAAGGAAATTTTGTTCCACATGCATGAACAAAGGCACACCAGACCAATAGTTACTCAGATTGCCAAAACATTAAACAAGACAATGGATTTGGAAGAAAATGTTTTGAGGAAAAACAAAATGGAAAAAAATTTAAAATCCAAGCATGATTGAATTTGCTTTCAGTTTATCTCCTTTGTTTTTGCTCAGGAAGAAAAACTCTTCTGTTTTCAGAAAATCAGTTCACCTTGAATATGGAGTCACCAGAAAGAACAACAAAAGGAATAATAATGACAGCTTAACATAAGAGCTTTTTTTACAGTATTATTTTTACCCTAAAGGCAGTTTGGAAAAACAGAACTAGGAAGACTCCTTTTCCTATAGCTGGGCCATTTTAATCTCTTTTTTTTCAGGATTTATTTCCCTTCAATATGAATTTTTGCAAAGATGCAATTGTATTCTAATATTTTAATAATTTGCTAATCTAAAAATGCGTTTTTAAAGATATGTTAATAAATTCACAATTCTGCTTGCAAAAACAATGCTGTAATACCCTGGCTCTTCAGTTACTGGAAATTATGCCAACAGACTTTACCACAGGCTGAAATTTTTCTCAAAGAGTTTTCAGATACACCATCATGCATAGCATTAAATGGTTGATAGAAGCAGCAATTTTGATGGATCTCACAAATTATTTTGTAGTGCAACAAGTACTGCATTTTAGAAAAAAACTGAATGCTTACTAGATTTTTAAAAGATATTCTATGTCTATATCTAGTCTATTCTATGTTTTGCCCTTAATCAAGATCAGCATAAAAATAAGCCAGTATTTGAAGTGCTTTTTCAAGCTAATATAGTTTTTTTATTGCATATCTGTATATAGAAAGGAAATAGTAAATTGCAAACTGGATCTGATTCTGCAGTGACCACTAACCACAGAACTTACATCTCTTCTCTCTTTTATTGAAAGTCGATCCCCCAGTCCTTCAGAAAGTAATCCTACCTCATCAAACCAGTTCCAGGGAAGAATTTCATGTCCAATTATTTAAATGACTAGGATTATGTATGCAAGATCCTCAAATTCAAATGCTTGTCATCATTATATATATTTTTTGCCAGTCAATTCACACAAACTATGTCTACATTACATATGGGAGAGCAGGGAAAAGATTCTATGAGTGCTACCAGCCAGCTCACCTACAAGGATTATTCTCCTTAGCAAAGTGCCTGGCAAATTAAGTAAGATTGTTTTTCTACTCGAGCTGGCTTATGCAGAAACAGTCCAGGTCTCAGCCCACAATACCCAACAGACATTGCAGTGCTCAGGTTAGCTGTCACAGATCCATCTCTGGCACCTCTGCATCGCCTTGTGGTCAGACTGAAGCAGCATAATCACTCAAATATTTAAGCAGTCCTACCTTTTGGCAGGGCTCTATGCCCTCCTGAATCACACTTTCCTCTCATCTGTGCTTCTGCAAAAGCAGCCAGTGCAGAGTGCTACCATTCCCCTGAGAGGAGCACTAAGCCCCTGCAGCAGCTTGGGCAGGTCCTCAGGAGAGTGTATGAATTCAGGCTGCTGAGGCTAATTAGCTCCCATAGCATAAAGAGGCAGAGGAAGAAATTTGGCAAGGACTCTTTTTTTGAAAAGCCCCATACCATTGTAGCTGCAGCCTTATTTTCAGACAGTCCCAGTCTTAGTTTTTGTTCTGGAACCTCTCCAGTCCCCTGGACTTCACCAGGGCCTGTCTACAGAGGAAAACCACTGAAATAGTTATGGTAGAACGGCCACTCAGGGATAGTCTATTCTTGCAGAAAAGTGATTTAATCCTGGAACAACCACTACTTTTCCAAATGAGAGTCATCATTCTAGAAAGAAACCCCTTATTCCAGGAGAGAGTTCACATGGGGAGTTATTTCACTTCGAACAGTGATCAATAGACCACATGAGCAACCTCAAAATGTCACATCTAGAGAAATAAATGCCACCTATAAAAGATTTGGAGATTTTTTTCTTGTCATGCAGTTCATATTTTGATTTCTGCATTAGATGTTTTCTTAACATATCTTGTAGTGAGATTGGGACATAATTATGCATATTTTTTGTCTAGTAAATTAAAAAAATCTTATTCAGAAGTAAAAGTGTCCAAGATTTTGTTTCTTTTTACAGAGCAACTGACCCATTATCCACATGTAAGAAAAGGTAAAGCTTTCCTTGTCTATCATGATCTTCTGAGCTAGTAAGTACATGTGTGAGGCTCTGTTTCTTACAGAGGACACCACAAAATATGAGAATTACTCAACATAGAACAAGTAGCACAGGGAAAAGGAAGTAGAGCTGCATGGTAGACAGAGCAGTGGGCAGATGTTCTGGATCCAGATCCTATTTCTGGTCCCTCATTGAGTGCTGCATAGGCTTTAAAAATTGCATTTGTAACATATTCAAAGACTTCATGTGGGATGCACAAATTGGGTGTATCTATGCAATTCATATGTTCAGCAAGCCTTAAATTCAATATACATTAAATATTTTTAGTTCTGATTGTCTTTCCCTGTATCTGGAATCATTATACATTTTCCTATTCTATTGTTTCACATAATAAGAACTGGCAAGTGCTTCAAGGTACCCTGAGCCTTCTCAAAGTGGGACACTTGGTTCATTTATGTTTGTGTGATGGAGATTACAGTAAGTCTTGACATTCTCAAATAATAACAACAGCAGAATCACTATTTGTACAACCTCTTGGTTACCAGTTATAGTAAATATTATTTTCAAGTAATTTTGTTGATAAAATTAATAGGTTTGTAGGAAAAAATTAAGTGATTATTAATTTCAGTGTTTATTGGCTTCTGTGGTTGGGTGAGGAAACAGCCTTGAACACAACTCCTTGTGACTGTTGCACAGAACTGGGTTCTAGGTCAGGAGACCATTTAATTGTCTGTAAGGAGCTGCTTTGGGCCTCTATGAAGAGAATAGAAATGTGTTCTTAAAGTTAAACACATACTTCCTAAGAGACCAGACTTCTAAACAGATGCTAATTCTGAGTCACTTCATTAGTCTGTAGTTAATCTGGAGAAAGGGGAAATATGTCATTTACCTGCATGAGAAGGCAAGGTGGGAGAGACAAAATTGTTCTCTCCTTCTCCCTGGGAGGAATGGGATAGCGGGAGAGGCACCCAACACCTGCTGCAGCCACAGCGACGAGGCAGTGGCAGAGCAAAGGTTATGTCTGGTAGCTGGCACAGAGCAGCAGATCACTGCACAGCAGAGCTTTGCCACGTTCTGGCCACAGAGTAAAGGGATTTACACATCCATATCCTAGAAAGAGCGCAAAGGGGTCTAAACCCTGTCTTTCTGTTAGAAAACACATTTGGCTTGCTCTACAAGGTAACAGTGCTGGCACTGTGCTGTGCAAAATCTCCATATTTTCTTCAGAGTTTTCTTTACAAAATGTGGAGAAAATGTGTAAATGTTTTACTGACAGAGTTCTAAGGAAGTTGTATTGGTTTGTTTATTTGCTCTTAGCACCAGGTTACAGAAAAATAATGTGTCAAAAGAAAGGAGGCTGGGCACATTTGATGAAGGAAAGTATTTGTTTTGGGTGAATGTAAAGTCCTAATTTATTCAGCATATTTTTTAGGTCTTGCTCTTTATCCTTTTTTAATGAACTCATCTCTAAGCTTTAAATCTTGTACAAAAATATTTTATTGGAATTTCATTACCATTGTTTTCCTTGGGAAGGCGGCTTATAATCTTCATGATATTATTGTAAAGCCATCACTAAGCAACATGCTTTGGCATTTGTATAAGCCTTTGTCCACTGCCTTCCCTCCACCCAAATGCACACATTTGCATTTACTGTTAAAATATTATGGATGCTGACACAAGTTTAGCCACAAGACCTGGTGTTAGACTGTCTCTAATTGATTTAATTATTCATAATTGCTCAGCTGGGGCTTATGTGTACTTCAGCATGATTAAGGGAGAACATACAAGTCTGCAGCTAATGATGTGTTCCATCATAATTTACTACCGTGAAGTCGCTAGAGCTAAATTGCATAGACATAGTACATTTCTAATCCTGTTTAAAATGTTTTTTCAGATCTTGCCAAAAAATAAAAAAAAGAAGAAAGAAATAACCAAACCACACTTCTGATGCTTTTCATAAATGAGAGTTAAGGAAGGACTGAAACTAGTATACTTTCTTTTGGTTTCTTTAAATTAAAATTGTCAATAAAATCAGATCAACAGATCCAAGTCCATTGCAGATGTGATTTAAATGCAATACTTTTTTTTTTTGCTGCCTCCTTTCTAAGTACACTTGCTCATCCCTCCTGTCTTCTTGCTCATCTATGCAAAATATGATGAACTTTTCAGTGAAAAAATGTCATTTGTGATTATTAAAAAATAAAAGTAACTTCTGTCAATATGATGCATGAAAATGATCACACAGTGGCTTCCTTAATTGTCACCAAACATGTTTCTGTAATTAGTTCAAGACAAGCAATTCTGACAATACCATGTACATTTTATGAGACAACATCCCTGAATATTATTACTGAGGCATGGTGCTTTTCTCGTCTTTCAGCAGTTCCTTACAGATGGTGAACACTATTGAGAAACAACCCCAAAACAACACAATAGCAAAAATACTGAAAATGAACAGAATTTTCAGTGTAACTGGCTAACTTCAGACAGGGTCTCTTTTTCTGCTTCTGATTGGGAAAAAAAGTCATATTTTTCAGAAGGCCATGTGTCAGGAGAGGAAAACAGAGATGCAGTATGCTGTGAATGATGAATATTTCTGAGATTTCTGTAGCCTTACCATTGTTAGCATGGAGTTCAGCATTTCTTAAAAGTTCATTCAAACTATTGCCTTAGCCAGAGAGATCAAGCACAGTTTCCAGGATTATAGTCAGTTTAATTTTAAACTAAATGTTAAATCAGACTGGCAGGCAATGCAAACTAGAAACTGCAGCATCACTGCTGTGGTAGAAGGGCAGTGTGGCTTTGTCTGGAGCAAGTCTCAATTGCTGCTAACATGGCATTAACTGTCTGCAGTACTTTGTATTTTGGATGCTTCTGAACAAAGAACATTAGAAAAAGGAAGGTTCTCCCCCAAGCCCTGGTTCCTAACACCAACTTTTCTTTTTTGGACCTTGGAGAGACACAACATTCAGCATTTAGAACTGCAATGCATTATCAGAAGGATGTAATTACAATTATTTATTTAAGCTGGTTCTGAACCAGGGAATCTTGATATGAAGCTGGAGCCAGTAAAGGCTTGAAAAACTACTGACAATAAGCAATTCTTCATGGAACAAAACTATTACAATAGAGGGTCTTTGATCTTGCCTGTCTCCTGTTGCCAATTGAACTTTGTCACCATGCACTGTCATCCACAAGGGAGCACTTTTGAATTAAGCAGTCTACAGCAATTTAGTCTGTTCCAGCTTTGAAGTGCCAACATCAGTCAGGCTAGTACTAACTTTTTTCATTAAATTTTTTTTGAGTTCTCTTAGGAGTTTAGCAGTCCTGGCACTAAGATAACTAAAGTCAAGGAATCAAGGCACTAAGACATCAAAAGCAAGAGGGGCCCCTAAAATACAAATGTGAACAATCATTAGGCTCTAATGGTGCACTTCATTAATGTCCACTTCAAAGCAAAAGTTTACTGACTTTGGGATTGACTAATTTACACATTGTGGGAAATTGCTGCCAGCCATGCATGTAACCACTAAATGTTTCTGGAATAAATAGAAACGCCCTCTTCCTTCAGAAATCAGGAACTGCAAACCGAGCCTTTAATTGCAAGATGGCCTTTCATTTGAATCGGAATGGAAAACCTGTCTAGCACATAAATCACTAAAGCTGTGTGTAGTTATCATACAGACACACAGATGTCAATCAGCAGTCTTTTGCAATTTTCTCTCCCTCCCCCACACTCTACAACCAAGTAGGAATATTATGGCGTAGTCTGGTTTCCTTTGGACATGTTCATTTATTTATTTATTCTGCAAATTCTCATTTTATTTCGCAACCTAGGGCAAGTAAGCAAAAATAGGTAAGTTCTAAGTAAAACTGGTTACTACAACACTGAGACTGAGCGCCTTTGGGAGGAAGGAAAGAGCTGTACTACTTAAAATCTTAGTGGTAACTCCTGTGTAAGTAAACAAAGTACTGCTGTGCCAACAAACTACATTCACATTCAAAGGTGTACTAGTCCAGTTATATAAATTAAAAAAAAAAATTCATAAACTAACCACCAGAGTTAAAATGATAATTCAGATAACCAGAGTGGAAGCCTACCATGCTCAGAAACATCTACAATACATGAACTGTCTAAGCAACACCCTCAAGAGAAATGCCTAAGATGATGTAGGCCAGCTTGTAAAAAAACTGAGCACATGCAACTGTTCTTATCCTGTCAGAAAGCATTGCCTACACTACAAAATGTGGTTGTGTTTGAATGGAATTGTGATAGCTGAGTGAGAGGACGGGAGGCCAGTCACAAGTTAGAGGTCAATGGAAGCCAGGAAAAATTGTGTTCAGCTGATGCTATGGTGAAAATAATTTGTCCTTGTCTAAACACTAACCACTAAGAGATGGTAACATCCTGCCATCTAAACTAGATTGCTTCCAATCTTGTTCCAGCACAATCAAATCTTTTATCTAGACAAGCCTTACTGTGACTGTAAAATCTCAGCCACTTTGAAAAATCAAGATATTGGCTCTTAATGCTTAAAAAACCCTAAAACCCATTTTTCTTTAAACAGGTCTGTATAGGATTGCCAGAAATCCACACTTTAGTGGGAAGTTTTTCAAAAAGAAAATTATTTTGGATATGCATTGGGCAAAATACAGAGAAATGGATGCCAGAGGTTATGATGAAAAATAGAGAAAATAGTTGTAATTTTTCTGCTTTATATTTCAACTAACTTTCCTAAATTCTAGCAATTTCCTCCTTGTTGCAACATTTTAATAAAACTCTGTGCCTTCATGCCTGGTAGGGAAGCTAACTTGCCATGGGCAAGAATGGCCTTAAAAAAAAAAATGGGAAAAAAAAGAAGGAAAAAAAACCACTTAGCAAACCACAAATTTCAGAGACCTAGTCACATCTGTGTTTTATCAGCTTTTTCCGGATAGTATTACACCAAACAATTGTCTGCAGATCGGTAGACAGCTGAGACTTTAAAGTGCTGAATTACTGAGAAAATGCTAGAGATAAAAAACAGCACATGTATCCTATCAATGTAATGAAACCAACCTGCTGCTAGCGCCATAGTGCCTTAGTTCTAAGTACCCTGTAGAGGAACGGAAGGCTTTCATTTAACTCTTAAGAGGAAAGCAAGGGAAAGAAGAGTAAAGGTCATCTAATACCTGCCTTAATCACAAAACTGAAATGCTCTCAGATATATGAAGGGAGGAATTCTTGGTGTTCAAAATAAAACATCAACTGCAGACAACAAGAGCGGGCCTGATCATACTGGGGGTAGCATTTCCTGCTGGAAATTCCCAAGGCTTCGGCTGATGTCAACTGGAGTTACAGACACAGAGCATGGCAAAAAGCTGAAACTAAAAAACCTGGACACTGAGGCACTGCCACATAAAGGCCAATTCAATCTAGCAGAAAACTCTCCAACAGAAGGTAGATTCACTAAATCAGCCAGAAGGTACACTGGAAATGAATAATGGATATTTCCTGAACGGAGCATGGTTATTAAGCATCGTAGCTACAACTCAATGACAGATGTACAAGTTGAAGTTATGTTTAGTAAAAAAAATATTCCACAGTGTTATTTGGTTTCTTAGGGGTTTTTGGGCTTTGTTATACTGTGTTAGGTTTGCATTGCATTATAGATGCCAGGTTTATGTGGTAGATCATGATCCTCAGGTGTCTGAGTTGAAAAAACTCAGAAAGTACTTGACTGTTCTCACTGAAGGCAGTGATAAAACATCAAGCTTGGGGGCAGTTATTGTTCTTTGAAGTTCTTTCACTCCTTTTTTTAAAAAAAGGAGAATCAGTTGGAGTTTGTGATTTGTTTCATAAAAGTTCAAATTTTACTCTGCTGACTTCTACTGGAATAAGAGCTAGCCTAATAAGATGGCATAACACTGGAAAAAACTTTAGCGTTACTGTTCTTACACTTCACTGTGGCAAAGCCCAGAAATTCCAATGAGAACTGATTTGTTGTACCAGGTACTGTATAACAGAAACTAAATATGGCCTCTTCCACAAAGAAACTATGGAAATAAACCAAAAGGTAATGAGTGAGGAAAAAACCAGGTTGTTAATATAAACCTTTTTGCATTCATATATATTTTAATCAGGTTTTGATTAAATGTATGAAAGTAATCTTTCTCCACTAGTCCCTCAGGCTCCAAATGACTCTCAATTAGCCATTTAAAGTTAGCTAATTTTTGTCTGTTTTGTGGTAGAACCATGGAAGAGACACATGAAAGAGGAAGAATATTTACTTCAGGCAAGAAATTCCTAGCTTTAGGACCAGTGCAGGGAAAAATACAAAGGCGACAGAGACTTTTATGATCAAAAAGAGAATATGTCAGCTGAAGTGGGCAGCATGGGGAAAGTGTGAGAGATGAGAGTGTGAGAGAGGACAAGCAGAAAAAGTAAAACTATGATACTTTGAAATTAAAAAGTGACTTTAAAATCTTTGCAGTAAAACATCTGAACATGCCATCAATACTACCACTAGACCTAATTCCTAATATTTCAGTTGCATGAGTGTTTTCAGCTGAACTTTCTTACAGGAACACCATTTTTTGTATATATATGTATATATCTATATCATCTATATCTATATTCTTGTAACTGGGCATATCATGGACACATACTTGAACTAGATTTGAACATGTGCCATGAAAGAAAAGACAGAGTACAAACCACTCATTTCATACATTTCCAGTTAGTTCTGTTTTAATTTACTCAATTATTCAATCAAGTGCAATATAAATTCACCTTATTGTCACCTAATTTAATACATTCTCCAGGGAAATATAGTGGAGAACAGAGTAGCTAGTAATTTATTTTTAAAGCTCCTTAATTAAATGCCCAAATCCCCCAAAATGACATAGAAGTACATAAAATGGACTTTTATACACCAAAATTCTTACTAGGAATAGGATTATGAGATTGAGATGTCATGCATAAATTAATTCTAATGAATTACTGGGCTCGGTCCATCCTGAATGTTCTCTTCCACAAGACTACAAGGACATTTCTACCATCCACTTCATAAGCTACTGTTAATCAACCAAGAGGTAAACAGAACTACTTAACAATTTTGTGTCAGATAGATATTCTCTGTTAACAGAACATTTAGATATGTAAAGGCTACCCAAATATTAAAAGATCAGAGTAAATTTCAAACAGGTTTATGAACAGAATATGACTGGAGTCACCCAGTGTATTATGGTTTTAGGGAATTTAAGTGATGAAATTAGTCCCATCAATACACAAATATAGAAGATTTTCTTTTGTTTACAAAGATAAGGTTTCAAAAGTTTCCAAGCAATAGCGCATGTCATTCACTTATTATTCCAATTCCTTTCTTCTTTAATGTTGATTGATTTGAAGATTGTCTTTAATTCAAAAGCTGTTTTCATTTTAGTTTTCATCTTTCTGTCATGTTCTAAATGAGATGAAATTGAATTACCCTCAAGTATAAACAAAAGAGTTTTGATTTTCTTTTTTGCTTTATCCCCCAAAGACTGCAAAGATTGCATATGCGCATCTTTTCATTTCCCCCACCTCTAATGTAGAGGCTGTTCACCATGAGTGGATGAAAATTCTGTAATATCAGTAATTTCTTACACTTGCATCAAAATGACAATATTTCTTACCTCCCAGGAAACATCTATGGCTTATATACTTAGAGTATTTTGCATCACAGTTTGTGTGCAGTGGGACTCTGCACTATGTGATACTTGTCTCCTTCCCACGTGCAGAGGCCATTCCTTCAGTTGCTATAACTCAGCATTTATCTGTGAATTAAGGTTGGTTAAGGTTTCTAGGCAAAAGAGTTGATCCACATACTTTTGCTACATGGTTTGTGGATCTACAGAGGATATTATTTTATTAATCATCAATGTAGAACGAAGGAAAGTGTAACTCCATGGCCAAACGTGAATGAGATCTTTTTCTACAGGTTACATGGTTTCCTTTTAAGGGAAAAGAAAGAAGGAAGAAATACAATTTTATAAGCAAGTTTTAGTGAACTTTCTTCTTTCCTATTTTCTTTTTGTTTGTTACTTTAGTTGGTTGGTTTTTGTTTTGGGGGGCTTTTTAAATGGAACAAAATATGAAATATGAGAAGCATGTGAAATTAAATGTGTGTGAAATATGAGAAATTAAGTCTTGGGAATTCTTGCATAAGCAGTAGGTCATGTCCAGCGAAGGGCAAATGTTATCATGCCTGTGCACTTTTCCCAACTTCACACCAGGCTCTGTCGTGGGAGATGATCAGAATGCTTGTACTTAATACACCAGGGTAACTACTTTAAACCCATTTTCTTTTGGTAACAGTGATGTCCCATGATTCTCTGTAACTGCCCCTGGTTTTGTATTTTGTTACCCAGCTAATTTCACTGCCAAAACTCTGCTGCGGCTGCCTGGCCACCCTCCAAAGCTGTGCCAACCTCAGCAATACATTACCTTTGCACATGGCAGGGGCTGGCCAACTCTTTGGTTTCATGGTATTTTCTTCCATCAGTCACATTGGCTGAACAGAGAAGTGGTTGGGTTGCTGCAAAAGGAAATGCATATTAGTAGCTTCTACCTAACAGAGTCAGACCCTGACTCAAGGTAGTTTTATTTTCATGTTAGCATGAAAAAAAAAGAAAAGAAAGAAAACTCCTTCAAATAAACCAAATATTTTAGTATGGATTAATATAAAGGTGCTATAGGTCAGCACTTCTGGATTTATAGACTTGAAAATATGTTTTTCATACTACTGAAATACCCCAGTCATTCTTACTCTACATTTGACGGCAACCTAAGAAAATATACATCAGCACATAAGACTCAAGACAGATGGCTCTTTCAAATATTTAGTTCATACAAAAGCAGCACTTAATTCTCTGATTAGCACCTTTGACTTATGTACAGTGGCTAGATCCCAGCAATGATTTAGTGGGTCTGGCTCAATCACTGCACTGATGACATGTATTAGTTGTTATTTCAGCAAATTATTTCTCCTCCAAGCCAACTAATTCTATTCTGGTTGAATAGCATACACTAGCTGTCAAAAGCTTTTACAGCAGCTTTTTCCTTTTCAAATTATGCAAAGACTCAAAATTAATCTGTAAGATTTTGAAGTTCCTATGTACTATATGAATTATGTTATTAATTTTTTCAGGCTGTGTTGACCAACCGCTGACCTAATGGTTTCTCGTTGGAATTTAGCTCAATTTTTTTCCAGTGGAGGAAATGTCCAAAGATGTGTTTGCTTGTTTCCAGGATTCATTATTTATAGGATTCATAGCCACTGATTCTGGAGTATGCTTTTATCCTGAAATGTTTCTGAGCTATAAGAGTAAGTCTAGAAAGCATAGAAAAGATTACTTATTTTCAAGGCTGTGAAAGTTAAAATTATTTTACTGATCACAAAGAGTAATGCATATACATTACTGAAACATAATCCCTGTTAATGGAAATAGAAGGAATTTCTCTTTGATTGAAATGAAACTAAGGAACCAAATCAATCCATTCCCAGTTCAGAATGCTATTTTATTCTATAATCAGTGCAGTACCATCAGAGAAGATGTTTCTGGAGATTAATTCCCTGCCCATTTCAAAGACCTAAGTGGCAGAAAATTATGAATGGCAGGAGAAATAAAAGTGAGGTAGTGGTGGCCTAAGAGACATGGTGTTACAGGATGCACAAAGTCTCAAAAACTAAGTATAACTATTTATGTGCTAAACCCCACACAAAGTAGGCTTCCATTGAGCATTAATAAATACTGCAAAAGTGCAAGAACTGTGAAGAGAATTTGCATAAGAACAGGAAAAAATGTAATCAGTACTCTCTAGTGAGGCTAGGAAGAAAATCCTATATTAGTAAGCAATGGGGATATACTCAGTAAATCTGGTGTAAAATGTGCTTTTCTGTCCCCTTACATTGTTTGCAGAAGAGATGAGCATTGTCATTGTTTTTAAATTCAAATACCATCAATAAAATAGGTGATTTTTACCTTGTCCTTCAAAAGAACTCCATTTTTTTCAGATTTTCTGTAATGTGCCCAATGTGAATGGCATTACCTTCATTTATCAAAAGCCCTGAGTATACTAGGTGAAAGGAAGAAAACATCTTCACCAAAGTATTTAGCCAAATTTTTACACTCTTTGACATCATCAGTAAAGAGATGGGATATCATACTTAATCCTACAAATTTATGAAAATAGCTAAGCTATTTTTAGTGTTGCCTTAAAAAAATGAAAAACTGGATTTTAAACTCTATACATTTACTCTGAGGATTGAAGGAATCTATATCAATAGCTAATGCTGCCTCTTTATGTGTATACAGGGTCAGCACTGTCAGAAATATATTCAAATAAGATACTCTGTAGTTCTCAATACAGATATGTTCCTTATGGTTTTAGTTCTATAATCATATGATTTTTAATTTTAGTGGTTAACGCTGCTTTTAACTTATGTGATAACAAACATGTCTTTCATTGCTTTTCATAAGACTTTGCCTTTTAAGACACTCTCACCTCCACAAAATTCAGAATGAAAATAAGATAAGCATATTATAAGAAAGAAGGTAATAAAATCTGAGAATCTACCAAATATTTATCTTATAGTAATGGTAGTTACTTTGGAATCCTTCCTGTGAGTAACCTGTTTTAAAATGAAGCAATATTTAAGGAATGAACTGTAGCTGCAGGGATCTTTCTTGGTTTTCTTGCTAATTTCTGCTATCCTCTCTCCAACATCTTGTCTGCCATTTTATTTTCAGCTAAAGTGTTCCTCAGCTTTCTGGTGTTGACTTAATTCTTCATTTTCACAACTACTTTTCAGATCTTTTCCCTCAAACAGCCCTCTAGTTGTTCCTTGAAAGTTACTGTTCCCTTGCAATTGTAAATTGGTAGTAATTGACAAATAAAACTCTTCCAAATGATTGACTCTTGTAAGGTGTCAAATAAAGACACAAATTTTAGAGGTTGTCCCCTTCAGTAATTTCATCCTGAATCCATGTGGAAGAAACCCTGTTTGAGGAACCCACAGCATTCACAAGTTTAAACCAGAAAGCCTTTTTTCAGGGAAACACTTCATTCAAGCACCTGAGCAAATATGGACTCTTCAGGGAAAGATGCCTACATTTCCTACTCTGCAGCCAATTCTGCACTGTAAAGTTATTGTTTTTACAGCAGTAACAAGGCCTCCTTTTGCTTAGTGGACATTAGTTGTGAATTAAAACATTGAATGTAAGCAGCCTGCCAGTTTCACAGACCTTAACACATCACTCTCCATGACAACATGGAACTCAGAGGAAGGAAGAATATTCCTGGGGGAAAGATGAGAAGTGCAAAGAATTTTTTTACTTTTCTTTTTTTTTTTAATCTGGGATGTGGTGTTTGTTTTTGTTAGCTGAAAACTACTGTTTGAAGTCCATTTGTGTTGGTAGATTACTTTATCTACTCTTCCTCAGGGAACAGACACTACACTATCACTTTGTATACACTACACTGATAGTGCCTTTACACTGAGCATGGAATTGTAAGCCACTATGTTCAAATGCTTTATTTTCCCCTAGAAACACTAGAGGAAAATTGCTGCAAATGGAGGAGAGCCTTGCTTTATTGTTTTTTCTTTTAAAATTTGAGTTTGCATATTGAGGGGCCAAAGAGGCTTTTAAGTATGCAGAAAATTTAAAGATGCAAGAAGAAAAGGGATAAGAAAAAATTATTTCCATAATACGAAAAAGCAAGATTTTCTAAATTATAACCTTTGAGATTTTCTAGACTATTTCTAAAATGTGCCTTGACAGAAAGTTATAAGAGCACCACACAGAAACTCCCTGTTGGGAAGCTAAAAAATGTACAAAAATACATAACATTTTCAGAAGCAATGAAGTTGCATAAGAACCTGAGTCCCCACAACTGGCATTCAGATCTGAGCTCCAAACTCATTGAAATATCCTTGGAAGTTTTACAGAAACAGCAACAGAGTTTGTGCACCCAGGTTACTCCTTTCACAAGGAAGGAGCTTTATCCTTTTTAAAGGATGAAGTGCCTCTCAAGGATAGCTTCAGCCACACTTTACTCCTTAAGTGTTGGTGTGTATGCACAGGTACCCATCCTAGCCCCAGAGAATGAGGTTATTGTACCCTCTATTGATGTTGCCAGACTTTACACATGAAAATAATAAAATCAGAATTTGTAATATCTCACTTCCAACGGGAGAGAATAAGGAGTTTCTCATTCTAGCTGTCTCTTCTGCTGTATTGACATAGACACCTCTATGCCCTGTGCATTCCACTGAAATGGTCTCTGTCTAGCTCAGCTGCAGTTCAGATTCAGGAAGCAGCAGAAAAGATCAAGTAATTTAACAGCTTGGCAAAACAGACATAAACAAGGTACTAGGAACAGCAAGCATAGAATAACCCAGGTCTGAACTGGTGATAGATGGATTCATTCCATAGAAGGCAAGACGCTGCTTCACACTGTGCAACTACTGCTGCAAAGATGTGCAGAATCACAACTCAGGCTCAGGCATCAGGCCCTACCTTCCCTCGTCCAGGATACACAAGGTCTAAGTCAGGGCAGGATAGACACTTTAAAGAATTCGTGTTACTTTATAAATGTCCTCAGTTTCGTCAGTTGTAGGTGATGAAAAAGAAGTAAAGCCATATCCCATCTGCTTTTGGTAACAGACATGGGATTTGGGATTGTATTATAGGAACTCCCACCTCATGTTGGGCACCTAGCAGCTACTACATGTAACAGAATGTCATCCTCAGGAGTGAAATAGGGCATTTTTTCACTGTCCAAGACCGTACAATTTAGAAAAAGAGCACAAGAGAAACAGGCAAGGAAATCAATGCATCTATTTTCACATGTGGTAGTCCGGAGCTTTGGATACCTGTTGCATAATTTAAGCAAAGCTTGAATCTGTGCTTGAGACCACACTTGCCTGTCTTAAAGTTATCATCCTAGGTCATTATTTTGGAACAAAGAACAGATTTGCCCAAACCTGTAATGTGGAGGGACCTGAACCATGAATGACATCTGCTTTTGTGACACCAACATGTAATTGCTGTCAGAAAAGTTGACATGGACCATGACATGAAGTGGCAACGGGAAACATGGTGGCTGCAGGTATCAGAAAACAAAGGTTACCAGTAAACGTTGAGAAGGCATCCTACATTTTTGTGACTTAGTCCAAAAAGCTGGGCTATGGTGTGCAAGCTCTAGCCAGCTCTGCAAACTGCACTGCTCAAACAGCAGACTGCCAGAATCTTGTGCTCACAAGAGCTTAGGAAGGCAACTTTATTAAGACTGTACTTCTAGCAGATTTCTGACAGCATCATAGAGCAACACCCTTTTTATTAGGTTTAACATAGACAGCTGTCATAACATCTGAATTTATTATCAATAATATAATTTAATTATCATTCAGTAGTAAATTCTTAAATATCTCTTTGCACAAGACATTTCAAAACATCTTGAAAGATAAAACTTCCTGTTTTACAGGTGCAGAAACCGAAGCACACAGTAATTAAAGTGGTGTCATCTATAAAGGTAGTGGTTCAGTCATGAAAATTATCCATGCTGCATCCCATCACAGATTAAAATAAAGCAAGCCTCTAATTTCCTACAGAAAACTGTTAGTGCGGTATGGAACTTAATCTTTTTTAATTAGAAATCAATTTTAAATCCAATAAAATCAAATCTAGATTTCTTCAATAAGCTAGGTTTCCACAGGTGTAATTGTTTTAGAAGGTTTTTTTTTTTTTTTAATAGGACAAGATTTTGCAGGCAAGAAAAGGGTAAATCAAATATGGGGAAAGTTATCCATCAGGATATGAGAAATTTGCTAAAATTTATATAACTGTTTTAGTTTGGTTGGTTTTGTTTGGGTTTGGGATTTTGTTTTTCTTTTTTGTTTGTTTACTTTCTATTACATTTATTTTCATTATAATACAAATTAGGTCATTTTAGGTCTCATCTTTCTAGGGAATACAGTTTCATTTCTGAGTGGAATTTATTCCCAGGACTGGCTGTTAGAGGAGAGAATGGACTGCCGAGCCTTTTCAAGAGCTTTCAAAGGTTAACACCTCTCTAATGGCTTCTCTCGAGCTCTACTTCCTGCAAAAATGGGAAAAAAGGAGAAAGTAGTGACATAGGGAAGAGAGAAAAGCCATATCAACCTGTTGGGAGCTCCCAGAAGCTGCTTTTTACTGCTGCAATGTAAAGAAGCTCCAAGACTAACAATGCTTTTAGGGTGAAGAATTACATTCAACACAGGTCGAATGGCATAGCTTACATTTACACCTAAAGAAGTCAATTTTGCCTTCCTCTGCATCTCACTATATTCATATTGCTTCAATGGTACTGGAGTGAAATTAGAGAGAGCTAAAATTGCTGGGTCACATGTCTGCTTGAATGGTAATCTGTATGCAAAAAGGATCAGATGCCCCGTTATATGACAGAAGCACACCAGCACAAATCCCCACAACCCCAAAGACAGTGATTATTTTTCTCTCAATACAGAGATGTCAGTCATCAAATGCAAGTCCTGCTCATGATCTTCAGAGAAGACAGAAATATTTCTCACCAATTTGGGAATTACCCAAGTTCTGGAAATTCAACTGCCCTAACTTCAGCTTTACAGGCCTGTAACTAGACTCTGAATGTCAGCCTGCGTGATTTTCTTCCTGCTCTGTTTAGCAAGCTGGCAGTAAATGCTTTGGTTTTTCTTTGTAGTAATATGCTGTAACAATAATCTTTTCACCCATTAGAATTTCAGGAGGTATTTTTGTCTGATCATTTCCATGCAAACGCCACTACAATTTGCAACAAAATGGGGGTTTTTTTCAACATAAATCTGTTATATTGATCACCCTGCCTTTTAAAAATAAATATTCATTGATCCATACACTTTCTGGACATAAAGGTTCATAGTGAATATCTTCTCTGTCAGCCTGTACATATAGGTCATATAAGTAATTTTTTCAGAGGCTGGATGAAAGCACTTGAAAACAGAAAAGCTTGTATCATACAAGAGGACTCCTAGTAAGGTCCATGATCTCCTTTTGTAGGCCACAGTAAAACACACATAAAATATAACGTGCGATAAAGTCACCCTAATATTCCTGATCTCATGACTTGCTGGCTGTTCCTTTCTTGTGGAGGATGATAGCTAGCTATCTAATCAAAATGCATAAGCAGTGTCTGTTCCTTCCACCCCCAGACCCATTCATTTTCTACTCAGAATCTCTGCTTGGGGTAGTATAATTGATTTCGACATAATTTACTGCTTACTTGGTAATGCAGCATTGCAGTCTCTGATAAAAACCGTATCAAGTCACAGCACCGGTCTAGAGCTTGAAAGGGAGGCAGTGTAATCACTTTCTTACCCTAATGCACCTCCATCTCATTTCTGCTGGGCAAGGAGCTGCAAAGTAATCATTGTTAAATGACTGGCTCCAAGAGAGGGTCTTTCACTTCTCTGCCTGACCACTTCTCTTTGTCTCTCAGCTTTATTTCATGAGAAGGCAGCAGGGAAACTTTTCATTGTTGGATTGTCATGGAAATAAAAGACTATGATTATACTTGCCTACCATTAGACATCTACCTCTAGTGCAAAACAGAAACACGTTCCTGAATTGTCGTGGAAAGCAGTGGTATGGGAGAAGGACGTGAAACAGCAAGTACTAAAAAGAGGGAATATTTTGCACTAAGACTTTTATTATTCCACACTTCCTGCACACTTCTAAATATTTCTCACCGCTCTCACTGCCACCTGAGTTTGGCAGTGAAGCAGGGGGACCACTCTGCTCCCCACACAAAGCCCCTGTACCACTGCAGGATGCGGGACCTGTCTGCAACACTCCTCACCTCGGGCACTGCCTCACCAGCCCCCACCTTCACCAGGGTGCCCACAGCAGCTCTCAACCACGGTCGCCAGGCTGCCCAGAGCAGCCCTTGGCCACAGCGGGTTTTAAAACAGGCTGGTTACAGCCCCCGGCTCAGCTGAGGGCAGCCATGCGCTTTGCCGGGGTTGCGTTGCTGCCCGCAGATCAGCCAGGCTCAGCTGCTCTCTTTGTAAGGAAGTAAGGCTCTCTAAGTTCATGAAGTTCTATCTCCGCCTCCCCTGCCGTCTCACACCCGTCTCTTACAGGGGCCAGGGGCCTTGCTGGAAAGCTCTCTCGGAATGTTTTTCTTGCGCTTCCCCCGTGCGGCACTGGTGGCCGGTCAGAGCTTCTGTGACAGGGGCTCCCCTCAGCCCTCCACCCCTGCGGGTGATTTCTGAGGGGACCCAAATGGCAGAAGGCCATCCCTGAGCCTGCCACACCCTGCCGGGATCGGGGCGGCTCTGCCTCCCCTCTGCAGCTCCCCCGGGGCTAAACGGCGTCTGCTGCAGGCCGGAGGAAGTGGAGCCCCAGGGAAGGGCAGAAACATCACTGGGTGCAAGTGCCAGCACAGCTGGGTTAGCAGAGGCCTCATCCAGCACACTGGGTGAACTGCTAGGAGGTGAGGGACAAGAGTGGGGAAGAAGTATTTTATCCCAGTGCCTGGATTTGCCCAGGCTTGTTACTGTTTGCAGTGAGTTATGTATCATTTGCACACGTGGCCAAACGGGTTACAGCAGTTCAGACTGCCCAATTTCACTGAGCATCAGCCAGCCTGTGTCCTGGGATGCAAATGTCTGTCCCTTATCTGGGGACAGCTGGTCAGTTATCGTCTCCTGGCCACTCCTGCCAAATGGCCAGATATGGCTTGCAGATCTGGGGAACTGCTGAGGCCTGTCTCTGGCCAGCTGAATGTGTACAGGGCTTTTCTGCTAAACCTCAGTGCTATGGTCATGCCATGAAAACAAAGGACAGGGAAAGTATCACTTATTTAAAAAGCCTCTTACGCTTCCTACTACAGCAGGGTTTTTTTAAAAACAGGCAATAGTAAACACATTTGCAAAGGTAACCTCATTTTGTTGGAAATTGAGATTTTTTATTAAAATAATTAAACCTTGGGAATGAGGTTTTAGAGTCACTTTTTAAGCCACCAAGTATTTTGCCTGACATTGAGAAGACTGATTGATTGATTGATTGATTGATTGATATATGTTGTTTTTTAAAGAAAATTGAATAGCAGTAATCCCTCAAATAGTCTATTAAAAAAGTTCTTCCCACAATATCATCCACTCAAACTCACTAATTGCAGTGATTCTTCCCACTCATTCACAATCTATGCTTATCTCTAAGTGAGTAAGATCTCATCTAAATGAAGCAGTTGAGCCCAGTCCTGGCAGACACTGAATACCACTGATGACCAGAATCTAAGCTGGAGACACATGTGGGGGGAATTGTACAACCATATGCAAGGCTGCAGTTTCTGGTGGCCATGAACACAGGAGTGGTACCAGTGCTGCTGGTTCCAATTGTTGTTCTTTCCTTGGTAAGTGCCTGAATTAAAGTAATGGGAGTTTCTCACCTTGCAATAAATTGCTTAGAAACAACTTCATTTCACAATTTGATATCCAAACTTTAATAGAGAAGGAGCTCCCTGTCACTGTAGACAGGTAAGCACTCATGCCACTCACGCACTCATGGCTTTTACACACTGACAATCTAATCCAGACCAGCTGTATTCTTTGATGTAGTAAACCAGTTTACTTTGACAAGAAGCTACTACTGCAGGAAGAGACAAGACTGAAAACAGTGTTTATAGGGCATGAAACAGTAAAATAATAGGTATTACACAGCAGGTAATATTTTAAAAAATACATAAAAATAATGAAACAAATATTTGTTACAGCTGGAAATCAAAAAGCCAAGACACTTTACTTAAAGGTACTTTTCTGATATCCACTGAAAAATTCAGGTCTATGCATCCATTTCTACATTTAGACATAGCTCAAAATTCTTTGCAAGTAGTACTGTAACATGGGAAAACTTTGTCTATTTAAAGACATAATATTTTCCCTGGCTTCAGTCAGTACAGCATTCTATTCCTACTTGGCGAAAGAAACCCCAAGCACCCTGACAGACTACTGACAAGCCTAAAAAAGCCAGGAAGTCAAGACAAAACTCTTCCCAGCTTACCCTGAGGTGCTCAACGAAGCACCTTAAATGTTGGATAAAATCACCCATTTTCTTAAGCCACTGTGGAGGAGTATGCCAAAAGCATGAAAAGCAAAGAAAAGCAAAGTGAATTAATGATGATTTTAGCCCTACTTAGAATGTCTTCATGAATCATCCTAAAGTTCACAGAATTTCTACTTATTTTTTTACCTGAAAATGGTTTGTTTGTATTGCTTTGCTTTGGTTTTGTTTCCTTAAATTGTTGCCTTTCTTGCATATTTAACATTAAAAATCAGGACACATGTTTATTAATTTAACAAAATCCTGAACTCCTGATAATTTTTGCATTTGTCTAATGTATTATAATGGGCTTAGATATTTTATTTCTTCTGAGACCTTAAAAGCACTAAATGATGGTAAAAATCTATGCTTGGGAAACTAATAAAAGGGAGACTTGTGTTTTGAGGGCTGGAGTGGAGGTGACAAGCAAAAGAATACCTGTCAAAGAGTACACAGGAATTCAACGGATTGGACTGTGCTCCTTTGTATGCTCAGGTTCTAGCCTGGAGTTACTCATGTGCTTGATATTAAGCACACACACCAGTCTGTGCAGGACTGGAATCTATTATTGCCATGTTGACATGCATTTGTTAAGGGTTTGATTCTGCTAACATTTCTATTGGCAACACAGGGAGATGCAGTAAGGTCCTGCAGTTCAGAGGGAGATGGAAGAGATTTCAGGGAGCTGCTAATACACTCAGCTTTAGAGGCCATTCACAGTAAACCACATTTTAAATACATTTCCATGGTCCTGTTTATTTCTAAAATACCTAAAGACATCAATCAAGTTGTAGATTAAAGAGATATATAAGTATCCACCCTGAGAACAAAACCATTTGAAAAGATTTATTAACGGTTATTTATATATTTAAGCCTAGTTCCTGTAAGATCTCAGTAGTGTGAATAAGTGATTTAAAAACTGTTCCTTATTTATTGGCTTTTCAGCTATAAATACATATTTGGCCTCTGTATATATATATTTTTTGGTAGCTTTAAAATTATTTTTTTTCTGGATTGAGGCATAATAACCCAAGCTTTTGTCCAAAGCATGAGTTTTGAGAAACACAGATTTTCTACCATATCTTCATTATGGCAGCTGCTGTTATTTAACTGATAACATTCTGGTAATTTAAAAAAACTTCTACCAGAAGCATAAACCCATACTTGTCTACTTTGTCTTGGGACTTGAGCATTTTTTTTCTGGAGTGTTTGAACTATGTGCTCAGGCAATCTTAACCTTCTGGTTTAAATCCAAATGTATCAGCTATTGGAAGCACTACGTTCTATTTACACATCCATTACCCCTGGAGAATCTAATGTGCCATTTCCATCAGAGTTAGATTTCTAGGAGCTGAACTTGGATTACTTTCTTGGGGAATGGACTTGCATAACTTGTGTTTATGAACTGAGGACTACAGTGGCTTTATTCATTGTATCTCCTCATTTCAATACAATGCTGTAGGAAAATGTAATGAAATACGATGGATGAAAGTGATGGAGTCAGTTTTCTTTCCCTGCACTGAAGCCTATTGCAGGGACATGACACTGCCTCTGTCTTCTTCTCCACTTGCCCTCACATAGCTTTTGCTGTGTTAGCCTCCTGGCTGAAAGCAATGTAGCATAAAGTTAGAAAGAATATAGCTTTTCTGGGGAAAATCATTGCTGACTTAGGTACTAAAGTGGCTAATATTGCTAATGTGGTGAGGTAAAGCCTTCAGGCTACTACCTCTGCAAGTCGTGGGAATATGCTACACCCACTTGATCAGCAGCAACATAAGCTGCCCAGCCAAATGCAGATGTGCAGAAAGGCAGATATTCTGCATTTTCAATAGGGTTGACCAAACTTTTGAAATAGCTGCTATCTTGCTACAACAAAAAATCCCTTTGCAAACAAATATTTTTCTCATGGAAAATCCTTGAAGAAAAATTTTGGGTTAGACACCCTTTGCTTGAGAATGTATGGTCTGCTTATAAAGGTTACCTTCACCCACAAACTTCGAAAAGCAGTAATTCTCAGTGCCTCCAATAGAGATTATACCTGTCTCTTCCTTTGAGTTTCAGCTGGATGTGGTGATGAACTGGAGCCTTAATGCCATCCCTACCTACACCACTTCCCCACACAAATGAATTCTGCCTCTAATAGCAGTATCAAGACTGTGGTAAACCTGTAATTTCCATCACAATTTGTCATTCTTGAGAAGTCAGTAATCAAAGATTTAAAAAAATCTAACTCAATGTCAGTTTGCTTTTGATTCTCTGCCAGGTAAGTATTATAGGTTAGACTATTCCTGCCAGAAAAGTTTTATGCAGGGAAGGTTGTTCCTCTTTGCAACCTGTTTCCCATGCAGCAAACTGTGAATACTATGGTCATTTTTGCAGTAGAAAAGGAAATCAAGGCCTATAATCTCTTTCTGCTCCTTTGCAGGAGCAAATACATTCCTAATTTTTTTTTTTTTTTTTTGCAAGGCAGGACAAATCTGAATCCTTTTTTAAACTCCTCTTTCTTTGCTATATCTATCTGGCCATTGTGCTGGGAATGTAGACAGATTGCTTGTGGGAAAGGAATTTAATTCCTTAGATGTCTGCACAAGACAGCTAGAGAAAACCTTTATAATATCAAGTGTTATGGACAAATTATTTTCTGACATGATCTCTTTGTAGAAACATCTCATATTGGCCAAGAAATTTTGTTTAGAGAAGGATAGTTGCTTGTCTTATCATGTGCTTCAGCTATCCTTGGCCCCTTTTCTGCTGATTTGTTTCTTATCAATAACAGCTACATTGCATCATGTCTCAAGTGTCTAAGTTAAGGGCATGTGATTCTGGAATCCTAGAGTCATGGAATGGTTTGATTTGGAATGCACCTTGAAGATCAACCCCCCCATGCTACAGCAAGAGCACCTTCCACTAGACCGGATTGTTGGACCAGAAAGCCCCATCCAACCTGGTCTTCAACACTTCCAGGGATGGGGCATCCACGGTGTCCTTGGGCAACCTGTGCCAGTGCCTCACCACACTCACAGTGAAAAATTTCTTTCTAATATCTACTTTAAACCTAGCCTAGTCTGACAGTGTCTGGTACTGTCCAGACAGCTTGTGAATATGTCCAGGGAGGGAGACTCCACACAGACTCTGGAGGATCTGTTCCAGTGTGCAGTCATCCCCACAGAATCACTGAATGAGTCATGCTGGGAGGGACCACAGTGGATCATCTGAGCAGGGTCCAACCACCCTGCTCAGGCAGGGTCACCCTAAAGCACATGGCAAAGGATTGTGTGCAGGGGGTTCATTGATAAAGTCTCCTCATGATTGTCTTTTCTTGAGGCTGAACAGACACAGCTCCCTCAGCCTTTCCTCTCAAGAGAAAAATCCTAATCATGTTTGTCACTCTACCTGAAGAGATCTTCTAATCATCTTTGCCACTCTCCACATGACCTGCTTCAGGAGCTCCATGTCTTTTGTGCTGAGGAGCTCAGAACTGGACATAGTAGCCCCAAATGAGGCTTTACCAGGGCAGACTAGAGGGGCAGGATCATCTCCCATGACTTGCTATCAGTGCTTTTCCAAACACACCCCGCAGTACTTGACCATCACCTGATGAACCTAAGCCACTAGCTCAACTCTATTTGTGCTTCTTTACTGAATCTGTACAATTCAATACAGAAAAACATAGCTATTAAAGGAAGAGTAATCGTTAAGCTTTTTATTTCTAGGGTCTAATAATTGGGTTCACCACAGCACTGAAGCAGATTCACAAGCTTTCAGACCAGACTTGCCTCATTTTTGATGAGCTTAAACATATCTGGCCAAAAATACCTGGCCTATCAGCCACAAGCCACAGGTACCTCTCAGGCATTAATGTTTTGCATTAGTTCATGGGGAATTGTGATGATAAATGTATTTCAAGTGCTAAAATACCTAGCTCAGACACTTCCTGCTTAAAGTGAGTTGAGAATTTCACATAACAAATGTATAATTTTCTACTGGTATTAGCTGTAACATGCTATGAATCTCTTTCTTTGGTATCTAACTTTATTTCTGAATAGTTCATTAACTCTACTGAAGAATTAAAATAATGCTAAAAGTGTTAATTGCCATTGGTGACTGCCCCTAACTATCTGCCTGGCAATACCTCTCTGCATTTTAAATGAAGGCTTTGCAACAGTCGTTCATAGAGCATCAATTATTCAGTCCTGCTGAAAAAGTCTTTCTCAATGTTCTTGCTGTTTAACTTTAAATCTTGGGACCTTATCTTCTGAAATTCTGAAGACATGCATCTGAAATGCAAAAGTGTTGGGAACTGTGGTCTGAACATAAGCATACAGACACAACCATGAGAATTAAAGTATATTTTTTCCCTCTGTGTTTCTTTTTCCCCCAATTTCTGTTTACAGAGTGAAATGGAGACTTCATTCTGTTCTACCAGTCCTTTGAATGTGACATTCCAGAGATTTATTAGGAGCAGGTGTTAAATATTTTGTTCTCTTTATCTTGTTGCTACATCAATAATTTACTCACTCTAATATTATGACTAGATATTTGCTAAACTCTCTAACATAATTACTGATGAAAATGGGTTCCTAATAATCATAGTGCAGTTCAAGTACATGGCATGAATTTTTTTCTCATTTTTATTCCAGATTTTGACCTTATTACCTTCACTCATAGAATGTCAAGTACTGTTGCCTTCTGGCAGATCTTGTGCAGCACCATGTAGCCCATTGCCACCTGGCAGCTCACCTTTCTCACTAGTATTTATTCAATGATTCTAAAGTAAATTTTACAGCACAAACTGATGTCAAACATATGATTTATGTTTTGCCTGGCACCATCTTTTAAGAAACCTGATTAGTTCAACAGAATTTCCAAGATCCAAGTCTTGGAAATCAGCTGAATTTCTCTTGAGAGTCTCATTTAAATTACAAGAAGAATAACAGTATTGAGTGTCTGCAGTTACCATTTGTTTAGTCGGAGTCTACTTGTGTGTTTACTTATTCATTATCAATAAACTATTAATCAGTTATGAGAGGCATAATTTTCTTTTTAATAAATATTTAATAAAATTAATGGTCACAAGTAAGGTTGGGACTGTGGAGGTATGTAATAATATATTACCTCAGAATGCTAATCATTCTACTTTTATTGTCTTTTGAAACTATTGGTGCAAAAAGTGCCTTTGAGTATTGAAAATGTCTCCAAGAAACTTAAATTGGAGGCTCTGCTGAGGTCCAGCCAAGACAGTGTCATGTTCCAAACCATGCCTACTCTGTGGTTATATATAGCAGTTATATATATATAACTATTAAAAAATTATTACTTATTTGCAGGTGAAACAATTATGTTGACATATAGAGTTTTATGAGCAGCAACAGGTTCCATTTAGTGGTTAATCTATGGCTTTTTTCTTCTTCCAAGTATGTAATCCTAGCTCTAGAGGACAGCAATTTCTGTGGTGAGCATGAGGATCGCCTCTTCCCTCGAGCTGATAGAATCTTGTTTATTACTGCAGGTGCCTGTGATCTTGGTTAGCTGCAGAGTGATTCTCTGTAGAAATACAAACAATGCATCACTATCTTCTTCTTTGGGAGACACATACTCCAATCCAGTGATCATAAGTGATACCAGTAGCAGACCACCCCAGCTAGAGGAAAATCCCTTCCATTCTCTTTACAGTTTCCACAGTTGGGCTCAGCTCAGTTACATTGGTTCACAGATTACCAAAAATTTACTTCTGTGTGGGGAGAAAAACCAAGCAGTCATTTGCTGAAATCACAAGCTTCATTAATTTCTTCATGTAACATGATTTAAATGCTGTGGAAATTCACATTTACAAAATAATTAAAAATCAGAAGGCAGGCTCCTTATATGTCGTCAAACTTCTAGTGTAGAATACAGTCACCATTTTGTCCCTATTGTTTTTAGTGCATCCATCTGCCACATGCCATTATTTGTAATTCCTCTCCTGAATGAAGAATCAACATAGCATCAGGTTAACACCAGTATTATTACTGGTTTTTGAACAGAACAGTTAAACTAAGTACAGAGTTTCATGAACTCTTCTCATTAGGGGGAGAGAGAATTGAGTTTAGCATATTTGATGCAATCCTGCTCATTTACAATGTACAAAGTCCTGTTTCCCTAAGCACAGAAGAAATCAAAGAGGAGACAAATTCTTCACAGACGGCTCCAAACATCCCTAATCGACCCTCTGGCTACAAAGTACTCTCATATTTTTACACTACTTCTGTGGTTACGTGTGGTATTTTCTTCTTGCCTTTTCCCTCATTTTCATTGGCCAACCTGGGAGTCTCACACCTTTCAATGTATATACATATTATTTTTCCCACGTACACACTTACAAACATCTTTGGCGTGCCTTTTGATCTGTGTTTATGCTTAAGGTACAAATAACAGCAGTTTTACCTCCTTGCTTCTAAAGAACAGCTTAGTGACTGTCTTCAGCTGTGTTAAATGACAGAATCTGGCACTCTAAATTTCATCAAGGTAACACTCAGTGTCTACCAAATTGCAAGACAAGTAAGAAATGCTAGGTTTTGGGTATTATCTAGCAATTTTTTAGCTTTGTACAAGAAAGTTAGTGATGTCTGTTGGCAAGGAGTGTACAAGAAGGCATCCAAAACCCAGTCAATACATCTGAAGTGATCAGATCTACAGATACCTGATTAGTTTCAGGCCAGTCTTTACTAAATTTCTAAAGCTTGTGTTTACCCTTGCAGTTTAAAAGTTGTATTCTTTACCCTAACTTTTGCAGATAGCTCCAAAAAAGTTTGAATGGCATTTGAAATATTATTTCTTAAGGCAGTAACTGAGTCTAGATAAGTTTAATCACCATTACTCAGTGTTCAAAATGTGAACTCTGATTCATAATCTATTTTTCTTTTTCCTTCCATTGGCATTATGTTTTACAACAGGGAATCATATGAGGTTGGGAAAGCATATTTGGAAACATAAAGCCAACCTAGATCCAAAATATGTAAATCAGTGTGTTCTACCCCCATTGTGAAGGGTCAGTTTTAGGAGTGTGTTGAAACATTCCACATTATGGAACTGGTCAATAAAACCAAAACATTTAAACTTTTTTTCCAATTCCATGGTTTATTTCTCAGAAATGATTTCTAGCTGTGATATTTTCTTTATATTTTATTTGACCACAGCTGTTCAGCTTGTCCTTGTATAAATAGTTTGTGGATCTGGATCTGCCTTTCATCATACAGACCTTGACATGCTTCCAAAGAAATACATAGATTCATATTTAATAGGGTTAGAAATGTCAACCCACTCATGTAGCCATGTACATAATGTACTTGTGCATTTACAGTTGTGAGGATATATTATAAAGAAGCAGAACCTTTTTGGAGAAATTTTGTCATAATTGAAGAAGAATATTTTAGGAAAAAAACTATACTGATTCAAATATCCTATGACAAGACTTATTTTGAAACTACTTCTTGAAGGTCACCCCAGGAACTACTGTCCTTTTCATAATCACTACAGTGGGCTGCAGAGGGAATTGAATGATTGATATACAGAGGGATTATTTTGCAGAATATTTTGTGAGTTTTTAAGGTCATTGCTCTCTAATCTGAAAGTTTCCAAATAAAAGGAAAGGGCAGTATCGCATGACCCAGACACAAGTATTCTCTTGGCCAAAGAAAATTTACATCTTATAGACCATATAGGCTTGTCCTCAGGGTGACCTTGATGTTTACAGATGAGAAAAAAATCTAGTGATATGGAATATATAACCAGGGAACAAAGGATGCAGAACAAAGATACCTAATGGACTAAAATCTATATATTTTAACAAATACTCAAAAAAAGTCTTGGCTACATGCCAGTTGTACAACAATACAGAATGTTACTCTTTTTCTCTTCTCTAACTAGGTTGGTGGCTGTCATGTTGGGATCACTTCATTTTTCTGTAAGAGAAATCTGCATAGGTTTTTAAGTGTGACTTCATTCTGTCATTCTGAAACCTTCTTTCTGACTGTCTCTTCCTCTGCCCCTAACATCCAGTGACAAGGATGTTGTCTAATTCAAACTGGGAAGTAACTTCCCTTGAGAATTTTCCAGTCATGGTCTTTGTGATGACAAACTTATTAACAAACAATTTGGTGTTTACATCTGAGTTCTGAAAAATTGTGTGTTAAGAATTCAAAATTATTAGGGCAGAGTTAAGCATTCAACAGCCTGGGAAGCAGGTATTTAATTCCTTATTGTCTTCTTTCCTGAAGGCCTCATGCTTAGCCAAGGAGTGACTGAATGTTAAAAATGTTTTCTTCTCAGCACAGTTCTTCATGACTGTGTCCTACACTCAAAAAGGATGATAATCTGACAAACTGCAGCCACACCATTGTGTGATGAGCCCAGGCAATCACACAGTAATCTTTGTATGTATGAGCTGTGCTTCAAGTGGGCTGAAAAGTGCCTGAATGATAGAGATGTGCTCAGTTTGCATTTGATCACCTCAGGAAGGCAACCATGGTCATATGAGAGGTATTTGCCTGACATGTAAAAGTAAAACTTCGAAGTGACTTGGTGATGGGGACAAATATGCACACTTGATGGTATAAACAGTCCTGCAATAAAATGAGACATGTGGGCTGTTTAGGGGATATATTTCCAAACCACTGGTGGGAGACATAAATGCTGCTTTCATATAGCTTGGTCTTGCAGAGAAAACTTAAGTCCCACAGGATCAGAGCACTTATCTTGGATTTAGAGTCTTGGGTACAGATGCCTTGTTATGATATGAGACACCCCACTTAGCTCCACTCCACTTCAGTTCCATGATTTTTAAATGGGGAAAATTTAGTGCTATTCTTTCAGATTGTAACAACAGGGATCATCCAGAGAGTTTCAAAAGAAGTCACTGAAAATGTGTATAAGAGAGTAAGGAATTAGATTCTGGGTTTTACATCTTCAGGGACAGAATTTCATTCCCCACAGAGAATTGAAGTCTGAGAAATCCTTTAGACTGTGAGAAATAATTGAATGAAAAAGCAGAGATTATGTTACTGCCCTTGATTGAGTGGCCATAGCTGCCACTACTAATTCACATTCAAAAATGCTTTGTAAGCTTTCCTACCACTTTTGGATAGGAAATGTGCAGTTGTTCCCAGCTTGTGTGTTCCATAACGTCTTTACTACCTTTTCTTTTTGATACATACCTCTCCACCATGGATGTTGTGTTTGAGGCTTCAATATTGCACTTTCAAATTGCCCAGAAATTGCAGCTGTTACAGTGTCTGGTCATTAAGTGGAGCTTCACACAAAGTATGCTGCTACTGCTTGCTGTGATGTTTATCAGCTCTCAAGTTTTAAAGTCTGTGTTTTTCCAGTAAAGCCTGGAGTAACTTTGACTTGGGCTGCTCTTACATACCGAGAACCTAATCCTCTAAAGTTTTTTGTGCTTAGCTTCCTTTGAAATCACAAGAACTTAGAGAATTTGAGAATCAGGACCATTTTTTTAAATCAAAGTTTCTGTGAATAGGATTTCTAAATGTACACAAGGGAAATAGGAATATAAGTCAAATTGAAAACCATGATTCTTGGACTTTTAATTCTCTTAGGTTACTCTTTAGGATAGAGTTTCCAAAAGACTTGAGTTTTTGGCAGTTTGTAATAATTTCTTTAAGTTATTACATTTATTAAAAAGCTGCTGGATGTTCAACATATATGAAGCTCTGGCCATGGCATAGATACATAAAAGAATTTCTCTCTGTAGTTGATGTTCTTGGTGTCTCTTCTAACATGATACCATGATGATTTATGATTAATTACTCTTATAAAACTACCTTGAATTACAGGCTTTAAAAATCTGGTTAATCCTCTCTCCAAGTGATTGTGGAACTATTCAGAAGGGTATGGTTCCATTGTTAGCAGGAAAAGAAGTGTCCAGCAGGAAGGGGAAAAATAAAAATATATAAATTTGTATAAATGGCATGTATATAATGGAAGGGCACTCTGGGCAGATGGGTCCTGATTTTGGAACTTGCATTTACTACATTCAAAGAACATCAGATACTCCTTCCTCGAGGCTTTTTTCATTACAGAATAGATTAGAAATGGGGTGAGGAAGGGGAAAAGAATGAGATCTCTGAGATTTCTGATGAATTTTAGTGCTTAAAATCAAAGGCAGACATCAGGTGGTGCTGGCATCATGACTGAGGAGGTTTGGGGAAGGAGGACTCCCTCTATTCACGTCACAACTTTGGATCACTACTGGCACCCACAAGTTCTGGCATGATTTGAAAACTCTTGAGCTGTAAATATCACTGTTCCAGAAGCCTCTCTTCTTTATTTATCTACTGACTCTCATTAGCTCACTGCTCCTGTTGCCTGGCAATCCTTTCAACAGCTATATTGCCTTATTTTAAAGCTTAGCTTGTTGCGTTATTGAACACGGTCTCATTAATTTCCCTGCCAACTCACTGTTTGCCTGTCTCTCAACTTCTTACTCAGCCATTGACAATATCCTTCTATTACTTTTCTTTCAGACTCACTACTTCCTTCAGTTATGACTAACTCTCTTTATCCCTTTCTGCTCTTCTGTCTGCTGCAATGTTGTTCTTTTCTTTAATTTGGTGGTTTATTTTTTGTACCACTTGACAGAGCTCTCTTTTACTTTCTTCTCAACTTTTTGATTCCATAAATTCATCCTCTTATGTGGTGGTTTTCTGCTACCCTTGTTATGGCAAACACTCAAAAATTTGGTTTTGTCCTTTACGTTCACCAATATCCTCAATCACTGTTCATCTATACTTAGCCTGTGTGTCCATTTAAATATGATATATTAAAACCTGTCACTTTTCAAGTTGTTAATGCTTGTCAGAATGTTAAGCAGTTTCCTTTTATTTTGTCCTTTTCTTTTTGTCACAGATAATGACTACTATATTATAGTTGTCACAATAAAAATGGATGCCAACTGGAATTTCATTTCCTTTCTGGAAAGCCATTCCTGACTTCAATTTTTCATCTTTCACATTTCAAAAACCTTGTTGTTCTGCTTTCTCTGAAATTTTCTTTTCTTCTTCCAAAATTGACTAGAGGAACCTCACAACTGTAATCTTCTCATGCATGGCTTCCTTGGTGTCTACATCATCCTCACACCTCTGTCCAGATGGTTTCTTTATAGCCGCAAATATGCTTAGCATTACATTCTGAGAATTTTGTCTCACCCTTTGAATTCTTCTCCTCCCACGTGTTATAGGCAACTTTATTACACTGCTAATGATCAGCTCTGATGGCAGATCAGCTCCCTCTCAGTATTGTATGCACTTCTTTTGTTCCAAAGCATTGTTTATGCACAGAACACTTTGAACGGCTCAACATTTGCTTCTTCTGGTAGGATCATGGGGAAACTAGTGACCGGCAGCTAAGGAAGTTCTCAGGAGAGACTGAAGAGATTTATTTTATTCATGCTACTCCTCATTTTTTATTCTAGGTAGTTGTTGAATCCTGCCTTGATACCTTTGTCACAAGGCTTTCATTTATTTAGTTTTGTTTGTATCTTGGCATGATGGCTTTACTTTTCCTGAATAATAACATGGGAGTCATCATAGTATCAACCCTTACTTTCTCCTTAAAATACAGATTCCTCTATCAGGGTTGAAAATAAGATGCCAAAAGTCAAACACTTCACTTATTGTGAAGGAAGAATGTTAAGCAACAACAAGGTTTAAACTTTGGCAAGTCACTGCTTTTGTTTCTTATGCATATATGTAGTGCAATCTTTGAAAGCCTTCAGAAAGAAGATAAACTTTTCCCAATCAGCAAAACCTAGCTTTAGTTCTTACACATTTAGTTTCTTAATCTATGAATATATTCTGCTTTTAAATGCTATCAAAGTAATGGAAATCCATTCTCCACAATGTTCTGAAACTTTGACAGAAAAAAAATCAGACTTTCTTTTCTCCTGAAGGAAACATTCTTTAAATACTGCAACTTAATCAGAAGCTTGTTATATTATATCCTGCAACATAATAGCAGGAAAACAGAAGTTTTACTTCATTGTAGTAGGAAATTTGACTGCTATAAATTCCCATGAAGAAGTATAATGTATTCAAGAAAATATGTCAGATGTAAAAGGTGCCATCAGTGAATCTTTGGCCAATCTTACGACATCATGTTTTTTGGCTGCTCAAAGCTGTGTATTATATATAGCAATTCTCCAAACCATACTTTTTTGTTCTTTTTCTTTTTTCCCTGAGTTTTGCATATGTAATTCTGATGTAATTCAGTGAAGTTATTTCCCATTAGATTAACCCACATACTCAAATTATATTTCTCAGTTTCCAATATAAACACCCAGCTTTGCAACCCATATATTTAGCAGAACAAGGAATCCCAGTGGTGCCAATACAAGTAAAACCCACTGAAAAGGTATATGGATGGCAGAATCAAGACCTCATAAAGTTGAAGACAACTACAGAGTTAACTAATCCCTCTGCCTGCTCTCTACGGAGTTTAGAATCCTCCTGAGCAATCTCTCCATATTGTAATATGCAATTCATTATAGACACTCAAAGTAGGATTATTTTCCAGCCTTTCTTTTTCTTTAGCCCTAACAGGATTTGAATCTGCATTTCATTTCTCACTCATATCTTTCCTGCTTGCTTTCAGATTTCCCATTTGTTCTCTTTCACAAATGGATCTTTGGGGAAACATTTTGTATGTGGGATGGGTCGCCATGTTAAAAAGATTATCTCACCATGGAGTCCATCAGCATTTAACAACAACAGCACTTATATTTTTCTCAGGTTGCCTTTATCTCTTAATCATTATTATCTGACCGAGATTTATGACATCTACTTCATCTAGAGATAAAATCAATTAGTTGAAAAATCTTTAGCTTGTTAGCTATAGTCAAAAAATTAACTGTGAACTTGGATGTGCATAATTGTATTTTCCAGTTCAGTGAACATGTGCGCAGGAAAACAGCCACAACCCCCAGCAGGGAATGGTCAGCTGGTCCCAGCCTATTCAGGACTCTTGGTGCCAGCCAGCTTTCAAAGAGGGAGGGATGGGCCCTAAGGAGCCCAAAGGATTTTCCCGACCCTCTTGGGTAATTTACACCAATCTTAAACATGTATGTTTGTCTGAAGTCTCTTTTATCAGCGTGGTAATCCCATTACTGACAAATGAAGATGTAATCACAGTTTATTCAAATAGTTTGAAAGCTTTATCCCCTTTAGAGAGAAAGGAGAAAGTACAATTG
This sequence comes from Acrocephalus scirpaceus scirpaceus, assembly GCA_910950805.1. Lineage (NCBI taxonomy): Eukaryota > Metazoa > Chordata > Aves > Passeriformes > Sylviidae > Acrocephalus > Acrocephalus scirpaceus. The sequence goes on from OU383778.1 coordinate 32,873,789, forward strand.
GCTGCAACTGACTTCTTAAACTCCTACTGGGACACTAGCAAAGGAAAAATGATTTTTAAGAGGCATCAGCCTTTAAATATAGGATGAAAAGTATAGTCCACAAGGTCCCTGCAGTAAGGAATCTGTTTTTGCTTATGGAATTTATGTCACACTCAGCACTGTTACTACTAATTTAAATCAGTGAGAGAGTAACGACCTGTCCTTGGTTTGTCCTACAGTGCCGTTTCCTATTATTGCCATCCCTACTTATCTCCACCATTGTCATGAGGGTAGAGATGCTGGCTGAACTATGTCTCTATCCCCAGGGTAACTACTGCTAATATGCAGAGATCCTCCCTTTTGTGAAATGTACACCAATAACCAGAAAAGTGTGGAGAAAAATCTGGAGTGGACAACCTTGTGCATTTTCAGGGGAATATTAACAACTATCACAAATGTTTATCCATCAGCCTTGTTTGTAGCAAAGGGTCTTGGTGCAGAAGCGAAGCCTTGAGCACTAAAAGCCCCACTGAAGTCTCTACAGTGATGAAATGCCAAAGAGGATCTTTGGGACGTCCTAGGAACCCCTTGTTAATTCCTCTCCATGTATGGAACAACTTCCTTGTCTCAGGTATAATCCATTCACACTGCTCTGATACACTAATATAAAGGTTATAAAAATAATCTGAAAATTATATCTCCTTCTTCCTCCTCCCAGATAACATCCAAGAAAAGTTTTAATAATTTGTGATTAAATATATACCCAGACGGCCTAAACAATTAAAATGAAGAAAAAAGTTCAGAATATTTTGTCTAATGAACAAGAAAAAAAAACCCTGTAACATTTCAAGTGCCAACTATAATGTTATCTTTAAAGAGTTTGTATATAATACAAATTCCTTTATTAGGTAGATATCTTTCCTGTGAGTTTCTTGACTTCATAACAAAATTTGATCTCACAGATAAACAGAATATCATGTCTGCAGTTTTCAGTATAGGACTGAAGTGCAGAAGGTGATTATTGGTTTACACTCCATTAGATAACATGAATCCCTAAAAAGTAAACTGCTTTTTCCTTTAGAAATCAGTATCTTTATTTCAATTCATTATGACAGTTCCCCAACATAGACTAGGAATTAATTACATGAATACATAATAAGCAAAACATTTCTGCTTTGAAGAACATATAGTCTAAATAGACTGAAATAGAGAAGAGAGAGACTTGGAACAACTTGCCACGCACCATACAGCAATTTAGTTTTGTAACTGGGAGTAGTCTTCTAGAGCTCCATAGGATCGTTTTCACTTAATAAAATCCAGTACTTCCAGTACAGTGAAACTTGCTTCTTTTTGCTGAGCCTTTACTTTTGCTGGAACAAGTTTTCTTGTGGCCACACAGTGAACCAGAGTTGAGAGAGGGTAGGAGTAACAATGCCAGAAAAAAACAAAAAGGAAAAATAGAATTTAAAAAATCAGTTTTCAGTTGGATCAGTTCCTCACTATGAGTCATTGTTCAGCTGTATAAACTCTCATGCTGGCACAATCGAAGGAATGACAAAGGCAGGGAATGGCCTGCCAGGGCAAGGGAAGAGGATGCTCCACAGTGAGAACAGCAGTGTTAGCAGCAGCGCTTGTTTCCACAGCTTCATGAAGCTGAAATGGTGGCCTGTGTTTCCTCATGAGTTTCACCTCAGTTTCACGCTGTACTGGGGTTGCTTTGGTACTGGCAATGGCATCTTCTCTTGGCTCTGCACTGCACGCACATGAATGAGCTTAGAAGGAGGTGTTCAGCTGCATGAGCAGCATCCTCTTCTGAAGGAGCTGCTTCCTGCAGCTTGGAAACCCTGACTAATACAAGAGTCACAGAATCTAGGAGTAAGGAACCTCCACAGAAAAGGTTCAGAAAAGCAACAGATTTTATTTTTCTGTTTGTATGTAGTATTCAGAGTCCTGAGGTACCAGGAGTCGCTGTCCAACTTCTATTTTGTTTTTAGGTTTTTTTGGTTGGGTTCTCTGTTTCACTTGTTTGTGTGTGAAGGGATAAATTTCAACGGGTATTCATAATACTAAACAATGTCTGGTTGTAGATTGGTTTTCATATGATGAAAAAGTCATTAAAACTAGCCACTTGTGCTGAAGATATGGCTTTAATACTTATTGCAGTTGTTCTTTGACAGAATTTTAGTTCATACCAGGAAAATTTTGCCTGATACTGATCATTTAGCAATGTGTCAAAAAATACTTGTAGAAGAGATCTGGTAAGGAAATTTTTGTGAGTCATTAACTAAAGTTTCTAATTTTGCTATATTTCATTATATACCCTAAAGAGTAACTTAAAAAAAAAAAAAAGAAGCTAGCATAACCTCCGCCTGTTGGATGTTTCCAATTAAATGTGAACATGAGCACTTCTTACCCATTTTCTGTTTGGTATATCATGTCAGACCATGTTTTGGCCCTGTGTGCACTTTCCCGTTCTCCAGACAAAAAAAAGGATATTTCCAAATTCTTCTTTTTCAATTGGGAGTTCCCTTCCAAAGCTATTGAATTTGTGGATTGAGACATGAAGCAGAGATCCAGCAGCAAGAGGTGCAGAATAGCACTGAGACTGTGAAGGAGCTGTGCTGTGTCATGGGACAGCCCATCACAAGCAAGTCAGACCTTTGAAGAAAGCTCTGACAATTTTGTTGAGCTCCATCACACCCTTTGCAGCTGTCAAACATGAGCCTGGCTCAGTCTTAAGCAGCACAAGCAAAACACAGGGCACAACTCAGTGCAGTGACCTGTCAAACCTAATGAGAGGAGAAGTGCAAGAAGTACCTTGGGCTCCATTTGAGTTTTAAAGTTGGATTCCAAAGCCCACTGCAATCTTTCTGTGGTCTTTGGATTAACTGTATTTGTACTTCAGCATCAAAATAATTTCTTACACTCTCAGTAAACAACTTTACGGGGTTTTTTAACTTGAGGAACATCTATGTGTCCTGATCTTATAGATAGATATTGGTCCAAGCTACTGATCCCATCTTGAGCAGCAGACTCCTGCATTACAGTTCCTTTCGTTTTTGTGGTGAGGCCCATTTGACCTCATAGTGTGATGGAACTTCCCTGTAAATGAATTATAGAGAGATCTAAACATCAGGAAAATCCAGTCTAGAGTCAAAGTATTGGCTTTGTAATATTTGTACATTAAGCTGCCAGAAAATAACAGATATCCATTTTTTTTTCCCTCTGTGACTCTTATGTTGGCTTCCTGAAGTGTAATAATCACCCGGTGACTTAATGCTCACCCTAAAGTACATGTTAGGAATTTCAGGTAGAAACTTTTGCATGTCCTTTCATCATGTGCATACAAAAATCAATACCATTCCTATTGTCTAATTTATTGCTGATCCATTATTTGATAATCTTTTATAAAGCAATTTTAATTTTTTGTTTGCAAATAGAAGATGTCTTTTCCACACATAATTTTTTTCATTAAAATATATTATTTTGGCAATTATTCTACGTGTTCTGGACTCTAGCATATGTTTTTCAGAAAAAGGTTCACTTTGGTGGAAAAACATTTAATTTAAAATGTATACCTTTTTTATAATTGTGAAAGGCCAAAGATATGAAAAAAAATTATATTCGATATGAAAGCATTTCCTCTTCAAAAAAAAAGTACATTAAAAAATGCAACTTTTTGGGGGAGTACTTACTAAGTTTAAATTAAAAAGCTAATTCACATTAACACATAATAGATTTTCCAAAGTAAAATGAAATTATGAAAGTTTGAAAATACTGAAATGTACCATTTCAACAGTTCTTGAGCCAAGATACATAAGGATTTTATATTGAAATGACTGTACTTCTCTTTCAGATAGAATATATAGACTATATCTGACAAGTCATAATTAAAAAAAATAAAATTACTTATTTTTAGTGCTGTGACCATAATAAAATTTTAAAGGATTTTATTTATGCATTTTGTTTTCATTTGTAGCACTTTCTGGGCAATCATGAAGGAAATTTACTGAAAACCTTATGAAATAGAAATTTTATCTTCTTTTTGATTCTAATATTTGTCTTTTCCTGCAACCACAGGGCTCAGAGGAGTCAAGTCCTGCACATGCAACCAGCCTAGGGTGGTTGTGACATCTCAGCTTTGCAACTGATAATGCACAGGCTACAATATCCATTGATATATCTGCATTCCCTCTGCCTGTAATGACTGTGTTTAGGGACCCAGATATGTAGAAATTTGTTCATGAGCAAGCTCATTAGTACACAAAATAGCATGAAAGTTGAATCATGGAATCATAGAATGGTTTGGGTTGGAAGGGATCTACAAGGTCATCTAGTTCCAAATCCCCTACCATGAGCAGAAATATCCCCCCTTAGACCAAGTTGCTCAAAGTCCCATCCACCCTGGCCTTAAACTCTTTCAGAGATGTTCTTCCTTTTATAAGTAATCAGCTTATGATGGCTTAGAAAATCCATATTTTTAGCTGTTGGGCCACACTTTATGATACTCTCTGCTTCTCTGTACAGTTAATACTGTTACCAGGTTTAACTTTGCTTGAAAAGTTGATGACGGGCATTCAATTAGGTATAAAATAATAAAGCTTATTGTAAATGTTGAGAAACATGCTGACTCAGCTGATGGGATAATGTACTCTAACTGTATATAGGAGAACTTAATCCAATTTTACAGTGTTGGATTATTGTTCCCCCTATGAACTATGCCATCAAATAAGAAAAGCATTGTAAACAGTGCAATTCCAATTTCCTAGATGAATATTTTCATATTTTTACAATTTGATACTTTTAAAATATTTATTAGAAAAGTAGAGATTCTGTAATAATCTCCAAGGTTTGTAGTAAATCTAAATTATAGTGAGTGAACTCCAGCTTATATCTAAATGCTTCCTTGTTCGAAGCTAGAATGCAAAGGAGCCACATGTTGTTAATCCCAAGCCTGCAAAACGAGGAAGAGCTCAATTACAACTTTCTGGTTGTTTCTCTCTGTAAGTATCTTCTGTTTTAAGGCTCCTTAAAAGTTTTCCTTAGTCCTTTGCATAAGCCTTATGACCTTCCTCGAAAATAAACAGTATGTTTGCTTCTCCAATCTAGGCAGTTGGGCTAAACTTATCTAAATAGGTACAAAACCTAATAATACAGCTATTGTTTTGCAGTCTTCTGAAGGGACATGAAACAGACTACCTGATGTGTGCTGGGGAACCTGGAATCTGCAAGAGTGTGGGATCTTTGCTGACAGTCTGACATTCCTGATTTGAGTGGGAAAACTCCAAGTCCAGTTTTTCCTTCCTGTTTCTTATGATAGGACACATATGGCTGTGGCTGTACTGCTTTGGGCCATGAGCTCCTCAAATGGTTTGCAGTATTCACTGCAGTTTGCAGCATTGTGTTTGGGTCATTAGAATAACTACTGGGATAGTAACTGGCAAAACCACATTGTTAACATTGCTTTGGGGAGCACACTGGGTAGTTCTCAGTCTCACAAGCAAAGAATTCTGCAGTAATGTTGTGTTCCTAAAAACACCTACAAACAAGATAGGGTAGCAGTGTTTGCAAGAACGTGAGTCTGTTTCAATATTTTAGCTATATTTAACTTCTTGTATTTTAAGGGTACAGTGAAAGAATCCAGAATAAAACAGTCAAAGTAACAGCTGGGAAAATGGCCTGTACTGAAACATTTTTTGTGTTTGGATATAGGATAGACCTTTTCTAGGCAAGAGGGAAGAGTATCATTATTGAACTGGAGATAAAAATATGCTATGGAATGGTGATATTAAAGATTTTCTGTAAGAAAAAACAAAAAAAAAAAAAAAGAGAAAAAATATAAATATATATTCATCAAGAAATCTGGAAATTATCATGATTTAATAATGCAAGAGAAAAACTTGACACTGTGACCTAAAGGCCAAGAGTTTACATTGACCTAAGGAAAAAAATCACCTTTTCTTTCTCCCCTCCTGCAAGTGCAGAAATATTGATTCTCCTGGGACAAAGCCAATGCCTCCATCTTCACCTCCTTTTCTTCCCCATCTAGATCTGTGTCTTAGGCATTCACAGGGCACCTCCACATCCTCTTCACTACTCCACAACTTCTTGTACAAGATATGGTTGACTGACCACATCTGCCTGTCAGCTGTGTCTGGCAGGAGAGAAGTCACAGCATCATGTTCAAAGCAGAATCCCATCCCGAAGTTTTCCTTCTCACTGAGGAGTACACTGCTGAAGCCTCTGCTGTGTCCTCACCTTAGCTGAGATGTGTGTCTCCTGGCACATCATACAGTGCACCACTGGCTCATGCACCAGGATAGAAGAAATTTCAGCATGGAATAAAATTAATTTTTCAAGGCTAAGGTGCTACATTCAGGAATTAGTAAAAATTTCCCATCTTGTGATGGATTGCAGCTTACAATGAAGTTTCATCATCTATCTAAATAGGTTGAGGAGTGCTTGGAAAAGTATGCTAGATTTTACTGGTATCTAGCATCACCTAAATATAGTGAAAATTTTGTAGCCTCTAGATTTTAGGTGTTTGGTGCCCAGGACAGAGTCTAGCCTTCATGAACTCAGCATGTAAGCTGCCCATGAAGTCTCTCTGGACAATTAGGCAGCTCCTGCCTTAGTCATCAGGCTGTAGATGTGTTCTCTCTGACATTAGATGACTCTGACTGAGGTGTGTCACATCAGTCCAGGAGCCACACAACCACTCTAGCACAGCGCAGGACTTGAGCTAATAAAGCTCCTAGACAGCACCTCACACAACAGGCTAAGCAAGGCCACATCTGCCTACAGCCAGTTGTGTGGCTCAACCTCTGAATGGATGGAACAGTAAAGGAAAATTATGAGGTGAGGGGAAAAAAAAGAAGGAGGAGGCACTACTTTCACCTTTCTCTGAAATGTAAATAATATACTCTGCTGAGTATATTAATTTTACTAAGCATAAAATTATGTGCTTGCATTAATAGGGAGGTGATTAAAGATCCACATTTCAAAATCAGTCCTGAGATAAGGGCGGGATTTGGCTCAGAAGGTCCAGGCTTCTGTTTTGAAATTCGGCCAAATAAAGAAACACAAGTACCCCTCTGTTGATCTGTGCTTCAGTCAGCAAAGGATGCAAGATTAATGGGGCTGGAAATCAAGCACAAAAGGAATCCTCACCCTGTAATAATGGTTTGGGCACTCAGCAGGGATTAGAGAGACTTAGGTTCAGTGTTTGATGTTGTATAGTACTTGTATTCCTGGCTGAGTACTCATACTACTGGGCTGCTACACAGGGTGGAGGAGAGGAGAGGTGGGGGTGGAAGCCACCTACCTACCCTCAACTAATTTTGTTTTTAAATGAAATTATTCTATTGATGTCTGATCCATTTATTCTAAAAATGTGTAAGAAATCAGGCCCTGTGACTGCATAGAGTGAGAATTTATAGATCTGATAATCAGTGAACTTAGCAGGATGGAAAAATGAAGCAATTTTTTTTGATAGCAACTTTCTTGGCAGGCACCTCAGTCCTGCTTCCATTTTGATTTAGGTACCTAAGCCTTTTGTTGGAGTTTTCTGGTTTGGATTTTTTTGTTGTTTGGAGTTTCTTTAAAATTATTATTCCAAATTAATTAAATGATAATTAAATGATTTTGACCAATTCATTTGGAAGGCTGTGTTCATTGAAGTATTGGTCAGCTTTCAAATACCATATCACATAAAAAGCAACAGAATCTTTTGGGAAATGAACATTAAAAGGATCAAAATAACTTTTCATTTTAACTGCTTTAGGAATCAGCTATTGAATCATTTCTCTCAGAGGCTAGAAAGAAGGTGGTTTTGGGCTTTGCATTTTTACCCACTGTGTGTTAAATTCAACTTTTATACTAACTGGTGTAAATCAGGAGCTGTTCCCATGAAATCAGTAGTTACACAATTGTAAAATCAGTTAGTGATCATAGTCTGGCTACACAGACCTGTGGCATTAATCAGTTTTAAAGATCTGGTCCCTAAGTACTTAATTTCTAGGAAACAGCACAATGTGACATTACAAGGATCCTTTTTAGAGACATACACTCTGTAGATCAAAGCAGGAACTACTGGAAATGCTTTCTGAAGGTATGTGTAACTATAAAATGTTTTGAGTGGCTGCCAGTATTTTGTAATCAGTGTTGTAAAGTTTTGTGATACTCTTGATGTCTGCAGATGTTATGTGGCCCGTGGCACAGAGCTGATGTTCTGAATTACCAATTATATACCTAATGGAGACCTGAGAACTAACTCCTGCCCTCCTCTGGGTACTGAGGCAGTCTTTAAACACTGGCAAAGGACTGATGCTATAAATAAAACTCTGTATCCATAGCGACAGGCAGTTCAGTGCTCAGCTTTCAACACTTTAAAAAGGTAATTACTGTCTTTTTTCTTTATATTTTTTCTATTCTTGGTTTATAACAGCAGTAATAACCTCCTGAGTTGGGCATTTCCTGGCAATTAATGACTGACAGTGTTAAGAACACTTGGCTTTACCTCAAGCCCTCAAACCCTCCAGCCGGTCATTAACTGCCAGGAAATGCCCTTCCCTGTAGTCATTATTGCTTAATTATGTAAACCTGGATTAGAAATTTAATTAGATTACTTTAACATTCTCTTATTCTTTCTCCACTTTCTGTGTCCATATCCCAAGCACCAGTATTTGCCACAGCTGTTAGTTGGCACTTCTGGTGTTTACTCCAAAATAGTGCCAGTACAGCAAATGCTACAGAGTCTTTGTGAAACAAGACTGCTTCCCTTCTTAGCCCTTGGTTGACAGAATTAATCTGCACACCTACTTGTGAATAATTCAGTAGATTAGGTTGGAAAGAACCTCCAAGTCCAATTTGGTACTGCTTTTTGATGGTGACCAAGAGTTCCCATTGGGAACTCTCCAGTTTGATGAATGAAGGAGAGCTTGTGATGGAGGACATTGAATCTCTGCCTTAGCTTCCCAACTCCAACTGTGCCTACATGAAGAAAGAATGCTCCAGGTATAACTAAGTTTCCCATTTCTCTTAAAGGCCCAGGCATGGAACTGCTGTAGGCAAGTGTCTAAGGGACAGGATTAGTGGCTCTGACCCATTTCTAACCAGACAACATTCACAGATCTGTTTCCCTCATCTGAACATGGGGTCAAGGTTTAGCTAAGTAATATATGATGCAGCATCCAAAGAAAGGTGCCAAATAAAGCTGTTTCTCCCTGTTTAACATGTCCTTTGTTTATCAATTGTTCTTTAAGAAGATCTCAGTTGCTGTAATGCTGACCCCCATCATGTTACAAACAAGTTGCCTTTCAGGAGGCGTTATCTCTGTAGCCTCAGGGCTACTGACCCATGTGGATACTTGCACCACATTATTGTCAGCATCATCAATGTCTCACCATTATATTAATAAAATCACCTGTCTATATAATCTTGTTTTAGTCCCAGAATCTTTAGTTGGCTAGCAAACAGAAATAAACACTAATATTTGTCATTCTCTTATCTTTGAATGAACTAGTAGGCAACCCCTAAAAATTGTACTTGTGATTATGGGAGATCTTCTATAGTATTAATTAGCTTCTGACTTCCATGCAGGCTATATGGCACCATTTTAATTTTAGAACCCCTTCCTCTTTTTAAAGAGTCTAAAATTTTATAGAAAGTAAATTGAAATGGATATCCATTAGAAAGGTTAACTATGGATGGTAGATCTAAAATATTTGCTTATTCTTTTAATTGAGCTATCAAATTATAATATTTCTTTTTGTGTAACATATTATGGTCACAGTCGTATATATTTGTATCCTGTAACATTTTGGTGGTAACTAACTAAATAAATAAAGGTGAGGCCTGAATGTTGTGCAGTGGAGAAGCCTTTTACTCCTCAGTAAAAGAGGGAGAGAAGGTAACGGATTTCCCTCTGCCTTTTTAAAAGCAAGCTAAAACTGAAAAATGTGATATAAAATGGACTTCTAGTCCTTTACTTTCATGCTAGTGAAGAAATGGGGTAAATACCCAAAGCTGAATACTTGCTGCTTGTGACTGTGTTGTTTTTCTTTGTCTTCCCTGCACAGCCCTGCTTTTCTCCAAACCTGCCCTGCAGAGATCTAAGGCTGTGCTTGAGAGGAACCCCATTCACTTCCATGGAACTGCAGGTGCACAAAGCCAGGGACTCTCCATCCAGCTACTTCTGGGATAGCAATCTGAAAATAATAATGGCTTTAAGGGAGCTCTTATGGCATTCACTTATGGTCACAGTGAATTGGCTCAATCTATGTTATTAACTTAAAATATATGACAGAAATAAAGAACTATTCCTTCTTTTCTTAAGGTAGAGTGAGCCAGAGGTTGGAGATAAAGTCTGGAACATCATAGATGTTTGTTCATATTTTGGCTCCACTGATGACCTGATGCTTCAGTTCTGTGCCTCAGTTTCCCAAATATGTGATTAACACTTTCTTCCTGTGTAAAAGTGATGTTGATGTGTCCTGACAAATAGCACTAAATACGGATTAATTGCAGAAATCTGACCAGCTCAGCAAAACGAACGAGAAGGCAGAGAAAAACCTCACTTATTTTACTCTCCAAGAGGCAATGCATCGTAATCAACAACAGCTGAAGAGTTGACACCTTAGAAATACAAGTTCATCTTCTTGTTATCTTGTTGCAATGGTGTATATTTTGCAACTTGAAAGTTTGCTAAAGCAGCAGCACAAAAATGTATAGTAACTCTTCTTATTATGTCTTTTACAAACTTTATCTTAGTTATTAAAGAAAACATAAATCCATGCACTTTAACTAGTATATCTTATAAAGCTTGAGTGGCTAAGAGCTTTCAGTAAACAGAAGGAAATTTAATAGTTAATACTAACAGGTCATTGCCAGGCATATCAGACTAGACAGACAAATTTAATTGCTAATGAGATTTCTAGTCTAACTTCCCACTTCAGAATTTAGAGTGAATAGCAAAGAATAGGGCTAAAAGAAAAAGCTCTGAAATGTATTACAGAAAATGAAGGTTTCTTGATGAATAACATTTGCAGGAAAAATAGTTATAAATATTTAGAAATATTTTTGCTTTCTATAGTGAAAGACTACTTTTCTTCCTGCTCTCCCAGACAGGTTTTGAGTTCAATGGAAGCAAAGCATTGTTGATTTAGCAAGGATTACAAGACTGATCCTCACATTACACAACAGAATTTATCCACCTCAGGAATCACTTCAGACTCTCTGTTTCTGTGAGATTCAATGATGAATCAAAAGACTATTAACTGCTGTAATTTATATAATCTACCTCTCTTGTGTTGCAAAAAAATGCATTCAGATAAGACTGTTTAAGCATTTCTTTGCACAGAGAAGTATTGTCAGCATAACTTATGTTGCTTTAGCTGAGTTGATATTGCACCAATTAAACACATTCATGCTGTTGTGTCAGTGTCCACAGAGCAGTCTGCTATGATCTTTCCCTTGCAGACAAGGTGTCTGAGCCCTGCTGGCATTTCTTGGAGCTCATTGTGTTGTGGATAGTTTTTGTGATATACTGTGGGATACCTCTCTGTGTCTAAAGAAATGATAGTTGCAGTGGCTGCTTGCTAATCTAAATCCATTTGGAATGTTATTCTGCTTCCAAGTTGTCCTTCGCTTGCATGCATGAAACACAGAACACAATACTTGTTCTTTATCTCACAGGAAATTGAACTCCTTCATCAGAAGGCTGAAATGTTCCTGGGTAATCTAATTTCTCAATCACTCTTGAGATTCTGATAGTTTTGAGGAGAAGATACATAGCTGAAATAATCCATGATGTGTGACTGTTGTAATCTAGTTGAAAAATCACAGGGGAAAAACTTTTCTACAAAGCCCCTAGTAGATTTTAGGGGTTGGTGCTGGCAAACTTTAAATTTTTGTTCTGCCTTCATTCCTTTGGTGTTTGATGTCCTCCACTGGCAAGCCCAGATGCAGCCACAATGAAGCCATCGAGCCTGGTTTCATACCCTCTCCATCAAGTGACATGGAGTATGTGTTCCCAGTATGTGGAGTTAACCAGGTAGCAGCAAGGGACCTAGGACAGATTCTTTAATTTTTTTTATAAATCTCTGTCATGTATACTTACTTCAGAAGAAAATTGGGAAAATATTTTATAGGGTCTTAATTTTTAAAAATATTAAGTAACACTTTGAGGCAATTTTTTCTTTTTCTTATTTTCACTAGATAAGAACAGACAGATTTCTGCAGTGCTTTGTGTGCATTTTTCATCCTTTTTTCATGGAAGCATTGTTTAGTTTGTAGTTTTAGGGTTGTTTGGGTTTGGTTTTTTTTTGAAAATACTTCTAATTCTTGGAAAGCATGTAACAGACATGGAATTTACAGTTTAAGCATCACCTTGGCCTGCCAGAAAAGATTCAGGAATAATACTGACCTCTGTGTCTCTGAAATAAAAGGAAGTTTCCTATCTGTTGCCCTCCCTTTCAGCATGAAGGAAGTTTCCTGTAAAATGCGAGTCATGTCGAGAATGAATGGTACGTGGCATGAGGCCGCTGGCAGGAGCCAAGCTCAGTGTGAGGGAGCAGCGTGTGAGCAGGGCTGTGTGCTCTGAAAGGCAGGCACTGAGGGATAGAATCATGTCATGAATGGTGAAGGAGCAGCAATGAGCCAGCTGATTAAACTGATAGGAGCCAAACAGTGCCGTGGAGCCTTTGATGAGTGTCAGAGGTCACCTCCATACAGTTCCCCAAGTCCCCAGGACACACAACCTTGCTGACCTAGTCACTAGATCAGACAAGAGCGTTGAGACTTCATCGGCAAGCAACAACCTAAGAGATTGAGATAACTGATAGACTACCAAGCAAATGCTGTAAAAAGGAGCAAAGCAGAAGCTGCTTGTTGAGAAGGAAAAACTGGGGGAGAAAGAGAGAAAGAATGGGTTCCAAAAATGACTTTTTCTTTGTTTCAACAGCAGCATCAGGATGTATGAGATGAGACACTCAGGGTAAACACCATTGACATAAAGATACCTAAGCTCCTGCAAATTGTCAAGGTCTCTATTAGTGCTAATTCTTCATCTGCTAAAGAATTTATGGAATTTTAGGTATTTCTTTAGCTGTCTGGGGGGTTTCAGTATTTACATACCATTTTAAAATGAATGAGGTATCAACTTAAAAATATAGTCAGCTGCATTGTAGGTACTCTCCCATCCTTTTATCCTTATTTTGTAGGGCTGGTTTGCTTTGGTTTTGGCAGCATGTTGCAAAAGAGATAAAAATCTACATCCAAGCAAATGATTTGAGAGGTTGCAGCTTAGAGTGATAAAACAATGTCTCTAATGGTACAGCAATGTGCCAAACTACGAAACTCCATCAGTCAGAATGGTTAGTTATTTTGAAACCAAAACTGATGTGGCTACACTGCTTTTTTGTATGACACTTATGCATAGCATAAACGCTCCTGGGGAATTCAGTAAGTAATCTTTTTTTGTGAGCCTTCCTGTGTGTGAGCTTTCCCATATGTGTGTACAACATTCAATGAAATGTTCACTTGTTTGGGCTGGTTTTGACATGACCACAATAATAAATAAATCTGATATCAGAAGTTCAGTATGGTAAAAGTGATAGGAAAGCAATAGCAACTCACATTGAACTCTACATCCAGTTCTGGGGTTCCCAGCGTAAGGAAGACATTGACCTGTTGGAGCAAGTCCAGAGGAGGCCATCAGGATGATCACAGGGATGGAGCACCTCTCCTGAGAGGAAAGGCTGGGATTTTTCAGGCTGGAGAAGAGAAGGTTTTGGGGTATCCTATTTGTAACCTTTCAGTACTTGAAGGAAACCTACAAGAAAGGTGGAGAGGGACTCTTTAAAAGAGCATGTAGCGGCAGAACAAGGGGGAATAGCTTCAAACTGAATGAGAGTAGGTTTATATTAGATGTTGGCAAGAAATTCTTCACTGTGAGAGTGGTGAGACAGTGGAACAGGTTGTCCAGGGAGTTTGTGGATGCCCCATCCCTGGAAGTGTTAAAGGCCAGGTTGGATGAGACTCTGAGAAACCTGGCCCAGTGAAAGGTGCTTCTGCCCAGAGCAGGGGGGTTGGAACTAAGTGATCTTCCAGGTCCCTTCTAATTTAGGCCATTTTTTGTTTAGAAGCAGCTGGTATACTTCACTGAGGTGTACTGTGTATAGATAAAATGTCAAGAGCTATGTGAGATGTCCCATGTGCTCAAGACAGTTACACGAAGCTGGCAGATATAACACAGGACCTGTATGAGACCCACATTTAGTCAGGTGGCACAAGCTACCTCTCTCTCCCCTGTGAGCTGACATGCTGCAAAACAAATGTGAGGTGAAAGCCATTTGGACAGATTTGGGTCTTGCTGAAAGGTAACATAATGTTGAGAAGCAGGACTTATTTGCTCAGACACAGGACTGAGCTGACACATCTAAATGGCTTCCAGAGTACAGCTGGCTCACCTGCCAGTCTAGCTGGCAGTTGTTAGCATCTGGCAATGTGGTTGGAGCCTAAGGAGAAAAGATCAGCCCAGGCTCTGCTCTGCCTTTTGTGTTGTCACCAGAATGATGTTCATGTGCCAGGTTGTGATTTTGAGTGAGCCAGGAGGAACTGGACTTGCAAAACATCAGCTAGAGTTTGTAAGGGTCTATAGAAAGAAAGCAGAAATTCTGATGTACAAACCAAAAATGGTTAAACAGGATGGAAAGAAAATGAATGGGATCCTTTTTACATTTGCTCTTTATAATATAAGACACCATGGAAAAGGAAAATATGAAAAGTGTTATAAGTGAAATTAAATGTACAGATGAGATACAGAACTTACCCTGCACAGTCCTTCCATTCACCATCACAGATAAAGTAATTTTTCAGAAGCTTACGTGGTGTGCTTAGTTAAACAAATTTCGTTGGAGACATAACTGACTATTTTTAAGCTGAGCACTCACAGTAACAATTACCTGTGTTCTCAATGTCCATGAGCCTCAATAAACAGCCTATGGATTTATGTCTTAGTGAGAACCAACCTATTAGTTTCAGCCATAAATCTCATGTGCCTTGTGTGCAAAGTGAATTTTAATAAAAATCATATAAGGAGCCAGACTTGCTAGGCAGGGTTTCACATGGCTGCCAACATTTGAAAACAATTAATAGAGACCTTTTGGGGGAGGGTAAATAGAACCATGTCTTTAGCTCCTGTTGAAATACAGTGGACTCAGTGAACTTGCCTGAAGGACAGAATAAAGAGAGGTTTTTTTCTACTGAAAAAATAAAAAAAGAAATGGAGGCCATCACTTCTAAATAAGGGCAAATGGAATGGAAACGGTCATTCCTCTGAGTCTGCAATCTCATCCTCTCTGACACCTTGATGCCAGGGAAATGACAATAAGTATCTTAAAATAAGGCAGCAAAATAAAATAAATATCCATTCTCACTCCCTGGTCTGAAAACAGATCCCTGCCCCTGGTGAACAGAGGGAGTGTATGTGTTCAGTTTCAAAACCCTTGCCTTTGGTTCTCCTTGTGCCTTCCCTGTCTGAGTGTACAGAACATGTCTTGTCCAGCAGAGAGCAAAAGACAAAGCTAAGAGTCACTGCTCATTTTTATTCTGGTGGTCATGTTAGTTTTATAAGCAAATACTTCAGGCATAGAAAAATAAATTTGAAAAGTTCAAAGATAAAAGGTTAGGGCCCAAGCTTCAGATGCTTTGTGCTGTTTCCACAGTAGTGAGGGTGGAAAGGTTGCTCTGAAGGGGAGACCAGGGATTTCTGTAACACACAGAGAGCCTCCCAGGGTCTTGGTGTTGTGTCTGCTTGGTCTGTGCAGGACTAGTTCAGCTGGTGTAAATTAACCCAGCTCACAGGCTATCATATACTGCTATAATATACTAAGGAATGGATGCCTTATCACCAGGCTGGTGAAGGACCTCAAGATTGAAAGGTACTGTTTATACCGAGTTTAACCAAATACAGCTGAGGGCAGGACTACTTCATGTATAACACCAATAAATATGTAGGCTTGGTCCAGGTAGGGAATTCTGGCAGTGATAAGGGGATAGCTACATTCTACCTGGCTGCTTTTAAGAAACATATGACATATGTTTTGAGTTAGTGACATGGCATATACCAGTACTACATATATACTGCGTATACTGTGCTGCTATTCACATACTCATGTTTAAATCCAGGTTGGGATGGTTATTATGAAATTAATATTATAATTGCAGATGGAGTCAATCTATTCCCTTTGGAAGTTTTTGATGGAAGAAAGTGATTGACACTGGTTTTATGGACAATTTTCTCAAGCAGTCAAGGTATGGGTCCTCTTATCCTTATGTATCATTCATATATACATATATCATTCATATATACATTTACTCTGTAAATACTGAAGCTTGGGCAAATGATTCAGGACTAAAAGGTTTAAACCCAAACAGATTGAATTTCATCCAGCTATACAATGTCCAAACACAGGGAGCTAAATTCAGCTAACATGCCACTACATCTGCAGGTATTGGTAGTCAAAAAGTGCCTTGAGTCTAGGTAGTTCCACCCACAATATGGTAAGAAAGAACGAGCTGTTCTGCTCCCCAGCTAACTCCTTGGCCATACTTTCCTGTTTTTCAGGAATGGGGCAGGGTATTTGGTTGATTTTGATATTTTCAAATAGTTGCAATGAAGGTGTCTTCACATCTTAAAGCAGTTTGAAGATTAATTTGACATATACAGAAAATTTGTATCCCTCCTAGGAAGTATTAAACAATAGCTTCTGCCTCCAGATTTGGGTACACTAAGCTGATTTGAATTATTTCTTGCCAAGTGTATGTAGTGAAGCTCAGACTGCACTGCAGTATTGTATTGGTGGTCAGGGGGAAGACAGTGGGAGCAGAATGGTCAAGAGCAATAAGAAAATTTGAGGGTTGAGCCAGAGTATAGAGTTTGCTCAGTTCTGTAGCATATCCCTCAAGGCTATTAAAAGGTTGATCAAGAAAAAAGAGAGGTCTTTCCATCTACTTCTGTGGTCTTTTGGAGTTCAGAGTCTTTTGCTATATTGCAGTAAATGCTCAGGTATGAGCTGAGACAACCTTCCTTTTTTTTGCCTCTGGAGATCCTAGGGAGACTGCTCAAATTACCCAAGAGAGTTGTGGTAGTGTATTGTTTTCTTGGATTTAACTTTGTGTAATTACACATAGGTAATCCTGGTTTATTTCTGTTATCCCTTAATTGAGCTGTAAGATTTTTTTAAGCTTAAAAAATGCCACAGGCATTTTAGGGGCTCTAAATTAAAATGCAACAAACTGAAAAAACCTCTCCCCAGTTAATGCTATTGACCGATAATCTGCCAAATTTAATTGCAAAAGAAGCGTGGTTTTTTAAATAACAAAATCCCAAAGAGATCCTTCAAAACACCTATGTGGATTTTATTATTTTTTGTTCCAACTGCCCTGGAGTGCTGTGTCTCTATTTTCTCACTCTCAGCCCGAGGTATGCTTTTTATGACTAAAGTATCAAGACCCTGCAAACAGAGGTTCATAACAGAAATCCTGGTAAATCTTTAGCAGCATGGGTGGGCACAGCCCTAGCTATTGTGTCTTTAGAAGTCTTACTCACCCTGTCACTGCTGTAACAGTGGCACCTGTTAGCTGTGTTGCTGCAGTCTCTTGCTGGCTCCATTATAAACCTCTCTTTTCATGAGTTTATTTCTTGCTTAATGAATATTTCCTCACAGCTGAAACTTGGCTGAAAGAAACTTTGCCTGGGAATAATTATTATTAATATAAATTTCCTTTTAAAAATCTTTCTGCTATTCTTAAACTAAAAGAGAAAGATATTTGTAGGGTTCAGATGCCTAGTCCCTACGTATACAACCAAGTCTGATGGTTCTACTTAGAGTTAGATGCAACCAGAAATTAGGGGATCTGATTGTCCTGTGGATGACATGGCACAGAACCGCTGTGATGACAAACGGCGTGGATGATCACTTGCTCTTGTCTACTTAGATAATACCAGTTCCCAGAAAGAGTGCAGACCTTAGGTCAGGGTTTTTGGAAATAATATATCCAGGAACGTAAAGGTTGAGGAAAGAAGGAGCACAACAGCAGTAAGTTCACCATCTCAGAAGTGAGATGTGCACACTGAGTTGTTAGAGGAGAGTAACTTCAAGCAGCCTAAAGACTGCAGCCTCTGCCTGTGGTGCCCACCAGGTGCACCCATGCTTTCACTGGATGGGTTATACCAGGCAGGGCCAAGGACAAAGGGTGTGCTGCCTTCCCATCACACATTACTCAAGGTTTGTTTTTCTCCTGCTGTTCCCACGTACCCTTATCAGACACTGAGTTTCCAGGAACCCTCTTCTCCTGCCAATGCACTGATTTCCTTTCCTGCCCCTGCGCTCGGCACTGGGGGAGTGCAGCCTGGTTCCCTGATTCCCCAGCTCCCTTGCTGCATACGCTGGTGACAAAATTCCTGCATCCAGCATTAAAGGAAAATATTCTCTCTTTCCCTTCCAAAAAGCTGGGCAGGTGAAGATTGTCATATTCAGATGGTGATTGGTGTAGAGTGTTTGGAAGTATTTGGGAAAACAGTATCTCCTCCTTCTGTTCCAAACAATTTTGAACTAGAGAATATACATGATGTTGAAATACTTAGCAATAGTGACCTGCTCTTCATTCCAGACAGGAAACAATATGTAAATCAGAAGATTCCTACAAATCCACAAGGGCAAGGACCAAAATTCCACCAAGGAATTTTGGACAATGATACTTTGCTGAAATAAAAAATAACCTCAGTTTGAACTGGGGTACACAGAGAAAATCTCTGACATTCTCTTTTTTATATATATACATGGTTTGGTTAGTAAATAGATCTTGTGAGAATGTAGGTGAATTTTACCCTTTTAGAATAGCAAAACTTTTTTTTTTTTTTTTTTTTTTTTTTTTTTTTTTTTTTTTTTTTGTATTGAAATGGCCAGCAGCCTTGCACTTTTGCAGCAGTGCATGTGACCATTTTCTCTACAGTATTTTGGTTTCTACATTTTCTGGTCCATAGCTAGTGGACATGCTTTTGTCTCTGACCCATCTTTCCTTGATGTAGATGTGCCATCAGGCATAGCTTTAGCTCTCACTGGGCAGGAGCAGGGGTGATCGTTTGGTTGCATGGACAGGGAATGTGGAGCAGCTCACACACACCCCTCCCAAATTCACACTGTGACCAAGGATCCCTGCCCTGGGTGCCCTGGGCACATGCCCAGAGCATACTCTAACACAGTGTATCATCTGGGACCCTGCACACCTGGCCAAGGAGAGGTCTTAGAACACACAAGGAATCAAATTGTCCCACCATCTCCTCACATGCAAACTATGGACCTACAGCACCCCAACTTTCCCCTCAGCAGCGACAAAAAACCTGCCTTCCTTTCCTTTGCTTTTCTTGCTCACCCTTAAAATGCTGTGCATTGAGTGCAGCCTTTGAGAAAAGAAGGAAACTCAGTTTTTCTGATTTTCATCTTGGCAAGGAAGAGGGTGGGTATTACCTGAATTTTTTATCCTATATTCTTTCCCATCCTTGTTCACCCTCCCTGTTCACTGTTAACTGAAACATAGAAAAAAACCCCCAAAAGCCAAAAACAAAACCAAAAAACTAGCAGGCTGGCCTCACCTCCCGTGTGCCTTTTCAAATAAGCTGCTTCTCTGCCTTTGTTTTCCCATTGCTAAAATGAAGATTGTGCACGTCACGGGACAAATTGTAGTCTACATCCAGAGGACTTAGTTGATTTTTCCCAGCTGATGTCCTGGTCCTAATGTAAGTCGTGTACTACTGTTTTCTTGAAGGAAAGGGGCTGAATCCTACAGTGCTGCCTAGAAGACTGATCAGCATTTTATAAAATCTCTGTCAAATGGGGTCCTCTTCCTCTTACCCAGAGATCTCTTCTGTTTCAGACACCTCTCCTGTTCCAGTGTTAAGGATATGGACTTCCTCAGACGTGCTGATTTACAGTTCAGTCTGTGGAAGAAGAGGAATCAGGCCCAGAGACTTCAGATTATGCTATTTTTAACCACCAACAATTAGATGTTATGCAGTTAACTAACAACAGGGTGGAAAAAAACTAAGAGGAATTGTAAATATATCCTAATAATTGTATTGGAGCATAGGATTTATAATTACTAAATGTGTGATAACTGCTTCCTAAATGCCCATGCTCTTTAAACAACCTAATTTATAATTTAAAAAGCTGACAACTCTTAAAGTGTTTTATTTTATCTTGTCTGAAATAATTGAAGAGTAAGTTATTGAAAACCTTTATTTTTCATTAGCCTTAAATTCAACTACAATTAATGTGCCCAATTTGATTATAAACTGCACAAATTAAACAATAAAGAGCTGTCTAATGAGAAATTAATTATGAGGAACAGAAGAGGAGCTGGGCTGGATAAAAGCAATAAGTTATGGCCTATGGCAGGATGTGTCAGGTTTTAAAGGAGACAAAGGGCTTTTTCCTCAATGTGTGCCAGTGCTGATAGGGCTCATCACAGATCAGTAGATCCAGAAGCCATAACAGCACGGTAATTGAAACTGCCAAAATCAATAGTGCTGACAACCTTAATTAAATTAAATATGTCTCTGATGAGCTCAAACAGCATGGCAGCGGACCACTTGACCCTTTCTCGGAGCCCCACTTGATAGAGTGCAGCATGCAGGATGATGGATTTCACCCCCGAGGACCACTGGAGCCCTGGCGCTACTGTAGGAAATTGCTCCGAGAGTGATGGTGTCCCCAGAGCAACTGGAGCTGTGACTCCAAAGTGCAGCCCTGAGTTTGTTGCCTGCTCTGGCTTTTGCTTTGCCCGGAAAGCACAGGGGCTACTTTGCTGAGCACAGCCTGGGGAACTTTGTCATTGTGTCAGCTTTCTGCCCTTCTCCCAGCAGAAATAACAGTTTTGATTGCTAAACAGGCAAACAACTTCCATCGCAGCTGGCTGGCTGAGAAGCAGTTCTGACTTTTTATTACAAGCAGCATGGTCAGAAGATTCACTTGGAATTGGGTCTGATTCAGCCTGGGTTTTTAAGTTTTATGTTTTGAAATAAAGAGATTGGGCTGATATATCCTGGGATTATCCAAAAGATCATCATGGGATTCTAAGAGAGGAAAAAAAAAAGAACTATAAATGGGCAGAAGACAAAGAAAAATTCTTGTTGCTCAAACCACGGGGCTGGAATTTCAGTTCAGCTGTACAGTCAGCGGTTGTTTTTCTCACTAGGAAATTGCATGAGTAAATATTTTTGAAGAGTGCTGTTCTCTTGACCATGTAGTGCTCACTTCCTAAACAACATGAAATAATTGTACCTTTAAGTTTTCAAAATGTTTATGTCAGCATTAACAAACTGTTCCTTCATTATAAGCCTGTCAAAGATCAGAGGCTTAGATTATTGAAGTAGATTCCTTTCAAATGCTGAAGTTGTTGCTGTGACAACTGGGGGAGAGAAGAGATTGTTTGAGGTGGACAAACTGTGGCTTTTCCATACCAAGGCAGTTTTAAATAATCTGCCTCTCTGTTTAGAAAAAATACCTCAGTCACAGTAAACACCCTCCAGCTAAGCACAAAGGTCTCAGAAAGGTAAAACATTATATCTAAAAATCTATGGGTTTAAATCATGCTGTTGAGGTGCATATATAAATTACACTAATCTTAAATAAATGTGATCCACAAATTGTAGTTCTGTTCTATGTATAACATTTTATAAAAGACATCTATTCAATATATGCTGGAGCATTGCTATTCTGCTAGGAACTTTGGGCAGAAATTTATGATACTGGAAAAATTATACAAAAGACGATATCCTTGAATCACGAGCAGGCCCTCCCTCTCTCGCAGTGCCGTTTATGGCATTGCTAATTTAAATGTGGTTCTGTGTCAGGCAAACTGTTTTATAGCAGTCTCTAATCCAGCCTTGAAAACTTCATAATCCTCTGCATACGAAAGCAGTTTGCAGGGAGTGGAAAGAGAGGTAGTTTGGATTTTGGAACTCTCAGGTTTTTGGGGTTTTTTTTGTCGTTCTCCTTTCCCTTCTTCTTTTCATTCCCTTTCCCGTTCCTCCTTCCCTTAACCTTTCATTACCCTTTCCTTTTTTAACTTTACGTTAAATAAAAATAAAAATTGCCTTTTTATGTTTTAAGTACTGTGTGTTGTTTTCATTATTATTAGCAGAGAACTATGACACTGTTGGGGTCAGATAGATGCCAAACTCCCCATAAAAATCTAGGGGTTTGTGCAAATTCTGCCTTTGAAAGCTATTTGCCTTTCAGTGACAGCATCAAATAATAACAGAATATTAGAAAAAAATATTAGTTACATTATCAGCAGTTAAAAAAAAGCTTTTATGCTCATTTCATGGAGCTGTCAATATTGCTGAGTAGTGAATGGAAAAAAGGGCTTCTAGAGCAAAAAGGACTTCCCAGAGAGCAAGAACTTCTCATATAAAGAACTAGAACTGTGATTGCATCCCTAGAATAGCAGTGTGGAAAACAGAATTTTTCCAATGGTCTGACAGCCAAGGAAGCTGCTCACCCTCAGCAGTGAACCAGTGTGAGGGCCAAAAGCCATTGAAGCACAGCTCCTGCTTGTGTGTCTTTGTCACTTTTCATGGCAGTGTTGTTTTTCTGGCCAGCTGATTGCCTGTTGCCTGGAATGTGCTGCCAGCTTCGTCCCATCCCTTTGAGCTCTCACCATCTTCTGTCTTTTCCTTGTTTAACTCTTTTTACCTCTCTTTTCCTGTTCTACCTGAGTCCCAGCAGATGCTTTTGCCCCTCCATTCAGTGTGGTGAGTGTAAGGTAGCTGAGCCCTTTACTTTAGGGGTGCTGTTGGGATGCAGCCTGGCAGTGCAATGTGGGGGAGCAAATGCAGCCAGCACAACCACTCATTCTCCAGTGTTATTAGTGTTAGAAGCCAACAGTCTTTAACTGCCTGAAAAACAATTTAGTGAGGCTGGACTCTTGGGATATTCTGCTTTTGTCACACTGATAATGACTGGGAGGAGGGCAAGGGACTGAGCTCAAAAGTGCCTTTTCCCATGAGTCCTTCTGCAAGGAGATTGGACCTCTCAGGCTTGGTGGAAAGAGCAGAAGGACTGTGTCCCATGCTCCAGCATGATCCCTATTTCACCAGATCCCACCATGTCAGTGAGCTGCCTCAGCAGCCCCTCCCTTGGACACTGTGAGATGATTGTAAATGGGAAGAAAAGGTTTGCTGGATATTTCTGGAAGGACTCATGATGTTAATGAAAGTCTCAAAGCTTGGATCAGATAGCAGTGTCAAATTTCCATTTTTCTGGAAAATCTGGGCTGACAGAACGTGAACTTAAAACTTCAGTCCTTGAGGTTTTGTTCTTTTAGTATCTCTTGACCAGTACATCTGCAGCAAGCCAAACATTCAAGCTCACTCTTGTTGGGAAAATAAGTGATTCTTAATCTGCTTATTCAAGATAGAGATACACTGTGGAGCCAAACTTTTCTGAATGTTCTGTTATTTTTGGCCAACCATACTATATCTCTCTAATCTTAAAGAACCCAAAGCATTTACTTGTTTCCAAAGAAACACTTTATGTTTGGGAGAGATCTGTTTAGCTGCAGGCACCTTCATCATGCAGTTTTCAACCCTCCATTCTGTCAGTGGCAGCTGACCTCTGAGTGGCAATGGAGGCTGGCGCTTGCCACCAAGACTGGACTATATAAATACTCTGCTTGAAAGCAAAAAAAGGGAGCAGCATAAGGGTTTTGAATTGGCTCTCAGTTTGCATATTCTGCTAATAATTTGGTCTTTATCTCTTGTATTGTTCTCTGTACGCTGAAGCTTCAGATTAATCTTGAGTGATGTGTCTGAGCTAGTCTTGTGTCACCAGCCTTTGCAGTGGGGAAGAAAACTATGATAGCAAGACAGATAGCTCGGAAGGAGCAATTTGTATAAGGAGGAGAGTCACATTGATCATGTCACAGCATTACTACCAGTTACATGGACACTTCAGCTCTAAGTAGAAAAGATTCATTTCCACAATTCAATGGCTTGAATAGCCAAAGAGAGTGAAAGCCATGCAAAGTGATTTCCAAGAAGTACAGTTGAAAGGAAAAGGAAAGGAAACAAGAAAATCTTAAGGAGTGCATGGAATATCTTCTACAAAGGATAAGTAGGGGTGGGTTTTCTGGGTGGCTGAAAAAGAAGACACCGTAAGGATTGTAGATCCAGGTCATGGTACTAAAGCACATGCAGGTGTATTGCTGCACACCCCCTTTCATAAATATTCCAGTTGCAGCTGGCCTTGCCAAAGTCACTTCATGGTCCACAAAACTCATTTCTGCCTTGATATCAGCAAAATCTGAGCAACAGCTGGCAGCTGCTCTTAGCTCTACTGATTTCAATCACCATGTGTTGGCTGTTGTATTTATCTTACCCATGATATCTAATTGCATATATTCTATGTTCTACTTGTACAGGAGCAAATTCCTGAGTTACTGAGTTTCAAATCAGAGCCTTTTATATGCAGGAAGTGTTTAAAGGTGTTCATGTTTTGGGTGCAGCTGCATGAAAAGTGAAAACTTCTGTTCTAGGCCTGATCATCAAATATGATGACCCATTAGCATTCCATTCTAAACAAAATATGGTGTGAAACACAGCTTTAGGTGCTGAAGACAAATTGTGTAGTTGGAAGAGTGATCTTGCAGTCTTACATAGCTGAAAGACGTGCTTCTGTATCACACATTAGAGGTCATCAGGCTGAATCCATTTTCAATATAGTCACAACTCCATTGCACACTTCTAATAGTTTACATTTATTTTGTGTACCAATATTAACAAAGATTTTTTTCCTGAAGGAAACCAGATTTACTATATTTTGTTGAAGAATACCATGATATTGGATTATTTGTTGTTTTGTTGGATAAGGATGGAATGCACAATTTTTTTCCAGAAGTCGGAACTGAATTTTTTTTATACTTCTTTTCTGCTTTGAAATTGCTAAATAGAAGTGGCAGAAGTATTAATGGTCTTCTGCTAGTGCAAAGATATGCTTTTGTTTCACTGTTCCTAAATTAAGCTTGTTACTATCTTTAGTTTTGTCTGGATATGGACACAGTGAAATAATGTCACTTTTGTCCTTTCATTCATTTTGATTTAAATTCTAGAAACTTTTGATGCCTTGATACTATCTTTTGACAACACAGAAATGTAATGAACTATGAATGCCCTAAAGCACAGACCTTCAAAATTTAGAATAACAAGAGTTCACACTGAAGGACATTTTATTGCCTTATTATTATACTATTACGGGAAATAGTCTTAGGAGAAATGGGAATATTAAGAAATTATTGTTCATTTGAGTCATAGGTCAAATCAGGGACCTTATTACAAATATATAGAAATTATCTTTACAGCTTCTAGAAGGTTAGATGAAGTTCAAGGCCAAGCATTCATACAAGTAAGAAAGGTCAAATTATACATATGATAATACTTGGTGACAACAAAGCTAAAGGTCAAGTCTGAGGCATTATTGTGGCATATACAGAGAAAATTACCATTCAGATATCATATGGCATTCCTGTCGGCTCCAGAGCCAGATTCTCATCTTGGTTCTGCTGTTGCAAAACGAAAGATTCCAGCTAAACACCTGTGCATTTGAAAGACTGGGTTTATTCTCGCATATTTAGCTTTAGTTCAATGAAGTCTCCAGTAGAGAAAGTAAATAATTTCCTCTTGATATTCTACCATTTCCATATTTTGAGATGTGTGGACTTCTTTTCAATAGATAAATTGGTTCCAAGGATTTCCACTTTGTTATTGTAATATTTATGCATCCTGAATTCCTAGACAAAAAAAATCACCAAAGCACAGTCTTGTAAAACCTATATAGTGAAAATTGTGTATTGTGAGTTACAAGAAAGTAAAGAAATTATTATTTACTTTCTGTTGCACATTTTAGTAAATTGATTTTTTTAGATATACTGTGAAGAGGTTTGAAGAGGTTTTTGTCTTCTATCAGGGTGAAACTTTCAAGTATACTCATTTTGAAAAGGTTTAATTTAGAGTTTGCTGTCTTGGACAAGTGGAAGAATAAATGAATGAATGAACAAATGAATTAATGATTTTTCAAAGAATTTGTTTTTTTAAGTTGTTCACAATCCCTTGAAAATAGCCCATTTAAGAAATTAGGTGTAGAATATAAGGAAAAATAATCAGCTTTTAAAGCAAAATTTTGTTGTTGCTGTTGTAAAAGTGTTGTGTCAGCACAGATCAAATAAAATGGTCTTACACAAATCAATAGGAGAAAAATGTTACTGATCCACAGATATACATCAGAGAAATGACTATTTGGAAGCATACTCAAGCAGTGGGATAACCTGTATATTTACTCTAATACACTGTTCTTGCTAATTGGAAGCAATTTAACTTTATCTCTACTGATACAGCTAATAAAGACCCAGAACTGTAACACAAGGAAAAAATTATCTCTCTGTGTTGCTTCTTTTTCATCATGTTCTGTACATGGTACCGGAATGTAAATGTTTAGTAACAGTAATAATATAATGCAAAGAAATATTTCTGTTAAACAGAAACTGATTCCATACTAATCAGCTCATCATTTATTCAAATGTATTTCTCATTAAACTGGGGAGGGCTTCAATTAGAGCTAAAGACACAAAAAATTCCATTGCAAGACAAATGTGGCATTTTTCTGTATGCCTGTTTGAATTTGAACTCTTACCATTTAAAATTGCTAGATGGAGCTGAATATTTAGAATCACTAAAAAAACCCCAGTGGCTGCTATACACAGCATGGGGAAAAACTATAGATGCAGAAAAAAATGAAGCTACTGTTTTTAGTGTATCCATATATACACACATGCACAAACCTATGCATATTATGTCAAAATCTGTTTGAGTGGCTTGTTTTAGTTTTAGTCATTGTATTTGCAGTAAAATATGCTTGACTAGAAATAGAAGGACATTTTCTAAAAATGGAAAAAATTTCACCATTAATGAAACTGAGTTGAATCTGACATTTGGTATTGTGAGTGGCTCTAGCAGTATCCATCACTGAGAATGTCAAGAGACCAGTCCATCTTGTTTGATATTTAGCTGCAGTATCAGTTGAGTTGTATGAGGATGGACCTTCTGTTGCATTCTCTATGAATATTTTTCCAATCTACCAGCTGGATCCTGTATTCTTGTGATGCTGTATAATTACCCAAAGACAATGATGATACAACACCATCCAGCAATTCATACAGGGTGACATCAGGAATCTTACCAACATCATTCAAATCACATGGGATGTTCACTCTTGGAGTAGGAGTGTAGCTTTTACATGCAATGCTCAGTGCATCATTGGAGAGGGAATTTGTACTACTCAAATAAAACCAATACAACTCTGTAGAGACTTTAATCCTGCCATGTGAAGGAAGATTCACAGAAGAAAAAGTTTGTCCAAAGGTAAGTTCAAGCATTCTGCACCTAAAAACTGAAAGTGGAGCTATTTTCTTTGCTTAAGAGACTGGCCAGCTCTGCTGTTTGTACCTTGAGTCTTTTTTAAAACTCACTATTGTTATTGATAGAAGGTACAAGAATATCAGCCTCACAATAAACATTAGAGACTATGGTGGAATTAAAGTTTTAAGCTTCAGAAGCAGTATTTCATGATCTTTACATGAAGGAACACTTGCTGACTGACTTCCCAGTGCTTTAGATTGACAACACTATGTCAGTCTGTCAACAGTTATTGTGGCCTAAGTTATACCTCCAGCTTTGGTTTGCCTTAGTCCAGTTTCAAATACTGAGCTAACCTAGTTACGTGATGAGTTACTTGAGCAACGGCTCTGTGTTCCTAGTGTATTGGTACAAATGACTCAGCACCTGACCATCTTCTCCTCTGGTTGTTGAAGAAAAACCTCAGCCACCATCTGGTGGTGTTGGCATGCACAAAGGTCACAAGCACTTGGGATGTGAAAGTTATTAATGACCTCAACCATTTTTAATTTCCCTGAAGGAACATAATTCGGATATGATTATCTGTTCAACCTCTTCAAATGCACCTCAGGTTTAAACTTCTGCAGGACTCTACCTTAATTCCAGACCTGAAACAGGACTCTTTGCTCCTGGCTGTTGAGCAGTATGAGCATCCTTCTCTCAGCCCGTCTTCCAGGAGGAGTTCAGAGGAGCAAACCAATGCGAATGACCCTGCTTGTCCCTCGTGTCAGAGCAGCCGTCCCCTCCCAGGGACAGCCAGGATGCCGCTGCGGTGCTGCTCGGTGCGGAAGGGGAGCGGGGCAGCCGAATACCCAGTCTGAGGACCTTACGTGGCCCTGTGCGGGCCGAAGCTCCGGCGGAGCTCCGCTTTGATCGGCGGTGCCGCCCGCCCCAGCCCACGCAGCCCGCGCTGCCGGCCGGCCCCGCCGCCGCGGAGCAGCTGTTTGTGCAGCTGTGCGCCCGGCCAGATGGGAGAAGTGATTCTGGCTGGAAAGAAAAACATGCTGCCTTTTGGAGGCTGTTTCAACATACTTTTTTCCAGCCAGATCGATTCCCTGCTCCGGTTTGCCATGCAGGCACAGAGTGTGTGCTATGCCTGGGCAGCTGCAGGGCAGAAAGATGGGTGAGTAAACAGCCTCTGCCCTGAGTGCTTTGTACCACTGAAGACACACTCATGGGACTGACGCTGCCGTTTGATAA
This sequence comes from Acrocephalus scirpaceus scirpaceus, assembly GCA_910950805.1. Taxonomy (NCBI): domain Eukaryota; kingdom Metazoa; phylum Chordata; class Aves; order Passeriformes; family Sylviidae; genus Acrocephalus; species Acrocephalus scirpaceus. Next base: position 32,902,479 of record OU383778.1, read on the forward strand.
GCGTTTAAACCAACACTTAGGAAAGCAATTTGCCTCCTGACATCTCTTTCTTTCCCGTATGAGCATTTCCAGCTTCTGCTGTCACCAGTGCATGGAGATGATCCGCCAGCAAAGCAGGCAAGGGGAAAAATCAGGCTGGCTAAGATGTAAGGGTGAAAAACCCCTTACCCCATGGGAGGACTTCTGCTAGGGCAGCTGCCCCAATCCTTTTCCTTGGCAGAGCAGCACAAGCACTTTCCCCAGCAGTAGGGTGGGCAGCGCAGGAAGGGTGAGAAAGCATTGGGTCTCTGCCTGCTGTTCCCTATCAGATGTATTTCTTACTAAAAATAATGGGGATTACTAAGAACAGTGAATATACACCCACTGACCGCTACGATTCAGTATTTTCAAAGAGTTACTTTTGTTTGTTTGTTTGTTTGTGCAAGACTTGGGACATTGATAAAAGGCATTAGCTTGGTCTTCTTATAGTGTTTGAGGTGCTTGGTCTGCCATTGGAATCTGAGAAGAGCTGCTGGTATGTGAAGAGCATTTTTGTGCCAACATGGACCATCAGTCTCAGCCACCATGCCATGGTCACCTGCCACCACAGTGTGGGACAGCCCTTCCCATGGTGAATGACCGTCCTTCATGAGGGGATGAGCTGTGACCTGGAGGAGGAGTACCATGAGGAGCAGCCTGGCTTGCTCAGTCAAAGCCAGTATCAGACTGTCCTCTGCACACTGCTGCCCTACTAAATTGCCTGTTTTGTGTAAAACTGGAGGCATCAGTTTCAGAAACAATATTGTTGGGCATTGGTCATAAAGAAGATCCTCTCCCAAATCAGACTAGCTACTTATTTCACTGCCAGCCCCATGTTTCTGTAATTGGTTACACTGCTCTGACAACCCAGGGTGAAGACTGGGCTTTGACCCTGCCCATGGCCAGGAAGCTGTGGGTGATGTTTCACATGATAGACTTGTTCAGTGGCACTGAAATCAGCTAAAATTATTGCAGGGTTTAAAACAGGTTTAAATTAAATCCAAGTCAAACACAGAGGGAGCTTTGCTTCTCTTCTCATATCTGAGGTAATTATAGTTATAAAATAATTACAAAGTCATCATATGATACCAGACCTCCTTACCCAATATTTAGCATTTTCAGCCTCCTTTGAAGGAGGGAGCCCAGGTGGGGCTGGGATGTTAGCCTGAGATCCGTAGTGTTTTAGGCTTTCTGCACACTTCAAGGCTAGGTATGAAATACCTTACAGAGACCTCAATACTGAGGAGATATTAAACACTTGCTGACAGAAACTTTATGGTCTATAGTATGGATCAAGTCAGGTTCCCAAAATGAAAGTTCCCCCAAAATCAAAGTTCCTCCAAAATCACTCATGTTTTAGGGAAAAGAAAAGGTTGGTTTTAAATAGTAAATAGCAGATCTTATGTAAAAGTAACAAAGAGAAAAAAAGGCCATTTTTTCCTGACTACTCTCATTTATTTCACATGAAGAATTAATATTTTGCTCATACTTTAACTCCAATTTACTTGTTTCTAACACTAATAAACATTCAGTAAATATATCTGAAAGTTCTCTCCATCTTTCTTTATATGAGTATTTTGAAAGGGGCTTATCCTATATCTAGCAAATTCTAATCCCTATGAGCTAAACTTTGGAAGTGAGTGAGGAATGCAGGTAGAAAGCTTTTCTCTTTCAAAGTCGAAGGGTAATAGCATGTCCTTTCTATTCCAAAGTCAGAGTGAAGACAAGTTCCTCTTGATGAAAGCGCCACAGTTAATCCGTCTCAGGATTGGTGTCTCCATGTAGCACCCTGGGGAACTAGAATAAAAAGAAGTGGGTTTTGCCTGGTGAGCTGTAGAGTTACAGTGCAGGAAAATCCTTGTTGTACAGTATGCTATATTGTTTCGCTAATGTATTTTTTCTGTGCTCTGAATGAAGCATTTATATGCAGGGAAATTGGCTTTGAGGCAGCGGATGAAATCGTAATGGTGTCAGTGATCTGCCTCGCAGCAGAACAAGCCATCAGCTGATGGATCATGTTAAACCACAGAGGATGCCATCCCGCAACTCTTTCTCATGGCAGCAAAGCCATAAACATGGTGAACTGTTCTGTTAACATCCGAGAGCCTGCCCCCAGAAAGGAGGATAATTCCAACACATTTATTAAAGAGTCAGCTTCCATTCTTGTTGATTAATTGGGATCATTTGTTGAAGAGTCTTAGGCTTTTTTTTCTCCTGACCTATTTTTAATTACATTCCAAAATGCTCCCAGCCCCCATATATTTCAGTTCATTCCATTTTTGAAAATGTTCAGGATGGAAAAAAGGAAAGATTGGTTTCTTGGTGGAAGCTGCCTGATAGTGAATTTTCTTCCTTTTTTTCTGTTACATTTTTCAAAGAAACTGCTTTTGAAGGTGTGATCTGACATATTTACACAGTTCTGAACATAAAAGCTCTGTATCAATGGTGGAGTTATAGAATTGTTTGGTTTGGAAGGGGCCTTTAAAGACCATCCAGTTCCAATCCCCTGCCATGGAAGTGACGTGAACAGAGTGATATAGAGCTCTGAAAAGCCCTTACTTGACACACAGGAACATGGTGCAAGCAACTTGTGCTGACACACACAACAGGAGAGTTGTCTTTCACTGATTTCATCACTTTATTACTCAATGTAATAATTCCTCTAAACTTCAAATGAAAGCTGACATTCTGTTGTGATTTTTTTGTTGTTTGTTATTTGCTATTACAGAGCTGTTCACATGTAAGGAGTGAAACAGAGCTACAGTTTTAAAAGACATAATTGCCACAAGGTATTTGTGTGGTCAGAGAATAAACAATAGCCAGGCTGTTTCTTCCAACTTCAGAAAAACATTTTCTTTGAATACCCTCTTTTGCTTTCTGAAGAGTCACCATTATATCTAAACCCAGACCATACACAAAAAGCTGAGTGCCAGATGATGAAAGATGTTCATGATGCGGTTCTTGGTGACCAGTGGGAGAGTACTTCATCAGTGTTCACTGTCAATCAGCTTAATCTGGCTTTGCAACTGGTGTGATAGGGTTTCCAGTCAGCTGATGCCATGTATAATCACACTTCATGCAGGGCTCAAACTGTCAATACAAACTGAGCCCTTCCACGGCACATATGGCACACGAAAACCCAAATTAATGGTCACATTTAATGGACCATCCTTAAATCAATTCACATTTTAAAAAGTGCTTGTGAGAGGACCAATACAATATAAGCAAGCCCATGGTTTTGCATGCTGAAGGCTTATGGAAAGGTTGCTATTTGCCTTATCACTTGATGATTCAAAGAAGCATCAGTTGCTAGACAATCTTTTCTATCTTTCCTTCCTCTTTAAGGATCCAATTTTCCAGCTTTTCCATTAAATTGCAAGACTAGAATTCATTCTGACATCCTTAGTTAAGTGAAAGTTAAGTGGCCTAATTAGTTCTTTAAAATGGGAAATTTCCTCATGTTCCAAGCCTGTCTTAGTAAACCTGGCTCCATCTCAGAAATATTAATGTTCTCTATTTTGAAAACCTCATCACATTCACCATTCAAAAAAGCAGTCTGTCTGATGGGTGGTGAAATCAGCTGTTCTTGCATTCATTATTATAATAAAGCTGTTAAATCAATTCCTTTCCTTTCTCTTCAAAGCTTTTTCTATCCTCTTGAGCTGAAATTTTTCTGGAAAAAAAGTTACAACTCCATTTATAGATGCCAATGAGCTGCTGTAATATGCAATACATTTATTTTATTCACATACATTATTCTGAAGACATGTTTGTTCTTACTCTCACCTGACAATTACTTGCTATACATTCATTGTTTTAGTAATTGTGTCCTCTTTTTCTTCTTACAATTGTTATTCCATAATAATTCTCAGTTGGTGTAAATACATTTAGGGTGAGCAGTTAATAATGATTTAGGATCAAGCCTCTAGTGTTTCCAAGGATTCAAAATGATGGGAAAGTGTTTATTGGTTTTGCTGAATATATATTCTAACTTTTTCTAAGGTGCTCAGGTCTGAGAGTATTTGATAGTCCCCTCACACAGCTTCCTAAGCTAGGCAAAAAATTCACAGTTATGTCATGTGAATAATTTATTTAATTAAATATTGTAAATTGCGTATTTGAAAAGAGTAAACAATTTTGGTTTTATTATTTTTCTAATGTTTAAGACTCCCCAAAATAGGAAAATATTGCTTTAGAGATCAATTCTCAATACTTCTAGCTCAAGCCTATTAATTTCCTTCTTTTCTGCAAATGGCAACTGCTATGAGAACAAAAAATTGGCTTGAACTCACTTCTATAGTCTGGCATGTGTTATCCAAGCACTGTCTTAGTCCATTTTTATCAACTATTTTTGGTTTAAAAGCAACTATTTGACTGATAATTAGCACATCTGTGTTTTTACAGAGTCTCAGTCTTGAAGCAATATATGAAATGTCAAGGAGCTTAAGGCAGAAGTTAAAGATTCTTGGTGTCTTTTGGTCAAAACAGTGCCAGAGTAAGTTTTGTATCTTTCTGAAGAGGAGGTTTCTATTTCTTTCAGTGCAGCTGTTTGATTTTCTTTTTTTTTTCATCATGACTCTGCATGCATTAGTCTCCTACAGGGCAAATTGCTTTATTTAACATGCCACAGAAAGCTACTGCTGTTGCATCAGGGAGATGGAATGCTTCTCTTAAACTATAATGCCAATAATTGCCTTTGGACTTCCACACAAAGAAAGTTTTGGTCTTCAAACTGTCTGGAAGGGTTTGTCTGTAATTGCTGTAATGTACAATCACTCCTAGAATGAAAAGGAAAATGACATATATTTAGAAAGTTCAATAAGAACAGTGCAAACAAGCAACGTTATTATCCAAGACAGTGAATGAGCCCCATGTTCTGAGGCCGAGCCTCAGAAATTGTTTTATTGCACATGGTGAGCAGACATATTGTTAATATAAAAGTATAATGGAAGCAGTTGGAGTAACCACAAGAACACCCTCTGAAGCATCCACATTTGGTTAAACATATTTGTCTGAATTCATACGAGGCAGCTGGGCTGACAGATTATTTATGTCTGAATTCTCCCCCTCCACTCTGATTCACAGCAGAATAGGTATATCCCATCTACACATAGAAATGTTCCATGCCTTAGACCTTCTGAGCAATTAAAAAGAAAAATAATGCACATTTTCTAAGTTTCAAAACTGTTAAAACCCTAGATACACCTTCTGAGAGCTACTTTGTACAAATCTTAATGTTTGTGAAGCTGCACCATGAGTTTGACCCACTTCCCAGCACAGTCAGTTATGGCATTGCCACTGACCTGCAAACCTGAAAACCTGCTGGTTTTCAGCTGTCTGAAATGTCAGAATAAGAAAGGCAGAGAGAGCAGTTTCCGGTATGGATGTAACACAACGGTGAGCTAAAATGCTCACCATGGCTTAACAGGATTTATTATCCCTTCCTCCGAGCAGTGGGAAGTTGGATTACTGGTCAGTTACAGCGTGGGGTAGACCTAAGCAGGCTCAGTCTTCTGGAATTAAAACCTGGGAAGGATGGAGACTTTTCTCTTGATGCCATGTAGATGCAAGAATAAATATAAACTCCAAAAGGCAGAAGGAACAATTCAATATTTTTAAATTAAAAATTTCACAAGCCATGAAAAGAATTGTTTAAACTCTCTGCAAAATAATCTTCTGGCCAGGGTACAAAATTCTAGATCAGATGTTTGCAGCAGCTTCTGCTATCTTCTGGTCTTCTACCCACACACTGATGATTGTCTTGTCATTCTATTCATTGCTAAGAAAAATAATAACTCTGTTGTCATAAATGACAAACTATCTTCAAATACAGAATAATGGAGTGAAGAATATGAATTCCAAGATAGATTGATCATGTCTTTTCATGAAACATGTTCTTAGTATTAAAACTAAGTAAAAAAAAAAGTCCACAACCTCTAACAAATTTTTGGCAGTGTCAAGGTACTTCTGAGTTTTTCTGTCATGCTCCCTTCCAAACTTTATTTAATTTTTTTTTTTAATGGTTAACGTTGCCTTAATGTGTGCGTAACTCAGACTAGATAATGAACAATTCTCCACTAAGTAAACTTTTATTTCTGTAAATTTTCTGGGTTTGCTAAATCAAAGCATTAAAAGCAAAATATAGTCCTCAGGGATATCTAGAAACAAATCCTTCTACATGACACTTGCATCTATCTACCAAAGAGTGTTTTTTACTGGTCCTTCTGCAGGTGTATGATAGGGATTCACGTTGCAAAGAAGATTCTCAAAACCACAGTATACAATATAGCTGCACCTTCATTTGGGGCAGAAAGACATCACAGTAATCTGTGTAAAGGTATTTTGGTCCTCAGTTTGACGAGGTGCTGCCCCAGTAGCTTACATAAGAAAGTTACAACTTGAAATACATTTGTGGAAGTACTGTAACTCATATCTACATGCATTTTTGAAATCATGACTTACCTAGGTCAGAAGCAAATGTTTTCTCTGCTTGCTTCTTGATTTGCTTGAATTAAGCTTGTCCCACTGCACAGGAGTCCTGCAAAAGGATCTGGAGTAGCAGGTGATAGTGTTTTGGTAGTTCAGCTCTCCTTATTCCCATTTTGTAATCCTCCTCCCCAGTCCCTGCCATTGTCAGGTCCTGTTCCCAGACACATCTCAGCATCCTCAACCCCACAGCCAGAGGAGCCCTTTGACCTCTGCCAGTGTTTATTAATAACAAGCCAAGTGTTTTGGCAACTGATAAGACCCATTGTGGTTTTTGTGATTCCTACTGCAGGTAAATCCTTCAGTTTTGTCTTGCTAAGAATCCATGAGGTACAGGGTCAGATGGCATATGGTGGCTTTGAAACAGGTTTTTTGTTTCAGCACCTGAAAACATCAGTTTCTGTGTGATCTCTGAGAGAAGGACCATCCCAACAGCATATATTTGCTGTTTCATTACAGTCAGGACACTGAAATAAAAGCATGTTATGCTCCTTAATGATTTGAATGGTGAAAAATGTGCACAGAAATGGCAGCTATGCTGCAGAAGGAAGCATCTAAGTTGTTGTGAATTTAATCACAGGAGAAGGAGGGATTTTAATTTAAAATTTCCCTTGGCATGCCAAAATAAAAGATTAAAATCTGAAATTTTTTCAAACATAAAATTGAGTTTAGTTTTTTTAGTTACTTATGTTTAAAAAAGTGACAAGTGTTAAAGAGTAGGTATCAATAGAAAAATAAAATTCTGATATTTTTGAATTAGAGGGGAGTTTGATTTAAAAAAAGCAAGCAAATTTGATAGCATTTGATTTTGTCTTATCTAAGTGTACATTTTCCAGAAAAAAAATCTTTCAGACAGCAACTAGATCAGAGGGCTCAAAGGACTATTGCCATATGTGATGGTTTCCAGCTCAGTTTCCTTATAAAAAAATAAATCAGTACCATCTAAATTTCCCTTTTCCTCTTTCTCCATGAACAAAAACCCTACAGCATATCCATATGAATCTCATAATGTTTTGTTTCCAGTGTTCTGCTGAGCCATCCTAGTCCTGTCACAAACCCTCTTTGTATCTGTCTACTCCCTTCACTCCCTCAAATCATGCACCCCAATTTTCTCCTAATCCTTTATCCCTTTTTCTAGTCACTCTGTTTCTCCATTCAAGCAAGGCATTTTGGAGAGTAGAAGAATAGAAGACAGGAAGGCAAGCTTGGAAAATTCGAAATAATATACACATACAGCTGTTCCAAACTTTTCATTTAGTTTAAAATGGGAAATTTCTGCTGACATTATAAAATTAACACTAATTTAGAAGTTTTTCTATAACAATTCTATCTGGCTCTCACTTGGGAGGTGGACTGCATGTGTGTGTACAAGAAAGAAGAAATCTGGTACAACAAAGACTGTTAGTGCTTATCTCTGAAACATAGGAAAGTCTAATGTTGCCAACATGGAACACTGGGCTTAGGTTTTATCTGAAAAAGCCACTTACTACTTTCCTGTACAAAAATCCTACCTTCAAATAATTGTATTTGCCATAGCATGACAATATATCAAACCAGAATAGAAAGCTCAAGACCTGATATACAGCTTTAGTTCACCCTGAAAGCATGTCTTGGTACATCCTGACTTATGGTGGTGTGGTTGACACCTGCATGAAATCAGCTGCTGGGCATGACTATATTCACCTGCTAGTTATTCTAAATGTCTGTATCTCACATGAGCTGTGATTGCCTCTATAGCTGGGTTTGCAGCACCCAGTGGAGACGAGAGCAGGCTTGCTCTCGGCTTGAGTCAGAATGAGTCACAGTGTAGACCTAAAAACCCTTAACTGAGACCATACAGTGATATGTGGAATGATTTCTTCAATTTGTGTGTTCCAAAAACATACATTTTCACTGCTGCTTGCCTCTTTTGATTTGCTAAAAAATCTTAAGCCCCTTATTTCCTATTATTTTGCTACAAAATATTCAACATTTTTCAGGACTGCACCCATATTTGAATTTTTTCTTCCTATTAGCCCCCCCTCCCCCCTCCCAAATTGACACAGATCAAAGCTGATGAAAGAGTAGCAGTGGTAGTTCCACTGCTTGGTTGGGCACTCTGATCTGCTAAATTCTAGATGTAGAGCAAAGGAATAAAAAAAAAAAATATTCCAAAGAGTAGTTCTCAGGCAGCTCTTTTGTGTGGGGATCATATACTTGACACCATGCCTTATGTGGAATGCACATCAAATCACCTGGAGACTCCACATCAATGGTAGTTATGTGCATGCATGTACCACAAAGAGAATAGACCTTTAAACCAGTTGGGTGCATGAGACAGGGAAAAAAAAAAAAAAAAAAGAAAAAAGAAAAAAAAGTCTAAAGAGTATAAATCTGGAGGAGTGCATCAACTTCTTTGATTTACCTCTCTGCTCTGCCTTATGCATTTTTTTTGTTATTGTTGTGTTTTAATGTTTTAATAGACAGATTTAAAATTTTAAAAAAGGCTTTCCCAGTGCAGCTAGTGCTTTATTTTATAAGGTTCTCTCCTTAATCTAACACATCTGTGTTATCTGATCTGAGACTGCCCATAGGATAGACAGATCCTTAGCTCCCATGTATTCGTCTTGTAGACTTCAAGGGGGTTACACTAACTGCAACAAGTCAATGACTTGCTCTTGCTTGTTGTTGAACTCTTAAGTGTTACCATATTTTTTCCTTTAACTGTTACTGAAGCTCATACCAAGTATCCCTCAGATAAAATGATTTCTTCTGTGCTGAGCTGATTTTTGCTCCAGGCTGGCATTTGCTAATTTCAGGGAGGTTTTGCTATCACAGACAAGACCAAAACAACTCTCTTACAGGAGCCAGTGGACTTCAAGTCAATGGACTTCAATATTTAGAACAAGGAGTTTTTCACCTCAGAACTGAGCCCTAGGTTAAGGTGCATTTGTCCCTTTTAGTGTAGAAATGTCAGGGATGTTATAATAGAAACTGAAATAAAACAAAACAAACAAAATGTAGGAAACTGCCTGGTTTTGCTCCAGAATGAAGTGCTAAACTCTGAGTTTACCTTCCAGTTCATGTTCCAGAGTGAAGGGCACTTCACTTGTCTTTCCCTGATCCTGCATATTCCTTCAGTGATGTGAATAAGTGCAATGGACCTGCTCACTAAATCCTCAGGGAAGCCAAACTTGTGCCAGGTTGCCTAGCTGTTTTGGCAGTCTGTCCTAAAGGGAGATTTCTGACCATATCAAGGAGGAACATTCCACAAGGGTTCCCTGTGACATTAGAAACCAGACTCTGTTACTGCTGAATATGGCCTCCCCTCTCTGGGATTCCCCATCTTTTCCTCCTGATCCTCCCACCCCATATTTCTTCCTGACATGCAAAGAAATTAAGACAATAAGCAAAGACAACCAATTCTAAAAGTCGTGCACCAAGCCCCTGTTTTCATCCCACACACTGAGCAGAATCCATGGGATCACAGCTCGTGTTTGCAGCACACCATGGCAGCCTGGCTGGGACCAAATGCCCAGCAAAGGACACTGTGGACACAGAGTGAGGACAAGGTCCTCTGCCACAGGTCATATGCCTTCAAAATATTCTCTGCTCTCAAATGCTGGGAGAAGTAAAGCAAAAGTTATGAGGCCTGCAGTAAATGTATGTTTCCACAGAATGGATAACACATACATTGCATGTTGAATATTACAATGTATTTAATGATTACTGTTGACCCTGTTGGCACAGAAATGGTACATAAGTGTTAAAAGAAGGAGGAAAAGTGATGGATAAGTCAGTGCAGGATGTGAATTACAGTGTAATAGATTAGCTGTTACCATTAGCTCAGAGATGTACAAAGCCTTTTCATAGATCTATGAAAGCTATGGTGCATCCCATGAAATTTTAGGACATGCATGAGGAGCAGAAGTGACTCCATATGCAAATACAGCTGACAATTGCTTCAGGGTTTTCCCTTTAAGGCTGCTATAAAGGGCAGAAGGAAGGTTCATCTGTGGAGAGCTGGCAATGCCTCTTCATCTCTCACACCTTATGGAGGACTGCAGGACGCCCTGCAAGCCCAGTTTCTTGAGTAAATGCTGAGAACTCCTAAATAACTTGTAAGCAACATCTGCATGGATGCTCCTGGTAGGCTGATGTTTCTTTGGGCAGTAGGATAACTGCTCAGTAATAGACCTGAAGTTCACTGGTGTTGAGACATGATGAGCAGAGGTGTGGACAGGCTCAAACACCATCAGCCTACACCATTCAAGTGAAGTGCACTCTGTAACAGCAAACCCAGCCCTCACGTCTGCACTTGGAGAAAGACATGATGTTGGAGTGAGTGTCAACAAGACGTACACAGATGGGTCTAGAGACTGGAAGCAAAGGCAGATAGATGGAGAAGCAGCTTCATCCAGGTGTTTCTTTACTTCAAGGAAGCATGAGAGAAGGTTTCATCTCCTTACAGGAGTAAAGATCATGCATCCCTTAATGTAGAAGTGATAGTTGTATAGAACAACACGCAAAAACTGAGAACAGAGAGCTATGCTGGAACTAAAACAGGCTTCTTACTGCTCACACAGTTAACTGCTAAAACAATCTCTGAATTTCAGTGATGACTTCTTCATGTTTTAGTATTTCCAGCTTATGAGAAGCTACCTTTTCAGAAGCTATCTTTTAACCAAGTACACTCTTTTTTGAGCTCAATGCTATTATAACTGGATGAAATGAAAAGGCCTGTAATGTATATAGGAGATCATTTTAAGGAATGTGATGTTCCCATTAGTCCTTATACATTATAAATGAACCCAGAAACTTCTCAGGGTGATGACAGATGTGAAGACTGCAACTCCCAGAGTACAATTCTCCATTTCAAGCAATGCAACCAGAATTCTGTGATCAAGCCTAGAGTTGCATGGTTTCACTGCCTTCTGCAAGATAGCATGGCCTGCAAGATGGTCTCTTACATGTGAATTAAGAGCAGCCCTTGGGCCCTGGAGCTTTGCCAGCTCCACCTTCCTTTAGCTGAAGCCTGACTATTGGGATAAACACCTGGCTTTGTATGGAGTGGCCTTGCCTCTGTATGGAGTGCTCTCAGTTATTGAGTTCCCCCTGGTCCAGGCAGGAACTCAGAGTATCCTGTGTTTAAGGATTACACCGTGCAGGAGAGTTTTTTGTTTCATTTTCTATTTTATGCTTCAGTAATTGAGTATTTTCAACACTTCCCATAAAGATATCTGAAAAATGTCATTGCAAGCTACTCTTTAAGTAGCATCCTGCCCTTACAGTGCTAAGCCAGCGAATGCCTCCCACCTGGCTTCAGCACCCTTGTGTCTGGAGAAGCCTCTGACTGGTTTGGCTGTTAATACCTCTGACTCTACAGTCTGCTTCAACATGTTCACAGTTCCTTCCTCTCTCTGTAAGAAATTTGTTTTTCCCAAGCCTGCAAACTGATAGCACTGCTAAATAAAAGACTGAGCATTTCAACTGCTTATATATTGGCTCCTTTCAGGCATAACTTGATTTAAATAATCACAGAGAAGCACAATGGAAGACCTAGCCAGCAATATATATCAGTCTTCCCAAACACAACACAAACATAAACAAAACTAGATCAAAGCAAAAGGAGGGAATCTTCTTTATCAAATATAATTACTAAACATAGTTCTATTTCAAGAAAAAAGTAAATTTTATTACATCTTTACAATTGGGTGTAAAAAAGGAGTAAAAAAAGATAAAAAGAAAGAAATCAGTAGAAAATATGATTTTTCAAAAGCAGTGACTTATTGTACCTAATTTGGTTTCCTCAATGCCTCATATTCTCATATTCTCATATTCTCTTATCTGCATATGCCTTAGCAGATAATCAATTTTGTCAAGTTTCTAAAGACAGAATTATTGCAGATGCTTAGAAGGGGAAGCGTAAGAATACTTAAAATCCCCAAGACCTATTTTATGTACTCAACTCTAAGTGTTATCATTGATTTCAATGAAACCTACTCCTATGAAATTATCAAAAAGTTGAAAAAATCCTTTACTGAGTGGGTGAGAGGGATGCAGAGAGACCAGGCTGGGACAGGGAGTTCTGCAGGGCGGGTACCAGTTCAGGAGCAGGGTCAGTCTGGGGGGCAGAGCTGGAGGAGGTTGCAGGGAGATACCTGGCCACAGGTGCATTTCATGGCCAGATGGCAGAGTGCTCAGCTGCAGGGAACATCCCTTTCTCACCCACTCTCTGCCTTGCCTGACTGGGAGCTGGCTGGGGGTGGCCACCATCACCCATCTCGGGGCTTTCAAGGAGAAAATGCTTTTTGAACTCCTCCAATATTACAGAAAAGTCTCACAGTGCCTGTTTAAACAAGTGTGTCTGAACAGGAAAATCAAACAGACAGGGAGCTACTTCAGTTTCTCCACTTATACGATATTTGAAATGATAAGCAAGGATATATTTTCACATAATTGGACTGTGTCAGGGTACCAGCCATTTGATCAGATAGGGGCTCTCTATGCAGTCTCACATCAGAGGGCTAGTAAACTACAAATTAAGGCAGGCTTTAGATTTTGTCTGTGAAGTAGCCAAATAAATTGAATTTTATTTCTAAAGGTCATAAAGGGGACGGGGGAAAATACAAAAATAAAGTAGACTAACTGGATACCAGGATAACTGAATCTGAAAGAATAGATGAATAAAATCTTTGGAAAGGTCTCAATCATGTGTGAAAACCCATAAGTATTGGAAAGATACCAATCAACGTCTTTAGATCTGACAGGGAGATTTGAGAGCCAAGTTTTCATCACCCTAAAAGAAGTCTGCAGAAAGGAAGGCCTAGTGGGGCAAAGGAAATATAATGCTCCATGGGTCCAAGGCTTTTGGTTTTGTTCTGTTTGTTGGTAATTTATCATTTTATTTGGCATTTGCCTTTGCAACAATATCTTGGGGAGGGTGAGACACTGGGACAACTTGCACAGGCTAGCTGGGTGAGGGCCAGAGAGCATTGCTCACTCCCCTCCATCCCCCCTTCCCACCCCATTTGCTCTAACATCTCAAGCCCGGAGACAGCCAGCCTGCATTTCCTCCTGCTCCCTAGTCCACACACCTTCCTCAAGGTGCCCCCAAATCAGGGAAAACTCTCATCCCCACCCACCAGCCCTGGGGGAAAGTTTCCCAAAGATCTGAGGACTGCAAACCCCCTGTCCTCTATGTGGCCACTGCCTAAGCCTATCCCTCCTGCAAATACAAGCCTGGTCTCCCCAGCCTTGTGCTCTAGACAGATTCTCAGGCTCCAGACAAAAAGGCCAGGGGGACTCCAGGGGACCCAGCTGGCTCCCAGCCAGAACTGCTGAAAGGGGATCACAAGAAGCCAGATTTATTCCTAAGAACAAAGCTTCCGGTGACTTTCCAAGATGCCCGCGGTACTCCTTTCTCCCTTTTTTCTTCTTCTCCTTCCCTCTCACCCTTATTTTTGAAACTCTCTGCTGGAATAGAGGTATTCCCTGTCACTATCAGTGAATGTACTGCTTCCATTCCTTGCCAGGTCTATGTACACTCCTGTGGCATTTGTTTTTCTGTCCCTGGATTTATGCATCACTGACATTTAGCTACTTGTGTTGGCTAGCAAGGACTTGAATTTACCTGTGAGGCTGCTGCATATGATTTTTTTCTGTAAATAGCTACTGCTGGGTCAAGTGAGTTGTGATTTTCCCCCACATCCAAGCCCCCATGACCACAGTGTGGGAGTCAGGATGTGCTGTGTATGTGTGTGCTCATATGTCACCTACTGCCAGGGTTTGCAGCTGCACTTAGTGACCAGTAAAATTTGGACTCTCATGGGAGACTTCTGCGTGAAAGAGGTGAAATGACTTGCAAAATAGTGCCAGCAAACCTCAGGGAGATAACTAGTTCCCCGTGCTGAACATGCCCTTGCTCTGCCTGCTGTCGGAGCCTCCTCCCTGTGTCTCCATGTTATCTTAGGATTGTTTCAGAAGTAAAAATCAAACAGACCTAAATCCATGCAAGGGTAATAGGACCACTAATAGCAGGGACTAGACTGCATCTGGTGCCACTCCAAACTGGCAGACCTCAGACCAATGGCAGGACATCATCCCACCCCATCGCGTGGCCCGTGCTGCTGGCAGGGATGGGGTAGGTGGGCAGCAGCTGGTGCACCTGGTCTGGGCACCCACGGCCACCCACAGCCTGGGCCTGCCCCTGCAGGGGCTGGAGGGTGCATGGAGGTTGTTGTACCTTAAAGCTGTGTATTGTAAGAAGTTTGACACTGTTTGAGAGGCTGAAATAAGTCCTGCTTTGAGAGACAGAAAAACCCCCAGCTGTTGAAAAGCAAAGTGACCCAATGCCAAGAGACAGCCCACACCTGCTACATAAATAATGTCAAAAGCACATACACTGAGAATGACATGAAGGCAGGACAAGGCAGACCAATATCTAGAAATGTTATTTCTTCTGTTCCAGAAGCTAATCAGCCCAGCAACAGGCAAGCCAGGAACATTTTAGATTATGACTGTGCTTGCGGTTGATGGAAAGTCTAAGAGGAAGATAAGCTTTCTAAAAGACAGTTTCCCTACAAAATAGTTGGGATTTTTTTTCTTCCTCCTCTGGCAGTGAATTTGTTTGGATATATTGATTTATTAGAATGATGCAGCTCCCAGTATCATATCTAGTCATCAGTTGCCACTAAGTAAAAGGATGTGGTGAGATCACATTGCCAAAATAATAAGGCACTGGAGTTCCTAAGCAGGGGGTTACATATCATCAGGACAGTTTCAAATACTTCAAATACTTCAATACTTTGATATTTGCGGGAGTGTTATGATGTTTTGTTTTTCAATTGACAGAGTCTGGAAGATACCTGACACCAGTTACTCTGCTGTGTAGCTGTAGTTTCCTTTACACAAGGAAATTAAAATCCTTCTATACGTATTTGCATGAATATATGTTTTCCTAAGTGGAAGGTTTTGGCTTAAGACAATCTCTTCTGAACTATCTTAGCAGAAGAAGAAAATAAACATTTCCTCCTAACCCCTTCCTTGTGAGTTTAGAGGGATATTTTTGGGACTCGGATTTTACTGATGCAAATTAAAGGCAGGGGGAGAAGAAGTCTGGTTTGGGATGCTGTGTGACACCAGCAGGAAGGTGGAAAAGGGATGCTGGAAAGAAAAGGCCTACCAAGCTCCACTGCCGTGCCTCAGGTTGAGCCAGTGTCTGCCTGTGGGGCCGTGGCTCACGGCCCTCCTCCAGCTCTGCAGCTGGAGACAGCAGCTGGAGGAGATATTCTTCTGCACAGGCAACCCTGACACACACAGGCATTGCTTTCACTTCATTTTCCCTTCTACAGATATTCTTTCCTCAGGAGCTGATTGTTATAGAGCTGAAATGTATTTCCTTCTGAAGAAGTGGGTTTGTTTTGTGTTTGGTCCCCCCCCTCCATTTGCACACACCTCTCTAGTGGGATCAGGCTTAGAGGAGAATTGCGGAGTTTTTTTCAAAATGTGGTGGCATGCATTTCTACTGTGCTGTATGTTTTCATATGGTCCTTTGTGACACATATTTTCCAGTAATTTAGAGAGAGGCAAAAAATAGCTTTTATACAATAGACAAAGAAGTGGGAAGATTATTTCAATAGTCTTGCAACTTTGGGGTATTTCATCTTCTTCAAAAGGCGAGAGAAAAAAAAACCTGTTCTTGTGAGCAAATGATTAGAAGAAGACTGGGAATACAATAATTACCCCAAATGGAAACTCAGACCTCAGTCAAACAATACAGCTTTTGTAAACTGGCTCTGCCTGTAAAAAAAGTCTAGGAAATCTCATAACTAGAACTGTCAAAATCCTTTTCTTATGCAGCAATATGTAAAAGACTCCTGAGAAATGAGGAGTAAATATGGAAATGCTATAAAATAACATGATAATGGACTTGCTCTGAGTATTGGAGATTGCCTTGGCAGTACTGACATGGATTCCTTCAACCACAAACTATTTTCTCATCCTAAAGAATTTGGGACAAATTACATTTTGTGATATTCCATCAACAAACACGGACATGAAGACAAATAAACTGGGACTCGTCATAATCTACCTTGATTGTCGTGGAATTCGAGGGGACTAAAGCAATTGGGTGAGAGACAGAGTGTGGTTTTGAATGAATGTCCTTTATGAGAGAACAGAGAGAAGATCATTTATATCCTTCATATTTTATACTTTTGCCTCTAGGAAAGAAAGAGGCAGCAGAGCTCCGACTATCATTCACTCATAATGATCGCATTCAATCTAGTGATTCACAGTGAATCATGTAATAAGGTTTCCATTTTGCGCAAGGGGAGAAGAAGGAGGGGTGGTTAAACTTTGTTTAGTTCATATTCACATCGCCGGCCTCCTCTTTTCCCTTGAACTGCTTTACCGGTTTAGGGCATTATTTTTTAAATTTTTATCTTTAATTTTTCTTCCCTGCAGTTATCCTCCTACAGTAAAAATCCCTGAAAGGAACGCTGAAATCCCTGAAAGGAAGGCTACCCGTACAGTTCATAATTTTCCTTCCGCAGCGATTCGTTGGAGCACGGCTCCGCTTTGGCGGCCTCTCTTTCGGGCCCGGGCCGTGCAGAGGCTCCCGGGCAGCGCCGGGGCACGGCGCGGCGGTGGCGGTGGCGGTGGCGGGGCAGGCGGGGAGCAGCTCTGCGGGCGGATTGCAGCGGCTCCGGCAAACGGGCAGGAGCTGCTTTTCGGCATTTCGGCCTAAGCCCGCACCCACAGCCGCCGCCCCTGGGCACGGGGGAAGAGCCCGCTCTGCGCACCCCACTCGCGGGTTTGGGTCAGGACGAGGGGGTTCCGGCCCTGGGGCCGTGCTCCCCTCGGGCTGTTCTTGCAGAGCCCCTCGCACACGGGCAGGCTCACGCACAGAACGGCCGGCTCGCGGTTAACGCGATGCTCTCGGTGTTCTCGGATCTTGCCATCTGCAAGAGCTTCAGGTAAAAGCCGAGGCGAGGGCAGGGTAAAGCTCTGGGGGCTGGGAGGAGGCGCTGACTCGGCAGGGAGGTCTGCGCTGGGGCTTGTAGCCGCGCGTCGACCGGTGTCCCCCATCAGCGGCTGCTCCTGCGGAACTCCGTGAGACACAGCAGGAATCACCCCAAAAAGCTAACGAAAGAAAGGCACCGAGTGGGGGAAAGGCTCGGAGAGCACAAGCATCCCGGAGCGAGCAGGCGAGGCGAGGCAGGTCGGTGCTGGAGGGCAAGGGCAGAGGTGATGCCACACGGGCACCGGCCCCAAACGCGCCTGGAGGAGCGGTGCACTTCTCCAGCAGAGCCGACACCTTTGCAAGAGCTTTAAAAATATGTATTAAATTAAATAGGGGTGTTGTCACTGAAGGCAGACCAGTGTCTTAGCCATGGGGCTTTCACCAAGGCAGCCAAGTTCCCTTTTGGGCAGAGCAGAGTCTCGAAGTCTGCTTGACATCTTGAAGCTTAAATAACCGTAAGGCATTGTTACTCCCTGGCAGCAAAGTGCCTCGTTACGCCTGATTGAGCTAATTGCTTTGAAATAGGATATATTATCTATAATTATAGAGATCTTGGAGGAGACGGCCAGCCTTTTCTTTCATCTTTTCCAAGTGCATCATAATGTCGCGATCAAATTAATTTAGGCCACTTGAAATAGTGCCTTCTTTTCAGCCCGGCTCCTCCGACCGTCAAAGAGCCGGGGACGCCTCGGCGACTGAAGTTTGGACATCCAAACAGCTCCTGGTGACCTCTCGAGGACCAGTCCAGGTGCCTTGAAGCCTTAAAAGTAGTTTGGGTTTTGTTTAATCTGGACAGAAAGGAGTACGGAGAAAGAGAGAGAGGAAAAGAAAAGGAAAAGAAAGGCGGGGGGTGGGGGCGTCCAAGACAAAAAGAAAAGAACTGAGGTGTTTTTGCATTTTGCCGACACTTGGAAACGAGCAACAAAATCAGGGAGGGCTTTGCGCACTTGAAGGGCTTTGAGGGCTTGTAAAGCCCGCTGGACATTTTTAGCACTTGCGACAGTTCTGGCTCTTTGCCCCCAAGGCTGGGTCTCGCAGGGATGAAGCAAGGCTGCTGAAGGGCGCGCAGGGAGCGCGCAGGCGGTGCGCAGGCGGTGCCCGGCGCGGCAGAACTGACCCGGAGCTGCCCGTCCCCAAAGCCGGCTCGTGTCCTGCGGGACTGTCTGGTGTCCTAAGAGCTGCTGTCTCGGGAGAAATAAAATAGAAACAAGGGAAACAACAACACCTCTCTCCTTTCTGACTTCTGCCTCTAAGTCAAAGATAACGTTTACAAAAGGCAGACAATGCCCTGAATTGGCTTAGCGCTGCCTCCTGTCCTTTCTCCCCATCCCCCATGCACTCCTCCCAGCCCTTGTATTCCCACCGAAATAAAATGCTATGGGTAATGGCTTTGCCTAGCACATTCATTATATTGAAACGGGACTGTTTAGGATGCTAATTGCCCAATATTGTTATCTAGCACAACTGCCTTCAGGGAAACGCCATGGCTCCCAATAAAAACACCGGACTGGAACAAGCACCAATAAAGCCACCTATTTCCCTCTGCCCTTTTACTTCGAATTTTCCTTGCAGTCCAGGGCGGAATATAAAAGAGGCACCTAAAAGCAAACCGGAGTATCAAGAACACGAAACAGGTACTAAAAAGGTTCCTAAAATCCAATGGTGTTTTGGTCACCCAAAGCGCAATAAGGAAGGGAGGAAGAGTTTGGAAACTGAAAATTTCCCGCTGAACACAGAAATCAATCTTGGGGGAGATTTCGTTTTGCAAATTTATTTTCTCCATTCTTAGCTTAAAACTTGTAGATTTCATTAAGGGAAAAAAAAAAAAGAAAAAGAAAAAGAAAAAGAAAAGAAAAAAAAAGAGCAAGAAAAGAAAGAAACTTTACTGAAATCTCGTTTTCAGCCCAACAGATGAAAAGCCAGCATGTGAATTAGAATCAAGTCCTTGCTATGGTGATTGTTACAGTGATTGAAATACCAGCGAGTATGACAGAAATGTAAACACAAAGCGCTCATTGCTGGGAGATAAATAAAGAGCTAATTATCTCATTCTGTCAACTCTAAATGAGAGCGGGATCGTGCTCGCAGTGTGGGACGCACATGCATCTCTTCAAATCTCAGCAATATCCCAATGTTCGAATCATTGTGCAAAAGAATGAGGAGGGGAAAAAAAGCCAGCAGCTATAATTTTCATTTTCATATTTTCATCAAACAACGAGATTGCCCAGGGGCTGCCTCGAGGTCTAATAAATACAGCACTTCTTCTTTTGCATGGTTAAGTTTGGAATCAGGGGAAAATAATAATAATAATTTAAAACCCCAAACAAAACAAGATCCTACCTGTAGGATCGGATGGAGGGGACACCATGACACTGTGAAACACGATGCATCGATATATGTGCGTGTTTTCTTAGTCGGGGGTGGGGTGGGGGTGCATCTTCGTGCCGAGTACCGGGCTTTGGGAAAATGTCGTGTGATTGGTAGAGCAAACTAATTTTGTCAGGCTGAATGTGCCGATGTCCCAGGGCTAAGGCGCCTTGCTCCCTTGATGCGGGTTAACGTCCTCAATAGTCCCCCTCCAGCTGAAGCCTTTGATCAGACCGCTGCTGGCGCCTAAAAACAACATCACTTGTCTGCCTATTAGAGGCACTGACTAATCGTGACAGATTGTTTATTCTCGCAATTAGCAATGCAGCCGCTTCTCCGAGCACCCCCCATCCCCTCTCCTCGACGCGGCTCGACCTGGCCCCCCGGCCCGATGGGGCGCGGAGAAAGCTGCGGGCAGGGCGGGTACCGGCACCGGCACCGGCACCGGCGGGGCGCGGAGCCGGCCTGGGCTGGGCTGGGCGGCGGCACCGCGGCTCCCGCCTGGCAGGAGCGCTCGGCACGGAGCAGGAGGGCAGCTGGATGTACCAATGAAGGCTATATATCTGTGCAAAGTCCCTTCACCTTCATGTATAGGAATCTGAGGGAATAGCCCGCAAACCGCCTTCAGATCACCTCCACGGATGAGAGGGATCATCCGTGAGCACATGCGGGAGGTGGGTGTGATGTACGTGCAGGACACAGGAAACACCCCGCAAGGGCATATGCTCACGCGTGTGTGAGATAAGCGTGTGCGGAGCTGCGCGCAGGACAATTCATTTCAATCAGATCCTGTTGCTTATCAGTTAATAAAATGTCTATAATATCAATTCATTTCATAATCTATGTGCTCCTAATCTACCATCTTTATAGGGTCCAGTTAAAAGGAAAGGAAATTCGCTGTCCCTCCCCGTTTAGATAATTGCCCTTAAATGACTGCAAGAGGCTCTTGTGTTCCGAGGAGATTAGAGCCCTGCAGCTATCAATAAACTTTTCTCAGCGAGCGGCCAATCCCGTTATTAGAGAGCGGCTCCGTTTTACTGCACATCCGTCCTGGGCGCGGGGATAAGGGATCGTAAAACGAATTTACAAAACAAAATAGCCGGGACTTTAAGGGCTCAGGGGTTTATGTGTTCCTTTTTACTCGAAGGAACATTTCGTTATCTGCAGACACGCACACATCTATGCCATGAGCAGTAGCTCAATTTATGCGTTGTGTGTGCGGGTACGTATATAAACGCAGATCTCCACAGTCACACCGAACACACAGCAGGGCCGGTGTTCATTTAAAAACCAAACCAAACCAACAAACAAACAAAAAAAAAACCCCAACAACAAAAAAAAAAAAAACCACAAAACGACTGCGGAACGGGTAGGGTCCCATTCCCTTTGAGAGGTCACACTCGGGACAGCCCGGTATTTGCTTGTTTTGCAGAGGAGCGGGCTCGGTCCCGGTCCCTTGCGCGTTACGAACAGAAAGGCCGGCATGTTTTCCGACGTTAATACGTTTTTTCCCGAGTTTTGAGCCTTCCCGTCTCCACAGCGGAGCGCTGCGCCGGCTAGCCGGCCTTCTCCTATAGCGCCTGAGATGAGGCCGGGGATGCGGAGCGGGGCCGGGGATGCGGAGCGGAACCGAGGGCTGCGGGCGGGGCGGGGAGGGGCGGGGCGCGTGGAGCTCTCCGACGGCGATCCCGGCTCCGCCCCCCCCGCGAGCCGCCGGCGCCGCAGCCAATGGAGAGGCGCGGCCCCGCCCCCCGCGCGCCGGTTGGGCGGAGCCGCCCGCGCGCCGCTTTATGAGGCGGCGCCGCCGGCGCGGGGCCGGAGCGCGCTGAGGGCTGCCCGTGCCTCCGCGATTGTCGTGCCCCGGCCCCATGAGCGGCGGCGCTGCTCGCACCCGCCCGGCGCTGCGGTGGCGACGGCGGGCCGCCCCTGCATGGCCCCGGCTGTGGATATGAGCGCCGCGCCCACCGGGGTCCGCAGCGACGAGCTGCCCGCATCCGCCTTCAGCAGTCCCGGCGGCGGCGCGCTCCCCGTCGCGGCGGCGATGGGCGGGGAGGAGGAAAGCGACAAGCCCAAGGTCTCCCCATCCCTCTTGCCGTTCAGCGTGGAGGCGCTCATGGCCGACCACAGGAAGCCGGGAGGCAGGGACGGACCCGAGGGCGCCGGGCCCCCGCCGGGCGCTGGGGCGGCCGCCCGCGCCAGCCTCAGCCCTCGCCTGGGCACGCTGTCGGCGGAGGCACCGCCTTCCCCGCTGCCCCTCGGCGGGCACTTCTCCGTCGGGGGGCTGGTCAAGCTGCCCGAGGACACGCTCGTCAAGGCGGAAAGCCCCGAGAAGCAGGAGCGGAGCCCCTGGATGCAAACCCCACGGTTCTCGCCGCCTCCCCCGAGTAAGTAATGATCCCGGAGTAGGCGGGATGGGAGCTCTCCGGGCTGGCTGCGACCTTCCCGTGGGGCCGGGCGGGCCGAGGGCAAAGCTGCGCGGGTGGCCGGGACTTTCCTGTCGCTCTCGCCCTGCCTGCCTCTCCTGGTATGTTTTTCCGTGCGGTTTGCACTTTTCTGAGACAGTTCGATCCGTCTAAAGTACTGAACGGATTCCAGAGTGTGTGGAGGGTGGCTGCGAACGCACAGGAAGAGCGGCCGTGCCAGGGTGAGATCTTGTGCCAAATGTTAACCGGGGGGGGGGGAGAAAAAGCAACACGGCCAGCCTGTTAATTTAACCTGGGGTTCGAGCTAGCTACGCAGTTTTTGTCTCAACACCACTGATGCTTTCTCAGAAAGTGGCTCAAGTAATTCCATAAGGATCCGCACAGACCAGTTTCCTAGAAGCAGGAGCATTGCGGGCTTGAGCCCCACCAGCTGCTGTCCGAAATAGTGCATCTCCAAAGTCCGAAGAGCCACGGTCAGTGATGTTTTCCTGCTTTAATGCAGAGTGATCCAAATACAAATAACAGCGTGAGAGCCGAGATCAGAGAAGCCCGTTAATTTCCAGTGGCTGCGCTGAGCCCGGATCTGGGTAGCATGGGCCGGCTGCCCTCGGCCTGGCCGTGCTCCCTTCTTGCCAGGGATCCCGGAGAAAGGGATGACCTTGGTCTGAGGCTCTTCAAAGGTTTGGGGTGCCCTTTGCAAAGCTACAAACAGCTGCTTTCTCTGTCCCTTGAAGAACGGCAGGTTTCCGACGTTGTTACAGAACTTGTGTAGAGTAAAGCAGCGGTTTAATTTATTTAATTTGCAAAGTAAAATTTGCTGTTGCTAAGTAAACCCGGGACAGATGGATGTTGAAGACCCTTAGAAATGTTAAATAAGAGGAGAGGAGCAGACCGGAGAAGAGTGGTAGATAGAGCATGAGTGTCAATTCAGACCTCGTAATTAATTACATGCTTAATCCGGTTCCCAGGGGCCTAATGAAGAGGCTGTGAGACTGAGAAGCCAGCTCGTTTTGTTTATTTTTTTTTTTCCTGTAATCCAATAAAAAGGACAGGACTCTTTTTACTTCTTTTCGGAGGGTCATTCCCTTTATTTGCATCTCCTCTGCATGAGCCAGGGTAACTGTGAAGGCAGGAGATACAGGGTTTGTGGGTGTCTGATTCCTGCCCCTTGCCAGGTTCTTCTCAATGGAGTCAGAGCTTCCTGATACGAAGCTTCCTGGGGTTCTCTTTTTTGGAACTTGAGACGGTAATTTTAAGTGTACCCCAGGCAACCCTCGTGGTTTTGGGGCGGCTTGCTTCAAGTGGGACTCTACTTCCCCCTTTCTCCACCTCAGCTGTGGTAGGGTGGGGGCTCTGCAGGCTATGGGGGTTTGAGCACTGCTAACCAAGGTGTCTCTCCTTCCCCCTCTTCCCCGGCTCCTCCCGGGCACAGGGCGGCTGAGCCCCCCCGCCTGCACCCTGCGCAAGCACAAGACGAACAGGAAGCCCCGGACACCCTTCACCACGGCGCAGCTGCTGGCCCTCGAGAGGAAGTTTCGGCAGAAGCAATACCTGTCCATCGCCGAGCGCGCAGAGTTCTCCAGCTCGCTCAGCCTCACCGAGACCCAGGTGAAGATCTGGTTCCAGAACCGTCGCGCCAAGGCCAAGAGGCTCCAGGAGGCCGAGCTGGAGAAGCTGAAGATGGCAGCCAAGCCCATGCTCCCGCCTGCTGCTTTCGGCATCTCCTTCCCACTGGGCGGCCCGGCCGTGGCCGGCGCTTCCCTGTACGGCGCCTCCAGCCCTTTTCAGCGGGCAGGGCTGCCCGTGGCTCCTGTGGGACTGTACACAGCACATGTGGGATACAGCATGTACCACCTCACATAGAGCCTGAGCCCAGCCCTGCTGGCTGTCTGTTCCCGCTGGCTCCACACACACCCTCCCTGCTTCTCTGTGGACTTCCCCACGGACCTTATGGCAGAGACTCCTCCAGTCTGGCTCTGCTTGACTTCTCTCCTTCCCTCTCTGATGCTGAGCCCCTGTACCAGCATTGTTCTGATCTCCTCAGCAGTCCTGGGGAGCTGGCAGAAACCTGAGGCATTGCCCCAGCTTTTTCCAGGCGCAGGGTGGTGATGGGCCAACTGTGTCCTGCTTCTCTGGGTCTATCTGGCAGCCTGCAGAGACCCCCCTGCCATGGGGGAAGGAACTGTGGAAGAGATGGAAAAAGGGGACTGAGGGATGTTTCTCTTACTTTCGGCGAGGCGAGGTCAAGAGGCAGAAGTGTAAAACAGCCTTTACCATTCCCATGTAACAGCACTGTCTGTTACCTTCTTTGCTCCTCCACCAGCTCCTTTGGAAGGGGCTCTGTGTACTATGTAATATACTGTATATTTGAAATTTTATTATCATTTATATTATAGCTATATTTGTTAAATAAATTAATTTTAAGCTACTGTTTGATGCAATTTGTTTGCTTGCTCTTTGCCCTTTCAGGGGTGACAGAATTTGTGTATTGGGGGATGAGAGAGGGACTGGCTATAGAGGCCGTTTTCCCTCTTCTCCAGGAGACTTCAGCCTTGGGTAGTGAGACAGCAGCTGAGTTTTCAATTTTCTGTGAAATCCGGGGCTGCCCTGTCCTCACAGCTGTTTGAGGTTTCTTCCTTTTCCCCCACTGCTCCTTGCCAGCAGTTCTCACCGCATCGCTGCTCCGAAGGTGCTTGTGATCACTGCTGCTTCCCCCGGCGGCTCTGGGATCGGCCGTGTTTCCTTAGCCCTAGGAAAAGAGGAAAGTTGCTCCTCTCCCTTCCTGGCTCTTGTGTCTGGGAGGGTCCCGGCCGCAGCCCCCGCTGGCTGTGAAGACCGGGGAGGGCTTGACATACCGCACACCTCAGTGCCAAGCCTAGCGCGAGAAGAGGGCATTCCCCAGAGCTCCGTTTGCCGGCCGGTGTTACTCGGGGGAGCGGAGCACTGGGATTTGGGGAGGAGGGGGGGCTGTCGCGGTTCGGCTGGTGCTGAAGAAGGGGATAAAGGACGCTAATGGCGAGGCGGTGTCAGCCGATGGGCCAGGGGCTGGGGTGTGGGGACGGTGGTGCTGGGCACGAGTGCGGGCCCGGCGGCCCGTGGAACCCGCGGGACTGACGGTCGGGACCGCTCGGCGCCTTGTCTCCTGCTCACCCCTCGGGCTTTCGAGCGTTCCGCGGCTGGCTCCGCTGGAAACCCGTCCCGGTGGACCACGGCCCCGACGAAACCGCTGGCGACGGCCGAGAACCCCGCGGAGGAAATCGGCGGACGCGCAGCCCCGGCTCCGCGCCTGCTGATCCGGCCAGCACCGGCGCCGCCGCCTCGCCGCGTTCCCCGCCGGCTGCGCCCTGAGCCCCCTCAGTGCGCCACTCCACCCGGTTTGGTTTGACGAATCCTTCGGGTAAGGGAGAGCGTTGGTTTCCCCTCACCTCTTTTCTTTCTCTCTCTTTTTTTTCCCCCTTCAATTTCGTGCTTTATCTTTGTGCTCGAGGAATGGCCGCTGAGAAATTGGGACTCTATATTTTTCTTTCTGTCTTTCCTCCCACCCCCCACCCCGCTGCTTTCATTTCCAGCAATTTAAAACGTTAAGGTTGAAGCAAAGTTAGAAGGAAAATAATTGCTGTAATGAGGCTCGGCAATCTTCTGCAGGCACTGTGGCTCCAGCGAGACTGTAGCTGGGGGCGAGGCAGGACTTTTATCATCTCCTAAGTATCAATGATGCTTTCAATAACTCAGCGAAACAACATACCTGAACACTTTCTCCAGAGCTCGCTGCTCTAATCCCCCTTCTCGTCTCTCACTTCGCTCTGGCCGCCCAGTCATTTTTGAGCTGGGGTGAGTTTGGGGCTTTTGTGGTTGTTTGTTTTCTTTTCTTGCGCTTTTTTTTTTTCCTGTACTTTTTCTCCAACCCTTTTCTTTTCCGATCATTTCTTTTCTCTGTGCAAATGACAGTGTCTGTGATCCTGACCCCAGCGCCCAACGCCGCGCCGGAGCGGGAAAGCTCTGTGCCGACTTTTTCCCACGTTGTGTCTCTGGCAGAAAAAGGCTGGATATCTCCAGCTTATCTGTCTCTCTAACTTCGCCTCTGTGCGATTAGACCGCAGCTTTGGAGAGATCTAATCACGCAGGAGGTAGGGTTTATCCTGTAAAGATGCCCTTAAAACCCGAGAGTGATTTTAAACTGCGAGGACTGCCTTGAGCTGGCTCCCCGCAAGCTCTGCTCCCCTTTGCCGGCACCTTTGGGCGCTGCGGTGCGGACTCCTGGCAAAGCAGGACCCTTTCATCTCTCCGCTTTGTCTCTGTTTTCTTTTTTTCTTTTTTCTTTTTTTTTCTTTTTTTTTTTTTTTTTTTTTAACATTATGTTAACTCGGGGTGGATATTCGAAGCGCAGGATTCCTATTGAACATGTCTTTGCTTTAAGTTTTCCCCCTGACCCTTGGGCTAAAGTCCTTGGTTGCTCAATTAAACCCAGATGAGAACAATTAATAACTAAGTAATGACAATAAGTTGGGAATCACACGGATGAACGCTCCATGTGAATAGGAAAAGCTCACACAAAAGAGCAAAAAGGATTTGTCGGCTCTTTTTAAGGGGGAATTGGCTTTTCTTTTTTCTTGCCTCTGGCTTACCAGCAAATAAAACTCACTTTTGTGTCTTTGTCGCCTTAAGGATCTCAGTGGGCAGTTGGAAGTGAGAATGGCTGTTTTCCTTTCAACTTGAGGGTGCTGGCGCCACGCAGCCCCGAGGATAGAGAGTAGCCAAAGCAAAGTTTCCTAATAACTCCTCTCTCCCCCGCCACCCCTCCCCAGTCACGCCGGTACCCCCCTCCTCTCCATGCATATCTCCACACGCACTCGTAGAGAGCCTCGGCAAACAGACGAGAGAAAGCAGAGGGGCCCCGAGCACATCCACGTAGCACCACGGACTCACAGCCGAGGCTGACTGCCGTGGGAAAGCGATAGCGCCTTGGTGCGACACTTTCCACGGAGCGTAGGAAATACAGCTCACAGTAGCCAGAGCACGGAGAGGATGCAAACACGCGCAGAAACACATATGAAATAAAAGAGAAGCCATTTTTCTACTCTTATTCCCACAAAGGAGGGGAACGGCTCCGTTACCCGTACACTGGGGCAGCCCCCGGGCGCATCTTCCCGGCACCGGCTCCGTGCAAGCTGAAGCCCCGGCTGGGAGCGCCGCGGGATCGCGCCCGGCTCCGGCTGTCGCCGAAGGGCAGAGTGGCACACAGCGAGGGCTGAGAGCTTAAAAAGCAAGGAAAGGCTCTCCTTCAGTTTTAGCTACAGAGAAGGTGACTACCGGGTAAACCTGCTGCCCGAATCGTTGGTTTTAGTACATTTGTCATCTGCCCTGAATTTCTCGTGGTTTGGGGGTTTCTTTCCGAAATAGCTCTTTCACTCGAAACACGAATCGGTGCCCCGTTGAATACTTTATCGAAAGTTTTCCGTAGCGATCAAGCGAAGTGGGATCTTAAAAACTTGCTTTCTAAAGTTAGGGCAGGCTGAATTCAGCAAGCGAGTTAGACGCAGTAGCAGCCTCCTGCTGCTCAGGATTGTGCCTGAGAACAGAACCTTCAAAAATCAGAGGCAGAACAGGGAAGCTGCCTAACTTACCCATTGTAAAGGCCAGGGGAAGGGGAGGGGGCCGAGTGCTTCTCAGCAGTGCTTATAAGCTTAAATGCAGGCTCATAATTTTGTGTGAATCTCCTGAATCACATCGGATCTTTTTTCCTAAAAATCTGGGAAGTGAAAGGTCTGTTGAACAAACTGGCTGGACACTGTTAGGAGGAAGTGGGATGCTTGGCACCAGCTCCTTGGTACTGCCTGAGTTTATGTAAACAGCTGGACTCAGGTATTCTGTATGCAAAGTGAAAATAGCGATCACCGGCTTATTAGAGACTCAGAGGTAATTGCTCTTCATCTCTTCTAATGATACATTTGATTTTGTATTAGACACGGAGGTAGCCAGAGAGAGCAAGAAAAAGCAGCTGCATAAGCAGTCTTGAGACCAGGGCACTCCTCAGAGCAGTCATGGGGCTGTCCAAATTAAATCCAGCAGAGTGGTGACTGGTGAGTAAGTCTCCCACTGCTTGGAATATAATATGCTGTACCAAATGAGCTCCTGGATGCAATGAGGTAGTTCACTCTAGTTCTTCACAAAAAGCAAGCTGATGTGACTTCTGCACCGAACTGTAAGGGAGTTTGTGGCAGAAAGAGACAACTTCTTCCTGCCTTTCATAGTTCTGGCCCCCACTATATATCTATATCTATTTATATCCATATCATCCATATCTTCTATATTTAAATCTATATAATGTATACATACGTATCTATAGTAGAATATATATATTCTAACCCAAGGAGTATGAGGACCTCTGAAACTTTCTTTTAACTCTCTCCACACCTTATGTGAAGCACAGTGGTGTCTGTCCCTGGCCTGAGCAATCTGTTCCACAGCAGGGAGCCTAAAAATGAGGCATTGCGATAATGGGCATTGCAACACAGCTCCCTGGGACTGGCCCGAGGCCCCTTCTGCAACACGGACCCATTGTCTGTCCAGCTCTGTGGCAGGAGAAGCTGGAGGCAGAACCAGAAGCAACAGCTCTGACTCATTTAACTACGAGTTGTAAATTTTAACATGCTGTACAGAGAGATGTGGCAGTGATTTGCTTACAGCAGTAAACCGATCGACATTAACTCTGCTCCATTGTACTTCTTCATCTCAGAGATCTTTTATCCCTCCAGGCTGGATCCGGTTCCCACCCTGCAGTGATTAAAGGGAAAGCGACGAAGCAGCTACCTGGACCCAGTCTCCCTCGTGCGACCAGGAATGTGCAATAAACCCCCCGTGCAAAGCTCTTCTTTTCATCTGGGGAAGTGGCGCAGCTGAGGATCCCACTGCGCACGGAGCCAAACTCCTCCCGGGAGCGGAGTGCCTGGAGCCGGCTCAGCCGTGCGCTGCTGCCCGGTGCGCCACGGAATCCCCGCGGCCCACAACCAATTCTCACGACAATGTGGACAACGCTCTCCGCATTTCTTCTAGCTTAGAAGAGAAACAAATCTCTTGTGTATGTTATACAGCCATCAAAGCTACCCACTTCAATAGTACAGGCCCTCTCAGTGAGCTGTGAGACAAACCTTGGGGAGAGTTCTGTAGGAGCAATGTTTCAATTCTGAGATCGATTCAATGTCTACGGTCCATTCTCATCTAAGCTGGAGCAGACAACGGGGCAGTGGGGTCACAGTGATTAGCGCTGGACAGACCTGAGGTTCAGCATCCAAGCACAAAACGATGCAGCCCAAACTAAATATTCATTTCAGCCTAATTGAGCAATGCTTTTGTTGCGTTGTTTCGGGCACACAGCAACAGACAGAGTGGGTGTGCACGTGATGTATATTGGAGAAAGAGGTACCTTATAACGACAAACACATTCAAGACCTTCTGACCACCAGTGCTGCTGCCCAGTGTATGGGTACAAAGAGAGCACTACTCAGGTGAGGCAGTACTTAGAGGTTTAGCTGTAATTCAGGCTCCATTTGCATGTCGGAGGGAAAGGAAGTGGCAGCATGAGGGAAAGAGATCTGGTAGCAAAGGATGGTAAAACTATGTTAGCCGGGAGATTGTGAGTGGTGTGGGGAAGACTCAGGAATGGAGGAAAAGAGAATTATTTCCAAAAGACAAGCTGGAAGGAAGGAGGAACTTTCTTTTGATGTAATGTTTTGTGTGCATTGACCATTATTATGCAAATATCAGCTAACACAAATACCGAAGTAAGGACGCTTTAAAACTCAAGGGGTGATTGACTTACATTACATTGCATTTAGATGTAAGCCAATGGCCCTGTTTCCATTTACATCAGCAAGGGAGTGGAGGCTCTGAGACTTGCCCTTGCATTATGGCAAGCTTGTGTGCATTAGTCCTGGGGAGCATCTGCTCCTCACGCTGTACTCACTAAAAGCCATAAATGCTTTTCTAAACCTCGTAATGAGCTTTGGACTTACTGTGAAAACCGAGTCTGTGGTATACCACAAGAAGAGACAGTGGGATGTTGTTGATGTTGTCAGCCTGACCAAAGATTTTTCTTTCTGTGACATTGTCAATATTCTCTTTTGGTAGGAGGCCACATAAGTAATACACACTAAATTCTATTTATAAAACAAAATACAGAGTTGAAAAACACAATACATATGACGTGGGACTGGAATAGACATAGAAATAGGATTCAGTGGTTTTGAAAACAATTTAGCACTTTAAACATTAATTGCCCCGAATTAAGACTGTAGGCACCCACCTGAATATGCCGACTGTATGTTATTGAACAGACAATAACATTCTCTGTTGCCTCTTATTAGGGAACCCAAACTCGAGTACCCTGTGAGATGCCCACGAGATGAGAGCCTACAGTGCCAGAAAGCAACATGGTGTCCCAGCAACAGTGATTATACCAGATATCACTGATATCAATATAAAGAATAATCCAAACGCAACCTTTATTTAGTCATTAGCACAGCCACATTCTTTTTAAAGAGCTAAAGTATTAACTGTGTCTACAAAACTTACATTCAGAAATCTTAGTCATGAGTTTCTAACTCAGATTTTTAATTTAGAGATTATTCAAAAGAGGATTGGCAGTCAAAAGATTCTTCAAGAACAGTTTCTTAAAAATGACATGACTTTAACTACATTTCTGTCAGGTGTGATACCTGAATTAGGATGAACTTAATGGCCTTAATAGCTCAGAGTTCAAATGTAGATCTTCAGACAGTTCTCCCTTTAATTCAAGAAGACACGTGCAGGCACGTTAATTTTCCCTCTAAATAATTGTGTATTTCAAGTACATACTCAAATAAATCCATCTCAAAACACCTGGAAAGCAAATAGAAAGTTGTATAGGGTGTATAATAAAATGAGAAAGCTGAGATGGACATGTAATCCTAAATTATTCTTACTCTCTAAAACATCAGGCTGAGTTTCTCCAAATGTGATGGTTTTTTTTCCTTCCTCAAAGATGGCTTTAATACTAGCCAAGTTTGAAGTTGCTAATGACATTTATTTCTGAGCTATGTATGCATGAGAATTTCACTTTGCATAGTTGGAGACTGTGATCTTTTTCAAGCTTGCATAATGTTTAACTTGACTGAATCAATTTTCAAAACAAAGAAACACGAAAGCATTGAAAAATGCCCTGAACAAGAATGGGCATTTCCATTCCATAAGGAATTTGTTTGGAAAAAATTATAGAGTTGTTGGAATTAGAATCTAAGTTTATCTTAAGTTTGCTGGAAGGGAAAGTTATATTATACGAGACAATTAACCATTGGTTTCAGACTGATCCAAAGCCCAATAAAGTCAGTGGCGTCTTTCCACAGGCTAACTAAGAGGCTTTGGGGCTGACTCATACACTGCAGAGCTCCTCAGAAGATAATGGTTCTACATTGCTTATGTGAAAGTTAAATATAGCCCAGTGTTTGTAAGCGTCTGTATGTATTACAATTAATTTATATCCCTGGTTAAGATTGGGTTACAGTTTCCATTTAATGCATATGCATGTGTTTGTGTTTGTATGCATGCACATGTAAAGACAGACATCTGTGGACGTGTAAGCACACACATACAGCTAGTGCCATAGAGATGATTGAATCAAGAATATATACATGATGGCAAATATCAGCCTTTACTACGGCAGATATCACTGCTGCCATACATATACTTTGACAGATCTGAACGTATGCTTCCAAAACCAGCAGCATCTGTTTACATTGAACTGCAATAAAAACCGAAGGAAGCATCAGTTAGTATTAGAATTTTATCTTTTTAATGTCCAGAAACAGTTTCTGTGCCTTTGATGTAAGCTGTCAAGCACTACTGGAAAATTGCATCTCTCTGATTACTGCGTTCAGAGCAGAGGAAAGGGCATGGCTGCCTTGCAGCATTTGTCAGCGGGGACCCTGCAGGGGCTTGCTTTTTGGGTACTGATAAGCAAAGTTAGCTCACATGCAAAGAACAGTAAAGCAATTCTTGCGTAAAGGGGGAAAAAAACCCAGAAGGGGCACTATTTCGGAATGTCCAGTAGAAAGATTTTTCTGTTGCAGGTATAATTAACCCTTACTTTTAACTGTCTGCTCCCTTCAGATGAAACTTCCTGCATCCTCTGTGAGTGTTTAGCCTGAATATAAACTCAGTGGCAGCAGCACCACTGATTATTCAAGTATGTGCACGTTCAGGCTGTAACAAGAACCTGATTACCTGTGAAGTGGTTGTATTGTGCCTGAAGACGTGGCTTCACATTTTGAGGCTTTTAGAGGTGGCACTAGCTTATCTGTTCCTCATTATCCCTAGGCCCCTTTTCTTCCATTGCCCGTAGCCTCATTCCCCTTGGCTAAGTGTCACAAGACATTTCATGGCATTTTTGAGCCTGCATCTGTTGCCTGATGAGATTTAGAGTTATGACCTTCGCTGATGGTTGCACTGGCAAAAAGGCTGTGGCAAGGGAGAAGTGGTTTGAAAATAATAGCACATTGAACTCTCTCAGGTGACGATGACATCAAGGAAACAGTGGCACTTGCCCCACCACAAAATTCTGTGTTGATATGAAGAGAATCTTCTATTTAAATTTCTAAATGAGAAAGAAGGGCTCATTAAGGCTTGTTTGTGTTCTTTTCCTCCTGTGTAAACAGAAAGGAAGCATTTGTAAACTTCAGATATTATATATCTGAACAAAAGACCCAGTCATCAGCTGTGTGTGTCCCGAGCATGCACCAGGAAGAAAGGCTGGCAAAAGAACTGCACCTTTTATAGTATTTCTACCATACTGCAGCAGCATCCAGACTGGAAGGACTTTCAGGAGATGTGCAGGATGTAAGACAGCCAAGCTCAGCCAGAGAGGAGAGCAAACTCAGAGAAATAGGAATGGAAAAAACCAATGCAAAGGGAAAATTGGCAGTTAGCACGCAGTGGAACACAAGTGGATGTCTGGTGTGTAAACAGAGCAAACACAACCTCTTCCGTGTAGGGATTGCCAAAGTACAGCTGTGGGTGGGAAGGTGGACAGATAGAAACACACATCTAAAGATGAATTTTAGAGTGAGCAGCAGCAAGAACACTGCAGAAGACATTGGGTGCATTGTATTGTAGTTGGCAGCAGCATTTATTTCATAGGGGCAAGATAAGTGCAGGAACATAAACATTTGCAAGCCATCTATTTTACTGGCAATTCATAAGGAGAACTTGCAGAGTGTTTAATGCTTCCACAGCCAGGCCCAGGGGGACTGAAGGTATTCACACATGTTTTAATAAGGTGGACAGGCCAAAAAGGAAATTATCCAGTCTCTCCCAGTTGTAGGGGTTTGGCTTTGTGGGAGAGCTGATGGCCATTTGGATTCTGCTTGTCTTGGAGCACAAGTAAGTTCCAGGTGCCTACATCTTGGCGAGCAATTTGGCATGCTTTCTAGTATCTAGAACAAGTTGGTGCTCCTGTGTTGGAATACACAGCTTCCTGAAGGCATAACACCACCTCCTAATGACCCAAAACTCAGCAGCTGCATGACTCTCTCTCTCAAGGAAGCTCAGCTACCAGTGAGGGAGTGAAGACGCTCAACCTTCACTCCATTGCTGGGAAGGGCTGAATTCCACATCAGACACGTCTGTCAGCATCACTCTCTTAAAAATTTACAGCTGGAACAGAACACAGCAGCCTAGATCAGAGCAAGCAGGGTTCCCCTCCACAAAGAGTTTAAAGCCAGCACACCCGCCTTCCAGGGCAGTGGCCTCTTCCCCCTCTGGGGCCTGAAGCCTCCCTTCTCCCATGGGAGCCATGTCCCTGTGCAGCACACAGGGCACAGCCAAGGATTTCTCAGGAAGAATAAGGAACAGGAGAAACCTGGCCCTGCTTTAATTTCTGGCTAGTGGTTGCCTGATAGAAAATGCATAGGTAAGTTCTGTGTCAGGGTCCCGAGTGTGGCAGAAGGCTTTCTTAATCTTTAGAGATGCCTGCTTTTCACTTACAGAAGACATTGAGCGTCTGTAAAGAATCTGCCTTAGGTGCTCTAAAACATATCAAGAGACCAAAATAATTTCTCTTTAGACAACACCTTCATTCAGTGCCCAAAGACGGTAGTTGAGAGCAACCCCTTTTTTTCTGTCTGCATATTTCCGGTGTATGCATATTGCATCTATGAAACACCTAAATTGGAGAGATACTCAGACATGAAGAGAGTTAAACTGTGTTCTTTTCACTTCTCCATTTCGTTCCACCTCTCCATTTATTATCCATCAATTATGGGTGGGCCCTGAGTATCTTCGAGCCCATAATTGTGTTCGTGTACTTATTGTAGAATATATAGTTGTTAAAACGTTCAATAGCATGTAATTTCTTTTTCCTGTGTATTCATTTGCCTTTTATTTCCATAAGTGTTATACTTGGCTCCAGTCCTGCAAACAGTTGTGCCCACGAATAACTTTACCCACCCTAGGAGCGCCACGGATCACAGCTTCTCTCTCATCCACTGAATTATATGAAGTTACTCATGCAGTTAAACTACTCATAAGCATATGTGTTTGCTGGATCAGGGCTTCTCCATGTAAGATTGATATTTATAATTAATCTAAGACACCTATACATTTCTTTTTAGATAAAGGAAGTAAATCCTAGGGAAGTGGTAGTAAACTTTGGAGCTGCACTTAGTGCAATAAAATGCATCTTGGTTTATTAATTAGTGTCTGTTTTTTTAATTTGACAGTCTAAAACCAAAATAACTCAACATACTACTAAACCATTTTATAAAAAATGTATTTAATACTTAATAATTTTATACAGTAAAGCAACTTGATAGTTTCTTTAAACTGTGTGTAACAAGGTAAGAACATTTTGTTAAATGCTATGTCAACAGAAGCTGTCATTTTATGTCGCCTGTTAGCCTACACACAAATACCTCAAACTTTGATCCCCAAACCTTTTCCAGCTGGGCATCCTGCTAAGTGCCCTTGAATGTAGAAGGTCTTAGAACAATGAATAATCAGGACCTTGGATCTGAAGATCCACTAGGCTTAAAAGTGCTGGTTTAAAGTAATTTTCTATTTTCCTTTTCACAAAAATCTTCTGTAACTCTCTTTGGATGGAATGCTAGTTCAAGCACCTATAAAAACCTGTGACTGACACATAATTTGTTTTCTGTAAGGGAACAGCTTACCTTTTCAAAAGAGACCTCTGATCATTTTGTTTGAACCTCTACACCATCTTCCTTTCAGGCATGAAATTGCAAGACAAACATTTCTACACACTTCTAGCTATCAGAAGGAGTGGAACTGGAAATATCCAAACTGTGGAGCTTTTCCCTGCTATAGGTCAAATAGTTTAGCATCCTCACAGAGGCAGGTGGGTGGTTCATTGCAAATCACAGCCCAGCTCCAGAGCTAGCAGTGGGTAGATCTCGGTGATCTGTGAGTTCACCTGTGAGTTCACTTGCATCTCTCCTCTCCTGATCCTTGTCCTGATCCATCCTGTCTTGCTCCTCACCACCACCTCGTCCCCATCTTGGGCACTGCACTTGGCTGGGTTTATGTGCCGGTTTGGTTTGGTTCTCCTTGGGGAATTTTGTTGTCATAAGTGGCCATGGGCATTGCGTGTTAAGTGCATGTCCCCATCTGCAGCCCAGCACTGGTGAGGTTTGCAGAGGAGAGCAGTCATGGCACTTCTCCTGCCACCCCCTCCCTGCTCACAGCTCACGGGCACTTCTCTGCCTGTCTGACCAGTCCCACCATGTCCCTGTGCTGTGTTGTGTGCACTAACCAAGGCTGCAGCCTTGACTAGCATACACCTCCTGTCCCTGGCTTGTTGCCCATTGTCTCTTCAGTTCTTCTTCTTCTCACAACCTTGCTCTTTTGATGTCTGAATGCATCCACATGCAGGTGGCATTTGCATCTGTCAGGGTGCAAGTTGCTGCAGTGGCAGGGCTGCTGCAGCTCCAGGCTTGGCCATCTGCCTCCTGCACCTGCTTGTCCTCATCAGGCACCGTTCAGTTCTACAGCATCCCTTGCTGTGCCAGACCAGACCTCCCTTAGCCATTTCAACCCTGGTATTGCCTGCTCCCACCTCAGCTCCCTTTCCTTTCCTGATTCCTTAAAAGTACACTTCTGTCCCCAAAATTGACATTCCAGGGCTAGCTTGTTCTCATTTGCTGCTGGCTCGCTTGTTTCACCAGTGTCCCACACTTTCTAACACCTGACATGGATTTCACTGGGGTCGTTTGTGAATGAAGTGGGCCTAGGAGCCCTGCAGGAAAATCAGATGGAAACAAATGTTCACAGCTTTCTAGAAATTGGTGTCAGCTCCCTGATACAGAGAGTTTTACAGCTCTATAAATCAGGCTGAAAATGTAACCAGAAGCCCTGTTAGCTTTCTGTTTCTTTTAGCACATCCGTTTCTTGTAAAATTCCGATTAGAGAGACTGGTCTCTGTAGAAATCATTCACTCCAAACCCAACAGGGCTATAAATCAAAGCACTACAAATCACCACAATTTGCAGATTTTGGGTTTCATCATTTTATCGCTTTTGAAGAAGTTATGTAAATGCTCTTGGAGAATATTGACCCCTGCATCCTCTGTCATATCTGGGATGAGGAAGAAAATAAAAACTTTTTCTGAAAACCTGATATCTCATTCATACTGGTACTCCTAACCTATTTCTCCAAGGGATCAGGTCTAGAGTGCTTTCTCATGTGAAGAATCTCACCAAAATTAGTGAGACTACTCCCATAACTTGGGGCTAGAGGAATAATAATTTTTTTCTGAAAGAAGCAAAAAGACAGTAGAATTTTACAAGAGTCTCTGTGTGAAAAAAAAAAAAAAGGCGATTCAGTGATGATTGGATGCATAACACCATTTATGACTCCACTGTCCCAGCCTGGGTTTGGCTGTACAAGATGATGAATATCTGCTCCAGCAGACAAGGATTTCATCACCTCCCAGTATGAATGACAAAACTGTTCCCAACAAATTTTGCCCTCCCAGAGACAGTAAATCCAATCTAGGCTTGCAAACTCCAGATATCTCTGAGCTGAGTCACACTAGTCTGCCAGCAATGCATCAGACCCCACAGTGACCACAGTTGTGATTAGGACAGTCTGGAGAAGGGTTTTCATACCAGGCTCAGTCATGAGTCAGGTTCTGTGCAGCACTTGGAGGGGCTCCTCAAGCTGGAAATCTTGGAAGGATCTCTCACTTTTACCTATCTTCTTTCCTGAGGTCCAGGGCTTCAGCAGACTTGGAGCTCCTTAATACAATGGGTTTGCCTTCACCACCTAGTTCACCTTATTAGTCACAAAGTGCTGGGAACTTCGGCAGATCCCAAAGATTGGGAAAAAACATACAAGGAAAAATATCTTTGGTCACAGAGTGAAAGCATGAAATTATTCCTTTAGATTTAGTATTACAGCAACAATATGTAATTTATCTGGAATAAATTTAATTTCTGTGGAGTTTTAATTGTACTCTTGATATCTGAGAGCTACAAGAGGAACCAGATGCCCACTGAACAATATGCCCACTGTTGCTATACAGCCCAAGATGCTATACAGCACAGAAAAAAAAAATCCTTTCCTATGAAGGCTCAAAAGTCTTTGCATTGCCTTTACCAGAACAATGGCAAGTTTAGATTTTTCATTATTATATGCAGATAACTTATACTGTAAGGAGAACATTTTCAAAGGCCCAGAGAATTGGGAGGGATTTGATTCCCTTGACTCTCAGTGGGATTCTTAATAGCTATTTGCCTGTGGTACCTTTGAAAAAGGGCTGCTCAGGCACCAAAGAGGCATGATCACACTTTTTGAAAGATCATTTAAATATTAGAAAATACTCATAGAAATGGGACATATATTTCAAAATCACTGGTTTTGACACACTAAACTCTTTAATTCAGCCTAGTGCTTAAACAGATCCATCATTTTTATTACATAGCCTATAAAGCCAATTAAAGTAATTAAATGGAAATTGGAGAGTATTTTAAAGGCTGGTTTAAGATTCCTCTTTGAGCACTGGAGCTTAGTGTTACAGTAGGACACCATCTGCTGTCCAAGCAGGGTCCAACTCTGCTGCCTCAGCAGCCACATCCCAGCTATAAAAACAACGCACCCTGCATTATCTTAATTGAGCTTTTGCTAAAGAAATTCCCTGCCAGATTTGTGAGTCCATGTTGTATTTTATTTTATTTCGGACAGATGTTTGAATTTGATCTTTTTTTCCCCCTTTATGTGGTGGAAATACATAAAATGAGGATTTCTTCACAAAAGTGATGTTTGCAGTAAAAATGTTGCACAGGTACTCAGGGTGTTGAGAAATAAATGCTGTAAAAGGAAATGAAAATAATACTTCAGATCTTGAATTTGTAAATAAGTTGTGTGGCCATTACTGGTTACTGTACTGTAAGACTAGCAAGGCACAGCCAGCTGGGTGCAAGCTGTTTATCAGTGACTGTACACTGAAGCTGCTCTTCCCATTCCTGCCCAGCTCTCAGGGGACATCTGAGGCCTTGCTGGCACAGCAGCCAGTTGCTGTTAATTTTAATGGAGATTTCCACACTATGGCCACCTTACATCTGGAAACCAAGCTGAGACCATCTACTTATTTTGCACAGGTCACTGAAGTGATTGCCAGGTGGCAAAGTTTTTGGGTTACTGTCAACATGGAGAACTTCTGAGGTGACCTTGCTGTGGGAAATTCCATATTCCTTTACATGTCTCCTGCTTGTAGACAATAAGTTTCAGGCTTTGAAAGTAGATTCCCAGGCCAAATTATACCTGTTGACAATCTATAAAAGGTGTTTCTTTGCTTACACAGTTGTGTGTCTTCATTTCTTCTCTACTTTTCCATCAAAAAAGAGGGAAATTTTCTATGAAATGAATCCTGTCTCCCTTTGTTTCAGAATTGTTTTTCTGTTGATGTTGCTCAAAATGCCGACATTTCTGTAGAAGAAAAATCTTGGATTGATCTATTTTATCATAAATGCAATGTAGTAGAGATAAAAGAGTAACTGGTTGCAATTGGAATCAGTATAGAAATGCTACGGCCAGGAGTCAGAGCACGGTATGCAGGAAAATGTTGGTATCACTGTATGTAGGCTAGGGGCCTCAGCAGTGTCTGTAGGAGATCATATTCCCTAAATTCCTCTCTTAGGCCTACATAATTAGAGCTTTGGGTTGGCTGAAGTGACAAAGTTGGGAATAAAATTGCCTTTAATTCCTCAATTAAGCCAATGGGCAATTAGTGAATGATTTTCCTGCTGCTCTCTGGAGGGTCTTATAGTTCTATACTGCCTGTATAGGACTGCAGTTTGATGATTCAGTTAAAGGGGGTGAATTTAGGTCTCAGTGTGCTGTGAGACATAGACACATCTGAGACTTTAAGAAGCTATAGAAAAATCAATATTTTGCTTCTTTTGGGAATCATCTGGACATTTTATATTTATAGAACACTCTTATGGGACAAAAGGCTTGGCCAATGTGCAAATCACATCTTCCATTTTCACATCTGTCTCCAGCAAGAGTGATATACACAAAATGGGTCATGAAGCAGTAGTTTTTCAGAACTAAGCATTTCCATTTGCAATCCCTTTAGCTGTTAGTCTGAAGTTATGGATCATATACCACTCTTTCACTGATAACAAAAAGAGAAGCTCTATAGATCAGATTAAGGTCAGTTCTGGAGCATAGAGTTTTATAAAATTATTGGATTCTTCTAATTTTTACTATCTGCTCAATTTCACCATTAAAATGACTGCTCCTAGTAGAGGGCTTCTCCCTGATGGATTATCCTATTATATCTGTGTTACATTAACAGATTTGGGTGCAATAGTCCAATACATTAACTTTCTGTGTAAGTAATTTACCATCTGCCTGCCTTTCCCAGTCTGGAATTGAGGAGATGGGTTCTGGAAGATGTCCTAGAAGCCTCAAACATGTCAAGTGTTCCTCAGAGAGGAAGGGAAAAAGTACGTCTCTGTCTGCAAAAATAAATGATGAGCTTAAATTTCTTAGTTTAGTGGGCTATTGGAGAAAAAATGTCTAATGGTAAAGACTGAAAAAAGACAAAAACAAATTACTAAGGAAAAGTGCACTGTCCATAAC
Organism: Acrocephalus scirpaceus scirpaceus; assembly: GCA_910950805.1. Lineage (NCBI taxonomy): Eukaryota > Metazoa > Chordata > Aves > Passeriformes > Sylviidae > Acrocephalus > Acrocephalus scirpaceus. Next base: position 32,942,910 of record OU383778.1, read on the forward strand.
TAGAAATTCCTTAAGGACAGGGAAACAAGCATCTGTCATGGGTTGATTTAAATTTGATCCCACATTTGAAAGACGGAAAGGAGAGGGAACTAAATAATGTTTTAAGTTTCTTTTAACTTTTAGTGATGGTCCCTCTACGGTGACGTTGTCCAAGATGAGTGGAAGGAGAAGAGGACACTGTGCAGAGGCTGCCCCTGGCTTCTGCCTTTCCATGGGCCTCTCTCTGTTGACCCTCCTTGCATCTGCAGCCATGAGAGCTCCAGAGGGAGCATCAAGCTGGGGATTTGTCATCACTGGACAGCTTCACCAATTATTCCTGCACCATTTCTCCAGAGTAACCATATTGTTGCACTGCTCTCTGGGAAGACGCTTGCTCTGCAATGAGAGTCAGTTTCTTTTGGCTTTAAATACACTTAGATTCCAAAGTGACATCCAAGCCCAGTGTTGTTCTGAACAGACCCAGGGGTTTGCCTGGGTTGAACAACCACTGTGGGATTTGTTTCTTGTCACATCTTGTGGCTGTTGGCATTTTGCAGCTCTTTGCCATTTCACTCTTGGGTCAATGGCAGCTTTCAGCACAGGGCCCTGCTTTCACCCCTCAGTTCTCACAGCCTAAGATAAGACAGTCAGTCCTGGAAAAAAAGGACCTTCCACACTACTGTGAAGTAATACAGCAATGGATGACATCAGATAAGGGTATTGAGTTCCTTCCTCAGTCCCCCTTGAGCATGTTGTCTTCCCTCTGCACACCCAGGCCATTACAGGGCTATCCCGGTGCCAAAAGTCCCTCAGACACCTCCCAGCTCTCCTCTCCCTCTCCGGGGAAGCACAGGGAGTGTTCACACCTCTCTAGGATTCAGGCAGGATGGTTGTCATTGAGGCCTACCTAACACACTTTTACTTTGCCCCACTCTGATTCCTCTTGCCTCCATCCCCACAGCTTCCCTCCTGTGTTCCCCAGCCTGCAGCTTATTTTGAAGATTTAACTGGAACTTCTGCAGTACATTCTTTTCATATCAACCCTCTATGCAGGAAGGAATTATGTCCAAGTCAGGTGATGAATTCTAATGAATTGTGTCATTCTAGTGCTATACAGCAAATGGCATCACTGCCATCAGTGTTAACAACGGCCCAGTTACCTTTCTTGTCGGTAAATCCCACAGATGAGGGATATGAATAACATAAGAAGCAGGAGTGGTCATGAGTTTGAGTTCAGAAGGATAATTTTTGCTCAGTCCTCAGCAGGCATGCTTGACCACACAGTGCCTGAGCACGCAGTGAGGGCCCCCCACCTGGACTTGTTACCATCAATAAGCACATGCAAAGCTCAGAACCCACGGCCTCATTCTCCACAGCATCCAGTATAGGTGATGTGAAATATTAAAATATGTAATTTTAAATGCATGCTTTTTATTGCTTTATAACTAAGAAACCAGATCTTTTCCCACTGACTTTCTCTGCAACTTTTCCCTGTTCTCATATCCCATGTGGCTCTTAACTGCGCAAAGGCACCAGTATTAAACTTTATAAGATATTTATATAAATCAGATGGTTGGTGAGTATTAAATCTGATTTTTCTCAATAACCCGAGGGGGAATATTAAAATATTAAGATTGTTTGAATTTTTAAAACACAATTGAGCTTTTGAATAGTTTAGCCCAAAGCCTCAACTCTTGTACTCAAATGTAAACTGGCTCAGGACAGAGCCCTTGAAGTTTTAATCTTGTTATTCACATCCAGTGAGACAAAAGGTGGACTTATGGAATGCTTATTCTCAAAAATCACAAACAGGCTAATAGGGAAAAAATTAATTTTAATTTCTGTTTTTATCATATGATTTTCATCTTGAGAAGGGCACATACCTAGTTCTAGATAACTGATGTCATAATACAAAGATTACCATCAAAATGGCCTCATGGTGTTGCTGGCTCAGGAACCATCTTTATTTTTGTATTCAGTAACTTAGATATAATTATGGGGTTTTACCATTTCAACAAATCTTCTTCTCAGGCTCTTGATATTTAATCACTTTCCATTATTTCCTCCTGATTCCATTTTCTGTCTTTGTCTGATTGCGCTGTGAATCAACATTTAGCATTGTGGATCAGTACAGACAAAGCCTCCTGGTTCTTTTTTAAATATAAAATAGTTGTTTTTGGGAAGACCCGTTATTGCTTCTGACTTGTGTAAGGGTGTGCAGAGGACAGCTGGATGACAGGGAGCTGTGTAGGCAAAAGGAATGTTTGCTCTTTGCTTTAGGCTCTGATTAGGTCAATTCTTGTGACAGAGTTATTCCCACAAACCCACAATTATTGCTAGGCTGAGTTTTCTGGAAAAAGAGATTTCTTTGCATGCTGTCTGACCATCCCATTGCAGGAGTGATGGGTATTGGTATATGTAGGTACATAAGGCAAGTTGCAAAAAGAATGTACTTAGATTCTATACTACTGGTTTTTTCCATAGCTGAGAAATCAACCTCTGGCCCATATGTCTGTGCAAAGAAACAGATATACTGCTGGGAAATGAATACTGGGATCAGAATTAGCAGGAAACTATATACTGAGAAAGGTGACATTTTTGTTACAGTTGTATTTCTTAATCTTTGTGCTTCAGGCTTCATTTCATACTTAATTTTACAAAATGAAAACCAAAAATAGGATGAAAAAGAGTTGTTTGCCTTTTTGAGCTGCTACTTAAATTAGTTCTTGTTATAGCTTTTAAGAGCTATATGTTAGAAATTAAGAGAACTGAAACAAGTAAACAAATACACTTTAAATCAAATTATTGCAATATTATTCCTGATATTTACAATATCTTGACTTTAAGTTTTATGCTAGAACAGCTGCAGAACTTTTGGAGGTAAAGAATAATTTTTGGTCAAATGGCTGAATGACTCACAAGAAGTGATTTGTCTTCTTAGATAACAGATTTTTAAAAATAACCTCAGAACACATGAAATAAGGTTTAATTGCCATTATGACAAAAGACACTTAAGCTACTGATAATTATCCTGTGTATATTTTCACTCCACATGTTTACATGACAGACAGATCTAGACTTGCTTCAATTACCTCTTCAGAATATTTTTGAATACTGTTAATGCTATGAAATATGTTATATATGTAAATTGAAAAAAATGCCCTGTAAGTGAAAAGGGTATGTCCATCATCATTATTGTGGGCCCTTGTCAAAATCCTCATCTTGTTAAAGTAGATAAGTGATTTTTAAAATTAGAGGTGAAAGAAATCTAATAAATCATTTTGTCCACCATGACAAACCGGGCATGCTGGCATTATATTTTATCTAGAAGAAAATGTAAATTCACTGGTTCATAACAGGTACTCCTTTTCAGCCTGGAATGATGTTTTTTCTCTAATACTTTTCTGTTTTAGTAACACTGTTGAGATCACAGTCTGATGCGTTCTCAAGACGTATTCCTAATAATATCCCTAATTATAATTATAGGCCTACCTAGAGTACTTTTCAATCCAGATTCGGGTGTTCATGGTGATGAATAAGGAAGATCTTGTACAGAAGTTATTTGGCTCTCAGAGGTCTGGATTTAAGACCAGGTTTGGCTATGAGTTCTCAGTGTGACTCTGAAGAGCTCATTGAATTTATCCATTCTCTAGTTGGTTATGTGGAGTCTCTAATTCTTTACTATGTAAAACCTGGTAAAGTCTGCTTCCTCATCCCCAAGAGGATGACTGCTACAAAATATCTACCTACAACATCTCTGGGCAACCTGTTCCAGTGCCTCACCATCCTTGAAGAGAAGAATTTCCTGCCTGTGTGTGATAAAGGACATAAGAGGATTAAGATGTCAGCGGCACACTGTGTGATAGCTTCTTCACAAACCTTATTTCTATACCACTAAGCATCAATTCAGCTGAATTGTTGTGTATAATCAAACATTAACTTATTGCCAGCTTTCCAAGACAGACAAAAGGCTGTCATAATGGGCACTACTACAGACACAGACTATATGGACATGAAAAAATATGGGCATGATTAAGCTATATTGGTGTTTCACTGGTTTTCACTGATGCTACCAAAATCTGCAGAAACTATTTTGGAAAAAGAAAGACTGAATAATTTTAAGCTTTTCTGAAATTTAGGGTGTGTTAATTTTCATTTATGTCAATGTGGCTCTTGGCTTCCCTTGATTATTATATATTCAAGCTTGTCATCACTGTCAGAGTAAACAAGTGACCCAATTCAGCTTGGTCTTCACCTTTCACCCACGTAAAATTTCAAAAGGAGACTCATTGTTTTTGTATGTGTCGTAACCCTGTAATTATGAAGAAATTCAGTAGCAAATTACTTCCATGGCTTTTCCCCTCCATTCTCAGCAGTTGAAAGCATTCCTTCAAGAGACATTAAATAGTCTCAATTTCCCTGTTCTTCTGAGGATACCATACTAATGAAAATATACACTAAAGATTTTTTCTGAGAGAGAAAAACTGTTGAAGACAGGAGAAGTAAATAGTTGCCCATTAACAGTTGCAGTTTAACATACATTCTTTTTATTTCTCAATACTTCATTAATGTTGGAAAGGTGCACACTGGGGAGCATCTCATAACTTTGAAGAGGATCCAGCATGCATAAAAAGTGTCTAATCATCTATTAGAGTAGTTTTTCTAGGTTCCTAGACCCAAATTGTCATATATTGTAGTCGCTGTCATAGTGTGGAGAAGTAGTGGGGAAAAAGTAGTTGACCAAATCACAGAACATGTCAACATACGTCCTATGAAATAAATGGTGTGATAAAATTCTAGGAACCTGATGCTGGTTTCTACCGTATTCTATCAACCACCAAAAGAAATTAACCTAAACTTAAATGTATAGGTTAGGAAATACTGGTTATACATATTGTGACATGGCTGTTCTGGTAATACATGTAGGAAAGGCTGTTGTCCAGCCTCTCAAACCACAACAGCTAAAACACACAGTGGGCTCCTGTGATATTTGTTGTCTAGCTGAGCCTCAAGTAGCTGACTTGTGAATGCATAATCAGTATGACATTTTGGAAGGCTGCTTTTATTTGCAATATGTTTTCCAATGCTTGCCAGTTCTGAAGATGAAAGACAACCTGACAGTATTTTAAATAATGAACTCTTTGATCAGAAAATATATGAAACAACCTTTTTTCCCTGACACATTTTTGGAGAATTTGTCTGAATACCATAAATTGTGTATCTAAGAAACAGGCTTTGAGCAATTCCTTTGAGTTCCTGCTCTGTTAATAAAACCTACTTTTACTGACAGGGTTGAAGCAAGTTTGCCAAACGCTGGAAAGCTAGGATGACAGCTGATGTTCCTCTTTTCATAAATCCATGATTTCAAGTCATTTTGCAGTGGGACAGTAAGAATAATCTGGAGTCTGACATTGTTCATGTGTTGGTTAGGCCTAGAAATACTGATCTAGAGATTTTGTATTAGGGTTCTGTGACTTAACTGGTTTGAAGCCAAAGAAGCAACATTAAAGGAGATAAATGACATAAACAAGGTATGTCACAACTTACTGAAGAGAATGTCCATTGCATTTTGTTAACAGTTAATATTGTTCTATTACATTACTGGAAGACTTTGCATAACTGCAGTTTTTAACAGCACTAGGTTTTGTTTTAGCTGACATGGCTGAACTTTAAGATTTTTGTTCTAATGCTGCCAAAAAGGGACTGTTTTAGAGCAAGCTATATTTCAAGTAATTGCTTTCTGATGAGGTATAATAATGGAACTATGGAATGCAGGTAATTCAGATTCATGCTAATTTCATGTGTCCGAGCCTTTTAAAAACAGCCTAATTAAACTCTATATAAAAACAACACCAGCAGAATTTCTTGAGTTAATCTCTGTTCTCATACCTTCCATTTCTTTGCAATTAATTACATTGTCTTCACATAAAAGTGTAATTTCAAGAATTCCAGCTGATCCTGTGGTATTCTCCAGCTTCCCAAAAGTGCCATTTGGTTCTCATTGTACCACTGACAGCAGAGTGGCACTTTGTCACAAGTGCTGTTTTGCAAAGTTGTGAGGAAAAAGGGGAAGGAGGAACCTTCCCTTCCTGAAAAATATTCCCCATAATGCTGATAAATGAGAATGAAGAAATAACTGGGAAATGGGCAAAAGATCCAGCTCCAGGCTTTGATTGATATCCATAATTTTCTTGATGTGTAGATATTTCTTTGTGCTGCCTGGCTTTGGCTCCCTGATCCCCACTGCACCCCTGATTCAGTGACTGTGGCACTGCTTACAGTGATGTACATGCCCTGCCTGTGACCATAATGACACATGGACTTTATTATATTGAAATGCAGTTATATTCAATCCCTGCATGACCTAGGGCTCCAGTACTTGCTCCCAGCTGCTGCAGGGTGCACTACTGATCTGAGATATTCCCACATAAGTGCTTTATTAATAAAACAGACAGCAGTAAACCTCCACCCAGTCATTGACCAGCCTGGGGATGGGACAGTCAATAGGCTGAGCTGAAAACCGTGAACTCTGGAATAATGTAAGAATTTAGTTTGTTCCTTCAGGCTTATACAGACTGTTCAGTTGAAGGTTGAACTTGAAAGTCTATGATTTTGAGTATGGTATAGTGCAAGCATGGATTTAATAAGGATGGCTAAGAGGCTTTATAATTCTTTAGCAGGACTAGATGTAAGGTCTGCTTGTGTTTCCTCAACCTCTCCACATTCCCCATCCACGTCAAGATAACCTCTGCTCTTGTAATGGAATTCAGTCATCCCCAGACATTAGGTTTAGGCTGTGTAGTTTTTTGGCTGCAATTTCCTTAATGTCTCTATAAAATTCAGAGCCTTGGTTGTTTGTTCTTCCATGTCAGGTGTCCTAACTCTTCCCCATTCATTTAGTTTTGCTGAACTCAGATGCATCAAATTCAAATCAGTCATGTGTAGCATTTTAGTATTATGAAGTTACCTAATTAACTTAAGAGAGAGATGCTAGAATCCAAAAATGCATATTTTGGCAAGGGTTAAACCTTAATCTCAAAAGCTACATGCCAATTCCAAGTGTATTTGTGTGCAGATTTATCTGAGAGTGGCTTGGCACTAAAGGATTTTCCATTGGCGCTAAAAGAGCCACTGCATGCCAAGAAAGTAAATATCAACAGAAGTGTGCCAGTATTTCCTGCCAGTCTCACATTTTTGAAACATTTTCCATCCTCCATGCCATTGATTTTTGATATGCTCCCAGGCTTCCTAGGGAAAGGCTTTTGAGTTTCACCCCAGGATGCTGAAAGTCTTCTAATTTGAATACTAAAAATGTTACATGAAAAAGGACCCCTCCCCCTTCTGACACTCCCAGGAAAAAATCCCAGAATCTTTTCCTGTGAAATGTTGGAAGACTTCAAGGAGTTTTTCAACTATCCAAAATACACAACAAATAGAATGTGACATTTTTTCCAACTTTTGCACAAACAAGTTGGTAAAGCCTCTCCGCCTCTTTTTGGGATCTCTCAACCATACACTTCTGATTGTATTTCATTACTGATTCCTGTGTCTCAGTTTCCCACAATTGGTATTTTAATTTTTTTTGTTACTCATTCCTATTCTTGGAGCTTTCTCCCTGCTCCTGCATGCCAAGTTCCACCTTTGAAACTGTCCCTTGAAGACTCTTTCACAAGTCATCCTTACACCCTTGACCACTCAATCCTGGGGCTGGACTGCATTTAGTTGTGCCTGTGTTGCATTCTCAGACCAGGTGTTCTCCACTCCTGGAAGCAGATGGTATTGATCAATCTCCCAATCACTAGACTTGTTGCAGGACACCCTTCAGTCACAATGGGATCACATTTAACAGTGTGTCCTGTACCAAAACAGAAGTAATAAAATTCTTGGCCAATTCATTGGATGAAAAGAGGAAATGTCAAAACCCACAATTTAACATATTTTATAAAACATAGACTATTTTGTTTGTTTCTGGTTTGTTTGCTAGCCATGATAACATTTTTTCACTATTGTTTATAATATTGTGTACAGAACTCCTATATTTCTGAGTAACCTATTGGCTTGCCTAACCACAGTGTTCAAACATCTGCCAGGTTGATCTTCTAGATTCTGGACATGGTACAACGTGGAAAAATGCAGCGAAAATCAAAAATACTTTTGCCTTATTAATAAGGAACTTTAAAATATATATTTCTTGAATTTGATGCTTGTATGAAATTAATAGTATGAATTAACAGTACAAAATTAATAGTATGAAAATTATTTGGCTCATCATAATTTTTTAAGTTCTCTGGTAACCAGTAGAGCCTAAAGATGGGATGAATTTCTTAAAGTTGTTGTGTAAAGGAGGCAGAAGTAATAACTGCTGTCATCATGCCTGAAGGCCCTTCTCACCTGACATTCCTAATGTCACAGGAAACATAATCAGAAATAATTCTCATATGATGGAGGAAATATTATGTAGAAGCAACTTACACATAAATAGAGGGAGCTCCAGCTCCAGAGATGCTGGAGCTGGGCAATAGGAAATTCACAGCTTGGGAATATCAATGCAGCACAAGGTTGAATGAAGGCTCTGTGTATGCACATTTATCTACACAACCACATGTACACATTTGAATTTACTAAGAGAAAGAAAGAGACAGGAAGGGTGCTGTGCAGTAGAAGCTGAAAAGAATTTTTAAAATTTACAAACCCAACCGAAACAAATGAAATTATATGCATAAGTCTATGTTGATACTAGGAAAATAGTATATGCACAAACAATACAAATCAGATTGAGGGTTCACTTCGTGTATATGCTTTATAAATTAAAGACAGCATTCTGCTCCTGGGTCTGAACTGTAGATTTTGATTGCACATTCTTTTCTGGAGTGAACTCACACCACACAGGGGCTGGGGGCTGCACAGAGGGGTGGTAGCAGGAAAAAGTCCTGCTACATCTGGGAGAAAAATGCTGCCTGAAATCCAGAGTGCTGCAGAATTTTTCTCAGGTCATGGCACTGCATGTCCCAGGGTGGGGCTGGGCATGGTCCATGAGTTCCTGGTGCTGGAGGTGCTGCTCATGTCAGGCCTTGCCTCTCAGAGGGTGCATGGCCAGATGGCTTGGGGCTGTTGGGGAATGCCAAAGTGCATCACTGGGACTCCTAAAGGGCCACAGGCATTGGACTCTTTCAGTGACCACTTACTGCTGGAATACTTGAAGGCTCTGTGATCAGCAAAGTCTGTGAAAATAAGCCAATAAATAAAATGAAATAAAATGAAATGAAATAAAATAAAATAAAATGAAGTAAAATAAAATATACCCCAGACTACTATTTTTACAAGCTTCTGGAGTGAGAAATGTGTAAAGTCTTTATACTAGAACAGCCATATCTTTTTAATCTGTGCCTTTGGAAGAGGGCAAATTGAAAGACTGAAAGACTCCTTTTACTCTTGTGTTCCTTGTTGACTTTTATTTAAAATTTCACCCCAAATATTATCTGAATACAAATAATTGTTGGTGAATTATTTTTTTTCTTAACTGTCCCTACTGGGGACCTTCATCATTAGAAATTGTTATCATAAAGCTACTTTGGTTCAAATCCTTACCGTAAAAAGTCAAAACTACTGTAAGGCATGTTTTTTATATAGTGATTCCTTAGCCTTTCCCAAAACTGGAGGATCGAGCCTTAGTGAAAGGCCAGGTCTCAGTGATGCATTTAATTTTTTTTAAAGCTATATAATATGGAATAACAGAATGGAAAGAACCCCACCAACCATAGAAAAAAAGAACCTGTGTTCACTCGCGGAAGGAACTGTGCAGCAAAACCCTTGACACAGACACAGGGTGGTGTCACTGCATCTTTGCCTGTGTGAGGAAGCTCTGGAGCTGTCAGGGAACCCTTTCTTCTCCTGTGATGTGCTATGTTTTTGCTGTGGGTTTTAGAATAGATGTGCAAAAAGACAACAGCGTGTCTGAGCTGCGTCAGCTCAGGGTTTGTAACAACCTGCCAACACTGAAAGCTGATGCTGCTGACTGTGTCCATGAGAAAGCCCTTGAGCAGATTTCTTTCCTAAAGGTAGATTAGAGGAGAAAATCTGTGAGGAAACAAGCAACTTTATTCACATATAAGCAATGTGTTCTCTCTTTTCCAATGGGTACAACAAACTGATCAGTCATAGATTAAGTTTCTCCTCAACAGCAGACTATGGTAAAGGAAGAAGAAACGTGTTTTTTTAAAAAAGTGATATTTGATATAAAAATTGCAGGAAAACAATTATGCTGGTTTATATTCTGTTGAATAATTCACTTGTTGCTACCCAGTCTGTTAGCATAATTGGGGACACTGTAACTTATTGTAGGTCTCTGCTGCCAACCTCAGTTCTGTAATTCATTAGTTTCAAGTTGCTGCCACAACATATAACTCATTAAAACTAGAGATCTTCCTAATTTTAATGGCGAAAAAGTACCCCTGCTTATGAACTGTAAAAGTTTTGAAGCCTTTATTGAAAATGGACTGAGATAAATAGAAGTCATGATGCAAGAGATGGAGATGGAAAGAAAAACCCTGTCTTGCCTCATTAATGGACATGGTTGCTGAGTGAGTGACAATATTTTGGTCCCACATAGCACTTTGGCTCCAGAAATAGCAAACTCGGGCTTTCATGCTCAAACAGCCTCAAATAGTCATTAACCACACTGCTATTAGGTGTAAAAGATTTTCACATCAGAACAGTTTCTGTGATTCAAACAAGTATAGGTAGCTCCTCCCATGGTTTTGAATGTTTATATAAGAATCAGATGGATTAAGGATCTATTTCCAGTCAAATGTTGAGGGGCACTAGATTATATGTAAGGATGAACCTATGAATAGCATCATAGAAAGGTATTTTATTCATGCAGGTGCTCAGGAAAAGATATAGTGCATGGCTGGAGCTGAGGAACGTGTCTCAAATGACACCTTCATGGGACCCCTGGCAGCCCTGCTGGCCCCAGCCTTCTAAATCCATCATCCTGTATCAATTACTGCTCATTAGCAGATTCTGGACTGCTCTGTTCCAAGGGGAAATGGGGAAGACAGTGCACTGTGTGGATAGATCCCTAACCATGGGACCTCAGGGAGAAACCAACATGAGTCCCATGCTCAGCATGTGAGAATTCACAGTTCTGACTATAGACTGTCTATAAGAGAGGCTGCCCTGGTTAAACACAGCTTTTCTCTTGGGCCTTGTAAATCAAGAAGTGCTGTTTCTGTTGAGAAATATTGAAGTCAGACACCTTCTCACCAGGACTGACTTGCTGGGAAAATTGAAGCTTGAGCTAAAAGGAAAGATCTTCTGTCACAATCTGGAAGAAAATGAGAGGGAAGCTGGCAGAATGGAGCTGGTACCTGGCAAAAAAAGCTATTAAGTGTCAGAGTCTGGGGCCACGGGCAGCTGTTCTCTGCTAACACTTTCTAGCTATGTCCTTACTATGGAATTCAAAGGGGTAATTTTAAAAGGTTCCTTAGTTTCTAGTTAAATATAAGCTAAGGCACTTTGCTTGCCATTCTTCTCATTAGGTTACTATGCAAGGGTGATGATTTGGGGTGTTGGTATTAATTGCTGCTGTGCACTCTCACCTCTCTGTCCATGATGAATTAGTTTTCTAGTCTCAAACCAGGAGATAAAAAAAGGCTCATTTCAGCCACTTTTCACTTATATGAGCATGTCAGGAAGCAGGAGCCTGTGTCTGCTGCTGGTTTTTCCTGCAGTAGCCTTTTGGAGAGCTATGGGAACTCCTGGGCAACTGAAGCACTGCTCAGCACAAAGCTCTGCAATAGGACATCAAAAAGACTTATCAGTATCACAGAAGAAGAAAAAATCCACTCATAAATCCACTTCAACACAAGTCTAGCAAAGTTTATCCTACTAGATTACCCTACAATGCCCACAGGTACCTTTATGCTTGACTTCTTTGACACTTACAGTGGTGGTAAGAAACAGCTGGGAAGATGGCAATACATCAATCTGACTGGTTTTGCTCCAGAGTTTTAACAAGGAAGTAGGGAAAGATTCAGGTCTCTACTAATTTGCTTGTATATGCAATTTTATGGGTTCAGCTGCTAAAGTGAGATACTTCACAAGTCTGAAACCTCAGAAGATTGAGAGATCAGACATTTCATTTGGAATCAAGCAGCTGTGGAGGCAGAAATCCATATTTAAAGGCTTTAAAGCACTTTCTCTATTTTGTAGCTAATGAACAGGAGAGCAAGCAGAGGGAAAATCAATCAGAGACCATGCTTATGTTAAATCAGGAGCTGATAGTAAGCCATATATATTTCCCCTTGCATTTCCATAGCTAGAAGATAGCTTTGTGTGAAAAATTACATATTGAATTACACCACCTTGTGTGATCATATGGATTATAATTGTTATTAGTGTGTCCGTTATCTTGTGGGGTTGCTTCTGTTTAGGTATACTTGTTTACAGAGTATATAAGAAATTTGTCCCAGAGTTAGAATCCCACTGAACAGGGTAATGTATCAGCAAGAAAAAATTGTGCTGGCTGGATGTGTCTTGTTAGCTGAGACAGCACTTGGCACATGATGTGCTAACACCACTACAATCATGTTATCTAGTCCTACTCTAAGTCACTCAGTGAGGTCAGAACAGTTGAAGTCTGTGGACACAGAATCACAATTCAGTGTGATACAGTAAAAATGGGTTAACAAATGGAAGTTCATGATGGGAGCTGCTGTAGCTCAGGGGTGTTCAGTCATGTGCTGTCCCCTACTACATACTGTCTACATTTTTTCTCTGACTGTATTGCCTAACACCTTCCTACAGCACATGTTTAAATTCAAGACAGTCCAAGGCAAACTTAGAGATGTTGATACTTAAAAGCAAAGTAGCATAATTCAAAACAAAAAGAAGAAATCTAAACATCTTTAGCTGAATGGGAAATACATGGAACAATAGTGTCTTGAACTCAGGAAGAAGAAAAAAATCTGATTGATCTGGGGAAAAAAAAAAAGAAAGAAACCTCTTTCACATTACACACAAAAATAAATTACAAAACTTGAAAAAAACTTCAAAATATGTGAAATGTTTTATTGTGGAAAAGACAGCACTTACTTGGATGTTTCAGGAACTTTGTGTTTGGTCTTCTCTTCAGTAAAACATTGTTAGCTTTGCCCGGTAGAAAATTTGGAACCCGGTCTGTCTCTGCATAACGATCTGTTATAGAGGGTTGCAGAATGCCAGAGTGCTTCTATTTTAGTACTTAATGTAAAGACTTCTCTTCCCAGCTAGAAAAGACCTTTGATTTTCTAACGAATTTCTCAGATGATCTGAGAATTAGTGGGTGTGTTAGCAATCACTTGAGTTTTTACAAGTGGAACAATTCTTTTAGCCAAACTGGATGAGGGATGAAGGGGAGGTGAAAAACCTTCTTAATCCCTTCACACTTATTCCCACCAACGAAAGAGAGGGAAAATCTAATTTCCTAATCTCCCCCACCCCAGCCCCATGGAAGAAAGACAGAGATAAACAGGAACAGAAAGATCAAAAGTCTCTGAAAAAGTATTAAACAGTGATGCTGAAAGCTTTTAGATAGCCAGTTCTTTGAGTCACACCAGAAAGACATGACTGGCCGGGTAAGTGACCACTGGATTTCAGGTACCCTCATAAGTCATAGATCATTTTTTTATTCTTCATTTCACAGTATGAGGCAAACCCCCCTTGACATTTCCATTCTGGCTTTGCCATCCACATGTTCTGCCTTACCCACTGCAGGAAAGTCCATACACTAAGAAATTTTACTGTGAAACAGAGTCTCATAAGGAGTTGTCATGAGAGATTTCTGCAGGAACAACTGTCATTAACAGCAGCAATGTTGAAGACCCAAGGCAGTCTTTCTATAGGGAATGGGATTTCTTGAAAATCTCCATTTGAAAATGTTGTGCTGTGTGTGGAAATAGTGAGATCTGGCTGCTACCAAGGTTGAAAATCCAGACACTGCTGTTAATATACTTTGAAGATTAGAAGTCCAAGAAGAGCACACACAAGATTAGACAACAATGAAATATAGATCTAATTTTTACTTTTCAGATACTAAAAGCAATTGTAAAAATGTTATTTCACAAGGAAAGAATGATCATTAATCACTTTGGCATTATCCAGACAGTAATTATACCCTAGGTATGCAAGGTAATTATAATTACACCAGGGGAGAGGTCTATGTCAAAGCCATAATAACTGGCTCTCTGTTACACAGCTGCCCATCTCCATAAAACATAGTAGAAAGTACTAACACTGTTGTCCAGTTAACTTCTCTCTGTGGGGAAAGGGGAACAGCAAGAGGCAAGTCCTCACTGAGAAGGGGACAGAAAAAAACCCATGTAATGTCTGCCTGGAGCAAAGCAGTCACTTTGATGCCCTAACTACTGAGTTTTAGAACATAATAGGAAACAACAGATTCTGAGACTGCAGTCATGGCTCAGGAGCACTTCTCTTGTTCAGATGTTTTCAAGCTTTTTCTCAGTCAGAAAGCTGAGCTGAAACTGAATAACACATTTTTATGACAAAAGGTGGTTACATGTCAAATCCCCAGGCCCTCAGAGCACAAGAGACCCTGCTGCTGTGTTTTAAAATACTTCCCTAGTGTGGCTCTGGTGCAGTGTGTCCTCTGTGAGATCTGGACAGATCTTCCAGGGAGCCTGGCTGCAGCACCCCTGTGGCACTGCAGGAATTATTGGCACACTCCTGTGTGCCACAAACATCTCTCTGCAAGGTGACCCATCAGTTTTCTAATTGTCTGAAAGCTGGGATTCTTTTCTGAACTTAAAAGGTCAACCTTGTGCTTACAGTCACTAACCAGGACATCACTGGCCAAAGGTAAATAAATACACTATATCTTAGAGAAAACATAGTTCTTAGCAGTTTCTCTGGAGCTGACATTTTTCTCCCACCCTGGGAGCCTTCCCGTGCTGAAGTCTGTTTTGGGGTGTGCCCTAAAACTATATAATAAAAACATGTACTATTACTGGCAAATGCCCTGTGAACAATCATAACAGTGGATGATTTTAGGCCTGCCTTAGCAATGGGAGCTACTGGCAGAATTCAGTAACTGTTAAGCTGTTCAAGCTTCATTATTTGGTGACCTGAATACATTTCTTTCTAGGCAATTAAAATTCTGCTGTAGGAATGTTTTCAAGTACCCCGCTTCACTGTGATTTTTATTTGAATGGTCATATTTGCAAAATACAAATGAAACCAGAAATACATATCGCTTATATAATATATAGCCTTTGTAAAGCCATTCAGAAAAAGTACTACACAACATAAGTGTTAGGCATTTTTAGTTGACCAATATTATCAAATCCACAGCTGAATGAATCTACCAGAGAAGTTGTAATTATTTGAATTTGTGATGCAACATTGGCTTAGCTTGTTCTGTTGCATCTTGCTATGTGTTTTCCACTTATCTTAAGAGTTTTTGTTTACAACAATACTGGCAAAAGAGAAACTTTAAAAATCCTATATGAATGGATGTTTCCAACAAGATCTGCAGCAGACACATTTCTGTGGCATGATGAAATTTCTCTGTTCCTGGGTGTTTAGGTATCTGATTCAGGTAATTTTGCCAAATTACTTGAGCACTGTTTCTAAAGCTGATGATTTGGGGTATTTTTTCTAAGTAAGTTCATAAAACTGAAGAAATATTACAGCAGATTTGCAGTGTCTTTAAACTAAGTGGTTAACTCATGGTTCTATTATTCACCAAGATAAACCTAAAAATACTTTTCTTGACATTACAGAAATCCAAGGACCAGCTAAAAACCTCTAAACATATTAATCTTTAAATCACAGATTAATCTACTTTTTCTTTACCTAAGAATATTTGAGTACTTGAGGCTGCTAGTATAACCTAAGTTACCACAGGGAAAGAAGAGGGAGTAGCTGAGGTTACAAATTAGGCTAACGATTTGGAGACAAACCACAATTTAAGATATATTTGCACCATGGGTTCTGCACAAAGCAGCTGTTGAGATTGGGAAACATCTATTTCTCCCCGAAGAAGAACATCCCCCAGGGTTTCCCAGAGGCAATGTGGCTCTGTGAGCCCTTAAAGATGAAGGTGGAGAACTGGGGACAGCAGCACTGGCCACCTTCTTGTCCCATGTGATTTGAACTTGGTCAGTGTCTCGAGTGTATCTCAGTTCTCCATAAGAACAGTAACAGCAATGACAGAGATTGCCCCTTTAGCAATTTCTGGAGAAGCAAAGACATTTCTCTCTTCTGCTTCTGCACGGTGATAATCCTTTTTCATTTCTAATATATTCCTCTTTGTGTTATTAAATTGAATAATGAGTGACAAACGGTGGTAGACACATCTACTATGGAGATTAATAACATCATTAATAGTTTTTAGAATGACACCTTTGCATTCAAAACAGTTTATTATGTTAAGGTGCCATGTCATGTTTCTTTCACTATTGTGCTCACCCTTTCTTTCTCTTTATCTCTCAATGTTTTTCACAACGTGTGAATTGCCCTAAGTAAGGCTTTGATCTTGCAAATATGTGCAGACTATTTACCAAACACAAGAGCCATCCTCTTACATCCAATTAGACTATTGCTTGTAGAAATTCTTACCTAAGTATTTGCTGATCAACGTTTTAAATTTGCATTGGAGGAAGGACAATGTCTCACTATGTGTTTGCAATCTGACTATACAGTTGGATCCAGTTTCTGATTCTGTGTTCTAGTGACATATGCTCAAGGTTGAACCCATAATAGTATATACTAATGATAAAATATTTACCCATCCAATTGGCAAATATTCTAAAGTACAATTTTTTAAAGAAGGGTTTTATGTAATAGCGGAACATTCCTGATGTTTGCATGAACAATATTAAGCATTAGCATATATCAAATAAATAGTTAAATTGGTCATAAAATCAAAGGTATAGACTCTTCTGACGGACATTAGATAGGCTGATTCATTGTGAGTAAGCATCCACAGCTGGTTTTCACCACAGCTTTTCTTTGCTAGCAAATATACAAGATTTTCTTTGTCTCTTTGTTTCAAAGTTCACCATTTCCACTACTTACTGCTCACCTCTGACATACTGTCCCTCAATTCTAGTACACAACGACCCTTACCTTTTTACCCTCTTTCCGTTGCAGCTAGTGACACCCCCCAGGGGAAAACTATTAGCAGGCAGAAGTCTGAGAAATATGTGTATTTGCTTGGTAAAGGCTTGTAGCCTTTATGGGGGCTACAAGCTAGCTGGAATGAAGTGCACCCTTTGATGCTTACCTTTTGTATCCTTGCTAGATGTTTCGTGGCACAGCAAAAGCAGCTGATGGGGACACATTAATTTATATTTGGAAGAACATAACTAATAGCAACAAACCTTTGGTTCACAGATCTGCCTTCAGTTTGTAACTAAAGTGGAAACCAAGCACTCATGGAGGTGTCTATCAATATGTCTAAATTCACTTAGAAGCAATTTTTTTTTCAGTGTTGTTGTCCTGTGGAGCGGGTTGTGTGAAGGAGGGATAAGAATGGTCTCAGACAAAATTTCCTAGTGTTAACTTTAGGTGGTTGAGACTCACAGGATGAGCACAAGTTATGCAGTTGTACCTGCTCAGTCAGCTTTGGAAATAACCATTATTATTTACTTGTGAGGGTACATTATTACTTACATCAGTGAATGATGGAAGTGCCCTGCTTTCCCTGACATGGATTAGCTCTCCACTGTGCTGGCTGCTGCACAAAAATACCCAACAAAGACTTGTTCCTTGCCTCAGGAGTTTCTTCCACAAATAATAAATGGATGTGGGTTATCTCCCTTACTATTGAAACAATTCACCAGCTCTCTCCCCTCACACACTTTTGCTGGGGCCTCCATGGACCTACAAACACTGGATTTTTGGAAAATACTCTAAGCATGCAGAGTACCTAAATAACAATTTCTTTGCAGACAGCTAATCTCAACTGCAGAAAGCCTTTGGAAAATATTCAGCAAGGCTGCAGACCAGGTGATGTGTGTAGATACAGGCACCCAGTTCATCCTTTTGGGGAGCTGTGGGTGTGTGAGCTGCAGTTCATGGCACTTCCTGAAGTATTTCAAGGGGGAATATAACAAACAGTCCAAGTATTCATACCAAGAGCTTTGTTTTCAATTTCACTGCAATAACAATTAGCAACTACTTGGCTTTTGGCCACTGAAAATTATATAGCCAACTGGCAAAAAGTAAAATTTTTTCCTGGCTTTATGCTTGCAAGCTGGGTGGCATAGGAGGACTTTGGGAGTGTATATAACACTAACCTCTGCAGAATAATGCAAGAACTAGTCAAAAGACTTCACACAGCCAAAGGCTAATTGCCAACCGGCTTCATTGACCTTCGTCAAAACTGAGCTTTGTTGAACAGTGACATTTGCCACTGTCTTTCTCTTTTTGCCTGATTTTCTCATGTTGTCTTACTTTCTCTCTTGCTAAATTTTGGTTTTGTTTTGTTTTGTTCCATGTGTATGCACAAAACTCTTCCTAGTCTGAGAAAATTTGCAGATAGATACAAACCCCCAGCACCAAGACACATTTTAACAGCTGTGCAGGATCTGTTCATGGTACCCATGACTGGTGCTCTGGGGGAGACAGGTAACTCCCTGGGACCAGCAGCTGCCCTGTATTGACTACACGGAGCTGAGAAGTGCTCACAGCTGGGTACTTCCACCCCCAGGACTATCAGGTCCTCAGAGAAGATGCTTTGATTGCAGCTGTCTCCTTTTGCAGTTGTTGTACCTGTTTGCCCAGATTTCTCCCCTCCCCGAGGCAAGGCTGCCTCGTTAGCAAGCTGGCAGGTTTCAATCCATCATCCTCAGTTCCAGGCTGAGAGCTGAAAACATGTAACAAGCAAATAGAAGTTTACGACATTATAATTGCAAATATTTCAGCTTTGTTTTCATCTCAAGGAGGAGAATTTTGGAATGAAAGGAGATCAGAGGCTTGCCAATGCGTGAAGTTTTATGGGCTTATATCCCAAAATTATAGCAGCAGTCAGTTAGGAGCTGCATCAGTGCTTTGAATGCTGCTTAAAACCAAAGCAAATTCCAAATAAAAATAATTGGTTTCTTTAGTAAGTAACTAGTACTAGAACAGATAATATCAGAATTGCCATAATTAACATCCTTGTAAAATGAAGAAGTGACAGAAATGAAAACTATATGGAATCTATACTTTAGTAGAAGTGTGAGCATTTACATATGTATCTAAAAGAACAGTCAAAAATTTGTTAAGTCAAACACTCAAAAATGAAGAAAGTCAGGTTGCCCATGACCTTCTAAGTATTCTCTTTTTCTATTCACTTAACTGTAAATATAATAGCTCAGAGCTAGTTTAAGCAACCCCTGAGGCAGACTAAGTTGCAAGCTACCCTGCTTTTGTCAATCTTCTGTTTTTCCTTCGAATTCCACAGCTCACATATTCAAGTACTGTGTGAGAACTTCAGCTGTCTTTTTTCTCCTCCTATTGAATATGGATAAAACTTTTAGAGTTTGAACCCAAAAGTCTTAAAAAAATTTAAAATGCGCAGGTTCATTACTTCAAACCACATTCTTACTTATAAGCCAGCTATTTGAGGCACAGCTTGTACCTTTTAAAGATTAATATCACCTTAAGCACTGTGAAAATTAGATAGTAAATCCAGCAGGCACTATGTAGGCACCAGTATAGAAGTGCTGGTTTTTCACACCAGTTTTTCAGTGTGGTGAGAATTTGTAACTTCCATTAACTCAGTAAGCTTGTAAAGGAAGCCTGAAGCTATGTTTTTGTTTTAATGGAATACAGGTTGGTATCTTTATGTAGCAAGGCACATTAAATCTTTTTAATACTGAGACTTTTTTAATACTGAGATATAAAGACAACTAACTGGAGAGAGGTGTATTGTGAAAACACACCCAATATTTGCAGCAAGTGCATATACAAAAAGGTTAAGATGGGAGCTCAAATCTCCTAGGGTAGTAAACAAGGCTGCTTGCTATCAATCAGGCTAAAACTTCTATGTTTTTGTCACTAGTCCATGAGATGAAGCTTTGCAAACTGCCAATCTTTTCAAAGAAGCAACAGGTTAAGTTCAGAGGAACAGAAATTATCTTTATTTTAAATGTCTTACAGCTTCAGTAACCTCAGAATAACTTAGCTTGCATTCTGGGATCATTTTTCTGCAAGGGGGCAAAGTCACAAACAGTATAAATTAAAAATGGTAAAAATATTTATTGGCAACCTAAGTTTTTAGGAGCACAGTTTTATATGTCTCTGTTTGCATAGCTTCAGCATAAATGGGGCAATATTAATACCACAAGAAGGTCTGTTTGCATGCTGCTCCAAGAATTTTCATGCAAAGGAAAAAACGCTTGCCTTTGCCATTATTCTTTATGACCAGAAATCCTGGTTAGCTTAAAAAAATAAAGGTTTTTTTGAAAATGTTTATGTGCTTTTTTTTTTTTTTTTTTTTTTTGTGATTACGGAAAGGAAAGATAATTACTTGGAATATTTGCTTAAGCTTCATATTAGGATAATCACATTAATCCTATTTTTGTCTATAAAGGGCATCTTACCTGAGCTCTTTCTTTTTTGTGGGACAGCACTTATCCTTGTTCCTATACTCAGAGTGCAGCTGTGGGGCTCTTTTGGGCAGAAGAGGGATAGGGGGGTCTCCTGTTTGGACACAAAATTTGCATTTGTCCTTGACTAGCTAGAAACAGCCTATACAACTCAGTCCCAGTCTTGCATCTTTCTCCCACATCCATTTTTCCTTGATGGTGTCTATGTCTTCAGCCCAACCCAGCCAGCAGAAAGGAGCACTCACCAGGCCACTGCCATCTTGTACCAAGCCAGGCACAGGGGCTGCTTGCACTAAGCCAGTTTCCAATTCCAACTCTTCAGCAACACATAAGTTCAGACTAATGTGGAAACAAGGCAGAGATATCTGCAAATTTTGGTGAGAGTCCTCCTTCCTGTGCAGTACCAGTACAAAGAAATGTACAACAAAAACACAGCTGCTGGGTCAGGAAATTATATTTTTGCCCCTCCGCATCAGCATCTGTTCAGAAGTTGAAAGGATGGAAGACTTACTGGCCCTTCTAATAGGCATGGTATTATCCCCTCCCACAAGTGCTACCCAGCTTCCTGACATAGGGCTCTCACTACTTAGAAAATATACATGGTTTGACTTTGCTAAGTGCTGAGAACACGACTCTCACTGATGCATCCAGACAAGCCTATTGCAGCACTGATAACGACAGACAGGTCTGCTGCACTGGTTGCTTTCAAACTTTCACCTCGCCCAATTCCCTGGCACTAGAAAAAAAATTTCTTTCTTCAAAATACACAATCATGTGACCTGAAAATAATATTGTTGAGTTAAATGATGGTAGGATGTACTTGGGGTAAAAGGTTCTGACACACCTGGGAGAGAGAAGGCAGAATGAACAGCTGATGACAGGAAGAAAAAATTGGGGTGAATGCAGAAAGGAAGAACAGAAGCTTATGAAGCTGGAGAAATTCTGGAGCAAAGACGATACAATACCAGTGGCTGAGAAACATAAGCTGGAAAAGTCTTTGGAGGAAGTGTGTTTGAGATCATCCTTTCTTTGAGTTAATTCAGTGTGTATGCTGGGCTGAGAGAGCCACAGCTAGGTTGTGGTATTGCCACTGTGCAGATGGACTCAGAAAAGGAAAAGATTAGAAGCTGGGGCTGTATTGTCAGAGTAGATCTGTCATAAAGTCTCAGCCAGCCACAAATCCATCACTCTTTGTCCTCTATATCTCATGGTGAACCAAGGAAGAAACACAAATGGCCTAGATACATTTTTGGCTTTTGGAGACCCGTGTCTGAAATAAGGACAGGGAAAAGAGTGTTAATAAAGAAACTTTAAAAAAAAAGCACCCATCTGGAACTTTGTCTGCTTTTTGGACTAGATAAGATATATAAATGGCCAAGGTTTCAGAGCAATTTAACCTGTAGGTAGAGGGCTGATGCTTTACTTGTTGTCCTCTTGACTATATCATGGCCAAGAAATCAGATGATTGATTTTCCTGAGCAGTGGAGACTGTGGGAGATTGGACTATTAAAGATTAATGACTCGTTTGCCCATTTGTGGAGGTTCGAAGGTGCTTAACTGAGGCCAGGTTTGCATCCCTCGAAGGAGGAGGTGAGGTTTCAGGTTTGTAGTGGCTGGTCTGCGTAAGGCGGAGGGGTGAACTATCACCCCCTGGAGGCTACAAACCTCTTTGGGCTTTGAGGTCGATAAGGAGCAAGGCGGGAAGGTGCTTTTATCATGCTAATTGCTCTGCCTTGCACAACTCGCTCGGTTGTAAAAGTCCGCCCCACAGCCCGGCATGGTCTGATGGGGCATTACTGGCTCAACTGTGCTGAAGTGAGGGCAGCTGAGAAGGTGTCATAAAGCATCAAAGAGCCCCCAAGTACCCCTTGACTCATTTCTGGAGCCTTCCACCACAGGACTGAAAGCTACTCCCCCAGGGGAGGCACCTGGGGGTTCCCAGCCAGCCTGAGCCATATTTTAACCCATCGGACTTTGTGTACTGGGGGCTTCTCCTAATTCCAACAGATCAAGATTGATCAACCATCAACCATCACTCTGACCAATGGACATCTAAACTGCAACAATCAAGCCTCCTCGAAGATCGGCAGGTGGTGATCATGTATCTTTCTACTCTTATCCTTTCTTTCTCCTTCTTTCTTCTCCCTATCTTGAGTAATATTTCTATGCTTTCATCGTCCTATATTACTACAGATAATGCTAAATAAAACAACAACATTCCTGCTTTCCATTGCAAATAAATTGTTCTAAACTAAACCCTACATATACATATTTACAAACACCTATCATCCACTGTCATTTCCCTCTAATCCACCCCCAGGGATTTATTAACAAGAATTTGGGTTGCTCTTACCTCTGTGGTAACAAGGCCAACACTGTGCACAGCTGGGCTGATGGATACAGGGCAGTGCCACTATCCTCCCACTGTGGATGTTGGGTGGGCAGGTGATAGGAAACTGAAGTCTCTGATCCTCAGGACGATGGAAAGCCTTAAGCTTCCTCTGACCTGGCTGCCAGGACTTTTGCTGGGGAAAACAGAGCTCAGATGTTCAAGAAATCATGCTGTGTGTCTATCCAGCTGTTTCTGTGTTATAACAGCTATTCAATTCACTTCAGTTTTAAGGTTTTTGGGAGTGAAATTGCACGGCAAAAACTGGCATGGGAAGGATTACAGTTCTGACCAGTGAAGTTAACTTGTCATTACTCATACCCAAATAAATCAGACTGTTTTCCTATGGGTCACAAAAAGAGATGTATCTATGATGCAGTTACATTAGTTGTTTAAATATAATCTGTGTGGATTTTTCTTAGAACTTAGGAAAAAAGTTACCGTGTTTTGCTTTGGTCAAGATAAATCAATAGCCTTGAAATTTGGAAACAATATATGTTCGACCACACAAACTAATAAGGCACCAGTGTTTTAGCAGACATTATAAAACATAAAATTAGATGGAAAATTGCCTTAAGCCCCTGTAAATTAAAATTGCTCTTTTTATAACAAAAATGAGCCTTATATAGCAACAAACAATTTTGTGATCTTCATTTAACTAGCCAATTTCATATGGCAAAGAGTATTTATTCATCCTGCTCCAGTGACCTAACCAGCAATTTACAATGTGATGCCTTGCATATTTTCACAGCATTGTAAAAAAATGGGGTTCTGTAGATTTATTTGATCCCTGTTGAAAAATTATTTTTTACCTCCTCCTAACCAGTGTAAACTGGAAATTGTTCTTAATGTAATTCTCTTGCTTACCATGCACTCATTAATCAGGAAACTAATTAGAGCCAGTTTGCTTACTCTAATTTGAAAAAGTGAAAGTAACATATGTTGACAGTTAATTTGGATTTTTTTTGTTAACAGGCACACAAGTTTTTATAATGAAATAATATTTGATACTGATACAGAAGAACATGGGCTAATAAATTGCAACAGGCTGGGAAAATGCAGTACGTTAATCACTATGGGAATAATAACATAGATCATTTAGTGCTCTAGTTTTTCTGTTGACGATTTTCCATTTTAGCTATTTTTATATGGTATTACAGTGACTTGATTTGGAACTTCTCAAACACACGTCAATACAAGTTTTCAGCATTTTGGAAGTTTGTACAGGCCCAGTGCAATTTCTGAGATCAATTTACAAGAAAATTATTATGCATCTAGACTTCATTTCAAAAACTTCTGTTGTCTTGGCTTTTTAAGAATGTCAGTATGAATAAAAGGGTGCCAGCTGACCCTGCAAGGGTCTCAGTTAAAGCTCAGTCTGAAGCCCACCCAGGTCATTTGGATGCTTTGTCCTGAGCTACTTTGTCACCAGGGCAGGCGACTGTCAGCAGCACCACGAGCACCCCCACCTGAGCAGCTGTGAGCCAGACACTGACCTTGGCCCAGATGTGTGGGAGTTTGGCTGAAGTACTGATGTCCCAACATGTGCAATCTTCAGCCTAGTGACAGCAGCATTGGTGACCTGACCCAGAGAAATCAGTGACCCCTCTGGAGGTCTCAAGGAATTATATATTTTATTCACTGTCAATGCCCAGAAAACAAACCAAGTAGGGGAAGATATGCAACAATGCCAAGTGGTAGAGCTGGAAGAAGCAGAGACACTCCTGAGTGCACCAGCTTCTCAGCTGCTTGAATAATAGTAATTACCTTCCCCCAAAGGACATTGCTTCCATCCTTAGACCGCCATAGCCATACCACTGTGCTGATTGTTGGTCCAGCTGGGTATCAAAGCAGGGTGAACACAGGTAGCTCCTGTGGTTTAGAAGTTCTCCAAGCTGCGCCAGGCTTTGGTCTCCTGCCCACAACACACTGGGTAATGTGCATGTGCATGGGCTCTCCACAGCCAGACTCGCTCCTCTCTTGTGCCCTGCACACTCACTCATGGCTCTGACACGCTGCAGAAGTGATGGGAACTGTGAGCCCACCTGAAGTACAAAAGACAGACTGACCAAAAGCTCTCCACACAAGTATTTTCCAAGGAACAAAGGAAGTTTTTATCACAAAACCCATCTCATCTGCAGGAAGAATAAAACACCCAAAATCTTGAAGCACTTGAGACATCCTCACATCAAGTGTCGGATGGATAATGAGTTCATGCCAGTCTCTTCTTCCTGGATGTGATGAGTAGGAGGAATAAGGCCATGGAGCAAGGATCCCAGAGGCTCTCACATTATTGGGCATCATGCCCAGTGCTGCCCAGCAGGCAGGTGGGGGGGCAGCAAGCAAGGAGGAGGTACAAGAGCCACTTTTGGCCTCACTTGAGTAAGAGATTAGGCTGTTCCCAAGGCAATAAGGCAATTGGGATTCCTCCTTAAGCAAAGCAGCTGTGAGTTGCTGTTCACACCATGCCCTTCCAGCACGTGCATGGACTTAATGGGCTGGGACTTGGGATGGCTACTTAAAAATGCAGAACTCCATTTAGCATACAGTGGCATGCTAAAAAATGGAGCTGTATGCACCTGATCCAATAGGCCCAGGACAACACACGAGGCAGAGGTATAAACATGCTACCAAATTAATAAATTATTCAACACAGGTACTTTTAGAAGTACGTTTTTCGGAAAAAAAATTTAAAATGTGGAAAAATGGAAACTTGCAGTTCAAATTTGCTTAAAAGGAGCAGACATTTGAGTTTATCTTTTTTATCTTTCTTGCAAAACTCTAAGACACTATCTGGGGGAGGCCTGGGATTGGCAAAGAAATGTGTCAGGAAAAGTTATCCTTCCTAGAGAAATAGAGGAAAAAAAGATTCTTTGAATCCATAGTGAAGACTTAATCAGAAAAATGTGGTGTTTTTTTTTCCTCTTGGAGTATTTCAACAACTTTAATTTTGACAAGCAGCCACTAGAGGTCAGTTGTGCTTTTATTTTAACAAAATTACTTCAATGTTCCATTCTGTTTTATTCTATATTGGTGTCTTTTTTTTTTTTTCTGGTCAAAGTTAAACTCACAAACAAAATAATTACTGGCCTTCACTTTTGTAAATAAATCCAAGAGTCTACCATGTGAAGGAAACGATAGCAGGAGAATATTGTAGTCAAATGAGTGACTTTTATAGAGGTACTTTTTAACATTATGGTGGGAAATTTTCACAGCTGTATGATACTATTAATCAACTGGCAGATATTAGCATGGATCCATTCACTTCAAATGCATGGCAGTAGTCTAAAATTTAACATGCAACAGTAGTTTACTCTCTGCTTAGCATGTAGGTCTCTTTGAAAGTGATCTGAATCTGCAAAAAGTCTTCAAACTTCAAATCTCTATATTCTTACTTTAATGTTTTATTTGATGTTTTGAATGACCAGGTTTGAAGATTTTAGGGCTTTCAGTTCAAACAAAGATAAATGTTTTCAAAGATAAATTGTTTTATCTTGCCTGCATTTCAAAGTCCAAGTGATTTCTCAGCTGTTCCACATGAATCCACAAACTGCTCATGCTTCATCCCCCCTCCACCAAGTCCCCCTTGCATTCAAAGAGACATGCAAGATTCCTTTCTTCCCGAGTGGGAAATAAGGCATATATTGGGATGCTGGTGTGCTATCTATGTGATTCTCTACATTATTGCTTGTAGAGATTTTTGTTTTTAACTGTCCATTATGAAATCTCTTTTGAGTGCGTACAGGACAGGGAGGCAAGTCAGGAGTTTCTAGTGAGCTGGCATGTTTTTCAAAGGATGAGAACAGTGCCTCGTCTCTAGCTGTGAAATGTGTTTTTTCACTGCAGAACAGCATCAGTGACCACACACTGTAGAATGCAACACTACTGTAGCTGACAATAGAATTTTGACCAAACTCTGTAAAATACTTTTTTTTTATAATTTACTTTAATCCTGAGCTCTTTAGTCTTAACCACAGCAAGGCAATGACTCAGCAAGGATTTCATGACTGCCCCTCTGGGAAGGGCAGGCAGGCCCGGTACTAATTCATTTCTATTGGACATCGTTGAGTAACATCTTGCAGACAAAACTTGGATGAATTACTGTGCTTAGGACAGTTTATGTAATTTATTCATTGCTCAGATGCATTACTCTGAATCTGTTCCCTGGCAGTTTTCCCAGTGAATTGGGCATGGCAGTAATTAGGATAACAACACGTGCTCTCCTGCCTGCTTAGGCCAGAGGATTACCTGCCATTGCTGCCTTAAATCCTCAGCTTTCCTACTTTGGATGACAGATCCATGTTTCACAATGTACACGTGTAATTTAGGGACTCCAAAGGATAAGTGTTCAGCAGGACAAATATTTGTAACATGCCAACAAATGGAGCAATGGCACCATATGCACTTTCCATTTTGAATAATTCAACTGGGGAGTGCTGTGATGAAGGTTTTCATTCCCTCAGCTTGTACTACTTGGTATTTGGGCCAGAGTTGATTAACTTGTTCATCAATGACTCGGATGAAGGGGCAAATGCCTCCTCAGCAAGTTCACTGATGACACAAAGCTCAGAGGAGCTTTGGGCTGATTGCCCTGAGTGCTGTGCATCCCTTCAGCAGGACCTGGGCAGGTTGGAAAAGTAGGCAGACGTGAAGCACCTGAAATCCAACAAAGGCAAATGCAGAGTCCTGCACGTGGGGAAGGGTAACCCCAGGCACCAGCACAGGCTGGGGGCCAACCTGATGGAGAGCATCTCTGCCAAGAAGGACCTGGGGAACCTGATGGACAACAAGCTGCACCAATGTCTTGAGCAAAAGGTTCAATCTAAAAAGTGCTTTTAACAACACAATTGATTTTTTTTTTCGTATCAAAATCCTGAAGGGAGAACATGAAAGTCCTGGGAAAACAGAAGAAAGAAAATGAATCATTCATTTTTCTGTCTCCTCTGTGCTCCTATGTGCAATGCTGTATCCAAAGGCAGGACACTGAACCAGATTCAAGCTGTTTTAATGTTTTCATGAAATTATTTTGTGACAGAAATTCAAACCTGACAGTGGTGGTGTTTCAAGTGTGTGTGTTTTCCACAACCTTGGGATTCATATTGAGTCTTAAGAAGAAATGGGGCTCTGTTCACTCCAGATATACTGTAGGTCCTGTGGTAAAATCATATGGCACGGAGTGTATTATTGTGGTATGGTCAGCAGCAGCTTCAGCTGATAAAAGCTCAGGGACTAGGTTGTCTCTAGTTAAAGAGTGTCTGATCAAAGGGATCCTGTCACAATCACACAGTGCCACTGCAGCAGGGGTTGGAAAAGTGTGAGTTAGAGGAAGAAGTAAGATATAGGTGTTTTTTTACCAGATAAGTTTGGTAGGACTTACAGTATCATCCATTACAGCAAATGTGGTTTTGCCAGCTCCTGTCTAAGCTTTTCTGGCATTTTTTTCAAAGTTAAAGGAGCTGAGCTTTCCCAGCCAGAGCTGCTTTCCACTCATACTGTCCCCTTCAATCTTAACTTTGCTCAGGCCTGCTTTTCCGTTTTCACTGGGTATGGCTGTGATGTAATTTAGGGTTGTAATTTATTTGCCTCCTGAACAATCACTCTGTTGCTCATTATCTCAACAGATATTCATCCTAGACCTCAAATGTTTTTCTTCTGTTTAATTATATTCATGGTAGATCTTATATTACAGAGCAGCTCATGTTCAGATGCACATTTTCAGCAGACAGATCAAGATATCTTAGATTTCCAAACTATTTTCCTACCCAAGCATTGAAGCATGCAAAAGAAAGTAGCTTGTTTAATTTCCCAGTGAGGCTACCAAGGGCAGCTTGGGCTACTCTCAGTTCACACTTCTCCTCTTCTTTTGTCATTCATTAAATTTTTTGTTTCATTTTGTTTTGAAGAGATGGTGGTGGGTGTACTACAGATACCTGGCACCCAGAAAGTGGAGGGAGTTTTGTGGAGAAGTTCAGAGGAACTGAGGATATCAAGAGAAAAACAGTAAATTAAACTGGATTAAGCTCCACAAATTCAATTGTTTCATTAATCCTCATAATTTACCACTACAGAGCAGGAGAAAGAAGAGCTTGTACAGAGCGATGGCTCATGCAGTATATTTAATACTGAAGAAAAAAGCAGAAATCTGTACTGACAGGTTGTAGGATAATGTCTCACTGGTGATTAGTGGCTGTTACAGTAATACTGATCAGGAGCCTGAACCCGTGTTTGAGAAATAACAGTGATCCAAATTTATGACAAATAATTCAATTTAAGAAGTCCTCATCTTTAAGACCTGACTACTAACTTAGTTCAATTAACGTCTGGTGCTTTTCAGATTATGTATGTGGGATGACTTGTCCACAGGCAACACGATTATTCTTTCAGTGCAATAAAGATAAGAACCTCAAGCTGTATCACTTCCTGATTATAAGCCATTGTTTTCTCCCTCTCTGATCTAGAGCCCAGAGGGATTGTTCAGACACTTGCTGCTGGCAATGGTTAGGCCCTGCAGTCACAGGGCAGAAATCATCTCCTCTGACACTAATTTTTTCTACTCTGAGGGTGACTGTGGACTGGCACAAGTTGTCTAGAATTGTTGTGGAATTTCTGCCCTTATTCAAAAACCAGGACCTGGTCCTGGGCAATTGATTCTAGGCGGCTCTGCTTGACCAGAGGGTTTGAATATGGTGATTTCCAGAGGTTCCTTCTAACCTCAGCCACTCTTTTATTCTTATCCTCCAACACAGGTGCTCCTTCAGGGAGCAATAACTAAGGAAGAGAGGTCTGTAATTTCTCTTCTACCACGTAACCTCTCTTCCTAAGGAAGGTAACCTATCTTTTCAAATAACCCTTTTGTTTCATCTTCCATAATCATATGGGGCTAGACTCACACATTAGTCCAAAAGAAAATAATTCCTTCACAAATAGTGAAATGTAGAGTATATGAAGTACACTTTAGAATGGGTCTATTTCACTAAATACATTCTTTTCACGTGTTCTGGCTATTTAAGGGGAATGAATATTTACAGCGTCACAGATTCTCTTGTCATAACAGAGATGTTAAGAGTATAGAAGCGGTGGCACCTGGGATGAGACCTGCTAACCCTTCCCCGACCATCTGCGGTTGTACCACTAGATAGCACTGTGCAGCAATGAATGCTGCTGGAAGTGCTGGCTCACCAAACTCAGCGCTTATTCCCGAACTGAGAGCAGACATGGGGAAAATGGCAGAAGGAGAAAGCAGAGAAAAGAATTTCCTATTATTTTTAAACCTCAGACCCCTCTCTCCTGTCTCAGTTTTTGGTTTATAAATGTATCATTCCCTGCACTTGTGGAAAACCAAAGTGCTCTCAAAGTCAGCCCACAAGACAAAGGTAAAACAAGGTGTCTTTTGTTCTTTGCTTTTTCTTTTGGTGTAGAAAGGCTGCTCAGGTACATCAGTACATGCCCCAAAGAGTTAACATGAGAGTTAACACTGGACCCTGAATCCTACAATAGTTTAGTGAAAGAAGGTGTTGATGCTGGAGATGGCAGAAACTCCAAAGGCTGCTGGTGGTAGTGCTGGCCCCGCAGGCTGTGGCTGTTGCCAACATTGCTGTTATGTCCTGACATCTGCTGTGCCCCTGCTTCAGTGTTTCTTCTATGATAATCCCTTAAATCTTGGTCCCCAGTGGAGGGAGTGGAGCTGGGTATTTTTAGTTAAATGCAGTGACTTGCATCAGATGTGTATGTATCTTAATTTACATGTGACTAATTCATCTCACCTTGGCTAGGGACCAGGTTAGATTGATTGGTAAATTTTATTTGTGTAGTGAAAATTGAGTGAGGATTTGAATTCAAAATGAACTCAGTCTGGCAAAAGCTGCCAGACAGGGCAACAACTAGTAAACAGCATGACTGGTGAGTTGAAAAGCATGTCTTAAATCTAAAGAGGGAGAGAAAGAGTGGTACATGTAAGTTGATTACGTCTCTTTTTAGAGAGTAAAAAATTCTTCTGTGTAAAGCCTGGAGAAAATAATTCAGAACTGTAAATGTGTTTTAAGTGCTCTCCTTAAGGTAACCTCATACAACATCTGGCATTTACTGCCTTGCTGTCAACTTAAAAACAAAAAATGTGGTTAACATATTTTCTCTTAAATGCTCTCTTTCTTTTCAGGAATTTTATATTTCTGCAGAGGTCTCCACCCCATAGGTCATATGTTTAGAGAAGGGTTGAAAATAGGAAGGACCAAAAGCCATGTGAGATGTGGGAATAAGTTGAGACACGGCACTGCTTTGGATGTGTAGTGACATTGCAATGACCACCAAATTTCCTGGAAGGTGTCCCTTTCCCCCTCCCCTCTCCCCTGGAGGAATCCCTCTGTGCTTCCCATGTCCTTCCAGACACCCCAGAGACTGCAGCATGTTCCTACTACTATCCCACCCTGGCATTGCAGCTGATTCTGGCAGCCCACAAACCAGCAGGGCTGGAGGTGACACAGACCCTGTGTTACAGTTTTTGGCATCTCCTGCTTGTCTGCCAGTGTGTTTTGAGGTTCTTACCTCTGGAAGTTGCCAGAGTGGATAACCCTGCTTGCTCACAGCACACGAGGGCACTGCCGGAGATTTTCCCTGGCCTCAATGACATGAGTACATCCATCATACTGAGGCTTTGTGGATACTGTAGTCCTTTGCTAACAAATGCATTACTCCATTCTTTTTCATAAGATTTTTGATCATGGTTATGATGCCTAATTGATTTTTGCCTTTTTGCCTTTATATATTCTTTATATTCCTCATATATATATATATATATATATATATATATATATTTGTAGCTCTGTAGCCCATTATTGTATAACTACATAGATTTGTAGCTAGCATTTCACCTACTCTATTAGAACAGAAAGACAAAATACACTCCCTAGAGGCTCCAAGCCCCTAGGTTAAGTTTTCTTGAAATGAAGGTTAAAACCATCTTCTTGAGACTCTTCTTCATAAACAAAGTTTAGTTACTATCTAAAGCTTTTGATGGATAAGAGGTGGTTTTTTAGCATTTCTAACACGTTTCACAGAATACGTAGATCCCATATGGATTATATTGTTAATTTCTCTAAGTATCTGGAATTTTGGCAGTGAGTTTAATACCTTTGTCAATGGAGATTTGGTAGACTTTTTGTAGGAGGGGACCACCAGGCTGCCCTGAACTGGACTTAGACCCACATCACACAGTTCACACTCTTTATCTCTGTATGAACATGCCCAAGCTGTTGCTAGATGCTGTTTCACAAAAGATGACAATCGATGTCCTGGCCCTGACAAGATTTTGGCAGTCATCATGTAAGGGTCTTGCCTGTGCTTGCTGTTTGCAGGGTAAGAAAGGACAACCAAACTGCTGCCCAGAAGGCACACTAAGCGTGACTGGTGAGGGCTCCAGGTTCCAGCAGGTGTTGCTCAGGAGTGGGCAATATAAAATCCTCCTTGTCTCAGGAACACCAAATTTGTGCCTTGCACAAGAGTACCCCCTTCTATTCAAAAGAGGAGTGTGGCAGGAGTTGGAGGGTGAGGATGTATCTCTCCATACATAGGCCAGGTTTTCTCTCATTTTGTGACAAATAGAATCCCTCATGGTAAGGAAGTCCTGATTAATTCTTCTTTTCTTGCATAGTTCTGAGCTTACCATCGCAGGGAGGCAGGTGCAGTTTCCAGTTCCTAAAGGTATCATCTCACATTACCTGCAAACTCAAGGAGATATCTTGGTACTGCTTATCCTTTTATATTTTTACTGAGTACTAAGGTCTGGGACCTTGAGCCCATATCTGTATTGCTTATGGTTTAACCTCTGTATGACTTGCTGTATTACCATGTTTTCAGTCTGGTCATAGTAATCTGATCTATTTCTAGCTAAGCAAGGATGAAGATGGGTCATCCTCTCATATTTTGAGAAGTTGAATTAAGGGGAGAAATATGTAGAAACACTTCAAATTCCCACAGTGCCCTCAGATCTATGGCTGTTGAACATCCTGGTGCTGCTTTGGCTTGTTGGAGATCCTGACTAGCATGAGGAAAGGGTAGCAGTGGATGACAGGCAAAGCAGAAGTCAGATAAGTGTTGATGTTATGACCCCGATGTATTTTTAAAAAACAAGGATTTAATCTCTGTGCAGCCAGGAAAATTAAACTCTTATGGAAAAAAGTTCTTGTACATGAAAACATGAAAAACTATCAGAATGCCTTTCTGTTTTCTGCATTAAAATATTACTTGTAAAACAGAGGTACATCTCACTGGTGGGACTGCTGTGAATTAAAGTAGTTGCTTGTTTCTGGAAAAGGCAGGAGAGGGATTTCAGGTCTGAATGAAGAGGTTTTGAGAAGAAATATTTCTCATAGATATTTCTTTGAGATGGATTTCTCTCCTACCCCACAGAGAGGACACCTAAGTGCTGCAGGATGCGCTAACTGCACTGACTCAGCTATGCTGAAAACTGGGGATAGGGGCAGAATCTCACTCAGTTGTTACTTGTGGTCACTCTCCTGCTTGGGAGAGGAAATAATGACAGGCCTTCCATTTAGCATGGCCCAGTTCTGAGTAACAGGAGCTTATTTATTTCACTTTACGTTCCTTTTAGCCTTATGTAGTTTACGCCTGTCAGTTACTGTCAGTTTGGGATAAATCTGAAGTGCTGTTCCAAAGGTCATTTAATACCAGAGACATAAGATATACTTGTGTTTGGACAGCGTAGAACAACTTCATGAATTCAGGTCGACTCTTCTCAGAAGCATCTGTCTTCTTAGATTGCTGCTGCCACAATGCATCAAGGAAGAGGAATTTCCTTAATAACTGAAGCAAAACTGTGTCACTGCTTTGTGGAGAGCACTTGCTGCTCTCAGCCCTATTATGGATGCCTGGTAGCTCTGGGGACAGGAAAGTGTGTAGTTATATGATGCAGAAGCACCAGAAAAATCCTGCAGTTTTTAACTTATATCTTTCTCTTTTTCCTCCTTCTTATTCCTGAATCACCTCTTTGAGTGACAAAGGATTTGCTGTAGTACTGATCCTAGAGCTGGACAGAAGTACAAGGTGTTAATGATCCCTGCTACCTCTGGACAGGGCCAGGTTATCCAGCCCCTCCAGCCATGGCCTGGAGATGCAGGCAGTCCCATCAATACTGCCCAACATGGAAAGAAGGAGGGAATTCCCTGCTTCCATAACTTTTCAGTCATGGAGTTCACTTCTGTTGTGCTTGTATAAACAGTTTTGATGTTTAAACTGAGCTCTGAATATTTGAACAAAAGCATAGAGTGAGAGCCTCTGAGGCCAGCCTTTTTCTTCTATAGGCTAGGGAATGGACTTTGTCTCCAGCTGCCTTCATGAGCCCTGACATCTGGCACATAAGATAAGACCTGATTCCTAAGATGGGAACAGTTTGTATTATCAAATGCAATTCTATTAATGCAAAAAGAAATAAGAAATGATAGACATTGACCCTAAGACAACAAAAGCCATTTTACATCTGCCACACTAAAGTCAACACACATTTAAGTGTCAATGGGAGAAAGAACAGACTGTTTGAGCATAAATTGATTGTTTCTGTGTCTCAAATATGTGGAGGAATCTTCTATTTACAGTATTGTGGATGGCAGTTCCTCTAAAGCACAGACTGAGAATTACCACCAAGTGTAAGAGACTAGATCAGACAGACTAAAAGTTAAACCAGTGTTTTAAACATTTTGGTTGAGGTTTCCTAGGGTTGCTAATAAACAGTAGCTGCAACAGTGACTCTGTTACCTAAGAACTGTACACTGGTGTTTAATTTGGGCCTCAAATATGTATCTGCTTTTCTACTGACATATTATCCTCAAACAAATTCGTAAACTTTGTTCGATGAGGTGAATTCCACTTTTCATTACTGACAGTCTGCATGTAGTACACATGATAGCAAAGCCAATATGCTGGCTGGACTACTATTTTAAGTAGTTCTGTGGGGTTTTTTTTTCTTGCTTGACTTGATGAATGAGCTATTGTGGAGAAAGGAAGGGAAAAACACAGGCAGACAAAACAGAAATTTGTTTGACTGTTTATTAGCTTTCTGTAGTGACTTCATCACAGTTCAAGTGATATGGAAGGGAGGACATCCTTGGGGGAAAATATAGTCATAGCTTTCAGGAATTTAGGTAGGATTCATGCAGATATAATCCCATCCACATCTTCTGCCTCAGGGGTTGCACAACTGCAAAATTATCTCAATTCATACCTTCCTGGCCTGGTTAATTTAGCTACCCTCTGGAAATTCTCTTTCATGGAAAAAAACACTCTCAAAACAAAACCAAACCCTGCTAAGGGATGAAAAGGCCAAGACTAAGAATTCTTCCTAAACAAGAGGTGTCAGACACCTACAATGTTGAGTGGTTAATGACTCAGTGATTTAAATTACAGATATTATTTTCCAGGCATTGGGCCCATTTCAAAGAAGAAGAAATGGGGTTCTGAATGCAGAATTACTTCAAAATTTGTCACAAAAATATTGACTGTTTTGTTTCTTAATGGAGTTTACAGTTATTATCTAAGGCTTTTAAAGTCTCTGGATCAAGAAGTTCTGAAAAGCTGAACTATGGACTGTTTGTAGCATGTACCAGAGAGAATAACCCATACCCTTTTGGAAAATGCTTCTGTTCCTGGAGAGGCAGGAGGAAGATGAGTGGTCTGTTACTTATCCCTCCATCTCATGGATTTCTCCATACAACCCTGATAGGATCTGTCTTTAGGTCTTGTTTTACTCAGGGGTGCTGTACCCTCAGGATCAGTCTGGGCAGGATGGAGGCATGACAGTGCTTTGTCTGTCAGAACGACCTGCTGAGTGGGTGTAGTTTGGACACAGAAAGCTGAGACATGAAAGTGCTTGAAGAGCACAAGGTGTGCTATAAGAGGAAGGCACACTATGGGTATGTCTCCACCAGCTTTGGCAAACAGCCTGAAGGTGCTCTGCCAGAGTGGGCACAATTGCCCTGACTGCCCATGCATCCCCATTTGCTCAGCCTCAGTCAAGTCCAAATGTATTTTACCTTTCACTGAGACTTACTGCTCCCTCCTAAGTGCAGCTCCACATTTCCTGGGTTAAGGCAGCTTTCGTGATTCCCCAGCAGCTCATCCCAGTCTAAGTTGGACTCTTCTGCCCTCCACAGCTGGGTGACTCTGCCTCCTACCCTGCCACTAGGACACAGGCAATCGTGGGGTAAGGCAGTGCAGTAAAGGAGTTGTCTGAAAATCAACATCTTTTGCAAAGGATGGGGTGGGTGGGTGGGTGTGCCCAAGAGGAAAGCAGGAGTGCAGCAGCCCCACTAGATCTGCTGAGATTGTTTTGAAACCGCTCACTTGTCTGAAATAGATGGAGAACCTGGCTGCAGGGTATTTCTGCCTGCTCTGGCATGGCTGCAGGAGGAGCTGTGTACACCAAGGTCTGACAGCCCACTACCTAACCCTGGGGTGGAGAAGGTAAGGATCATGTCTGTAGGACAGATATGTAAGGTAAGACAGATGACTTATCTTAGGGATTGCTTTTTA
The DNA here is from genome assembly GCA_910950805.1 of Acrocephalus scirpaceus scirpaceus. Taxonomy (NCBI): domain Eukaryota; kingdom Metazoa; phylum Chordata; class Aves; order Passeriformes; family Sylviidae; genus Acrocephalus; species Acrocephalus scirpaceus. The sequence continues at coordinate 32,979,411 of OU383778.1, forward strand.
AATGCTTAACTTATTGCATAAGTCTCTAAAGCATATGATTTGGGAGGGGGGGGCGGGGAGGGGCATGGAAATAACCTAGGGAGCCTGCCAGCTAGCTGCTAGCCAGGAGGGTAGCCTGAATGAACAAAATGTTCTTCAGCTTCTTGTTAAACACTGACCAGATGGTTCTAAATGCTGACTTATAAATCCTTTCCCCCCCAAAAAATCCACTGCAAGTGGAAATACATGTTTGTGAAAGGTGAGAATTTACAAGTCTATGATGCTCTGCTCCTGAACTGATGCGAAATATAGGAGGCAGGGTATTAACAAGTGGTTGTGTCAGCACCCACAGTGCTGCTGTCAATGAACCATGAATGGAATGATGTGCTCCACCTGGTACCAGCAAGTAACCAGCCACTAGTCATATTCACCTCATATACACTTTGATTTTAATTGCCCAGCATCTGTGCTGTCACTTTATTCCTCATAGCCTGACAAGGAGTTAAATTAGTACACATCGTAAAATGAGGCAAGCCATCACTTCTGAAGTTAATATAGCATTCTTGCTTTAAAGTCTCAGAGTGGACTCACATTCCTGTGGGGAACATACTCCATAAAGGCTTCTGGAAAGCTTTTCTCAGCTGTAAGGCTGGGAATCAGTCTGTGCTTCCTCTGGGTAAGGAAGCAGCTTCTCTCAAATGCTTACCTTCCATTTCTGAGGAAGATTTTAGGAAAGTGATTTGCCACACTTCACAAAGTGGGGCAGTGCGGACTTGAACAGTACCTTCCTCTATCCCATCCAAGATATCCTCATTCCTGAATTGCTTATCAAACTGATCAGATACCTCAGCTTTCCAAAACTGAAAAGCCAGCTGCCCACGTGAGCATCAAGGAGATATTAAATCCTGCCACAAAGCTGAGACTGTTGTACCTGACGTGATGTATCCATCCTTTGTCACATCATTTGATCTCCTTTTGTTGCCCACAGAAGGAAGAATAAAGAAATTTTCATCTGCTAAAGCTTTAACAAGCTTTGAGAAAAGAGGACAATTCTATAGTCACTACATAAACACTCCTATTGCCCGCCCTAATATTCTTGCTGGGGCAAACCACACAAGATCCTTGAGGGAGGGAAAGGAAACAGCAGAAAGCAAAAAATAGGTGCTTCACTTGTGCCATGAGATGGAACAAGTCACTGGGTTTGAAGGAAAATGAAAGGCTGGAGCTTTTTATTTAAGAATATCAAGTTTTCAATGGTGTATGCTACTGGTTAATATGAAGATCTGAAATCCTAATTCCAAGGGAGTAGGAATAAGTGACATCTTTTACTTCACTAAGGCCTAAATATCAGCCCAACATTCACAAATATTGGAGAACTACATTATTGTGAAGACACTGCCCTCTTTCCATGTATTTCAAATGGAACTGCTGAGGGGTTTTCTTTGATGCTAAAGGTCTGCATAGCACAGGGTTCCTTGAATTCTGATACTGAAATCAGCCAGATAGAAACTTTCTAACACAGTTCTGAGTATTAGAAGGTAGGAGTTGTTAATTGCAGGATGCTGGTCACTCAGAGGGTCCTTTCTCTAATCGAGTGCCCCAAGCACTCGTAAATCTCGTTACATCAGGTAAACAGAGTTTTGATTGTACACACTGATTACATATTAATTGTCTATGCCCACTTACTTGACATTTATGTATTTATTTTACATAGTTGTACCTCTTATTGGAAGTCCTTACTTGGTTCTTTGCGGTTTGTCTTCAAAGTCTGGCATGCTTTTTAGGTGGCTGTTCCTTAACCTCAACTTTTGAGTAAGAACAATATTGCTGTTTTGCATAACTTCTTTGTCAGCCTGGCAGAGCTGAGCTGGCATCCTGCTTGTGTTTTGCATGACTCCTCTTTGCCTAAATTACATCCTTTATCTACTGCTCCAAGGCTGTGCTGTTCTGTTCGATGGTCCTTATCATCCTGCTCCAAACAAAGAAGTTCAGGGAAAGCTCAAATCCTTGCAATTTCAAAGAACTTTCTTCATCGATTGAAAAGTTAAGCTGTAAGAGATGTGGGAGAAGTACTGAGAACAGAAAACTCTGAGCATCTTCAAAGATCAATTCCATAGGATGTATTCATCAAATCAAAAAAATAAACACTCTTATGACTGAGAATGAAATTTTAATAATCTGAAGCAATCTTATGAATTATATAGTGCAGAAAGAACTGGATGTTCTTTGCAAGAGCTGGGTTAAACCTCAAAACCAGACTGGCTTGTGAATACAGCTAAAACAACTATTTCAGATTTAATAGGATTCATTGTGTGTTTCCACATTTCTTTCTGGCCTGAATCTATTTTGAAAAAATGCAGTCTGAACCTAGTGATAACAGAAGGAAATAAATCTATTTTAATTAAAAATAGAATCACAATCCCCTAAAGCAAGATAATAAGCAATTCTCTTGCACTGAAAATAAGCTGACCAGATTTCTGAATGACAAATCTAGGGTATTGTGAAGCAGATGCTATGATGTCTTATCAGAAATTTGAGGAAGAATGTTACACTGGCAAGAGAAAAAGAATTTTATGGTTTTGCATACAAGTACTAATATCTGAAAACAGCATGGCTGTATGGTTACATGATTCTCTGATTGTAAAATCTAAGGGGAATAATAAGAAAATCCAGTTTCCACATAAGTCTATCTGAACAGCAATAGAAGCATAACTTATTTAGAGATCTACTACTATTAATGTCCATGATACAGTATGCCAAATAAAAATCACAGTGAAAGCCACCCATGGTGTTAGGTAATTTGGTGTGGTGGGAGTGTTGACAGTGCATCCCAAGATAGAATCCTTCCACTCTTAAAACTCCATTAACCAGGAAGGGATATGGCTATTGCCAAGGGTGACTGTGTCCAGATCTGATTTATTCATATCAGTTTTTTGTAAATTGTCCTACTTGTAGCTCAAATGTGTTTGTGTCAGCACAGGATATTTCTGTGGGGAATACTCTTTTCAGAAAACTGTGATGTGTGCTGATTTTGGCTGGGATAGAATTAATTTTCTTCACAGCAGCTAGTGTGTGGCTGTGTTTTGGATTTGTGATGGAAAGAGCATTGGTAACACAGGGATGTTTTAGCTACTGCTGGGCAATGCTTGCACAGAGCCAAGGCCTTTCCCATCCCACCCGTGAGGAGGCTGGTGGTGCCTAGGGGGCTGGGAGGGGACACAGCCAGGACAGCTGACCCCAACTGACCCAAAGGATTTTCCAGATCATGTGGTATCATGATCAGCAATAAACTGGGGGATGAAGTGGGAAGGGGTTGTTCGGGATGATAATTTTCTCTTCCTAAGTCATTGTTACATGTGATGGAACCCGGCTTTCTTGGGGATGGTTGAACAACTGCCTGCCCCTGGGATCAGAGAATGAACTCATTGTTTTGCTTTGTTTGCATGTAAAACTTTTGCTTTCCTATTGAACTGCCTTTATCTCAACCCTTTTTCTCACTTTTACTCTGTTGGTTCTCTCCTCCATCCCAGTGGCGGGAAGTGAGTGAGTGGCTGTGTGGGGCTTGGTTGCTGGCTGGGGTTAAATCATTATGGTGTATATGAAAAATGACAGGGAAACCTTGCCAACTCACATGTTGAATAGTGTGTAGGGAGAGCTGTTCAACAACCTTCCTGCCTACTCACTGCTGGTGTTGCCACAACAGAACAAAGCTACCGCGTGGTTTTATTCTTTCCACCCTTGAACTCTGCCAACTTGTATTGCAGCCACAGCTGCTTCTTGGCTGTCTTCAGCAGCTGGGGGAAGTGGGAGTTCAGCTGTGTCAGGGTTGTTTGTGTTTGCTCTGGATCCAGTGGGCATTTGCACATGTACTGAAGTATGGCTGGTGGGAAATCCCACCAAATCTGTTAGATGCACGTGATTAAAGTCCATCACAAGCAAAAGTTCTCTTCCTTGGCGCTGACACTGGCTGATAAATGAAATGCATTGGTTCCATTACTACTAAATATCAGCATACAGATATTCTCCTTCTGGCATTTTTGGAGAGCGGATAACACCTCTGTATTTGTTATCATTGTTCCTTGAGCATGATTTCTCCTGCAGAAGCTGCATGAGCTGTGCTCTGCAGGGTGACAGTGCAAAGAGCAGAAGCATAGGGGATGGGATGGGGAGGTGGAGGACAGCTTGCACAGAATGCTCTTCCCTCCATCCTTAGAAGGAGAGATAAAATAGCTTCAGGCCCTACAAGATCTGAATGACAGCTAAGCATCCCAAACACTTATAAACATGTGTGTCCTGCCTCTCCTCTCTGCAGGGGTAGTGGGAAATTTTTGTTCCTCTCTATCAGTAGCATTTTCTTTGGCAGAAAAGGGATGACTAGAAAGTCAGGGAACAGATGGAGGATTTCTCCCCACCATCCCTGATGGCTGTGAACTAGCAGGAATTTGTGGCTGGATCTAAAATTAGCTCCAAGCAAGCCTGGATGGGAAATACAGTTGAGAGTTGCATTTTTTATATGAATGGGTTTTTTAAATATTTCATTCATAAAGCATGAGGCAAAAGACAATCCATTATGGGACCATGGAACTGGAGTCATCACATTCTAAGTGATTAAAGAACAGAAATTTTTGCATCTCTTACTGTAAAGCATGTGGCTTTTGCCTACATCCATGCGAGTGCTTGAGAGAAGGAAGAAGTATTTTAAGAGTCTTTACAGCAACAGGGAGCAAAGCTGGTATAGTGTGTGAAGAGGTATGGAGAGGGAATGGGGTGGCATTTGGAGGCAGGAGGACACTTTTGCCCAGTCTAAGCAGGACTGAACCCTCAAAGGCTGTTCAGGATCTGGCTGATGTCCACAAGAGTTTCTCCACAGATCTTGCTGGCCTGAGTCACTGTCAGGCATAGGAGGAGGGCAATGCTTGTCCATACATGCCCATAAGTGCCAGTAAGAGCATCTTCTTTCTACTTTCTCCACAAACCAGGCAAAGATTTGCAGACCCACTTCCATGAAAGACTGTCAGTTTTCTGAGTTCAAGTCTGTCTTGTTGGACAAATGATTGTTGGAATTGGTTTCCATCTTTCCTAATCTTTATTTTTAGAAAAGCCTTTTCACTTCTCAATCTCAAGTTTTATCTCTATCATCCATTGCTTGGCACAAGGGTTTCTAGCACAACCTGCTCTTCTTTGCTTTGGCCAGCATTCATCACTCTGAGTGATCCATAAATTATTTTCCTTTTTCTGTCAGATCAGTGTATATCAAAAAGTTTCACAAATGCAGCGAGTGAAGTCCTTAATGAGTGTCTGATTTCACAAGATCAGTAACTGGAATAGGACAGTTTCAAGTCACAGTTTTGCATAAGAAAATAAAAGGAAGCGTTAAGTAGCAGAACTATAGTCATTCAATAACCACTGTCTTTCCTAGAGTAGGATTCTCTGTCTTGCCACTTGTGTGCTGTCTCAAAAGCAGAATTAATCTCATCCTTATCTCAAGCCAAAACCAATTAGTGGAGGAAAGAGTAATAGTTTAACAGAGGATTTGTGTGATTCACAGGATTCTGTGAACTGTTCTCACTTCAATTGTTGCAACTAAAATTTTGCAAAGTTTATCCTTAATAATTAGAATTGCCAGAACTTCAAGTTACTTAGTGTTATGTGAATCAGTTTGCTGGATTATAGGTCAAAGATTTTTTTTACTTTTCATTTTTTTTGTTTGGGTTAGCTTGCTTTGTTTTGCTTCACTTTGCTTTGTTTTGCTTTTTTCTTTCTTTTTTTTTCTTTGTTTTAATGGAGCTTTTAAATTCTCTTCATCTAAGAAATGATATTGTCAGGCTCATTTAGACTTTGACTTGGTCTTACTGTGGAGCTTTGAGCATTGAATACTAGACTCAAAGCAAACAGGAACACTCCAGGTTTTGTGGGTATAAATATGATGGTCACAAAATAACAGGTCTGAAACAAACTAAACAAGAAGGTGGGGTGGCCTTCTGGCTGTGACTTTTCATTGCTTGGCCTGTGCAAGTCTTGCCTCCTGTGATGCTGAATCAAGCACATTTGTTTTCTGTTTTCCCTGCTGTAGTAAGGCTTTATTTTCCTCTGTGGTCTCTACCACAGAAAAAACCTCTTTGAGATCCTGGCTCATTGAGGTGATTTGATGTTGTGTTTATGGTTAAAGTAACAGTACATTTTGGAGGAAAAAATATAATTTTATAAATGTACACATATGTAAGTATGTACATGTGTTCCTTACAAATGTTGGGCATTTATCAGTATCAATTAACTGAAACAAGTTTCTGGAGTGGGGGAGAGTCAAAGAGGGAGCAAAAGCTGTTGCCTTTGCTCTGTAGAAGCATTGAATTACCCTGTTCTTCTGGATGTGATCATACAAAGCTTGAATTTCTACTTTTCAGAAATCAAGCCTGTCTCAGAAATCTCTAAAATTGAAGCAAATACATCTGTTAGCTTTCTTTCTAGATATGCTGTTTAGACCACAAGTAAATTTGATAGGCACAACGGGTCTCATCTCTGTTGGTGATTGTAGAAACTGTTTGACCTAGTAACAGTTGTGTAAATGCCTTATTTCTTGCCTACACCTGTTTCCTCAATGGTAGGACACATAATAGTCTCTAAATATTTTTAAGCTTTTTTTTGTCTTTTACAGTGGGTATCAATTTTATTCACACTTTCCTGACAGCTTCTATTACTGTGATACAATTTTTGAGATGCTTTACCCAATCTTGTTCAAGGTATTAGTGTGTTTAACTTTGGAAAGTTTGTTGTTAGGGGTTCTAGGTAACTTTCTCTTGAATTCAAAGGGATTACTAAAATGATGTTTTTCATGCCCGCATATCTGCAAAGTATGGTTCAGTTTCATGATTCCTCCAATTTATTGGTCTACAGAGTATTTCTAGAAGTAATAAATGTTGAGTTATTAGTAGCTCCCTGGATGATCTCAGCATTTATGTACTTAGAGAAAAGACGCTTTGGTTTCCCTAGATACGAAAAGATTAATACTATTCAGGAGAACACCTTATGTAACCTTGCTGTTGTTATTCTCTTACTGGAACAGCATAAACCATTAGTTTTAATAAGGGGATTAAGTAAAATAGATCCACCTTACTTGGGTAAATTGCCTGAGAACACATTTTCCTACAAAACTCTTTTGTAATATCCAGTTAGAAGCTCATTCTATGCTGTGTTTTAAAATCCGTTCCAAGTCAGCAAAACATTTAAATATAGATTTAATGAGTGCCTATCTATCTAATTTGTCAAGATGAGCCCACAGTCATTAAACAAGGTGGTAACAGGTGATAGCAGGTGACAAGTTTTTTTGGTGGGCCATCCAGTCCTTGTGTTCACTGTGAACCACAAAAACACAACTGTTCTTTTTATTGAGGGAAAGATACAATGTGAACTTTAGGGCCATCAGGAGGTTTTCCACATCTCTTCACATCATCCTGTGCTGTCAAGAGGTGGTGATGGTTCTACCTTTGATATCTTAAATTTCTTCTTTGTTGAAACTTGATTATGAATTTAATTTAAAAAGGAGACAAAAGGAAATAGTGTGTCTTCCCTAGATGAATATTTCTAACACTGAGTATACAGCCACAGAACAGAAGCCAAAGGGAACATGGGAAGGCAACAACTCATGGAATGAGCCCTGTCAAGTGCTACTCAGCTCTGTGTTCCTAAAGAGTAATTGGGGTTTTTTTTAGTTTGTTTTTCCATTCTCAATAAAAATGTCTGTCCTCCAAATAAAGACAACATTCAGGTTTCCCCACCCTCCTCTCTTCTATGACAGAAGCAACTGTTTATGCTGTTCCAAGCTGGACTTAACAGAAAGTTATTTGCAAGTGTAAAAATTACCAAAGAGCTCTTGTAAATGGAAAATCCCACATGAGTTGTTTAAATAGATTGGACTACTGCAACTATTATTCTGACCAAGTTTGTATTTAGTCCTTCTGTCAGAGGAAAAGGTTTTAAGAAGAAAAACTGCACTGGCAGAATCTGTTATATAAACTATCTTTCAATGGAGTTCTTTCTCAGCTGAGAACCGAATAAACCTTTCAGATAGCTTTGGTAAAGCTGCACTAACCTATATTCCTCAGACATGCTCATCAGGAGCGTGTGCCTGCAAAAACACATGGATGTCATTGCAGAATCACAGAAAGGTTCCCATTTGGAGAAAGTCTAGTTCACCCCACATGCTCAAAGCAGAATCAGCTAGAAGAGGTCTCAGAGGACCCTGCCCAGTTACACTTCAAATATCCACAAAGATGGAAATTCTTCAATCTCTCTGGTCAGCCTGTATCAGTGTCTGACCACCCTCACAGTAAGAGTGAGTGGGGGAAGCAGAAGGGAAGGATCACTTCCATTGACCTGTTTGCAGCACTTTTTCCATTGCAGCCACACTTGGGTGTGTTTAATCTGCTGTCCATCAGAATTTCCAGGTTCTTTTCTACAAAGCTTCTTTTAGGACTTGGTCTGTGCCTGGGGTTGCTCCTCTCCAGGTGTGGACCTTGCACAACAGACCAAAACTGTTGGCCCCAGCACCAACTCTTGAGGTATGTCACTAGTGACCAGCCTCTAATTGGACTTCATTCTGTTAATAATAGCCCTTTGAACCTGGCAACTTATCCAGTTTTCAATCCATCTTATCATTTATTTTTCTAGGCTGTACGCCAGTTTGTCTTTGATGATATTTTGGGAAAGCCTTATTCAGGTTGAGGTAAACAGAATCCTGTTTTCCTCTCACCCACTGTTCTCATTAGCTGCTTGTAGAAGTCCATCAGGCTGGTTAAACTTGATTTTCCCCTTCATAAATCCCAACCAACCATTTCACCTACTTTTCTGTTACATGTTTGGAAATAGTTTTCAGGAGCACTTGCTCAGGGATGGAGCCTACATCAACCAGCCTGCAGTTCCACAAATTCTTTTTACCTACTCAAAGACAAGAATGACTTCTTCATTCTTCTGATCCTTGGAAACCTCCCACAAACACCACGAGTTTTCAAAGATAATTGAGAGTGGCCTTGCAATGACACTAACCCTCAGCACTCCCAAGTGAAACCCATCAGGCTGCACAGCCTGAAGTAGGTCCAGGTTCATCTAAATGTTCCTCAGGTAACTCTTGTCCCCGCAGAGTAAGTTTTCTTTGTTCCAGATGTTCCTACTGGTCTCTGAGGCCTGAGATTTCTGAAGTCTGATCTTATCAGTGAAGATGAAGATGACAAAGGCAGTGAGTAGCTTTGCCTCCAGCTTTGTCTCCTGCTCTTTCAGCAGTGTCTCCATGCTGCTGTGGAATGTAGGTCCATGGACCTGTAGAATCCCTTGGCAGATTCAGGTCCAGACAGGTTTTGTCTTGCCTAACCCTTTCTCAGATTGCTCAGAAAGTGCCTCTATACTCCTCCTACTCCTTCTGACCCCAATGTCACCTAATGTGAGCTTTATTTTTATATTTGAATTTTGACAGGATCTCCTTGGTCACCTATGCAGCATGGGTAAAGATATCCTCTTTAAAAAGTGTGGAGCACAGGGATTGCAATTTCAAGGGGAGTAGATTTATAGTCTGCAACTTCCATTATATAATAGGATACTAATAAATCGCATTTTTGGGATTTGATTTATGGGAATTGACTGAAAGGATAAATGAACTCAGTTTTTATGAGATGCGCTGTTTTCTGCATGTTTGGGACAAATTTATCTCTTGGAGTTCATGTGTCTTCCAGCCAGGAGAAATGAAATATGGCAATAAACTTTCCATACTCCAGAGTTACAGAGACAAAGTTGATCCTCATGCTTTCTTGTATTACAGCAATCTTCCTCCAATTTATCCAAAGCTATCTTCAGCATCAAGTAGAATCAGAATCTGTCTGGCTATTGTTAATAATAAACCCTGAATCAGCTGTAGAGAGGCAGATTTCAAAATCAATGATGCTAAGTGAAGACAAAAACAGTCCATGCAGCAGCTACCTGACTTTGCAATCTGACTTGGTGAATTGAGTCATAAATTAACAGATGAAAAGCAAAAATGGTGAAATGACAAAATCCTGATTGTAAAATCTATTTGGACCAACCAGCATACTGTCTTTTAAGGGGGAACTTAAGCTTAGAAAAAAAACCCAGAGATGAAAGGTGTGAGTTATTGCCAACTTCACTGTTTTCACTGCAAATATGTAGCACTCAGACAGTTTCAAAAGTTGATAGGAGTGTTTCTGCTGTGTTTTTTTCTTTTGAGTCCAGCTCAATGACTCAGATGCTGAGACACAGGATCCATTTTCCAGATTGAAAAGGCAATGAACAAGGGTTACTTACAACTTAACAGATTGACTTGCTTCAAGTAGCAGTAATAGAAAGCTATAAAGATTTTTTAAATAAATCTATGACCAGTGCAGACCCTTTGTGCTCCTTGCATAGTGCCAACTCATGCAAGGGCTTTTGTGATGGAGAAGGGGCAGTATGTTTGTGGGTGCATCCCCTCCTGGGAGTCTTCTTTTAGATCCCACAGCAATTGCAGTATGGCAGAAGATGCCCTTAATTACACTGCATATTTATGTAAGAATCTGGTATTGATTAGTCTGCATAGTTGCATAGAAGGATATATTACTGCCTGATAGAGCTTCCTGTTTACTAGGATCCATTACTTGATCTGATCTCTTCCCTAAATTCTCAATAACATATCGTTACAGTCTACAAATCACACTTGAAATACTAGTGTTAACTTAAAATAACATAGTTAACACTTCTTGTATATGTTGATTCCTTTCATTAATTTTTTAATTAGATTTGTCAGCTCTGATCCTGACCGGACTCTTGACTTTCATCAACTGTATAGTGGCATTGTATGAAATTGCATTTGATTGCCCAGGTAAAAGAGAGAAGAGGTGTGGGGCCTATCTTGATGTCTGACTCCAACATGCCGTGTGCATGGAGACACTTACACCATATGATCTCAGTGGTGGTGGCTGCAGAACTGGCTTTTGAAGACATTAATAATGAGCCACTGTGCTTTTAGTGATCCAGCTTAAACAGTTTGTTTTTGTTCTTCAGGATTTCAACATTTTTTTAGGAATCCATGGCTGTTCTGAAGTTATTGTTTGCTGCTGAATTCTGGACTACGTTCTATTCCAAAAAGCAATTTGTAAAGTACATTTTGCTGTGACCATCAGATCTTTGTTTTTCCATATCATGAGTCCCATGTAAGTCACTGTGAGAGTATTACAGAGAATGGGCTGACCCTTCTTTGGCTCGACAATAGTTTTAACATGGAGGAAATATTTCTTCAAACTGATTCTGGCACATGTAATAAGAACACATTTTAAATTTCGACCACAAAGCTTCCTTTGGTCAAAATCTTGCCAAGAACAATGAAATAGCAATTTATTTGATTGCCATGTAAAATGCTGGTTGTGAGCCACACCCAGACTGTGTGAGGACATGTGCTGGAGTCACTGCTCAGAGTGCTGGAGGAGAAAGCTCAAAAGGCATCTGTTTTATTTTTGTCACTGTCATCAATTTGCTGTCTGAATCTAGGCTAGCTGTTTGTGCTACAGCGCTCATACACACATCCCCAAACCCACATTTAAATAACAAAATAAGCAGTCTATTTAAAGGCCTTAATGCATGAAGTTAATAATCTCTTTCTGAGTTGTCAGAGGTATTATGAGGTGTAATTAACATAAATAAACCACTTCATGATCTTTTCTTCACCTGTCTGCACCTCTATCCAGATTTTTATGCCATGCTGATAAAAAATTCTAAGTTGAAAGCAATTACTGTGTAAATGAAGAGATGACTGAGAAAGCCTAATAGCATAATTATCTTTATCAATAGATTTTTTTGAGAGCAACTTTTTGTTGTCCTCCTTTGAAGACAGTGATGATTAGAAATTATTTTATTTGCATAATTTCTCTTCTACATAAGCCTGCTTTATGAGGACATAAGTGATAAAATGCTATTACAGGAGACTGGAGCAAGACTGATGAATTTGCACTGATTGAGGAAAACAGTTTTGTGGAAATTTAAGTATCTTTCTTTGAAAAAAAACCAAGGAGGCAGGATATTCTTGCCTAATTTTTTTTATTCACATCCCCATTTGCCGCTCTCTGTTCAGCCAAAAGGACCAAATGACCATTAAGGATCAGCTGAAAATTTTTGACTCTGTAAGTCATGGCAAAATGACAAGGTTTATGTCAAGTTTATTTCAGGCAATTGGATAAGCCCATTTGTTCTCACAAGTGCTGAGCAGTGAGTTGGGGTGTGGGAAAGGGGAAAGATGTGGCTCTGACTTTCTGTGTGCTCCTTGTGGCCACAGTGGAAGTTTTCCCAGCCATCCTTCTCCTGCAAACAGTGGTGCTGTATCATTTGTTCTTTCTCTTGTATCACTTCATGGCATTTTTTACCTTTGATGCAGAGGATTTCAGAGAGGACATGTACCCCATGCTGCAAGGAATTTGGCCATAGACTTTCTCCTAGTATCTGTACAAGCCTGGAAAGCTCAGGACACAGACTCCTAGGACATCTTCATCATTACACATTCAGATACTTAATGCAAATGAGACAGTAGTGTTTGAAGGGAATAAAAGAATAAAGTGAAGAAAGGTATGGCTTTCCCAGCTCTGAAAAGCACCAGCTGGATGTGCGTCAGACCCAGGCTGTACAATCTGGTGAGTGTAAAGGCTGAACAAAAGGTACTCATGGCATGCTTTAGTCTAGGACTGAGTTTACAGGTCTTTAAAAAAAAAAATTAAAAATCAATTATTAAATATTATTATTATTATTATTATATAATATCATCATTAAAATTTCAGAGGAGGACTCTAAGGCAGGCAGTATACTTCACAGCAACTAAGAGACAGATTGTTCTCCCTTGGGGTATCAACAGCAACTTATTCCTGGATATATGGCTAGTGACCTATTCACTAGAAGAGGGAGGGTATAGAACAGCCTGATTGTATTTCTTTTCTTGCTTGACAGGGCCTCTGTGTCCTGATCAAGAAAAAATTGTGATAAACAACATGCTTTCCAAGCTCACATCTTCTGACTGTCTAGTTGTTATAAGAAGACAGGAACAGCCAAGCACTTCTGGACCTCAGAGAACCCACAGTGGGAAAAAAGAAAGTTTAAATTGTGCAACTGCAGAAAAAGATCTCTCTGTATCAAACAGTGAAAAACAAACAAACAAAAAAGGTTGTGATGTTCAAATAACTTTTTTTTCCTTTCTAAGTCATTAGTGTTCTGTCTCACCTTGGTTAGCTAAAGATGACATTCTTGCTTCCCTTTTTCTCTCAGTAGGAGTAACACCTTTCTAACTCATTTATCTGGTACTTATCCAATGAGAAAGTCATCAGGAGACTGGGAAGATCCAGGGTCTGTTCCCTGCACTACTTCAGGGTTTGTGTTTGAACTAAAAAAATATGAAATGCATTAACAATTTGAAAAGCACAGCTCATCTCCCAGGAGAACAACTGAAACACTGTGCACCAAAATCAGTCTTTTATTTATTTGCTCAGTGTTAAGAACATTCCAGGTATTGAAGCATCCCTGGCTATACTTGGAAATTGTTATAACAGTTCTGGACACAGTTTTGACCTGGGGCAGATGTCACTCTTCCAAACAAGTTTTGGATGTGTTCTAGGGGATAACATGGACCAGAGAACATTGCCAAGAAGCAGCTCAACTGCAGCCACTCTGATTAGAAGGCAAGTGTTTACTAGTTAGGACAGGACAGCAAAAGGAGCAGCCATTGTATTTCATTATCCATTGCTTTTGTTTGTCTGTTTTGTCCTAAATATTTTCTTTTTTATGGAGCAGTGAGGACAACTTGTACTCTAACTTTTTATATTCATTTTAAAATTTAAATTAAAAGGTGAAACATTGTCTCCAAATACTTGGAGATAATTTTCATTTGTAAACTACTATTTTCATGGCAATACCAATAAACCTTTCCTTCTGCACTACTTGACATTAATAAAGTCTCAGCTGGATGTCTATATTTAACGTCAGGCACTGTGCTCCAGAAAAGATGGGAAAAAAGTGAATAGAGATAGAGGAAAGGCAACAAGAGGTATTTTCTAGGCCTCTGATCAATGAAAAAAGATTGAAGGAATTAGATTTGTAGAATAGGGAGAGAAGAGACAGAAGTCTTTCAACTAACATCAGTTGCAATGACAAGAAATAACAATCCAATCCCTATTGCTGTGATGAATAAATCTGAAAGCAAAGAGTTTAAATTTTGAGAGGGTAAATTGGGTTCCTGGTAAAACTTTGTAACAAAAGAGGGGTCTAGAATGGATTGATTTGAACTTCTGTGGCTTTCTAGATCAACTGTTTCATAAAGTCCTTCAGGCCAACTGCTACCAGAAAAGACCTGTGATAACCAGGCTAGTCTTGGGCTTAAGGGATGGAGTACGAGATCTTGAGTTTATTTCTTGTTCTATAACTCTAGTGTTTATTTCTGTAAGATTTGAATATTAATGAAGAAATTTCAATATATTTTAATCTATTGCAAAATATCTTTGGAGAAATTTTTATTTCCTCCACATCTGTTTGGCTTCAAAATCCTCTTATATGTCTGAACACATCCACTTTACAGATCTGAAAATATGAAATAAGATTTCAGGGTATATATCTGAATAGTTTTTTATATTAGGAAGGTAAATATTTTGATAAGTTTTCTGTTCATTGCTGTATTCTTTATCTCAGGATATACATTTACCCTATGCTGAGGAAACTTAGACTATGAAAAATCCTTTGATAATAATAATATCATGACTTTTCTCTGGACGTTGTCTCTGAATTTTGAGTTAGTTATACAAGTCAAAATTCAAGACTTAGGTCTTACAAGAGGTCCCTTGCAGACTGCTTTGTTTGCTCTGGATGGCACAGGGTTCCTGGTCATAGCAAAAGAAAATATTAAGAAAATATTGTGAACCCAAAAGTTTCCACAAATAAAGTTGCTGGAGCTGATCTGTTGTAACTTTCACTTGCACTGCCATACACTCCCAAAACGAGAAGACTTTAATGTGGATAAAAGTACTGGTCCAAGTACAGTGGTTAAATGTTTGTAAGGTAACATTATTTACCAGACTTTAGCATTGTAGCAAATTTTTGGAAAATCTAGGTCACCATCCTATTAAGGCAACCTACAAACACCAAAAGCATTGGAAATGGTGCAAAGGACAAATGGGCACTCCCAAATCTGGTGTTTGGATTAACCAATGCTCTGCTGAAACTGTACAGCCTAAAAGATCAGATTCCCCCTACACGCTGCATTAATGCTTTTCCTTTTCTTAAAAAAAAAAAAAAGAGAGAGAGTGAGAGAGACAAATATATCTTAATATTTGTACCACTTTAATTACTAGCAAATAACATTCTATCCAGTGGAACCTCATCACCCTGAATGACCTAATTGTTTGAAGTCTGCCATC
Organism: Acrocephalus scirpaceus scirpaceus; assembly: GCA_910950805.1. NCBI lineage: Eukaryota > Metazoa > Chordata > Aves > Passeriformes > Sylviidae > Acrocephalus > Acrocephalus scirpaceus. Next base: position 32,994,812 of record OU383778.1, read on the forward strand.
CTTCCTGATTTCACAAAACCCAGTGTATGAGGAGTTAAGTGATCAGAGTTCCCACTTAAGGAAAGACTCATTTGACAGGAAAAAGAGAAGGGAAAGGAGCTGGTCCTAGTAAAACTGATCTATGAATTTTTGGCAAAATTGGAAGTTGGTATTTTTAATACCTTTGCAAAGTGAGTACCCAAGACCTTGGGATTCCATAAGAGGGAGTTTAGCAGTCCTAGGATAGGTCTTTAGTGAGGCTTCTTGCAGAGACAGAGAAGTCTGCAAAGGAAAACCTGTTCTAGGATTGACTGCTCCTTCCAACAAATCTCCTTCCACAGGCAAGAAAACAGAACAGATGTTTTGTTTTTCTACAATTCTTCCCTAATCACTGTACAAATGGAGTAGGGTTTCTTAATGATGTGCTTATAGTAATATTCTGCAATAACTAGGCAAGACGCCAGTTGGCAAATTACAGCAAACATGTCCTTCTTAATCCCTCCACAGTCTCCCTCTTGGCCAGAACCCTAATGAGTCTGGACTGCTGTGTTGCAGGAATAAATGCTCAGCTGCATGAATGGCTCCACTGCTCCTTATATACCTGGTGACTTAAAAAGTTGGTAAACTTAATGTTGTACTGAAAGGGAGAGGTGGATGGTTTTTGTCAAATTATAAGTGGATTATATCTCTTTATCAGTGGGGGTTTTTTGTCCCTGGACTGTGAAAACTTGGAAAAATACATTGTTCATAAAAAGGTTTCATCTAATCACAAATCTTACTAAGACAGTCTGAATGACAGGAGGTTACTGTGAACTGAAAAAGCATAGCTTTGCTCTCAGCACACCTTCCATGAAAAATGTCATATGAGATGTAGAGAGTCACAGCATAAGCCACAGGGAATATACTTGTTGTAAAAGCACACCAACAACCAGAAAAACCTGATTCTGGGAATAAAATATACAGCATCTGCAAATGGGGATAGGTTTTTAAAGTCTGTTCAAGTATGTACAGTTCCCAAAGCACCAACTTGCTTTTTTGCAGCTACTGCAGAACTGGACTCTTGATAAGCAGCCATGCTGAGTGTACTGCAGAGTGTGTCCCTGTCAGTCATGAAAAAGCTAAAGTTGCTAACGAAACCAGTGCAAATAAAACAATGATTTCTATTCTGTTCCCAATTCCAAAGACTTCTTGCAAGATAGTTTGTACTAAATAAATTAGGTTACATTTTCTTCACAGAAGGAATCAGCCTGAAACAGGAGAAAATATATTTGGAAGATGGTTGAAGGAATGGGAGCATCACAGGAGAAATCTGGAGTTAGGACCACGAGTTTCATCAAAATGTCTAGGGAAGGCTAATTAGCCTCAATAAAGAAAAAGAGGAGTTTTGAGAAGATCCATGAGAAAATCCTCATCAAATAATCAGTTTCAGAGAGTGTGTTTCCCTGGGACAGGAAAGCAGCAGGGGCAGAAGTGCCTCAGTTACCTGCACATTTACCCTAGGCACAGTGGTATGGGCTTCTGCAGGAGAGGAAACACATCTTGCTCTGCAATTTGCTTGCCAAGTCACAATACAAGCTTTACAACAGACCAGTGTTTAAAACCTGTGACATCTGGAGGTGGAAAAAACAGCCAAAATTTAAGAACTGCTCCCAGTTTCCAAACTTCTGTACTGTCCAGTCCCTGGGTAGCTTTGTACGTACAACCTGTGGTGACTGCACCACACTTTCTTGCAGGGTTCATCCATGGCTGGCTTTGTATAAAGATATGAAAAGCAGAGGCTGTGATGTGGTTTAAGTACATGTATGGAGATGGATAGAACTTGATGTTATCCCAGCATTTCTTGCTTCCCCAGGAGGAGTCTCCAGGGACCTCCCCAGCAGGTTTCCTCAGTCCCTGGTTAGAGGAAACAAAAATTTGAAGGTAGAGTCTGATAGCAGATGGTTCAACTCTACCTACCTGTGTTTCTTCTTGATCCAGGGATCTGCCAGTGCTTACACACTCCTTCTGTGGATACCAGGCTAGCTGCCAGCATGCAGAATATGGCTGTTGTGGAAGGAGTTGGCCTTGGACACATCCAGGTGATGCAGAAAAATAGGTATTGGTATCTCTAGAGTGTGTTTGCTCTTGTACAGAGGCTGTTAGCTTGGAGAGAAGGATTCTGAAAGGCAAACTAAGCAATGACTTTCCTGATAGTAGAACTGTCTGAGCTGCTGCATGTTTTTGAGTTCAGCCCAGTACTGGATTAGTTTGCTGAGTTGCTACTGTCTCTACCAGATGCTTGTGGAGACACGAGTGAAACCACTGCAGGCAGAATGGCTCATCTAAAGGATTAGTGGGGTTAGCACATGAGGACTTAATCTTCAAGAGGGAATTACAAAGTCTGATAGGCACATTCCTTCAATGTACACTTAGAATTGAAACAAACTGGAAAGAAAAACACTTGTTTATTTCTTCCCCCTTGTACCTCTCCTAGGGTCAGATTTTCTCACCCTTATTCTATGACTCAAAGGGACAGTCAAATTTTCTACAGCTAAAATCAGATTAGAAGTTTCAACAAAACAAGGTGATTCCATAATAAAGAGAAAACCTTTCCTGCCCATTCCCCACAGTCTTTTTGCTTTGATTTAATCTTATTATTCACTTACTTACATAACAGTTGTCAAACATGTTGATTTGTACCATCAAGATGTCAAGTAGAGGAACTGTGATTGTTGTGCAAACACCCAGTTATGAAGATGGGGCTTTTATAAAGCACAGTGAGACCACTGACCAAGTCACCCAGGTTGGCAGTGCTGTAGATGAACAGTCAACAAATACTATTCAGGAGAGAGAGGAATTACTTGCACTGGGGGAAGGAAGGGATTCTCTGAGGTAACAGCAGCTAATTTCCAAGAATATGGGGAAGAGACTTTCTATTCTTGGCACCAAAGAGCTGTTGGTTGTGAAGGTCTCATGTGCTGCATATTCTGAAGACACCCATGACTCTGGAATTACTGTCTGGATATTTTATTAATCCCACTAGCTCAACTACATGGGTTATGTCTCAAAAAACTATCTGAAATTTTAATAGGCTTTCTGAGCCTCTGGCTCAGAATTTACATTCTCACAACCCAGAAATACTATTAAAAACAAATCAGTAATTTCATCAAACTGTAGTATAGAAAAATTCTACTAGAAGAAACTTACACATTGTCAAAGCACGCAGACACAACAAAGTTTGCATTGCTATGGAAACAAAGGTTATGCTGGGGAAAACAACTTGGAGCTGTGACTGTGAAAAGTAAGTTTACAAGAATGACACCTTTCAGCTTGATCTTGAAAGACATATTGCAACACAAGCATCTTGGATTAGAAGATTGTTTTTATTTAGTTCTCCACAGAGACATGTTTCTTTCACCTCTATTCTCACAAATCTGACATCAAAAACTATCAAGATATGTATATATGAGCTATACAGGCAGAGAAATCTGCCAGTACAGCATTAGTCTCCTTCTATCAAACATTCTAAGAAAAACAAATATGGTCCCTTCCATGCCCATCTAATCCAAGAAAAACGGCTAAGTCAAGAGAGAATGTATATATGAGCCTAGTTATGCATAGAAGAGTAAAAATTAAAAAAAATCTAGTTTCTGATGTTTAAACAAAACATACTTTATACATTTTGCTAAGCTGAAATATCGTACCTTGCCAAACGAAAAACTGCTCCCTAATGGCAGGTTCCCTAGCAGCTCAGTAGGTATGCAAGGCATGCAATTCATTTCCTGCCAAGGCAGAGAAAAATGGGTAGGTCTGAGATTATATTGCTAGTGTGCTTGAAAAAGGTCTTAGTTGTTAATGTTATAGACTGCATATACATATTTTGACTTTTGGTCTCCTTGAAACTTTTCCAGGTATAACTTTTGGCTTAACTGTCTTTTAGCTCTCAGTGATGGAGTGTTCAATGGGAGGTGAAATAGGAATTTCCAGAGCATTACAGTCATCAGTGAGGAACACCAGGTCCTGGAGGGAAAAAAAAAAAAAAAGCTTAAGATTTATAAGTAGGAAGGCAGAAGATACAGTGGGAAGCTTGAGCCTGATCCAGTTTTGGTGGCCAGGGGACAGTGTGGAGACAGGTAGGGCTACAAGCAGGGACTCTGTCCCTATTGATGCATCTTGACCTACCCTTCTGCAGTAGGAGATCAAGATGGTGTACAGGCTCCGGGCTTTTTCCTTCAGCTCATTCACTTCAACCACTCTGTCACATCCAGGGTAGGCCACAAAATCACGGAGTTTTGCCAAGACACAGTAATTCTGCAAAGCACGCAAAAGAGGTCTGTGTAACCCTGCACAAACACAGATTTATGTTTCTCGTCCACCACATCCAAAATTCTTACTGCTGTGTGGGAACCTTGAATTCCTTCCTCTATATACATGTAATCTATGCAACATTTAGTTAGGCAAATTAATCATCGATATTTTATAACAAAGATGTCTGGTCCAAATTAGTGCTTGGAAAATTGCATATATACACTCTTAGTCTGCCAACTTATTTCTCACATGCTTTAGGAGGCAGCAGTGCCAATACAATCAAATCTGCCCCTGTAGTAGGTGGAGTATTCTACAGATTAGGTGCACTGTCTCAGTTTTTAGAGAGCACCTGATTTAGCAGATGAATGGACTATTAAGATCTCACAGACTCAATTCCTCTGTTCCTGTCCAGTAGGAGAAACTGTGACTACCAGTCCTGATTTTTTCGAAGTAATTTTTACCTCAGACTTTGTGTTATCAAAATAAAACACAGGCAACATGCATTTCACAACATCCTTGTGAAGCAGGTAAATAAATACCCCAGCTTTTCCTTTAAAGCCAGGGAAACTGAAGCACTGGAATCACATTTCCGGGTCTTTGCCATGATGTGAGACACTGGCAGCTCTGGAATTGGGATCTAGAGTGTCCTGAATTACAAGATTTGGTGTAGTTGCTTCTGGAAAAATGTGTCAGAAATTTGTTTTGTCTGATATTTTCAATTTTTTATTTACTCTGCTGGACACTGGAGAAAGAAGCAAAATGTATCATATATCCCCCTGCAAACACTATGACACTAACTGAGTGCACAGGTTAATTTTTCTCACCTGAAAGAACACTAGTGTTTTTTTTTTTCTCAGTATCATACTTCCATATCCTCAGGCACATTTTTTCTTTCTGTATTCAACAAGAAGCTACTTAAAAGAGAAAAAGCTAGCAAGGTATTCCTGCATTGCTTTTTATTAAAACTATATGCCAAAAACCACTCAAGATATAAAATGAAGTAGATTCATTAAGTGAAGAAAGTTGATTCTACATTTCTTCTTTTACACTATTATTCAAAGTTTTGTTGCATTTATTTAACTTTTGAAAAAGCTGTCACAGTAAATTAATTGTATGCATATGGCAATAACTTAAAAATATTGACTTCCTAATTTTAAAAATTTTAATCAAGTAAAATATCAGAAAGTACATCGAGATTTTAATAAGGTTCAAACAGATTTTTTTTGTCACTCATCTATCTAGCTAATTAAACTTTTAAAAATCCTTTTAAATTGCTCCTCTGGGGTATAATATTAAGAGTTATTCTCGCTTTTCATTTACAGCTTTTACAGCACAACAGTAAAAAAGAAGTGTGCAGACTTACGTGTATGTCCAAGTACAGCCTGGGCAGCATCTCCACACACGAGTCCTGCAGGAAAGAGGAAAGGCTCCTTGAGGTTTTGTTTTGAGGGAAATCTGGATTAAAAGCAGCAACCTGCAGTGCCTGTGCAGGAGCCGTATTTAGGTGGACTCACCACGGTTTTGGAGGTCTGTAACTCCTTAAAGGACTCTGTGATTTCCTTGCTCAGAGACAACACCCTGGAGTAGCAAGTTGGAGGGGCTGCGCTGGCTAGCAGGGCAGCAGAGAGCAGAGCAATCAGGGGCAGCAGCATCTTCATTGTGGGGAGTTCGTCCAAAAAGAGGAGGAAGGGAGGGAAAAAATCACTCCCACTGCTTAGGTAGGTGCTGCTGAGCGTCAATGAGTGAGTTGGACAAATCAGCCCTCAATTAAATAGTCTCCTGCATGAACAGGAAGAAAAGTCTGGGGGTGGTCCGAGCAGCAGCTTACTGCCGTCTTAAATTTCCTGCCAGCCTATGAGGCAGAGCTGCGAGCGCTTCCCTGCCCGGGGCAGGGAAAGACGGAATGAGGATAACGAAAACAAACACCGGCTCTTTTCATTCCAGACAGAAAACAACCTAGTGAGCATCTCAAACAACAGAAATGCGTGTAAGAAAAAGCACAGGGATCTCAAAGTGCCATAAGCCCTCATCCTGTAGGTGCTTTGGCTTATGTGTCTCTTCTCTGAGCCATGGGACTGCATAGGCTGCAGATAGAGAGAAATGCTTCCAAAAAGCAAACTTCCCCAACACATCAGAAGAGACCATCAAGTTGATTGAAGAGGTGGAGCACCTCTCCTATGAGGAAAGGCTGACAGAATTGGGATTGTTCTGCCTGGAGAAAACCTCAGGGTGACTTAATTGCAGCCTTCAAGTAGTTGAAGAAAGCCTACAGAAAAGATAGAGAGGAACTTTTACAAGGGCATGACAAGGGGGAATGGCTTCAAACTGAAAAAGATTAGGTTTAGATTAGATATTGGGAAGAAATTTTTTCCTATGAGGTTGGTGAGGCACTGGAACAAGTTGCCTCTAGAATTTGTGGATGCCCCATCTGCAGAAGGGTTCGAGGCTGGGTTGGATTGTGCTCTGAGCAAGCAACCTGGTCTAGTGGAAGGTGTCCCCATCCATGACAGTGTGGTTAGAACAAGATGATTTTTAAAGTTGCTTCCAAAACAAGTGATTCTATAATTCTATTATTCACAATTTGTCAATCAAAACAATAGTGCTTGTAATGGCTGCTTGGGGAGATCCATGTATTTAAATATTCATAGTCTCAAGCAAAGTGAATACATCTCTATATGGCTGTGATAAAAGTATAAAAATTATTTTGCTTTCTGGGTTGAATTTATGAGGGTTTGTTCTTTTATTAGATGCCAGACAAAGCTGAGAAATCCAGATGTTGGATGCAGGCCTGAAGCTGAGCATATGTTGTTTTATATGTTAATTGTCCTTTAAAATGGAGGTACCCTTGAATGAAGAACTGGTTATTTTGAAAGTTATGTCACCCCCAAATTTTTAAATTCAGATTTTAGTAAGGTATTAACTGAAACAATAAAGTATCTGATGAAGTAGTGCAGTCCCCTGGCATTGTGGTACACCCAGAAGATTCATCTGAAGGTGGGAAAACTAGTTTTGGAGAAAAATACATACTCTGTCTTGCAGAGAACTTGTATGTTGCTTGTATGTTGCAGAGAACTCTGAGTTAAACCCACCAAAACACCTGGGGGGAAATAGGAGAACAGGGCTGTATACCTCTGTCTTGTTATACACTTCTTTGCCTTCCTAAAGAACAGCTGGTTCAGTAACATCATGTGCTCCTGAATGTTAAAGTGGTAGATCCTTGGAGAGGAAAGAAAAGTTGGGAGTCTTCATTGCAGGAATTTTGGGACTGGCCTTGGACTGCTGGATCCTGTTTTCAGGAAGGGTTGCCTGGACAAGTCAGTTAAGAGGCCAGAGGGAGACAGGAAGCTTTTTGAGAGGGCTCCAAGCAGCCAGATCAGAGATCTAAACACAGCTACCCTGTGCACGTCCTAGGAAAGGATCCTACTGACTGTGAGGCTTGCTGGTAAAGAAACAGACTCCTAATCACCATCTCACTGCTGTAAAGAATATCTCAAGGTAGGAGTGAAATATTATCCTTCTATCACATTCATGTTTGGCAAACTGCTAAAATGTAGTTGCTCTGCCAGAACAGCAGTTTTCTGAACAGCATAAATGGTCTCCCAGTACTACAAGTCAGCAACCCAGCTGCTGCCAAGGATGACTTAGGAAAGCAAAGGCTGGATCTAGACTTCACCAAAACACTTAATCAAATTAGGGAAAAAAAACAAAAAAAGAAAAAGAAAAAAAGTTGAGATAATTTGCTGTGAGGTTTTTGCTCAGCTACCCTCAGAAAAAATAGGTTTTTTTTTTCCCTGAAAAAACCCAAAGTACTAGAGTTTAATTTCCTCACCCACATCTCTTCCATGGGCCAGATTTACTTGCATGGTTGACTCGGACCCAAATGAATATTTTCCAATATCTAGTACTACTGCCTATCTCAGCATGCAGAATCTGCAATTCAGTCAAACCAAGACAAATACTTTCCTCTCAGTTATTTCTATTTGTAGCTCATCAGCAAGATTATCCTTAATCTCTGAGTGCATTCAATTTATGGTCCAGGTGTGAGCAAATATCTTTTTTCTCTAAGAAGCTCAGCGGTGACTTCAGGAGAACTTGCAAGTGACACCAGGCAGTGGGAGTCCTTTCAGTCTAAGGTAGCTGCCACAACTGTGAACCAGATACACAGCTACCAAAGCCCTTGAAACTCCAGAATCTTTTCAGTGACTGTTTTTATCCGGTCATTTATGCAAAGCCATTTATTAATTCTGGTGCATTCCCTGCCTTGGGCAGAGAAGGTCTTTAACAGGGAAACACAAGCTGTTCTTCACAAAGGCTAATAGCCTCTTAGAGGCAATATTCAAAATGGACATCGAAATAGAATTTAGAGCTACAGGAGGGGAAGAGGAGAAGAATCAAACTATATTATAGTCAAAACTCGCCTAAGGATTGCCTCTACGGAGAAGCAGCTATTTACAGCCCTTCCAGTCTGTGGGACAGCACTCAGGCTAGCATTAGGAGGAAGAACAGCAGGAGTCAGTCAGTGCCACCATATTTGTTATGTTATTTCCATCTCACTGTGGATACCTCCAGCACAGACACATCTTTATCATGCTCTTCCATTCAGTCAGCATGGGGCTTCAAGGGCTCGGGACCACTCTCACAATTTTGCATTAACTCTAGAGGCTGATGATGTCACTAATCTCTGAGTGCTCTTCACAGTGCATTTTTTTACTCTTATATGAAGAATATTCCATAGTAAAAGCAGACACATGGGCTGAGAAGAAACTTAGAAGGCTACAATGACATAGATGTGTATATATTCTTATGAAAAAAATTCACTATGTTGTCTTTTTACTTCTAATTTACTGAAAACTCAAACAATAATATTTTTCTAAAAATCTAAGGACTCACTATCTGGCCAGAAATTCCTCCCATGTTTGAACAGTCTACCAGGAGATCCACCAACTTTTGATAGAGGCCCTTGCAAGTTGCTGATTTCTTAATGCCAAAATCCACTTGTTTAATGAAAATGTTTATTTTTAAATAGTTGGGGGCTGCCATGAGAACTCATGAAATTAATTTCTGATTATATTAAAAAACAGGAAAGGTAAAACATAAAAACAGTAAACCAGAGAAAGCCCTGTGTATTTAAGCAGCACCTCAAAGCCCAAAGTGACAGCTTTTTGTTGTAGTGAAGGTGTCACTTCTTGCTTTAAAGAGGGCTTAAACTGCTCTGCAAGCTTCCAGCTCATAACAAGACTTTTTGGAAAACCTGGCATCTTGGTTAAGGTCTTATCTGTATGTCATATTTTTCCTTGCTGTGCAACAGTACGCTTTGCTGCGTCTTTCTGTAAACATTGGCTGAAATTCAGAGCAGAAGTTATGCAGCCTTACACAGTGCCCTGAGTCTGGGGGTGCTGGTGCACAATGCTGACAGTTCCCTGGGACAGAGGGAAGCCTGGCAGGGCAGCACTGTGTGCCTGCATTTGAAGCTGGGGTTAATCCCATGTGTTTTATTTTCTCTTCCATGATTGCAGTAAGAATCTGCTGGTGATCTGTTTGGTTTGGCCAAGCTATGGGCAATGGGCAAGGCAGGATCTCAGAGCTGTCTCTGGGCTGGTGCTGCAATGCTGCACACAATAATTAAGCAAAAGTTCTTTTTGCTTACTCCATGGTACAGGCTTCTTTTTCTTCCCTGTGTTGTTATTTTTAAAAATTTACATATATATTGAGGAAACTAATGCTACTGCTCAATAGCCTGTTCCTATATAAAACATCATTCTAATATAGTTATAGAAGCAGGTAAAACCATCTGGGTCAGAAAAAGAAATTAGATGTTCTGAAATCTATTGGTCTTGCTAGCACAAACCTGGCACAGGGCACTTTCCCTGAAGAAAAACATATGGAAATTGAGAGTCCTGTGGTCCAGGACAGAGACAGGACAGCACAGTAGAGTTGGAGAACAGAAATAATTTCCATGTGCTGCCTCAGACCAGTGACCAAATCATTTGCACTGTTTGTTCTGACCAGCCCTCACTTCAGGCAGTGTCCAACCCACCTGTGGAGCAGAGCAGGGGCTGGGGCAGCAGCATCCTGCACCCAGAGGGCACATGGAACTCTGCATGATGGCAGAGCCCGGGACAGCTCAGAGATGTCCACATGAGCATCTGCCACTGCATGCAGGCACAGCCTGGCTTGTCTCTGTCTTGGCTGCTGTCTCCATAATGAGGATAATGGTATTTCCCACAGACACTGTGGGAACTCAGCCATCAGCACCAGGGAGACAGGAGATTATGTGGTTTAGCCTTGTCAGGGATACTCTTTTCAGTGACTGCAAGGCATATTGATTCAAGTAATGCAGGATTTAGAGGCTTAAGCCTTCACCGCCTTGCTAAGAAAAGGGCAATTTTAGCTTGGAGTAACTTGCAGGCCTCTCCAGTGAAATAACAGTGGTGCTTTCAGCCTGGCTCCCTCTCTAGCCATGGGCACAGGCAGAGCTGCCTTGTCCCAGTAACACACAAGTGCCTTGTCTGGACCCTGCCTTTGAGACCACTCCTGTGTGTGAGTTATGCCAAGGTAATACCACTCTTTATTAACACTGCAGTCAGGGTTACAATAGCAGGGTTTCAAGGAGGGAGCCTTGTTCAGGTTTAGAGCAGCAGTATTTCAAGTTATTCACACTTTCCTGATGTGCCTTGCCTTCCATCCTCCTCCTCCTCTCTCTCTCTCTCTCTCTCTCTCTCTCTCTCTCACATGTAAATGTGGCAGATAGCTCCAGGTCTTATCATTGCTGGTCAGCTTCTCACCCTCCCTTGATTATCCTCGTGATGAAAAATTATGTCAGCCACCAAGGAGTGTACCAGAGGTGATATAAATAAATGTATTCATCTACCAAACTTGTCCCTGATACAAGCCCTCTGGGGAGTTCGAATGCTGAAAAATGCAAGATCTTAGCTCTCTGCTGTCCCTCCAAGGAGCTCTTGTCTACACTGTGGTTAATACGCAAGGAGATGAGGGACTGTATTTCTTAGGACTGGTATTTTAGCATCTTTCAGAAGAATTATGTCACTGAAAGAAAAATTGATGGGACTGAAAGTGCAGCTCTGTATAACAATCCAAGCCAAACAAGAATCCAAAGAGACTTCACTGAACTACTGCCTACACAAGAGCTTTTTAGTAGCTGCTTAGCATGCTAGCAGGCACAGTTTTGTACTTATTCTTGCCTAGAAAACTGCAAATGTCACAGCTTATGTTGTTGTGTGTATTTCTAGATACAAACAGCAGTACTTCCAGCAAGAGCAAGGTAACATAAATTGTCATCTCAGCTGGCTGAGAAGGTAAGGTACAAGTCCATATTATACGTCATGTCTTCCTAGTTCTGCTTTCTTCCTGTACATGGCTTTTAGAGTTTTATAACCAAGCATAGTGGAAAAAATCCTGCCATCTCTGAAATCAGTAACACAAGTCACAGACTCCTGTGGATCTGCATTCTCACTTTAGGTTAAAACTTGTGTTCAGCTCACTGGCCTTAGTAGCACAAAAGCCCTGAAGCCAAAGTAAGAGTAAATCAGCCACATTATTTCTTGTTTCTCACAGAGTATTACCTTTGGAGTCCTTTGAGTTGGTGACACAACACAGATTCAGAGCTTTGTCAGTGCCTTGAAACCAAATGATATGACAAATACCTTGTACAGTTAAAATACTCTTCTATGGAATAAAAATGTATTAAATATAGGGGGATAGATGAGGATCTACTCTACTTGGTAATATATAGAAGTGATGAAAATGAATGGAAGTTCATTTTATTTAAAAAAAACCTATAAACTTAATAATTGTATTTTTGTTCTGTCAGCTTGCCTTGAAAGAAAGAAAGAATAAATACCAGACAATGTGAGAAACTGGTGCTAACAACAGACTGTGTTTCAGATGTAATGGCCACCTAAACCTGAACAACTTTTCTGCTTTAAATTCTTTTGATAAAAATAAAACAGAAAAAGGATCTCTTTCTGCTTCTGAATCACATATTACATGTGTTCCCAGATGACTAAGTGTCCCTACAAGTGCGTTTTTAGTTTGGTTTTGTTTAAGTCGGATGACTAAGGAAAGAATGAGTCGAAGATCCATGGAGTGTAGCTGCACTTATGTGGTGTAGTTGATAGTTTGCTACAAGAATAAGTCTGTAGCTTGCAGTGGGTCTTGCCTACACCCGGAGGTTGCCCTGTCATTCTCACAGGTAGTTCTGAGAACGTTTGCAAGGATGAGCTGCTGAAGAGGCCCCTCCTGCCTGCAGGGCTGGTTCTCAGGCAGCTTCCCAGGGAGTGCCCTGGGAAGAGCTGGGTTAACCCAGCACTGAGATCAGCAGTGGCGTGGGAGCCCAGAGCAGCAGGTGTCAGGCCAGGGATGCGCGTTCATGGTCACCACCTGTGAGAAAGCCAAGGCTGGTTGGGGGCCTTCCTCAGCAGAAGAGTATCTACTTACTCTCACAGTTTTATAAAGTTCTGGGTTATAGTTATTCCCAAAAGAAACAAGAAATAGTGACACAAAAGTGAGACGACATTACAGCCGGGTAATACAGTGAGAAAAGCACTGAGGGATGGCACAAAAATAAATATTTTGAATGAAGAATCACTCTAGTTGGACCATTATATCTTTCATGTGTAGAACCAGCCAAGGTCTATACTTTTAGTTTCAGACCATTAAGCTAATTTCCATTGGAAGACTAATCAAATTAACATATATTTTCCTTCTTTCTATTTGGCTGCAGCTTTTCTTGTTTTGTTTCGTTTTGTTTGTTTGTTTGATGTTTTGGAAGGTTGTGGCTGGGGAAGAGAGAACTTGGCTTGATTTAAGATGTAAATGTAATTCTATCAATCTTCCCTTCTGCTAATGGTCTGCCTGGGCATTTTAAGGGCATATAGTGAAAAGGAAACTGTGACTGCTAAAGAAAAGCTACCCCCTGCTGTTGCTGTTCATATTTATTTCACAATCAGCCCATTGAAATGGTGTGATTCACACTCTGATGCTGTCGTTGTCTAGCTGGCAAAGTCACTGAAGAATTTAAAGAAGTTTCCCAAGCTGAAAACTAGGCAAACTGCGTTTGGGCAAAAAGCAATCTTCTCAACAATGAGAGTTAGTTATATCACTACAGTGATCTCTCTTGCTCAGAGCTGAGGCTACCATTGCAAATGAGAAGCTCTCTTGCAATAAGCATCTGTCTTCAAAAAACTGAGAACTGTTGCTTTTGAAATGTAAAGTGTCCTTCTGATATACATATATATAGAATACACAAGAGTAAAGTTGCTAAAGTCTGCAGGGACAACTTAAATGTTCTTTGTTAAAACATTGTTTCTCAAAAAAATAGCCTGAAAAGGGCAAAAAAGTGTGTGAGTGCACAAGAGGGAAAAAGGCTTCCCAATGCCCCAGTAATCTTGAGTAAATACCAAAGGAAAACCCTGTCTGTTTATCTTAAGTTATCCAGACCTAATGTACTCATCACCTTGTAAGCAAGCAGCTTGTGTGAAACAAAGTAACACAAAGACATGCAGCTGATATTTTAACTTTACTATATTAATCATGATCTATCTTCATGGCAAGTATTACCATATACCTTCCACTGACCTGACGTAAACATTTTCGAGTCTGTATCAACATAAATGATCAGAAATAAAAAGCAGATGGCTAGAGACTAGATTAATGGAAATAATCAAATCCAATAATACTATGTGTTTCTCTGTGAGATTTCACATAAAATTTCTACTGTAGTGCAAGAACTCATTATATGTTGGTGATGGAGGATGCAAAAAAAAAAAAAGGTGCTAAGTTAGTTACTACATCCTTACTTATTAATCATGCCACTAGTTAGAACTGCCATGAATAGGATGAATTTGATCTTAGAATGTGTCAAAGGAGCCAGCAGGGACAAGGAGATATTGGTGCCAGTGTAAATGCAGGTATCTGCTCATGTGGCGTATTGGCAGCTTTTGGTCAGCCATAGCTGTGCAGGATGAATTCAGACTGCATGGAGTGCAGAAAGAAACAGTGAAAATATTCAGTGTGTGGGAAAGTTGGGACAATACGTCCATAATTCCCTTCTACCTCTCTTTCCTTGTCAGCCCAGTAACTTTCCCTACAGCTGGGTCCTTGCCCTGCTCTCCTGCCAAAGCCAGCTCTCTGCTGTGTTGCTCAGGGCACTCTGGACCCATTGCAGCCTGCCTTGGTCACAATCCATTTTTCCATGGCTGCTGCTGGGGAATTGTGTAGTAAGGGATAGAAAGGGAGGTGTTCCAGTAGACCACTATGCACATGCATCCCAGTCTCTCAAGATCAGGCACACTGGGACTGTAGAGCCCAGGCAAAGGAGGAGCTCTGCGTCTGTGCCCAGCCCTTTGTATTGGGCTCTGCTTGGGTGACTGACCAGTAGCAATCACTCTGGGGTGAGAATTGAAGCTACAGAGGCACAGGACAATGGTCCATGGCTTTCTAGGAGAGAGCGCAGAGCTGTCTGAAATAGAGGCTGGAGGCCTTGGAGTCCAGCCCAGAGAAGGACGTGACAATGCACTGGCCAGAGAAGGACAGTTGTGCCACCTGGTTTGAATGGAGCATTTGAACTGCTGTGCCAGCAGCACTGTGCAGCTACACAGCACTCTCAGAAAGGCTGGCTTTGCTCCTGGGGAACATGAAAAGCACATGTACAAGCAGTGAAGCAGCTGCTACACACAGAACATCAACCTGTTTTATTCATTAAATATACGCTAACAAAAAAGATTGGCATCAACTTTGTTCAGATCAAAATGATACTGTTCCAATTCTTCCTATTGCATAATTTAGGTACATGAGCTTCAGTAATAATGCGCCGGGCAGAGAATGATAGCATTGTCCACACCATTGTCTCTCTGACACCAAAGAGAAATGAAGCAAATGGAGTCAAAGAAACCAAACACATTCAGGAAAGTATCAAAGTGATCAAAGCAGACTCTTTGATTCTGCTTTACACATACTTTTCAAAGAAGTGTTACATTTCCAAACACACTCTGTCCGTTCTTGATGCCAATAAACCAGCTCTGTTTAGCTTTATGCTTTGATAGGAGTAGGAACAAAAAAAATCTTTAGTGAGTTGCATTTTCTAAGCCTTTCTATCAAGTTTTGAACTTGCTAGGAAAAGGCTAAATGTATTTGTTGTTCTTTGAGGAAGCTGAACCTTCGTTGAGGGAGACCTGATGTCAGGCCTGAGTAGCCTTATAGACAAATTAGCATTTGCAAGAACAAGGAAAAGCTCTGAGCAGATTTTTCGTTCATCTGTATTTAATACACCTCTTTGTTAGCAGACCAAGCCTCAGGGGAAAAAAAGCAACTTACAAGGCATGTAAGAGCATTTTGGAAAAGGTGCCTGACCATAGTCCTTTTATAGCTGGAAAATATTGATTATTTTTATGTATCTATCTCCCCTTATTTTCCCAAAGACATAAACAAGATTTCAAGGCACCTGATCTAAATGCACTGAAGGAAAACATTATTTTTTTGATGTTATCATTTGACCATTAATGATGTCAAGCATGAAGCTTTTCTTACACCCTGGCAGGATGTACTCCACTTCAGTCTTTGTAAAATCAAATTTTCTCTCTGTGCTGCAGTGACTGTGAAGCCCAAGCTGCCCCCAGGGAGGTATTTTGTTTAGCTGTGCGGACACATTCCTCCAGGAAATATTGAAGCCAAACCACACACACACACACATGCACACACACAGGCCCTCTATTAGAAGAATTCAAAGCTTGAAGAGAAAACAAACCAGTACTGGGTCTGGAATCTGAACTTCAGTGCATGTTGAATTGTGTTTTGACATTCTTTGTTTTTACCAGCTGGGCTGTGGACCAATATAGGTATTTTCTCAATGCAGGAGCGCTGTCCAAGCCTTATATCCTCTGGCCATGTCAGAGTGGAAAAAAAGATAACAGGGAAAAAATATTTGCATATCCAGCACTTACTAGTTTCTGCCATGTGTGAGACAGACATGGAGAGTGGCAATTGTCATCATGAGTCAGAGTTTGCTGCAGTTTATGGCTCTGGAGAAGCATGCAAGTCAGGAGGTGAGAGAAGTCATGGATGTATGATTACTCTTTCATGCATTCTTTTCACTCACTCAAGGCAGAGCTATGAGAAAAATCAAGTTCTATTTTATTCTCGGATGGAGCTAGATGCTGGCATCCACTTTGGCAGCTGGTGTCAGGAACAAGATAACTGATACTGTAACTTGATTAAAACTATCAGAGCCTGACCCTTGCTTAGGACTTGGCTTCAGCCCTGAAACAGAGCTGCTATTAGGCCAAAGTCTTTCTGAAATTGTAGTATATTCTAGTGCTTTATTTTTTTTTAACACATTCCTCTCTCTCTCTCTCTCTTTATTTATTGAACTTTTATTTATTGAGATTTTTATTTATTTAAATTTATTTTTTGTAGGTTCTGATCACAGGAACTAAAGACACCAGGGATTTGTGGGCTGCTTGCATATGGTTCAGATGACCAAACATGAGGACAAACCATGAGATACACTTACCCTGCCAGAGCCAATGATAGGGGCCCCTCCTCTGCCGCCCAAGCAAAGTCCCTGAGGATCACAGCCCCTCATGGCAGTGAGTTCAAGGACTCTCTTTCCTGGGGCTCCCTCCATTACCAGCTTCCCCAAGTGGAGCAGAGGAAGAGCCAGAAGGTGGATGGTCCTGTCTTAGGTGAACAAAGGCCAAGAGGTGCCAGTGTTTGATGCTGCAGTGATACAGAAAAATGACTCCACTCATGGTGAAAACATCACAGGCTCTGCAATTGATGCTGTGGCTTGTTTTACTAAAAGTCACTGCTAGGTAGGGTTAAATCTTTTATAAGTTTATTAGAATTTATTAATGTTTATAATTATTTGTAACTTATTTATTGTAAGTTTATTATTTCATTTATTAGCAAATGAGTTTATTAGAATTCTATTAGTAATTACAAAGCACATGGTTAACAACTAGGATAAGACTAATGTAAATGAGAGTGTTTCTTTCCCCTTCAGATTATTCTGGTGCTTAAGCTAACATTAAACAGTAGATGTGACAACTATATTCTTAGAAGAAATACAAAATAATTTTGGGTTAGACTGCTGATGTTGAGAGATTCTTGCTACAGAATTGGTGTATAAATCAGTTGAATTTCCAGTGCAATCCCTGAAACACCTTCAGCTGTGTTAGAGACCAGCATCAGATGCTGACCTTTTTTCAAAGAGAGCACTGATTAAAAGATGATGGTGTTCTTCTTGGGGTAAAACTCAAGGTTCACAGCCTGCTGGTGAATTCAGTGAGGGCACTCTTTGACTTAAAACTGTGTGCATGTGTGTACCAAGAGTATAAAAAACACCCAGAAAAAGTTGTGGACAGATACTTGTGTACAAATATCTACTCAAGTGAGGTATGCTTAGGTGGACTCTATGCTGGAGCTTTTAATGCATAATGCAGAATCTTCTTTAATAAATCATGTGGCCATTGGTCCTTCTGAAGCATAGGTGCCTTAGGGACTGTAATGATTTCTTGCTTTTTTTTTTGTTTATGCATTTTTTTTGTTTCAAATCCTTTTGTCTTTTGGCTCAGAGCCTCCATTGAGGGAACGAAATCTACTGTTAGTGTAACTAGAGGATATCTGAAGCACAGAATAAGAAGACACTACATGTCATTATCTACTACACTGCTGGGGCTGGAGACTAATTTCCAGATGACATATGTTGTTAGCACTGCTGTATGGATTACAGCTTAGGGCGCAAAGCCATAGATCAAGACACCCACTGAGCTAGAAGCTGTGTAAACATGTGGTGAAAAGATGATGTCTTTTCACAGAAGTTTGCTGTAACCTCTGCACTCTTCTCTGTTTAACCTACTGCCACTTTTCTCCACAGGTTGTTTCCTTACAGTCCATTAATAATGATGTATTTGCTTGTCTGGCAATTACAAGCCTGCTTAACATTTGTTTCATGAAATCAATAAATGAAAAATGTCTGTGTTAATATGGTGGATTTGTCACTGTTGTGTCTGCTGGCATGAGTGAATCATTCCTTCTTGAGGCAGCATGCTGAGAAGGTACTCAAATTTCTCTCCCTTCCAACAGCACATACATACATGTGAAAAAGTCTGTAACTGGTTTGGGGGTTTTGTGTACACGGGGTTTTCAGACTGGCCAGCTCTTCCTTCAACAGCTCTCCCAAGAAGAAAAGATGCTGCTTTTGGAGTTTAATTCATCTGGCAACATTTAGGATGAATAGCACATTGACTGTGTTGGTCTTTCTAAACAGTTTCTTCTGTTTGTGTTTAAACCCAGAAAGCAAACTCTTCCTTCGTACTACCACTTCAGTATCTGGTCCAGAGAACAGAGAGCTTTCACAGCACCAAGAACTTGGCTGTCCTGCTCCAGCTTGTGCATTCAGCTTCAGAAGGCCTCAGCTCTGTTCCTGTCACTTTAATGTCCATAATTCTCTAACAGAGGCTCATTTGGCACTGGACAGATGAATCCAGTGCCAGCCACTGGACTGTGTGTGCCACATGCTTGAGAATTGTTTTCTTCTCTGTGGTGGCTTCAATCTTGATGACGCTGAGGACTGAAAATGAAATATTGTGAGCTGGTGTCTTGCTGGGAGTGAGGATAAAAACCCTGAGGGCATGAGGAAACGGGAGAGCACAGAATGAACCATGGATGAGCAATCGTGGTGGTAAATGACCAGTGAGCTCTGCACTGAATAAAGCAAGCAAGCAAACATAAGTTGTGTGTTCAAGCAAGCATGTTCAATGCTGACAAAAGAGAATTTCTGATCTCTTTGTCAAGAAAGTAAATGTTTTCACAAAATATAGGAAGAAAACACACATTCAGATGTGTTTCAAGCATAAAGTGCCACTGGCTTGGAATGTATCTATTCAGTAACTGAACATACCACACCTCTTTAGGTATTAGTATGTAAATGAAAACCAAAAATAAATTCATTGATTCTTTCACCATATTTTGCTCTGGTTTTTACAATTTTGCCTCTTTTTCTTTCCTGTGTAATATTCAATTTCAAAAGCAGCTTTTAAAGCACCTTTAATAATTGAGTTACTGAGTGCTTCAGTAACTACACACACCTAGAGTCAACACACTAGGGTGGATATTGCTGGAGACTCATTTTTCCCTTGGTCAGTGCAAAATAGGAGGTGTATTCTGACTTCTCTGCACATACTACCTTCTAAACCGTCCTGTAGTATTCTTCTTAAGAAAATGAGATGGTTTCTGGTCTATTAATTTTCAGTGATCAGCTGAAACCAAATTGCTTTGAAACCAGCAAGAATACATATTTGCTCCCAAATTGCTGCCATGCCCATGGGCCGTAGTAGATCAGCATGAGGTGGGGTGTTTGGCCCCTCACACTCTTGCTGCTACCCCATTCTTGTGAGATGACTCACGTGGAAACTGCCTGGATTTCTGGAAAATCCTCATTAGTGAGCACACTCTCAAATACTTTCTGCTGGAACAAGCTCCAGTGCCCTGTGTGAGAAAATGTCACTTTTGGGCTCATAGAGGGAACAATTAATATCAACAAACTCCACCACCAACATAATTTTATATCAACATTTTCCTTTCTGTGTTTTTTATCCCCCTCCAAGAGCTGTCGGTCGCTCTATTGAAGATTCCTGTAATTTTAGCAATAAGGCACAGCAGGCTCCTTTCAATCAACAGCAGCAGTGTCACAGCAAGAAACAGTAACACATTTCCCTCCAAGCAAGCACGCTCTGACTTCATTCAGGCACACAAATGTGTGTGCCTGACAAATCCCAAATCACCATCTCCCAGCCCAGCAAGACAAAGGCTACAAACTGAGTTGAAACAAAACAGATAAGCAAGATAAAACATCGTCTTCCTGAGGAAAAAATAACTCAAATATTTGCACTTTGCCTACCTGCAGGGGCTTCTGTTCCTTACCATGGTCTTGCTGCAGTTTCTCCTCTCCAGGCTGAGGGGTAAAGCCCTTTGCAGGGTAAACATGACACTTTGACCTGCAGTTGGAAACTTCTTGTGCTTTTCAGGAGATGTGAACGGATTCTTACTTTTGGGAATGTATGAAATGAACTGAATGAAACAGTTTTCACAAGCTGCCTTCAGTGATATTAATCAGATTTTGGCTTCAGAGTAATGGAAGCAGAAGCCATGTTTTCTTCAGCTTCTTTAATTTCCAGTTTACCATTTGCATCACTACTTCAGGCTCATTTTCCATCTTGAAGATGCAAGAAAATACACACACAGGCAAAAGAATGGATGTGGCAGGTGGCAGTCCCTGCTGAGCATCAACGTTTGTAACTCTACTCATAAATGTTTGTTTAGAAGCAGAAGTGACAAACACCTTTATATGCATGTAAAAAAGGATCCTCCTGGAAGCTAGATCCATTTTTAAGGTTCTAACAGGAATGATAATTGTCTATAAATGTCACAATTCCCACAAATGTACTCTAAAGCTATTTTTAAACCTTAAGGGGAGGTAAAATCATAAAACTCATATAAAAATCACATATATTGTGTCACCAGTTGTAGAAAATTTTGTGTATTTGTTACTGTACTACTTCCTCTCTCCATTCTTTTCCATGAAAGAGTCCAGGAAGATAAAACAGAATTTGGGAAAGATATAAAATAAACAGGCTTGAAGGATGAAGAGCACTGAAGGTTAGATCTGAAACATCTTAAAATCTAGACCAAGTTGTCATAAGTCTCATTTCTGTATCAGGACAGGAGAAATTGGATCCTCATTCAGTGTTGGTTGTATTTTTTCTCTTCTTTTCTGAGTGATTGTGTCCCGAAAAGTCAGAAAAATATCAGACATATAAAATCACCCTTTAATAGATCTATACTTATTGAAAAGTTTAAGTATTTTAATAATAAAATTATTTTTAAAGGCATAAAAATTGCTAACATTAAGATATTTTAAAAGCATAATTTTACTGTAAATTTAACCTTTGACAGAAGTTTCTTTCCTGAATTTAACTATGCCATCACACAGATTTTTCAGAGGATAACAGTGCTATAATATCTGAATAAAATAGATATGCAGAATAATAAGGAATTTCTTCACAGTATAAGCACTTACAACTCCACCAAATCTATGGCATCTACAGAGCTGCCTATACCTGGAATCCTAGAAAACCCCAGAGAACATGAGCAGAGCAAATTTTCCCCTTCTGCACTGACTAGTCTGTGTAGAAAGAGCTCCTTCCCCTTCCTAACCAAGCATGACTATACCAAACTGGGTGTCCAATTGTACTTTAACAAGAAAAAAATTGCTGTTGGGAATATATGTTATCCTGCACGATGCCCCCCAGAAGCCAAACTCATTTCTACAGCTGACTGGCTCCCAGGGACAGCTGATGTATCTGGCTGTGATCTGCTCATCACCTGCACCCATGCATGGTACTGAGGACTTTAAATAGACTGCCTCTCCTGGTACTTTTACATATTTTTCTGTTTGAATCATTGTTTCAATGTAAATTGAGATAAGCTGGAGTGTAACATGGAACTAAATGTTGTTGTGACTGTACATAACAAGAAGTTTTATTCACCACTCTTTTTTCCGTAAGATGCATTTTCAGATTTTGTTTTTTTAGAAAAGGAGTAAAGAAATAAAGAACAGACAAACTCTGCAATTGGTCTAATGATAGGTTGCTTCATGTTCATGATAATGACAGAAACATTGGGGGTGGCGGTTGGGAAGGGAGGAGGGAGGCAAAAAAAAATCATGAAAGAGAGGCTATAATATTTAGAGGCCTAGAGATGTCTTCTCTATCTATATTAGCAGCCAGTTCAGTGCTGTTGGATCAGATCTGGGGTGGGAAATAGTTGGTGCTGAGGCTGTAATGTCCACACTGTGTATATGTTTTGGGGGTTCATTTGGATGACCTCTCTTCTGGTGCCATGGGCTGAATGCCCAGTACCATCAGGCTGCACAGGGTGCACTCCTGCAAGGCACCTTCTGGGTCTGGTGCCTGTCAAAGGAATCCAGAGCTGGATTGACTCAACTGTGAGGTTTGCTTGGAAAGTACATTCCTGTGTCAAACCAAACCAGCAATGTCAATGTTGCCAGTGCTGGGGGACAAAAATGCATCTGGTCACAGTCCTAGGGATATGTGTGTTCAGGACATCTCTGCTGTTCCAGCTGAGGGAAATGCTAGGCCTGAGAAGACAAACATAGCTTCATGAAAGCTTTATTAGTCTCATTTTTTCATCAAACTAATGCTTGATTGGGGGGTAAAAGGAGCTTAGTTGGTTCATGGAAATACACTTTAGAGAGATTAGTGATGTGTTTGGCTTTATAATAAGGGTCTGTCTGACAGATAGCTGGGCTCTTGCATTAATTAGATATGATTCTAGTAAATGTAATAGCAATGAGAAGCAAAATGCTTTCCCATGTTCATGCGTGACCAAAGGTAAATTACAAGGTATCAGATACATAATTCCTGCTATTTTTTAGAAGGTGCAATTACACACCTTTAACCTTCCAAACCCATGCAGTTCTCAAGCACCACTGAACCTCACTTGCTATCACACTTAAGCCTATCCCTCCTACTTTGTCTCTTCCACCATCCTATTGCACAGATTACAGTCTCGTATGCATATACTGAACGTACATGCAGCAAATCTCTTTATGGGACAAGGACAGAGAGGGACTGATTAAATCTGAAGAAGAGCCAAGCAAACAAAGCAGAGGAAAATATATGTATCTTTCTTAGGACTACAGTGTTGTTCTTTGGTTTTTTGTCCTGAAAATTATCAGCAAGTATTTATTTTCTACCCCCTAAGCAATTAAGGTAGTGCAAAACAATAAAATTACTAATTTCAAGAACATTTATAAAACCCTAGATTCTCATTTATTTTTAAGCAGGCATATGAAAATCTTTTAATTTTGTTCATTTTCTCTGTAAATTTGAATGTGAATTTCCCCCCCTTTGCTAGAAACTTGAACAATTCATGAATGCATCTATCTAGGCTTTACTCTGACACATTTTAGCAAATGGAACGGGTTATTCAGCAACTAATGTTTTCCTTTATTTTATACATCCAATTATTGTTGATAACAGTTAATCCAGGTGCCACTTTTGTGAAAATTTGATTTTTCTTTCTTTCATTTCTCAGATAACTGTGTTCAAAACTGTGTCATTGTTCCTCAACTTGCATGGTTTTAGCTTGTGAATTCAGCAGAGGACTTCAGATTTCAAATAACAAGCTTATATTCTCTTATCTCTGAGATGAGAATATAGTCTTTAGCAGCTTTGGATTTTTATGTCCAAATGAAAAAAAAAAACAAAACAAAACAAAAAACCAACACAAAATCAAAATGAGAAGGTGTAGCTACACTCCTGGGAAGGAAAGAAACAAGAGAGCTGTAAGTCACTCTGGCACCCCTATTTAAGTGTTTTGCCTTAATAGCCCAAATCTAATGGCTCTAAAAGAGCAGCCTCTTAACTATTCTTCAAAGTAGGGCTCTTCATCACTTGAGCTACTTTATGAGTTCTTGAAAGACACACTGCAGGCTAGGAAAGATTGGGAAGTCTATAATTTTACATCAATCAATGCCGCTGATAAATTACTAGTCACAAGAAAGGACGTGACAAAACACAGTAGGACAAGTTATTAATGGAGAATCCCCAGTGCTTCAGATACAGCTATATTACATGAAGAGAGGAAGAAAAAAATCGTTAAGCAATAAAGCTTATTAAACAGCTAAGATTGAGGGGAACATAAACCACACAGGGCTGGTACAGGCTGTGAAAGAGAACGGATGAACTATTACAGTGCAGGGTAATGGCAGCACTGCTGAGCAGCAGAACAGCAGAGCAGGGCTGCCCAGGAAGCACAGATCCAGTGTGACCTCCTTTGGAATACCTAGCCATGGGGAGGGGCAGGAGGTATGTCAGGTGCTGGAACCAGTTTGTCTCTCTAAAGAAAGGAAAAGAACTCCAGATGTTTTCATTTGCCCCTTCCTTAAGTTGTAAGATGTCTAATCTGAAAAATATACTTTGTACATGAAAACACCTGGTGGAAGGACAAAGAAGTGTGTCGTGGTCACAGACCATGAGCAGCATGACTGGAACATGGGGATCCCAAGTCACAGTTTCATGCCCAAGCTGAACATGCTCAAGTACATGAGTTGCAGTAAGTTGATCAGAACAGCGTCCTGTGGTCTCCCAAGTCTTTTGTCCTATACTTGTTTGGACAACCTCAGAAGACATAGAAAAATTCCTTTCCAACATCTCAAACAGAAAACCAAAGGCTGTGACCAAAACCTGTACATGAAGAAGATATTTTGTCCATGCTTCCTGTTCATGTTCCTGCATGCAGTAATGACCAATCTCTTGACTTTTTGTTATACGTTTTTTGGTCTTACATCACTTGACTCTGCTCCACCACAGCTGTTTCAGACCAAAGTATTTCCAGGGATCTTAAGAGGACAGCCACACATAATCCTGCAGAGAGATGACACCAAGTTTCTCCCACTGCAGCTGTACCACTGAGGTTTGCTTTCTCACATCCTGGACTTCAAAACTTCAGTCATATCAAGGAGAGTACTTAGGAAAATCTTTCACAAGTTTTCCATGCTATTTCTGTGCTGAGGGAAATAAATAATGCATACCACGTTGAATTCCACAGAAAACAGGTAAAAGCTGCAAAGGAACAAAATGCTCTCTATTTTGAAGTGATTTCTGCTATATACTGCAGTGAAAATTGCTTAGGATTTACCAATCTGAGATTCAGTGTAACAGTGATGGGTATATAAGATGGGTATAATGGACCTGATCAGGCTGTGACTGAGACCAATTGCAAAAACACAACTCAGCAGTAATATGTCCAAACTGGGGTCAGCAATTCTGGACCTGTAATTATTTTTGATCTTAGATTCCAGTAACCATTTCTTTTCACTCCTTGAATAGTCACAGGAAGCTGACCTTTCTATAGACAACTTCTGATGGACTCCAGTGGGTTGGGAACTCTTTTGAGAGCCAATGCTGGACTGGTGTTTACTGTGCAAGTTGGTAATTTAATCTTATTTGATTACTTGGCTGGCATTCTAGTATTGTACAGATAAAGTATATATGATAAGTAAGACTAGAACTTAACTAGAAGCCCAGCCCTAAACCTACTGTTATTAGAACCCCAGGGTATTTGATGTAGGACAGAACCAATTTCCCCCTATTTATCTGTTTAGGTTCTGTACTAACAAATTTTTCCAGTTTTTCTCTAATATATTACTTACGCAGGCATCCTTGTTCTTCTTGCCCTTTATGTCCTTTGAAAGGTGGTAAAAGTTTTCTATGATTTCCTAAGCTTAGCTGGGACTAACCACTTTCTTTTTCTCATGAAAGAAATCTGAAGATACAGCAGGTCTGAGTAAATGGTCACTGTTGTGTTGTTGTGTTGTGTTCACACAGGTGTAATGCAAATGAAGGATCTGGCTGGTAGCCTTTTATGAATAACCCTTAGTGAAATCTGTCAGCCTCCCTGTAAAATGAATGATGGGAAAGGGAATACTCCCATTCTAACCATGATATTTGATTGTGCATGACTTGTCCATGAATTTATTCCATACTCCATTTTCCTGGCTATAGATGCTTGTATCCTCACACAAATCCATGCCTGGTAACCCATACTGGGATTAGTCCAAAACTCTGTTATGCTTTAAACTGGTGTCTTGCAGAATAGAGATGGGGCTGCTGGGGAAGGAGCAGTTGGGAGAGCAGGTTGTGAAGCCAAACTAAGCCACTCTCTTCCAGCACTGTCTTAACCTTGGCAAAGTAAAGGAAACTTTGGACTGTGCTTGGACCAGTTTTTGGAAACTTTGATCTATGCTTGAATTTATACTCTGTCTCTTGCATGGACATGCCAGATTATGCCAATTAGACTCATCACTTTTTACAGTAAATCTCAATAAAACTCCAGGGTATTAACATTATTTTGATAGAGCCTTAGGAGAAAGAGTTTTCTCCAAATTCATCTGGAGTGAAATAGGAGTCAGCCAATTTGCACAGTCTCTGGCCTTTCTTGGGAACAGCGAGCACTTCTACCTGAACAGGGACTAGTACTGTCAGCATGTACTTCAGGTTCTTGCTTCTTGCTTGGTTCTTTAGCAAATACTCCCAGTGCATAAGTTCTCTAAAAAATAATAAATATGAGCAGAGGCCATGTTCTGAGACCAAACTATGAAAAGACAATTTTTTTCTTCTGATTTCAGCATGTTCTGCCTTTTATCGCATCCTACTGGTCTGAATGGGGTCAGAGGAGAACATATGTGGTTTGGAAACAGAGTTTGAGCAGATTTACCACTGCTTCAGCTGACATAGTGAACAGCCAAAGTGAGCTTACTGTAGTCCTGTGCAAAATCAAAGAATAGAATAGAATAGAATAGAATAGAATAGAATAGAATAGAATAGGTGACCTTACTGGTTTCCAAGGAGGGGACTTTTTGAAGCCATCATCTTTCCTTTTAAAGTAGTCATAATCATAAACATAAAAGATGCTATTTTAATATCTTCTTTGTTAACTCCAGGATAGTATTCAAACACAAAAATGTCAGTGTAAACAGTCTGCAATTTACAAATATTAGCATATCAACAAGATATGCTGTGAAATCAAGAACTGTAAGGTCACCCTCACCCCGTAAGTCTCATCAGAATAATTTTAATACAAAAGCTGTAATCACAGAATTACTGGCTTTAAACCACTGAATTCCCTGAGGGAAGTTTTATAATGCAAAGGAGTGTAATCATATTTGATTTTCTTTATTGCTAACACTGCATGGAGATCTGAAAAAATCACTATTAATCCAAGCCAGACAACATAGGCCTTAAATGAAAATGTAAAACAATATCTTAAAATGATGTTCATGTTGATTGCAGGGGGAAGGGGGAAAGAAAAGAGGAGGAAGAAAAGAGCTCTATTAGACTGTCCTTTTTCCCTCCTGTGTTTTCTGCATAGGCTATGCAGCAGTTACCTGCTAGAAATAAAATATGTTTTTAAATTTAGAACTTTGTTTATCTCAAGCAAAACCTGATTGTCTTCTCAGAGAAAAGATAAGCATGAGAAGTTTCGTTTGGTTTTGGTCTTGCAAGACTTAGAAACTGCATGTAGCTTAGAAATCTCTGTCCCAGAAGAGTAAACATTTAATTATTCTGAGAATTCTCAGGCTTTAGAGAGCTTTACTGATATGCATGATGTTATGATAGAGAATTTCAGACTTATTTCTGGTTTACAAAAGCAATTGGAAAAACATATGAGTAATTGTTCTTGAAGAGTTGTTGTTAAATTTGAAGCAGATGCAGTGGAATTCAGATTGTTCTGAATATTTTTAAGAAAAAAGATACTGGAGGTATGCATCTGTTCAGAGTTTAGCATGCATTCAGGGTTGCAAAGGACAAAGAGGAACCCAACACCACGTCAATAAATAGCCCATGTGTCCAAGGCTGGATATTACTCATGTCAAAGGTATGGAAAACTGCCAAAAGTTTCCTTGAGTCTTTGTTGGGCTCTGAGCACTCATCCAAGCTTAGTACCATTGGACACCATTAAGTAAACAACTTCTGATTTAGTTGCAGAAACACTGATGCTCCCATCAGTGGATGGAACACTGCCTTCAGAACAGCAAACCCAACAATACTTGTCAGACTATCTTTTTCTTTTAGTCTGTTTCTATAGAAAATTACTGTGAAGGATAATATCTAGCACTACTCAAATGCAAAAGCTATAGAGGAATAAAATGTTATCAATTAATAAAAAATGTCTCATCAATACTTTATGACTAAATGTTAATTTTTCACATCTCACATTAACACAGTGTCCCATTTGTCTTAACCTCCTACCTATGCTGAGTTTTAAACATAAGCCAGAATTTTGCACAAATCAAGGACAGATATATTGTAGAGCTGTCAAAAAGGAGTCAAAATGACACACCAGTCTATTTGGAGTGACTAATAAATGGATAGATGCAACTCATTGTTCTGTAAATTGTTAGAACTGTTTTGGTTGATGATGGGCCTTGTCCTCTGAAATCAAGAAATTCATCTCAGAAAACTTGTTAGACTTCAGGAATATGTGAGGGAAGTCAGATGTAAAAAAAGAAATAGAATAACTTAGAGGCAGTTTTAAGTCGTTTTTTAATGAATTTGTTTTCTGCATGCAATGGAATACCAAACTGCTCCTCCCTCATATCTATAGTCTATGAGTGGGCTTCTTGTGTGTGAAAAGATCAGCCTGGCAAACTTGACTTACTGGCAAACTAGCTCCTCACGTTACTTGGAAGGTCACTTTAAAACACTTCCACTTGAATTGAAGCAGTTAGATTGCCTGGATGTAAGCCCTTAGCTCAGGCAGAAGGTAACTCTTATCAGCTGAAACCTAAGTGCAGTCCTCCTTGTTCCTGCTAAAGAAAATGGATTAACATCAAGCACCAGGTTGGCTAGTTAACCCAAAAGAGAGCTGAAGGTCTGTGATTTCTAAGGACTATTACTCTTCTGGCTGAAGGAACACAAACTCAGTAATATGACATTATTTCTGCTTCTGACTGGGTGACTAAATCTTTGAGTGGGTGAGTAATAAACAAAAGAATAACAAAGAGTAAGTCATGCTTTCCAGACTCCATTTTAGAAGAATAATCATGGGTCAAAGTATTGAAAGCTTCCCTATTTTGCAAATGCCTTCACATGGAAATAATGGTAAACCAAATAATTTAAGTAAAGGACATCAGCAGGTGATACAATCTGTCCATGTCCTCTTATGGAAAAAAAATATCACCATGTCTGAATTTATCAGTTTTCTGGGTTTGTAGAGGCTGCAAGCTCTAAGTTCTCAGCCACCCAGTACAGGATCTTACCCACTTCATTTAAGTCTAATCAGCCTTTCCCAGAGAGGTTACAGCAGCATTATATTGGGTTCAAAGACAGGTGATGAGAGTAACTAAGGCAAGTAAAAATCACATGCAAAGAGACTGAAAGTTCTTCTGCTTTGTAGT
The DNA here is from genome assembly GCA_910950805.1 of Acrocephalus scirpaceus scirpaceus. Classification (NCBI taxonomy): domain Eukaryota; kingdom Metazoa; phylum Chordata; class Aves; order Passeriformes; family Sylviidae; genus Acrocephalus; species Acrocephalus scirpaceus. The sequence goes on from OU383778.1 coordinate 33,024,081, forward strand.
ATTTGTTCTTGGGTTTTTCTAAACATCTATACTGAAAGAAGGGTGGTAAATATTACAGGATAATGGTAAAACCTTTCTGTGTCTATACATGGAAATACATATACCCTGGCTTCAGGCTTCTATTCCTTCTCCCTCTTCTCTCCACATAACAATGAAGAAGCCAAAAATGCAACTTCTATTTAATTTTCTTTTTTTTTATTTTTTGTCTGCAGATTTCCCCTGCAGGAACTGCAAAGGTGTTCACCTGGATACAATATTAATATAGATGTTTAATTTTTTTTACCTGTTTCCCTTTGGAGGAAGTGCCAAATGCAATTGTTTCTACTTTACCTCAAAAGTTGCTAACGGTAGAATTTTTGTAAGGGAGTGATACAGCTCTTTCTGTCTATAAATATCAACAGCAAGCCTAGAAAGCTCTCATTGTTTGCTACCTGGCAGGTGATCCGTGTTATCCCTTGCCAGTGCTGGCAGTTTTCCCTAACGCACTTTTAGAGGGGAGTGATTTCCAAACACACAAATGTATGCATGTACACGTATACATATTTACCCATGTCCATCTCCACACACACACGTGTATACATGCACACATATTTACCTGTGTCCATCTCCACACACACACACGGGTATACATGTACACATATTTACCCGTGTCCATCTCCACACACATATGTATACATATACACATTTTCCCTTTTCCACCTCCGTACACACACGTTACATGCACATTTTTTCCCCTTTTCCATCTCTGTACACACACACACGTGTACACACGCACGCATTTTCCCCTTTTCCATCTCTGTACACACACACGTGTACACACGCACACATTTTCCCCTTTTCCATCTCTGTACACACACACACACACGTGTACACACGCACACATTTTCCCCTTTTCCATCTCTGTACACACACACACGTGTACACACGCACGCATTTTCCCCTTTTCCATCTCTGTACACACACACACACGTGTACACACGCACACATTTTCCCCTTTTCCATCTCTGTACACACACACACGTGTACACACGCACGCATTTTCCCCTTTTCCATCTCTGTACACACACACACGTGTACACACGCACGCATTTTCCCCTTTTCCCCCTCCCCGCGCACCCCGCGCTCTGCCGGGGCCGCCCGCCCGCCCATCGCCGCCGCCCCGGCGCGGGGGCTGCCCCGTGCGGCCGGCAGGTGGCGCTGCGGGGCCGGGCTGCCCGCGCCGCCCCGCCCGCTCGGGCCGAGCTCCCGGGGCCGCCCCGCCGGGGGAACGGGAGGGAGCAGCTCCCTGCGCTTCTTTGTACCTCTTTGGAAACTCAGAGAACTTCGGTCAGCCGGCCATAAACGCCCCCTCCCAGTCGGGAGGCGAAACAAAAAAAACCATCTGGCACCAGGGCAGCGTTCCCCCTCCCGCCTCTCCCGCGCCTCGGGAGCGATGGGCACCCTGTGCTGCCAGCCCGGCCGGGCGGCAGGAGCAGCTCTGCACCCACTCCCCATCAGACATCGCCGCCGGGGGGGCGGGCAGGGCAGCGCAGGGCAGGGCAGGGCGCGGGGCCGGCCCCGCTGCCGGGGCAGGAGCGGGGACTCCTCGGTCCCCAGAGGAGGTCTGGGAGGAGGGAATGCGGAGGAGGGAAGATCCGCGAGGATCCAGGTAGATCCAGCTTTTACCGCTTACCAAAAGCCACCAGCAGCAGGACCTCCGCCTCCTCCCTCCCTCCCTCCCCCCCTCCCTCCTTCCCTCCTCCCCTAACTCCCTCCCTCCCCTGCCCCTCCGCGATGAGAGAAGGGCCAAGTCGGTGCGCGCCAGCCAGCAGCGGTCTCTGCCAGGGGCAGACGGATCGCTTTCATGTCGCAGGGTGACTGCTAGCCCTGCGGAGGCTCCCCCGGCCGTGCCGGGCCGGGGCCGGGCCGGGCAGGCGGCGGGCGGGCAGCTGCCCCGTTGCCGGGGTGCCGCCGGCGCGCCCCGCGGGATGCTGGCGGCGAGGGATGCGGAGCCGGCCGCGGACTAACATGGGGGGCGGCCACTCCCACAGGGCGCCCGTCTTCGACGAGAACGAGGACGGTGAGTGCGGAGCTGTCCGCGGTACCGAGCCGCGCCCCGCCCGGGCTGCGCCGGGGCCGCGGCACCTCCGGCCGGGCGGGGTCCGGCCCCGCTCCGTGCGGGAGCCGCGGGCGCCGATCCTCCCGCGGGCTGCCAGCTGCGGGTGCGCTGCCCGGGGAAGCGGCGGGAGAGCCCGCCTTTGTCCAGCCATCCTCACCGAGAGAGCGGGTGGCCGCTTTCAGGCACAGGCTCAAGTCTAGCACATCGTCAGCTGGGGTTTAAGCACATGGCAGGTAACTTCAAACCTGCGTTTATGAATGGGCACAGTTTTTGAGATGGATGCCCACGTTTTTAGTTTTGTTTATAGTCGTCTCTTTGCCCATCTGCCTGTTTTAAATGGTGATGTCTCTCTTACTCTATACTTCTTCATCACCTTTACTTTTGGAAACTTTTTTTTAGCATGTTCTATTACTCTGAGTTTCTACTCCCTACCTAGATACTATGTCATAAGAAAGTGTATCTTGTAAAGTTTGTGGAAGGCAATGGAAAAGTTTGCCTAAAATGTGGTGTTTCTTTCCTCTTTATGCATTTCAGTGTAATTTTCCAATATAGACTGTATTTAATTGGAATTATGTGAACGCATTCCAATTAAAATAATTTTGAGTCTTGAAGCAGAGAGAACACAACACTCTTAGAAAGCAGATATTTGTATATTAACATAGAAATATTTCTAATGTTACTTATGGGATAGATGTTGCTGTCTATCTGGACAATGGGTGATTAATTTTGAGGAACTTCCCCAGAAGTTCCCAATATATTCTATTAGGAAATGATTGTGCCTTAATGGATTTACATTGTTTTGGCTGCCTGGGTTTCATAACAAGTCAAAGGCATGTATGTTCTGCCCTATATGTTCAGGGCACATGGAGATATTTGTATTGTTTTGCTAGTAGAGGGGAAATGTCTAAATGCATGTAAAGTGCTTGAAAGGGTGGCTACATCTTTACTTGCATTGAAGATGAAATGACCATTTCCTATTCCTTGGCAAAGCATGATGAGGTGTGGTTTACAGCATTCCATTGTTTCTGTGGGGAATTGGACAGATTGTTTACCATTTTTGTACTGTGGAGCCATTTCCTTGTACTGATAAAAAATTTCAGACCTTTACAATAGGTCATGCTGTGTAAACATACAAGTGAGAAAGAGCCCCCCTCACCTCCCCTCGGGTAAAGTCTCAACCATGCACAATTGGTGTTGTAAACCTTGAGGTAACTCACTGATAAATACTCCAGAGTGAAGGCAAGCAGTTAATCTTGTCTAGACACCCTAAGGTAAAAAGATACCCATGCTCCTGCCTTTGAAGACTTCTAATTGGGCTCTCTTAAGTTAGCAGTTTTCATGAATTATTACCACCTTTATTTTTTTCCCCATGGTACAAAATTATGGTCAGTTTTTGAACAAAATTAACATAGTTCAATAGCAAATTATTGCAGAAACACCTTCATGGCACTTAGTGCTCTTTCTATCCAGAAAACATTTCTACAATGCAGCGATTATTAACAGCTAATAAAAAAATGCACATGAAGTATTTATGGATTTCAATTAGGTCATTATTTATTCTTTGCATGGTTTTTTTTCTGTTCTCAGGTGGTTTTCTCACCGCTGTGAATGTTTCTAACATAATCTTTTATTCCTCTTAAGATATTTTGCTTGGCACAACCATCTAGTTCAGAAGAGTGCATTGCTTTTGAAACAATAACCAATTTCCAATAGTACTTACTAAATATTATTCAGGATGGCATTTTCCCAAATACCTAAACATTATGGGGAAATCTCTCCTTTTTGAAAATGTATCTTACAGAATTTAATACAAAATGAAGGGGTTTTTTTCATATTCCCATTAGTAGCTATAGAAATCACCATTTCCCACAATATTGGACTCAATATCTAATTTACAAAAAAAAAAATCTAATGAAAAAGTATAACAAGATAAAGTGGATTTGTGTCTTGAGATGGTATAACTGCTCAAGAATGACAAACAATTCACAGAGAACTGGAATAGGTAAGTTGTGCATGAAGATGTAGGAATATTAGAAACTAATCTATTAGGTGTATTGTGTATAATGTCACAACTGCCTCTTAAAATTATAAAAAATGAGCAGAAAAAAGTATTGCCATTTTATATGCATGCATGTTTATGATGGATGTAGAAGAAAACATGAATTTTGGAAGTAAAGCTTTAGAACAATTTATCATCACTCTGGAAATTGTGGAAAAAAGTTACTTACTCAATGTATTAGTTAATAAATAATTATATGGGAATAGTGTGTGAAGAGCACCCAGGTGCTGCCTGAAAAGCCCACAGGGTGTCTGTTCCAGAGTTACAACTCCTGTTTTCTGATGAGAAGAGGTGCTGATCCATTGAGTAGATCTAAAACTGTAAGCTGTATGTAGACTCCTCTCCATGCTCAGGATAATAGAAAAAATATTCTAGAGAACCAGAAGCCTGAACTACATGCTGTTAGTCCCCAGTTATTACAGCCAGTACAACTCATCATTATCATACCTAATCTTTTCAAAGGCAGTAATGCATACCATTTTTACCAGTTACATTAGTTCTCTCTAATCCATTTTTATTAGAAGGATCTTCCAGAACTTCACTCTGTGAGTGGTTAGAAACATCTGTTTTCCTGACTAGGTTTCTTAACCTACTTATAAGATTTGTGTTTAATTCAAATTTTTGTTAGTTTAAAATGCTCTCCCCCTCCAGGATTATTCTGGGGCTTTGATACACAGCAAAAATGTCCCCTCTCACTCTTTGATTTGTTGGGAAACCTTTCCATTTTTCTGTTGTTTCTACTGCTTTCTCATTTCCTGCGCCCTGCATCTGTCTGCATTTAAACTTGTTTTGGTTTCACACAGAAAACCCAAATTATACACAGAATGTGGGTGAGTTTTTACCAGGACCTTGTGTTGGAAAAAATATATCCCGTTCTCTACTGGAAATAAGTTCTAATACAGCCTATAATTACATATGCCCTTTTCATGGACATACCATGTGGATAGTTCTGTCATCCTGTGCTCAGTGCCCTGCTCAGTAATTTCCATTGATGAACTCCAATCCACATTAGAAATTTTTGGTGATCCTATGTACATGGCCTTTAGCAGGACAGAATTTTGGTCCATTTCTATTATTCATAGTCTCAAAGATGATCACTCACTTCTTTCCTTGCAACACTCTGATTCTTATTTATGCAATGTTTTAAATTATGACCACTCTGATCACTCCATGTCAGTTATCAAGACCACTGAACACTTTGTGTAAGTATTCAGCTGGATCATATCCAGACTCAATCTTCTTTGCTGTTAACCCCTGCCAGCCTCATATTTTCCATTTCTAAATAATACTTTTTCCTATGTTACTGCCATTGTTTAACCCCAAGCAACAACTCACTCAGCCCCAGAGAGCCGCTTGCTCACTCCCCCCAGGTGGGATGAGGGAGACAATCGGAAGAATAAAAGTGACAAAGCTCATGGGTTGAGATAAAGACAGTTTATTAGGGAAAGCAAATGCTGTGCACACAAACAGGGCAAAACAAGGAATTTATTCACTGCTTCCCAGGGGCAGGCAGTGTCCAGCCATAGCCAAGAGAGCAGGGCCCATCACATGTGATGATGACTTGAGAAGACAAATGCCATCACACTGAATGTTTCCCCCTTTGTTCTTCTTCACCCAGCTTTAAATACTGAGCACAAAGCCATATGGTGTAGGATGTCTCTGGGTCAGTTGGGGTCAGCTGTCCTGGCTGTGTCCCCTCCCAACTCCTTGTGCAGCCCCAGCCTCCTCACGGGTGGGGTGGGATGATGGACAGAAAAGGCCTTGGCTCTGTGGAAGTGCTGCTCAGCAAAAGCTAAAATATCCCTGAGTTACCAGCACTGTTTCCGGCACAAATCCCAAACACAGCCCCACACTAGCTGCTCTGAAGAAAATTAACTCTATTCCAGCCAAAACTAGCACAGATGCTGTCCTGGGTTGACTTTATGATCTTTGTATCCCCATTCGTCTGTTTAGCCCAGAAATAATAAGACCACCTTGCCTTTTGTCATTTTACTTTCACCTTATTCAGCTTTGCTTATACTTTCTTACATCTCATTCCACTGAAACTGAGAAAAACTAAATTTAAGCCAACTCTGTCCTCTACAAGATAAGCTTGTTATCAGGGAGAAATGTCTGGTTACTCACGTGCAAAAAACTTCTGCTAAAACCAAACTGTATGTATCTCATTTTTTCTTCTTAGCTAGCAATAATCCAGGGAACAGAGCCCTTTGTTTGCCTAGACCTCATACTCTGGCTAAAGACACAGAAAAATATGTTTTATTCCTTGATTTTTATTGCTGTATCGGTTGGATAGAGAACTATGTCTGGTGTTGTGCAGCATCACTACCTCCTACCAAAGCTAGACTCTTATATGGTGTGAAACTATAACATTTTTATAGATATTTAAAAAGCATTTTAAGCAAGGAACTACAAAAATTATGTAGTCAATTCAGGTAAAAGTAAAACATTTTTATTTTGGTTATTACTACTGAAGCAAAGGAACCTGACTCACTTCGCCTTCAATATTTCCTATTCTTATAACAACTACACTCTCCTGAATATGTATATCCAGGGCTACTATCAGGAGAGCAAAGAAGTAAATTTTTCCTCATGTTCAACTCTTCAGAAACATCAATATGTTCACAAGAATGGCAATAGAAGCGTAAGGCTAATATTCGCTATTGGTAAATGCTCCTTGCAAATTCTCAGTAAATATCACAAGTAATGAATATATCAGCAATAACCTTGTGACTGCAACGAGTACCTTTCATGCTAGATTTGCTTGACTGTGTTCAGTTAAAATTTCAGTCATATTCAAAATGTGAAAATGAAATAGCAAAAAGATTAATTTAGAAAGAGCTGACTCAGGAGAGATATTACTACTATCAAACAGGAATAATGTATGTGCCTACATTGTGGTGGAAGATACAGAGGAAAGGATAAGAAACAAAATGTTAGAAGTTAGAAGTCGGTTCTGCCAAATGATATGGTAGTAGTGTTTGATTATTTGGGGTTTAAAATGTCAGTTTTGCTACACTTACTTTTAGAAATAAGTATACTGAACTTCTAAAGAGCTGGGTTTTGTTCTTATCGTACATGGCTTTACATTTAAAGTAAATATGTATTTCCAGAGAACCTTGCACTGAGCGTCCTGAAGCTGCAGAGCTCGAACACCCCTCTGTGCAGGTCATTGTGCCAGGCTGTGCCTCAGTAGCGTGGTCTTGTATGTGGGAAATGAGGCATAGCCACATGCCTTGGCTTATTCTCCATGGCCAGAACCTGACTCAGTGTAGTGCTTGTGTATCTACTCCAAGGAAGTGCTGAAGTCCCACTTCCTTGCCTGAGCCACAAGGCTTGGTTCTGCTGCAATGTTGTAACTACAGAGCTCAATGGAAATCTTATGTACTAAAGAATATAATATCTGTCCTCTGGAGTTAAACTTCCAATTTGAAGTTGTAATTTAAAATTGAATTCTACCTCTCCCCTTTAGAAAAGCCTTCAGCTTAAATGAAGGATTTAAAATTGTTGGTGAGTGTCAGAAAACGTCATTATTAAATGGCCAGCTGCTGAAAAAGGCTTGTACTAAAAGCCTAAAACCCAAATAAAGAGCCTAAGAAAAATGCCTTCAATTAGTATGGATTCAGGTAGATAAATTCTGAGCATGATGGCTGAATTTATGTGCAAGTGCAGTGAAAGCTGAAGAACTATAAGGTGACATAGGGAAAAATTACAAATTAGTTTTGCTTGGAACGAATTTAAAGCAATGGTTAAATTTCTAAAGGAGTCAGATTGAGAACAGAGTATGCAGTGTCCAGTTATTGTCAGTAATATGATGGTGCTCATCATCCTGCTGCCACACAGCTGTAATGGACAATGCCTGATGCAGTCACAGAGCTGCTGCACACAACTCAGATCACGAGGATAATAACATACTCTCTTCAAATACTTGTTTCATAAAATACAGCCCTAAAGAACAGTTAAATAAAGGGTTGGAACCTAAGTACCTTCTGTTAGAGAGAGTAGCAAGCATCATGTGGGATCAATATTTCTGCTGGATTTTTAGTTTGGTCATGGAATTTCTATGGTGTGTTACATTGCATTTTAATTTTTTCCTTGCAAAGATGAATATTCCAGTTCCCTTTAGAACTGAATTGGATAAGAATACCAAAATGTGATTTAAAAACTGCTCAAAGCAGTTTTGTTGAAAACCACAGCTGTCAAAGGCATTATTTTATGCTGAATATCAATGTTTTAGATAAATTAGATCCAGACCACTGGATTTTTTAATATTTTGTTTTATGACCATGTTGAATTTTATACAATTTTATTTTTTATTTGTTGAACTTTAGACAGGAAGTCATCATTATGTGTAGTGAAAAACACTTCAGAAACACTAATACCGGTGTTGGTACAATCACAGAACAAAACAGATCAGTGTTGAGCTTACACTTACAGCATGATATGAGACAGTGGGAGAATACAGACAGAAAGGAGAGCACAGAAAAACAATATGATCATTTCAGGTAGCCACAGAAGTACCTAATGCAAAACTGTTGTTGACAGTTTACATTTGTGTCCAAGGAGGTTCAGAAGGAATATCATGACATCACAATCACCATCAGCCCTCATCTTCCTGACTCGGGCTTTGGTACAATGCACACAAATGATGGGGACCTCTTCAGACACTAAATTATAATTGTAGGTGAAGTTTAATACTGTATCAGTTTTCCCCTTTTTACAGGGAACTCTAAAGTAGATGCATCTGGCACTTTCATCTTAGCTTCTTGCTATCTCAAATGAGCTACATCTCTGTTCCACCATTTGAATATCCAAAAAAATGTTGTGCAGTATCAGATTTACCTCACACTGTCAGGATTAGAATGAAGATTCTTTCCAGGGACAGCTAAAGTATTTGTCAATTGTACTTAACTTTACATCATCCAGATTCACAAAATCTCTGCCAGCAATGATTTAGTTTTCTGCTTCATTGGAAACATCCTTGCCAGGACCTCCATCTTAAACAAAGGCATCATGGAAGTCATTGCTGTTGCTTTTGTAGACTTCCAAAATTTGCAGAAGTAGATGGCATAACACCTAACTCTAAGAGTGTGAAGGAATTTCTTGTTGGCTTGTTATTGAGGAAGTGCTCAAGAGAGGTAACATTTTACCCATGTGGCAATATGTGTTATGTAGTGTGCCTGGATATCAAGATGTGAAAAAGTAAATATAAATAATTCAAACTTAACCAAGCACGGAGCAAGGTAACCTTAGAGACTCCAATATCAAGGAAAATTCTGATTGTGAAATAAACTCAGAAAACAAGATTATTGTCTCAATCTCAACACCATTGCTTTCACAATCCCTCCTTCACAAATTCAGACATTGTCTCCCAGCCCTGCCCACAGCTGTTACTAGCAGTGAAAAGGCTTTGCTTCTAGAGCTGTGCTGCTGTTGTTTTCTATGCTAAAGAGCAGGCTTTTGGAGAGCTGGGTTCTGAAGGACTGGAAAAGCTGAATGGTGGAAGGGGTGTCAATCTGAGAAGTAAATGTTTGGGTTTATCCCAGTACAAATGGTTTTCAAGTGTACAGAGATATTAAACTGACTCTGCTGCTCTCTATGTTGGCCTCACTTCTAGTAGAGTTCAAAAGATCTGACAGCTTCCCATAGAACAAGGGGGAACAGATCTACCTTGTCCCACCTGGCTGCAGTGCGACAGACATTGAGTCACGGACAGCACTTGGCATGAAAGTGAAAGAATTCCTTGATGTGGATGTGTGAATGTGGGTTACAAAGCCAGCAGTAGCTACTGGGGGGGTGCAGTTTTTTGTGAACCTTGGGTACCATACCATCCAGTGAATGAAGTTCAGCCTGAAATCAAATGTTGTACCTGACTGAATTAGAAAAGCCAAGAAAATCTTTGGAATAAAAAAAACAGGGTAAGGAATTATGATCTTGTTCATAGATCCTCAGAGAACTGTCTCACCAGAACTGTCTTTGTATAGTGTTTTCTGAATGTGTGCATAAAACCAAAAAAGGCACCTCTCCTTTTGTTGGCCAAGCACAAGACTCACTCTCTTCTAGGTTTCTCATTAAAAAGCAGGCTTGAGAAGGCAGAAAGTGACACCTTCCTGAAGCAAAACCTGGTGGGCAGTGACACCTGTGACTAAGCACTGAAGGGTGGAATAGAGGAAAGAGTGTCAAATTATTTTGGAGGTTTCACAATATTTTGACTTAGCCAAAGTGAGCTAATGCTGAGGTGATGGGAAAGGTGTGGAAAAAGTTGCTACTGAGATCAATCAATACAAAGTAAAAATCCTTAGACAATATTCAATTAAAAAGGAAAATGTCAAGTTCAGTCTGGTAGAGGAGCTCCACAGCATCTTATCAGGGTAAAACATGTGAGGGGAAGGAATAAAAGGTATGGGACACCCACCAAACTCAGTAGGAAAAGCCTGGACCTTTTGAAGGGGGAAGAGCAGCAGTAGTAAGCAGTATGCACATCAGAGGTGTGATCTCTCTTGAGCACAGTTCTACTTAGTTTCATGAACTAGTTAAATTTGTTACTTTGAATGGCATTACTTACTGCCTAATGTAGGCCTGCATTGAACTGTTGCCTAATTTGCTGTTGTACTTTTGAACACTGTGTATTTGTGTATATGTAAGCTTCCCTGCAACAGGAAAAAGTAAAAGATTATTATTATCAAACATGAAAAACTGAAAAGATCAATAAAAGTTATCTTAACTAAATTATATTCTGAGTTTCCTTGGACTCAATCAAAATTGGGCATGAGTAACAAATAGAGGGTCTTTGAAAAAAAGAACAGGCAAATGTCTTGGTCTTTTCCCCCTATGGTTAAAGGAGAAAGAAGTTGGTTTGCTTTCTAGGGTTCAGTCTCTAATACATTAAATATTTTAAAGAATAACACTGGTTTTTATTTGGCTGCACTTGATCCCAGGAAACTATTTTCTTTATCAGAAATGTATGTTCAAATCACACTGTATCTGCAGATGAGCACTGGTGGGGCCCAAGATGCCTCCACTTTCTCAGTACAAGAGAATGTTGAGCATAAATATATTCATCAGACCTAGAACTGATTCTCTTAACACAGTATTTGATGGAACATTCTTTTATTTAATTTTAAAGTCTTAGAAATTAACATTATACTGTTTAAATTTTACATTACATGTATACAGCATAGTTTTATAGTTAGGCCAATATATACTATTTATATACTACACTATAGTACTGTACCTTTATAAAACACACATTTCTGGAGGAAAGAGGAAAGAAAAAAAGAAGGCATCTGTTCACTGGTGAGTACTACCAGGCTTTCCTTTTCAGATTCCTCACTTACTAAAATCAGACAAATAGAATGAAAGCACTGCATGTGACGTGTATTCGGCTTGTCCTCAAGAAAACCTTAATGTTATACATTGGTCTATTCCCTTAGGCAGTCAGCATTCACCTCAAATATCATCAACAAGGGTATGTGTAGGGTTGTACTTTTGTATCACAGAAATGAGGGCTTCCTTCCTTTTGTTCCCAAATAAGCTATTTTCCACTCAAATAATTAGAAGACATTTCCATGCAGCTGTTTCTCACATGCTCAGTTTGACCTCATCTTTAACTCCTTAATTTCCACTTTGACTCTCATCAACATGTATATTTTATTGTGTAAATGAAACAGTCTGAATAGAAAAGCTAGGATTTGTGAGGTAACTGGGCAGTTCTGGTCTAATCACTGGAAATTTGAATGCTGCAAAAAGGTGTTGGTAAAAGTCTTCCTAGTTCACCACCTCTCTTCTAAAGACTATCAGTTTTCTGTATTTTCCAACCTGGCAAGGAAAGCTTCCTAGAGATTGGGCCCTTATGGACATGGTTTGGTGGTGGGCTCAGCAGTGTTAGGTTTCTGGTTGGGCTCAAATATCTTAAAGGCTTTTTCCAACATAAAAAATTGTATGATTCTTTAGTTTCAGTTTATTTTACTGGTAGTCAGTCTGTCAAGGTTCTTCTTCCAGTTTTGCATATGATTTAGTTCTACTACAACTAATGGAAGATTCTTTATAATAATTTTTTTCCTACACCCCTTTTCTATGATTGCTGTCACAGGTCTTGACACAGAAGTATCAAACACTGTAATTTGTTCTTAGAAGTGTTGTATTGTATTTTCTGATACGGGTATTAAGTACAATGTAGACACCTAAGTTTCATTTCATAATTAAGACAAAGATATTTTCCTTTTAAATTGAAGAATGCTTCTTAGAAAGCATTACTAGGGTTGGTGGCAGCATATTTATACAGGTTTTTGAGGCTCTAATGATAACTGAACATGGCTGATGAATATGAAATTTATTTCCCAAATTTTATATTCCCATAAATATTTTCTTTATAATCTCACAACATAATATGAAATTTTCTGGTTTCTACTTCATTAAAATTTTTCTATTTTGGCCTAATTTTAAAAAAAGCTGGTTTAGATATATTCATGAAATCTACCCTACAGTTTGTTTATCTTACTCCAAATATTAATTAAATCAGTGCTTTTAACTTCTATCTGGTAATATTTTATTGATTTTATGTTTATTCCCACTTTCTCTCTCATTTTATTTCTTATCTTTTCTTTAAGAAATAAATATCAATAAATAAATACCAATTCTAGTTCTTTGAAATTTAGAAATATTTAGATAAGTTCTACACCTGATGTATTTTTCTGCCCTTCTTTTTTTGCTCAGTATGATACTGAATAAAATAGAGCACTGACTTCATCATTCTATTGTTAACAGTGTTCTATGTCAGAGGGACTGTTGTGTTTAGTAAGATGAATATACTACAAGGCAATCTGCTGTAGTGGACAAAAAATACTTTCCTTCTTTTTCCTATTTTTGCAGTGATAAGGGAACACCTTCTGTTCCTTATTTAAGATATTAAAATCCAAACTGAGTTAATCCTTCCAGTAATTATTTCCTTTTGAGGTTGTTCCACCTCCCTTGCTGAGCAATGAGAACTGCTCTTAGCTACCTTGTTAAAACAAAGATGCAACATAATCACAAAATCACTGTCAGCCTCCTGAGTGTCCTTCACACCTTTCTGAAACTATCTTCCACTTCCCCCTGGATTGCTTTCACATTATGTTATGAAGATTGATTTTGTGCCTTTTGGGGTAAGGTTTAGATAAATCTTTGTCCAAGCTGTAAAGCCTGCAAATGCTCTTGGGGCATCTTAAGCTCTGTGAACTGCTACAAAACCTTGAAGTCAAACAACAAGAGATCATCAAAAGATCATTTTGAAAAGTAGAAGTCATTCTCTTAAGCCCAGACCATATTTGATTCTTTTAGCATGTGAAAACTACAGAAATACAATCTTATGTGTGGGGAATTGATGTAAAACCAACTTAGCTTTTACTGAGATTGGTTTGGACATAAAAAGAGGAACAGATTAGCCAGAAGTTTTATGCAGGTTCATCAGATTCTTCTCTTCCCAGTCTTGGCATGTGATTTTTCTACAACTGCATGCCAGTTATGTCCTTATTGCCACATCTTTTCCTGCCCAGTGACATGTCTTTGAGATTTCTTGCTCAAGTTTTTAAGCTAAGTTATTAAACTAGAGGGGGTTTTTTTGGTGCAAATAATAATAGCAGATGAAAAGTACTTTAGAAAGAGAAACACATTTTTAGTGTGAAATTCTCCATAAAAATCTCTCTATTGAAAGACTTTCTGGAAGGATTTATTGATCTTTATTGAACAAAATTTTCAGCACTAAGTGCTGTGCGATTTTGCTGACAAGGAGTCATAGATTACTTACCACTGCTGTTGATCCAAACGTTCAGAAGGGCAACTGTTTTTCTTTTGGATTTAGTGAGCTCTTTGTTGATGAACAGGAGAAGAGAGCAGCTAGAGTAAAGCTGCCTGGACAGCTTCAAAACAGCAAAAAAAAAATTATCTACAATCACCCAGTCTATCTTGTCTTTTTCTTCCTTTATTTTATTTTTTAATTACAGTTTGGGAAAAGGACTGGGCATCAGGTTCACAGGCGTTGGCCATGGCTGTGGGAGGCAGGACATCCAAGTGGATCTTGTCTGGTGGCTAGGCAAATTCCAGCTGTTGCTAGGATAGCATCTGCTCTCTGAATGGCTTTCACAAGGCTTTTCTGAGAGTGAGGAGAGGTTATGTCGGCTGTGTGGAAAAGATTAAGCAATATGTGGCCGTGAAGAGATACCATGTTTTCAGTGGTTTCAAGCACTTAGGCTGAGTGCTGCCTTGACTTTGGGTCATTGGTGCTGCTAAGCCAGGAGCCATCAGTCTGTCTCAGCAGTGGTGGGTGAAGCACAGACATGGATTTTAAAATGCCTTAGCAGAAGGCAGCCCTTTCACTGTTGTAGCTGTTCATTACAGAGAAAAGAATGTGGCATTCAGGTTTCTCACTTGTGAGATGCAGGGAATTTTAAATGCTTCCTTAGGCATACAAATACTTGAGAGTAACTACAGGCTGCTCTCAGCCCTCTATCCTTCCTCTATTAGGTAGTTCATATACATCTTGTGATCCACAGACATATGTGGATCAACAACATCCTGAATTTTTGAATGACAGGATGTCCTGGATATTGTAAAGATCTCCCTGAAGCACTGCATTCCAGTTTGGAAAAGAAGAATACACCTCAGCAGATCACCCAAGAAAGATTGCTGGCTACTGATGTATACAACATGTTTCTTCTAGTCTTTAGTGATATGAAGTTGATTTCCAGTCCTTTTCACAACCTGTAAATAATAAAAAAAAAGCCAGAATTTTTTTTTTGCTATGTTGAAAGCTTTCCATTCTGTACTGTAAAGAAGCCAAGGTTGTTAAATATTATTTTCATAGACAGCCAGAAGAAGCTCTGATATACTGATTTGCCATTTTATTCTAGTTAAGAAAATATAATATAAATACACATATATTTTTAGAGACTATCTCTCTCTCCCTCCCTCTTTTTCTCTATATATACATAGATTTTTTTTATATACTTTACTCTCATCAAAATAAACCTAGTGTATGCTGTATGGAACTCTAGAACTGAGTCACCAATATTCATTATTTTCATCTAACATCTATAATTAAACTTATTTGGGGTTCTGTTTCTGTGATTATACAGAACTGGTATAAGCACATTTAGTGCCACTGAATGTTTCAGGCACTAACAAGCCTTCTGCTACATTGAGCAATTTTATCCTCTGCAGCTCACTGTTTGTTTGTGCTTTGCACCTAATAACTTCTGTGGTTAAAATTAGAACTTATGTTCTTTACATTAATATCTATCAGCTCCCCACCCTGATCACCAAGTGAATATTTTTATTTTTTCCTGTTGTGGGATGATATGAGGTAAATCTAAGTTGTAGCTTAGAGTCTACTGACCTTCTGCTGTTAATGCCAACACCCAGCCATAACCTGGGAATTGTGGCTGGTCTGAAATCCTCCTCCTCAGTCACCTCTGTACCAGCTGGCCTGAGGTGGATTTGGCTTGTTTCATCAGTGTATCTATGTTTACTCTGCTTGAAGTCTTTAATATTTCACTTCAGCTGTGGTTTTAATCTCAGATGGCAACTAAGTACCACACACCTCCTTGCTCACTCTGCCCCCCTTCCCAATTGGCTAGAGAGGAGAATCAGAATAAGGTAAAACGTGGGTTGAGATAAGAATATACTTGAAATAAAGTAAATTATAATAAAGATGAAAATAATAATAAACAACACCAGAATAGATACAAAGAAGAGAATTAACTCTATTCCAGATGGTCCTATCAGCATTAGTGTAATTGCTTGTGGAGTGTAAATAAGCATACTTATAAATAACTTGTAAATAAGTATACAAGGATTTCCCAGAGGTAAGAAGCACAATGATGAGAGAGTAAATCATCAGCTCCAAGTAAAAAAACTTCTGCAATTAGGTGGTCATTTTATGTACAGCAGTCAGCCCATTTTCTTCAGTCTCCGTAGAAAAACTACCCATTCCATCATCAAATATTTATCTGTAAACACTGAGATGAAGAAATATGCATTGCACTGAAATTATGGAAGTTTCTTATGAATTAAATATAGCTGTTATAATCAGGTTTTTTCCCCTACTCTTTCTATACCACCCAGAAAAGAAACAACCACAAAAATTGATGCATACAGAGGTGGTGAGGATAATTAATAGCTCAGGATATCACATCATCTGAAGTCAGAAAAAATTGATCATGTTTGATCAACCATAGTTTAGTCTGGAGCATATAGGTAGAAAAAAAACCTCTTTGTGAGACCAGATTTCCTCCAAAAAGGCAGAGAAAGTGGAGAGATTCATATGCAAGTAGATGATTCACACAGTGAAATATTATGAAGCCTAGCTAGAATCAAAAAGAAGCCTCTTCCAGCTCCAGATAACTCTAAAAATCAGAACTGTCAAGATGAGTTCAGGTCGGTGCCTTTACAACCTCAGAGACTGGGATTTGAGGTTCCATCTGTAGAATGGATTTTATTTTTTTCTAAGTATAACTTAGTTTAAAACATTTACAAGACCTATGAATAAAATGCATCTTGAGTGCTGAAGTACATACTGAAAGTCATTTAACTGCAGAGGATGGATAACTATGGGAAGACTAACGGATAGAATTAATGGAGGAGGTCAACCCCCTTAAAAGTATGTTGTGTCTTTTATTTAAACAGTCAATAGAAATCTGGCCAGTTTAAGAGGTATATAGTGTCTGTTGGACTCTGAGGTGCTACTTTGTGGCCAGGCAGTAATGGAATACTTGAAATTTATTTTAATTCTTCTGTACTGGAGATCTGGCCCTTAAATGTACTCACTAGATGTGCTGTTAATTTCATTAAATACTGCCTTTTTCCATGATGAGAAGCAGTTTTTCCTGTTTACAATCCCCATTCTACCCACAGCTACTGCTGTTGAACCCCACTGCCTGCAGCTGGATCCCACAGGCACAGCCCAGGCTGTAGCTGGGATTTGCCACTGCAGCTGCAGCAGGCAGGGACACTTCAGGCATACTTCTGCTACTAGTTAGAACTGCTATCATTTATTTGAGGCCCATGGTCTCAAATAATCAAAATCACTAAATCTCAAAATCACTAAATGGGAGGCAATCCCAGTTGGAATGGGAATAATTCTGATCTTTAGTGTCCTTACTCACCACAAGTATTTAATTTACAGTTGTGGTTAAAAATAGAAGAGAAAATTCTTCAAGATTCAGTTCTGGAGAGACTCCTCATGTCTTGGATTCTGAATTTAGAAAAAAAAGAGAACAACTTGTACTGTCTCTAGGTGCTTGAGTAAAATCCTCTTTACATGGGTCCCCATTAACATGGCACCAAGACTCATTTTGTGAAACCCTGATTTGCAAGAACAGTGCTTTCAGAGCCACTGCCCCAAGGAGCTGAGAGCAAAGAGGTTTATTAGCTTCCTCTGGCATGTTTGGAATTACAGAGACCTTTGCATGGATAAGATTGATGTATGTCTCACTGAGGATTTTGTTGGTAACTTAATTTAAAGAATTTTCCTTCACCTGGGGATCACTCTGATAAATTTTATTGCAGGAGAAAACAGTTTGGTACACTGATATTTGACATTTTATTCCCATAGCAACTTCCCTCAGAGAGCCTTCCAGTTCAGTTATTAATGAGGTTGTTTTCATAGAAACTCTGAGGGAGGTGAATATTCCCACTTTCCAGCTGAAAAAGATGCTTCATAGTCTATTATGTGTATCCTGATCTCACAGGGAAGTCTATTACAGTAAAGTGAAATTTAGATTTTCTATATTGTAGCAATACATTTTCTCAAGGAGTATCTTTTTCTGTTGCTTATACCTGTCAACCTGTTTCTCCTTACAATGATTTCAGAGATTGTTTTTGTCAGCTCATCCATAAGAGAACAACATGGTCAATCAGAATCTCTTTTCTCAACAAAAGGATGCTATGTTTTATCACTTAAAAAAGGTTTTACATTTTACATTGGAGCAGGTCCTGAAACTTTTCTCCTTAGTTTCGATGTCAGTGTCTCTTGAACAAGCTATGAAAAGCATGGAGACTCACAGAGGCTTCCCTGCTATTCACTGGCTGGGATAAGGGACAGTACATCAACTCAGTTGTTCCTTGATGTCTTCTCATGTTTCCAGTGATGCTACTAAGTTAACAGCTTTTCTTAACCAAATCTCTGTCCTGTCACAAAACAGAACTCTTTTCATGGCAACAAAAAAGGGATCTTTAATTTACACTTTCACTGATCTTAAAAATAATTCACTGACTTGTGGGTTTGTAATAGTAAAATTTTTAAAATTGCTGGTTATAATAGGATACATGGATGAGAAGTTCCAATTACTTTCCACTAAGCCAAATGAGGCAATGAGAAGAAAGCTTTCTACTGGAAAATAGGTTACCTGAATGTTGTATGCTAACAGAACATAGAAGCAGCCAAAACAGCTCTGTTATGATAAACTAACCTCTGATTATACTGAAGATTTGACACTGCCCGAGTAAATCCTGATCATTTCTGTGTGACAGTGAGGTCAGGGCTATGGACTTAAAACTGTTTCATTGTTAGCCAATGCATCAAACTTAATAATAACCTAATAATTCCAGTTATTCATGTCACTTAGATTCAGTGCCAGTCTAAGTAGAGAGAGAATCATGTTCTTTCATAGGATCATAGAATGGTGTGGCCATTTTCATGTGAGCAGCTTCATGTGACCAGTCACACTAAATCCTACACACAAGTGAATGTACCTACCATGCTGTGTGTTATTTTCAACTATTAGCAAATCTTTTCTGACTTCAGGATTGTGTTAATCAGGCTCTGGTCCTTTCCAGACATCAATATCTGTTATTTAGCAAAGGTGAGGATTGTTACCATATTTCAGTCCATCCAGAGGAACATCTGACCTCTGATGACATTCTTCATAGCACTGAATTGTACACCAATATGTAAAATCCCTGATTAGCTGCTACAGGCTTTTCACAACAATCTATTGCTAGTTGCCCTTGATTGAAAAAGAGTGGTAGATTTGGCACTCCAAATTCCTTTAGCTTTTCTCTTAAATCTAATAGTAAGCCCCTATGTATTTGAAGTCCAATTGTTTGGGGGTTTTTTTAGCTCAATTGATGGATGTTTAACTAGACATCATAATGGAAGATAATGAAATGTTGAAAAGGTCTGCTTTAAAATTATGCTGCTGAAGGATTATACTAACTGACCCACACAATCAAGACCATGGGGGCTGATAGCTGATGATAAACATTCAAACTCTTATTCTCAGTCCATGATATCACATTGTCAGACTAATCAGATCAGTGACCCTCCACTTCCATGGGCATGAAGTAGTATTAAAAGAGTGTTATTTGTGGTTGCCCTGCAAAGGGTCAGCTCTGGACAGATCTCTCTTCTTAGTCACAGTCTGAGTCTTTCCCACTTTGTGCCTTCACTATGTGCTAGTTCTACCCCTTTCTGAACTTGCCTTTCAATTGATGATATCCTGAGACAGGAATTATTATAAATTTAATTGAGTTTTTGCAGTGTAATCCTCCATTCATGCTTGCCACTGTTGTATTTTGTCTCTTTTTCCTTTTAAATTGTCTTGGCTGCTGCAGTTTTAAATCTTAGGAATTTGTCAAGGGAGCATCATCTTGGTAATTGCCTGTATCATTAGTCATCATCAGGATTTCTGAAGATCTTGCATTGTCCCAAAAAAAAAAGACAACTAAAACATATCATTGTCTGTGCTAGTTTTTTTGCAGCTCACATCATCGTGACGTTAAATAGATAGCCATTCTTTCCTGCTTTGTATTGCACTGCCAATGAGGACATGCTAGGAATTTGGGCTTCATCCCTACTAGATTGGCCAGATAACTTTTTGCAATGATAACACATACTTCGTGTTCTTTATATCTTTTGCCAAGCTCTGACAGCAATATTTGACCTTGTTTTTGTTGTAGTTTATAAATAAGAAGCAATTTAAAATTCATTAACTTTAATGAGTAACTTTGCCTTTAAATAATAATAATTGAACTTTATGTTAGCTTAAATTTTTCTGACATAGGATGTTTACTATTATTCTTACTTATTTTCAGGAAGTTAACTGGTTGCCTTCCTGGGATTGCCATCAAAGTCAAAAAACATGCTTAGCAGATAATTTTAAATTTGTCTTTATTGACTGTGCTCACTTATGTGTGAAGGAAAATGCAAATATTGGTGTCGATATATATTAACATGGCAGGGATCAGAGTTTGATCTTTACTTTGATATAAAGCAATTCCTGTTAAATACACAAATTCTGTACTAACAAGCATTATAACTAACTTCCCAGTGAAGGTGACCATCTCATTTCACTGCCCTTGCAACTAGACTTCTAACCAAAGCAGCATCGTAGGTGTATCATAAGGTGTCACAGTCAGCTTAATCCAGTCTAAACACCCAGACTGCCATCAAAAGGGATGCTTGTGCTCTCCTCTGCTCCTGCTGTTTGCAGCATGCCAGACATG
The DNA here is from genome assembly GCA_910950805.1 of Acrocephalus scirpaceus scirpaceus. NCBI lineage: Eukaryota > Metazoa > Chordata > Aves > Passeriformes > Sylviidae > Acrocephalus > Acrocephalus scirpaceus. Next base: position 33,044,714 of record OU383778.1, read on the forward strand.
GTGTCTCTGTGACTGCCTCATTTTCTTGTCAGCTTTTCAAAGAACAAGTCTTTTCCTGGGTGATCATGTGCTCTCATCACAGCATCACATGAAAAGGTTCATAAAGGGCTAAAATACAGTCAGTGAGGTGGTCTTTGAGAGATATTTGGTATGGTGTAGGTCCTAAAGCATATATTTCTGATGTTGGGAAATATAAATATTGTCTATCTCCTGTCATTATTAGGCTGTATGAAAATAGAAATCTTTCCCGTGAAAAGCCAAAAGCAAATTGAAAAGGAGAATTTCTTTGTTCTCATTTCAGAAAAAAAATATCCAAAATGCACTCACTCTAAATGGACACAAACAGCAGTAATAGTGAAGCAGAAATCATCACGAATCAATACTCAGAAATTTTTCATTTCAGCTGAGATCAGTGAAGACCTTTTGGTTTTGTAGTTCTTTCTCTTCCTTCTCCAATAAAAAAGATGAAAAATGGAAAGAAGGCACAAAACAAAATGATGAGAAAGACTCCAAAACTAGGTAACTTTCTGTTTGCTTTCATTGGAGCTGAAATTACATCCTTACTCCTAAGAACAGAATTTTCGTATTGCTTTGTATCCTTCAGACTGAGATTATTTATTTAAAGAATAGTTTTTTCTCTCACCTCCTCCTGCATTTGCTCACACAAACTATCACAGGCAAGAATTGGCTTTTAAGTTACTCTCTTTTTTCCCCCAGCCACCCAAGAAGAACTGCTGTGTGCCTGTGAAACAGAATAACCTGTCTCAAGATGGACACAACACACTAAAATCTCCAATTAGGAATTTTTATGGTAAAAATTCGGACTAGATTTAAAGAGGCATAAAGATAAGAAAATTTACTTTATTTTTTTAATCTAATGCTCCCAGGAAACACTGTGGGAGAGAGATGTAGCCACAAGAACTCTTTTGATCAGTACAATGAATCTTTCCCAGTAAACACCTATTTGTGCTCAATCCTTCAGAAAGAATAGATAATTTCATCTAATCTGTGGAGCAAAGCAGCAGCTGAACATCCCCACAGCTTCCACAGAACAAGAAAACTTTGTTTTTCCAGAGGATGATAACAGCAACCCCTGGAGTCAGTGGTGCTTCTGGTGAAGCCTTTAATGGGCTGCCACAGGCCAACCTTTCCATAGACTTTAGGGAAAAACTGATGCCTCTGTTCTTAGACCAAAATCCTGCTGCAGTTTACAGCTGTAAGACTCTGTCCTGACTTCAGTGGCCTGCAGACAAACCCCCCCCCAGTGGCTCACAGAAGTTGACATCCACATCCCTAAAAGCATCAGATGTCTTGTCTTGATTTTTGGTTTGGTGACAGATCTCCAATTTCCCAGACCAGGCCTGGAGATTGTGGGATGGCACTCAGGAGTTTCAGTTTAAACTTCCTTCAGAGAAAATCTGTAATGGTTTGCAGTCTGCTCTACTTGTCCAAAGAACAAACTTTATTTTACAGGCTTCAGGTAGCTGCCTGATACATTTTTCAGAATAGATGTATTTAATGGTAGTATTTATCATCTTAATTTGTCTTATTGGGGGTATAAGCAGCTCTGGAGAGCAGTCTTCACTTGGTCCTGGGTTCAAACAGATCCTTGTTTACCAAGGAGTCACAGTTTCCTTCTGAATGCAAAATGTCATCTTTTCTTTTTGCAGCTTTTATAGAATAACATTAGAAATACAATTATGTTCTTTTACGAATTAAAAAGGAAGAAGAATTTTGAGAATCAGTCCTGAAATCTTTTTTACTTAGCAGCTTGCTTACTTTCAAATGCTAATTTCCTTTAGCATTTCAATTTTACTTCTGGTTGTGGCAACACATGCCTGTTCTGTAACAGTGTAAATTATTAGCTGATTCACCAAATTCTTCGAGTCTGTTTTTATAGCACTTTGGAAAATGGTAGGCTGTTTTAGTTCTTTCCAGTGTTCGTTTTAACTAACACATGCAGAAAATTCCCCAGCCATTTAGGGAAAACCCCACTCATTTTAACTCATTTTAACGATGTGATGTGAGGTGGATTTCGCTAATTACAGTGTAGAACCCCATGATGCTGACACTGCTTTGTATGAACATGGTCTAAATATTCTGTGAATTTCATCAAATGTGTAGCTAAATTGCATGTGAAGTACTGCCTTGTAGGAGGATTGACAGAAGGAAATCAGAATGTCTCTAATGCATCACAGCAGATGTTCTTTAGCCCACTCTTTTATCTATGATATCAGCTATTTATTTATAGAATATAGAAATAAGGGAGGTATAAATAAAATTACATTGCTGGTTCTCCAACACCCTGGTACTGAGATTTTCTCCCCATTTTAATAAGGGAAAAGGTTGCTTTTCCTATGTCTTCTTTGAAATGTGACATAGGTGGAAGATAACAAGAAACTGTCACCCTCTTTTCTTTTTTCTTGAAACAGACTTTCCCTCTGAAAACAATTTTAATGGATAACTAAACTTGCCGCCAAATTAAACTGCTGTTATTTTCCTTGACAAAAATTAAACCTTATGCTGGGAAAAGAAAGCTGGTTTTGAAAGTTTGAATGGAATTCAAATTTACCTTTTCAGATTTCCTTCTGGCCCAGTTCAAAGCTGGACTACATTTCTGTGATTTGACACTCTTCAAAGGTATTGGAATCTGATTCTTGCACCCCCTTCTGTAGTTCCAGATCTTGTACCTGTTTACAGCTCCCATAGGCCAGCACGCCATCAGCTCAGAGGCATCAAGGCACAGGTCGTGCAGGTGCTGTGAGGACACCTGTGAAAGGGAGATGCAGTCCAGCCAAAGATCCCATCCTGCGGGTGGCTTCACAAGGAAGCAAAATACAGAAAGGAACTGTTGTGAAAAAGCCACTTTGGATCAGTCAAGAGTTCTGAAATGAAAGTCTTTTGACACTACAGGAATGTTTCATTTTGATTGAAGGAAGTGAAGTATGTAAACATGATTAGATAAAAAGACATTGTAAAGTTCAAAACAAAACTAGCTGAATTTTAAATAAAATCTGTTTTGCATACAAAGATCTTAAATTCTTTCTAATTGCAAATAAAGTCTGAATAATTATAAAAACATATGAACATAATTAGTTTATATTGAGACTAAACCACTCATTAATTATGAAGAATTGAGACATTGTAATGCAATTTAAATACAAAGCCCCTAAATATGATCGGAAATATCATGATTCATCAATAGTGAGATAAAACCAGCTTTGAAACTTCTTTTTGGTTATGTATCTCTATCAAACTAGTAAGTTTCCCAGTTGACTAATGTATAGTAATGTCCCATTTTACTCAGAAACCTATGAAGCTGTTCAGATTTGTACTCTTCATTCACTTCAAAGGCATGCCTGGCTTTATCATTCTGTCAGCAGAAATTCATTTCTTCCTTAATTTAAGCAATGTCTTTCTTCACTAATGCACTTATCATGAACAGAGCATGACGGAATGTGACTCCTTATGACTACCCAAACCATTTTATGACCCTTAATTTAATTTTTAGGCACTGTTCATGTTTGTCCTGTGTACGTCCATTCAAGCAGGGGACTTCATTATTAGTATTGAATTTATATGACTGTGTGTACTTGGCTACTCATCCTGTGTGTTTTGTGTGGAAGGACAGCAACAATTTTAACAAGACCTGATGGCTGCTAAGATTGACTGAGGTCCTGTCAGTTCAGCCTGTGGCTCTCCCTGGAAGGCTGGAGCATCTGAAAAGTACACAGACGTAGAAAGAGGACTGCAGAACTAGTTTGAAATCCTAATAGCAGTGCTATCCAGTGAGTCTCAGGTCAAACCATACAGGCCAAATCTAGAAGCAAACTTGATCTAGTCATTTTTCTGTTTTCCTGATTCACAGAAACAGTCACATTAAACCACCCCGAAACAGACCTGCAAGAGAGGGGTCAGACTTAAATAAAAATCTATTTTCTAGGCTAATGACCAAGTCATACCTCCTTGTTTCTGTTTTTTCTTGAGATCAGTGAGAATGAATCTCGATGTGTTGAAAAGCTGATTGTGTTAAAAATATTACTTTACTGTACACCTCCTAATGCCTTAGTGCTCATGTTCTGGTTTTGGCTACTCCCAGACAGTCCAAATAAATCAGTGGGACTCAGCCAGGGAAAGAGAGTCTGTATTTAGCTTATCAAGTTCTTCCAGAAAGGCCTCTACTTTATTTTTCATTCTGTAAAACACATGTATGCCTGTGCTTTGGTCACGTTCAACTGGATATTTTCTCTAGGAGAAACAAAATTCTTTCAGGTAATGATTATCAATTGTATTTGGACTAATCACGTATACATGCAATTAATATTCCTCATCTGCAGTGAGAAAACAGGTGTCAGCTCTACCTAGAATCCACCCAATATTCATATTGCCTCTTTAACTAAATGTAATTTACACTTGAAAAAATTATGTACAACGTGAGAATATTTTGAACAGTAATAATGCAAGTGAAAGGGTAAAAATGTTATATTCCTTTGTGAGATCATAAGTCAAACTCATAATACATAATGGTATGCTGTTGATGTAACTTCTTTGGGTTTTTTTAGTTTAAGTAAACATAGTATTTGTGAATAATGCAGCAGAGGTGAATGCATATAAAATACTTCATTGTTTTAACATATATCATTATGTATACAGTGCTGATTAAAAAAAAATAGGCATTTCCACTAAAACTATTCAGTGTTTTTGCAGTATGGTTGTAAAAATCCAAGCCTGTGACATGAATATTTCCCCCAAAGTATACTTTATCCTCAGGGAGCAGTGGAGCAAGAAATATTTATTTTATCTTTTACTAGAAAGTTTTATGCCAAATATCTGCTCCATCAGGACTCATGCAGTTTGGAAGACATGCATGAGAAGGTGTGGTGTGATGTGGAAGCCAGGTTCTGTTCTCAGCTCTGCCACGATGTGATGTGTGGGGTTTGAATCAGTCCTCTGATTTCTGTACCTCCTCTTCCACACTTTAAAAATGGCTTTCAGTCTTCATGGTGCTTTTATAAACCACTATTACCTGAGCTGGCTCTTACTACCCCCAATTATTTGTGTGTCTGAGCTCTGTACTTCCTATACCTAATTTTTTCCTATTCCTAACAGCTGCCTGGAGATGTAATGATTCATTTTTCTACAGAGAGCAGCAGAAGATATTGGAGCATTCATCTAAGGTCACATGACAAGACTGTGGCAGTAGAGGTGCTCCTGTGTATAACTCAGTCACAAACCACTGCACCATCCCTCTAGACATTCCTGATCAGTTTTGAGTACACTAATATATTTGACCAAGTATCTATAATGGTTAGGACCACATTTTTTTGCTTTGCATGGCAACTAGGATGAAACCTTTAATTCAGTTTTGAATCCTGTTACCATCATCTGGCTCTTATTTGTTCAAGATCAAACTACTGGAAAATGCTCCACATGGGGCTAATTTGAAAATATGATTCTAATACAAGTAAGGAATACTTGCCCTAAAAGTTGTTAATAGCGAGTTGAATCTGTGCAATGGAATGAATTTAAGGTTTGTTTGAGTATGACTAAATAGAAAGAAAAAAAACAAAGTATTTCTGTGTATATATACAACACATTACTGAAATTAACAGGCATCCATTGCTCTAATACTGTAAAGTGAAACAGGTGTCATAAATGCTGGTCTATTTTGAGTCTTAGTTAGCAAAATATCTGGTTTATTCCATATTCCTTCTTAGTTTTGAATTAATGGTGACATTTTAAGGGATGAAGGTGGGAGATGAGCGAGGGGAAATTATAATACTTGATTTTTCCAAATTGATGGAAATCAAAGAAACTCTCATAGTGTTGTTAATAAATTTCATTCTGTGGGCTTACTTGTATGAAAAATTACCTGAAGACAACACAAACAAATTTTGTTTTCTGAAAATAGTTCATATACTCAAACTGAGAGACGATGTGTAAGATCTCCAAAATATGGTGAGGTAATAAAATGAAAAAAGTGCTCAAAGAGTTGGAAAATATTTTTTTTCTTCTGAGTAAAAGAAAGTACTCTCTTGAGAACTGAAGTATTTTCTCTTGAGTAAAGAAAACTATTTTTAAAAGAGTAATAGTCATATTACTGTTACAGAAGAAAATGTCCTTCTGCCAGCCACACCATTATCTCAGTGGGGCTTTTCACTTGAAAAATGTCATTAGCTACAACACCAGGCACCACAAGAACTAGACATGCCTTGTTTTGGAGGACAAGAATTTAATACTTGTGATGTCCTCGTTGCACAGAGGAAATGGCAGTGCCTGAACTTGATGATATTTTCAACATTGGAAATGACAGAGGTCGTGAAGAGCTGTAATTCTTCTCGGAGTAAATGGTGATATTTTGAATTTTCACCAGAAAAGACAAAAAAGCACATATGGAATGTGAAAAAGAAAATTGACATGAACAAAATTAGACCAAAATTTTGACAGTGTGAGATTAAAAACATCTGGGGAAAACACCTGAGGTGTATGGCTAATGTAGTACAAGGTGGCAGTGAACTTAGCTCAACCCTTCACTGTTATCAGGGAGGTGCTGCTCTGTTCTAGATAGGAATGATGCTTGAAGCATCTTAGTTTTACTCAGTGAGTTTGGTACTGGTCTCAGCTGCAAGGTAGCCCATTTTTTATTCTTTCTTATTATCCCAAAAGAGGAACTTCCTCAGTTTGTGAATCTGCAATGTTGTGAGTATGTTTGAATGATCACAAGAGGCTGAGATGTCTCACTTTAGTGAATTATCTCTTTCCAGGGAACCACAGTGGCTGCAAGCCTTGCTCATTTTAGATGCAGGCTCAGGCATGCTTACATATTTCCTCAGTCATTTAAAATGGGCTTTTTTTTCTCTTGCAAAAAATGAGTTACAATCATTGTACTTTAATTTAAATAAGGCTCATGGGACTGTTAGCTACAAAAAAAATTACCTTTTATTTCTTAGTGAAGATATGAAAATGTAACATCCCACTTTCTACTCAAGTTAAACACAGAAATTAAAAAAAAATTGATCAATTTTTGTAGCTATGATTTTTAGCCATTTATTTGGCTTACTAGTAATCCATCTTCAACTCCATGGTTTAGTGCTTCATTTAATAATTTCATTCTTATGGAAGTCCAATTTACAAATAATCTAATTAAAAAAATTAAGTTGTTCTAGTCACTCAGAGCAATAAACACTGGAAAGATGAAAGTATTGAGAAATAGAAGTTATATGGACAATAAAAAATGTCCTTTTCATAGCTACAGATAAATGGTTGATCTTAGTTTTACAAAAACAAAATCATTTTTCAAACTGATGTATTTCAAAACATGTCAGATTTCAGAATATAATGTAGTTGAGTATTACTGAAATGTGGCTTGACTCAAATTGAGATAATTACAGACTGTTTCAACAATTTCTCACTTGTTTTGGCAACTGGACTCAGCTGAATTACTGCAAGGTAAAGAACAAATTCAAAATAAGCTTTTTCTAAGGAATGTGCTTGTTAAAAATTTAGCAAAATAAGCAGGAAACATGAGAAAGTTTGAAAACAGAAGAGTGACACAGAAATCACCAGCATGCTTTGCTGAATTTTTGGATTATCTTTTCCTTTTAAAGAAATTAATGAGATTAGCATGTTGTTTAGGATATTTTCAACACTGTAGTGAATTCCTATGTAAATTGAGGGTTATCTTAGACAGCCCAGTTATGCACTTGGGAGGGATGACTGGTGGGAGCAGGATTTAAGTGGATGTAAGTTTATGTGAAAGGGGGTTTTGCTAAACTGACTATCTTGTTCATCAAACCAGTACTGGCCAGCAAGAACTACAAGAGAATGCCCCACTGGTCAAAATTCTCAGCAGAGACCCCAGCTGCAGGTTGCTGACAGACAATCCTGCTTCTCAAATATCTGGGCAACCCTAACTCCTACAGGATTCAGCTCAAAATTTTTCTCCTGATTTTCAGTTTCCAAGCAGGTTATAAATCCTTTGCAAGGTTATGCATTTTTATTTCCATATCCAAATTCTAAAGCTGCTGTATTCACCACCTTTGTTTCCTGGAGAACAGAGTCTGCTGTTCTCAGCTCTGTCAGCTCTGGGCTTGATTTGTCTCCAGCAATTACCAGGAAAGTGGTTGCTATACTGCACTAATGAAAGGAGCAACCGTGTTTCCTTGAAGGCAGTATAAACAAGCATAAATAAACAAATTCTTTGTGGTGTTAATAGTGTAAACAAGATATTATTGCAACAGAGAAAGAAAGATACTAACCCTTTTTAGAAGCTTGATACCTATCAACCTTTCAATTTCTATGCAAAGCTTGGCCAGAGATGCATAACTATTTTGGCAATACTTTAAGTAGTATGAGTTTTATAGAATTTTCTCCTTTATCTTGATGTGAGTCACATTTTTGTTGTATTTGTTCTTGGTACCACATTTTTGGGTGGACATGACACAGGTTGCCCAGGGAAGCTGTGGCTGCCCCATCCCTGGAAGTGCTCAAGGCTAGGTTGGATGGGGCTTGGAGAAATTGATCTAGGGAAAAGTGTCCCTGCCCATGGCAGGAACAGGATAATCTTTATGGCCCCTTCCAACCCAAACCATTCTATGGTTCTGTGATTTTTCCAGTGCCAGTCTGTCTCCACAATTTTGCTAGTTACATTGATGACAGGGGCATAGATGAGGGTCCATGGCCAAAGCCAGGAACATAGGAAAGTTTTAATTTAAAAAATTCCCGTTGCACTGAACTTTGTTGTCTCTGGTTCACTGAATTTAGCTCTAAGTGTGATTCTTTTCTGAGAAGTGACTGTAAAAACTGTATCACACATTGTCGTGTTTGTATTTCAGTGACTTTGAATCAATTTTGTTCAGGAGGTTGGAATTTTTTTAAACCACCAGATATACCAATGAAGATTTGAAGGTCATGCTGTGTTTAAATTCATGTAACACCAATAAAAATGGCATTTCTGAGAAACGAAATCTCACTCAGCCTCCCAGCAAAACACTTCAGTGTCTAGAGCAGGCTGTGCTATCAGATTTTCCTGAAGAGCAAGTAAATCCATTCTACTGCCAACCTAAAACACAATCTCTCAAAACAAACTTATGCTAAAATTATGAAATAGTCTTACAATATTAGCATTATGTATTGCATCAAGGTGGAAAACTTTGGAACAGCTGGTCGTGCTACCACATCATTGGACAAGCTTCCATCACTGTAACAAAATATGGGAATTATCCTGAAGAGTGATTACTGTAAGAATACTAACCATATGTTATTACATATCTGTAGGTTGAGGGTGTTACTTACTTGAATTATTCAGTGTCCTTTTAATAGGTCTCAATATTTCTGGAAAATGCTGAGCAGTTTTTGCTAATGGCTGCATAATGCTAACTTTTGCCTTGTTACTTGGTTAGGACCAAGAAATAGAAATAGAAATATTTCTTTTTGGAGATAGTGGGCACTGAAAACACCGGTCCAAGATAAATTGTTGAACAAAATGAATGCAGGCTATTTTAAAGCAAACTTCCTCTTTGCTAGTTATTAATTATATTTGGTGTCTTAAGAGAAAAAAATGGAATGCAACATGGTAAAAAGACACTAATTGCACACACTGTAATTTCTTTTCTTATCTGATTTCTGATTCTGACTTAGCACACTACAAACTATTTTCCTTTTCTTCTCTCCTTTATTTTGCAGTTAACTTTGACCACTTTCAAATATTGCGGGCTATTGGGAAAGGGAGTTTTGGAAAGGTAAGAATCAACTTTTTTTAGCATTTAAATGTCTAATAGGGAATACCTTTATGTTTTTCTGGCTTGATTGTTATAAAAGAACAAAGGTTTTATAGCCTTTTCCTTCTTAAGGACATCTGACCACCAGTATGAACTGTCTAGTTGAGCAAAAATTATAATAATAATTAATTATCCCAAAAGGAGATTAGCAGAATTTAGAAATTTGTTCTGGAAACAAAAATCAACAAAAAGTTTGGAACAGACTATTTCTTTAGACATTCCACCAAAGTGATCTTGTTCTTAAATCTCTGAGCTTATTTGTATCTTTAAAATAATTGCAGTATTTTAGAGGCACTTTACATAGAATAAATCCTCTTGGGACTGTGTAAGCCAACATACAATATAATTATGATCATTGAGTAAATGTTTGTTCAGTTCAACAGGATTTTTCTGAAATAGAGAAGATTAATGGTTTGTTTACACTTGAGTAGACAACCTTTCTTTCCTGTAATAGTGATTATAGCAAGGTTTTAAATTTATAATACAAAGCCACATAGCCACGTAGAATACAAATAAAAAGCCACAAAGTCAGAGAAAATACTATTTTAAAAATATTAGAAACCATTTCTCACAGAAATACTTCTGAAGGTGAAATATAACTGATAGTTGATCAGGTGACTGATCAAATAACAGCTGTCTAGATTTTGATTTCAATGATTCCTGAGTATAAGCCAGCTCAGTGCTGGTGAGGTTCTTCTGTAGCCATGCATTAAGAAGACATAAAGGATTTTGCTGGTTCTTGGCCTCCATGCAGAACAATGACTTTAATTTTAGAGAGGCCAGAAATACTTCTTGCAGAACAGCATGGTCCTTCATGCCATGGTCCTTATTCAGTTCAGTAGTTTTCAGCAGAAACTGTCTTTGAGGTCAATAGGAGTATATGCTGCTTGGGCAAAAAGGTACTTAAAACCCCCTTAAAATCAGGGCAGCAGAGATCTGTGATTGTTGAATGTCACAATACAGAGGTGGAATACCATGTCAAACTAAATGAAGGGCCAAGAGCGCAAGATATGTACAGGAAAAAAGTTAAAAATATATCCAAATCATGCTGACCCTCACAAAGGAACAGCTACTTAAATCAGAGTTCAGCATTTTTGGTTTCAAATCATCTACTTCTGAATTCACTTGGCAAACTTTTAGTATACAAATAAAACTTGTTTCATCAGAATTTCTAACCTGTCCTCTTCCAATTTACTTGGACTCACTAGTAACTGGGATATGCTAAGCATAACTAGCTTAAAGGTCTTCTACAAACAAACAAACAAGCAAACACTTTCCTGTTATTTACGAAGACCAAAGCATAAGCAAAGAGCGACCTTCACGTACTTGGCAAAGCAAGGTCACTGAAGCCAGAAAGGTTTCTTTTAGAGTGGTGCCCTGAACCTTACTTGGGTACCACTGATCCCTGCCCCTGTCTGTGCCTCTTTTGGTCTGCACAGATAATGCCATAGGTCTGTGCCAATGTCTGCACATATAATAGCCCAGGTAGGTCTGCATGTGCCCAGGAGTGAGGGCAACTGCTCTGTGAGTGTCCATACACTGTGATGGTCCTATGCAGGCACAGACCTCACCTCCTTTATCTGTCCCTTAACACGGAGCCACCTGAGCTCTCAAAGGACACCTTTGAAGTGAGCCTGTTTATTTCGAGGAAAAAGAGCATGCTTGTGGTTTCTCTTCTCTCCACATGCATTTCCTACCCTCCTCAAAACTGCTGTGGTGTGTCTTTTTCTGAAAAATATGCATCAGTGCCTGTGAGACGGCACCTGCTCTTAAGTTGTCCCTAAAAACAATTGGGTACAAAGGCAGCAGCTGAAAGCAGGTGGCCACTTCTCAGAAAAGACAAGCACTTGAGATACAAAGTATTTGATACCAAATGGCCTGGCCTAGGAATTCCTGTGACAGCAAATGTGACTGTGAATTGAAAATGCCAAAGGAGAAGGCAGGGAGCTGATTTCTGAAGCCAGCTGGGGGGACAGAGCACAGCTGCTGAAGCAGCCTGCCCCAGTGGAGGAGCTGAGGTGCCGAGCATCACCTTGAGCTCTGTGCACGAGAGCGAGCTGAGCAGCGTAGAGGCTCTGCCATACCAGATACCTCCTGCAGCAATATCCTGCAGAGGCCTAAGGTTGCTGTAGCAACCAGAGTAATTTAAGAAATATTGAGAGAGAGAGACGGAGATATTGTACCAAGAGCAATAAAATAAAAAAAATAGAACATGTCTTAAAACATCCTATTGCTCTCAGAAAACAGAAAAGGCCACAGAGGAGCCATAAAGGGAGCAGGCAGTTTAAGGAAAGCGTGATACTGAACGTGGTTTTATATGTTGCAGGATGCTAGAGCACAACAGACCCCAAGCAGTAAACACCCCGCAAACCAGATTAACGGTCTTGCATCCTTTTTTGACATTTTCTGCTGCCAGGTACTTCCAGAAGGACAATAATAGGAAAAGCTGCCAGCAACGAAGCTTCTAAATGAACAATAAAGGCAAGACTGACTCACAGAGACAGACATTTGAAATGGTGACTGACTTACCATGTTGTGCTTTTGGCTATGTTATAATAGGTCATTTTAAAATGGGCTTCTTTCTTTCCCTTGGCCATGGAAGGAAAAACAAGGTGATTTGTCAGAAGCCTGTACTCATCTGAGAAAAAGAAACCTGTTACACCAAGGACTTTCCTGTTGCATTTGACAACTGCAAAATAAAGATTTAAGTTTAGAGGGAACTCATACTTTAAACATGTTCTCTGAGGATTGTGCAACTCTGTTTTCACCAATACAGATTCCTCAGAATGGGTTCACAAGAACCACACTCATATAAACCTGTAAGAAAATTAGATATTTCTAGAAATATCACAGAAATATTCACCAGGTTCCTGAATGTCGTGTAGAAGAGTGGATCAAAATCAACCAACAAGCGTTCATAAAGTACACAGGCTTGTTTTATTTTCCTGTATGATGTGAAAGGGTGAGGGCTCCTTTGCAAGGGCAGAGACAGTAGAGACAGAGACATGGGATATGTTAGAAGTGCTGTCTCCTGCTTAATCTGACTAATTTTTTTTTCCATGTTGTTATATGTAGAGCTATCATTCTTCTCAAACAAAATATTGCAAAAAATCATATATTTGAAGATCATCCAGTAAGTACAAAACCAACGAGGATTGAAATACAAGAATTCTCATTGTCCTTTACTGCAACAATAACCACATAATTTCAGAGTTACTGCTGCAAAATAATTTGTATTCAGGTGTAACAACTAGTTCTCAGAGATATTATAGTACCAATTTTCTCTGACTTCTCTGTTCATGGGAGTAGTTATATTAAACAATCTGATCTCCTTAAATGAAATTAAAATTATAATTTCAATGTACAAACTCTCTCCTGTTTGTCTAAGATGCTGACACACAAGGCTTAGTTCTGATTTATTTGGTTGTATAAAACAGTGACTTCCTGTGATGAAGTAAATGAAATTACAGTGGTGTAAACCAGATGGGAGCCCAGAATCATGTCTGCACTGATTGAGGGTACTTTAGTAAATAATATGCAAAATGTTTTAAAAAAATTTGCTTTTATGCTAAAAGCAACATAACACACAACTTCAGAATATTAATACTGTTTGACAGTATAACAACCTGTTTTTTAGCTTGAGTTAATATGAAAGGATACTAAGCAGATGCTTCGGCTGCTCCAGATGTCATGCTTTGCTCAGGGGAATCTGGGAATGAATCTCCCTATTTAAAGGAAATCCCCTGGCAGCCTAAAGACAAACTTATGATATCCATTCTCCAGCCTCTTTGTGTAAATCTTTCCAGCTCTGCTTGTAGGCTAAGACTATGAGAACTAGTTTTTCAGAGCACATGGGTAGGAGAGACAAGGGAGCAGTATTTCAGGCAGATGCTCAACAGCAGGTTCATCAATTCCCATCTGGAGTGTATCTGATTTCTGCCTTGTAGTCTTCTGTGTTGGGGTGAGTGCTTCTGCCCGTGCAGAGCCACAGCCCCTCTGCTGGGCTGTCAGTCCTCATGGCATCTAGAAGTACCCCATCTCATCTACTGACGTGAGATGCAAAATATCATACAGGAGCATGGGTGAGTGTGCACCCCAGCTTCAGCTCTCCACCTAACAGTGGCCTTGTGCAGAGGTTTCTCTGGCTGTGGGTTTGCTTCTCTCCTCTTTTATCACCTCTTGCAAAACCGCATCTTGTGGCATTCTGAGAGGTCTAAGTACTCCTGTGCTAAATTCAAACCAAAATTGAGACTAAGTGCATCTTGTTCCTTTCAGACCATGCACATAGCAGCTGTAAGTCTCTTCTAGTGGGAAATAGGAGAAAACTGTTTTGCAGCAAGTCTGATATTTCAGCCATCACCATCTTTTGCTCTGGGAAAAACTTTGTTGAAGCTACCCATGGTTGTTCAGCCAACACAGCATTGTGCAGCTTCCCTCAGCAAGCTTCTCTGGTTTTTGCATGTGAAATCAGAGGAAATCCAAGAAGGTAGTTTAGAAGTAGACCACAGCACATGTTGACCTTGAAAAATGAAGCTTAGCCCTACAGCCATAATTTGCTGGTTTCCTTCCCCAGGCTCTGAGGGAAAGTGGCTCCAAGTCACACTCTGGTCAAATTTCTTCTAACCTGATAGGTTTTAAGGCAGCTCACTGTTACCTTCTACCAGAAATAACAAAAGACACCGCCCTGTGATAACAACTAAGATATGTAGAAAATCTCTTTAGAAAGGCAGTATTTTCAGAAGAAATTTTTAAAAACAGCACTATGCTATTAATGAAGAGAAAAATAATGAGGTTCATAATGCCTACCTAAACATGTACAACACAGATGCCTATATCCAAACTGGTAATCTACAGTCTCTTTAGAGGACATAGAGGGAAATCATTCCAGGTACAGAGATAGTCCCCTGTACCTCTTTAGATCCATACTTTGTGTGGAGATGGCTGCTGTCCCTCTCTGCTGACCATGAAGCTGGATAGTTGTTGAGTTCAGAACACATATTTGCTCTGAATCACCACACTGTCTGGCCTTTGTTAAATGATATTCACAGAAAAATGGAAAGAGTGTGAGTGTGACAGGCTTCCATACTGATACATGTAAATAAGGCAATTCTGCACAGACTTTCATCATAATGAGTCATCACAGAATTTTTTTTGTTGAGGTGCCAGAGCACCTGTTTATCCCTATTTCAAAATTTCTCCTTTGGAACAAAAAACCCCCCAACTTAAACATTTCCCATTAAGACTGCACAGGTGAGAAGAGCTTGAGGGCTTTTCCTTTCTTTCTTGCGTTAGTAGAAAGTTTCAATCCATTGATGTCCTGCTCAGGAGAAGAGCTGACAACCAGCAGGTAGAAGTGCCAGGGAGGATCTCCACTGCAATCCAGTGCTGTCATAGCAATGTCAGGCATTTTTCACAGTAACATCAACCTGGATGCAGGTGGTATTTCCTGATTTTTAGTAGGAAGAAGCTTCATTATATTCATTAAAATCCTATTGATTTTGTAACAATGTTAAAGGATTTGCATAGATACACATTGCAAGAAAATGTTTACTATCATTCTGCTTTGAAGCTGTGTGTTAGGCAAGCTTCTACCAACAACAGAAGGTCTGTTTCAGCTGTGCTGAACACCCTTGTCTTTACTGCCAGGTAAGAGAACTGAGTGCCTTCTGGAGTCTCAGCAGTGTTTCAAAACTGGTTTACATTACATGTTCTGGTGCTGCATATGATCTTGGTTTGCCACATTGGTCAAACCTGTAATTCTCAGCTGAGTAAAACCCCATTCTCCCAGCAGTCTCTCTAGTCAACCCTACAAGAGGGAGGCTTTTAATGTAATGGACTAGGAGACTTCTGCAAACCCCTAACTCTTGGCCAAGTTGTACATGAAATCATGGTGCAAACTAATACACCTGACTGAATTTCCGGACTTAGTTTCTGAGCTAAAATTCCCAAATATTGTACTTTATAATGTGACTCACTAAATTGGAGTCTCCAGATATTCTAAGACAGGATATCAGGATTTGCCCCTGAAAATTCTGCTTATGCTTTAAAGCACCTGTGTGAGCTTGAGCAATTCATTTCCATCCCTTCTTTTCAGTTTCACCTCTATCCCACTTGCTACTTTTTCTTCCTCCAAAAGGCCAAACACAATTCCTCATTGTTCTACAACCATGGTTCTTTCCACATAAATGTGAACCTTTAGCTATCTTAAGGGCATCAACAATATTCAGATTTTTCATAGCACTCCAAGGTGAAAAATGAAACAAAGCTTCATGACTCATCATTGTGCAACACCGATGGGCTCAAAACAAAATGTTACCATTCATGTTTTCCTTAATAGCAGAACATCTCCTGATATTAGGAAAGGTAATTATAAACCCTGCTTAATCATGCCTTATCATTATAGGTTAAAGGTACTCTATGAACTCCTCTATTTGGAGTAGATTTGTGCTCAGGGACAACTTATGAAAATAGAGATTTAGAGAAATAAATGTGTTTTGGCTTCACTGGTCCTGTTCCTCTCAGTTTCAGCTGTGGGAAGTTGCCTTAGTTACTCCTGGTTGTTCCTAAATATTAGGTGCATTAGTTCCTTAAACTCAGACACAAAAGATTTCTCTTTGGTTGGCACCGTGTTGTAATCTGAACTCTTGCCATGAATTTATGAGTGTACAGTATAATTTTTTCTGTGTATAGTATGGGAAGTAGTGTAAATTGTGTGTATGTGTGCATGTGTGTGTTCGTATTTAAATACACAAATAAAAGAGTAATGCCCACACCAAGTGAATGCAGAATACCTTTGAACTTAGACACCACAGACTTGGAATACCTAAACCAGATGTTTCCAGTACATTCAGAACAATTGTGTATTTCTCTGTTGCCAAAAATTGTACTTAACCTGATGCTTGGTTGTGGTGCTTGTGACACTCTCCAGCCGCATTCTCAAGGTAAAATACCATGACAGAAGACAACCCAGACTTCCCATGGGAGTTCTCTTGACTAAGATTTTCTTCATCCATTTACATTATTTGACTTCTGTCAAAAAAACCCCAAGAAAGTAGAGGCTTACTACCAGATAATAAATCACTGTAATAGTTTCTTGTGAATTCAGAAATATTATGATGACTATCTGTATCAAAATTCTTTTTCTCTTCAGCAATAACTAAGGGAGCATAATTCTGATATTATAGATGAAATATTGAGCCTTGGGAGCACAGGCAAGGTTTATGATGCAGTAATCAAGATGTGAGTATTGACTTGTGGGAATGAGGACAATGACTGTGCATTTTCCTAGGCAGGAGACAGTAATTTCTCTGTCTAATTAAATAGCCTGTGATTTCAGCCATTGTAGCATATTCTTTTCAGCTTTGCCATGTAAGTTCTGAAAGTTATGATATTTTTCTGGGTCCTCATTTCTTCTTATGCAGGATTGGGTTCTTTTTATGTTAATTTTTAATTACAGTCTATTACAAAGAATCCTGCAGAGCTGTGAAGTGAACTTACTGAAGGTGTTACTCAGTTGAGTATCCAGATCTGAATTACTGAAATATCATTAAAGACTCCTTTTTCCAAAGTCACAATTGAATTCACTTTCTCAAGGTGTCAAAATTTTTCTTTTATTTTGCTGCCAATTAGGTGTGCATTGTACAGAAGAGAGACACCAAGAAAATGTATGCCATGAAGTATATGAATAAACAGAAGTGCATTGAGAGAGATGAAGTTCGCAATGTTTTCCGGGAGCTGCAGATAATGCAAGGCCTGGAACATCCCTTCCTAGTCAATCTGTGGTAAGAAAATCTTTAAAGTGCTTTCATGTATCTCTCATTTTCTCCTTGTTGCTGAATCAGTTCAGAGTATGGAAGGCTGGAAAGCTGAGAAGAACAAAAGATTTTTGGTGACCTCCTTTGTTAATGGTATTAGGTTTTGAGGGGAGTTTTATTTTTCATTAATATTTTTAAGGTGTGTTGGGGGTTACACAAAACCAAGACAAGGTGTTTTTTAAAAAAAGGAATATTTAAACATCATATTCATCTGTTCATTTCTGGTTTGGTTTCTCTCCAAATTGTTACAACAGTGTGTGGAAATGTGTTGTCCTGTCCCATTCATTTTTGACGATATCTGACTAAACATCTCTCACAAAGCTGTGGAATATCAAAACCAACCATTAATTTAATTTTTTTTTTAGTTGATGTAGAGAAAATTCAAAACTCAATTACTTTCTAAAAATTACTGTCATAGGACAACAAAGTGTCTTTTTATCCCCTGGAATTTCCCTTATCTTCTCCATTCTAGCCACTGAATCTTTTGGTCACACATGAGTGTGAGAAAATGCTGGTCAAGCAATGACTAGCTTCAACTACACCACCAGCTTAAAATATTTGCTGGCTCTTACGTAGTGTGATAATGCTTGTTGGCTTTTGTAGTGATAATAGTAATGGGGTGCAGAGTCTTCCTCCTGATCTAATGACCTGTATCATTCAGAAAATAAAAAGGTGGAGGGGACATAAACTATTACAATATGAAAATTATTCAGTTTGGGAATAGCTTGACTGGCTGCAGGTACTTACAATGCACATTGATCTTGTGAGTTTTAGCTGTCTTACTTGAGGTCACTGCCTAACCTATAGTCTTCTGCCTACCTCTTAGCTCACTCCTGGTGCCAGGTTAGCGTCTTTCACGAATTAAAAGCCAAATTGTGTTCTGTTGTGAGCAAACACAGATTTAGTATAATTGCACTCTGTTATAATAGAAAGCATTTGAACCCAAAAACTGATTCTGAATTGTGTCCAAAAGGACCTAATTATATACATACATATCTGCTCTTCACTTGATATGAATGATCTGAGCTAATCTAGTACGCTGGTGAAGGCTTAAAGGAAAATACATCATTGTGACTGTAATACAAAACTTTCCCAGTGTATTTTCCAAGGTTCCAGCAAACTGTAGTCTTGGGATATCTTGATCAAAGATATGGTATATCTGTGCTTGGGAGCCTGTGGGTTTCTCTGTTATGTATTTCCTTTTTTGAAATCCCACTCACTTTTGTTCTTTATCAGGAGCTGTGGAAGTTTCCACTGTGTAATAAGACACTGTACAGAAACAGTCATAGGTTAATGTGAGCTGAGAGATAAACATAACAGTGATGAAAGACTGAAGATCAAATATTTATTGTGAAATAAAAAGAATGCTAGATTCCCATTACTGAGCTATAATAAGATGATAAATATTCTTTCTCATTTTCTTTTTCCATGCCAAAGATTGAAATAAACTATACCTTAAAATGTATTAGGCATTATGATGCTTTTTATCCTTCCTACACTTCTAAGATACTGTCACAGGATATCAAGACTCAAATGTTATACTATATGTGTGTATGAGAAATGCAGAAAATGAAAGAGAAATTTAGTACTCTAGAGTTACAAAACGTTTCGGGCAAACAGGACACTATTCAAGATACTTCAGTGCACTAAAAATGTTTTATGTTTGATGTCTCAAGCAAGGGTTATAGTTGACCAATCTATGTACAAGTACAGATCTCTTCACCCTCCTGACTGGTGACAGGACTCGAGGAAACATCATGAAGTTGTGTCAGGGGAGGTTTGGGTTGGATATCAGGAAAAGGTTTTTCCCCCAGAGAGTGTTTGGGCACTGGCACAGGCTCCCTAGGGAAGGGGTCACAGCACCAGCCTGACAGAGCTCAAGGAGCATTTGGACAATGCTCTCAGGCACATGGTGTGACTTTGGGGATGGCCTGTGTGGGGCCAGGAGTTGGACTCAATGATCCTGATGGGTCCCTTCAACTCAGGGTGTTCTGTGGTTCTATGATTCTGTATGAGGCTCTACTGACAATCAGGGACTCAGACTAACACGATTAGAATTGTAGAAATTTTTCCAAAAAAATAGTTCCATTGAACCTTATTATTTTCACCTGAAGTGTTCACCTCAAACATTGCACATTCAAATGTCTGGTGATTCAAAGCCCTGACTCCAGAGTGAGCTAATGAACTGCTGGAAAACCTATATTTCACCCTGGGAAAGCAAAGGGAACTCTTGAGCCTAAACCTTCCCAAAATTAATCTAGTCTACCCCAAATAACTCTTTTCTTGTATCAGGCTTATAATGTGTTTCTATAAAAAATTAGCCTTGAACAATCCTAAATTAATTTTAAATAACTAGTGATATATTTCTGGAGTGTCTACACTTGCAGGCTGCAGCAGCATTTTCCAGACCTCTGACTTCTCTGTCTCAAATCTCAGCTGAATTTTGAGATATTCTACACATTATCTTCAAATAATGACTTTTGTTATGAACTGCAACAAGGGCAAAGCACAAAAACCATAAATGATCCATGAGTAATGGTCACATCTGTTCTGTTAACACTAAGGCATATGAAGGTTTTAAACATATTAATTATATTTCATTTATTTAATATTTTAAAATACATTTTTATTTCTGCCATGGGAAAAGGAACACTGCAAGTATGAATGGAATTAAATATGCTCTTCCCAGAAATAACTTCTTAAAATCACATTTTCATCGATTGTTGGTGAGCTAGGTTGAGTTGGTAAACATTCTGTTTAATGTATTTCTATTTGCAGTTTAGATGCAATAATAATTTGCATCAAATACATTTACATTGTAGCTATAACTTAGATGATTAGCAGGAATCCATGAGTTTTCCTCCTATGAGTCAATTCCTGACATACTAATAGAAGGAAACAGTTGAATCTGCATTACTTCTATAGTAATTGCAGCTAAATTAGTTTCATTTTTCAGAGTTAGATTTTGCTGTTTGCTTTGTTAATTGCACTGTAAATGTACAAACAGACTGTAACAGGAGCTAGTAACCCTGTATTGCTTCAGAAACTGGAATATTAACCTAACAAGGAAGAGTTATGTAATGGTGTATGGAGAATAAGATAACTTCAGCTTGTTTAGATGCCAAAGTTCATTTGGCCTAGTCTGTCTTTCTAGGCTCTATCTCACTTGCTTAGGGTTCATATCAGTTTTTAGAAATCCTGTCTAAAATAAGATTTTGGTGACTAAAATCCAGAAATTAAAACATTTTATTTTTCCTTAAATACAATTTTCTGTAACAATAATTTCAGTGTCTTTCCTTTTTTCAATTCAAAATCTCAAATCCTAAATCAATATTGAAAATATATTTGGAGGAAATTCCGTCACGATAACTTTTTCATGAGTTTGTGGTACTGTCTCTGACCAGAGCAACTGATTTTCAAAAATTAATGATCTGGACCTCAAAATAAAATTTAAAGAGTAATAAATCTCCTAACAACTCCTTGAACAAAAGAGAATACTAATTAAGCATACTAATCTTTCTTTGAGAAATTACATCACCAAAAATAAAAGCTGACAAATTAAGAAACAAACATGAACACTGGAAACTGCTTTAGTTTTTTATGATAACTGAGGAAAGTAATGAGATCTGTGTATACAATCCATCATCACTTAAATTCTTGGGAAGACAAGAAGAAGAGGAAAGAAGGTAAATGTTTTGTGCTGGGCAGTTCTGCTGGATCTATCAGTAACCACAGCTTGCACAAGAATACAGAGCAGTTCATATAAAGCAAGCATCTCAACTCTGAAAGATCTCTATTAAAAAGCTTTTTGAGGCTTATGCATCTTCTCTGACCTTTATTAAATTTAACTTCACAATCTCAACCTATAAATCACATTATTTGAAGTATGAACTGTCTTTCATAACATCTGACACAGAAAGGAATCATTCTTCTGTAAATGCTCATAAAAGCTTGGAGGATAACTGTTTTTCAGGAAGGGTTTGGGCTTGATTTATAACTTTCATTTTAGAAATGAAATTGAATAAGTGCTTAAAGCCAGGTTTATAACCATTAGAGGCATTTGTGATAATAGAGATTCCTTCTTAAAATAAAATGCAGTCCTGTTTTTTTTATCAGACCTTTTTTTTGTCGTGGGTATTTCAAGCATGGATGAATGGGCTGTAGAAATGTCAGCTGCCAGCTTGGTCCCACCCTGAGACTGTTCCTCTCTAATATTCAGCATTTTATCCATGTTCATCCTTCCCCAGGTATCTGAGTGTCCACTGGGCAAAATGAGTGGTGTTCTTGAAAGTATTCGTGTTTTAAATATATTTCTTACAACGTGCATTAGGACTGAGCCAACAGCCCGGTTACTTGCCAGGTACCAGTGCAGGTAGATTTGGTACTGTGTGACTTGTCCTTGATCATGAAGAGATGTTTGAAGCATCCACTGGCTGCTCTGAAAAAAACATGGCTCACCACAAAATACAGAACTTTTTATCAAAAAAAAAAAAAAAAAACCACAAAAAAAACCAACACCCACACACAAAAAAAACCCCAAAACAAAAAAACTCCAAACAAACAAAAAAACAAAACCAAAAAGTAGCAAAGTGATTTTTATGCTGATGAGGAACTGAAAAAAAAAAAAAAAAAAAGAAAATTAGACCATTTCTCAAAAGTTTTGAAACATTGAAGTGATCTTATTTTTTTATAGCCTTGCTAAACTTTTTCAGTTGCCAGAACATTTTGTAAAGCAACAGAGGGAGAAAGATAACCATTTTCTTTTTTTCAGCTTATAGGTCATCTTCCTAGTATAGACAAAACAGTATGCTTGATTTATTTAACATGAAGAAGTGTTAGCTGCATTTTCAGAGTGGCTATATACTGTGATGTATTTTTCTTTTGACTCACCAGTCTATAGAAATGGTATGTATTCAATGACAGGGCCACAAAAGTACAGTACCGCCAGCTACAGTAAAACTAAGTTTCAAAACCAGTGAAAGCTGAAAAACACACATTGCAGCAAAAATGTTCATGCATTTCTGAGTTCATCTAATACCCCAACATGCCTTCAAAAGAAAGAGGAGGTAAAAAAAGAGAAAATAAAAAGGATTCTGGAGACAAGAAATTATTTTTCCAGTCTCAAGTGTGGGATGGGTTGCTCAATGTACAGACATATACAGATACATAACTGGAAATTATGTATCTGTATATGTGAAAGGTGCTCTTTCTAGAATATTTTGGGAGCAATGTCATCTTGGACTGCCCCATAGCGTGGCTTTGCCCTTCAGGTTAGTATCAAAATGTGCATAAATCTACAAACTTAGGGAAGCAGGAACACCTGACCAAGTGTTTTACTGCTAGGTGGAGATGAAAACAACCAATGAAGGAGCACCAACTACCAATCAGAGACCAAGGCAATGAGAGGAGGTGGCTTAGGTCAGTCTCAGGTGAACTTACTCAGTGGCTGTGGTCTTATGGCTGCTTAACTTGCCTTGATATAGGAGACCTAACATGGAATGAAAAGACTTTATGAGGGGATTCAAAATTTCTTTTCTCACATGTGGTGTGACTGGTTTTCTGAGCTTCATGAGACACCACAATAAAGGCTGTGAGTAAAGTTCATGATCTAATAGAATAATTGCATTATGTTTTTGTAAGGGAACAGTGGGGTTGTGTTGTTTCCTGCTAGGACCCAGGCTGGGTGTTTGCAAACTGGCCTGACAGCCCTATGAGCAGTAAGAAGTCCTGACAAAAAGGAAAGATAAGCTATACTGATGTCTGTCATCATAGTGTGTGATGGATTCCAAAAAGGTCATGAAAAAATCCTGACACACATTCAGTTTTCCTGGAGCGTAATGAAGGTGCTTAATGACCTTTGCTCTCTGGTTATACCCAGCTGCTCCAAGTCTGGTTTATGGTAAGCAAGACTTTGGTGTCATCCTCATTGGCTGTGTCTATACCAGCAGCATAAAACTAGGTATCCTGTCTGGGCTCTCAAACCCAATATTTCACAGTGCAAAATGTTTCTGGGCCCATTCCCAGCCTTGCTGTGGGCTGGAGCATGAGCACCATCCCAGAGGAGCCCCAGGTGCAGCCAGACTGTTCCCAGCAGGTAAGCAGCCTGCACACCCCATCCTTGGCTTTGGGACTGACCAGGAACAGACTTTCCTGGGCCCTTTGGTCTCAGTGCATTTGGACAACAGTCACTGATGTATTTGTTGATGCAACATGTGTTTCTTACTTTTGTGAGTTTAGCTGAGGTCATGAATTCCAGGCCACATAATCCTGGTCCATTCCAGATATCTGACAGTGTCTAAGTTTCTTTTCCAGCCAAGAAGAGAGTGCAAATCAAGGGAGGAAAATATATTTAGCATCTTGCATGGATCTTAGATGGGTGAATTATTTTTGCTATAGATGAAGCAGAGGGTGAGTAGTTTTCTCAAATAGCTAGATCAATTCATCATTGCATTAATGTAAATCTGAAATAGGTGAAGATATTGAAAAAGACTGAAAAAATTTTCTGTTCTCTAGAGACTTAGAAGACATAATGATGGAGGAAAAAGGGCAGAGAAAGGTGATGAGACAGCAGGAAGGGTAAGGTAATTGGAAGAAAAGAGTATAGAATAGATTTGACTTGAGTTGTAAATGTTCAGGATATTATTTCTAGCTGTGGAAATTATATTGGACTCAGCACTGCCAGCTGGTAACCTCTGGGTGTTTGTGCTAAATGAATGTTAGCTGTAACATCATCACCAATTGATGAATACATGATCCAACAGTTATTTATTTTATGTGCTGATTTTAATAACCTAAGATAACAATTGACAGTATTGGGACACTGTCTGGATAAATTTTATTCTGGTGATTAATTGTTTCCTGTGAGAAATTGCTGTCACCTTGAAATATTATATCTTTGGGCTCAACTTTATACATTCCTCTTAGAAGCAGGAATTGGCCTTTGGCATAGTTTAAGTTTTGATCTTTTTTGCATTAGAAACTGCTGCACGAGATATTTCATCTCCTGTGTGTCTCTCTGCATCCTGAGACCCTTCTTAGAAGTGTGCCTTCTGCATCATTCTTACTGAGACACACACTTTATTTGCTGACCCTAATAAACTTTTCTCACAGAAAGTTTTCACTGCAAGAGGAATCGTACTGTAAATATTGATAAATATCAAACTACTGGGAAAAATAATCCCTTCTGTTTTAAAAATTTTCATTTCCAGCTGTGTTCTTCTTATGAACTTGCAATTCTTGCTCAGCCTTCACAGAAAGATAGCTGCTACCCAAGGCAGACCCTCTTGAGTTTGGAGGGAGTCTTGGCCACGTCTCAGGTTTGTGGTGTAGACAGCTGCAGAAATCCTGTGCACATTTATGGCAGAAATGAGTGTTATTCCTTTTGGGTAGATGCAGAGCTCCAGGGCTGTGGCAGGGGTATTCTCAAGAGATCATGAGAGCAGGATTTTGGTGCTCACAACCTAATGTGAAAGAAAGAAGAAAAGCATTTAGATATTGCTTCAGACTCCTCAATTGCCACTTTTGGGCAAGCAGAGCTTTTTTTCTTTTTTTTTTATTTTTTCCATTCTCTGCTTTAAAGGTTATGATTGCCAAACTCAATAGCTAGAGTGTGCAATTAGACTGATAACCAAGGTCCTGTAGGTAGAGTGGCTCTTTTGACAGAGTAATGAGTACATCATGTAAATCTACTGTTTTCAGTCAGGATCAATTCTTACCTACGCTGTGGAAACTGGAACTGCAATTAGCCTGTGGTAAAGGCTCTGTTAATTGTAGATTACACAAGATGCAGCTCAGCACTTTGTT
Organism: Acrocephalus scirpaceus scirpaceus; assembly: GCA_910950805.1. Taxonomy (NCBI): domain Eukaryota; kingdom Metazoa; phylum Chordata; class Aves; order Passeriformes; family Sylviidae; genus Acrocephalus; species Acrocephalus scirpaceus. The sequence continues at coordinate 33,070,110 of OU383778.1, forward strand.
AACAAAGCCCAACCTTAGTGGAACAGCCATCAGAGGGTAAAACTTGGATTCACATGTAAAGCCATCTGAAGTGTGAATGCAAAGTATCTGTGATCGTTACAGAATAAAAATAAGTGCTTAACACTTCCACTGCAAAACTTTGGTGTTGAACAGATCCTACAGATATACAACTAGCCCAAAAATATTACAGTTTTTCCTGGAGACTATTGGTATAGTATTCTTATATGGCTATAGAAACTTCTCCTGGTTTGCTTTTGAATATATTTGTGATTTTAGTGATGATGATTTTTTGTTCAAACCAGACAAAACACACAGGTGAATTCCTTTTTATTTATAATAGGCTGAAGTAAAAGTCAGAGTAGTCATACTAGAAACAAAACCAAAACCCCCATGGAACTAGCATAAGATATCAAATATAGTGGTAATTGAATATCTGTGTGCTTCAGGTGATATGTTTGCTCTCCAAGTCATAATTCCTTTTTGTTTCTGCAAGAATGCCAAGTATATTTTTCAAGCTTCCAAGTATTAAAATTTGGGGACATTTTTTGCCAAATGTTCAAAAGGACAGAACAGAAGCCAGAAGCCTGCATATAAGGGTATAAGAGAAGTAAATAAATTATTAAATAATAACAAAAATCCTGAGTGCAAGGCAATTTAAAATTTCTATTGTTGGAATTGTATCAGAGTAAATTTAAAATGGAAAATGGTGCAATTAATCCAAAGCAGGAAGTTCTGTAATGCATTAATTTTGCCTGCCTAGGAGAATCTTTGCCTTAACTCATTAAAATTTATCAAAGCTTTTATTAATTTAAACATCAACTACAGATTTTTACAGTGTAAGTGTGCTTTTAATTCCATTTTATTGAAAAAAATTATATTTATTGTACTTGTAAAGTGCAGTGAGAAGCTGATACTAAGACTTCAGAAAATTATTAATGGTATCCTGTTTCAAGATTAATGACAGTTGTGCAGTGTAAAGCTCTAATGAGAAGAGGATAACTCTCATGTTTCATAAGTACATGACACATAAGGGAGGATTTAAGGTTCCTTTTCTGTGGTGATGTACATTTTACAAATTAACGTCGGGACCAAAGAAAGGTCATGGGCTGTGAAGATGAGTATTTAAATTCCTCTGCAAAATGGGTATGGCCAGTGGGAAAATTACTTCTGCCCATCAAATTCTCTCTAACTAACTAAACTAGAATTTATTCAGAGTGCAGAGAGCAAATTTTTTCTTGCAAAAGCTGAGGTGGCGGGATTGAGCCTTGTTGACAAATGAGCAAGTGGAATAGACCTAACAGAAATAAATCTTCTTCTTGACCACAGCTTTCACAGCCTCACCAAGAGATGGGCTGGGAGAAGGAGAGAAAATACAGATGCAAACAAAAATGGTAATGAGCCTGGTGAGAATGTGAACTGTGAGCTGAAAGAAGGCATTTTTCTCCTTCAGTGGGTACAAAATCTGACCTAATGAGAAAGTGTAACCAATATCAGTACATAAATCAGATTCTTCAATGTCTGGACTTCCTTTACTGACACTTGAAAATAAAGCAGAAGAGAAAAACAGGTATTGTTTCTTGTCTCTCCAATGAAAGAGAGATGAAATATAGATTTCTGTGCAAGTTGTTCTTTCTGTGGAAGTGGAAAACTCTGAAATCTTTTTTAAAAAAAAATATTTTGTTCATCTTGAACTAGAGCACTTGAAATTCTCTCTTGAGAAAAATGTCCTTTATTTGAAGAAAATATTCAAAACCTATATATTCCTTCATAGAGAAAATTTAGTAATTGATAAATCATCAAATTATATGATAAAAAGGAACAGCACATTCTATACCCATTTAAAAGGAATTTTAGGAGTTAAGCTTCATAAGGCACTAAAAAAAGTAGAGCTATAATTTATAAGTGAGTTTATTAACGTCTAAGAGGAATAAAATATGCTGGTCTTAAGTATTATCTTTTTTTATTGTTCATAACTTAGTAAATGGTAACATGTGTAGTATTGACAGTACAGCACTGCATTCCCAAGGGAAGGATAAGCATGGCTTCTTTCCAGTCAGTACAACCAACCTCAGACCAGCTCTGAGGTGACTGCCCTGTGTGTGTGTGCTATCAAGAAATGAACAGCTCTTCCTCCACACAGCAAGTAAAAATCTCTCTGAGTATTGTGCACCTCAGCAGCCTGAGGCATCTAAACAGCACAACAGGATTCACTTACACTAATGGGAAAAAATAATACTCTTATGACGTTTTGACAAAGTTCAGTGCTGAAGAAGAATTTGAACTTTTGTGCTGGCACTGCTTTTTCAGCAAGCTCGTATTTAAGTTTCCTTTGAGCTCTTAAAACTCCGTACAGTGTCTGTCTGTGTTCCTAATTGTTGTGATAGGCTTTTTCCTGCTCTGCAAGGTCTGTCACTCACTTGTGACATACAGAGAAATGCTTGCTCAGATGTATCTCCTGGGTTTCCTCTGTGGCTGGAGAAACCACATATTTTTTAATACCTCCATCCTTCTATTTTCCTTTCTGTAGATAATTCAAGAAAATCTTACCACCTTTTCAATAGGGTTTGATATCCCAGCTTCAGGATGCCTCGTCAATAAATATAGAGTTGCCTGTGGTTCTTTCTTTAGCTGTCTATTTAGTACAATTGATGCCACGTGCACAGTATCTCCATAACAAATGGTAATGGTTGATATGCCTAATTCAGATGAAATTTATCTTTAATTATTATTATCACAACCGTTGACAAGTAGAGCCCCTAATGACATCCTATATTCATTTTTCTGTATCTGTTCTAATGAACAGTTTCATTTCACACATTTTTTTTCTTTATCTTTCTTACTTGGGAGACAATTGAAAACTTTTTATATCACCGAGGCTCTTGTGCTCTCCTGGTATGGCTGTACACTTTCCCAGGGACAAGAGAAAAAGGAGACCCTCCAGATTGTTGTCCAGCTTCTGTTCAAGTGGGAAATCCTGGCTGAACAATGCCTCTACAGCCTTGCAAGCATGACTTTTTCATAAGCTGTAGAACACAAAGAAGCTAAGGATGCTGTCAGTAGCTTCAGAGCAGTGGGGCTGTCAGACACGATGAGGCTGGGAGCAGGGCTGAGGGCAGGAGCCATGGCTGAGGCTCCCAGCCAGGCTGAGGCAGCTGGAACCAGGTCCTGTCACTGCCACGGACAGACAATTTGGTGCACATCAGGAGAAATCAATATGCTCAAACACTTTTTTTCCCTGCTTAATCAGTTGTTTGTGAAGTGGTTCTGTTTAACATTGGGAAGAATCTTCGTTTTATTCATTCATAACTCCCAGAAGACAAAGATGTAAAGTTATAATGAAATTATAGTGTCCTACAAGCATCTCCTTCCCTGGAGGTGTGGTGGGTTTTGTTGCAGTCTAGAATCATGGTAAAGAAAAAAAATCCTATAACTATCCATTGTTTAACCTGGGGAAAAGAAGTATTACTGTTAAACTCCTGTCTAACCTACTTGCAGAATTTCATTATGTAATAAATAAAAAGTTCCACTTAATCTTACAGGACTTTCACCCATTCTATCCTCTCCCATATTCTCTGGATTTGTAACATGAAGCAGCAGGGTATAAAAGCATTACATGTCCCTTTGTGTTTGCAGAGCCTTCTTCTAAGGCCAAGATTAGAAAAGCAAGATGTGATTGTTTGTACTACTTTAAACACAGAGTCTTTGGGGAAAAAAATCAGATCTGGAAATAGAGTACAGAGGTATCACAGTACAGAAACCTGGCAGGTGACAAAGAAAGATCCTTTAATAAAGTTTAATGAAGAGAGATCCCTCTTTCTCAATTATTGCTTTAACACCCTCTTGCCACCATCTTGATGCTGCCTCCCTCTGCCAGCACCCATACCCTGACATCTCTCATGGCAACCTGACAGACTCTTGCATCTAACCCAGGGTGATCCTTGATCTTACAGAGAAACTGACAGGCTGCAGGGTCTGAATGCAAGAATATTTCAAAGTGGTATTTCCTCCTCTAAATTTAACCCTCAAAATGTATCTGGGGAAGACTGGTGGGAGAGACTCTCCTTTATCTATCTTGTACTTCTGGCTTATTTCTCTTTTCAAATATTTTTATAGCAAAACGTTTGTTTTTGGCAGAAATCCTTTAACTGCATTTGGAAATCATGTTGTATATGCTGCCATAATGTTACCAAGTAGTGCCCAATATGTTTTCTGTACAGAAGAATGATGAGACATTAATTAGTTTCCATTGTTTCTTTCCTTTAATGTAGGTTTCCATGACAGCAGAGAGAGAAATCAGTCAAAGCCAGTAGTTAAAACTGACAATTTGCATTCTGGTCAGTAGTCTTAAAAATGTGATGTACATTTAAATAATTAGATTGTCTGAGTGTTTGGTCACATACTGCCATGTCTTTATTTACAGCAGTCTTCTGCAAAAATGTAAACTATTAGGAGATGCTGATCTGCAGTTTTGACTCTCTGCTATTTACAGAATAGTTTATTCAAATAAAACCAGGGCAGGAGTTATGCTGTAGGCTAACTACATAGTTATATGAAAATCTTGTGTAGAGGTGCCTGAAAATATTTTTAACAGAAAATGGTGTACCAACTAAAAGCTATTTTTTCTTTCTTCTAAATGTCTGTCTTCTACTAGAAAAAAATCTGAAATCCAGAATCATCTTGATTCTCCAATGTTGGCATTGATTCTACTACAAATTGTAGTCTTGCATTTGCTTACTGTTTCAATCAAGAGACATAGATGAAGGTTTTCAGGCACCCACAACAATCTAATTTGCACACATTTAAATAGATATTTTTAAGAGAAAGTTTGTATCTTATTGTAAAAAGCACTTAGGAAAAAAAATCCTGGAAATACGTGATTTCTATTCTATGTTCTTAACCATCAATATTAGCCTGTAGCACAGGTGTTTAAGGCAGCTAGGGGTTTCCCCATGGAGAACTGCAAAGAGCAGAACTATGAAGTCATTGTAAATTTTCTTGAGTGCTGATAGACAAGAAATTTGATGTTAATACTCTTTTTCTGTCAAATGGATCTGATACAGGTCTACAAAATAAATCAGTTTACTCCAAAACATTCAGCTGACTTTGCACGAACAGTGTTCTCCACCTTAAAATGCTCTTTCTTTTGTGTGTGTGTGATGGAAAGCATTGACATATTTTGTTGAAACACACACATGCAATAATTCCTCCTATTTTCAGCTGTCTTTCTGGAGCATCAGGGTCTGAGTAGATCTCCTAAAATAGCTCCAAAAGTTGCATCTGTGTTTCATTGGCACAAGCCAGAGACAGTCCCACTTCTTCTAAGAGAAATTTCAAACAGCAGAACCTTCAAACTACAAAAGTTGGGGTCAGATACCTGCAGGGCAGTTGTCACATTTTGACAAGCTGGGCAAAGTGCCCAATTCAACTATTCAACATGTTCAGTTGAAAAATACTTGTTAGCAGCTGGGGAGAGCTGGCTGAACAGGCTGTGACTTCATCAGACCCAGTTCTTGGTGGTGTGTAAATGATCAGATAATGAAAATTGTGTCCTCCACCCTCTCCCCAAACACCCTCAGCCTCACCCTGGGTCCTCCTGGATGTCATCTTACGGATGTCTCTGAAGGCCCAAGCAACTGGCTGCACTATTTATAGAGTGCAAGATACATTCCCACCCTGCTCCTCCAAAGGGGTAATGTGCTAGGCATAAGAAATTGGATTTTCTACCTTACATCACTTTCTGCATATAAGTAGATATTGCATCATAAATGCTAGAAAACTGCACAATTTAAAATATGAAAGGACCAAACAGCTCAAAGATGAGCACTCTGGAGGGGACTTGAGTAGTGGAAGGAGGAGCTGTTTTTTTAATCTGGATTTTTTAAAGGAAAGTAAATATTGGAAACAACTGCAGTGGAAGAGAAGACAAGTTATGCTAAGGATTTTTGAGACAAATGTTCTCAACAAAAGGTTTAATCAGGATGGAGGTTATAAATTTTCAATGAGTAAGTACAAGTGGACTGGAGAACATGGTTGCTGTTATTACTTGCCTTTAAGGAAAAATGAATTTTTATAATTTATATAAATTCTGCCCTTGAGAATTAAAAGGTCTGCTTTGTACGAGAAAGGTTTGCTTTGGCACACCTGTTACTGCTGGTAACATTTTAGAAACATAAAGCTTGGCTGCTGAAGAAAACAAGGCACTTGTAAAGCCTGAGGATGGCTGTATGTATGAGGTAGCTCTGTAAAAAGAAAACTCTGAAAGTGGTTTGATGTGTAAAGATGTGATGAGAGTGAAAAGGATCACAAATGAAACCCCAAACTGAACCTCCTGATACAGGATGTATTGGAGAATTAGGTCATTACAAAAATGACTGAATTGAATGGGAATCTGATTACAGTGGTGACAGCCTGCCTTCAAAGAGAACGAATTACAGGGGAGGGTTTCAGACTGGTTCAGTGCTTGTGGGGATACTCAAAACCCTCCCCTTTGGCCCAGTTTGTTTTAGAATATATCTGCCTCTCCCTCTATGTGGTGCTGATATAATCTGAGTACAGATAAATTGGAAGTAGAAATAATGACAGTGAGAATGGTGATGGACGTTTCTGGAAAAGGTAAGTGGCTGCACTGCAGGTGCTCACCAAAGGCACTCTGTCACTGCCCTCCTCAGCTGCATGGGGGAGAGAAAATAGAATAAAAGGCTCATGTGTCAGTGTCCAGCTCACTGCAACCCCGGTTCCAGTCCAGCTGGGTGAGCGTGGCAGAAATAGAGGGGCGGGAACTATGGAGCTGCCCAAAAAAATAAAGAACTTTAATAGTGAAAATAACAAGCACAGAAACTGCACAATCTGGGGGGTAAGATCCAAAGACCAAGAGGCATGGTGAGGGGGAAAAAAAAGGGTGTTCGAAACTACTGGAACATCATATTTTTATTACAGACCCCAAAGATTCAAGGTTTTGGTTTCCTGTAGCTCAGCTGGTTTTTTAAAACCTGTGGGCTCTTTAGCTCAGATCTATTTTGATGGAGAATGAACTGTGAGAGCTCAAACTGGGATGTATTGGTCTTATTAGAGAAAATTAAAATGCTCATGAAGTGGTAAATGAATTTACCCATAGCACAGGACTAAGTGTTAGTCCTTGGAGAAAGATGAAAAATTGTTGTAACCAACCATCAGTAGCAGAGCATTGGCTAAAATGTCTGACTGTGTTTTATTTAGTTCTTTCAGGCTGTCTGTATCAGCAAGGAGCACAATGCTTGCCCTCTAGGAATGGATTTCTGGAGTGAAGCAGTGGTTGCTGATGTTTGAAGACCCATGCTGTGCTAATTTCAGGGTGGTTTTCTTCAATCTGAGTTTGTGGACTGTGACCCTGGTGCTCTACACTGGGACTCTCTCAGACTTCCTGTCAGTGGTTTTTCTTATGATGCCAGGAGCACCCCTTGCACCCCAGGTGCATTTGGTTTGTGTTGACTGGCTGAGCCCTGCACATCCATCATATTAGTGACTATCTTGCGGTATGTAAATGAGGAATTATCATGTTATTTCCAGGGCTATAAAGTTAGAACCTTCAAAGGGAATGTGAAGAGATACGGACTAAAAGCAATGAGGCCACTCCACAAACTCTATGTTGAAGAGTCTGGCAAAGTATCTCCATGAAGGCAAAGGCACATGGGATGGTTTCCCTTGGGGTAGAGCCCTGCCACAGTGCCTTTGGGGTGTGCAAGTAGGGCAGGCAAGGTGTTTGGAAATGAAAGGTCCTTCCTCAGTATCACAATAATTTGACCACCTAAGGCACAATGCAACAGATATTATTTTGGAATTGGTATTCAGGGACCAGGTTCAGAGCAGTGAAAATTTTTAACCCTCATTAAGCAGTAAGAACCTCTTTATTCTGTAGATAACTCTCTCTCTCTGCCATTTCAGATGTCCATTACTGATTTAAATGTCATTGTGTTCACAAAGTCTCCCGCTAATTGCTGGTCTTAAATATCCATATTATATCCTGCTTCCAACACTGTGTAAAATTATTTGATCCATATTTTATGATGCCTTCTTTAGAAGCAGAACCATTGATTTTACTAGTTTAAACCAAAGATAGAGGACTGTCATAATTCAACAGCAGTAATTACCTCATGGTAATTAGATTTAGGTGTGTAGCAATAAGCAATAATGGTAGAATACAAAAATGATAACTGGAGGTTTTTATAATTAAAATTGCTAACGGTGAGTCATAAACAGCTGCCAAAAGGGAGGAAATGAGAGATGCATCTGTGTGGCAGTTTCAACAGCCAGATCTGCTTCTGCTTAAACAGGAAGCAGCCAGGTTATTGGAACAAAGTTTGTTTCAGAGGAATAAATAGCTGAGAAGGAGCTGGTACCTTCAGTGAAGCATGTCTCTCTGATGAAGCTGCCTAAACTCTCCTTTCAGATGAAGTTCTCATCTGTATAAGAAAAAAGATACATGCCAAAATTATTTACCCGTGGTGCAGATAAAAGATCATGAGCTGGCTGTGGAGAGAGGAATCATTGCCTACCCTTCATCTTCCTCTGCCTTTGAATTTCTTGAGTGTCAGGAGTCTGTAGTTGAGTGCTGTCACACACACTGTCAGTGTATCACTGGCATTTGCCCTTCCTCTAGGGATATGCTCTTTGCTGGGAACACCACACTCCTAAACCTTCTGAAGAGTATTGCAAGGAAAATATGTCCTAGGGGTTATTTCACTTCAGTTTCTATAACACTGAAAGACATATATATATATGGAATAAAGATGAAAATTTCTTCCACTTCAGGGAAAAGTTCTTGAGATCCAGTGACTTTACTACTAACAGTTTAAAAACTGTTATTTTTGTCTTTCACTTAAAAAGTGTTCTCTGTGTTGTGAACAGCACAGAATTAATTTAAATCTGACAAACTTTTTCCTGTTTTGCTGAAGTCTCTGCTGTTTCAAGCTTTATATAAATTCCCATAGAGAATGAGTGTGAAATTATTTCATTCATTCACGACAGTATTTTTATTGCAATTAGCAACATTCATCACTCCATAAGGGAAAGGCTTACAGGAGGTTAAAGGCAAGAAATTACCAGACATAGCTATCATATATTTTGAGGTTTGGTTTTGTTCTAGCTATAGGATGAGAAGATTTGCATTAAGTCTGAATTGTATCATCAGTTTTATATCAGTATATTTTTCTGAGTTAATAAGGCCACTGTAATTTTGCTCTTAGCCCAGAATACTCATTCTAATCTCTCTTTCCTTGAGATGAATATCTGAAAGTATAGCTTCTTACAGAGACAGTATTTCTATGTGTTTAAAATGTGTTCTTACGGTTTTCTTCCTCCTTTATGTTTCTTGGATGTTGATCACAAAGCAATTAAAATTCCTTGCTGTGGAAGCAGAGGTTTGACTCACAATTACATCAGTTCCTGTCACCACAGAGCTCTTCTCAATTTTCAATAGGTTCTGAGACTTTTTGGCTGGGAATTTATAAAATTGAAAGATGTGGAAGACACAAATTTCTCTTATGTGCCAGTATAAGAGGAGCCTCAGCTTATGCAAGTGTAACTGGTTCATTCTCTAGACCTGACAATGTTCTGCCTTCTTGTCACCCATTTTCTTTTCTCTCCCTGCCTTATTGTACATCTATTTGTATTATTTATGTAATATTTTCTGGAATAAAGGAAATAAAATCTCCCTTTCCCAAAGCTGCAAATGTCTTACCACTCATACATCATCCTGTTAGGCATATTTCCTGTTGTATAGGTGGCTAAAATTGTTGTATGTAGTCAATAATCAGCTCTGTTGCTACCAAAGAACTTACCAAATGTTGGTTTAAATATCAGAGAGATCATTATATCTATTTTTAAGGATCCATCCCTGTTCTTACTATTTGTTTCAGCCTGGTGCTATCACAGGTAGTGTGTACATGTGTGAACTGTTGTTTCTGACTGTCCTTGCCTTACAGTCAGCACGTAGCCTCTGATAGCTGCACAGCTCTGCCTTCCTCTGCCCATTTACAGCTGATTTACAGCCTCAGAGCTTGTCTGTGGAAATAGTCAATGCTGCAGCAAAGGTCAGTACTAGAAGAAAAGTTTCACAGATATTATTTCTTTTTTAATTTGGTCAGTTTTATTTTGGCTAAAACTTTCTGAAGATTTTTTTTTTCTCATTTCGACTAGTGCTGTGACTGTCTCAGCAATGTTTAAATGATCATAACAAATACAAACAGGAAGAGTTTATTTTCTCATGAATGTAAGAGAAATGTGCCCTGTAAGGGGAACATGCAAGGATTTTCTGCTACTTAAATGGAAAATGATATCTGAAAAACTTGGTTGAATAAAATAAACAATTATTGACCAAAGTAACTTTGATATTTAGTAATACTCCACTGTATGCATGAAGGCTTTAAGACTGTAGAAATGTTTCTGGGAATAAAATTTGGTCTTTTGGCTTATGCTGTCTGTAACACAGATTATGATAATTGCATGCAACTTATTGAAGTGTATAAATGGTTTGCTTCTAGCAGACCCTACACAGAGTGGAATTTTAAAACTGGTACATCTTTGTCAGTATGTATATGTCATTCTATAGTAAGATGCTCTCTAAAATTTTCAGATCAGTGACTAGTTGGCACTGAATCTTTTTACTAGAAGAATGCATTGACAACACTTCCAACAGCAAAGTGTTAGGTCAAAGTTAATTTGAATGTCATGCATTGAGATATCATTCTTTCCTTGCATTAACACTGCAACAAAGAACACAGTGCTGCATTAGAGCAGCTTAATAACACTGAGTCAGCTCCATAGTGCCAATGGTGCTCTCTTATGGCTTATTAAATTTCTTTTTCCTGAAGGCAACAGCAATGATACTCTTCATTGTCCTCTAGTAAGACCATACTGATTTTGGGACACTTCCAATTCTTGTATACTCAAACCCTGATTTTGAAAACTTTGTCATGCTACCTTTTTTTTTTTTCCTCAGTAGTTTTGATATTCATTTAGCAAACATTTCTGTAAGTCTCTTGAACTCCATTGGAACATGGAAAATGGTATCACTTAAATAAATAGTCATTGTTATTCTTATATATTTCATTCTTATATAATGAAATATATAATACAACATATAACAGTCTATATCAAACAGTTCTCTATAATAATATCTAATATTCTGAAATATTTTATATTCAGTCAAGAAAATGGCTATATATTGAAAAATTGTTTAATATATAATATCACAATAAATACCTGAGTAGAATTGGGTGAGTCAAAGTTATTCTGTAGAAATATTTTAGCTTTAAGAAACTGTAAATCAAAGGCCTTTTTTTCTAGTGCAACAGATCTTTTTTTAGTAAGAGTAAAAGAACAGTATTTATGTCTCACTGTGAAACAAATTACCGATATGGATCCACTTATTTTATTTTGCCTGTAATTTTGCATCTTGAAAAATGAATAAACTGCCATTAGAAACTGTTTGTTAAACCTTCTTTCAAAAAACCTCTCAGGTCCACAGTAGAATATAAAATATTCCAAAACACTCCTCTACCCTTCTATGAAAAGAAAGTGTAGGCTACCATGTAAATGAAAAAATATGGTAGAAGAAAAAGCAGAGCATCAGCAATGTTCATGGTTGCCATTTCATATAAAAATATATTCTCTTTTTACCAGACAGAATCAAAATTTTATGTTCCTCAGTCTTTTACTGGAAAACTTAAATATATTTCTTGAGGATAGATATAATTCTTTGTCAAAAGAAAAAATATCAGTGAGAAACAATGAAAATTAAATATGGATGTTTCACCAGATTTTTGCTAGTTAACAATATATACAGGTTGTAAAGAAATCCAATAATTTTAATATATTGCGCTACCAGTCAAAATGATTCCTATTAGTTTCTTCTCAAAACATGTCACAGAATTCAGAATCCCAAATTCCCAAATAAAACAAAACTTTAACATCTTAAGATTGCATATTAAATGGAAAGCCCATTTTTCAAAAGTAATACTACTCACTTGTTCCTCAGGCCATGATTATTTCTTCTGCATTTATAATTGTATCCTAAAACCAGCAATTCTAAAATTTGCTTTCATCCAAAAACGCCCCAGCTGTGTCAAAGACCATTCTGATGCAAGACATGGTCCTAAACTAAATTGAAAGGGTAAGGTAATCAGAGCTTCTGTTAGGAGCTTGTTTGTTTTCTTGCCATTCAAGTCCAAAATAAAGGAAACAGGAGCAAAAGTGCCTTTATATAAATTTTAATTATAATCCAAGCTCAATACTGTGACACGTTTGCTTTTAATAAATGAAAATCTAATGACCCATATAATAAATAAATTAAATGGTTTTACTCACTTTGCACAAGTTTCCTTACAAAATTAATCAGAAATGGAGAAGCTTGTTTAGTCATGAAATGTCTTGTTGAAACAGATGTTTATCAGTCTCCCAAATGTAATATTTGCTGTCAAAGCTTTGGCACAAAACGTGTGTGTATTCGGCTATCAGTGGAAGTCGTTGTGGAACTAAGCGGAACTAAGCAGACCCTTAATTAATGTTCTGTCACATCTCAGGCAATGTTTCTCTGGAAATGAGTTATTGATATGCAGGGTACAAAGGTGTTTCAGTAATTTTTTTTCAGAAAAACTGAGAATGTCATATTCTCACTGGGGTGGTGAGTGCCCCACAGACCACCACTGTCCCTTAGGAGCCAGTGGCTGTGGTGGTGGTGTGAAAGATGTCCTTGTCTATGGCTGACATTCCCTTTGTTTAGCAAATACTTTTGTAAGATTTGAGAGATTTCACTCTGATGTTGAGTGTAAAAACCAGGTGGATGTGTTACTAACTCCTACTGTTATTATTATTTCAATCTTTTCACCTAATTTCTTTTTTCTCAAGATATATGTCCTTTGGATCATCAGCAGGACGAGGAGGGTAAAGTGAAATCTTGCAGATAAATCCATCAATGTCTGTTTAGACTTCAAAAGCTGAGGGGTTGATCATACAGTCTCAGATTGGATCTTTAGCATACAAAAACATACAGTTACATTGACTAATGTGGGTACATTTTATTGCTGTGAAAGTTAGTGGTTTTCTGAATGTTTTATATTTGTTACTCAGTTATAAGTTTAGGATACCTGATTTTAGCACTTTGCTTCGGTCAGGCTGGTCTATATTTTCTGATGAAAAGCAGTTTCAGTAGGATTTAGAGAGCCAGAAATCTTATTGATTTTTTTTTTTTGCCATACATACCTAACTCCAGGAAAGACTAATTTGGCTGAAATGATCTTTACTTTTTATTGTCTTTCTATAAAATACACATTGATCACAAGGTGTCAAATAATATAAACTACGGTAGCAGGATTTTCTTGAGGTCTTCAAATCTACAAAGCCCAGGTACAAGAGAATAATGTATTAAAAATTATCTTTTCTGGTTTCTTTATGGCATCCAGAATGCAAGAATAAGCATTGTATTGCTCCTCTTGGCCTTAGATTATCTTGATCAGTTTTCATGTTTACTTGTAATACACCTGTGTTGTGGTAAAATAGGGTATGAACATTTTTAGGACAGAATAAACTCCCATGTGTTTAGTTATCACATCCTGTAGCAAAAATCTAATGTCATTGATATTCTAAGAGAGGGATTTTTAAGAAACAAAACAACATTAAGATGGTTTTAATGATCAGTCAAGTACCATAAATTTCTTGCAATACCTTAATTTTAATAATTTTAAGCCTGTTTGTACACACAGGACAACTTTTTGCATTCTTTTGTGAATACCAACTAATGTGTAAACTCAATTTGTTCAAATGCTTTTAAACTAATTTATATATTCAAATACTGATTATTACTCTTGGTAAATGAAAGCCTGAGTAAAATGCTTCTAACTTGTGTTGTGCAGTGGGCGATAGGAAACAGCCCACTCATTATTTCTAAACCCAAGATATATTCACAGTCCACAAAGAAAGTAGGACATACATAATGAATTATGGCAACTATAATTGCAAAAGTAAGAAGCTGGGCATCTAGGATATTCTATTTTCCCCTTGTGCACCTCTTTAAATTGCAAAGAAGTTGGGAAGAGATTGATCAAAATCAGAATTAATTGAATTCTGAGATTTAATCCCGAAGACATTGTGATAATGCATCTGTATAGAAAGCCTATCCATTTTTATTGACTGGGGACTTTAGGTTGTAAGGAAATACTTTGTCTTGGAGACAAATTGAAATGTTTTAATGTCTTGCTCACAAGATTTAAAAATACTCTGACAAACATTATGCAGCAAGCAGGACTTGAATCTAGCCTGCAAATGTGAAAAACTGGAATTTCATTCTGCTTTAAATGCCTATCACAGCACAGCAATAGAGAGCAATCACTGCTGACTCTGCCTTGCTTGATACTGACAAATGTTACAAAGGGAACAGCAATAGGAAAGTGGGAAATTTGTCTGTGCCCTGAGCAGTTGTGGTGTAAGATACTGTGCAAGTTTTGACTGTGGTAGGGTTAATTGCCCACATAGTGCAGGACTGTGCTGGGGTTTGTGCTGGAAACAGGGTTGGTGACACAGGGATTTAGTTGTTGCTGGGCACTTTTCTGCTCCTCACCCATCTCACCAGTGAGGAGGCTGGGGGTGCACGAGGAGTTGGGAGGGGACACAGCCAGGACAGCTGACCCCAACTGACCAAAGGGGTATTCCAGATCATTTGGCTTCATGAATGAAGTCATGCTCAGCACATTCAGCTTGGGGAAGGAAAAGGAAGGGACACACATTTGGAGTGATGGTGTTCGCCTTCCTAAGTCACTGTTACATGTGATAGAGCCCTGCTTTCCTGGGGATGGCTGAACAACTGCCTGCACATGGTGAATGAATTCCTTGCTTTGCTTTGCTTGTTCATGTGCCTTTTTCTTTCCCTATTAAACTGCCTTTATCTCAACCCACTTTTTCCCTTCTGGTGTTGTCCCCCATCCTGCTGTGGGGGCAATGAGTGAGTGGCTGTGTGAGGCTGAGCTGCCAGCTGGGGTTAACCATGACAGCTACAGTCAGCAGTGGCTGCAGGTGCAGTACACACCTTCCACTGATACAGAAGGATGAGTTCAGTAAAGCTTTTCAGCCAAGAAGCCCTGGATTTTTCCCACCATTAAATAATTTAGGGAACTTAAGAATTTCTGGTAAATTTCCAGCACCTCTGACTGGGTCTCAGAGACACAGACTCTGTGTCTCTGAGTCTGATGTGGTTCTATTGCTACAGTATTGACTGCTCTTCTACAGAAGAATTGTGCTTAGTGATCACCAGCATTGTTTAACAATTACTCTGAAAACATAACACTCCACCCAATCTACAGCAAAAAATTGCAATGAACAAGGGCAAAATGTATTTGGAAATTATTTATTGATGGCAAAAGGGCTACTCAAATGTCACCATCCCTGCTAGCAGAACACCCATAAGCATATTAATGTGTGTTTAAGTCTGGAAAGTAACAGTTAAATGACATGATGTCTTATCTAGATTTTACCACTGAAATAACATCAGCAAATGGGTTTGTTAAAATCAGATCTGTAAGGTGCAGATAAGTAGAGATTTAAAATTATTCCCATTTTAAAGGAAGTCTATTGCACTGTCTTACTGTTGGTGGTGCAATTTCACTTCTCTGAAGGTGAAATATCACTGTTTCTATCATGGGTTGCAAAGTGTAGTAGTCCAGTAGAGCTCTGTGCCTTCAGGTTTCACCAGCAGTAAGGCTGAGCTGTTTTCCCATCAGGTACAGATGTAAACAAACCCTACACCACACACATACATGGGCTAGGCACACTGATTTACACAGGCAGAACACACAGCACTCACAAGCACCACCAGTGGCCTTATCCAGGATGACAGGCTCCTACTGGGAAATAATGTACATGTATTTGTATATACACAGCGTGGATCCCTTTGGATGTGGGTCTTAGACTTTGGTGGTGCATCAAGTAGTTTTATCTCCTGTAATGCAGCTCTGGGAGAAGCCAGGTGAAGGAACAGTTCAGTTCTCCCTTGTCCCATTGCTCCACTGAGATCTTTTGCCTCCATACCTGTGGCCACAGAATTTCATGGCTTCCAGTTGGATGAACTTGCAAGAAAAGGTTTGGGTTTTCTACTGAATATTAGTTCAAGTCTAGATAAATACAGCTTGAATTGTGCTTCAGTTGTGGGCCATCAGTGATGTTTCAGCCCCAGCATCACTTTAAAAGGGTGTCATTTTGTATTGACTACATTCAGAATGGCTGAACATAGAGGGTATGCCAAGATCATCCAGCATGCCAGGGGGAATGATGGAAAATCATTAGTACATGGGTGGAATATGGATGAATCTTACAGCTGTATAAGGCACAAGAATAAAAAAGGTCTTTTGGCATGGTAGCATAGTGCAGGCTTATTTCTATTCTACAGGAAGAGTTAGCACCTGCTCTCCTGACCATTAATGTAAAACAGATGCTGTCTACCCACTGTATACAGCTGCCTGCATTTTGAAATTACATGCTCCTTTTACTCAATGGACCAGAACTTCATAAATTGCCCTTTCTCTGTATGTCAGATTTCACAGGAAGGTCAAATATCACAGTGACAACATGAACAAACAGTGCATGAGAATCTAGTTTTGGCTTGCTTTTTTCTGTTTGTTTGTAGGTTTTATCTTGTAAGGGTTTTTGTTTGGATTTTTTTTAGATGTTTTGTGGCGAGGGGTTGTCATCTTTTAAGCACTGAGAAGTCTACTATGAGGACTTTTTTCAAGAGGGGAATCTTCATCTCTCCTCTTCAAGATAATCTATGAGTTTAGCACATTAAGGGTGTCTGAAAGTAGTGAAAAAAAAACAAAAACAAGAAGCAATTTTCCTGACTTGAGTTATTACTGTGTGTACTTCCAGTGTCTGTCATATCTCAGGCTTCGCTGCTTGTGATATGGGATGTAAGCATGGTTTGCTGAAGATCAGCTCACATGTGTTCTGTGTCTACCAGGGGCATCTCAAGCTGTTATCTTATTTATAAACTGAGAGATCTGAAGTTCTTTTAAATGCATACAAAATGACTGGTTGGGGTGCTGTTCTCCCAATAATATTCTTGTGATTTGGTCTTTGTTTGGGAATATCTTCCAATTGTTAGGAAATTGTTGACTTGTTTCATGCATCACTGTCTGCCTAGTTTTGACAAATAACTGAAGAATTCCCTGCTGAGAGATTTTTCTCCCTCGCTGCTCTCCCTTTATGTATTTTCATGTGTTTTTCTCTTGAAAGTACTCCTCTAACATATAAATTAATCTTGCTTGCTAGATTTTGTTTTCCAGTCTTCCATAAAAATTGAAAAGCATGCAAATTAACTTCTCTTGTATACTTTGATTCTGTTGCAGATTATTAGCTACTACTTTGCCTTTCTCTTGGTGCAAAGATAATACAGCCATTCGTAATTCAAAAGCCAGATTTGAGCCTGAATCACATTCTGCCTCCTGCTACAATTCTATTTCATTCCATTAAGTGAATAGTCAAATAGAATGTTCAGAACTAGTAGTGAAACTGCTACTCTGAAATTAGTATATACCCTAGAGTTTTATACTTTTCTTTGATTCATATGTGTATGTCCTCCAAATGGAGGGCTTAGATGTTCAGATCAAAGTCAGAATATGCAATACTTCATCATACAATTTCCATGTCAAGTGAAAACCAAGTTTCAGGGGTCAGTGACTGGCAAATTAGACATCTTGACTGCAAAATCTGCAACCATAAAATCAGCAACGACTTCAGTCAAATATAGTTCAGGAATATTTCTGGTGCTCTTTAAGTAAAACAATAGAACCCAGGGACATTTATTGATTAACTGTGTTTTGGACAAAATACATTTTCACCCACCACGGTTAACAAGTAGTTGAGTGACATGTGTAATTCAGAAGCATTTCTGAATGATCCTAGTGTTTATAGGAGAGGAAGTTAAATATTGTGGAAAAAGGAAGAATGAACCCTGATAATGTATTCATAAAATATGAAAGGCTTTTTTTTTTTTTTTGACATGTTGCTTTTATTTATTTATAAAATGCTGTAGTTAAGGAACTGTGGAAAATTGATTCACATCTGAAGCACAACACTTAGTATATGACTATCATGTAGCAGTGAAGAGCTCAAATATATTAATTAAAAGCTTAAAAAAAAGGGACAAAAAGAGAAGTCCAAAAGTGCTATTTTGTTTTTAAAATCATGATATTTTTCTTCAAATATAATGGCTCAGAAGCATAAGAGTGTCTCTGGTTTTATCAGTACTGTCAGTATTCCCTACTGCCCAAATCCTAGTGTATCCTCTGTGGGATTAACAGAGAAAAACTACTGTTGATCAATGAATAAAATTAACCCTGGGCTTTTTTCTTACTAAATTTTATTCCAATAGTTAAATTTTTTGAGCAGTTTCAAACAGCTTGGTACTGAGGCAGGAAAAGTGTGAGTAAAGGGTGAATGTGGTACCATCAACTATCCCTTCTCAAATGTGAAAGTGGGATCTTGCAATCATTTATCCTGCAGGAAACCTCAGCTAATTGATTCCTCACAATTTTGTCTTTGGTGGCCTGAAAATATTAGGCATTTGTGTATAAACGGGTGATTTACATCACTTGAATATTTTAGTTAATGGTATACAGGTGGACTGATGTTTTGTTTCTTTGACAGACTCTCATACACCTTACCAAAAAGTTCTACATTTTGTAAAATTTTTACAATAAACTTTCAGATACTATCTCTAAACTATGTGAAACATGATGTATATGTCATCATCATGATATGTATTCATCTTAATTGATTTTTTGTACTGGCTTGGAATAATTTTCCTGAGTAAACTTCTCTTTTGGCAACACTTACTCTGTTTCCCATGTCATAAAATCACTTACATGTCAGTTGTGTGGTAAGAAGTAGCACAAAGTGTTTGTTCAGCTAAAGGCATGTGCCAAGGTTAACCTATCATGATTCAAATTGAACATCCCAACAACTGTAGAGAATTATATTTGCAGATACAATAGCCCAGAAACCACACCGTCAGAACAACATTCACATTTCTATAGGCAGTAGCTGGTAATTATTGATTCCACTGATTAAAATCCAACAACTCATTGAAAACAGCAGCACATTATTTACATTAATAAATCTAATGAATCTCCATTAGACTTTGAAACCCATTTGTTGGCCATATCACCTCTTTTGCCAGTGAAGTACAAATGTCCAGACTCTTATATCTCATCAGTCTTTCAGAAATTTGCTATAATATGAACATTAAAAACCGTGACATAATTCTGAACTTTTGGTCACGAAATTTCCCTTTTTCTTTTGAATCACCTGAAATATCAATAAAGAAATTTTCTATCAGATTATTTAAAGAGGAACTAATGTGACATACTAATAAGCTGCTATCTAATTAAAACCAACCATTAGAAAGAAAGGCAATTACAGTCACTGAGTATTTAAAATAATTGAAAGATACACACCAAGACATTGAACATCATTTCATTGCATTTGATGTTAGACCAGATCTCTTCTGGCAGAGTGCTCCCACAGATAGGAATTGAGAAATCCTTTTAATATTAGATTCCACTAATGAGATGAACAGTTCTCAGCAGCTTTAGGATATCTTATTAGTTCAAATGTGTTAGAGAATGGAGACATGAGTGTTACCCACATAATCCGCAGGGATGCTGTGAAACCCATTAAAAGTCACTCATCAGAATTGTACTTGTGGCCTATTAATTCTTTAATTCATATCAATGTGATACTCCTTCTCTTTAAAGGCTTTGAAGATTTCTCCCTTTCCTGCATAAAGATGACAGCTGGGAGGAGACTTGCTTCATATATTTTATTTTAAAATCTCAGTGTACTTGTGCTGTATATCTCATGACTGCTGAGGTCCAGGAGCTAATCCCTGGATGTAGAAATAGAGGGATAAGCAAGGAGTGGATGTACACAGCAGCTTTTCTGCTGATAGCAATAAGTCCTGCTCTGCAAGAAACAGTGACCCTGATGATACTATGTGAATAAACTGCTCATAAAGCTGACACAGATGTCCTCTGTAGGTAGAGTGGGATGTGTAGAGTGGAAAGAGCAGATAGAGCAGGTGGCCCATGTGCCTCATCCTAAGGCCATAGTGGGTTAGCTGACCTTGAACAGGTGAGCTTGAAGAGCAAGAGAAAAGAAGGATATGGCTTGAGATGAAAAATTACTTTCTGGAGCCATGCAGATAAGTGTGGGGAAGAGATGGTAAGGGATGAGAACACTCTTGACAAGAAATGAGTCTGTTCTGGGAGAGGTGACAATTATGATGATTTAATAGACAAGATTGGTGCTAATGAGTTGTGAGCACTTCAGTTTTCTTTTAATGAAGGGATTGATTCTCTGAGCTGGCATGGTCCCTTAAACTGGGCTTTCTCATTTGGAGCAGGAGATGGTTGGAAAATGAGGTGGGCTTGAAATTGCCTGAATTCACGTCTTTTAAAATTTGGAACTAACATAAAAATGACTGGTGTACTGATGTAAAAAGCAGTTTATTGTGAACTTAATATGGCATTATGAAAGCGGTATTTTACTAATTTGACTTCAGGAAATAAACTCTCAGCTAACATTATCTCTCTTTCTTCTGCTTCTTACTGTGTTTCATTTTGGCATTTTCAGGATAGTAATTGACATTGTGAAAAAAGGAAGAAATGGAAGGTCCTAGAAAGTTTTACCATTCAGAATTCCCCAAAATTAAAAAAATTCAGGGTTTGGCCCACTATCTTGAAATGCAGAAACCAAGAGGGCAAAAATGAAACAAAACCAATCAACATCTTCCTGTGAATTGCTGGTCAAATACAAAGCAAATGAATAAATACCCAGTATTCTGTAATTAGATATAAGAAAAATTATAAAAAGCTGAATTGGATATTCACCAATTGTTTAAAAGCATTTGGGTAAATTTTTTGTTACACAATGCAATTAAATGTCAAAAAACAAGGCTAATCCACCTGTTAGAGGTGAAATTATTAACCATCTAAAACACCTTTTAGTTGCCTCCCAAATCTTAACTCCTGATAGCTATAAAAACACAATTTGCTTTAGGTAGGAAGTGCATATTTCAGAATATTTGAAAAATTCAAATGTACCTGTCAGCAGATGCTACAAAGGTTTTGCTACAGAGAATTTACTTATATCCCTGATGTGGAAAATGGCTGCAGACTTGGAGAAAGTACTGAATGACTTTCTCAGCTGTTAGACTGTTTTTCTGGAAATATTTAGTTTGAGGTGTCTACTGGCCTTTTTGTGCTCTCTGATGAAACCTTGGTGCTTCAGAGGACTTCCTTCCTGCCTTTTAAATATTAATTTCATACACAATTTATGACATTGTCATGGAGACCAAACTTCAATTCTGCTAGTACCTTGACTTCATGCTGCCATCAGCTGATTTTAGTTTTCACCCTATTAACATTCCACTAAATGCTGATGTTCTTCTGTTCCCTTTCCAGTTCCAACTAGATCATCCTTTTGAGAATTGTCACCAGTTCTGTGCATCAGCAGTGCCAATAACAAAAGCAGCAAGTTGTAATGGTAACAAAGGAACAGTTTATCCTCCCTTACAGATATCTAAATAGGTCTTTCAAATGAGCAATTTTTTTACTTCTGTAGTAATTGCTTTGTTTCCTTTTATCCAATTCTTTGGAGTTTTGTGCAGTGGGTGTGAATGCATATTTTTGTAATTAATTATTAATTATTAATTATTGTGAGAGCGGACTTGAGGCTGTGAGATAAGGTCATTTACAGTCCAACATTTGTGAAAATAATTCTACTAGCCCTCTTTTATTTTTTAATATTATTCTCTTGATAATTCATTTGAGGTGAATTTTTATCTCATGCTCTGCTCTTATCTTTCTGAGCACAGACCATCATCACATCCACCTCACTATAAATGTTATGTTACAGATGAGACCACATTTGAGCTTTTCTGATTAAATACTGCTTTTCTTTCCTCATTTCATAAGTAAGAAAGTGCCAGTCACTTCTATGCAAAAGGTACTGGGCTTCTTTTTGAATGACCTGCCTCGCAGCAGGTGAGAAGACTTGCTTAAAGGTTTTGGGTTTGGATCTGCTTTTCTATATGAACTATATGCACCTAATGAGTGAACTTAATCACTGCTCTGTGATTAAGTCAGGGGTGCTTCACTGGAAAGCAATTTGGGTGGGTGTGATTTGATGCAGAGACAAAATGGGAGGGAGATGCTTTAGTACAATATAAATGTCTACAAGCAGTGAGATGGGGTGGAGATCTTGGAACTCATGTTGAGGACAACAGGGAAACAAAGGGAGAATGTAATCTAGAGTGCACAGGCTGGATGTGAAAGAACAGCTGGGCAGTGTCACAACCCAGACTCCCCTCCTTTCTGCTGGCAAATGGAATTCTTTCTCAGAGGTGAAACAAGGATAGCCAGGTCTTTTCTAATGACAATGGTCCACAAGGCTTTTGTTATCTCCCTTCTATGTAATAAGCTGATGTGTAAAGACAAAGAAATTTCATATTGGTTTTCTCATAAATATCCATTTGAAACAGACTGTTTCATTTCTAATCAGTGCTGTCTGATTGTTCCTGCACTGGGAAGTCAGAGTCAAAAATCCCTGACCTGGGGATCTGGCCAGGCACAACAGAAGAGCTGTGCTCCTGTTAAAATAGGATGCTGTTGACAAAATGCAGAGCAGTGATGGAAGGCAGTGTGTGCCTTGTCCATTGTTAAAACCTTCCTTCTTTTCATTTCTGTTTTGCAGAGCAACAAGTCCTACATCTTGCAGTATAATTTCCTTTCCTGAGTCAGTACCACAGACCAGAACAGTGGGGTAACAGCCTCAGTAGGATGTGCAGGATGCTCTGCACTCATCATTTCCTCCTAATGACAAGTTTGTGAGGATGCTGAATATTGTCATCATTAGAAAAGAGGGGAGAGATGACAGACACTGGTGTAGTGCTCAGGGGTGTGTACAGGTGATTCCATATTTGCACATGGATGAACTTATAGATACAAAGAATTTCTTGCTTTTTTCCCACCTATTTAAAGATGTGGCCTAAGAATTATAGAAGAATGTGAGACCAAGAAAAAAACATTAAGGTTTTGTCCCCACCAGTTTTGTTTTTAGGCTGTTACCCATCTTCATTCTCAGAATTTCAGATTTCTCAACTGGTTCCACTGCATTACAGTGTCTGTACTCAAGACTGCAGCTAACATGTGAATTCACAAAGGATGATTTCTGCAGCTATTTACCTCCCTCTGTAAGAGGATAAATTTACATCTTCAGTCTACATATTTGAATGCTAAAAGTATCTTCCCACTTTCTGCTATTGTGTATAAATTGCCATCAGCCTCTCTTAGGATCTTGGTTAATGCATTCAACCAAGTAATGTTTCCTTCTTGGTCCCAGTCCCAAATGAAAACGTTTTTCAGTCTCATACTAGCTTATTAAAAGAATATATTGTTTCCATTGTCCCATCCAATTTAGCTACAGCTGCCAGCCTTAGCACTGAGAGTCACATCCACTTCAATTATTACCTCAAATTAAGACAAATACAACTTGGGGGAACAGCTTATAATCATTTTCTCTTTATGTGCAGTAAGATAAATTTGCTGTTTGAAGTTGGCTGAGACTTTTACAGAAAAATGAGAGGAACCTCAATTAAAGTGAATCAAATGTTCTGAAGACATGTCAATTAAGAAAAAAATTTGTTGGAAACTTGCCCCCTTCTTGTCTTGCTTGGAGGACTGTTAGACAGCTAGACTCTTGATTCCTTTGCTAGAGAGTTGTAAAGAGGAAAAAGCTCTCAGGTTGGATTTCTGCCTTCTCCCCCCATATGTAGGCTGCTGGATTGCCTGAGCCAGAAGATCTACATGCACCTCAGTGTCTGGACTGCCCTGCTCTGAAGCTGTCCTGTCACCAGGCTGGTGCCTTTCTCAGCTTTTGTAGTGTTTGGGTACACATTAAAAAGAAAAAGAAAAAAAAAATCTGATATTTCCATGGATGTTTATAAGCATCAGTGAAACTAATTTTGAAGCACAGATGCTTAAAATTCCTTTCCACTCCTATTTTTTTTAATAAGGAAACAGTTTAAGAGGGATTCAAGGTAAGATCAGGACAAGTTGTGCAGAGGAAGGACAGGTCAGGAAAGGAAGCAACACTCCATCCTCTCCTGAGTCCCTGGAAAAAGCAACTGCCCAGCCATTTGCTCATCAATACAGAGGATGGACTGTAGCTCTTCAGCTGTGGATTTGGTCATCCACATTGCATCCAATTTATTCCTTGTCTCATCTTCTTAACCAATAGCACAACCAGTCTCTGGCAGGTGGCTGCAGTAGTGTAGAACATGCAGGCAGGGGAGTCTTCCTGATAGACACCAGCAAGTCCATGTATATCTACTGTATTTAATTAATAACTCCTGCATTTTGTTGTATCCTTAATCTAGAAATAGTGGCTCAAGAAGCCCTATATGTAGAAGCTGGGAAGTAATGCCTGTGAGGCAGCTTTCAGTATTACTCCTTAATGTCTGCTTCTGTTTGCATCTGGAAAAAAGATACCTTATGACAAAGGCCCTCTGTACAGCCCTGGATGTAGTTCATGATCCCTCCTTGGTGCAATGGTGCTTCTGGAGGTGATGTTCTTTGTTCTTATTGGGGTCTCTCCCTTGTTCCTTACAGTTTGACATGCTCCTCCTCTCTGCACCTCTATTAACCTCAACAATGTTACCACAAATAATGCGACTCTGACATGTTAAATTTAAAAACAGAGGAAACACTGAAGGCTTGACAGACAATTTTGCAGAATAATTTAAATGTCTGGGGTGAGGTAGAATGATAGTAGTTGACATCTGAAGTTACTTCTTTGTGGTTGCTCTGAATCAACTTGATAAACTCAACTATAAATTAGAAAGGCAAGAGTTATCTCAGTTTTATAACAAATCTTAACATTTATTGTGACTATAATAGGAATTGAAAAAACAAGATGCTGAATCTAAGGGTGGCAGTAAGGTTTGATTATTCATATTCTGAAATAAATTCCTGCCATTACAAAAATATAGCTTTTTGGCAGCAGTTACAATGAATAAAGTACAGTGAATCATTGAGATCTACTCCCAGAAAATTTAAACAAAGACAATACAGGCAGAACTAGAGTTTGGGTTTGGGGTTTTTTTTTTCACTTGATGAGATCATAGATTCCCATTCAGCACATCCTCTCTGAAAAATATATTTGTACTCAGACATTTGCCTAACTCATGGATAAAATAAAGCAGTAAAAGGATTTCCTTCCTTTTCTTTTTCTTTAGAGCTGTAGCTCTAACCATGCTCTACAAACTGTGTTAAACAACTTCCATATCTGCTGAGAGCATCAATGAATGTTCCTAACTACTCACAGTGCTGCACATTTCAGAAAACAAAAAGAGTCAAAAGATCTACCTAGGTAAGATGTTCCACTTCACATTTTAGGAAAAGGAGAGGACATGAAGATGCTGCACATACACAAAATATGAATGGAAGCCTCATTGCCTCCTATGGCCCAAGCGCTGCCATGAAACAGAACACTAAGAACCATGGGTGTTGATTATCTGACTGCTTATCTTCAAATTAATAGCACAAAATGCTGCTAGCTGAGAACCATAGGGATGCCCTAGTCTGAGTCCTTACACTGCTGCACTGGGAGCTGCTGCAGGTTGCTTTGTGACCAGCTGTGTGACTGATCACTGCAGTATCTGGAGAAACTCAATTGCTTATCACTCTGTGGGAGTAAGATGCGTTAAACAGAGGGGATTTTTGAGCAGCTTTTCTTCCTTTGAGCTTCACTGATATGCTGGGGGTAGTGTAGAGACAGCAATATAAAAAAAGAAATTAAAAAAACCCACAGGAGAATTGCCTATGTTTATTTAATTTACTTATTCCTATAACTGCCTTAAAGAATCTCCTTCTTAATTCAAGATCCCTAACCTGAAGGGCTCCTCATTCTTTCCATGTCTCTTTGCACTAAATCTTGTTCTTATTAAAGAACAAGCTGCCACTTACATGAAATTGAACATTAATAAAGAGCTTCTTCAGATGGGGTTTAGCAACATAGATGGAAAAGCAGGGAAATTTTCATTATTTACATTTTTTCCTGGCTTATCACAGCATGTTGCATTTGCCTTTCCTGTCTTTTTAATGTGAATAGATGAAGGACTATGTTCCTGGAGTTAAATATAAAATCAATTAAGTGATCAGAAGCAAGACATGCACCACAGGAAGGAACTCAATTTGTAAGACCAGCTTAAGTCAGAAAATCTGTCTTATATTTTTCTCCTCTGATCAAACAAAAAACATTCTCTGACAGTCATAATTATCAACCCTTCTGTACCAATCAAAATGTACATGTGAATGTGATGTGCTGACCATATTAGGGACTTCCCAAAACAGAAAAGACAAGCTCTAGAGAACTTTCAGACATCAGTCTCACCACCTTAGTCTGCCTCTGTAATCAGTGGGAAAAAGAGAGAAATTCCAGAGGGTAGTTACCACAGCTGTAAGCAGGACCATAGGTGTCCTGTTTACTGCACAGTGACCATAGAGAAATTATTTTTGTAACACAAAGTATATTAATCATGTACCCAAAGGTAGTCTGGGCAAAATTGGGTCTAAGAAACTCAATTCTAGTAAGTTGTTGAGCACCTGCTCTTTTGGATTTTAAAGGTTTTTGCTAGATATGGTGTATGGATGAAAGAAACCAGTAAAAAAAAAAAAGGTTATTTCATGTATGCTCATGCTGCTTGAAGAACCACTTAAATCACACTGTTATCTTACATTCCTTCCAGAAGAATTGGTTTTTGCATGGAAATTGAATTTTGTAAGGAAAATTTTGTATGAAAGAAATTATCTTTAAATTGAAACTGAAAACAGCTTTCTGTCCTTGTTTAAAATGACAGAGAAACAATAAGCCTAATTTGTTTTGCACTACATCATTCACATTACTATTCAGATTTCTGCTTCATCTTTTGGGTCTAGAAAGCTTGCAAAATAGCTTGCATGCCAATTAAGAGGGTAGGTCTGAAATGAGCTAGTAAAGATTTGACAGAGTGAGATGGTCCATCTTGTTTAATTTATTTTAACATTTTAGAAAAGCCCACAATTAAGAAATAAGATACATCATACTAAGAGAAATGTCTGAAAATGTTAGTAGGCATCTACATGGGATTGAAACCATGGTACGTGAGCACCAGAGTTTTAAATTAACTATTTTATTGACAGAAAATAAGAGAAAAACCTGAGTGAAACCTTTTGAGTAGCTGGCTTTATTCTCTAGGATTATACTGGAGTGGAGGAGATTCTCTGGAAGCTGGATGAAGAGTGTTTGTATATTTCTAACAAAACCAAAATAACATGAACCTTTTATTTCTGTAGCAGTAAGAAATTTTCATTTGTAGTGAAGTCAGGAAGAGGGAAAGTGATGATGGGAAATCTGTCCAATTCTAGTGAGTAAACTAACTACAGAAGTTGCATGCATGCAAGGAAACATTGATCTGACTCTTCTAGCTTTCATACCAGGAAAATGAAGGGGTTCATGTAGCTCAGAGGAAAATCTTGTTCATGGCTAAATAAATGAAAAAGAAAAGCACTGTTTTAATCCTCTCAACACACGCAGGGTGCCAAAGACACAGAGATACACATACACAATCAGTGCAGTGTCTAATATTATACACAGCAAAAAGATATTCTTAATCCCAGTATGTGCTTTGTTGTTCATTCAATGAATAATGTGCTGAAGATTAAATTTGTTACGACTGAAGCTTAATGATAAGTGCTGCAATTTTGATGTTTCTTTGCTTCATAAAACCAAAAAAAAAGACACAAAATTGTCTCTAGGTATGACAGTGTTTAAAACTAAAAATAGAAAGAGTTTGGAATCATTTATTGTAATCCATCAGAAGTTTGATTGCTGAACTTTGGGTTTCAAGAAAGCATAAGTCCAGACCTGCAACAGTTTTCTTTAATAAGCTTCTCTTGTCCCACCACTATTTTATTGCTCTGTGCTCTAAAACTTTGGGTTATTTGATCAGTCTGAAATTCTTGTTTAGTAGTTAGCTATTAGCATTGGTAACTACTTTTTTTAAAACTGTCCACTAAATGAAGAACTGTGAACCTCAAATAATGAGGTTGGGAGAAAGAAGGAAGAGAAACAGAGGAAATTCTCAATGAGACAAATGTCTGCCCAAATTCTGTTCTTCAACACTCCTTTAATTTAGTGTAGTTTAGAGAGCCTGGTAGCTGCTGCAATGAAAATGTTGTAGAATCACAGAATTCTTAGTTTGGAAGTGACATCTTGAGTTCACCTGATGCAAACCCTCAGCTCAAGCACCTGTCAAGTGTCAAGCTCAAGCGTCACCTAAGACAGGTTGCCCAGTTGGGATTTCAGTATCTCAACAAGGGAAGACTTCACTGCCTCTCTGAGCAACCTGTCAAACCAATATTTGACAATCCTCACAGAAGAAGAATTTCCTTTTGTTCACATGGGATTCCTGTGTTTTAATTTGTCCTTATTACCTCTTGTCCTGTCTCAGAGCACCACAGAGAAGAGTCTGTTTCCTTCTTCTTCATTTTTGCCCATCCGATATTTGTACACACTGATGAGATCCCACCAAAACCTTCTCTTCTCCAGGGTGAGCAGCCTCAGCTCTTACAACCTTTCCTCATATGAAAAATGCTCCAGTCCTTTATTCACCTAAGTGGCCCTGCACTTTACTCTTCATGGACTGGGGAGCCAAGAATGGGATTCAGTACTCCAGGTCAGACTTGGCTTTCCTAACCCTATCACTGCAATATCGGATAACAACTCTGTTCCTCCTGGATCACCTACCTACTTCTACCTCTTGTACAATTACTTTTACTCTCTGAGGTAATTTAGGATGTCCTTGCTCATCCATGCTGGCTTCCTTCTTCTTATGCTTGATTTTCTACTTATCAGGATGGACCATGTCAAGCATTGGAACATGCTGCCCCAGGAAGTGGTAGAGTAACCATCCCTGGAGGTGTTTAAAAGACATGTAGATGTGGCTCTTTAGGACATGGTTTAGTGGTAGACTTGGCATTCCTGGGTTAATGGTAGCACTTGATCTTGCAGATCCTTTCCAATCTAAAAGATTCTGTTATTCCATCATTTATGAATATATCAAGCTTTGCCAGTTACAGACTGAGATCTTGACATGCATCTCAAATGGGACCCAAATTTTTAGTCCGTTATTCCCCATAAGCTTTTTCCTCACCCCAAAATTTCTCAAGTACCTATTTGCCTAGGTTAGCAGTTTCCTGTATTGGTAGTGGGGCCCTTGTTTATGTGAGTATTTTCCCTGAGTTTGTCACACAAGCTGTCTGTTGCCTGCTTTAATTGGAAGTGCTTGAGACAAGCTGGGGACAAGAGAGACTGGTTGGCACCATACACATAATTGCTACTGCTGTAGTGCCACGTGCATGTGAAGTGCTATAAATTGGCAGTGATAATAACACAAAGTGATAATGAAGAACTTGGTGAACGTTGGCCAAGTCACAGCACATCTCCAACACAGCTGAATGGATTTTAGAGGCCGTGTTCAGATGGGAGTATCAACAAACCCCAAATGCCTTCTCTATATGTTTTAATTTGCTCAACCAAAATAGAGCTCTCATGTGTAATTGTGATGTACCTATTTTAAAGACTGTAAGTAGAACAGAAGATAGTGGAGACTTTTCTTTATTCCACTCAACAAAAGATATATGAAAGATAAAACACTTGGAAAATAATTGATGAAGAATGAAGCTGACTTTGATCTCAGAGAGTAAAACTGAGTGAGGCTGGTGAAAGCTGCCATGCTTTTTATGATAGCAGAACAATTAAAATGAGCTTTGAGGATATTGCATCCAAGTCTGCTAAAAATCCTAAACAAATAGACTGAGAAATGAGCCTATTTTGCATTCATTTGCAAGTCTTACTTTATCATTGGTCTAATAATATTTGAGAAAACACAGACTTCATCATGAGACTGTGCCATTAAGTCTACAAGTATATGAGCAAATGAGCCAGAAAAGTAATTAATTTTCTCCTGAAAAACAAATTATGAGAAAACACTTTTAGAGACCAGCCATTTGCAAAAACAGAGCTCTTGATATGTGGGAATAAAAATGTTTCCAGAGTCACGGTAATTGATGGCTTTTTCCCTCCATTTGTTGTTCACAATGTACCAAAAAATCATCTTATTTGTCTGAAATTTTCTAGGCCTTAAACAATTGTTCATGAAAGTTTCAACTAATGTCACTTATTGTCTCAAAATTTTCCTACTGCAGCATCTTCCTTGGAATAAGTTAATCCAGCCCTTTTCTACAAGATCTGAGGAAATGTCATTGTTCCTGGGTCAGAGAGCAGAGCAGGGACATGACACTGCTGAGCTGAGGGAGGGAACTAATTACAGCCGTTACCCAAAAGTGTGGTGGTGATGACATGAAGATGGCAATACCTACAGATGGAGAAAAACCCCTGTACAATGAAAGGATGCATGACACATGTGACATAGGTCAGGGAGAGAAATCCTAACTGGATATAAGCAAAATGTCTCTTCAAGACCAAATGAGTGGCTGGAACATGCTTCCCTGAGAGGCTGTGGAATTCTCATCCTTGGAGATTTTCAAAACTGCCCTGGATAAGGCCCTGGGAAACCTGACCTAGTTTGAAGTTAGCCCTGCTTTGAGGAGGTTAGAATTCGTAATTGCTGACATCTGAAGAGATTTTTCCATCCAAAATTATTGTCTATTTTAATGTTCTGGGAACACTACTTAATCATAATGTAAAATATCTCACATGACTGTGGGTCGTATGCAAACCCTGGATCTAAGCTCTTTAGTCCAGTCTAAAAGGAACAGAAAACAGTAAGATGTTTCGTAGATGTTTCGTAGATGACCATCTACATTTAATCACATGCTTCCTCTCATGGTTTCTCTACCATATCACCATGATGAAAGACAAACAAAATACTGTATTTTCATAGAATGGTTAGGGTTGGGAGGAACCTTAATGATCATCTACTTCCAATGGGCAGGCACACCTTCCACTAGACCAGGCGGCTCAAAGCACCATCCAGCCTGGCCTTGAGCACTTCCATGAATGGATCATCTTCAGCTTCTCAGGGCAACCTGTTCCAGTGCCTCTGAGTAAAGAATTTCTTCTTATCATCAAATCTAAACCTGCCCTTTTTCACAATCTACAGTTATTACCATAACCCACCTCTCAAATGACCTCTTACTCCCCTAGCATTTGGAAAATCAGAGGCAAAAATAAAGAAGCTTCTTTTAGGTGGAGCAAAACACTAGTTGATTAAAACCAGGTGAAGGAGTGAAATAAAATGTGCTTTAAAACAAGCTATCTCAAATGATTGGGACTCACAAAGAACTTAAACACTTCAAAACAGCATTGATCAATAACTGTAGTTTGTGTATGCAAAAATATAGTAATGAGGTCTATTTCATCAGCTGAAAGCAAACTGCATAGTAAAAGAGCAAGCAATTTTATTTTGCATTTTGCTTTTTCATGTTTATTTCATTACCGCTTGCTGCCTACCCATGGCATGGTTGAGTAACTTGTGTCTCTCAACTGAGCCAAATGCTGACAGTGCATATGGGAATAACCATAAAATCACAGGGTGGCCTGGGTTGCAAGGGACATACCTCAAAGTTCATCTAATGCCAACTCCCCTGGACAGGGATGCCTTTCGCTAGACCAGGTTGCTCAGAACCTCACCAGACCTCTCCTTGAACACCTTCTGGGTAGGAGCATCCACAACTTTTCTGGGGAACCTGTTGCAGGGTCTCATCACCCTCACAGTAAAGAATTTCTTCCTGCTATCTAACCTAAACTTATCCTCAGTTTAAAGTATAAGTCCATTCCCCCTTGTGCTGTCCCTATATGCTTTCTTTTTTGTAGGCTCCCTTCAGGTATTGGAAGGCCCCAGTTAGGTCACCCCAAAGCCTTCTCTTTTCCAGGCTGATCAATCCCCATTCTCTCAACATTTCCTCACAGAAGAGGGGTTCCATCCCTCCATCTTTTTGGTGGTCTCCTCTGGACTGGCTGCAGCAGGTCCCTGTCCTTCCTGTCCTGGAGGCCCCAGAGCTGATGCAGGTGGGATCTCAGGAGAGCAGAGCAGAGGGACAGAATTCCCTCCCTCACCTGCTGCTCCCACTGCTTTGGATGCAGCCCAGGGCAGCTTTGGCTTTCTGGGCTCTGAGTGCACATTGCTGGGTCATGTCCTGATGATGAACAGTTCTTTCTCAGATCAAAGAGGATTTGTGGACTTCTCAAGCTCCTGGAGGGAGAAAATTTTCTTCCATGTGAGGATGAATACTAAACTGTCTCTAATTAATAATCCTTGCCTGTATGGGAGCTAATGGTAAATATTAGCTATTTAATAAGTCTGTGCTAATAAGTCTGTAATATGTCTCTTACTGTCTTCGTTGAAACAAATTCTAATCATCTTTCAGCTTAGTTTTAGGTTATTTTTTATTTAGGCATTTTTTTACTGGTTTTATTTGGTCACTTCAGCAGTAAATAGAATTAGAGAAGGTATAAGCATGAACAATCTAATTCCTTATAGAAGAAATTCCCTGTTCTCAAAAGTTTTCTTAGAGAATATTGAAAGATATTTTCATATCTTTGTAAAGAAATCTAGGAAGAATAAAGAAAGTAACTGTCCCTTGTTCTTAACATTTGTAGAAATGAAACTTGTGTTTCTGCTTTTGGAAATAGGCATATTTCCTTTTCTTTCCATCAACAGACTTCTGTTAAAGACTTTGCAAACACAAATCTCAATTTCCAATAACTAATGTTTATCCATTTTCCAAAATAACAAAGAAATCCATAGAAATGTAAAAAAACCAGACATTATGAAAGAACATTTCCAACATTCCTTCAAAATACTTGCATATTTGTATTTACAAGTTAATAAATCTTGAGGCTTTGTCTCTTGAGGCTTGTCCTTGGCTGGCAGAACACACAAACTTAAACAAAAACTTTAATTTGATTGGCTTGGACATTTCATTTTATGTCAAATAGAATTCAAAGTAAAAGTATTTGCTATTTCCAGTCACAGTGGGTGTAACAATTTTCAGCACACCTTCTCAGCATGTAGAAATTTGTAATGATTTGATGTTTGACGGATCAAAGCTGCTATTTTTGGCACCTATATTATAACCTGTATGTATACCAGCTTATGTCTATATTTTATTCCACCATACCTATACAAGAGAGCTCTGGACTGTTATTTTTCTTCTCTGACTAACTGTTCTTTGGCAAATGTCAAATTATTCAAGCCTTTAAGTGGTCTGTTCTTTTTCAATGCAGCAGATCTTGGGTAAACCTGTTGCTGCTTTACAGAGGGTGAGGAGTATTGTATAACATAGTTACATAAATTAGGCTGGTAAGAAAAAAAGCAAGGTAACTATATCAAGAAATGGTATCTACATCTACACTGGGAAAATCTACAGTTACTAGTTGGGTATTTACGCCATTGAAAAAATTACCATGTCCCTTTAATGTTACCAGGGGAAAACTGGAAAAGGATCCTTCTTTAATTTTGTAGTTAGGAGACACCAAGGATCAATCATTTGTCATACTGAGTGGAAAGCAGAAGTGTTATCTGAATGTATGAACTGTGCATTATCTTGCTTTAGTTGATTACCTCAAGATTATGAAGTTAGGTTTGGTCTTAATGATGAAATTTTTCTAATGTGTTTCTATCTTTAATTTAAGTAATATATAAAATATCCATCATTATGTCCTTTTTCCCAGGTAATTCATATGAAACAAGATATATGAATACTGGATGCCTCATCTGGAAGGATTTCAATGAAAAATTATCCTGGTTAACTAAAAAGAAGGAATGAAAGGGGGAAAAATGATCTTAATAATTCATCTGTAACTGCTTTTATGAAGACAGGGTCACAAATAATAAATACAAATATGATATAAATACAAAAATTAGATATTACTAAAACAAATATACAGATATAAATGTGGAAACAGATATAATTTATTCAAAATGTCTTTCCATCAAGGACTATGTTCAATAATAGTTTATCTTCCAGTCTGATGATATTCAAAAATTCAATTCCCTGTTTGCTATGGGATTTATTATTTTATCTTAATTTGGAGAAAAATTATTATAATGCATAACAACTTTTCTTCAACCAAGAGAAAGCAGTGGGTGGGTCTGTATTTAGAACAGTTTTCCTATAACTGGAGAATGACACTATTTAAGAAACAAACAAGAACTATTACTTCAAGTCATTTACTCTTTTCATTTAAAGGAGGATTAAGATTTTTCTTTTAGGGTATCTAATAATGTATAAATGGTATTCAATATCGATTAATATTCAACATAAGTCACAATGTTACAATTCACTCAGAAAGTATTTCTCAGCTACCTGGTTAACATAAAAATCCCAAACAACTCCTGAGTTTATTTCAAAAACCAATCAACCATTTTCTATGTAATTTACCTTTGAGCAGATAAGAAGTTTACAAAAGTAAAATTACAGTGTTTGCTCAAAAACTAATCTCCACTGGTCTGATTTGCCATCAGCTCCTCCCCAGCCAGCAGCAACATTTTCAAAGATTCCTTTTCCCCCATGGCAAATATTTCACTTGTCTATTTCAATTCTTAGACCAATATATCAAAAGCTCTTATTTTTTAAAATATTGAAATAGAAAAAAGATAAAAGTAATATTTCATTTCTTATGTAAAGACAGAATACTGGATTTGTGTGAGGGAGAGAGGCACAGGACTAGATTGCTTGTGACCATGACAAACCAAACTTGTTCAAGGTGGTACACAAAGTCCTGTTAGTCCTTAAAGCATGGTAGGAGGAAAACAATACCATTTGTTACCCAGCTGCACAGCAGGACCTGGAGAAACTGCGACTCTGCATTCAGTAGCTTAGAAATTGGTAGCTGCAAGATCTGCTTAGTGGAGTGCCTGTCAGCTCCAGAAACCTTCTCCTGTTTGCCTCTAGGCAAGCTGTCCTCTAGGTCAAAGACACATAGTTCCACTAAGATGAATTTCTTTACCCTTCAGAAAATGTCTTGGAGTGGTCTTGATCACACTGTGGTCTGATCCACACAGAGAAACGCCACCCATGAAGTTTTGATCCAGCAGGATCAACTGTGTAGGGAAAACACTATTATCCATGAGAACAGGTGTAAGATTAGCATGATGTGTGTCAGGTGTGATGGAATTTAGAGGGAGTGGAAAAATCTGCTGATACACTGAACATGTCTGTGCACATGTTCCTTCAAACCATGCCTATACAGCTTGTGTCTTAACCAAACAAGTATACACAACACTCCTGGCAGGGTTAGCAGAGTTACCAGAGACACATATCAGTACAAAAGAAAAAAAAAAACAACAAACCTCTAGCTCTGAGTGCAAGAGCAGAACATCAGAGAGGATATAGGGAGCTTCACAAGCACTGTGCCTTGGTGTACAACATTCTACTTTCAACATCTAAATAAAACTGACCTGTGCTCCCTCCACAGGTCATGAAAGATCACAGAATCATAGAATAAAATGGTAAAAGGATCTCAAGGGTCATCTGCTCCAAGCTTTCTTAGCAAGTCATGATCTAGTCAAGATGGCCCAGACAAATATGAAAGTGTTCTGTGTGGGAAGGCTGCCTAGTACAAACATTAGCCATACTTCTGACTGTCTCCCAGTTTAGTTTTGGTATTGTTGGGGGTATTTTTGATTTTGTTGAGGGTTTTGTTTATTTGGGGTTTTGTTTGGGTTTTTGTGTTTGGGTTCAAAGTACTTTGTTCTAGAGGTACAGTCACTTCTGGAAGCCTTGCAGCTCTGTCTGTAGGGATTGCACTTCATATGTTTACCTGAGAGGCAAGGCAATGTAGCAGGAGATTGATTCACTAGCAAATCTGACAGCCCCTGGACAAAACCCATCCCTTGTCATCCCAGCCTGGATTCACAGAGATGCCTGAGGCCCTGAGAGTCCCAAGGCAGTGAGTGGGTGGATGTTGGTTGAGCCCTGTAGAAAAGCTTTGTTTGATCTCTCTTTTAAATCATTAACAATTACAGATGCACAAAACCTTGTCTGGCAGGTGACAAAGGACCACCATTCCCCACTCACAAGCACACAAAAGCAGAGTACATCAGCCTAAAAACGTTTGGAGTGAATATTCTGTTCCACCAAGTGTTAGCATTAATCTGGATGTGAACAAGATTGCACATTTATTTCTGGTTCTCATGGGTCTTTTTTCTAGACTGAATATTCACCTTGAAACACATTCATAATTTTCAAAAAAAAAATGGGAATACTCATTGGATTTAAAAACAAGTTCACAGCAGTCATTGTTTACCCTGCTTTCACACTCTGCCCAAAAATATTACTAAGGACATTTATATCTATCTCAAGACTAGAGGTGTATCAGTATCATTTCTAGTGACATGTCATCATATGACTTTAGGCACCAAGAGTGCTCTTTAGTCCCAGATAAGACACAATATTTCACTTATCATATAAGCAGAGTTTTCAATCTCCAATTTTTTTTCAATTTTTTTAATAATATAAAAAAAAAAAACAAAATTACCTTACTCCAGTAATAACTGGCAGGAAACATTAATATTTTTCAGAGAATGGTGAGGCACTGGAACAGGTTGCCCAGAGCAACTGTGGCTGCCCTGTCCTTGGAAGTGTTCAAGGCCAGGTAGGATGGGGCTTTGAGCAACATGGTTTAGTGCAAGGTGTCCCTATGCATGGCAGGGGGTTTGGAAATAGATGATTTTTAAGACCCCTTCCAACCAAAGCCATTCTATGATGATGAATTTACCTCTGCTCACTGCTAGAATTTCTTCACTTAAAAGAACAAGTGTCAAAAAAGAAAAAACAATATTAAATGTAACTACACATTTAAGCTTTGTTTCTAAAATTGCTCCAGGCTCAGTAATGCACAACACTTGAAGGAATTTGAATATATTTGAAGCCTTCTGTTTTTTAACCTCTGTATATGTTTGTGTGTTACAAAATTCTGCCTCTCCAGAGGTGAGCAGACATCGTGTGCCACCTACTTTACCATTTTGCTTCAGAGGTTTGACTTATTGAGAAGTAAGCTTAATGCAAATAAAATTACTTTCCCCTCCTGGCATTTGGCAGTCACACAGAAATGCAACAGAAGAGCAGAGTATGAGAGAAAGGCACTTCTCAGAACTGTGTTCAGAAAGAATAGCAAGCATTAAATTCAAAATGAATCATCTGTGACAACCCCTAAGCAGTGCCTCATTTCAGTAAGTGCAAGCCTGAGAATGAGAGTGAAACTATACGTAACCATCAATTAAAATAATCTAATATAGATTTTTCTGCCTCTGCAGGGAGGGTGTGCACAGATTTTCTGGAAACCCTCTCTTTTTTATTTTCTTGGCATAAATTTTACAATTCAGGAGAACTAAGTCACATCTGTAGCCAATATATATTACACACTTCACGGGAGGAAGGGTGCTGGAAGAGGCACTTCCATTGTGGATCACCTCTCAATAGTCCATGTACATCTGGTACAAGATAATGTAACTTCACATCAAAATTAATTCTAAAACAATTTCTAAGAAAAGAGTGATTTCACATCAGAAATAAGGTATTTATCATTCCTCATTTGGGAAAACTGTATCTTATACAGTTGCATTTAGAAGTGAAATCCAGGGAGTTTCTGTTGGTTCACTCAGACCACGAGAAACCAGGGCAATGGCAGCATAGCCAAGGTAAGTAGAAACACATGGAAATTCCTGCTTGCTCGAGCATTATATATGTATATATATACTGTACATTGACTGGGTACACCTTTGGATTTACAGGATTTAAATCACATCAAAATTTGGTCCTCAGAATGTTCAGCAGGCAGTTCTGGGAAAGGGTCCAGAAGAATTTTGTCAGTAACCATGAAGACTCTGTCATTTTAAAAGATATAGGTTGCTGACTGAAAAAATCTGTATTGTTAGGCAGTAAAATTGCAGTTTTAGTCCTTATTGAATTTGGTCCTACGCTGCAAGCTGTAAAAAATACTCAGCTAATAGAACATTGTGTATATTTATTGAATGTGGAAAATACCCCTGAGACAGCAGCTCTCAATGCTGCCAGGATACTTTCCATAAGCACTGAACTAAATTGTATGTGTGTAAATACCAAGTGTGTTTCAAGGCTTTCCATTTAAATGGTACTATTTTGTAAGCTATTTTGTCACCCAAATGAGTATATGGTTATTTAAGAATGTAAAAATCTTAGGGTATTTTAAATTCTGTTTTATCAACATTCACGTGTTAATCCATGTTTAAAATAAGACAGTAGTATGGCAGTAGCTCAAGCTCTGCTTGCCTTTGTATTCCCATTTCAGCTTATGTTGCGGTGTGTTTTTATCTAATGATTTAAGTGTAGTTTTCCCTCTGTTTTGTAAAAGCTTATTTAATGGTTCATTCCATGTTTCCCCCTATTCCTTTCCCCACTTGGTAAAGTCCCCGCCCCTGGAAATCCCCTTGAGTTGTTTACCCCGAGTTTGTTATATGTCAGTTATTTATTGCTCCCCTCCCAGAGACTGAAATCCTCCACCCCTCAGTTCTCATTTGATATTGTATATACAATATATTGTATATACCACCCCTTTCCTGTGATTGGGTTTTCCTCGTGTGACCACTCCTTCTGTCTGTACCTGAAAACCCTTCGCGCTGCCCCTGCTCTGGGCTTCGCCTGGGGCTGTGTGAGAGGACCCCAATAAACATCACCCCATGGCACCTCAGGGAAGTCTCCTTCTCCTTCCTTCGCCGTAGCAGCCCCTCCACCACCCGTGCAGCAATGCCCTTACCCACCAGGTGGGTCCTGCCGGTCCTCCTGCAGACCCTACCGAGGCTGAGACGGTTCCCCACCAGGGCAGCCGGGACCAGCTGGGAGGCCGCTTGATAGCGGGCAGGGGAACATGCCTCAAGCTTAGATAAAAGATAAAATTAGTCTTCTTCTTACTAGAACAGCGTTGTATTTTGGATTCAGGATGAGAATAATGTTGACAACACTGTGATGTTTCGGCTGTTGCTCAGTAGTGCTCATCCTAAATCAAAGAATTTTCAGTGGCTCATGTCTGCCTGTGAGGAGTTGCACAAGGAGCTGGGAGAGCATGCAGCTGGGACAGCTGATCCAAACTGTCCAAAGGGATATTCCACACCATAAAGTATAATGCTCATATAAACTGGGAGATTTGGATGGGAAGGGCTGGTTGGAGCTGGGGGCCAGGCTTGACATCATTCAGGGGGTGGTGAACACTGGTGTTGTGCATCACTTGTTCTTCTTCAGTTTTCTTTCTTTCTCTCCTTTTCATTTTAATTATTACTGTTTTTATCATTAGTACTATTATTATACTTTCCTTTTTTTCAATTGCTAAGCAGTTTTTATCTCAACCCACAAGTTTTTGTTTTTTCTGATTCTCCTCCCCAACTCACTGGGTGAAAGAGGAGTGGGAGAGCATTTGCATGGTACTTAGTTGTCACTGGGGTTAAAGCACAACACAGTCCCACCACAATCAAAGCCTGTTTGTAGGACTCAGCAGTGAGAATGCCTTTCTGTGCATGTCTTTTGAGCAAATCAGTGGCTTACCAGGATCTCCTTAATGAGAGCCACCCAAGGCATGGCTGTGACTACATCATCATCTGCCCTGAGATCTCAGCTGTAACTCTTTCTTCCAGGTATTCCTTTCAAGATGAAGAAGACATGTTCATGGTGGTTGATCTCCTACTTGGAGGTGACCTGCGTTACCACTTGCAGCAGAACGTCCACTTTAATGAAGGAACTGTTAAACTGTACATTTGTGAGCTGGCACTTTCCTTGGATTATTTACAGAGATACCACATCATTCACAGGTGAGTGAATTTCATTTGAGGAATGGGCTGCTTGCTTTTGGCAGAGCAGAGGAATTTTATCATATATCTGATTTCATAGTTCTGTTTATTCAAAACCTCTGAAAAGTTCCTGCTGCTATTCAAGGGTGGAACTTGGCTCTGAAAGGTTTTCTTTTTAAGTGCTTTCTTTCTGTCCAGACCCATTTAATGGCCTTGTATCCTTCTCATACTTCCTTCTTTTCCTTCTGATCTCATACTATGATGTACATTTTTCACTATGGTCTTTAAATACTAACAACGACCCATAACAGCATCTTGATTGCTTTAAATTTATTTTTAGTTCTCCAGCGCCCCAATGTTACTGAACACAAAAATGTTGTAATCCAGTACAAGAGCTTCCCACAACAACATCAGGGAATGGTTATAAAACTTAAAGCTGAGAATAATTTTTTTATTTGCAGCATCTGCATGAAAGTCAGGAGGAAGAGAGGTGGGGAAGAAGGAATGATAGTACAAATCAATTGGAACAATGATAGAGATTGCATCTTTTTTGCACTTTTTATATTACAGCAATCTGTTAGGGTTTCTGCCATACAGAAGCAAAGATAATACTCATTTCAAAAAAGGTGTCAGGAATCAGGGTCTGTTTTCCTTAAACATTTTGGCATTTAACTGAAGCAGCAGGGACAACTTCTATTTTTATGTTAACACAGCAACTATGAAATTATAAAATTATGGGCTTGAACCTTTATTTTACTCTTTCTTAGGCTAAATTCAGGGTATTATTCTCTGATTTAGAGTGGGATGAATGCAACATTACAGTTTTGTGTATACAAAATCTGGATGCGATTTTCAGAGACCAAACTAAACTAAGTTGTGCCATACATCTCCCAAAGACTAGTATAAACATATTCCTCTAAATACATTAATGGAGAGTTTTTATCTCATCCACTTGCCAGAGCTGCCTCATGAATTTGCAATAAAGATACAATAAAAAGTATGGTCTGACTTTCAGAGGAGGAATGGTCAGCATGAAATCTATCTGAGCATAGATGCAATGGTAGGTGGGTATTTTGTGCTACTGAAACTGTGCTAGAAAAAACTCCACTAAACATGGCAACACTTATTTTGCTTGCAATTAAAACTCCAAATATAATAAAACTTGCAAATATTGCAAGAAAATTCTTTAGTACACTTGTTACTATTTTAGTACATTTCCATGTATTTTGTGTAAATTTTCTCAGTGAGTATTTTAAAAGTGGAGCTCAGAATTACAGCTGACCTTTGTTTCTAATGCCTTAAGGAATGTTCTTGGTGAAAAACAAATTGATGAGATCTTTTATGCAAATAGGCTGGCAAAATATTCATGAGACAATCCAGTTTGTAATCAAAACTCCTATTTTGTGAGAAGTCTGTCGCTTAAAAATGTATCACAGAAAAGTCTGAAATAGGTGACAGATGTCTGGAAAGAATGAAGGACTAGATTGAAGTCATCGTGGTTGTTCATAGTTTTTTGTGACAGTGTCTGCCTTGTCATGGTCCCACTATGAAACTGGGCTTGACACTTTGATTTCTTTTGCATTACTTAATCATAAGAAGTAAACACTTGACTTACTTTTTTCTTTGAGTCATAGTGGTTCAACACTTGCTGATTTGCACGGTCATCCAGAGCTGGTCATTGGCTTTATTTGGGGGCAGGTTCTGGGGTTTGGATTTTGCTTTTACTCTGCACCAAAAGTTTTGACAGAAAGAAATGAGAAAAAATAGTGCTCTCTCAGACTGCAGTGAGTGGTACTGACTGGTTAGCTAGGATTGTTGTCTAGGGATCTGGTTCAGGATTTTGTTGTGTTATGGAAAAGATGTTTGTTTTGAAGCTGGCAGTCCTGAAATCTATCTGTCCCACTTCATAACTTACTGCCCAAATTACTCAGCTGTGGCACGAGGAGTCTTTTGCCTCTCATCTTCTCACCAGATACCACAAAATCATAAATGATCCACACACCAGTGAACATGTTATTTAGCCAGGTGAGTCCCACTTCTGTCTCACCACCACCTGGAACAGCAGTCTGTGGGATGGGTCTTCATCTGCCTCAAATCTCTGTAGCATGTCTGGTATCAAGAGCACAGTGCTGACTTAAATTAGCTCAGGAGCAGAGCCAGCAGAGATGCACAGTGAGGACACATCCACTCGTTCCTTTATCATTGCAAACACACCATCTTCTTTGGAGGTGAAATTAGTATAAAGTAATGAAGTATAAACACTTTGGGGCCTCAGGCCTCAGCAATATCATTTGTTACCAAGTGCTTCCAGTCAGCATTCACATGCTGACCTACAAAACTATATTAGATCTTTCATTTTAAAATGAATGTGTAGGCAGCAAAAAGGAAAAAAACTGTTAGTAAGTCAGAGAGTCATTGAGAGAGCTCATTACTAGATGTCTTGGCTACAAAAAAAGAATAGTTGAACAATTTATCAGATTGGCTTGGTGGATTTTCAAACTGCAGTATCATAAAGAACTGAATATATGGGGTTTGAATCAGGAGTTTAACTCCTAATATATAGTTGTGTATGAAATGTGTTCACGTTTCCATTACTATTGCATCCAGCAACATGGCAGAATGGGTTTTTCTAGGTTAACCTGTGACCCCAGGAGTTTGCTACAAAAGGAAATTATATACTGAGGGGACAGGAGTTCCCAGGCACGTATGAATGGATGCAGAAGTGTAGAGATCAGTACTATGCCAGTTCCCCTTGGAGATGCCTTGCAATGCCTCTGTGTTTCTTGATGTGGTGGTGGTGTATACTTTGAATGTGGCAATCATTTCAGCAATAGGACTATTGTTACTGCAGGGACAAATTTAGCCATAAATAGAGTAAAACTCACTACTGTTCTGGTGTATTTATGAAACTTGGAATTTTTATTAATCACATCCATGTGTATAAAATCCATATTTGTCATGTATAATTCTGCAATAGTGGATTTATTTATTATGGCACAATAATAAATGCCGCTCTGTGTCTCACAGCTCTATTGTAAACATTTGCATTTGCATGGATGGTCACCTAGAATTATAAAAACTTTTAAAAGAAAAAATCTGAGTTTCAAGCTATTATTTGAAGACTATTTTGAGTAAATTTTTCACTTAACTTATACAACAGCTAACTTCATGTTGAGATTGTTGGTCACAGGTAAGAGTTACACTGAAAACCCTTATTTTCTCATAGCCTCTGTAATACAGCCACTGTAATTATATTTTATCCACATTTCTAACATGAAAGAATAATTATTTTAAAGCTGTATGGGTGGTATTTCTTATAGATCCTTGGATCCCAGTACACACAGAAAGGCTTCTTACAGTATACATCATCTCAAACATTCTCAAATCTTGGATCAAATCCGGAATTCTGCCATTTCAAGATGGTATGACTAAACACATTCCTTCCAGAACTGGTTGTATAATGCCAGTGAATAATGTATTGGACAAAAGTTTTCTCATCAGAGGCTGAATAAAGTTATTTCAGCCGTGAGTAACTCAACCTCCTCCTTTCACAAATGTTGCTGTTCATCCATTTCAATAAAACCACCTGCCTCCTCACCAAAGTAGGCTGCCTGTTTCCATTCAGTGAGTTCTTCCGGCAGTAGCCTCCAGTGTTGTCTCTTCCAGGATGCTCTTGCATCTACAGCCTTGGCTCAGAGTGGTGCTGGCCCTGCAGTGCTGTGGCTGCTGCCCTGGTAACATGCTCAGGCTGAAAAAATCACATTTTCTCTTTCTAAGGGGCAAGTGTTAACTGCATTGCCCTCACAACTTTTCATCATGGTCTGGCTCCATTGGCTTTCATCTGCTTAGAGAGGAGGCTGGATGTGGCAGATGTCTGGAATGGAAATTGCAGTAACCTTCCAGCTCAATTTTAGGATACTGGACTAACTGTTTGATCAGCGTGCCCAGGACACTTTTATTTTAGTAGGGTTTATTTAATGTGAAACTATTCATGTGTGTATGTGTACATAAAAATATTTTTTTGAGCACAATATGACTGGAGTCGGCCTGGCTTGGCAGGTCTGTACTGCGTGGCCAATGTGATCACGAGTCTGTTTTCCATTCCTCCAAGTTCTGCTTCCAATGGAGAATAGCACCAGGAGTTATTCCAGTACCGAGTAATTCAATAGCAGTGCAGGGTGGGCCAAAGCTAATGGAAAATGGTGGCAAATTTAGCATTACATTTTCCTCTGCCAGATGATCCACTGCAGGGTAAGGTTGTCTGGCTGCTACCAGCTAGACAAGAGTTACTCTGTGTTCAGAACTGGACCTGTTGTTCATTATCATTAAGTCTTCCAAGTTGTTCAACAGCCTGGTGAAATAAGATACTACATCTAAATATTAGACACTTCTTTAAAATGGGCCTTCCCTGTCTCACTTGTGATAACATACAGCAAAAC
Organism: Acrocephalus scirpaceus scirpaceus; assembly: GCA_910950805.1. Lineage (NCBI taxonomy): Eukaryota > Metazoa > Chordata > Aves > Passeriformes > Sylviidae > Acrocephalus > Acrocephalus scirpaceus. The sequence continues at coordinate 33,114,453 of OU383778.1, forward strand.
AACAAACTCTACTTAAAAGGCCGCCCTCCATAACATTTTTCATTAAGTATGCAAGCAGTAAATAATTTGGAAAATTACTTGGAAATGGAAAAATTGCCCCTAGTTTTTCACAAGTGTCACAGACAGAATAATACCAACCTGAGATTTAGCTGGACATACTAAATAAAACTTACCACTTTCTGGCAAGTGTGTGTAGATGAATAATAATGTAGTAGGGTCTGAAGCAGATGAACTAGGGAAAAAATAACCATAATACAATTCCTATTCATAAACAGGATCAAAGATCATAGCAGATCAAGAGGCTCATCCATTGAATTGTCTTAGTTTGTGTTCCCATGTCTCTTCCATGGCATTGTATTATGTTCTTTAAATGAGTGCTAGCCCACATTATTCTGAAGAAAAATTACAGGAACTGAGCAATGAGCTACGCAAGAGAAATAAATCAGAAAACATATCAAAACCAGTCAAAAAAGAAGCATCATGCAAACCATAAAGCCCTCAACACCTGCTGAATGTTTATGAACCAGCCAAGATGAAAAAAGAAAGTGATTCACAAATTCTAGGCACAAAGGGTATTTAAATTTCAGTCATGCACTTAACAAAGAATTAGATACCACAAGATAGAAATACACAAAGAATAAGCCTTTCAACTTCTGAACGGAGTTCTCTCCCTACAAGAACAAATTAATTGTACTTCTGTTTAGCTACAGAAAAAGCTATTTAATATACCAGATAAGATACTGCTAATAAATAAATCTGGTTTGGAAATATACTGAGAATTCCATATACAGAGTATATAAACTACTAATAAAGTAAAACAGGCTATATTGGGAAAGAGACACAAGGAACACTCTGAGGTGCATGATGTCCCATCAGGTGCTCCAGTTCCTGCCACGGGCACGGATCCAATCTTTTGTTGTGGGCGTGGTGTGCTCTCCCTTCCTCACTGAAGTGAAATACCAGAAGATGCTGATCACACCCTCACCCTTTCAATACCCCACAGCTGAGACACCCTCACTGTGGCCAGCAAAGAATTGCTTGTTTCCTTCCAGTTTTCAAGTGAGTAGATGAAGTCACCTCTTGTCCCTTTCTTTCATCTTCCCTCCCTCATTATTGTAACATCAAAGCCATACACAGCACAATAGTTTGTGAACACAGCACAATAGTTGGTTTTCTTATTGATTGCTTCTCTGCTTAAAATCAGACACCCAGGCAAGTATAGATATGATCTAGACATGTAGAAGTCCACAATGCCCTAGTGATGGCTTTGTGATTTTAGAGATTTCTCTTTTCTTTTTGCTGGTTTCAGCTAAATGACAATGAAGTGGGAGAGGATTCAGGGAAACCTTTAAATCAGTGTAAAAAAATCATGATTTAGATAACATTGTTTGAAATTCTTTCTAGAAGAATTAATAACTTTCTTCTAGATTCATGCCATACACTCCTTTGTGTCTAGATCATATCTACACATCTGTGGGTGTCTGTTTTTAAACACAGAAGCAATCAATAAGAAAACTAACCATTGTGCTGTGTACACCACAAACACAAACACTGGTTGCACCCCCATGTAAATCAGCTGCCATTACCTGTCTGTGTTTCTGCTTTTCCCTTCCTGGTTTTCTTTAATAATCCCTTTACGTAGACTTACCCTTTTAGGGAAAGCAGGCTTTAGGGCTCATGATATGTATTAAAATGATACATATCCCTTGTCTCCATAATTTAGCATCCTATTGATGAATAATAAAATTAAATGCTTTGTTTCCTTCCTTCCCCCACTCCTCAGTATTCAAATTTTGATCATGAATCATCTTTAGACATTCAGACACTGAAGCAGAAGATGCTGAAAGAACTAAAGCAGAGCTTTATATTCAAGATTATCTCAGGTCTCCACCCACAAATCTGATCCGGTTAATGCCAGTTTTCTGCTTTAGCATATTGCTAGTTTCTTTGTGGCCAGTTATCAGAAATCTCCTTCTTTTACTGAAATCCATTAAAAAATTTGTTGGTGTTGCTTTAAAGCTTCAAGCAATTTTAGTATGGGTGTCTGCTCCCAACTGATTTATGCCAGCAAACACCACCATATTAATAGCATGTTGATACAATTACGCTGAACAAAATAATCAAGAGTATTAATAACTACATGCAAATAATTTTTACTAAGTAATTAAAATGATTAGGCACTCTTTCTACAGAGGCATAACAATATCCACTGTCTCATAGGGCACTGCCTAGCTTACCCTGGTTTTTTTTGTCCTTCCACCTCCTAGCCCAACCCTTCCACGCATCTGAAAGTGGAGGAAAGGCTGATCCAGAGAGATCAAATGAGCAATGATGTGAAGTCCTGACTAACAGAGGAGAGAACAAGAGCTAACCATATGTGATACAACATTAATCCCTTTTCCCTCAAAGCTTTAGTGTTAGTGTTATAAGTATTCTGATATCTTTGTATCTTGGAAATTTCACACCACCATGACTCTGAGCAGGCATATTCTCCCCACTGAAATGGCAGATTTGCAGGCAGTGTGCTTGAGTCTTTTTTGTTTGCAGTGAAGAAATTTAAAATCTTTGATTAAAGTATGTAGATAGAAAAAGGAATATGGAAAAAGACTGTAAATGTCATACTAAGCAAAGAATGAACCAAGATCAACATATGGACAATTGTTTCTTTTTCCTGTTTCTGCTTCAGTGGTGGCAACATATTTTTCAGCTTGGATGAGCAACACATACATAAAGTACTCTATAATTCCCTTGGAGATTTCCTAACAATGTAAGTTTTTCTAATATGTGGCAAAATAAAAAAGACTTAGGAAAAAAGTGCACTTTTACTTAATTTCTTCATGCCTGCAGTAGCCTTTTGTATTTCAGATGTTGAGTGAACTCTTCATGGTATGGCAAAAGATATTTCATTAATGGATATTCCAATTTGAGCTTCCTTCATGCCTTGGAAATGCATTCAGAAGCTTTCAGTACAGCTTTAATATTTTGGGTGAGATGTCATCTCCTTTGTACAGCTTTTGACTTCACTGATATACTGATAGATGAGAAGGAGGGAGAGTTTTAATTGTGATCATCTCACAGTTTCTTCTTTCAAAATAAATTATCTTCTGAGCAGGGACTGCAATTAAGATACAAATTGCCATCAGTTTTGTTATGCTGAAGTTGCCTTTCAATTTTTTTCCCTTGCATTTCTTCTGTCTACCCCTCCTTCTATGCTCCTCAGGACACTCCCTCAAGGTTATTTTCAAACATTCCTATATTCTCTGTAAAATCCTGTCCCAACTCCCCTGGATGGGTTTTAGAGAGGACAAAGCACAGCAGCTCAAAGCTTTGATGTTGTATGACAGACAGTGCTGCTGCTGAGCCTCTGCTTCTCCCAACACATGCAAACACAGCTTACATTTATCCCAAGGGAATTTCCCAGGATAATGCAGTGTGGGTAATCGTGCTTTCCTGCAGCAGAGGAGACAAGGCAAACCTGCAATTCAACAGCTGTGGTGCTCTTGCACATGAAGAAATACTGTCAGCAGGGAAGGACATTAAAATACTATGCCAAACTGGGACCTTGCAAGGTGGGAACATGACTTGGTAGGCAGTGCACATTCAATAAACCAAGATTTATTAAATTGAGTTCAGATTAATTGGGTCATTCTTTATAGTGATGATCAAAATCATCTCTACAGTCTGACTAATAATATTGAGAAATAGCCTCTATACAGTGGCTACCCATTTTAATACAGACATTTATCTCTTCATTTTGTTATAAATGTGAAACTTCTGTAGTGTTCTGAGTGCAGAGGAGTTCCTTTCTAGCCCATGAAAAACACGGTACAAAACCAGAGCATCTCTCTTTTTTGGCCTTTCAGTGACTATTCTGTGTCTAATCACATAATGGTCTCAAATTTTATTTCAGTGATATTCTTAGTGTACATGTCACTTTTTTTATGTTTGGGGTTTTAATTATGGGCACAGACACATTAGAAAATAAATGTGAGGGTCATATGATAAAACTGTGGGCCTTCTTTCCATACTCAGATACTGTCTTTGCTATCAGGCTGAGTTTAGATTGCAAATATTTTGGGCATCTTCTCTTTGGACAGACAGTAGCAATAAAAGAGAAATTGATGGTAAGATACATGGATTTGAGGGTACCAAAACAAGGACATCATCCACCCACATTATGTGGGGCAGAGATGTCCAGAGGTGGACTAGGATGGCTGCAGAAAAGACCAGGGAGTGCAGAGAGCAGTGTAGGAGCGGGCAAGAGAAAATTGCTATGAAAAGAGTCAGACCCTAAAAGCCAAAGATAGGAGTGAGCAGAGAGTGAACATACGGGTGCAGCAACAAAGGAAATAGGGGCTTGGTGGCAGTATGTCAATTCCTAGTCAGAGGGATAAAAGTTACTGAAGGCTGAGTGGTTTTGAGTATTTTGTCTTTACTATTACAATTTACATTTACAGGTTTATTTACCAGCTGTGAAAACCTCTCCCCAGAGCTGTGCAGATAAAAATTAATACATGGACATAAAGATTAATCTCTCTGTGTATTTCTAGGAAAGGTGATGATGTGGGGAAATGCAGTTTTATGTTTCCTATGTTTCTTCCCCAAGCTGCCACAATAATTAAGATATGATCTTCATTAAAAATATCAGACCAACAGGATGACTCAAGGAGTGTCAGAGGTCCATTTTGAATGAAATCCAATAAAAAATAATTGATGTATTGTCAATTATCAGTAACAATTACTAATAATGGTCACTTAACAAGACTTGCTGAGTGGAAAACCTATTGCCAGGATGCTGCATTTCTCAGCTTTTATGCTAATTAAATGTATTAGTTATCTAGAGTTCTGCCTTTAAAACCTACAGAGAGTAACAGCTTGCCTCGTAATTTGCTGCAGAATTTTCCCCTGGTGGTGCTCCTTCAACTGTCTTCTGCAAATCTCCTAAGCCACAGAAATGTTTTACAGATGCACCCCAATGCAAACACATGCACTTACATATGTAAAGAGAGTTAACACTAATTAAAGTACCAGCTTATTTCCCTGTGTCCCAGAGTACCTCTATTGCTGAAACTACGAATTATGAGCTTGTACTCAAGGAAGTACATTTCCAGCAAACAGTCTTTTATCCTATCATTATTGTTTAATATTTGCTTTTGGAAGAGACAGTGTCAAAAAGGAATGGAATATGAGATTTACAGCTGAGAAATGGAATTATTAAGCCTTAGTTGTCTAGATTTTTGAACCTATACATCAGACCACTGTAACTCTTCAGTTAATGGCGCCAGTCATTGCTTGTTGTTCTCCCCTATGAAACACTTGGTCACAAGTTTCCTTACACAAGACAAGATGTTAACTCCCCAAGCTGAAATGCGGCTCCAGTTGTACACAAACAACAAAAAGTTGTACCACTATGTGGTATTGCCAGGTTCTCTGCATGCCACAAACAGCTGTGCTTGTGAAGTTCACCTGCCTTGGAAGGAAGCAAGGAACCCCTGGGCTCCTTCCACAGACATCTCCCTCTAAGCCTCACACAGTAGAAGAGAGTACAGAGCTTCAGAAAGTTCATGCTGCAAATGCAAAGATTTTTTTTTTTGATAGCAGCAACTAAAAAATTCTTAAGTGTGCAAGGTGTTTTAAATACAGCACAATTAATCATGTATGAAGGATTGCGTTGTTCATGGTGTGAGATGACGTCAAACAAGACAATGAGAGCCCGAAGCGTGACTCCTGCAGGAGGCTTAAACACCTGCCTGCACTTCTGTGATAACACCTTACAATAATGTGACTTGAGAACAACCCCAGTTGTTTTCATAATTTCACACAGCAGGCAAGAGTTTTCTTATGTTTTTAAAAACTTAGTCCACATTTCACAAAGATTTAAATGAAGGTGTCTATACTTTTTAGTTGTCTGTCCAAACAAGCCAACCTAGCCAACAAATCCATAAAGCTAAAAGAATTTATAAAGCTTTCAGTTAATCTAAAAATAGGAAGTTATATGAATGGCTTCTGCACTCCAATGACTGTGATGTTTATACGTCTAATGGCAATAAGTGGGTATGTAGATGCCTAAGTCACAATAGAACCTAATCCAAGTGTTTTAACCTGAGATCAGAACCCCATATCTATTTTCACTTGAATAAATAGCAATAATTCTTATAATCATTTCAAGGCAAGTAGTTACTGTAACAGCAGTTTCTCTGCACAAAGTCTAAATTCCCCTTCAACCCTACTGTATTCTTGCCTAGTAATCCAGCTAATAAGGACACTGGCACTACAGTCTGTGGGCTCAAACAGTATTGCCAATTCCTGATTCCTCATCCAGATTTTCAAGAGGAGTTAGAATACTTGGCTGTTTGATTTCAGGCAACAAGCAATATGTTGTTGACTTCTCCTAGAATAGTGAAACTTCTTAGAAAGGTGGTGTACTGAACTAGAAGCTGGGTTTAGGTAAAATGTTGCCTGTCATGTCTCATCTGTTCTAAACAGCAATATGCAGTAATACACATATTTGTTGCTCTGTGAGTTTGTTTGCAAATGTTCCTTCTTAAAAGCCTATAAATTATTCATACAAGTAGCTTATTACTAAGATATGTGAAGCTCAACATAGAAAAATGTCATGGGATATGCTACTGACATTTCAGGTAGGACCAGGTCAGTTTTTTAATCATTTATGAAATATAATTTTCTTTTCTAGAATAGACTGCACCTCCCTTCCTGGTCTTCCACAGCAAACTTTTGCATACATTAAATCCATAAAATGATCCAGAAGGGGAAGCATATGAAGAACATCAGTTTGCTTGTTTGTGAAACACATTCAGTATCCTCTAGGTGATATGTCCTGGTTGTGGGACATATTGTGGGATACAAGGTGGTCAGTTTGAAGAATAAAGGTCCAAATACTCATTCCCAAGTCATAGGCACAAGCCAGCAGGAGATGCTGCCAGTGGTGAGGGTCATTTGAGGCTTCAGATCAGAGTGAACAACACAGCCTGGCGTGGTTATTTCCTGATTGTTGGTCTGCTGCCCTGCTCCCTGCTGCTGCTGAAACTCGGATCAGCAGAAAATGTGCTTATTGGGAAGTTTCACTGCTGCATTGAACACAGGCACTTGCTGAAAGCCTGGAACCTGCAGAAGTTGCTGGTTGTTTCCTTGCCCTGCACATGAAGAGCATCGTGCTGAACCACACTTTAGTTGCCAGCCATGTTGACTGTAATTGCTTGAACTATGGTATGGATGAAAAAAACAGCTGTTAAATAATGTGATAATATTATTGTGGATACTGTTGTTCTAGCAGGTGGCATATAAACTTTTAGGTATAGAAGTTGGTAGAGGGTTTAAGGTAAATATTAGGGATATTATATAGTAATTATACACTATGAACAGTGGCTGACAAGCACACCTGTGTGCTTGGAATTTTGTTAATTTTCTTTTTGAATTTGCCTGATAAGCTGAACAAACTCTTGGGGATGTGATACATCTGAATGAATCTATTCCATATTTCATGCAGAGAAGAACAAAGGAGCAGCTATATGAATTTCAGTCATTACAAAACATCACACGACGTTGGCATTTTACAACAGATGAAGCCAAATGTGCTTATCAGTAACAATGCTCTTCTGATTTGTCTTTAGGCAGAGGGCAAATGTCATCAATTTCTCCTCTCATTTAGTTTCACACATGGATTTCTGCCTGTGAAAATTGGAAGAGGGACTATGTCTTCTACCAGAAGGAGACAGTCTTGCAATTGCTGGCAAAGTATACACCAAGTACATTCTCTCTAATTTCTATTCAAAAGCTCTCTACACAGGGTCATGGAAGGAAGCATCACCATTGCAATGCATACACCTTCCTGCTGTACTAGATAATTCTTTCCAAATGCCACGCTGCAGTTAATGCCTAATGAGTTGTGCCCTTCCCATGGTTATCAGAGGTGTCACTGGCCCTTGAAAGCTAATTCACATGAAGTGGTTTGACCCTTGTACTTATACACACAGAAGGTCTCAGTAATACTTGACTCTTCAACACAGAAAAGGTTAGAGTCATCAGCTGCGCGATTATCAAAAATTACTGCTCTGTGGTGATTTTGCAAGGCTCCTCCATGTGACCTGAAGAAACATTTGGCTGAAGAAGTTGTTTATTTGAAATGCAGTGATGTTTGGCATCATCAGTGTTGACAGTTGTCCCAGGTTCGCTTCAGCTCTGCATGGAATTCCAAGACCTGTACCTGTGTAATGTTAACTCTAGAGAGCTGTTCTAGCAGAGGAAATGTCACATTTATCATTACTTTAAATCCTTCAGGCAAAATGGAAACTAACCATTAGATTGCCTGCAAATTGCTGGTACTTGTAAATGTTTAGTTGAAAAAGAACCACTGTTTCAGGAAGACAAATCCTGGATGATATAGCCTGGGCTTTGTTATATAAAAGCTCAGTTTATAAGGCTGCAGTGGTACTTTCCAATCCCATTTTCCGAGATATCATATAACACAGCACAGAGGAGACAAAGCACAGATTCACAGACTCCTTTGGGCAAATTTTTCTAGATTTTATAACATTTAAGAATCTTTGCCTATTTTTCTTGCTATTGTAGTATATAATTACCTCTGTGGTAAAGCAATTTTGGTTATTTAATAAGAACAACATAATGAAATAATCTGTGTTTAATATTTTTGTTTTAATTTGACATCTGTGCAAATTCTGAAGTTGAGTGTAGCCAAAAAAGACTATTATCTGGCTATATATACCCAGAAATTTGAAGGGTTAGCAATAGGATTCCTTTATGTTTAAAAGGTAATTTTCTTCAGTCTGGGATAACAATATCTACTACAACGATTTATCCAAGTTAAAACTGACAAATACAGTGTTTCCAAAGCCCACTGGCCATCCAGACAAATGTAGATATCATTACTGCCACCTATTGCTACAAGGAAAGAATTGACGATGTTTTCATATTTGTATATTTCCACATGGGGATAAAATTGGAAAATAACAAGCTTGTTCCAGTTAAGGCATTTGTAAATAAACATATTTTGATATCTTCTTTGACAGCCTTATTTTCAGAGCTATATAAAATTGGCTAGTACAAATGTTTAGAAAATCCAGCATTGTCATGGACACCTGGTAAAAAATAGTACTAAACTAGAAAGGAACTCCAGGCACAACTCTGCATCACAGACTCTTGTTTCTATATAACTGGCACTACAATCCCAAACCTTGAACCAGGTGCCCAGATGTTCTTTAAATGTACACAGGGAGAGGTAGGGCCTCCAGAAGCCTTCATGGGTGAGAGCTTTTTCACTTGTCAAAATTATTACAGCAGTTATATGTTTCTTACAGACTAGAAAATGGTCTTGGCACACAGGTTTTCCCACAGAAAGAAAAGGCTCCAAAATGTGAACATGGACTGTATGATGGGAATTTGATTAGGAGAATGTGAATGCTTGCTACTAGACCAGTAGCTGGAAGTAGTTACAGATTTTTCATTTCAGCATTAAAGCCCATGAGTAGGAATTGTAGAGAAAAACAGAATAATCTAATACCTTGTCTTCTCAGCTTCAGTTTTACTGAACTGTTTAAATTTCAAAATTACAGTGATGTACAGGGTCATATAATGTCACAACATTCATTTGAGCAGGAACAGAAGGTTCTGAAGATCTTTTAATGAAAGGACAGTAAGTGGCAGCAATTACTGCTGAGATCTAAGTGAGTGGTATGTGAACAGGCAATCAGAGGTCTGGAGCTGTCAAAGTCTCTCATTCCCATTCATCTAATAGTAAATAACAGTAAAGAACTCTTACTTTTTCTTACTATGATCTTTTTTTAAAACCATTGAGTAGTTCTGGAAACTAGGAATGATGTTGGTCAGGAAGAGAAAAATAAAAAGATAAATGAGGTGTTGATGAAAGGATGAAAAGATGCATCACACTTCATTAAGGCTATTTTTTGTGCAAGTCCTCCTGGTGGATGCCCTGCACAGTTCAGCTGTGGAAGATACCTCATTTCTATGCTTTCCTCACAGAAGCAAAATATGTTTGGAAAAATTATTCTCTTGGCTGTACAGTAGCTTATATATATTGACTTTTCCTTTATCCAAAGTGTCAATAAATTCAGCTAAAGAAAACCTCTATGTCTATGCAGTCACTTCTTTTATAAACTGTATGCCTTGGACATTTTTATTATTTGTGAGTGTAATAACAAATAGGAAGGAAATAAGGTCGCTCTCTGTGAAAATCAGAATTTGTTTGCGTTCCTTTCCACAACCAGGTGAAAACCCTTTATCATACATTATATGGTTCACTTCAGTGCTCTGATCCAGTGATGCCTCATGTGAATTCAAATAATCCATTGCTGAAGCTTATATTTCCCAACTCCCCACCCTTTTTATGGCTGTTGAGAACTGCTATGCACCTAGTATTAATCTCAATGCCTATTTCTATGTAAGGAAAAAATATCATTAGACACAAACTGCATGATTGAGAAAAACTTCTAACTCAATATTTTAAGGTTTATCCTACACAACAGTTGGGTTGTTAGCACTAAAGAGAAAAATGTACTAGAAAACTTCAATTTTAAGTGGAAACAACAGTCAACAGACTGAAGCCAGTGTAATCCTTCCATTGACCTTAAGGGTCCTTGTCTGAATCCTGCTTCTTTTACACCCTTATGAGAATGCAAAACCTGTGTAATTTGATTTCTCTGTGGATGTGTTGAAACTATCTTTGAGAAAAAAACCCTTAGTATTCTTCAAGGGCATGGGTAGCCTTCACTGTCAGCCAATGAATTTTCAGTGATTCACATGTAAATTTGTTAATTTACCTACTTAATTGTTATCAATGTGCAGTGGTAGCCAATGAACCAGCCATCAATTTTTTTCTTGAGAAACCTGGGAAATTCATGATTGAATTCATCAGAGATACTCCTTTCTTTTGCAGATGGATGTATCAAGTCCAGTCAGTAAAAACAGAGACAAAAAGTTATGAAGTCTTGATTGATCATATCACATGAAACTTTTTTTTGAGATTGTACTGAATTTCAAGCTTTAGAGCAAGTGGTATCATCACATGTTTTTCAGTCTTTTTTTTTTAATAATTATTTTATCTAATAAGGGACACAAAAGTGTGACCTCTAGAAAGTTATTTATGGTCATTAATCCAGGTGAGCAACTCAGATTCTCCCCTTTTGCTGTATATATATAATTCCTGACATTTTATCAAGCTCTGGCAATACAATAATCTAGATTTGATCATTCCTACTGAGATTTCTGAGAGTCCTCTTCAGGTGATATAATCCTTATTCTTTTATCACTTATATAGCTAATAACTATTGTGTTACACCTCTCCAGTGCTGAACTGCAGGGCATTTCAATTTTAACCTCATTTCAAGATGAAGGTAGGCTATTTATTCCTACTATTTTCTTCATGAGCATTCAAGCCCCATGATAGAATTTAAGAGGTGAAAGCTCTCACTAGATGCCAACTGCTATGGACTATATCAAAGGCTCACTAAATTCCACATATACAGTTTTCTCACCAGTTTCTTCAATCTTTCATGAACTTCCTTGAAGTCAAAAGGAGGGGAAGTAAGACAGTGTTTGAACTTGGATACATTATTTTTCATAGACTCAGACTAATTCAGGGTGGAAGGGACCTCCAGAGGCCTCTGGTATAATGATCTTCCCAAAGCAGGGTCAGCCTTCACATCAGAACAGATTATTTGGGATTTATCCAGTCAGGTCTTGAAAACCAAGGATGAATGTTGCATGACTTCTCCATCTCTTGATTTAGAAACCTGCTTCTGCTTCACTTAATAACATCAGAAAGAGACTGATAGAAAAGGTAATTAAAACTGCAGAATCTTGAATCTAAGTCCTTCATAACCATTGTGAGTCTTTCCAGGGAGGACACTCTGACTGGCATATGCAGTGAACGTGAGCTGAGCCACATGTATGGTTTCACTTCATGCAGAGAGAAAATCTTCAAGCACATGGGATGCACACACAGGCTAAATATCATGGAAGATACAAATAGATTATTAATTGTTCTCTCCTACTTAGAAATTGTATGCAGCATCTTCTAACTCAACTTTCATCCTTCAGGCAGCTTTATTTTGATATTTGTAGCTAAAGCAATTGAAGATTGAATTGAATTGTGGGATTTTTCTTTTTTTTTTCTCAATCGTTCTCAGCTTTGCATTTCTTGAGCCAGCTTTTATGCTAGTTATGCCTTGTCCTGTCACTGAGCAAAAGACTTTGAAGGTTTCTTTACTCTCATTTCTATGTGACTCTGATATTTCTGCATACAAAAACAGTTGGAGTAGTACTGGTACAGACTGACAAAGTTGTATTAATGAAATCAGTGTCAAGGATGCTTCTGTAGCTCTGCTGGTCATTGCTTGATGGATGGTCAGAGAGGAGCCCAGGGCATGTCTGAAACCAAACTGTGGTGAGTGTGATCCTCACAAAAGTCCTTCAATTTCTCCTATGAGCTGGTTCAAAGTACTTGGGTTATGAAATGAGTGTTTCAATTAATTCTCTTAACTAGGGATATGTATAATAGAAAACCCTGAAGTTAAGGTGCTGCACTTCACACCCTGCTGTTTAAATATCTTGCTAATGGGAATTTTTTTTCAGAAAAATTGATGTTTAATCAAACCAGAATTTCACTTACACAGTATGTTTGAATTTAAATTGCGTACCTAAAGTGGATTTATCTTTTAAATTCACTAAACAGTGCTTTAGTGAATTTAATTAGAGTATTTATCTGGAGGAACTAAATATAACAGACTCCAGAAGTCCTCAGTTCTGAATACATCCAGGAACTTGCAGTGCACCTGGGCCTGACAAGTCTTCTCATTGACCCCGCTGAACCCTCTCTGCCCTGCACCTGCCTGGCAGTGGTCAGTGCAAGGGCAGAGCAGTGCCCTTGCTCCCCGGCAGTTTTTACAGCTTTCAACAAGCTACCTCTGGAGCAGAGAGCTTTTAGTGCACGCTGTGAACTGGGGGCAATCACAGAGCAGAGCTGCTGGAAGGCACGCTCTGCACGGTGACCCCGCGCTTGTCTGTCTCGCCCGCCGTGTGAATCCGTGCTTCTCACACGTCCCCAGGCATGTGACCCCAAAACAGCAGTGTCTTACTTAATAAACTTGTTTACCTTCTGGTTTAAGATAGCCCACGACTTTTACTTGTTGTAAAAGCAGCTGTTTGAGGTCTGAGGCAGGGTTATGGGTTCATCAGGTTGCCTCAGGGGCTGAGGGGTTGTGCTGCTGTGTGCAGGGCCATACGCCCTGTGGTGCCTGCCCCCAGGTACATCCTGCCTCTGAGCAAAATGAACAAAGCCAAGAGTGGGGAACATCCCTTAGGCGGGGAAGGCTTTACAGTTTGTGCACATCTGTATCAAGTATCAGCCACTGCCTGAATTAGTCACGGAAAGATAAGCACAGATCTAATTTCACCACTCAACTTTCTGAACATTACAGACACAAACTGAATGAAGAATATATTTGATGATACATACAGTTGTCAAGTGGATTTGTCAATGTCTTTCCTGGTGGTTATAAAAATGTATAGTCTGTTTAATGATGTAATACCATAGCAGGTATTCAAATTGTTTGAACAGATCTTTAAAAAAAAGATAGAAAAGGCACTGTCTTGTAATGAGCAATCCCTGGGTGCTGTATTGTTATACACATAGCAGTAGCTTAGAAAGATGAATTTCTCCTTTTGATCAGTTTTATCCTTGGTGAAGTTCTAATGACTGTATAATACTAATTCTTAGTTTTCTTAAACTGGGAAAAAGAGTTTGGAATGCTGTTGAATCACTGATTTTAGCAGGCCACAAAAAGTACCCATATGTACTTGTGTATGACCCCCCAATCTTTTTACCCATGTGAGAAGTGCAGAGTCAGCTTGTGCTTGTTAAAATTTGTGAAGACAAAGTTCAAAATATTTAATTCAGCTGTCAAAAATATTACTTACTTACTTACTTCCATGGAAAACTATTGCTGTATTTTCAAGTCATGAATCAACCACAAGGATTATTTGACAAGAAATCACAATTCCAACTCTTATCACAAAACAGTTATCAGAAACCAAAGACTATACTGTCACTAGCAAATATAGAAACCACCTGAGCAGTAGCTCTTTCAAAAACTGTCTCATCAATTGAGAGATTAGATACAATATTACATTTAGAATTGCATAGAATCTCCTATGCTAATTCAACCAAATTCAACAAAACACAAAATTTCAAATTCAAACAAAAACCAACAATGTTTCATAATATAAACAAATATATTTATTGCTACAGTTTGTCTCACAACTTCACCCACATGAAATCAGGGAAGGAAAGATTATAATATGATAAATTATATGCCAAGTGACTACAGGGAACAGGAAAGACAGAACTCAGAGTCTGGAAGATTTTGGGTGAAATAGGCTCTAGAACAGATGTTCCTTTTATTACACAAATAACTAGAACTGCTGCTGAATCAGAGAGTTATAGGTAGCTTGTAAGTTGTGCAGAAGACAGTACTTCACACTGAAATATTGGTATAATTTTAAATTTCCATTCCAGATAGTTATTCATAATGAGATCCTGTTCCTTACATAGACATATATATATGCATTCTACATTATTTCCAAATCTGCAGAGAATTATTAAACTAATTTCTTATTTATCCTGTGTTTCCTCAGCTGCCACTACAAAAATTATAAAAATAATCTTAGAATACTTCATAATTTCATATGGTTCTCAGCAAGGGCTAGAAAGTGTGGAATCCAGAATGCTAAGGAAATTGTAGGTTTCCTTCTGTCAATAAGGATGGAAAATTTAGGTGATGATTGAGCTCATATCATGCAAGCAATAACATCTTATAATTGGTATTGCTATCTTATTCCTGTATGTTTACTTCAGAAGTCCTTCTCTACTTTAAATTCAGAAAAAAATATTTTAGTGTAACAAATTTTCCTTTTGCAACACTTCACTTTTTTGATTATTCCATTTATGGGCATGTTGTAAAAAAACTTTCCTAGGAAATGTTAAAATTGAAATAATCAAGCCATGTCTTAGTTAAAAGAGATTACAGAGGTGGGAGTGTTTGCAGTTCATCTGCAGACATTCAAGAGCTTATTTTGCCAGTTTATGGTTCCTTGTCTTTTGAGATAAGTGGCAAATTCAGCTCAGGGGCCAAAACTGTTGCTCAGGGTACTCAGATGCCTCTGCCACTCTGGCAATGCCTCACCAAGAACAGTTTCAAAACTGCATGAAGTGCAGGCTGCCAGTGACAAGGCAGTGCCACACAGCACTGCCACATCACGCTCACCAAGCCACAGGGTGAGCCAAACCTGGGCCCATCCAGCCAGCAAAGCGAAGAGATGGATTTTCCCTGAACAGCTCCACACCAATGGCAATAATTCTGGACCAAGAAAGAGGGTGAGAATGCCTGACAGTGGTGGGGAAAAGTTGTTTCCATCCCTCCTCGCAGCAGCATGAACTTAGGTCAATGGACAATAATCCTGAAAGTGCACAAATATTGTTCTCTTGAGCCAAGAATGACAGAGTTGAGCTGGTGCTTCAGCCTGTCATAATCTCCACCTTCCCTTATCCCTGCTTCTTTCCCCAGCATGATACTTGGTTACAGACAGCCAAGTGGGGATTTGGGAGTGAAAGCAGAGCTGCTGGACATACTCCGTTAGCACAAGACAGATCACAGGACTCTGTCGTATGTGAGTGACCATGCAAGGCAGATTAGCAGGGTCTGGCAGACAGTTAAACCACCTATGTTTCCAATTAAATGATTTCTGTCAAATGTGGAGTCCCTGAAGCAATCAGGCACCTTCTAGATGCAAATCTGCCTTCTCATTTTTACTGCTGCTATCAAGAATAACGCACATAATCTTGAAAACCAGACCCATGTCAATGCTAACCATATGAAAACAAAACCACAATAAATGGAAACCCGGGGAGCCTCTTTAGTATGCATGTTTTCTCAGGGCAGCAAAAATATGTTGATAAGATCATTTGCCTTCATGTATTATATGTTTTTCTTTGGGTTTGTAATGATTTAAGTGACTTAGTCCTCATACCCAAATGGGAAAACTTTAAAATTGCAGATTTCCTTTGGGTACAAAATGTAATATTTTCCATTCCTTATTTTCCAGGGACATCAAACCTGACAACATACTACTGGATGAACATGGTAAGTGAGCACTGCTTTCTCTCAGAATCTCTAATTCCTGAGATCTCAATGGCATGCTCGTGATATGCTTTGTAAATCAACCTCCAATGTTGAATTCCTACCTAAATCTGGGCTTTCTCAGAAAGCTCCTTCAGAACACCTTGTGGATTTTGTAGTTTTCCCTCCTATTGACAAAGAAATGTGCAGATCAGAAATTTTCAAGGTCTGAATACAAAGAAATTTAATATGAATTGGGATCAGCAGGGAAACTTGATAAAAAGAAATTAATATTTTATTAACAGGATTCTGTGAATCACCATAGCCCCTTTTTAGGTGCCTACCAATAGAACAGTACCAAGCACTTTATTTTCTCTTTTAGAACTTCTGAAGGGCTAACAAATTCCACATAGCAAATTATTTCTCATTTAGATATCTAAAATAAACTTTCTGAAATCTAGATAGGGATTTTGGAAGTCTGACTGCAAAGTTTGTGTTCTTACATGTAGTTCTGGCTTAAATAGCATTAAAAGAAGACAATAATAGACAACAATAAAAAGCTTTTAAATTTTACTACTAATTCCATGTTTGTAAAGATAAAAGATATGAAAGAAAAGCAACTGATTTCTTTAAACTTAAATTTTAAACATATACTCTCTCCAAGAAGTATTTAGCTAAAATGTCATGTGTCCTACAACTGTTTATAGGGAAAACATGAGAAATATAGGTAAGGAGGGCATTAACCTTGTATCAGTTAGGACAGAAATACATAGAGGAAAGAGCCTAATTGGAAAAAGGAGATGTGTGGTTGCTACTATGAGAAAATCTTGTGCTTTATTTACGTCCAAAATTGATTAAAAGCTGATAATCTCTGAGAAACTCTAAAATTGAAATTATGCTGCTGATGGCATTATGTTTCAAAATCCATTGCAGAGCTGCTGGGTAGATGAGTTAAAGTTGATTAAAGAGGTAACATTTTTGCATAGATGATGTTTGTTCCTGGGAATATGAAAGGTAATAAAGCTAAGTAGTATTGGAGTTTTAAACCATCTAGAACTTCAGCAATTTAATGCCTCAGACCCATAAGTGTTAATGTTCCCAAGACTCTAGTATCAGCAAACAAGCATGAAATAGAAATATCTTGCCTTTAAGTCCTGGTGAATTAAAGATGTCAACAGCAAAACAAAATGAGTATGAGTATGTTTAATCTCCTCTGATTGACAGCCTTTGAAGCACAGTCACCTTTCTTTCTCCTTGCCCCTCATTGAAGTCAATTAGTGCACAAAACCAGCCTCTTGTGAGAGCTTTCCTATGGAGACTCAAGACACAAAGAAAAACCTACACTCAAATGAGCACTACTATGCAAAATGAAGGGGATTTTTTGTGATTATAAACTATTCAGCAACAAAGTTATCTGTAGGCAGCTTGGAAATTTCGGGATGGATGGCCTCTTTTCTGCAAAGCAGCAGAATACTGCTCCCTCATAGCACACCTGCAGACAAGTGGTGAAACAACAGACTTCTCCAGAAAAACACACAAATCTTGGTCAGCAGAAGTTATCAATTCATGTGTTCAAATAGGTTCAAAGACCTGTCACATGGCTGGGGGAAGGAATTCTCTGAAGCCTGTAAAGGGTCTGTACAGTTCAACTAGCTAAATGTGGTGATATCAGAAGGACAAGTGTCTGTCCCACGCTAATGACCTCAGGCTTACCTTAGAGAAGTTCTTTTGCAAGAAGAAAGCCAATCTTGAGGTCCCTAACATCTCTGATTAAGCTGCAACTTAGTAACATCTTTTTAACAAAATCATAAGATTTCACTTAATGTAAAAATGTGCTGAATACAGGCACCACAAATATATTTGGCTCCAGAGTAAGTATAACAAATTCACCTAATATGAGCCTAACCAGGTGCACAGGAAGGAACTTTACTTTAGCCTGTGGCCTCTAAGATGGCACAACAGTTTCCTATGTGCTTGACTTTACCCCTAGGTCTTTCTTACAGTTCATTAAACAAATTATGTTTACACAAAATATCACGTAATTGGATATGCACAACATTTCTGACTGAGACTTTGTCTCAGTGATTTAGATTTCTTTGGCCTCCCTGAAGAAACCTATTCTGGCTGAAGTCAAAATTTAGTGTTACACCATTCACATTGCCTTACATTTTCAAGCAGTTAAATTGACTAACTTTCATAACATAAACCAAGAATACCTATTATGTATATTTGTGCTCATTAAAACTAGTTTCACTATAATTTATCTGTATGGCTTAGGGAACGTACCTCAGGAATATAGAAGTAATGAAAACAGAAGATTTTCCTTAAAAGTACCATCTAATTTACAAATTAAAAAACCCACAAAAACATATACAACATATTCAAAATCATTCTGGCAGAGGAAGTTTGAATTTTTCCATATGCTTTTCATCAAAGCCACATCTCACACTGCTGATCACGTTCTGATGCATCAGTGGAAATGAATGATTGATGATCCTGAAAAGTATAGTGGTACATGAGAATGGGATAACCAGTCATTAAAAATGGTGTTCAGCCCCTATCAGAGGATGATTGCATGGTCTCCTGGAGAGAATATACATCCCCTCTCTGAGGAGAGAAAGTGGGGACGGTTTCAGGGTTCATTCTCTGAACCAGAATCAGACCCTCTAAGGAAATTATTTCAATCAATAAAGCTCCTTTTTTAAATGTTTCTTTCTCAGCTTTCCCAGGAAATTTTTCCTCTTATGACTAACTCTAATCTCTAAATTTAGCAGTAGTTTTCTGTTCTGCTAACATATATCTGAAACAGAATTATTCCAGTGACAGCTGAAGGGACTACCTAGTGTTTCTGGAGAGCTATTACAATTGTCTTATACAGAGAAAAGCATTTTAGAATTCTCTCAATTCTGGTTCCTCTTCTATTTTTTTCATTTTAATCATTTAGAACAATATAGCTGAAGTGACAGCATTTAGGTCTGGAATCTACTAAGTCTGGCCCATGTTGTATATTTTTCTAAATATCAAAGACATTAAAGATATCTTTAAAAGTTTACGTGATCTATTAATGAGGATGTCAAAGAGACATAAAATTCCTTAAATGAAGAAAAACAAGCAGTGGCAAAGAGATTAGTAAACTGAATTTTTCAAGAGATGATAATAATATTTCTATAGCTATTTGGTAGCACCATTGAAAATAACATTTCTGCTGGTTCTGCAGAAATTACAAGCTCTACTTTTGCATCCAGGCTTAGCCTTGTACTGAGTGACCACAACATCATTACAATCTGTTTACAAAAACCTGCAAGAATTCAAACCTGCACGAAGCTTGAATTCCTCTCAGGCAAGTTTTCCACAACATTTTTTTGTGAGGTGCAGCAAGGTCCATGCTTGATTTACAGAGGAGGAACTCCCTGCCCTGTCAGATCCAAGATCTTGGCCAGCATTTTGTTGCAAGTGGTGACAAGAGGAAGCATTATTTGTGGAACGTGCCTTTTGCCATCAGATGCTTCAGTGCTGCCTATCACCCACTATTTTTGTGGTAGGATATTAGAGCATCTTTGTATATTCCATTTAGAATGTGAAGGAAGTCTTGTTAATAAGTTTGTTTGCTGCCTCCCTGAAGCTGCAGCTGATATTGGCCTTTACAACCTCCTGGAGCAACAAATTGTAGAAGTTTACTGTCCTTCAGAAAGAAAAGTGTTTTCTTTAATATGTTTTAAAACATTCTTCTTTCAAAAAAACCCAAACATCTAGAATTCCAGGATCTGATGAATAATAATTTACAATCACAAGATTTGAGATATTCAAAACCTCTGTCAGCACCCTCCTATCAGCAGAAGACCCTCAGCTTTTTTAATGTCTCCCTAATGGGGAGATGTTTTGCCCTTCTCCCTCTTGCCATAGATAGAGTTACAGATATCCAGGCTTTCAGTTTCAGGACAGAAGAGCAACCACAGTGGATCGACGACCCATTTAATTGAGTATCTTATCTCCAGGAGTCTCCAAAAGTGAATGACAGAGCAGAATATAAAAAAAGACTAGTTTTTGTGGGACTTTCCCCATGTATTCACCCAGCCTCCAGCTTCTTGTGACTGAAGCATTTCCTGGCTCGTGGTTTCCACTTATTTAACAGCTTTCAGTGACCTTTTCCAAGATCTTCTGGCACTTCCTTGAGTGAAGAGAAATTTTATCATCCTTTATATCTTGTGTTAGCTTAAATACAGATTATGTGAAGACTCACGACCTAGTTGTTAATTTTGAAGGTCTCACTTGTTAATTTCACTGAATGATTGCTATTTATAATCTTGAAACTGTCTCCTGATGGCTCTCCATACTGAAATCACAGATCCAATATATTACTCTTAGACTTAACAGGGCTATTTACATGTTATTGGGTTTTGGGGGTTTCTTAAATGGATTTTTGCATCTAATTGTGATAATTTTACTCAGTAAAATCATTTCACTTATGAGTGAACAAAATTAATTGAATCTGGAATTCATTTATTATATATTATTCTATTGGTTTGTGATCATCAAAGTTTTCCTTAAAACTCTATTTCCTTGAATTTATTTCACCTCTCATTTGGAAACTCTCAGCAAGATTGGAAGATGTAGCCAATGAGTAATCTTGGCATGAAAATCAAAAATGGGATGAAAAAACCTACCCAAAAATAAATTACTGGAATCTCAATATTAACTTCTTAATACCAGAATTGACATTATTATTATTGTATACTGATGTCTGTGAGACAATTTGCAGGGACTCTATCTTGTTTAACCCTCCAACGCTGATTAATAAGACAAAAGGTTCCAGTATAATTCATCCACCTGAAGCTGTCTAGATTTTGAAAGTGTATCTGAAACTTTTACATGCCTACATGGCCATTCAACAGCTTAACTTTTTGAAGTGCACAGCTTTGCTGAACCCATCTACAGCCATGCAGTTTCTACCAGTCTCTCTAATGGAAGTGTCAGACTGCCAAGTCATGTCAAGTTCAGGTGGGTTTAAGCTTAGGCTCTCACGCATAGTACAGATGAACCCAGAGTGGCTTTTTAAATTCTTCATAGGGTTTGACTTTCTGAGAGCAAATCAGATTTGACTGTACTTCAAAATGTTACTGTTCTGAGATTTACAGTCAGCTCTGGTGCTGCTGAGTTGATGGCGTTAACTCCAGTATAATATTTCCTCTCTCTGACATCACATTCACCCCTTTTGTTTCAGACTCAGAAACTCAATGAAGTTTGAAGTCATGTACATTTTCCTCTGCTGAATGTTAGCCAGCTAGCTCCAGCCAACTTTCAGAACTTGTTCTAATTGTCATCATGATTTGCTCAAAAATTTAATCCAAACACAGATTTGCTGTTTACCTCAGATACTGTAATTTCAGGCCATGTTGAAAATTGAGACATAAAAGTCACATCGCATAAAGCTTTCCAAAGTCATACACAATTCTGTGGGTAGTTAAAGCCTTTACTGGAAGCTGACTGAAGGAATGTAATTTTGAAACAATTTCCACTGAGATACTTTCTTCTTCAAATGTATGTGTTTTGGTGTATGTGAAATCTGCAGTCTGAGATGGTTTGAAAAAGCCACTCTGCAGAGAGCCAAAGAAATGTGATAATTTGTTTTTACTTCCCTGCTCCCTACCATCATCTTATTATATATGGGGTCATGGAGCTCCAAGGATTAAGCAATGAGCTCTTTCCCTGGACTAACTTGAATTTAGTTAGGTCTGCTGAATCTGTTGTGCACTGCTCTGCTTCACTGTTCATAAGAGCTAAATCCAAGTGACACTGACATTCTTCTTGGCTCAATATTATACCAAGGTACAGACTTGGTTTGGACATTGAGTTGTTCACAATCATGCCCAGAAAGGGAGATCAACTACAAGGTGTGAAGCTCAGATGGGAAAACATTCCCACGTACAGAAATTTTGCAAACAGTATGAATCAGGTGGAATCCCAGCACATTCACTGCAGCAACATCCACATTCCCTTTTCCTATGCGCAAGAGTTGCAGTAAAAACTTGTCTTAGAGGTTGATTAGAAAGACTCCTATAGAAAACTGGGGTATAATTTTCTCTTGAAATATTCACACCAGGAATGAGAAACTTAAAACAAAGCAAAGCAAAAAAAAAAAAAAAAAACAAAAAAAAAAAAAAACAAAAAAACACCCCCAAACCAAACTCCCCAAGTCCTTAGGCTTACAAGAGTTGAAATCATCCAGTGGTATGCACAGGCAGGCAGAGCTCCACCTCAACACCTCTCCAGCCCTCCCTCACTGAGCACAGCCACACGGGGTTCACCCCTGTTCTGCTCCTGTCCCACACAAAGCCGCTCTCCATGCCCCCAGCTCCCCCCAGGTGCCTCCCCTTGCTGCAGAACACCTTCCTTTCACTCCAGCACCAATCAGCAGGTCCTCAATCACCAGGCAAAGGCAGCCTGCAGACAGTCTGAGGGTTGTGGAGCAGCCCAGTGATGGGGAAAAGCAAAGGGGCAGCTTTTCCAGCAGTAAACTGTGCCCTACCTCATGTACAGGAGCTGCCTGTTGCTGTTTGGGCAGCAGGATGCAGAGGAGCTATGCAGAACCTACCTTCACAATCCAGTCCTTACCTTCCAGAAAGACATTTTTGACATTTTTAACAAAAAAAATAAACAACCTCAATGTACACAACATATCATGTGTGCTATTTTGGTTTTGTTAAATGAAAAGAAATCTAATAAAAGGGAGAGAAAACAATGCACTGCAGGAGAGGCAATATTCACTGCAAATCTCCTATCAGTCTGAATAGATGTGATGCAACAGATGTTTTGCAATGGGCAGTCATACTGGCACTCTAATGGAGCATAACTTACAATGCTATCATTTATTTATATTTATATTATATTTATATTTTTAAATTATCTGTCAAAAAAAGGAGAAAGTATTAGGCTACCAAGATCCTTGGAACAGCATACATAGAATTGCTTTAAACTAATGCCATGAGGTGGCTTTATGTTTTTCAGTTATCATTTTCAAGAAGTCTTCTGTCAGAGTGTTTTATGATGGCAAAAATAAACTGCAAATATGCTACACTCCAGTCACCAGGGAGTAGGAACACCAGCTTGGAATTGTAATGTCAAGCAGGGCTGTGAACACTCATTCTTCTTACGGCAGCTTAACACTTCCCACCTCTTATAAACGGATGGCTTTCATTGGCTCACAGTTTTTCTCTGTCATGTGTAGAGGGCTTCCTGGCCTGGGCATCTTAGGAAAAAAGTGCCAATAAAATGCAAGCAGGTTTTTTAAAAAGTAGGGAAATCATTTTACTGAAATCTTCTACTGTGTTTCCCATTCAGAGAAACAGCTTTAAGTTTAGCAGTGGGAAGTACCTTCTTCCTTTCCCCCTTCAAAATCAGCTCAGATCTGGCCAAATTAGGGTCCTTGGAGAATTTCAGTTCACACATGCATAGCTGCACAATTAGAGGTTGGCTGATACCTTTCCTGTGGACTTTGAGCAGGATATAGGTTAGATTGTTGGAGCAGCATGACATTTTGTTGAGACTGCTCTTTCTCCATCAGGCACCAGGGTAAAATCCATCAGTCATTTGTCACACTCTTTTCATCTTTGTCAGCAAACATGATTAAAAACCTCCCTCACTTAACAACTGTACCATGCCCAAACCCTGATCCATTCTGTGAATTGAATGAGACTGAGACCTTGATAAAAAAACCCCATACAAATTTGTTGCTCAGGAGTCTAGTTCAACACATGATATATTAATCCTGATCTGAGTGCAGTGCCCTGTCCTCCATGGCATTGCCAGACATAATCAGAGAGAGGATAGTATCTGCATCACTCCACAACACTATCCTTGAGCAAAGATGCAAAACCTAACAGAAGACTCAAATTAAATCTACGTATTTTCAAGCTAGATTTCTATTTAGTTAACCTGCCTATAACAAACCAGGATCAACAACTATTACTTCCCAGTGGTGGAGCAATTGTACCTATGCTTATCATAAACTATCCCAGGAAAAAAAATAATAGAAGGTTAGGGCCATCAGTCTCATTAGTTCAGTTTAAATCATCTGCCTGGCTGGTCAGGCAGCACATTCTCAGGCTGACTTCTGCCACTTATTGTTCATCTTGCCACCTGCTGTCAAATGAGTGATCACTTGAGGTCTGCTCCTGTTACATACACATCTTCTGCTACTATGGATCTAACTTTATAGTTATGGTGTAATAAAAATACCATTTTTCTTCTCCCCTCCATCTTTGTCCTGAGAAAATTCAGAAAAAGTCAGGCTGATGGTAGTGGATGCAATTGTAGACAGTGTCAAAAGTACCTGAGATGTGAGGGGTAGCTGGAGATGAGGCAAATTTCACAAAGCTTCACATTCTGCTTCTGCATGTTACTGTTCTGCATTCTGTACTGTTCTGAGAAGACAGAGAGAATCATAGAATAACAGAATGGTTATGATTGGAAGGGACCTTTAAGATCCTCTTGTTCCAACCCTCCTGCAGTGGGCAGGAACACCTTCCATTAGACCAGGCTGGGGGGAGCTCACCCAAGCTGGCCCTGAACACTGCCAGGGATCCACAACCTCTCTGGGCAAGCTGTGGTGACCTGTGCCAGTGTCACCACACTCCAGGTAGGGTCTCACAAGGGCAGAGTAGAGAGGAATCACCTCCCTCAGCCTTCTGGCTGTGCTTCTTTTGATGCAGCCCAGCACAGGGTTGGCCTTCTGGGTTGCAAATGCACTGCTGTGCCATGTCCAGATTTTCATTCACAAGAACCCCCAAGTTCTTCCCTGCAGGGCTGCTCTCAATGAGATATCTCCCAGTGTGTGCTCATGTCTGAGATTGCCCCCATCCAGGTGCAGTACCTTACACTTGGACTTGCTAAACTTCATGAGGCTCTTTTACGCCCACTTCTCAACTTTGTTCACGGCATGAGAAGATTCAGGGATGCAGACAGATACTGGGTGCAACCACACAAGAAGAGTATTCGGTCACTGTGCTTCCAAATTAATTTTTCTAGTTAAGAGAAATTTAATATTAAGTTTCTATTAATGTTACATATCTTTCCAATTGTGTTTATTTCCATTATCACTTAAATGTTAGATAAGTGAGGAATATTTGTATGATGTGCTATTTTACCTTCTGTTTTTACTTTGTGTAATTTCAGGTCACGTTCACATCACTGACTTTAATGTAGCAACCATAGTGAAAGGCTCAGAAAAAGCTGCTTCTATGGCTGGCACGAAACCCTATATGGGTAAGTTCTCAAGACATTTAAAAAAGTAAGAAACGTTACACATTAAGGCTGATTAATGGTATAGCAAAAGGATTTTAACTTGTAAAAGCATAAAGTAGATGTGATCAACTTCTTTTTTTGACCATATATATGTGTGTCAGCAGTGAAAATCTTGAGATGGAGGATGTTGTTTGGATGTTATTTTATACAGGAGCTTGATCTCTACACTCTTCTAGTCAGATTCTGTTTGGTTGTGCGAGTTCAAATTCAGGAGAAATTCAGCTGTGTTATTTTCTGTAAATCCCCACATCTTGAGACAAGAATATATGATACATTTGCACCACAAGAATATATGATATATCTGCTTAGGTGAAATGAACAGCATGGCACAGGCATGGGATACAGAGCATTAGGAGGTCAAGGGAAAGATGGGAGACAGGGAAAAGATTTTACATTTTCACACTAATGGATCTGGTCTAAGTTCACCTCAGCTCATGTAGTTGTTCCACTCCTGAAGCCTCCTCCCCACTCATCAGATCTCCACCATATCCATCAACCTCACAAGAAGAAACAGCACAAAAAAAATTTCTCCTTTCCTTTATGAAGGCTATCACACCTTCCACCAGCTTACTCTCTCTTTATTGCACCTTCTTTACCTCTTGGAAATCCAAGGATGCTACAGAAGCCTCAGCTGCAGTCTTTAATATTCAGAAAGAGTCAGAAGAATCATCCTTGCATTTATTTGGAGGTGTAAGAAGACAGTAAAGCTTTTGGAGCTGTAAAAATCCTCTGTTTCAGATGAAAAGTGATGGGTAAGGATTCTCTGTAGCACAGTTTGGATATCAAAGCAACAAACCAAATATCAAGTGTGTGACAGATAAAGCCAGACACTCATTGGTGCTACTTTCCTCTTTTAGTTTATATCTTTTATTTTGGGAAGAATTCTAACTTTTGTGAAATGCTACAAGGACTTTTCAGTTGCAGTGATTTCTGGTTGTAAGGCTGTATCAAAGGATTTCCATGTGGTTTCTCCTGAGACATTTAGACTATGAGACAAATAGAAAAAAAAACAGAACTGGGGAGGTTGGCACTGTGGTTGCTAGTAAGCTTCTATTACCAGGAATTCAAACCACAATTTAACCTTAGTGTAACAAGACAAAGTCACCTTCAAGCATGGTACTTGCTGAGTACCAGAACCAAGGAAACTCAGCAATTTCTGTAAGACATGCCTTATGCTATGCTGATTTTCACAATGATGACAATATGAGATGTGATGAAAGCTTTTTCCCCCTCTTGAAGTTTTATGAAGTCTTACTCTCATGTGAATCCTATTATGTTTAATCAGATATGAGGGGACTCTCCAGCCTTTCCCTTAGCAGAGCCTCCTATAGGATTTCTCACTTCCTATGGCAAATTTAAGGAAATAAACAGAAAAGCATTATCTCTAAAGCCTTCATTCCTCTTTGAAATCTGATTGAAATAGGCTGAGAAATTGCTAGGGAATGATTTGTTCACATGCAGCATGACCAAATAAAAATGGTTTCCAGGAAGAAAACAGAGTGAATTGATATTGTGTTGTAAAAATGCCCTAGCTGTTCTGATTAAGATGCCTATCTTGTAATGCTAAGCATGGTGTGAGTCAGCTCCTGCAGCCTTTGTTTAATCCCACTTCACATTAGCCTTTTAGCCCCAAAGTCTTTGCTTAATCCCACTTCACATTAGCCCCGAATATTTCAGCCTGAAATATTCCCTGCTTATTTCCCTACTTATTAAATCTTTATGCAGAATACACTGTACCTGAACCTTTCTCTAGAAACCCTGTCAATTTCCATGTCCTCCTCTTCCCAGCCAATTCATGCAGACAAGTGAGATACCCACCACACATAGGAACAAAGACAGGGGCAGCAGTATATGTGAAAAGAACAAGGACAACAGCCTGGCAAGGCAGGATGCTTCCAGCTGCTTCTGCAGCTTTTCCTCTCAAAGCCAGTGACCTGAAATGCTGAAATGAGATCAACTTCTTTGAGTTTGGGGGTCCTCCGAGTTTGCCTGGTGCTGTTCAGGTGGCTGGGACTGTGGAAGGCAATGTGTGCATCCTGCTGATTTGGGAAACCTGTGCGTCACCTGTGCCTGATTTCACCTTCACAAATTCGCTGCTCAAACCTTTTACACCACCTGTGATTGAGGGTGTTGTCAAGGCTTTATTGTAGGAATAGCTCTTTGTAAACTCCTACGGTTTCAGGCTGTCATTCTACCGTGGCAAGCAATGCAAAAAATCCTTTGAGACCAGGCTGGCTTTTGGCAGGCACAGCTGCTGCCAACAAACCACAGCAAAATGACCACAAGCACTTGTGGAGGACCCCCTCCATTCTGAATTGGGCTGTGGACCAGGAAAGCCAGTGCAGGGCAGACAAGGACCCTGGCTGCATGTGCTGGTCTGTTCAGCTGTGGCTCTTTCTTCCTGCAGAAGGATATTACCTTGGCCTCTTGTATGAAAGGGAAGTGTGTGTTTGCCTGACTGGAAGCACCTGTGTAAGGCCTTGCTACTTTCAACACTGTTCCATCTTTATAAGTGGGGAAAAAAAAAAAATACATTTCTTAAATTGTTCCCTTGTGAACAAGGCTGCAAGATATATCTGTGTGTCTCAAAGAATATGCTCTGTGCTGGGCACCCATCTGCAATGATGGCCCTCTACCCTGCAATAGAGTGCTCAGCTACAAACCCAAAAGTTAAACACATCTAGAAATATGACAGGTGTTACCTTTCTTTTATTCCTCACTTTGACAAATTTATGTGTGTTTGAGTCCTATAGCATATGCATTTTCCTTACTGAAATATTTTGGAATGATCAATTTCCATAGATCTGTGTATTATTTCTGAGTGTTGCAGAAAATTTCCATTCACAGATTATTTGGGGGGGGTGGGGTTAAGGATTGTTTGGTTTTTTACATAGGGTTTTTCTGTGGTTTTGTTGCTGTTGTTACTTATTTTTGTTTTGGTTTTTTGGGAACTTTTGGGTTTAGTGGTAGGAGGATTTAGGGGGACTAGGTAGAGTCTGGTGTTTGTCTCAGCAGAGACTGAAGATATTCAAATGACACGCTGTGACTTTACCTCAAATCAAACCAATAAAATACATTTTATTACACAAATACACCTGACAAAAATCCAAAGTCAATAAAATCAGTCATAAATTATGTGAAAGGTTTCAGCTACCCCATTCCCATCTCACAGGCTTGTTATCTCAGGTTTTCACAGCTCCTTTCATAGGTTGCTGTCATGATGAAGAATGACTGTATGCCTGAGATTACCAGAGGATTGTGGATTTACACTGGTCCACTGAACTTCTACAATGTATGAGTCATCCATATTTATTAATTAATACTGTGTAGGTGTACTATTGAACTCAGTGGAAAGCCAGTGAATGTCCTGATATAAACCTTCCACATAGAAAAAATTATCCCATAGAGCTAAATTTGTTCCTCAGATGCTTAAAATATAGCAGGGAAATTTTTGAGTTGAGTTTTCTAAAGTGGTCAGTCTTTGGTCTTTCTTGCACTCATATTAAATGGTGGTCTGAAGTTAGATACTATTTTGCAGCTCATTGCATTTTGAATGCAGTTAAGGCAGGGTTTAGGTTTTTAAAAATCCTACCTTTATCCTACAGGGGGTTTGACTGCCTGCCTGCAGAGTTTCTCTGGTCATATCATTACCTGAGCTTTTGATCCCAGAGACATCTCCCAATGTCAGCATGACAAGGGAGGCTTCTGTTTGTTCTGATAAGCAAGAACTAAGAGTGCCTGTGTGAAACTTTGAGGTGCTGGAATGAATACTCCCCACACTGATGTGTGGTATTCATTTCAGCTTGTGCTAGGAGCTATGTGGCTGAAGGGATTAAACACTGAGCTGCTAGCAGGCATTCAGGTTTTGGTTCCACTCTGACACTAATGAGTAGGAACATAAGCAGCTGAGGAACCTCAGGAGATCAGAAAAGAAGTTATTACCTCCAGCTGCTCCTCACTTCTTTGTGCTCTATGATCTGCCACCATCCTTTAAGATGTTACAGCAAAACTACTGATACAATCATTTCTTTGACTATTTCAGTTAATAGATACCCCACTCTGAGCTCAAGAGTTAGTTTTGGTTTGGGCTTTTTATTTGTTAATTTGTTTGTTTGTTTATTTATTACCTGCCTGAAAGGGCCTGGTGTGTTGTGGAGCTCTGCAGGCAGATCTGAGGGGAGCAGAGGTCCAGCAGAGGTGGCAAATGGGGCCCTACAGAGCCCCTCGGCCCCCTGGATAAATCCTGGTTTTTGATCAGGCTAATTCCCCAGGTTTTTGCATGCATAAACTGGTGCAAAGGTATTTTCTAACCTGGTGGGAGTATGTGATGCAGGAGCATGTAACAGTCCTGGAGTGTCAGCTACAGTCTGTCCTGAAAATCCCGTCAGACAGACCTGCTAATTTCAGTACCGGGCAGAACAGCTGCTGCCTATACACTGGAACAATCTTCCAACACCAAATGGATATTTTTGGACAAAATCCCTTCTAAAAATTGCTAGAAAAACTGGTCCTGCAGCCACTGTGAGCTTTTGTATGGAGTAACGAAGCTGCTTGTGTACAATTTCATGTTCAGTAATAGGAGACCAGGACATGCTCGTTGTTGCTGGGCTTTCTGGGCTTTCTTTCCACAGGGGTAGCAACTCGAGATTGTTTCTCTAAGGCTGATCCAGATGTTCACCCCTAAGGGCTTCTCTGTGCAAGGTCAAGAAGTGAGTTCTGTTTAGTGGTTGAGTAAAGCAGAAGGTTGTATGAGGACAGCACACTGTGTTGTAGCAGGAGAGGTTATATAGCCATATGGAAAACTAATAAGGCATTCTAAATGCCATGTCTGTTTTCAGGTAATGGTATATAAATTACTTACTTTGAATAATTGCATTAAATATGAGTATTAAAACTATTGAGGTGTATAATGTGAACAATGGTGCAAAATCAGTTACATGGCTAGAACAAGTATAAACTTCATGCTAGAAAATTGCCATCCCAGCATGCCCAGGCTTTAAGCAGTATTTTGCCTTATAAAATAGAAGTTAGCAGCTAGTCTAAAGCTCTGAGTCAGAAGGCTGACCATTATAATTTAGACTTTTTTAGCACATGAGAAAGTAAACACTAGGAGGTAAATTGATAGTTTACTGAATCCACATTTATATTCAGGGAGAAGGAAGTTGTTTTCTTCCATTTTGCTCTTGAAACAGCTTCTACTCTGGATAGAAGATCACTGGTCATTATTGTGGTTTGATTTCTGTTTTCTATTTAAAACATGATCCAGATAAATTAGTGACCCCTGAATTTACTTCTCAGGGGAAAGTGAAAATTAATATTTTCTTATCGTAATCCTGAGAAAGCAATTAGTATTGCACTGAAACATCTCAGTTCAAGGTTCTTGGAATATTATTCCAAAAGTCAAGTTCATTTTTTATTCAGCTCAATCTGTCATGCCTTAAGCCTGATTCAGCAAAGCGAAGCTATAAATGTGCTCTATACATCATCATTCACACATTTAAAATTTGCAAACATCAAACATTTTAACAGCTTGTCCTGTGCTAATCAGTCAAAATATTGCTGTGTGTATTGTATATATGTGTATATATCAATTTATACACAATTTTTTTTTCCCAAGATCAAGGACTAATATGTGGAAGAAGGATGGTACCTGGCTGTGTGACATTATGCTGAATCTCAGTTAATGGCACTGGAATGTATTTTCTAATCTGAAATCTTGGGCATTGCAATAAGACCCACACCACTGAAGTGTGTTTTGCTGCAGTGACTACAGCAGAGTGTGCTGCTTTGCAACTCCTCCAGTAAATCACAAACCTCTGATTCCCCTTACTGACCTGTAGGGTCTCTGCTGAGACGCAAATAGACATCAGAGGGCTGTAGCTGGACAACTGGATGAGCAATGTCAAGGATTTCATTCTTAAGAAATGTTTTGGACAGATCCACCTGAACTGGATCATTCAAAAAAAAAAAAAAAAGAGAGATAAAAACACTAGGGTTTTTGTTTGTTTGTTTCATTTTCAGTTTCTCATATTGATAACACTGGCACAGGGCATTTGTGCAGGAGCTGGTGACCAAACATCATTGGCAACATTTAGCTTTTCATGGACAGTCAGCTCCTTACAGTAATCCATCTTGCAAGACTGACTTGCAAGTTATTCCTTAAATAGACTGATTTGTTAGCATGTAGATGTTCCATCAGAAATAATAATAGCTATTCTTTTTGCCAACCACACCGAGAGACAGACCTCAAATTGATCATTTAATCATGGACAGCATTTTCAAACTCACTTTGAGCAGCAAATTAAAAACAGTCTGAATTTCAGAGACTCAGAGCACTTACAGATTATGAAGTTGAGATAACAATGAATACTCAGAAGATTTTTCAGAAACCCTACATTTAATTCTTTGTACAAAATTCACTTTTACAATAGGAAAAAATAGTGAAAATTTAGTTTAACATTATTTGCATTTACGTTGATATTCTTTTATTTCAAACTCATGAATCCTGTTGTTAGATACTAACATCTTTCCACAAATAATTACCAAAGAGCTACATAAAATTTCCTTTTTTATAACTTTATTTTTGTTACAGGTCTCTAGGAAAATATGTATACAATATGAGATGCATCATCTACATAATTCACCTTGTAGATCATACGACTGGTATGAAAATTCCAGGGGATAGTTATATACATGAATGGATTTGTCAGAAATTACTCCCTTCTGCACAAACCTACAGAAGAGGAGTAAGGATATCCCTGTGTGCCATTGCTTCTGAGATGGATGCAGACCCACTAGATTTGCTTTCACATTCAATTTGTTCATATGTTGTCCTCTAGTGTGGTTTTATTTTAGAGAGAAATAACCATTTATTTACTTCCTACAATCTGCAGTAATATGGCATTATTAAAAACATACAGTGCAAAAGCATCAAAAGATACATCTTGAAGAAGATTTATTTTAAATTATTAGTTGGAAAAAAGTATTGACTGGAAATTTGTATTGGGGACAACGAAGAAATGCACTGAAGCACACAATACAGTACAAATATGGATTCATTTATATAACTTTTCAAGAAAGGAAAACAGGTAAAAAATAAAATCATGAAAGTGTATTTTTAAGAAAAAATATAGATGCAGAAAAGAAACAATAGAAGGACTTTCAACTTGGCTAGTTGCCAAAGTTAGTATGTGCAATTACTCATTATTATATAAGACAAAGAGATATTCCTGATTTTATTTGCTCTGTTAAAATTAGTATAGATGTCCCATCTTGGAATGGCACTGATATTTAAAGAGTGTTTCTTTGTCATTCTCAAAAAGTTGCATGAAAGGTGTCAGATCATACTTTGTGAAACATGAAAAGCAATAACCCAAACAAAAAGGCTCCTTTGCTTCTGAATTCCAGTCTTTTAAAAGTCCCCAGTACTTTGGGTGACAGGATTTCCAGGTGTCTGAGCACGTGAGCAGAGGTGGAAAGCCCATGCAGATCATGATAAGTGCCAAGAGGAAGAAGCTGTAAGGATCCCATTGGGGCTTTCTGGCCTCTGTCAGCTCCCTCAGATGTGCTGTGAGGAGCTGGCTGCTTGAGCTTCATTTAAGATCACAGGGTCGTGAGGTGACTCGTGATAGCACAGCCCCCAGGAGCCCCACTCCAACTCTGCTGAAAGCAGCATGAGCAGTGAGGCTGGACCAAGTTCCTGCTGTTGAGTCATTCTTCAGGCAGCTCTGGGAATATGCAGTTCTCCCTCATATCAAAGAAATTGAGTCAGGGCGAGGTGTGAGGACCTGTGGGATCTACCAATTGCAACATTATTCTACTTTTCTTTGAATTCGCTCTTGCTGCTAGACTTGCTATTACTTGATTTACCTTCACTGTTTAAAAGTTGAGCTTCTGCCATGCAAACATCTACCGCCTTTCCCCTAAGTGCATGTGATTGTAACTACAGCTCTTGGCCAAAACAAACTGTAGGATCAAACCCAATATTAAACCCATTTATTTTCCTGAAAAGCCTTTGTTCAGTGGAAACTGCTAAAGAAAAAAGGTATGAAACTCTTGTTTTTGCAGGAACTCTCACTCTTCACACAAACTCTTGAAGGCAGAATACTTCTGCCTATGTAGATGCATGGGGATAAAAGATTCTTCTCATCCTAAATCTGGCAAGAGAGGATATGTTCACAATGAGTGCACCCAGCAGAGCTGTTGCCCTTGCTCCAAGCTGGCAAGCTGAAATCTGATCATCCTTTGGAAGAACCTACTCAGAGGAGGCTGCAGGATGGCTCTCCAAGCTGACCCTGGGATGGAGTTCAAATTTTAAAAGATTACAGATTGTCAATTTAGGTAACAATGTTAAAGAAAATCAATGCAGGATTTCATCTTTCCAAGTTTTTATTTGCCTTTATCCTAACCAATTTGCATTCTGAATTGGTTCTCCAGGCATAGTTATTTCTTACAACAAAACTTAATATTATGTCCTGTATTTCATAGCTCTAGTTCTTCAGAGCTTGGGTAATTCTATGACTTGAAGGATTTGCTGTCTTTCTGTAAGATCATGATATGTTTCTGAATGAGCAGGCAAACTCCAGAAGTCTGCACACAGCCTGGAGCCCTTCCTTTGCACCTAATGTCTCAGTTCAAAAAGACTTTCAGAAACATTAAGCACAAGATTAGTGTGAAATGGGTATTTAACAGCCTTGTCAAACTAAAGAAAGGCCTTTGGCTTCAACATGGTTGAGATTTCACCCTGAGAAAAAAACTGTATAGGATACTGCAAATCATATTGCACCCTCTGCCAGTCCCTCCTTCATGGGAAGAGAGTGTTTACAACGGCTTCACTGGAGCTGATGGAATGCAGAGAGGTATTCCAGCTGGACTGAAAATAATGCTGTTAAAGTGGGCAAAAATGGGCTATCTGCTTTAAAAATCAGACCTTTAACTGCTCATATCCTGACCTAAGAATGCCATCGGCTTAAGGTGAGAAAACAGCTTCAAAACTCCAGGGCAAAAGAAACCATTTTCTGCTGATCTGCTTAATGTAGGATGTGTTTACCTTGAGGATTTTAGAACAATAAAATAAAATAAAATATAAATCAATAGTTCTGTCACTAAATTAACGAAACAGCTGCACCATTCTGGCAAAGTTACAGATTACATCAATAAAGTACGTTCCCCTCTATCTCACAGAAATCAGATAGTGATGTGTCTCATTATTAAAATGTTAAAGCTATAAAAGAAATAGTGAAACCAGTATTATACCTGCATAGTTCAGTAAAAATGCCAAAAGGCTATTTTCTGTAATGAGATATTGTACATCCTCTAGCCACAGTGGGCAAAAACCATAACAAATGGGGCTAAATCAAGCAAACCATCACTACAAGGTTCCTATGGTGATATTCAAAATATGAGTTTGGTGCCTGATGTGCAATTTAAGTGCATCAATCCACCAAAGTAATAAAAAAAAATCCTGCTTATGCTCTCACCATCTATCTGATAGACTGCACACCTGTAAGGTGTGCCTACACACCAGCAGCATGCAAATAAGTGTTGAAATATAAATGAAGGTATAGCATGCCAAGGGAAGCTATGTCATCTGGAGGTGACACTGAGTTAACTCAGTGTAATGAGTCTTATGGCATTGTTGATTTATGTCATACTGGGTCACAGCACAAGTTTTCCTCTGCCAGAGATCCACTGGTCATCTATTCTCCAAACACATGTATTCCAGAAAAAATGTTTATTTAGATGGCTGCAGATCTCATACCAAACATGTTTGGTCATGATCTTACTGGTCAAAGAGTATAAGACATCTTTCATACATTTGCTGCTTTTTATTCTACAGATTAGAGCTTTGCCATAACGAATGAGTGGATGCTGAAATCTTCTATTATATTTGGCTCTTGAAGACTTTCTGAAGTCAGGTTTGGAGTTGTAAATTATTAGGTTGCCATCCATAATACAAGGACTGCAAAAACTCCTCTAAAAGGAATGCCTTTCCATTTATTAAAGGTGCTTCTCTAAATGCCATAAATAGTCAAATCCCAAACTGCCAGTCAGAAGTGTGGCCAGACTACGTCATTCACTGCAGTGTGCTCATCACAAAGCGAGGCCATGGTAATAAGGGGGTAATGTGGTACTCGTTATCATGGCCAGAAGAGGCTCACATGGTAATTGTAATCTAACATTCAGATGTTATGGCTGGGGACAGTGTTGCCTAGAAAATCTCCGGTGAAAGCGTTGCTTTCACAAAG
This sequence comes from Acrocephalus scirpaceus scirpaceus, assembly GCA_910950805.1. Lineage (NCBI taxonomy): Eukaryota > Metazoa > Chordata > Aves > Passeriformes > Sylviidae > Acrocephalus > Acrocephalus scirpaceus. The sequence continues at coordinate 33,150,169 of OU383778.1, forward strand.
TGCACTGAGATTCTGCTGATAAATCATTAGAAAAGCATGACCAAGTTTTCATTTCATTTCATTTCATTTCATTTCATTTCATTTCATTTCATTTCATTTCATATTCACTCATTTATATCTGGTTTTCTGAAGAAATTACAGTAGCATTATTTTGTACAGGTTTTTTCATTGAATTAGACAAGGTGGATCCTCGTTTTGAAAATATGTTTTCCTCCACAGAAGTTACTTTTATGGAAGTTATTACTCCATTGACAGAGTGTTTTCTTCCAGTCGTGACACTTTCTCAAATCATAAAATCAGTGTCAGGCTTTCTATTTAAGTACCATTTTCCTATATTGAATACCTTTAAAACCTGTCTGATTAGTTCTATCCAAATGTAGAACAAGGATGAGATTTACCACATTAAACACCTTCATCAATCAGGAAGAATCACCTCACTTACAGATATTTTTCCCATAAAATGTTTACATTACCCTAAATTTTCTAAGTCACACTTCAGACCAAGAACTCCCCTCCTATTACTTATCTTTATTCACATAACTTAAAACTTAAAAGAACCAGGTAAGAATTAATATATGAAATTACTGGCTCTTGAAATACCCTGCCTGGCAAATACTGCTTGCTGTCAGTAAAACGAGGCACTGAAACTACACCCTGAAAATGCTGTGCTTCCAAAACTATTTAATTCCAGTTTGTTGAGTCCTTATTCATTTTTCAGCTGTGAAATAATATCCATAGTCTAACCTTAATGAAATGCTTTTTTGTTCAATTTGATTTACAATTTTAGCTCCAGAAGTGTTCCAGGCTTTTATGGATGGAGGTCCAGGATACTCGTACCCAGTAGACTGGTGGTCACTAGGAGTTACAGCATATGAATTACTGAGGGGTTGGGTAAGAATGATCAAGTTTGTTGTTATCTAACAAAAAATATTAAGTTTGCAGTGCTCCTGAGTGCACTCTTCAGGATAAAATTTGAGTGTACAAGGCCCAGGTCAGGAATGCTGTCCTGGTTCTTTCCCAGCTGAAAACACTCTTGGGAAAGTTTCACCTCATACTCAAATACATTATGAAAATTTGCCTCAGTTTGGCTAAGGAAAGGTCTAATGTTTAATGGTTTCTTTATAATGCTGAATTGCAAACAATGTTGTGGTTTTTTTTAAATAGAAGTTGAGTTACTTCAGACTCTATTATATCTTTGATTGTCTTGGCTAATACCATAAGAGATTTAATGTAATATCCTAAGATGGTTGGCCCAACTACAGAAAATGCTTATCTGCCAGTGCATTTGTTTCTTATCTAATCAATTATGTGAATAAGTTTAATGAAAAATCTTCCTGGGCATGGTCGAATATCAGAGAAGATAATGGAAAATTCTTTTCCATTTTGGTTCAAAGGATTTCAGTCAGTTGCTTAAATATTTACTATTCCCCATGGAAAACAGTAATTTAGTTACTATTTCGGGATGATGACGTAGCTTAAGCAGCTGTTTGGGGGTTTTTAAATTATTTTTCATTCCTGTTTTGGAAAGGGGATTTTATTGCATTCCAGAATGCTCTTTTATATTATGACAAAAACACAGCTCTGCTACCTCGACTTGCCAGACAAGATCCATCCCACAAAGATCTCACAATTTCATGTAGGGTGACAGATGAAGGAAAATAGAAATAAAGAATAATTAATATTATTATAATTTTTATTAATAATTATTATTCCTACTTTTAAATGGAAAAATTAATTTCAGAGTGTCTGCATATTGTTACTTCAGAAGTTACATTTTTCAAAGGCCTAAAATCTGGCCAATGTACTTTGTATTTCCATAGAATTAACAATAGTCATGCTCCTGAGACAGAGATCTCTCACATGCAAAGACTGTTTCATCTATCAAAGTAGAGGAGTATTAAACACTTTTCTTAACAAAAACAACAAACAAACAATTATTATCAATTTTTCTCTACCATAATTCTCAAACCTTAGGGAGTTTTTAGACTGACATTCTTCCTGGAATGGAGGAATTAAAGTCTGGCAGGGACAAGCATAATACATCCTCAATCCTAGTCACAGATGGTAGTTCTAGCTGCACTTAGAGTAAATTAAGAGAACATCCTGATGGTTTTATATCAAACCTTTCACCAGTGAGTGTCTCCAAGAAAGGAGAGTAATGAATGATTGCTAATGAAAGCTGAACTCACAAGACTAATCACAAAAGATCACTATGATGTGACAAATTCAGTTTAATAAATGAAAAACTATATAGAATGATATCCATTTGCCAAGATCCACACAGTCTTTCCTGAATAAGTCAGTGTGGCTACAAAGCAAAGTTGAGACTGAATCAATTTTTTGTTAGGGTTGTTTTTTTTTTTAAATAAAAACATTGCCATCTGAACCAAGTCACCCAAGGCAGCTGCTTGTTTTCTCCTGAAGAGCAGCTCCTGGCTTCTGAGCAAGCCAGAGGATTGCTTGGCAGCCCACACCACCGTATGGACAAGGGAAAGGTGTATATTTTCTAAATTTTTCTAGTCTAGGAAAGGCTTAAACTGATACAAGTGATAACAAGAGAAGTAGCAATGGCTCGAGGAAATGTGTTTAACCTGAGGCACGTTGCCGTCTCAACAACTGCGAGCTCTGAAGCCCCATCTGCCAGGGCAGCAGATGGCTGTGAAGGCACAGTTTGCACACAGGGCTGTGAGCTGAACCTGCAGGCATGCAGCTCCTGCTCCTCCAGGTTCTCACAGCTCCCTGTCCAGCAGCAAGGAAAGAGCACCACTGCCTCCAAGAACATGAGCAGGAGGTGAGAGTCACCCACCCGTGCCAGCAGCAGCAGCCCTGGCAAAGAGGGGGCTGTGGCATGGGGCACAGCCACAGGGCACTGGGCTTCCTGCAGCTGGAGCCTGGTGCATGCTACTGCATGGGAATGGCAGGAGGCAAGGAAGGAAGGAGTATTAGAAAAAAATATCACAAATTTGATTTTCCACCTTGGAGCTGTACATAGCTTATGATGGTGACAGCCTGAATTCAAGAGGTGATAAGTAAAATTAGTAAAAATTAGTTGTTTTTCATTGAGCTGAATTTTTGGTTTTATTTGCCTCTGCTGCTCAGGGTGCTCAAAGCATTCCAGCCATTCTCATCTCTGCTTCCCACTGCTGGGCAGCCAAAACCATGTTCTGCTTGAAATGACCTTGTAGATACAGGAGCATGTTGTGTCCAGCACAGAGCTTTCTGCACCACTTTTTGGTTACCCATAGTACATATAACATTTCTCAATAAGTTGTAGGTACATTTTTCTCCTTATCCAGCTGCTGATAAAAAAGATAGCAAGAAAAAAGCAAATTCATACAGCTGTGCATCAAATATCTATCTTTTCACAAAGTCCATGAAATTAAACTGTAATTAGACTGTATGATGCAAACCGTGCATGTGTCAGTCTGTTCCTGAGGTATAGATGGCTGCTAAAATGCTACAGTAAATGTATATACCATGAATTTAGTAGAGACAGTGAAGGACTAAGTAGTAGGTGGGATTCCTAGATTCTGACTATCACTGCAATGTGAACAATTAACAACAAACTTTGATAAAAAATCCTGAACAAAAGCAAACCAGATTTTTTTTCCTTTTTCTACAAAATAGAACTGAAGGGATAGGACCCCTGAGTGGATTGAATAGCTGAAAAACAGGGGAGATAGAGGTATGAAGGGCCTCAAAAGACCAAACTTATAATGGTCATTTATAATTCTAATTAACTAATAAAAATATTCAAAATCTCTGCAAATCTCAAAAAATCAAGATTTTGGAATGCTAACAATCTTGGAAATAAGGTAAGCTTTTGGGATTTTCCTGTCAGAAAAAAGGCATGGACAGAAACACCCTTAACAGAAAAGCTTTTAATGATTCATAATTCCTTATAGTTGTTAATTTTAGAGTTAATTGCCATGTTCAACAATTGATGTACATTTTGTCTCAATGATCCTATTGATCACATTATTATAAGTTAAGTCAGCAGCAGGTTGCTTCTAGATGACAGAAAGCATGTAAAAGTTGTATTTTTAATAACTCTTTTATGGCAACATTACCACTTGTAGGGAAATGCATATGACAGAGTATTTCTAATGACAATTTTGAACCCAATTCGGGAAAATTATATATTTAAAGCAGAAATTTAGGTCCTGTTGAATCCATATGGACATGGTATAGCTAAACAACAACAGGCTAACTGAATGTGAATCAAAACGAAATGATTTAGAGCCCCCTTGAATTTTTTTTTAGAACACCCCAGTGCCTCGGAATGCACTTTGTTTCATACATACAAAAGATAAATATGTGCATGAATCTGCCCAGAATAAGAATATGTCTTGGGTTTTTATGAAGAGTGACTCCAATTCCTTAACAGATTAGATAACTAAAACCTAGAAATATTCTTAAATTATAATCTTCTACTAGTACACACTAGCAAAAGTCAAGGGATGATTCAGTTCTTAGTCAGGGTAATGAGCCTGCCCTTTGCTGTTCAGGATATTGGATTAATAGGTAACTATGTTGTTTATGAATTATGATGCATTAATTTGCACACGGCTGCTAGGGTGGCATTTAGCTGCAGCTCTCATATCACATATTTATCACCTGCTGGGTACAACTTAATTCACAAGTAACCCACTCTCTGTCCTTGTTTACAAAAATACATTTAGTATAATGGTAACAACTTGCTTCAAACATACAAGTGTGTGCACAGAAAATAACAAGAATATAAATTTATATGTAGTATTTTATTTCCAAATTCTGCATGTAATAAAAGATAAATCAGAGAAAACTTCATGAACAAAACACTGCAAAGACTAGATCTTTTCTTCATCTATAGAAGAATTTAGGCACTGCAAACACATGACTGCAGATCCATGTAGTGTATTAATTTTGGATTTTAAAAAAAGCGAAGGAGAAGGATTGGGATTTGGAGTATGATTTTTGGAGTCTGCTGTGATTCTAATACAGACTTTTGTAAGCATTTTTTAGTTTTTTTTATCTACTACTCAGTAAAATTAGGATGACAAAGCTCCTTTGCAGCCACCTCTTTTCTGTTTCGTCAATTTAGGTCGCAAGAACTGACCATGAGTATTACAAGCAAAAAATAGTTCACATTCTACATTCACATAGAATGCCCCAGGAACAAAATTATTTATTCATCTCATTTGAAACTGATCCTTCCTTTCATGAGAGAAAAAAATGCAGAGGAAATGCATCTATGAGTAATTACATTCATTACAACCTAAGAAAAGCACACACACAAAGGATTAGACTCAAAATTGTTATAAGATGTTCTCGTGGTTTTGATATTTTCAAGATAAACAATACTGAGCTCAGGAAAATGTGAATAGTCTGCACTCTGTTATCCATTCTTGCTGACTTGATATTTATTTAACTTTATCCCAGAGGCCCTATGAAATTCATTCAGCCACCCCCATTGATGAGATACTCAATATGTTCAAGATCGAAAGAGTTCACTACTCATCCACATGGTGCAAGGGCATGATAGCACTACTGAAAAAGGTAAGAAAGCACAAATACCTTCTGTCCTCTGTTCTCTCCTCTTCCAGAAGCCTCTCCAACACTGCAAAAGGCATCAAACAAACACACACTTTAGATAGTCAACATTTCAAGGTTAAAAGAGTAGAGTTTATTTCTAGGTTGTTCTAAATGTGAGTGGTGTGGTATTTTCTCTTCAGAAGGTCCAGTATTCTTAGGCTTAGACTCAGGCTTTTCATGGCTTCAAAGAAGTAATTTTTTTATTATTATTTTTATTTTATTTTTTATTTTAAAGCTGATTCACTAGTGGCAGTAAAAGTTTGGGGATCAGTAATTCCTCATCTGTGCTCTGGCCCCATTTCCCCCCAGCTGTGGATGTGCAAGTGGGACAGGGAAGGAGGGACCACTCTGCCCTCTGAATTTCTGCTGCAGTTTCTAGACAGGGATATTAGAAATTAAAATGGCTGTATCTCTTCCTGTCCAATGTTGGTACAGTTGCAACAACAAAAGTCGAGGCACTTTGCTGTAAACATCACTAATCTATAAGGCAGGGCTCTTTCTGAATGCATTCAAACCTAAAAATTGTTTTCTTTCTGAAATCCCAGGTTTTTGTTTGCTTTAATTGTCTGGCCACACCACAAAATAATCTGTCTCTTTTCGGTATTTCACATCATCAATATTGATACTGAAACAGGAAGTATTTGTGAATGTGTGAATAGAGTAATAAAGAGTATATGTCTTTTGCAGCAATTAGCAATCTAGTTTTGAATAGCTAGAGCAGTGAGGTGGATAATTTTAACTGCTGCCAGGATGCTCAGTGTAACTGTATCTTCCAAAGAATTACAGAGAAAATACAAATTGTTGGGTGGCATTGATCTGTGGTGTTTCATTTTGCGTGGGCTCTTGTGTATTTGTAAGCAGACTTTTGTTGCTCATACATTTATACACTTCATGCCTGCAACAGCCATCTGGTGGCAATTAAACTGTACTCACATCCTATGAGTTATTACTTTTATTTTTTTTTTAATTGGGACTTCTAGCATCTGTTAGAAGATTCCCTAGCCATTTTCTTACTTAAAAATATGTATCATAGAATTTATATATGTGATACATTTTCTCTTCTATATGGCATCCAGTCCCTTAGAAAATGCCTTGTGCTTGATCACAGCTCCTCACTAAGGACCCAGAGTGCCGCCTTTCAAGCCTTGCAGACATCCAAAACTCTCCATATCTAGCTGATGTCAACTGGGATGCTGTTCTAGAGAAAGCTGTGACCCCAGGTTTTGTTCCTAATGTAAGTCAATACTCCAGGTGAATAGTGTTTGTAAATTCCAGTTTAATTATCACTGCTGTTTTACTTGTTTATACTTGTATTTTTTTCTCTTCAGTGATTTACTTTGGATTCTACTTTCATTTACTCAGTCACAACTAAGGGAAAACTCGTCCCATTTCAATAGATCATAACAAAAACTAATTAACCTTGGTTCACTTTTTGTTCCTTTTCAAAGAAAACTTTTTCCAGAATTTGCATTTCAGCTGTAAGAGCAAATGATTGTCAGAGTTAACTCTGAGACAAAGAGTACTAAGAAGACTGTTGTGGCTGTGAAAGTCAGACATTTGAATAACTTTTGGAAAACTTTTTAACATCTTAGTATGCTGTTGCTTTTTCACTTAAAAAATAGTGTTCCAAAAGGTGGACCTATTTCCTTTGTGATAGTTTCTTACAATAAAACATTCCAATTCTGTGAGGGAATCTGGTGGTTTAGTTTTTACTGTGGTTCCATTCTGTTGGTATTTTCTAGATACTTAACCATTTTTAACTATTTTCAAGTTAAATATACTTGAGGGTCATGAATAAAAAGCAATGATTGTGGTGTTAATATGCTGCTTCACTTTTTTCAGTCATATTGCACTATAATTATTGTCCAAACAACATATTTGTAGCATAGCAAGGTTTGTTTCTGGGGATTTTTTATGCAACTGTAAATACAGACGGGGAAGGGGGAATAGGTAGACCCTGACTTCATCCAGGTGCACATTAAAGTTCATGATAAACATGATGGGGACAGGATCCAACCCTTCAGAAGCTGAAGGTGACAGACAGCATTGCCTAATGGAGCAAAGGTAGCCAGATGTATTGCCAAGACCATGCTCTCTGTGTTTGCTGGGCTTCTTGGCACCTGACCAGAGCCTCTCTGGAAGCAACATCCTGCAGGAAAAGAAAGCTGTGGGTGGGCAATCTCCCTAAGGAGCTGGGAGAAAGGCCAGGAACATGGCAGGTGAGAAGCACAACAGGAGAAGGGAAAAACAGGCTCCTCTTACAGGCACTCCAGAGTAATGTTCACCTGTGGGGAAATTCCTTCCTTTCACTTTGTAGCTCTTAGAGCAAGAGAAATGTTGGAGAGGTGATTGTCATATCTACCAGGCCACGCCTCTTTCACTCTTACTGGATGTCCATGCAGCTGGAATAATTGCTGTTGCCTTCCCAGGATCCTCCCCTACACTTTCTCAGGTTGCTGTCCTAAGCAAAACAATGCAGAACACAGCTCCTTCTTGGCCTGGTGGACTCCCTTCTCCTGGTGTGTTGATCTACAAGATGAGAGGAGACTGATTTTCCTATTTTCCTTTTTTCAAGTTAGAGCTGCTCCCTGAGATATCAGAGGTGTGGACTTGCTTCTCAGGCAAAACTCAACCGATTATTTACACTTCCTACTCCCAGCTAAAAATTTAATCCACAACTGTCAGCATGTGGGAAACTTCACAACACATATTTCATAAAGGAGATCCAGTTCCCCATACCTAAAGATACAACATACATGAGGTTCCAAGAGTCTCAGACTCTGCAAAGACAGCTTTTCTTTTCACATTTGGATTCACTTTATTTGTGTTTAAAATGTTTCATTTATCTATCCAGATTAATCTGAAAGTCCCATTACAAGCTCTACTAGACTCTTCTGTGAAGAGTCTGATATTGCAGGGCTTGTTCCACCTGGCCAATCAAGTGTGTCAGGAAAAACAGAGAGATGAGAATCAAAGTGTTTTTTCTAGCCCAACATTTCTTTTCACAGAAACTTTGCTGTTTCATGAAGAGTGAAGTTTGACCAAGTTTGGTCACACATTTTCTAGGAACTTTCTCTTTGTAGCATCAGTAAAACTTTCACTGATTAATTGGGGCCACACAGCAAAATATTTCTTGTTTTTCAGCCTTTGGTGTGAAGGTGAATTGGGGCCCTATGACCTGCCAAGTGTTTTGAAACCAGAGAGTTTTATAAATTTTGGCAGCTTGCCATGGCTCTCAGGAGCTTGTCTGCCTTCTACTGCTAGGAGAGCACACAGGAGGCCCATGGGAGCAATGTCCCATAGCTTAATGTCTCCCTTATAGTTTGATTCCATAAACGTAGTTCTTATTTAGCTAGTACATGTGTTTCTTTATGGCTTAGTTAGTTTCTTCATTTTCAGCTTGGAGTCATAAATTGTTGTAGAGGTTTTTTAAATATAATTTGTGTTTAAAGCTTCAGAATTAAAGTGATATATTTTTTAAGTACTCAATCAAGTCTAAAAACTATGGATGCTCAAGGAAGGAACTGATATTGATGAAACCTAAGCAATTATTTTTTTATTAATAAATATAAATAAGCTGTAAAATGCCAGTAATAAAAACCAAATATGTTCTACTAAAGCTGGCTGGATAATATGCAGGAAAAGGCATCAGATGTTTAAATATTATGCTCTGACTATACAGAATTTGCTAGGAATAAAAAGGATGGAGTGATCTCTAAACCAAATGTTTCATTGTAGGACACTGCAAATTATACAAGTAGTTTCTGACGTGATTTTACTGCTTAGTGTCTTTGGTTACTAAAAATATCCGTCATTTATATATGACTTATTTTAGTACTTCCACCTTGACAGTGACAATGGTGTGATTGAACTCTCCAAAGTCCCAGAGGAAAACAGGTTTCTTTTAACATCTTCCACTACACAATTCAAACTGTTTGCAAATTTTTTGTGAAGGACTTCCTGGTATGACAAAGAATCTTAAAATTTGCTTCAAGCATCACAAATTAACATAACATTTTTTTATGGAGAACCCAAAATATTTAAGTAATGTGTGTAATGGGTAAGGAAAACCTTAATAAAGTGGATAGAATAGAAAAAGAATAATAGATTAGAATGAAGCACCTGATTGGGAAAAGCCAACAAGGATTCACCAAGGACAAATGGTACTTTCCAAACCTTATCATATTCAGTGACAAAGTAACCTGCTCAGTTGATATGGGGCAAGAGGTTTTATTGTTTACCTGGATTTCTCTAAGGCTTTTGATACAGTTTCCTACAGCCCCCTTTTTGAGAAATTTATGTGTTATGGTATAGAAAAGTGATCCATGTAATGTGTGGGGAACTGACTGATCCACTGAACCCAGGGGGAGGTAGGAAACAGCTCCTTCTCAAACTGGCAGCCTGTCACAAGTGGGGTCCCCCAGGGATCCAACCCTCCTTAGTACCTTAACAAGTGATGTGGATGATGGGATCAAGTGTACCCTGAGGAAGTCCACTGATGATACCAAACTGAGTGGGGAAGTGAACACTTTGGGAAACTACTCTGCAGGAAGACCTTTGTAGGAGTGGGCTAATAAGAACCTTATGAAGTTCAACAAGTGTAAGTCTTAAACCTGGGAAAACATAGTCCAGAGGTGTAGCACAGGGTGGGATCTACCCAGCTGAGGAACAGCTCCAGCAACTTGGGGGGTCCAGGTGGACAGCAAGCTCAATGTGAGTGACCAGGGTGCTGCCATGGCAAAGAAAGCCAATGGGATGTTGGGTTGCATCAACCAGTGCATCACCAGCAGAGATAAAGAAGTCATTGCCCCACTCTACTCAGTACTTGCCAGGCCACACCGGGAATACTGTGTTCGGTTTTGGTCCGCAGTAGACAAAAAAGATGTGGACAGGCTGGAAAGGGTCCAGACAAGGGCCACAGAAATCAAAGGAGGGGGAAATAAGCCAGAAGAGGAAAGGCTGAGAGCACTGGGCTTGTAGAGCCTTCAGAAAAGCAGGATTAGGGGAGACCTTATCACCATGTCCCATTACTTAAAGGCTAACTACAAAGAGAGAGACAATGGAAAAGACAGTGGGACAAGTTACTCCTGGGAAGATTCCAGTTGGACACAAGAGCAAAATTTTTCACAACAACAATCAGCCATTTCAATAATCTGCCCATGAAAATGGTAGATTCTCTAAAATTGGACTCTTTTAAGATTCAGCTGGGCTGGTGGCTGGGCCATCTTGTCCAGACTGGGGATTGTGGTTTTGCTCAGAATAGTTTGACCAGATGATCCTTGAGATCCTTTCCAACCTGGAATTCTATAATCCTGTGAACCCTTTTTAATATAAATGCTGCTAACCAAAACAGGCCAGCTCCTTCCTTTGTTCTCATGTACAGCATCTAAGTAATTGAATCCACTACAATACTTCAGAAAATCAGATTTCAACAATGTCTTAGAGGTACTCTTCGTCTCTTCTGCTCTATTACTGGTGTCATTTATGGTCTACAGCACCAACTGATATTCTGACGAAGACTCTGGGCCAGATTAATTTCTCTCACTGGGGTAACATAACTTTAGTCACTCTAGGAATATATCTGTTTATAACTAGGAAGAGGATCTAACTCTATAATTGCTTTATAATATGATTTTTATCTTATCTCCCTTATTTAAACTTTGAGCATCACTCCAGGCCTAAAAAGACAGTTTTAATTTTACAGATGTGATTGAGGAGCTGGTTCATTATTACTGCTGTTAACACTTGCCAAGCAAATTAAAAAAAAACACAACGATGCTTCAAAGAGTAACTTTGAATCCTTTTGTACCAGAAAGGAAGACTGAACTGTGATCCCACATTTGAACTTGAAGAAATGATTTTAGAGTCTAAGCCTCTCCATAAAAAGAAAAAGCGACTTGCCAAAAACAAATCCAAAGACAGAGCTAAGGAAACCTGCCCACTGGTAAGATGGGGACTGTGACTGCGACTGCAGTCCGTGGCATTTTGTTCACACTCTAATAAGGCAAACTCAGTTAAGCTCAGTTTTATCACCTCTGGTAATAGACTCAACCTCTCTGTCATTTTATACATTGCATAAGTGTATAAAATAAATTAATCTCCAAAACAAGATGAAAAGCAACCATTTATTTCAGTCAAATAGTAACAACATATTTAAGCTATAATAAATTTTAAGATTATCACAGATGCTCATTTAAAGTATGAAAAAGTGTTGCCAGTTGCGAAAAACACTTCCCACACATGGACAAATAGTTACAAAGAATATTTATTCGCTACTACTACTGAAAATGAAAAGTATGCAGTGAAAAGGTTTGTTATTTATGAATATGTTAGAGCTGTCTCTTCCACCCTTGACTAATGTGTTCCCTGTAGAAAGATGCATTGTATGAACAGTCAAGAGTACCAAGAAGATTAATAACAATTTCCAGACTTGAATTATCATTCTAGTGAAGTTTTATAAATTATGTTGCTATTCCTAATTATTTTGAATGTTCATGCAAGCTGTTCTTCCTAGAGCTATCAGATGTAAAAATCTTCAGGAATTCTTTGTGGGGAACTTCTTCCAAAAGAATGAGATTGATTGTGCTATCACAGCCCAATTTAATGAGTCTTTGAAATGCCTCTTGATAGCATTCATTCATAAGCGTTTTTGTTCAGTGTTGTTTGTGTTGTTGTGATTTTTGTCTATGATTTCTCATCTTTTTTAATCAACGTATTCATGCTGTTTTTTAAAGAACGTACACCTGCAGCAGTGCTTGGAAACCGTTAGGAAAGAATTCATCATATTCAACAGAGAGAAGTAAGTGCATTTCTTAATGCCTCTTTAGCATTCAGTACTAAAATTAAATTGAGAACTATTTTTTTCTCACAGTGTAAGGGACGGTGATTAGTGATCACAGCAGCAGAGCCTAAAAAACGGGATTTCCATTGATTTCTTCCTCTTATAGTCTCTGATGTGATGGTTTTGTAGTTCTTGCATCTCTGCAAGCAAGCAGAAGACCCTGTGTTGAAAGTATGTTAAAAATATAAGGTAAATGTTACTGAAACTCCCCAGAGAAACTGTCAGTAATTAAGCAGAGGAATACAATAAAAGGTATTGCTTTTTCTAAACTCAAACAAAACCAAGGAAAGACATCATAATTCATGAAATTTTAATGATATAAACTTCACTGTTCTGACTTGGAAAAACTGTTCATACTTCTCCCCTATTAAAAAGAAAAAAAAAATAGAAAATAAAGTAAAGTTATTGCAACATTAACTATTTCAACAAAACTATTACACCTGTACCAGACATGAAGCAAGAACTTCTAATCTAAGGTTCAGTCAGCATTGACAGAAGCATAAGACTGTTTCCCAAAGATATCAATAATCTTCCTGGTTCAATTAATGCACTGCATTTCTCATCATTTACTGCCTCTGATTTGCAGCCATTCTGGACCTGTTTGTATTAACAGATACAACTCATAACAATAGACTTGTTTGTGTCTTTGGTCAAATGATTGCATTTCATTCAAGTGTATTCCATGTTTTTATTTGACCTAATTATATATGCAAGCCTTTCTAATAGAGTTGTGAGATGTTAAAATTAATTAAAAAGTTGTGACTATTTTGCTTAATGCATACAATGCAGGTAATTACTCTCTCTGTAATTAAAACGGAGAAAGGAACTGTCAGCTTTGCACGGCTCACACACACACATAGCACAAAGGAAATTATGCCATGATCTACCCTTCTTCCTATTACAATCTGTGGGATACTTCTATGACTGTGAGCAAACTGCTCACAGAAACTACAAGGTCTTAGAAAGAAAAGGCAGATTCTTCATGTTATTTTGCAAGATCTCTAGCACAAGAAAGCCATTGATTTCTGTAAAAGCCATAAAGAAGCCAGACCAAGTCAGCCCACAGAAGGTTTTAAGAAGCATTTTGGTGGATTCTCTAAATCAGCTGAACTAGTGAATGCTTGAACTTTGTAGTTTAACCCACAAAAATCAAAATTATCATAATAACAAGTTTAGAAAAATATTGTGTTGATTAATCAATTTAATGAGTTTCTTAGAAGTTGTTCATAGAAGTAATTCATTTCCAGATATTAGTCTCCCACCTACTCTAGAGTAATATATGAAGCATATTCAATATAAGCAATTTTTGGAAATTCAAACATCAGATTTTGTAAGACACTCAAAATCTAATTGGTGCGTTCACTACCTTGAACAATTTCTCCTGTCATGATTTTACTGTATTATTCTTAAATCTTTTGATGCATAGGAATTTTTTTTCATTTGTTTCATATTGCACAACTACAGTAACAACACAAGCTATAAAAATCTCTGAGAGGCTGATGAGAGATCAAGAAGTTTAAATGGAGTACAAATAAAGTAGAAGCAAAAGGTAAACCACATGCACTTCAATCAGAATAGTATGTGTTTTGGTCATTACTTGATTGGCTTTGACAAGGTAAAGGAAGAATATTTAGTATAGACCTATAACAGATCCTGTACTGTCTAAAGCCAGATCACAACCATTTCTCTTTTAAGTTGCATCATAGCATAAGAAAGACATGGAGAGACTTCTGTATAGAAAAAAAAGGTTAAGAAGGGGGGAAGCAGATGTCAAATGATTGAAATGCAAAGTGAATTAAAATTAATGAGAGCAAATTAGGAGCAATGGCAGGCACAGATGCCATCATACCAGAAGAAGCTACACAGTATAGAGCAGAGCAACTCAGGGTGGGTTTTCTTAGACCTTCTGTGCTCTCAGGACTGGATGTACAGGCTGAGGCTGTGGGTTTCCAAAGCCACATGGCCCATCAAGTTCTTAGGAACAGCTGCAGATGCTGAAAGACATGAACCATTTGTTCCTACAGATTTAATACCTTTTAAAATGTGATTGCATCATTAGGTGAGGTGTCAATCCCAAACAGGACTTCAAATCAGTCTCAGATTGCCAGATGTTTTGATATTCTTCCATGTACCTTTACATAGTAACTGTTGAAACTATCTTCATATTTCCTTAGGTCTTTATTATATTCAGCAGCAAAAATATACATTTTTATTGTCACTTAAGCCTTCTGTTCAGTTTACTTCAGTGTCACAGAACACTACATAAATCCTAATAAAGGATGGGGAAAAAAAATAGCATGTCTTTCAAGGGAAAAAATGAGACTCCCCAAACCACAAGGATTCAAGGAAAAAAATCAGATGCTTCTAACTAAGCAACATAAAGTCAGATATTAATGTGTAGGTAATTTTGTGTTAACCATCCCAGTTCCACAACATCTTGCAATCCAATACTCGTAAAATATCTGCTATGAAAAGCAAAATCTGATTTTATTGAATGCCCTGCTGGTAGTTCTGTGCTGTGCCTCTTTTCCACTGTGTGTCTTTCATCCTGCAACAGACACTGCAAATCTTGCAATGTGTCATGCTTGCTTTCTTGTCAAGAAGCTCAGGAGACTATCAGAAACTCTTAGATTGCAGGCAAGAAGAGCAGGAAGAGGTAAAGTCTCACTATGCTAGAAAGAATTTAAACATAGTGGAAGAGACTGAAATATGTTAAACATTTCAGTTAATGAAGACAAAGACAGAATGTACACATTTTCTTTATTCTATTGCTTTCTGTATTTAAGTAAAGGAAAACTGATATTTGTAAGAATGTTTTAAGAAAACGCTTAATGGACAAAGACATGAAGATAGTGATTGTCAGCAGTGGG
This sequence comes from Acrocephalus scirpaceus scirpaceus, assembly GCA_910950805.1. Lineage (NCBI taxonomy): Eukaryota > Metazoa > Chordata > Aves > Passeriformes > Sylviidae > Acrocephalus > Acrocephalus scirpaceus. The sequence continues at coordinate 33,165,454 of OU383778.1, forward strand.
GAAAAAAGTTAGATTTGTATCCCCTACACAGTCCTGATCAGAGGGCATCTTCTGTTGAGTATTTCAGTGGATGTGAGCTAGAAATTAAAATATGTGTGTGTGTGTCTTTTGATATGACATGGGGGTATGGAATCTGTTCACAGTGACATTATCTTCCAGTACCTTCAAGAGTGGGGCACACACTGCCCTGATCCAAAGTAAAATAATATAGGAAAATCCTTTTGCAGGATTTGTTTTCTATTCTTAAAAATGTCAGTGTAGTCTCTTAGTTTTGAATACATAAACTAAATAAACTCTAATATATAAGTAGTCCACACACTGATTAGCTTGAAAATATTACCTGGAGTAGGCTTCAGGGATCTGTTTGTCTCCTTTTTGTGGCAAAATAATTATTTTTTGGTTTTAACTCCATTTCTGTACATGGATATTTTATTATATCCAGAAATACAGCACCAAACATTTTGCAGTATCTTAATGTGTATTCCCACAGACTTGCCAGGAATTTTTAAAGAATTTGATGTCATTTAGAAGCTGTAGGCTACATTTTCAAGTTTTCTTGTTTTAATTTTGTGTGTGTGTCAGTGGTGGGGGAAATTGTACAGATAAAGCCACACTGTTTGCTTGTAGCTTTATTAAAAAGCTGAGTACAGATTATTTTGATATTTTTGTGCTGTTATCACTAAAAAGATCTTCACAACTATGCCTCTTTATGAATATATAAAACCTGAAATGATCAGAAATTAAGGAAAAAACCCAATATTTGCATGTAATGAAATCATATTTCTTACCCCTTATGGTCCTCAGCCTCTTCTCCCTGAAAGATGCCTTTAAGATGTGAGAAAACAAAGAGCAAAGAAGAAAACACAAGAAATATTTGCTTCTCAGGCAGAATAATCCTTCAGTTAGGTACTTCACTTAATCAAAATTATTAGCCTCCTAAAGAAAGCAAAATCAAACATCCATATTTTACTGGGTAGAATATGTATTTCATACATCCAATGCACATGAAAATGGGTTAGAATTCTGCAAAACTATTATAACAAATGCAATGAATTGATTAGGAAAATATCCATGTTTTTAATAATTCCAGCAAAAATTTTCAAAATATTACTAGTGATTTTGAATTTGGAAGGTTTTTACTTAATACTGAAATGCTGAAATGGCATTGTTATGATATTCAGCTGTCTTGTCCCCACTGATCTGAGCAGATTTGTCTCTGCCCTAAGCTACTGATACACCTTATTCCTCTTCTCAGTATTTGTTCAATGCTAGCACACTAAACAATCTGCCACAAATTGAAGCACAGTACTCTGTCTTTTCCTGCTATCTTTCCTACCATTTAAGCATATCTAGTTCTCTTATAAATGATCCTGAACAGCTTGAGGTGAACAGACAGCTCTCTGTTCTCAGAATAAACAGAAAAACTTGAGGGAGCATATTTTAAACATATTAAGATGCTTAAAATCCTGTTGTCTGATTTTTTGCATATCGTAGGTGAAAAGCTTATTTAATATTCTATGCATTTTTTTATAAGACCAAATTTATTATCTCACCAATTTTAGTTCTTTTTTCCTTTTAATTGTCTTTTCAGATTCAAATCCAGAGTCCCTGAGTACACTCTTTCATTTTATTTCATTTGATTGAATTTGAATATTCATAATGATTTGCAGTGTACTTCATTGAAAGTATTTTTCTTAATACAGATTTTATATCAGTCTCTCTGGAGATATTTATCATAATCTTTCTAATATTGGAATGCTTTTTGGATGAGACTGCAGTCCTTTTCTTGCCCCTTCTGCTGACCTTAATTCAGCTCAAATCCATTTCTTTCTGAGCATTTCTAGTGGTTGCACTGCTCTTCACTGAACCTTTCTTCTCCCTTTTGTAATGGATATGTCTGCTTTTGGAGATTACTCTTGCAATTGGAAAGATGTTTTTCTGAATGTGATTAAACCTGGTTTGTGTTCAGGCAGGAATAACTGTTGCATGCTCACACGAGCCCTTTCACTTCTGCCTCTGATGCCTGCTCATTATTACTGGTTTAGAATTACCATTCCAAATGTCACTCTCTTCTTAGTGACCCAAGCCACCTAAAAGTTTAAGTATAGCAGGTCCAAATTGCTAATTTTGCTATAGGTATACCTTTAAATTCACTGATTTTGGAGAAAGGAGTGGTCATAAAAATGTTATAGTTTCAATAATGTGTTTCCTTCACAGTTTCATGGAGGGAGAAAAGAAAATACCACAAAAGGTAATGAGTATCTGGAACTTCATTTTAAAAGTGTTCCAGGAAAAATGGTCAAAGTTTTCCCAAGTAAGTAATGATATCATTATAATGGCTACACTTCACCATTCAACTTTGGGAATGAAAGTTGCATGGGGGTGCATATGTCAGCACATCCTCCGTGTTGAAATGTGGTCCTGGAAGGATCAGGATAACAGATGCACATCCTCAGATCTCAGCACAGGAGGCCAGAAATTAGTTTCTCTTCACAGAAAACTAAACACAAATACAACTCACAAAAACTAATTAGAAGTTAATTCACAGGCAGAGGAAAGAGGAGTCTTCGGTTGTACATGTCAGACTTTGGAGAGGAAGTATAACTGTGTAATTCTGGGTACCAAGTACTTTATTTTTTTAAGCAGGTTACATGGGACAAATAATATCTGTGGTAAATGAAGGCTACATAATAGCTCATGACTGCTCCATTGCCATAGGGAATTACTTTCATGAGGTAATTACCTTCATCTCTCTTTATGTACCACACTAACATAAATTTTCACTTGTTATGAGTCTCCATAAGCTGAGTCATGAAGAGTGAACTCCTTGTCCTGTTTTAAGAAAGCAATCTGTGGCCAGTTGCTGAAGCAATGCAGAACAAAGCCAGTAATGAGATAACATTATTACTGCCAGTCACTCCAATGTCCATGTATATACATGGACATGTATTGTTGAATACATTTATAGATGAGGTGGAAAGGAAGATGAATGGTGAGGTCACAAAGTTCACTTATGATTACAGAGTAGTCACAACTAAATCTGACTGCAAAGAGCTGCAGTAGGTGATGACAGCCATGGTCCCGAGTTGCAGGGTAAGAAAATGGCAGTTCAAATTCAGTACTGATAATCCAAATACAGTCAGAAGAAGAAAATCTAAATTTTACTTTTAGGATAATAGACTCACAATTAGCTTCAGTTATGAAGGAGAGAGAGTTTGAAAAGACTGTAGATAGCACAATGTTTAGTGGAAGACTAAAAGATACTAATCCTGCAAAAATCAGCTACAGATGATTTTTGCAGGATTAGTATCTTTTAGTCTTCCATATATTTAGATGAATATATGTTCACATACATACACCTGCATCTTCCATTCTGTGTACAGCTCTGCTTCCTTATCTCAAAAAGGTTAAAAAGGACTTAGAAATGTTTCAAGAAAAACAGGATTGGCCAGGGGCTGACATGGGTCATGCTGAAGGGTTTAATAAACTTGAACTAATTTGAACTCAGAGAAGAGGCAACTGAAAAGACAGAAACAGGATAAATAATAACGTGTTCTGAAACTTACTGAGAAGGTGACTAAACAATGATTATTCACTCTTTGTGGTAACTCAAGGTCACAAGGTTATCAGGCTGCAGGTTTATAAGAAAATAAACCATGCTTTTTTGTGAAATGCAGCATGTTGCTGAGGGGTGATTTGGATGTTAAATATACAAAAAGATTCAGAAGAGGATTAGAAAAATTCATGGGAAAAAAATCCATCAAGGTCCTTGAGATGTGAGGCCTCTGATATAGTCATTGGTTCAGGAAATCTGGAAATGTCAGAAGCAAGGGAAATATGCCACAGCAGACATTTGTCTCCATTCAGCTTTTTCTTCAACAGCATGCACTAGTGTGAAAGGGGCCATTATGAAAGAGGGGGATCTCTGTTGGGTGGGATTGCTGGGTGTGTGCATTTATGGCTTCCCACAGCTTACAAGGTTTCCATTTTTATATAGTCCTCAGAATAGCACAAGGGTTGAACAGTAACATGTACATATATACAAGTATGTATATATTGCATAAATGCAAGTATGTATGTATATTTATCCTTTTGGAAATAGGAAAGGAAATGCAGATTTAGGTCACTCTCTCTATTGAGATTTAGGTAAGATTCAGACTGCCCATTGCTGTGTTCCAGGATACATCCTCCATCCTCTGGGAAGACCTCCCATGTGGAGGTAATTTTCCTGTGTCCCACCTGGGCTCAATACCTGCTCCTGTTGTGGGTGCACCTCATTGACTCACCTGGATGGCATGGAGTTCAGTAGAGTGGCTTCTGGGGATCCCCGTGTTAGGCACCACCCTCCCCAGACATTGTGAAGGGAGGTCTGGTGGTTAACTGAGGGCTGCAAATTATGCTCTGCAATCACAAGTGAACTCCTGGCTCAGTCTCCTTCTGGGGGGTCCACCCTACAGGGAATGAAAGAGCTGCACAGTTGATCAGACTTCTTGTGGAGCTAAGTTTTGGTCTGGGGCAGAGAAACCTTACATAAGGAATAGGTGGAGAGAGATGAGCCTGCAGAGAGGTGAGTGCAGGCTGTGGTTGTTCCCTGGCTACTCAAGGCCCTTAATTCCTGGAAGTCTGGTGCTCTGAGAAGGGTGAGGCTGAACCTGCCTACTCCCAGATGCAAATGCCAGCCTGAGAATGTTTATTGTCAGGTCAAATAATTAGGCAGAGCCAGACTGACTTTAGTGGTGTGTTGACCCTGTCTGGGTGCCAGATGCCCGCCAAAATCACTCTATCATGGCCCTCCTCAGGTGGGCAGGGAAAAAAAATACAACAAAAGTCTCATGGGTTGAGAAAAGGACAGGGAGAGAGAGATCACTCATCAGTTACTGTCATGGGCGAAACAGGCTCAGTTTGGGGAAGGTTAATTTAATTTATTGCCAATAACTAAAAGACAAGGATAGTAAGAAATAAACCCCAAATCTTAAACCCACCTTACTTCCACCCTTCCCTTCTTCCTGGGCTCAATTTCATTCCAAAAACCTCTACCTCCTCCAAGACAGGGGCACATGGGGATGGGGAATGCAGTCAGTTTACTACATGTTGTCTCTGCTGCTGCTTCCTCCTCACACTCTTCCCCTGCTCCACTGTGAGTTTCCTCACACAGACTGCACTTCTTCATGAACTGCTACAGAGTGGGTTTCTCGACTTCCATGTGATCTACCCATATGCAGGTAGCTGAACAAAAGGGTGAGCCTACATCCTGCAGGATACACACCAAAGGCGGGCTGGGAAATTAATATCTTTTTTGAAAATGATGGTCGGCCCACACTGCTGAGAAATATCCTTGTTTGTGGACAGGTGCTTATAGTCTTACAACTGGATTTTGGCCAACTGGAAAGAAAATTTTCTCCCTGTCTTTCCAAAAGGTCTAAAACAGAGTATATTACTGGGAAATTTCATAGCTGCTTTCCTGTTCCTTGTAGATGGGGATCTGCAAACATTTTAAACTAGAAAATCTTGCTCACATTTTAAAATGTGGCTAAACAAGACAGACATTGGTTAGGATGCACCTGGTCTTGAACAAACAATAGCCCACTTCTAAGAGACACCTATTTTACTCATCTGAACCTGGCTTCAATGTTAGTGCTAATCGGTTGGTTTAGTCACATTTTCTTAAATGACTGCACATCATTTGAAGCCTTCACTTATTTGCTTCATGTCTTTACTTATTTTCCTTCATCAAATCCCAGGATAAACCTCAGATCTCAAGACAGTACAGGTCAACATACTATAGCACCAAGTACAATTTTTCACTTGTCTTCTACATACCAGTATTTCACATGTCACTCACGCTGTATGTGCACCTGAGCCCACTGGGTTTGATTATAAATTGCTGGTTGATAGAAAATTATATTCACAGCCATTTACTGAGTGTAATTACTCAGCAGGAACCATCAACCTGAATCAATTATCCAAGAATATTTCCCTGAGGATTTTTGGAATGGGTGGGAGTAAATGCCATGAGTGTCAGTGGTAAAAGAAGACATATGTGCTACATGGGGATACTGCCCCCAAAATTTTACTTTTCACATTCAGCTGTAATAAAGCATAACTTTTCTGAAAATCATTCATTTAAATTTAAATGGAGTTAAAATATAATTATTTGAATAATTACTTGGTAGTCTACTGAGCTATCAAAACACATACATCACAGTGTATTAGGAAAACAGACCTGAGATTTTGACTGTCTCTATCAAAGCAGGCAGTACCAAGAGAGCATGTTCGGGGTCAAAGACAGACTGAGTTAAATAGTGGTTTGACACAGAGCAACTCCTACCCCACAGGCTGTACCCAAGGTTTTTCAGAGATATCTGAAATAAATGGGAGTTAGATGACAAAGTGTTTTTCAAGATATAGACCAAGCTGTGCAGAAAAGCCACTGCTGGCAGAGCCAGAGCCTGAATATGCTACAGGCACGTCTGCATGGATGAACAGGCAATGGCACCGCTGTTCTCACTGGTGATTTCATTACCCGGCTCTTGGCAGAGTTTATCACCACAGACTGATGGGACCATTCAGTTTCTGCATGCCTGAAGCATGTGGATGCAAATTACCTGTAATCCAGAAGTAAATTGGCTCTGCTAAGCAGTGCAGTCTGTGGTGTGCTTGTGGAGCCACTAAACAGGAAGGGCTTTGAATCTGTTTCTCAAAGAGGGAAGGCACATATGTTTTTCTAGAGATGCAACAAACCTGTATCCCTTTAAATTAATATATCTAAAAATAATTTCCTTAGTTTAAGCCCCTTTAGTACTCAGTGAGGAGACTTGTATCTCCCAAGATTGATCTGTGACACACATATTAGATAGCTTAGACCTGAAGAAATTAATCTAGGTTGGTGACTCTCTTTACCCTGCAGAGAGAGCCTGAACTAATCTTTCAGTTGTCTACAGTTAGCTAGCATAAAATCCATCCCACATTTGTGCGTTCAGATAATTTCTAAACATCAGTTCTGCAGGCACAGGTGCTCTGTGGTCTGACCACCCCCTCTGTGTAAGGTAATCAAGAGCATCTCATGCAGCACAAAACATCGCTTGTGGGGCAGATGCATTTGAGTATATATCCATAGCCTTGGGAGCAATAGACCAAGAACAAGCAAGCCATAGCTGCAAACATTATCAAGGAAGTGCCAAAGATTCATGACATCTACTCTTGGCTAGTGGTTAGATGGAGTTACTGCTTGGACCCAGATTTCCCAAAACACACACCTGCTGTAACACAGACAGTGGGGAGGATTGTGTTCCATTTAAAGCTGCTCTGCACACATTGGTTCTCTACACAAATTCCAGATCAAAGGGAAATTATCTAAGTTTACAGATTAATTTTCACCTTGGAGTCGTGTGATTCAGCTCTGATGTTGCTGAGTGATGAGTGTTGTCTCTGCTTCAACAGCTCCTTGATTCTGCCCAAGCTTCCTCTGGCACAGAGCAAGATTGTGTCTTCCTTGTTTACTCAGAAATGCTTAGAAAATTCATACACTTTTCAGTGATTTCTGTTTTCCTAAAAAGACTTCTTCTTCTGTGCAGACTGAAGAAAAGAAAAACCCACTCTCCTTTGCTTTCTGCTCCTCTGCTAGGTGTAAAGAGGAATTTTTAATAAACAAACCAAAAAGTACATTAGCTATATACAGCTGTCTTTTGAAATAGTTTTAATTAGCTAGGTAATTACTTAGTTTAATTAATTAGATCTCCATGGTTGGGATTCTTTTGAATCCTTCCTCATTTTTAAAGTGTTTAACTCTCCTTCCTCCATTTCTACTCCTTTTTTTTCTTATCCTGCATTTTTCACCTTCAATGCTGTTCTCTATCTATTTTTCAAAGGCAGTATACAGGCAGTCTTCCATACTGCTCCACTGCTAGCATGGTCCCTGTCATAATTTTTCCCAGGCCAAAATCATTATTTGAAGCAAATCCCTTCATGTTTCAGGGGTTATCAAAGACCAAAGGTTGCCCAACAAGCAGCTGAAATACAACAGCTCTGGTTTGCAGATTAGAGATTAGCCATGAGGATATGAGGCAGTCTGTGCCACTCACTCAGCTCCCAGGCATTGATCCCTACCTTCGGGCAAATGGAACCAATGTGTAAAATACAGGAATTACGTTCCCATGTAGGGCTCCATTTTCAGCCTGTCATGAGAGGCCTCCCAGGAACCACTGGGGAATAGAAAGTGGATGACTAATTTGTCAGATGTCCAGGTTACCGGGAAACTGAAGCAAGATTAACAATTATTTCCGCTATATGTTGTTACGAAATTAGATCACGTCTATTCAAACTGGGGAATTTCATTGTATTTGGACAAACTTGACTCTGTTCCTTAAGATTTACGCTGAGCAAAGTTACTATTTTCCTCTTTATGAATGAAAGTAGAAATCAAGCAAGTTGTCTGAGTTTTTGATCAACTCATAGGCTCATTTTTGCCAACTTTTTAAAAAACAAAGCAATAAGGAATTTTCAGTTCTTTGTAACAAATTTTTCTGGCTATTTTGTTTTGAAAAGTAAAAATACTCTTTCCAATATGCTCATTCAGTTAAAACATAACTTGATCAGGATCCTTTGCTCACTTCTTCCTTCCTTATTTCACCTTTTCACTAAAAGATATAGTTGAATGAAAGCCTGACAGAAGAAAACTAGTAAGCAGAATAAAGGAGATATAAGAGGAAGAGTGACACTCATTTACAATTGTAAAATACTCCCAGCTTCTTCCATTTTCACAAAACTAGAACACAGCAAGGAACAATTTATAAGAGAAACCTTAAAACACACAGGCAGAAAATTATTAAGTGACTGTGTATCAAAGTCCATTCTTATTCCCAACAGAGGAAAGCAGATGACAAGCCAAGCTGCTTACTGTCCCAGAAGTCATGCTCCGTTACCAGTATTTCCACAATCATTGCCTACACTTGATATTAAAATGATGGCAGAAAAATAATGGCAGAGGTTTTCGAAGAGGAGTGTGAGACGCACATGCATACAGCCCATTATTTTTGAACATACATATGTGCCAAGATATGTCTCACTCCATCCTTGGCTGTCTTAGTAACTTTCACCCATCTTGGCTGGACACTCTGGGTGTCCCCAGCTCTGACAGGATCCCTGTGAGAGATTGCTACTGTTGGAATCTTCTTACTTTATGGAGTTCCTCTACAGAATTATACTTCCTTGTAAAAATTACTAGGATGAAAGTTTTTCAGCATGGTAATATCCAGCAATTTTAGTTATATGGCATCATTTCCAGGTTCCTATTTTCTATGGCTGGGATATTAAAAATAGTGCCTATCTCTGTCCCTTTCCAGCTTCTTTTAAGTCCTTCACAAAATTTTATTGCTAGATCTTTCCTATTGAGAATGAAAAGTTTCTAGTGCTATGTTATCTGCCAAATAATTCTAAAAATATGGGATATGGACATTAGGGCATATACTGCTTTTTTTAAAATCCCCTTGTGACTTCTTTATCTGTGGTTCAATGGACAAAACACATGACATGATCAGAGACATGCAAATGAAATAGTTCCTTCCTGAGCGCAGTCATTCTTCATGACAGAGCAGTCATTTTTTTCCTCTGATTCCAACATGTTCAAAATTAGCTTTATAGCAAGGCCATGTGCACAAGCCATCAGAATTACTTCTGTGTAACTGCTAAATCATACAACTGAGATGGATTTCTCACTATTTAGCAAGCTGTCCTCCAGGATTCATGAAGTTCAAAAAGCCAACATAGACATGCCTCATCTGTTCTGATCTCAGTCCTCATCCCTTGTGAAGAATACCTGGGATAAATATTCCACAGATTTATCTATTCCTCAGGACTTATCCTAAGGGATGTAAAAGTTTTCATTAATAGGCTTTTGTTTCATACAATAAAACTAGTTTCTAAAATTCTTCTCCCACACCAAAAGCAAAAGCATCTGTTTTCTCCAGCAAAGTGAAATATCAAGAAACCAAGGTAAAATGCTAAATGTAGAAATGGCAAAGCAAACCCACTACCCACTCAGACTGTTCTGTTTCCTCCACACTCAGGACACTTGATTTGCGACCTTGGCAAATTCACTTGCAGATTTTTCATAATAAAAAGAGTTTCCTTTAGGATGTGATGAGTGTGGAAGTCTCAGGGGAGAGGAGCTCTGCCTGGCCTGAGCTCTCTTTTGTCAGGAGAAGGTCTCTTTTGTCCTCTCATGGCTGCTGAGAGCAGGCCCGCGGTTTGGAACAACTCCTCACATTTCTGAGGTTTCAGTTTCACCCTGGCAGTCTGGCAAGACCCACTGAGGAATGCATCAGCTGCACAAAGGTGATACCACGCACTGAGCAAACAGCCAGGGGTGACGGACATGCAGTGTAACAGCCCCCACAGGGCTCTCAGTCAGAGCAACTACATTTTGCAAAGCCTGTGCCAGTGCTCTGTACTGCTATTGTGGTTTTGAACCTAGAATTTTTCCCCCTCCTCTGAATTCCCTTCCACTGGTCAATATCAGATTCAAGATCCAGCATCAGAAATCAATGCTGCAGAAATGCTACTATACTATCTGAGTATTGAGAAAATAAGAACCTGAAAAACCAATTCATAGCTCACACAGGCTCTTTCCCTTTACCAGAAATACTGACAAAGCCAAGATTTGACTGGAGGTTCAGTTACTGTTCTTGGTGCGTTCCTGGAGTGGCTGGTACAGCCTCTCCCTTCCTCGCTGCTGGAGAGGAGTCTGTGCAATGCTCAGTGTCACACACTGTCAATATTGCATTGATCAATGGTGAAGGGAAGGAAAACTCTTTGCTGGTTCAGCAGAACCACTCTTACTTCCCAGAATAATTGACTCTGAGACTACTTATGTATTTGTACAGAACTGTCATGGAATAAATGTAACAGACACTGTTCAAATTCATTTTCATTCTCTTTTCCCTGCAGGTTTTTTTGTTCCATATGACTATATCCACTAGAACCACTTGTTCAGTCTTTCATCCACAGCTGGCCATTTTATTATTTATTCTTAGCCAACAGCATTCAGTGCAGAAACAGGTACCTGCTTCAGATCCACCACAAAGTCTCCATCAATCCATTCATTCTCCCTGGGCCTTTATAAAGTTGTCACAGCCTGTAGCTGCATCAGCTTAAAGGCAAGATAAGTCATTCACTGGAGAGCAGCTTCCTACAAATGATTTATTGCACTAGTGTCATTTTTTGAACAGAATGGCCCAGACTGCATTTATTTTGCCATGATTACAGGAAACATGTCAAGGTACTCACATTTTTTAAAAGCCAAGAACATCTGACAGAAAAGTGCTCTGGGTTTGACACTAAGGAATCAGGAATGCACCAAAAAGAGAGAAATTTCACTTGTGTAACTGTCCAATATTTTAACTGAAAAGACTGTGCACACACATTTCTTTGTGTCCTGACCTGAGTCTGCAGTTTCAAGCCAGAGAGAAATACAAACCAATTGCCTGATTTTATTTTTTCTGAAACTGCAGTGCTTTGGGAGGAGCAAAATCATGGGAATTTTGACAGTTGCGTTGAATCGGCAACTTTTCATTCTTTGTCATTGAACTTATCCTACTACATAGCCAAAAGACAAACTTCAATATTCTTCTTCATCTAGAGAACAAAGCTGAGCTGTAAACAATTCCCTGGTGGTCCCAAGTTTGCTACTGGCTTTCATTAGACGTTTGTGATTTTCATTCTGTCCTGCCATAGTTGTTTCAGTCTTTTTCTGTTCAATATTTTATTTTCCATGCTAGCTTTTAGCCAGTCTGTTCTCTTTACTTTTGTATTTTATATATTGAATAATGCATACATGCATAATTATACACACAGTATAATTAAATTTTGGTTGATTATACATGCCACCTTCTTTTCTAATTATCACAGACACCAGACTGTAATTCCTTGTTTCATTCAGGCCTGTGAGACACAGAGCAGTACTTAGAGACACAAAGTTCTCAGCTTCCATCATTCTTGACAGCAGCTGCCTTGACACCTGATGAGAGAAGCTGAGACACAGAAAAGTGCTGTAATTTTTCCAAAGGGTGACAGAGGTGGAAACAGAATCAGCATCTCCTGGTTCTTAGTCCAGTGTCCCAGCCCCAAGAGGACACGGGTAAGCAGGTTTTTGTATGCCCACAATAACTAAACCCCTAGAGAGAAATCCTTAATGTAATTTTAATAACTGAATAAAGTGATTGATAAATTATTAAAGAATTAAATAGTTAATTTTTTACCTCATCATCAGGTTAATAACCTATTGCTTACTTTGACAGTTTGAAATATGTGTAGTGAATCTAGATACAGAAAACGAAAATGTCTGAGAAGGGAATACTGTGAAGCATAGCTAAAACAATGAATTTCTTCAGCACTTCCAAATCCCCATATTCTGTTTCAATAGTAGACCTGGGAAGTAGGAACTGGATAAAAGAAAATAATGGAAACAAGTCAGCATTATTAACCACCTCTGTAGAGAGTGAAAAAATTGAGGCTGGCCAGAGGCATCTTTTGAACTCAGCATGGGCTTCATTTCTCTTCTTTTTCCACTGTCCTCCTTACATGCATGCAGCCTTTGTGCCAGTTCAATAAGTTCTCAAAAAAAAAAAAAAATTAAAAATTGGTGTTTTCTTGCTTCATGTTGTTATTGAGAGAATTCTTATTTTCCTTTAAAATTGAGGAGTGCAGTAAATGCCTTCTTTGTCAGCATTTTACAAAGGAAATATACAACTCCAGGGAGAGAGCACTTGCATGTCTTAGACCAATGTAATGATGCCTCAGATCTCTCTAGAGCCAAAATTTTTCTCACTCCACTATTTAGCAGTTTGCAAGGTTTGCCACCCACACTTTGCAACATGAGTTTCCAAGCACTGCAGTCTTTTCTCTCAATGCCTACAAATACATTTGTCTTGTACCAGTAGCTCAGATCCTGAGATGTTTCAAGTCTCAAGTCAAACTCTGTTGCACTCCTGGTAGTCTCTTAGATCTTTTTTGAAGATCTTGTTAAAAATACCCAAACCAACAAGCAAACAAAAACCACTACAAACCACCAAACAACCAAAGCCATCACATCTACTGTATTCCATGGTGCCAAGACTGTTTGAAGAGTAAGTTACATTCTCCATTCAGCTGTGCAAAAATTATAATTTTCTTAGAGTCCTTGGGTGAAAGTCCATTGTCTTGATGCTTTGTTAACATTAATTTAAGCAACTGGTTCTAAAGATGTTCAATGATGTTTTAACTGGAGGCAATGGACAAGTTTCTCATAAGGAAAGGAATCTTCCTAAGCTAATTTGTCATGAACATTGGTGAAGACAATTTGTTGGCTTTTTTTCTGTGGGGAAAACCACCTTTTTTTTTCTTTTTTTCAATTTGGGGACTCATTTTTCTGTGCTATTCTCCAATAATTTACTCATATATTAACCTATAGACTCAATGGTATCCATTGAATTTCTGGTGCACTTGAAAAAATTCACCAAAAATGCTTTTGGCAATTTGTTCCTCTAATTTGTTGTTTTCAGTCTGTTTTACAGCTTTTCATTTAATGTGTCTGCCCTTTTACACAGTGTTCTTGTATTTTTTGCTTTAATAGCATCCTCTATTCATCTGTTTAATTACAGTATTTTCATGTCCCATCACATTCTCTTCTGAGCATTCCGTATGGTGTCTCCATATTGTTCACGCCACCTGGAAGTGTTTAAGTCTTTGAAATGGACCCTTTAAAATTGATTTTTACATGCTTTTCCATTAATGACTATTTTCTGGGTACTCTATATTACTTGCAAAGTTGAGGGATTTTTTTTTTGGAGTATAGCATATATATACCTTTTAGAGTTGCTGTACCAAAGAGCTCCTCCATAGTGTCTCTGGTGCAAAGTCTTGGTGCCTTTTCCAGGAATACTATTTCCTATTTTGAGAAAAGAAACAGAGAAAAAAAATCCCTCAAAATAGTAGCTGCTCATGTTTCAAAAAAAAAAAAAAAAAAGGTTCCCACCACACAGCTTCCCAATGAACCTTTACATCTTTCCTGAAAGTATTTACACGGTGTTTGGAGGAAAATACTGAATATGACATGAATCACAGTAAAATCACAGAGATTGCTGTTGAGCAGGAATGCTGAGAAGCTCTTTGATAACGCAGTTGGTGGGGACTGCAGCTGTTTCTAGGGCTGTTGCTGTTCTCTAGAAAATTATGTCAAAAGAAGATTAACTCTGCAGTCTTTAAGCATAGGGTTTTGTTGCTGTTGTTCCTTGAAACCACTCATGAGGGTTTGGTAACATGAAGTAATAACAAGAGGAATACTGAAAATACTTTGGTTTCATGGGTTTTTTCTCTTTTACTGATGAAGGTTACTGATAATTTTGTAGGACAACAGAGGGGAGCAGTTGTTGTGTGCCCAGTCAACAGCTTTCATTAGCCTCCAGCTACCTGGAGTTTTTACCAAGTTGCAGTCTGAGCAGAGATGCTGAAGCCAGAAAAAGCACTCTCCTCTGCTGGCTCTTTATGATAGGCTTTAAGGAGAGCAGGATTTGTCCAAGACCTAATTGCACATATTTAAGAGGAAGCAATCATCAGTGTTCAGAGGAAATGGCAGCTATAAAGCTCAAGCAGTTAATACAGGTGAAATGGTGCAGAAATCTGTTCTATACCCAGGAGTATGTGGCTATCCACAGGGCAGGCAGCAGCTGTCCTTCCGATACAGCTACCTGCACATGACAGCTCTATCAATGTGCTTCACCTCCGGCAGATTAAGAAGACAGCAGGATCAAAGTGGACAGACTTCCAGCATTGACAGCAGAGCATCTCTTCAGAGCCACGAGAAGCTGCAGGACGGGCGGAACAACAATTTGCTGGGACACGGCTGCACCAGAGGCTGCAGCAGTTAGTGAGCCCCGGCCCCGCCGGCAGGGCGAGGGAGGGTCCCCCCTGCACACCCCTTCTTCTGCACCTCACCCCTCCAAAAGCAGCATCCCCGGCCAAGGACAAACCCACACAGCACGCTGGCTGAGATTTTCCACATACAACTCTGCTCTCCTCTTGACTCTGCCACTGGAAAAATTACCATCAGCAGCAAAATACAGTTTTTTAAGTAAGTGTGACTTTTGTTTTCAAAATCCTGGAAGAAAACTTGAAACAATTCATTAGGCAGCCTCTCAAAGATTGCCACATTCCTGGATATTTGCAAGAGACACCGTTGTACTGGGGTTAGCTTTATCTGGAAGGCTTTAGCATTACCCCCAATCTCTCTGTTAAAATGGTCCAGTTTGAAATTTTGTGAAACTGTTGGACACAGCTGTTTCTAAGCACCTGCTGTTGAGTTTATAACAGATGTACATGGTGTAAATACATTAATGTAGTGTCAAATAGGCCAAACACCAAATAATTTCATTTAAATACCATTGAAATTCTTTGAAAATGTTGCAGTGTGAGTGTATTCACATTGTTCTTTAACATCATGTGTTCTGCTTTGTAGTAAAAGATGTGACCCTGGCCAAGTCAAAGTTTTGCTAGTGACTTTAGCGGAAGCAGGATCAGACACATTAGTTATGTATGGTAACCATGGCAAAGAAATACCTTTTTATTTGTAACAATAGGCTGACTGAGCCACAGTTGAAAAGCAGCTTAGTAAGGGGAGCTAAAAACATTAAGAATTTGTTCAGATCCATAGCTAGGTGTTAAAAAATATTATGAAGTTACATGTGTCTCTGTTTTCATGGATCTATTCTGGATGAAACTATCTTGAATAGAAAGAAACCTGCTTTAGTCAAAATATTGCTGACATGAACTCCTTTAATTTTAAACAGCAGCCGAAATTCCAAACATTTATGGTATTTTACAACTTGTACATCCACATTTTGATAATAAATGCATGTTTATTCTGTCCAATTGTGCTTTTGTTTTGAAGGGTTACCACCTGCAAGCAAATTTCATTTCAACTTTTTAAAATAAATAAGATAGGTTTTTGGAAGTGAAAATAATTTTATTTGAAATAATCTATTTTTACTGCATCATTTCCATTCTATCTTTTACAAAACAAAGTTCTTTGTAACTGAATCTATTGTAAAATTTCTTTCATGTTTTATGTAATTTTGGTCACAACTTTTTCGCAAATACAGATTTTTATCACTCCATAAAATGATATGGTGTTCCACATCATCAACAACAAACAGTTTACAAATATACAAAGGTAAAGATTTTATCTCTGTCATGAGCATGGTGTTGGTCTACTTGCTTGATTTGGTCACAGACTGAAATAATCATTGGATCAAGCAAAGGAGCAAAATTTTTCTGGTCATAGGAGGACAGATTTCAGAATAAAGTATTTCCCACTTTTTTATTTTTATTTTTACTTTTATTTTTATTTTTATTTTTATTTTTAATTTTAATTTTTTTTCCCCCTTGATATTTGTTTCCCTTGGGAAAGACCAAAGTAGATAAGATTTTACATTATTTCTGGAAACACCTATTGTTCTATTCCAATCAAAATGCATGGGGATTTTGGACTTTGATCTGGATCTGAAAGAAAATCTTTTATTCATTTGAGCAATCCTACAGAAATTAAAGTTACTAGGTAAATATAATAAGTAAATATTTGCAGGATCCATGATACATCAGATGATATAAATTAGAGACATGGAGTGTTATAAGGAGAACCAGTAATTCATTGAGATTTTCCATGTGAAGTTTTCCAGCTGGAAAGACATGGGGGAAAAAAGCAACTGCACATTTGATTCTTTTTCTGTGATTACAGTTATTTTGAGCAAGAAGAGTTCCTCTGTGTGATTTTGTATATCAACCACATAGGATGCCACAGTGCTAGCACCTTAACTGAGGCTGGGAAGGCATTTTGGAAGTAAATGTTCCAACCTTACAGCCCTACTGCATTTTGCTACATATTTTAGCACCCAAATCAGATGCTTTTTGGATGATAGAAAACCAGAAGATATGTTCCAAGAGAGCACTTATTGCCATCTGCCCTTGAGCCTGTAGACCACCGGAACAGGTGAGAGAAAATCTGAGATGGAACTTCCCCACCTGTGGCTGATGTGGATGTCAGGTCAGCAGAGCCTCTCCTGTCCAGCTGCACTGCCAGCTAATGCACATACAGCCCCCAAGAAGCCTGGGTTTATAGAATGAGAAGTGGGTAGAATGAAAGATCTACATAGTGCAAGATCATTAGTAACGGCATTAAAAATTGGAGGAGTTTACTGCAGATAGAATTTAATTAGCAGCAGGATTCTAGCAAATATTTGCAGTCTGATCTGTCTGTTGCTGGGTGTCTTTGCCAGAGCTTTACTAAGCTGTTTTCAAGAGGAGCCTGGTTATTCAATTGTTTGCATCTACTTGAATATATTTGCAGAGAGAATTGTGCATGAATGCAAGCTCACTCAGACACTTTAATTTCACGCTTGTTGCCACACGATCATTCCTCAAACTGTACTGCTTGCAGAAAAATGAAATCATGGCTCCAATCAGCTTTATCCATAGTCCATGGCATTTCCACTGACTGCAAGCTGTACCTTATGCTGCATATAATTATCTGTGTCAACTTATTACACAGATCGGTGAATACCCTCAGCTATACCATGGAGACTCAATACTGAATCAAAGAATCATTGAATGGCTGGGGTTGGAAGAGACATTTAAAGGTCATCCAGTCCAAATCCCCTGCAGTGAGCAGGGACACCTTCAGCTAGATCAAGTTGCTCAGAGCCCTATCCAATATGGCCTTGAATGCTTCTAGGGATGGACACCCAGATCTCTGGAAGACCTACAATATAATTTCATCTTTCCTTTCAACCAACATAGCTGTAAGGATCTGCCTTGCCATAGGAATTTCTAATAGTGGTGCAGAAGAAAATGAAGAGAGGTTATTTTTAATAGAATATGATTTGTGGGGATAGAAGACATACAACAAGAAAAGTCACAAAGCCTAGGAACATGCCTGAAAAATGCTTGGTTGAGGCTTGTCTCTCCTACTTTAGACATAAGAAAAATGAATTAGCTGGATCCAGGCTCAAAAATAGAGATGAAAAAGGGGGAAAAAAACGCTTTTAGGATGTGATGCATTTTCCCTGTCTTGATTGTCTGTTTTAGCAGATGGTTCTCCCTGTAGCTCTGCCTCCATGGATTGCAACATCAGTGCACACAGCTCAGATGTGGACGTGCACATTGTGCACTGACATTTAGTCAGATGAATCTGGTTTGTGATGACACAGATAATTTGTCAAGTTGCAGTCTAATCCTTATGAAAAAATGTGATCATTTCTGATCTATTCAGTGGGAGTAAGAGACGTTAAACAGTTTTCATCCTTAAGTTCTGAAGTGGTATTAGAGTGACATGAAAATACACAAACATATTCTTTTCTTTCATTCCAGCAGAAAGGAAAACAGGGAAGTCCTAAATAAGACGTAGAGGGTTTTTACAATATTCTCAGAGAGATGGAGGACAAAAAGAAAACAGAGCAGTCATAAAACCAGAAGAAACTCCTTGGGACTCATTTATTCTATACAGCTTTATTGTCTTGCAGAAGTGGACAGTGTTCTTTTCTCCCAAAGTTTCATCTGATTTCTCCAAGTCATTTAAAGGATAAAAATATTTTTTCTCATTTCTGTTCCAGGGAAGAGAGAAAGAAGTCTAACACAGCTGGAAAAGCAGTTTGCTGCTACCACAGTTTATTGCAATGCCTCTTGCTCTGCGGTGTTGCAGTTCTGATCACACATGCACATTCCCACAGTATCACTCCATGTTAAACTCTGCCAGATTTACCTTCTGTTCAGTTTTCTCCTTCTACTTTGTGTATTAAATATTGGCACAGTACTGTAAATGTTTAATTAACAACTGTCATAAAGTACAAAAGCTCCTTTCATCTGTAGCCTTGACAAAAATGATTAATGTAATATTTCCAGAAGATTTTCCTGTCGATCTGGGGGAATTGGAGGGTTGGTTGTAGGTCTTGCCACATTATTTCAGATGACAGCTAAGTACATTATAGAGGAAATAATAGGCACTGATCCAGTCATTTAGATGTTTTCTATTTGCATGAACATGTGATCACAATTTCAAACTTATTTCTGACTGTTTAAACTAAACCTAAACATTGGTGTAATGGGGTGTACTGAGAAGCTGAAGTTGGCTGAACCAGACTCGAAGCATTTTTCTGTTTTCCTTATGGTTAGGTAAGCCAATACTTCTGCTATGAAAAATGTGGCTGCCAGCATAGGAGAAGCTTAGAGGTTTTGGACAGGTACATTTACAGTTTTGGTGGGAGCTGGAAAGCAAGGAAATATTCAAAGTTTATTTTAAAAAAAGCTATAGGTTTAATAGGCTGCTTCTGGTAGCCTCACATCTCTAGCACCTGCCTCAAGAGGAGACCTGGAACAAACCACCGCCCTGCAAGCAATCTCCATTATTTCTATATTGATGCAGATTTCATCCATGAAAAAGTGAGTCGATCTATGCAGACTCTGATTAAGAAGCAAAGGAAGGAAAGACCCCCCTGTCAGCAGTGCTGGGCTGCTCAGACTTTGTCTTCTAGTGCAGCAAAAGTGACAACCATTTATAGCCCCTGCAGCTGCTGAAGTCATCAGCCCTGTTGGGGAAAGCAGGAATTACTTTTTCTTACGCATCCATTGCAGTTCAGTCTCATAGCACATGCTACCAACATGCCCTGTGATAAATTTTGAATGAGAGATAATGTAAAGCTTTTAGAGGTCCTTCTGCTGCCACACAAAAACTTCCATGATAGATTGGTGTGATTTTGAAAAAGGAGCTTTGTGGTTCTTCTTCTGGATAACATACTAGTAGCTAAATGATGCATTTCTTATGCACATTGTGCTTCATCATCTCAGCTTTCATCAGAGCTGAGAGTAGTTACTCTCAGAGTAACTCTCAGAGTAGTTACTTTTGTTTATTTGTATTTTAGTGATTGGATCAGCTATGCTCTGGCCAGCAGGGAAAAATGTTTCACCTTCATTCAGCAATGCAAATGAGCTTCCTATAATCATGCTTGTGAGAAAACACACGCTACAATCAGGACCTCAATAATGGCTGATACTAGCTATGTTCTATACATCAATGAAATTGGCTCAGAGTCACAAGTCCTTTTTTTTTTTTTGTCCTTTTTAATTGGAAAGGAGCAATATATCTAATGAATTAAACCATTTTTTTCAAAATTGCCTAACTGTCCTCATGAGTCCTTCCAAATAATCAAAATTATAATATAGGGCAGAGAGCTTTGCTGTTTGATGTTTGTGGGTTTCTGTAAGTCCATTATAAATAATAAAGCAGGCATATAAAAACTCCTGTAACTTTCTATATCCATTAAGAGAAACACAACTGAGAACAATTATAAAATGCAAGTCCCTCTAAAATGTATGCCCAAGAATACAGAGTTATGTAAAACCAGCGCCCTTTAAATTGAATTAGATTTAGCCACAGACAGTTTCATGGGAAAAACTATGTTGGAACTAGTGCTCTTGAGAATATTTTGTTTCTTACTATCCATTGTTTTGATGTGTGCTATAATACAGCCCTGGAATTTTCCCACAGTGATAATTTTGTACTTGAAAAATCTCTCTTGAAAGAGTACTATACAATTTAATTAGGACTTTTATACACAGTTTTGTAGTGACTGTAATATTCTCCAGCCTCCATGCAAAGGTATTGAGGCAATTTTGTTGCGTTTAGTTAGTAATGAGAGAATGCTCTAAGTCTGCTCTAAGTCCTGAGTCCTATCATGATAAATGCTATATCCACACATTAAGGTAAGCCAGACACTCCTACAATGAATTTACAATTTGAACTAGCTTTGTAAGATAATACCTTGAAACTAGGGATAAACTGGAAAAAGTGTTCGGGGCAGCAGGCAACAGTGAAATCAGCTTAACAAATGCAAGAGCACCCACATGATGTAGATTTATGGATCATTTTCTACATTCAATTATGTTCAACATCTCCTTTAAGGCCATAGATTTCCCATTTACATCTGAACTCTCAGGCATTATGATCTTGGAGAGTAGAGGGAGGGTTGGCAGAGCCTGCTGCAGTGACACCAGCAGCTGTGACCTGTGCCTTGTCCTCAGCCCAGCTCAGGCCTGCAGGAGCACACAAGGCTAATTCTGCTGAGCAGGACATCACTGCATCTGCAGAATCCAGCTGCAGGCAGATGTGGAGAGCTGAAATGAAGTATCTAAGCATGACAAGCACTTTCAACAGAGCTGGCTTGCTGCTTCTGCACCCCCTTGTCAAGGCCCTGCATGGTTCTCCATAAATCCTGCCTTCCCCAAGGCCTAGCAGGGCACTCACTGCTCCAGGTGTGGGGTGCAAACATCTCCATGTGAGCCCTGCAGCCCAGAAATGGACCCCTGCTCAACAACATTCTGACTGACACAGAACAATTACTGCCCTTCCAAATTCCAGCCAAATGCCGCCCCCAGACACATCCCCAAATCAATGATAACCTGTCATCCAAAACAGCTGGCCTTCCACCCCTGTTACTGTTGAGTCACAAAATCCAGGAATTAAAGGTCTTGGAAATGCTCAGAGTCTGCTGAAGCCCCACCAAGTCCACCAGAGTGTTTCAAAGTGTTTGCTGTAGCCAGCATTCCTCTCAGTTCAGTATTGAGCTTAATGTTCCATTTTCAGAGGTACACATCAATACTGAACAGATAATAAAGTAAGGCTGCCTGTTTTGTGTTTTAACATATATTTTAAAAAGATTTCTGAAATGTTTCCTCCATCTTATAGGCACAGCTGTTTGAGTAAGTGTCATGGCTTCTTTTTATTTTTTTTTTTGCAAATGGGAGGCATAACCACAGTGTGGGCAGAGAAATCAGAGAAAATTGACAGTGTGCTCTCAGACCTTAGCACTAACTTTCATTACCTTCTTCTCATTATTTTCTTCAAGATAAAGCATCTGCTAAAGCTTGCAGCAGCAATATTGAATCCTACAAGTCATATTGTGGGAACTGAATTTAAAAAATATACCATTTCATATTAATATATTCTTTTATTCCACTTTTTCTTTTTATTTTGAAGACTAATAGGTCCAGACAATAAGCCTTTTCCGGATCCTTCATTACTTCATATTATCGTCACTGTAATTTGCCTCCTCTTTAAAAACAAACATTCCCCTGGTAACACACACCACAAACATATTTCTCTGTTTTTCCCTTACAGTACTTTCAGTTTTCCCACACAAATGAAGATTACTATGTCTCTAAGACATAATGCTGTCCCTCTCTGGGAAAGTGTTCTGTGTGAATTATGCAGAGTGTATACAATTGCCCTGTAAACTGTAAGTTATTGATATGAAGCTGAATTATCATATTTAAGATGCATGAAGTTGCTAATACTTCACACTATCATGTTTCATAATATTGTAGGGTCTTGGGGAAAAGGGAGTCAAAGTTTTTGGATTTTTTTTAAATGTGTGTGTGCACAACAGCTAAATGCACAGCAAAGCTCTGGGTATTTTATTGCATAGCTTTAGCATGTTTGTACTATAGCAATGTGTTTAACTCCCTGAGCCTGCTGCTTCCCACATTGAGTGTGTCAATACTGATTTTCACTTTCCACTCCATAGTGCTGCCATTCTTCTTGGTAGGACCAAGATTATTGGTTTACTGAGACAGTATCTACAGCAGGGACACAGCCCTGCTGTTCTTGAAAAGCATACATATGAATGAACCAATTATTTGACTGCATTTTTCTCCTTGAAGAAGGAATATTTATTTGTACTAGCTGAGGAGACCAAATTAAATCTTCTCCATTTAGTACACTTCAAAAACAATTTTCTCACTTCCTATCAACAGTTTAAATCAGTTCATAAATGAATGTTATGAGATTTAAAAGGTGCTGAAAATATGCTTGTATTTTTCTTGAAGACATTATTTCCAAAACTCATTCTATTAAAATACTGCAGCCATCCTTCTGATCTTTTACACTGTGATATGCTCATTATGTGGCATACAAATATTAATCTATAATTAAAAGGTGTGGTTGTGATAGATAGTTCATGTGCCCCATTATCATCAACAGCTTTGGAATATATATCCCTTTGCAAATGACAAGCCACACCTACAGGAAAACATACATAGGATAACAGTTATAACATAGAAAACACATTTTTCCTGTCCATGGATGGCAGAAGTCTCACTTTTCCAAGCTAAGTAATGTGGTGAGGTATAATGAGACATAACGCAGACACATCTACAAGTGTGTTCAAAAATAAAATCTTGCTTTCTCTCCAGGGATTTGAAAGCTGCAGATTTCCTGCTAGAAAAGTTAGAAATGTATTTAGAGTGGGCTGGAGAGAAGGGAGTGCTTCTAAGAGACAAAAAAACCACTCAGGCCCAGTATTTTGAATCTAATAATATTTTGTTGTTAAATCATATCTTCCAAACAAGAGTGTTTCATTTAATAAAAGCCAGCCTTGCAAAAAAAGCATTTAAACACATTTGTGTTGCTCCAGCCATAGCTTTGTTGTTACTTGGATGTACTGTATTATTAGCAGAAGAGGTTTCTGCAACAAGCTTGGACATGATGAGTTTTCTCTCATGCTATCAGATAAATTTGTCTCTTTACATCTGAATTTAGTGAAGATTTTTAAACTTCCATTCTGCACCTCTGCATTTTTGCCCACTTTCAATGCCCAAGTGTTAAAAGATCCTGTTCCTCTCCAGAATTTCCACTTAACTCTGAACTGAGCATCTCTGCTTCCCACCATATCTTGTCTTCAAGTAAAATAACTTCTTATTATATTTAATGACAGTAATTCTTTGTACTTCAAAGAAAGGTCTTCTTTAACCACACTGTGTAGGAGAGGGGAATACAGGTGACCTCACTCCTGATAAGTAACAGCTGTGTTAATTACCCAATACAGCCTCACCCCTGATGAGTGACAGCTATAGCCAATAAAGATAAGTGTGATTAAAGGGAGTGGGTGAGCTGGTGGGAGGAGGAACCATGATTATTGATGATGAGGAGGAGGATGGAGGAAGAAGGAAAAGAAGGAGGAATAGGAGGATCTGAGGGAGAGAGAATCCCTGCTGTGAGGTCAGTCTGGGTGTGCAGTCAGAGCTGTTGTTGGAACCTGCAGTCACAGTCTAGCCAGGTAAAAGCCTGTAGTCAGAGTGTGCAAACTAATCCCTGCAGACAGAGTTTAGCAGGAAATAACCAGCAGTCAGAGGCTGCAAGGGAAACCTCCAGTAGGAGCTTGCTGCAGCCAGGGTCAGTGAATAATTGGAGTCAGGATGGCTGAGCTGTAAAGAGGACCCTTTTCATGCTGTGATAAACAAGAAGTCTGTGTCTTGACTCATTTCTACCCTCTAACAAGGGGGTTGCTGCAACAATACTGGATGCCACTTCTGCTGTGGGGATATTATGTCATCTTTGGCAGTCCTTCCTAGAAACAGGCTTAGCTGGGTCCTTCTGGATCTTCTGGATGCAGAATTATGGGGGATTTGAGTGGCTAAAATATTTAAGTGCCATAAATTTAAATGCCTGAGACACAGTGCTCAGGGAAATCCAGAACCATGTGCTTAGAGCCTGCCCTTTTCTTTTACTTCCCAGATAGACTTCACAACCCTGCAGGGTTCAAACAGCTTTGTCAGACATACAGAGCCCACCACTAACATGTCCTAGGCACTGGGACATCTATAGAAGTCCTATCTTTCCTGAGGGAATGAGGTCTCCATCTAGCTCAGCTCTACAGCTGTCCTAGTGATAGTATACTCCTACACCAGCAATTACCATGACAGCTTAATGCTGAGAAAATCAATCCAGAAAAGTAAAAATCTTTCATTTGAAACTTTCCAAAGCCCAGGGAACTTAAAATGTCCTTCCAGGAGAGGGGGCCACACAGTAGAAAGAAGCATATTTTTTGTTGTTGTTGTTGGGGGTTTTTTTGGGTTGGTTTTTTTTTTTTTTTTTTTTCAGTCTCTGAGGAATCCCAGATTATTTTACAAATCTTCAGTTCAGGGGGAAAATGCTATGAAAGAAAACATAATGTCCTTATATAGAGGACTGTAAAGAAAAGCATAAAGAGTGCTGTACACAACATAAAATTAAGGAAAAATCTCAAGTATATTTTGTTCAAGTATCACATCTATATTACTTGCTCTCAAGATCAACTACAGGACAAAAAGTTACTGGTCTCTAATCAGTATTCATATGAAAGTGTTCCAACTGTAACTCAGAATCCTGAGAGACTGGAACGCTTCTCAGTTCCATCCCTTTAAAATGAGAATGAATTCCATTTCAGTGGTAGCTTTGATGTATTTCAGGCTTTTTTTTTTTTTTTCCACATCAGTAAGAAGAAAATTACTTCCTTCAATGTATCTTAATGTCTGTATGTTTTTGATTTTATCTT
Organism: Acrocephalus scirpaceus scirpaceus; assembly: GCA_910950805.1. Classification (NCBI taxonomy): domain Eukaryota; kingdom Metazoa; phylum Chordata; class Aves; order Passeriformes; family Sylviidae; genus Acrocephalus; species Acrocephalus scirpaceus. The sequence continues at coordinate 33,190,842 of OU383778.1, forward strand.
TCATTAGATGACAAACATATTCTTAGATGGCAAACATTTTTTTTAGTTAAGTTCAACCATTTTATGAAAGTACATTTAAAACATATCCCGAAATGAGGTTTGGTTTTGAACTTATATTATTCAAAACACAACTACATTGAATGATCCTTTTTGTTGGATGAAGAATATAGCTTAGTGGATGGAGTCAGTTTGAAAATAGGTTTGTTAACAAAAAATGCAACTGGCAAGAGCCTTCATTAACACACATGCAGAATTTTGTTTTGCCAAAAGAACAGAAGTGTGTGACAGAGGGAAGATAGGGTGCATAAGACTAAGAAATTTCATTTCATATACTGCAAAAACAAATTGGCAAGTGAACACAATTCAGCCACCTTGTGAGGTAGTCCATCCAGAAAATTTAGAGAAAAGAGAGGAATGTGCAGTGACCCAAAATAAGGAGCACTATGTACTTTTTCTTTTATCAAGAAATCATGTTATTGAAAAGGTCTTTCCACTGTAAAGGAAGCAAGGGATGTCACTAGTGCTATTATAGATCCACTTCCATTGGAAGATCAAAGCAGCAACATAAAAGCAAGTGTCAGCTGAAGCATTTTCTTCTACTTTCAAGGTAAAAGGTAAAAGCTGCTGAATGGAAATCTATCAAAATGTTTTCTTCTGAGATGTTGATGTTAATTATCCTGACTGATATTAACCTCATTAAATAGCCATCACTGCCTGCTAGAAAAGTGAAGAGTCCCTTCACACAGTCCATCTGAAGGAAAGGTGGCCAGTAATGAAAAATTCAAGTCTTTTACTTTCTGCTAAGCATGAACAGAGGTATAGAGAAACTAAACAGGAAGAAATGCATAGAAAAACCTCACTTATACTGGAAGTAGTTTTGTTCCCTTGCCTACCACTTCATATTTTAACCACTCAGTGATTGACATTCTATCCAAGTCTGGTATATGACTAAAACTGATTTATTTTCAAGAGATACAGCTTTCTCCATTCACCCCTTACTGAGAAGGAAGATGGAGAACTGTATTTTGCTATATTTCTCTTTAAGGAATCTGGTTTCAATTTAACACCTTTCTCACCTGCTGTCCCCAACATGTCAAACTGATGCAAAGAAATCATCACAGCACAGTTTGGGCTTTTTTGCAAAGGCACAGTCCAACACACCTGGGATCTGAGCACAACTCCAAGTTAACACTGTCTAAAGATTCATGTAAAATGCAGGCCAAGAGAAACCTTCCCTCTGTCCATGTTTAATGGCCTTTCCTAGAGACTGGATTAGATGGTCCTCAGGCAGAGGAGAACACCAAAGAAACTCCTCATTTTATGTGAGGTCCTTGATCATGGAGTTGTTGAAAGGGAAGCACTATCTTCACTTTGGAAGAAAGGCTTTAAAAGGAAAGGTCTCATCTGCATGGTAGAAAAAAATGCTCTTGCCTATCTGCATCTCAGTGTCACAGACCTTGAATGAGAAACACATATTCATGGGGTCCTGAGGCCATCAGAGCCTGTTGAAGGTACTCACTGCTCAGGTGAATTTCTCTGAAGCACTCACATACTTCAGAAATGTCATGAGTACACATTAGTTTTGAATTAAAAGAGCAGAAAAGAAATGGAGCTTGCTCATCTTTGATTCCATTATCTGTCAAGACTGGATGTTCCTAGTTTTCCCTTTTTTTGTTTAGGGTCAGGTATTATTTCAATAGTTACTATCTGGTCTCAAAAAACCCAACAGAAACCATTTGTAAAAACCAGCAATTCCCAGACTGTAAATGCCATGGGACTTTGGTACTCTACAACAGAACAACATTCCACTTCATTAATATATACTGCTGGGAAAGAGAAACTACAAGCAAAAGCAGAGCCCAGTTTCCATCCCAAGGCAGCAGATGTAACAACAAAACGACACTTGCAAAATCCCACAGAACTATTGCACAATAGGGTGTGAGAGCCCTGTGTCTTGTGAAAATGAGCTGTTGATAGACAGTGATTTGGAGCAATTTTCTCCTGAGTAATCAGCAGCCACTTCACCACAGGGGTAGGCTGTGGCTGTGCCTCTGCTCAGGGAGAAGTGGCTCCACAGGTAGCTCGGAGAAGGGATCAGGCACCCAGCTTTGATGTAATAGGAAATGAGCTCTGTGCTGGCTGATGCCATCAGACCCACCCTAAGTAAAGCAGGAGTACAGGATTTTTCATTCTTATACTCTTCTAATCAATGTCTGGATTCAGCAGGAAGGGAAGTGAAAGAAATCCCAATTTTCTAATCTTCCTTCAAGGTGATTTCACAAGGTTTAAACTGTAAGTATTGATAGTCTTTTAAGTATATCCATGTTAAGATTAAATTCTTACTGTCCTATATTTTATACAAGTATTCAGCACCTGTCTTCCTCTAATTTTGATTCTATTTCTGAAAAGATATTCCACCTTTTAATCTTGCTTTATTAAACAGTTTTATCAAAGGGAAGACATTCACATGGAAAGTAGCCCACAAGGAGGAAACACTCCTGGGCACTGCCAGTGTTCCAGTGGACACTGAAGTGGACAATTGCATAACCAAATGATTTTAATGTCTCAGCTGGGATTCAGGAGCAAGCATGGGAGACCCTTGTTTCTGAACGCAATATGGTCACTTGTAACAGGAGCCCCACCAACAAGCACACAAATACATGTGCAGCAGATCCTGCACATCAATGCTTTGAGGCAAACAATAAGTAAGGAAATAAGGAAAACAATAAGGAAACAACAATAAGGAAAAGCTCAGGGTAAGAATAAAGCCAAGCCTTACACCTATAGTTTCAGAAATCTATTGCTTTTACACATAACAGCCCTGTGAAATGAGGTGTGGGGTGTAGTCCCATTTCACCTGTTGGAGATGTCTGGTGTGTGCCTGGTGAGCAGAAAATGTGTCTGCCTCAGCTTAAGGGATATGTCCAAGAGAGCTTACCAAGTGAATGGTACCTACTTAACAAAGGTAAGACCCGTCCTCTCTTCAGGGTATGGCTTGAAATAAAAAAAAATGAGCTGACACTTCATAAAAAGAACAAAAATAATGTAGGGACTGCAGTCCAGGAGGGCAAGGGGAGCAAAGCCCAGAAGAGATCCAGGGCTTCTGAGCTCCTCCTCTCCCAGGTGGGCTGATGCCAGTCCCCACTGGCACACATGCTGCTTGGGTGGGGGAAGAGTCATTCCCCAGCCCCTGCTTCCCTACACAGCAGGGAATGCGTCTGCAAAGCCAGGCATCTTGGGTCTGATCACTAATGTTTTATTCTGACCTTACACTGTCACTGTAAGCCAATATTAATAACACTTTCTTAGCTGTGTGCCTGATAATTAATTGTTCTGATTTCCTGAGTTTCCAAGAATTCGTTCTTGTCCTGTGTTCAGTTACACTTGGAAATTCAACTATAAAGGAATTTTTAAGCTCCTTGGAAAAGGTTAATGATTGAGAAGTAGTTTTTTCTATTTTTAATATTTTCCTGGGGTCATCATTTAAGATAGCATATAATGTTTTGTCAGAATCACACAAACAGATGGAGTATTGAACTCAGATATGTAGGTTTTTAGTGCACATGGAAACAACTCTCAAGTCCTTCCACGTACTCTAAAGTTGTTAGACTTGCCTAGATCAGATAGTATTTCTAGTCTTTGGTTTTCTTTTAAAGTGCATAAATAGAAGCTGAAAGCAATGATAAAAATATTTTATTCTCCTGTGCTGTTAATGTCAAGACATTGTTTACTATTTTTGATTCTTCCTTTTAAAATCCAACCCTTTTCATGTTATCATTTTTGTTATGTGTCCTCCTTCCAAACAATACAGCTGTGTTGCTGCTGACTTTTTCTCATAGCTTATTAGGGCCAACAGGAACCTAATACCAATTCCATTGGAACTGCTCTCTTTAGATGAAATTAAAATTCAGCTGTCATTGAAGATTGAAGGAATTTTTGTCATTGAAGGAATTTTGGTATTTACATCAAAAGAAGGTAATGTAGAGCTGTAGAGAAAATTGTAATCCTTTTGAAATGCATAGAAGTTTTATCACTGATTCCCATGGAACCAGGATTTCACTCTCCCAAGTGTAGAAACTGTGCTGTGTCCTAGTAAACTCCTCCCTGAAGTTTGAGAGCCCTGGGATGGTTATGGTATTCCCTAGGAGAGAGTGATCTACAGTGCCTGCTATAACTTGGGAACAAGTAAGAATAGAAGGCTTACTTGGAGATCAGACACATAAGAAGCCAGAGCTCTTTTAGAACTCAGTTTTAGGAGTACAAATCCTTTTGTTGTTTCGGGTCCAGCTACTAGTGGTCAAAGAGAAACCTACACAGAGAGACTACAGCAGAATTCCATTCACACTAAAAATCCAGTTCAAACACCATTTATGAAATTGAATTGCATGTAATTTGAAATTGCCCGTTTCCTATGAGGTAGAGAGTTTTATGAATTATAATATGTCTCCTGTAGGACTCTTATCTAGATAATACATTTTGTTTATGTTCCATCAGAGTTACGTGGTGGATGGCAAAAATTCAGATGAGTCAGGTTATGCTGAGCATGAAACCCAAGCAGAACCGAGAGTCAGTGTCATCACTGGGCTAGTTTGTTCTGGAAGTGGATTCTATCAGAAGATGTCATTATATTTTTTATTAAGTCTTCTCTAAAGACTTCTTGGAATAGCAGTTGTCTGATTATCAAAATTGTTCTTGAAATTTAAATAAATGTGCCATATTCTAATAATATTCATCCTTAGGCTTCACTGAAATTAATTCTGTATTCATATTTTATTTCCTAGCGATAAAATTCACAATTTTTTTTCACTATAAATAGAGATGAAAAGGTGGGAGTGAAAACCAGCTACAGAACGTGTAGCAGCCTATGGCAGATATAATGGTTCTGAATTAAATCTCTGCATTTTAGTGGAAATTCCAAATATATTATTGCTCAGAAAATTCACAGAAGAATACTGGCAAATTCAGAAATCAAAATTTCTCAGAAAAAGAGTTCATTTATACTTTTAAAAGAGTAATTTTCATAATTCCTTATTCTTTTTGGTAAAGAAAAAACTTGGGTATTGTCTTTTGGGAATAAGGAAAATCAAACCTAGGCAACGTTAAGCTTTTTTTTTTTTGCAGAGTTTTTCAGAATTAAAACCAAAAAGTTATTGAAGTAGAAGAATATCCCACAGGATATAAACTACAGTTAGAAATTCTTCTTACTAATTTCACAGTATAATCTCAATAGTTACAAAACTCCAACTCTTTTAAAGTAATTTTAAGTATTTAGCATGCTGAGATTTAACTGCTTTGTTGCTTAACAATAGTCCACAGGTTCCATAAGCACCTATACTTTTAAAAAAATAGGCACATTTTCCATATTTCACTCCTTCAGGCTCCATCTCAGCCAGCTGATGAGAGTAATAGTTGGTATTGTGATACAATTTCAGGGGCTGCGTTACACAAAGCCCTACAAAAGACATGGGGAAAAGGTCTGGTGTTAGACTGAGTCATCAGCTAAACAATTCATACAGAGTGTACATGAGAGCAGCTCAAGTACTTAAGATGCACTTTTTTTTCAACTGCAAAATACCCCTCCCTTAGAATGTAATAAAAGGAAGGTTAGAAATATCTCCAAAACTTGTTTTGGTATTGTGTTCTGTATCACGTAGTGTCCTCTAGAGATGGCACCCAAATCTGCTGCACGGCTGACCTTGCTTAGGTCAATGCAGCCTCAGCCCAAGCTGGCCTGACAGAGAACACAGCTCTTGTCATCAACATATTTAGTGCTAAGAGGGAAACAGTTAGGATGTCAACATTTTTCTTCAGGGGCATATTCATCTGGAAGTTTGTCACTGTTCCTTTTTGATCCTCCAATTGCTGTTAAATGACACTCGGTTTCAGCCATTTCCCCATAATTTATGGAGACCTTGGAACAAAAGAAAGAAAAAAACCTTTTAGTTACAGAGCAAATTAGAAAAAAATCTTGATTGTTTAGTCCAGCAACTTAAGTCTATATGGGATAAACAGAAAAATAAGAGGTGCAAGACTTACACCAAATAGTCTGTATCAAAGCTAAATACAATCACCACTTAGACAAGTTTGGAATTTGGGGACCTGGAAGAAGTAGAGAATGAGAGAAATAAAATATGTGGACCTGGAGATTCAGTCCTCAGATCAGGGTTTTAAAATAAGCCTAAACTAATTGAATTAGTCACTTAATTAAATTAATTGAAGAACTGAAATTAATTTCCTGCTGTAATAGATTTTGTATTAGCTTCAGCTGAACAATTTATTTGCTCTGTTTGAGATTTTTATGTAATTGATTGATAGTGAACAATTTTTCAGTTTAACAGTAAATATCTGTAGTGGCTTGCATGATTTAATAGCCAAAGAATTCAGTGCTAATTTACTATGAGACTAAGACAGAAAAACGTGTTTCATTTATTGGCCATTGCCATGGCTGAGTTATATAAACACAGGGGCCAGCACCTCTCCAGGAACAGTGGTGCCAGTTAAAACACTCATCTGTGCCAGGCCCTTCAGACTGGCTGACAAGCTGTGCTTCAAAAAGGCTAGAACCCAAAATCTCTGAACTGAATTAAAAACCTCCCAATGTCATTATGAAATCCAGAATCAGGGTCTTTGCTTCACTATTAGATTTCAGGCGATGTCTGTGGTCTGTCAAATTTCAGATGGCAATAATTCTTGGTAAATACTGATTTTGTTTCATTAGGACCATTTTTGTTCAGGATTCACTCTGCCTAGTTTTTAGCACAACAAACTGCCATAAATGTAGTTTGGATTAAATTGGTTCTGTCCTGCTCTTGCACTCAGTTGAAAATACATGGGCTGTATCATGTAAACCCACAGTGCCATTTAACAGCAATAACTGCTCTGCTGAGAGTTATGATCTCTCTGTCCATGATTGCTATTATTCCTAGGAAGTTCTGAGTATTTCATTTAATTGTTTCAGCAAAATTCATGCAGGAATCCATCATTCTTGCTCATATTCTGCATTGTTTGTGCTTCTCTGAAACTGCATCCAGTTTTTAAAAGGAATTCAGGAATATGTTTATGCTACTAAAATTTTCATCACTGACTATAAATACAGGAATGGATTATTCAACTGAATCAGGAAGGAAAAAGGATAAAATAAGTAAGTTCACAGTAATCTTGTAGGATATTTGGGGGAAAGTTCATGACACTGTAAAAATGACATCTCATTCAGTATCCCAGAAAAAATAGATTACCCTGTAAAGAAAGTAAGCCACAATAAGAGCTTTGAAAATGTACCTTTCTCTGTTTGCAAAACCAAAATCATAGAACATGGAATAATTTGGATTGGAAGGGACCTTTTAAGTTTGTCTGCCCAAGACCCTTGCAATGAGCAAGGATATCTTTAACTAGATCAAGAGGTTGCTAAGAGCCCTATCCAAAATAAGAGTTAAAATAAGGACAAGTGGACAACTACTCTATGGCATTTCTTGGTCACATATAAATGTCAATTTTACATGGGTATTGTCACAGAAAACAAATGGTTAGAGGATTATTTATCAATGGAGAAAACCTGTAACAAACTTAGAATATATAAGCAGAGCAAAATACAGCAGCTTACCCTAACAGATCTACTTCAAGAAAAGAAAATAACAGTCTGATATTACCAATGGTTTATATTCCCACAGAAAATGAATCACTGCTCCTTCATGCACTGATCTCTTATTTTGGAAACTGCACTTTCTAACTGATTGCAAATATTAAGCAGAACATATATACCAACTGCCAAAATATTTTAATAATACATCATATTAGAGATGTAGGTGTATGAATGAATTCTGACAAGTGAGAACACTCAAAAAACTGCAAAGATATTGAAAAAAAGGGAGAAAAATGATCCAGAGGTGAAAGTACTGAGCTGTTATTCTGTTTAAGCTCTGCCACAGACTCCTGGTTTGACCTTTAGCAAACAGGTTTGTCATCAGCTTTCTCAGGTGCTAAACCAGACCTCGAATGTCTCAGCTCTCCCTCCACACAAGAAGAATAACCCTTCTCTAGAAAGCAGTTGTGATGATGCCTTGTGAGAGATTCAGACACTGTGGTGATAAGCACTGTACAAAAACAAAATATAGGGAGATAAAACTTGTACTGTCAGTCACCAAACCATGAGGAGGTGTTTTTCAAAGTGACATTTTTCATATTATTTACTCTAAAACTAGGAAACTTACTTTTCTCTTCAGCTGTACAACAGTTGTACAGTAAGCACAGTAAACACAGCTTAGAAAGCAGACAGGCACGAGTGTAAACCCTGAGTGATGTCACACGGTGCTCAGATCCATACTCAGACCTCTGCTTTGGCACCCACTTATGCTGAGGATGAATGTGGCTCCAAGAGAACAGCTCTGGCCAGAGTAGGAGACAAAGATGGACAGACTGCAGAAAAGACTCACTTTGAAGCAAATCGGCACACTTATTTATATCTTATGTAAACCCCTGATTATATAAAACAAACAAAATTTTGTTCTGCTTAGGAAATACACCTGTGGATCTCATTGCCAAAGGGTGCTGTAAGTGCCAACATTACATGGATACAAGTGTAGAGAAAGAGATGAAAGAGAAACCCACTGAAAACACAGAAAACACATCACATTGTCAGAGAATTAAACTAGCTTCCAGCTGGGAAAGGATGAGTCCTGCTCACCCAGTTCTAGGGTATCACTGGGGACACAACACTGATTTCAAAAGACTTTCAGATGGACCACTTAAAACCTCTCTTAAGGCATTTCAGAACTAACTTCTAAGGACACACACACACTTTCTTGTTTCCAAGACCAAAACCCCCCTGATGGTGTGCTTAGGCTGCATCACCAAGGCCAAGAGACCTTCATTCTCTTTGACTGATGTTCTGCTCTTTCTCCTCTAATACAAAAGCCCCCGTTTATGAAGCCATCCTCTCCTTTGATATAAGGACACATTTTTTTAAGTAATCAATAGGAATCAGCCTGTATTTTAGAATAGGTATGATTATCCAGTGATGTAAATATCCATGTCACAGACAAAAATGCTGCCAGGTCACATCAGAACAAATGCACATATCACACAACCCCTCTTGAGCTGTATTTCTCCAGGTATCAGATCTACCTCAGGAAAGAGGATACCAAATGTACAACCTAAATCCACTGATAGTACTAACTAAACAAACAACACTGCCATCAGCTCACAAATGGAGGAATAGTAGAGAACTACAAAGAAGAAGATATACAGCTATGAGAAACAAAAGCTCTTGCAGTTAGTGGTGTTCACTCACACACCAGTGTAGTTCAACATATCCTGTAGAAAACAATAGCACCTTTTAATTCCACTGCAGCTCATTAATGCTAATTTGAGCTCTGGCCTGATGGTGTGTTTGGAAAAGGTATCCATCTTATGCTATGACTTCAGTTGTAACGTTTCAAAATGATATTATAATTAATTAATTATTAAAATAACATGATTTGCAAACATTGCCAAATACAGCATCTCTTATGTTGCTCTGCACAGGCATATTCTGAGTTTACAAAAAACTTGAGAAGTGTTATAAAAAGGCCTGCAGACCTTTCTTTCACATTGCATTTTTTCTCATCTTCTCAAGGCAAAACCAAGCACACATTCTCTACCAGCTGAGGTGCATTGTGTTAATTTTGATGGAGCAAATAGATCCAGACAGACAAAGATGTAAACATGTACAAGTACTAACCAAGGTTCAGAGGAACGAATGCAGACACCTTGGTATGAGCACCATAGCAACAACCTCCAGTAAGTCTTTTTAACCCTCTCTTAAAGATATAAAGGAGGAGAAGAAAACCTTTAAAGCATTTGAAAAGTGAAAGCCAAAGTGAAATTAAATTTAACAATGCCATTTACCTTTTTCCCTTTACCTTTACAGTGGAACTCTATTGAATGAAAAATACATTTATTTGTCACTCTTTTTAAGGGCATTAAAGCATTTAGCTGTCTCTTCTGCAAAAAGAGGGGAACTAGAATTGCCACTGCTCTTTGAGGCTGTTTTTGCTTCCCAAAGGACAAAATGGGAGCCAACAAAAAACTGAGATGCTCAGTTCTTGTCCAGACCTGATAAATTTCAGACTAGGGGAGCCCTGCAGAGAGCTGCTTTGCTGCCTCTCTGGCTGTGCAGCTGCTAAAGATACATGGTCTTCTTTCTTTCTTTCTTTCTTTCTTTCTTTCTTTCTTTCTTTCTTTCTTTCTTTCTTTCTTTCTTTCTTTCTTCCTTCCTTCCTTCCTTCCTTCCTTCCTTCCTTCCTTCCTTCCTTCCTTCCTTCCTTCCTTCCTTCCTTCCTTCCTTCCTTCCTTCCTTCCTTCCTTCCTTCCTTCCTTCCTTCCTTCCTTCCTTCCTTCCTTCCTTCCTTCCTTCCTTCCTTCCTTCCCCCCTTCCCCCCTTCCCCCCTTCTTCCCTTCCCCCCTTCCCTTCCCTTCCCTTCCCTTCCCTTCCCTTCCCTTCCCTTCCCTTCCCTTCCCTTCCCTTCCCTTCCCTTCCCTTCCCTTCCCTTCCCTTCCCTTCCCTTCCCTTCCCTTCCCTTCCCTTCCCTTCCCTTCCCTTCCCTTCCCTTCCCTTCCCTTCCCTTCCCTTCCCTTCCCTTCCCTTCCCCTTTTTTTCTTGTCTTCTTTATTTCTCTTTCCTTCTTTTTCTTTTTTTCCCCTCCACCTTCTTTCCTAAAAGGAATCAAAAGGAGGTGGATGCTGCAAGCAAGGAACACTGCAGAGAAGGAACAGGACATGAAAGAGGAATGATCCAGGTAAGCAGAGTTCCAGGGCTGGGGCCAGGGTGCCAGATGATGGCACACACAGCCTCAAACACACCCTGCCTGTTTCAGTCAGGAGGAGCAAACTGATGATGTTGAGATGTAGCACAGTGAGGATCACCAAATACGTCCCAGCAATGGCCTTGCTCTTGTCAGTCCACTGTCTTCTTGACACCACCTGAAAGACTATGGACCAAGAGAAGGAACTGAGACAGGGAACAATATGTTTTCTCAATTTTTCTGTCAGCTAACCCTGAATCAAAGCTTGGTATTTTTTTCATGTTGTCTTCCAGGTAACTTTTGATCTTACTTGGAGCAGTAGCCTTTTGTTTCTTTCTGACAAGGTCAGAGGTTTATACTGCTTGCAGAAACATTTATAGAAAAAGGACTCACAATTCAGCCAGCTGGGGTTTTAAGCCTCTCTAAGTCTTCTCTTTCCAGAAACCCCTTTTGTCTCACTTTGGTGATATGCCCAGCCCAGCAGTGAAATGCAATGCAAATGCTAAAGGATGTGCTTTTCCCTGTTGCCAAGCCAGTGAGCCCTGCACAGAGCACAGGACAATGAATACAGCCCTGAGCAACAGCAACAGGGTTGCAAGCAGACCTATTTTTAATAAAAACACTTGAAGTTTGAGCAAATGCTACTTTTGTGGTCTTTCTGGAAATTAATCAAGATTTGATTCAAGAAAAGGCAACCAGAATAGCTATTTTCCTACTATCAACTACAACCAACAATTATGTTCAGACAAAACATGAAGTGACTAATCCAAAGCAATGTAAGCAGTGACTCTGAACCCAGCCCCTACTCCTGCCTCAGTGATTACTTCTGCCAGGCCAGGACATTCATTGGTATTCAGGAGCTGCGGCATGAAACAGAACTTCAGGAGGGCTGTATCCACACACATATTTTTCAAGCTGTTATACTCTCTGCATGCTGATTGGAACCCTTCGTGATGAGTCTATCCATGCTCCTGAATTTTAGATCTGACAATATATTCATTTAACCTCATGGCAACAGGAACAGGTTTCTATTCACTGAAAAGAAACTGGTATCTCATCCCTATTTATCTCTTTCTCCACACACATTTCACTGAAATAGTAGTGGTAGAATTGGCTGGATAGCCCTTAACTCCACACTATGTACTTTGCAATAATATTCTTTTTTTAAGTGATTACTTTCACAATAAAATTGAAAATAAAGGACTTTTGAAATAAAAATTATTCTCAAGAAATAACTGAAAGTCTCAGAAGGTATTTTTTTTTTAATGACAACTCTGAATTATCTGAAGTGAAAGGCTTTCAATCCCTCATTCAAATTGTTGCAAGCTCAAGAAATACACACTGTTCTTTTTTCCCCTCAATTGTTCTCACAGTTCTTCGTGTTTACGGCACTTGTGAAATAGCATCAGCTGTTCTTCATCCCTCGCTGGGAAGTGATGGCATCATCTACTCCTAACCAATGTTCATGGGATAAAGGCCACGTGGCAGCATCTGCTGGAAAGACAACTCTCTCTTTCCTTAAATCTAGTTACTTTGTGCTTCATTTCCTCTGTGAAATGATAGTAGTGGTGTTTCCTTACCATGTTTAATCAAAACAAATGCCAGGGGAATGGAAATATCAAGAAGTCCATATTGCTAAAACACAGTTGTTTTATAAAATAAAAAGAATCACTGAAAGTGAGTAAAAGAAAGATGGAAATTATGTTTTGATGTACTTGCCCACAGTGTGCAGCATTAGCCTGGTAGTTGTCATTCCACCTGCAATTCTTTACTCCCTGCAAGGCTGCTCAGTGTTACCAGACAGGCTGAACCCAAAGCAGTTAGAATTATACATTTTAGCTGTGGTGGGAATTGAATGGAATGAAAACTCCCTAGTCACTGGGAGGGTATGCAAGGATGAATAGAGCAGACATGGATTCCAGGTTTAAGGATTTGCTTCTGGTTAAAACACAGGAAGTAGACACAGATGTATTTATTTCTTGTATTTATATGTTTATGCTAAGGCAGAAAGAGAAATTTTTAAAAACCAACAATGTAGTAGAAACATATGAATCAACAAAAGAGCTTCAAGGGGTACCAATTAGGAGACATCTGTTAATATTGGTGGATCTGTACTCAAGATCTGGCTCCAAGTGAAACTTTCACAGATGCATAATGTAACACCAGTGTTTCACCAAGCACATCCACATTCTTAGCTTGCTGGTTTTTTAATTCAAGCATTAGGAAGAACTAAGGAAAAAACCCCAAACCATAAAACTTCCTGTTGGGACTGCTGGAAAGGTATGATCAACACCTAATTTCTGTAATGCAATTGCATGGCGCATGAGTAACTATTTACATTTCTGCTCACAGCAGCAGCAGCTTCTGCACACAATGGCATCATCCTCGACGAGAGGGAGCAGATTTCCAGTGTCTTTTCAGCAACAGAGCCCTGCACTCACTCCCAGGCAAATCTATCTCCAAGATAGCCTTGTAGGCTCTGTAGACATTAAGAGTCATGACTCTAAAGAATTGTTGGTGTTCATTTTGATTAACACAATCTCAATCTCTCTTAGCAATAAAACCAAGACCCTTTCACAGCATGGTGAGTTACAGCTGAGCATGGCAGCATCCTGAGGATATTGGCCTCCTAATATCCTTCAGTCTCCTGTAAAGTGTCTGTACCTGACTCCCCCAGGGCCTAGCCCCAGTCCTCACTCACAGAAGCTGGAGAAGAAGCAAGAGCTGCTGGGCATGAAAACTGACAGCAATAAGCTAAATGCTTTCATCAAAAACAGTTCTCAATGTGACAATGCCAAAATTCAACTGTTTGCCAGAAATCTTTCATTCACTCAAAAATCTTGTCATGATGGTTATAAAGTGATAGGCTAAAATGTTGCTTAACACCAGCAGGTAAAGAGCACAGGAGTTACTCCGCTTCCCTTCAGACTGACTGCTCCAAGGGTCCAGAACAAGTCCAATGCAAAGCCCAGATGACTGTCTTGCCTCACTCTCTCCGCCCACTGAAATTAAGGCACTTGAATTGCTGGATTTTCAACCTTACAGTGAGTGCCTCCATCCATACAGGCAGGAGAAGGCTATCATGTTGCATCTTCACATGATTTCTAGGACTGTTTTATATACATTTGACTGCTTCTGGAGGATGAAACATTAAAATATCTTGTTTAAAAAATACTCCCCTTGTAAAGCCCTGATTACTCACTAGGAAGGGATTAGAAAGAAAAAACCCAATTCTTAACTAAGAAAGTACAGGTACATCTATGATTCTTCTAGCAAGTGTGATCTGTGTCAGCCAGTCAGCCACGCCCTGGCCAGCCCAGCCCAGCCCCTCAAGTGATGACACACAAAATGCTGCTCTGGGAGCAGCACACAGCTGGAGAGCCTCCACTGAGCCACCCCCACCTAATTTCTAGATGACAAACATGTTTCAGGATCAATCACACACCAAGCTATGTATTCCCACTGAGACTGGACTACTTTGGGACCACTGGTACATAACTGCAAATTAAAATTTAGTTAACTGTGGAAAATAACAGTTCAAGGCTTCTGAAATGGAGGTGTCTTTAGAGAAGAACTCATTGAAGATCATATTTTGGATCCCTAAATACATATCGTATTACTAGTTCTAATACAAGGTCACATGATTGTTGATTTAGCCATTAAGAACTGATTTAAAATGAACAACTCTTTTATACAAGGATTTTGTAATATGTTTTGCCTCTAGTAAAAAATAAAAAGTCCTGTAATAAGTATAATAGATAAATTCGTGTGGATTTAAGCTACTAATAAAAAGCTACCCGAGAATGCCTCCAAGATTCCAAAGTTCCCAAACACATCTACAACTGTAACAACAAGGCAGAGCCAGAAGATGGTCCGGCCATTAAGGGTGGACCCTCATTTCACAGCTCTTCAACATCAGATACCGATCTTGGTGGAGATCCTGGACGATCAAGATCACCCCTCCCAAGATGAACTTCAGAAAAAACCATCAAAGAACCTCTTCATGCAGACAGGACTCTTTTAGAAACAAAGCATATTTAGACTTTCAACAGGCTTAGCCTTAGGGTAAAAAAACTGTATAAAACCCACGGGCTGAAACATAGCAGTGTGGCAGAATTCGGAAGGTACTTTTGTACCGCCTCTCTGTCCACCCAGCATTCGATCAATGTTGTTTCTTTTTATTGTGGCTTTATTTCGGTGTTGAAATTGTGTTAAATAAATTTTGTTATTTTATTTTGAATTGGCCTCTGACCATTTATAACAGTCCTATTTAAATAAAATCAGGGAAAAGGGAAAAAGATTTTCAGTTATTTAAAAGAATTGAGTAAAAGAGGAAAAACGAAAGTGGAAAAAAACCAGCTCAAATGTTTTATTTCATTTTGTTTAATATGTGCTAAAAAAGTTTTGTTTTTAAATGACATTCCTTCATTATAAACATTCACCAGTTCTAATACCATACTTGTCTGAAACTGTTCCCGCAGCAACTGCAGCCAAGAGCTGAAAACTTCTGAGTTTGTTTGAAAAACTACTTAATAGAAGTAAAGCTCCTCTGCTTTGCCCAAATATATTTGTTAATCTAATAAAACATAGTTGTTCTCTCTCCTAACCATGATGTCTGGAACTCAAAGAAGTTCTGAGACACACAATGAAAATGCACCACTGCCTTGAAGAAGCCATACACAGCAAAAAGGTCCAAGAGAAGGAGAAATCATCCTAGGGTAGTGCCTGTACCTGTCTCTCAGTTATGAGGAAAGCCATGACATTTAGCTTCAATTAGACACCATGACATTTAGATGGTCAAAATACAGAAAAAAAAAAAAAATTTCAGCATGTACCCTGAGCCCAGAGTGTGCTTTGACAGCCAGAACTCCTAGAGGTATATGACACTGAATCACTGTCTGCAGGGGTTGTATTAACCAAACCCTGACATCCTGATTTATGTAAATAGTATCACATTTAAGGAATAATTCATATGCCTAAAAATTGGAGGAGCCAGGAAGATGGCCATTTCTGCAGGGTTTCTTTTCCCCAAAAAATTTACAGAGTTTTTCATATCATAATTTTCTTATCACATGTCCTTAGCAAATATTACTTCCAAATGAAGCACTGTCTTCATACACTTCAATTAGGAAGAAAACCTCTCAAACACAGACACAAAGGCATCAATACAGTTACTCTAAGAATAAAGTAATTTCATACCCTCACTGCATTCCTTTCACAGTCTGGGGATGGTATAAGAAATTAACTTTACTCTTAACTAACAGCAATATACAAGACACATTCAAAGATCTTTGTCAGCACAAGCACCATTAGTGCTACAGATTCCTGCTTTGCATCAAAAACTCACAGGGAGTCTGCTGAATCCACAGCTTTTCTATGCCTGCTTTGGAGAAGACAGTTCACAAATCCCCTTTCCACTACTGCACTGCTATTTGGGAGTGAATTTCCATGAAGCGCCATTTTACATATTCAACAGCTGGCTGCAAACTGCCTTATTCCACTGCTGGTAGGATTTTTCACTTGTTCTATTTAGAAGTGAATCCAGGCCTCGGTTCCCAGATCTTTATTCATCCACCACTGGGATTCACACAGGCTTCTTGTTTAACCCTCTCATGACAGAAAACTAAAACTGAATGAAATGAGTTGACAAAAAAGCCCAGAGCTTTTCCTAGGTTTTGCATCCCAGTAGCTGTGACAAATTGTCACATCTCCATTCAAAAAGACAGAGACTCTGGAGGGCAAGGTAGGAGCTGATCAGTAGGGAATCACTTCATCCTGGGTGCTTTCTGAGCAGAGATGGCACAGAATGACTGTTTGTGTTTGCAGACACCGAAGATAAAACCCAATGCTATATGCAGCTTCCTAGCCCTGATGCAGCTGGGACTATGTTCAGAGATTGCAAAGTAAACCTACATTTATATATTGTCTCGTAGACCTCATTAAAAAAAACGACCAAAAAACCGAAAACAAACACCTTCCCAAGGATAACTACTTTAACTGGGAACACTGAGTTTCTAGAAAGCTACAGACTTCACTAGCTGCTGCACAGAGCCATTCTCCTCACACAAGGGAGAGCCACATAATTCTAACTCTTGTCTGAAACCCAGACACGGGACTGAAATCAGTCCATGGAATCCAGTGCTTCATTTTTTCTACTACCTATGCAACTAGGAACATATTCTACAAAAAGTACTACATCCCTTCAAAAGGACATTCATGTTAAGAGCATGCTGGTTTGCTACATAACTAAGATGAAAAGTTAGTAAACAGAATTGTGAATCTAACTTTTTTATCAATCAAATTGGTTAGATGTGGCTTTTCCTCTTCTCTCCTATGAAAAGACAGTTGCATTATGCTAGAATTTGTTCAAAGGTTTACATGTCTTTATAAAGCTACATAAGTCATACTGATAGATTTTGTAACTTGTTTGGGTTTTATTGGGTTTTTTTAAACACGGCATACTACATTTGTTTTTGAAAATTGTGTGCAGAAAAGCAATGTACAGTACCCCAGACTTGGCCACCAGCATTTCAGGCAGCAACAAAGCTACTCAGTGTTCATTAAACCATAATCTAACCTTAAAACTAAAGAGAAAACAAAAAATAAAAAAACTGGGGATTCATGTGGGTTTGAATCATCAGGGAACATCACGATCTCTAACATATTCATTCTCCTGGAATAAAAGTAAGGTTTAGGAAAGGATAAAGCAAGGACTAAAATGGTAATTTTAGAGTGATGAATTACTAGCAATAAATAGCAAATGAATAAAAATCTGCTGCCAGACATGACAAAATTTAATTACTAGTGATGGTCAAGCCATAAGCAGAACAACAATATATTGGAAAAATATGACAATTACACATTTATCCCATTTAGTACAGTCATTGCACATCTATCCACTCAAGGTATTTTATAATGGCCTTTCAATTCATACTCCTGAAAGAAATATTTTACTTCTTCTGAAACCCTGCATAAAGATATCTATGGTTCAGTTGCGTTAACTATAAAATCATTCATATACTGTAATCAGCTGTCATTCTCAACCACACAATATCAAGGACTAAATTCTATGAGCAATGCTCAAATGTACCAACTTCTGCTCTCAGATTCTGAGTGCTATTTTGGCTTGGAATGATACCTGCCACTTCCAGGTTTTAATTTATTTTCTTATTTGGTCATCTTTTTTTCAAACAAAAGTGGCTGAAAATACACAGCCTCTTTTCTGAGGTAGCTTCTCTGGCATAATTGATGAAGATGCTCCAAAGAAGTTGACTTTTTAGTTCCCTGCAAATGTCTTTCTTCTGCTCTCCAGAGGAATCTCTAAACCTTGGAGAAAACAAATTGCTTTTGGTCAGTGTGACTCTCAAGCCTCTGGATACAGCTGAGGTGAGAAAAGTAACAAGAGGTTTTAGATAACAAGACTGCTCCAATACAGAGGTGGACATTACCAGTTCTCATATAAATATAATAAATATATTTATGACAATAAAATTAAATTTAGGTCACAAATTTGTCTTCAACACAAAGGCAAACAGTGAGCCCATTGTATAAGGTCTTTCACAAGCATGGAGTCTGACTGACTTTCCCTGCCTTGCTCCCTGTGAATAACAAGAAAACAAGTAGGAAGACAATACTAAAGACCTGAGATGGTGGCCTTTGCCAGTCATTTTTACAAGAGATCTTAAGTGGAGAAACAGAATGTGGAAAAGACTAGATCCTACCTGGAGCACTCAGCTAGGAGGATAATGTTCATCACTTGCACAATATTGCTATTCACATGAACTCACAGCTCTCAACAGCCTGTGACAATACAGCTTTGTAACTCAGCAAGGAAAATAAGCTTTATGCTGGTACACCTAAGGCTGCATAAGCACAGCACAGGCCAACAGATGAGTGAACTTGACATTTGATGCTTTGAAAATCCTACTGTCAGTCTCTTGGGAAGATGGAGCTGTTGACGAAAGGCAATTTAATTATTGGCACTGGGTTGTACAAAGGTAACAGCATAAAAACTTTACATTCCCCAGAAGAAATGAAGGTGTTAAAATAGCAGCTGGGTAAATACCAGATAATGAAAGAAAGCAGCATGAGCTCCCCAGGTTCAAATAAGGCAGACGAGTATTTTGCAGAACTGACCTTATTAAAGAGACATTATCACTTTAAAAATTCATCTAAACTTGAAACAGTTACAGTAATCAGTGAAGATAAAACCTACTAAACATAATAATTTTTTCCACCGAAGTGTCAATCCTTTTACTTCCATTTTTACATTTTTCTGTAGTGAAGTGCCAGGTCCATACAGGTATTCTCACTTTTGTTTACAACAGATTGACTTTGACACAGATCGTCTCTCCCAGAACATCCAGTTATTCACTCTTGGTATGAATCATTCTTCATTAGGCTTAGCATGTGTATTCTACTTCATAATAAATTAATACACAATATCAAGGTTAAAGAAATTAAATTTATGAGAGGAAATCTCAATCCACTTGTTTCACAGAAGCATTTTCACCTCAATCACTGCAGGACACTTTTAGTACACCTTCCCTAAAATATTTTTCATCATCCTTTTTATTAAAAAAATTCCAACATTCAAAATGTAATCTTTTATTTAAAAGCTTGACAGAGTGAGGAATATGTATTGCATGCTAATCAAGTATCCAGATATCCCAAGCCAAAAATACAGCAAGGTGAGCAGAAGGGTGGGTTGTTGATAATGATGAGGAGCCTGTGCGGAACTAAGCTTCCTGAAAATCCTGAACCCTGGGCACAAGGGCTGTTAGCTGCAAGAAGTACATGTTGAAAAAATCATAACAAAGCTACAGTTTATTGTCTAGCATGGAGAATAATTTCCTCAATAAAATTTACCATTGGCAGTAAGTTGTTATTTACTGTATGGATTAAAGCATTATTGTCCAAGGACAGTTACTTTTGCTTGTTCTTCCTATGTTTTGGTTTCTTGCCCAGTGGTTTCATGTTGAGGGAAGACAACAGTGCAGTGGAGATGGGAGTACACAGGGAACTGTCAAGGGCAAGAGGAGAAGCAAAGAACTTCCAGGGGAACACAACTGATTTGGACAATGTTTCAAATACTGAAGATATTTGCCTTATATTACTTCTTGTAGTAATAACTGTGAAGCCAAATGGGATGAATTTGAATGGCTTGTCCAGCACACACATTCTTTGGGAGACTTCAGCTGTGAAATAAGGATGGTAATACCTGTGGCACACACACAAAACTGCACAATCAACAGCTGGCCCTGTGTCCTCTGAGTGACTCAAAGCTGAATACAAGCCAACTCTTTATTGAAGTGGGCTATTTCCTAGTTAGTACTTCTCTCACAAGGCACAAGAGATGCTAAGATCTGGACATTTCTTTGAATATGTACTGCATGATATGAGAGTGACTCATAGCA
The DNA here is from genome assembly GCA_910950805.1 of Acrocephalus scirpaceus scirpaceus. Lineage (NCBI taxonomy): Eukaryota > Metazoa > Chordata > Aves > Passeriformes > Sylviidae > Acrocephalus > Acrocephalus scirpaceus. The sequence goes on from OU383778.1 coordinate 33,211,036, forward strand.
GGGAGTGACTTTCCCTGCTAGAATGGTTACAGTCGTAGAACCACTTCAATTTTGTGATGAGGTGTGAGAGAGTTACAAATCAGCTTTCTATTGCTAGATATAGAGATTATCTATTAAGGATAATAAATTGATGTTGTAATCAATATTCAGATGTTGCATTTTATTATTGTAACCTATTAGAGCTATTGGCCTCCATGTCATATCTGTCATTTCCCTCTTACATTGTAACAGTGAAGAGTCTGGCCTTGCAAAGAAATCCTGGAAAGGACTGACACTCAAGAAGGTACTTCAGCTTTCAAGTGCTCCTTGTAGCCACAAGCTATCCAAGTTTTCCAAATGCTTTCTTGCCTCTTTGTGAAACACCTGAGGCTCCACCTATTCAGTACTGTCCCACCTCCAAGGTAGGACCGGCCCTACTCTTTACCCACCTGTGCCTTGGGGATGAAATACCATACACAGTTAAAACAGCAACTCTGAACTCCACAACCCTGACAGACTCCTCTTTCTGTGACAGCAAAAACTTCCATGAAAAGAACGAAGACTGCAGTCAAATAATAATTAGGATTGTCAGTCTAATTACTGCATACATTTTCTAATGCTAATAGTGATAGGAAACACTAATTGTTGTTTACTGTGGGATGAATATTCAAACTTGTCAGAGAAGTGGGGAAAAAAATACCAACTGCAGATACATGTATATTGTAACATTTTAATTTTTAAATAACATGGCACCCTATTAATAAAAAGGCAGAGAAGAGCTGTACATGAAAAAATATGAAATATATGATCACAGTAGCCTCAGAGCTTAGAATTCAAATATACTTACAACCCCCTCAAAATAGGCTTGAATAATATAAAATATTAACAAATACACATGGTTATTTTAATTAGCTTTTTCCTGTTCCTCTTTTTAGGATTCATATTTATAGGATTTGAGTCAACTAGACATGTTTAAAAATTAACTCTTTTTGAAGCATAAAATTATATTCTCATCAATTTAGAGAAATTCAGGAATAAGAACTTCAAAAATACCTAAAATTGTGAAAATTGGCAGCACTGCAATCAAAAGAGCTTCTGAAAGCGTTACATGCCCATTTACGTTTTTGACTTTTCTACTGAGCAAATGTGATGACACTGCTTCACCAAGAAAACGACTGCAACAGGTTGTAAATATTTAACAGTTTGGAAGTGTGGCCACACTCACAGCTCAATTTAGAAACAGTGAAATGCTGAAGTTACTCCAGGATGTAAGCTAAGCACACAAGTATATGCTAAAGATCTGGACTACCAGCTGTCACTGTAGAACACAGACTGCAGAAATAACATGGAAAGCCTATTAGGAACACAATGTTAAACAGTAAATTAACTAGAATAACATAAAATCAGAGAACAGAGGACGTGGTTCATCCACTTCATCTCTTCATGTCATCTGCTATACTGCAGCTTACCATAAAAATATAAATACAAGAATAGTAAATCAGTACCTACTATATACAATAAATAGCCTTTCTGTATAAATTATGAAAATACAGCTAAAGTAACATCAGTGCAAAAATGACCAAAATGTAGTGAAGGAACACAGAGTCCTGCCTTCCAGAACGTGCATCACAGAACACCCATATTTCACCTAGTGCAACAAAGCACTGACAAAAATTAAAAAATGCAAGATGCACATCACTAACTGTGCCATTCTAAAATTACATCTCTTTCCAATACCAGACAAATCAGATTAAAACAACACAGATGTTATTTGAACTGTACACTTCATTCTTCCTCATCATTTTACTGAATTTTAAATAACTTCCTCATCCCTAAATTGATACTTTAAATGGAAGCTGCTCTTATGAGTCCATGTTTGCACGAGCAGCCTTTTTAGAATTAAGAAAGTTCTTTTTCTTTTTTCTTGGAAAATTATGCTTAGCAAGTATTGGATCACTTGGCTCACGGAACAAAAATATCTTCTCCCCTGTGTCTAACAGCTCTATGGCTTCAGCAGTTGCAGAGCTCAGAAGAACAGGTGGATCAGGCTGTTCTATAGGAGGATGTGCAGGTGAACATCCCAGATGAATGAATGCTACTTTTTCCAAGAGAGCAAGTTGCTTCTTCTTTATCAAGCTACATTAATGGAAAAAAAAAGGAGTTCAAAAGTGAAAACTGAGGCAAAAAAATGCATAACTTCCTATACCATACCTTGCCACCAAAGTAGTGACTTTGGAAGCTAAAGAAAATCATATTTCAACAGAGTTAACTGTAGTTTTCATTCAAATCCCCAATAATTATCATTTATTGATAATCATTTATTATCATGTATCATTTTCTGAGATACGAAGTTGCAAAAGAAAAGGTAATCTTATAATAAATAAATACAAGGAAGATGAGCAATGTATGTGAAAAATGTGAGAGTTTTGTGGATATGTATAGAAAAATCTTCTTAGGTATTTCCTATACTGCTTATTATGTGTAAATATGTTGTAGGAAACACAAGCATTAAATAGAACAGTGTTAGAAAATGCATACGTACAAACTAATTTTCTGATTTCTAACAGCTGTAGGAAAAATCTTGGGACACTAAATAAACTATAAACAAAAAAACTTTAGGTATGTTTGTTCTGGTGTTCTCCTTACCTGTCTTTTCTCTTGTTTAGGGACGGGATCTTTTCTAAATTTCTCTTTACCAGATCTTGCCTTATTTTGTTCTCCAGTGTTTGCCACAACTCTTGGCTCTTCCTGAAGGAGCAGGAAAGAAAAATTCCCACCAGTAAATCCCCAAATATACACATTTTCATTCCCTCTCTGACTTTAGCTACCAAACCCATGACAACAATACCACAAATGCAGTCAGTAAGAGTGTTCAAGTACTTTTGCTACCCTGCCACAAATCATTTAAACCAGCTAAGATCATATCTCAGGGCACGGTACCAAGGACTCTTATCTGTTCCTTGACAACCCACATCTGCCAACGAGTGGGCTCAGTGCCGTAACGTCTGCTTTTGTTTCCTTCTCAAGTCATGGCAGGAAGTTGGGAGAGCAGATCCGGGAGCATCCCTTGGTGTTACTGCACAGATTTCTGCTCATGTTAATGGGCTAAAGGGGAGTGATGAATGCCCTGAAAGTCTACCAATCTCTGTGAGACAAGGGAAAACACAATGGCCACTAGAATTTCAGTAATTAACTACAAAGGGACAGACATCTGCAAGATTGCAACTTCCACTATTAGGAAGGAGGAACTCCTTTACATCTTTAAGAGCTACAGACACCTAAAACCCATGTATTATGAACATAATAAAAAAAAAAGTGGAAGAAAAATATTTTAACAAACTCCAATTCAGGCAACAGAAAGAAAATGATCAGAACAGGATTTATAAATCTCTGAAATAACTGTTTAATTAATAAACTTACAAAGATTTTTAAACTTCTTATTAATTTATTATAGTTAAAATATTTCACAAAATAAGGTAGCAGTTTTAAAGTATTTTTACCCCAGAATAATAGTTCAAAACGAAACTTATGCACCTGTTATTCTTTTCTATAGCTGTCAATCTCATTTTCCAGCAAATATATATACATATAAAGCAATCTTGTCTTGCAGTGGTCTACCAGAAAACATCACACCTACCTTTTCTTACAGCTGCCAGACTCATCTGCATTACTGTCACTTTCAACACCACCATCTGAGTATTTACTGATGGAATCGAGGATAGAAAGAACCTCACTTTGTGAGCTGGAGGGCAGCAACAAGTTCAGGACCCTGTGCAACATCCCCATGGGCACCCTCGTCAGTTTAGCTAAATAACCAGCCAGACGGAGCTCCTAGAGAATCAAATGAGTAGAATAAAGATAAATTTAGCATTGTAAATAAATGTGAGCCAATCTTAACTACTGTTATTAAATAAATAGTCATTATATAAACAAAAAAAATACTGTAGATTATTTCAGTAGTGACAATTCTGGCACCAAGTGGTCACACTTCCATGTTCACTGTTCCTACCCACAGTGGCCCATGTATATAATGGCTACCCATTTCATCTGGGATTTTGGCAATGTAAATGCTAAATAACCAGTTGATCTCGGCGTATTAGCTTAGGGCATGTACTCGATGCCCTTTGCTCTGAACAATGACAAGGCAATTATATTCTAACATGTAAGGCTTAATTTATGGATTCTACTACTATAAGGATAGCAAGGAAGCAACATGGTATTCCTTGGTCTGTAAAATTACAGAGGGAAAAATAGCCTCAAAAAACTTTGCATATTGTCATGGTTGATTACTTCATTGTTTAGCTTCTCTTAAAACCAGATTCTGTGATAAGCTCAGGGAACAGCTTGTAACCCTTGTTAGGAGGTGAAGGAAAACACCTACTTTTCTTTTGGTAGTATTTTTTTATTTCCAAATGTCCTGCCCAATTTTGCCCAAAGGTCAGTAGTAAAGCATATATCAAATATACTGAGTTCAAATTTAGTTGTTCCATAGACACTCAGCCCCATTTCCTGCTCCATTCCAAACACCAAAATTCCATTGCTATTTTCTACTCTGTTGTCATAAATACAGTGTCACCAGGGTGTTTCTGCAGATCTCTTGTGTGCATCAAGCATGGAAAGTTGACAATATATTGAGAACTATGTGGAAAGAAAAGAGTAGGGCAAATGAAAGCAAGTTAAATGTCTCAAAGAATGCCAGGAAAAAAAAAAAGCTGTTGTTGTCTATTCAAGCCATACACGTAACTCAGGTAGCTGAAGTTAGGTAAGACATGCCAAACACAATGACTCATGACAACTGAGTTATCAACACTCTGCAGACCCTCCTCTAAGTGTTGATGGAGGAGATGACTACAAATCCCATGTCATGTAAAACACCACAAGGTCCCACCATGCAGGAAGACATCCAGCAAATGTCCACAGCAAATGTTTGCCTCTTTTTCTGCATGACAACTTTTCAGAGGAGTGAATTCACCTAGGAGATCCCTGGATTAACTGCATCTTCTTTGAAAGAAACAAGGTGTCACCAGTAAGGCAGTCTTAAACCAAATTTAGACAGCCACACAAAATAAAGAAATCAATCAACCTTCTTTTCCCATAATTGTCCTTCAAGCAGAGAATTCTCTCCAAAAGGTAAGAAAACTAGACACTTTCCAAAGTTTTCTAGCTCTTCAGTGTTGTTATAGATTTTCCATGGAAACCACTGAGATGACACAGAATTAAAAAGACAAATCCTAAAACTGAGAAGAGATTGGTACAGTTCTTAAAATATTTTCAGCCTGACCAGGCACCAAAGTTGAACACCAAAAAGACGTTTGCTCAGGCTACTCAGTGAAAGAAATTATTTGATTCTTCTTTGGAGAGGAATGCAAATAAGAGCTTAAGTCTTAGTACAGACACCTAAATCTAATTTCTATAGAACTGTGTTGTACTTATGGTCTTTAAAAACTGCTCTTCTAGAAACTTAAAAAATGCAACATTAAATGAGAATAAACACAACAGATCTCTGAGACTTATTCTGCTCTTTTTAGCTAAATGTTCTCAGGACCTTTAAACCAGTTATTTATTATGGATATACATCATGACCTCATTATTGCTTTGTTCTGTAGCAGTTTCTGCTACTCCTAGTAGGATCTAGGGAACAAGATGCCTGTCAGCCTGACCTCAGTGCTTGGTAAGGTTATGAAACAGATCCTCTGGAGTGACTCAGCAGAAACAAACTATAACACAGGAAAAGCTGAGAGATCCTTAGACTAAAATGGTCCTCCCATGACATGGTGGTCTCTGAAGCTCCCAATTCATAATACGAGGGACTGTGACCACACTTGACCCTGGGAGGAAAGATACTTGGACGCAGAAAGCTGCTCCACCAGGTCTTTTTTAATGCTAGCTACATATCTCAACCAAAATCAGCCTGCAGATAAAAACTGGGGTCAATCAAGAGATTTATTGTTAAGGCCTTTGTAGGACTGATAAGCAGCCAATACACAGCAAATTACCTGAAGACAAGACACTCATTTTGAAAACAAATGAGTAATGATACTAGAAAACTTAACTAGCAGCCCTGCTATAATTTAATTTTGAAACATAATCAATACAAATAGTTCTTAAAACTCATCAAAAATCTAAACAAAACCCTTTTTTCATCACATGAAAATCCAACTGTGAATCTCTGTTAACCAGAAAATCAGGCACTTCAGCTCTCCACAGAATGAAATGCAACAGGACAAACCCTGAAAGGATTTGTAAATGAACAAAATGAAGTATAACTCAGTAAAATTCAAAAGGCTGAAACTAGCTCAGAATTAACTGAAGCAACTGACAGTATAGGCTGCAAACTGGTAGCAACTACTAGCATAGAGTAACTCTAAATACATCCAATGGTTCCCAAAAATGAAGAAAAGCTGATAACCAGATACAGCTGTAATTTTAACTTGGAAGCTTTGTTCAATTTCACGCTTACCTGACTATAAATTGCCAAAAATGCATTCGTTTCTATATTTTCCAGGAGATCTTCAAGTACCACGCAATTCCATTGCTCATCTCTCAAGCTGAAGTAAAAGACAGAATTAACACTGAAATGTTCCCAGGTGCAATGGCTGTATTATAGGAAACAAAATCTGAAGGTCACCCATTCAGGAAGCATATCTGTCTGTCAGCAAATCTGCTCTGCGCAGCCTAACTTCCAAAATATGCCAAATTCTCTTCCCTTCTTCTCTGAACCCCCAAGCAAACATCAGAGCAGAATCTAAGGCTATGTTCTTCCACACAATTCAAATCTGGAATCTAAAGCAATGTGATTCAACCTGTCCCCATCCTCTTCCCTCCACTTTAAATTTCGTCACCACCATTTAAGGCAAGTTGTGGATCTTTTTGTAGCTGAAATATGATATTAAACAGTTAACTTCCTCATTGCCGGTGATTATTTTTCTTTTCTAGACAAAAACATGATGACATCATGTGCAAATCCTACAATGTACAAAAGTACAAAACTTGTTCTTCCAGTAAGTTTTCAAGTAAAGTCTAGTTGCAAGGCAAGTTGTAAAGTTGAAGGCTTCCCTGGTAGGTTACCAGCTTGTGTATACTTGTGCAGAGATTTCTCTGATTTTCTACTGCCTCTTTACTTCTGTAACAGGAAAGTTGTTCATCTAAACTGAGTCGAGCTCCATCCTTTTCAGAATTAAAACAGACTTACCACTATCACAGCCATTTTTCATACATCAGTGGTTTTGTGGAAAACACTCTTTCTAATGGAAAGTATACTTTGAGGATGTTACATGAAGCTTGAAATGTGCTAGGTTTTTAATACTGTGCAAATGGAAAAGTAATTTCTACCTCCTGTAACCCCAATAAAAGTAATACAATAGGCTGTAATTTAGCAAATTATCACCCATTTTTGCTAGTCAGCCTTTATGACAAGACAGATATTTCTATCTACCTCCCAAGAGAGATTTTATTTGTTACTGATATCTTTAATTAAAAACTGGCCAGGGAAAATTGAAATTGAAGAGGAGTTTATACATCTCATCAAAAATAATTGTGTGCCAGGGAATTCAGTCTATAGTACGACAGTGGAGATGGAAATTCAATTTAAATTGTTTGAGCTATTTCTTCTGACCCCGGCAGATCATGTTGCTCTGAAGTCCTTCTCTATCTTCTTGGGAGACAAAGTAATAGGAAAAAAATTCTTTTCCTCCTTAATGCTAAGGAGTATCATTATTTTTCCACTATTCCTGTCCAAAAAATGGTGACTGCCACACAACACACAGCACAATTTACATGCTACTAAGTTGTTATTATTATTTCATGTTTCTTGTTTCAATATTCCCAAGTCCTCAGTTATGCGCTGGGCCACAGCACAAGAAGGTAGAGTTCAAACACAGATGCATGGTCCCTCTCCTGCACAGCAGAACATTCCTCCTGCTGTTTCTCCAGAATATCTTATGGACCATATGAACTGCAGTACATAGTAAAACCTCACACCAAAGAACTTACCTTTGCTGGTACAGGTTTATAAATTGTCTACATTTATTCATGGCCTGTCTTAACAGAACTGTCACGTGTCTTTCTGCATTCATGTCCACAGGCTCATTTGAGAGACCCAAACCATCCAGAATCCACCTCTGCCTACTCATTAGATGCTGCTGTGCTGACTCCTTATGCAACATCTCAGACTCCAGCTTCCTGTCAAGTTCTTCAATCTCCTAGAGGTTGAAAATGCATGATAAGAAGTTAAATTATAACTTAAAATTATAACTTGAAAGAACAAATTTCATTTGGAGTGAAGAAAAAAGACGATGGTATCAGATTTTCTGATATTACTTTATTCATTTCTTATTCTACCCAGCCACTTGCAGTCATTACACTTTTCAATTCATTGCACAGCTTCAGTAAACATGACTGGCACATTATGAATATCAGAACAATGAGGAAAGCTGCAACTCAATTTTCATTGTGTTAAAAGTCAATGCTCTCTGAAACTTCCACTGCAGAGGACATCCAGCAAGGATGCTGCCAACATGTCTAAGATCAAAACTAAGGAACACCACCATTCAAATTCATATGTAAGCTGCATAAATCCACTGAAACAGCTTGAGAAACTCAGACTAACTAGTTTCAGTTATACTAAATTAACAGCTAATATCATAGTGATTTAAGTTAAAAGGCAGTAATTCATAATTAGTCTGATAAAGTTGGGGTTGAAATAAAATGCTCTGAAAATCAAATGCTAAAGATTTCATTTTGTTCAAAAAGTCAAACTTGACATCAGAAGGAAGGCTTCATATTCCCATTTTTCATGTCACTGTTGTCTCACCTCAACCTTTACATTGCTTACTATCTCAAAGCCCCACTTCTTAACCTGTACCTTGGAGAAAATGCTGAATTTTAATCTATTCCTCTGCCTCATCAGCTGTATTTAACCCAGTGTTAGCTATTCTAGATCTCACTTCTGCTCCTTCTTCAATCCTTTTTCTTCACTTGTTCAAGAACAGAGAAGGTAAAAGCAACTTCTCTGAAAAGCCGCCTCACACTTACGGCGTACAAGGCAAAAAAATACTCTTCCTACATACAATTTTCACTATTTCCCACAGATCTAACACAAATTCAAGCAAAATTGGAAGCATATAAACATTCTAACTGCCACCCTATAAGAAACTCTGTAGAGATGACCACATTAAAATTTAACAAGGAATTTTCACAGCAATAGCTGTCTAATGATGCCCTCTAGCAAAGAGGTTTTTCTCAAAAACCCATTTTGTTTGTTCTACTCCAGTGCTCTCCTCAAGCCTCACTTGGATGGCTTCAAATAGGAGATGCAGAAAAAGGAAAGTCTTTGTGAAAAGGGAGCACTGAAGTATTAAAAAAGGATTAGAAAATTGGCACATATCAAGTATGTAATAAATATGGTGAAGGGAAGAAGTTTTTACAGATTTTCTACTATTTAATCTGCATGAGTGTGCCTGGGGTGAGATATGCAAGAGGCTGTATAGACAATCTCTAAAAACTCAACAGCTGAAGCATATCATGTGGTTATGGATTTTGCATATGGACCGCATTATAACATGTGCAATTCTGTAAGACAGACACAACAATTTACTCTTCCAGTCGTAAGTCCAAATTACTTCTCAACTCTCTTTCAATTAATAAAATATAAAGTAGCCATCAAAATACTACCCTTTCTGACTGCATGCAACTATAACAAAAATAAAAAATAATAATACACAATCTTCTAGGCTGTCCTCCTCTTTATGTCTTTTACTGAATGCATTAAAGTGCACATACTCACAGAAATTAAAGTCTGGACCACTAGAAGCTGCAAACCAGCAGCTAAATCAAAGATACTTAAATAGTTGCTGTTTCCTAATAGGAAGCTAAAAGGAATTTTTAACAAGTACATTACTTACAGGATTATGTGCTTCTAAAATCTGAATACATTCCAGTTTTGACAGGGTTTTTGATGTGTTCAGTTGTTCAAAGAGCAAAGCTTGCACATTTATGATAGCAGTATACAGCTCCAGCATTTTGGATTTTTTAACAGTCTTTTGAAAAGCTAAAGAAGCAATATACTCTCCAAGTTTATTTTCCAGATTGCGCAGGTGACACTCTTTTTCAAGCTGCAACTCATACTTAATCTAAAAAAAAAAACCAAAACAACGAAAACATGAGAAATAGAAAGATTAACAGAAACTCTTACATGCACGCTTATGATTTTAGTACTCTGTAATTAACAAGCAGGATTATGACAGCAAAGAAATCAATGCTGTTATCTTATAATGTAATACACTGTTTCAAGAATTGCTTTTAACCTTCAATTCCAAGCTTTTACTGTAATAAAAAAAAAAATTCAGTACAGTCAAATGCTGTAAAGAGATCAGCCTTTCTTTTAGGGTAGTCAAAACTTTAATATTAAATGCTAACCCAAAACAGAGGGCCTATATAATTTTTATTATAATAAAATTAAAAGCTAGAAATACAAATAAATCTATGGTTACCTATGGTTAAATGGAAAGATAAAGTATGCCCTTTTGCTTAGAAAAAACATGAAACTTATCGAAACACTGCATTTAGTCTCAGACTGGCAAGTGTCTGTTAATGTTGACTGACAACATTCAGCCAGCTATTCTTTGGGCAAATAACAAAAAAACCTCTTAAATAAAACAAAGTTAAACTGTAAATCAAAAGTCTATAGGCAATGGATTTCAAATAATATTAAAACTGGATTGGATCAACATCAAACAGCACAAAATCAAAGTGATTTAACTCAGTAACTGTGTTGCTGCCACATATTTGATGGAACATCCACAGAAACTATTCAAGGGTGAAAGGCAAGTGCAGCATGTGCAGGCACACGATCCAATGCAGTGTGACTGATGAGCTTTCCATGCTGTACCACTGACATTGACAGCCAAGGACACGGGATTGTGACTATTTTTCTGTGGGGCAATGTATATAGCAGCCAGCTGCAATTACCTTCTTCAGATGCTTCCATCTGAGCTTGTCACTTTAAGCTTCCTTCACACTCAAAGCAAAGATACTTCTCAGTAGGTTTCATAACCTAAAATATGGGTTTCCACTGACATGTAAGGTGAATGTCTATGTTAGACATCAATGACTACACTGCATACCTAACATCTAGGTAGCTGAATCTTCAACAGATAGTAAACAATTACCAGTTTGGTTTTATTCTCTCTCCCTGTGCTATTCACGTGGGCACAAGGAGTTGGACTGTAAGAGAGAGAAGACACAGATGGAGAATGCACATGAAGCCCTGAGAGCTCCAACTCCACTACTTGGTGTTGGTATCACCTGCTGCCCCACATGCCCATTCACACACACTGTTGGATAGCAGAGCCCAGCAAATCTAATCTGATAGGTTTTACAGCACACCAAAAAAAAAACCAAACCAACCATAACCATTTTCAGAAATCAGCATTTTCAGACATTTCCAGTACTATGTATTTTAACAGCAATTCTCAAATAACTACTGCATGTGACAGAATGGAAGAACCACAGTCATCAAAGGAGGAATGTCAAAACCTTTTAAAGTTTTGGTCAAGTTTACTACCACTGTGACCTCTGAAAGCAGATACGTTAGTATTCTACTGAAAAGCATTTATCCCGTCAAGTTTGGCCTCTCTTTTAAAGAACATGCAGAGATGAGCTTGACTATTTAATTGGGATATGTGTATAGCTAATACCTTAACACAGCAGGCACCTCTTTGTACATGTAGTCAATCTCCCCCATTTTATCAGCCTAAAAATAATGAAGACTTATAGTGATTGCCCTGCTGGTGTGAACTACAACACCAGAAAGGTCAGCTGTAGTCCTTAGATGCTGTATGACTTCCCACAGGCACAAAACCTGACTCTGGCATCAGAATATCTTTGCACAAATCAAAATTATATGTACTAAAGACAGTAAAAACCTTACCAGCTTCCTATTCATGTTAGTCACAATTATGTATATGTATATACATCATTGACTCTATTTATGATTAGTTTTAAACAAGTATTTAAGGATACTTCCACCAAGGTTTTAGACACCTAAGATGATAAATATGTAATATGATGCCCACAAATTTTCTCTGATAAGAGACCTGCTAAGAGTGGCTGTGTATCTTACAAATTCTATTATCCAGTACAGAGAGTCTCCTGGTTGCTGGTGCTGGTGTGGGGATACCAGCATCTTAAAGTCACCCCAGGACAGAGAGGTAAATGTAAAATGTGATTTGGAACCAAATACACTTGTGATATTCTCTTCCTCATGTGATATTCTCCATATTTCTCCTGGAGAAGAAAAGGGTCAGAGGAGACCTTCTGCAGCCTTTCAATACTTAAGGGGGAAAGATGAGAATAAACCACTCATCAGGGCCTGCTGCAATTGTTTTAACTATAAGAGGGTAGACTTAGACTAAATATAAGGAAGACATATTTTAGAACAGTTAGGAATATTTAGCCTTTTAAACATATTTATTAATGCATATTTTCAACTAATATCAAATATTTTAAAATATGAAGAAATATTTCACAGTATTTTACAACGAGGGTGGTGAAACACCTTCAACATTATACAGTAAATGACCTCCTCTTAAACAAACAAAATGCTCCATCATTCAACTGGTATTACTATCTACCCCTAGCCATGAGTTTCTTTCTGACTCTTGCCAGCTCTGAAACCAGCCATAAAATTGAGAACAGAAACAGCTATGCCAGATGGTGCATATAAAACTGGAACAATGAGGTTTAGAGAAGCTAACCTTCCAATTTTAAAACAAAATTCTAATACAAACTTGTTTTACCAAACAAGTATTCAGTACTTTTTTGCCTCTAAAGCTGAGCCCATATTCTGATGTACATTCAAGGAATAGTACCAAAACCATCTAAATTTTGAGATCAGAGCATTAGGTATTGAAGTCAAAATTTAAATGCCTCCATTAGAGGATTAGAGCATTTGCGGACCACAGTTATTAAACTAGTGAAGAGTGCTAGGACACACTTGCCTTCTTGTTGCAGTCTTGCTGAAGCACTTGCTCTCACTTTCAAACACTGGGTGCTAGACTAGATAAACATTCGCTTTTATAATCTGCAACCAAACCAAACAACGTGTTGCTTTTACATAAAAGTGAAATTATTTCTGAATTAACATGTTGACCCACTATTTTTCATTTTTCAGGATACAGGTATAAAAAGCATAACAAAGAGGTATAAAAATAGCTTTTTGTCCGAATTGGTACTAAAATGGATTTGTATTTGTAGATATTTTTTATTAATATTGGTAAATATTTATCTACCGATTTGTATTAGCAACAACAACTGTTTGTTGTGTGTAGTTTCTACAGCTGTGCACCACTTATGTCTAACAAACTTATCATTGTAATGTCCTCCTGACATGCAAAACTAATACTACCCATATCATGCACATGTGAAAGATCTCTTGGAACATCTACTAGCAGGGAAGTAAAACCCTTCAAAATCCTGTATTAAGATCAGCCCCACTCATTTCTCAAGCATTAACTTTAGACCGGGGCTGTGTGTCTTTAAAAGGTACACACTGGAATCAAGGCTTCCTTTCAATTAGCTCTGTACAAATAAACTCAGACCGTACTCAAAAAGCTTTTGGATCTAAGAATCCATTTTTGGATTTTCAGCAGCATTAGCAGATGTCCAGGAACTAAACGTTGCTCAGCTGAAGCATACATTGAAACACCTTCCATGTTTTGAAAATCTTCCTAGAAAACCACAGGATCTAGAGGAGCCTTGTAATCTTGCACACACCAAGCCCCAGAACCACTGGAAGGAAAAGGGGTGAGACATGAAACCTGTTCTGTAACTAAGATGCAAAAATTAAAACAAAGCAAAAACTATTAAGCATGAAATGCAACATCTTGATACATACAGGCAATAGTAGGAAGATACATCATGCCACTATACCTTACTCCTTTTTTCTCTGGTTCTTATTCACATTGATAGAATATTGTCAGTCTCTAATTACTAAAGATCTAGGTTTTGACCTCAGTCCAGAAAAGATTCCACTTACCCTATTAAAATTTTCACGTTTCATTGAGTCTTCATAAATTAAAATTTTGTCCTGTAAAGATTTCTTCAGAATATCTAACTTATTTCTATTCTTGGATCCTGTTTTTCCCATTTTAGAATGTTGCTGTAACAAGATGAGCAAAAATGCTTTATTTGTAAGAGGTACATGACAATGCTGACTTTAAGATTATTATTTGCTATTACTGGCACATCCACCGAATAATGAAACACTTGGCAAATATGACTTTCATTGAGAAAGTACTTCTGAAATGAAGGTGCTGCTGCCTATTGATTCATAAAATTCATTTTGGACATTCAGACAAAGTTAGAATTTTAAAAAAAATTTTTTTCAAGTAGAATTATATATTCATCCTTTCCATGAAAACTCGTAGCATATAAATTTGATTTTAAACAAGCTTTAGCAGTGATAATAAGAGAAGATTTTAACTGATATGCTGTCTTCTCAGCACAGTTAAAAATGAACAAAGAATATTAATTTAAGATCTACATTGTTTTCAACACACAGTCTATGAATCACAAATGAACCATGATAATATTAAGAAGCACTGTTCCATGTAATCAAATTATTCTTGACCTTTCTATTTCTTTACAAGAATACCAAGTAAGTATATGTACTCCTGGGGAAATGATAACATCTGTTCAACTGTAAGGTTTTGCAAAGTCATTTCCCTCCTTTAGTACTTCAGAAGCTATTAAGGCTTTGAACTAGGCCAGTTCCTAGCACAATTAACCCAATGTAGTTTACATGTTTAGAAAACATAACTGAACCAAAACAAAGCAAGGGCAAGTCCTCCTTTTTAAGATGGTATCTGTTGGGAAAGATGAAAAATTGACAGGAAAAGTTTCACAGATATGTAGGTTTAACAGAAGGCTCTCTGAAGGTGGAACCTTAAAGCAGAATAGAGATGGAAGCAAGTTTTGATATAGAATGAAAGATGTTTAAGTTAAGAATTGCTGAGCCAGTAGTTACTGGACAACTATGAAAGCAAAGGTTAAGTTGAGTTGGAAGGAAGTTTTATGGCTAGAGCAAAGGATATGTTGACCACGAACAAAAAAGATGTTTTCACCAAGTAAAGATAAATCTCAGGAAAAACACAGGCAAACAAAAAATATGTTTTTACCAAGTAAGAAGAATTTTCCACTGCAAGGAAACAGAAAAACAACTTTGAGTTGAAACTGTAACGTAAGATGGTAAAGGTATTGTGTTTGATCCTGACCGGTTATGTATTAGGATGCTCAGCAAAGAAAAAGTATATAATGCATTGTAACCAAAACTGAAGTGGCTTCAGGCATGCCTTTAAGCTGATGCTGACAGCTTTTAGGTTTTGGCTCTGTATACCCACGACCCACGACTGCTGTAACATCTGCTATGCAACAAACAGCATTTTAAGAGCCGCCTGGAGTCCAACATCCTTTGTCCACACTATCTTCTACAGTATCAGACACAACTAATAGAGAAAACGTTTTATGCCCCTGTACTTTATAAGAACTGAAAACCATTTATAATTCCACAGCTTTTAAACTTTATCAAAGGAATTAAACACCCCTCACAGGGTTCTTTAGAAGTGCTTGATTCGATAGGCAGATAGATTCCTTGCTGGAAATATTTCTCTAACTTTGAGTATTCCTCATCCTCTCTATATTTAGATGTGGGGAAATAACCCCAAACTGTCTGCATACACTTAAATCTTTTGGAAACATGAAACAGAAATCATGCCCAATTTCTTGCCAAGAAAGGCCATCTAACTCAGGAACTTTACTTTCCTAAACAGACAAAACAATGTCAAAGTTTCCTTTTCAGAAACTCTCAAAACTTTCACAAAAGCCACAGAAATACACAGGTGTATGTGAAAAAAACTATTTATCCAACTGCTGCCCAAACAATTATCTTTAAGTCTACTGCTCCATGCAGACAGGAAAAGTGTACACTGCCGTCACACCAATGAAGCTACAGACCCAGATCTGCAGCCAACACCAGCAGCCACAGGCACCCCTAGGAACCCCTTCCACATCCCCACACTGAGCCTGTGCTGTTCCCACCTGTTTGTTGGTCATTGCTAAATTCTGCTCAACTTTCAGCACCCTGGTGTCCCTCTGCTCCACTTCAAAACACTGATGCAACGTTCTTGCTCTTATCTTGGTCCAAGCCAAGCTGCTGTCCACCTGAGAGAAGCAGCAATGCAACTCTTGCCTCATTCTAAGCAACTCCTCTTCTGAGAGTGAGAGGGGTAAACTTAGAAGTTGCCTGTTAAAAAAAAAACAAGAGCCATTTTCTGTTCAGTGATTTAGGCAATATTGCATAAAATATATTAAATATGCACACAAACACTTTACTCAGCAGTGATCATCCTTTTTTGGTTCCATGTATCAGTTAGTGATTCCACACACATCAGTGACCTGCTCAGAATGTACAACATACCCTTAAGGATATCTTAAATTCTGCATCCAGAGCTTCCCAGACTGTAAAACTTCATTTTCAAAGGAAAACAATTTCTGAATATTTTAAAAATAAATTAATATTTTTAGCACATTTCCTGTGCATAGAATCCTTCCACCTCTTCAAAAAATATAATCTCTGAACTTCTGCTGAAATCAAGATAAAAGCTTCCCATAAAGTCTCCCTGTGCTGTTTCCCAGCACTTAACAGCCACAGCTATGGAGAAGGAAAAAAAAAATAAAATCTCTCTTTATTATAAATGCATCCCTTCAATCAGCAGGTCACAAGGGTTCCAGTTGTTATTTGTAAAAAGGCTCTTCGCTATCTGAAAAATGCAATATATTTTAAGAGTAATATGAATTACTCCAAGTTTCCATTTTGTAGAAATAAGGTTCTCAACACAGATCTCTAAGGAACAGATCATCAGATCAAGCCGAAGCTGACTTAAAAATAAAGCTTGCTCAGTTCTGATTAACCATAGACTACATTCATCTTCCTACCTTGTTTATCTTATTTTCCCTAAGAATATTTCACAAAAAATAACATATTTTTATTTGTTAGGAAATTTCCTTTATTCCACAAAATATTTGTATTTAAAACATGAACAGCATGTTTTTTAAAGAGTACTTGTCATTCAGAAAATGTATTATACTGCATGTTTCATTAGTACTGATACTTTTATTTAATGTATACCAGGCCTATACTACCTCATCATTTTACATTTAAGTTTAGAAAATCTTCTTTCTACTGATTCAGCAAAGAACAGTTAATAATACACTTTTAATGCATAAGGTTTTTCCCTTCAAAAAGTTGTTTACTTTAAGACAAGACTACTCCAAATGATCATTTATCGTATACTTAACCATTTGTCATATTGTCTTAGACTCATGGAAAAAAATCCATGCTATAAATCCATGTATATAGACATAGAGAGAGAGAGATGAAATAAAATACAGCAAATAGAGTTTTGCCATGTTTATATTTAAAAAGGACTTTAAGCATTAACAATCTTCATAAATATTTTGGACTAACCCATGGTCTCTTTGATAAGTAACAAAAATGAAAAGCTATCATTCAAAATAATGTTTTGTGAAAACTAGATAGCAGATGAGAACATAAATCTGAGAGCTGGCATCTGTCATCAAAATACCATGACAGACAATGGACTGAAAAAAGACAGTGACAGATTTTAAGGGGCTATTGATAGGACAGTTGTTGCTGCATTTTTTTGTATATATTTTCCTGCATTTTACTGAAAAAAAACCCAAACACCTTACTGCTGCTTCAAATAAAGATAGCATCTAACAAGTATGACAGGCACACTGCATGCTGGAACACAATTATCATAGAATTCTAAGTCAGAAACAGGAAATTCCTGCTGGGTCATACAATCTACCTCCATATCCTGCAGGTCTGCTCTCGGCAATGTAAACAAGAGACAGTTAAGACAAGCTAGAAAATACATATAAATGACTCACAGAAAAGTATTTAAAATGCTGACTAAAATACAAAGCCTTTGAAATTTGAACCAAAACAATGGGAAAAATGTATTTTTTTTCTTTAGCAAAGCAAATGTAATGGGCAAAGATTCTTTTTTCCTGTTATATGGTTTTACAACATGTGGCAGAAAAACTTAAAAAGATTCTGTTGGGATGAAACTGCCCATAAAAATCTATTTTGCCTTAAAGAAGAGGTATGAAGGAGAAACTCTTACCAGTGTCTTTTTTTTTTCTCTTTTTTTTCTCCCTCCCTGTTCAATCTCTTATGCCTGGTACATTTTATTCAGAGCCACACAGCTTATTATAGGTTTGCCTGTTCCAGTTGCTTCCCCTAAAGCTGCAATTTTATTTTTTCATGTTCCCATGTGTCTAACAATGTCTCTTATTAAATAGACATTGTACAGGAAATGTAGTACTGCAAATATTCAGGCAAACTAACACCCAGACATAAATGTACTTGAAAGCTAAGAAGAAATGCTCACAAACATTCCCTGATCTCTCAGGGACCTTGCTGCCCACTGTGAGAGGCACATCCACTCTGGGCCACAGCCATGGCCTCTCCCTGTGCAAGGTCTCCCAACTGTGGCAAAGCCACCACCTGCTTTCCCACCTCCCCAGGGCCACACTGCAGCAGGCAGCAATGGCCATAACACTTCCAGGGGCCAGTGCTCCTCTCTGCAGCACTGCCTGGGCCATGATGGCTCAGGGCTTGGTGCCAGGGACACTCTGTCTCCAGGCCAGAGCAGCCCAGTCTGACACGTGGAGCCATGAGCTGGACAGGCAGATACTGCACTGTGTACTTACGGACTATATGGAAATACTGTGCCAAAGCTTAAAACAAACCTGATGAGTAAGCCTTGACCTGTGGCTAAAAGGATTATACTGAACTTGGACTTGGGGCCAATCAGGTCTGACACACTAATTGGCTTTTCCAAAGTGTGGGACTTCAAAGAACAGACTGAGAATAACAATGCAAGACATGTTAAGTGATACCTCCCACGGAATGAATGCAAGTATAAAACCTTTATTCCACATTCTTAGCTTCAGGACTGCTGCTTCCTGGACTTCCACTGCAGTGCTCACCCACTGGTACTGCAAAGGCTGAGCGCTTGGAAAAAAAAAACTCCTAAGTGTCCAACAGAGAACTGATCATTAGGAATTACAACTAGACAGGTGTGAAAGCTCCCAGTTCTCTTCTATTTGCCACAGTAACTAAGAAAAGAGGGCGGAGAGATACTTGCATGAATACTGACTGCTCCCAGCTCCTTATTTTTTTTTGTTCCGAGATGCCTGCTTCCAGCTCTTGGCTTAGCTTCTGCCTGGTGAGCTGAAGCAGCTCTTCAGCAGCCATGCTCTTGTCATGTTCTTCCCTTTCAAGCTGAGTGTGTTTAACTGCCATCTCTTTTTTGTGCTCCTCCACAACTTCTAGCAGGAACAACTTTGGCACATTAAGCTTGACCAGTTCTTGCACAAACATTCCACACTGAACATGTTTAAGCTCTTCAATGGCTTTCTCTGCTAGGCTAAATAGAAGCTCCTTCAGTGCTTCGCTGGCCTCATTGTCAAGCTTTTCAGTAAGTTCTTCAAATTCAATGGTGTGATCACCCAGAAGATTTTTCCAGTGTCGCAGGTAGTGAGAGATCTCATTAGTAGTTTTGAAGGGGTCTCCTAGTGACAGCTGCTCCTTCTGATGCTCTTTCTGTGGATTCATTTACCAGAAGGAGGAACAAAGTTAAGAAAAAGGAACATCTCAAATTCTAGCTCCTTAAGTATGAATTGCATAGCAATACAAAATTACATACTTTTGCTCTTCCATGTTCTCAAAACTGCTTTTCAGTGCCCCAGAGGCTTACCTAGCCCTCAACAGATTGGCCTTGTGAGCATCCAAGGTCTGTGATAGGAGGTCTGAGATAACTGGCTGTTGTTAGATACGAGGGCTGTGATAATATGGACTCTTGCTAGATAAAAGAGCTAACACCTAAACAAATGCATCATCATGTGCTTTGATATAATCTCAGCTATCCGAATTTCAGTGATCTGGCAGTCTTCCAGAAGTGAATCTGGATCAAATAGCAAAGAAGGAAAAGAATTTTAAAAAATGACAAAAAGAAGTTGGAGGTTTTTTGTTGGTTTTTTTTTTTTTTTTTTTTGTATTTTCCCCACCTTACAGTTTCACCGAAAAGCTAAACCAAAGCAACCTACACTGAGAATAAATGTAACAAATGATGTTACCATCATCAGGCCAGCTGTCTATGCTCACACTGGTATCTGTTAAAGAGCACAAAGCAGTGAAACACATCCTGCAAAAGATAAGATCAACCTCACCTAACTTGGGTCATCTTAAGAACTACCACTTAATCCAAGTTATTTTTTTCTACATCTTCTAGGCAGAGAAAGGTATCTTTGAAGTATACCTTTGGACAATAACTCCCTGTCAGATCACCTGCAAGTCACCTTACATTATGAGATGACCTGTATCTTTTGGAGTTACCTTTGATTTTTAGATGGTTGAGATGACAGGAGTTCTACCACAAGCATAGGTAAAGCATTTTTAAAATAGTTTTGGTTTGTATTGAATGCATTTGTTTTGAATTTTAACTGTGCTATTGAATTCACTCAGGTCACAGATGGCCAGGAAACCCACAGAAAATGGTGACTGTCATCTGAGCCATCTCCCTCAACAGCTCCTGAACCAGAGCTAGCTTTTGCCTGTCTGCATGTTACAGAAGCTTGTCATGACCCCCTTGGACACACTACACTAAGCAGAGGAGCTTCAGAAGTTTCTCCAGCTAAGCTGAAGTTAAGTTACTTTCTTGCAAGTTTTTCTGAAAGATCAGCTGTCAATTCCTGCATGACTAATACAGAACATGGTTGTACATAGCTAAAACCAACAGGCACTTATTTTAAACCATGCTCCTGGCAGTGTTGACCCCTGTTGTAAGAACTACATTTTATTTTTCAATTAATTCAATTTCTAATTCATGATAAGCTCTGTGAAAATAAAAACACTGAAAATAATTACCTTTTGCAGCATTTCCCGCCTTCGCTTGGTAATGAGTTTCTGGCAAAGTTTCTGCTTTTCTTGTTTTAAATCATGATCAAATTTTTGTTTAACAAAATTAATTTCAGTCTCAGCTCGGTCCAGCAGGATTCTCAAATGACTTTCAGGTAGATGACCTGCTCTGTAATAACAGTGTTTGAAGGCTGTTATCCCAAATTCTTAAGAGCAAAAGGACATCTGAGGCAATTAACACCATAAAAAGGCTCAGAAAAATAGACACAAAGAATGATCTTTGTTTCTTTAGCAGTGATACCTGGGAGAATCAAGCAAGGAAGGGATAACTGAAGGACAGGATCAGAGATGAGCACAGAATTGAGGCAGTTTGTGAAGGTGTATGAAAAAGAAACAGGAACAAGGATGGATGGATAGGAAGGACAGGCAAGTGCAAAACCAATCACCTATCAATTTGTAATATAAGTGATATTCAAATGAGACATTTTAAAACTTATATATTATGCATATTTATTTTTTTCATTTAATGACCCTGGAATGCCATTTTATATGTCTTTTACAACTCCTCCTCCTCATTAAAAACAAATTTCTCTTTAAAGTATGCAATCAAGTAAAAAGAACAAAAAAATATTTTTAATAGACAAAGCAATCATATACACAAAATATTTATATTCATACTTCCTATTAAATTTACATTGAAGACTTATAAAAACTTAAAAATAAGAGCACAATTTGATTATCTGAAACAGCAAATTGTCAGTCATAAACCCACAGTGCTTACAAGTGCGAGTTCAAGACTATGGTCTACGTCTACCTCCATTTGCTGCAGTAGTTAATGTCAAAGAGCAAACAAGATCTCAAAAGTCCCTGCAAGAGTTAAAAAAATCTCCCTCACCACAAACTCAAATTGAATTTCAGAACTTACCTGCTATTACATTTACACTACAAGTTTCCCAAATCTTTCTTATTCAACAGAAAAATAAAAGAACATCTTAATTCAGACCAGGCTGTTGGACATTTGTCAGTTATCATTTCTATTAAACACAGCAAACTTAAAAAACGTGGTGTTGAAAAGGTCAACATGAAACTTTGAATTGAAAGCATCAATTCCTTACCTGAACCTGGATGTTATGCAGATACCTTCTAGTTTACCTACCCAGTCCCTATTTTTTCAAAGACATGAACATTACAGAGTCAGGACTCAGATGAATCCAGGGCTTTCAAGGTGTCATTCCAGTGTGATACCTGGCCCAGCTCCTAAGCTAAAGTAGCATCTAAACATGATAAGCAAGCTCTTCTCCAGAAAGGAGTCTCATTTTGGTTTATTAGGATTTATTGCCACTGTGACAACTTAATTCCAACCAAAATCCTCAAAATAAGAGCTAAAATAAAGCAGAGGATTACCAAATCAGCTTGTTTGTACCCACTGCACTGTAACCAGGGTGGCCAGATCCCATAATTCACACCTTCCCATCTTCTGCTCAAGCACCCACAACTACCTGAGCAAGCCGTGAAACATAACCCGTATATAATGTATGTGCTGGATAGAAACTGAGTTAACAAAAGAGATCCTCCTTTTGCAGAGCTTTTTCAAAGCCTATCTATTGCATTTCTTTAATCTGCAAAGAGGATCAAAATACCATTCAGTATAATTAGAGTAATCCACCAAGCATCATTATTGGCCAGGCACTTTCTGCCTTGAAACTAATCAATGTTAAAATGCAGTGTTATGTCAAAAAACTCCAGAACAGCACGAAGTTTTTAGCCCATATTTGGTAACTGTAAGTCCTGCCCCTCCTTTTTGACTGAACCCAAGGCAAAAGATATGTGAATAAAGGTAATTAATTATGGTGAGGAAGTGAGGAAAGATAACAACCAAGATATTATTTTTAACACCCTCATCCTTTCTTGTACTGAGGAAGTAAACCCAGGCTTGCTGCATCCAATTAAAATCTCTGTCCAGAGCAATAAAAAGAGTCTGCAATAGAAAAAGACAGATGTGCTGGAACCACACAGCAAATGAAAGTTTAAGAGAAGTCATGCAACACAGAATGATAGGAAGACGACATATAGCTACCTATTTTTAGGATTAAAAAAAAGGGTCTACAGTATTTCAGTTGGTTTATTTAGAGATCCAGTATGTCCACAGCTAAAACTAGGTGATGCAGTTTCCCATCACAGAAGCTGATGTCAGTTTATGTGCCAACTTATAATAATTGGTGTTATGGTCATTCCTAAAAGGCTCAATCCCGGCAGGACATCTTTATTTCTGGTTTCATATAAATACAATATAAAAACAATCACAGTATTAGGAATAAAAGACGTCATAGTCTCAAAGGACTCCAAACAGAAATGCAAAATAAAAGGAGAGGAGAAAGATAATGTGACAGTATAGACTGTATGATAAACTGCCTGGTCTCAGCATACCAGACACTTAATCACTGAAGAAATATACAGGCACATATCTTTGAACAAAGAGAATTTTAATGAAGGAGAATACTGTGGTAATGCCAAGGATGGTTAAAGGGAGATCCTCCCAAAGGCAGCGAGCACCAAGGAAGGTACAGAGGTGAAGTGTGTAGCCAACAGCAGCGGTATCACAGGTCAATCAGAGAGAGAGACTGTGGCGTCTCTGTATTGAAAGAAAGTCAACAAACGAAGGAGCAAATACAGAGTGAGAGCACTGAAGTAAAAAGCAGGACTTTGTATTTGATGTTACAGAGAACCAGTGTTCTGGGATGCTGGATCCCAGCAAATGAAAATTGTTTCATGAAAGCTAGAGGAGGAACAGGAGCATCACTAAAGCAAAAGGAAGATAGATACGAAGCAGAAAAGCTGTACAGGCCTGAATGTACATGGAGGCTGAATCACTTACAGAAACTCCACAGAGAGAACTTGCATGATTCTGCCATGCTACTCCAACTACATCAGGATTTCACCTGCTGAATTGGCATCTTGCTGCTATCCAGATCACAATTCATGTAAATAATTCAGGGCAATAAATGCCCTCCCTACATAGCAGAGTGCTACAAGCAGAAAAGGTTTCAAGAGATGATTAGAAAACTTCAGAGTGATGCATTATGGCTGACTACCAGAAATGTCCAGCCAAGATACCGCTGGAAAACTACTTTCTATGCACAAGGTCCATATAAATGATGATTATTAAGAACGAGACCAGCCTAAAGTGCTTGCTTCAATCTTTTGACCACTTTAGAAACACAATACACAGGAAATTTATGAGGTCTTAAAAAATTTAAGACCTCAAAAATAAAGTGTAAATTATTAAATTTATAAATTTAATAAATATATCTTGTCACATCAACAGATGAAATCTTTGATAGCTTTTAACAGGCTTCCTGCTTCCTAATATTAAATTACTTTTAAATTAACATTATGGAAGAAAAAACACACCATAAAGATCAGTGTTCATCTAGTTCTCTTAATGCATATTTCACATATTGTCAGTGACTGACATCAATACAGACGTCTCAAATATACAAATAAAGCTGCATGCACAGGACCAACAGCAGCTGTGCTAGGCTGTTTTCCTGTACACTGACATATTTTGCTGCCCTGGCAGGATCCTCAGTTATGTCTCCATATGCCAAACTAACACAGTTCCCTGGGGAGCAGCACAATGTCTCTCCCAGTGTTCCTCACAGCCACACAATTTTAAATAACTGCACCTCTGTGTGTCTGCTGAGTCACCATTTCTACCTCTCTACCTTGATTCTGAGTATCCTTTCACAGAGTACTCAATCAGCCTAGGTCTGGTACAATATCCCAAATAAATTAAATGTGTGTATTACAACAGTCCATTTCCAGGCCTACTTTTTACTTCCCTGACATCTACCTTTTAATTCCCTGCAACAGGTGTATTCTCTGCTAGTCAAAGTTCTCCAGTTACATTATTTATAAACCTAATCTACTTCCTTTAGAAAATATTCATGATTTCCAGCTCAAAAAGAGAAATTGTACATCCAGCTCCTCAAACACATTCAATCACAAGTGAATCAAAATCGTTCTTTCTGTTAAATCCACATATTTGTGCATAAAGCACGAAGACAAATGGTCTTCACTGGTACATGTTTCAATGGACTCTGGCATGAGTTTTCACATGACTGATGAGTACTCACACGAATAATGGATGTATAAAGACATGGAGAATCTTACATGAGTCTGGTTCCCACTGCACAATTACACTCACAATTACAAACAGGTACTATACAGGAAATATGTTTTCAGCAATTCATTTCTGTGCTGTACAAAGTGGACACAGATAACTAAATCTCAGCTTAGCACCTGCTGGGTGCTGCTAACTAACAAAGCCAATCAGTTACAAAATATTTTCTTAGAATTAACTAAAAGATAGCATTTTAATGCAACTCTCCTGCTAGGTAACACAGAAAAAATACTTTTGAAGAGTCTGCTGTCTGTGAGATAAAGTACTCAAATGGCTGACAAGGAAACAGTTGAGTTATTTACCTTTCTGTCTTATTAATGAGACTTGATATCTGGGCTGCTGCTGCATTTATAAGAGCAGAGACATGAGAATCCCTTGACTGTATCTTACTTATAAGATACTGTCTGTAAGAAAATCTTTTATTCAGATGATATTTCTTGCAAGCTTGCAAAAAATCCATTAGCTCTTCAACGTCACCCTACAGGAAAGAATGTGAACATTTAATTAGATGTAACACTAATTTCAGCTAACACCTGCAAGTATCAGACCAGATTTGTTCATTAATAGGGCAAAGTTTAAAAATTCCTCCAAGTGTAAAACAATAAGCTTATATCAACTTAACTCCTATGATAACATCAAATGATTATGGTTATTTCAACAAAACAAAATAAATAATGTGCTGAGCTTTTGGCCTGTTTACCTCAGTACTGTGTGCACTTTCCTGAACAGTTAGTACATGTCCTGAGGGCCCTGAGTTAACATGTAATTTGATCAGGTATTCACAATTACATACACAGGCAACCTTACCAGTGCTAACAGAACTGTTCTTTACAATGTACTGTATGATTACATAAAGGGTCACTTTTTCAAAGGTGTCTGTAAGCTGGCTTCAAAGCCAACTCTTCCACGTATGTTGAGTACAGCACAGGGAAAGCCAAGCCCACTGCACAAAGGCTGGCTTAGATGTTCCTCCTCTATCTAAACCTTTGTGGGGAACACAAAAGGTTTAGATACCTACACACAGGTCTGGGCAGTTACCAGAGTCAAGCACACAGTGCTCTATAGCAGACATTCTACAAGCATAAATAGCCAAGACAAGGTCTGCTAGTTACATGACCCATGTCTAAGCAGCCAAAACACAGTCAAAACTTTTTTCACTTGCTCTACCTCTTTGACCTGGCTGCTTAACTATCTTCTGCACAAAGTGCTTGTTGCATCTCCCTCTGACAGTGGCCCATGTGTAGCTTCTGTATGTAAGGTTGTGCACCAGGTTTTACAAGTAAGCCTTATGTGCTCCGACACCACTTTCCAGATGTTGCTTTTTAACCTCCCCTTTCAACCCGCAGGACCACAACAGTCAAACACTTCCTCAAGAAGTAGCCAGAAGAACAATTCCCAGAACTTCTGTAATCTAGAGCACTAATTTTCAACACAAATGGAGGAAAAATCAACCAACCAAAAAACACAAACCAAACAACCATGAGGATGCAACTCAAGCCAGTCTGTTCCAAGAGGTTTAAAATGTAACTGAAAGCAGAACTAAAGTCCTAAACATACTCTTCATCAGCATCCCTTTATCATACAACCTGGAGACACTCAAACCCTCTAAGCACATAATCATAATACTTCAGACCACAAATTCAATAACCTACATATTTGGATTAGGGGGCTCAGTACACCTTTTTAAGTACACAAGAACACTTGATGCCTAGGGGGGGTTGAACATGTGCATATACCTCAATATACAGTTGTGCAGATGTCCAGACATGCTAGAAAAGACATTAAAATTTTTAAAATACTTTCTAAGAAAGCTAGTTATGAAAATGATAACATTAATGCTGAAACATTTCTCAAAAGTTACTGCAAGTTTGTATTCTATCTTTAAGTTAGGAATGGACATATCATCTTATTACCTGTATTTTAGAGTAACCTTCCACTAATGTTTTAGCTGCTTCCAACTTCAGTTCTCCCTTTAAAGTGGCATTTGTTATCTGTGTAAAAAAGATAGTATGGAGCTCTTTTCTTTGGGTAACAGCCAGCTCTCTATAAGCCTTTGCAAAATATTCCTCCTGCTTTACAAATAGGAACCTCTTCAGGCAGTCCTGCTCCAGTCTGTGAAGTTTGTCCAGAAGACCTCTGTATTCTATAGCAGGCTGCAGAGAAGAAAGAAATAAATGCATCAGAAGTGATTTTCAGAATTCAACATATTTTAAAGTATCAGTGCTATTAGCTCATATATATTTTACAAATACTTTAGTTACTGTCATTTCAGGTTTAAGTGAAGGCTAACACTGAATCTGTGTACATCTCCCATAGTTTTCACCTGTTCGGATGGCAGGGTTGTACAGTTGCCAGTCTCTAATCCAGATACAACTTCAAAGGCATAATGAAGTCTTTTTAGAATTCACAAGTCTTATATAAGAGAAATTATATTAAATTACATGAAATTCCACATAAAGACTATATATGAAATTAATTTTTTAGGTTTCATCAATCCTGAAATCCAACTAAACAGACTCATATAATGCACACCAATGAAATAATAACAAGCATAATTTTAAAAACAATATAAATTAGAAAAAAACCCTATTCTACTAAAAATCTCTAGAAGTTTTTCTTTTTGGTGACCTCCTTTAACCATTAGTTTCTACAAATTAATCGAAGAGCATCATTTCAGATTTACATTTACAACCATGGAGTAGAATTAAATGGCAATTACTTTTAAAGCTTCTTTGCCAGAAATACTTCCTCTTAGTTCTCTAGTAAGACTTACATATTCATAGTTTTAATCTCAGATGGCATAGAGTTATTACAGAATCAAAACATACATGTCCCACAGAGCAAAGAATGCTTCTTATGCCAGCAGAGCTACCTAACAGTCACTATGTCAGTCTTGTTCTAAATTTCATACCAATTATCTCGAGGAGAACTGCCCTCCGCACGTCACTTCTCATTCCCAAGAGACACACTGCAGGCAGCAAATAACTAATCAAAATGGCAAGGAATATAAATTCTATGTTTTGTCTGAGAAGCGGAGGAGGTTATTGCTCTAGTTGTTTTCCACTGCCATCCCTTGGGTGTCAGTACACCTGCTGCCCAGGAGCATGGCTGTGAGCCAACCCTCATGCTCCAGAATGTCCTTCTGCACCACATGCTGAGGCAAGTATAAAACCAGGTCCTTCTACAGCCAAAAAAGTGAAGAGCAACATGATAGGATATGGTAAATGGATCAGAACAGGTACTGGACTGGCTTTACTTGTTTGCTTGACTACTACTATTCACGATTCTCAGTACAAATCAGAATTAACCAATACATTTCTTACAAAGCAAAGCCACTTTGCAAAGAGTATTATTTAGTGTGGGTTCACACACTGAGTTTCAGGCAGGCCTCTCTCTCTGCAAAGGCAAGACTTATCTCACTGAGGTCTACACGCCCTCTATATCCAACAGAAGGAAAAGGTCTCCTGCAGAGTACACTTCACCTCATCCTTAATAAAGTGTCCACAAATATCTCTTCCTTCCCACCTCTTGTGTTTCTAGCACCTCTAGTTCAGGATAGGCATATCCTAGAGGTATGGAAAACTACAGAGAGTCACAATTTAAAATTCACCTGGAACCATCAAAGAAATTCTAGTGGCTCTTTCTAGTGTTCTAACGCCTTGTGCCATTAATTTTCTCTATGCAACAGGCTGATAAAATTCTTCCTGAGAGCCTCAAAATAATGGAGCACCTTTAATGGGTCACACTCAGCAAAAAAAGTTTCTTGTGTCAAAACTTTAATCATGAATTGTCATAAAAGACCTTAACAATTCTGGATATATGATATGCAAATACCACTTGTGGTCCAGAAGCAAAGCCCCACTAGTAAGTAACAAACCGCACTATTTTTTCCCACCAAGTCACCCTCTTAACAGACAAGCATGAAACATCAACTTGGGCATTTTGGTATTTTAAGCTTACAGAGATGAAATATTCAAAACTTACCAGAATCCTTCCAAGCCACAAGAAGTTGTTAAAAAACAGTAATAAAGAAAGGGGGGGCAGGGAGGGGAATCCGTTTTATTATAAACATTCAATATACTTGAAAAAAGACACGGAAGATTGGAGCATTGTAAGGAATCATACTCTGACTTCAGTTATTTATTTATTATAAAGAGGCTATTTCCAAGAGAAGTCCACTCCTTGCTCTGTCTAAAATATGGCTTGTTCTGCTTGCCTTCACTCATTTCAGAGGGAAATCAGCCTTTGGTTGTGCTTATATTCTAATTTTCTTCAAAAATAGAACATAAATAGTGGAAGCTTTATGATGCAGGGAGTTGGCTCTGCTCTGACAGTGCAAAATACTTCACACAGTGTCTGAAATCCCAGAAAGTGCT
Source organism: Acrocephalus scirpaceus scirpaceus (assembly GCA_910950805.1). Classification (NCBI taxonomy): domain Eukaryota; kingdom Metazoa; phylum Chordata; class Aves; order Passeriformes; family Sylviidae; genus Acrocephalus; species Acrocephalus scirpaceus. The sequence continues at coordinate 33,240,578 of OU383778.1, forward strand.
GCAGTAAAATACAGTAAATAAAAATACATCACTTTGCAATAATATAAGTGATTATAAAAAAATCCCAAAACAAGCAGGGTCATGATAATCCTTTGTTTTCAGATGTCACAGATTCTCTTGAGAAAAATTCATTTTCTGGTCAGTTAAACACAATTTCTTAATAAAACTACCCTAACTATGACATCTGAATTTTTGAACATATTTAATTGTAGATAATTGTCTTTACTTTTCTAGGAGATAACTAAGCTCTTCTAGTCTAAAAGAGAAACCATCTCCATAAAACTACATATGATGCAAAATATCTTGATTTAAAACCAGATTTACCTTTTCATTAATTTTCTTCATTAATTCCTCAGCCTCTTCATTTGCAGCTCTTGCTTTCTGGCATTGAGCCTCCATCATCTTCCTCGTCTCCAGATTACATTCAGCTGTTAAAGCCACCATCTTCCTTTCATACTCCTCTTGAATCTCTTTCTCCATTGCAAAAAACCGCTTTTCAAAAACTGAACTTATCTTCTTCTCCACATGAGGAAAGAGGCTGTGATTTAAAACCATGTTCTTCAACATTATAGCAATCACTTCTTTACAGATCTGCATTCGACTGGCCTCCAGATCAGCATCTGCCCGTGTCAGGTTGGCAACCTCCAAACTGTACAAAGGTAATCAGGACTTAGAAATCAGAGATTATGGGAAATTACTATCAGAAAACAAGATCCTTGTATCTAGAGCACTCAATCTCTAGATTGCATCTAGATTCACTCAATACTGAGTAATGAAATGGCAATCAGAGATGTGCAGGAATATAACAGTATATTAATTTATTAATCATGATAGTAATCATTCATTAAACAGATGGGTGAGTCAACTTCTACTACAGCACCTTTAATGAAGTATGTCCATACTTCCATTTCCATTTCAGACAGAAGAAGAAAAATCTTTTCTTTACTAATACTCAAAAACATTCCCCCAGATAAAAGCCAATAGAAATGTCCGACACCCTCGCAAAAAACTCCCCACTATCTCTGTAGGGAAGCAGATCAAATGGGCACCTGAATAGACTATAAATTTTACTGACTTCGTAAAATAGTTCTAAACTCACTGAGCCATCTAGATTGATACATCACTGTTTCATATTTATGGGTGGAGTACTCCTTTCTCTGCAGGGAAGAGGGGACAGTTTCAATTATGTGCTGATACAAATAAAATAGCTGGTATCTGTCTCTCATGAACATTAACAGAGTTCTAGAAAAGAGATTAAAACCACATGGAAATACAAGAGCTTTCAGAAAATGCAGTATGTTATGTTGCATATAAATACCTTCTCATTTATTTTTAGGAATAAATTTGAATTATAATTATTCTAATTTCATATACAATGTAACTACTCTAAATTCTACACCTGAACTCAATTCCACACTGAAGAATTCCGTGGGTTTTGCTCCTGCCTGTCAAATTACATGAATACACAACACTGTACTCTTCTGTGTGTAGACCATGTATACATGAATTTCTTTGTGACCTACAAAACATACTTTTGGAAGCTTAAACCCATTCATTTTTTTGCTTAGGCTAAATCACTGGTCTAATTTTTCCACAGAAAAATCTCAGAATAAATTTCAAATCCATAGCAAAGAGAATTGTATCAATGAAGGCAGGCAAATCTAAAAACACTTCGCTCTTTTTGTCAAACATTCCTTTCCTTATGTAAGCAAGTAAAATTTAATTAAAAGTAAACCACTGACATATCATCACTGCCTCCCTAATAGCACAAGAGATATATTCTCCACATCTTGAAATTGATGGCATGGAATTGTCTCCTTATAATGACTCAAATACTTGAAGTTATTTAGGAGACTAGCTTTGAAATGTAATCATCTACCACAGACTGATTTTCTGTTGCAATTTCTTGAAACCACAGAAACACACTGGTGATGGCTGTCCTCATCTTGGCAATCTGATGCAGGGCTGGCTGGTTGGTTGCAGCTACTAAACCTCCTCCATTTTACCCCATCTTCTTACAGAAATCCCTCCAATTGAAGTACCATGAGACTGAAACATTCCTCACAGTAATCTGAAGATCCTGTAAGAGCTGATATTTGCTACAATATCCCCAAGGCAACACAAGAATCCAGCTTCTCTATCCTGTCCACAGATGGACACTGCAGCTGGAGGTACACAGCTTTCGTATGTAATGTTCACCTCCATTCATGGCAAAGTACCTCAGGGCACTGATCCCTGGGAACAGTCCTCCTTGCTCCAGGACAGTGGGCAGGTGATGGCAGGATCAAGGTAACAGGATGCTGAAGCAACACAGCAGATACAGATGTGTGTTTTCCCTTAAGTCATTTTGTTTACAGTCTCAGGACTTTTGCTGACACAGACAGCTGCTATCAAGCTGTTTGTGACAACTTGAAGAAAAGAAGTGTTTCAGTGTTGTGTAAATGCACTTAAACAAAAACAAAGATTCAGAGAATGGGAGCTTTATGCTATAATATTTCTCTAATGACTGTGAGGCAGTGGTAGGAGGCCTTCCTTCATGGATTCAACAATTCATTATTAGCCTGTAAAATCCAAGCCAATAGATTTAATTTTCTGTTTTACTTCCTGCTTTAAGTTTAGCAGTTCTAATTTAATTAAAGCATATCTGTCTTCTGTGAGAAACATCCTGGTTTTCAAGCATCCCCTAACAAAGAACTAAACATTTTAATCAACTGTTCCACTAGATAATTTCTCAAAAAAATGGTAACTCATCCTCAGAATTTTATTAGTTACAACTTTCAACTCTCTTTGTTTGCTGGAACAACAAGTTCCTTAGTCATTATTTTTCTGTTCTTCAAGCATGCGATGATAGATGGTCGCCCCAGCACCTACTAACCCTTTCTTACTGAGATGTGAAAGACTGAATTCCTCATCTCTCTCCCTGGAAAGTAACACTTCACAGCTCTACCACATTGTTCATAACACATAATTTATTCCTTATCACAAATATAGGGTGTTTTTAGAGCATGCTTCAAAGAAGATTAAAGTTATTCCTCACCCATCTCCCTGTTACTTTTCCACTCTTCTTCATCAGTGATCCCAAGAATGAAAAAAAATGAAACACCATCAGAACATTTGCTATCATCTTTCCCTCAGTCTTCCCACAGTACTTCTCCCTACTTGCTGCAAGTCATTATAGACTCAACCTGATTCCATTTCGAGCAAGATTCCCATGCTCTTTTTTACCCTCAAGGAGAACTACAGTACCCAGTAACTCCACATGATGGAAAATGCAGGAGGAGCAATGATAATAATCACCTGATGCTGGTGTGTCAGCAAGTGAATAATGAGGGTTCTAAGATCTCAGGTGCATTTAACCTGCAACTCACACTCACCATTTTCCTGACAGCACATTGGTGAAGAAGGCAGTGGAAGAGAAGTTTATGAACTGTTCTACCAAACCAAGGGTAATGGCAGAGAGAAAAGTAATTACAAGACACAGCTCTTACAGGTCTCATCTTCAAAGATAGCAGCCACACCATCACCTTTTGGCAGCAGCAGCTGAAGAAAGGTTGTGTCTGTAAAAACTTGAAAGCTCTCTTCCATGTGATGTGCTCTACTTCTGGTCCGTGATCTTCACACAGCAGCCAGCAGAAATAAGACAAGCTCATCACACACATCAGAAACCTTGTTTCAAGCTCTTTACTCAAAACAGAGAGGTTGAGGGCACCCCTAGCATGCTGCATCACGCCAACAGCCAGTAAAACACAGGAATCCTGTACATACAAAAAACTGAATGCTTCCATTTGGTTTCATTCAAGTCCCTCAGAAGAACAATGTTTACAATCAACCAGATTAAATGTTTCATGTCACACAGGGAAAAAATATCTAGCCTGACACTCTACGTCTCCTCAAGCCATGGTACATTTAATAATTTGCTTTAAATGCTCTGCACTCTGCTCGTTACAGCAATTGATGTTAAAAGGTGTTGCCTCACTTCCTGAGCATATTCAGCATCATAGAAACATGAAAGCTAATGAAGTCAAGGTGGCTGTTGGCAACCTATCGATAAAAAAGATGAAAGCTTTTGTTGGACAAAGCATGCAGAGAAAGGATGAGTACAGTACAGAAGACAGGTGGCACAAAAGGGTGGAGGAAGGAAAGGTCAACAGACACATAGAAAATGAAACTTCAAACAGCAAGTGTAAAGCTTTTCCACTCACTTGAAGAGAAAGAGGTTTTAAAAATCTGTCAGAGAGATCTGGAAGGGGAGAATCCCAGATGCCCAACACAGAGAAGCAGAGAGGGTGCCTGAGCAACTGATGTCCTCCACAGACCTAATGAAAGAACACAGGAAAGCAGCTAGGGTCAGGAAAGCAACTATAGTTAATTAAAAAAACCCCAAAAAACAAAAACCACACACACACAAAAAAACCCACAACACACTATGAAAAAAGAAAACCTCTCATTAACTACGAAGTAATTGTGTCTTTAAGTCTTATTATTCAAATTACAGGCCCACAGAGAGATTTTTTGAACAGGAGAACTAATAGCTGCTGAATTTAGCCATCCTAAAAATAACTAACGGCTTTCAAACACATTTTAAAAACTAATTCTGAATTTATAAAGATAAGAAACTACTGTGACACAACTTTCTGAAGTCTAAAAGAAAGAGAAGCATTAAACAAATTCCCCTTTGATGACATTTTCTCATCAAAACAGAAACGCCTGTCATTCTCAGAAGGCTCATCGCTCCACTACCAATGGAAGCCAATTAGTAGCACACGTATTACAAAAGTATCCAGAGCAGATTGGAGCTCCCTGGTAGCTGTTTCTGTTAAAGTGTTGCTTCAAATACACAAGCCTCCTGAAAAGCATGTAATTAAGTAATTTAGAGCCACTGTTCCCACTTCAGCAGTGACTCGGAGCCCCAAGAGACGGCAGCTGCACCAACTCCTGATGGAGAGGGGAATGGAAAGAGGGAAGGACAGAGACAGACAGAAAAGCACCCCAGCCCAGTGGCACCCACTGTTACAAACAGAGCAGCACATGTCCTGTACCCACAGGCACAGTGAAGATGGGACAGCTGCAATAAGGAAGGAAATGGGAGAAGAACATCCAGGCATCATGGTCCATGTTGCCTTGTCACACTTCAGAGGAATGAAGATGCAGAGTCAGCAAAAAGTACCACAAAGCAATCAGTTCCTACAGTGCTGGCTTTAGTCAAAGTAAGCAAAGAAAGGCAATCTGAGCATAACGGTCATTAGAGGTCTTCAAAAGCTGCTGATGTGTTTTGTTTCAAAATTATCCATTTATTGAGGGGTTAGTAATACAGTATCAGTAAATTGGGCTATATTTTGGTTTTTTTCTGGTTTTTTTGTCTGTTTAGTTTGTTGCTGTGTTTTGTTCGTAGTTTTTTAAAGTACCATGCCAATGTGACCCCTCTGTGCAGCCTGATACCTTCCTCCCTTCAGCACCTCCCTCCTTTTTTCCTTCCTTTGCATTCCATACTCTTCCGCTGGGTTCAGTCTCAACAGAGACTGTAAGCACTTCAGGGCAGGGATTTACACAGCTGCAGCACAAGACACAAACCTTTGCAGGAGACTCAAACTGTACTAAAGTAGAAGCTGAGGCAATGGCATGAGGTCTGAACACCCACCAACAGCTACTGACTGCCCAAGCCCAAATTCCTCAGCCTTCTGTGCCAGAGTGGGATGCGTTGCCTTTCCCTGGTGCCTGCCTGCTGCTAGTCTGTGTTAGCACAGGTCTGAAGATGCTCTGTGATATACCAGTAGCTGTACTGGCCCACAGCCAGCTCTGAACTGGGGGAGTTCATCCATCAGTCCTGTGGCACTTACACAGCCAAGCGTGAACTCAGCACAGCTCATGCAGCAGCCCACAGAGAATACAAGACACCAGATCATTAAATGGAATTGCTAAGAAAGGTATGTGAGGACTATCTAAGGATGCTTTCACATGGATGAGTCACAGGTTAAGTTTAGCTTTTCAGAAATCAGAATGCTGACAAAACCAAAAACAGGATTCCTGTACAGCCAAGAAATAATAATTAAATAAAAACCTGAAAAAGATGATAAATTGACCTCAGAAAACAGAAGCTCTTCACAAAACAAAGATTCATGAAAACCTGATAGAGAGGTTAAGCATTAGATCTGGCAGCAGTCTCACCTATCAAATTCCTTTAACTCTCCACAGCAATATAGAGTATTTAAATTCTTACAATTATCTGTTTAGAAAACATTTTAAAAATACAGCATTTAAGAGACTGAGAACCACTGCACTGCTTGTAGAAAATAAGAAATATGACAAATCACTGATCTTCAGAAAATCAGTTTTAAAAATACGTCTACCTATAATACTGCTGTTACAACAGAGTTCAGAAAATGGTTATTTCACTATTTTGCTCAGAAAAGTGACTATGCAAAAAGAGTGTATGAAAGATTCCAATTCTGCTTCTGGTGAAGGCAACGCACATTTCACCACTGATTTCAAAAATGCCAACTTCAGCCTATATACTAACAAAATCATAAATAAATACTATTGCTACATGCATTATGCATTAATGCCTGAGGAGCTTGCAACTGTGCTATGATCTCCTCAGATTCCTCTGGCTTATCCAGGCAGGGTAGTATTCAGATGACAGAAATGCTAGGAGATATCAATCCTCATTAAAAATGATAAATATTAAAGCATCAGAAACAGCACAGCTCTCAAAAGGAGACTCTCTTCTGGATGAGATAAACTGTTCCAGGTAGACAGCAAAAATGACCCTTACAATTCTAAACACTTCATAGTTAGCCAACATCAAAGAAAAGTGAAGTTTTTATGATGAAAAAAGATATGTATTCATCAATTTCAAATTGCTTGTTTTCTTCAGCTCCCCAGTCTTACAGGCTCCTATCATACATTAGGCATTTGAACTCTAATGAAAAAAAAAGTACCGTTTACACACTTGTCAAGTTTCTAGCAGCATTCATAACACAGAAATACAAATGCAGGGTTTGGAGTTCATACTGTGAGCATTCACTGCATCTTACAGTTATCCTAACGTGATTATTATTTATAATAATACTCCTACACATTTCACAAAAAAAAGAGTACTGAATGTGAGAAGAGTACTTCAAAAATTCCAAAATCTTAATTACACTCTTTCCAAGTGATGAAAAACAGAAATTTAGCTCCTTTTTTTTTTGTACTGACCATGTAACTATTTCTCACCATTTGCTGTGTAGGAATATTCAAGTCTAGGTGCTATGACAACATGATCATTTATACCCCATCCCTGGCATTGTTCAAAGCCAGGCTGGATAAGGCCTTGAGCAACATGGTCTGGTGGGAGGTGTCCTTGCTTATGGTGGGGGTGTTGGGACTAGAGGATCTCTAAGGTCCCTTCCAATCCCTTAGATTCTATGATTCTTACTTTCTATTTAAATTTGGGGTTTAAAAAAATAGAACATTTGCTCCATAGCAAATCAAACTGGCATGTACCTCAAGAAATTTAGATTTTAAAAGAAAATGTGAACTTCTAAGAACATGGTAATTTTTATTTTTCTGTCAAGGCTTTTTGGAGATGGTTTGATCCTGTTCTCTAGTACATTTGCCTCAGTGTCCTCTACCACAAGACAAAATCAGTTGAAATATACACGTATTACTTAATCATTTACCAAAATAATTGGCAGTACGTATTGTGTATCAGCAAGCAGGTTCAAATTCAGCTAGAGCTTTGACAAACTCAAGGAAGCACAGCTGTACAAAATGAAAATTAAAAAGAAAAGGTGCAGTAGTGAAAAGCCATTTAAAGAAATTAAGCTCCCTTTAACATATCTGTATCTTTTGAGACTATGAGAAATGGTCAAGCTCCATCACACGGGACACAAACCTAAATTGCTCAGTTTTCTTCATATTCTCCTGCAGACATATACAAAAAGAGACCCACATTTTGGAACATGATCTTCTAGTGTGCACATCAAATATCCAAATCATATAGCTTCCCCTCATTAGTATTCACTGTCCAGAGGCCAATATTCAGTAATATACACAGCAAGGAACCTACTGAGAATAAAAGCTACTTTGCTGCAAAATGTACATCAAGGATATGATTTACTAAGACAAAAGTCACAAAATGAGTAACCAAAAAGCTTCCTTAAGCTTCCTGATGAAACATTAAAAGTATGTTTTGTTCTCTAGCCAATCCTCCTGACACTGCAAACTGTCTACACTCCAAAGCTCTCCCTGTCCATAAATATTGAACACATGGTCCTGATGTATCTCCTTAATGATTTGGCACTGTCACTTCTTAAAAGACAGAACAGCTTTATGTTGAAAAGGTGAAAACAACATGTGGCTCTTACTTTTCAGAGTATTTTTCTTGTTTGTATCTGAAAGACCAGAATGATTCCAACCATGACCATGCAATGAACAGGATGTTATCAATTATGCTGGTGAGCTTGCATGTGTGTCACATAGACAAAAATGAAACATACCTCCACCAAAACATGCAGCAGGAATTACCAAGCTAGCATACAAGCAAGATGATGATGGTTGGCTGAAAATACCTATCACCCTTTCAACCACCTTTTATAGCAGAAATCACTGTAACTCTGGGTACCTTTGTGGTCTATCTACTGTCCTCATCCTGGTAAAAGAAAAGGATAGTTTAGAAGGTGAAGCAGGTTAGTGAGTATTGACTAATGGGCATCTACTTTAATCATTGCAATGCTCTACCTCTTTAGAGGTAAAGAAAATAGAAAAGGAAGCAAGAGACATATGCACTAACTTTGTAAAAACATTAGAAAAGTTTAGCCTCTGGACACATTCAAACTAAGATACAAATCCTGTTCTATAAACCTGTTGTAAAAATAAACGTCTCCAAAGTTTTGCAAGAATATTTACCTTTCTATCCATAATGTATCTGAAAATAGTCCAGCAACCTAGCTAGATACTAACTATCCCTGAAATAAATTAATACTAAAGTGAGTTTAGTATTAATCCATTAATTAATGATCCTGTTCTTCTTAATATTCACAAAATTATTTTCAGGATAAACCTTCGCAAAGCCCGAGTTGCTATATCAGTATAAAAGCAAGGACCAATGTGCAATTTACAGAGATAAGTTTCAAATTATCAGGGAAAGGCAAAAAATAATAATGCTGTTAGTAATCCTTTAAGAAAGAAAATTCAACCCATGGTACTGTAACTTTTCAGCTTCTACAGATTTTATAGTTGCCTAGTACTACCTTTAACCTCACTTTACCAGGAGGTAGTGGTAAGACTGCATAAACAACAACATCTGCTCATCCTCACATAAGACCTTTTTATAAAATTCAGCCGAAGAACAGATGAACTTTAATAGCGGCATTGTCTTGGGTTGGGTAGCCAAGAGGTTTGTATTCTATATCATCTGTTGTAAAAGCAGATATTTCTTTTTCTCTTGTAACTCCAGGGGGAAGGGGGGCGGATGCCTTCTGATAATGGGCCAGCCATTAAAACCAGGTGTGGCAGTGTTTCTTATCTCCTTCACCACCCCTCCATCCTCCAGGGAGATTTCTTCTGCTAATGGGCCATTAAGGTTCACAAATGACATGACACATTACATCATCCCATCATCCCATACAGCATCCCATGATGCTCCACCCAGTGTGGGGGGAGCCAACCATTCCTACCTGGATGAAAACTGAGACTCAGGAACAGCAGGCATCTGGTTTTTCCACCAGAGGAAGACCACACCCATCTTGCTGCCACTGGACTTCTCCTACTCCATTATCTGTACTCCACAGAACCTCATCTAGGATTTATTTGGACTGCTTCCAACACCCTTACCAACAGGGTGTCAGGTCATATCCCTGACTCTGTCAGGGTTTTTCCAGGACTTCTGTTTTGCTTGCTTGCTTGTCTTTGTACTACTGCATTTGTATTTTGTTTCTTTTTTTTTATTCCTATTAAAGAACTGTTACTCCTATTCCCATATCTTTGCCTGAAAGCCCCTAATTGCAAAATTATAATAAATTGGAGGGGAGGGGGGTGACATTCTCCATTCCAAGGGAAGCTCTAGCTTTCCTTAGCAGACAACTGTCTTTCAAAACCAAGACAGGCGTGTTTCTGTCAAAAAGCCTTCCAACAGTATCAGGAGCATTTCTGCGCTCTAGCAAGTGCTCCCACCAATCACAGGTACATGGTATCCTTCTGGCAGCACTACAAACTGCCACCTTAGACTCTGATCCAGCTGTTTTCAAAGCACATTGCTGAACAGTAATGCTGGAACTCAGCAGGGGCTCTCTTTTCTAGGACAAAAGCCACCCTTTTGAAAGCAGAATATGTTATGCAATAGTAGAATACCATGTTTCAGTATTTTCTTGCACACCAGGAAGCTTCCCTTCACATAGTGAACCACAGACAGACAAAGCAAATGTTTATTTGGATTGGAAAACTTGCATGTCTAACGCCTAGATGGAGTTGTGACTTCTACAAGTGAATCAATATGAAATATGATTGCTTTCCATTCCCATGGATGCTTGTTTAAAACAGTTCAAAAACCTAAGGCAGTGCAGTAATATGTGTAAACAGACACTATAAAGAACAATAAAGAGGAGATACGCAAAACATATTCAAAGGTTTGGCTGATGATAAAAATAGTAAATGTGATGTAATAGCAGTGAATTCTTACTCTTCTAAAGCCTGAAGCATGTTCCCAGGTTCTTCAAAGGATAGAATATCAATGATTTGGTCATTCATAATTATATCTTCACTAAAGAGATCACCTGAATTAAATTGAGAATGCTCCAGTTTGTGATTTTGGCTGAGATCAGGCTGCATCTCCTAAAAAAAAAATGGAGAAAAGTAGCAAACTTTAGGTTATAAAAAAAATGTATGAGTATCTGATCTAATTTTATTGCAGTTTAACTGTGGGTGAGAAGGTTTCTCCTTCTGTAGAAACTGTAAAGCTGGAAAGAGTATAAAGAGGTTGTTCAGATATGTATCTGAAATGAAATATACTACTTTTATTTCAGACCGATCTTTCTTAGTATATAACTGGTCTGGAATACAGATGAAGAAATGGAGAACACAGAATACTTGTGAAAGTCATCTAGGAAGTTGTCTTCCACTTCAAACTTTCTAGGTAATTTTTTAAAAAATTGCCATGGTATACAAATTACATGGCAACATTACAGTATTATTAGGTGAACAACATGGAAAAACTAATCCTATCCATGACGGAAGTGACTCAGCTCACAGAGACTTCAGGCCGAGGGCTGATAATATTGTGTAAAAACCCCACTATAATTATCTGATGCTAGACCAAGTTGGACCTTTTTTACTAATTCATTGTCACTATTTCTCTTGTAAAAAGAAACAAGTCACATCTTTTTCATTTAGAGAGATTAATTTTTCAGACCTAAACTAAGTAAAAGTTACTGATGGTGTAATTTTCAACCGCAGAAAGGCTGTAAGTGATTTGTGAGCTACTCTAGTCAGTCCAGATGCATGAGAGATCCACCACCCTTCTGGCAGACAAGGGGTTCAAACCTCTCAGCACATCTCTCAGGACTGTTCCAATCACTGTAATATTCTCACTAAGGTCTCTAGCTCCCTCCCAATGAAGTTATTATACTTTACATAAATACAAAAATAAATAATAGAAGGAACAGCTGGAATTGCACCAACTTGATTAATACTTATCAGATTCTGTATTTTCTTTCTCCAGTCCAATATTTGCTGAAACACCTTCTTCAAACTGGCACAGAACAATGAAAATACTTCATCCTCAATCCCATCTGTTTTGCTTAATCACTAAAGATATTATCACACACTGAAGAAACTAAGACCAAAATTCAAATCCCTATTCCTAATAACCAGAAAAGAAACTTGCACCCAAGTTGCTGTATTCAAGGTAAGTTGTCTACTACCTTGGCAACTTATAACCCAGAGACATCCTGCTTCTACTTCTGTAGGACAGAGGGGAAGAAGAGAGGAATATGCAAAGTAGTGAACAGTCAAAGGGTAATCCCCCTCTGATCTAGAGCCAACATCCAGGTACTGACAGCAGTTTTTTTGATCAAGGTATCATTCTTACCTCTAAATCTGATAGCACTGAAGTTTAGAGGCTGCAGAGATTACATTACCTGTGAGCCAAATCCATCACTTGGTGGCTTTTTATTCATCTTCAAAAACTCTTCAGACAATCTTAGTTAGCAAGTTATATCACTACATATGATCAGTGAAAAAAATTAAATAACCTACCCTGACAGACAGTATAACTCACCTGGTTTTTACTACAGAAACTCCATTTTAATATTTGGGTTCGGTAAATTATGAAAAAGACAGCACATGTCAACACAAGGGAAACGAAAAAAGCAATGAAGAACCCTGAAGCACTGATGGCATGGCTGTATAAAATCTGAAATAAAAAGATCATTTAATTAAAATGTTATTTTAAATATATATAAAGATCAGATCATAACTGTAATCCAAAGACTGTAATTGTAAGCAAACAGTAAATTATTTTTAAAGGGCTTCACACAACTTCAGGATTTCTCAGCATTATGTTATTATGACATCTTGATGAATATTTTCAAACAAGTGCATATTTTCAATAGGTTTCCAAGTCAGCACAGTTTGCTATGTTCACCTTGTCCAAATTCCTGTGTAATTCAAGCAAGAGTACTCCACAGGCTAAATTTTTTTTCTGTGACTTTTGGGTGCCCTGTACTTAGCCTATTTTCCAAAGCTGCCACTCTTCTAAGAAGTCTTACTGAAATTGCTGGCATTTGATGTTGCTCATAAGCTCTGGAAAGTCAGTCAGATGTTGGCTACTTTAATGAATGGCCATTTCTTGATTCAGTGAAACTGAGTAAACACCATAGGGAGAAAGTACCAATATGAGTTCAGAATAAACATGCAACTGACACCCACCCAACCTGTGTGCAACCTTGCAGCTTTTGCATTAGCCTGAGTCAGAAAAGGCTGGCAGGAGCCAGATAACAACTTTGTAGACCTTTCACTTTAGCTCTTAATCTTTAAATTGAATTGCATTAAAAATTAATTTTTACTTCATGCTCTATGTAGCAAAAGTTAATTCAGTGTTTGCTTAGTTCTATGAGATCTTTCAATGAAAAACATAGCACAGCTATTAGTATAATGTTTCACCACAAACTGATCTCTCTGCTGGGGCTAGGAACTGTAAATAATTAACATGCTGCTTGCAAGCTGGGTTTGTTTTTTCTTGGAGCAGAAACCTGACAGCATTCCACAGCGTCAATGGTAATTCTGCATAGGAAACAATATTCAAACATGGCCCACAATATAAAAATAATTTATTGCAATTTAACACCTCTGTCACATCAGGACTCTGACTGAGATCCTTCCACTTTCAGGGAACAGGAGATGCCATAGATAATACTTAGGGAAAAAAAAGCTGCTTTGAAGCCACTTCATCATTTTGTCTGAACCCACTAAATTTGTCTAATTTCCATGCACTCTGTGAAATTTAAGGATCTCTTTAGGCTTCTGGGGAAAGCAAGGATCGGGTGAGGCTATGGATTCAGTGAAGTTCGAAAGAAGTTGTTTAAGATTTGATGAAGAAAAAGCACTGGCTACCAGAATGACTCTGTGCTTTCTAAGCAAAAGGTGACACCCATGGTGGGAAAGTCAGTCTGCATGAGGGCAGGCAATTCGGTCTGTGCTTTTCCCTAAAGAAAATGGGCTCTGGAAGGCCAGTCAATGTCATTGGGGGGCTGTCAGTCCAACCAGAACACAGCAGGTGCTTAATGCCACGTGAAAGCACCACAGCTGATAGTGCAGGGGAGGTGCCAGAGCCGTCGCTCAAGTCAAGACCAGTGTTAGCCCTGCAGATCAACCTTCAAACCATGGACACATCAGCAGGCCTCAAAACCTATTCCTTAGGCTAACCTCTAAAACCATCCACAGTGGGAAGAGGCATTACAGGCCCAAGTTTCTTCCAGGAACTGATGTGCCCCCACTGCTTTGCATGATGCTGAGGGAAGCAAGCCTCATAAAAATCAGTATAAAGGAATTATTATCATCTCTCCCACGCAACACACTTAGATGGGAGAACTTCCCTTTTCACCAGTGTCCCATTCAGCATCAGACTCCCCCAGCCAAGGGCAGAGGCACAAAGTACTCACAAGGCCCTGAAGCGCTGTGGGATGACATCTGGCACTCAGCAACACCCATATATTTTTCATAACCCACAAAATTACCTTGTTCCAGGCAACCAAGCACTTCCTTCCAGTGGCACAGAAAAGAAATCCACGGGGTTTGTAAAACTTTAAGGAACAGCATAGTATCTAACTGTTCAAGCAAATCATGTGAAAGCTGATGGGACCAACATAGCATGACACTGCCATGGCTATGTATTAATTCTTTACTTGTCATTTCCAAAGGCAACATCTACTGTCCACTTAGTCACATATGTGCATAGGCTTTAACATACCCATGAACAGACTTAATTATTTTTAATAAATACATCTGAGATGGAGAACATTTATGACAGCTGACAATATGAATGAAATAAAATACATCACACCTTCTCCAGCTAATCCTAACTTCCTTGCACAAACTGGTTTCATTCCAAAACACCTTATGCTTGGCCACAGCCCAAAGTAAAATATTATGCATGTGAAACATAATGTGTTAAACAGTTTCTAAGCTTTATTTTTCAAAAATTTATGGTATTTTCCACACATCTTTACCACACATTTTAGTTACAAAGCCTGTTCATTTACTAAGTTCAAATGCAGCTGAGCTAATTTTACCTACCTACGGAATAGTTCACAAGAACTTTTTGAGGTCTAACTATCAAGTTCAAATTGGAAAAAATAATATGCACACTAAAAAGGTTTTATGTATAATAACAGATTGCAGAAATTTTCATGGTCAGTTGAGACCAGTGTAGCTTACAGTCTTGGCTTAAGACATCAGCAACTGCTGCAAATCAATTCACACTGAATTTTACAAAAAACAGTCATGAAGTTATTTTTCTAACCCAGTCAGCTACTTCATGGTTTACACCTCTAAGAGTTTCCAAAAAATAGATTTATGGGAGGCCCATTTGTAATTCTTAGCTATACAAATGTCCAATCCTTTTAAATATTACTAGATCTTTATCCAGGGACAATGAGTTCTCTGGCTTATGTATAGTTTTACACTCATATTTTAATCACGGCTTTCATTTTAACATGAAAATGTTAATTGGAATGCTGAGTGATGAGACACGAGTACACAAGTACATCCTTAGCTCCTAAAATTTACTTTAGACTGTCCAGAAAATATAAGTAGGAGAGTCAATGTAATACCAATTCACAGAATTTACCTTGGTCTTTTCTTCTTCCGTTATGGTAAATGATGTTGTCAATGATACGAGATGTGTTTTATTCTGAGAGAGATACAAAACATTACCTGTATTAAAAAAAAGCAGAATCCAGTGGCAAACAGCCTAGAGTCTCTAGAAAAGCCTCTCCTTAGAAGATTAGCTGTACTTCTCATAAAGCTTAAAGATGAAATAAATCTGATAGGAAAATGCAGTGAACTTAGGGGGTAACACTAAAAAACATGGAAGCAGCTGCTCTGTGGGATACACTCCCCATATCCCAATCCACAAAGCATTACATTTTTCTTTGCCTATAAAATCTGGGTCGACTGAGAATGCACAGAACAGCAGCCACACTCAGCACATAAATCTCTACTTTTACCACGCTTTGCTTTTTAAGTTTTCCTCTCCACCACTTTTGTAACACTCCCATACACATGGAACATTTTTTCCTCCAAAACCAAGGAGAAAGGCAATTGAAATGAAAATAAATCTGCAGGTTATAATTACATATAATTATGAAAACCACAGATAAACCATCAAGCCATAGTTAAGAATTGAAAAATTTTACTTTGCCAAAAACTACTTGCCCTGTCTCCTACTCAAAGCCAGGCTAATTCCAGCATTAGACCAGTTGTCTCAGAGCCTGATGCAACAGAGTTCTTAAAAATCAGCAAGGATGGAGATCTCTCAGCTTCTCTGAAAAATCTTTCAGACCAAGAAAACTCTTATCCTAAAAGGTGTCTTGCGAGCAATAAGGTTTTCTTTGCTGCAACTTGTTTTTCAGTTAAAAGAAATTATTTTTTTATTAAAAAATGGCAAAACTTTCAATCTCAGACTTCAGGAATACACATGTAAGTATGCGGGACAGTTATTTCCAGAACAGATCAATAAACTGCAGAGAAATATGAAAAGTATAAAGAAAGGCTACAAGACAACACACAAAAATACTTCACTTAAGGAGCTTAAGGACTTCTTAAACTATGAAGAATAATTCATGCATTTATAAATTCATGGTAAACAATCAGAGAGCCTAAGAGTTTCGTTTCCTTACATGATGGCTTCATTGTTTAGGCAGGCAAGAACCATCCTGGAGACTGTTTTTCTTTACAAAAATTGTGAAGAGCAGAATAAAATTGTGAAAAAAATACCTGTGATGAACTCCTGAAAGTTAGCTTTGCAGGCAGTGTCAAGACCTTGCCATGCCACATTTCTTCTGCATCAAGAAGTGCAGAGTAGTTGACTGTGAAGTGTTCTCCACCTATTAAAACAGGAATAGAGATAGATTTGCTCTGTTCCATGAAAATTTCTCAAAGATCCCTGGGGAAGGCCTGGGACAGCACTGAAGCTTTTCCTTTCTGACACAGCAGGTGCCGCACATCCAGAGTAGACAGTTCACGGCCGCTTGAGCTCAGCAACATCCTTCTTATCTGCTGCCTCTAAGAATTCAAGCAAATTCAGCCCAGGATCTAGAAACTACATTAAATGATGCCTCAACTTACACAAAAGCATTATTTTTTGATACTCTACATGAGATTATTTTAAAATATTTTTTATTATAAAATGGACTGCCTACATTTTAACCACTAACTTGTTGATTCTCCCCTTGTTGAAACCAAAGAGAAATCTGATGGATTTCAGGTGAATTTTGATTCATAATGCGCTGAAGTAAGGAAAAATCATGGCCAACGTTGAACATGACAGGACATAGGCCAATGTAGATAGAGCCTTTCTGTCCAGCCCCAGTGGCAAGGTATGGGCTGACTTCAGGATTAATATAGTAATGACCAAACCTCAAACTATGCAGAAATCTGGTCTGCTGGATTTTCTCCTACTTTAGTATTTTTCACACTGATTTGTCTGGAAAAGCTAGCTTCAACTCCAGATTCAGTAATTATAAATAAATTACATAGCAGCTCCAACTTGGCTTACTAGATCAGATATGCAAGCCATTTTTCTATTCTTTCTCAGGGATAATTGTTGCCAGGAAATCTCTGTGGAAAGCCAGCAGTTCCTTGACATTTCCAAAAAGACCAGTCCTGCAATCAGTACCACTGCTCACCCTGCTGTTATCAGAAATGGAGCTTGGCTATCCAACTGCAATCAGACAGCAGCCCCAAGTCTACTTAATTTCCCTTTTCTATGTGGAAATCTTTCACCATAAAACTATCATAATCAGAGATACTTCAATCATAAACAGGAATCAGTGAACACTTCTGAAGCTCCTGGAGAAATATTGTGACTCCTAAAAGCAAGCTGCTAATTTTCGACATGTTTGTGATTAGGAAAAAGGAGATGAAGAAATCAAGAAAGATAAAATAAAATGTGCGTGCACTGATTGAACTGCTACCAATTAGGAAAGGAACAAACTGACTACACAACTGGAAGATGTTTATTTCTCTATTACTTGCTTTGACTTTATAATTTGTTCAGTTTGGAGAGAACAGATACTGAGAAGAGCTGCCTTATTTCTGATGAATCATTTTCCCTATTTGCATGGCCTTTTGCAATTCCAATGCACCTCAATACCTCAGCATGCTGAACTGCCACACTTGGCTAAAGAAGGTTCAAAATATGATTAAAATGCCTTTTGCAGAAGCTTTTAAAAATACCCAAAATGAACAAATACGGTCGTGAAAGACTCTCTCTTTCATTTTTAATGGCAACTTCTATAAAGTACAGGAGGCTCAGTTCTGTGCCTGGAAGACTGGAAGTAGTTCAAAGGTGGGAGTCAAAACAGTGGAAGTTAAGAGTGTGCTGACAGAAGTGGAAACTGCAGCCTAAAACCTTATGCAGACTTTTTCACCTGTATTAACTGATAATCAAATAATTTACATCACTATAAATAAACTGTGATTTTAACAGATGCACTTTGACATGTGTTATCAGGGCTATTGTTACCTTGCAAGAAGCTTTTCCTGTAAATCTGTATGCCATCTGTAGTCTTATTCCCACTGTTTTTTTGAACATGTAAACCAGTGATGTTGTCCAGGAGGATAAGATCTGTGATGTTTGTTGAGAGCAATGTGTTGGTGTTATTAATCACAAGTGTAATGAATGCAATTTGAGGGTCATGTTCAACATCCACCTAAACACAGAAAAAATAGTATTAATGGTGCAAGACAGCTGTATGTGCATCTTAACAGAAAAATTCATAGCCTTGATTACAAATAAAACTTCATTATATGTGTAAGCTAATTTTCTCCAGGTATTCTGAATGATCTGTAAATGAAACTACACTCAGTTTGATCTCACACTCCCAGTGAGATTTTAATCTTTGCTATGTCAAGCTGCTGCTTGGAGACAGTGGCAGAAAGCCAGAAGGTGGAAACCCAGCTCATACAGGACCAGAAGCATAATCAGATTCTGGATATCCCCCTGATACTGCATACAATGCAAAACTGGATCATAACTTTATAACCAGAGTTTGGAAAATTCTTAGATTTGTACCTTTGTACCACGAGGATGTTTCTTTTGCAAGCTGCCTCACTGCAAAGTAATTCTCTCCATGCGGTTTTGGTCTCTATTTTCCTTTTTTTCATAGCAACCCCATTCTCTGAAGGACGCCGGCTGTCTTGACTTGCCCTTCCCACATGAGGGCAGATGGAGCCATCAGTGAACTTCGGAGTTCATGGCTCTGCTTCCAATTAGTGGTGAAGGTCATACACCAATCACCAATCTCTAGCAACATGCGCTCATGTGATTTTATTTATTTATTCCATTAAGCCCTTAAGTCTTATCAAGCAATTATACCCTCTAAATGAAATTACTCTGAGCACAGAGTTGCTTACTGACCTCTCACCTTCCAAGCAGCCTTTCTCTGTAACTCATATTAAACTGGAACTGTCTAAATCTTTATAGGATCTATAATACTATGGTGATCTGTATGAGGTTTCAAATAACAGCACTAAATTAATAGTCCTTTAACTGACAGAATTATGATTCAGGCCGGATCTTTCTCTTTTTAGATCTTCCTTTTAAGGAAACATCTACCCTGTATCTGGACACCAGCAAATATAAAATAATAAAGCAATCCCCATGAAAAATGACTTATAAAAATATGAATTGTGATAGACTTCAGAAATCACACCAGAGTCCATGGTAGCCAGAGGGTTCAATACATGTAGTTATAGTCCCATTGTGCACTAATCTCTGCATTTCATACTAATTCAGCATAGAACCAGGTCACAGTTTTAGAATGACATGAATCAAGGAGAAGAAACAGCTTAATGAAATTATTATGGCTTAGTCTACATTTCTCTATTTAAGTGACAAAATTCCCAACTGTTTATTGTACTAGATGCTACAAACAATGAATAAAAATGTATGTATTAATGCACAAATAAAAACAGGCTTAGTTGTATTTCTGAGGAAACCATTACCAATTTCATATGCTTATATATCATGAGTTATAGTCCAACTTCTGAGAGTTAAAATCATCAAGTATTTAAAATATGTTATATTTTGGTCAGATTTTCTCTCTCCTGGTTTCTGAACGCGCATGATGCAGTCAAGATGCCTTTCAACATTTCATGTGCAATCATAAAGGCTAGATATTTGTTTTAAAAAGCAAAACCAAAACAAAACAGGAAAAAGTCTCAAAACCACATTTCTCATTAATAGTAAATCCATGTTTTTGATTCCTTATTTTTGACTCACAATCAGACTTAAGTTTAATTACAAAGGTGTTGAAAGAATTTGGATTTCTTTTTTCCCTTGAAATCAGCAGATGAGAATCAAGCAACAGGTATGGTTTGACTGCTCCCAGAAAGAACTCTATACGCTGCTGCCACTGTGATCAGAAGATAACCACTGGTTATCTTCTTTAAGTTGCTCCTCTAATTTGCCTGAAGATGGTTCTTATTGCTTTTGGAGCAGATGCTTAGGCTGCTAGGCATCTACAGGAACCAAACCCAACAGCGGCCACTGATGATGCTTAAGCACCTACTCTATTTTCTCTCTGCTGCTGAAGTGCCCTATGTGTGTCATCACTCCCTGCAAGCGATCTCACTTCAAATACCTGGGAGAGTGGCATGAAAGAACCATAGCAAGAGCATGGACACAACAGGAGAAAGGAGAGGAGAAAGGAATTGCCATGGAAGTTGAAAGGAATGAAGGATCCTTGTTAGGAGTATGTTAGAACAACCAGAAATAGGAAAGGAGAGAGAAAAAAGGATTATAGAATAATTGATAATATCCAGTGCACAAATGCTTAGAAGATTACAAAACAAGCCAGGTAAAAGTGTTAGAAGACAAGCAATTAAATTTAAAGATTTATTTTAGCTCTGCTAAGGATTATTGTCACTGTGAACTACTATTACGGAAAGGTAACGTCATACAATGGAATGAAGCTCTTAAAGAAACACTTTGCTGGAAATGAAGACAGTGGGTGCTAGAAGCACTGGTAAATGTAAATATCTCAGTTTCAATAGGGCTATTTCTATGTTAAGATGTTGAAAAAATCCTGACTCCAAGAGGCAAACATACGACACCTCCATGCTCCGAGGAGCGACTCATTGCAGGAGGAGAAAATGTGCGAACTTATTTAAAACAGCTAAAGAGCACCATATGGCCAGTCTGTCTCTTAGCATGAAAACATTTATTCACTCAAAATAGGACTGAAGCAGAAGACAAGGTAAGCCAAGGAAAATTTAATGTGAACTGCATTTGCAGGTGGAAGACAATCACATATAATTATATCGTTTTCAGTAATTTGCAATTAATAGCACTACAAAAGTATTTTCTGATAAAGCCAGCATCTACAACAAATTACCTTTAATGTCCTACAGCAGTTATTTTGCAGCTTTTAATGAGCCTGTGTTGTAAACAGCAGAAAAAAACCCATGAGACTGTTTCAAAGTCTGTTTCTGAGATGCTCTGGTATAAAAACTGGGAATCCACAAAGTAGTAAGATTCTGTTACTACTTCTTATGTCTGAAATGCTCATTATTCAGCCTCACTTATTGTGAGGTGCTGCCATTTCAATAACAACATTGGAGGTAATTAGCACCATGAGATGTGATGCTTATTCATTCTTCTCTACACAGCTGATCTGGTGAAGGTTATAATGTCACCTCTTCTGTACCAGTTACTGAATCCCTTACCCTCATAGGCACCATTTCAATGGCTGAATTCAGATTGATCCTAAAGTTGGATGTGCTTTCTCTCTCCAGCAGACAGCTAAGATGAACTGACTGTAACTATAAAAATTCATACCTACTTCATCCCGTGTAAAGAAAGGAAAAATAAAAGAGGGGGGGGGAAAAAGGAAAAATAACACTCTAGTAAAAATAAAATGGGAGATGATTAAAAAATTTCTTACAATAGGGAGAATGCTTTGCCCCTCATAAGCATTTATACAAGTCAAATGAAACTTTTTTTCATTAAATACTGTGCTGTAGGTGAGTCCCACTGAATATGCAGACTATGACACAATGGCTTTTCTATGGTTGTGCATTAGGATGCCCAAACACACAATGGGCAACACAGGAGTCAGTGCTTCATCCTTCAAAAGAAGTCCACACTTGACGCAGGTAGGGCACCCATGGCTGGGCCAGGGGAGTATCTCAGAAGGTTTCTCTCATCTTGTAAAATGTCTCCATCTCTACCCAGACTCTGGCTGATTACTCCAGAGTTTATTAGGATTTGCCCATTTGCAGTTTTAGAAATTCACAGTCAGGTTTTTACTTCAACCACAATCCAAAATGCCCTGAAGCCTGAAGAGATTTCACTGACTTCTGTTTTGAATCAACATTGCAAAACGGTGCCACTCAGAGAATGGAACCATCTGAACATCAAAATGCACATACTCCCAAAAACTCAGCATGGGCACAATTAGGTCCCCACTTTTTAAAAGTCATTTGGGTACATACTTTCTACCAAATTAACAAGAGAAATATAAGAAAACTTACCATACCACATTTCTGAAGGGTTATTCCAAATTCAGAAGACACTGACATATTGGACACATCTTCAGGCTATGGAGGAAGGGGAAAAATCTACATAGTGTATGAAAACGTAATTCACAAACTTCAGCAACAAGTTAAATTACATAAATAAAGAAATTATATAAAAAAATTAGAGGTACCTATTGCTTACAAATTTAGGAGTTTTATTACCCCAACAGTTAAATCTTTTTTCTAGTCCAAATGTGGAAAAACTACTTATTCCCACAAGTAATTATTAGAATCTTAATTGATATATTCATCTTTTGACTATCACGATTCACAAAAAAAAACAAACTGCACAAAGCTCATCAGGCTATACAGATTCTTTTCATTACTAAGTGTCTATCAGAACTTACACAGCAATCACACAGCTGTACCTGTCACAGTAATTCTTTGGCAGTCCCAAAACTAGTTGGTGTTGCTGAAGTCATGTCAAATGAACACAATCATCTGAGATAGGACTAGAAATGTACTAACTAGAAATGTTTACTAGTAAACTCCCAACATTCAGTTTTTACAAACTTGCTACAATCCTTCAAATACTGAAAGTGGCAAACCATCTTTTACTGACCAGAAGGTGGCTGATGTCAGACTCTCGTTTGAACAACACCTTCTTTGTCCATGAGGGTATCAAGGCAAACAGTGAATGGCTCCACTGGTTGTCCGAGCCTGCAGAGGTCAAGAGCTGGTGAGGGGCTTTGCTTGCCACAGGTAAGGGCACTGCTGAAAACCAAGGCAACATTAGCATTAGAGCCAAGGCTGGGTCTTGCATGGCAGCCACTTGGTGCAGAGTCCAGCCAGGGAAGGGGCTCAGGCACCAGTGCTCTGTGTGCATGCAGAGACACATACTCTCTGTCAAGGCACTCAGAATCATGACAGGCAACAGAAACTGAGGCCAGGGAACAGAGATGGGATTTGTCCTACAAAACCCAGCAGGAGTCAGAACAAAATTATTTCCTCCCTAAGGAACTCCCATATACTCCACAGGAAACTTCTTGCCATTTAAATGTAAAGCATTTAATGCACAAATTAAAAGGTTTAAACTGTAAGTCAGCAGTTAATATTTTCAACACAGAGAAACTTTCATCAAAGCATAAAGAATTCAAACAATCCACAATGTGAAGGAAATCAGTGCTAAAGGTGTTCTGCTTCAATTATACAGTCTTCCAATTAAGCATTGACCTTGCCAATACATATTCAGAACTAAAATACTTCTCAGTTGAGGATGGGTCTGTTACATTTCAGTTGAAGTGCCATCAAATCAAATGCTTATAAATTTAGTAATAAGCAATATAAATGTTAGCTTATACTCTTAAATTTTTATTAAAGATTAGGCAGTGATATTACACAAAGTAACAGGCATAGTTTTGAAGTCGTTTTGAAATCATATCACTTTGATCTACAAAGGTAAAAGCACCTGTGACATTAATAAAAGAAGTTTATACTAAAAATAAATAATTTAATATGTTAAATTGTCAAAAGGTAAAGCTGCTGAATTAAGCAAAAACTATTATGAAAACTTAAAATGATAGCTGGTTGTCTATGCTCAAAGAAGTTACTTTTTTCATTTTTTACTTAATATTATTCCCATTTATTACTTATTTTTAAACCAGTTTTCAACAATATACATTAATATGAACAAAATCTCCCATTAAGAGGGCAAGTAATTTTATGAAATGACTTTTCTATGAAAAAGCCTATTACATATTAATAAAATATGAAAAGCTGAAGACACTAAAATCTCATTAATAGGAGAAGAAGCAGTTTTTTTGAAAAGCCACTGCTTTGTAAGAATAACAGTATAGGGAAATACAATCAGTTGCAAATAGAAAAGCATGAACAGATCATTCAGAACTGGACCCGTAAAGCAGTAATGCACGCAGACCACTGAAAATAATTCTGTTAACATAATGAATGAGATGCAATCCTGTTGCTTACAAAATCCACGTGGACACGCACTTGGGGAGCTTCTCTGTCTTTCCATGTTTATTTGGAAGGGAGTAGTTTATACTTGACAAAATTATATATGAGCCAGGGAAAGCTGGTGTCTGTATTTTATGACTAGTTTCAATTCACTTCTCTAAGTTTTACTTAAATACTTAAATCACTGTTAAACAATGTAACAGACTCCAACTAATTTTGGGACTGTAAAAACAACATGGCAAACGCAGTGAGAACAGGAACACGTATAATTACAACAAATGTCCGCATTATCTTCGGGGTTGGAATTTTTTCAAGACAGTCATGCATGGCTTATTTCTGTTTCAAGACTAAGCAATGGTCCAAATCACTCAGAATGAAACCAGTGCTGAATTTTCAGTGCAGTACAAACCTGGTAAATACCAATCTGAGCTCACCTAGCCATGGCATTGCCCAGCAGACCCAAATAAACTGTTTCTCACCTACAATGGCTCTAAACCTGTTTCTGACTACTGAATCAAGTCTCTTTGCAGTTTTGTGTAACTATATTCATACACTGAAAAAGATTAATTTTATATATGCTGTGTCTCATACATTAATGCAATTGTCACCCCATACCTATGAAGGTGAAGCACCAATTCCCCTTCTTGTTTTCATGCCTGACTACAGGAAATGCACTTTACAGTAAACAGACACCCTAAATGAGGTTCTTTGTAGGACTTTGTAAGAATCAGAAGTCAAAATGGCAAAATATATGGACTCTGTTGAGCAACTACTACCTTTAAAGTGATTCTTGTTTAGCAGGTCATTTCCTTCTGAATTTTGGATGAGGGTGGTCAGCCAACAAGAAGTGTGTAATTGCTTCATGGAGTATCTTTTGATCTTGTGTCCTGTGTAGTATAACATCTCCACGAGCACACCTAACTACACTTTACATGTGACAGCAAAGCCTGATATGCCTCCCCAAGAGAGTATCAAGTAACCAATTTAATTAACTGATCATGTTCCCTGACTCTGAATGAATCTCTGGATTAATAATTACACAGATGAGTCTATTTTCAAGCTGTGCTTTGTCATCACCTACAATCCATCACCAAATAATGTGTCCAACTCCCAGCAGAAGTTCCAGGCATGTTATTTAGCTGCTCCATCATCAGTAGTTGAACATTGTGTTAAGCAGCCTCAACACTGATGATCATGACAAGGGTGCTTCTGCAAATCCACTTGAATCTTCCCAGTACTCAGTGGAAGGTTTTGCTTAAACAGATTCAACCAGTATCATGCATGTCCATTCAGCAACTTGTGCCACTGCCTTTCTCCAGAATTTTTCTCATCCTTCCTATTAATTTTTAACAACATAGGCTGTTCTATAATACCCTGAATCTGCTGCCAGTAAAGCTGCACTTTTCTGTAGCATTCTTGTTTCTAGTATTGAGCGTCAGTTAAATATCTTTTTTCTGATCCATACATTTAACTGTCACTAGAACAGCTAATCTACAAGAACTTAACTGCTTTTCCATGTAACTTGCTGCATACTCATCAGCCAACATAACTGTATTTATCAATTCACATGCTGTCTCTTTTCAGGTAAGTTCCTGTTGTAGATGTAGGATAGTAGATGTCTGCTGGGTGCTTGAAAAGCTGGACTCTATCTGAGAAAGAATGGTACAGGCATAATACATTCTGTGGTTTTCACATATATTCTAGATTTCTGTTCTGAAATTGAGGGTTTTTAACGAATAGATTCATCTGACCTTGGAAAATACTAACACTTGACTGCTGAAACCTTTCACTGAGAAGCACAGAGCTTTCTTTTGGATGCTGCTCAGAAGTGCAATTTGTTTCCATGGTGCCATCAACAGTGCCCCTTCAGAGATACATCCCAGTTCTGACAGTGACTCTGATGTCTCCTTGTTCCTTCCACTCTTTTCTCCCTACAGCTTCAATCTTTGCCATTTTTCTGGCTGTTTTCAAAAAAGCCATTATCAGGCTGCATGGTCATCATTTTCCTTGGTTTCTAAATGGCAACGATTCCCACTCCTTTTCAAAAGAAAATCTCTGCAAGGCCGGGGAACAGTTTCAGCTTTCCACACAGCCCGAGCAGCCCCCTCTCAGCTGGGCTTGCCAGGCTGCCAGGAGGCATTCCCGGACTACAGTGCCTCAGGCCAAAACACTTCCCAGCAAGCAAACTAGCAGAGCATGGGGCTTAATCTGGGGCTTTCCTGTAAACATCTCCAAAGATGCCAAATCAAACAGTTCATCAAAGAAAGAGTAATTTTACTTTCTTTTGAAATGTGAGACAACATCACAATCTTTAAGAAAAAAATTTCTTTTTTTTTTCAATTAAAAATTCCCCAGTTTTACAAGGTATTATCAAGCTGTTGAATATTTTCTTACTTTTAATTAGCAAATTAGTAAAATGTTTAAAATGTTATTTAATTCTACATAAACCCAATATAAACAGATATGCCAGAACCCTGTTTCAAACTGCATATTCCTAGCTAATTACCAGTGCTGGTAGGTAGACTTTGTATTGAATTTCAAAATGAAAACACAAAAATAAATATTAATATAGCTGCAACAGCTGGAATATTGGTGTAACATTTTGCCTCTCATATTCCTGTAGTATTCACTCAGTCCCCTACAATGCTCATTCCACCACCATACGAAATGACAAATGCACAATTGATCAGAGAAATCTCTGCTACTTAATATTCAATTTTCTTTGCTGTTCTCCCTAGATACTTGCCACTCCAGCTTTGTGCACTATTGCCTTGGGTGGTGACATATTGCTCTTTTGGGCTTCCAGTTGCCACACTCAAGGCACAGGCAATATGCCTAGGAAGGAGAGCTCCCCACTGCCAGTCCTCACTGCATTCACTTGCTGCTCAGGGAGTGCAAATACTGAGGAATCCAACCTGGTGCAAAAGGCACCTGCCATGTAAAGAGTGTGGCGGCAGTGGGTCAGTGTTCATACAGACTGGGGGTAGAAGGATGGGTATTCTAAGAAAAGAAATTGTCCCCTGATCATGGTCAGCACACTGTCCTATGCTTTGAAATTAGTTCTGTGTACGGACACGGACCTGGCACAGCACAAGCCTTGAGCACTGGACTCAAGGGGCTGAGTCCTGAACGTGTCAGTGGCATCGACAGCCCACCATTAGAACAGCACACACAACATCACTATAGAAGTTAAGGTGACGGTTACTCTTGGCTACAACAATTAAATAGGATAACAGAAAATTAAAATAGTTCCCATACCTTTACAGCCCATTCTAAGCAGTAGAATGCCAAATTACAGTAGGAAAGCAAACACACTGATGTGTTTGTGAAATTTCAAGTTCAGAATTAAAACTGAGAGCAAAAAAAGCAATTTAACTAAGACATTAATTCTAATTTATGGCTTTCAAGGGCTGAATATTTCAATTCAGATTCCAGAGTCTAACTTACTTACCCAGCACAAATTCATCAGCAAAGCTTTGAACAACCTTTCTTTATTTCAGTGGGGAAGAAAGGAGTTAAATATACTCACTTGCTATATTTTTGTTGTTGTTGTTGTTCTAAATTACTCCCTGTCTTGAAAACCATCCAGGATACAAGATCCAATTTGAAGTCCTTTCAATTACACACAACAATGAACAGGCAAAGGTAGCAATTTAGGGTATTCAATTTTGAATGTTGCCATTAGCTTTTCTTGTTACAATGTCAAAGAAACTATGGGCATCAACAAGAAAAAACCAATCTACTTTCCAGGTCTGTTTTGAATAAATCAGAGCAGACTCAAATATAAGTCTCAAAAACCCACTGTGTTCCCCAGTCACAGGAATATTCTGGGGTTGTCTTTTCTCATCTTATGCAGAAACAACTTGAAAAAGCTTCCAACACAAACACTGAGATCAGTGTGCTGTCACAAACTATTTCACACTTCAGCACACTGCCAGTCTCAATGACAAAGGTTTTATGCAGAAGTTCCCATCTCTCTGCTTTCATCAAGAACTTCTTCAGTAAAAACCAAAGAATCTAGTACTCTGATTAGGCAAATCACTAAAACCTTCCGTTTTAAATATGTTAAATATTGATGTTTACTAGAATGGGACAGTTTTCAGTTATAAAATCAAGCATATAATTCAGCGCTTGTAGCAGTCATTCAACACATTTATTTACCTACTAACAAAATGCCAGAACTTCACAGAATCACAATCATTACGTTTGGAAATGACCCTTAAGATTAAGTCCAATTGCAAATCTAGCACTATGAAGTTCATCCATTAAACCACGTCTCAAAGCGCACATCTTTTAAATACCTCCGGGAATGGCAGAGCGACTCAACCACTTCCCTGGGCAGTCTTTTCCAATGCTTGGTAACCCTTCCCATGGAGACATTTTTCCTAATATCCAAACTAAATCTCCTCTGGCACAACCTGAGGCCATTTTGTCTCATCCTGTCACCTGTTACCTGAGAGAAGAGGCTGATCCCACTTCACTACAACCTCCTTTCAGGTAGTATAGAAAGTGCTAAGGACCCCCCCAGAGGCTCCTCTCCAGGTTAATCAACCCCAGTTTCCTCAACTGCTCCTCATAATTCTCCAGACCCTTCACCAGCTTTGTTGCTTTCCTCTGGACATGCTCCAGCATCTCAATGTCTTTCTTGTTGTGAGGGGCTGACTGAAGACAAAATTTGAGGTGTAGCCTCGCCAGCGTCCAGTTCAAAGGGACGCCACTTCCCTCGTCCTGCTAGCCACAATATTTTAACCAATAAAAAAATTATACTGCATGTCAAAATCCTCAACTTTTTTTTAAGGCCAGAAGGTTTTTCTTAAGTATAAAACCACACTCATTTCCTCTCTCAGTGGATGGTACATGAATAATTTGCAACCCATCATAAAGCAGGATGCACCCAGCAAAGATGATATTGCATAAATACTGGAAAAAAATAAGCTCAGCAAATCTGAATTACTTGCTTTCATATTTAAATTAATAAACTCATTTATGAATTAGCCATGGCACAGGGCAAAGAAATAAGAGGTATCTCACTTGATAACTGCTTCAAAGCATGTAATTTCTTGGCAAATGCATTTCATGAAATCATCTCTTGGGGAACCATAGTGATGAAGAGGTTTACTTAACACACTGTGTTTCCCCATTAATGTGGTATATGAGGACATTCTAACCTTTCAGGATATACTCATCTCCACCACACTTGTGTGAAGTAGAACATGATTTATAATACATATATAGAAATTAAAGACCAGAGACTCAGAAAAGAAGAGTTGATTTTTCTCAAATTTATACAAAGAGCCTGTGGCAGTCAGCCACAGAAGCTACTCGAAGCTCAAAGTGACTTCTCTGAGTTTTGGGGTACCTTGTTTTGACTAGATTAGGCAACTACCACTGGGGATGTTCACCATACCTGAGATCACTGACAAAGAGTACTTGATATTTTCTGTGAAGAGTACCAGCATCTCAGCAGTACCTCTAGACCCACTATATCTATCAGTCTTTAACCCATTACATGTAACAGTCTTTAACAATCAGTCTTTGGTCCAGGACAAAGTGTAATAGCCACTGCAGTTCCAGACGTCTATAAAAATAACTTGAAGAATAGGTATTGCAACACTGCCAGCAAATGCACAGGGATTAAGCTGGCTTCTGAAAATGAACATCTTGATCAGCTTTAAGAAATCTGGGTTTTTCACAAACCTGGGAACTCTGGACATCAGAGGGTGCTCCCCTACACCATTATGTTTAATACTGAAAAAGGGCTCCTCCTGAAAACGATTCAGAGCAGGGTATGAACTGAGGCCTTCTCACCAGGGCTTCATTCTTGATGAGCTGTTTAGGGAAGCTAAAGCACCTTGTTCCTAATTTCTGTGCAAACACTCCCCTGTAGCTCAAGATTTAGTGTCCCACTGATGTCAGCAAGCCATCAGAGCACAGTTCCAGGCCCCTGCTCACCTTGACCACTCATGCCCTGTGAGTCCTGGGACTCCCACAATGCTGAAAAGAGAGGAAATAGTTGCATACCTCCCATTCCTAGGCATCCCATCTCTTTCTGAAGCCACAGATCATCTTCAAAAACCTGGAAGAGAGCAATTATAAAAAAGAACTTTTTTCATATGTATTATTGAACTTTTACGCTGAATTTGTGCTTCACAATTACACAGAACCTTTATCCTACAAAGCCTCAAGTTTCTCCAAAATTAACTGCCAGAAGAGACACAACATGGCTCCAGAGATCTCCCACAGCTTGTCAAGGAGTATGAGGCTCTGCTGCCCAGTGTGGCTATGCACACTTGGGGCTCAAACTGTACTTACACTTTATATTATCAGGATGAGTCCCTGCACAATAGTGGAGCCAGGCTGGCTATATTAGTTTACTTTCATTAAATAATCTTTTTTTTGCCATTTTCATAGGCATATTTGAGGAGGCAGGAAAGTCTGATCACTAGGAGGCAGCAGGAATGTGTCCATATTTGATGATCAAGTACACAGACATTACACTCATTTCCCCTCCAGAGAACTACACAGAGCCTTCCAAAGGGGCCACATGCTAAAACTGCAGCTTGCAAGGCAATCTGTGACAGCCTCCTGCCTGTGCCTGGGCCACAGAGACTGCTACAGAAATCACAGCTCAAAACATCAGTACAAGAAACCAGTGTTTTTAAGGAGTTTTATTGCCCAGTGTTTTGATCAATATGTAGTAGTCATATAAGCAAGTTCTCATTTATCAAAAATTCTTCCTTGCAGGAGCTAATAGTGAGTTAGGAATGTGGGCTGATGAACAAGGATCTAACTCTGCCTGGTGACGTCAGGTACACTTGCTGTTTCTGTCTGCTACCAAGCACTGCACATGGATGATGTTAGGTACTGAATGTCAACACCACTGTTACAGTACAGCAGGTTAGGGGCAATTTTCTTCTTTGCCTGCTCAGGGAAGCCATCACTGATTATTGCTAGAACTGTAACTTTAGCTACCCTATATGAAAATACTTCTCACTTCAGACAGGGCACTTTCCTTCAACATAACAGAAAATGCAAGATTTCTCACAAATTCAGATGCACCAGAAGCCCTGCCATTTAAGGAGAACATGTCCATAGAGGATTGGAAGCAACTCTTTGAGAGAAAGAAGGGACTCAGAAACAAACATTAGCATGTACATGCAACACTGAGCAGCTCTGGGACATGGCTCTGGGAGATCCCAGCCACTGAGCTCTTCACTAGAGGCTATTTCCAAACACCTTGTTGCTCTTCCTGGTCTCCATAATTCTTATACATAAGCTGAGGTATGGTAAAGTTCTTTAATGTCATTATTAATTTATTTTCATAGGTGAAACAATCTGTATGACCATGAATTTTGAGCAACTTAGCACCTCAAGAACACAAAAAGAACAGGAAACTTCAGCAGCAAGCTGAAAAAATTATTATTATTATTATTATTATACACAGAATCAGTCTCTTCTGAGCTGGAGGGATCCTCACAGATCATTGTGTCCCACTTTTGAATGAATGGCCTGTAAGAGGATCAAAACTGCTGTTTGTGTTTCCTTCCATCTGTGCATATAGACATGCAGCAACACAAATCACATTAAAAGAATATCAATCCCTCCCAGGCATTTCTAGAGCAGTGTAGGGCCCTATCTCCACCAAGGAAATATATACCAGCCCACTAAATTGATGTAATAGCAGTTTAGAACACTGATGAAAATATAAACCACCAATATGGTCTTTTATATTAAAGGTAATCTTGTTTACAAATATAAATCCTAAATATTACTGTTATGCCTTAAATCAGTATATAGATGAATTTCAATGTTAGATTTTCTTTTCTTAGATGTCAACAGCTGCATTGTGAGCCTGCAACAAAAGTAGACTGTGGTTTAAGCATGTATAAAGACTTGCTAAAAACATGGCTTTCTAGCTAACAAGCTTTCTTTCTTCCTTCTAGGAAATAAGCACACAACTGGCTCCTGATTTCCACAGGCTCCAAGTTTTTATTCCTGTGTGGTTTTACAACAGCCAATGCACAAAATCAATGGTGTATGTCCATGTGTGTCAGCTAGAAAGGACATAACAGCACTCCTTGTTTTTGCCTCTGCCATATCTGATATTTAGTTCTCAGTGGAAAAAATACCCTGAGTATTCAGCAGAAGTCTTCCACTCTGCTGTAGTGTGTATCCACAATACCAGAGGACATAACAAGGGGTTCCATATCGTCAAGTAGTGCCAATTCCAAGGACCTGCATTCACATCATGCTTCAAAAAGTAATTAATTTAATGCAAAAATATTGTCAGGAAACTTTTTCCCAAGTTTTACATTAATTTATTCTTCTGGTAAAATAAGTTGGTGCGCTGTTTGTTGGTATTTGGGAGTCCTGTTTTTGGGGGAAGTTTGGTTTTTTTCCTGCTTATTAGTCTTTCTGTAATTCTACTATTTGTGACTCACTCTAATCCCCACTGCACAGGAAGGTATACTCCACATGGGCAATAGGGAACTATGTCAGCACATTTCAAGATGGCTTGACAGACACAAACCTAGATAAGGAGAAAGAATGAACATAAAAGCTCCATCCTAAAAGCTACTGCACTCCTCACTGGAGAGTGAGCAGAAGTGCTGTGACTAGATAAAAACCAAGAGCCTCTATTCAGAACCACAGCAAACCACAGACACAGCATCATTAAGGTTGGAAGGGACCTCTGGAAATCATCCAGTCCAACCCTGCGCAAGGCAGGGTCACCTAGAGCAGGTGACAGGAACACATCCAGGTATATTTGGCATGTCTCCAGAGAGGGAGATTCCAACACCTCTCTGGGGCTGTGCCAGTGCTCAGCCACCCTTAATGAAAAGAAGTTCTTCATGTTGAGGTGAAACTTTTTGTGTTTTATTTTATGGCCATTGCTTCTTGTCTTGTCCCCAGTTACCACTGAAAAGAGTCTGGCACCATCCTCTTGATACCCACCTCTGAGATATTTATATACACTAACGAGATCCCCTCTCAAGTCTGCTCGTCTGTAGACTAAACAGGCCCAGCTCCCGCAGTCTCTCGTAAGAGAGATTCCCCACACCCCTCATCGCTTTCGCGGCCCTCTGCTGGACCCTCTCCAGTGGCTCCTTATCTTTTTTGTACTGAGGATCCTGTCCAGAACCTGTTGGCAGCCTCACCACGCCGACGCCTGGCAGCTTTTCGGGCCGTGGTCCCCAGCCCCAGCGCCTGGGAAGCGGCCGCCGCTCAGCCAGGCCCCGCTCCCGAGCACAACCCGCCGCGGGGGCTGCTGCACCGTCACACGGGGCCCGCCCTGAGCCCGCCATCGACCGCCGCGCCGAGGGGCCGCTCACCACCCGCACACCGCGGGCACAGCGCTTACCCCAGCCGCCGTCCGACCGCAGGGCTCTCGGGGCGAGTCCCGCCCGGTGGCCGCTGCGAGGGGCTGAGCGGGCGCGGACGGGCCGCCGGGGAGCAGCGACAGCAGCAGCCCGGCCAGTGGCCATCGCATGGCGCCAGGCGGACCCTCCGCGGGTGCGGACGGCGCCGTGGTAATTTCCCACGGGCAGCCCCGATTCAGGCCCGACCTCAGCCGCCGCATCCACCCGCCATCGGTCTCCTCCCACCGCGGCGAGGGCGGGGGCAGAGGGCCCCCGAGCAGCGGGACCTCCCCTCATGCCCTGCCCTCTCCTCGCCGCGGGCCGGGGCCCGTGCGATGGCGGCGGTCGAGGACTGCCTGCGGGCCGTAGGGCTGCAGTTCTGGGCGGACTCGCTGCAGGCGCTGCCCGCCCTGCTGGCCCCCGCCGTGCTGCTGGGGCTGCTGCTGGGCGCCGCCGCCGCCGCCCTGCTCTGCCGCTGCGCGCTCGGGCCGCGCCGGGGCGGAGAGGTACGCGGGGCTGGCGGGGAGGAAGGCGCGGGCCGGCCGCGGCCGAACAGCTCGGGGAAGCATGAGTGGTTTGCGAAAGTTTGAAGGGCGGAGGGCCCGGGGGCACGGCTCCCGCTGCACGGGACAGCCTGGGTTGCGCCCGGGGCGGGCGACGCGGCAGGGTGTTCTCGGCAGCGGGGGTAGGTGGCGAACACCGTAATTCCTGCCGCACCTCTGCTGGAAAGG
Source organism: Acrocephalus scirpaceus scirpaceus (assembly GCA_910950805.1). NCBI lineage: Eukaryota > Metazoa > Chordata > Aves > Passeriformes > Sylviidae > Acrocephalus > Acrocephalus scirpaceus. The sequence continues at coordinate 33,274,860 of OU383778.1, forward strand.
ATTTCACTACGTCCTTTAAATAGTTGCTCAAAGAAACAGACTGGCTCTAAAAGGAGGTCGGTGAAAATGTTTACGTTCTGAGTGTTGTCTCTCTGGCCTGTATCTTTTAACACAGGTGACCTGCAGGTTGCTTCTCGCAACCACCGGTTCGTGCAAGAGGCGGTGTTGCTTTTGGTGATAGTGGAAGATGTACCCGGTTTGCAGAAGCTTATGAGATAATTGAAAATAAACGCTAATTTCCTTATTACCCTAAACCAGTAATATTATTTCTAAAGTATTTTATAGACTTCTCCGAAGTTCATGATACCACACAGCACAGAGTATTAGTACTAACCCACAGCAATAACTTGCACTAAGGGTATGTACATGGATACCTAAATAAATAAAGGAGCCTGAGCACTGTTGACGGTTTGCTTGATGCCAAACTAACAGGGTTTTCTAGAGTGTGTGATTTAGTTAATAAGATACTTGCTGTTCTCTTTTAAGTACTGTGGTTCATACCTCCTTATTTCATGATGTTTGTTTGGATTTGAAGATTGCAGAGGCAGCACACAGCCACTGAACCAGGCAGGCACCCATCTACCAGGCAGATGTATTTTCTGAGAATTGTTATTGATTTATGCTTTATTCTCCCTTCACACTTAGACACAGGTCATGCTGGACTGACTGGATGTAGCAGTGGTTGATGCTGGCACAGCTGGGGGATTTGGAGCCTTGCAGAGAGTTCTGCCAGCCTGCAAGTGGGGGGGTCTGGTCTGGCTTGGTTTTTCACCACACCTTTTTTGAGCAATAGCAGCCCTGCTGCATGTTTGTATCTGCTAGTGTTGATCATCATTAAACATGACATAGGAGACAAGTTCTCTAATTCCCAACCACTTTTAAGTTGGAGGATTGAAGCTCTGTTTGAAGCCAGACTTTAGCCTAGTAATGGAGGCACTTCAAGTGCTGGATCAATGCATCTTGTGCAAGTACAAGCCTTTCTGATTCAATTGGTCATTTTCCCTGCCTTAATAGGTGTATCTTTATTGTACTGCCACTACCAACTCAAATGTAGCCATGTACAATTTTATCCTTTATGTCATATATGTCAATAGGGAATAGAAGCTCAGTTCTCCCTGGTCTGAATCTTCAGATGCATTTAGATGTTTAAATGCCATTAAAATCAATGCAGCTGTCGTAAAAGGGTTATTTATTTTGAAAGAAAAATAAACTGCTTGCTGGTGCATACAGAGCACATTGCAGGATGGGAAGGTTATGTCCTGTGGGTCTGATTTCCCCAATTGAGCAGGGCAACCTTAGGCTGTTCCTTCTTCCCACTGTTTGCCCCACCAATGCTATGGAGCAAGCAGGTGCTGAACTGCACCTATTGCAGCTTTCTGTATCCAAAGTGAAAGCAGGGTTAGCTTTCCTGAGTGAGATGGGTTCCATCCCAAGCAGCCAAATTATCCTTAGCGTGATAGCAGGGCGAGTACCTGGAGTCTGGAGCAGCTTTAAGCACCACAGTAAGCCAACACATTTGTCACTCAGCCCCAATTAATCACTATTTTATAAATCTCAGCCTGAGTCTGTGGGATTTGCATGCATGGAGGATGCATAATTCCTTATTTGTTGATTTGTACATAGGATACGCTGAGATAGTTTTAAGAAGAAATCCTTACCACGGTAACAAATAAATTACAAGATTGCTGAGGGAGATTTGTAGCTGTCCTTTTCTCATAAGCAGATTTTTAGGAACCAACATCTGCACTTCAGCACATCTAAAAGGCTAATCCAAAAATATAATCTGAATTATTAGACCATCTAAGATCCAGAGAGGTGATAAGAGGCAAGTCATAAGGGCTTAAGTGTGTTCCAAATCTGGGCTGTTCTCTGTGTTCTGGGAAAATGGACCACTTTACATACAAAGTGGCTAAATAATTTAAGGTGAACCTTTCCATAAGATAGGGACGTGCATAGTGGCTGCAGCTGTATCATTAGATTACATCAAAAGTAGTCAGCGGATTGAAAACCCAAGAAAGAATTTAAAAAGTAGTCCATGTAGTGTGGCTGCCATCTTTTCCCTCACTAAAAAAAGAAAAAAACCTTCCAATGTTGTGTTTGGAGGGAGACACATTAGTATTGTTTTCTGATCTCTGTAGTGTGAAGGGAAGATCATGTGTAGCGGGAGGTTTCATTTCCACACAGTATTTGTGTCCCTGCCAGTGGCTTTTTGTGTTTGTGAAGTGAGGCCAATAATATAGGCTGCTTTTGGGGAAGGAAGGTGATGAACATTTTCTGATACCCTGACAGGAACTTGCACACACATCAAGCTTCATTTAGGAAGTTTATCCCATGGCCAGGGAACAAAAATACTTAGCATTCTCTTTATTGCTGGTAATTATAGACAATTTTTGTTAACTTGCTGTAATTGAGATGTTTGAGCTGAGACCATGAGATTGACTCCATAGTATGACATTTTGAGAGCAGATGGATTGATATGACATGTTCACAGCCTCTTAAAACTTTCTAGATTAAAATTCTACTTCTGGAATGACAAATTTTAGAAGTTCATTAATTTTAATTATTCCTTTCTGAATATGTAAAATTTTCATTCATTTTCAGATTTTTTTTTTTCAAAATTTTCAACTAATGCTGGAATAATTTTCATGATGGAAGCATGAGTGTATCCAGGCTGCTGTCAAGATGTTTCCAGTTAATCTGCATGATCTCAAGTGCTACATGTTATGTTTTCTCTTGGAATTTCAGAAAGATGATTCTCAAAGACTTCTGGAAAGCTTCAATGCTGATGAAAAAGAGCACACGCTCATGAAAAGTAAAGCAGAACCCTATACATCAAAGGAGGAAATGGTGCTGGAGGTAAAGTTTTGCTCTTGTAGGTGGATGTCCATTTTGCTGCATGTAGCAGTGAGCATGTTTAGGACCTGCTCCAAATTGTCTGAATTTTAGTGGGTTTGGAGAGAGACTTTATAAAGTGTTCAGAAAAAGCATAAAATGGAGAGTGTGAGTTGATTGCTGCTTATGAATGCAACCATTTTGAGCATTTATTCCCCTTACGAATTCCATTTCTCCTGGGGCACACTTTGGATATTTTAATCAAGATCTGGAATTCTTTTTGGACAGAGGCTTCTTTGCTTTCATCTCTATGTCATCCTTAGTTTCAAAAGGCTGATGGGATAAATTAACGCTATTAACATAAGAAAAAGTTTGTAAGTATTGAAAGACCACTGTGGTGAGCTGGGATTCAAAGATAATTCGAGAATTTGTGAAAAAAAGTAGAAATATAAACTTAACAACCCACCTTCAAAGAAAATCAAGCAACTTAAGTAACTTTTTTTTTTTTGATAATCCAAAATAACTGGAGAACCAGTCCTACTGTGTAGTTATTAGATCACCCAAAGCTGATTTCACTGCACTTGCTGAAGCTAAAGATTGTGATTTAAACTGCTCATTTAAAAATGCACAGTTCAGCTGACTCATTCAGTCTATTACACATAAATTAAATACATGCATAAAATGTCAGTCAAAACCAGTCAGTCTGGTGCTTAGCTTGTAACAAGAACTGATTTCAGTATTTTGAGAAAATGTTATTGTTATTAAACAGTTGGTTTAAATCCTGACAGGTAATGAATCTTTGTCTTAGCCTTGTGGTCAGGAGTGGTGACAAAACATGCTTGGTCATTTTGCTTGAGTTTGAGTATAACAAATGAGCATGGATCAGGTTATTTTTTGAAGTGTAAATGTTATGGGAGAACTTAGAAAATTTTACATCTATATACTTACTACCGGTGGTTTTGAAATGGAATCTTTTAAAGGTGATCATTCACAACTGTATCCATTTCCATAACACGGCTCATTTATAAGACATCAAGAAGTAACCTTGTTATTTGATGGGACTTACTCCTTCCTATTTTTCTAACTACTGAAGTAATATGTAATTTTTTCTATTAATTTGTTCCGATTTCTAAAGGCTTTTGCTGTTACTAGCATCAAATTGTCATTTTATGAAGAAACATAGATGGAAAATGCTTTCAATTAGGTTAGAGCACTTCAGAAAAACAGGAATTTTCATTCTGAGACTTTCCACATTGCAGTAATACCATAATTACTGTATCAGTAATAATCGTGTGTTACTTATACCTGTTAAGAAGCAGGATCTATTAGTTCTAGCACACTGCAATACAGCTTTCCAGCTTTGCACTGGCTACTGTGCCTCCAGCCACTGCAGAGCAGTAGCTCTGTCCACTCCTGTCCCTGATGAGATCCTGCAGTGCTGAATCCTGCAGGGATGGTCATGGCGATGGCAAGTGTTCTACACTTTATTAGTAAACCCAAAAATGGAAATTAATTAAATGGAGATGAGAAAGTGTAATGGTAGAAGTCTAGGTTGAATTACATAGTTTGCTCTTCTCTTTCCATTTCTGTTTTTAGACTCTATTAGTGCTTTGATATTTCCTAGAAAAAGCTGTATGAAAAACCCTGTCTTTTGATAAATCAGAATCTTTCATTTCATATGACAAAACCAAAAGAGATAAAATAGGAAGTCCTAGTGCTTGGATTTACACATTTTATCTGCTATTTATAGCCAAACTTTTATTAAGCCATATCTAACGTCTCAAAACAAATGATGATCCCATTGTTCCAGCATCTAGAAAAGGGCAGTAGCAGGAAGTCAGATTATGTGATACAGAAAATGGTGTGAAAAGAATTCAGTATCTATTAAAAGTTCTTTGGAAAAACAATGTTATTTTCTCTAGATTTTGGGTAAGGGTTGTATTATAAAATTCTTCCTGGGACAAAATGATGACTGGGTTTTCTTAATTTATTGTTTCTTCATTTAAATTGAAAGACAGGTGGAGTTTATTATCCTTTAGTAGTTTTTATTATCAGTCTCATTTGTAAAATCTTTAGTTGCATGGAGGTAGATGACAAAACACAAAATCAGAATACCTTGCAAATACCAGATTTTCTCCTGGAGAACTAAAAATATTTTGCAGCAGTGGTAAGGACAAGAGTTCCCTTTTCAAGTTTTTCTACTTGGAATGAGCCTTACGAGAAGACTTCTTGCACCAAAGCAGAGACAATTAATAAACAATTATCAATAGGAATATTTAAATTGTGTAACAAAAAGGAGCACACAATACTTAGAGAATTGCCAGATTCTGCTGCCGTTCCCAAATGGTTTTCTGTTCTTTTCCATACAGGAAAGTGAGTCTCCTTTGAACAGTAACATCGCAGCATTTGCATTAAAGGCAAAAGTGATCTATCCCATCAACCAGAAGTTTAGGGTAAGGTTTTAGAGTCTACTTGTAAAAATTAATGAAAATCATTCTGTGTCAGAGTAAATTGCAGAGTCAAATAATGGAAGAAAATTTACTGCCAAAGTGCTTAATAGGGATCTTTGGTTTTTTTTATAGTCCATTGACTCAGAGCTTATTCTGTAAGATGTCAGCTGCTTTCAGCTCCCCCTGAAACCTGCAATGCTTTACATGGTGTCCAGTCAATTTTCACTGTATTTAAGAGAGCTTAAGCCTGCCCCTTAACATGAATGGAAGTTGGATCTGTCTAAGGACCCATAAGAAAAACACCACAAGGATCTAAAAGGAAGAGAGAAAGCATGCACCAGGCAGCTAACTACAACAGAAAAATGCTTTCCTGGGCAATGCAAAAGCCTGTCATGTATATGGAAACACTTTTGCTGTGTATACTGTTTAACTTTTCTCCTAAAAGTAAACACTGGAAATTGATGTGGTGTTTGTCTCCTTATTGTGTTGTATTAATTGAGCTTGTGGATTTCCTTTGGCTTATAGCCTTTGGCAGATGGCTCATCCAATCCATCTTTGCACGAGAATCCAAAGCAGGCAGTTCTGCCCAATCAAGTGGTGGAGACATCTATGTCAGGCAGCCTGGGATCCCTGAGCCAGGGAGACAAAGAGGACTGTAGTTCCTCCACAACAATACATTCCACTACAAGCGATGACAGATTTCAGGCTCGAGCCTTCCTAAAGGTGGCCAGCTTCCCTGAAGTGCTGACATGTGAGAGGTAAGCAGTAAATTTGCCCTTGTTTGGTCATTTCCTTTGTTTTTTAGGACAGTCACTAAAGGTGAAAGGCTGGGCATGAGTGCACACGGTCACAACATCAGGACAGGGTTATCTGCTTATAACAGTAAAAAAGTTGTTGGGGAGATTAATACATTAAGCACTTAAATTAATACACATTAATTAATTCAAGCACACATTAATACACTTCCTTAATACATTAAAGAAGTCATCCTGTTCTTTGTGAAATTTTGGGAATCAGAACTGGCCAAAAGCTGTCTCGTAAAAGGTGTATCACTGTTGGGATAAGGAGATGTCTTTGTTATGCCTCATATGCTCAGTTCGTGTGTGCTGGGGATGGAGTCCTCTACACTGTACAATGCCATCTCACACTGCAAGTGCCCTGAGAATGCTCAGTGGTCTGTTCTCTCTGTTTTAATGGGAGCTACTCATGTCCTACTCTGGGAAAACAGTTCCTCTCTGACACTGCTGATGAGCAGGTAGAGGTAATTGAAATGGACTGTCAGCCTGATTTCCTTTCAGCTGCACCACGGCAGGGTACCCCGAGATGAATGTCTGTGTCTGCACTCTCATTAGCAAGAATAAGAAAATCGTATTTGTGGCAGGGGGACTGGGAAAGGTTCTAGCAATGAAGAATGGTTACAAAACATCCATTTTTATTATGGCTGTTTCAACATAAAGCCATGTTTTCCCTGCTTGTATCCACTCATGCCTATGTTTACCCTGTCTTTTTCTAGAGGAAACTGCAATGCCAAATTTATTAAGAGTGCTACTTGGTTTTGTTTACTTTTACATACAGAAATTTTTCCTAAAAGAGGGAGGCATTGTAGAAATAAAGTGACTTCACTGTTTTGGGGCAGTGTTTTTAGGAGAATCTAGTGGTTAAATGAAACATATATTGTCCTTTTGTGTAACGTCATTTAGATTGCTATTAATGCATTTCTAATCTTTTTTAGTTTTGATGTTAAGCTCTGCCTTTGCAGTCTTACTTTAAAAGATCTCAGGCTTCTTGATACTGAACTCAGAAAAGAAAAACATGTGGTAGGTACTTGTATCTCATTTATAGTTCATTGTTTTGTCAATCTTAGTTGAATATCAGTTTAGGAAATAACATAAACAGCTGGCTAGGTGGGATGTAGTGTAGCAGAGTTGCATTTCCACGTTGTCTTTTTTTTTTCTCCTTCTCTGCATACATATGAGCTTCCTAAAGAAGTAAAATATAATAAAGTATACTGGTCTGTGAAATACCAATATAGAAAATACAAAAATTTGGTTTTAAATATTACTCCAGAGATTAACATACAGCACTTGAGGCTCCTAAAAGAGAGGTAATGAATTATTTAATAGATGAGTTTGTCTTGAGGACAGTCTTGCTTGTTTGTGTGTTGCAACTCCAAAGACTTAAAGCTTTTGGAATAAAATTGAAAATTCAGTTCAACCGAATCAGTACCATTGTGATAAGTACAATAGTTGTGATTTGGTACGACTGAGGGATTAAGGTACCATTTAAAACATAGATAATTACCTACGTCGAGTCACCGCATCCAAAACTGACAAGGGGAAAAAGAAGAAAAGAAAAAAAAAAAGTACAATTAAAGCCACGGGGATACTCAGTAATGATTGTTTGTGGTGACTAGCTATGATCAAGTACAGCACCATTACTGCTGCTGAGTTTTAGCTCAGTAAATACAAATCTGGACATAAAGTCTATAGCTTTCTCCTCTCCTCTTTTCTCAGGCTCTGTTTAAACAAAATGGTAATTTCTGTTATAATTTACTAAATCCTATTTACTATATTTATTTACTATAATTTACTGAGAATATTTCAAAGGGTGAGATTTTCTGAACAAATGTCTACACAACCCAAAGGAGGAAACAGGAAAGTAAACCTGAGAAGCAATTTCTCATCTGATGGATTATCCACATCTAGTTAAATGAGAAAAGGAACTTGTGATCAGATTCCAGAAGGAAGTTTAGCTTGATTATAGAAGGTTGAACTTGATGTCAAAGTTAATCATCAATTTCTAAAGGAAGGTAAGTAGCAACATAGTGATGTGATCACAGAAACACAGAGAAAATGAGCATTTAACAGGCTTTGTGGCCCACCAGAAATCACCACAAATGACATTGACCTTTAGTTAAATATTTAAATAGGTTTATATTTTTGCTAGAAGGTAAAAAAGGGAAAAAATTAAATCAGTCTAAAAATAATTTATTCCTTTCCCACTCTTCTTTTTCTGATTTCAGTCTTTCTTGGCATCAGGTCTAAGGAAATATATCCTTTTCTTTCAGTCCTCTCCTGAACCCTTTTTATTCTTTTTACTGTATATGGTATTTTGGTAGTATGTTCAAATCTTGCCAAACTCCCGTCCAAAACATTTGCAAGTGAGATCTGAAACATGACTGCTATATAGTTTTCTGTTGAGCTCTAGTTATATTTTCCAGATTTTGCTCACCTGACATATTCACTTCAATAACTGTTTCTATATGTATATATGTATTAATTTATGTTTTTATATGTTTTAAGCAGGCAATTTCTGTGTCATCTTGTTTTCAAGATTATGAGGAACAGGCAGGTGGCTGTTAAATTTCACATATTTTTATTTCCACAATAAATGGAAAATGCTGCAGCAGTTAGTAATGAAGTGAATTAACCTTACATTGAAACTCTAATTGAGGCAAGAGGGGAAAAGGTTAAGCAAAAGTTTTCCCAGTGTTAAAAACATTCAAAAACATCTTTTTGAAGACACTAGTATTACAGTCTTAAAAAAAAAAAAGACACACAAATGGAAAATAAGTATTTTTCTTGCAAGAGAAGCTAGCTAGAACTTGAGATAGTTTCTTTTGGGTTGTGTATAAAAATGTTTGATGTATCATGTGGCTGACTACAGTTGAAGTCAAAGTAATGAGTCTTTAGGATCTTTCGAATAGTTAATATCTTCCAGTTTAGGGGTTCATTAAACTTTAGAAAAATGGGCTTTGTATTTTCAAGTGATCTGCATTTTCTCCAGTCAGGAATAGTTTCAAATGTGTCTGTCTAGTTACAAGGATATATGAGATTATGTGTAACACTATCTTCCAAGATCTCACTGAAGCCAAAACCAAAGAATTTTTCACGGTGGAAGTACTGGAGAGTAGCTGGTGATTTATCTGTTATTTTATCTGTTGTTTCACTTACGACTCGCTATAATCTCCCTGATTGATTTAAATCAGCAAAAGTTATCACAAAGATGTCCTTACAGTAACAAACAGGCACTTAACCTGGGTTTTGTTTTCTTCCTTTTAAACAGATGTTTATTCAGGTTTTCAAGATATACCTCACAGATTTCCATCATAAGAAGAAGATTACTGATGGTTTGTTGAAGAAGATCCTTTTAAATCAGGAAAATGTAAGTGGGTTTGTTGGTTAATATTTAAGACCACGCAAAATAAGCATTACTCTTATTACCACAGCAGGCCATTTCACCTACTCCTTTTGAACAGCAATGTTTTTGTAATCTATTTCTGAAGAAAATGCAAATAAATTCCCTTGTTAGTTGATTTTCTCCACTACCTTGTATGCTTTTCCTCTTTGTTGCTGTATGAAGTGATCTGTATAATCTATTAAAGATAAAATATTTTATAGTTGAATCCATTTAAGCAAACAGAACATTTTGAACCTTATTCACTCAGATTTAAGAATTTCTAATTATCAGGGGCTTTGTTTGGTCACAGGTATCATTACTGGTAATAAAATAGCAGGAATAAAGTAGTAGTATGAAGCTCAAGGCTTTCCTCAGGGGAAAATATACTTATTTTCCTCATCATCCTTTTTTCTTTCATGTACCTTTATCAAAGTCCATATGCCTGCCACTTCTGAACTGGAAGACATACACTGACAGTCAATGTGCATTTCAGGTAGAGTCACAATACTATTTTTGAGGTTATTAGAAGGAACAAAAAACTTTACAAAACTATAGAAAATAGGAGAGCTATTGGTTCCACTTTCCAGTTTAGAGTCATAGCAAAATCTGGATTGAGAAGCACATCTCAAGGTTGTCTGGTCCAGCCTTCTGTAGGAAGCTTTGTGTTTTGTGATGCTATCCAGTGCCCTGCCAATCCTAGTCTTGAATGCTTGTACTGAGAATAGCCTGATCACAGTACCAATTATGCTTTTTTACATGTAGATGGAATTTCACATCTAGGCATTAGTCTATCACCTGATGAGCTCTAGTTGTTGATGCTTTGTGCATCACAATCTGTGAATTACTATAAGGAATCTCTGTAGTTGTACCCAATGATTTATATCAGAATGTGTTCTGCCTTAAAGCACTCCTCTGCCTTAAATCCTCAGGTTTAATATTAAAGCTTATTGTATTTACTAGATGAAAAGTGAGATCGGATGTGCAAAATCCTTTTACTGGTGGTCTTCTGGTAATGACTTCAAATTATAAGCAGCTAATCTACAATAGGTGTGTTTCCTGATAGAACCTAATCCTCAGTGAAGTTTGATGGCATCAAACTCCTAAGCTGCTGCTAGACAAGGACTACATCTGAATAACTAGATGCAATAATTGCCAGAGAAGTCCAATTGTTTAAGTGCCAGTATGGGATTTCTGTGTCCTATATGATGGAAAGATCCTGTAAACTGACAGTCTTAGAGGTGGGATTTCATACAAGGAACAAGGCTGGTTATGAGTACCATGTAAAAGACATGTTGGCAATAAGCAAAAGTGTCACATGTTTTATTGCAGACAGCGTTTTCCTCTTTTAATTCTGCATCATAAAAATTCGTGGGATTTTGATGAAATTGTTAGTGAAGCTTGTCAAACTCCACTTACATTTCTTTAAGGCATAAGGATATCAAGTTGATGCATTGACAGCTGTAAGTGGGTGATATTAAGAAGTCAGTGCATGCTATGCAAGGCAAGTTGTAGCAAAGGAATAATCACCCTTTTTGGTATCAATTTCTTAAGCAATGGCAGCAGACTAGTATTTGTCAGCAACATCAACTTTCAGAAGGAATCACCCTGGTTTCTAAAGGACTGAAAAACTTTAAAACCTCATGTAATCATGCAGACTGTAATTCGTCCCTTATGAGCATTACAGGTGTGTTCATGCATGTGTGTTCATGCAGCACTCTGCAGGAATCACTATCTAATTAGCACCTGGATACTTACCTGAGCTTTTAAACCCAGCATGTACACTCACAGCAGCCATTTAAGATGAGGCACATGCATGAAAATAAAAATAGTCCTAGATAGGTTTCCAGGGGTTATTAGTATAAAGGCTCATGGAACAATGTTTATGAAAACTTGAATTCAGTGGAAATGATGGACTATGGTCTTGACTGTACTCACATCCTAGTGGAAATGTATGTATTTGTATTAAGTTTAGTTCAGAGCTGCCATGTATCTGGAGACTTCCTTGCTTGCTCCAGAAAGCACATTACCAAAAGACAGAACTTTCTGAACATTTCCTTAGCCATGAGCCAGAACTGACGTACAGATTCACTCCCAAATTTAGAAGTCACCTCTGTTTTTCTGTTTAACAAATCACTTGATTTTTTTTTCCTGCAGGATTTTGAAGAATTACAGAAACAACTTGACTCTAGACTCCAGAATACTGAAATGTCAGGAGCCCATAATTCAGAGTTCCAGACTCTAGAAGACATAGAAAGGAGGGAAAGGGAATATTCTGAGCACATAATAGATAATGTAATTTTCTATTTTTTCCTAAAATTTTATTTTGATGTTATTCTTTTGGTGGGGAGTTCTTTAGTGCAATGGTTTTGTTGAGTAGTCCACAGTTAGTATTTTATATGTGTATGTATATCTATTTTTACTTTGCCCCAGCAAAATATTTCCAACTACCTTTGGGTGTCAATATGTTTTTATAGATAAAACATTTTTTATGTTTTTTGTAAAACACTACTGTTTTATCGGCTCAGAAATGTCTTGTGCTTGTCTGATGATAAGATTTATTTCAGGCCTATGTATAGCCTGACTTTTAGGAATGTTATCCCAGCACCTTGCTTTTATCAATCCCCATAACTGAGTAAGAGAGTAATAAGAGACTACAGGGTTTTTTTGAGCTGAAAGAAATACTAAGAATATAGTTGCTGCGCAATGTTTTAGTATGTTTTGTGCATTTACTTTAGCAAAGCATTTTTCTTTAGCAACTTTCCGCAGGAGAATATATTTACATTTTTTGATGCGAAAATACAGTTTGATAGCAGGAATTTGATTTTCAAAGTAAAGGGTTTTTTTTCTCTAAAGTAGGTTCACTGTGTCAGTATAGCTTTCAAGCTAGAAAACTGGAGGTTAAGAACATTCTTTGTATTATTTTCCAGTAAAGTGAGTAATATTCTTCCCAGCCCTGTTTTTGAAGTTTGAGCAAATTGACTGCTGATGAGAATGAGTGAGTGACAGCTGTGTGAGCTGCCTGTGCTGATTGACTGAGGTACTTCAGCCCTAGACCAAACAGCCCATCACCTCAGCCTTGGGTCTTTCTCATACAGGAGTTACATTTTTTAATGTCTGGTGCGTAAATGCTTCACTGGGAATTTTCTCAGCTTTCTTTTGATTCCCTGAGCATTTCACTTTTTGGTGAAAGTCCTGGTAACATTGGAACATCTGTGCCAAGTTTCTTATGCACTTTAACTTTGCTCAGTGGAAAAATGATTGTTTAGAGTTTTCCAGGGTTAGTCATGTAAAAATAATTGCTGGCAACCTTGTTGAGCAACATGAGGCATTTATTCACCAGCAGCAGTCATCATTCAGTGAGTCTGTCACTCTTGTACTTGCAGATGCTTTTCATCGTATTGAAAATAATTTCCCTTTATGCAGATTTGTATAGATCAGTACCTTGAACTAAGCCACTCTTCTCCTGAGAATATAAAGGGGTTTTTGCCATACTTACAGATATAATAATCACTTTTTTTTTTTTCCCAGAACTCATGGATACCTAATAGAAATCTTGGTGATGGATGCATTTTTTACCTTTATGCGTACGAGTAATCCCACAGAGCACAGAATATTGACAGTTGTGCACAGTTATGTTTGCGGAATCAGAACCTAAAACTAGGGATTGTCCATACAGTAATCTATCAGAATTGGCACATACAGTGTGCTGACGCTGCATGAAGTACTTAATCCCAGCCAGTAAAGTGCTTATGTAGCATCTAGCTGTGAAAGGCTTTGTTGGTGTAAAACAGTAATAATTTTCAGTTTTTCTTTTTTGTAAAAATGTTGTTTGACTAGAATACCTGCTCCTACAGCTAAATAAACTTCCCAGAATAAAAGTGATGCAGTTTATCTTCTAGGTTTTTATCATCAACACTAAAAACATAGACTCTTAGAGATGCAATGTGTAGAGAATTAACAAATTCTTAGCTAATTAAAAAGAAGGACTACAGTTGTTTTAAAAGGTCCGCTTTGACCTACTGGTTATGTGCCACCACCAGTATATTATATATATATATATATTTAAATATATAAAATATATAATAGTCTCTTTAGCTTTGCAAATTGTTCAATATAACTAATACTGAGAGCTGTCTGTAATCCCAGTGACTTGTATTTCAGTAGATTCATATATATGCCTCTTTTCGTAATGAAATACCAGATGATTAATGAGGGAACATGGGTTGTTTTTTGATTCACATTCCACAGATGGAAGCCTTCTGGAAGCAGACTGACAAAGCCCAGCAGGATTTTTTGGACCAATCAAAATGCTCAAGTGCCAAAGCAACAAAGATAATGATGGATCTGACTGAGAAGATGATTGCAATAGAAAGCTTGTTAAGTGAATCTCAAGACTTGCAGGCAATGGTAAGGTAAAAAAGAAATACAAGTTGAGACAGATTTAGTCAATCTGAAGAGAAAGAATTATGTCAATGAGCAGAGTCTGTCAGTCCTGCCTCAGGAGTGATGTAGACTGCTTAATCCAGTTGTCTCTTTGAAGTTTGTTGCAAAGAGCTCAACTTCCATTGCAATTTAGGAAGACTCACAGGAGGGTGAACTCCCTGCACTTGAGTTCTAATTCTCAGAATACTGTTTAGGTAGTCATATAAGGAAAGAGTATTAATGCAGCTGGTGAACCAGGAGTGAGACCACTAGATCTTATCAATGGAGAATGGTTACTGTGGGAATTATAAAATTTCTTTTTATTTCAAAATATTTTTTCCACTTTGACTGACAAATCCTGATTTAAATTTGAGGATCATTCTGTGTGTTCAGTGACTTTAACTGGAATTGAAAATTCTTATCAGCTCTTAGTGATATGGTCTGAAGAGGGAAAACTGTGTTCATAAGTGAACCAGCACTGTGCTTTATGTTGTGTAAAATCTAACAGATCCTTTATTGTTTTTTGCACAGGATATAATGAAAGAGTTACATATAATTTATAGATTAACATACAGTTGGAATCACTGCATTTATTAGTAATTTGGTTTATAAACACATACAGTAATTATTAGCTTGTTAGTTTTACATTGGAGCAGCTAAGTAGACTGAACTGGCCAGGTATGAAAAAGGTCTTTGCTGCTTGTCACAGTTGACCCAAACTGGGCTGCTGTACAGTAATTTCCTTCATATGGGCAGACTGCAGATAAGATATCTGGGTACAGATACAGGAGATATTCCTGCCTGAAGTCACTACTGTGATGAGGCTGAAATCTCATTGCAGAGGTCACTGTAGGTACAGCACTATCAATTATAGCAGGTCAGAGAATCACAGAATCATTTGGTTTGGAAAAGACCCTTTAGATCAAGTCCAGCTGTTAACTTGGCACAGCATTGTCAAATTCTTTCTAACCTTGCAGCATTATTTAAAGCAGCTGCACTTTCACCTGCTCAGAAATCTTTCCCTACTGTGATCATGGGCTGCTTCTTTAATAGTGCAATGAAAGCTGCTAGGCCATAGGCAATTATATTAATTTTTAGCATATGTATTGAGCTCTATCTGACCGTGTATTTGAAGAAATCACAGCATTATCAGAATCAGGTATGTATCCTCATTTCAAAATGAGGACCTGTACTGATGTGCCATATAGTATCTTGAAAAGAGGTCCAGGACTTCTACGTTGTCTTCTGTCCATCTATCCTCCTTGAGTATTGAAGTTCGTTCTGCAAGGCTGTTATTTTCTTTTCCAGACTTAATGTCTTCTTGACAGCTACAAATAATGAAGAACACCAATAATTTTAGATTAGCTCTTGCAACTGAACATGCAATAAACCTACTGCTAGCCTGCACTGATCAAGACTTTCTGCAATATTTAAGTACATGAAGATGGTTATTCACATGGTTTTGAGAAGCCTCAGTGGTTTTCTTCGTGGTTTGGGAATCAATAGTTCAATGAAAGGAAAGAACAACCAAAATCACGTTCTTGGTTTCTAAACAGGACTTTATGTTTGGTTTAGGACATTCAGGAAAGGTTATTCAACTGGGAGCTTATGGTGAAAATGATTGATTCACTGAAGTCCTCTATACCAGAAGAGTGTAAGGGTAAATTAAATACTGTGTCAAATATTCTGGACCGGTTAACTGTAAAGAATAATCTTTCAGTCCGACAAAAGGAAGAACTTCTAACAGATCTGCACAAGGCCTTCTGGGAACAACTGGCACATTACAGTAATGGTGAGTACTTAGATTTAGGAGCTCATGACTTACATCAGTTCTCATTGTTTTAAAGAGTAAAAAATTTACAGCTTCAGCTGATATATATCTCTGTTTTAGAAAGATACTATTGAGTTGACCAGGGTAAGTTTTACTCTGGAGGATGTATGTTTGGAATGGGAACTTTGACTTTAGGCCTTGTATGTCTTGTTCCAGGTATTACTACATACTTACTCTACAGTTCACATAATCTAATTCCATTAATTTGAATATAGAAGAATCACACTTGCTACAAGTATTTGTGATGTTTCTCCATTTACTGTTCACATACTTGGCATTGCTGGTGATACTGGCTGACATAAGACACTGTCTCTTAGGATTTCCTGCTAGCATGTAAAGCCAGAAGCAGTTGTGCTATGTACAAAGCAGTTGTGCTTTCACACTTTTGAAAAGATAATGTTAAAGCTTATGAGCCACCTATAAATCTCTCTTTTATTATGTCAGGCTAAAATACCTTTTAAATGAAGTCTTTTCCTCTTCCTTTTACACCTCTTCATATTGCCTATCTAAAAAGTACAGAATTATAATAAAGTCTAAGCTGACTGACCCACTGATTTAAGGTTCTCCCTCTGTCATTTTGTGTGTTACCTAATGCCCAGTGTTGAGAAATATAGCCCCAGCTTCCCTGATAGGTGCTGTTTCAGGGCTCAGTGCCTCCTATCAGCACTCACAGAAAATTATGATAAACATTTAGCCAGAAGGAAAATAGTGAGAACTACTTCAACACAATTTCCAGAACCATTTCTGCTACTTTTGGACATGTTTAAAGAAAATTGTCATAGCAAAATGGCATTAGGTTTAGAGTACAGTGAACTGAGTAGTCAGAATGAATGCAGTCTTGTTGCAGTATGTTCTTGCTGCAGTGCTACTCACTCACTTTGGGCCTGGTGGTGATAATTTGTGCCTTATCTCAAAGTCATAAATTCACAGAATCACAAAATGGTTAAGGTTGAAAGAACTTCTGGATGTTGTGTGGGCCACCCTGTCTGCTCAAGCAGGTTGAGCTACTGTTGATTGCCCAGGATCATGTTCAGACAGCTTCTGTCTCTAAGAATGGAGACTCCACCTGGGCCACTTGTTCCAGTGCTCAGTCATCCTCATGGTAAAACAAACCTCCTGTGTTTCAGTTTCTGGCAGCTGCCTCTGGTCCTTTCATTGGGCACAACAGAAAAGAGTGGCTCTGTCTTCTTTGTACCCACTCTCCAGGTGTTCATGTACATGCTCAGAAACCCCCTGAACCTTCTCTTCTCCAGGCTGAATAGCCTCAGCTCTCTCTGCTTTCTCTCACAGGAGAGATCCTCCAGTCCATTCATCATCTTTGTGGCCCTTTGTTGAATTCTCTTCAGTATTTCCATGTCTCTCTTGTACTTGGCTGTGGAGTCCAGAACTGGACACAGCACTCCAGGTGTGGCCTAACCAGAGCTGAATGGAGGGAAAGGATCCCCTCCCTCTACCTGATGGCTTATTTTCAACCTGGTGTCCCCCAGAACCCCCAGGTCCTTTCCTGCCAAGCTATTTTCCAGCTGGGCAGTCCCCAGCATGTGCTTGTGCCTGAGGTAGTTCCTCCCCAGGTGCAGCACTCTGCACCTCCCATTGTTAAACTTCAGGAGATTTGCATCAGCCCATTTCTCCAGCTCATCAAGTGCCCTATAGATGGAAGTACAAGCATGTGTGATGCTCTGCAGACCTCTGCAGGCTTGCTAAATTTGCCCTCTGCCCCATTATTCAGGTTATTAATGAAGCTGCTGAGCAGGATTGCGCTCAGCATTGACCCCTGGGGTACACCAGTAGGTGCTGGCATCCAGGTGGACTTTGAGCAAGTTTTCAGTCCATCTCACTGTCTGCTCATCCATCCTCTTCTCTGTGAGGATCTGTCAGGAGACTGCATCGAAAACCTACCTGAAGTCAAGGTAGCCAATACCCATCACTCTCCTATCATCAACTGAGCCAGTTATTTCATCACAGAAAGTGCTGCAGACTTGATGCTCTTTCAGAATATCTAGCTGTGTGAACAGTTAGTTGATAATCACAAATACATGTATATTGTGGTATAGTTTCTTTCATGGATGCTTGCTTCTAAAATTGTCTATGCCTAGTTCATAGTTTTCACATAGGTTCAGCCACTAACATTCTTTAGCATAAATGGGTGTCTCTGGGTGATTTTTCCTTCTTTTTGTCAATTTTCCGTTGTTCCAAAGCAAAAATACCTCTGTCAAGGCCTTTATTTTATGCAAATTATGTGTTTATAGTTATATATAGCTGTATATTATAGTTGGTACATCCTGTGCAGAAGAACATTATCAACCTCCTGGTTTTAGATAGAAATGAAAAGTGCTGTTAAAAAAATTATCTGGAGTGCAGCATTTATTCCAGTAGAGTCTTATATTGACCTTCCTTATGAGCTCCTAAATATAAAAGTTAAACTGCACCTATAATTCACAAACAGAGCACAAAACCAGCATGACTGTCCTCCTAGAATACATGGAAGTAGCAATGAATCAATAGTGTTTAAAAGTAAAACACTTCTACATTTATTTGAGTGATTTTTTCATTACAGATTTTCCTGTACTTTTGGTGCACTTTCAAGTGCTCTGTCAGTGCATCGTCATCCTGTGGATAAGCACAATAGATTAGAATGCAGAATAAATAACATTCTTGGTGCTGCAATACTGTGCTCCTTTTGTTTCTCTTAAAAGTAATTTCTCATAGGTAAAGTAGGTTGATGTAGTGGCAGAACAGCAACCACGGGTAACTTTTTTTGCATTCCCCTTTTGTTGCTTGTGTCAGGAGTGAAGTACTGCTCTGGGGCAGGGAAACAGGGAAATGAGTAAAATTCTTAGGTGGACAGGCAATGAGACATGAAGTGGCAGAACATTTAAAGCACCGATTGCACTCAGCAGCTCAGAATGCAAATAGACTCATGAATTTATATATCACTTGGAGTTACAGGGGGAGTGAAGCAGGGAGGAACTTAGTCCCAAATAGTTCACATTACTACCACAAAATTGGAGGGACCTTGACAACTTTTACTGCAGGTTCTTGGATGAGTCGCTTTAGAAGTCTGGTGTGTATGGCTGCATGCCAGTTCAAGCTTATCTGAACTAGCACTGCTTTAGACCTTTTCTCCCCACCATATGTTACTGCCCCTGTCCTTGCAGCAGCATTTGCATATTTGCAATTAGGTAATGAGCCACTTGCCAACCTTCCTGAAGCAAGAGGGAGAGGTTTGAGGTGCTGCATGAGGGAATCTGTTTCTTGAGCTAACACACTGCCTTTGCATAAACAGCAGCACCAGTGAAAGGGAAAGTGCAGGATGGTAGCAGTCCAAAAACCTGATAGCTTTGAGTGCCGTGTAACAATCTAGAAATTCACATCTAAAAAGGCCATCAGGGTAAGAAGCAAATTTCAAATCCTGCATGGTGATTACTTGTCTATTTCACTCACTAACAGATTTCCGTGAGCTTATGTTGTGTGACAGTAGCAGATGCTGCTTTCTCCCTGTGGAGTTGTGGTGCCTAATTGTTTGTGGTTTATGTTCCAGAATGCATGCAACAAAGTAAAGACCTGATCTTGAAACGGCTGGAGTGCCGTGCGAAGAAAAAGGAAGAGTTCAAACGCAGATGGGAAGCTGAACAGAAGAGTCTCCTTAGCAAAACTTTTCTTACTGAAGATGTTCATAATTTTCTCAAGGTGAATAAGTAAAAGCTTATTTTCCCTGTTCTATTAGTTTTTAAAAGGCCAAATGTATTGCAGATTTCTCCCAGTTCTGTAAAATTTGGAATTTTGTGTCCTTATGAGAATCACGTGCAGTAGCACAGGTGGACAGGGTCAGAACCCCTGTTGCCATGGCTTTTCCTGCAGTGTTGGTGTTATTGCATTGAAACAGAGTGCCAATGGGGTTAATGCAAAATTGCACGTTTTGTAGAAAACATCTTTTATTTAGATACTCTGTGTTTGCTTCAAGACAGGAAATATCTGGAGGAAAGTATCTGGCCTAAATTACAGAAGAAAACAGTCTGCACTGATCTAATTGCTTTTCTGTGAGTGGGGGTTACTGAGGCTCAAAAGATTTACCAAATTTTAGAGAAGTAGAGGAAAAACTAATTATGGTCTCTAGCAGGATGCCTTAGAGAAGGCTTGCAATTGATAATTTAATATGTTATACAATGGCCAGTGTAATGTTTTCATGGTCATATTTTCTATAGAGATTTGTTATTATTGTTCCAAATGAATATACAAAATCAGAGTTCTTAGCTGTAAATGCTGAGAGCTGCAAAATTCAACTAACTGCTAAGAACTGCAAATCCAAGTTATTAAGAATTAGAAAAAAACATCAATCCTCAATTTTCATGAAAAGAAATATTTTAAGGTGAAAGTGGTTACATCCAGCAGCATTAAACTTTTGATGAAATCTAATAACTTATATAAAATTACTGTATAAGAAGACCCAGATTCCAACTGTAGTAAACTGTCAAAATTTATTGATCTTAACACTGTGATTTTGCACCACAGGGCCATATTCTTTAATTACATTGTATGAATTGGATAATGCAGTTACTGTTTCTGTATGCACACCTGCCTGGCAACACCTCACTTCAACACAAGTAGAGCACTTTTTACATCTTTGGCTTTTCAAAACTTGAGACAAATAATTCTGTCACACATTTTTGAGGTCAGTGTGCACTTGTGAATGTATTTTCCTTTTACACATCATTGGATGCTCTTGGACATATCCCAGATTCATTGAACAAAGCTTAAAAATTCTGCATTAAGTCCCCTTCCCTACAAAGGTAGAGCCACACAGCTTTGTGCAGGAGATTCTCTATTCTTATGAGCAGATCATTAGTCTAGAGTTTACCTAAGCCTACTTGACAGCTTTCTGACGGGCTGAGCGGGGAGGGGCAACTTGCACTTCATGCTGCAGGACAGAAGACAGCTGAGTCTTAGGATTATGAAATACCTGTGTAAAAATTATGGAAGTCAGAAATGTAAGCCTTTCTGCTGCACAGTGGGAGAGTCTTTTGTCCCAGAACAGATGGGGTCTTAAGTACAGAAACTCTTTGAAGAATAAGAAAAATTTGTACCTGCAGCTCCCATGGTTTGACTTAAATAGTCCAGTAATTATTTTGTGAGAACAATCCACTTGGCACTGAGGAGCTATTTTAAGTTTGTTTCATAATTTCACAGCCAGCCCAACAGTAAAGGAATTGATTGCAAAGCCTCACCGTGGGCCCAGAGCTGTTCCCATCAAAACCACTTATTTTCTCTGCTTTTCCCCCTTCACCTCATCAAGAGCTCACGCCACCATGGTAGCAGCCTTGCCAGTAACTGACCTTTCTGCTGAGTTTTAAGTGGTTGCCAGTTATGATGGTGAATTTTGCAATAAACTTAATTCACATCAGGTTGTTTTGAACACAAGTAGGGTGGTAACAATTGAGTTGCTGCAGATCCAGTTTTTTATAGGACAGAATGGGATATATAGTAGAGGTTGGAGTTCCTGTATCATTCTTTCTCCTTCATCTATGTTTCTGTTGGAAAAGAAGCATTTTAATTTTGTTCTGTACTGGCAGAGAATACAGGAATGAACAATGAAGAACACAAACCATAAAGTGTCAGTTACAGTAATCCAGTCTGGCTCTGCCTACCCATGGTGGACATACAAGTTATAGCAGTTAACTTGTCAAATTATGTCATAAAGTATGACTCCATGAGATGTGTGAACTTTCAAGTCTACCTCTACAAGAATGATCAAGAGTTTATGGGCACCTTGGTCCTCTTTAAAAGAGGTCTATTGACATACCTAATGAAGAAAGCCATATTTATCATGGAAGTGAAAGGGAGTGCTTGGCAGATTAAATCAAAATATAGAATATTTATGTATAATACTCATTATTCTGTAGCTTGAGATAGTCTTTGTCTGTGAAACGTAATCTTTCAGGAGCCTGCCAACATGTCCACAGTCACAGTCCTCACCTGAAGAAAAAACTGCATCCCTCTTAAAACTGTGTTTAAGGACCACATCATAGATCAGCCTTTAGGAATCACCATGGGACATGGTGACCAAGCCCAGTGCAAAAACCCTGTACAGTGTGATACAGCTGTAACTCAGGTGTCTCATGATGATGCCAGATGGCTGTTCTGCACCTCATAGTAATAGCTATGATGTAGTGATACTCACACACTGGAAAGCAGGTTTCAAATCAGATCATTTCACATGTTTTGTAGTAGTATGTACATATTATTTAACTCCATGTTGCCAAGGCTAAGGAATTTTATTCTCAAGACTGGATAAGCTCAAATTAAGGTGGTAAGGCAAGTTTCATTTCCTTCTGAGTCATGGTTCCAGGTAAACAATTACTGTTGTAGTGATACATGCAAAGAGCATCGAGGAAGAAAAGGGAAGGATCACAAGAAACTATTAAGATCTTTTCAGCTATTTAAATATACCTACTTTGTTTCTTTTAGGCTTACCATGAGCTGATAGAGAAACACTGGCAAGCACAGTGGGATCTGGAGGAGGAGGATGACTGTGAGAGCACAGAGGCTGTCACCAATCTCTACAAGGTGCCACTTCTAGTGATAAATGTCATTTGCTAAGTTAATTTTGAAGATTGCCTAACTCCACTGCAGTGTCAGGCCTTGGGGAAGATTGGGGAATTGCAGGAAGGATCAGCTCCTGGAAGCTAGGCTGACAAAACAGAAGATGGAGGCAGAACAGTCTTCCATATTAGCTTGCCTTTTCCATTATCTTCCCAAAGCACTAGGTTTCCTAACCTCGTATTAGTCAGAAAAATGCCTGCATAGTCGGCCAAAACATGCTGGCCAGGTGGCTGATAAGGTTGCAGTAATGTTGAGAGCATACAATGTCTGTCATTACTACCAGGAGGGAGATTTCATTTATGTGACACAATTATCTCTCCTGCACCATTGCTGGATGATACTGTTACAAGTGAACTTCACTACATCTTTTAAATACAGTCTTTTCATTCATTTCTCACAGAATTTTTTTTTGCTTTAGTTAGTTCCCTGAAATAGGTTCAGCTCTTTGGTGTAAGTAATAATCTACACTTCTTTTTGTTACTGATTTGGAAAATTCTAGGTGCTTCATGCTTTTGCATCATCTTTAATTATTTTCTCTCTATGCAGAAAAAGTATGATAACATGATCTATCTGGTGAAGCTCAAAACCACAGTCAGTAGTGACCTTTAATTAGGCTGGAACTAATCACTTTCAGCTCAACAGGATCCTTGTCATGATTAATTATGAGCAGATCAGGATGTTGAAGAAACTTGTGGTCCCTATCACATAAGGATAATACACCGTACAGTCTTAATTAGCAATAGTCCACATGCACTTTTTCAAATGCATTTGATAAAAAGAAAAAGCCACTCTATTTAGAACAAATAGTTTTGCCATGGTTTTATATAATAGTGCAAGCAACAGACAATTAAGGAAAAATTACTGCTTTGGAGAAGGGATGAGTTTACTTAGAAGGATATACCAGTGAATCAGAGTAGATTAAATGTACAAAGCTATGTAATTTAAGAAAAGTCAAGATGTTTGCTGATATTACTGTGCTCAGTTCATCATCCATAGTTACTGACTTCTTAGTCCCCTTCCTCAATTCATGTGAAATCTGGAGACTAAACAATTTTTTTTTTTATTCTACACAATTCTACCTCATTTGTGAAATTATTGCTTTCCTCTATTGTGTACTCTCCTTTAAAAACACTAAGACTAGACTGAAAATCCTATTTCTTTCAGTACTAAGCTAAGTTTTCTTTCCCACTGAAGAAAGATTGGTTTGGGTGAATTAAGTTTTTCTGGAATTGCCAGGTTGCCAGGACAACTGCACCAACTTGAACTCTGCCAGTTCACCCAGCTCTAGGCCATTATATTCCATATTACAGCTGCTCTCCTATGGCTATACCCAAATACTGCCAGACATGAAAAACTGCATGTACTGTGATCCAACTGGCATATGTTAAATAAGGGTCTACAGATCTTAATTTCCCCTTTTTTTTCTGTAATAAAACATTTTTACTGTGATACTTACTATAATGAACAACTGCACTTTCTCCCCTTAACCCCAAATACAGATCCTACGAACTGTTTTAGGAGAGGAGGCTGCTTTTGAATATACCTTGTAAGCTAGAAAGAAGAGATAATACAAATGAGCATAGCCACACTTAAGGTAAATGGGGCTGTTCTGACTCCTACAGCTGAGGACAGTGCAGTGGTTACACATTTTCCATAACCAGGGGCATAAAAGCAAAAGTGGACTTGCTGTTAAAGGAAGGAGGTGCATCTCACAGACGAATGCCTTTGCTTCTCTCTCTGCTTCATCACACATCCAGAACAGAAGTGCAGTGTGTACAAGCACAAGTCTTTACCTGGGCAGCAGGGCTTTGCCTCTTCACTTGGTTGCTCCAGGTTTGTCACAGGAAGAAGCTGCTGCTACTAATGGGGGAGGCAAGGTAGCAGGGAAGATGGCAGGGGTTTGAGATCCTCCACAGTGCAGTTGTGTGACTGCAGCTCAAGTAGACTTAAACAAGCTGGGTACCAGCAAGCCTCACATGGAAGCAGTCAGCTCTGTGCTACAAGACCTGTGTCTCCACTGGGTTTGGACCATAGTTCTTTGTAAAACCAGCCAGTTTGGGCACTTCTGTAAACACTGCAGAGCTTGGTGTTGCCTTTTCACATCTGCACTCCCTGAAGCTTAACTATTAGTCATTTGCCTTGCAAATGAAGAAGCCAAAACATGATCTCAATTTCAAACGTGATATTAAAATATAAGGAAGAGGTCACCATGTGACTGAACAGGGAACCAGTGAATGTTCTGGGGACAGAAGAAAAGGTGTCACAAGCCTGTAAGTGCCACTCCCTTGTGGAAGATCCTTACCTTGTTCTCACAGTGTTCTTCTAAGCTTTTATCAGATTTCTACGCCTTTTCCATTTTTTCATTTTTTGCCTTTTAAACAGATCAAGATAGATTTATATAACCCTCTAGCACTAGGGAAGTCTGTACTGCTACAGTAAATGGAGGAATTATCCAAATTGGTGAATAAATATGTAAAAATTCAATGATCTGGAAGCTGACTGTGTTTGCACAGAACAATTGAGTAGGTTTGTTTTGTGTATGCATGAATAAATCAATTAAAATTATTTGA
Source organism: Acrocephalus scirpaceus scirpaceus (assembly GCA_910950805.1). Lineage (NCBI taxonomy): Eukaryota > Metazoa > Chordata > Aves > Passeriformes > Sylviidae > Acrocephalus > Acrocephalus scirpaceus. The sequence goes on from OU383778.1 coordinate 33,299,744, forward strand.
CCAAGGTCAATGGAATCTCTTGATGCCTGAAGTGAATGAATGAGTTATATTTGGAGGATAATGTAGGACTTTTCAGCCACACTAGTGGATTAAAATAGTGTGCTGTAGGTGAATAGTCTGTGTCTAGACACGAGCTCCATACTAATTTTTGAAATATGTTGAAGAATGGGGGTGAATGATTTTGACTATCACAGTATATCATAACTGAAGGAAAAATTGTGCAAAGCTAATTGAATGGATCAGCCTGATATTTTCATGAAGAGCATCTGCACAGTTATCCTGTGTACAAGGGATTTTGTGCTGGTTTTACCATAATTTTCTATTACATGGCAGCAATAACACATCAGCTTCCTCACTCCCTGTCCCAAATATATCCAGTTCTGTTTCTCTTGAACAGATTAGTGGTTATCTCAAGTCTATCTCAAGTTTAACATGTGATAACCTTTAATCTTTTCCCTCTTTTTGTTGTTGTTGCTGTGTGAGCTACCTATGTATTTCAGTAGGGAAAGGAGAACTGAAGAGGTTGGGGGATAACAGTTCATTGTTAAGAAAACAGACATGCAGATTGCACAAAGGAAATCAATTTACAGCTAGGAATTACATAGTACACGGTAAGATAGGTCTTTTTTCCTCAGCCTTTATTTCAAAACCATAAAACAACTTATTGTCATTTATAATTCCCCTTTCCTGATAGCAGTTCACCAGAATGTTACTTCATTTCGCTTGACACAGGAATGGCATGCTCAAGAATTTAGACTAAAAGCTATTAAGTCATGAGTGTTATCAATGGACAAGGCAGTAGACATTTTATGGATGGGTAGACATAAATGTGAGTTTGAGGAAAAAGTATTTGATTTTTTCCTTTGTTAATAAGAAGGGGGAAATATTTTTGAATGTACATATTTTCAAGGACTTAGTCTTTCATTACTTTCCTTATGTAATTTTGTTAACATGGGATATGGTTAGGGATGCTGGACTGCATTTTTGGGTACCAAGATCTGGAATCTTTTTAAGGGGAATCACTCAGTTTGTCTCAGGTGGAAATCCCTACCAAGAGACCTCCGCCTCAAAGGCTCACTTTTGAAATTTTTGCCCTGTTACCCCAAAAATACAGCATCATCCGATAGATTAAATCTGTGAACTCATACCATGGGAGCCCATTCTAACTCTGGGTTTGGACACTATTAGATTTGTTTTGGTTGCTTCAGTCAAAGTTGATACAAGATGTTTGATAGGGGTAGCCTTCATTCTAAAGTTTTCCTCTTGCCTTACTGCATAAGAAAATGTCTTTTACCACTATACGGATTCACAATTGGCTAGTAGTTAGATCTCATGAAGGACATAACCTTATCCACAAAGGCATATTTCTAAAAAACGAGTACCAAAAGAGAAGACTGAAACTGCTTCCTGAATAAATCAAAAACCAGTGAAGGGGCAAGACTGAAATTTCAATAAACCTCCATTTTAAATGTGTGGAAATCAAGCAGTGGGGCTTTTTTTTAAACTTGTGCTAAGGATGACTTCAATGTCACTGTGCTTTATTGATGTTAGGATGCTTAAAAGCAGGTAGGATTTTCATTTTCCAAATGGCTTTCCAGAATTCTTCACATGGAAGAGAGAAGTACATGCAATCGGCTTTTCCCTATTTCGAGTGAGTTTATCTTCTGAGTGTATGTGAAGTATCTTCTGTTGGGCAGTGTTGTGTGTGTCAAGTGTCCCAGAATTTTTGATGTATTTGTGGGATGTATGATCTGAGTATTGAGTCTCTATCCTCATATCCACAATATGGGTTGGGAGATGAATCTCTTACCTCCTAACCAAGTGTCCTAGCCACTAAGCTTCTGGAGGCACATGCAACAGTGTTCTACAGCTTTGATCAGATACTTCACTTCCTTTAATAAAATGTTCTATCACAAGTTAACAAATAGCTGTGCAGTTGCCTCCTTGAGATAATATATACTTCTCAGTGGCTGGCATGTAAAATCAACTACAACCAGCCTTTCTAAATACATTTTCCTGCTTCACAGTCTCACTGTTCACTCATCTATATGTAGGAACCTTTTAATCATTTAGGTTTAAGGGAGAGAATTAATATGGATCTTTGGGTGAAATCTGATAAGCTATGTAATTCCCCTATTTTTTGATGAAATTATATATTTACTGCCTTGTTTAAAATTCAGGTGCACTCAGCATTTTAATCTAAGCCTATTTTATTTCCATGTATACCCCATGGTATGTATTTATGCTTGATGTATTCCTCTGGGGATTTTTTGAAAAGCTTTGAGATTGACTACCAGGTACTACAAACAGGTTCATTCAATACTGCAATCAGCTATTCTATTAATGGAATCAATTTGAATAAATTTCATTGAGTCAAAACTCTGAAAACAAGAGATGGCATATAAGGAAGCATGTAAAAAATATTTGTAGAGTCTGTAGTCCAACATTAAGATCCTGGAAGCAGTACTGATTTTCCTTTTCTTTCCTGTGGAAAATAACTTTTATAATACATAGTGTGCCAGTCCTGCTCACAGACCAGCTTTATTGCAGTCTGAAATCAAGTGCATTCCTTAGAGTACAAATAGTTTTGAACTATTTTGTTAGCTTGAGTCGCTGGGCAGAATTCAATCAGATCTGCAATCTTTGCTACATGTAGACTTAGTATTTCCCCTCCCAGATTTTACAAGCCATTCTGCTACATTTTTTTGAGTGCTGCATTAAACAGCATGGTCTCCGTGTTGTCCCTGTGGTATGGCCTCTGGGTACAGCATGCTGTCCTCTTAGGTGTGGCATGGAAGGACTGCCTGGGCTCTGATGCCCGTGTGATTATCACATTAATGAGATGATACAGATAAGGAATTTTGTGGAACTAACCACATTTTTCTTCAGTAACTGTCCCCACTGTGGTAGTGCCAAGGTAAGCATACAGTATAATTTGAAGGTGCAGGGGGTAGAGGCAGAAGAAAATTGCACTGACAACAAGGAACAAAATACTGTATTTTTGTTCTGTGCAAAATATTTCATAGCAAATAACATAGAGCTGTGAGTGTGCCTGCGAAATGCTATCAGTTCCACAGCAAAATGTGTTCAAAAGGGATTTAGCTGCCATTGTTAAAGGATAGAATTCCTTAACACTCTGCCTGAGATCTTTTGATCTACTGCAGTAGAAATGCCACGGACTCCTCTAGACTCCTTCTGAATTATTTCAGACCCAATAGAAATTCTTGTATCACTGAACACCCAGTAAAGGCAGGAGAATTAACATGTCCTGAAAGGCTGGTAAAGTTCAGAGGAGAGGTGGTTTACAGAGATAGAGCCATTATTCATAAAATGTTGTATGCAATATGTAGATTAGAAATGCACTATATTTGAGTTTATGTTAAATATGAGAACTTGGAGTCTTGGATTTTAAAATAACAGCAGGAGAGAATTCAGGCAAACCATGTGGCATTGCTTTTGCCAAGCTAAGCCAGGCCCACAAGTACGCAGATGATTAGGATGGTATAAATCATGCCTCTTGTTGTAACAGGACTTGTAACTATAATAATTAAGGAGTAGGGGCAATAATCGTTCACCACAGGATGCACCTGCATAGAAAATGTTCCCTTAATGATACTGTCATGTTTAGATTGTGGGCAATCACTAGAAATGGGGAAAGTATTATTAGAAGTTAGATATTACATTGGTGTTTGACTACTAATTCTCATACTTATGCCCAGTACTAATTTTCAAAAAGCCATAGTGCAATTTGCAAGAATCCAGAATACTCTGAGACTAAAGAAAGCCAGTGGGAGCTGGATTCTGAAAGTCCTGCCTTCTTTAAACAGGTAAGAGAGTGGAAAGAGCTGAGACAGCTCATCTCAAAAGTGTAGTGAACGTGTTTTGTAGTGTTGTGCCTCAATTTTATCCATAAGAAGAGGTTACTGCAGGGAGCTGTTAAGCTATTTATTGTTTGTGAAACAGCTAATTAATATGGTGATTAGCATCCTAGAGGGATCATAGGAGGAAAATAATAATTTAGTACTCAGCGCACAGCTTGTATATTTTACAATAAATGAGAAATATTAAAATATTTTTCAGAAATCAATCAGTTCAAAGGATATTCATAAACCTAAACATAGACCAGATAAAGGTGCTATGGAAACGTTATATGAACCCCAGATGTATCATTATGGAGGCACAGAATATATTTGACATTCAACCTGTGTTGTGGTCTTTATTTTTGACTTCTTGTCCTTGCACTTTACCATTCTCTTTGGTTTTTGTAGAGTTTTTTTTATTATTATTTTTTAGTATTTTGTATTGTATAATGCAATATCTAGCATTTGGAATGGGCTCTTACACAATAGTATATTATAGCAGTGTATGCCCCCCTAAAAAAAAATTCCACCAGAACTTTTGTTGTCTATGAGCTGCAGACAAGCATATTTGACATCTAGATAAATATCCCTGTGTTTCTGTTGAGAGGTTCTAGATTTTGATCATCTAAGAAATTGTAATTAAACCTGTATTTAAAAGAAGGCAGCATCTAGAAGACCTGACTTGTTCTTTCAACAGAAATCATTAAAAGAATTTTAAAGATATTATCAATATTTTAAAGAAAAGAAAGTAATATATGTGTTTTGAACAGGGTTGACACTGCTTGCAATGAAAGCAAGCCCAGCTAGGCAGTAAAGCTTTTTGAACTGGTAGGATCATACAGAGCTCACAAAAATAGCTCATCATTGTGCAGGAATACTGCAGTGTCCATGTGACTTTCCAGTGTGGTTTTGTTCCCTTTTCAGCTGGGAAAGCTACCTGTCCTCACTCCTTCTCCCCAGGAATTATCTCAAATGGCACCAAGTTTGCCAACACAGATTCTATCACCACTGTGTATTTGACAGTGAAACTACAACAGAGTTTTTAGCTCGGATGCCATCTGACTAAATCACCCCAACACTTCTTGTGAGTGAAATAGCCTCAGCAATTAAAAACTGTTCATATGGGACTAGTTTCCTTAAAACCACCGTTTGTTTTCCTAGGCCTGAAACTATTCTGCATCAGAATGAATTTAAACAATTCTGTTCTTCAGGCATTGAAGAGTGTCATATTTTGAAGTACAAACTACTGACGTTACTAATGTCAATTTTGTCTAGCTAAAAGCCATGCCATCCCTTTTAACTCTTCCCTCTTCCTTCATTCATTTAATATCAGCACCTGACAAAATGGTGTGATACACCGGATTGTTTCCACAGCAACTTTCAAAATAGGTGTTTTTATAACACATCACCATAGCCAGTAAAACAAGATATTCTTTTCTACTGCAGTTGCATGTGAGCAACAGTTAGGGCACAGGGATGCCTAACTGTTGCTCTCACGTGCTCTTGCCACTGTTGCATTTGAAATGTCTTGTGTAGCTTGAACCAAAACATTTAAGTTTTTCCATCTACAAAACCTGATCTTTTTAAATCAAACCTTAGTGGCATTGGATTTTAGCTCTAGGATTTGGTCACCAGCCCAGTGTATTCACATGGTTCCCTCACTGGCATCAATCATGGAACATGCAGGGAAACAGCTTCAAAGGGCTGGGTGTTCACTTTGTCACTTGTTTCTCTCTGTCCCTCTCTGTCCCTCTGTTAGGAGCTGTACTCTAAGGCTTCCCATGCTTTAGCAGAGTTGGTGACAGAGCTGTTTCTTCAGACCCTGCCTGTGGTGACCAGCCTCTCTGTAAGAGAATGTGAGCTTCTGAAAGAGGAATGGCAGGAGAATTTGCACCCTCAGCTGGAGAAATGCAAGAACCACCGTCAGAGACACTGGAAGCTTTTCCAGGAACAGCTGTTGCAAGAAAAAGAAGTAAGATCCATGTTATGTTTTGAGATCTTGGTGTCTAAAAAATGGGATACAGAAAAAAATTATCAAGATACTTACCTGTGGAGAGTGTTTAATGTATAAGTATATAGCCTGGTCCAGACACAGCTCTAGGCTGAGGAGGAGCAGTTTTACCTGCAGCATGGAGTGAATATGTATGCTGTGCATGTAAGCTTGCATAGAGGAGTCAGAGAGTAATTACTGAACATCTGTCCACAGTGTTTGACAGCTCTGTCAGCACATAAACACTTTCTGGCAAGGCTGCTCTCTGATGTCCGCAACTCTTGGCATCTACAGAAACAGTTCAAAAAACCTTCACCAGGTCTGTTTAGAGAGGGTACATATAAATAACAGTTTACAGGCAAGGAAGTCTCGCAATAATAAATACTTCTTACTAAATTTTATGCATTAATAGTATAATAACTGGAAGGATATGTACTTTTAAAAATTTACTCTAATCTGCAAAGGGGAAAAAACACACATGCAGCTTTCCTGCTCTATGTGTGCCCACTGTAGGGAGCATTGACACCAGAAGAGAAAACAAGAATAAATGCTGAGACAGGTGTCTTTGGCATCAGACTGGGGCTCAAATATACCTTCAGTTTATTCATGCAGTGCTATGTCTCTGTTAACACTGCTTCTAACACAGCTTAGTCAAAGAAAGACCTTCTCTATTCAAAGGTGTGTCCTTTCCTAAATGCTAAGCATGTGTTGCAATGTATAGAATAATTGGAGCATCTTAAATAAAAGGCAGATTGCTTTAACACTGGAAGAATCATATTTTCCTTTGCCCTCATTCTCCAAAGTGCCCAGACAATCCAGTACATGGTTAATGAGGTACTGAGCAAGTCCCTAATTATTGTAAGCTGTACTAAAGGTGTTCAACTTTTTCACCCACTTGTATTTAGGATTCCACTGTAAAACACTGTGATTCAGGAAACTGTGGGCTTCCTACTAAATCTGCTAAAGTTGTGTGCTGACCAGTGGGTTTAGAACACCCTTTTACAAAAGTAAAATTTTTCATTGAAAATTCTGAGATGTTTCCTTTTTTCCTTCTATATTTTCCTTAATCTGGAGTTATGCAACATGCACCTCCCTGATCTTTTATATGTCCTTTATTGTAACTGACCTGTTTTGAAAAACAATTCTGTTTTTCTGTTTTGGTGTCACAGGGCTATCTAGCAAGCTAAACTTAACTGTGCTTGGGACCAGCCACTGATGCCAGTGGGTCTGCTCACATGCCTAGTTATATTTTTATTTTCCAGGACTGTTGGCTGGCATTTAGTGTTTGGTTTTGTCATACCTGTACCTTCGGTGATAAATGAAACAATGTCCAACCTAAATTCTTTTTTAATTGTTTTGCCCCTTTTTATCAAGGATTAGATTGAATACCTGACTTGTCAAGTTTAAACCTTGCTGTTCATTTTCACGTTCATCAAGGGTGCACAAATTGCCTGTCCTTGTATGTGCATGGTCTGGAGCACGTCTTGTAGCACACAGAGCCCTAAGCAATGTGGTGAATTCACTGTCATAAAAAAACCCACAGAAGTAGGAGATTCTGGTGTGCAACTTATGAATAATGTCATGTCAAAGTGCACGTTAGGGCATCCCTGCTGTGGCCCTTCCACTGTCTCATTGAACCTCAGCTGTCGTTCAGGGCTGGAGAGGATGCGTTTCACAAGTAAGAGACTCACCAAAGAGGGGGGACATCTCAAGTCTGACATTTTGGTCCAAAAATGCTGTCTGTACATTCCTCTGTTGCTCTAACTGGGCACACTGTTGAGTGGAGAAACCATACCCTGGGAATTTTTCTCAAAGGATTTAAAGGATTAGTTCATCTCCAGCACTCAGCTGCTAGATAATAGGTCTTTGGGCAGCACTGTGTGATGGATTCATTGTATGTGAATTCAGGTGTTCTGGTCATGCTCAAAGATAGGTTATTTAAATTAGAAAATTGACTTCCCATCACTTTGTGTACCCTAGTATGCATAATGTAAAGCAGATGACTTCCTAGCTGGGAAAAAAAAAAAAGGTTTGCTGACATCATTAACAGTAATTACTGAGGTATAGAGCTATAGAGGAATTAACTTAGCAATGACAGAGCTCTCCCATTGGTCTCTCACCAGCACTCACCAGCACTGCAGCTGGGCTTTATTCAATGCAAAAATTTCCTTAATGGTAGACGGAGCTGTCCTAAGATCAAGTGATTCTGCAGGATAAATTCCAAGAAGAGATAAGAGTTTATCTTAGTGAGAAATTCATCTTATGATTCCTCAAGACAATATTCTGTGCAGGAGTCTAAGTACCTTGTTTTTTAACATAATGCTTGTGGCTTTTTGGAAAGGATTTGAACTGGAAAAAAATCTGCTTTATCTCCAAAAAGAGCATGCAGGGAGATAGCTATTCCACCAAACCTAGGTTGGCAAATTTTCATCAGTCTGAAAAACATCACAACCCATTATATTATGTTCAAATGCAAAGTGCATTTCTTGTCCCTTTCCTACTATAAGACAGCAGCATGAACATTTAAGCAATAAGCTGACACTTGCATCCTACATAAAGGAACACTTGATTTCCACCTTAAGAAGAAGAGATATTGGACATTTGTGCCAGGTGATTATGTCATTTGGGAAATCGCATAGATGTTAGAGTTCTGAGTTTGTCAAAAAGATCCATAAATCAACAGTCATATTGACAGGCCCTTTAAATTGTCAGGCATTTTGCAGCAGGAGATATGTCTTTCATTTGCCTCCTGATAAACATGCTATGCTAAGTGTTACCCAGTCACCTGCTTTATAGGCTTGGGAAGTCTTAACACCAGAAAACTTTTCACCAGGGTATTTCTATGTGCTTTTCAAAGTGGCTCTAAAAGGCGTTTTTCCCTTTTACTTGAACCATCTTTTCTTTAGATGATCTTCCCTAGCATTTATACATGTCTGGAATATGATGTCCTTTGGGTGAAAAGAATCACTTTTACAACCAGAAGGAAAAAAAATCAGTTTCATGTATAACTTTGCCTTGTAGGCTTGAGGATATGAGGGAGGCAAATGGGAATAAATGACTAATGAAAATAAATTTGAGCATTTTCCTACATAGTCCCTAAAATAATTTCTGTAGAGAGCAGTTTCAGGGAGCAGCCCCCTGCACCAGGCTGAGACTCACTTGGCAGTCAGTGTGCGTTGCACCCCATCTACAGGCTGAGACAGAGAAATCACTTTCCTTTCATTCCCTGAATAATCTGTGCTAAAGATGTCAAAACAGGAAGGAGAGACATATTCCTCACATTTATTGCCAGGGAGTAATACTTAATTTCAGCAGTGCTTCAGAAGATCTTGTAATAGACTTGTAGAAAGAAGCAAAATATTTGAAAGCCTACAGAATAAAAATGGAATGAGATTTCCATCCATTCCCATGTCATTGCTTGATACCCAGAAAGCTGAACTGGCACCTGCTTACCCATTTTGACATGATGTGCATTTATTCACTCTCTGGTTTATTTTTTCATAGCAATTGGAATAACACTTCAAGAAACCAGACATTTCTTAGAGCTTTACTCGCCCACTTACCATACTTTTGTCACTGGTTTTACTGGTTGAATGCAGGAGTCAGAGAGCCTGAGCTCTGTTCCAGCAGCTAAGTCAGCACAGCAGCATGTTTTTTCCCTCCATTTGACCTGTCTTTGGGAACATTTTCCTCTTCCCAAGAGCAGGAAATCTTGGAGACATGCCTGGTGACTTGACCCAACATTGGAGTATTGGTGCAAGCACAAAGCCTGACCTTGCCACCTGGCCTGAAGAACTAGTTGTCTCTGTTTTGCTGGTTTTCAGCCACATGCCAGCAGCCTCAACATTCCCAGAGAATCTTTGCTGTCACATTTTTGCCTCTCTGTGTAAGGTCTTCATGTATTTTAGAGGTGGAACATACCCAGCTCTGCCAGCCCATCCTGGTGAGCTGTCTAAGTGTTGTTTCCAGTTAAACATACAATATCCTGTTCATTCCAGCTGATCCTTTCTATCTCAATCATCTTCCTAATGGCCTTTTTGAGACACTGGTTTAGTATTTGGTATAATTCTCAATCTTCCTTATTTATCCTCTCATCATAAGTGTGTAATAATTCCCTCCTTTCCTCATCTTCTCTTACTGCTTACATGACTGAGGTACTTTCACTGCTCAGTTTAATAACTGTGCTTGAGGAATTTCTGCTGTATCCTCAGTTTCCCATAGGTCTCACGGAAGTGCAGAGACATTTTATAAATTCTGCATACCAATTATCTCAAATGCACTCTTAATGGAAAAGATGACTCATTCTTTAGAAGGAGCTCTTTACTACAAAACCAGGCTGCATCTTCATAAACAGAAGTAAAGAACAACTACAAGAAGCACTGTCATTGTTATCACTGACAGTGACAGGATATACTTTTAGACAGGATATACTGATAGCAAGTGAGGTGCTATATTTTGGGTTCTTGGCTGCAATATTATATCGTTTACCATTCTAATTGTAATTCTGATATCATCTCCTGTGTTATGTCTCTTGGTGATATATACCCTCATGCTGTTTGACTTGCCCTTCAAGAGCAACTTCTAAGTAAATAATCAGGTCTCCAAAAATGATGGAAACGCACATCTGAACCACAGCCAGTCTCTCACTGGAAATAAAATTACTTCCAGAAAGGAAAAGGTCGTTTTCAGACTTTCTTTTAACTGCTGAAAGAGACATTAAATTACGCAGTGTGATGGATCTACAAGGCGTGTGCAGAGAGGTGTGAAACACTAGGAGCTATATCCACAGAGCTGCTAAAGGGAAATGCTGATAACAATTATTACTTCAAGCAAGTCTTTGCCATCTGTCATGGTGATACCTGGAGACCTGATAGACCTTAATTTGCTGCTTGCAGCATGCAATCAGAGAAGACACTGTGTTCAGCTGTGCTCTGTGATTATCAGACTCACCTAGACTCAGATCAGTTGAGATCTGGCTACACAGGCATGTCTGAGGCTCTTGCAGAGAGCAGCCTAGTGGGTCTCCAATGCCATGGAGTCTTCTGGGCTGTGCTTCTCATGCTCAGCTGCACTCTTCCCACCTGTCACTTGTTGACTGCCTGCCCATCCTTATCAGACATCCTGCTCAGGAACATGTGTTTTGGTAAGGTTTTCTACATGGAGAGAGGCCAGTTAGATGTGTCACTGGGTATTCTACAGAGAAGGCACTAGCTATGAAAGAAGTACATTTTAATTTTGAAACCAAAGATGACGAGGTTTCTGATGTTCTCTGCACTCAGGGTAATTCATTCTGTGCTCGCAGAGAAAGCTTCTCTTTTGCACAGTTCACTGCTTCCCAATGAAAAAACTCATATCCAGCAGAGAGGCCCAGTATCACTCCTAATTTCTAACACTAACAATTGTGCAATTATACATTTGTGCTGGTTTTAGCACCAGATGGAAACTACACTGCAAATGAGCCACTCTCCTTCCCCTGCCTGTTCCAGTAAGGGAGGGGAAAAAGCAAAGGCTATGGGGTTGAAATAACAATTTACTGAAAGCACAAAGCCATGGAGTAAGAAATGCACTTTAACAAAAGCAATATTAATAGCAAAGGTATACAAAAAGAGAAGGTGTTTTACCCAGCAAAAAGGAGATCACCACTGGAAAGAAACAAACAGATGGCAGGTGTTCCCTGCAGGTTGTGTCCACTTGGCTTCCCCAGACAAAGGTAATATGGAGACCATTCCCGCGCACTGCCCACATGGCCATCAGGGGCAAAGGCAGGATGGCAAGGGAACTCCCATGGTGAACGTTTCCCACATCCCCCAGCCTGAGGCAATGAAAGCCAGTGACAAATAAATCCCCTGAGTCAGGCTGCGCCACCATTCTGCTGGGCTCACTTTTGCACAGGTGTCTGTGCCGCTGTTTCTCCCACCCCACTGTGCTGGTCCTGCAGGTCGCTGTTGTGTTTCCAACCATTCTGCCACCTCCTTTCAGCTCAGCTCAGCTCAGCTGGACAAGGCTCAGCTCAGCTGTTGTCAGTGGGGCTCCCCTCAACTGCACTGGGGTTTGATCCCACCAGTCCTTCCCCCATGGCAGCCTCTGCACTGGCTCTGTTGGTTCAGTCCTGCTGTTGATGCACGTTGTTGCCGCTGTCCTTTCAGCACCAAGTCCTGTAGCTGTGTTCCAGAGAAAACAGGATGGGGAGCAGGGGTGCTGATGGGGGCTGGATCTGCAGGGGCTGAAGCTGACACCTTCCTGCTGGAGAGAGAGGCACCACTTCTGAGGGGTGTGCTCATTTTCACCCCAAAGCCACCTCCACATTTATGATGTGGGTGGTATAGAATAACAACTTGGATGTGCCCGCACGGCACTGAGCTTCACCCCTCCTGCAACCAGGACAACGTCTAATCCTTTGCTGGACATACTGATCTAGTGACACCTACCTGTCTGCCATAATTGAAAATTCAGTCCCTCATGTTCTGAGTGACACTGGAACACGAAGTGAAACTGTCAGACACCCTGGGTATTATATTTAATTAAGGGCTCTAGATGCATCAGCAGGTAACCTGCATTTATTCAGCTGTCAGTAGCCTAAAATATACTCTTCATCTTACAGTAGGAGTTGGAGCCTTGCAAATATTTTAGCTTATGACTTACTATTCCTGAAATACTGGCAACGTACTAAACAAAAATCTTAAGTCCATATCTTCAAAAGTTTACAGTCTAATGGAAAATCTGTCAAAATTCATTTAAAGATTAAATTCTTCAATCTAAATATCACTGTGAAGGAGCTGTAAACTTGCAGTCCATAATACTTGCCTATCACAGAATCTCCATTGCCAACTATTAGCACTGTTTACTGTGACAGAAGTGTGATGGAAGATGATATCTTTATATTTTTCAGTGAAAATAAAAACGTCATTCTCTACTAGTGAAAAAAAAAAACACAAAAAGCCTACTGCAACCTGCTGATAAGAGTCAATGCAGTATTTTGGCCATATTGTGGTTTTTTTTCTTGTTCCTCTGTTGCTGAAACAAAAAAATCTGTAGGAGACACAGCTCAGGGCTGATCCAAACCAGTACAAAGCTTTTCTTTTCAGTGAGTTTTGTTTAAGATTTTGATAATTGAAAAAAATATTAGTAAGTAGAATAATTTTAATTCAGCATGAGTTTGCTTTTTGAAAGCAAAATAAACTGGTGTTTCTTTATGCAGTGACTAGCTGAAATCAGTTTATCTTATATTTGTAATTTTTTTCCCTGCTTTTAGCTCTGGATAACGGAATATGCTCTGTCTGCTGTGATGCAAAAGCACCTGTCTGAGAAACAAGAGAAGATAATTCAAGGTGTAGTAAGCCGACTAGGATGCCTCAGTGATGAGTAAGCACAGTTTCATCAGTGAGCAGTGGGGTAAAACTTCACTGTTGCATGCCCAGATAAAAACTTGTGTACATTACCTTGTGGAAAGCTGTGTTGAGGCATTTTTAGCACCTTCAGACAGGGAGGCAATTGCTCCAGTTTTTTGTCTGAGTATCAAAACCAAATTTAAAAAAATAAACGTATCATGACTGCTGGGAATTAGAAAAAATAGTCTTATGTGATTTGTCACTGCTGTGCTTTGTGGGTGTCTGCTGTGGTTTCTAGTCTTGAGCCAGCCTCTCTCTGCACTCCCTATGTCATAGTGGAGTTGCATTTTCTGCAAGATAAAATGTTCATTCCAGCAACATATAGATGTTTTATTATATATATATAATATATATTTTTAATAGATGTTTATTTTAGATAATATATAGATGTTTTATTTTAGCAACATATTTTGTTTCTGTTTTCATTTTAATTTAACTTCAGTGTGGCAGAACTAGAAGTGTAACACAGCAGTACCCATTCTTTATGCCTGAGCAGCTTTCCAAGGCATGCTTTGTACAAAAAGACATTGCACAGAGTGAAGAATAAATCTTGTCACCTTTAAGCAGTGACTTTGCTGAACTCAGGTGTGCCAAACCAGCAGGCTGCTTCACTGAGGGTTTTTCAATGGTCCATTTTACAGGTCTGTTAGCTATATATTGCAAAAGCACCGACTGCTTCTGTGTTCAGTACTCAGAAGGTTAACCTTCCGAAGAGTCGGAATGGCAGCCCTGGCGCGCATGCGAATGTCCAGAAAGAAGAGCTCGCTTCAGGAGCTGAGAGAGCAACATACCCTGCAGAAGGGATCCTCCCTGTGCCAAGATGAGGACCAGTGGCAGTTACACAAGGCAGTGGTAGGTATACTGTCCAGGTGGGTTGTTTCCAGAGGTCTCATGTGCTGTGATATTTGGCATTAGAAGTAGCCATGGCAGAAAAAAAAACCCACCACCTTCAAGCTCCAAGGAGAAAGAAAAACGTTCTCTGTCAAAAATACACACATTTGTGGCATAGGAGGCTCCTGAGTGTGCCTGTTGTAATTAGGCAGACATTTTAAAATGCCTTATACTTTATCGGGTGCATAGCTATCTGTGTTATCCTAGCAAGCTTATTTAGCAACTTATTTATATGAAAATACTAATGCAAGAGGTCAAGGATGCCAACACGTATAAAGGACTTCTGTAAAGCTACTGCTTCGGGGTAAGAGAAGCTTCTATGAATTCTGCTGGGGATCATAATATGCACTTGAGAAATTCTTACTGGAGGAAAAATTCTTACTCCTACCACAACAAGCAAGTTCTTCTATACTGTCATAATTTTTAAATCTTTTTTCTCTCTGTCCCTAAGAAGATCAGCATCCATTCCCAATCCTCCCAAATTCTCTAGCTACTGTAGGTCAAGAAGGCAAAAGAAAGTTTAAGGGATTTTTAGACATGATATTCCCATTGGTAACTTTCACATCTGTTCATGACTGGTTTTTAGTGTTGATCTATTAAGTGTTGTTGGTTATTTAATTACCTACATGATATTTATGTAGAACAGCACCACATTTCATATTTCAACCTCAGACAACCCTTCCAGCAGGTGTCAGTGATTGCTCTGCCCAACCACTTCTGCTGCACATGTGATCTGAAGCCATCAAACACTTTGCAGCTGTATGCTCCATGCTGTTGCCATGTAATTAGCTGAGAGGTAAAATTCTGTACCCCTCTAATTTGGATTTGCATAATATAAACCCTTAATCGCCATGTGGAAGAGGAATAAGGAAGATCTGTGTCCTGCCATTTTCATATTTGAAAAACGTCAATTGAAGCAGTTTCTTATAAGTTTGAAAATCCCAAAAACACATTAACCTTCAGAAGAAATTAAATATAAAATAATAAAATACAAATGCATATCACTGCATTCCTCTTGCTTTCCGCTGCTCCCTCTCACTTAGCTCACACAGAGACATTAATTGATGTAATCACTGGGTTCCCTAATGAATATGAAATGTCCTCAGGTATTAGTAGTCCTTTGGCCTCTCTCCGTTACAGCCTCCTTTGAAGTCCAGCTAAAACCCATCTCACAAGGGAGTGCCTAAAACTGCACATGCAAGATTCTTGCTGCTGAAAAGTAGGGCAGGTGTAGAATTGGGAAAAGTCAAGAGAGAAAAAACATGTTACAAACAACCTCCAAAACTAGAACCAATCTATAAGGAGTTCAGGAAGAGGTTAATTTACAGACACTCAACCAGATTTTTAGACATACTGTGTTGTTTTACCCAAACTTAATTTTTGCTTGGGCCAGTTTTATACTGTTGGACAATGTCATGTCTATCCGTTGATTTCATATAGAATGTCAAATGACTAATGAATCCTAGCTGGGGCATAATCACATGATACTGGGTCTCTAAAAAAAATGAGAATCAGTTTAATGATATTCCAACTTTCACAAAAAGCTCAAAAACATATGTCTTAGCCATAACTATAACATGTCAGAACAACCCAGCATTAATAAGAATATTTCTACAGATGAATGTTCTTTTTCTACTTGCATTTCTTATTTCCAAGAAGGCATCAAATAGGTACTATCACATCTCCCAGAACATTTTAATGTTATTTAGCCTTAACTGAGTATATAAATGTAAGAAAGACATCAGCAACAGAATAGAAGACCACTACTACACTTAAGGATGATAGAACGGGCCATGCTGGTAAGCAGATACTACTGTTCGTTAAAGAGCGCTTAGATGAAAAGTGTGTACTTTTCATCCACAAAAGTGCAGACAAGGATGGTCCAAAGACCTCAAAGGACTTGAACTCTTCAGCCTAAAAAATAGGTGTCCTCTGGAATATCATAGCTTTTAAAACTGGCATCAAATATGTGAATAGAGAACCATTTTTCACATATTTCTAATGAAAGAAGAGAGTATCTAGCAATGTTACCAGATGGCAGGTTCAAAACTAAGAAATATAATGAGATAGTAAGAGAAGCTTTTAGAACTCATCACCAGAGGATGTTGTGCAAATGGTTTTCAAGTGTTACTACACACCTTTGTGACCTGTCCCAAGGGCCATTGGTACTCCCAAGGTATTGGTACTCCCAAGTACCAACAAACCAAGTTTTTCTCAGGTAGACCACACAAACTGAGCAAGTATTCCTGGTGCATAACTGTGCTTGCCTTGCTCCTGTGCAGTTTATCAAGGCATCCACGATTATCCCTTACTGGACTCAGGATATTTCAAATACATGTGAATACATCACTTAGAAGTGACTAATAGGACAGGATGCAACTTTTACTATATATATATTATGACAGAGGCTATAGGTCTGTTGCAAATACAAATGTGTTAAATGACTGTACAAACTTCCTCTGTAAATTGTATTATTATAATTACTATAAAAACTGTAACATTCTGAATGTCTGCAGGACTTACTTTCAAAGTGAAGCTGACTACAATTGTTAACATACTTTAAGTGGCAGTGCTGTCTCACTGTCTGATTACCAGGAGTCGCACATTCTTGAAGAGGAGGAGAAGCTTGAGGAAGAAACACAAGAAACCCACTTAGAATTTCACCAGCAGCTAGTCACAGAAATCCAAGAAGCTCTTCAGTTTCTTCAGCAGCACATGGAGCAGGTGATTGGGCAGACACTGCTGCAGTATGCCCGAGGGGAAGCTGAAAAAAGGAGTTCAGATGATGAACAGGACTTCAAGGTATGCAAATGGCCAACAGCAGTTTTTCAAACAAAACAAAGGCTGCCTTGCACAGGTGGAAGGCAATTTAATGTATGCATTACCCTATGCCTGGAAGTATCAGCAGAAGACTGTTAGGACCTGTGTTAAAACTGAGCATAATTTGCAAAGCAAACACTTTTGTAGCAGTTCAGTATTGCTACAGCAGCCAAAACAGGTTTTATTAAGTCAAACACTGGAACAGGAAAAAAAATTGTCACAACTCCTAATGGCAGAGAATAACAAAAAGAAGAAAAAAATGGAGATGGTTATCTATTGATGAAGGGTTTGTGACTAATTAATAGTGTTTGTGTGCTAACAGCTTAATATTAATTCATTGATAAGTAATTAAATAAAATTAAAACTTACATCATAGATTAATAATTTTTTCCAAAGTAAATATTTGGATTTTCTGTGTAATGGAAAGTCACAGCAGAGCTCTACACATAGATTAGCTTACTTTGCTGGCAGTTGGCTTGACTGTTAAAATGGGCTGTAGAGATTGAATGGATAGGGGAATGACCCCTTCCCAGATGGAGATGAGGGAAATTAGAAAGATTTCGCTGCAAGTTTTCATGTTGAAATGTTGCATGGTTTTCAGTACCTCAGTCCACCTCATTTTTAAAGCCACACTTTAAATTCATAATTTTGTGTGCACATACCAAATTAGGTATGGAGTTTTTTAAACAGATCAAAACAGTTTTGGCTTGGAAAATTAATTGTGACTTGTACTGTGTGATACAGGAGAGACTGGTGGAATCTGCTGTTGAAAGTGTGTATGGGACCAGCAATAATATCAATAGACTGGTACAAAACTACTACCAGCAACTAGGAAAAATCACAGAAGGCTATGAAGGAAAAAAGCTTCAACATCTGAAATCCTTACAAGGTTCGTATGACAATTCTGTCTCCCAGTGACTGTGCTTAATGTAAGGCTAGAGGATTTTGCTTCTTCTGGCATCCCTTGGCCTAGTAAATCTGAATTTAGTCTGCCTGGCACAGCCACAGGAGCAAAGGTGGAGAGTACCTCCCCTGGCACAGCCAGCCCGGCCCGGCCCAGAGTACATTCAGTAACTGCTCCCTGATGGTGCAGTTGGTAGGAAAGGTGCCTGTCAGCCTCTGTGAGTGTTCAGAAAAGGCTGGATGCTCCCCAGATGAAGGTTATGTACCCTGATCTGTCAGAAACCCATCCATCTCCCTCCTGTTTAATTTTAAAAGTGGTGCAAGGTCTTGTCTGCAGATGTGCCCAAGCCTTGCTGCCATGCAGGACTTCAGGGGCAAGAGCCAGGAGCCTGGTCAGCAAATAAACACTCAGTCACAGAGTGTGAGCATATGCAAAAGTAACCAGACTAGTTTCCTGTCAGTTGAGGGGACATCTTGTGAATCTGGGCATGCCCAGGAATAAGTCACCTCTAAGTGGAGGGTTTTCTTTATATTGCATTTTTGTTTAGGTATTACAGTTCTTGCTTAAGGCATCAAGGTATTTTAAGAAAATTTCTGCTTTGAATTCAAAGCAGTTGAATCAGTTAATCAGTTAGCCGAGAGGGAGAAGTAGGTAAACAGGAATTCAGTGACATTCCTATCTCAGCTAAATGATGCACAAAGTATTCTCTTTGCAGCAGATCACATGGCAGAGTGTGTAAGAAGTACTTGATATCCCTAAGGAGCAGTAAGTTTGGAAAAACTACCTAGAATCAGGATTAATTTGTGATGAAGGTTGTCACAACTCAGAGTTTTTAATTTTGAGCAAAAACTTTTTCAAAAACATTATTTCAGCAGAAAGAAATGAGAGGATCAGACTGAAGAATAAAGAGAATGAACTGGCATTGAAAGAAAAACAGACCAAAGGCCTCCTAAATGTGTCATCCACGGTCCACCAAAGGTTAGCAGCAGCACTGCTGTCTATTTAAACTTTGTGAGTGATTGCAGATCTACAGAAATGTCTAGCTGAATAAATGTCTTGAGTTTGTATTTTATACTTGTCTTTGATGGAAAGGAAATACCTATTGCCAATTGATGTCTGTCCTTTGATCTCAGAGAATTACTTTCTTATTTAATAAACTTTTTGATGGTCATTAGTTACAGATTGAAGAACTATACTTAGGCAGTTTGAAAAGAGAGAACGAAACACAATGCCAAAACAGGCCAAATTTTAAAAGAAATTTTAAAACATAAATGTAGGATGGGAACAAATGCTGAGTGTGATTCATTATATTCCATCCTTTATGCTTTGAACATCAAAAGTGTTTGTTAATTTGCTATGGAAAAAACATATACCATAATGAAGAGAAAATGTTTGAAGCCCAAAAAATACTCAGAATGGAAAGAAGGCTTCAGTGAATGCCTTGAAAAATCAAGATTACTTGCACTAAATTTAGAGTAGAATCCCTCAAATGTTAGTTAAATAAAAATCATATTTAGTTAATTACTGATTTAATGAAAGTTAAAAGTCCAGATGAAAAGTACTGCAGTTAAAAAGAAGTAAGTTGTCATAAAAAGTTCTATGGCTTGTCATGTACATGATACATTTTTGTAATCATTTTATGTCTTTACTCTTGATTTATCATCAAGAAAAATACAACAGCTGCAATTTTGACATTGTAAAGAAGTTAAATCTTTCTTTAGACATTCTGTTTCTTCTAAATTGAAAGATATCATTGCCCACTTTTTCATTCCTGTTTGAGTTAGTAAAGAAATGGATTTATGTACTAAAGAGTTTCATAAAAGATCTGTTAGTTATTCATTATCAAATTTATCCTTTATTCTGGCATACAAATTCACTTCTGGCTGTTTTCTCTTTTTTTTTCTCCTGTAATCCATTCTAGTATCTTAAAACAAAATACAATGAAATTTGCCTTCACACAAGCAGAAGTGTGATATTGAAGAATGTAACTATGCAGCATCTAAGCTGATCTCATAATCAGTAATCAAACCCATTTTCCTATTGCCATTATGATTTCTTTTATGGTCTAGTCCTTTGTAAATTAATGACAAAGTTTACATTAATTTGTCTGACTCCTGTGAACTTGACATTGTTTTATTGTTTTATTTCTTTTTGCCCTTGGTGCAAGGTTAGGAGTATGAGTTCAAAAAGCAAATGTTGAAAGGTAACCTCTGTAAGCAGTGACCATTACAATAGAAACTTCATTAAATGTAAATGTCAGAAAGAATTTGTATTACCTCCTTCCCTGAGGAATTTGATAGGTGATTGGCAGCATTGCTTTAAGGTAGGTCAGGCAAGAAAACAGAAGAAATACAGATGCAGCAAAGTTGCAGCCATTCTAGTTGTATTAATGTATTAATAATGTATTAACTGTATTAATAATAATCCTTAACCAGAAGAGTAAAACAAGTGAAGAATACAGTTAATGCTTTCAGTTGCCAAGTTTTGAATTACCATGGTGATGGCTCAGTCTGGTACTGAAGAGCCCTGGGTGAAATGCCTAATTCTTAATCCCTGATCCTCACACCTGATCTTTAAACAGCTTGGCCCTTTGGCAAAAAGACAGTAAAACTTGCAGAAGACCCTAGAAACATGCAATAGTTTTGAAAACAGGGTTCAACTTTAGAGCTGAATTCCAGTTCCCAAAGTCCAGGCATGGACACTGCAAACTCCTGTAATTCCTACCTCCAAAAGGACCTTGTATCCTAAGGACAGACAAGGCACGTTATTAAAATAAGTAAATCTAAAAATCTACCACAAAATTTTCCGTCCCAACAAAAACTGGCTGGGCCAATACTGTTAATGAGCCTTTCTCTCTACAAAATCTTATAAATAGACTTTGACAGGATTGTATTCCTCCCTTGCACTGAACAACATCTATACATTTACATTTCTCTTCACCAGGGTAGTGCTACAGCAAAACAAGATTTTGGCTCAGTTTGAACTGCAGCAACAAATTCGCCTGGAATGTCTGAAACAGAAGCTGCTGGGATTGCACTGCCTAGGAACCGAGTTGGAGAATCAGATAAGGGTAAATCAGGGTAAAATGGTTCTTGAATCTGAAGCATTCAATGGAAAAATAGGACTGCAAGGGACTCTTTGCTACCCTAGTTGAAATCAGTGCTGAGATTCGTCACTGTTTTATAGGAACACTTCTCTGATTGTTTCCAGTATTGTTTCCTGTGTCTCTGCAGTAACGTGCCTGTTTTGTTGTGCCACATGTAATAACATAACCCAGAACTGACCTGTGTTGTGTTGAGTGATTGCTGCTGTGTCCTTGCATGCAGGAAGCAGAGCAGGACTTTGTGAGTGAGTTGGCTGAGCTGACCCGAGTTCCACTGGCTGTGAGGAAGAAGCCTTCCAAAAGGAGCAAGCCAGCAGGTTGGTATTATCCTGAATTGTTCTAAAAAAATCCCCACATAATTACACAAATCAGTGCAGATTTTGCAGTACCACACATTGGAGTTTCAGGAGAGATTTTTCATCAGTGCCATTTCCCTAATTGGGATGTAGAAAATTAATGAAACCTTTCAAGGTCATCCAGTTCTCCAGCAGCACAGCCACAAACAGGTGTCACCTTTCCTCACTCCAGTGCAGCCTTTAACTGATAGATTACATTGTGTCCACTGAGGTAAGGCTTTGCCCTGCTGGAACCAAAACATTTTTCATGTCTTTGTCATGTCCTTTAGAACCAACTCTGTTCACCTCAATTGCTAAATCCATGGGAGAACAGCAGAGTTGAATCACCCGGCTTTCATTCTCCTAGTAGAATGGAAGAATTGCCTCCCACACATATACTCAAAAGTACAATCCTACTGAATCAGGAAGTTTGATCTATTTTTATGAATTTACTCTAGTTTTAACAAATTATACTAATTCATTCTTCAAGAGATACTTAGGGACAAATTTTTAGAATAGCAGTTGTATTTCCTAGTCCACATTTCAGTGTACAAGTGTCATCCTTTCAGCCATGCAATCTTTCTGTCATTATCAGAATGAAACATGGCATTACATTTGAAAGATGCTGAAAGGCAAGATGGGTGCCTGAAAAGGAAAAGCAGCTCACTCACCTGCACAATTCTGAAGTCTCTCTCCCCAGCTGTTGTTTCTCAGGCGTGCAGAATGGTTTGCCTTGGTAGGCACCATGGCTGCTTGGACACATGTGGAAGCTTAGTTCAGGGCCCTAAAAGCAGTGAATTTTAATATCATGTTGTTCTGACTCAAATCACTCAAAAACATGAATTGGTTTTTCTTCTGTTTGATGGTAATAAAAAGCCATTTTCAGTTACTTGCTAAGAAAATATATGATAGGGCTTTCAACTGTTGTACCACATGGAAACTTACTTCAGTGTTCAGCAAGTGTGGCAGTTCACAGTCTGCTGTATGAGAACTAACCAGTGGTAAAAAAGCAGTATGCTGGGCTAATGTAAAGTGGAGTGATTTCCTTGGAATAATAATAGGTATGTATGAAGTGATAGAGTGTAATTTTTTGCGTTAGGTTAATCAAAACCAAACAAGCTCTACTATGTGTGATTTCCCGTTTTTTTAATACACTGGATTTGGCAATTCAGGTGAAAAAGCAAATTCCAAAAGACAGACCTTCCAGTCACCTGAACCAGCAGAAAAAGATAATTCTCATGAATATATTCAAGAGCCCCATGGAATAACTTCTGGCTTATGCAGGTACGTTAGAGACTAAAAATATGGTATGGAAAAGCTGTTTATAAAAAATCAGTTTTTTAATATAAAACCTGCAAAATCTACTTCTTAAGGAGGTATGTCAATGAAACTCAAAACATAATGTCTCCACTAGCTGAGCTTCCTTAATATTTACTTCTTACATGTACTTAACCTTTTTTACCCCATAATCTTTTTTAAGGTTAGGAAATTGACCTATATTTGCTTGTCTGTACTGCTATGCATTTTATAAATAGCTTTGATTAAAGGTAGAGAAATGAGAAATACTGTTTTCAAATTTCCTTTATTTAGTTTTATTTAAACCTGAGTCACAGACAGCATATATCAGCAGAGACAAGTGAATTCAATGGAACTAGGCTGAAATGTAGCAACCAAAATATGGTCTGTCGTATTTAGGCTTTCAACTTTCACCTTTATTTCAGGAATAAAGGCAAGCGCCAGTCTTTGGCTGATGAGGGTAGCAGCTCTAACAATGATTTTCTTGATAGATGTTTCAGGCTTATGCTGGGGTGCTAACTAGAGGAGAAAAAATGGTACAAACCTGAAAGATGCCAGCTGATTACTACGGGCAGATCAAACCAGCCAGCTGGTCGCTGTGGCTTGATATATTGAGCAGAGAAAATCCTGCTGACAGGCAAAGCAAACAGTTGGTTCTCAGCAGCCACAGGCCTTTGGGGAAAAGTATTTATCCCCTGAGTGACCTCAGCCTGGGACTCACTTCAGGAGATGGCTCCTTTCCCTGATGGCATCAACCCTTTTCACACACTCCTTTCCCACAGCCAACAAGGGATACGTGTGTAGGGAACAGGGATCCAACAAAGGAACGTTTATGTTTTTGCAACTTTGTTTTGGCAACGCCAGCAGAGGCAGCTGAAACCAGTGAGTGCAGAAGTTACATAGCAAGCACCTTTCTTTTACCTAAATTAATTTAGTTTAAGAGGGAAGTAGAGCATTTTAAAAACTGTCTGCAATTTTGTTTTCTTTTTCGTATTTATTCTTCCAGAGAGATGTCACAGAGTTCACATGAAGGTGAGACTGAACCAAGGAAAAATTCAAAGATGTTAAAAAAGAAAGGCAGCAGGTAGTAAAAGCCTTTGTCTGAGCTGTCTGAACACAGTGTACCAAGGCATTCTTCTGGGGAATCTCAGCAGCTATAGGGTCTTACTGAGCTACTTTGCTGAGGAACAACGAAGAAAATCAATAATAGTCCATAAATCTTTTTTAGCTGCAGACGAAGAATCAATCCCAACTTCCTTTAGCTGTTAATAAAACATTCCCTCTTGGTTTTGGTAAGGGGGAACAAGGAAGTCTTTAATACAAGCTCTTTGAGATTGCTTGGGTAATATGCTGGAGAGACAGATTTAAATTTGGAATAAACCTGAGGAAAGTGCACTTGTAGGAGAACAGATGCACGCTGAGTCCAGGTCAGTGTACCTCAGTGAGGTTCCATCACAATTGTGATGTACTGTTTACTTTTGAGCCCAAGATGTGGATATTGGGTCTTTTTTTGAATGCTACTTTGGCCTAAGAAAAAAAAGATGTAGAGAATATGTAAACAGGCTTCAGATGGTACTGGTACATCAAAAGATGATATTTGGTCTCTCTTTTGTTACATTTTTGTGCTTCCAGTCCTATGCATGCTTTTTAAAATTTGTACAAAGATTTTTATATATATATTTCTCTGTCTTTGTCTTAGAATTCAAATTGTTCCTTTTAGAGAAAATGAGAGAAAACTGGTTTATTCTTTCACTTTTTATACTTCAGCTTCTAGTCTTCTTCTGTAAGTGCACCCTTTTGTTTCCAATATACTTTGTTATGCTCATTACGTTTCCTATGGGAAATTCTTGTTATGCAAAGGAGTTGATTCTTACTGGCTGTACAGAGCACCTGTATTGTGTAATAAATTGCCCCACTTGAGCAATCCTACAGCTTTCATGAAGTGGGAGTATTCTGCCTTTTTTCGAAATAAACATATATTTTGCTAATGAAAAGGTTGTCCTTTGGTGGAGAATGGAAAGTACTACATCAGTTATACAGTTTGCCTCAGACAAAAGTGCTGCTTTACAAGTGAGTTCACCAGGCCTGTTACACACGTGTGTTAAATGGTTAATTTTCATCTCAGTTGTAAAAAAAAACTTGAAATTGTACCCTTTCAAGCACTTGATTCTGGTGTTTCAGCACTTCAGCTCTATGGTATCTCTGCTTTCCCAGTCTGGACATTTTAGTTGGGGCTTCTTGGTGGGTTTTTTTGGTGGTTTGTTGGGGTTTTTTTTTGGGGGGGGGAGGGTTGTGGTTTGTTTTTTGGGGGGATTTGTGAGTTTTGTTTGTTTATTTTGTTTTTTGTTGTTGTTGTTGTTTGGTTTGGGTTGGGTGTTGTTTTGGTTTTTTGGTTTTTTTGTTTTTTGTAACAGAAGCAACATATTCACGTTGGAGTGAACACCTTTCACTCTGCAGTGCTCTCTGTACACATGGCACAGGGAGCTGTTACCATTAGAGTCGATGATGCTCTGAGCCCCTCAGGGCAGCTGCAGCTCCTGCCACTCTCAGGGTGCAGCAGAATCACCCGAGCGGGTTTCTGATTACCCCAGTGGGCTCTCCCCCGTGCTGTGCTTTGGCCAGACCGCCTTGAAATGGCTTTTTCTCTGTATTAGGAAAGAAGTTGGGCTTGTCCCTAAAGCAGAGCAGCAGTGCCCTCTCCCGGGCAGCCCGCGGTGCTCCCATCCCTCGCTGGAGGAGGCAGGCAGGGAGCTCCGCCAAAGAGCCAGGGAGCGTCCGTGGGCTCCCTGCGATCCCCGCGAGTGCCCCCAGCTCCGGGTGTGGCCACCTCCCAATCTTCCATCTGCCTGACTTTCCTGGGATGGAGTTTCTGCAGACCTTTCTCTTCTCCCACAGTCACATTAACAATCTCCTGTCAAAACACCCACTACTCTAGTCCCCGTTAGTGACTTCAGTCCCCTTGAGTTCCCCCATTGATAAGTTCCTGTTTAATGTCGTGTGCAGATGGGCAAAGTGCGACACTTGCCGTCACTGTCTATCAGTGAGGCAGAGATTGAACAACACGGGGTTTAACTGGACCAAGAAACAAGTGCAGAAAATGCCAAACAAAACTCAGGGCAGTTACTTTGCAGTTAATACTGTCAAACTTTTATGTTATGTTAGAGAATCATAGACTTGGACTAGGGGAAAATGGGATACCTAGACACCAGTCACAGCTCAAAACACTCAGTTTATAGTGTAAATCTGTAAAGCACCCTCTCTTTATTCTGGAAAGGATAACATGGAGGTTTGATCATGCTTTACAAGTACATATCAAAAACGTGGCAGAAATTCAGGGGGAAAATGTCATGCCTTTTTCTTTGTGTTTTTAAACATCAAGGGTAATATTATTTCATCTCCCATACACCCCTCTCCCAACAGCCCTCACTGCCATCACTGAAATTTATCTGGAAAGTTTGTGGAAAAGTTCAGCACAACTGTGATGAATGACTGTCCTAAAGTCAGTTTGTTTAGATGAGATTTATTTTTTTACCAAGACTAGATGAAAAAGGACTGGTAGCTTAGTAGTAAGTGCAGAGGGAAGGAAATAAAGAACAGAGCATGGTGCTCTGACATCCCTGTTTTTTTAAGGGAGGTGAAAATTCAGATGCAAGCACTGAATTCATGGACACTTCCTGACCCAAAATATGAAAAATGCAGAATCCAGTGTTCTGTTGAGCCTGGAATAAATTTTTTTCATACCTAGAGCTCCTTGACAATTACACAGGATTAAGATACAACTTTAATTAAATCACTGTTATTCCAGACTGATGTTCTAATTATGCAGTTGTCTCTATCATGCAGATTTGTGATATTTCTAATATTTAATTTTTTTTAAACGTAACACCTACTGTGTTATTCGTGCTGTTGCATATTTAGATACACAGACAGATTAATATCTATGTAGATATTTTTACCCCAGAGTTTTCCTTGGACGAATGTTTGTCAAGATGATGAAATCATGGCAAGCTAGTGAATTCTGCTTGCCACTTGAGTCTGTAAGGCTGCTGCCATGTGAGGTCTTTGAGAACCATGCCAGGTCTAAATGGGAAGAAATAGCTAGTGCCAAGAGGACTAGATCAACACTTTGCCATTGTGCATTAAGCTGTGCATTTCCTTGCTCCAGGAAGACATTGGTGGCAGAATTTCACGTGGGTTTAAAAGCACCCTGGCAAGTGTATGGCAAACAAATTCACTGAGTTATGGAGTACAAAGATGCTGCTGCTTCTCAAGAAATTACAGAGCACTGGAAAGGAAGCAAACACTCAGAGGAGGATTAGCTTTATATGCCTGCTCTGCTGACCTCCTTCAAGCTTGTATTGTTGGCTACTGGAATCCAGAGCAGATGGTCATCTGACCTGGTCTAGTCTGAGATTTTTGTTCTTGAGGACAAAGACCAGTATATTGCCAAGAGAAACACTTAGAGGCTGAGACAGCTGTCAGTTTTGGTACAATCTTAGCATCATAATTAGCAGGCTTTGTTATAAACACTAGAATTTAAACATGTAACTGCATTGCTCTGGTAGCAGACAAACTGTAACACGAGACAAAACTGGTCCAAAATACACTCAAAAAACAATTGATGATCCAGCCCTCCCTTTCTCATCACTTGATTAACAAAGAGAGTTCCCAGGCTGGTCATAGGGACCAATTTTAAGCAGACTATTGCAAATAGCAGTAGAAAAGAGCAGTTTTACATAATTGGAGCTACATCAGATATTGAAAGGTCATAGCCTGCTGCAGATTTTTAGAAGTTTGGCTATTCAGAAAGCCTGAAAGCTCTGCACTGCTTCCAGCTGTAGTTGAGGTAACAGCAGTTCCTCACCAAGTTCACAACATCTCCCAGCTTGGTGTAAGGGAGCAAACTTAAGTGCAGTTTCCTATTCTGCAGCATGCACTCAGGATCCAGCTAATCCAAGTTTTCTTTACTGTTTTGTTTTTTTTTTTTAAGAACAGGTTAGTGATGTAGGGGCAGGGACATTGCTATGAAATAAGGTCCAGGTAAGAGAAGTACCCTTTATCATGCTTTGTTTTGCCATCCATGAGCAATGGCACATGCCATCTCTCTGATGGAATCACAGTAACCATGCAGGTGAGGCATCCTTCACCTCACCTGGTGAGGCACAGCTCAGGATCCACAGGCTTCCTGCAGGCTGCCCCTCAGCAGTGCCATGACAGGAGCAGCTAGGCTGCAGGGGCTTAGGCTGCTTCTTGGAGACATCACAGGAGAGTCACATTGACCTGACAGGCAGAGTCTTGTTCACACAGGAGCACCGAACCATGAAATGCCTCTCACAACACCCACATGTATTTATTCACAGACACTTCACTGAGAAAAAATAAATGCATGTTAGCAGTGAATCTTTGACCAGCCTGTAGGCTAAGAGGTTTTGATTTAAGATGCTGTTAAGTGTGTAGGAATAGTGGAATCTCAACATGAGTTACGCAGTGATAATTTCTGCTACCTCAAGTGTGACAAGCCTCCTACACTGAGTGGAAGTTTTATTTGAAGGTGAGCAACCATTGCTACTTGCACAAAAACCTGCAAGAAATGCAATGAGGAAATTGTAACCAGCAGTTCTGAAGTTTTCATGCTGTCAAATTTGCCACATAGCTTCACAAACCAGCTGTATTTCTACTGTCAGGGTTACATCACCACAACTGCTGCTGGCTGTCAGCACTCATAGCAAATGGGTTGGAATAGGACAAGGCAGATGGAGACTTGGCATTTCAGGATGCCCTTACCTGCTAGGCTGTAGGTTATTCCAGGGCACACTGTCCTCAGGCTTCTCTGCTAGTGTTATTTCACTGCCTACAAAAAACCTGAAACACCAAGTGAGCAATTTATTTTAATTCCTATCATATAAAATATCTGAACCACAAAAGGAGCAAGGAACCCTAAGAATAAGGGCACTCTCCAGGCAATAGGAAACATGAATTTGAATTCTTAGCAGAAGGGATTGTTCATGGAAAGCTTTATTTTCCTGGGTTTTTTGGGAGCAACCAATTAAGTTCACTGCAGACTGAACTGCAATGTTTCTGCAGTGGTTCCAGCTCAAAGCCAAAGGAAAAGATGGCTCTTCAGACCAGCTCTGCTGCCAGATTTCAGACCAAGATGACCCAAAAGGATTTTTCCAGGGTAGTGGTTCCTTTCCCAGGCAAGCTGGAGGTGACAATATTCTAGTTTCAGAATGACAGGCTTCAGGTAGGCTACTTCCCAAAACTGTTGTGCCTCACATGCACCTGGCATGCACCACAAGAGCTGTGCCAACACAAGTTACTGTTGCATGAGTAGGATGGGTGGGTGCTCAGTGGTCAAGCAGTACAGCAGATAAAACCACTCCAGTGGCATCCCACTGCTGCAAGACTTTTCCTGCTGTAGCTTTGTAGAGTGAATAAAGGCAAAGTAGCACAAGGGGAGGTGTTTGTTGACCTGCTGATCTCATAGCACCCCACTTCCATTGCAGCCCACACCTCCCACAGCATCTGCAACACCATCAGACAAGCAAAAATTGACAGGAAATAAGGTTTCTTTACATAGTTTGTGAGAGTCAGAAAGACAAGGAGAAATACTTCCTTCACTCTCAGAGAATTGAAGTCCACTTCCCTCGCCTTACCTGCAGCATGTTGTTTTCCTGCCGTGCCTGGACATAGCTCAGTCAGTAGAGAAAACCACAATGAAGTCAAATACAGCTTAGGTCAAACTGCAGTTTAGTAAGTACATTTTTACTGTAAGCACTGTTTAGTAAAACATACTGTATAATACTATAGTATGCATATGCAGACCTATACACTTATCAGCATTTGTGATCTAAGGAGATTCCTTCTACTGCATGATGTCAACCTGAAAGACAATTTCTCTTGAGCTGCTCCATTCCAAATTTTCAGTCATTGAGTCACAGCACTGGAAAGCAGAGGAAGACGCTTACCCATCAATTAATTTCCTTTATTTCACAAGCTTTGAATTCAGAAATTGAACCACAACTAGTAGATCTTGATACGGTAGAGTAAGTAAAAATGCATGTGATTACAAAGGAAAAATTTGTACAAAAAACCTTAAAAATCCGACAGCAACTTGGATTATCTGTAAGTACCAAAAATCTCATGCAGAAGGAGAGCACTACTGCCCAGGTGGAGAAATCCCTGCAGGGGTGGCAATGGCATTGGTATGTAAAAATCATGGCTCTGTCTAAAATGGAAACAAGAAGGACACAGACTTGGAATGTACCGAGTGGGAACAGACAGGTGCTACGGAGACCATTTGTCATTACGTGTCCCGATGAGTTTCTGTGTCTTGAGAGAAGTGCTTCTTGGGTTTATAATAAATTAAAGATTAAACAGAAGCTGCCTATACTACTCTACAGATGGCCATTTTCTTCCTTCATTAGTGTTTTTGGTGGTGTTTCTCAAATACAGACATTAATCTTGGCATTGTGTCTAGTCAATTGTTGGCAATGTGTTCTAAAGGGACTCACTCACAGAATGCAACTTGCATAAATAACTCAGTAACATGCATTAACTACTCTAATACAGCGAAAAGGTGCAAAGGAACCATCATTCAGTTACGAGACAAAGCTAAAACCTGTAGTCACTAAAGGGGCAATGGAAGCACCATGCTTTAAGGTGACTATGGCATGAAAGCACAATTGTGAGGCAAGTAGTTCCAAGCAAACACACCACACTATTATCACCTCTTTCTATACAAAAAAAAAAAAAAAAAAGAGGAAAAAAAAAAAGGAAAAAAAAAAAAGACATTTCATTTTTTATTTCTGTTAGTACCAAATAAAACTGTGGGCTCGATAACACAGATATTGAAGGGAATGGACATTATTCCCATGATCCTTCATCCTTGTGTTTCTGTCCATCATCATTTTTCAGCCAAGACTGGTAATATTAGAGCGCCCACCGGGAGGTGCCACAATGCGATGGCCAGTACGGCGTGGGTTGTTGTCATCAATCTGAGCCCCTGCAACAACAGAAAATGAGGAAACAAAGCTATGAAAGGGATTGAACCATCAGTACTGAGGTTTTACCTCTGGCTATGCTTCCCTCACACCACCATCAGCTGATTTCTCTTGAGCCTGACTGAAGTGCAGAACAGACCTTCAAGGCACATTTCTGTCTTCAATGAGAAGTGTGGGATTAAATGTTTAGGATCAGACTAATGCTCCCCCTACATTTTCCACTTACTTGAAGAGCCAATGACAACCTATAGACTGGGTTTCCTTTGTGAGATCAGACCTGACAGAAAGTATTACTAACTACAAAACATACCCCAAAACACATACATGCAGAGTGGACTTTTCAAACCTGCCTCACTGACTTAGAATATATGTCCCTACTGAGTCCATGGGACAACAGTTCAGTACATCTGATGTTAGCAATCATAAATCCATGAGGAAATGTGCACTGAGCTGATGCAAACTTCAAACTGCATTTTAAATGCTGAAACGTTAAGCTTAAGGAGACAGCAAGCTTTCTGAGAAGCTAAATATTGCCTGATCACCCTCAGTTTCCTAAAGGCAATGTAATAAACACGTGGAGTCATTTAAAATGTTACTGTAGTCTCTGCTTCTGTTAAATTTTGTGTTTGCATCATTCAGATCAAATTTGTACCACTGGATGCCATGGTAGTACCCAGATCCTGCAGTGCACTGTGAAACCACAGCTTCAGATGCTTATGAAAATCCCAATTATTGGTTGTTACTAAGATTTGAACTTTCTAAGCGCTTCTTTTGTTTTGCATAGCTTCATATATATCTGTATATGCTCACCATGGCCCCAAGTATATAGGCAAATATATACTTCACCTCATTAGAGGGGCTTTTAAAATATTTGCTCTCCTAGGACTTTCTTTAATAAGTTTCATTTAGTTTCTAAAGAGAGGGTCTGTAAAGTAGGAAAAATCCACTATCAGCTCCCACAAGGGAGAAAATCCAATGACTTCCGTAACATCATATGAATGCATTATTCACCACCGGGGCTGTAGACTTTTGAAGAGTAAGGATTTGAAACACTTGTAATTGTCTTCAGATGACAAGAATTATTTCCAGCAACCCCAAAGAATGATTTTCCAATCTGTTTCCTATGTACCATGGAAAATGTTTTGGACACCAAGAGCAGAGGATAAGAAATACTCCAATCTGCTTATGGACAACTTGTGCACATGGTTTATGACCATGGACAAGGACAGATGAAGTTTCCATGTCTAGCAGTTGCTGGTGATACAGCCTCTGTGAGTCTGAGACTCACAGGTTGCACCACACCCAAGTCCCATCAGCTGTGCACACCACCAAGGGGCTTCAGTCACATCAGTCAGAGAACTCAGCTAATTGCAATGGGCCAGGTAAATAATATGGAATGATTGGCACAGAGAAAATTTCAGATTGCAAACATTTTGAGTATTTGGCAATATGTAAAATATCTCTAGACAATGAATGCATAAAAACATGTATATACTTACATATATGTAAGTATATGCATGTATATGACAGCATACAATCCTTTTATATTTGACTAAAAAAAAATTATAATTGAAATTTATCACCAGTAATCCATATTCATGGCTTTAAAAGGTTTCTCATTAGTCAGGCTGACTTACCTGATAAGCTGAAATTGGATTGATGGAGGTTTCTGATTGGTGGAGGCTGGTTTTTGGCAGGGGAGGATTTAGTTGAGGGTGCAGGAGTTGCATATTTTGGCGTAGCAGGGATTTCATACACAGGTCCATCATACATTCCTCTGGAGACTCCTTGCAGTCCTCCCACCTAAAACAAGAGGAGAGTAAAAATCCAGACACTGAATGCTCAAATAATGCTGCCTAATAATCCTGTAGGAAGAGAGCAGTGAGCACAGAGCTATATTCTGCACTGGCTGAATTAACAATACACCTGTACTTTATATAGAAAGCAAAGTGCAGTTTGCTTTATATATAAAGGAAATTATGAAGCTTGCTCCCTACATTTTTATATATATAAAAATGACAAGAGTTCCTTATCAGGCTTCCTTCACAATCAAAGGGGAGAAGTGGGATTCAAAAGAACAGGTGTGACCTGTTTATTTTTCATAAGATCTGTCACAATCACCTCTTCCCTCTCCATTCAGCTGCCAAGTCACACTTGGGTTGTAGCACAACTGATACCCACTATACCAACTGCAGCAATTTCTCTCCTACATGTTTTTCCTCTGCTCCTCCCCTTCGTAGATCTCATTCTCTTCATTAGAACTCATTGAAAAGGATTGGCAATTTTAAAATTAATTTCAAAAGGTTCTACTTCCTGTCATCAACTAGAAAAGCAATGATACACTGGACTGTGGCAGGGGATCTATCTTACAATATTTGTCAATAAAGTATCTGTCATTTGAGCTCTGATTTCAGTTTGAGGTCTGTAGATTTTTTCCCTGTACGGTTCTTATTAGGAATATTAGAAAGGACAATCGAAACAACTTCAGTGACCTTAAATTCATAGGAATCCAGGAAATAATATTTTAATAAGAACAATTCCAGTTTTCAGAAAGAACCTGAAGCCATGGAATTGAAGAACGCGAAGCTCATCAAAAAGATCAAAAATCTCTGTCTTACACCATTATGGTTTCAGAGAAATTTCCCCAACAGGTTAAAAGTGAAATTAAAATACTGTACAGGAAGACTTTACTCACAGGGTTTTGATCCAGCTCTCAAAGCAATCAGGGCATTTTCCTTTCTTTTGATGACAAGAACATCAGGCTCAGAAGTGCCACTGTCTTGCAGGGGGAGCCAAAACTAATGCCCAGAAGAGAGCAGCTGCCAATCACAGCAATGAATCCATATTCCAGGGACGCACAAAAGCACAAAATTATACTGCTATCTCTGCTCCAGGGATAAGTTCATACTGCCAACCTGTGCCAGTTCACTTTTGCAATCCCTTGCTTGACAAGTTTTTCTATATTCCTTTGTTGTGCACTGACATATTCATACAGCAGCTCATAAAACCATCAATGAGTTTTTCTGAATATTTCCAGTGGATAAAATTCGATAGTGGGAAAAGAAATATGGGCATGAATCTGCTCTCCCTCTCGGCGGGCAGCAGAGGGAGCTGTAGGAGCAAAAATATCAGTCCCTTTGTCTGTCTGCAGACCTTGCCCAAGGATCAAAGGTCTCCCAAAATCTAGGCCCACTTTCAAGACACACATTACTTAGCCCAGGTAATTTTGTTCAAACTCTTGCTACAAGACACTAATCCATGATGCTTGTTTCTAAAGTGCTGGTTTCACTATTTTGATGACTTTGTCACTCATTTATGTCACACTGAAGCTTTAAGCAGAAAGTGTGAAGAGAAGGCCTGTATCATCTACATGGATAATATAAAAAAAATGCAACACTGAGTGGTATTTTGCAAAATTTTTGCAAGTGCATTTGCTTTTTACAATGCCTTTACTTCTAAGAAGTGCAGGCCTTTCTTCTGCAGCTTGATAGAATTTGTATAATAAATGATGAAAGATAAAAAGCTATCAACCTGCTTGTAGGCTTAATTTCAGCTGCCAGTATCACAGCCTATGGTATATGCTTGGCTGAAGAAAACATGAGGGTTAGTCAATTTTTCTCATTACCTGTGCTCACACTTTGACTTTCCTGCTCAGTGACAAGAAGCAATTTCCAAACAACTCCAAATTAATGTCCAGCCAATTGGTTTTCAACAGATAAGCACTGATATAATTCAAAACCAAGGTGACACAGTTTTAGTCTTGGTCATTTCCCAAGCTTTTTATTAAACAAAAGAGAAAAGTTTTCTGAGCCATTAATGCTGCTAATACACAGCTCAGCAAATGCACTAACAACAGTTCAGAAATGCCCAATATAATGAGAATCTCTGGCTGACATGCTTTTCTTCTCTGCAGTGTAGCACTTCAGTATGCAATTTAAAATTCTGTTTTTATTCTGCCTAACCCTCCCTTACAAGAATCTTTCTCTTCTCCTGAATTTTAACTGAAAGCAAATTCTATCATTATTCCACCTTTCTTCAAAAGCCTTGACATCAGGCAATGCTGGACATAAGGCAATTTTGCCAACTGGCAATTATATGTTCTACTTGCTGAAGCTCAAAGTGTTAATACTAAGTTAGATGAGTTCACATTTGAAACTAGTTTTGTGGTCATTTCTTGAGCAGGTCATATACAGTCCATCTGATATGGACTCATAATAGCATAACAATATTAAAAATTGATGCTACTGTGCTTCCAAGAGGGTTTGGCTACAAGGAGGATTAAATAGGATCTGACATTACCTTATTCCTGATTTTGATGCGCTGGTAAAGATATTCAGGGAAAGGTTTGCGAGGGATGAAGCGGCCCATTCCTTTATTTACGTGCAGATTTCCATCTTCAAACACAATCTTCCCTTGGCTTATGACCACGAGTGGGGCACCATGGCACTCCATTCCTTCAAAGATGTTGTACTCAATGGCCTGAGGATCAACCAACACATTCACTGCAAGACCTCTTTCCATTAGTAACTTACAACATGTACATTTGTAGTCAGAGTTTTAGACAACTGCCATTAAGAAGTGTGTAGGAGTGTTTTGTATGAAGGAAAAGGAATGCATTTTGATATGAAATTACTTTAAAGGATCTTTCTGATCAGGCTTTCCTGGATGAGCCATTTCCTTTCTGTTTTTCATTTTCCATCAACGATTTCATGGGTTTTTGAAGATTTGCTGTATCTAACCAGAGCATTTAGAAGAATGATAGCCCTAATGTGAAGGAAAATTGTGACTCAGCTGCTGGATACCCAGAGGACATGGTCCCATCATGCATCTGCTGTGACTGCATAAGCAAATTTCGAAGAGGCCAGCACATATATTTCTATCTGAAAAAGCCCAGAAAAGCCCAGGAAGGTCTGAATCTAAATGGGAATGACAGGACAGGTGGCTATTCCTTTCTTGAAAACACAGAGAGATCCCAAGACAGAGAAATAGAAACTGAATCACCCAAATTTACTCTTTAAAGGTTTATAAATGTTTTGGTCTTTTTAATACATAAATGCAATACTGGATTTTCAGTAAAACTTTTGGAAGAATTCCCCAATACAAAGGGCCAAAACACTAAACAGAAAGATAACAACTTCAGCATAGACAACTTATAAGATAAAACCTATTAGAGTCAAAATGAAAGCAGTTGTCAGTCACTGGTACTCTGCACTGAGGGCAAAGAAATATGGGGCAAAGCTCTGGAATTAAACAGAAAATTCCATCTATGAAGCTGATTAGAGCTGTATTATCAAAACATTTAATCATCCATCATAGTTTAGAATACTGTTAATTTAATCATGCAATTAATAATTTCAGGTGCTTTTTAGCTGAAAAAAACAAGCTGGTTTTAAATTTATCCTCACAGCCTTATTAACCTCAGCTGCAGAGTTGCTGATTCACACCTGTTTATAGGTCTGCCACAAGCATGCAAAAATTAAATCATGCAAGGGTATATGCAGAGCAAAAAGAAACCCCTCCTGATCATAATGCTTCCAACACAGGACTTCAATGCTCTCCTGTCCTGAAACATTTACCCATTTCAGAACAGGAGAAGGCAGTTACCCCACTCCTCTGTATCCTGCACTGTTGGTTCACAGGATATAGGTCAACAGCTGAAAAACAACAGTGACTTTTCTTTTTTCTTGCTGGTTTTCATTTCCTCCTTACCGATTTATGGCTTTTGGCTGTTATAGTCTTCACCTTATCAGGGTCCCAAATAACAACATCAGCATCGGATCCTACAGCAATCCGGCCTTTTCTTGGATACAGATTAAAGATTTTGGCAGCATTGGTGCTGGTGACAGCTACAAACTGGCTCTCGTCCATCTTGCCTGTGGCCTAAAAAACAATGTGATTGGAGCAAAACATGCTTATGAAATGAGGATTTACTATTCAGAATACTGAAAGGTCAGGGAGATATTGGAAGGCATCCCTTTATAGATATGGTAATGTTGCATGAAACAGAGATTGAAAATCACACAGGACTTTATATGCAGCTCTTTCCTTGGAAGTTTCAAATAATGAGTGCGTTACTCCACATATTGGACAGGAGGTGAAACCTTGGTGCACATGATACCACCAAGGTGCTCAGCTATCTGAGATCCCTTTCTCTACACACTGAGGCCTAGGTGTTTTGTTGCTAGTCCTAGTAATTTCTATTTAAATATTTAAGCAATTTTAAGTCAGAGAAATTTGTATGAGTGTTACAAGATGTAACAAAAGATCAAGATTCCAACATTTTTGGGAACACTTCTTGCAAATTCTATTATCATTATTGTCAGATCTATACATCTATGTAATACAACCAATTAAAAAGTCCTTGCCTGGAGAAATGTCATCGCCAACAGAAGCTGGCATACAGGCAGTGATGGTAATTGCAACTGTACAGAGCAGCATTTTGACTTCTCAGTAGAGTATTTGGGGTCTTCCCTGGCAATGAGCAAGAACAATGTTCTAAGGAAGAACAACAGTGCCAAGCCTTCTAATACTAAATAAACACTTATTTCCTGCCTGGTAAAATATAAGGTTTCTAAAGAATAAGCGACTCAGTGGTGCAGGACTGAATGTTACCACATGTAAATCCCATGTGGCAGCCCTTCCTGAAGTTCCTTCCCATTGAGGGAATAACAAAAGAAAATATCAGCTGTGCTTTGCTTGCTTCCCTCCTTTGCTCCTACGTGGCAGGTATCTGAAGCTGCTTCTGTGCTTGGAATCTCAATAGCTGTTCCTGAATAAAGTGGTTATGAAATACAGTCTGGGAGATGTGCTCATCAGAGCACTGTAAATACTGCCACTTCCTAGTCTGCAATGTGCTTTCCAGCATGATGCAGTGAGTGTGTGTGAGTGCGCAGGGTGTGCACGTGGAGACAGACAATAGAGGGAGGATATCATTATATATTAGAATCCATGGAACCATCAAAAAATTCCTGACCTATACCGGCACTCCACTGCAAAGTATGCCAGTATGAATTACGTGCTATGCTCTCCTTCAACGCATTTCATCATTTCGCCTCAGGCTCAGCTGCCATCCATTTGTAATTTTTCAAAAATGATGAGACACTTCCCAAATTCAAACAATCCATTCATCATGTTTATATGAGGTCCACTTCAAAACCATTCAATTGCTCCAGATACCACATCTCTTGGAAGCATCCGCTCTGACACAAATGGGAAATAGAGCAATGGAGTCTGGGAAGCCTCAGGTCTAATAAAGCACAACACTATTGCAGTGTCAGAAGTGAAACACAGCCCTGAGTTTAAAAGACCGGAAGAGGTTTTTGAAATAAGCAGTTCACCTCACAGTAGCATTCTCTCAGGGAATTCTCAGAAATATATCAGAAAGTCACTTAAGCAATGGCCAAGAGTCTCTTGGCGTTCCATATTCAGCCAACACTCAATTTCCTTTCAGTCTATAAAAGTAAGTAATTACTTACTACAGCCTTGTCCCAGACAACAGTCATCCTTTCCTCAATTCCATTGACCCCTTCGGGAATCATAGTGAAGTTGTCCTTTCCAATGGCTTTCTGGGCAGTGCTATAGGGGCAATGTCCACTTCCCGTCACCTGCAGGTCCCCACTGTGGAGTTAACACACAGAAGGTTTAGACCAGGCATCACCAAGGTGATCTTGGTCTCAGACAGGCTGAATGGACCTTACAAGCCTTTCAAGACACCAGAGGCACAGGCTGTAAATCATGCCAGCAGCTTTTCCAGGCTGGCTACAGATCACTGAGAGCAACAATGGCACTGGACATCTCCACTTTCCCCCAGGAGCACCCTGAACTCCTGGATTACAGCCCCCTCCGGTTCCAGGCTGCTTATCGACAGAGATCAGGCAAAAGCCCACTAACCAGGACAAAGGATTACTCCAGGATTAAGGAAATGATCAGAAGCTTGTATGAAATGTCTGCCACTCTCAAGATAAATTAATTCAAAACCAAATTAAAAAATAATGGCAAATTTCACAGTGCAAAGTCATGAGCTTCAAACGTGTTCCCCTGCATTTCTCTCCTGCACATGTATTTTTCTTGCAAAACTTACATGAATACTCATCTCACCTTCCAAAATAGAACCAAGAATGTAAGATTTTTTTTATCAGGTAGTTTTCTAATTAAACAATAAAAGGCATAGTGCAAATCAAACACATGTTCTGGATTTATCTAACTTAGGGATCTTACACAGAAAAAGGCATAGAGAAAAATGCAAAAAGAGCTAACATTTATAATGCTTTTATTTAAGAGATTGGGTTTTTCAGCCTAGAGAAAATTTTTTTTGGCAGAGAGCAGAACTGGATCACAGCTGCTCCCGGAAATGCAGAATCTTGCAAAAATATAAAGACAAAAAAGAAGGTTCTCCAACATCCACAGGAAACATGATATTTTTAGCTCTTGATTAAGCTTACAGGAGCCAAACACATTAGAACTCACTATGATTTGTCTTCCATCACTCCATAAGTCCCCAAGAGCCTGTCACCCTTTCCTTTAACTGATAATGTAAATTCCAGCTCTGAAACAACTGAATGATTCTGGTCCACAAATCTAGATCCAACAAGCTAAAAAATATCCAAGTACAGAAGAAAAAAGTGTCACATATGAGTAATTCTAATGCCATTTTCTAGGCAGCCAGCCCTAATGATTGCTGACAGAGAAGAGTCCTCGGCCTCTTTTCTGGTTCTCCACCATGCTCACAAGCCATCCATCCAGTTTTTAGAAGAAACCAAATCCATGAATTCAGTACAGAAAAGACCACTATGCTTTAGCTGCTCCTGATTATTAATGACTGCCTGGTGTTACTCCATAGGATTAAGCCAATTTCATCAGTAAAACATTCATTATTTTAACACAACAATAAAGTCAGAAGGTTGCAATGCCATTTCTTCCTTTTTGATGCTCTTCTGATCAGCAAAGCTTCCTGTGGCATCTATCATTTCTGCACACTGATATAACCATGAAAACCTGACTGTCACAGCCAGGCCCTGTATCACTGCCCACTTCCCTGAGATTATGCTGTGCTTCTAACACCACACTACAAATTCCTACACCTGAAAGACAAGGAAGGGATTGCTTTCTTAACTCCATATTCCCTCTCCTCTGACATTTAATGACATTATTGATATGAACTGCACTCCCCAGTCAAATCAATAGAAGACTTCCGAAAATGAAGCATGTCACTTGGGAGCTTCCCATCCCTGGTTAACTCACGGGCACTTCTACTGTCTGGACACACTCTACTGTCAAATGGAGGATATGCATCACATCCACTAAAAAACTGAGAGACAGGAAGGGATCATCATGAAATAAATGCCAGATCACTACCTTGTCATCTTATTCTTCCCCTTAAACAAGGCTTGCATGGCAAGTTGCATCTTCTGTGTAGCACCAAGATCTCACATCTCTGGTTCACAAGAGGTGGCACATCACAGCTGCAGTAATGCAGCAGCACACCATGCAAGATCAAAGCTAACTCAAGCGCATGGCCCACAGATGACACAAGGACCTAATCTCATGAGGCAAATTCAATCTGCAAATCCTATGAGACATGATGGGGTTTTACACATTCAGTTATTCAGTGGAAAATCAACGCTTTCTGTGGAAAAGAGCACAAGCGGTATGCTGCATGCTTGCAAAGGAAGGATGTTGTAGGGATTTTTTAATGAATGTAAAATACTGGTATCCAAATCAACAGTGCAATAGAAACATGAAATACTGTCTTTACTATCATCCTTGCATAAAATTCCCCATGAATGCAGAGCAGAATGATTAAGTATACAGTTCTTTTTAGTTTCACAGTATAGATTCAAAGTATTAAAACTGAAAGCAGGCTAAGCTGCTGTCATTTAAGATCTAGGACTTTAAGCCACTAGGAAAAAAAAAAAGCCACTTTTGCATGCTTGGAGAATAATGAAAACTTCTGTTAGACCTCAGTTTGTCTTTCTGATGTTAGTTTTAAAAAGTCATTCTTTGGATTCCATTTCTAAAAATGTTCTTGCTATTTTAGCTAATCTGCTTTGACCCACATACTATTATTCTGGGACTCTCTTCTAGAAAGCATATATAGCCACTGTAACAGAATAAGGAGTCAAACATTTTGATACACATTTGTATGTGCTGGCTAAGAGCCTTACCCTCACACAGTGAACTTCACCCTTTACAGTGCTGATAGTGATGAACCGGACCAAGAAAGTATTTTTTTTTCTGAGTCTTTATTTGGAACAGAAAGCTCAGTTATGGAAAAAACATTTTTGCCATCAGACTGTCAGAAGAGAACTGCTGCATATTCTTACCAGAGCCACATGTAACTCAGAGCTCAACTGCAGCATCTTTAAAGCACGTGAGCTAAAGCCTGGGTGGGCTCTGGTGGGCTGCACAACCTGACCCATCATGTGCAAGGGGAGATGTGGTACTGACTGATGGCATCATCCTGTCACGCGTGTGTGCCCACCCACCTCTCAGGCAGCTGCTCTAAAGATGGTCACTTTCAAGGTTCAAATGTCACTGCTCTGTCTAGGGCACTGGAAACCCCAGAAAGGGGAGGCAGGAGTTGAGGTGGGTGCCACCACGTGAAGGTAAATAAGGATATGAATGTTGAGTTCCTCACTCCAGCCCTAGCAATTTGTCCTGATGGGGCTTCAGCTGTGAATTTCTATATCATGTCAGAGCAGATGGTCTTTTGCTTAAGCTAAGGAAGACCCACAGTTGGCTACAGGCAGGAAATACTTTCAGAGTTGGGTTTACAGTCTGGGTTTCTGGCATTGCTGATATCTTCTTTTCTATATGAGAAAGACACTTCTTCCTCTGCTGTCCACATTCCCTTCACCTACCTAGCGATTAAACTCTCCCTGCCAACCTCAAGGCAGTCAGCTTACATCCCTATCCTGTCGAGATGGCCTTCAGTCTCCAGCTGTCCCCACCCAAGTCCCTCACAGTCTCCTTTGTAATCCACTCTGGCCTCTTTCTCCTGACATACCTGCTCTACATGTACCACTTATCTTTGCCTTCTTCCAGCTGGAGGACCCCAGAGCCCATAAAGACACAAGGCAAGCTAAAATAAGAAGCCTGTAAGAACTGGACACAAGGAAACTTGTATTATTTTGGTCCCTCCCAGATGAAGGCAAACTACTAAGTCAGAATTTTTCAATATGCAGGAGATAAACCCACCAAACTCTGCTACAAACACAAGTTAGTTTAGGACAAGCTGATTTTCAGAACTCACAGCTGAGAGCCCTTCACCAGCTTTGACAAAAATTGCCCCAAGAAATTTTTCTTGGTTCTAGGTATCTCTGCATTCAGGAACAGCTCTGATTTCAGGAGCTGTGCTTGTCAAGTATGACTGGGGCTTAAAATTGAGTCTGTTCTCAAAGATGGGGATTTATCCACCAGGCTTTTGCTTATGCTGGACACTGAGGATGCCATCCCATCATATATCAACAATTCAGCTAAAGAAAACTGAAAAGAAGGGAGAAGGCCAGTTTGAAGTCCTAACAATCTAGTCGTAAAACTAGGAATCACTTGAAAAGTAGAAAGAAAAAGAATTAATTCCTGAATAGCCAGCAACTGCCTCTCTATCAAGCCAACCAGCAACTGGAGTGTCCATGACTGCTCACTAGACTGACAGCCTAAGCATAAGGATATAACTATCCCTGGTTTTGTATGTCCCCTCTCTGCTGTTTCATGTATGAGACTGATCTAAAAGAAACCAGGCTGATCCCAAATGCTTCATGCCATATGGCTTTTGCACTTGCCTCACCATCATCCTGTAAAAAAAAAAGGAAGTCTTACCATGCTAAGAGCGAGTTTAAGTGGTCTGGAGTGGTAGGG
Organism: Acrocephalus scirpaceus scirpaceus; assembly: GCA_910950805.1. Classification (NCBI taxonomy): domain Eukaryota; kingdom Metazoa; phylum Chordata; class Aves; order Passeriformes; family Sylviidae; genus Acrocephalus; species Acrocephalus scirpaceus. Next base: position 33,342,190 of record OU383778.1, read on the forward strand.
TCAGGGCTCAGAGGTGGTGAGGTCACAAAAGCTGCAGCCTTGGCCCAGTTTTTGCTCCAGTAATGTGTCCCATCTGTCCCCAAGCTGGCAGTGATCGGTTCTCCAAAAACAAGGGGACCTTGGAGAAAGCAAGGATATACAGGAACTAATTACAACCTACTCTGTCTTCAGCACATGACACTGCCTGCTGCATGCAACCATGTATAATTCACGCACTGCTACATGGCTAGGGCAGCTCCCAGGAAATTAAACAGCCCTGGCTTTGTCTGTATGATAAAAAATTAATCAGGAGTCTCTCTGAGCTCTACATGCTTTTGATCAGCCTATTTACAAATCTTTCTTTTTAATCCAGAAGGAGACAGTTCAAACACGCTTTTAATTTATACTGTTTTAATCACAGCCACGCTCTCTCTGTTGCTGCAGTTCAGAGTGCACTGGATGGTGGGTCACTTCAGCAGGCAGATGCCTTTTTACCACTCCCAGGTTGGGCACAGCACCAGCAGACAGCAGTATACGGTCCTCAGAAGCACACTCCAAGTCCCCAAGAATACAAACATCAAGACAAACATTTGCTCTTTGGCTTTTCCATACTGCTCACAAGCTTTGCAGTACCCACAAGCAGAACAGTCCTGACTTGCAAAAGCAGCTTTGGAAGCAGCTGCCTTCAGGCTCAGAAGGCCCTTTTGGGTGCTTTGTAGCCCAGATCCCACCACGGCCCCAACAAGCAGGGCCAACCTGCAGTGCACATCAGAGGGAGTCAGCTTCCAGCAGCAAGGCCAGGAGCAAGCTCCACACATCTCTAACAGCAGGGCCACTGCTCAAGCCACATCTCAGAGGGTAACAACCTGAAATACTGGCATGGAGGATGTGCCACTAGGAATAAAGTATCTCCCTCCCATGAAAAAAGATACAGCAGTCTAAGGGAAAAGTAACAGGGAAAACAGATAGGGAAGAGTTACAATTCAGTCTTCAAGAGGACGGTTTGTGGGGAGAGCTTCTCTACTTAAAAACACAGAAGTATTTCCTGTCATCCCTCCTTAGTCTGCAAAGGTGCTATTGTTCTTTGGTAACCTCTCCCTATAGCCTGTCATTTGGGTGAACACATACAGGTTTTTTTCACTGAGCTTCTATTCAACAAAATAATGAGTTAGGGGAAGCAAAGGAAGTCACTTACCTCTCTTCCTGGCCAGTGCAATGATATCAGCTGCACTCTTACTCATCACCTTAGTGATGTACACTGGGCAGTTTATTCGACTGGCAATTGTGATGGCACGGAACACTGCTTCTGCTTCAAGCTGAGAAAAACAAAGAGGGAAAAGTTAACTGCAAATGCAGTCTGAAGAAAAAAAATCAATGGGAGGACAGCACCATGTTTCTAACTGTTCAGCAACAACTCTTCAGGGGTTGATTCTGCTTTTTCCATAGAGAGAGACACAATGCTGGGAAACAGGGAGGTAACCCAACCTCAAACACTTGGCACTAGCAGTAACCACAGCCAGGCTGTACTCACTAGCAGGGGGCAGCTGCCCCAGCACAAACACAGCTCCCTGGCTCCTTGCACCCCAGGAAAGGTCATATCCAAGCAGCTGATGCAGCTCCTCCTTACCTTCCTCCCACCTTCCTGTTTCAGTCTCCTACCCTGCAGCTGAGAGGAGAACAAAGCAAGAAAATTTTGCCCCTGCTCAGAGACAACCTCTGAGCTCCCCCTGCCAGCTTACCCTAATCTTTACATAATGGTGGCAGTGAATGTAAAGAATTCTCAAACAGCAACTTCAGCACTATGGAGTGAATTTAGCCTATAATCCACAGAAGCCTTTGAAGCAATGCCCAGTAAGTCCCCTCTGTCAGCAAGCGTAAAGGCAATCTCCTCCCAGAGAGCCATCTGGGACGTAGGCACACAAAGCAAGCATCTTCAGATGGAGGAGCAGTGTTTCCCAGCAGCTCTGGAGACTCCTTTCCCCAGCCATCAGTTTTATACCAGATCCTTCCCAGATGGACTCACAGTATTGGCATTTTAATATGAAAAACCCTGTTGTAACTGAAAATAGTGACTCAGTGGTACAGAAATTTCTGTGCAAGAGTTTTGCTAGAAAAGTTGAGCAACTTAGACCTTCCAAAACCACATGGCTTAATCCTTTACAGTTTTGTAAAATATTTTTCCTTAAATCAGACTGCTTCAGTTTGTGCTACAACCTGTATCAAAACATTTGTTCTGGAAACCCCAAATGCACCTTTAGAGAGCAGGAAAGTAGGCATGGCCTCTGCACTGCAGCACTAGAGCTGAGCAAAATTCCTTTCTGGAAACTGCAAATGCAGATTTTCCTTAGGCCCCTATTCTCATTAAGAGGAAACAACTCAATCCTTTTAGAATATTTTTAGTAGAACAGCAAAATGAAAAAGTACATAAACAGTTCAATAGAAGAATGTGACCAATTAAGCTGATTCTTTTTGCCTTGGGGAGAAGTTAAATAAAAATCTGCAAACCACAACAATTTCTTCAAGTTCAGCCTCAAATCCCCAGGATCTCGTCTCTTTAGTCTTCTAGGAAAGCAGTCACTTCCCACTACCGCCCTCCACATCCCATTAACGATCTGAGCTGTCTACTTTGGGGGACATTAAATAAACCCTTTCCAGATGAGATGATCCACACCAGAGCCCAGATTTTATTATAAGGGAGTTGCATAAAACAAGCTGCCTCACAGCATCTTTCCATTCCCATATGTTTGAATCCCCACAGCCTGCATTTCTGACACCAATATATCTGCCAGTATGAAAGTAGATCTATATGTGGGTGTATGCATATGCACAGTATAGATGTGCACACACATCTTATAGGAGGTTTTCAGCCAAAGCATTTTAATAAATGCAGTTACTCTGATGACTAACCCTCAAGCTGCACTGCTGATTTTTAGCCTGATAAGCCCATTTTTTTGTCACCACAAATCAAAACACAAAGGTCACACTTAAAAAATACGTGAACACCTGTGCCCAGGGCAGCAGGAGCTGAGACTCCTGAGTGTACAAGGACACACTTATCCCTGAACCTAGGGAATGCACCTGCTGCAGCATCTGAAGGGCACTTCAGGCAAACAAACAAGTTGAAAGGACCTGGACTTTTCAGACTTTGAGTAATACTGGAAAAGGCAGTGGGAGAAGCAGACATCTGCCTTCCCTGATGCACCCATCCATCGTCTGCACATACAGAAGCCAAGCTCCAACAGTTTGACAAAAAGTGTTTGACAAAATACTTCCACAAATGACAAAATTAGCAGAGTCTCTTACCTCTTCTGGCCTGCTCAGGGCATGTCCCTCAGGTCCAGTGATTCCCATCTCCAGAATACGCTTTTGTTCCTGCAAAGTAAGAGATAAATGCTGACCCAGCTGCAGGATGAGACCTGTGCACCCAGCATCCTCAGGGAGATGAACAGCCACATGGTCTGGCTGCCCCTATCAGTGTCAGTGTAAATGGAGCTGCATAGCCCACTGAACACTGAAAACACAGGCTCTGAACTGGTCCCACCACACCAGCACAGCCAGCAGTGGTCTCTGTTGTGTGATTGAGCATCTTTGTGCCCCAAACCATTGGGCTGCACCATCAGAAACCTCCTCTGCCCTCCAGAAAGTCCTACTTGACACCACGACGCCAGCCCAGGGAATGGGCTTCATCCAACACACTAAATGGTAATTATGGGTACTTCCAGCCTGCCATTCCCTATTTACTCACTCAAGTTCCTCTCTGGTTGCAATCCACAAAGTATTTTCTTAAACTTTCAGCATTGCTGACACTTTCAGTTTTCTGTAATGTTTTCTTCCTACAAAGTGAACTACTAAAATTATGCTTTTATAAAAAAACCAGTGCCCTCCAGTTGCGAGGGCCCATCTCAGGACCAGTGGGGGTTTGTCAGAAAAAAAACCTGTGCTATCCAGTGAGATTTTTTTTTTTTAAATAGAAAAAAAGCTTCACTCAGTTTAAGGTCACGCAGTGTTATTGGAATAAAAATCCTTTTTTGCAGAAACTGGTAGTCAGCCCCTTTTCATCTGAGGTTGGTTCAGGCCTGACAGCAGAGTAGAAGTGGGACCAAAGCTGCTGCTGTACCTCTGGCCCTGGCCTGCCCTGCCCACAGGGCTCTAATGAGCCCAGTTCAGCGAAGTAATGGCTCTGTGACACAGACAAATGTCCGTCCCTTAGAGACCAGGATGAAGTTACTGAACATATTTGAATGTATCAACTAATAAATATCTGATCCCAGGTCCCTGAGGGTAAAAGCTCACATATTACCAACATGCTCCAGTAAAACTGAAAAAGTTAACATTCATGTATACTTTAGCCTTTGCTGCCAATCAATCAAGGCTGAAGTGGCATTAACAGCAGCGCATTAATCTGACTGTAAGAATATTTTGGTTAGAAAAACATAAGGTTTCATAGGTATTCTTAAAAACAGCTGTTCTGGATCATTAATGCACCAGCTATGAGCAGTGCCAGTAAAAGACTCCAGATAATTAAAATACAGTAATAAAATGAAGTTACAACCATGTAAAAAAATAGCAAGTTGGTACAGAATAGATACACAAAGTAGGACAGATTTGCATCTTGAAGGAAGTAATAAAATCAGATCATATGATAAATTACCCCCTGTAAGTTGACTTAATGGTTCTAATTAACTAGAATATTTGTTTGACAAGATCAAATTTGTATTTTCACACAGTCCTAAAAAACCTATGTGCAGGCAGCTTTCTTTTCATTATCCAAATAATTCTTCTAAACAAAAGCACGGAGAAAGACTGATTTTATGAAATATGGCAATGGTGAACAAACATATTGATGTATAACATAACTTACATTTAATTACTACTTCCTCTTTTCCTAATATTTTTTCTGTCCTGTTTGTTCATATTTGATGGCTGTGATCAGCCTTAAGGCTGATCAGAGAGAAATGTAACTGAAATAGATTTCCATCAAAAATGCAATTCCATGAGTGTGCCTTGATTTTAATGGGCAATGTATCAAAATACCACAGATGCCACTTGATTTGTTTTATTTTGCCTTTCCTACAGTAATATTGACTTAATCATGCTTATTATTAGTCATTTTAATTCTACTAGATATTTTATGTTGTATTAAAACTATAAATTATGTATTCAGTAGTTTTTATTCATGCTAAACTTCATGAGAAATCAGCTTTTTTCCTCTCTCGAATTCAAATGAGGCTGTCACCTACTTTCAGTGGGGGAAGGACACAACTGCACTGTATGTGCCTGATGACTCCTTAGTAGTAACTTTTAACCCCAGTGGTTATTTTGGTCAAACTCAAACTTAAAAGTGAAAGGCAGATCTCAAAGGGGGTAAATTCTAACCAGGCAGATGGAGATGTATTTTTCCTACAGAGGGAAAAACAAAATACACCCAAGGCAAGAGTTCTTACATACTGCCCAACAGCTCAAACATTCCTTTAAGGTTCTCCCTTAGATGTGAGACAAGGCGGGTTGCCTTGTCCAGATCTCAAAGACAGCTTTAGCTCCTGTAATTTCCTTGTCAGCTCTGCAGCCCAGTCCTTAGCAGATAAGCCAGCAGATAAGCAGCTCAGCAGATAAATCAGATGGCTCACTCAGAGCCTCACCAACCTAAGAGGGGCTCGATGCACGTACGAGGGATCAGGGGAGTGAGACATCTCTGCAACAGCCTTCAAAGATTCATCTGTCACAAATGTAGCGTCAAAACAACACCCACCTAAACCTGTCCTTTTTGCTTTAGAGGGGGATCCTGACCTCTGAAAGACCAATGGGAGGTTTACTATCAACTGCTGTCCTTGGGTTGCCCCTTCCCATGTTTCCACGCATTGTGGCAGTGATCAAAGCCTGGTACAGTCCAGTAGGAGGACAGCAGCTCCCAGGGCATCTGACCTGCAAGGACTGCACTGGAGATCCAGGGCGCCTTAATGGAACATTCTGAACTTGAGCCCAGCTTCCTGGTTCTGAGATGCATCTTCTAAGAGCATGGATTATACTTAAACACACATTTTTGAAATGTCTACAAGATCACAGCAGTTCTTATTCTCAAACTTCAGAGATTTATAAGAATATTCTCAAAAATAAATAGGTCTGTGAGCTTTAATACCCGCTCCAAACTCACTGGGTTGCTTATGCTGATAGCTGCAGCAAAAGACTTCAGTATAAAGCTTTCAGATCCTCGTTTTGTACCCAAAATCTGTGAACAAGGCTGTACATTGTTCTGCTTCACTTGTATCTCCTGGATTCAGAAGAAATCTTCTTGCTTCCTTCTGCCCCCCTTATCTAGTCCTCATCTGCTGCCAAGGCAAGGAGCTGCCTGGATCGTTGCCCTGGCTCATGGATGATCTGCCAATTAATGCAAAAAGACCTCCATTCTCTCATCTCAGGCTTTATACCAGCAGTGTGCAGGGCACCAGGTTCAATTAAGGCTCTTTCCAGGGAGTTCCCTTTTTCCTACCCATTCTCTGACTGGCCTATTTAACTTCTCCTCTCTTATATCTGTCATCTCACAAAGTGAAACACAAATGATGGTTCACTCACCTGAGCTATCAAGTCTCCATTTTCAGCATGGACCAGGATAACAGCCCCAAGACTCTTTAGAAAGGTAAAGGCTTCGTAAAGCTGCAGGTAGTACAAAGAAGGAAACACTGCTGAATAAGGAAAACATTACTTAACACTCAGACCTCCCTCTTCACCTCAGTTTTGTACCTTCTATGCTGGTAATTATATTGGTGAATAGCAGATTATCTCTTTTCTACACAGAACCTGAGCTTCGCTGATTGGTGCTCTTACCCACCCCTGTACACACCAACTGCACCAAGACAGGGCAACAGCCCTGAGCAGGGCTGGATTTCCCTGGGACATAGAGTCTGACCCAGGCCCTGCACTGCAGGGCCACCTCCCCGTGCCCTCCCATGCAAGGCTAAGTTCAGTGACCCTCTTTTCTGTAGTTTTAGCAACTGTAAAATAGAATTATTGTCATGTACTACAGACACTTCTAGTATGACTAGAACCTCTCTTTTCTGAAGTACAGGCATTTTGCTTCATCTTCTCAGAGCCGTCATTGTTGAGCTTTCAGCAACATCTTTAATTGTGATATTAAAAGTTGCAATATTTTCTCTAGATCATCATTGTGTTTTTAATTGCTAAGATTCAACATTCATCTATAAAGAAGGGCAGCAGTTGATCCTTTTGCTTTTACTAGTCATTTTTTAGCACACATCTACTGAAATACAGTTTCCTTTCCAAAAGGTATTCAGCTTATGCATCCCTTTTTTAAAACCACATTTCAGTAACATGGGAGCCCAGTTTTCAAACAGAGAGTAAATATGGAAGACAAAGGTTCTTCAGTGTCTACTTTTGCACTAGGGCACTTCAGGCAGCATTGAATGAGCTGCAATATACAGCTTGCAATATGACATTTAAACAAGGTAACAGCCATTAGTCCAGCCACACATTAAACATTTTGATGAATTCCTCTTGGCAATTCAACAGGGAGTTGAATTTAACCAGCACTGCCTCTCAGAGAATATTTATAAGTTATTATTTCTAAAATTCCAATTAAAACCACATGTATTGGAGGTGTAACAACAGTAATTTAAGAAACCAAGAGCTGTAGCTCTGGGAATAAGTAAGAAAGAAACATTTTATCAACTGAATAAGCAAACATTATTATTACTAACAGATGCCATTGTCCCTTTACAGTGGCCTGATATGAATGAATGGGAAAGCTGAAGAGTCTGGAATCTGTAATGAGCTCTGGACAAACAAGCTCATTGTGATCTCCAGCCCTAATGAGAAAAGGCCAACTCCCCCAAAGAGCAACTCCATTTAGCTGCTTACAGCAACCAAGAAACTCTTGAAACCTCAGAACTGCCACTGCCTTGAGTGCTTCATCTTTTTCTCCCCCTCTGACCTAGAGTTCTTGAAAGGTTACTGCAAAATAAAATGAGCAAAATCCTGAGCAGAGCTGAGTGGCTGCAGTGTTGGGAGACACCAGAAGATCTCTACGGAAGGTGAATATCATACACTTGAAGAAACACATGCAGCTGTTCTACACAGCTCAGCACTGACCCTCCAGAGAGTAAACCTCCACTGCACATTTCTCCCAGTGCCAATCAGGCCAGTGAGAATATTTCTCTGGGATTCAACCTCAGCAACTCAAGTGTGAGGAGATGAGAAAAGAGAGGACAGATCACAGCAATGAAAAGCATTCAGAGCAATACCTGGCTGTCGGACATTTGGTAGAGATCTTTGTACGCCATGTAGACTTGAAAAGAGTTCACACCTGTTCCAAGACAAAATTCAAAGGTGTTGCCATGTAAGTGTATTCTTAAATTGTATTTGAACAAAAACTTCAGGAAAAGTAAGTAATAGAGTATGTCTGGACTAGGCTTTTCGCTAGCGATTGCCAAAAGTCAAGCATGGCTTCACAGCTGCATTACAGCTGCTAGGACTAGAAGCCTGGATGCCCTCTTCTCTGGGAGAATTTTTTGGATGCTGTGGGTAGCCTGTGTTGAACCCTGGCGTAACCCTGGAGCCACCACTGAAAAGAGGATTGCATGTAGCCAAATCAGACAAGCAATGGTGGCTAAAGCAAGCATGTAAAGTTTATGAAGCTTAAAAAATCTTGTGTAAGGTTCTGTGAATCAGTGTTTTTCTTCTTAGGTTTCCTTAGCTAATCAGGAAAACATTTCAGCTTTATATAAACTGTGCTTTTTGGTAGATAAAACTTCTGGTTAGTTTCTCCCAAAGTGCTGAGAAGGTGTAGGAAATGTGTATCTGAATGTACATACAGACTTGCTTTTTCTTGACCATACACTCCAAAGCACTAAGCTTAGCTGATGGTAGACACAGGGAAGGAGTGGAAACAAAGCCTGAAACCAATTCCATAGGCAGCTCACCACACCTCTCCTTCTGCCTTCTGCCTTCCAAAGATGGAAGGATTTATGCTGGCAGTCATAAAAAAACCTAGAATGATAACAGTTTCGAATTTCAGAAATCCATAAGAAATGCTAGTGTTGAGTGTCAGTTGTCAAGAACCCCCTGTATTCAAATCCCCAAAAACATTGCTATTTATTTCAAAGATTTGGTTATTTATACAGCTTTGTATTCTTACAGAATGATTTCAAATGCCTTACTTACAAATGCCTTCAATTCATAATCTCTGTACATACAAATTCATACTAGTGTACATATTTGTCTTACTCTTTAGTCTACTGGCAAGATCCCCAGTTTGGTCCAAGGACCAGTATCATAGTTTTCTAGCTTAAAAAAAAAGTAAATTCTAAGCTACCTAAGCTGTGTATGCTGCATTTCAAAATGGCTGTGGTGAAAACTGTGCTTCCTGGGGCAAGAAGAAAAAGAAAGAGATCTGTTCATGTTATTCATGTTAGCTACACAAAATGAATAAAACTCTCTGATGAAGATATAACTCCATAAGTCTAGAATAAGCAAATACATCCTCAGGCAGAGGGTACAACTGCTCACAGACACACACAGAATTAGTTTATTTACAACTACATGGACTAAAATACCCCAGCATACATGCAGGATAACACATTGAAATGATCCCTGGCATTATGTCTTCCTGCTAAATCCAGGCAGCTGAGAGAGAAACACAAAGCAGGAGCTGGCCCCTCCTTGCTGACTTCCACGCCAAGTAAATCCAGCCTGAAAGGTGGAACCCTGTCAGCCTATAAACCCATCCTTTCTTCTTATTTTCCTATTTATCATGTTCTCAGAAAACACATATAGCCTTTACTAACTGTAATCCCTCCATCTATTCGTCATTACAATTTCCAAGTACTTTGTATGTTCTTATTCTAAAACCTAAGCTTGGCTGGGCCTTCCCTGGGGCCAGTGCTTGCAGCCTCGTGCCCTGAGTCTCCCTCTGACTGCTCACAGCAGCACCCAGCAGACCCACCCCACCTGCCTCAGAGCAAAGCTCAGTTTTCTCCCCACAAACTCACCCCATGTGTCAGATGACAGATGCACCCAGGGCCCCCCTTTCTGTGGGGGTGTCCATGCACACACAGAGCAAGGAGGATGCGCTAGGCCCGGGCCAGGCCATGCCGACTGGCCCCAGTGAGCACAGGACTGACCCCTCAGACACATTTATTTCTCTGTGAGTCAAGGGCTGGGTTACCTATTGCTCTCCCTTATCCACTAGGCTCTAGCCAAAGATAATTCACTTCATCACAGCCCTGCAGGAGGTAAGGCAGCTTTCTCTGAGTACTGCAGGTGGAACACATACACTGACCCAAGTAATAGGTATTTTCATCCTTTCTCTTTTATTGCCTCGGTATCTTCTTCGGCCCTCTCCTGACCTTGGTAAAATGACTGAGTTTTGCCCTCACTCTGTTTAATGTTCTCCCTGTAATTAATGGGAACAGACGAGATCCCAGTAGGGATCCTGCCATAGGATCTTGAGTCTGCTCCTTATCAAGTGCAGAAGCAGAGTTCTCCCATTTAAACACAAATTCACACCCTCAGCTGCCACCAGATACACTCACAAGTAGAAGAGCATTTCAGGGGCTGCCTGTACAGCTAACAGGAGAGACAGTGTGAACAATCCTGCCTTGCAAAGAGAGCACCTATATCAGACACCAAGATAAATAACACAAATTTACATATACAGGTATCCAAGATTAGACTCCTCGCCCTGGCCTGGTTCCTTGACCTACTCATTGGAATTATGCAGCTTTTCAAAAGCCCTGGTCCGTGGCCTATTGACCTTAATGCTTAACATCTGTTCACACTACATTCTTGTTAATGTCCTACTTGCTCTCACACCAGGAGTACTCAACAGAATCCTCTCCAAATTTCAGGCAGGACTACAGGGTTTTTTGAACAGAGACAAAGTCAAAGGAACCAATGAGGTCCCTGTCAGCAATTTCAGGCTCTTGCTTCTTTGCATATATTGAAGAAGCTCAATCCCAAAATAGCTGCTGAAATGCTACAAGCTTGAGTGTTTATAATCAATATTTGGCTCTACAAAATCTTCAGGCCCTTCCAAAGCCTGTGTCTCCTTAAATTAACTTTGTATTGATTTAAAACTGATTAATTGTTCAATTATACCTCATGACAAGGCACCACAGCAGCCACTCTGTGAGCTCCCCTGTTACTCATGCTGATTGCATTAGGCACATGTAGCACTGAAACACAATGAGCTGAGCCCTGTCACTCAGCTAACTCACCCACAATCAGCTGAGAACCAATTCAATCCAGATTCCCAGCTGATGAAAACCAGGGTCGCTCCACTGACATCAAGTCTATTTGCACCAGCTGGCCTAAATGTTTCCAATTATCAAGAAATATTACCCATTAATTTGAAAGCCCTTACCACGCTGAATTATTTCCTATTGTGCTTGTGCATTCATACTTGCCCTTACCTTGTGTCTCCTAACACGTGAGAGTAACTCACACTGCCTGCCTGAGACACACATGAGAACAAAGGTGACCTCCTAATGCTCTTGCCACCGAGGAAGCCACCAAGGCTCCATCATAAATCTCAGTTCAGGAACCAATGAACAAATTTCTGCTTCCCCTGATGACTCAGAGGCAGGTTTATATATAAAAATCACATTTCAATAGTTGGGAAAAATTATTAACCTAACTGTCTGCCCAAGGCTTTTAATGTAAACCCTTGGGCAAATTGGGGAGTGCTGAGCCATCTGTGGTCTGAGAGCTCTGGAAAATAATATCCAGTCTTCGAAAGAAGGCACAGTATACTTGTTTGAGGGTACAGTCAGCTAATGCACAGCAGCAGATTCATGTTAATGCTGATAGCTGGGAAACAGCACAGATTTAGCACAACCTGTGTTGACAGATGTCATCACCATGTAAAAATCACCTATACTAGAGACCTATGTAAGACCAGCTGCAGTTTCTCTAATTATGTGCAGTCTTGCTGATGGAGGTGTGTTGTTGCCTCAAATCTGGTTACACAGCACATGTACTGTTAGCATCCTGTGACATGGAATAGCCTCCCCCAGGTGACTACACCTCCATGGCATCTCAGCAAACAACTGCTCACTCAAAAATAGCATTTTGCTTTTTTTTTTCCTACTTTGATAGTACTTTTCTTTATAATGAGAACCTTTCACATCTAAGAAAACACTAGCTCTACACATTACAAAGGATACTACATATACATATCACTTAGGCTTCCCAACAGAAGAGTCATTCTAATTTGCCCATGGAAACCACATGCCATTTCAGAAAATATTCCCTAATTAATATCCATACATTTTCAAGGAAAATGAAACATGAAAAATACATGAAAATATATGATTCTAAAAAGAAAATGCATGCTGTCAGGTACAATTTCAAGGAACAAGATCTAAACTAGGATCTTCTGAAGGCTATATCCCATTGGCCGCACTGAGGTATTTGGTTCCACCAAGTTGCCCTCCATATATGAGACTGACACATTGAGCCTGCATGTGTGGAAATGCATTTAGGAGAAGTTTCATCTGTGCTATTCTGAGTTGGTAGCTGGAGTCCAGGTAGGGCAATCTATAGCATCTCACATGATAGTAGGCCTGTTAATTGAACACATTCAAATGCATAGAAGTTTCTTAGATTCCTAAATAAGTGACCCTTTTTTTTGCAGGTGTTGAAACAAAGCATCTTCTAGTAACTTCAGGGAAAGCCACCAGAGAAAAGCCCTTGAAAAAATCAGGGCATTTTTTCAATATTAGGTACCTAACTTTAGCATCTCTTTTTCTAATAACTGGAATCTGTTTTAAAAATACAAGCATGTTTTTTTTACAAAATCAAATTTCAGCAAGTAAATTATTCCAAGGCACTGCGGAGAAATGATATCTAGCCTGTAGTGACATTTTCACAGCCCCATGTGCTCTTCATATTTGGATTTAATTTGAGGCAGCAGAATCAAAGATTTCAGCCTAATTAAAACTTGAGCCACTACTTTGAAATGTTTCTTTTTCTTCATTCATTAAACAGAGGATCTAAGGTGACTGGGCTGATTATCTTAAATACTGATCTTTGAGTTTTACCTTCAGAAGAAACCTACCTATGCAATGTCTGAGCCTATTTCCACATATACAAGCAAGGATAAAGTGATACATTTCTTTATGACAATGTAAGCATCTTAATCTTCCATGCCTATACTGGACAAAGTCATATATATGCACAAAGGCTTAGGTCCATTTTACACAGCAGCAAGCGAAAATACAAGTTCAGGATAGTGAAGAACCTTGGCCAGCATAGCCAGTGCCTATGCATTCATTAAAATAATTCAAAATTTCACCTCCATATGATATTTCAATAAAAACAAAAAATAATACTTTTCACTCACTAACCTTTGTCTTGCACGAGTACTTCCAGTTCTTCTCGAATCCCATCATACCAGCTGGTGATGTCCACATGGAGAGCATAATCACAACAGGATTTGGTATCAGCTGCCTCATGCCACTTCTCAAAGGAGGTCAGTAAACTTGATCCAGGTTCTGGAAGCACATGATCAACTGAAAAAGAGATTGAGTGCCTGTTAGCAGGACGATATGCACACTGTTCAGATTTCCCTGAAGTGAGCAGTCTTCCAGCATCTCAGCCCAAACAGCAGCCTTGGAGGTGGTCTGTGTGCTGACTGTAACTCTGGTTGTCAGTCAGGTCCTGCTGCCCCAGGTGCAGCAACCTTTGTGAACAGTCTATACTAAAGATGAGTCTGGCAACCTGCTTGGTGCAGCATCAATAGACACACAAAGTGGGAGCCAAACACCTCACAGTTTAGGAAACATTTGTCTTTCCCCTTACTGTATTGTAAGAGACCATAGGTTCTGGACCTCACTGTATTTCTTGTCTGATGTGTCCATTTCTGTGTATTTCACAGTAAGCACAATCATTAACCAGTGCCTCAGTTACTGAGCTGGCCCACTTTGCCCTACCAATACATCAGTGCAGATGTTCAATGTTTTCTCAGCAGCCAAAACTGGGAATACAGCCAAAGGTTTCAACAGGGGTGACGTTGTGCACAAACACTCAGTCACACTATATGATACATTGAATGCCCTGCCTCTCCCCTGTCTCAAGGCTTTCTGCCTCTAATGGTGCCACACCATCCACTGACATAAAGACACAACTACTTATGCATAGGTACCTCTCTCTGCAGGGCTAGGTCAAAAGCCGGTATGAAAACAAATCAAGATGGGCTTACCAGTGCCATTTGCAAGCCTAACTCTGCACAGGAATACTTAACTGAAGAATACAGACGGAAAAGAAACTATTAACAAAAGGAATGAACACAGTGCATTTTGTGTCTATGGCCAAAGAGTCTTTCAGCTGATGCCTGCTGCTGAACATGAGTAACAGATAACACCAAAAAAAAGCCACATCCCAATTTAGTGTGAGTAAAATTCCACTGCTCCTCTCCACAAAGAAGCTAAAACAATTTCTGTCACCTGAACAATTAGCTTACAACACCTAGCCAAAGTCAAGTCACAGCCAGAAGGAGAGAGATAAATCTTGTCCCATCATCTGTAGACAGAAGAAGGGTCTTTCACAACTAGAAACACTTCTTTCTTTCACCATCAAAGATGTTCTTCCAGGACATCTCTGGTAAGAACTTCCACAATTCCTGCTGCCAAATCCAAGTTCATAAATAAGCATCTTGTTACTTCCAAAGCCCTTGAAATGGTAGTAGGTGGGAACAACGGATCTTTGTCAGATTTTCTGTGCCATATACTTACAGCACTACCTACACTGTTTTCCAAAAATCCCAAGAGCACATACATTATCCCTCAGTGCTCACTCTGCCATTTCAGAAGAAAATCCAAGAGACAATTCCCCACACCGGTATTTCTTTCTGAGGGTAGGTTCATTTTCAGACCAACTCTGGGTAACAATGATAAATGGATCTCAAACACAGTGCCCAAAAATTTGAAGATTCATTGCAGAAGATCTCAGAAAATCAGAATGAAGCCTCTGGTAGCTATCCCCACACATGCTACACAGGTTTCAGCCTGGCATGGGAAGGGATAGCGCTGCTGGTACTCACTGATCATGGTGGTGCCCCCTGCTAGCGCTGCTTTTGTGCCTTGATAGAAGTCATCAACAGCAGTCATCCCTTGGTAGGGCTTTTGCAGATAAGTGTTGACATCTATTCCCCCAGGGATAACCATGCGCCCATTAGCCTCTATGGTCTTGACTCCTCCAGGGACAATCAGATTCTCTCCTATTTGCCTGGACAGCAAGGAAAGCCAGTATTACTTTATTTGAACAAGCACAGAGGACAAAGCTATTTGAGGCATGTAGGGGAGAGGGAGCCTGGGCCCATACAGAAGGAGGTGGGTCCCCAAAGGCAAGGTGAAGCTCAAGCACAAGCTCCCTGTGTCCTGCCCAGCACAGCAGAACAAAGCAGAGTAGAGCTGCCTCGCTGAGCCGCGAGCTCTGTTTGCTTTGCATGGCTCTAGTGGCCAATAATGGAGCTGTAACGCACCAGCATTAAAAATTGATTATTTTTTATATGATTTCTATCTTTAAACAATTCAAATTATGTACACTTAATGCTCTCTTGGGGGCTCCAGTTTTGTATATTAAGTTCTTAAATGAAAATAAGAAAACATAGATCAAATATGGAAGCAAACTGGAATTGTAAATAAATGGCAGAAGCAAAAGGCGTATCAGAAAATTTTATAATTACTTTGTCATCATGCAATGCAAATTTATCCTTAAAAAGAAATCTAAATAACCTAAGATACAGAAATACATATCTAAGAGACCTAAACACGTTTAATCTACCATGTCCCATATTCTTCATCCTCCTCTTGAAGTTAAAAGTCAGTGAAACATTCTGCATAACTGTGTGGAAAAATTATAATTAGCTGTTGCCATCTTTTTCCCATCAGGTCTTCAAAGCAGGATATTTTTTTTCACTATTAAAAGTATTAATCTGTCACCCATGCCAATATCAAACTCCATATACCTACGATCAAAATACTTTTATTATTCATGGACTCAACTACAAATAAATTAAACTTTAACTTTTAAAGCCACACTACATTTTTGTTGTCTACTTTCCAGGGTGCCAAACAGGGAGAGGTATGGAGAGGTCTGTGTGGAGGCCATATCTCTGCACTCTTACACCACAATTATATTTGGGCTTAGAGGTAACTGTAAGGTAGTTAAAGTTCACTTTATCTCATATTACGGATACAGAGTCCTTGTCTAATTTTCTTTTGTCTGAATAAAATAACATTTATCCACAGCTAAATAAATACCTCAGACATCTGAGCTGCTGAATCTGTTTCCCTATATTAAAATGCAACTCCCATCTACAGTTCAAAACACAGTGATTGATTAACAGCTGACTGTGAAAAGGTAGAACCAGAAATGAATATAACTGTTCATTAAAACCAGTGGGAAAAATAAAAAAACCAGGAATAATTATTCACATTGGAATCTGGCCAAACTAACAGAGTTAATAAATAGCCCCAGGAGGTCAAGAACTTGTTTCATATACTATGCAAAAATGTCACCTCCAGCAGCTCGTCTCCCCCGGTGCTCTGGCTGGAGGAAAGCACAGCCATTCTATGGGCAAACTCCTCATGGGCATCCTAGGATGGGGTCACAGCTGCCCAGCACTGAACAAATCCAGGAGGGCTTACTCCTGAGAGCTGGCACCTCCACGTCTGGCACCTAATAATCATCAACATGTGCAGCACTGGCAGCCTGTCACAACCTGTGTGCAGCTGCACAGTGTGAACAACACCCTGACAAACAGGGAACCGACCTGGACGCAAAAACCAGCAGCTGCCCAGCACATCCAATTGCACAAACAAAAGTTGCAAGCAGGTCCTCTGTTTTAAAATGTGCCTCACAAAGGCAGATCATAAGGCTTTGCACCCATGAGCAGATTCAATACCTGCCTAAAGTTAGGTACCCCCACGTGTAGCAATGGTGTTTGCACTAATTTTCACTAGTCAAATCTATCCCCAAGATTTTAATCAGAACAACCTTCCACCTTTGTAGAGCATTTATGTGGTTAAGAAATTAAACTGGGAAAAAAATTAACTATGATCCAGCTCCTTTGAGTATGTCCAAGGAGTAACTGCACTTCAAGGACTAACACACCTTCTGAGAATAATATTAATGAAAACCTTCACAAAAAAAAGCAATTAATTTTTATTTTCCTCCACAATCAGTATCTACCAGCTTCCTCCTCAAGAAGACACATGTCCTAACAAAGTGAAAGTGTGCCAGTTATATACTGAAGTTTTTTGATGACTCAATCCTCATTATTTTCAGTGTATGGTTGAGTAATATCTTATTCAGCTGAAATCATCCATGTTGAAGTGACAGACGGCCTTTGTGGATGATGCTGCATTACTACCTGTCAGAAATTTGTCTCATCTCTTGCCCTGGCATCAAGGCTGGGAGAAGTCTCATCCTCACTGGTGCTCAAGGTTATTTTTATTCTGACTAAGTAGAACAGAGAGTAGGAGATAATGTGACAGGATTCCTGAATTGCTCACTCATTAATGCAAAGTATATGTGAGTAAGATTGGGGTTCCATTACTTGTGGGTGAAAAAATACAACAGTGCAGATAACTGCACTCTAGACACTGTTCAAATGACTGTGCTGGTTTCCTCATATGTCAGCAACCAGAAAACTCAGACCCACAGAAAGCTGATGCTGTCTGCCATTTTCAGTCAAACAAGTTGGTAAATTCTGTTGTACACAAGCTGATTAAAGCACAACAGAAACAGCAGGCTTCAGCTCTTCCTAAGCTTCATCCAAGGAAGTTGAAAATCTCCCCAGAACTCTGTGGTGGCGCTTCTGCGGTCATCAAGACCTCTTTTAGGCACCTGAGGTTCCCCCTAACTTGATCCATCACTTGCCCAGCTCTGGTGACCATGTCCCCAGTCCCTCACCCTGCCACTTGTTTGCTCCTCCAGCCTGGAGGGACCCAACCCTTCCCCTTGGCAGGGATGGAGCAGAGTACAGCAAGCACCAGACCATGACCTGTCACTTGGCACAGGGCTCACTTCCTCATGTGGTAAGAAACAGGAGAGATGTAGGCAAAATATATTATTTATATGCCAATTTAAATTACCAAATATTTAAAATACTATTTAGATACTGGAGAACTGCCTCTCAGCTGCCATCTGAGTGTGCAGGGCTTAAGTTTCAGGTAGGAAAAATCCACATGCATTGCTCCTCCTTGTACCTAGGGAGCCAGTTTGAGCATTACTTGGCAAGAAGAAACATCCACCATCCTCCAAACTACAGCTGATCTTCAAACACACTCAAGGTTACATCCGCTTTCCTCTCTGCAAGAACGATCTGCATTAATAGCATTAAAAGACCCAAATCTTTTCAATGGGCTGCAAGAGAAACCCAACCCTCTTTTCCAATCAGTTTTCATTTCAGAGTGAGAAAAATAACCCTGATCTTTTATAGCCCGGTAAAACCAGGACACTATTGCCTATTTTGGGCTGAGTGGTTTGGTGTCTGCTCCATTCTGTATTAGAATTCTGTATTATCAGCAGAATCTGCAGCTGGGAAGTTATAGCATCAACTGAAATGTGAATGACTGAGTTTCAAGGTCCAGCTAAAAAAAAACTTGAGCCACATTTAACAATGATGTTAAACATTCAGACACAATGGGAAGTTCCACCTGAAGAAACTGAGAGATCAAAAAAACCCACAGCTTTCTTAGGTTGTAAAATTTATCATCTGAACACAGTAAGGACCCAACCCCCTCTCACAGCAGGCTGCCCTCACAAATTATTTCAGAGCAGGACTTCTTGCACAGTTTACAAAGAAAAATCTTGGGTCATCTAAATCTAGGGAGCCAGGCATAACTCAGGGTGCTAAATAGAGAACTTGCCTCCTTGGGCAAAGATAAATGCCTCTTAAAAATTAAGATCTTGCCAGTCTGTTCCTTATTAATCCTAATTAGCTTGGGCAGCTGAGATACTTCCTCGAGGTACGGATCCACCCATGGATTTCAGAGGGAGTCTGTGTACTTAACAAGGGCAGGTGAAACTTGGCATTGCTAACCTTCCTAACTACTACTGCATTTCTGGAATCAAAGCAAAAAATTCACAGCAGTTTCAGGCTCTCAGCACCTCATGCATTTAGCTGTTTAAATGTTTAAAGTTCTGATGCTTACAAGTGTTACTAGAAGATTTGCATCTTAACTAACGAAAACCACAGAAAAACTCAACAAAAACACCTGTCAAAGAGAGCACAACTTGGTTAACTGTTGCTTTAAAAATAGATATATGTTCAAAATTTTGTGTCCTCTCCACTTTTGCCACTTCAGCAATGCAAGTAACACTACAAATGGAAAGGCAGAGTGAAGTATTAAAAGGAAAACTGCATAGTCCATGGATGAAAGCATTCAGATTTCTGTTATAATAACCTGAATCATAATAACATAAGCAGTCACAGATATATAAAGAATTTGACTTTTAATCTGATGTTATATTCTTAAGGAGCTCTGCAAACAAGTAATTAATTATTTACCAGATAACCATAATTATATTTCTGTGCATCAAATTGTAGCCTCTGGAGACCAAGCTTCTTAGGTCACTAGTGAAAATGTTTAGCAATCATGAAAAACGCTTTGATCCTTGTGTACATCAGAGTGTTCATACACACTACATAACTTTGCAAACCTTAGAGACCTTCATCTCCACTAAGCCAAGGCAGGACCAGCAGAGCACATGGACATCTCTGTTACAGTTTCCCAAGCTATCAGTGACACATCTTTCATGTTTTTCACCTAACAAATACTTTCCCAGCTCCTGTATTTTACAGCCTGATAAATCACGACTTTCTAATTGTGTGACAATACATAACAACATTATAGGAACAGAATGTGCTGTGGTTCAGCATTAACCAACAGGCAAATGAGAAGTAGCAGGTCCTCATTTGCACCATGCAACATGGCATATTTCACATTTCTGCGCCCTACAGTCCTTAAGAGCATGGCTGCAATTGCACTGACTAGGTACAGGGAAAAAAGCTGTAGACAGCCTTCTGCCATTCATGGACTCAAAAGATTTCCATTGTCCTTACATTACTTCTTTTCTTGAAAGTGCCTACTTGCCTTAACTATTCCAGAAGAAATTGTGATTGAACTGTTCAAAAAGCAAAAATCTTCAATTTACAGCAATATTCTACTTATCACAGTGAAGATAAAATGGCAGAACTTAATAATTAAACACTCCTCAACTACAGCCTCATATTTCGAGGTAACTGAGATTCTGTCCACAAAATATTTCAGGTCAGCATGATCAAGAAATCACAGTAGTCTATGCTAACATGCATGCAAAAAAAGCAATATTTTATAAAACCAACTTTATAAGTCCATCTTCAAGGTATAGGTCTGCATAGAAGGAGTGGTCATCATTGATAATTCTTCCACCTTTAATGAGCAGTCGGTCACTCTGGAGGAAAAAAAGGGAAAATGTGGGTTTGTCAAAATAAATAAACTTAACATATTTAAGATAACAAATATGCTCATATTGCAAAGAAAGCCATTAATATCAAACACTACTCTATATAGAGGTGGGTTCATGTGGGTACACAGACAGTGACAGGATAGTTTCACTGACTGTTTATTCTTGACTTTTGGAACACAAGACCTCATCATCATCACAGTTTGTTTTGCTCAAGGCAGAAATCACTGCACATAGAAACTTGAAACTGCACCTGAAATGCCACTACATCCCCTTTTTACCACCTCACTGCACAAGGGCAAAAAGGGAAAGAGAAGCCCCCAGAAAAAACTGCCCAACACTGCAGTGGCCAAGATGAGCTCACTTGACAGCCTTGTCACCTCTGGAAAAGTAACAAAGCTTTATCTGGGGATACAGAATGAAAGGGGAGGAACAAGGTCATAAGAGGCTCCTTAGCCCTGCCATGCAGAAATTCCTCACCAGGGAAGTTCCTTTAACATCAGCTCAGCAGGAGCAACTCCTGCACAGCAGCCAAGGGACACAGCCCACAGCTCCTGTCTCCTGTACCGTGGTACAGACCCACAGCTGAACACAGAGCTTCTAGTGGCCATGAGGAATTAATTGTAATCAGTTAGTGATTTCTGCAGGTCAAAGGCTGTTGATGAACTGGGGGCACTCTGTGCTGGGATTGCCCATGTCATACCTCATTCACTCCATGAATGAGAACAGAAGGCAGCCTCCAAAGTTTGGTTCACCTGAAACATCATACAAAGAGCACAAGGAGCCACCACCTCCAGTATTTTCTAAAGTGTCAGAAAGCAAATTTTCTTTTTCCCAAGAAGGACTGTTCAAAATATCAAGTCTGCAAGAGTCACTGTTCACAACAATTCTCTGCTTATATTTTTTCTCTATTCAAATGATTACATTCTGTTCTCAAAAACTACATTTTATAGAAAGCAAATTTTACCAGTGTATATTATCAAGAATCAGTATTTAAACTCTCCAGTTGAAGAAGTCATACTGGAAATGCCAGCCCCCTACCACCCACCCAAAGACAGGGCAAGTCCATAACTTCAGTGCTCTTCTGGCTTTAGCTGGGGTAGTTAATCTTCCTCACAGCAACTTGTATGGGGCTGTTTTGGATTTGTGCTGGAAACAGTGCTGATAAAACAAGGATGTTTTAGCTATTGCTGCCCAGAGCTTAGAGAGTGAATGTCTTTTCTTATCACCAGGAAAGAGGCTGGGTAAACACAAGGAATTGGGAGGGGGGATAGATGAGACAGCTGACCCCAACTGACCCAAGGGATATTCCATACCATATGGCATCATATTCAGCAATAAAACTCATAGGGAGGTTGACTGGGGGGAGCACTGCCTGGGGAGTGCTGGGCATCAATAGGTGGGTGGTGATCAATTCTATTGTGCACCACTTGTCCTTCTTTGGTTTTATTAATATTTTTTCCCTACCAATTGCATTATTATCATTACTGTTATTATGATTATTCTATTTCCATTATCAAAGTGTTTGCACCTCAGCCCACGAGTAATTTTCACCTTTAGCCTTCAAATTCTCTTCCCCATCCCACAGGGGGTGAGGTGGAGGAAAATTGAGCAAGTGATTGTGTGCAGCCGAGCTGCCAGCTGGGGTTAAACCATGACAACATAACACTTTTGGAAAGAATTTTGCTAAGTGACTGTGAATGCTGGAAAACTCTTAAAGCAGTCAGAACCACTTTTTCCCATTCATACATAAAAACAGCTATTTATTATAAATTATTTCCTTGGCTCACCAGAAAAGTAAATCAGAATCTCCAGTTTGTCCATGTTTTATGCTACTTAAGATTTAATTCCTGCTGTAACTACAGCACAACTCAGGCATATAAACCATGAATGTCCTGAGTTCCCAGTTTAGAAAACAAACAATTGAAACATTCTTAATCAATAAAACCAGGACAATAAAACAAATAAATTTCTAAAAACAAGTTCATTAAAAAGTACTAAGGCAGAGCTAGGGGTATTACAATGTAACCTCTGTTATACACTGCATATTTACTTTTTAGCTTGTACTTGAACAATTTTGCAGGTTCAAAACCTTTATAGCCCTCTGTATCATTCTAAAAAAAGGAAAAAGGGAGAAACAGACATTTTTAAGGGAGAAAGAAGGGGGGGCAGGGAAGACATTTTAAACTCAGTGCACAACAAAAGAGTATGTACTCAGCAGGTTTGAAATTCTCCTCCATGTGCTGCAGCAGCGACATGACCTTGGGGGGGAACCAAGGCACAGACCTATGATGACATATGTCCCCAGGACCTGCCTCAGACACTGTTACCCTCTCATTAGAGAATGGAGATGAATGCAAGTCCTCCATCTGGAATTTGCCAGGGCTCCCTGTTTACTCCCTAGCCTCTCTACTGTCACTTGTAATTGCAGCAGGACTTGTGAATCAGCAGATAGAACAGCAATAAGTAATTTTGTCACGAACTGGCAGTTGCGCCTCCTCACTATAATGATTTACTACGCTGCCTGCTGACCTGCAGGGACCACCATCTTGTAGCTGATTTCAAGCTCATTCAATTGCCTTCCTAAACATTAATACTGTCCAATTATAGCTTACTGATACAGGCAGGCAGTGTTCCCAGTGCATTGCATCTGTCACTGCTAAGAGTCAAAATATCTGCATCCTCATCTAGAAGTTCTATATTTTATTTCTTTTAAAACAGGAGAAGATGCATAATAATTAGAAACAAATGTAACAGGCAAGGAAAATAAAACAGACTAAAAGCTGAAGCTCAGCTCCAGAAAAATAACTGTAGACATAAGGATTTTATATGTTTTTACATATAGATATACATATGTAGGTAACAAAATTAGGCATTGGAATAAGCTAATCTAAAAGAGAAACAACATAGTCTTAAGAAAGCATTCAGTTATGGAGCCAGCCATTAATTAGGCCTCAGTCTGTAAAGGATTACTGAACATTCAGCTACCAAGTCTTGTCTTGTTCAGAATTTTGGAGGGTGCAAGAAATTCTAGTACAGAATAAAACCTGCACTTCATGGAGACTTTCAAAATTTTAATTCTTTACACCTCAGAAGAAAATACAAACAATTAAGAATTGTTGCAAGAGCAGTCCTGCACCTGAGGATAAGGTTTCCCCAGCTGGGTATAGGAAGTCATGGAAGACTAGGCTGCCAAAAAACCACACAACCCCAGGGAGACCACCAAACCACTGGGGACAGTGCTGTGGAGCCTTGCCCAGTTTTTATCAGAATCTGAGTGATGAGATGTGGAAACTTCTCTAACATGCTTCCATTCCAGCATATCAGCAAATTCAGAAGAAAAAGAATTTTGTTGAAGATCTCCCATCCAGCTTGATCAGTCAAGTGTAGAACACATTACAGATTGCTGCAAAGCAGAGCACCTTGAGACAGATGGTGTCAATGGGCACCAGCAGCCCAGGTGAGGTTTGGGTGCCCTGTGGACACCTCAGCAGCACAGTGCCCGAGCAAACCAGCACTGCCTCAAACACCCTGCTCCAGACCAGGGCTGCCTTGTCCTTAGCCAAAACTGTATTTTGGCTGTATGCACAGATCACAGAGATGCACTTCCATGAATAGGCTGGGAAAATTACACAAAAATAAGTTACTAGAAGGGAGGCACAAAGTAATATTGACAAGCAATTTGTTGTATTCTTCATGAAACAAAATTTCATACAAATGGTTGGTCCACATGGAGTATCCATTCCCTGCTACAGCTTAAGCACAGGCTTCAGGGAGAGCCACCGGAGCCTGGGTGATCCTACACTGGTTTAGGTCACTGATCCTTGCTGCAGTGAAATCCTGGATAGAAATCTGGTACACAGGCTCTGTGAAGTGGGTTAGCCTCCTTGGGCATGCAGAAGGCTGTGCATGACCAGGGGCCATTTATTATTTACCAGGGGCATGATGTCAGGCAGACTGCTTGCAATTTTCTTACCAAGTGACAAATGTCCAGGTAAACTAGGGACCAGAGTCCTCCCTGTTTCAGGCTGGAGGAGAGACACACTCTGCAGTGCCCTGGGGAAAGCAGTAAAGGAAGGGAGGAGTGACCTAAAGTTCCTCAAATAATCCCAGCAGTGATGGCCTCTATTTCTCCTTCCCAGCTGTAATCTCCACGAGGAAGAACACCCAGCTCCTAGAGGTACCTTCAGCCAGTCACTGACCCTCAGGTGCTCTCACTATGCAAACAGCAATGGGCTCATCACTCAGCTCAGGAGGTGACAACACTGTCAGCCCTTCTAGGGTGGCTGCCAATTTCTATTCAGCTGACAGGTGTTTCAGGCAGTGGTGCCTTGCCTGCTGAGCTCCAAGGGCTCCATACCAAGCTTTCAATGCACTGCCAGGCACAATAAGCTGCCAGCCCACCTCTTCCCAGGGCAAGCCAAGAGAAAGTGCTGGGACCCTCTCCTCCCTCCAGGCTGCCAAGGACAGACAGCAGGAACATGGCAGAACAGAGAGGGAGTATTACACTGAACAGTTCATGAGATGCCAACAGGCAAGGGGCAAAAACCCTGCTCTAATGGACATGGGAGATGCAGAAAGCACACTGTAAATCCATGCTCTGCAGTCACTGCAGGGTGTGGGAGCCAAGGTGTTTCTTCTCCACCCATCGCTATCGCAATGATGCAACTGCATTGCTGCAATGCTGTTTGCCTCTGAATTCTGTTCCTGGCCATGACACAGCATCAGCTCAGCCACGATGCATATCTGCTGTCTCCCCTGCAGCTCCATTTTACAGGCGCTCTGGCACCTCCCGGCTCAGCCCACTGCTGAGTATGATACAGCCATTCCTACTACTCCAAGCCCTTCACCTTCAAACCCTGCACACTGCTTCCCCGGGGATCTTTTCCTAATCACAGTCTAGCTTCTCCTGCTTAACCTGGCAGCAAAGCTGCAGAGCTTAGTCTGTGACATGACAGCAATTTTCACGGCAGCAGAAGGAGATGCCACAAACTCAGCTCGTTTGCTGCAGGAGGAGGGGCTGGCTGCTCAGACTGGAGGCGGCGGCTGTCGCTCCCTCACAACTATTGTTTCCACTACAGCAAGAGCAACACGAAACATCTGTAAGCTGGTGACTGGCACACTTTGTACAAACTGCCTGTTTTGCTGGGGTTTGAATCGGCTTGGCTTAGGTCTTGTGAAGCGTGTCCACATTTTCATGCACACCAATGGCAAAAGGCCAGCAGAGAGAAGCAGCGTCTGACCCACCTTCAGGACGACAAGCCCGAGCCCTGCCAGGGTGCCCAGTCCTGCACAGGGCTCCATGAAAATACAAATGAAACCGAATTCCCTTGGGCGGAAAATCGCTTTGCTCTGGATTATTCGAAATTACAAACCAAATGTTACAGCAAGAACAGTCGCAAAGAAATTTAAAATTAGCCTTTTCCCATTCACCCACTCCCCTCAGAGCTAGAGGTATCTAAAAATACACAACAAAATTCAAATAGCTTTTAGACATGCAGTTCTCAAATCTGCTTCTTGGGACTACTAAAACACAGTAACAGAAAAAATAAAACTGCCGTAAGAATTACTAAACATTATTTCAAATTGGTGCAGTGTGTCAAAATACAGTGCATCACAAGTTATAGAAACTACACACATCCCTACAGCATCAATACCTATGCACTGCACCTGCAGGAACCTTTCAGAGAAAACCACACTTCTGTGATACAAGATGAAGTTTAAAAAAAAAAAAAAGCCATTATGGATTCTAGCCATACAAAAAGATTTCAAGAGATACCAAGAGCAGAATTTTCATCAAATAGCAGCATCTGTCCAGACTGCAATTCCAATATATGCTATTACATTTTTGCTTTTCTTCCACAAATGGAACGTCTTCCTATTACATTTTCATCTCTAAATCAAGTAAAACATATATTTTTAACTATTTACAGTTTGCTTTACCATTTATATACAATTAACTTCAAACAGCATATCCAGCATACAGGTCTAAGTGCTGTGCTGCTTAATTCTTGGTTTGGACCTTTATAATTGCTGCATTGCAGCTTTTGCCAACCAAAAAAGTCTTTGCAACACTCAAACCCAGATTTTCAACACCCAGAGGATGGGGAAACACTCAGCAGTGATTTCACCCTCTGTGTAATTGTAAGGACTTAGTAGAATATAACATTGTCCTTACATCTCCAGAGCAACAATGCCTGTTTTCTTTAAAACCCATATTAGTCAAAAGCCCTGAAGATGACTAAGGATTTTATGCTAAATAGCCACTTGAAAATAGTTTAAATTCTAAATCCACCTGCATTTCAGTTCTTATTTTATAAAGACGTGGTTGAAAAGACATCAGATCAAATGCGAGACATAAAAAGGCATTAAGCTATGTTATCACACTTGCAGCCAAGACATTACTTTTTTAGCATTTGAGAGGCAGAATTCTTTGTTACTAAGGTTTTAAAAAGTCCACTGAGAGTTACAAAAGACACAGAATTCTGTTTAGAGCGAAGGTACAAGAAACACAGTCTGATATTTGTGTTCTCCTTGATTATCTGAATCTCCACAGGAAGACTATTTGCAAGGTAGCATTGCCCAAAGGCTGAAGACCCACTGGCAAACAGTGGAAGGAGACACTTGGAGCTTCTCTGTGCTTCCATGTGCTCCTTCTTGCAGACTTATTTCCCAAAATATACAAGAGATTTTCTTTTTTTGTGTGTGAGGATGTATTTGGTTGTCTTTTGTCAGAGCTGGTCAGATTCAGACCCAGCTGTGACACAATACAGTTAAATTACCTCACTTTTAGCAAAGTACTTACAAATAAGGAACATTTTTAAACTTAATGGCAAAAGAACAAAGATATCCTTCCCAGGAGGAATGTTTGCTTAAAATCATTTCATAAGGATCAAAGAGCTGTAAATGGGATTTCATGAAGTACTGTCTGCTTATAGAAGATCTGCTTTTAATCAGCGGTATCCCTCCTTTTAAATTTCACATCTAGATTACCCTCCATAGGAAGTGGCTTTTAGCTAGAGTGAACCCTGAATCAACTCTGGGAATTCCTTATAAAACACTCCGTCCTTGAGGCATCATTTCCAATAGGCCACTAATGGAGAATCCTGCTTTTAAGGTTCTTTTCTTAACAGATGCACTCTACTATATGGCAATTAATTTCGGAACGATTATGCTGGTTGTAGTAATACTGTATCTTGGTCCATAGCCAACGTATTCATTCATCTTTATTCATTTAAAAGATCTGATGTTCTTTTGTTTCCCCTTTCGAGACCTGTCTTCCTATTCAGCTGGCAGTTTCATTGCTTAATCACCCACTCTAAAGGGGCTACTCCTACAGCTACCAACTCCATGGGGGTTTCTTCACTGTAAATGTCATCTTTGCTTTGCTTTTAGAAGGGAGCACAACAAACATCTTACTGATGACAATATTCATTGGCATCAGCAGGGGTTTCATCTAAGTAGGGGCTGGAGGGTTGAAACCATTGTATCACATGTTGTTATACCCATCCCTTGGGTTACACACAGGTTATGTCAATTAGAGGGGATCTCAAAATCCCAGCAAGCCATTCATAGGAAAGCTTAAGCTTGGGAAGAAAATAATAGTCATTTACAGCATGGCTGACTTCTTTGGGCAACAGAACTGAGGATGTGTTTTATCTAAGTTCTAATCAGAAACCTGCATCAGGTTACTGGGACATATCTGACTTGGCACCAATCACAGTCAAAATCCAACTAAGACCATATGGAATCCCTTCTCTGACAGAGCAAGAGAATGCAAGGGAAACAGAATAGTAGAAAATGCCTTTAACATAATGTTAGCAGTGACAATTCATGATGAACTAAAATGCAGTGGCTACCACGTGTTTGCATTCAGACACTTTGTTCTGTCATACTGCCTCACATACCTACTTATTTCTGCCAGGGAGAGCAAGTTGTGATGCTTGCTGCCTCACCTCACATGGTATCAGCTGTGGTTCCCCTTCTACAGCATCTTCACCCTGAGCACTGCCTGCTCCTCTAGCCAGCCACCTGCATCTGTCTGGGTCCTCACTATTACACACAGGTTTTACACTGAGTGTAGACTTCACTGAAGTCAGCAGGAACATTTATTATTCATAAACAATAGCTTACACCTTAAAACTCATTAGGACATGCACTACAGATGAAAACTTTTGTCTTTTGACAAGCAAACAACCCCAAAGTATCTCTGCTTCAGGGGACAAGGCCACCATCTGTATGTGCAGCAAGATTAGAAACCTGAAAATTATTTTGTTGCTCATCTCTATTCCTTCTTTCTCATACATATAAAAGCATTTATCTCTCTCATATGTACAAAACCCAAGTTTATCTCAACTAACTCCCAAGTGCTTTACAAGCCAGTGGCCTCTGCTGGCTCCTTCAAAGGAAAACAGAAGTTTCACACTTCTATCACCCAAATAATTCTTGATTCTGAAAGAAATGGCAGCAAAGCAGACAACAGATCCTGATCTCTCATCAGAAAACTGATCCATTGGCAGAGGTTGCTGTCAGCACATGCAAGAAGATCCAGACAAGCACCTCACTGCATTAGATGTCTTCCCAGACAGCCAACTGTCCCCTTTCCAAACCTGCCCAGCTTCCAGCAAAGCACAGCTCAGTTCTCTGTGGTGGCACCTGCTATGATGCTGAAAACACTGGTGCCCTGCTGAGGGCACTGCCTGATGAACTTGCTGTGGCAGTTAAAGCAATCACTGCCCCAAACCCTTCCTCCTGTCCCTCTGCCAAAGGTTTCAGTCTCCATAGAAATGTCCCCAGAAGGACCTACTCTGAATGTAATTTAAGTCACCATATGGAACTGACATATGAAAAAGTGGTCACTTCTTCTCCTATAGAAAAAAGAAAGGAAAAGATGTGTCACAGACCAATGGAAATGGTGGTTGGAAGTCCAAAAACTTACACTGAAGCAGCTAAAGCGTCTCCAGAGCTGCCAGGCTGAAGGCCAGTCCACTACACAATGTGAATTCACATATATTCACTGACAGATGAGTAAACTGAGAGGGGACAAGTCTGTTAAACAGATACATATGGGAACATGTAATTTTGAGGATTAAGCATATGTTCAAGAGTAAGAAGGCATCCAGAAGTCCCAAGCCTTGGTGTTTTAAAACAGGACAAAAAGTGCTGTCTGAATTGGCCAAATTCTTGCACAAAGAGCAGAACAGTAACATGAGGCAGTGTTCCCATGCCCAGCACTCAGTAGGCTTTTCAAACACTTCTGCCAAGTGACAGATCAATTTGAGTGTAGCTTCATACACTGTGTTAAACAAAGGTGGATGATAAAAAAGCATGGTCAGGGGAGATACAGAATAGATCCAGACCTAGACAAGGACTTTGGTCCACCATTGCAGGTACTCACCATGTCCTGCCTCTGTAGGATCTGTCCCCCCTGGCATCCAAAATGAATTGGCTGACAGCTCTCACACTGCTGTTGTCTCACACCAGAACACCACACATTACCCCAGTACTTTGTTCACACCAAACAGAAAGTTTTCATCCTGAACCAGTGTGTCACAGCAGAAACACAGATGAATGTACTTTTTCTCTCTCAAAGTATTCTGCCATCTTCAACTGAAGCCTACTTGCTTCTCATCTCTCTTGATACCAATTTTAAAGGTAACAAGTAAAATTATTCTCTGTGCCCACTCCTCTGCATTTTTCTGCATCTGTTTTTTTTTCTCATGTTGTGCCAGATTTTCTCTTCTCTTTTCTTGTTATGCTCAGTAGTGAGATCCTTCCTCTGTAACACCACATTTGTGCTCTCTGTCTCCCTGTGCCTTACAGTCTGTCAACTCAGGACCAGCAGTGCCTTTCCCCACTCATATGCCAACCCTTGGACCATACCCAGAAAGATGATTCTCTTTTTTTTTATTTTTTTCCAAGGGATTCAGTCACCATTTTCCTCTCCCAAATGCCTCCTTGCATTTGCTTTGGTGACTAGCTATTCTGCCTTTGCTCAGTAGAATTGTGTTCACACCTCCCCTTCACTGAGCTCACACAGATTATGTTTTAATGGGTGCAGTTGCTGCTGGAACAAACATGTCCTGTCACAGGCATTTAACATGCCACATGCCTTTTTTAAACCCTGCTACAATTTTGAGTTCATCTAAGCTCAGGCCTTGCTTGAAAGCTGCCAACTGCTACCAAAACACAGAAGCCAAAATAATTTGCACCAGGTATTTCCGTGTCATCATCTCTATTGATTCCCTGTAATATGCTGCACAAGACGAGTATAATAGTGATGTTAAAAGCAATGGGCTGGGGGGTATATCCTGGAAAATCTGGTCTGTATGAGAACATCCTGCACAACCGAAGCACAAAAGATTGCCACCTCATGCAGAAAAACACCTCGGCAATGAATGTGGTGGCTGTCCACACTACAAAGGCTGAGAAAAGTGCTCCTGCACTCTTGGCTTCCCTTACATTATGCACACTGTGCTCCATCCCCAACTAATACTCTTGAACTAGTGGTTTGAGACCCACCTGCCAAGGACTTCAACACAGTGCAGAAGACATGGCTAAAGTGTTTACACTTACTGGTTCAATGCATTTCTATTATACATCCCCAGACTGGTCTGGTGCTTCAAATACAGGAGTTCTTCCCCTCCCACAGTAGTTACACAGAAGGGCCCAATTTCTCCAGTCTGACTCACAACTGAATGGCACCTTACATTGGCACAGTGCTGGTGCTCCACTAACAGCAAGCCTGGATGCTGCACAGGATGCATAGCAGGCAGCAGGACAGCCACAGGTGAGATAAAATGCAAGAATCATGAGTTTTCACAAGCTGAAACGGAAAGTAAAAAAAAGGCAGATGAAATGAAAAAACCCATGTGCAGATCAGTAAATGAGAGCAGGGAGAGGCTCAGTGCCAAAGAGGGCTTGTGCAAGAGTGTCTTTACCACGAGCAGTGGGAGAAGGGAAAGCAGGAATAAAGCTGTTTCTGGGAAAGAGGTGCAGGGGCTATCAGTCAGGCTCTGCTGTCTGAAGGAGTCAGGAGGTGAGGCACAGTCAGATTAAGCACAAGCAGGAAGTTATGCCCAAGAGCAGTAACCCAGACAGGATGCCACAGGGTTGTCTTCCCAAGAGTGCTATCTGCTTCCACAGATGCTGCCTCTTCCTTCACAGCTCCTGATGCTGCAGATCCGATCCCAGAGGGAAGTTTTGGCCAGGTACTGACTACTGACTGCAGTGCCCGTGGCTGGATGCTGCTGCTGGGTGTTGTTCTGTGTGCTCAGGACAGCTCCTGGCCCCACGCAAGGAACACGGGCTTGGTACTGGAAAATCCACAGCAAAGTATCAGCACCCAGGACACTGTCAGAAATTAGTTTCTCACTTTTCCAATGAACCCAAGAGCTGGTGTAGGTTCAAAAAGCAGGAGTGTGAGTGGGAGGAAATGTTAAGAACACTAACAAATGACATATTTATATTATTTCATCATCACTGTTGCTGCATACTTCTACAGAGCTATTTCGTTTCCTTAGAGCCCAGAAGATTTGAAGCTACAATGTATTTCCTTAGTGGTCGGATGAAACATCTAATTTACTACACTGGAATAGGGCTTCAGAAGGTGCACACAGGTAGATCCTGTGGGTTCTTGTGCGACACGCAGTGTGTACAAGGTCTGACACAAAGTGCCTGATGTGCTTTTGCTGGAGGAGAAGGGCCAGAAGTGTAAAAAAACCCAAAAGCTGTCCAGCTCTGCTGCCTGCCAGCTTCACTAATGTTAATTTATGCCTTTGATTTGGTCACAAAACTCAACAATAATGTTAATGAATATTCATTTATAGGAGCTTCAGCACTTCCCATTTCAAAGAGAAAAGGCTGAGGTTTGGGCTTTCCTTTTCACAGCAATCCTCTCCCCAGCAGAGAGAAGAAATTTTGTGAGAAGTGATGAAATTAAAAGGAACTGTTGATTCTCAGGCAAAGACTCGTACGCCTTCCAGTTTCTCATTCTACTCCAAACTGAATAGCAAAGAACTAGCTCTGGGTGGGACCCTGTTACACTCCAGCTTCAAATGAAGACTGAGCCATGCACAAAGCACCTGACACTCACCCAGAGGATAACCGGGGCCTCCCCCAACCCAGACACGCCCTGAGTAACTGTAAGTCACACAACACATTGAGGAACACGGCAAGAGGAGCCATCACCCAAAAAGCCACTGCAGCACCCAGGTAGCCACTGCAGCACCTCAGCCTGGGCCATCAGGCACTGCTGCCTGTTGATAGTGGAAACCTGCATAAATGCAGCACTTCGGTATCATAAAACTCAGCTTTTAGAAGGAGGTTGTTCCCCTCCTGATCAAATATTTTGACTGAAGGGTGCTTTTATTGTACATGGAGAAAACCGCGAGAAGCTTTACAAGCGTTGCAGCACTGGCTCCACTAACGCCGTTAAGCACCGGGTTTGCTCAGGAAGGTGCCACACCCACCAGGCAGCCCGCTCCTTCAGATACCGAAACCTGCCCCGCGTCACACCCTGCCAGCTTTCCAGGGAAAGCTCCACGCAGCCAAGCAATTTTGGAGCTCACCCCGCTTCCCCGCTCATCTCTGCTCCAGGTGCCACAGCAGCAGTGACCCCATCATCCACTGATCCAGTCCCCCAAGAGGAAAGCAGCAACCTGAAGACCGACACCGGTGCTGGGGAAAACCTCTGCTGTGTGAGCAAGCTCCGGGTGCGGTTTCCCCCATCACACCCCTGTCCGCCAGCTCTGCCTGTTCTTTATCCCAGCCCCTATACCCCTAGGTCGTGTTATTAAGGGAAAGCATATACTGTATCAAAGGACCCAGTCCTTTCTTTCTGGCATGGAAAGCACACCCTATTGTAGCTCTGGTCGGGTACAAAAGCATCTAGCGGGAGACAGGCACCGATAGGAAGAGAATGGTTATGATTAACTCTTTGACTTCTGATTCCCACCACGCCTGATGTATTAATAGCGCGCAGAGGTGTTGGCGCTGGCATCATGGCGCTCATTGATTTTCCACGCTTCCCTCGACGCCCACGCTCGCCCACCTCCCATTTCTCCGCAGCCTGTGCCTCCCCCCCGGCCCACCGCCCCTGCCCCGCCGAGGCTGCGCTGCCCCTGCCCGCTGCGGGGGGCGGTGGCAGGGGCACGTTGTGCTGCGGTGATCCCCTCCCTCTTTTGTTCTGCCTCGCCCGGCGGCCGAGCCTCCCCGGGCCCGGCTCCTCGGGAGGGCGGTACCCCCGGCCCCGGCAGTGCCGGGACGAGCCCCCCGCCGGCCCTCCCTCCCCTCCCCGTCCCGGGCTGGAGCGAGCACACAGCGCTGAGCCCCGGCTGGGCGGCGGGCGGGCAAGAGGAGGCAGAATAAAATAAAAAAATAAAATAAAAACACAACAATGAAATTTTAAAATAAAATTAAATTAAATCAGTCGTCGCCCAGAGTTCCAACGGGAGGAGGACGGGCGGCGGCGCCCTTCCCCGCCGCTCCGGGGAGCCCCGGCCCCGCAGCCTGGGGCTGCCCGCGGCCCCGGGCACTGCGCGGCCGCGGCGCTCCCGCCGCTCGCCCTTCCCCGCCCCGCGAACAAAGGAGCGCGGGCAGCGCTGGCTGCGCCCGGGGCCGCTTACCGTTATGTGGGGGATGCTCTTCTTGCCCTGGTAAGACATGTCGGCTCTCCCTAGCGCCGGGAGCACGCAACGAACCCGAGCAGCGAGCCGAGCCCAGCGGAACAACACCGGCGGTGCTGAGACGAATAATAATGCGAAGCCCGGTCGGGTGATGGGGCGGGGCGGGGGCGACCCGGCAGAGCGGTGAAATGGGGGCGAAGTTCCGTCTCTCAGAGGAAGGGGAGCCCGGCAAACCCGGCACCTTTTTTTTCCGGCTGCAATCAAACAGGGACGCGGCTCCCGGGGGGGTCGGCGAGCGCTGCCTCTGCCAGCGGCAGCAGCGCCCTCCCGGCTGCAGGTCGGAGCAGGATTCGCTCAGCGCAACCCAGGAAGCGTTTCCTTCCCTCCTGTCCCCCACCCCTCCGCCTAGCCCCCCTTCACAGCCCATCAATCCAGCCGAAGCCTCCCTCCCTCCCGCACCGGCGCTGGGAAACGCCGCCCCGCCAGCTCCGCCGCCGCCCCGCTCGCAGCTGAGGTCACCAGCAGGATCCCGCGCGTGGGTTGCCGCAGGGTGGGGACGGGCGATGTAACCCACGGCGGTGGGTCCTGCTGTGCTGCTCGTGGCAATGGCACTGCCTGCCCCGTGCCCACGGCATGAGCCTGATGGCAGTGCTCTGCGCTGTCCCAATGGCACTGTCCCCATGGCACTGACCCTGATGGCACTGCCCTACACTGTCCCCATAGCACTGATCCTGATGGCATTGCCTTGCACTGCCCGGATGGCCCTGCCTGCTCTGTCCCTGATGGCACTGACCGAGGTGGCACTGCCTGCTCTGTCCTCACCAACATCTCTGACCCCAACAGCAGTGTCCTTCTCTCCTTGCCCTCCTTGTCACTGCCCCATTGTCACACACCTGCTCTGTCCTGTGCCGGTGGAGGTCATGGGGAATAACACAACCAGGCCAGGCCAGGCAGATGCTGTATCAGCAGCAGCTGGAGAGGTAAATGGCTAGTTGAAACCCTTCTGTCTTTTCTCTGTCTCACAGAATACCTCCCTCCACCCATGGTGCTTTAGGGTAAAAGGCACTGCAAAGCTGTGCCCAAGATAACCCCCCCCACACAAGGACACACACTCTGGGGCTCTTAGCACATCCACCCTTGTGATACACACATAGATACAAGACATTAGGCACCCAGGCCACATCCCTGACACATCTTACCAGAAATCATTGTTTGAAGCTTGTAAAAAACTCTGGATGCCACTACACAGGGGTCACATCTATCTGCTGCTTACAGTGCACCTTCCTAAGCCAGTGGCCAAATCTTGCCTGCTTTACCTCTAACCTCATCCTCACCTCGCTTTGGTCAACTTGGCAGGCACAGTAGGATCTAGAGAAGTAGTACTCACTACCCTGAGCCCCAGGCTGAACTAGGAAGCGGGGGAAATGGGGAGGAAGCACCATGGGTGTGCTGTGCCCTCCCACTGCCCCAAAGTCCTGATCAAAAAAACTCAGAAGTTCAGATGAACTAGAAAAGAGAAAACTGCAGTGTAGCTGGCAGCCTCTGAAGACAATCCTGGGGTTGTTCTGGAGAAAACAGCAGCATCCCAGGCACAGTGTCCCACCAGGCTCTGCCTGCTCACTCCAATGTCCCACCACAGCAGACACCCACTGGGCTGCACGGGAGGCCATGTGCCACCTGCATACAATCCCCAGGCCAGAGCAAACCAGCATCCCACTCATGCTCAAATTGAAAAGGGGTGAAGAGAGTGGAAACTCTCAGTTTAGCCTGTGGAAAGAGCAGAGTGCAGACAAGCCACAGACGCTCCAGGCTGGATGCTAAGGAACAGGGTGTATGCATGCAGAGGCATCACTGCAAGGCCGCATTTTTCTAAGGGGTAATCAATGACAGCCCGGGATCCCATGAGAGCCAGCCCCCCGGGTCTGCCTCCAGCCTGCATGCCACCGACAGGGCTAAGATGGAGATACACAGCCGTCAGGGGCCGGCCAGCCCACCGGCTCACTCTTCCTTGAGCCTAAAATGTGAGCCCAGGCTGCAGACCCAGGGAAGGGGAACCCGGGGCAGAGGTTTCGGCCCATCCTCCTGCCTTCCGCGCTCCCTGCCGGGGAGACAATGCAGGCGCAGAGGGAGCAGAGGGAGCAGGGGAGAGCAGGGGCAGAGTCAGGGCGGGAGGTCAGGGCAGATCCTGGGGCTATGCCTGGGACAGGCTCCGCGGAGTTTCCCCGGCGAGCCCGGGAGCGCAGCGGGCCCGGCTTTGTTCCTGAGGGCGGTCGGGAGGCGCTGAGGGACCCGAGCTGCCCTCCAGCCCCCAGGCACGGGCAGGAAAGGAAACGGAGAAAACTCATCGCCATCACTTACAAAGGAAAACGATTCCTGGGCTCGCCCCCTCCCTCCCCCGCTAAGCTCTGCCAAGTGAGGTAGTTTAGGGGCCAGCCGGGCTCTTCCCAGAGCATCAGCGTGCCCGGGAGGAGGGGGCCGCGCCTTCCCGACCTGCCGTGCCGAAACTCCCCCGCGAAGGCGGCCCCCAGCCCCCTGCGCGGGCGAGCGGGGCTCTGCGGCACGGCACGGCACGGCTCGGTTCGGCACAGCAATCTCGGCTCGGCTCGGCTCGGCTCGGCTCAGCTCAGCAATCTCGGCTCGGCTCGCCCAGCGAGCGGGGGCGGCGGCTCCCTCCCCCCTGCCCGGGCCCCGCTCACCTGTCCATTGTCCTGGCCCTGCAGCAGCTCCTTTCCCATGGGGTATTTGATCTCCACGCCCGGGGTCTTGTCCTCCCGGTCTCCCGGGGAGCTGATGACGGAGCCGGAGATCTCGCTGATGTCGCTGGCGGTCTCGCTGTAGTTGTCCCCTCCGTCCAGCATGTCGTGCCGGCTGCCGCTCCGCGGGGTCCGGGACCCCTTCTTCCCCACGCTGTAGGCGTCGAAGTCGATGGTTTTGTTCTCATAGGCCCCCTCCACGGAGGCGAACATTCCCCCGTATTTCTGTCGCGGTGTCTGGGCTGTCGTGCCCGGCCTAGCTAGATACACAGGCAGGTCATCTTCTTTATTCCAGTTCCTCTTTCTCTCGGCCATTCTCGCTGTCCGGATCTCTCTATCTCTCTCCCTGCCTCCCACTTCTCTGCACCTTCCACTACCGGGATAGGCTATTAGTGACCATAAAAATGAATGGATGGATGCAGCAGTGGCGGAGCTGGGTTGGCTGGTGGGATCTTTCCCTCAGGGAACTGCAAACGTTAACCTCCCTCCCCCCACTCACCCCCCAGGAAAAAAAAAAAAAAAGAAAAAAAAGGAAAATAAGAGAGAAAGAAAGAAAGGAAGAGAAATAAATCCGAGCGGGATTTAAAAATAGCCGTGTTAGTAAAGAGCACGTGAAAATAAAGTACAAAGAGCGGAGCGGAGAGGGTGGCAGAGGCAGGTGATTGGAAAGCCCCTGACGAATGGGAAGAGCAGCAGCGATTCCCCGAGCAGGGACCGCAGTGCACAGCTCCCCCGGTATAGAATGATCCGGGGGGCGGGAGGCAGGGGGAGGAGGCGGGGAGGGAGCCCGCCGCATGCACACACGGCCGGTGCCAACGGGGTCCTGCCCTGCGGGCGGGCGGGCGCCGGTCACCCGCTGCTGCGCGGCTGCGGGGCTGGAATAAAAGGGAGGCGAAAAGAAAAAGAGAAAAAAGAGAAAAAAGCCCCGAACCTCCCCAGCCCCCGCGGGCGAGCCGGAGGGAGTTTCTCCCACTTTGCTCACTCACATTGCCCCCGCCCCCCTCCGCGGGAGAGGCTGCGGCGGTGCCCGGGCGGGGCGGGGGGCGCGGCCGCGGC
This sequence comes from Acrocephalus scirpaceus scirpaceus, assembly GCA_910950805.1. NCBI lineage: Eukaryota > Metazoa > Chordata > Aves > Passeriformes > Sylviidae > Acrocephalus > Acrocephalus scirpaceus. The sequence continues at coordinate 33,380,069 of OU383778.1, forward strand.
AGCCCCGGGTACGGGCGGGGGACGGGCCGGCGTCGCTCGGGGTCGGTCTGCGGCCGCAGGGGGAGCGGCGGGGAGAAGAGCGAGGGGTGGCCGGAGTGCGGGAGGAAGCAGAACCAGCCCCGGCCTCCGGGCAGAGGGGCCGGCGCAGCCGCTGCCGCAGCAGCTGGTGCCCGCGGGGGTGGCGGCGGCTCCGCTCCGCCCCGCCGCCCCCGGCTGCCGCTCCCCCGCTGCGGCGGCGCGGACGGGGCGCCCGACCCCTTCGCACGCCGCGGGGGCAGGGGGTACAGGCGGGGGTAAAGGCGGGGGGCTAGAGGCAGCGGGCCCCGGCCCTGACACGGAAGTGATCGCGCCGAGCGCTGCCTGAGCTGGCGGCCCCGCACCGGGCGTGGGGCGTGCGGCCCGCGGCCCTCAGCGTCCGCCGAGCCCCGCGGAAGGCGGGGAGCCGGGCGTGTCCCCGCGGATCCCCTCGGAGCGGCGGAGCGCGCCGCCCGGAGCTGTCCCTTCAGCACCCCGGGAGGCTCCCGGCCCGCACGGTGCTTGCGGGACTTGGCAGAAACAGACAAACCAGGGAGGGCTTCGTTTCTCTGAGAGGGATCCAAGCCCCAAAAGCAAGGGCAGGACGAGTGGAGAGTGTGCTCCCCTCAGCTCTCTGTAGAGCCCGCTTCAGAAAGTCCATCTTTACAGCCATGCCTTACAACCATCCTGAGATCTGGTGACTGAGATCATCCACCAAATTCACAAGTCCTTGGACACTCCCCTCCTGCACATACAGCCAGTCTCTGGCAAATAGTCACAGGCATTGACTACGCCAATAGTTACATAAGAGATATTTTCTGTTGTTCTGAAATAATATATTGTAACAAACTGGTCTGAGATTAATTATGTGACTAAGCAAATTTGAAGCAGTGGATCAATCACAAGGCTTGTTTACTGCTCATGTACAACGTGCTGTTTGAATACAAGCCCAAGCACATTGCACTGTTGTTTGGTTCACGGGCATACCTGGTGGTCCCAGCACAAGAAAAATTGCAAGTTACTAACTGCAAATCAGGAAAAGTAGGAGATTAAAGAGGGAGGTCCCTGGGATTTCATCAGAAATGAGTACAGATAACAATCTTTCTCATTAACAATTACCCATGGACTCCCATGTGAGAAAGCAGTGATGTGACATACCTGAGCAATGCCAAAATACATCCAAAGAAAACATCTTTCTTTTCTGCATTTATAATCCAGTGGGACCTGCTGTCTTAAATGCTGCATGTGCATTCAACACTATTGGTGTTGTTCACATGAGGGGAGTTAGTAAGATAGTAAAAACTACATTCATTATTGGTTATCAGCACACTGATTTTAGTCAACTGACATTTCTGAGCATATATTGCCCAAGATTCCACAGCTCACTTAATAAATAGTATTTCCACATTAACACGTTAATTATCATATGGAGGTTTTGCTGATGCATGTGAATAAAAATAAGTATAGCTTGTAGGACATTGCTTTGTTGTTTTCTTAAAATCTTCTCTTGTAGGGGAAAATATTGATTTTTTTTTGTTCATGATGGTAACATTGAGATTTATTGATTATGTTGGGGAAAAAAATAGTCAATTTTTTCCTCCACAGGACACCAAACCCTGTCAGTTAGTGAAGTATGCAGGTGGTACATGGAGTGTGATGTGTGACCTGTCTGTCTTTGCAAGTATTGAAAAAATATTTGGTTTATGAGTTATTTCTTTGCAATCAAGAGATTAATTTGAATTTCCAGAATAAAAACTTCTGAAGGTCCCATAGTAGGTCCGGTATGTTGCATAGTGCATACATCTGTTAAATGAAGAGCATCTTTTATTTATCATCAATAAAGCTAAGAAAGAAGGGATCTGTTTACACTTGGGATTTAGTTAGATAACACTGTTCAGGTTTCCAGAGCACTCAAGTTTTTTTAAATAAAAAATAGAATAATGCTATTTTTAAGTATTAAGTGAGGCGATTCATATTAATTCTGATACATAAGGAGATCACAAGACTCAGAGAACATGTCAGATCAATGCTTTAGAATTAAATGTTTTGGGGATTTTTCACACCCTAGCCCTCAGTGTACTAAAAACTATTCTCAGTCACCAGCTGCATACTGTTCTTTTGTTCAGTAAGAAATAAAATTGCAGTTTTAGGTGCTACAGAAGCAGACTCAATTGCATCCTGATACCCTGGCATCCTGTGAGCTTGCCTAAAAACAAGTATGCAACTTTGGAGAAATAATATTACTTTGGTATATTCTCTTGCAGACAGTGCATTTCATCCTGTTTTGACATTGCTTGATGAAAAGAGGACTGACCTTGATTGAAAGTGTACCCTCTTCCTACAGAACCTTTATTCCAAATAGACTAGATGAGTGATAGCAGAAAACCTAGGGACATACTTGCTTCACACAACAAAACCTACAAAATCTTGCTGGACAAAAGTCCAGCAAGAAGAGTGTCACATACTTGCTTGGCTTCAGTTGTAGCTGAGCTCTTCTTCCAACAGCAAGCTAGAACAGGGCTTCCCTGGTGCAGGGCCTTAGAGAATGTGCAGTGTACATTTTCCACCTATTTTTTGCTATTGTGCATTTTACAACAGAATCATCAGACCAAAAAAGGCACAAACAGTCCAAAGGGAATGCATGTGAGAGGCACAAGTTCTCCTTCTTCCAGAGGAGTGACTGGGTTGCCAAGTCACTGAGTCAGTCTCCCTTTCTGCTCTGTGGGACTGCTGTATCTGCCAGCAGTGTCCTCCTCCCCCCACAAAACCTCATCCCATGGACTGGTGATTTGAACTGTCTCCTGAAATACAGGAACTGTGAATCCAAAACACAGCTACAAGCTAGGGATGGCTCAGGTTACCCACTTCATGAGCAGTGATACAGCCCATAGTGTTCTGCCAATTCATATTGATTCCATTAACTCAGCAGAAGCTGAATGGCAGCTCCTCCAACATGAGGAGCAAGTGCTCGGTATAACGATTTCCTTACCCTGTTAAAAGATCAGGTGGCTCCTTCCTTAAAACTGAGACTTCCTGGGTTGCTCTCCATGGATACAGTTGTATATAAAACTGTATTTCAGAAGCTCTGTCACCATTTTAAAGTTAAAATAATAAAATTATAATGTTTTTAATTTAAAATATGCATACATTTAATATACAAAATTATACAAATTATACATTTAGCTAACATAGAAAAATACATCTTGTTAACAAGATAAAATGTCAACATATCTTACATAATTTGTGAGAGTTACAAATCTGTGATCATCAAGTAGACTTTGTGACTTCATTACAATTCTGTATCCTCCTAGTTACACTGAATATTAATACATATGTACAGTAGATATCAATGGCAAATGTCTTAGAGTGGAAATCTTTGCTGAAGAGTTATCCAGAAGGTTTTAACAAAACAGTTAAAATATGAGTGGCCTCTTTTATACTATTGAAGTTTCTCACATAGCCGAAACTAATGTGACACCCAGTCATGGTGGTCATGGGTCAGAGTTTAAACTTTTTGCATTTATTTACAAACACCCCTCCCTCCCCAGTCTAACTGCTAACCTGCTTAATAAGTATCACACCATAAATCCCAGATTTTTTGTGCATTCTTTGGTACCTCTTCAAATGGATCCAAATTTGTGGCCCTTACAACTGCTCATCATGACCTCTGGTTATCACTCCTCTGTTGTGTGTGCAAAAGTGTTACATAGTTGTACAGCACTAGAGCTCAAAAGGCAAGATCTCCGTACATTATTCATCCCAGATTACTCATAAATACCTCAGGAGGTGGGGAAGTGTTTTTGTTTCAGTCAACAAATGTGTGCATTAAGTCTTCACTCCTTATTTAATTTACATGGTTTCGTTTTCCAGCTTCCAAACAAAAGACAGAAGCATAATTTATAAATAAGCTATAAAAATCTGTTCCATGCTGGGCCTTGTCTTACATACTGTGAGCCACATAATGATTTTCTTTTAACTATTTACAAATTCTTTAAAACTTGTTTGTCATCAGAGGGAGAAAAACAGACTGATTTCCAGGCCTTCATTTTTTTTCTTTCTTTGCCTTTTTTTTTTTTTTTTTTTTTTTTTTTTTGTAATTTAGCTCTGTACCAACAAATTGTTCTTAATTCCTAGAAGATAAAATTCACTCACAAGTTAAAAGCTTATTCAACTTTTCCTAGGAGCTGCTTAGGACCATCAGTAAGTGATACATGAATTGCCTCGTGCAGGCTTTTTTGGCACTGGAGTGGTTTTCATCTGTTAGTTACATTTTCCCTCTTTTTGAAAAAGCTCAGAGACTAGAGAAATGCAGTTGTTTGGCATTGGTTAGTGCACACTGCGCAGTAACCTCTCACACTGGAATTTACATTTGCATATTCATATTCCCAAAGCAAGAGTTGACGTTACACAGAGAAACAATAGTGAACAGAGATTTATACCACAGATCCCAGCAACTCCCAATCAAGGCAGGTCTCCAAAACTACTAATCTCTCTTTTCCTCCCCTACAACATTAAAGAGAACACGATGCCCACATATCTATCACATGTGAGAATTTCTTAAGCCAAGTAGAAGCAAGCATGAAATCTTGGTCCCAAGAAAGCTCGTGGAAATTTGCCAGTCACTTCAATGATACAAGCATTTAATCCAGAATATTTAAACCTTCTCCTTTTTTTTTTCCTTTTTTTCCTGCCTTTTACTGCAACTTGCAACTTTTTTAGTATGCATGGATCCCAACAGTAGAATTTAAGTTAGCTATATTTTTAGATGATATCCTATACAAGAAATAGTATACTCTCTTTCCTAACATTTCTACAGAGGCAAAAATTCCTGTCCATAATCCCATGGCTACTGATTTCTAATGCAAATATATTTAGAGCCAAAGGCACAATATATTTTAAAGGAATTCTTCTAAAGCAGGAAAGAGGTTTGAACAAGTTTCTGTAATCCTAGGGCCTGTTACCCCTCTGCCTCCTTAAGGCACTACAGGATTTCCAAGGATTAGTGGGAAAACCCAGCATGCACATATCCCTCCCTCCATCCCATAACCACAGTAAATTCGAATATTAAAAACCTTCATCTGCAAGTGAGAAATACAGGAAGATTCATGAAACACAAAAATCAGAGTTTCCACTTTTCTAAAGGCCACAAGGACAAACACCAACCATGCTTTCGCAGGCGGTTTATCCTGGGAACTCTGCTGTGTATGTGACACATTTCCCAGCAACTGCATTATTCTGAATATAACATGATTATCACGCCAGAGTCAATCACTGTACTTGCAGCATTTGCCAACCATAGTGGTGTGAAGAACAGAATTTGGGATTTAAAGGTCGCTTAAGGAGCAATCTGTAAGCTGTATTTTCAATATCCTCAAACGCTCTATATAGTAAAGTATACATAAATAAGTGAACTGCCAAAGAAATCATATTTTCCATGTAACACTGCCCTTCTTGTCTATTTAGGATGACAGAAGGAGATTGAATTTACTTACAGAACTTAGCAGCATCATAATTTTGACTAAAGAATTTGGCCAAAACAATGTTGTCCATATAAAGCAATCAGAACAAAGCACCAAATTTTTCATTCTCTGAAGGTTTACCATGAAATGACAATACATGTAAAACATGCCCTGGCAACTCTACCATGGATAGCACATTAAACAATTTAACTTTTGCTTAGTGAAAGAAACTCAGACTCTCTAACAAGTAGACAACACTTTTCACTGTAAGGCAACTAGAAAATAATAATGAGGCTTTCTGTCTTAGCTAGCAATCTCACATTAAAAGTTTACTGCTTTCTTCCAGTGATTTGAGGTAACGTTGGGGTTTTGCTTCCCAATCCTCAGCCACATAAAACACATCCACTGGTTTCCTAATGTAATTTATAAGCAGACTTTTCCAATATTGGTTGGACAACTTTTGTATGAGGAGGTGGTAGAATTTCAAGGAGATCGATGTGGTACAAACCACAACGAATGAAGAGTGCTCTACATTCCTTACACTAATTGTTCTAAAATGAAACCAAAAGGCAGAAAGCTTAAGATGTTACAAAATGGACAACTTCATTATCAACATTTATCATTTATGGTGGGAGATTTTGCATAAATACTAGGAAAGAGGCCTGATATTTTAGTTCAACACTTAATTCAGAAGAAAGAAGTAGGATTTAATTGCCTAAGTGTTGTAGAAATTATGTATGTTTTCATGTGGATAGTATGCAAATGGATAGAAACCTACACATATGTCATTGCTTTATTTTAGGAACTTGTGGTTAAGCTTCACATGTTACCATGACAACGTGTCATCCTGTTACTAATTGTAATCTAGAAATGCACATTACATTAATCTGATTTGGGATTCCATGGTTTATTCCTCTTTTGCTTCCTTTCAAAGGATATCTGTAATTACTGGGCAACACAACTGGGCAACACATCCTGGTAGTTAGCTCAACGTTGAAAAAGAAAAAAGGGAAATACAAGTCATAAAAAAGTATCAAAACTGAAAGTGCATCACAATGTAAGAGTCTGAGAGCCACTGCTGCCATTCAGGTCAGCATGAATATTGCCGCTGACTCATCAGTGCTCTGTGCCTTTAGTTACAGAATGGAGGGAGGCACCCACAGGACTCCTTATGTACAGGTCTGGTGCCTGCATTCACATCTCCTTGCCTTCCCAACTGATACTCAGAACAGTAGGGGTTGTGGTGTGTAATCTGTATTGTGCAGCATGGTTGCAAAATGTGTTTGCGTCATATGTGCTGCTACCAACCAGAGTGCACTAATGCACCTATTTCAGGAGAAGCATGTGTGCCTGCAAGTGCTTGATCTGAAAGTTAAATCCTGTGTGGCCTATTCATGTGGTTGAAATACTCAGAATATTAGGACAGAGCACTTTGATGTTCCAAGTGCCTCACAGCGCACATGAAGATCATTCCCAATTCCAACTTACCCTTGCAAAAATGCCATTCTGTCTCATTTGCTGAACAGTCTGTACCCCCAAGTATCACACCCTCAGATATACTAAACATCCCAACTCAGATCAAAGACTCTTTCAGGAATGCTCAAAGCCATACAAGGCTGAAGATATCACATATCCACATAAGCACACCCATGAAGGTGGAGATGGTGCTTATCTTGGTAATTGCTTTAAATTGCAAATGCTGAGATCCCAAGAAAACAAAACAAAACTCAGACTCAAACCACACACTGGGTTGACATGGCCAGCTTCCACTACAGCAGGTGGCTAAAATGGTGCAGGTGGTAACTCAGGGCAACTTCTCACTTTTTCTCATAATGGAGTAGCTGCAGTCACTTTCAGGCCAAACCACATTTCATCCGTCCTTCAGAGCTCTACTGCTTCTTCTGTGTGACTGATACGTTCTCTTCTGGACAAGTGGAAGGAGGAGGAATAAAAAAGGAAGGTAAAGAAGACAAAAGCATAAGGTAAGTATCTGTATTTTCACAATTTTAGGAATTGTTTGTTATTCATTCAAGGTCAAAATAAAGCATTTGGGAAGCAGTATGCCCAGGTGCTTCCATAAAAACATAGCATAATGGCAGCACATTGTAGAAACTCAACTGTCCAAAACATGTTGAGACATTCTCCCATGATTACTGATTTAGGTGAAAAGCACATTCCATGCTTTTCCCTTTTGCTTGTCCTTCTTGTACACAAGACAAACTTCCATTCACCAATATGGAAATAAACATTCCTTGCCATATTCCCAACACCATTCCATAACCCACTTGGCGGGGATCCTAAGAAATCTCATGGATAAAGTTCAACTCATGGGATGACAGCTCATGGATCACAAATGTGATCAACTCATGGATCACAAATCCAACTTTCCAAGTCCTATTTCTATGACTCTTCTCAAAGAAATACTCACCATTTTTATCCTTCCTCAGATATTAAATTTCAAAGCCTGCAGAACATTTTATCAGGCTTTACAGTTTGCAGTGAGGCTGTCATTATTACTGTTAAACATCACCAGTGATGCACTGCCTGCACACTTGGCTAAACTTGATATCTACTAACTCTGGCTAAAACTTGATATCTACTGGAGAAACACAAATCTTAGTATATCAGGAGTACAGGAAATGATAATAGCATAGAGAATTTTGTTAATATTTTATTGCAATTAATATTACAATAAATGGCTGGTGACAGTAATTAACTGTCATTACTAAAATGCATCCCAGTCACCAACATGCCCCACAAAAGTGAAGAATTAAAAACTGGGAAAGAAGGGAGCCTTTATGGTTTATACTTCAGGATGGAAAGATTTTTCCAAGCATGAAGAACAAAACTGAAGAAAAATCCTGCAGAGCAAGGCAAAGTAATAAAGGGGAGTGAAGAAACAGCTAGATGGATTATTGTAGGACACAAAACCAGTGAGATATGCAAGAGTCACTGATCCAGGAGGGTGTCAGCTGGGCAGGAGGACATCAAGGATTCCTAGTGATGAGAGGCATTTAGAGCCCTTGCATACTCCCTAGTTCAGATCTCGATCTTGGATCAGAAACCAGTAAATGTTCAGGCTTGGTTTTCATTCAATACACCACTAGAAGCTTTCTGCAGCCTTCTTAAGACATTATACATTAATTCTGCTTCTGCTGTAGGTGTGTCCAAACAAAATTTGTATTGGAATTCCTTCTCTTTGCATCATCTAGTAAAGTCCAGGCTGTACTGCAAACAAAGAAAATCCACTGCAGTTCATTCTTATTTCCAGGCAAAGAGAGGGAACACTACTAAAGTCTTCATAGATCATCTTCTTTTTCATTAATGTCTTTGTAGCCTAAGTGCAATCAAAACACCCAACAGAACACACTTTCTGTCTTTGTTATGCACACTTTCCAAGGATTTTTCTTTTTTTGGTTGCACAGAGGAGCTACCCATTGTTACAAGCTGTCAGTTTATTGACTTGTTCAAAAGGAAAAACGTCCCTAAAGTATCACTGATAGTTGTCATGGAAAACCATGCTTGAAAAAACTATCACTGAAAACTGGTGTGGCCAGAATAATGGAAATCTGATTCAAACTTTATTAATTGAGTGAACCCACATTTTTTGCACTTCAGTGATCACATCTTTTGTAATCCATCAATTTAAATTTAAACTAAGTTCTCCAGTTTTACAAAATTTGGGTTAAAGAATATTTGTCAAACATGCACTGCTAGACTAAGAGCATTTACAAATGTAAAAGTCATTATTTGCATAATATTTCCTTCAATTTTTATTATATTTTTCTTGAAGCATTAGCTGCCAATTATTCTCTCTCATTTTGTCACTCTTCATTTTCTCTTTTACATTTTTTTCATCCTCTTTGTCTGTCCTTGCTCTTCTTATGTGAATTATTCACCCCCTCCTTTCATTGTCCTCTGAAGTCTTTATGAAACCTTGTGCTCCTTGGAGTTTTATTTCCCTGACAAATTTATCCTCCACCTTTCCCTTACTCTTTTTTATCATACCACTTATCTAACTAAAAAGTGTGAAACATAAATGACTACTGAATTTTCTTGTAATTACTCTAATCAGGAGGAATTGTCTCTTGTGAAATGCTTGAAGAAAATAAGAAAGGTCTTCATGATGTTACTTTACCAAAGAAAAATATCGACCAAGCATTTCCAGGGCTCAAGCACAAAGTTTCCAACCGTGCATCACAGAGATTAAAAACCAGCTGAGTCTTTATCAATACTGTACCTAAGAGTTTCAGCATGGATATTTCTGATGCTCAGAAATTTGCTGGCCTCCCATTCTTTGCTAAGACTAAAGCACATGGTTGAGCAACAATGTGGAGGCTGGGCTTGTGCTCCTTCACACCACTGGCAAAATCAATTTTGGTCACCAACACAAAAAACCTGCTAATGTAGAAGGTCATTAAACAAAACTGATTTCTCTGTGACATTGGAACCTCAAAGGAAACCTTGAAACATAAAACTGATGACTGTGCACTGCTGTCTAAGCCAGGACCAAATAATTTCCAGCATAACAAAGATCAGTGATCCATATTCAAGCACTCACTTCATGTTCTCCAATCTTTTACCACCTCTGGGAGCCCCCAGTATTTATTTGTTCTAGCTGCTCCCAGTCCATCTGTACTTGTTCATCCTGTGCTAAGTATCAGGAAATTGTAAGACTATAGGAAAGAACCTCAGAAGGTCATTTAGATAAACCTACTCAGAGCAGAGTCAGTTCCAAAGTCAGAGCAGTTTGCTCAGGGTTTACCTAATCAAATCTTGAAAAGATTCTAGGATGGAGAATGCACAGCCTTCCTGGGCAGCCTGTCCCACTGCTGGGGTGTCCTCATGAGTGAAATGCTCATCCTATATCCAGTCTGAACTTCACTGTGTCTCACCCTCTCACCATGCATCACTGTGAAGGGCCTGGCTCTCTCTGCTTTGTGGTTCTGTGCTTCTCAGTTCCTTCCTCACAGTTTCAGGAAGGCTGTTATGAGGTGCCTCCAAAGCCAGCTCTTCCCTAGGGTGAACCCTAGGGAAGCCTAGACCCCTTGGCTTCTTCTCATAGAACAAATGATCTGCTCCCTCAAGTATCTAAACTATCATTTTTAAGGATGCTCAGAGAGCTCATACTGGTGGAAAAAAAACCTAGTGCTGACCGCCTCCTAAAGACAGCTGTCCTGTGGGACTCCTCGACTCCAGTCAGCTCCCTGGAGAGCAGAGCTCTGTGCTCACTGCCAGGGTCCATGGTCTCCATCCCCTGCAGAGCACAGGGTGGATGGAATTCATCTTCCTTCTATTAAGAAGGTACAGCAGTAAAAGCTTTGCTAACACTTTCAGAGTGTGCACCAAAGTTGAAAAGGAACAAGCCAATATAGAGACTTTAAAGACAACATCTGGAAGGAAGAAAATTAAGAGCTACAGGACTGTACACCTAGCCCTAAAATCTCTATGGCATCTTCAGAGTGCCTGTGCTCATTTAGATTGGAAAAGACTTTTCAGATCATTGAGCCCACCTGTAATGAATGCACACAATGGATTTGAAGTTATATAGTTCCTTCCATTTAGAAGACACAGATAGTAAAAGGAGGATATTATTTTATTTTGGTCATCTGAAAGAAGACATGAAACTTGGTGATACCACTGTAAAAAATGTTTAAATAATACCTGATATCTGAAGTGGGTTTGGGTGGTGGACCATCATGCACTTCCAACTGCTCAGTGACTTCAGAATATCAGTCAATGCATACTGGGGACGTTTCTCCAGTGCATAACCCAGCATTAAAGATCTTAAGTCAGCAGTACACAGTGGCTGCTCAGTACCTCAGCCCTGATGTGCAGGGCCAGAAAAAACATATTGCCATTGTTTTGTAGCACTAGAGGTATTTAAAGTAAAGAATTTGCAAAGTTCAATGAATTAATACAATTTCTTTATATTCAGCAAAGAAATGCATATTTTTGCTATTTGTGAAAAAAATATTTGGAGAAGATCCTATGCAACACCTTAAAAGAGTTTCTGCTGTAAATATAAAAGAAGTACTCTGCCATGCCTCTGCCCTTATCAAGGGTCACAAATTATCCTTTCTTTACAACCACTGAAGCACCACTGGTTTCTATCACTATGCAGGAGCTACAGTAGTACAAATGAGAGAAAATGCCAGGCAAGAGGGCTTGTACTATTCTTTAATATTTGATAATGAAATAACAGATATTTTACTTGGTCTAATTTATGTAATCATGAGCATCTTGTCATTTTGTCATTTCTATTAATTACAGAAAATCAATGTGTCTGTAGCAAGCACACACTTTAACAGAAAATTATCTACCATGAATTGTTTAGTATTTTATATTGTTTATTAACTGTTTAATGTTTTATAGTATCTTGTTTTAAAATATAAACATCTTCATTTAGAAAAAATTGATTACTTGCAAATAGAAAAACTGGGGAAAAAAAGAAAGTGATTATAAGAAAGGAAAGGTTGCAAAGCTGCATTTTGCCATAATACACATGGAATCCCTCAGCCTTTTGGTAAAGAAATGCTATATAACTAAGAGAATGATCTGTGCAAAAACATTTGATTTCTGTGCTTGGTAAAAATAAAGAAGATCAAACAGTATTCAATATAGTCTTCTCATTCACAAATTTCTGCTTCTAAAATGTATTTCTACTTGATGGATTCACTTTGCAGCTCAAGAGGCGTGAATCTCATTAAACTCTCAATGAAGACATATCGATCCCAATGATAACCAATGGCCAACAGAGCTTGCCCATATCTCAGAGGAAAAGAATTGCATCCAAGGGAAAAAACCCAACAACCAACTAACCAACCATGAATGCTGAAAACCACAAATAAATTATGTTCTCTTCTGTTAAAAAATGATATTAAGTATTTCTACTTTCTTGCACTTAATAAAGGTATTAAATACTAGAAAAGGTTACATATATAGATCTCATTCAACATAATTTCTCTGTCTTTATGTCAGTTTCTTCCTTATGAAACTAATAGTGTAATTTTGGAAAAATGAATTCATGAATGATAAATGAGCCTTGTCTTACTCAACTCTATGGAAAATAGAGTATTTTCATTAAGAGTAGAATGGACAATATGCAATACAAGGAGTGCTGCTATTAAATGCTATAGGGCTCTTCATAAAAATGTCACACACAGACACTCATTTTCACAGTGCTTGGAGAAGAACAACTTAGGAGTTTTAATTAAGGTTGGGTAACTATAGTGAAGAGGACTTGCAAATGTGAATCTTAGAAATGTGCATGGACAGTTGAACTCACTGTTGTGCTGAACATCATTCTGGGAGTTAATTTCTTCTGTTAATGGCCTATCAATATATATATAATATATTAGCTTTCAAAAAATGGCTTCTAGAACAATATCCCTGCAATCCTTTGCAGCTCTGAGATGCAAATGCTTACAGAAGATCCCTGATGTCTAACTTCCTGCTCATCAAATATTCCACAAGTTTGTAGGCAGGCAGCAGTAACATACATACACACTTCTGAGATCAGTTGCTAACCCCAAATCTCCGACATGCAGCCAAGGATAGCTAGCTTGCCAAGAGGCTTAGAGTGAAACGTGCTGATATGAGGCAGTTCAGCAATTTAAAATGACAAACTAGGAAACGTTGAAGACTGATCACAGACTGTTGGAACACACACATAAAAAAGGAAAAACTAGCTGGATTTTTTTTTTTAAGATAGTGTTCACCCAGCGCTAGTCCTTATTAAAGAGTGTCCTTATTCCAATTTAAAATAAGAAGCAATTAAAACACCTTTGCATTCAAAAGAACTTCCACAGGACTCCATTTATTTTGCTGATTTGATTTCCCTGTAATGGCAGTGCCTCATTTAGGCAGCTCCAAGCCTTTATTAGCCTTGAAAACCTGACAGCATTTATTAAACACAGGCACTTTTTTGGTGGTAAATTATGCACATGAACTTAATGTTATTTACATTTCTCCCATTAAGACAATCATAATGATTTAAAGGCTAATGTAAATGAGTTAACATCATACTATAGAGACAGTAACAGCATGACATGTCCAAATACTATGGCAGAGTGTATCTATGGCTTCTGTGTACCAGGCACATGGCTTTTGAGAAGCATCTCACAACAATAACACAACTCAGTACAATGAAAAAGCAAATTCTAGAAAGATTATCTTGTCAAGTCAAAAATGGAGAAAACCTCCATCATGTGCATATTTTGTTGAGGTTAAAGAAGTGAGCATTATCAAGAAATTGCCTACAGAAACAGACAGTAGGAACAACCCACAACAAATACTTCATATCTAATATAATTCACTGCGTGGTTTATATCATGCATACTGTAATAATACTATAAGGCATTCAGTTACAACTGGGACACATGGTGTTCCTCCAGCGCTGAAAATATAACAGACAAATTGACCCACAGGAGTCCCATAGCTTCCTTCCCCTGCAAAACATGCAATAAAAGTGTGTTCAACTTGGTTGATTTCACACCCTTCCCCTTTCAGTTTCTCAGGGAGGCACCCTTAATGTAGAAATCATGATTAGATTCTGCTGACAATGTGTAATACCATGCTCACAGAGCAGCTGTAGAACATCACTGGAACAGATATACCTATTTACAATAGGTAGCAGCCATGAACCTTGTAAGTACAGCCATGATAATATGAAAGACCTGCTGGGATTGAAGAGCACAAATTGTGAGCAGGACAAAATCAGGCCTTTGGAAATGGAGGCTTTGAAAAGGAGCCCTTCAGTCTCTGGAACATGCTATCTCCTTCCTAGATGACCCTCCCAGGCAGGTCTATTCACATTTGCATGGTAACAGCTGCACACAAGACCTAGGTTTGTATTCATCTAAGGGACAGCACCCTTTTTCCTGGGGTTACCAGTGATGCCTACAAATGCAGACCTGCCCATTGTCCTTCAGGAATTTTAATGATCTGAAAAACACTGCAAATATCCTACAGAAAACCATTAATTTAAATTATTTGACTTAGTGGAAGTCACAGGCTTTTTTTTTAAAGTCAAGGTCATTAAGAATAGCTCACTCAATATGAGACAAGATTTTATGACTCACAGGAGACTGAAAATCAGCAGCAACACTGCATATTTAGAGTACAATGTTTAGTCATCAAAGACACTTTCAGAGTTATTGCCTCCTCCTTAGACACATTTTTTTAATTGCTACAACAGAGCTGCAGCAGTAACAAAGAAATATCTTCCCCTAAAATGCACAGTCATAGGAGTAACTGATCAGCAGGTCTGCCTTGCTGCCATCAGCCTAAAAAAACCAGGCAAGTGAATTCACATTTCAGCAAAGCAGTATCATTACAAGTCTGTGAGCAAATCCTAGGCTTTCTGTTCCCAGATGAACCCACTTCAGATTCGTGTATCAGCCTGGACAGCCCTGTCAGAGGCAGAGGATGCACAGCCATGGTTCCAGAATCAGGAGGGTGACAGTACCTTTGAACATCCCATGGCAGAGCCAGACACAGCACTTGTCACCTCCAAAGCCTCCAGACCAACAGTGAATCTTGCCCAGCCACAGAAATTTAAAGACTGCAGAATTTAATAGCTACAACACATTGCTGTTAAGCTGCAGTTACTGCAACATATTTTAATGTCCTACCTACAGTAAAAGCCTAGATGGTTTTATCACAAATAAAACTGCTTGGAAATTAATTGTTAAAAGAAAAACACCTGCTACTCCTGTTGATATTTACAGAGGCAAATCAAGTTTCCCTGGTCCAGTTTTACCCCTCTGATGGAGGATTCAGCATGCAGCACATGACCTACATAGCAGGCATTCAAACTTTGTTATAATCCTGTCCCCCTGAGCACTGAAAAATTTGGAAATCAGACAAGATGAACGTAGTGGCCCAGATTCTCTCTGTCATTTGGGCAATTTTGCATTGCATCATTAGCCCTAATTCACTCAGCAGGGGCCACAGTCATGACAGTGAGCTACAGGGCCCATCATCCTCCAGCTCTATGTCTAGGAAAAGCAAGAGGATGCTCACTTTCCAGGACTCCCCAGCTGCTAAGACATCACTCTGTAGCTGTAGATTATAAATATAAATTACAGCAACCTTTAGGATGCTATAACTCACATTGGCAATACCTACTGAATTTTGAGTACATGCTCAGGGCCCATGTGTGCCCATAAAATTCTCCTGTGCACACTGTTTGGACCAGTATCTACTCAGACACAGAATTCAGGGTCAATCCTAAGGCAAGCATGGGAAGAAGGGAAAAAACACAGGCTATCAACATGTATTTAATCTACTTTTCCAGCACCATCATTCTAGCCCCTATGTCAGTCAAGAGCCCCCCTGGAATAATCACGTCTTCCAATACCTTCAGGACAGCTGGGGTTTGTAGGCCATCTGACTACAGGCAAGTTAGTGCTGCATGAAGAGCTGCAGGTGACCCACATCCCAACTGCAAAGATACTGGAATGATGTAAATATTTCTTTGTCCTCTCTTCTGCCTCATTGAGCTTTGTACCCACAACATCCACAGCAAAGGGAAGCACGACCTCCATGATCAGGTGCTGACACGTTCAGATTTCTGCATGGGGTTACTAAAAGTGGTCAGAAACATTTTTAATGGCACATTGGTCTTTGATGACACTGCAGAAATCACACCCAATTTCCTGCCAGGTCCTCTTCCCTGTTCTTCAAGTGTATTCCTGACAAGTTGACAGAGAGTGGGAGTTAGAAAGAAGTTACAGCTCCAGGATTATCTCGGAGATTGCAGAGCTCCTAAGCTGCTGGCTCCTCTACAGAACTCATTAGGCAAGATGCCAAAAAACTCAGAGCAGAGTATCTCTGCCCATAAACTCCACGGTTGCCAGCTCTCTGTTAGCTCTCCAGGCAGGAAGAAAAGAAGCAAGAGCATGGAAGCTCTGGAAATGTGCAACTCCTTGGCATCCTAGGCAGCCGGAGGATCCAGACAGAATTCCTCAGGCTGAGGACCCCAGAACCTGATGTCTCTAGTTCTAGATATCATTACCTTCACACTAGATGATTGTCATACGTCCCTTCCAAATGAAAATATTTTATTTTATTCACTAAGAATGGAAAAAAATACTAATTTTCATTTCAAATCAGAACACAACCAAATTTAACAAATCCATCAAAATCCTCTGCAAATTGGCATGAACTTTTTTCATGCTGCACCACTTGAATAATAGGCTGTTATGGCTGGTGTACAACATCTTGTGGTCCCATTCCCCAAAGATACAGACTGTAGCATTAGTCAGCAAACTGATCTAGCATCATATTAACTGCCTCCTCTCCCATCCTCTTTGTCCCAAGTATGTGAGCCCTTCCAATTTAAATTTGAAAACCAAGCCCCTTAGGGAAAAACATGTTTTGTGGAGTTTTCCATTGTAAACATACCTGGATTTTCTATGTTCGTGTAAGCTAAATTGAACAGGATTTATTTTCTGAAACTCCTATTACCACAAAGCTCTATATGCAGGTCAGCAGGCTTATATAACAGTGATGCATCTGGCTCTCTGTCCCACATAAGTAACAGAAAATATGCTGTGACTGCTACCTAACCTTGTGCACTGTTTATCAAAGGCTCATATCCATCTTTTTTTTTTTTCCTGTTAAGGGAGACCCACTGCAACCTCAGTCTTCCAAAGACCAACTTTTCCAAAGACCTGTAATTGTTACGTTGCCCACAGCATGCTTCCAAACAGACACACTGGATCATTTTCATGAGGCTTTTTTTTTTTTTAATTAACTATTGCTCATCCATTGAAGTTAGTTTTGTTTCTGGAAAGAAGGTATTTTGATTTAATTCATATTAGTTGTATTTTAATATAATCTTTTAAAATTAGTTGTTAACTTGTGAGTTCACTCCAGCACATATTTGTGCATCTGCGTCTTGTTCTGCATTTTCCTTTGACCTTTTCCATTTTGTCACACATCTACCCGTCACCCCAGTGAAATGTTCATGCAAGTGGTCAGGTATTCATAAATATATGTTCACAGGGCACAGCATGGAATAGTCTATCCAGTCTCAGATATAAAAATCTTCTCTCCTTTAAAACTAGGTCAAGGTATCTTGCAGGGAACAGAACACAAGTCAACAGCAAATGCCCAGCTCTCATGCTGAAAGGAAGCATGCACAGATCCATGACACACTCATACATACTTGAGAACAGCAAATTTGGCCTCCTGCAGCAAACACAGTGATGTGTTTTATTCAGCTATCAAATACATTCATATCCCAAATCTAGATCGAGCACATAACTCTAATTTCTAACTCTAGCCTCCAGCTAGTGTGGAAATGAAATCACTGACTTTCTATAAAGATGTAAATATTGTTGAAATGCAAGGTGATCTACCAGGAACAATGAGTGCAGCCCACACCTGCAGAATGGTGGATATGTCCAGAATGGCCCTAAAGAAAGATCAGAGGCTGTTCTAACAGTCAGCACATCTGACAAGCACAAACCAGAAAGACCAAACAGGACTTGGCACATAAACCAGCAGGCTGATTGACAGACAAGCCTTTGACACCTCTCAGGGGTACTGATGCTGAGGAGCATATGTGAAGGAGGATTTCCCTCCCATTGCTCCCAAGTCTGAGACTTTTCAGAATAAATGGTCTATTCTGCAGATATGACTTTACACTTTTTCTTCCTTTTTTTTCTTTTTTCTTTTTTTTTTTTTTGGTGTTTAATTCCATTTTTACAAATAAAATATTGTAACTACGCTGGGACAATAATTCAATACCAAGTTCACCAAAACCAATGGTTATCTCTGCAGAAGTGTAACTCCAAAACTCCCCAAATCCACATCTGTAATAACATCCAGACAATGGCCTGTTTAGTTCATGCACAGAGCAGGCTCATCCACTGAGCAATTTGATGCTTAGTTAATATATGCAGCGCTGTACTAAGCCCAGTTAATCAACACTGTCTATTCTAAAAGCAGAAAAAAAAATCTGTATGTCTATCACACTCCATCAGCTCTCCCCACTCACTTTAAGCAATTAGTTTCAAAGACTTCCTGACTAAATTTACATAAAATGCATCCTTCCCTCCTACACTTTGTTAAAGCATTCAGCTGTAATTTTATAAGGTGTTCTTGGAGATCAACAGTGGCAGACAAGTACCAGAGATTACACTATGCCTTGAGCACAGACCCAGGAATTTATGACAGCAGCAATTTCCTGGATCACCTCATCACCTTCAGTCGACTTAAATGCTTGTGGAGCAAGATTATTATTTATTGTCAGAGATTTTCTGGGTCTATCTGCAGAGGGATGGCTGTGGTTGCAGATGGAATAGGCAGATGAGAACAGCTATCAATGGGCATAAAGCTGCAGTTGAAAGGTCAGCAAGACTCATTGGAAAACCTCTGGAAGAACAAACTTCAGTCATTTGCAAGGGGAGAAGGTGGAGTGACCTATCTGGGTTTGAGGTCCAAGCTTCTGATGGTCAAAATGTTTGGTTACCAGGGTTTTGGGATTTTTAGCCAGGATTCCAGCTGGCATAACTTCATGAGCTAGCTCAGTTCTAGACTGATGACTTAAACAGGTGGTGATGTATTTGTGGCTTTCTGTTAACAACTTGGTCTTCCAAAATCTTCTCACATGGATCTGTTCAAAGTGTTGTAATGGGAACAGCATATTCAGGAGACTTACAAGATGAAGCCCAAAGTACTGGGACACAACAGTTGTGTTGGCAACAAGCTACTGCAAACAGTTGCATAAGCTGAAGAGAAGCAAGAGCAATAGTTCCAAGCGTCTGCTTTTAGCATTATATTTACAGCTTCTCCCTGACTGTGCATATATTAAGCAGATTGCAAACTTGTAGTAAGTGGAGGGAACAATCTGGGTATTTGTAAGGCAGTTAACCTTTAGGAATGGCCTTTGTATTAAGATTTAACAGGTCTGTTTCACATTTAGAGGACCAGGGTTTTCATCATTTGGAAAAATGAGAAAATATCTCATAGCTACCTGTGGAGATAGTCAGAAAGAAGATTTTATCCTTGCACTCTGAAAGATCTTTGCTGATACCACTACATAAAGTCAACGCAAACCTGGGACAGCAACAAAGCACAGACATTGGCAGAGAGCAGTGACTCCAGGACACGTGCCAGGCTGAGGGAGACTTTTCACCGTGTAATATTCCCACTGACCTTCTTCTCGTCAAAAGAAATATGCCACACCTATCTTTGTTCAGAAGCCACCTGCCAGTATCAACTTTCAGCTGGATTCCTCAGCCACATCATTTATCCAGTATTATGATGGAACCAAAGAAACCAAAACAACAATGGTTGGTGTGACACTTATTTTTCTGACCTAGCTTCAGTGTTTTCTAGTTTCTAGGGCAACCCACAAAACCCATGTAAGAAAATCCCTGTCATGATGGGAAAATAAGGTTTTATTTCTAGATTTGGTAAACCCATCCATTAAGAAAAGGAAACAAAATGAAATTGAGAGCTGCAGTAACTGCCATAGGAGAAACACAATGTTGTCATTGACTACATCTGTGGAAACAATTAAATGAAAGTACAAAACATTGCTGTTTACAGAGGTCCAGGGCTGTTTTACTTGGGTAATTTCCAGCTTAGCAAGCAATTTCATGAAAATATTTCAAATATACTGTGCATACTATACTCTCGAGATGCATACTTAAATTTTATTGGCTGATTGAAAATTTTCTTTCTGATAAAGGACCACAGAAGCCAGAACCTGCCTTCCACTCATCTTCAAATACATAAAACCAGCAAAGCAACTTTTGGTTTTCTCCAGGGAGAACTTATGATGGTCCCTAATTGCATATTAACACCATGAATTATTCAAAATCACAGCAAGTAACAACAAACACTCTGTTAAGCATAATGATACAGCTAAACCTAAAAAACCATACAAGGAGTATAATTAACAACTAGAAAAGCAGAGTTCAATTAAATAGCAAATCCCACTGTTGCTTATACACTTCATTGGTGGATGGTTAACAGCACTAACTTCAGAAGTGCAGAACTGCTCTCGCCCCAGAAGACACAAGGCTTCAAGGATTCCCTCTTGCTCCATGGGAAGACAGACCAGCAGGTTTACAAGGACAGCCACTACAACCAGTCCCACTTCAGCAAGAGAGAGAAGTCTCCATCTGTTTTTAGTTTGCTGTTCTCATTGGGAGTATTTGGAAGGGAATTTGAGGCAGGCCATACTCCTCTCCCTCCAGCACATTTGTCCAGTAAATCTTGCCCCAGATGATCAGAATTCACTACATTATTCACTGTTACCATCAGTAATTCCAGCCCTGTTTTCTAAACATTAAAAATGAGGCTCAAGTTTAAGAAACATGTCCTCTGCCATTCAGCAAAACACAAGGGGTACTTCATGGGACCAGTTAATACCTCTTCTACACTATTTCCTGCCTCAGTGTAATTAAGGCAAGTTGTAATGATGTATCTAGAAGAAAAGAAAAAATCAATTGCAATACAGGAACACAAAAATGAGGCTTAATATTTTCATGGTTTGAATGTTTCAGATACAAATTGTACTAAGTGAGATTTTCAGAAAAGAAAGCAAAGGGAAACACCTCACATTTCCAGAAAACTAGTGAAGATCAATCATTCAGCAAAGTACAGATCCCCTGCATCCACTGTCTAATAAACTGCAACAAAAGAATGTAATTTAGGCAATCTAAGCATGGCACATCCTTCCTCAGAGGAGTGTTGCAGTGGTTATGAGGAGAAAATTCAAATCAAAAAAGAGGCAAAGTTAAAATCTAAGTACCTGCTGCAGTGCTCTTTAACAATTACAGATGACCTTCTCTTTTGACTGAGGGCCTCGGGTTGGAGATAATGCATCTAACACATTACCAGCTATACCTCATTCATTTTCAATTTACATTTCCTATCTCCCCAAGCAATCATTATTTAGTGATACAGAAAAGACAATTCAAATCTTCCTTACACCCAGAAGTCATTTTATTCTAAGTGATATGAATTAAGGGATGTTGGCAAGCTCACAGGGAAAACTAGACCTTTGCTGAAAGCATGAACTAATTTTTAAACAAAATGGTTTGTTCACACTTTATTTCTTCCCACCCTTCCTCACTCCATTATAAATAGATTTTTATGTGATGTCTTTTGAAGATTCAGCAGCAGCCCTGGGATGAACCAATTGGTATAAGTCCAATTGGTATGTTTCTCTGATGGAAAACAGCTCCCCAGACCACAGCTTCTTCCATTTCTCACATCTGTGCACAGGCTGCAATGAGGAGCAGAATGACTGTGCTTTCTCTCCAGTCATCCCCAAGGCAGCATTTAGCTTGCAGTATCTGACACCAGGTTCAAAGGTCAGTTCTCTGAGCTGCTTTTAGCCAAAAAGCCAGAAGCAGATTGTCCCAGGTAACTATGCAGACATTCTGTATCCCATACCTCTGCTTGAACATATCAAGTTATTGGGATTGTGTGGCTGATTATCCTGCAAATTCCATAGGCCTGAGACTGAGAAAGGGCACCAAGCCCATAAAGAATGACACTGAGCAATTTCTAGGTACCTTCACTTCACTAATGCCTCTTAATGGAGGTGTTAGACATTCTGTCTTCATTTCTAAGTATGTAAACCACCCTCTTTTGCAGAAGCAAAAGGAAATACACAAATTTCTTCAAGCTTCCTTTATCATTGCCCAAGGGATTTAAGCACAGAGTCATACATTCAGTTACCCATCTGATTTATTGCCCAACTGCCTTGGATATAGGGGCCATATCTATCCTCTTATTGCTGGCGCCTAAACCCTGAAACGTGTTCAGCAGTGCTTTGTGCAAGGCTACATTTTCGTAAGACCAATACACACAAAAAACTCCCTAATCTCTGACAGGAAGAAAAATAATGTGGATACTTCTCTGATCCTGCAAATCCTTGGTGACACAAGAAACAAGCAACATGGATAAGATCATTTAAGGGACAGAACCTATTTTGTCACTCTGAGTGTACACCAGGGTTTACACCAGTGGGAACTGTTGGGAGAATTTTCATTTCCGTGAGTCCAATTCAGCCTGCTGAAGTAATTAACACCTTGAGAAGCCTAATTGGGTGTCAGCTGCAAGGAAAGTGCTTGTCCCCTCTCCCACTTTTGGCAGCACCAAATACTCTGAATTGAAACAAATACCAATGTGAGCAAATTACAAATACTCAAATATCCCATGTCCCACCAACATGGGGGAAGCACTTTTTTTTTCAAGTTTTCTCCTATCTAATTGCATCACAGAATAAGAATAGAATATTCCAACTTACTAAATTACCTCTTCAATGTTTCAAACCAGCAACTGCTGTCTCATGAGCTGCCCTGTGTGAAGTAACACAACAGCCAGCTAATGCAATCGCCATCTCTAGCCCATGACCTGGAGGAGGGAGTGGGTACAAGTTTGTGTCTGAAGCTGTATGCCACATACCTTCCACCCCTTTCCTTTTCTCCAGAGGAGAGCTCATTTCACGGCCAAACTTTTCAGTTGGTTCTTGAGCACAAACAAAACCACCTTTGTGCTGGGAAGGAGGCAAGGAAAGCAATACAAGTGGAATTTCTGATGCAGAATCTTTCTTTCCCTTGTTCTCCCTGCAGAAAGCTGCCTGGCCAGCAGCAGCCTCTCGGCAGGAGCGGGCTGACAGTCTCAATAAAGCAAGTAGCAAAACTGATCTGGCTTTTCAGGGCCAGACAAAAAGGAAAAGAGTTGGGACCCTTCTAAAGCAATGAGAGGTTTCCTTTGTAGGACTTAAGGCTGAACAAAGGCTCAAAGGAGACCAGAATTTTAACTCTTCACTTATTTCACTGGTTTAGGCTCAAGTGGTATTTTACAGGCTTAGCCAGCAAATTCAGTTGGTAGCGCATACGAGCTGTGGCTACAGGAGTATTTTTAAGCTTGGTTTCAAATGAAAATGGAGTAATCATCATTACTCCATGATGCCTACACTCACTAGTGCCTCTATTTATCTGCATTCCTGCATTACTTTTGAACCCAGTGGCCATACTTAACTAAAACCAAAAAAAAGCACCTCAACTTTCTTACAAGAATTTCCTACAGGAAGAATGTGCGTTCTGAGAACTCAGAGGCATGGTAAAAGCAAACAACTCTCACAGGAAGCTTCCTCACTGTACAAAAAAATTACACAAGTTAGGATTTTCCTGCCTGTAGAGTTCACAGGGGTCCTTTACATACCAAAATACTGCAAAGCTTCTTCAGGGGCTCAAGCCCATGGAGTAACTATCAGAAATATTCAACTCACAGGCAAATCTGATTCAAAATGTTTTTGCATCTCACTTGAAAATTCTCATTCCTTTGTCATCAAGATGAATGAGACAAGACGAATGAGAAGTCAGATCCCCACTAGCACTGGGCTGTGTCTTCAACATCTGCATTCAACAACATGGGCTTACCTCAGCTTCACAGAAAACACCTTTTCTTGGTTTACAAAATATCCAAACAACATCTGCACCTAGAGAGCAGGTTCCACACGTGGGATCCATAGCAGTCTGACTTTTGACAATGTGATTGAAGACTGGAACCAGTGAACATCATCTGTGATACAAATCGTGGGCTTCCCAGTGAAGAGCATTTCTCTAATTACCAACCTGTTTCACAGGAAATTGGCTTCAAGTGCCAGCCTTTCTCATACTCCTCAAGTCAAGGCCATAATCCATGCAGGACCAAGTGCTCATTCAATGGATCTAAAAATTACATTAAGCAGAATGCTGTTGCAAGCACCCCTCAATTATTTTATTTATCTAGATAGCCAGATCCTTCACTGTCTTTGCATTGGTAATGCAAGGTTACTATAGCAACATCTGTGACCTGCATGATCAAGATAGCAGAGAAGAGCTGATGCCTGGATTAATGTATTTGTAGGCTTAAATAGGAACTCTAAGATTAAAGATGAATAGTCTATGAAATTCATATGTAATCTGCTCATGATGTTACATTTATCCCATTTCTTCTCCTTTTCCATAAACACTTATCTCTAAATATTAGAGTATGTGATGCAATATATTACAACAACACTATTTAAACTTGCTGTTTATTTTCTGTTTTCAGTTTAGCACACAACTGAACTTTTTCATGAGGTCCTAAGACTAATGTATATTTTATACCATGGTTGGCCAATTTATTAGCATCTTGTAGAAACTAGAGTTCTTGACCAGATCTGCAAATTATTTAGATGTCCACGGTATTTCAAAAAGAAGAACATTCAGATCAAGTTATCCAGCTAATGCAACATTAAACACAGAGACATCTTCAATTTGCTTTTTATTTCCTGTACTTAATAGGTCCTTTTAAATAGCCAATGACTTTCATTCAGCTAGAGACTTGCTTGCCAGCAGTCTGCCACAAGTTCATAACAGATCAACACACATTTAGATGTTTCTTTGACAGCTCTTCTGTAGACAAGAGAAGACATTGCTTCTGAATCCAAGGCTGGATAAAAGCTGCTCACACAACCAGTATAGTGACATGAAGGAGGTTAGAGATGGAAGGAGATACTGGGGAACTGAGGTAATTTTTTTCTTTTCTTTTTCTGGTTTATCACTAAAGTACAGGCTTAGCTCCTGTAAGAATTTCAGCCAGAAAAAAATATTTTACTCTGTGTTTCCTCCATTAACACTGCACAAACTGCCTGAGTGGGCACACAAGATCATAGATCAGAAAAACATGAGTAGCTCTATCCAGTTTTAACTGCTTCAGGTGCAGGACAAGCAAAGAATTCTCATTCTAAGTAATCATTCAAGCAAAAGAGAGAAAACAGTGGGCCCTCAAGTGAGACCTCAGCAGCTTATAAGTCATATGGTGATCTTCCATAGAGTCACAACATGTCTCCATGGGACAGCAAATGAGTGTTCATTGTTCTCTCTCAAGCAAGTCTCTTCTTTACTTTTTTTTTTTTTTTTTTAATATTTCATGCTAATATAATTCTTCTCTGAGCCAACTTCTTCTCCCAAAGGTAGCAGGATTACGTTTCTATTTTCAGAAGGAGGGGAACTGAGCTTCAAAGTACAGTGCCTCAAAGCCATCCACTAAAAAAACCTCCACCACTATCAGTGGAAGATCTGATGGGGATGAACCATAACACTAAGAATATTCCATCACTGCAGTCTTGACACAAAATTCAGACTCTGTTTTGGCCTTGGAGTCTCATAGAGCAGACAGCTCATAGGATTCTTGGACTGAAAAGCTCTATCATCATATGGTCAGTTGCATTTGGGGTTTTTTTTCTTGCTTTGTTGGTTTTTTAGCTTTGATTTCTTACTGTTGGTGATTTAGCTAACAAAAAGCTTTTGTATCTCCTGCATTTGGCCTTTTCTTTCTCACTGTTTCAATTGCAGTCTGTAGATACAATAGGAAAGATAGACCTTCCCAAGTCCAGTAAAAAATTTTGTTAGTCCACAGCCATTTTCCAGCAAAAAAACTTATTTCAAAGATATCTAGTTGAGACGGCAGAGGGAAGAAGCTGATTACATTTGGTCCATCCACCTGGTTCTGTAGTATTGTTAAAGTTCTACTTAATTCCAATCAACCTGCATAATTGACACTAACGCCAAAAATCATTGCACCATATGTCAACTTCACACTTCTAACTTTTAGACTTCTCTTTGATATTTTAAGGCTTTTGGCTAAGATTTTTAAAACTCACCTTCCCTAACCTCCCAGCTATAATTAAATGGCCTTGTTTTATAAAAGTGCTGAGTGTGTCACACCATCACAGAGGCCTGAATGGTACTTAGCGTTTCTTGGTTTCAGTCTCACACGTCACAAGTTAATCTTCAGAAAGTCTTAACTGCATTTTCCTGCAACACTCACATCAACCACCAAGGAAAAATCTTCCTATGTTCTCAGCATAGCAGGAACATGAGAGGAGGGGTTTTTGTCCCATTATCATTGCATTCCCTTGTGTCTTTGCAAATGAATATTATACCCCTCCTGCTAATATGACCATACATCATTTCTTCTCACCTCTTTGCACCCTTCTGTGTTCTAAGCCTTTTATTTTAATTGACTTAAGAAAAGGTTTTATCAAAGAGGACAGCACACTGGCTAGCAATTAAAATCTATCAGCATCATTTCTGCAACCTCCCTTAAAATCCTAGCCCGTCTTTCTGATCTTTCACAGAAAAGGGTCAAATAGTCTCTAAAACCAACACAAAGACAAGGAAAAAGATACACAGATTTATTAAAGGGATGACTGAAACTTTTAAAATTTATTTTTGTGTTAGAAGTTTCCCTCACTTTCATTGATAAAACTAGCCTAAAATATCTTATCCAAAACACCCATCTAAAAAGATGCCTAGGAAAAACCCCTAGTGGTACAAAGACTGGATTTTTTTCCCCATTCTACCAGGATTTGCACCAACAAATAGCAATGTTGACATCATCTGAATTTTAAGGTGATTCTGTAGGTCACTCTTGAGTCTAATCTGGGGTATAAAGCACAAGAAAATTTGGTTCAGGTTCTTTCTTATCCCCAGACTTCTTGGCAACTGTTGGAGACATCACTCAGGCTCTCTGTGTCTTCATTGTCTCCTTGTAAAAACATTTAGGTTGATGTAACAACTATTCCAATGTTTAAACACCTGCCTAACCCCTCAGTTTATCTACACTTTCAGTGAACTGTCTTCTGCTATTGAAGTTCATAAAATTTCCCTAAACATACACTTAAGCAATTTTGCTGACATGGAAATCTAGTGTACAGAGCCTTCCCATCTCTATGGTGATAATAAAAATATCTGAAGCTATATAATAATGTATATTTTGTACTCATGAACGAAGTTAATATTTTTTTATTAAATCCCAGGCAATCATGTTCTTCCTTTGTTAGAGAATCCATGTGGCTCTGTGTGTCCAAATTGAAGCCATTAATCTCTCTTGTTTGTCACCTCCAGATTAAAGTAGTTTTGCAGCCAGAGACAGTGTAGTGTGCTCCTGCTGCTGAAACAAAGCTCTCTCTCTCAGGAGCCTCTACTTATGTACAAAGGGTGAAAATTGAATGTTTTATGAAGAGCATCACAAGTAAGAAGGAAATCGTGTATTCCTTCAAGCTTTGATCCTGCCTAACTGAACTGCATTTCACTATTGACTTTAACAGCAGCTATTTTGTGTTACTAAAGCATGCAAGTAAGTATTTAATATACTGCTAGCATCAAAAACTTATTTGTCTTAAGTTAAACCAGCTTTTTCAAGATTGTATGATTATCACAACAAACACCATATGTTTGCAACAAAGAAGTATCTAATTTTGAAATTCTGCTTTGTTTTGATTTTTTCTTAGCAAATGTCTGCTTTTAAAGGCATTTCATATTTTGTGAAAAATATTTGGGACAAAGGGAATTTTTTTCTTTGGTGATTTTGAAATATTTTGTTAGAGAGCATTGAAAACATGTTTGTCATCATATAGCCTGACCTGATGAGGTGTTTGAAGTTACCTTTAGTGACTACAAAAATAGCTAAAACACAGTAAAAATGTAAAATTACCATCAATATGTTGTACTTTGTCTAAGTTAGCAATTAATGAATTGCAATAGGAGCACAGAGAACAGAAAGCTGGCATTAAGGACTCAGTAGACACACTGGACTTGGGGCTTGATTTTGGAATAGCTTTAGTCTGATCTGATGAACTGAAAACCACCAGCATCTGGAAAGCTTTTTTTCAGTATAGAGTCACTTAAAAGAAATTAGTTTTGCCTACTGCACTATTTTATCTATACTGCAGCAGAGGGAATGAGCAGGGGATTAATTTCAAAAGTGTAAACTAAACACTCAGGCCAACACACACAATCTGAGTGCAATTTAGGGATTAGAATGTGACTCAAACACTTATTAAAAAAAAGGAAGTAGTGCCCATCAGCACTCACAGAATTTCTGATTTTACCCAAGACAACTAGTTTTCTTCATCATTAGCCTTCTCTTCTATTCACTACAGAATGGTATTTGCCAAGGCGGTTTTCCATTTTACCTGAGGATGATTGAAAGACATCTCTGTTAGAAAATTTATGTTATTAAACTATATTAAAGATGTTCCAAAAATATGAAATCTCCATTTGTTGAGTAAGCTATAATCAGAGGGTAAAGATTTTGTGTGAAAATTTTCAATTTAAGCTTTACATGCATTGATTAAAAATAAACCAGCAAACATGCAGAAATCTACTGTATGGCAATAAACACATGACAATCACTGCTTTGTCATTTAGAGGAGTAAAATTATATTGCCTTGACTAACATACAGCTTAAGCAAGGAAGACACTCTCTCTTATTAGTCTGGATCAAGATTATTTCCTTTAATTTTTCATATCTGTCATTAAGACTAATCCTTCCAGAAATTGTGTGAAACCAAGATTTTCCAATTTTTATTTCAAAGGTAAAAAAAGAGAAAAATCCCAAATCAAACAAAGTTCTGTCTCAAATGAGTAAATTTGTGTTGTGTTTGTCATCCAACAGGCTGAGTGACTGCATTTTTGTGGCAGTGGACAGCACAGCCCCTGCCCTCCCTTGGGCATGCACTATGCATGGACACTTGATGTGGGAGGCATACCCTGGAGTAATAAATTGGCAGATCTCCACCCTGGAGACACAACAGCAAAAAGGGAACATCACCAAGCATGTTCACATATGAACACTGATCTGGGTAAAAAAGTCACCTTTAAACCTAGATACTTATGTTATAATATCGTATTTATTATTTTAAGATGAGGGACTGGCCACAGCTCCTGTGCTGAAGGGCTGGCTTGGTGGTTTGTCAAAACCACTACAAAACATTTCCAAAGCTGAACCAGTAACAGCATTTAAACAATTATCATTTCTTACTGAGGTCAGCCTGTGCATGCAGGGGCCCATAACAGCAGGAATTTATTATTTCCACTTGCATTCTAGCATGTGTACAACACAGAACTGCTCATGTCAGGGAATCTCTGGGTAGCCAGCACTGTATAATGCTTCACCCAGCCAAACCCAAACTCAGCTGCCCCAGCTTGCAGAACAGGCATTCTGGGTGAGAAACTCTTTTCCTTCATGCAGGGCAGGAACCTGCCTTTTAAAGGCATTTAGATTACCACAGAATGACCTAATTAAAATCTTTTTATCAGAGACCCTCTCTACAAGGCCAGCATTTTTCTTCACTCTTCACCAAGACGTAATGTCTGCCTCTTACTTTCTTCAGAAAGAGAAATTGTAAATTTTTTATTCGAGCTTCAGAAGATCCTCCAAACTTTGAACTCCATGTATTTCTAACCCATAAGTCCTCACATACTAGTTTTATTAAATCCTCAAAGCAAACTTTGCCATAGCTGAGTACTCTTTCACTGTGTACTTACTAACATTTTTTCATGTTACACTGAATAAAATCAAGTCCAAATCAGGTGATCTAAGGTTGCTCTTTATCTCCCAGCTACAGTAATCTCCTTATCAATCAAATCCAAATATCTCAGCGTTTACTAGGGCAGAAAGTTTGATTCTTAAAACTGAAACAAAACCACCCTCAGCTCTCACTTTCTTAAACAATTAATCCCAGCTCCTACTCCATCTGCTGTCACTTGGAATTTGGTTTTTATGAGGCACTGAAACTCTGTTCTACTCTGATACATGATATCTACTCAGGAATCACAAACAGATGCTTCAGTTAAAAAAACCCAAAACCACTAAACTACTTTGTGCATTTCTGCTGAATAACCAATAAGTGAATGTAGTACTGACCCTTTACGGGTTCTTTGGTGTAAAAGTGTCTCCATATTAGAAAGTCTCTTTATTCAAATTAAAGAGGCTTTTGCCACAAAGACAATAGCATGGACTCAGCACAGAGATATTGTGGGGATAAACATTGGCATTCACTTTCCCATGAAGAGCACAACTGCTGCCTTACAGGCTAGTGCTTTTCAGAACAAAACTGAGCTTCAAATCATGGGGCTGCTCTCCTACAACTGGACATTTGTCTTCCCAGACAGAAAGCCAGAAACACCAGCAGTCTGAACACTGATTTGAAATGGACACAGAGAGACTGAGTTTTCTAAGACAACCTGGAAAGAGAAAAAATATTAATGGCAAAATAAAAGAGTTTTTTACAGCTTTTTTTAGCAGTTTACTCACTGTGCAAACTTTTCTGATACAATGCTAGACCAAGCTGGTAAATGAGTACTGATCCTTTGCCCTGAAAGGAGTTTTACTTGATTGCAGCAGCAGAGATTGCAGGACTTTTTGTGCTATGTAGTGTATATATATGTAATATGTGGTATAGAAATGAGAAAGGAATAGCACTGAGTTTTCTTTTAATCTATAACACAAGACTGTCAGAACACTTGTGAGTAATGCAGGTTTTCTTAAGTGTTTACCATTTAAAGACTTTATTATCTTCTTTAGAAATTTTTGAAATATATTCACCTGCACTACATTTTGGCATCTGGACTTCGGCTAAAGACCTCACTAAAAGTCAATAAATTGTTTATAAATTAAATTAGTTATTTCATATAAACATTATTATGGTTTCAAGTCTATAATCTCAATCTTTTAGGGAATTAAGTGTTACTGGCATTGAAAAAAGTTGTCTCTTTCCTGTGGGATAGAAGACTATAATATCCTTGACATAAAAATGCTTGTATTTAATGGCCCCTGAGAGGATCCTACTCCCTTCACAGCACCTACGAGGGAGCAATTAATATCTGTGAGGATTTCACACAGCACAGAAAGAAATTATCTTCCCTGTTGTCATTTTTATTGGCAGCTCCTAGGTCACTGATGTGGGGTGCTGGAAGAGACCCCTGCAGCAGAGATCAGATGGACTGGGAGCAAAGGGACAAGACAAACCCATTTACCACATGGCTATACAGTTCTCTCCCTGTTTCTTCCCATACTGACATCACCCACACATACAGTTGACAGAGAAAGGAACCAATATCTGCAGTGCAAGAAGGTATGCTATTGAATTTCCAAGGACAGACGCACGGTGTTGATGTGAGAAACAAAAGGTCAAATGAACATTTTTAGATCACAGACTGAACCAAATAATTCCAGATGATTAAGATATCTGGGAAAAAGGACAAAGAGGTAAAGCAATATAGATATTGACTTCACAGAATTTGTTTCAAGTAATATTCAGAGTTAACTCTAGCTCAGAGAAATGAACGTAATCTTGGTGTACTTAGAGTAATAACTCCTAATGATGCTCTTAAAGAGCTGCCATACCAGGCTCAGATGCTGCCTCAACATTCAGAGCCCACAAAGCTCCAAGAAGGCTGAGCAGGAGCGATGCTACCAAGGGCAAACCCACCAAGTCTCATCCCACTGCTTAGGATGAGCAACTTGACACCTGCAGGGGCTCACTGGGGGGAGAACCACAAATCCCAGCAGAAGCTAATGTGTGCCTGAGCAGGCACATCACATACTGTGTGCTGGGAACCCACCTCAGTGTGCCAGGAGAGCCCCTGAGCAGCCAACCAGCTCAGAGACACTGATGGGCCCCCAGAGGAATTTCAGAAAAACACAGGAAAATTCATGTGCAATACCAAGTACTCTTGGCTTGTTTCACACCTTTTTTCTGCAACACAGTATTTGGTGTTCATTTGTTTACATTCCTTCTAAGAAGTGAAGAAAGCATGAGAGCATTAGAGATGTTCAGGGTGTTCAGATGCTCACCCATCTCTATCAAATTATGCTGGTCAGTGGTTGCTCCAGGTTAAATATTAATAGAATAAATAATGTCTTTCAGCAGAGACTTGGGTTACTTTAGTACTTGCTGAACGCATGGCAGACTTCCCCTGTTCCTCATCTGGGTATATAACCATGTCAGAAAACAAAAATAGTTAAAAAGCGGATGCAAAAAGCACAGGTTTATATGATTTAATATAGAATAGATAACTACCTTTGGTGGTCATGAAGTTGTAGCTGGTTACTAAAGGGTGATCTATGTTTCATAGCATTTACTTTATAATGATTTGATTAGATGGACTCAATGGCAAGTAGATCTTCTGTCAGACTTGGAGATAAATAACATAAAAGCCTCTCTGACCCTAGCACAGCTGTGGTATTCACACGGCTGACTAGAAATTGTCCTATTAAAGCTTTCCAATATTTGGTTTCAAGCTTATTCTCTGATTCACATCCACCAATTACCACAGCAAGGCTACAAAGTAAGTAATATATATGTAAACAAAGGTGGTAATATATATGTAAAAATTGAAAAACCCAGGCTAAGTCTATTAGGCCAAATCCTATAGCCATTATTCTTCTTCCCCTCCTCCCCACATACATATTTAGGTAACTGACTTGCTTAAGCATCTTTAAATAATTAAACATCTTTAGCATTCAGGCAACTCTCAGGCTAATTTCAAACAAAAGATAAATTTCGAGGGCTTCACAGGAAGCTACTAGCTTGGTCTGTGCTACAGAAAGCCAAAGGAATTACTCCAACTTGACCCACTATTGCTGCATAAATGATGGGCACATATTCATGCCAGCTCCACCCTGCTTGGGGCTGTGCAGATATATCCAAATTCTCTTTTAAGTTGGTGTGTACATCTTCAGTCCAAACAGCTAATTTGAATAATTTGGATTTAATTTCAACTTTGCATGGCAAAGTGCAACTTAATCATCAAGAAGCAATGGATTTCAAAAGGACTGCTCAAAGAATCAGCTCTTAGTTGATGCTGAGCAAGGGCTTCAGCCATGAAACTGAAATTTCTGTTTGCTCTCTGTTCTCCTGAGTGCCACAGTATAAACACTGACCAAAAAAACTGCACACAAATATACAGCAACTGCGAGCAAAAAAATTCTTCAACTACCGTCTTAGTCTGATGGAACACAAACAATTTCAACAGCCTAAAGGTCTGCTCCTAAATGCACGTGTCTATACTGACATCTTAACCCACCAAATATTGTATGAATACCACATATTATTGTATGAATAATCAAGAAAATGGGACTACTATTATCATTAATGAGGCAGGATCAAGGCCTTGATAAGAACATGGAAACAACATCCCTTTGAAAGTTTATAAGTCATTTCAGATAACACTTGCATAAATCCAAATGACAGGATGGCTAGGAATAGTGATGTTACACTCATGGGGACTGTGTTTAGAGTAATGGAAAGGACAGCAAAGACACATATTTAAAATTAATGTGCACAAGAAGATGCTGAAGAAGTGCAAAGAGTACATAATTTTAAACTAGGGATAATAGTAGCCAAACACCCTGTGTACTCTTAATACTGCATTTATACCAAAATAGTACAGAGAATGCACTAAATTTATATATTGATAATAGAATGCATTTTCAGTAATTAATCAGAAAGTTATTTCAATTTTAATAACAAAAAGAGAGTCAAGTGATCCTGACTAAGTCAGCACAGATGTGTTGGTTAAAATGAGCACATACCTAGACCCAACCATTGTCTCCTGTCCAGCCAGTTGCCTGGAGCTGTGAAAAATGGTTAACAGCATTGCAGGTCTCCAGAGGGAGTGAAATGTGGAAGGGGCATAATGGGGCAGACAGAGGAAACACTGAAAGAGAGGAAACTCCTATTTGTGAAAGGGGAAGATAGAGCAGCAGATAAGTACTTGGAATCTCATAAGGAATCCAGTAACGTTTCCTCCATGAATAGTGACCTACACATTCAGGCAACTAAAGGACCAAAGTACAGACTGTGAAATCTCATTTTTGTAGAAAAGTACCTCTTTCAAGCCCAGACAAGCTTTCAGTAACTAGATCAATGTAAATTATTGTGTCTATTAAAGAATATAGGACTTCTGCATGTCCCAGGTAATCAGCCTGGCACCTTTCACAAGTACTAAATCTACTCAGAATCACAGAATGATTTTGGTTGGAAAAGACTTTTAAGATAATCAAGTTCAACCATTAACCCAGCACTGCCAATCAACAAACCATGCTCCTAAGTGTGACATCTACACATCTTTAAAATACCTTCATACTCCACCACTTTCCGGAGCAGCATGTCCTTGACAACATTTTCTGTGTAGAAATCTTTCCTCATATCCAATCTAAACCTCCTCTGGTGCAACTTTGAGGCCATTCCTCTCCTCCTGTCACTTGTTACCCGGGAGAAGAAGCCAGGCCCCACCTGGCTACAACCTCCTTTCAGGGACTTGTAGAGAGTGATAAGGTCCCCCCAAGCCGCCTTTCTCCAGACTAATTAATACATAAATCAATCTCCCATTAAAATTATATGTCAGCTTTTAATACATTGGGTATTGGGTAAAAATGTGTCAACTCTTCCTTCTTGATGTAAAAGGATCCAATGCTTAGTGCACTGCCCTTGGATTTTGACCAGATTTTGATACCCTGCTTTGCTATAGACTGTGCATTACTTTGGACTTAATCTCTCTGTACCTCAGTAAAGGATAAAGCTGCTGTATTTCAAGGGCATGGTGAAGTGAGCTTGGTTAAGACTGTGTGGATCTTGAACGAAATCAAAGCAAGCACTACACAGCTCAGAGAAGCAGGTAAATAGTTGATACCAATTAGCTGACTCAGCAACATTGCACAACCCGAGTCCTGGCAAAGTCCAAGTGATGGACCAGAACCAATGTGAGCAAGAAACCCAGTCTTCTAAAGTGAAAAGGAAATATAAATAAGCAAGGTATTTCAGCTAAAAATACAATAATTACATTAAGACAAATTTTAAATAGTTTCTTTTAAAACTATTATGATGACATAAATTTCTACTTAGTTTGCTGGCTTCACTTTTTTTTTTGTTTTGGTAAGGCAACAGAATAGATTATATGTCAGTGACCATTGAGCAAAAAATGACAGATGTTGGTTTGTCACCAGAAATGGTTCTATTGACTTTATTGAGTGTTTCAAGATCGATGTGCTGTATTTGAAATCTAACACTCCTAAAAATTAGCATAGAGGGTTTTCTCTATCCAAATGAAACTAAAAAAAAAAAAGGCATAAAATTTAAATTAAGCTTATTTACTGGTGAGATAAAACTTTAAATGTTCATTTTTACTGAACCTACCTTGCATTCTGCATTGTAAGTTATTGCAACATCCAAGTTCATTCTCATTTCTGAACTGAACATCAGGATATCTCTCTCCACTGTTAAATAATACAGACTGAACCAACTGGTAAACTCATCCCTGGAGAGAAAACAAAAATCATACAGCAAGAAGAGTGTTTTCATTAGCTTCTTCAATCTCTGACACAGTGTAAAAGCAGGCACTGGAGCTTTTGTTTTAGTGAGGAAAGTCAATTTAACAGCATCCCCAGCTCAGCACAACATTTCATTTGAGTTTGTACTATTCAGTCAATTGCTACCCTTCTGGCCAATACAGCATTCCAGTTACAATGCAGTTTCAGATAATGCTTTAAATGCTTTGGTTCAACAGGGACACAGCTTTCTACTATCAACCACTCCTGATCAACACTGGGATTTTTCCCTATTAATTCTGTATTTTGGAGATTGGCAAAACATTACTCATCTCAGTCACTATCTTCAGCATTACCCAGGCAGTCTTATAAAATTTGCATTAAAATATGTGGTGGTACAATTACTTTAACAAAAGGGGACCTTTATTTAACAGACAAAACAGTGAGTGAAAAGAAGCAGGTGTAATAGAATAGGATGGAATAAAACAACAATATCTGAAATAAATAGCTGCTAAATTCACAAGGTAGGAATGTGAGAAACAAAACACCTCAAGCAGAAAATGCTGACTGTCTTTCTTAATATTCAGCAGTAGAACAAGTGAGAACTTGGAGCAGAAATGTGACTGAATGACATAAAGACTTTGGCTTTAAAAGTTCCATCAGAACGGGCAGCAACTGAAAAGGCAAAAGGAAGCCTGGAGATGTTAATTGTGTGTACACAGCTTTAAAGGGTTGACAAAAAAAGACTCTCATTCTGTTTTTTTCTATTTACTTTGCCCTGGACCATAGTAACCTAAGACAATATGCAAAACAGGATTTCCAGAGTGAAAAATACTTTGGAGCTGTATAGGACACCGAACATGAGAAATGTCAAATATATCAAATGGAAGTACTTAACTGAAACACACACAAAAAGGTGTTTATTTTATAATTTAGTTCACCATCCCACTACTTATCCTATGTTCCTACGACAAGGAACACACATTACAGTGTCTGGAATTGGCCCAGTGAGTACTCTTTCTCAGACAAAAAAAAAAAAAAAAGAAAAAAAAAAAGAAAGAAAAAATAGTAAGTGATCATTTACAATAAAGACTGTAATTTTGGAGGAGAGAGGTTTTAGGACTTTTCAAAAATGTTTACCCTATATATGACATAAAACAGCTTTGGAAATTTGATTCCAAAAGCTAAGAGTAAAATAAGATGTTGTTAGCTAGATAGATTCTTGTGCAAACTTTAGACTCTATAGTGAAGACTGATTCTTGGGTAAGACTACACCTAAGTGGAGAGGGAAACCAGGAATGACAGGATCCAGGAAGCACTGACAGGAAACAAGTTCATAACAAAGTGGTTCTTAACATGTAACTAAATGGTGGAACTCCTTTCCATGGAATACTGCTAAGAGAAAAAGTTTATATTGGCTTAAGAGAGCCTTGACAGCTTAAAATCCATCAAGGTTCACTGAACAAATAGAAACCAACTCTGCTGCAGAAGTCCTTGAGCAGAAAATGATGAAAGCCCTGGAGAGAACCAGCCTGCCCCCATTTCTTTCCCAAGGTATCTGCCTTCAGCTTCTAGCTCATTTTTTATGGATCTTCCTTTTCTGACAATATTTCTATCCTATTCACAAACAAGTTTCCTTTCTCTAAGCATAAGAAACACCAGAACAATCTGGCTGTTTGACTTCACTAGTTGTGTTCTAGTATATGCTTGTAAAATACATAAGGAGGTAACTTTACAAGTAAGAATGAAGCCAATTTTTAAGAAATTATGCCTTACAGTAATTTGAATGCTGTAACTTATTTGCTCACAGGATGTCCACACCACAGTGTCAGCATGTGTGGGGGTATCACACAGGTATAATGTGCACAAGCTCTGTCCTGCCATGACTCAGCAGCAGCAAAACCACTTTTGGCAGCAGTAGGCACAGTTGTTTCACAACTAAAAGGTCTGGAAAAGGCCTAAAATAATTTTTTAATGATGCTGTCCACTTTAATAACTCATTAAGGACAGAAATATTAGACAGATCCAACTGTTACACATCACTAGGACTGAAAAAGCTATGATCAGTCTGGATAAATTCTTAGAGTGCACTAAGTGCTCTGGCACAGGAAGGGAATTTCAGCTGGCTGTTTAACTTGTTTTAGCTAACCAGACACTACTTCTGTCTCCTTTAAAGATACTTTCAGAAGAAGAAAAAAAGAAAATCCACAACTGCAACTGAAGTAACAGATTCAGAAGTAACCAACATCAGCTCTCTCTGTGGGAAACCAGGTGTTGCATTTGTCACAGCTAATCTTATGACAAGGCTCTCAGCTCAAAACATGTTGTCGTAGGGTTTCTGTAGCAGCCAGGTGACCAAACAAAATGAATGGGAATTCCAGCCTAGACAACATCTGTTTCTTCATTCTGACCCATTCCCTCCCTCCCCCAAGAAGTCCTTCAGCACCTGGGCTCAGCCAGAACATGTGCTTTCCCATTCACCTGAAGATTTCCAACTCTGGCCCTTTGCTGAGGAGAGATACATGCCTCCAGCATGGTGAGACTGAACTTTATATGAAAAATGTTTACATTGGCTTTCTCAGCCATAAATTCTTGATACTCTAGGGAACAGAAGGAGGCTCCACTCTTCCTCCTTCTCTCCCCATTTTGAAGAATAGCCTAATGCATCACATGGCATTTTCTTCTTTAAATGCATCTCTAAGAAATCTAATAAAAACTTGATTTTCTCCCTTTTAATTACTACATGAGCAACATGTACACAAGACAATCCAGAACTAGGGTTCACCCTGAATATTATTTCACCTATTCTGCTGAAAATGCTTCATGCAAACTCCAGTTCGGAGAAAAACAAGTAATTACAATACTTATAATTTTTTTCAGATATAGGTCATATAGCAGGATTTTTAGGATATAGGTCATTTAGCAGTCTATAAAGCCTTCCACCCCTGGAAGGAAGCTGTTCATATCCTCACCACAAATCATAATGTTTCTGGCTTTAACTATGCTTTACTGAAGAATTAAATTTGTGCAAAGGAATTAAGTATATATATGATTTATAAAACATAATCATCAGAATTGAGAAACAAGGATTCAAGTGTAAATTTTGTCCTTCCTAACACGCATGTGCCTGTTTTTCTCTTAGTGCTTCTGCCTCAACACAACTTCACCTCTTTTTCCACCAGCCTCCGCTTCTGCTCCTGTATAGATTCTTTTTTCCATCATTTCTTCTCTTAAATCTTTTCCTCTCCCTCTTCACCTCCTTTAAAATGAGTATGAAAGAAACTTCCATACCCAACTTAGCCCACTGGCCTTAAATCCTTCATAATTTCACTGTGGCTTGTGGACTACATGAATAATGAAACTCCCTGTCTCCAGAAACCTGACCAACACCCTTTTCCATCACCTTCTGTCCCATGACAGATACGAACGCTCCTGAAGGAAACAGACAGCGAAGCCAGCATGGAATCTGTTTTTTCCAGCTAAATCCTTTGTTTCCAACCACAGGAAATTTCAAAACCTCTCAGAGGTTTTGAGCAGAGAGATCTATATCACCTTAGTGGGAAAACCTTATGGGGCACTGGTGGGTGAGGTCTGGCAGGGCCCCCTTCCTGTATCAGATGCAGATGGTGAAAGAGGCAAGGAACTTCCTGCCAGCTGCCTGTGACATGGCTCTGCTCACTGCTGCAGGTTGTTAAAGGTCAGAACATGGAAAAAATCCTATTTTCTGGAATTTAGGAACTGTCCTTTGGATTGCACATCCCAAACATGAATGTTATGGCCTGGATTCACTTCAAGTCCACCATATAAGCAGGCAGAGCTTGCTCTCTCTCAGGTTACCAACAAGTAGACAGGACAAGGGAAATTTAAAAAAAAAAAAAAAGTCAACAAAATCCAAAAGTCATAACTCACCAATTAAATATGTGACTGACAAGGCACTGAAACCCTCTGAGGACCAGACCCTAACTGAACTTTAACTGAATCAGGGTAAGCCTCTGTTGAAATTGGAGTGTTATCATCTTCAAACTTCTTTAGGTCACAAGTACCTGCAAGCCGGAGGTCTCAATTTACAGCTGTTTGATAAATATGAAAATTAGTAAAAATTCCAGGTGCAAAATTCTAAGGAGCAATTGCTGCTAAAATCACAGCTCTGGTACTGAATTAGTACATTTGGAAGCCATCTGTGCTCTTACAGATCTGATTACAGGTGGCAATTTTGCTGATAGTGGCATATGATTATCAGTGGCAGCAAAAAAGGCTGTTTTAACTCTGAACTGTTCTGTGGATGAATTTGCAATCAAGCTGTCTGGGCACAGCTACCACAGCAGACCAAAAAAGAGAGAATGAACAATGTCCATGGCCTACTAGTAAGAAGATGATGAAGGAGGTGTGGCCCTAAAACACCAGGCACTGGTTCATACCCTTTTCCTAAGTTTTGCACCTTTCCTTGGCTCCAGGCAATCACACAATATGCCATTTCTGCAGGATTTCATCACATGGGTTTGGTTTTATGTGCAGGGATACTGGAAAGAGATTTCTATACTTTTCCAAAGGTTTTAGACACAAGCACTTCCAAAACAAAATATGATGCAGAGAACACAATCACTTTTCAAATAAAAGTATTCCAAGGAAAAGGCATCAATGCCTATATGCTTACTGCACTTGGGTGCCTCATATTTTAGGAGGGAGGAATTCCTGCTGCAATGACTGTGCTCAGTGAGGGGAGCAGAGTACAGACCTGTCTGCCTGCCCAGGGTGCCAAAGTGAAGCAGCTTTGATGTTTTGCCTCTGATACACAAGTCTTATCAAAAGCTAGTAAAGAATTATGCAAATGCACAAGATCCAGTAGTCCCAGGGCAGTGACAGTACCACAGCATTAACCATTGTCACCTCATTGTACTAAGAAAACAGTTTCTCTTTGGTTAGCCAAAATGACATTATGATTATAATTATCCTCTTAATGTTTAGAATACTTCCCAGTTCCAGAGGGAGAATCCTGAGGTGGAACTTGCTTAATTTATGACAGAGATTGCATGACTTGGATCCCACAATAGCCTGGAGTCACGCTTGCAGACTTCCATTCCTCCAGCATGGTCAGGCCCAGAGGAACAATGATAATTCCGGTCTCATTACTGCTAACTTGCTTTCTGCTCCAACAAGCAAGGTTTCTTTTGGTTTAGCAAATTAACTAGTACCAATCTATACAGAATAATGGCAGTCTTTTCCCTCTCTTACTGATTTCTGGGGAAAAAAAAAAACCAAAAAACAAAGAAACCAAAACAAGAATATTCAACCCACATCCCAACCCACCTAGGAATAAAGGCTTCTTAGAGTATCTAAAAAAAAAGAAAGATGAAGAACATGTTTGTAAATGTAATAATATATGTCCATATGGAAGGAAAAGCTAAACTGTCCTTTTTGTGTGAAAGAAACTCAACAGATTGCCTAGAAATAGGCAGCTCCCATTCCCCTTACTGAGGGAAGCAAATGCCATCCAGATGGAAATTATCAAATGGATCAAACAGCTATATTTTATTCCCAAATGATCTTTGTTCTACTTATCACTCATTATACCAGGAAAATTATTTTTCCTATAGCCCAAATATAGTAAAAAGAATATTTATCATATGCTCGTTCAAAATACTCTGTATTGAAGGTTTCCCTGAAGAGATATCGATCTTGACACGCAAAAAGGGTGAGAAGAAAAGCGTCCTTCCTAATGAGTACGTTCCTTTAAGATCTGTGGAATCTGTTAATTCCCACTAAGCCCACACTTTCCTGGCAGCACTTGGATCTGCAGCCACTTCCTGATGCCCAGGGTGATGAAATGCCCCTTCAGCAGCCCTGTCACTTGCCAGGTTTTAAAAAGGGGAATGCTACCAAGTCCCAGTGAAACCACATTGAGGTTCTTCAGCTAGTTTAATTTATACTGTCCAAAGGGTAAATACTTCAACTGTAAATTTGCATTGAATAAAACCTATATTTAAAAATCACAGAGAATCCTCATCTTTGGCCCTAAGTGATTATATAGGGCACGTATAACCAAATTCAAAATTTTAAGGGGCATTTTCAAGGACATAAGAGGCATTTGTTACCACCTAAGAGGAAGTCAATGAAGTATGAACTCCTAATTTTTTCTTACAACTTTGAAAAATTTCTGTAGCATTTTAAGTGGTAACAATCATATTTCTTTAAGCACGTCCTGCTATAAATTTATGATTATTATATGGATAATTATCCTATTCTCTTATATAAGCTCTAGTTATTTAATTATAATATGATCTTCTTTTAGCCTGAAAATCTACAGCAGCACAAGTGCAGTCTTATATGAGGACATCAAATGTTTAACAGCTGTGGCTGACTGACAGGATTAGATCAAGAGCATCTAATCTAACTGGGCCATGTAACACTACCTTTTATTTCACATTAATCATTGAACACGAGTTCAACTGTGTCATAGCTCAATCAAGTGGGCCTATAAATTAGGCAATAAATTAGAAGTTGATTTTTTAATGGTGTGGTCACTAGCAGATAACACTGGGTTCAGGTGCAGCAATCCAAAAATACAAAGGATCCCACCATGAGTACTGATAATCAAGGAGGACTTCAACCAGCAGTGTCAGATATCTCGTACAACTCTGTGACTTGGTAATTAGTCCCAAAACAGTCATTCTGAAGTGGGAAGAAGCCTCCAGTATTAGGTTGCCAGAGCATGCAGTTGAGACATGCAAAACAATGTATTGCTACAACCTCTGTTCTACTGAGAACTCAAAAGTAGTAATTCACAGTAAGTTGTATATCGTGACATTTCTAATAAAACTTACAGACAGGACAACCTCTTCTAAGGGAAAAGCTAGGCTGGAATAATAAAATATGAATGTTTTTACATTTTAAAAGGGTCAGATTTATCCACAACAGAAGTTATTACTCCTAATAATACTGCTAAGGCAATTGTCTTATTCATAACCTATTTATCTATAAAATTTACAGTGTAGCACAGTAAAGCAGAAGACAGTATGTTTATTTCAAAACAGACAAGGAGTGTTTGCTTTCATGCCAGAGTTTAGATATTTTTTGCCCCAAGGATCACTATTAAATCGAAGCAAAGCCTTCTTTTCAAAATGGTTTATTCAAATGAAAGATGTGTCTTGACAATCACATTATTCTTTCCCTGGTATCCAGTTTCCCAGTGCAGAGAGCAGCACTCATTCTTAGCTGACATGTCATCTTCCATAGACTTGCACGAGTCTGAGGAATTGCTTTTAATTTAGGAGCAGCACTTCCCTCCTGCACACTCTGCAAAGCTCCCAAGGAAGCATACCAACAAGGAATAATTTTAATATCCCATTACTTAGGACACAGAAATTAAAAAGAACAACCCAAAAGAGGTCAGAAACCCTCTAAAGGAAGCACTTGTGCTTAGGTGATTTCCCAGGAGAACGGCAGTGCTGCAGCCACTAACCCACTGCAGAAACTCCCCACAGCTCATGAATCCATGTTTGAATACTCTATTTTATAAGCTGCTGCCGTCTGTTCTGCATTGTCCTCTGTTACACCATTCACG
The DNA here is from genome assembly GCA_910950805.1 of Acrocephalus scirpaceus scirpaceus. NCBI lineage: Eukaryota > Metazoa > Chordata > Aves > Passeriformes > Sylviidae > Acrocephalus > Acrocephalus scirpaceus. The sequence goes on from OU383778.1 coordinate 33,423,227, forward strand.
AGGAAACATGCACAAGTGAAGAGGAGTGCACAGTTCACAAATAAAGAACAATGAATCTAGCTTATTATCATACAAAAGCTCCCAAGTATTAGCACTACACCTGACATATGCTCAATGCCTCGCTTCATGAATGCTGCCTCTGATCTACTGGGGCCTTGGGAGAATCTGTCAGGTCAATAAGGTGTCAGGTATACATGCCCATTTTATTTCCTGTTTAATCTATTTATAAACTGGTACCTAAACACTTTACAGTGGATCCACAGTTTGTGACCATAAACTATGACAAAACTGAACAGTTAATCCAAGCTGTAAGTACAGAAGAAAAGTCCTCACGTAGAACATTAAAAAAAAAAAAAAATCCCAGATAGAACAACACAAAAGAGAGGCTTGCAAGTGTTAATGTCCCCTTTCTCTCCTATGAAGACTACTCTGGTTTTCAGAGCAATCACCTAGGACTTAGGAGGAAGATTGCAAGTCTTTGTCCTGTAAAGCATAACCAGGTCACCATAACCAAGGACCACGTGACCTTGGTCACTTCACTACTAAAGTATTTTGGGCAGGAATCACCTCCCCTTTTTCCTGCAGTGTAGATATCTGAGGTAGTTCCATTCCACTCATCTTTATAGTCAGTGACTTGAAAAGGCACCTCTAGCGTGCAGATCATCTTGCCTATTTTAGACCTACATTATGATGAGATGAATCCTGTCCTGTAGATCAAGAGATGATTTCTCTTCATGACTGCAGTGATGCCAGGAGACTAACTCAGACTTATACATGTTCCAGAGTCCCACTCCTTGGAGCATGACTTAAGCTTAGCTCTTAAACACATGGTAACCAACTCTCTGCCAGGGAGACAGACACTTGACAGTCACTGCTCGAAGGCCTGCTGTGTTGACTGAGATGTAAACAACAAAGAGCTTAATTCTGTAGCCTAATAATGACATCTTGACACCAGAGAAGACCCAGGAAATGTTGAATCAATTGTCTGTCCACATGAAAAAGTCAGTGCCAATGGCAGTCTCAGAGCTGTCTCTAAAGGGGACAACAGGAATTGCTGTTCTGGGAAAGATGCAGATGTCAGATATAACTGAATCGCAGAATTACATAATATTTTGCATTGGAAGGGACCCAGCAGGATCATAGAAGTCCAACTCTTGGCCCTACACAGGACAGTTCCAAGAATCACACCACTTGCCTTAGAGCATTGTCCAAGCACTTCTTGAACTCTGTCAGGCTTGGTGTTGTGACCACTTCCCTGGGGAGGCTGTTCCAATGCCCAGCCACTCTGGGTGAAAAACATTCTGCTGATATCCAACCCTAACTCTACCCTGACACAGCTTCAGGCCATTCCCTGGAGTCCTGTCACTGTCACCACAGAGCAGAGATCAGTCCCTGCCCCTCCTCCTCCCCTCACAGGGAAGCTGTAACTGCAGTGAGGTTTCCCCTCAGTCTCCTCCAGGCTGAACAGACAAAGTGACCTCAGCTGCTCCTCACACAGCTTCCCTTCCAGGCCCTTCATCATCTTTTACCCTCCTTTGGACACTCTAATAGTTTTAAATCCTTCTTATATTGTGGTGCCCAAAGCTGCACACAGAATGTCACCTGATCTTGCTTCCACTGCTCATACACCCTCCTTTTTCACCTTATCTCCAAAGGAAAACCCCTGCTCAGCCAAGCCAGCCTTCTGCCTCATCTGCTTGACTTGAGACATTTAGGAATTGCCTTCTCCTGAGCCCTTAGTAGGAGGTGGTGCTTAAAAACTGACCAGTAGAGATGGACCCCAGCATCTGCAAAAGCTTTTTCTCAGGAGACCTTACTCACTAGTTCCCTGAGCAGTCTGAAGTCTGCTCTCCTCATGTCCAGGGCTGAAGTTCTGCTGGCACTTTTCCTCCTGTTTAAAACCAGAGATCTTAAACTCAGTCACTTAATGGCTGCTGTGGCCAAGACAGACACCAATCTCCACCTCACTCAAGACCCTCTCTGTTAACAAGCAGAAAATCAAGGAGGGTGTCTTTCTTAGTTGTCTTTCTTATGATTTAGAGGAGTCTCTTAGTTCCTCAAAGAATAAATTATCAGTGTCATTAGCTGCCTAGGCAGTCTATAGCAGAGTCCCACGATGATATCCACACCATTTGTTAGCAAGTAGTGTTTTTTTCTGGCTCTCCTGAGCACCATAGCACCATCACACAAGGTACTTTCTGTATGAACCCAATTCAGTCCTTGTAAAAGACTGTGATTCTTGTCCACGCCAGCTGCAGCTTTGTTTCTTAGGTTTCAAAGCCCTGAAGAGATCATTGCCTTCAACATGCTCTCCAACACTCACTCAGGGCCAGCCACCTGCTACCCACCACTAATTCTCCAGAATTACTGCACAGCTCCTTCTGTGGTCATCTGCTCTTTAGCAGGTTCATTGTGACCAAAATGGTTTCTGTTTATGCCCACCAGCCACAGGATGCAGACTTTAGCCTTGCAAAATGATGAATCATCAGATCATCTAGGAGCCATATAAAGTAGATTTATTATTTATTTCTGCAAAACCCAGATACTTCAAATGAGCCTGTCTTCTCATTCATAAACAGTCATTTGAAAAAGATCTTCCACTCACAAAAGGTCTCTAATTAACTGTTAATTCAGTAGCCACATCATACTGGTGATAATAACCAGCACAGAAAAAGCACATGAAATTGTAAGGGTGGCAGGGATGAGCAGAGCCCAGTCCTTTGCTGTCCAGAGAGCACCTACATTATGGAGTACACTTTCTCCTACAAATCAGCTCCTCTGAGACAAGAACTGCCCTGTGACCCCAAGCAAAGCTCTCTGTGCAAACAGAAACAAATTATCAATACCTTTCAGCTAGATAACCTCACCACGAGATTTTAAAGCCCATTACCAGAAGGGACTGCCTGCAGCCAGCTGGAACTAGAGATGTGGCTGCTGAGACAGAGTCCCCAGCCCACAGATGGAAAGCAGGGAGGCAGCACTCAGCAGATGGTGGGGGCAAGGGACAGCCACATCCTCCCTTTTTAGCTGCAGCTTTCAGTGAGGGTGAGAAAGAATCACAATTTTCAGCCTTGGAGCCACATGATAAAAATCAGCAATGTGCTCCAGGTGCTTCCCTTAAAGGAGGCTTTGCCAGCCAGCCATACACTGACAAGCCACAACACTTCAAATTCCAAATTGTCCAAGTACAATAAATACAAGCCCAACCAACAAACTCCCAGCAATTCTTTACTGAAATTCCCCTTTGCTCCATGTTCTCACACCATAATCAAAACCACAGTGAATAGGCAGAATAGGCAGCATCTTAATTTCTCAGTAATCACTGATTAAATACTTCCAGTAACCCATGAAAAAAATACCTCTCTCTCCATCCTTAGATATTTGACCTGGTTCACTAATGGCTTGAACAGTCTCAGTGCCTGGGAAGCCAGGCTCACAGCTGCTCTGGATCACCAGCTGAAACTGAGCTGCCCTTGCACCCTGCTGAAACTGACCCACCATCTGTAACAGGATCCTCTAGTTCTTTTCCCTTCCTTTTTCTATTTTTTCTCTCATTTTTTACAGACCTGCTTACTTCACAAATCATAGCCTTTTCTCTCAAGAACTTTCCACACTGCATTAAGATTTCCCAAGGCAGATAGTTCACATTACATGAAATAAGACAGTGGCACAGTTCAAGAACCCTTTAACAAGGGTGCAAGTCAGTCTGGCTCCCACCATCTGAGCTTGACACTTTGCCTAGTGGTGCCTAACTCCCACTCAGAAAAGACTCAATGGTTTATGCAGATAAAAGCAAAATTGTAAAAGCAAAAGATAAAAGCTAACAATATTTTATGCAACCACTGAACCTTTTTTCCCTCCACTTTTTCAGCAGCTAAAGAGACCACAGGGAGCTAAACTGCTACAGGACAAAGTGTCCCCCATAGGCCCAGTCCCACTGTTATCTACATTTGGGATGGCATGTGGGGCACACAAGTGAGAGTCCTTCCCATGGTATCTAGTTTATTTGAGAAGGAGAAGACAGATTGATACATACCTGGATTTTTAATCTGCAGTGCAGTCAAGGTACAACTAGAACTTCCACTGCATAGTCTTAGCTCCCTCTTAATTTAAAGTTTAAATTCAGTCTTTAAAATAAGAACTAAAGAAATTAGTCTCTTCTCTTGTCCTTACTTGCATTTGCAAATGCCGAGAGAGAGGAAAAAACAAAGCACAAAAAAAAGAATGATCTGCAGAAAATAATTTCTTCCTATTATTTTAAACCATACTTATTTATGCCAAACTGCATGCAATTATACATATATAGGTGCATATATATGCACATAAATATTTTATAGACATTTATATGTAAATGAACACATAATTCTACGGTTCACCATTATCCTGACTGATGGGATGATCTGAGCCAGATAGACTGCAGACAGACTATATTCCTAGCTATATGTAATAGGCCAATCTTTCTGAAATATCTGATTTTCTGTCCCAGCCTTTGTTGTTCTCCTTATTCCCAAGAACGAGGTATTGTGTGAAGGATGGACCTAAGTCAGTGCTACCAAGTGCCTGACCTGATAAGAATACATTTGTGCAAACAGATGTGTGAGGTTTTTGGTTTAATCAGGCCTTAAGAGAAAGGTTTGCACTCTTAAGGATTTCTCTTAAGTAGAAATCTTTCATGCATTATCTGGTTTTAATTAGGGCCTTTAATATCCATCAGCTTACAGGCTCAATGAAAAGGCTGTTACTAAGAAGGTACTAAATAGTGCTTTTACAAATCAGAATTGCTACTCAAAAAAAAAAGAAAAAAATACCCTAGGTATTCCTAGGGACTAGAGTAAATTTAATAATGGGCAACTTGGTTCTGTTCTGATTCTTACAAATACCAGTCCTGAGGATTAAGCTGAGTGACCACAGACCAAATATAAGACCCGATTCCCAAATTTCCTGTGGGCATGAAAGCTTTTCATAGCACAAGGCAAGCAATAAATAGGGAGTGGCAGCCTTCACGAACAACCCTTCTGCATTTTCTACAAATGTTTAATATACTGGACAACCTAGGATCCTGGAGTCTTTTACCTGAAAGACACTGAGTTTTGTCAGCTTCCCTACTTTCCTGTGCATTTCCAGCCTTCTCGAGTGTATCAGTTCTCAAAGAGGAATGCAGAACATGTTCCTTCCACTGATTCTGATCAAACCATTTCTGTTGTAGATATTCCTAAGATGTAATGGGCCACTTTACCTTTTTAACTCGCGTGATGAATTCTTTCTACTTAAGTGAGACTGCATGCACAGCTGAGTGTAGACAGAATACAGGGCAGCTTACCATTTTTAAAAAAATATTATGAATGCTATTTTCCTGAAAAATAAGACAAGTAGTCTAATGCAGGAATTGCACTGACTAAAGAGAACTCTTTTAAAATATTCATGATCTGTCATTCTAAGTGTTCTTTGCATTTGAACATAAAAGCTGGCATTACATTACCTGTTTATGACTTCCCCTATCAGTGAAGGGCAAAACAGGTAAAGCACAACTGCAGGAGGATTATTAGTTTTCTTTAATTTCAGGAAAATGTTCATTCAGTGTTGGAAGAAAATGATGGATTTTTTTCACGAGTTATAGGAGAAAGTCTATTCTTTCCAGTGGTTTTCGATCCTCAGATTCCAATTCCTCCCCCATAGTGGGTACAGACTATTCTACAGAGCATTTTTGGTCTCACCATGAGATACACCATGAGTTTCCTTTTTAAGTTTATCTAACACACAGCCTTTAGAAAGCACTATGCACTATTTCAGGTTATTATTTCCCTGTAATTCTATTTCTAAGCAATACTTCTGTTGAAACTAGAGACAAAAGATATAAACGTGCTGCTAAAAAGAGATATTTTTATTTCAGTATTAGGGAGCTCAAATCTAGAAAAAAGAACTGGGCAAATATTGCCTGTATATATTAATAAACACTCATTTGATACTATTGATCCTAGGAAATAGTTTCCTGTTTCAAACAATATCTTTGGGAGTGGAAGTCTGAATGGGAAGCAGGCTCAGTGAGCATCAGTCAGTAGGCAGCATGCTGTTATCCAGCCTCCTTCCAAGCATCCTCATCATTCAGTAAAATACAAATAATTCCATTTGACTCATGCAGGCCCATGGATGGCAAACAGCAGAGCACAGGTGACTCAACACAGGCCAGTTCAGATGTGCTCCGCAAGCACACTGCTACTGATCCCCCTTAACATAGAAAAAACCTAGCAAATAGCTTACAGAATAAGGGCCAAAATTAATTATCCTGTATAACTCACTGAGCAAGCTGAGACTCCCACAGGACCTCAGCTCAGCAGGATACCAGTGTAGGAACCATTTGGTTTGACACTGTACATTTTGGGTCAGGTTCCTATAAATTATCATGTTTAAAGAATTTGAAGGGCCTTGTTTGATGGTGCAATGTACCATCTCATCTTCTTGTAAATCAACTAGTGCATAATTATTTGGTATGATCTTACTATCGCTTCTCATTTGTCCATTCAGTAGTGAGAAAAATGGAGTAAGATAGAAGTTTAAAAGAGAAAACCTTTAGCTGACTCACCTTTTCCAGTGCTGCTGCATGCAGCTCTCCAAACTGCTGCTAATTTATTGCCATTCCTCCACTGTAATGCCCAAACGAGCACATTTTTAATTAAGAGAAATGAAAAGCATCTGTAAGAGCTGTCTAAATGACAACAGGGGTATCTGCATATCTTTAAACAATGCTTTGTAGTAGGAAGAATAGATGTCTTAAAAAATTAAAACCGCAAGGGACTACAGGATTTGAACTGAAATCTGTGACTTGTGAAGCAAAGCAATGAAGTGCCAGCACAGAATCCATTTGCTGGACAAATTGCTTCAGTCCATTTTGAAATATAGTGCTTCAATGCAGGTAATATCCTTGCAAATGTCTGTTCTTCCATCTATATCTCTGAGTCTGCAGCCCTTGTTCAGGAAATTATTAGTTCCAGCAGGAAGAAGAATGGGGCCAAATAACCTAATTAGCTTAAAATGAAGCCTGAACACTTAAAATAAACCATGCTTATCTGTGATAGAAAGGGACTGGACTGACAAAGGCTTAATTTCATGGAAAGTCACTATAGCCCCAAACACAAAGTAGATCTCTTCACTAAGATAACGAAGACTTATTATCGTATTATCACAGAGTATTAGTATTAATACCCTTATTATTAGCACATTTCATGCATTATGATCTGACCTCAGACTGAACTGGCAGGTTCTGTATATTACTGTCGGCAAGATAAAGCTCCAAAAAGTTCAAACAATGGCTAATTCTTAAAGCATCATTTTATCAACATAATAGTTACCACGTTCAATATTTACAAGTGGTTTTGCATATCAAAATATCTTAATACTTGACAAGGCAGCTGATGGCTGGATAGCAGGTATATCTGTCTTCAGATGTTCTTCAGGCATCAGAAGAGAAAGACACATAAAAGCAAAAGCCCAATTTTGGAATTTCACTGGTGCCTCCAGCTTAGGCAGCAATCAACAACACCACTTCCAGGGACTATTTCCCTTGGCATCTGGTGTGTGCTTTCTAAAGATATGTTGGATGAAGAGTAATTCAGTTACTGCTGCAAGCAATTGCACTGCTACCTTACTGAGCAATTGAAGGCGGGTTTCCACAATAAAGTGTGATTGTGTGTATTAATATTTTATCAAAACCAGGCATTTTATTTCTGGCTTCCAAAAACAAGCAGTAACATACTATGAACCAACTGGGGTACTCAATGGAGGCAGTGGAAAAGCGCAGCAACTGTGACATGCGTTACTGTATGTGAATGCTCTTTTCTAAAAAAAGTGATGAAAAATACAGAAAAAATATAAAGATGTATGAACAATGGATGTTTTCCAAACATATTAACTCTGGTGAGTTCACAATATAGATCAGTATTTTGTGGAATTTACAACCATGCTCAGTTAAACTTCCCAGAGCCAACCAGTATTAATGCACTCATGCACCTGCACAGACACACTATTCCCTCCTCCTTTTCATAGCCAGGATCCACCCAAGGCTCCTGCAGCCCAGCCCACAACTACTTCTGAGCCAGACCACGAGGAAGCACTGTCCTGATGGTAATAGCACTGGTAGCCTGGCACTCCATACACTTCTCCCTATGGCAGGGGTTTGGCAGCACAGGGTGCAGTCTGCACCATCTATGCTATGAACTCACATATTTCTGTACCCATGATGCCCATGCAGCCCCCTCAAGAAAGTGGCTGTGGACATGTCCAGTAAAGCTACTCAAGCTAGGCTGCAATTTGTTCATTAAAAGCAACAATTGAAGGATGCTATTTTACAGATACTAGCCCCTACAGCAACAGACTGAATGTAATGCTGTAGTTGGGCTGATTAAAAAAAAGGATAAATTTTTAAAAAATATCCCAAGAGTAAAGAAACACAGCAAAATTACCCTCTAATTTTTTTAAAATTAATTTCTAGGAAGTCCATGACACGACATTTCCTGAAATCCCAAAGGAAACAGTCACACAAGGGAGATGTTTTTTCAGAACTCACCACTGCACTCTGAAGAAATAGGTTATACGTAAAAGCAAAAGTGATTTAATAGATTATTTCACAGTTTCAGTTGAAAGAAAATCAAATCACTAATAAAAGGTGAAAAGAAAATGGGGAGGCAGCCTGGCTGATGAAAAAAATCTATGTGTTTCAGTGATCTTAAATGTTCTATGAAATTTTGATCTTAAAAAAATATCACAGCTCTTTTCCATGTAAATTTTCCAGTCATCTCAAACTACTTGCTAGGCCATGCTAACTAGTGAAATATCTGTGATTTTAAAAAATTATTAATACTTTTGTATCAATGAGAAAAATCACATTGCTAAGATGTTTACCTTGTTTTATTTCTGCATGTTTTATTCTTTCCCATGCAGCTGATTTCTCCCCACAGGATATCGACCTTTATTACTTGCTGACAACACGTCTGGCAAATAGCTTTCTGCTGTGGTAGCTGAGGTTGAGCCATCTGTTTTTTCTCTAGAGAGCCATGCCTTATTCATAATGGCATTTTTGTGTTTCATTCCCTGGGGAATAGCACCTGCATGCTGATTTCCTATTTGACCCCAAAATACATCATCATGTTTCGACAACCGATCCCTCCCCTTCGTGGCCCCGCACACACCACGCTCCGGGGGCACCGCAGCATCCTTCATCCCTGACAGCACAGGCCAAGGGGCTGCCTCGTGCATCATGGGCAGCTTGGGACCAGCCCATGGGTTTGAGCTGGAGGGCACAGCTGAAGGTATCTGAGGAGGAAAGAAGAACAGAAGCTGTGACCTTGGATGTCCCAGTGTGTTGCTGTATGTTTTTATGGAGACAGGACACTCCATGCATTGTGGCAGATTTCAGCCATAGCCTCCCATACAACTGTACAAGAGGCCCATGACCTGCTTTCACTGGGATTTAATTAAAGCTCATATGATTTATATAAAAAAAAAATCTCTGAGTTCACAAAGATCAATCAAAGAGCTACTTGCATTATGCTCTTCATAATAGTTTTCTTTTATGGCCATATTTTTATTTGTCTTTTTTATGTGGGAGTGGGAGTGGGAGAGAGAAAAAGACCAGGAAACTTGATTTGAACTGTTACATGTATGCTGTGGACTAAGTAACATGTTATCAGAATTCTGAGTCATCATTTCATTGCATAATAAATTACTTAACAAAAAGGAAATCTCAGTATCTTGTATGTTCTTTTCATTAATGCCAAAAGCAAAACCTATGCTTTTAATTGTTTCACTGCATTTATTTTAATCCAAGATTATAAAGGAAATCCACTAGAGTAATATTTTTAACTCCTCTACCTAACTGGCTGCAGTAATTGCATATTTGAATTTTGTTTCCATACAAGTATGAAGAGGTTATGTTGTCTCAGAGAGGCTGAAATCTCTTGCGTGTTTAGTTTAGCAGCAGACTGTTACAAATGCAATTGCAATTGATCAGATCTGTTCTTAACAGGATTCCTGCAGTTAATGGAAATTACTATAAAGAGCTTCAGGGCATAGGAATAATTGGATCATTAAAAAAAAAAAGAATTGGAGGGTGAAAAAGGTAAGACAAGATCAACATAACAACTTTTTTTTAAAACATCCAACAATTTGTAAAGGTTATCTTACCATAAAGTACACTATGATGAAAACAAAATCTTTTAATTATTTTTACAAGCCCCAAGCCCCTCTTAAACAATGGGAAAGAAAATGCATAGTGAAAAACATTAAACATTTATTATTGTCAGCTTGTCTAAACTAACAATCAACTGTGCATCTCTGGAGGGAAACATTCAAACATCTGTATCTTCTGCCAAGAATAAGAGATTGCAGTAAACTAAAAACAGTGAGAAAACTTTTACTGACCTGGCAATTTTTGCAATGGTTTTCTCTTAGTTCTTGATGCAAGGCTGTGATCCTCTCTGGGCTTGTAACTCCGACAGAAGAACCAGCACACACATTTGGGGTGATGGGAGAACTGTGGGGGCCATCCATCCCTGGCTGGGAGTTTGCAGATACAGACCCTGTCATTCTGTTCCCTTTGGCATGAGCCACATGATCCTCTGGCTGTCCATTAGCCTGTGAAACCTCTGTGGAGAAAGGCAGCATCTGCAAGAGAAAATAGCATTTTAAGAATTTCAGTACAGATTAAGTTTTCCAGTGCTGCTCATTTTGGATAAGTGGAAGCCATTTGGATGAGTTCACTAAAAGAAATATTCACAGAAATTAACTGTAAATAAACTACATTTAGCAAAATAAGGGGGAAAAAATAACATACCAGTTATTTCAGATGTGGAGCATTCCTGCACCTCTCTAAATTAAGAATCCTGTATTCAAAAAGTCATCCTCAAAACAAAACAAAAAAGATCTCTAAGCTTTAACTGCAGCTGACAATTTGGCTTGAGATAGTAAGAAAACCTAGATAAACTAGAAAAAGATTCATGATTTTAAAAATTATCTCAGTTCTCTTGAAGAATCGCAAAATTTCTAATTGAATTCTTTTACATATGTATTTTCTCACTTCACACTACACAACTAATTCAGGTTTTTCTAGCTATGAATGCTCAAGAAAGTTAAGCTGAAAAAACTCCAAAAGTGTGTTAGTTCAACTGTATGAACTGTATGAACTGTAGGAAGACCCTCATATTCAAAACAAAAATAATAATAATAATTCAGTTGATCTTATTTCATCCCCAAATCAACTTTAACACCACAGCAAACTATCAGTTTAGAATATTTTCACTGAGCTGCAGACAAATTAAAGAGAGAAATGGCAGTTTAATTATGCACATGTTCATAACAGTTGCATGCAGGAGTAGGTCTCTCTGAATCCTAATTACTACTACAGGGCAGTAGCATTTTATCATTTAAAACCAAATTCATTACAGCTACCAGATCACTGTTGCATTTTTCTTGCGTTTGCAAGCCTTGCCATTTCAGCCTTTCAGCTTTTGAAGAGTTATTTATTTATTTCTAAAATTAATACATCTCATTATGCATCTCATTGCCATTAGTCCTCTTGCAAAAGCTCCAGAAAGGCAGATACATATATATGCCAGGCCAGGAAGAATTACTTAAAAGAAAACACTTTTTTTTTTTACTTAATATATTGGTTTTGCTCTGTGCATCTTTATTGAGTTTTAGCAACATCACTTATGTCCATTAAAAAAAAGAAAATTCAAAGGACTCTGAAAAGCAATCGCAGTGTAAGATTGCTCTTAAATGACCCAACAGAAAGATGAGCATTTGTTGACAAGCTCCTGCATCTAAATATAGTTCTATTATGACATGAAGAAGAACACACAGTGTTTTTGTTGTTGCCATTTCACCTCCTGTTCTTGGCTCCCCACCACGAGCAGAGGGATCCAGTCCTGATGAATTGTGATCCTTGGTCTCCTTAAAGTACCCAACACAAGCATGTGTGGCCAGCTGAGACTGCCCAGCAGCAGTTACAACCTGGACCCTTTATTTCAGGCTGAACAACAGGCCAGGGAACAAGGCAGGCACATCCAGGAATGGAAGGACCACTCATACTGGTCAGTTTAGGGCACAGAATTAAGATTGCTGCTCTTCCCTAAAAGATTTGCTTTCTCTTGCTGATGACAGAGGGGGCCTGTGATACTATCTGGATATTGCATTTATTTAGGCAAGGTGGCGTGAATGCCCAAACATATCCTAGCATTGCAGGCATAGATCAGTTGGAAAGTGAAAGCTATACATTTGGATGCTCCCCTCTAAACACAGGAGCCCAAGGCAGCTCCAGAAGTCCTTGGTTTCTGACCAAGGTTACAAGTGCAGTATCTCTCCCCATCACTCACAAAAAATGCCAGCTGGCTTAAAGCAATGAAAGGTCAGCCCTGAAATGTTTTGAGGCATGAAGATATCGGATCTAAAATTATTTGATGAGAATTTCCTCACTACAGGAAGCACAGTTAGAGGCATTTGTGGTGATAGATGAGAGTGAGCAGGAGCAGAACAAGTTCTGGGGCTCAATGACCCATGCAAAGGCAAATCACTGTCCTGCTCATAGGCAGGGGAGCTGGTAAAGCTGCCAGAAAAAAACACACACCCAAATCAAAGCTGTGACACTGGCATAAGTAATTTCTAGAAAAATAACCTCCTTGCAGGGTCATTCCTTTCCTTCATCTCTTTACCCCACAAACCCTTTTGCCTCTTGGAATTAGCAAGTTCTCCTGCAGCCAAAGTAGTGACATTCAGCAAAAAGCAGGGTTATTGCAAACCCCAGTGAGTGAAGATGCTACTACCCTGACTAAGATTTCACAGTGTAGCCTGCACTATATTTGAAAGTTGGTATGATTCTCTCAAAAGACTCATCTCTGGTGTGTCATAAGACTAGCACTAAAGATTGCATTTCTTATAGCACTAAGGATGCAGCTAAGCAAAATTCTGTCTCAATGCCCAGACATTAACTTGTTCTTTTTCAGGTTGGTTCTTTCTTACTATTATTATTTTTCTTTACTATATTTATTCTATTTTCCTATATTTTTTTTGCTTTCCTCTCAATTTCCCACAAATTACCCCACATAGGAAGAAATGGAAATATTTTGATATTTGACCAAACTGAGAAGAGTATAAACCTACATAATGCCAAGTTCTAGAAAGGATTGCTATTGAAACCAAAAAACATCAGCTTCCCCCAAAAGTACAAAAAAATAAGAACAGTGGTGTTAGAGAGATGAAAATGTTTTCATTTATCTGCATATTTTTAATTGTACATTTTATGTACAATTAAATTCTGTCATTTACCAGAAAATAAAGGAAGGTTAATTTTTAAAGCTTTTCCTTTTTTTTATTCATGGATTCTCCTGTACTGGCATGTGCTACTCTAGAGAAACGCATGCTGTTGCCCATGAATTACAGCAAAAACCACTGCTAAAATATCTGTATTATGCAGTCAGGAAATAGATCTAAATCTTGTCAACCAAACCAAACTTTACTTTCAAAGGACACTAACCTTGAGTAGGAACCTTCTCCTCAGCCACCACAAATTTGTGAGATCCCCTCTGTCCACACAACCATATACATAATTATTGAACAGCTTTATCAGTTATTTCACTGGAAAGGCTGGGCTGCCACTAACTTTTTAAAATCTGTATTTCATGCCTCTCAGTATTTTTAATAATTTCTCTAATGGTCAAAAATATCTCTCAGCAACAGACTTTACCCTTCTTTAAAAAAATTACTAAATAACTAATTCCACTCCTTCATCCACTTGGAATTCCAGTGATTCAAGGCATGTTTTTTGTAATGTCAGGATAAAAAAAAGCTTCTTGCTGCAAAAAAACCCTTAATCTTGAAAAATTCCTTGCTCTCAATCAGCCTTGTCCCAAAAAGACTGAAAGTCCAAAGTAAAATACTTTCTCCACTCTGAGGGTGGGACTCACTGAACCAAAGCATATCTCCCCCTGCCCCCCTTGACAACCACCAACTTCTATGGCTCTTCCCACCTTATCACAGAATCACAGGATGGGCCAGGCTGGGAGGGACCACAGTGGTCATCTGGTCCACCCTCTGTGCTCAAGCAAGGCCATCCAAGAGCACATGGCACAGGGTTGTGTCCAGATGGTTCTTGAAGATCTCCAGTGAGGGAGACTCCAGAACCTCTCTGGGCAGCCTGTCAGTATTCAGTCATCTGCGCTTACCTAAAGCAGGTACATAACATGGGCAGGATAATTCCTTGCAAGTATGTCTTTCTCTGCTTTAACTATGAAAATAAATAGATAACTACCACAGGTGACCGTCAGAAGTACAGACATCATATAGGAAATATATCTCACTCTCAGTGCCAGAAAAGCCTCTGACCTTAACAGTCACACACAAACCATTTCAAGGAAAGCATCAGAGAATGTTATTTCAGGCCTATTATCTTCAAATACAATTCACTGGATAACAGTAAGTGATTTCTTGCAAAGTAATGAGTAGAAATTCAAACTAATAAACAATCAAAAAAGCATTGTTCTACCAAAACATGTCTCAGAAGAAATCCATTGACAGAAAGAAAAATTAGGCTATGCTGTGCTGCACATTTAATCCCTATTCTGTACAACAATTCACTGCACTGGACACATTCCTTGCCTGGAGCTTTCCATCCATAAGGTTTAAGATGACTGCATGAAAAGAATTAAAAAGCACTACCATTTATCCCTATATTCCTTGCACAAATTCCCTCTCAGCCCCAAGAAATGAGGGCAAACAGCCACAATGGTTTCAGATCCACTATGGAAAGCATATATAAAATACATCATCAGGCCAAAGTGTTCCAGCACAAGAGAAATTGGATGAGCAGCATTTTCCATTACAGACATCCGGAGAGAGTCTGTTGGCTCAAACATTTGAGGGGAAGAATTAAACATAATCCTTTTTCTCCACACCTAGCCCAAAAGAGAGAGAAAAGGCCCAAAATATTGCACAAGTCTACTGGCTGGGCTGAGTCCATCTGAAAGGGGAGCCAAGCTCACTTGCTCCTCTGTGTGGTTCTATGATCCATCAAATGCAGCATGGACACTGCCTCACGTTCAAGCCAGCCAGACTGGTAAAAGCCTGGTTCTTAAACTGCAAGTAGACTCTTAAACTCAGGAAAAAATCAAGCCTCCTCTTTCACATGTCTCATTACTCATCTGGAACATCTTCTCGTGCTTCCTACTTTTACCGTCCCGAGTAAAGCAGATGTTGCAAAGCCAAGTCCCTGTCCTTTTTTGTTAGATTTTTTGTGAACATGAACATCCAAGATCAGTTGATGAATGCTGTCCTGTGTTCTTTTCACTGGGAAAGGCAGAAAAACAATAACTGTTAATAATGTCCATGAATTAATTCTACAAAAGCAAGACAAAAAAGATGAGGCCAAGGTCCTTCCAATTAAAAAAAAAAAATCAGCATTCAAAAGTAGGTGATTAAAATGGGACATGACAAAAGGCCAAACGTGGACACATACTCTGTGTCTGACATTGGGCATGTGAATCCCAGCTATGGCACTGTGCCAAGTGCCACGTGTACCCGCTGGAGGCAGCTCTTGTCCCAGGAATGTGTCCTCTTCAGCCACATGCTTTTTATTTTCCAGACACAAAACAAGATTTTAAAATATTTCTATTACCAAAATTCATTATCGCTCCACTCCAAGGGGTTGCATTGGTTTTTCAAGTCTTTTCAAAAGAGAATATATCACAAAGCCTTAGAAATCAATTTCTTCGTGCCTCTAAAAATTTCAAGTCCATATTAGACATACACTGTGATTCCAATGCCTGCACAAAAGATGATTCTTTTCAAAGCTGAGAGGCAGCATTTGTTCACCATCCTGCACAGAACTTTTGCTTTCATCATAGTGACATAGGTGGAGAATGAAAAAGAATTGAAATAAAACCCCTTCTGTGCAATCATATATGTTTATTATGATAAAAACCCATGAAAATTAAATTATACTAAATTGCTCAATTAAACTAAATTACAAATAATGAGCTTCATGATGTACAGTTTTATTGTGAGGAAAAGTAATTCAAAACCTAGTCCTCTTTACATGGGCTTATTAAGAGAAGAAAACCTGGCTTTCTTTTATGAACATATTACTATAGCATATATCTGACCTCTCTGAAGAATGCCCTGCTGGAACAAAATTAGGAGATACTACATGATTCAAGCAAATTTTATTTCTCTCTCACAAACATTTGAATGAAATGCTGAGCTGTGAAAATAATCAAGAATGACAAGCCTCAAAATGTATGCTGCTCTGCTGAACTGAACTGATGGAAGTCTTGAGTTAGTCAACAAAATAAAGCCATAGGGACAACAGGGATTTATCATGTCTGAGAGCAGAGCCTTGAATGCTGGAAGAAAAGTCTGAAGAGAAGCTCCAAAGATAGTGGGGTTTGCACAACAACATCTTCGTGGTTTAGTATTTTAATTGGGATGAAAATTAGGGAGAAAATACTTCTGGAAAACAGAAGGAAATGACCAACCATCCACTGTGCCCTGAACAAGCAAAGAACTGAAGTTTGCCTTGGTCTGTAAACATGAGTAACTTAGTGGTGCCCAAAAGTCCGCCACTGAAGCTGGGGCATCTCAGCACCCAGCTGAAGCAGCTCTATTCCCTCTACATGTAATTCCATGTACAGATGAAAAAAAAAAGTTTTTAATAGAACTATGAACCAATTTTTTCTCTGAGAACATGACTCAAAGTTTTTTTACTGAACTAGAAAAGGCCAGGCACTGAATTGAGTACAGAGTTCCCTTTCCCTTCAAAAGGGTCTGGATCAGCTCTTCATGCATCACTGCAAACTTTGAGCTGAAATTCATCAGTAAGTCAAGGCACAGAGGTTTGCTGCCAATGTGTGACAGGCTTCCACTTGTTACTGGGTCCAGTAATGAATAAAGTCAATTGCAAATCTTTAATTTAAGAAGCAAAATAAAAGCAAAAAAAAACCAAAAAAAGCAATCCGCCAGGATTTTATAGTAGAATTTAAATGTTAGGAATGCTGTAGGAGTGAAAAACTGAGGGGAAGGAAGGAACAAGGTTTCAAAGGAATTTTATGTAAGTGGATGTTGGGCATAGCTCTAGAATCTTAGATGCAAAGTCCAGTGAGAATAAGAGTTGAAAGCGTAAAATAAAACTTCTGAGATGAAAAGTCAGTTCACTTCAACATATGTCTACAGAATTCAGTACAAGATCTTTTAAGCCAAAGGAATGTATCACATGAATATGAAACAGTCCCTTTGTTTTCCTTTTTTTAAATTGCAATCAGAATTAAATCAGTAGTAATGAAACTTAGACATTTTTTTCATTGAAGTGTCTTCCATTGGAAGCCTGATGCTTCCATATAGAAATACACGTTTTTCATGGGAACATACAACTCTTCCCTGGTAGGAAAGTTTCCCCCTGTTAGATGTGGAACTGCTTATCACAGACCAGAAGAGCCTTAAGTTCAGGGTCAAGACACCCAGCAAGAGCCAGTTTGTTCTCTGCATGATAAAAAACCCCAGGCTTGAATCCTATTTGTGCCTGAGCCTAAGTGAGACCTCTGGCCACTAGAGTGCTGAACACCATGGAAAGGGGCTTGAGCTCCACTTAGTGTGAACAGCTAAATATCTATCAAAGCATGAAGATTTAATGTGGGGCTCTGTGCTGCAGATGAGTTTACTGGCTATCAGAATATATATTTAATCTAATTCTCTCTTGTTGAACTTGCTAAGTTTTGTGATAATTGAACATTTAGAGAGATGGTGTGAGTGTGAACAGTATTTTGATATTTATTGTGTTGGCAAGCTTTAGTAATGCTCATCTATCACAGCAGTGTCTGAGAAAAAGTCTGAAGGCAGTGGAGTACTATCTCCCTTCTGACAGAAGAGTTCCTAGCCACTGCCACATCAAACACTCCTGTACAGTGGGAGCTTGGGTGAGGCACTGGTGGACTCGCACATGAGGTACTCAAAGAAGACACAACCAGAGAGTCCTGTCCCATTCTGCAACCAGGAATCAATCCACCTTTTCCTTAACATGCAGTTAAATTGCTTTTTGCCACAAAAACAAGTAGGACTGAGTGATAGCTTGCAACACTTAGTAACACTGTAAGAATTAGCACAACCAACATGACACAGAATACCATTCAGTGTGTAAAAATGCAAAATCATCATAAAAATAAGCCTGTGGATTTACTATGCTACATGCTCATTATGAGCATCTTCTCCTGGTGAAAATGTAAAGTGTCATTAAGATAAATTTTTATGTATTCATTTTGCAGTGCATTGTGTTAGCTGAAGTACCATATATAGTATGAACCAATATTCTGTGTTCTGTTGTGACAAGCACACAATATTATACAAATGTGTAACACAGTATTTCCTCTCCCTACCTTACTTTTAACCAAAAAGCTTCTACTTGAGTGTATTTGACACAAACATTACCAAATATTGTTTGGGTACTTTTACAGGATTTTACAGGCTGAAACAGAAAATCAAAAGGAAAAAAAAACTTGTTGATGGACACTGCAGTACTGCAAGGGAATTCCTGTTTCTGCAGGTTGCCAGATTGAGATTCCTGTCCTTAAGAATGTCTTCAATTAGGTGCTACTCCAAAATTAGGAAGTTTATTCCCAGTATCCAAGATATCAATGACAATATTGAATAGAACCAGGTGTGAAACAGGCTGCTTCCCACTTTTGCCTTGCCAGAGAAATATGAGGGACTAACTCCCTTTTGAATACAAATGTCCACTGAGTTGACTTAAGTCTTAAAATATTCACTGTTGACCCTTTTTTCCCTGACCTCTTCAGAAATCTGAAACAACGTATTGTTCAGGAAAGAAATGAAACATTCATATTTAAAATGAAATTGGGTAATATGTGCTGCATTATCCATCAGATACTTAGTCAAAATATCAGGGGAGTGTTTCTTGCATGGAACATTGATGCACTTTGCTTTAAGCTCCTGAAATTTGGACTCTGACTACAACAGTAAAATGGCCAACTCCACTGATTTGTCTGAGGCCATACTCATATTAAGCAATGAAATATATTTTGTAATTACACATTAAGTCTCACTAAACTCTTTGAAAACCAGCATTTAATTCAATAGTGTAACCATGAGGATCCTACAAGGAAGTATCAGCACTTACCTCTTGCTGACACATTGGTGTAAAAGCAACCGTGTACTCTGCCAGGGTCATGTCATTCACCAAGTCCTTCATCTCTTCATCAAGTGCAGAGTTAATAAATCCTTGCCTGTGGAATTCATCATGCATTCTCCTAATGAAGTTGTTCCTTTCTTGGCACTTCTGGGTGAGGCAAGCCAGTTTAGCCTGTGTGGCATGAACACATAAACATTCCATGGTTCTGTCACTTCACTTCCTGCTGAGACTGCAAGATTACATTTTGTGTCTGATCTGTAATTCCACACATTTTGACCCAAAGCTATAGATTGTTTTCCTATGTCTCTATATTATTAGATGCCTCCACACCTTCAAGAGCAATATATATGCACAGATAAACTGGAAAGAGATGTACAGGGTCTGCCTTCTAACAGGCTGAAAGTAACCTTGCAATAATGTCAGTGAGCCCCTGCCTAAGCTGAAGCCCAGATGCATCCAGCTAATCAGGGACAACTGCAGAAGGAAGGCACAGACACAGGAGCCTGTCAGCAAAGGGATACCCTTTGAGTAGGTCCTGAATCAGTGTTCAGGGAAACACAGTACCTTCAGAGGAGCTAATGTCAGCTTCACTTCAGACTTTCTCTTCTGCAGTTCTTTCTCCTGAAAGGTTGAAAAATATCCTGAATCAATTTATTCAAGAATCACTTTGAAATACTCTAGCAGTTGTTTGATATTTGTTTCAGACCTGACTCTGAGGTGTACACTTTGCATATCTGTATGACCCTGTATCACAAACAGGATGAATCAGTGTCAGACACTGGTTGCACACAGATAGGCTCTGGCACACAAACACTGCCCTACTCACATTAGCACTGGTCTTAAAAATTAACAAAGGCTTTTGGATGTTCTTAGATGGAGCCTTATATCAGTGAGGTTATTTAATCAAAGCAGCATCACATTAGAGACTTACATCCTTCATTATGCACTCATGTTCATATTTACTCTGTGAATCTTCCAAAACATTCTTTGGAGGAAAATTTTCCCTTTCCTTATCAATATTATATTGTAAATTAGAGAAAAAAGGAGGGATTTTCTGCGTGTATATTCTACTCTGAAAAGTAAACATCAACAACATTTTACTCTGACACAGCTTATACATGTCCTCTACTAGGAGGTGAAGCAGGGTGGGCCAGATTACTTAGTCTGTACCTTATGATTAAAATCTACTGATGGTAACCCTCCCTTTCTGATTATGCAGAAAAAAATACAGTATCTTGCCACATAAAATCCATTACCATAATGAATCAATACAGTATTTTTGACAATAAAGTACAGATTCCTTTGCATTTATTTTGCCTGACAATTTATAGTTCCATAAAGTTTACAGTAAATATATTATATTAATCATTAAGAAACCCTCCTTTATGAGAACTCAGTTATGCTGAAAAAGGTCACATGGTCCTTAGCTAATAAATTGTGGGCTTGGGAGGAATCAGAGCAGGCAGGACAGGGGAAACATGTCTTTACATTGCATTAGCACTGGGAGGAAAAAAGAAAGAGCTGGCAGTAGGTCCCTGCACTGCAGATACTCAATTCTTGATGAGGCAGGGAGCAACACATCTTGCTGATGCAATAGAACAATTAGGATTTGTCCATTTATTTGGACAGCACATCTCACCCTTTACTCACCTACCATTTGATAAGACACCAGACACTACAAAACAGTTTCATTTTACCAGCACCGTTCTTCTAAGAGGCATCCCCTAACCCATGCCTGAGAGAAGCCACTAACCCTCTTTACAGGACTGGTCTAGAGCAAACTACAGCACATGATGAGGGTAGGAAAAACAAAACAAAACTACCACCACCAAACAAACAAACAACAACAAAACAGAAACCTAAATTGTAGAAAGATAGGTTTACAGTGGAGAAAGTAGAATGAAAATTGTCCCCAATAGGGAGAAGACAATAATCTCTTGTATTTCAGAATATAGAAAGAGGAGAAGCATGTTTTACTCGTTGTATCAGGCTATGAGGAACAAAGAGCACTATTGAGAACATGCCATTTACTAGCTGCTTCAGAGCCTGATGGGCAATTCCAATTTGGCTCACACTGTAACTATCATCCCGTTCCAAAATATAGTTCCCAATAGGAAAGAAAATCTAAGGGAAACAAGTCCTAGGAGGAATTTGTTTCCACCCAAGAGTTCAGTAGCTGAAGTCACAGTTACAGCAGCAGCTTTGCTGTCACACTGTAAGGCAGCAGCTTTGCAAATCTTAATGTACCTGCTCTGGTTTGCCAGGTGAAATATAATGCACAAGTGTAAAAACTGGTTGTGTAAGTACATTTGGGCATACATAAAGGTTCTCATCAGAATAACTATGACAAAAATCCAAACCACACACCTATCTGAAAATGTATTACTGGAACTCTTAATGTGTAACCCTAGCAGATGAACCAAAAAAGTTAGGAAAACTCTATCAAAATTCTATTATTAGCTTGGAGTTTCATAATCTGATATAGTGGAACAAGAGATTTGGGAATGTTAAAAAATCCTGACAATTTGAGTCAAGGAGATGGCTCTGTAAAGAATTTCAGCATGACTGTGCTTGCATTACACTATGGGGATTAATTAGAGCAGAGACTGAACTTTCATGATCATCTATCATTTTTCCATAGCACGGATCACTTAGGCAGTTTACATCTTTTCTCCATTTTTCTGAAGTCAGGAGTTCTTTTACATGTTTGGAAACCACTAAACTATCCTCAGATTCATTCCCAGGAAAGAATACTGTTTTGCTTCTCTCCTTTAAAAGATGTAGAATCTAAATTCTAAGCTCACATTTAAGCACACAGAAAACAACTTTTTACCTTTTCACATAGCTGAGCCTGAAGGAGTTCCACTTCATTCTGCAAGTCATGAAACTGATTTTGTAATGCAGCCTGGTCCCTGAGCTGGGCTTTCAAGGTCAACACTTGCTGTTCTAATCTCTTACTGGCTATTTTATTCACATCTTTTTCCTGGGAATCCTTCAATGTGAACATGGGCTAGAGAGAAAATACACAGATTTTCAATTTAGGTGTATAAAACAAAAAAAATATTCTTAATCATGTCTTATACCACAAAACTTCTCAGTCAATATAACTACCCACCTTGTACATCAAAAAGAAGCAAGCTGTTATAAAATATATGATCCCAAAACTTCACAAACACATTAGCACTAATATCTTCTACTTATTTTTTAAACTCTTTATGTAAAGGTACTTGACCCCTGTGAGAACAGGCGTAGGATTGGATTTTCACAACATTTCTTCAAGGTAAATATATGTATTGTGATGATATAATAAATGGGAAAACTGGACAAAGACAGATGAAGTGACTAACCTGTGGTCACACAGTGAGCAAGAAAAAAACTCAGAAGTTCCCAGTCTCCTGCTTCAACAAGAAGCTATATAATATGTCCCTTGTTTTTCTATACATATTTATCTCAGAGAGATAATTCCACTCTCAAATATTTATTTGTTCTGGAAGATTATTATTATTAAACTAACCAGATCCTAAGTAAAAAATTCTAAAAAAATTATTTTCTTATGTTAAGATGTAATAATAGTGATACAGAACAAGTGGAAAGAGAAGCTTCTGAATTTAACTCCTCCTCCACTCTCCAATTTCTTTTCTCCTCTATTTCATGCACTCAGATTGAAAGGATTAGTGAGAGCTTTAGATTGATGGTCAGCATCATAAAGTCAGCTCCTACAAATGACACTGCCCGATTAAGCATATAGATTTAGAATAAGGAAAATCTGAAGGAGAAGGAAGTATCCTGAAAAACATGTATGCTATTACACTAAAAAAAAAAATTGAGTTGATATACACAGCTGGTCAAGATTTCTGACAAGTATCAGTATACAAGCAAGTCTAAAAAATTAAGCTAAAAATTATACTCAGACCCATGATATTCTGTGGTAAAACCATATAACTTTCTGACAAAACAGAATGATGTTTGATTTTAATGGTTACAAACATTCATACAACTAAGAGAGAAGCTTATACTCAGCCCTGATTCAGAATACCACAGTAAATTTTTCCCAGCCTTTCTGACAGCCTTTCTGGCTTTGACACCCTTGACTACAGCACACTGAAGGCACCATTCCACAGGGAACAGCAAACTGAATTGATACATCCCATTACTCTGCCTGCAACACAGAGTAAAACAGAAATGTGACACTGTCACAGTGTTCTTCCTCGTGAAGAGAGTCCTGTGTGCACAGCATTAGAGCAGGTCGAATGCTTTGTACCAAACTTTTTGGCTCCCTCTTGTGTCAAGAGAACAATAGGAACACATCAAGATGGATTAGACCAGGGTTATGGGGACAAAAGCGTGAGGATGAGTCCATGACATGATATTTCCCTCATCTTCTCTCCCCCACGAAAAGTATGTTAAAACTAAAAGGGAAACACTCCCTAACTGAAGATGCTTTATGGAAAAAAAAGGTGGGGAAATAAAACAACTGCTTGAAGGTTAGAGACAGAGAACAGTTCCCTCTTTCCTTTTGCATTTTGCTGAACCCCTAGCAGTTTTCTGTAGTTTCAATGCACAAATGAGGCATACAAAATTTATATATGACCACTCTGTCAGATGTCTCAGTTTGCAGTGACCATAGGTTATGTAGTCAAGCTCCAGAAGGATGAAGGATGCAGCAGCTGGGAAATAACTGAAGGATAACTAAGCCTAAAACATAGCATTTAACACACTGCATTCTTGTAAAACCTGGCAAGATCACTAGTCTTTGAAGTTGGTGCCTAAACGTTAAAAATAAAACCAGTATCTTCCTCTTCTTATGTGAATTGTGCTTGTCTAGAAACTCAGTGAGAAAATGAGAAGGAGTATGACCTTTTTTGCTACAGGCCTTTTTTGCAGACAGTCATCAGAAGTTCACTGGGGAAGCATGGTGCCTTATTTACAGTGTGCATTTCATGCAAAATTCTTCCACTAATTTTTAAAGCTGCAAAAAGTACCCTGCCCCCTTCCTGCTCACCCTCATATTTCTGTTAAATTCAACCACAGCACCACTGCTCAGAAGGCCACCTCAACATACCAGAAATCTCACCCAAATACTCCTCGGCTAAAGCATATTTCACCTTTTAGCAACTTCACTGAAATAGAGTTCTAGCAGTGAGCTTCAAATATATTATCTTAGCTCTCTTTTACTTGCAATGAATAATATCATGACAGCCTAATGGAGTCTCAGGTGACAACTAGGATCACTGGGCAGCAGGGCCTGTAGAACATAAGAAATGTAAAAATTCCAAAAGACACACTCAAAACACAGAATATTTCAAACACTTTGGGATCTAGGCCCAGAGTGCTCACATCTTCACTTCTTTCAAGCATTGCAGCAAGAGGCATTCCAGAAAAATCAAATTTAGAACAGGAAACAGCATAATTTACAGTGATTTACTGTATAAGGGGTTATTAGGAACTGAGTAATTAAAGAGTTTTGGTCAAGGGTGGCAAGTAAATGAAAACAAAAACTGGATCACCAGTCAACAAAACTACCCTCAGGAAGTAACATGATGCTAGAAAAGTAGATTATGATCTTTTCTGTGACAAAAAGTCTTTTTTTTTTTTTAATCAAGAAAAACTTATCTCCTATTTTAAGGCCTCACACACCCCCACTATCAACAGCTTGGTGTTTATTAAAAAGTTTATTTTAAAAGTGAATTATTGAAATAAAGTTGGCCTTTGTTAAGATATATCTACTCTATTTTCTATTGTACTACTTGCTAAACTGTGCCAATGAAATCAATATTATTTGGTTAAAACATAATGGACTTGAGTTATGGAGATAATTAGTTCTACCACCAAATAGTACAGCTGAAGGATTAACCCAGTTCTGTGATGTACAAGGACTGCATCTTTGACTGTAGAATGAGTCACCTGTATTCAAAAATTTGACACTAAGCCTACAAGTAATTCAATTGGATGAAGAAGTCAGACCTAAATCAAACAGCATCACAGTATTGCATAAATGTATACTATTGATCAATAAACACTAATTTGAAAACCTAAGTTGTTGGAGAGATTTAAAAGTGGCAGGGTTTTTCAGCAAAAGGCTGACCTCCACTTTTTCCAGTGTAAAAACATGTCAAGGTATATGAATTTTATTCCCATGTGAGTCATAGGAATAATTAATGTCTTACTTTATTGACCAACATAATAAATAATACAATATTTATTATGACCAACAATAATTGCCCCAGACTGTCCCTAAACAAAGGATTAAAGCTCCATTTCCCAAAAATGCATTTTCAAACAATTTGGGAGTTTCTTCTTGCTTGAAATAGATTCTATTTTATTAGGACACTACATGCCAATTCATCACAATGATATGAAAAATCTGTACTTCTTTATCATTTAACAGTCATAATTCAGCTGTCTAAACACCAGCCACATAGGGTGTACAAGCTAACATGAAATACCTGCCTAGGACTTCCAGGTGGCTATCTACACCCTCAGCCAGGATGCCCTAAGGGCTTAACTGGGATTAAGTGACATTTAGGCAACTGAACTGACCTCAGAATCCTTATATTTTCCAGAATTTGTTTCTATTTTCTTCTAAAGTCATATCCATCCAACCTGTTCAGAATGAATTTGCAAATATTTATAGACTGCTACAAATGTGCTTTTCCAGCTGGTAGAAATTGCATATTTCTTCTTTGGAGCTTACCAGTAAAGGAGGGCAAAAATAATTTCAGGGTTAGCTGAAAAGTCTTTATAAAAGCTGCTTCCAGAAGATTATTCAGTAATTAATTTTTTTTTTGGTGGAAAACATAAACCTGTGTCAAGACAGAGAACCACCTAAAAATTAAAAAAGGTTTAATTTACAGCAAAAACAGAATTTCTATGATATAAACACATTCCAGTATGACTTTCCTCCGTGTGATAGAAAGATTTCCTGGATTTGGGGGACACATATTTGGGCCACATGCATCCATTAAAGACTTTGACTTTAATCCACACCATCTGTCTACAGTGTCATTTTGCCTGTCCAAATCCAGCAATCAAGGCTACAAGGCATGAAATCAGGGCAAAAAGGCCAAATACTGGAAACACTTCAGGTTCCTCCAAGACCTTTCATTAAGGTCACCTGAAAATGACTTTGGCTAAAGAGAGCAGAACAAGAGCCCTCCTAAACAAAAAAGGGAAGTGTTTATATTGCCTATGCAGAGTCCAGACTCTGAACTATTCTGCAGACAGATGGTCTACCTTGCATAACATCTGCTCCCCTTTAAGTTTCCAGTGGCTGGAGAGGCTCTACACTTGATTCAAATCTTTTCCCGGTACCAATAATGGGTGTTTCTGCAGCAAGAACACTCTCTCCCAAGGCACATGCTTTTCTCCATTCCATTTACATACATACCATTAATTTGCA
Source organism: Acrocephalus scirpaceus scirpaceus (assembly GCA_910950805.1). Classification (NCBI taxonomy): domain Eukaryota; kingdom Metazoa; phylum Chordata; class Aves; order Passeriformes; family Sylviidae; genus Acrocephalus; species Acrocephalus scirpaceus. Next base: position 33,449,806 of record OU383778.1, read on the forward strand.
GTGCTGCTTTCCCTGCACTTTGTCCCCAACCTCTTGCTTAAGGCGGTCTAATTCTGAGAGAGCATGCATCAAATGAGTTTTGGTTTCTTCATGCCTTGTTTCAGCAAAACCAAGTTCTCTGTACCACTTCTGAGCCTAACAGGAAGAACAAAAATTACTGAGTATAATTAATCCAGCAGTGGTATCCTTTTTCAATACCAGATTACAACCACGGATTTGAGGCTGCTTTTTACATGATAGATTTTTAATTGTTATAAATTAATTAAAATAAATGAAGTTATACAATACATTACAATCTTATCATAAGACATTAGTGCAACTCTTGAAGTATGTCCTATAGCATATCTCACTAGAAGTATGCCAAAAATAATATTTAAATTTATTTCTATATGGGAAGGTACCATGAATATTCTGAATAAAGTTTTAAAAAGCAGTGGTTTATGCACATATGAGTTCAGAGATTACATCTTTGAAAGCCTTCAGAGCAAAGTGAAAGCAAGCTTTCTATTAGCAGGGGGGAAAGGTTTTCTTGAGGAATGTGTCCTGGTTTCAACTGGGACAGAGTAATTTTTCTCCTTATTAGCTGGCACTATGTATTGTTTAATTCAGTATGAGAATCAAAACAAATATGTCAAAAATGAAGAATGCAAAGAAGGGGGGGGGAAAGCCCTACATATATCCACCTTTTAAATTTTTTTCTAGGCTGTCTCTATTCCACTGAGACACATTAACTGTAGTTTTGAAAACAAAAGCAAACCCAAACCAAAAACCATAAACAAGTGCCTGAACAGGTCAGCTGGTTGCCTGACAGCAAGCTCTTTCCTTTGTATGATATATCATTTTTTCTCCCTTCTGGAAGCAAGGGTTTCACATTATTTTAAGTAAACTGAGGAAAGTATTTTAACACACAACTTCCTTATAACACACAAAAGCATTAGAAGGACGCAAGTTAATCAGATTTACAAAAGAAATAAAAATAAAACTATCTCTTTATGTTCAAAATACAAGGCCAGAAGTCCTTGTCTAACCATCCAACAGTCATCTAAATCCATCCCTTCATTCCAGTTGTCTCACTTGAAAGCTGGTAAGTCAAAGGACAATAATTTCATGCAACCACCATGAAAACCCTGTAGCTATTTTTCTTCTACATACTCAGCACACCTGGTGCTGCCAGTGGTTTGTCCAGAGGGTGTGTGAGTGATGCCTGTTACAACCCCATAAATATATACTTGCCATAAAAACAATACATTCTGCTTAGATGTGCATGGAGTGGAGATTGCCCAATGAAAAGTAGGAATGTGAATACCTTGTGCATTCGGAAAGGCACAACACTGAAAGCTTCCTCAGATGGTGACAGAAGTGCAGATTTACCTCACACAGACACAGAACTACCCATCCACACAAGTCTCCAAGTAGGTGGTGCTGGACTTGGTGATTGCTACACAGCTGTAGAGAGAAGGACAGCAAGCCTGGCAATGCCTCTGGGTATAGCAAACCCCTCACAGTGCCTCACAGGCTGCACATGATCTGGCTTCTCATTCAAAAACTAGTTTCAATTCAGGTTTGCAGCAACCCTCAGTGCTTCCCCTGTCTTCTCCTTCCCCTTATTGCCAGTGATATGGAGGGAAGCAGCTGCCCAGAGATGGCCAGAGTAGGCAGGTTGTGGTGTGTGCTTTTATCAGGACACTCAGACTCTGCCACAGTGTGCTGCATCAAGCTTCACTTGATGTTCTGGCCAACCAAGAGTGACTGAGCCATTCATCACTCAAAGATCAGAGGAACATTTTGGTTCTACAGATCAGACACCTCCCTGTTTTGTAAAAGTGCAGAGCCTGGCAGAAAGAAGACAGCTATGTAAGAAAACACACAAAAAAACAAATTTGCTCCTCAGAAGTACATCAGAGTAAAAGATTACCTCTTTTTTTGATTTTTCTAATTCCTTTTGCTGTATTTTTAGTTCCTCTTCTGCCTTTCTGACCTGCTCTTTCATCATACTGTAGCTTTCAAACATGCTGCCCTGGATAGACAAAAGACATGATGACTCATCTGTACCAAATGGCACACAATCGTTATAGAACAATATGTGGTTTACTCCTAATTACTACAAAAACTTGCATAAAATCAAGGTATTACATACAAATATTTCCCTGCAGACTATTCTCAAGTGAAGTAGTAATTCTGCATTTACATAGTAATCTCCACAGAAATTCACTGTGGTGTAAGATACACAACTACAGAGGAAAAACATGGATGAGAAATCTATCACAAGTAAAGATCTTGTCTTTAGAGATATGTTTCATATGTATCAAAACAATTTTAAAAATTAGACCAAATCAGAATAAAAATTAGTAAATGAACATGTCCACACTTTTCACCACAACATGATTTTTTCACCATTATAGCAAGTTTCCTTCTGTTAGTAGAACTTGTGGTAGAATAAAAGCTTCCTATAAAAGCTTTTGCTTTTGCAACAACATAAATAATTTTTTTAAAGCCTGAACAGTGCAGTCTTTTAAGTATTATTTTTCACTTTGTAGCTTGCTGTATCATTGTAATATTCTAATACAACATTCCAAAAAACCCCCTTCATTAGAAGGCATTTTGCCTTCTATTTCAAAGTTAACTTTAGCACCTCAGCTCATGTCAGGTTACAGTTTCCTCCATCACAAATTAAGCTTTGCCCTCCAAAAGACATTTGTATCTCCCTTTCTTTAGAAGATCCTGCTTGATAACATCCCTTTCTGTTTTCATTTACCTTTTACTGTCATTATTTACCTTTTTCCCAGGGGGATAATCTGAAGGATCTATAGCCAGAACTCCCTGTTCTTCGGTAAGTATTACACTACATGCTCTTTCAACTTTCTTTGGCTTAAGACCAGGTTGTTGACTTTCTTCTTTTAATTTTACTATATTTTTCTTTGTTCCTATACTTTTCTCTTTTCTCAGTTCTTCATAGGTGAAACCCAAGGAAGACATTAACTCTTTTAAATTTTTATTTTCTAAAATAAAGTTTGCATTTGCTTTCTTAAATTCATCAAGCTGTTCTGAAGTTTCTTGCTTGATCCTGTCTATCTCTCTTTTCAGTACACATTTTTCCTCCTGTAAGTCAGAAATAGTTTGATAACAGTTATTTTTGCAGTCTTGGAGTTCTAAAACTAAGGTCCTATATTTGTCTTGCTCACACTTTATCTCTGCCAAATGTCCCAACAAAGTCTCTTTTTCACTTTCTGAAAGAGCTATTCTTTGTAAATTTCTCTTTCTCTCTTGTACTAATTCATTATATTTTGCTACATAGTTCTCCTTGTCTTGTAATAATTTAGCCATTTCTTGGAAGCATCTGCTTCTTTCTTCTTTCAGGTCAGAAAGCAGCTGGAAATACCTCATTTTCCTTCTATTCAGGGATAGAATGCTCCTGTGAATTTTATTTGATGCAACTGACAATGAGTCTTTTTCAGAATTCCTATTTTTCTCTTCAACATGTGAGAGATTCTTAGAAAAAGTTGCAAATAAAAATGTTCCTGGGGTCACGGTGCTTTCTTCTGTAAAATTATTATAACATCCACCAGCAACTTCTTTCTCATTAAGTAAGTTTTGGAATGAAACAATGTTAGCTTCATCTACTGCTAAAACATACTGAAAATATGCATCCATCTCCTCTTCCAGGGCACACATCATCTGAGCATATCTGTCATTCTCCTGTTGTAATATAAAGACTTTTTTGGAGTAATTCTCATTCTCTTGCATCAGCAGAAATATTCTCTGAGAACATGCAGCCACTGCTTTTTCCAGTACAGATATTTTCATATTACATTCATTTCCAGCTTCCAGGGGTGACAGATGACAGAAACACTCATAATAACTGTTCCCTGGCTGAAATAGTTTGCTTAAGCACACAGGCCTCTCTTGAAGAGGAAACATCAAGTTTAGTGGACACCTCTCTCCATCTGACAAAAATAAAAATTGAGAGTGTGCATGTTGCACGTTTTTAGCAGCTATTTTTTCACATGAGAAATTCTCATTTGGTTCACATATTTTCAAGGTCTGGCCTTTCCTTTTTTTCAGACCAATATTGCTGGAGGGGCTTGTTTGGTGAGTTGGTTTCTGAGCCTGCCTTCCTTTCTCTTCCATTTCAATTATATATTTTCCATTACATCTGCTATCCACATCAGGGATGCAGTTTTCCAAAATATTTTCTTCTTTCTCCATTTTTTCAGAATTCCCTTCAAAACCCTTTTTAAAATTTTCAAAATCAGCAGATAAACTTTGGGCACCCTGCATGCTATGGAGACTGTCTTTGGCTTCCACTCCTTGCTTCCCAGGACTGAATAATTCAGTTTTGTAGGAAACTTTAGAACTTTCCTCAAGATCACAGGTCACCTGTTGTTGTTGGGCTTTATCATTCTGTATTTCTTCTCTTTTAGCTCCCTCTGTGAAGATTTTTTGGCGATACTTTTCATCATCAACATCTCTGCCCAGACATTTGTTTTCACTTCCACTTTTTGGCAGAATTTGCTTGTTTCCCCAATGTTTTTCCATGTTGCATTCTTCTAGAGATGTTGTGAAAATTTCAGCCACAGTGGAAGGCAACTTTCCATGAAGAAGTTCAGTAGCTCTGTCATAAAATCCTCCTTTTGCAACAATGCAAAGGCCATCAGACCAAAGATTAGTATTTGTCTCACAGAAACTCAGACTTCTCCCTTTCTTCTCAGCGGTGAAAGCTGTTATGTTGCATCTTCCAGGTTCAAACAAGGTCAGTTGGAGCTTCTTCCTCATTAAGATTTCAACCACAGAAGCAGGGAATGTCTTCCCTGGTAGAGTTATAGCATGTTCCTTCAAGAGAAAAAAGGTTTCTTCATCTTTGGTTTCCTTACTTGTCTCATCACTGGGTAACTTCTCAGAACAAGGGGGAAGCAGTCCTGCTGCATGATGACTTGGGGTACACCTGAGCAAAGTGAAACTATCCTCTAGAGTATTTGCCCTCTGTGGTCCAAGGGTAACCTGATGATAGCAAATGAGAAATGTTTCAAACTGAAAAATATATGCCAAAGTACATTACTAATAATAATTTGTCTTTTCCTTCATCCACAAAATACTTGATTACAGATTGATGAGAAAAAATATTTTCATACAAAGGGTTTTAAAATTATTTAAAGACTTCCAACCAGAGTAATGTTACAAATTAGGTATGAGTAAGTCAACCATTTTCTTATAGCATGCCTGTATTCACCTTGTAAAGCACCTGTAGTAGCTATGATTTAAAGCTACTTTTATATTCACCTTTAAGTACACCAACTCTTCATTTCCTCTCCGATTTCACATGCTCCCTGTGCACAAAGATAGCAAGAACAGCAGTAACTTTTCTTCTCACCTGCTCGGTCTCAGCTAGACCAGCAACTTTTGCAAAAGCACTGGAACTGCATTCCAAAACTGGTACAAGTTCTGGTAGCTCCTCCACCTGCTTTAGTCCACCACAGCTACTGGCTGATGTTTCTGTTACGGTAAAGCACTGGACAAATGTAATGTCACTCCCAGATAGTCACACAAAAAACAACTACAAAACCACCCAAGCAGACGTTTTGAATAGAAAATTATTTTAGTGAGAGTATGCTCAAAATTAACTTCTCCAGCAGCATACATCACCACTGATACAGATACAAGCATAAACATGAAAATGAGCTTCATTAAAAGCCCATAAATATTGAGGTCTAAAACAAGGTGTATTTGGGGTTTCCTAGTTTCCAAAGCATTTGGAATTGAAATGGAAAATACTTTTCATTACAGTGGGCAGGTGAACACTTATGAATTAAACTTACAGGTTAACTTACAGTGTAGGTCTGCATTTACATACACTAAAATTTTTTGTAAAATTCTCATTAATTTACGTTGGAAGAATTTACCTGATATAATCCGCCTAGAAAAGAGCTTTCCCGTTGTTTGGTCAGAAGACCAGAAATCTGTCTGCTGCATGGCATTCCCAAACACTATACCTCATCCAGGACATACAAAGTCCTCACCTCCATAGTTTCTTGGAAGTTCTAGGATTTCTTATGAAAGTTCATATTGAATAGTGGCAGACAGTTATCATTTCACCTTCCCCAGATACAGTTTACAGATTAGGAGGATTTTCAAAGGATTTACACCTTCTAAGTTATATACACCCCAAGAAATAAATCATCTTCACTTTAATGGCACAGAAATGAAAGCAAAAACTTAGATTTCTTTGCATACCAGACTCTTCACCATGTAGCAGCTCAACTGGAGTTTGAGTAGTTCTGCTTCTGAGTGAATCCAAGACTGGTCTCCGTTTCAGATTCTGAGCTTCATCCTGAATTAGATCTCCATTCTTAATGGGAAAAGGGGGAGGAGAAGGAAAAACCCCACAGGTTATATACATATATATGGTGTTTGTGATATGAAAAACAGGCATATAAATTTCCTTTGCTAGTTTACTTTCAAAAGACCCATTACTTCACTAGAACTGCTATTGTTTCATATAATTTTCTTATTTCGATACTTCTCAGTAAATGTTGTAAATCCTCTAGTTTTCCCTTCATACTTCACAAAGCATTAAGGAAGAAAATCTGAGTCATAAGCATGTAATATGTCAGATCACAGGTGGAACAGTGACAAAATTATACGGTCATCAACAAAGATAAAAGAAAGTCCAATCAAGTAGGGAATAAGACTAATAGTTCAGTGCCCAGCTACAAAGACAATTGTTCCTAGTTTGGAAGAACTCAAAACAGAGTAATCATTGAGAGCAAAACTTTGTTTTTCCATTGATAACTTAATTGCAAATTTCATATTATGTTCTTGATATTTATCTTGAGTCCCTGATTGAATTTGAAAATTTTGACACTTCCAGATGGAAAGCAGATACCCCTATTGCTTGATAACAGCAGATCACATTTCACATGCACTGTGTTCATTTTCAGTGAACAGAAGAATCAGATTTGATTGTCTCAACAAAACACATCATTGAGACAGTAACAATAACAGCTACACTACAGAAACCAGCACAGGCACTTTTGTCTTCCTGCACTGCTCTGCAGCAAATGCCAGCAGAAAATAAACCTGGTCCCTTTGCACTGAGCTGCAATTTTAAAATTACATATGGATGGGAAAGGCAATGACTTCCAAGCTTTTAGTTCCTAGTGAGTCAGAAAATGCTGCTGATTTTCCACCAGTGAAAATAATTTTTATTTCAACCCAAGTCAGCTGCCTCATTGTGCTCTATTAAAAGATCTTGACTGGGAGGCACAACTTAAGTGGAGACCACAACACTTCCAAGATTTCATCCCTTATTTTCTCAGTAATATCAACTAATAGAATGGTTTGGGTTGAAAGGTACCTTAAAGGTCATCTAGGTTCAAACCCCCTGCCATGGGCAGGGACACCTTCCACTAGACTAGCTTGCTCAGGCCCCATCCAAACTGGTCTTGAACACCCCCAGGGGTAGGGCATCCACAACCTCTCTGGGCAACCTGTTTGAAACTAATGCCAATTCATTGAAACACAACCATTCCTTTCCTTTTTCATTTATTTCTTTACAGATATCAACCCTTGATTGATATTTGGGTACTGTCAAAAGAAAGTTACACAAAATTATGTATAAGATCCAATGCTCGGGTGGCAGAACATCACATTGAGAAATCAAGACCTCAGCTGTCATGTGAAAACTGCAGAAACATGCATCGCTTGGCTTTTTCATACTTTCCCCCTCACCTTCAACAGACTCCCTAATGCTCACATCTAGAAACTGATAAGCCAACACACAGCCACATGTAACAAGCTGCTTTTTTGGTGTATGTTCATTTCTCATTCAGGCAGCATATACTGCAACTGGAATATTGCAGACAGGATGTTGATACTGAGTTTGGAAATTCAAATTTTCTACAATATTTATGTGACTACACTCCACCATAAGATGCAGTTCACCTCTTGGTGCTCAGTCTAATTGGATCTTGTATTGCACACAATTTCTCATTTTTATAGCTGCTGATGGAATATGATGAGCTCAAACTGGATTTTTCTTGTAATTATTTTGGCTTAAGTACTACAAGATCGAGGTGATGAGACTGAAAAATTCTATTTTAATACATACTGGTAAAACTCCAGGTAAGGGGGAAAAACCCTCTTCAGTTTTACAGAAAAACACCAGATGTCTCCCTCCTCCTTTTATCATAGATACTGATTTTTTTTCCCCTGCTGTCTCAAGCCATTTTCTACTAGAAAAAAAATGCAAGTGTACTTGTAGTACCAAAATAGGAGAAAGAGACAACCAAAAATGAAGAAGGCACAAGATCTGATGCTGCTGATGCTATACACAGCATTTAAAGAACACTAATCACTCTGCAGCAAAATAAAGTAAACACAAATTACGGCCTGTTCATTTATACCAAAGACTGGGTAACTGAGACTCTAATCTCCTATGACACCAGAAATGTAAATTAATACCTAGAAAATAAATGGTTGGGAAATTTCATGTAGAGGAAAAAATAGGCTTTTATTAGAGTGCAGCATAGAAAGATTCCTGTTTCTTGAAGACTTCTTGGACTGCTCTTAGGCAATTAGTCAGTTGTGTATCTTGCTTCCACACCTTTAAATAACTTGACTTTTTTTTCTCCTTTTCTCAATTTTATCAAACCAGTAGTAATTCTTTGCTACTTCTTCTCTGGCTCTGAAAACCCCTACTCCTCTTGATTTTAGCTGTACAGTACCCTCATAGTGCATTTCTTTGCTGCTCTGTTACAGCTCAGTGCAAGTCCCTCAGGAAGTATCTTAACATATTTTTAAAACGTATTCTTCATTCCCAAGGAAAAGTGAATACACTAGTTAAAGTAACTATAGCAATGGCTCAGGATAAGCAGTTTGTCTATCTGCCACCTCAGGGCAGCTACACAGATATGTGGGGTGAGGTGCAGCTTTTGAGCTCTCCTCAAAGCTCACACACATGCTGCTGGTTACTGCAGGATGATCTCACCACTCTCTCACAGAGACAACCTCCTGGAGCTCACTGCTTTGGGGCTGTAGAAACATCAATGGTGTAAAATCACCAGGCCTGTAAAAGTGCATTCAATTACCAAGTTAAAAAATTTGTCTACTTTTCTTCTAGCTTTATGGGTACAAGATCCTCTCTAGCTTTTCCCAGTTCTGGAAGTGCTCACAGTCTGACTGACCTCCAATATGAAAGGGTTTTATTCATGCCCATTACCTCTTGGTCAACTGCAGTTAACATCAGGAGAGTTCTTGGGATATCAGGTCACAATCTGAATGAGTGTGAGGCATATCTGATCTCACTTTAAATAAAGTCTTAATAAAAACCCCTGCACCTCAGTGCATGAAGAATAAAACTTTGTTTGAGTCCACTCTGTGAAAAGAATTGTTCCTTGTCAGCAAAATGAATTGGCAGAAGCTGAATGCCATATTACAGCACGAGCAGAGCTTTCCCATGCAGTGCTGGAGTGAAGTGCTTGAAGCAAACACATCCTATTCAGTGTATTCAGGGCATATCACAATGCTGCAGAGCCACAAACCATTGACTATTGCAGCTCGCTCCTGGTCATGAACTCCACATCCATCTTCCCTTGTTTACCATTATCCAAAAAATCTCATAGACACCATTTATTGTCAAGAGTGCTTTTTGCTCCAGCATTTGGGCATGAATAACATGCAAAAACTCAACCAACCATATGTGTCCTCCTGCACTGAATGGTGTCCACAAGGCAGGTCTCAGAAGTTCTTCTGGGCTCTACTTTTAGTGCCAACTGAGACCTTTTGCAGTGAGCACATCACTTCAAAGGTTAAGGAAAAAAGGTTTGTTGAGTGTCCTCAATGTGCACCTAACAAAAGCTCTGATGCAATGAAGCTCCAACTACTGATTCTACTGGGTGTGAAAGAGACACTGGAAATAACTAATGAATAAAATATAATAAAAAATCAGGCAGGATAAAGCCTCACACTTGTATCCTGACTGTACCTCTAATGACAGATGTAATCCAGGGTGATACAAAGATAAAAACTAATTACATTTTGCATTATTTTTACTTAGAAGTTGACTTACCAGGTTAACACTGTTGTCCCCATCCACCAGTCTTCTAAGTTCTGTGTCTTCTTCTTTCTTCTTTTTCAATTTCCCAGTACCTTGATCTTTTAAAGTTCTGTTTTCATCTAAAAGCTCTTCCACTTTTTCCTGTAGTTTGACTTCAGATAATTTTAAACTATAGACATGATGGTGAGATTCTTCTAATTTTGTTCTGAGAAAGTCTTCAGTGTTGTGCAGTTCAGTCAGCAGGTCTGCCTGTTCTCTTCCAGTGTCCTCTTCCTTTTCCATCAAGAACTTCAGGTTTTGCTGAAATGCTTTGAGGTGGCTTTTCACATCATGCTCCACATTTTCAATATCAGTCTGCCATTCCATTTCTTCCCCACCAGGGCGTTTACAGCCCTGAGTCCCCCTGCACACTGATTGCAGCTTCTGCTGGAGGTGCTGTGCCATTCCCTCTTCTAACTCAGATGTCAAAAGAGCAATATGGGCATTAAGATCTACAACTTGCTTTTCTAGCCTAGATACCTCATCCTGAAGGTAACAGTCCCTTTTCCTCAGTACTGCTGTCTGTTGTCTCTGCCTTTGTTTGTAGTGCTCAAAATATTCTGACTGGCTTTTTATTTCATCCTCTTTTGTCTTCAGCTGCTCCTGAAGCCAATGCAACTTTTCCTTGTGCTTCTTCTCTGACTTCTTTTGGTTTTCAACCTATCATTTCAGTGAGATGTAAGGTTAACATCTTAATATGAAAGTTCTTGCTTCCTTATAAGTGTTAGTAATTTAGTGATAATTCTGCCCTTGTTTTTTGAAAACTCAGGAATGAGGTAAGTAGAATTTTTTTTAAAAGCCAGTAAAATACTGCATTTAAAGCAAAAATAACCTGTTTTGTCATTTCAGCCATCACCAAAACATCTCAGAAGAAAACAAACAAAACAAACTCATCCACATCTGTACCTGACATACAGGAACTTTTTAGACACATTTTTGCATGTTCTATAGTACATATTAAACCAAAATAAACCTTAGAACTGTAATTCATATATCCAGCTCTGATTTGTACAGTAACAGATCTTTAACAGACAGTACTGTAGCACTGGGGTGTTTCAGGCAATGAAGCCATGGTTCTGTTACAGAAAACAGGACACACACTTTCCAGAGCCCAGGATTTTTCCCTTTGCTCTTCACCATACCTGTCATCTGTCAGCTCCTCTTATGAGACTCCTGAAAAAGGAGAAAGGAACAGATGCCTTTTGAAACAGTTTGAGAAAGACTTTGGTATTTTCCTTTGTACTACAGTGTGTTTGAATACAGAGACTTAGAGGTGAAAGATGCCAATGAAAGGCAGAAGAGGCTTTCATGAGTCCTGCACTGCCCTTGTTTAGAGCATAGTAAGAGCCACCAGTATCACAGGGACATTGCAGCAACTTTGAAGCAAGACTGAAGGCACAGAGACATGAAGGAATGACTTTTGTTTTTTCAAGGACTTCTTTAGATCAGTCATTTTGATCGTCAGTACTTTCCTGTCTGAGGCATTCACTGGCAAGGACTGGTCAGATGGAACACTAGGCTGAAAAATCAGGAAGATGTGGGCTAATTTTTTTTTGTTGTTAAATCTTGATGGGAATACATGTTTAAGCTTCCTATGTCTTGAAAAATACATTTCACTTTTAATTACAAAAGCAGAAACTATTCTTCATTCTCATGAATCTTGCCACATGGTACTAGTGTCCTGTTAGAGTATTCAACTTTGACCTAAAATGCTGAGAAAATGAAAGTATATCTTACAATAAGCAAAATACATTGTTTCACTGAAGACTGTTCCTGAAAAACTTTCATTCCTTCTCCATTTTGATGAATCCATCAAATGAGCAAACTAGATAAAAATGCCTGTGGCATGCAGCTAGAAAGATAAAATCTGACCTAAGAAGGAGTACACTGAGTGGGTCCCAGGGAGAAAGTAAGACAGGGGAGCAAAATTTGATCAAGGACTTGAGCGAGAGAAATAACAGAGGTGCTGTCAAAAATAACAGAGAAATAGAAAGCTGGGAGAAAAAAAAATTCCAGAAGTCCCTCTGTTTTCTTTGGTAGAAAAAGAGAAAGGTTGAGAGCATTTATTGCTTAGAAACAGGTCACTGGAGATGAGCTTGACTTAAATTACTATCACAAAGAGGAAATAAACTAGGTCATTTGCAACTATATCCTCTCACCAAGTTGATCAGGTCCTCCTGAACGTCTCGCAGTTTCCCTTTAATGCGCACATTGGCATTTTCAACCTGGTCCAGCTTCACATGAAGTTGATCAATCATCACAAGAAGTGTTTTGTGTGACAGCTCCAGCTCTTTCATCCTGTAATAGTGAGAATGAACATTTCTGCTAAGTAAATACCACAACACAGTTCCAGATGGATTAGCAGTCACAAGCAATACATCGATTTATCTTTTTTTTTGTATTTGTCTCCCAAAAATAAAATAGTAACAAATTTTTGATCACTAATAAAACAAACAGTTAATTCTTAACAAGCCTACTGGGGTTTGCACATTATGCTGGAGAGTGTCAAAATCGTTAAATCTAACACCTTTCTGCTGGCTTAATAAGAATACCAAAAGCAAACACATTTACAAGATTTTTGTTCAATGGAGTTTGGCATGCTATGGCAAAGTAAGTTGTTATGGAAGTAACAACTTACCATAAAGACAACCACAACACTTCAGTCTCTGCATGTACCTGATCACAGGATTATGGTAGGTTCAAAGTCAGTGAATTTAATTTTTATGGCAGTAAATGTTTCCCATCAAAATTAACATTATGAGCAACCTACAAGTACCTGTGTTTTAGGGGCTGAAGTGAAAACATCTTACTCGTAATATGCCTTCAGTGGGCACTAAAACCTACAGTGCATAATTGTATTGACTGCCTGCAAAGATGGGTCTTGACAAAACACAGGTTTGCTTCGCTTGTTGTTAGTCAAATGGTAGTATAAAATTATGAAGTGTGGTATGAAAATCTGTTAAAAAGATTAATTATTATTTTGAAAAAAGTCCATTATTAAAATATTTCTGAAAAATTTCCTTGATGAATTCAAAGCAAATAAAAGTTAAACAAATAAGTGTTTTCATGCCATTTATATTTCCTATCCTTTTTAACTTTGACATTCTTTAGAACAGTGCTGTTGCTTACTATCAAAACCTTATTATTCTAGTCAAATGTATAATTAATGCTTAATGGCACCTTCATCTACTGCAATTATTAGCATTAACACACTAAATTAGACGAAGTTTTCTGAAACAAGGAACTTTTTTACAACATGAAATTCCAAATTAATTCTTATTTTAAAAGGAAAGGAACATACTTTACAAACAGAATTTACACCATACGAATATTTAAGAATGAAACATCCTAAGAAAGCTGCCTGGTTATTTGTAACAATATATTAGACCATGCTGTAAATCTTACTTAAATAATAATTCTTTAAAAAATTATTATTGTATTTCTGTTCTGACAACTATACAAAACACACATGCATCTTCTCCAACACTCTAAAAACACAGAAAGTCATTCTTTTTGCTGGTTCTGCATGTATCATTTGACAACCAGTACACAGGGCAAAGAGAAGAGTACATTTGTCACTTAACCATAAATTTTAGTGCAAACCCTCCTTTCATTTACCTGTTTCTTAGGATGGAATCTGACTCCACATAGTCCTCTAGAGCACTTTTCAGTTTTTGCTCTGACTTTTCCAGTTCTTTTATTCTGAGGTTCAAATTCCCTTCTCCAGCACTGTTTACTTCTTCATCAGGTGTGCCTGCATCTTCTAATTCCTGGAAAACCCAGGAAGTAGCAATTTTAACATTGAAATTCAGGATAGCAAATCCTTCATTACTGGGCATTCTAATACAGTAACAAAATTCTTGTTCTCTTCCAGATGAAGGATCCATGATGAAAAAAAAAGCCCAAATTAGGTTCTCAATGTACTACAGTCTAAGTATGCAGTAACAGAGTCTAAGCCTCTGATGATCAAATGAACAGTCCTTCTTGATTCCAAACACATTTATTATTTATGAAAAAGTCTCATCTCATTAGCCCCATTAGCATGTATGAAGGGAGTTGCTGTTCACAACATGAGATCCCCATAAAAGATTCAGTTAGACTAATTAATAAAGGAATTAGGCATCAAAGTTTTGAAAAGAGAATAATTTTCTACTAAATATGGGAGTTCATAAAACTGAGTGTGTTTATTTTGGAGAAATGTATTACAGTATTATTGTTTCAAGACAGAAGACTAAAAAAGGATATTTCCTATTCAAAAGGCATTCTATAACTATTTCAGAGAAAACATTCCATTTATTTAATTGGTATTTTGGAACTCTGCATCCAGTATTTTACTTATATCTTTTTCACCTCTGACAGGTCATGAAACTATAGCTGAAAGAAATTTTCAAATTTGGGCTTGAGAAGGCAAGCTAAGGTTAGTTCTTTTCTTCTGCCTCTTTTAATCATAGATCTAAAAATTCTTCAGAAACTCACTTCAGTAAGTATAGTCCTATAACTGTATCCTGGTTTCTGCTGGGACAGAGATATTTTTCTCCTTAGAAGCTGGCCTAGCACTGTGTTTTGGATTTAGGGTGAGAATAATGTTGATAACACTCTGATGTTTTGGCTGCTGCTCAGTTGTGCTCACCCTGAGTCAAGGACTCTTCAGCTCATGTCTGCCTGTGAGGAGCTGCACAAGGAGCTGGGAGGGAGCACAGCTGGAACAGCTGATCCAAACTGTCCAAAGGGATATTCCATACCACAGAGCTTCATGCTCACTGTATAAACAGAAGGGAATTACCCAGAAAGGGGCTGATTGCTGTTCAGGAACCAGCTGGCCATTGGTCAGCAGGTGGTGGGAAACTGTAGTGCAAAGCACACTTGATTGTCTTGAGTCCTGTTAAAGTCTCTCTCTCTCTCTCTCCTTATAATTACAATTATTAGCATTAGCATATCATTATGGTAATATTTTGTCTCAATTATTAAACTGTTTGTTTCTCCAGCACGAGAGATCTACATTTCTTTCTGATTCTCCTCGCTGCTGGTGGAGGGAGGGTGTGGGGGGAGCAAGGGAGTGGCTGATGGTGCCTGGCTGTCAGCTGGGTTAAGCCTCAACCAGCTGGCACCTGTGAAATGCCTTTGATTTTGCTGCATTTGTGTTGATTTGGAATTGGATCTGTAACTGGAACTCAACCACAGAGTTTGGATTTACTACCAGGGAAATAATGCAATTACCTTTTTCTCTTTTTTTTTTTTTTTGGTAGACAAATGCTGGATCTACAGTGCAAAGAAGATAAAAGTAACTTTTTTATACTGAAGAGAAGAAAATGGCACAAAATCAGTGCAAAAGATTAAAAAACCCAGTTCCCTTCATTGCCTCATGTTTTGATGTTTTGGTATGTGCTGTTCACAGGTTCAGTCAATTACACAAAGCGTTACAATTTTGGTCAGTTGTATCAACTCACTGGCCTTATGTCAGCCACACAAGGACCTAGAGCTGAAACGATTCAGCCACTCCTCAACCCCTTAAAAAGCCATGATACTTAGAAGTGAAAATAGACATCAAAGAATAAATCCATGTGGACAACAAAGTTCACACCTCTTTGTGATACCAAGCCCAGTCCCTCCTCAGAGACCATGTATCCTTGAGACATGTTATCATAATTATGGCTCTCCCCTGGATGGTATAATTTCCCAAATGGAAAATTATCTTCAGTTTAGAGTTCCTTGAGATGTTAGTATTTTGTCTGTACTTGTTATTTGTGAATGGAATAGACACCCTGTTCTGTGACAATGGTTATCCCTAAACAGCACTGCAAAAGGCATATATAATAATAGCTACATTAGAACATTATTACTTTTCTCATTAATAATTTACAGTGGAAGGCAAATTAATATCATTTGCAATGGTAGCATGAAACCAGGAAAGCTGTTACAACTGACATAAGCAATGAGAAACTTAGAGCTTCCTTCTTCACTTATACAGCTGGGACAGATGGTTTGAAAGCTGTGTCACAAAAAGGGAAAATCAGGCCCAAATTCTGTGATTCAGTCCATCTTGTATTGAATCACAGAACAATAGAATTACTAAGGGTGGAAAAGACCTCTAAAATCACCAAGACCAACCACTAACCCAGCACTGCCGAGTCTCACATTAAACCCAACTGTCCCCAAGTGCCACATCCACACCTTTGAACATTTCCAGGGGTGATGATTCTACCAGCTCCCTGGACAGCCTATTCCAAAGCCTGAACACCCTGTTAACACACTGAACCCATTCCCAGCTCTACAGTAAATACCAATACACAACAGTTAGTAAGAATGTCTGCGCAGAAAAAACCCATCATAAATGCAATGGAAAAGGTCAGCCCAATCAGCCAGTTTTCCTGAGAAAACTGTCACATGTAAATGACAATTTACATGTAATAACAAAACACATAAAAAATAAGGAAATGAAACTATTCATACCTTCTCTGCTTTGTAAGACCCTCTCCTGTCTGTGCAGTGCCCTTATCGTGGCAGCCAACTGCTCTGACCATCCCATGTTTGTGCTTGTATTTCCACATTCAAAATAGTGATGAGCAAATCTGTGTCTATGAGAAGTGTTTCTTTGCCAAGTGAATCCTTGTTCCTTCATTGGCACCAGGTTTGATTATCTCAAGCTCTGTTTACCTCCCATTGTAGTCCTTTGCTTCTATGATGCCAGAAGTCTCTCTTGCAGTGAAGGCCTTATTTTTCCACATTCTGTCATCACACTGCTAAAAGCCTTAACTAAAACATGAAAAATTTCTATTTGAAAACTCATTCTCTAAATGCTTGTTCCTTTTGAACGATATATTGTGAACAACACATTCTTTTGAGGATTGAGATTCCAAACTTTTGCATGATCTTTATTTCCAAGGTAAATTGTGCTTTCTACCAGAGTTATTCTGACCCTGACATCAGCCACAGTTTGCTGCATGTGACTGAATTAATCTTGTGGAGTGTCTCAGCTCCTTCTGCAGGTAAATGCTCTTGTCCAGTGATTTTTTGTGCAGAGTACTTCTCTTCAGAGCCTGATAATTATCTGAGAAAACAGGCTGCTTCTGAGGCTGATTCCTGCACCTTCAACAGCTTTCTCTGTCCTTCCTTAGTTGTTCACTGCCTTATGTTATTTTTGTCAATCATAATTTCCACTTCATGTGATGTATTATTGTAACCAGCTTACTCATGTTGGAGTTCAGTGTGTCCATGGGAGCAGACTTGTTTCTCTGTGGCTTTCTACACAAATATGAATTTCAAGTAAACGTGATGGAGGAGAAAGTTATCTTCTAATATTGTGCTCTTAATGTTTTCATTTTGTCTCAGTGTTTCAGAAATAATTAAAATCAACTATTTCTTCATATTGTCTTTCCAGTTCTGAAGTATTGATTTGCTTTTCCCTCTCTGAAGGAGTAATGTTTTTTATTTTCTAACCATTCTCTTTAAAAGGCTTTTGCAACTTCCATTTTTTCAGTATGTGCTTCACCCCAGATTTTTCTTGCAGTTCAGGTGGTCAATGACTGTTTATGTATCTCTGCTGGGTGAGGCTGTGCCCTTTTTGCTTCCTGGTACCTAATGACATTTTTTTATTTCACCTGAGAGGATGCTATGATTTCCAAATATTCATGTTCAACTACTCTGCTTATTGCATTTATCTACATGCCCATTTCTACAAGTCCTTTCTTCTTGATGAGATAACTGAGCACAGCACATCATACATTCTCTTCTCCTGACCTCTCAGGCCACTATGGAATCTGTCATTTTCCCAGTGCTGTCTTTACAAGACATTGTCTTACTTTTCAAGAAACATTCAAAGAATCATACTTCCCACACAGTTCTCACCCACTTTGAAGTTTTCATACTTCAGTCTACCATCTTGCCTTTCTCCAAACCCCTTCCTTTCTGCACCTGTGGATTTCCAACTTAAAAATTTATTATGAATTTTACCACTGCAGGGTTGTAAATGTTTGTTTCCAACTTTGAACAGTTTGCTTCCTGTCAGCTATTTACTATAGACAACTTAATGCCAAACACTTATCTTTTTTAATATAGATATTAAAAAGGAGTTCCTGTGTTTCTTGGGTGAAATGCAAACCACATTTGTTGAAAGCATGCAGTATGGAGACAAAAATCTCAGTACTGTAAGAAAACCATTTGGTAGATAACAGTTCACATAGCAGCCAGTAATTGCACTTGTATTTTTTCCGCTGTTTGGTTGGTGTGAGAGTGTAAGTTCTGTTTATTTTTTTTTCAGTGTTTATGATGTGCTGGTCCTTATTTGATTGTGAAATCATTCCAGCTTGGAGCCATATATTTAAAAAAATCTCTAATTTTAAGTTCAAATATTTTGCAGCTTCAAGTATTATGCAAACTGCCTTATGAAAAAATGCACCAATTTAAAGCTGCTTAATAAATATTTTCTGTATTTTTGCAGGTGGACTCAGCTTTTCACTCCATAGGTTCTTTTAATAGCCTGTAAACAAAACAAAAACCAAAGCAGAAAACAAAAACAACAAAGAAAAGGAAAAGTCTGCTGAGCTTTAGATAAAAAATACATTATTTTAGAAATATATGTTGTCATCAAACCCTCAATTCACAGCACAATGCCTTTCTGAATGTTTTATATTACCTTCAGAATAACTAGAACCAAAATTACTATCAGTAAATCACCTGGTTTACCTTGAAATAGTTAATAGTGTTGAAAAGTCCAACTACAATTAAATATCATAAAATTGGCTTTTCTGTGTTAAATTAATCAGAGGCAGATTCACCTCTGGCAAGATGAATTAAAGGACATTGCCCTTCACACCAGCACCACAATTTTATGTGCACTCCTAGAAATGTCAAAAGCTGAGTAGTTATGTGGCTACACAGTCATTACCCCTGTGTTATCTCCTCAAAATGCTTGTCACCAAGCTTGAATTTAATTACTTAAGTACTTACTGTTAACAGGAAGAGTAGCACATTATATCAGCACAATGCATTTTCTAGAGACTATTACATTTTCAATTTATTTTAATTTCTTTCCTCTTTTAATCCAAGGGGAACCCAGAATACTATCAGATAATATCAGCATGGAAATCTATAGCTCCCTTGAATGCACAGTATGTCAAAATGTCTTAAATGGAATTTTAAAAGTGCTGGTGATTTCACTGTTTATTGAATGCTATATCTCTAGACTTGGCCAGTATATCTTTCAACATATTTAAAAACAAATATATGCATCCAGATAGATATTAGCACCTCTAACTGGGACTGGTTATAAATACCTGAATGAAATTCCAAAGACAGTAGTTTGGTGACTCTTTTAACATTACTCTTTCAAAATTATCTTAACCAAAATAGCATCTGTCTTATCTGATTGCATCCAAAAACTCACTTCAAACTGTGGAAAGGTGAATATTTACCACAAGGCTTCACCTTTCTTCAACCACCTCTCTATAAGCATATGCTTGGTTTTTTACAAAATAAAAGAAATTTCAGAAGAAATCCTGAAAGTACTGAAAAATATTGCCCAATTTCAACTACTTTTCAGCTTCTAACAATCAAAAGAAAGCTCCTGCACTTTTAAAAAAACAATAATACCCGAGAATTACATTCCACCCATCTGCATCTGTTACCGTTTTATTGAAAAATTAAAATCATATGCAGCAATGCTTGTGATGAAAGCCCAGAGCAAGTTCCAAAGAGCATCAGAAGGATGATAACTGAACATACTGGACCTGAATCAACCCTAGAAAGAGCCCATACGAATACAGGTCTGATTTCTCAAAAGTACTTGAGAGTTGGATAGAAGAAAATATTGTTTCACACTAATAATATTGTTTCATGCTAATAATAGGGGCTTGGGGTAACTATTGTCATCATTCTTTTTCATCATACAGTACTGACAGCAGTTTCAGAGATGCTGATTAAACTCCAACTATAAGGTGATTCCTTGAAGATAATTCGCAGCAGATTACAAAGAAGAAAAAGCTTGGAAATTTTGTAAAGGTAAAAGCATTGTGTACTATTGGGTTAAAAACAAAACAAAAAACCAAACCCAACAACAGTAAGAATACAAATACTGTATAATATTCAATAGCTTCAAAGCATAGTTTGATCCTCAAACAGTTAGGCTGCTGAGTTACCATCCTTCCTGAAAGGCAGTGTGGAACTTGCATTGCTCCAGGGAAGAGAACTGGGACTGATTTTCTAAATTGCATTTCCCCCTTGTTCTCTGTGAAAGGTGAGTACTGGCACTAGGGCTCCTGCTACAGCTGAAGAAATTCACTGCCTTTTGCACTGAGCTGAAAGGATCAGAACACTGAAAGGACAGAGAGAATGATGGCAATGTCTCAAGGGAGAGGCACAAAGAGTTTTTATCCTCACCCTTTCCAGGTTGTGTCATTCACATTGCAACCTTCAAATCGCCTCATAAAAGGAAAAATTTGTTAATATTTCCTAAGTTATTTCATGGCCTCAAGGATCTGGAGGAAGTAAAATCAACTCCTTATTTTGCACGAGTGGTTATGCTCACAGGACTTCTTAGAAAGCAAAACTTAAGCCAAACATTGTTTGCCACCTCTCCATCCAGCATGAGAGAAGGCAGGAACCAACAGCAATAGCTGAACTTTCAGGCAAAAGGTACCTGCTCTTCAAGAATGGAAAGCACTCACTGCAGTTCTGGCAGTCAGTATCTCTGAATACAAAATCATTTCTCATTGAAAACCCAATTCTAGACTTTCTGCAGAAATCTCGGAAGGAAAGTATCCAGGTTGGACTTTATAGATGACTCTTCCTCTCTGTGCAGGTAAAACCAGTATGCCCTTCCTCATGGTTTCAGGGTCTTACAAACAATCCCCAAAACATGACAAAATCTAGGAGTCGAAAATTGAGTACAAAGAAATATAAAGAATACCAACCACACGTCTCGGCTCAGTTGTGTCATCAAGGCCACAGAATGAATGCTAGTGAAAAAAACAAAAAAAGGAACAAAAACTATAACATAAGATCAAAAGAAAATGAGGAAAAAAGAAAAGAAAGAAGATGTAAGATATGTAATACGAAATCCAGTGACATTACAGCAGTTATTCTTACATCATTAAATTAGTTGATCTGAAAGAAAGACACAGTATACCAATCTTCCTCTAAAAAGCAGTAAAAAAATCAGTATTTGAGGACAGTTTTACAATGGCAAAGTCTGTGGATTTTTCTACTTCATGTATATTAGGCTTGGCTTTGTAATTCACTTAAAGAAGTACTTATAATTACATACACTAAAGCTTTCCTGAACCAAGACTTACTAAGCCAAGGGCAAAACCTAAATGCAACTGAAATAGCAGAGAATCAGCTCTGAGAAGAGAAGAAAGTGTTTAAACAGCATTTGTTCCTAAAATATCAACTCACAGATTAAAACTGAGATTTTGTATCATTTTCCTGTATAGCCTCTACTGTATAGCACAGTTTGCTGAACAATCTATAGGGCAAAAATACTGTAATCTTCATGTTCTGATTTGACAGAATTTTACACAAAAGTTTAAAATTGAATCCAATCCTAAAGGAAAATGATAAGTCCTACTGATGACACAGTAATTGTAAGTGGTGCATTGTCCTTAGCTACCACCAGCAATGGGCTCAGCTATAAATGCTGCTGTTCCTTCAAAAACATTAGAGTTCTCTCCACAAGAAATTACTGTGCACAGTATCAGTAGCATGTAGGTGTCAGTCTGCACCCTTTAACACATTAAACCTTTAGAAGAACAATGAGGTAAAATTATATCATTCATTGATTCCCTGACAACACAATCTTCCTTTGGGCCAACAGAATGGGATTTAATCCCAGGGAAAAATAATTCAAATGTAATAGGGATAGAAGGAAGCCCTCTACCCATCCAGAACTGAAGGTTAATAGAAAGACATGAAGCTTTTTTGAGGTCTCTTGCTAATGTAACATTAAAGCACACAGGATGTTAATCATTTTAACTCATTACCAGCTTTCTGCTAAGCTTGTGATTAAGCTCTTTCTTTTCCAGTGCTTTTCCACACCCATCCGGCTGATGAACCAGCAGAGATAATGCTATTTTCCATTTCCAGAATTATCAGTCTGGCTAATCCTATACCTGCTCCGTAAACTGTAAGGCTTACATTTAGGCAATAGCAACATCTAGAGATGTTGATTTTTTAGAATAGGTAGATAAACAGTAATATTTGAAATAATTAATATGTACAAGTATTGTCTATCTCTCAACATTTCTCTGCTTTGAGGAGTTAAGTGTAGCACCTTAGACATCACTGGCTGCCAGGCAGGAACAGCTTCAGGTATAGATGTGGTTGGGGCAGAAGAGGTCAAAGGCAGCAGAAGAGCCCCTTTAAGGGTGAATAGTGCCTGTGTTTCTCTGCTAGTGCAAACATGGACACTGCCCTCCGAAAGGACACAGACAGAGCAGCCCCACGTCACTGTGGGGGTGACGTAAAGCAATAATTAGCAACAGCACCAGACAGCCCAGCTCCTGCAGGCTCTTCTCCTGGCTCTTCCACAAACCCAGAGGGATATCACCATCTGAAAAGTGCAGGACAAGGTACAGCTGAGGGGAGACAACTACTGTGGGAGCAGAAGGGGCCAAGGAAGATGCTGAGGGAATTGGAGTGATTGCTAGAATGCAGCTGGGAGGACTGCCACATCCTGAAAGCAGATGAAGGGATGCTGAGATCAGAGAAGGGTGAGGAAGAAACTTTTCCACACCCAGTGAGCTGCTCCCTGAAGCTTCTCTCTGTTCTGCAAACCCCACTGACCCCTTCAACTCCCTCCAGAGTCCTGCAAAAGCTTTCCTTTTGCCCTTTTACCCCATTCTCATCTTCCTCGAGAGAAGCAAAACAATGACTGAAAACTCCACTAATATCTCCATTCAGCCCAGCAGCAGGTTTATGTAGGATTACATACCCATAAATGCTGAAGAAAATGAACCTGGGATGTGGCTCATTTTGGCTAGACACTGCTTCAGCAGAAGTAACATAACTAAAACACTCTGCTGGGGCCTAGTGAAAGACTCATTTTCAGTCCATCCTCTGCACAGCAGCCTAAACTCCACAGACCTGGGAAAAACCTGAGCCCACAGCCCACAAACCTTGTGCCATCCCTTGCTTGGGAACCACAGTGATACAAATTCATTTGCTGTCTGAAGCCTTGATCAGAGCTTCTTCTTCAAAAAAATTGGCTCCATTATATTAACTAGTTTCTATATTAAAGCAAGAAATACTCCTTAATTGTAGTGTTTCACAGGCACTTCACTAATTTTGTTTCATTTTTCAGTACTTGAAAGTTTTGCAAAGCAATGGTATCCAAAGAATAGGGCTGAGCTAACCAATTTTTTCAGAGACAAATCTTAGTGAAGAATTTGTCAAGAAGACAAATCTTCTTGATTTAAACCACAGCAAATCCTCCTTCTTCTAGTCTAGAGTCTCTCCAGACTCCTTGATTCCTTCCTGTAATTGTCAGAAATCCTGGATAGGAAATAATTTTGAGCAGATTAAGGACAGAGCTGCATTTCATGCAGCAATGACTCAAACTCAAATTTTATCTTGTCTTAAAATAGATTTTGTGATATTAGGTTAAGTGCTATTAACATCAGTGCAACAGAGAAAAACAATTTTGTATGGAAAAAACATCCATTGGTACTGCCCAGACATAAATTTACCTTTTCCTCAATTTCTTTGAGTTGTCTCTTTTGAAGTTCTATTTTATCTTCTAGATCTCGAATTCGCTGTAACAGAAAAAGAGAAATAGACATTATTATATCTAATTTGAAAAGCATTTGAATCAAAAGGTAAGAAATAGGTTAAAAATAAAGAGAACAAATGCCCATTATTAATGTAACACTTCCTTTACAGTTATATTAGGCATGTCCATAGCAAAATTTTCCAGGTTTCCATGAAACCATGGCATTTCAAACAAGCTGCATATTCAGAAAATCATGTTTACTACCGGAAAGTCTACTCATCACCGCTCATTAATTCTAATTTTAACACACACATAATTCCATTTTGCACCAAAATTCTTTTTCTGTGCAACTTCCAATTTTTCTCTTTACCTAGACAGTCAGCAGATTACACTATCACATTTCCTTTTAACTCTTTACTTTTTGTTCCTATAAAACATAACCATGTTTCTAGCATAGTCAGGCTATACCAGAGAAAAGGGAATGCACAGATTTTCAATTTATCACAGAGATACCATCCAGAGACTCAGCTCTGTCCTATTACCCATCACCTCCCACCAGAGCCAGATGGAATGTTTCCTTCTCTGTAGCTCCCCATATTTTCAAGGATTTTTCTTGTTCAGTTTCACAAAGATTCTTCAAAAATATAACTGCTGCTGTGTCCACATATCTTTTTATTTTCTATATCACATATCCCCCTTTTCCTTTCCTGTAAGTTACAATTCTTTTTTCTTATTTTTTATTTTTCTTTTGATGTTGGGTGTCTTATACAATTTAGATGCATTTTATTACGCTTTCAGTATATTGTACTTTTTACAGATAAAGTAGGTTCTAAGGGGTTTTTTTCTATAGGCAGAAACCTGAAATCTAACTGTTACTGGTGGTCAAGAAACAGCTTCATACAATGAGATTTTTTTGGGGATTAACTACCCAATCTCAGCCTGGGGTGTACAGCAGCTGGGGGTGTTAACAATTCCTGAACTTGGAAAGACAAATCATCATCTCCTCTAACATGGATGGTATAGGTAAATAAAATTAATGCAGCTGCTGCTGCCTCACTCCCAAACTATTTTATGACTCTCAAATTGATGTGAACAGCAGTATCTCTTTCAAAACAACATCCAGTCATTACTTACAAACCTGTGTGTATGAATTGATGCTGGTAGTTGCTTACCTGTATTCAGCTCTAAGACCTCAAATAGGGGTAAATACTCCACACTCATTATAGCCCAAGACAGCTGCAGCAAGACAGCAGCTAATCCAGTGACCAGACTGGTTTGGAGAAACACAAAATTTGGCTTGAAAATCACAAATCTAACCTGGAACTATTATAAAAATGAGGTACACACAACCCTGCAGTTCACTTTTCCTAGGGCATACTCCTCCACACAAATATTGAAGACAGGCCACAAGCAAAAAAACTTTATCCTTGCTCCTGTTTCAAATAAAGATTTTGCTTAAAGACTATTTAGAATATTATATATTCAGTGTAAGTCAATTAAAATCGACACTATACACTATACACTATACTGTAGTGCTCAAAGATTTCCCCAGATAATATACAAACCAGCACTAAGCAGATTACTCTCATGTGACATAAGTGAATGCACCTTTGCTGACAATCACAATGCCCCAAGCACAGCTGTATTAATTTCACTTTTCCTCAACTGCATTTGAATTGATTTATAGTTGATCTACGCTCCTGTTCAAGGCAAGCCTATCTCTCAAGTGATCATCTCCGTATACTACATGTACCAGGAATGTTACAATCATTGTAAAAAACCATGGGATGAGAGGCAGGCAGATGGAATCACCCCCAAGATCTCTAATGCATCAGGTTAGACTCCTTTTTCTCTCCTACTCACTATAGTTCTGCTGATTCTTCTTACAACCACATCACAGACCTGACTGACAGACTTCACTTCTCTGGGGGTTGTGCTATGCTCTGAGGTAAAATTTGACCATAGTGAGATAAGTGGAGAGAAGGAATTTTTTAAAATTCCATTTTCATCTTCAAGATTTATCATGTAAAGGTATTTTTCAATAATTCCTGAGAGTTTGCCTTTAGAAAAAAAAAGAAAATAAAAAAGCCACCGAACATCTGGTGGTGTTCTCACCTCAGGGTTTAGAGCAAGTGTTCCTCTCTAAAAGAACAAGTTAATTAGGATACAATGGCCTTTTTAGGGTTTGGGAATTCTGTTAATCAAGTAAAAATCGAGATGTTATTATTCCCTTATGAATTTTTAATCTTTTCAAGATTATACCTATCCAGCCATTTTCTCTAACTATTCAGAACGGTTCTAAAAGAGGGGCTGAGGCTTCCATTTTCCAATGCCCTCCCAATAACTGTCAAATTTTGGGAAAGGAAAGATAGATAATAGTTTTAAGGTGTGGGAACATAATACCTTCTTAAAAATCGCTTAAAATACAAAGACAACCTACTAGCTGAAAGGGAATACACAAAGGATTCAATTACTTAGCAGTGAAAATCTACATAAAACCCTAAAAAAAATAGATTGATAACAGTAAGGCAGATTGTGCTGGTTTTGGCTGGGGTAAAGTTAACTTTCTTCACAGTGACTGGTATGGGGCTGTGTTTTGGATTCGTGCTGAGCACAGGGTTGATAATACAGAGATGTTTTTGTTATTGCTGAGCAGAGCTTACACAGAGCCAAGGCCTTTTCTGCTTTTCACACTCCACTCTGGCAGGGAAGTTGGAGATGAATGGGAGGCTGGGAGGAGACACAGCCAGGACAGGTGACCCAAACTGACCAAAGAGATATCCCAGACCTTGTGACATCAGCCTCAGTGGGAGGAAGAAGGCAGAAAGAGGGGGACATTTGGAATGGTGGCATTTGTCTTCCCAAGTCCCCGTTACACGTGATGGACCCTGCTCTCCTGGAGATGGCTGAACACCTGCCTGCCCATGGGAAGTGGTGAATTAATGTCTTGTTTGTTTTGTTTGGTTTCTCTGCACAGCTTTTGCTTTCCCTATCAAACTATCTTTATTTCAACCCATGAGTTTTCTAGTTTACTCTTCCAATTCTCTCCTGACCCTGCTGGGGAGGGAGGCAGGGGGGGAGGGAGGGAGGGGGGAGGGAGGGAGAGAGGGAGGGAGGGAGTGGGGCTTGGGCTGCTGGAGGGGGTGAAACCACAGCAGTTCTGTTTGGTGCCCAGTGTGGGGCCCAAAGGGTTTGGGATAACAACAGATTCAACTGGGATGTACTAGATTGAACTTACAGCTCTTAGTGCTGTTCAGCCAGGAATCAGCAGGCTCCTTTTCATGCCATGGGGCTTGATTACCTGATTGTGTATTAAAATCTACTGCTCAGTAGTGGCCACTTGCTTTCCCTGCTTGCTGTAGTGCTGCACTGCTTATCACCTCACTGAATTGTGCCTGGGAACGTTTTGATAGCAGCCATGGGCAGGGCCTGGGCTGGCAGGTGGCCAGGGCACTGCTGCTGCACTGCTCAGGGTGGATACAGCCAGCAGGGCAGACACTGATGTGTATAAATTGTATTCAGAGCTGCTCCAGACTTGTCGCTGAAGGGTAATATGCTGAAGGCAGGTGATTGTTTAAACAGGTTGTATTCCTCTCATATGAGTGGAAATCACAGTGACATAATACTTTTACTGCAAATGAGTAGAATTTTGTAACTAACTTCCTTGCTGCAGAAATTAAACAGTTCAAATCTAGACAGGTCAAAAAAATTGTTTTAAAACACAACCTTGGGCTGGAATTGCTCATCAGGTATCAAAGCTTGGGGTTGTTTGCTCCTAGTTGTTTACTAGCTTTTCCCTGGAGGATTATCCAGGAGGATGAAGTGGGTGTAGCTGCTCTCATGAATATCCTCTGATTGCTCAGGGACAGCACTGGAAGATAACCAGCATAGTTCAGCTATTTATATATCCTGAAAAATCTGACATAATAATTTATTTCCATTTAACTGTAGAGAAAGCCTTAAAATATATACATGTATATGCAATATATTGGCTAGAAAAAACCAACAGATTTACCCATGCATAGAGTATTTAACACATAAAAAGAATAATTTTCCCTTATTGTACCTATCTGCATTTACTGCATTATCTTGATCACAAAGACAACAATTTTCAAAATAATAACTTTAAAAAATACATGTAAGATAAATATTTGTAGTTGTAACAAAAAAGTATCTTTTAGAAGTAGCAAGACATGTTCATCAGTCAAAGGCTATATTTAATTACTGAGAAGGAAATTACACAAGAATTAGAGATACCAATTAAGACCAAGGCAGGACTGCTTGAGATTCAGTATAAGCCTTTACATCTTTATCTACTGTTCCTTTCATTCGCAAGAATTACCAATCAAGAAGCTGTGGACTCATTCTCAGATCTCAACATTTGATTAGATGGTTTCAGTATATTCTGATTTGTTTGTTTGTGAAAGTGTGACTGTGACAACAAATCATGCAGAACTATTTCATTGTTATCATGGAAGTCTACATACTTTTATGCTTCAGGGTATAAATTGATGATCATTAAGTTGAACTTTTCCTGCTGTGTGATATAGAGTTGTAAAAATTGTGCTATAAAAGATGCATTCAGCTCCACCCATGACATGGCTTGCAGGAACCTTGCAAATCCAGTATAATTCTACAGCACAAAAAATGTGAGGAAGCAACATAATTGACTCTATTTTGCTCTCAGAACTTTGGTAAGACTCAGCTGAAAAGAAAGCCAATGGCTGCTCTGCTCTTTATTTCCTTTTTTTAAAAAAAGAGGGATAGAAGATATGGATAGGCAACTGGAATCCAGCACAGTGTTTGTGTTTCCTTTAGAGTCTCTAGCTTAGTCACAGTCAGAGCAAAGATTAGGGACAATGTAGAGCAGTGCTCTTCTGGGTTCTAGCAATTCCTGTGTTCCTGCAGTTAATAGCTGCCCCTCAGTCACATGAATGCACCTTTTTTGGGATTGACAGGATTCATGAGTAGTCAAATCATGGGGCCATACAATGGAGTTACAGTAGGCAAAGAGCCATAGCCAGGCAAAACAAGAGCAATGGGAATGCAACCATGGAAGAGAGGAGTGTAAACATAAGGGATGGATTCTTAACACCACCCACCTTGCCTGCATTCAAAACCAACCTGCCAAAATAATTAATACTTATTTGTCATTGATTTTTTTACAACAGCAAATAAAATCTCATCACAAAAGCTCTGGATAATAGATAGTGCCTTTGCAAATACTCCCTGCATGGAGCTTCCCTGACTTTCCAAAGACAGTTTGACCACCCCTCATTTCACTATGGCAGGCACCTTTACTAAATAAATCATTCTTCCACTAGCAATGAAGTTTGCTGCCACTTCTGGGTAAGTGCTCCCAGCAGCCGTGGTGCAGGCGGGGCTGAGGGCGTTCCCGTGCTGAGCTATCAGCAGATGGCTCTGCAGCCCAGGCTATGCTCAACCGCAGCTGCAGCTCTGCCAGGCGTGGGGCTCGGCGCACAGAGCCACCCACATTGCCAGACATCCACAGAAAAAAGATGCTCAAGATGCCTTACTTATAACTTAACTGCGATTTGAACAGACTTTTAAAGTTCCATTATAAAACTCTTCATAATAGTAGTTACACATGCAGCACTTACTCAAAGGCAGGAGGTACAGATGTAACAGCCTAAAAATGCTAACAGTTAGGTAAGGGAGAGCACATCCAGAAGGGTCAGGCAGCTAAAGTACACATTTCCTTTGGAAGTCTGTAATGCAAAGACAAAGACTGCCCCTAATGTGGCAGGCACTAGATATGACATCATGTTACTAACAAAGTCACAAAAGGGATGTTTACCATCAGGCAACCACCGTTATATAAATCATATGTTCACTGACTGCAGGCTTCTCCAATTTAATTTCTGGAGAGATCCCAAACACAAAAGGCTGTCCAACTGCCCCAAAAAGCAAGAAATTTGACACTTTTTCAGCAGATTCCTAATGTGCATAAGATTCCTCATAAATGCTCATAATCCTCTATTTCCTTTCATCTAATGATGGAAACGTCATTTTTCTGGGAAACAGGATCCACTTCTTGAAGTGCAGTGACTCACTTAAGCAATTCTCTTTGGTAAATTTGGATGACAAGTGCCTTCCAATACTGTCAGGGAAACTAAGATAAGTCAGCTCTTTCTTTCTCAAGTAGCAGAGGACTAAGACACCAAGATGGGACTACACATTCTTGCTCCCAGCAGGTCTGACCTCCTACAGAGTGGGGGTGTCTAAGTTTGCTAGAAGCATTGCTTTATTGGCAGTATGGTACCTGAACTGGCTTGGGTAGGACTAATTCAGGTATCTCTGCACCTACAGCTCAATTTTCCCGATAGCTGGAAAATTTCCAGCACCCTTGTTGCACCCTTGTGCAAGAGCGGAATGACAATAATCAGTCTGCATCCAAACTCAGCAAGAGGCTAGATAACTCTGGATGCAGACTGATTATTGTCATTCCTCTCTTGCACGAGGATGCAACATAAAGGATAAAACAGTACTTAAAACTGAATTGAAGACAAGGAGTCAATGAAATCATATTAGTACACTTCCAGTGCAGAACCAGCCTGGTACTGATTTCAAAAGGCAAATTTCTGTAATTTGCAGAATGCTTTGGTTCCTGCAGCTAGACTGCAACCTCAAGGTTGCAAGCCACATCTCTGGAAGTCTGAGTTACCAAAGTTTAGGCAAAATGCAGGCAGCATGACGGTGGATGTGCACCTGGAAATATTACTCTACTTTCAGTAATAGACACAATTGAGTAACACAGGCTTAGAAGACTCAGCTTGAGGTTTAGCCAAAATGACAATATTGCTCCATTAGAAAAAAAAAGAAGGTTAATGGCATTCCCACACTGAACACATGAAGTACGAGTGCCCAGCATGTGTTTTAATAGCAATCCATCCACATTAAGTACCATTCCCATTAATATTGTGCCCCTTGTAAAGGAGCACTGAAATAAATGGAAGTCTTTAGGCTGAGCTCAGTGAGCCCTGGATTGCAGTCTCAGAGCTATCATTTTTATACTGGAGGCAACATTTCAGCATGGTAATGATTTCTCATAAATTTGAGAGTTAGACATGGGAGGAACCTCAGCAATACAAAGCAAGAAAATGGATTTGAGATGCACAGAAATGCCCCACTGCACTTAAATGCCAGGTCCAGACTCCCTCCCCTAAGCAGCCAAAACATGTGCACTTTCTCATTTGATTAAACTTGTCTTTCAAGCTACCTCAAGTTCTGATGAGAAATGGACTGTGTCACTCTACAATTACACTGTGCCTTTCACTGATTCTGGTTTTTTGTTGTTATTTTTTGTTTGTGGGTTTGTTTGTTTTTTTTCATTTGATGTCTCAGCTGCCTCTTTAGTTGCAAACATAGACTGAGAGTTTCTACATTTTCTTTCTATTGGGCAGTGATGCAGGCTAGATGAAGTGGACTTCTTCATCCAAACCTTCTGTCCTCTCCAATTCACCCACAGCATTAGTCAGACATTCACAACATCTTGGATGGTTTCAAGTGCTCAAGAAGCTTTGTGAAATGGGGAAAAATCTATCAGGAAAAGAACTTTTGTGACAAATTTAATCTTTCAGAGAAACTGCAGAATTGATGTTCTTGTTACCTAAATAAGCAAGTAAAGAGCCCATCCATATGAATGTACTGTTTTACAGACAGCAACGCCAAGAAGATCAATTAATCTAGCTGCAAAATATTCTCCCTGCCATCATGCTACTGTACTTGTGAAAATATAGGAATGTACTAATCAGGGGGTTAGAAATCACCTTAACAGTTCCTATGACACACCCTTATTGGATTTACATTCACCAGCAAATCCAAGAAAACAATTTGATAATTTTAGCACAAAGCAGACAAAGAAGGATTTACTAAGCTGCTTAGAGCCCTAGCCCTGAAATGTTGGAAAGGTTCAGGTTAATGTACATTCACAGGATAGGCACCATGAACGGACTCTATCTGACATGAACCATGTTTTGAATCTCTGAAGCCATCTTATGATCAAGAAGGTATCTCATTCTACTGCAAAATTTAGCATGGGAAATATTTTACTGATCTGACAGAGGGAAGAATCAATATTGTTTCATTATACCATTATTTGAAGAAGATTCTCATCACTGTTCAGACAAAGGTATGTAAGATCTTCAGTAATATGAACAGCATAACTATGTTACATGTATAAATTTAAACAAAGATTAATATAAACTGACTTGCCTTCAGCTATTATTCAAATCACTAAAGTGATGGATAAACATTCTTTTCTTGGGCTTTTTTGAAATCTAATGCATTTTAACAGCTGTTTAAAAGCCTGTAGTGTTTTAAAAATACAATTTGCATAGGCAATTGTCACATGAATTACTCAAGCTGTTGGATCTGCTACTGGAAGGGGTCTGTGTAATCAGAAATCCAAATGTTCCCTTTAATCCCATATCCCTAGAATGTGATTTTGTGTAATGGTCATAAGGAAACAAAAATGCCACAGCAACAGCATTAGCTTCATCTGGTTTTGTTGACATCCTATTTTACTTCATAAATGAAAACTTAATGCAAATTTCAGCCAGTTGCATATGATAATAATAAATCGTTTTGGATGGACTGTACCTCTCTGATTCTCACCATGATTTTTTTTGCACAGCAGGTAAAAATTTCATTCTTTTCTCTGTTCTGCAGTCTCAACCATTATAATACAATTAGTAGCTACTGATGTGGCAGAACTGTTCTTTTTAATCTTTATTATGCATCTGTAGTTTCTTTTATTGCCTTTCTGAGGAGAATGGACCTTTTAGCAAGCAGCACTGATGCATTTCTCAGCATATGTATTCAGTCACATTTGTAGTAGTAAACCAGTGAATTTTATAAAGGCTTTCAGGCCCAAATACCTCTCTCTGTTATAATCTGATACAAATTACTATATGTATGTAGCATTTATTAGTAAACTTGATTCATCTTTTTTAATACTGAGAATCTTTTCATTTATGCAACTGCACATATTGATATCTAACAGAAGACTATCCACAGTTCTATTGCTTTTCATTAGGGAAGACCAATAATATTAGATTTATATTTACACAGAATGGCTATGCTAAGTCTATGTGAGCTCAGAAAACGAAACACATTCAACATTTTAAAACTGACTCTGTGACAGCCTAGATACATTATCAGACAGAAAGAAAACCCCAGAAGCATAATGTAATATTTATCTAGCATTAAGTTTAGATTATTTTACATTCAGATATTTAAATAACAAATTCCCATATAGGTAATTATAATGATATATGTATGCATGGTGCCTATGAAAATACACTTATCCTTAACTTCTGCAACAAACTTTACATACTTTCTTTTTTAGACTTGTCTTTCCTCAGATCCCACTGGCTTTTCCCAAGAAACAGGGCATTCAGGATTTCAGAGAGGATTTCAGCATTCAAATTTCAGATAAGAGTTTTCTTGATACTAATATTATTGCAAGGCATATAGTTGCTCCTACTTTGAGTAGAACCTCAATCACACTTTGTTTAGGACAAAGAGAGCAGACCTTTCAGATATATTTTTTAAAATATTACAGCAGTCCTATCACCACTTACTCAGACAAGCAGCATCACTAAAGCAATAAGCAAAGCAGACACAATTGAAGACTATATGAAGAAAACATAGGGAAATACTGTAAGATGAACATATAGAAATTACTAGAATTAACTCTCATCTGCCATGCATGTCAGCTGTGAGAAATTACAGAAGTTTATTGTGATATTGTCATTATAGCAGCAATAATGTGCTGAAAGACTCCATGTTCACTCCTGCATGACAAATCAATACCACAGGTCAACCATGATTAGCCTAGTCATGATGTGCTTGATGAATATTGATGACAGTTATACAGCTGTGGTATATCAGATGCTTTTAAGAGCGATTCATGAATATAAAAATCATATTATCAACAGTAATCTATTACATTTTAAAAGTACCAACCATTAATATTAAGGAAAAAAACAAAAAACAGTGGTTACCCTATGTATACCACTTCATATTGTATGCAAACAGCTAGCATCTTAACATTTGAGATTCAAAATAAAAACATTAAACCATTAAATCTGTGTAGATCTGGAGGAAAAATTATCTGAGCCTTCCCAGTTATTATTATAGAAAGGTTCATAGTAATACCTCTACGTAATTTCTAAATTGCATGACACAGCTGTGAGTTTTTGACCAAGCCAGCCTCTCTGGCACAAGGCAACATGGCAGAGGAGGGGTTGTCTTTAACTTGTCTTCTCTGTCACAAAGCATTGTGCCAAAGAGGGCAGATTTAAGACAACACCTATCAAGGAGGTACACTGAGCACAGCATCCTCCCTCCCTCTCTCCCTCCCCCAAAACTCTTCTCAAATATTAAACATTAATAATCATCTTTGGTTAAGAAACAAACAGCAGCCACCTCCCTCCCCAAACAAATATCTATTATAAATGGCTGAGACAATATGATCATATAGATATGGTGACATCCAACTCTATGGATTCATAAATAAACTACTCTCCCAGCATGGTAAAATTGTTCGTATATTAGAGAGCAGGAAGAACTCATGGAGCAATAGCATTTGCCATAGCTTTGTTTGGCCTTTAAGTCAGGAGAACTGTGCCCTCAGAAAAAAACTGCTGGTCAGAAAAAGAACTAAGAAACTTAGTGAAGAGAATTAGTTTGTTATTTCTCAATTTCAAGAAATACTTTGACATTTCAGGGTGAAAAAAGATATTGGTGCTTGTGACTTTTCCTCAGTGTCCATGAAAAGCAGCACTCGAGGCATCACACCAGCAGTGAATCCTTCTCTATGGAGTGGCATGTGCAGGTCAGTACCTGCTCTGTCCTAAAGCTTTGCCTTCTTCTAGTAAAACATCCAAATAAAGTGTTCATTCCTGCTCTTCTTACTGTTGAATAATCCAATCTGGTCACGGGAGTAAATGCCCTAGTTTAAAGAAAACATAGTTAAAATTTTTACAGCTATATTCCTACTATTTAAAGCTGGAATTGGACGAGTTCAGAAGTTCATGGATGTCTCATATTCATTCAGGTCTAGAACTAAAGTAATGATTTCTTTCATCATGTAAAACTGAGCTTCACCCAAGAATATTCTAACTCAAGTTAGAATAAAATACACTCAACTCAGTACAGTACTACAGTACAACTGAGGGGAAAAAAAATCATACTTTTTGATGACAAAATGAACTAACCTATCTTTCATCTTTTTTTCTTCTAACAATTTTATACAAAGGTAAGACTGCTCTCAGAAATTATTGGACTATATTAATAAAATCTGTCTTTCATATACCTTCTGACTGGCAGCAGCCATTTTTGGAACTGAGTGTGTGTCAATCTGCTATCCTTCAAGGATTTTCTATCTTCTCTTTGGATTTAAAATAACTTTAGATGAAATCGGAATAAATTACATTTCTATAATAAATTTCCTTCATGTTTGAATATTGCCAACAGTGCAATTTGAATAAATCTATCCTAATTTAAAGCCTGCTTCTGCTGACTTTCCTGTTTCATACTCCAGAAGCAGCTACAGTAAAACCAACAGGAATATGTTTTGGTTTTTAATTTGTTTGATTTATATAAAGCATAATTTGACATTTAAATAGTTACTAGCTTTACAAGACAAGATGATTACAATATATATTTTTAAGGTGAACTAACCATGATGTTGTGTGGATTTTCTGTACTGGGATTTTTTGGGCTGCTGTTGTATTTTTATTTGGATTTTCTTGGGTTTTGTTTTTTGAGTTTGCTTAATTAGGAAGTTGATAGCACTACTTCAGAAACATGTTGCATTGCTCTGTTTAAAATATCTTTTCTCAGAGACGGATTTTATACCTACACAACACATTTTTCTCTCTCTAGAAGTGATTTAAAGTATATACATAAAAAACTACTCTTTTTGATAGAACCTCCTAGTAATGACCTTCATATTTTCAAAAAAAGCAGTAAAGTCATGTCACTGCACTGACTAGAGCACAAATGTTACTTTTACATAAAATCCTGCTAAAAATAAACCAGACATTGATTTCCAAAAGGTTGTAATAGCAGTGTAGCACGAGACTTTTTTGATGGCAATATCCGCACATGCACTATTGCTGGGAGCAAATATCACAAGCTGCTCATGACAGATTTTTAATTAACATGTTTTACCTCCTCCAAATAGAGAGGATGGTGTAAATCAGAGCACCCTCTCTGACTTAGAGGGAGCACTGCCAACATGCTTCAGCTGAGGATCTGTCCCCCAGACCTGCATGTTGCACTCTGGATTTAATAAAAGTGTTGTGTGCCTTAGGAAGCAGATCTAATCACACAGCCTGTCTAATTTGGCTCCACAGAGGCCTGGTTTCCTTAATGCACAATGGGTATACATGAATGGTTCCATTTATATACTAATGAACAATAATAATGTGGGGCTATACATGCCCAAGAAGATCAGACCTACCAATGTAATACAGAGCCTAACCTCCTAAAATATATTTATTTCACTGGAACAATAGACAATACCCAGTGGCCAAGAACTCAAGCTTTACATCTGGACAAAGAAGAATACATAAAGCAGCACAGGCTCCTGTGCAGCCAGTTACCCATTTCCTTATGCCCATCCCTGTCCCTTTCAGACAATCATTCCCCAGGAAGGACATTTACCAGCTCTGTAAAACCAGCATCTCACATGCTAAATCCTCAAAGTCCCTGCATGAACCAATTAATCTATAATGAAACCCTACATACCAACCTATAGCTTTCACCACATGCCTTACCACTTCTGCACCCTGCACATATGGTCAAGGAGCATTTATAGGCAGAAGGAGGGAATTCTTCATCATCAGATCTCCTTGAACCTCCACTCTATGACACAGAAACTCTGACTCAGGGAATATTGTTGCCAGCCTGCCAGATAAGCAGAGTTGTTCTTTTGAAGCCCTTGTATCAGGCAGACCAGAAGTGATGAAAGCAAAGAAACAGGTCTTCTGAAGTGATTGAACTTCCAAAGTTTCACAGAATTTGGAGTCTTTAGTACATGGTTTCTGTTTCAGGGAAAGTTTGAGAGTGTTTGCAACAAGGAGACTCTGTATTAAGCCTTGCAGGTCCATCATGTTGTCCTATCATTCTCTGTAACCTCCACTTCAGCAGAGGAAGAAGTGTTGCACATACTGTAGAGGCACTGCAGTCTGTAAAATCTGGTCAGGTCTAGACTACTGTTTTGCTGGAACAAAGTGCAGTGGGTGCCTGCTGATGTCACAGTGTCAGCAAAACTTCTCCTGGATGTAAATATATGAGGAAAAGAGGGTACTTCTCAGAGATGTACTTTACTTAGTGCAGCTTCATCCATTCATTAGGATTCTGCCAGTAGAAGTGGGGTTTTATTTGTGTAACATTCAGCTTCTGTCATTTGCTAGTGAGATGAAAGTAATCCAGTGAGAATTAGCCTTCCAATATCCCAAGCAAATTAACTAGCATCTTTGCCTTTGTTTTTCCTGTTTAATAGGGAATGGGGAGGAGGGGGGGAGAGAGGGCATGTGTGTGTTAAAAATAGATGACTAAAATACTTAGATGCTTATTAAGCAGTGGAATTCAGTTTAACATGTCCTGCAGGGCTGTAACATTAGCATGTCTAATGAGATGGGCACAACACGAAACTCTAATGACATCCTATAAAACGGATCTGGAGACAGGTACATAAACATCCATGGCTAATGAAGCTATGTTTATACTAGCATTTTTGTTTTCCTATGCATCATCATATTTAACCTTATGATGTGAAGCAATCTGTGAATACATGAACTGGACTAACAGAAGTTAGTGCTTCAGATGTGCTCCAGATGTGCATAGAAAGTGCTCTAATTGATAGCAAGAAGGCCATGGAACAGATTGAAACAAAATCTAAATTAAACCCCAGTTATGCATAAAATATGGATTTTGAGTCCTCTGGAACAACTGTTTCACTTTACAAACCTATTTTTTCCTTTCTATTTACCACTTTTACATGAGCGCAACTTAAAGGTTCTGCCCAGGTGCCCCAAAAATACACTCTAACAAGGGACACAAATCTGTCTAACCACATTCCTGGTGAAAGCAAAGGACCAAACTATATCTAGTCTGATGCTAAAATCTGAAATTGTCAATTATTTAGGTGTACAGGCATTACTCAACATACAATGTCATTCACACCCATTAAGTGTCATCAACAAACAATATTTACCCAATTGAAAAGTGTTCTGAGTAAAACACCAACAGTCTGGCTAGGAAATTGGACTGCCTAAGAGACAAACAAAAACTCCATTCTCACTAATTTTCAGCTACACTAATAACATTAAACTAACATCTTCTGTCTCCGTCCGTATTTACTAAATTTATTATATTTATTTACTCTCTCTTTCTGACCCTTTTAGTGCCAGCTGGTTCCTACCTTCTCCAGCTTTCTGTGCACCATTGCTGGTGACTAAAAATAGGTGACACCCATTAAACAAGTTCATCTCCTGCTCTCAATGTTACACATTCCAAACTAAGGAAACAGAGTCAAAGAATAGAGAAAGCACTTGGACTCAGAGGTCAGGTCTAGCACTGCCACCATAAGCACTTCTCACCACTGCAAGACGACAGGAGATGATCACAAGAGTGCTGGGTCACATTACATCAGTTTCATCTATATTCATCTATGAAGCTAACCTGAACAGAGAGAGGCTTGGACTAAAGTAAAAGCAGTTCTTGCCTCAGCACCTGAATCAGCACCTGGAACAGCAACAGTGCTCTGGACATATCTGCGTAGCACATTTTGGCATTTACAATATGTGATTTCAGACTTGCACAGAAAGTAGCCAAGAAGTCCTCAAGATCTAGGACATCTGCCTACAACTTCTAGAGTCTACTATAAAGGAGAATCAAAACCCTTGGAAACAATTATTTCTGCTGGAGTAATTAATTAACACCCTGAGACAGGCAGCTCTCTTCTTTCACTGAATATTTACAATGCTACCAATACTAAATAATTACCACACCTCTATAGCCCAGGACCTTGCCAAATTCAAGCTGTCAATAACTGCACTTAAGGAAGCAGTTTGGACAGACAAGGCTTTTCTGAATTAATTTAAAGGCGTGAAAGCTTGTAAATGGCCTCTTAAAAGACTTCCTGAGGCTCCCTCTTTTTTATTTAAAAGATTTCACAAATAGCTAAAATAAATAAAAAGGGGGGGAAATTAAAAAACTTGGACTCCTGTAACTACTGTTTCTGCCTTTACTCTTTTCATAGCGTTTCACACTAACTTTTTCTGCTTTAGGCCCTTAACTTGCAACAAGCTCCCATTGGAGTCCTGTGGAAGACTGTGTGGTTGCTCACACATGAAAGGTTGTGCCAACAGCACCTTGTGGTGAGACGGTGACTGTCCTGTGTGTGCACCATGCCCAGCGCAACCAGATCCTGACACCACACGGCTCCTCGGCACGGGAGCTGTACAGAGACCAGACTGAACACAACTCCACGAGGTGAGGGTGAAGCGATGCTGTCGTACGGGCAGTGGCAGCAACCACAGAGGTAACACTAACACCAAGGGGGAGGAGAGAGAACCGGGATTACCTGCTGGGCCTGCTGCAGCAGCTCCATCCGCTCGTGCAGGATCTGGCTGTCAAACTCACGGCTCTGCCTCAGGATCTGCCGCCGCACCTTCTCCACCGCCGCCCGCAAATCCTCCCGCTGCGCCTCCGTCAGAGACTCGCTGGCCCGCCTGCCTGGATCCTGCTGCAGGGCATTATACAGCGTGGCTTCCAGCTCCTGGATTTTCTAGTGCAACCCAAATCACACACAGACAGGCTGACGTTTGAATCCAGCAAGCAAACGACCCACCAAGAGCTAGAGGAGAAGGCTAGCAGGCGAAGGCTAAGGCAGGAGGCAGGATGGACACAGACCAGACAGAAAGCAGCAAGCGTGAGCAGTGAGGAGCATTCCACACAGAGTGCACGCAGCCTCCCAGCACGGATTGACACCCGGGAGATGGGTCCTGTTCTACCAAATCATTGGTTCTTCCATTTAACCAAGATTCAGAAGATAGGTCTGCATTCAATACCTGATAAAACTCCAAATCCTGATGCTGAACATTACAAATTAAATTAAAACTAACAGATTTCCTTCAACTGCAGCTGAATTGTTAAGCCATCCTATAAAATAAAAAGACCAGAGGAAAAACTGTGAACAGAAATCTCCCTCTCTGTGGCCCTAGTGACCTGATATCCATGGCTCACAGTCTACATCACTGGCTT
Organism: Acrocephalus scirpaceus scirpaceus; assembly: GCA_910950805.1. NCBI lineage: Eukaryota > Metazoa > Chordata > Aves > Passeriformes > Sylviidae > Acrocephalus > Acrocephalus scirpaceus. The sequence goes on from OU383778.1 coordinate 33,489,900, forward strand.
AGTTCCAGGTTGCCATAAGCAATGAAGGACGGAACACTTGTATACAGTAATCCCTCATCTGCCTCTTGCTGTCTGCCAGATTCCTAACATGATTCTCATGCACTAACCAAAACTGCAGTACTTTGCAAAGCAGAGAACACAGGAGAACTTCACATTCACATGGAGAATTGTACTCCGAAGAGGAAAAGAAAGAATCATGACAGTGTTTCCTTGATTACTGTGGTTAATATGATCCTCTCAAAAACCAGCATCCAGACTAACAATACCTGGATCAAGAGCATCTGACCACATCCCTTTGGCCCTCATAACACCTTTGTGAGGTAGGTAATTCCATCCATATTAGTTATGCATAAACAGCTGCACAGAGAGGTTAAATGGCTTGCCCAAGGTCACAGTGCTAGAAATAGTGCCTGCTTGCTTTTATCTCTGGTATCTGCTCTGAGCACTAGACCTTGCTTCTCTGAAAACATTTTCCGCATAAGAAACATTTACAGTGTATAAAAACTGCTTCAGGCCATTATATTTTGATTTCCTAAAGTCTAACTATTAGCAAAGTTGTGTGTGTAGTTTTACCAATTTCTGGATAATTCCTAATTGTTGTTGAGCCTGAGAAAAGGCAAGGTTGCAGTTTCTCTTTTGAAAACAAGGAAGGGTAAGGTTGGATAGGATCACGTAGGAAGGAATTGCATAGGAAGAACAGGCATTCCTGATTTAGGATAGGTTAGCAGCAGTAATACTTACAAATGCTTCAGGAAAAGAAATATTGGCAAAGTTCTAAAGTAATTTCTGGTGTATTTTAGCAGTCATGGGTCTTTTTCATATATAAACCAGTTTTTCCCATTCCAGATGTACCAACAAGATGTTTGCATATCATAGAATAAAAAATACAATGCAAAAATGTTACACTTGTAAGTACTATAACCCATTTCCTAAACCTTTTTTTTAAAGAAATAGTTGATTTCTAGTCCAGCAGGAAAAAAAAAGGTATAAAGTAAAAAGGAATCCTTTTTATAATTAAAAAAAACCAAAAAACAATCCAAACCCTGCATTTTATCAGACCTGTTCAAACAGAGAAATTTAATGACTTTTCTTTTCCTACCATGTATGCCTGGTCCAGAGCTTGCTTCCTGTAGTCGAGTTCTTCCTCTAAATAACCCTTCTGTTTACTGAACAGGTCCTGAGCAATAATAAAAACAAGGGAGTGTTTGTTCTTTATCCTAATTAATGAAGAATCATAATGCCATCACTTTTATGCAAGCTTTCCACTTGAAAGCAAAAGAAAAACCATAGCAAACGACCACGTTCATTTTAAGGATACTTGAAATATCAAATCTATGATAGTAGCACTTCAAATCTGTGTATCATATTAACAAGTTGTACTTAGAAAGCATTGACCTCTACACCAGTGTACAAACCTGCCTGGACCTGACAGAAGTGCACAGAGCAGCAAAAGGTGAGTGTGGATGTACATGCACAGGGTCCAGTAGCTGTAACTTACACAGGGAGGGAAAAGAGAAGCACAAGAGAGGGCACTTTATGAAAATATCCCATGGAAATATTATGCTTTTAGGAAATCATGGGGCAAGCCCTAATTTCTGTTGTCTAATCTGTTCTTCTAGCCAGGAAACCCAAACATGCAGGGCCACAGCTGGGTTCTGCAGCAACATCCCATGAGGTTTTACTGAAGCTGAAGTAACAACTCAGTCCTCAGCTTGTTCAGGCAGGAGCCCAGTTTGAAACAGGTGAAGAGATGCCCAGAGAGGTTGAGTGACTAGCTGAAGAGCTGAAGAAGTTTTCAAGATACCTAAGATTTACAGGGATTGTTTACTTCTGTTCTTAAAAATCAAACTACCCAACTTTCATTGTTATTATATACGAACCCCACCGACTGGGGTTTCAGTGAAACTCAGTATCCAAAACATGATGTTTCAAGCAAGCTGTGGACATTCAAATGGTTGCCTGATTAGTCAAGCCTTTAAAGTGTTTTGAATCATTGAATCATAGAATGGTTTGGGTTGGAAGGGACTTCAAAGATCATTTTGATTCAACCCCCCTACCATGGACAGGGAAACCTTCCCCTACACAAGGTTTGATGATAGTAAGTAGAACATAAAATAGTTACTTAATTTTATTTGCTTTTCTTTCAAAGCAGGTTTTCACATTCAAAAGTCGTAGAACAAAAAGCAGAAAAGCCCTGTTACTGAATATAATATTTTCTATAATTCTTTTTTTCTAATCAACAAACTTCTGCATTTCCTCAACATATAGAATAAATGCTGAATGAAATACATAGGGTTCTTAAGATCACTATTTGCAGCTTTTATTAACAGTATTAAAAATCAAAATATTGTTGCTCTGGTTAGTTTTATTGGATATGGGAATGCCTCAAAGTAACCTACTTGGCCAAATTTTGCCATCAGACTTCTGACAACTTTCCTGTCAGTTGCCAGTGTAGAACTGATGACAATTGCAACATACAAGACTAGTATTAGAGGATTCAGAGGAACAAGGTGCTATTTGTTCTCTGTATAAGAAGTATAATATTTATTATTAATTTATTTTGTAAACTTGGAGTTCTTTTAATTACCTATTAATTAATATTGAAGGCAAACTCAAAGTTTAAGTCAGACCTTGATCTTGGGGCTGGATTTGGTTGGGAATAGATGGGCATCTATTGCTATGATAGCCACTTTAGAATCTTCTGCTCCAGCATATTATAAATATGCTACTGGTCCTGAAGGGAAAAGGCCTCCAACAATTCCTGTAGGACATATTTTTCAGCCCTTTGTGGACATCTTCAGAACTCTGTGTTCAGAATTCTGAGTTCAGAACTCTGGAGAATGTGATATGGTGTTAGACACCACGTTTATGCAACTGAATCCCACCATGACTACCCAGGTGGCTTTTTCCGACATGGATGAGTTACAGCAACTGCAAGGCTGTTGTACAGGATGAAACACCACCATGCACTGTGAGTGCACAGCAAAGGACAGGCCTGGTCCTGACTTTCTTACAGGTGTCTGACACCACACAGGTAGATTGACTTGTCTGAGACTATAAAGCGGGTCAGAACTACCACCAGACCCCAGAATAGCAATGCAGCTGCCCTGATCATGTTACTTCTCAAAAGGGATAGTAAAGGCTGCCCACAGAAAGCAAGAGAGAAGGAAACAAGAATAGGACCTCAAACCCTTAACACAGGTTTTAAGGACAACCAGTGCTCTGTTCTTCTAAAAGTATCATGCTAGAATAAAATTTCTCAACTCATTGAGTCAATCATTAGGGATGCAGATTCTCAGATTGCTGTGCTAAACAAGTAGATGCAAGGACTATCCATAGTAAGACTTGAAAACATCATAGATAATAAGGGGGAAGATAATATATCAAGTTATAAACCCCATATTTTTTCCATTTTCCTTTACGAAAGAATCCAGTATTTGTGGGCACTTTCCCCTCCTCAAGCCTTTGTATTTTTCCATAACAAGACTGAAAAATAAAGAAATACTAAATGTGGAAAGTATCTATGTTAAAGTACAATCAGTATGACAGGTTACACTCAACAGAGAACACAGTCTGAGCACCTCTATTTTTGTTTGTGGCTCAAACACACTTCTTCAGTGGCCCTGGGCAAATCACTTAACCTCCCTGTCTCATTGTCCCATTCTTTAGGATGAATGCAATGCTGCTTATTTATCTACCTGTAAAAGGTGTGGTGAGGATTAACCAGTGTTTGGAACGCCATTTGAAGATGTGAAGCACAGCATGCATGGTAAACCAATAAAACCAAACATTCCTTCTAAAACTGTTCAACATATGGAAAAATAAGGTCAGTTCATTCTTCAAGACAGAACTGCTTTTTGAGAAAACATTCTGTCTTTAGGCATAAAGGCCATGGGACAAGAAAGGTCATCTGGAGTAAGAGGTCTTGACAGCTTTTCCAGAAGCAGAGTACCAGAGAGCAAAGAAATACCCTTGCCAATTCGCCTAGCATGACCCCAAACATTAAAAAGATGATGCTGCTGCCTGACAAATTAATACACAAAGAAAGCACAGAGACAATTTCACACTGTTTGGTTAATGTGCTCTCCAGTTATGACTTCGTGCCCTAATTTGTATATATTTCTGCTATTTTTTGTTCTATATAGACTTAAAAGTTCTTCTCATCCCAAAGAATACAAGCAATAGATTGTTTTAGAAACCACTTGCATATTTTACCATGAAGCCATCTCTGTTAATCAGAGAAAGGCAGCAAACCTGCCTAGGATGAAATATATGCACATTCCTTTGAGGTGAGTTTTAGCTAAATGAATTATACTTTTAGCTTTTATTTCTTACCTTCTCATTCTCCAGGTCTAACATCTTCTGTGTTAGTGCAGCTTCTGTCCCCTCTATCTGTTTCAACCACTACAGCAGTGTGAAGACAAAAAATAGAAAATTAACAGAGATTTTGAAAAGGGTTCTACTAAATATTTTGCAAGTTTGTTGCCAGCACTTCCAGGCATATGCTCCTCCCATGCTCTCTATTCACTCGGAAGACACACATGAATAAACTGGTTCTGAGAGCACAGGCAGAATGGAGGGCTGCAGAGACAAACTAAAGACTAACAGGTGGACGTGCCTTTCCTACAAGTTAAATGGGGTTTTCCTCTGTAAATTTCAAGAAACAAAATAGACTTGGGTCAGGAATGCAAACTAGACTTGGGTCAGGAATGCAAAATCAACCTGATTGTTTCTTACTCAAGTGCTTGTTGGCCTGATTTGTGAAACCAACATCTCACTTCAGGCCTCCAGTCCTGCATTTTTCCAGAGGGCAATTTAAACAAAAGACAAGGCAGAAAGCTCAACACTTAATTCTGCACAGTTTGCTGCACTCTTTGTGTTAAGAAGCTCATTTGTAAAACATTGGTAATGTAGAGGGAAAAATAAAACAGACAGACAGACAGATGGAAGTTCTTGTAATTACTACTATGAATCCCTTACCATTATGGTGACATTCAAAACAATCAGAATGAAGAACAGCCATTGCATTCCAAAGGTAAAAATTACACATCATAATAGCTAAATGCATGGATACAAGGTTCTTGCTTAATTACTAACCATCGCCAGGATTATGTCAATATTTCCATTTAATATTTATTGTAAAAAAAAATAAAGTTTTTATTTATTTAAGTATTTACAATACAGTTTATTGTAATGGATGGGAACAGTCAGTTCTGAATTATTTCACTTCATTTCCCTTCTGGTCTTCAATAAGGACCCACAACTAGCATACAGACAGCAGATTTGCCACTGATAATTATCATTTTCCTCAAATGGCTTGTTTACTAACACTAGACTACTCTTATCTACTTTAAGTCTTTTGGTAACCTTTGCACATAAACTCCTTTAATTTAGTGTTTTGGTGAACTCCTTAGGCCTCAGACTCAAAGGAATTAATAACATACTAGCTTTTTTCCCCCAAGATTTACATAGGAAATTTAAAACGTAAGTTTACAACTTATGAAATGTGAATTCATTATTTCATCATTTTGAACCTTCCACTATTTAAGAGACTGATCAATAAAAATGGAACTTTGTTTAGCTTTCTACAGAAAAAAATTAACAGGAACACCATATTCCCCAGAGATTCTATTTTCACCATCTTTGTTTTCTTCATTTTGAAGGTGACAAGCTGAAGATATTCCTAAGGAAAGCCACATCATGGATATTCAGCAAGACCATCAGCATTCTGAACTGTTGGGAGTCCAGGGCACATGAAATCAATGGAAATGGGAAATCCTGAGCATCTCTCACAGCTACCCTCAATCAAGTGAAGGGCTATTTGCAAAAATTAGAGGCCTAAGTTTTTTAAGGTATGCAAATGATATGCAAAACAAAATGTTGATTCCGATCTTTCTATGCCTGATAGCCTTTCACGAACCAAGGGGCATAGGAGACACAAACAGTATTTTTGGGAGTCTCTATCTTAGCCTTTTATAGTGGGGTTCTTCCTCTTTCATTTTTTGTATGTGAAGTGCTAAAATCATTACCTTCTCTTTTAATGCCACAACACAGTGAAAACCATAGCGATTTTAGCCCTTTTCCTCATTTTTATTTTGCTTATAGCAATTACTCATTTAAATTAATGATTATTAAATTACCTAATAGATTATTTACTTTAGTAGATTATTTACTTTAAGGTATTTAGATAAGTAGATTATCAAAATTATATCAATTAAAGCAATTATTTAAATTGCTCAAATTTTAATTTAAAATCTCTGATTCTGAATTTCAACAATACATCAGGAAAGATTTAATGGAAATATGAAAAGGATGCACAGAGCTTCTTCAGAGAAATATGCAAGTCTTTCTTAGTTCTAAATGTCACCCCTTTCATATACAGATTATATTCTCTGGAAGTGAAGCAGTAGCCATACAGAAATGAGTAACCTGATTGACTACTTATCTTGTGCAAACTACTTTTTCTCTATGTCCACTAACTTACAGAGGAAAGGACCACTGACTACTCTGAGCTTTTTCAGTCATCCACAGAAATGAGCCCAAAAGGGACCATGGACACCTTACAGAGGGAACCTTACAACTCTTCCCAGAGCACTGAAGACACCAGGATTTCTGGGTTAAGTGGATTAGCTTCTTGGGTTAAGTGGATTTTTAGTACTTTATGCTAAGGGAATATCTCCAAAACATATTTTTGTTTTTAAACTGGGTTTCTTTCTTAAGTTTGGCTTTACCTCAAGACATCACAATACCAACATTCATGAAAGGATGAATACGTGCTCCAATCCAGATGACCTGACCAGGAAAGCTGTGCTTCCCTGGCAAAGTTATGGTATCTTAGAAGACACAGTCAGTTTTTAGCAGAGAAAAATATTTACTGAATTCTACCTTTTCACAGAGGGAAAGCACAGTCCCAGCTTGGATTATTGCAACCTGCTCTTCATTTCTCAAATTCTAAAATACAAAAAGATGCATTTTAAACTGGATTTAAAATTCATCCCTTAACACAAGCAGTACAGTTTAACTATACTTCAAAAAATAAATTAGTTATAAAATTTAGGAATATAGACATAACCATAAAGGATCTCATTGACTGAAAGTACTGAAAGTTAAACCAAGGGTGCTTAGTTCCACACTAATTCAGCATACCAGCCCCACAACACCTTTCAACAGATCATTCACTGAAACAGATCATTGAATGAAAATTAAGTGGTTTCAGTCAGGGATTTTAGATTTTTTTCCTGTTTTTGCCAGTTCACTGGATTAAGCCTTGCAACAAGTGAATTTCACCTTCATGCACTTCAGACTTTCAATTAAAAATGCTATAGAAACCTCCACAGGACTTGCAACATAACATGCAAATCTAGAACTTAAAACTAGTATTATAAGGACTTCAATCTGTTAAATCTAGTGATAAACTGGACTTAGCTCCCTGGATGTTTATCCCCAAATGTGTGCCTAGGATTTCATACTGTATTTAGCAATAAAGAGGAAAAAGGGGAGACAGTTATTCTTGCCTTTCTCCCAGAAAATCCACTCCTGGCACTGATAGCCTTCACAGCAGAAGGTGCTACAATTACTACTCAAGAGGGATAATTCACAGCTTAGTATGGCTTTGACTTCTGTTTTATATCTTTTCACATTGCCTATTAAAGTGCCTATTTTCTGTATCATTCAGTCAAGTCCAAATACTAACTTAAAAAAATACTCTTTTCACTACCATCAGTTTAACTAAAAAATTTAATGTTGTAAAAACCATTCCTAACCATTCATATTCTTCATACAAACACAGGCATATGAAAATCACCCTGTGCAATGTCTTGGATGTTAGTATCTGCTGTGGAAAAAGAAATGCTTTAAATTAACCGTGAAACTGGAGGTACATTTAAAAGTAAAAAAGCGTTACCCCATTATCTCCAAGAATATCTAGCTTCTTCATAAGTTCAGATATATTCACATCCTGAAAAAGATGTTCAACACTTACTTTTTATGAAGTAGGTCAGAAACAGTTTTTATATGCTACATTTTATGTACCCTTTACTCACTTCTGTGTGTGAAAAGACTTCAAATATAAGTGAAACATAGTTTTGCATCACAATTACAAAAGTAATTACTGATACTTTAAGACAAAACCAAAAGTCACTCTCAATTATAACTAGCAACCTGGATGTCTGTGCATGAGGGCAGAATGTTCCTGTATCATTCACACTTATCACCCTGCTAATGTGTGTAGAGGAAAGACCAAAACTGATAAACAGGTTTAAAACATGTAAAGAGAAAAGGCTTAAAAGACTTTTGTTTGTTTGTTTGTTTGTTTGGAGTGGAGTGGAGCATCAACCACATCAAGCTACAGAAATTAAAAGGACAGAGAGCATGAACAAATAATTGCTAAGAAAGTTTGCTCGGTGGTTTGATTTTTATTTTCTTTGTTAAACAAAACCATGGAGTTTGAAATCAGCCTTACAGTGGCAGAAAGGAATGTGCATAGTGGGCTAAACATCCTCTTCCAAACATTATCAGCTCATAAACACTTTCTGATTAGAAAGCCACATTTCTCTGCCACTCAGCTCTCAGATAATGAACAGGAAAGGACCACTGAAATAAAGAAAATCACTCATCCGATTCAAAAAAGAGGAATAAATTCACGGAATCACATAATAATAGAATATGCTGAGCTGGAAGGGGTGCATCAAGATCATTGAGTCCAACTCCTGGCCCTAAACATCATCATCCCCAGGAGTCACACTGTGTGCCTGAAAGCATTGTCCAAACACTTCTTCAACTCTGTCAGGCTGGTGCTGTGACCACTTCCCTGGGGAGCCTGTGCCAGTGAACAACCACCCTCTGCAGGAAGAACCTTTTCCTGATAAAATTCTCATGATGTCTGTATTTAACACTGTCCCAGGATCCATTCCTAGGCCCCAGAATTTTTTTTTAGTTTAAAAAATAACCCTGTTGGAAAGGGTCATGGTTAACCAGAGGTAATCACATTCTCCTGAACTGTCTCAAGTTTGGTCTGCAAGTTAACGTGGGCCAGGGATCGTTTCCACTGACAGCCTGTATGCAGCCATGCTATTTGAAGGCAGGAAGCCTTGAGAGCATGGGAATAGACTAGTTGATGTTCAAAATGCTTAATACACATACATAAAGAGCCTTGTTAAATGCTGCCACCCTGAACTTCTAGTCATACTCAGCACTTGGAAAAGGTCAGCATGTCACAGGGCCATGTGTGGTGTTCAAGTTTTTCTGTCCTGAGAAATCCCCTCCCTCTCTTCCCAAAAACTACAGGGGTATTCCCAAATGCTACACGAGCTATTTAGCTGTGTACATCACTATATCTGGAATGTTGCAGATGCTAATACTCTTATGTTTGGATCAATGTTAAAAACAAAACTATTGATTCTGATCAGCACTGACAGTGCTGAGCAGAAATGTCTTCAGCCAACAAGTTACCCTAGTGAAGAATGGAATTTACTAAGACATGCAAGTTCTTGAATCTGTTGAGCCAGAAATAATCATTCTAATAATTTATTTCAAAATGATGCATAAAGGAAGAATCAGAAACCAAATCAGATTTTACATCATTCTGGAATCTACGTTGCTACTGATGGCTAACAATTTTGAAAAGCACTGAAAACAGATAAAAGGTCAACTATGTCAGTCTGCCCATATTAGGTGACTACCCCACCTTCCAGGTAAGCAAACTGAGAGGCAGATTGAAAAGAATACACTTGTTAAGGCATATCACAGATGATAATGGAAAAAAAAATGGGAATTATGGATCCTGGTACACTGTAGCTGCTACAGCCAACAAGCAGAATAGAATAACAGGTAAGCTAAAAGCAGGTCTGGCTCTATTTGTAGGTGATATGCTAACTGATGACTCGTGGTGTGCTTTGGGAGATGAGTATCCAACCAAATCTGTAGGTAAGAAGCACCTCTTAACTCTTTTCTTTCAGACTACTAAGCTTCCTAAATATATGCAGGGACAATTTCCATCTATTTCCTCTAGAGACCATGCTGTGCTCATTAAAGCACTGAATAGCCACAAGCCTCCTGTAAGAGGACTTGTAAACACAACTAAAAATTAGACCATAAATCACTAGTGAGTGGCACAGAGATAATGCTTTAGTTACCTGTAGAAAAGTTACCCTGGCCTGTTCTGCAACATTACTGACAACACAAGTCTGAATTCAATCTAAGTGAACCAGCATGCAAATTAAGTTGCACAAATGGCCTGTTCATGGAGGAACAGGAGTGAAAAGAGCAATTCTTGCTTCCTTATATCAGAGGGTAATCAAGAGAGATCCTGATGTTTATCTTGTACTTGTTCTAGAAGAGTTTCACCTATCTGAATGAGTTTTGGGTCAGGCACCTCATGCTTCAAGGCCCTGGCCTTGGCAAATAACTTAAGCATATTAATTCAACAAAGACAAGCCTTCACTAAATTGGGTGTAAAATAAGGAATGAATGTCATATTTCTGAACTCAGATGAAGGTATTTAATATCATGAACCAAGTACTATAGCAAGCCTGACAATGAATCACATCAACATCCACATTCTTCCCTAGATCAAATGTAAATCATATTGATCAACCAGCCCTCAGTTTCACTGAGGAACTCCTGAGAGGACCAGATCATATTCTTATAAAACCGTTTCCCCAGATAGAAATATCTTTTCTTACTTTTTTTTTTTTTTTTTTCATCCCTAGTAAGTGTCAAACCATTTGGGTATTAGTCTGGTCATTCAAGAAAGGCTCCTAACCATCCAACTGTTTCTAGTGTTCTGAATATACCTTTATTCCTTCCTGATGGCAGAACAGTTGAAGTGCACTTCCATTGTTTTCAGGAAAGGTGGTTATATGAAGATTAAATGCTGGTGACCTTCGCTCTCTCTCCTGAGGAAAGATTTGTTTAAAAACAACATTTGTGATTTTATGTTAACATTTATTCCCCACCTTTACAAAACATACTTGCATATTAAAAAGGCAGATTCCTGCTGTCATTCCAAATATATTCCATTTCCTCTTACTTTTACCATATTTGAAGAATTTTGGCTAAATACAAACATAGTGTTAGCTGCCAGCTGATTCCATGCAGTTACTGCAAAGCTACCTGACGCTCCCCAGCTGCAGAACCCTTGCAACACTGGCCCTAACTGACTTGGGCCCTAAAATACTCCACAGTTTTTTATGCTGATTGTAACTTTCTTTAACTATAGTTTTCCTTCATGGAACAATAAAACAATTTAGAAAGAAGAATCCGCAGAAAAAAAAAATAAACCCTGTCATGAAATAGTACTATTGAAGATTTTTTCACTAAAATTAAGCCTGTGTATCTGTTCCCTGTTTATTCTACAGTTTACCTTCCTATTAGAGCATTTAAAATCCCCATTCATATTCACTCCACAAGCCAGGATGTCAGAATATTTGAAAGTGTTGAAAGGCAGCACTATTCTACAGTTATGATGTTCTTTGTGCCAAAACAAAAAATTATAAATTCCCATTTATCTAAAGCTATAGTGTACCTAAAACTTAATTTAGTCCATGTACATAACTTCCATGCATTTCTTCAAAACACCAACCTATTATTTCTTCAGAAGGCAGAAGTAACATAAAATAATAAACAAGCAATTTTACCTAAAATAAATTTTAATGTGCCTGTGAAAAATGACTGGACTGAAGGCTCTGGGCAACCAAGGCATTGGGTCTTACTCTGAATTCTCTCTGGCCATGAGAACATGAGCAAGAAACACCAGATTTCATCTCCATATTACAAGGGAACGCTTTGGCAACATGAGCTTCATTTTCTCAGAGAGATCACTACTACAAAAATTTTAGTTCCTATGACCATGTATTACATCCAAGTATTACTCCATTTCTTAAATCACAAATGAGGTGCTTTAATTGATATGGCAGGCAGGCTGCATCCATTCACTTAAGCAAGTTACAAAGCATGGCAAATCTTGTTCATTAATTAGGTTAAACTTAATTTGAAACTACAATGTAGAGATAAAATTCTCCAGTCTATGCAATTTTCCCCCTCAGAGGTTTTGTTTTAAATAATATTTACATCAACAGTCTGATTCTGGGCTTAAAATAGGCTTAAATAATGACTGGTGTAAACCAAAACCAGAACTTTAATTTTTATCCAAATTCAGTTATGATTTTAGATACTGTTAAAAAATCATCAGTTGCTATGGCATTCAACTCATCTAAACCTGCCTGCTTTAATTGATAAATAAATTATTGTGTTTTCTACTTTACCTAATTTTCGTCTGAAATAACTGCTCTAAAAAATGCTGTCCTGATTACCGGAAGAACTGATGGTTTTCCTGAAGCATTGCACTGTCAGTCACATTTGTGTCTACATGCTTGTCTACTAAGGAAAAAATCTTTTCTTGCAATCACACAAAAACATTTCCATTGTTATTCTGTGAAGGAAGTTTTCCAAGCTTTGGCACATGACATACTGATCTGTTTTGGATGCGATTCTTCTGTGCGAAAAATACATTCATGAAGGATGTACTGACGAATGTTCGTTCATTCCTTAAGAAATCTTTTTTTGACAGTTTTACTTCTAAGAACACCTACACTTTAGGAAGCAATTTCTAGTGCATAGGCCAATTCAAATGTTAAATTGTTCTCTATTTTACTTCACAGTCCTTTAATAAAGTATAAAGATATGTATTAGAAAGCATATCTATTTTTCTGAACATCTACTGAATTTCTAATAACCTAAATTCATAATTTTGAATTTAATGGGCTATGAAATCATAACATATGGTTGATAAAGGATGAAAAAAAGATTAAGAAATGTCAGACAAAAAGAGCGTCCACATAACAAGACATGACATTTTCATCTGTATCAGAGAAGTTACACATGCCGAGATTTTCGGTGAAACGTGCTAGGTGATAAAAATGGAGGAGTGACAATGACAGGTTTCTCAGAGAGTTTATTCTAAGCAGTGTTAAGAATGCTGGTGATCTTTGAAACTGAACAATGTGTCATCAGGCAATACAACCATGTGACAGCTGTGCATCACACAGATATTTTGGTGTTACTAAATTCGACATGAGCCCAATTTGTGAGGGGATGAGAACCATTGCTTTCAATTGTAATCACAGGCTACATGTTCAAAATGTTAATTACAAATAGTTTTGCTTATTTCATTTATGCAAAGTATAAAATTTGTTTGTTATAGGCAACATATTATTTTAACATACAGAAATTGTATTTCTGCTTGAACACTTTTCTTTGGCATTGCCAGAAGTTTGCGGTTTTTTCATTTTTCATTTATTGAAGCCAATTACTTCCAGTCCATGATCACTTTAAACCATGAGAAAATGGATTTAAGGTAAGAGGAATTCTTTGGAAGCTGCTATCAAAATGTACTCTTTTTAAGATAAATTTACTTCACATGAATGTTGTCAGTCTTAAATCAATGTAATTTAAATCAATTATACATTGATGACATGGATGTGTCAGATCTTTAGTCAGATCATTGCATGCAAGATGTGAGAAGGTGTGTTAATTTAATCAATGCCAGCCAAGGCTGTAGTATACATACCAAGTGATTTTACATGCAGGAAAGGAGCAGTTATGGAAATGAAACAAATAAAAAAGGCAAAATATTGCAAAACAAAATATTTTATTAGATGAAAACCGAACTATATGCAATTTATATTAGCTATATTACATCTTTATAAACATTAGTTAGCATTCTCTCCAAAACATATTAAGGCAGTGGAATCAATTTCATTATCCCAAGATACAACATTTAAAAAATAGATACCTAAGTGACTTCCCTTAAACATGCACCAGACATCAGTAATCTTTACAGGAATTTCAGCTTGGGTTCAAACATAATTTCTGCTCCATTTGAGAGTTTGCAACAGAGAGAATCTCTTACTTCAAGCTCTAGCACTCTGAATTCTAACAGCTCATTCTGGTCTTTTGCGTCTTGCATCTCATTCTTCAGCTGATGCTCTTCTTGTTCCATTCTGTAAATCTATGAGACAAACACAACATGGTAACAGCCTGTAAGCACTAGAAAAGATTCTGCACAGAGTTACAAGTCAGGGGTTCAGAGAAAACTGTTAATTATTTCCGTTTTTCATTACACATCAGGCTGTGTCTTAGAGATAAAAAGGAACATCACATCAGAAAGTATTTCTGAGAATTGTCAGCAGAAAATGGTCAATTTTCTCTTAGAGTAATAATCTGGAAGTAGCATAAAAGTGATATGAATATTGTATCTAAATAAGTTAAGCAGCAGAAGTTTTCTTTTAAAATCCAGCAAATGAAACTGAATTACATTAACATTTGGGTAGTCTGTTCTCATTGTCTTTACCTAATTAGACACCGAATTTTTACACTACATAAAAGAAAATAATGGAGTGGTTTTAATGACTACTTTTTAATTTGTCAGAATTTTGCCTTGGGGTACTAACAATGACAAAATCGAAATTCAATACTGGTTATTAATTATGCCAACTAATAGCTTTGGCCTACTGTCTAGTTTAACTGGGTGATCTTTTTCTTTGTATGAAACTAAATAGAAGTGTAACATCTGGCATAATGTATTTTAACATTTCTAGTGCCCATATAAGTGTCCAAATAAACCTGGCTGTAGCTACTTTTAACTATGATTTTTATTTGTATTAATATTAAGCTACTAATTAACAAAATTAGTTCTTTGTCTTCCTAAGTTGACTAGCCAACTCTACCACTATCAAAAAAGACCAATGCAGATGCTCAGCTCTGACAGTTAATATAATAAGCCTTGATCAAACAGTATTACTTAGTGTGTGGAAAAACTATAAAAACGTTGAAGGGAGTAGGAAATTTTGTTAGTGGTCAGGACAATAATAATCTTTGTGTAACTGTGTGTTTTGTTGGACACTAGAAACCTCAGTCAGCTTGGGATGTACTGGTGGCTATCTATGTAATTCCACAACGAAGAGCAGCTTTGATTCCTGAAGAATATAAACGCCTATTGGTACTTTAAACAGAGACTTTTATTTAAATTTCTGTTTCTGGTGAGAAATAAAGCAATTTCATGCTGATTTTATAGTACTTAGTGCATTCAATTTCTTTTACAATAAAGGGCAATAATGGTGAAAATACTCCCACTTACCTTCTCTAGCAACTCCTGATTTGTTCTAATTAACAGCTGCTTTTCTTCTACCCATTTTGAATCCTGCGAGGAAGAAGAGGATTGAAAATACGTATTTTTTTAAACAAGACAAACGACAACAGTAATTAGATTTCAGGCATCACTTTACATTAAAGCATAAAATGGTCAGGATGAAAAATAAAGCTATTGTAAATATTTCAAGGACGTATAGCATTTTATGCTACAGTGAAAATAAAAGTTCTTTCCTTTCCTGTTTCCTAGTATGTTCCACCTAGCATGTACTTAAAAATCTTCACATGTAGCAATTGTGAGTCACCACAGTTATACACTTTATGTCATTTTAAAAACATTTATTTACTCAGCTGAACTCAAAACTATTGCTTTCCATTGCAAAGGTTTGGAAACTTTCTTGCAAAATCATCCCATTTTAAGTAGAGCAATACAAATCCAAAGGGAGAAAGAAAGAAAAAAAAATGCTTTAATACCCCAACAACCAAAAAGAAGCTTCGGCAATATGAAGTTAATTACCCTCTGCTAAAAATCTGAGAACCTGGCTAATACACAGTGTTTGTGACAAGAAATTCAAGGCTGTCGAGGAAGGGAAGTGATGCAAAACATTGTATACTCCATTTGGAAACTGTATTTCTAATTAATTACTTGTTCCAAACCACTTCTTTCCTTTTAGGTTTTCCCATGGCTTCAACAGCCCTCATAAAATATCCCTTTAAAGAACCAAGCCACAAAAACTCACGGCCAGCCGTAGCTGGACATTCAGATTTAATGGATTATAACAGTCAAATTTGCTCTTGTTTTTCCGGTAGAGAAAACTATTTACATAACCTTGCTCATGCTGCTCTAAAAAGTTTATTAAAACCATATCTAACACTTAATATGCCATACTAACTCAAGATCAAATTATCTTCTAGGTTCAAGGGATGATTATTTAAAATCTAACTGCCTTCACTAAAGTATTAAGGATGATGCACTCTTTTTCAGGAAGATATTTGCACACTGATGTTGCACAAGGAATCAATGAAATCTGGATATCCCAGTCCATCAAATATCCTTGAAATGTAAATCTAAAGTATGATATTATATTCAGTCCAATTAGCACTTTTCTTTAACATTTTAGTTTTTTCTACTTACTGTCTACTACGATTTCATATTGTACTGTTCTCTCTCCCTTTTTCCACTCATACACAAAAATGCATTTCATGTAATAAATAAGCTCTTCATGGTTGTGATGTTATAAAAATAACGTACTAAAATGAGTACTGAAAGGCACTACACTTGTCAAAAATTTTTGAGGCAAATGAAAGAAATGTTGAAAATAAAATCTGGTATCTAGTTTAGTATTTAACTAGCATTTTACTAAGGTCAAGGAATGAATAGTTGCATGCACAGACTTAGGATGGATATCCCAATGCATGGAAATGGTAAACGTACCCACATGGTAAAGTGGTATACTATACATATCTAACCTGCAGATTCAACCACTCCAGTTCACACAAATAGAGAAAACAGATCAATCTGCTCTATTGATAATAAATTTCTGCATCTTTCCTGATGAAGTCCAATTACACTTTCTGAGAAAACCTAAACTTTGGAAGAATTGTACTTACACTCTAGGTTAGTTGAGAATTCATCCTTCTGGCACATTGCACACTCCACACTTTTAAATATTTTTAAATATTTACTATTTAACATTATTAATATGTTTTAAGAATTTCGTCACTTAATATAAAATTTCTTATGCGTGAACCTCAATGTACCATGCAGAAATGGATTATTAGTTTTGTGTTACTTCTGGGGGAATACTGACAGGTCCAGCCAGAAGACATATTAAAAAAAGCCATTGATAGTTACTTTGATATCACACATAAATTGTTATAAACCAAGCTTCACATAATTTTTTAACAATAAGCTTCTAATCTCATGCTCTGAAATTGACTTCAGGAAATTTTC
Source organism: Acrocephalus scirpaceus scirpaceus (assembly GCA_910950805.1). Classification (NCBI taxonomy): domain Eukaryota; kingdom Metazoa; phylum Chordata; class Aves; order Passeriformes; family Sylviidae; genus Acrocephalus; species Acrocephalus scirpaceus. The sequence goes on from OU383778.1 coordinate 33,507,001, forward strand.
TGGAATAATAAACTTGGATCTTTTGATTCATTATTTCCTTTAAGAACACACTTTAGGGGCTGGCTTCCAGAATGAACATTCCACAATTATTATTAAATCATCATCACTACCATGACCATCTAAATGACAAAGTAATTTAAAAAAAATTAAAAAATCACATAGTGCACAAAGAATTCAGTTTATCATCACAACCATTTATTTTGTTGACGGTAATACTAACAGGGCAGGAAAACCAAGCAGGTGCTAGAGCTCCCAGGAAAACATTGTGATCCTCTGAGTGGAAAGCTAATGCTCAGTGTACAAATCAGCCCACTAGAAACAACATCGTAGTGCTCCTTATCATATCCCTGCTCACCAAATCTCATGATTACTAAGAGATACAAAGCTGAAAATGTAGTTCTGAATCTCAAAGCAATAACTAATCAAATTCTAATTTCCAGATATACTTTTTTGACCTCTTGCAGAAAAATCACAAAAGTAATTCCTTACATGGGTATCCAAATTCATTTATCTTATTTACATACACAGTACTTACATTATACACTGTACAGTCAACTATCTTGTTAATATTTTCAACTACACAGCAATTTGCCCACAACATCTTTCTCATCAATGATCCAAAATAGCAGCAGTAGATGCTTGAGAGGTCTTTGGTTTTGTTTCTTCTTCCAGAAGTTGAGTGGGCCATCATTTTTAGATTGATAACATAGTCTCAATTTTTAGTAATATTGTATTTACATGGAATTCACTAAACAAATTGCAATTTGTGTGGAAGCTTGCATAAATTATTTTTGTCCTTAATTTGAATATGGTCTCCAAATCTCTGTACTGATAACAGAATCTTACAGAAAAAATTTCTTACAAAGAAAAAACCATAAAAATAGTGTTATCATTCCTTTAGCATTATATGTAGGTTGTGTTAACTGCTACAGGATTATCAGTCCTTGAAATGTTTATCTATGGATAGCTCTATTATTACTATATTACTATAGTAATAGTAATATAGTATTACTATAAGCTACCTGCAAACTTAAATTCTTATTTCAAACAGTAAAGCATAAAATAATCTCCCCAACTTCTACTGTGTGCTCTAGCAGTCACACAACTGAACAACTTGCAAATGCACGCTCATAACTCTTAATCAGACTTCCTGAGGGCCCTAGACAATATTAAATATGCATCAGTAGACACATCTTTGGTGAGTATTTACATATATTATATACACTGAAGGCCTGATTTTACTTTGTGTGATGGTTTAGGAATCTGAAAGCAACTGGGCCCTCTGAGACTTTAAACCCAGGAGGGTAATACCAAAAGTGGCTTCCAGTAACCTGACAGGCTCAGTGTTCGTATCTCTAGTGTGTCTAGAAGTTGTGCTTTTTAAATTTTTTTCTTTGGTACACATCAAAAATATTCTCCAGTAGAAATATGGAATATTTATTTTATTAGAATTTATAAAAAATACTAACAAAATGGAAAAGAGGAGAAAACCCTTCACCAAATGACAATGGGAACAGAATGTGCGTGTACACGTGATTTTGATACTATGCTTTAGTGTATTATGTGTTAGAAAATGAGTCTGTAATGACATTTTCTTAGACTGCAAAATCCTTTCCTTTATTTAAGTGCTGCAGTAGGAATTAAGCTGCATCATTCACACCAACACACCAGTAAGCAACGAAGACGGCAAGGGCACCACTGCATGCAACGGAGAACATGATGTGGTAGAGGACATTAAGAGAGCCTTTTACCTGTCCTTTCTCAATTAGAGCTTTCTCCAGGTCCTCAATTTTTGCCTGACACCGGAGAAGATCAGCTTGCAATTGTTCACGAGTCTGTGGGGAGGGAGAAATCAAACGTAAATATACTTTCTACTATTTTATGGGCTGTCCCATCAGTTTTTAATGTTTTTCATTCAAAATAGTTGCTTTTGTGCTTATGTTACAAAATCTGCCAGTTTAATAGAATTTTTCCTTCCTAGCCTAAAAAGATGTTAACATCCCATATTCAGTGACAAAGTTCTTAACAGGGGAAGAAAAAAATAAATTTAGAAACTGAAAGAGTTCTGAAAAGCTATTCATAAGCTTTAGTAGTTTAAGGCAATTGGGAAAAAGGGGACAAGGGAGAAAGGGAATTGCATTAAGCACTGAAAAAGGCCTTTGGATAAATGAAATATATTGACCCAAAACAATTTACCTATCTCATAAACAGCATATGCTGGTCAGTCTTCCTCACTTACACTATTACACTGACCACTACACTACAGTGGGTATTACCCCCTAAGTCCAGTGATGTCCTAAAAGGGACTGGTTCATACCAGGTACAAAACAAAAAAGGATATAAACCAAAGCATGTTTCTGGAGACCCTCAGTCACTAGAAGATCCTTGAGCTACTACAGATATTTTCTCCACCCTACTTCAGGTGCTTTTTCACCCAAGTAGTTTATTCCTGTAGGGATTCTTTTCCTGCATCTTTGCGTCCTTGCTTACCTTAAGCCTCATCTAAAAGTAATAGGAAATGTTCATCCCACCAAAATAAACCATGCAAAAAGCTACTTTCTGACTCACTCAAGAGATGGATTTGCAGGGATGTGCCAAAAAAACCAAAATGCCATTAAAAAAAGATAGCAACAATTTCCAATGCTATAAAAAGTGTATTCTGTAAATGCCTGCAAAATAAAATTTTAAAAAGCCTATGAAGGCAAAGAAAATATATAATGGCGTCTCATAATTGGCAAACAGATGACTGCCCCTGAAATCCATTTTTAATAGTAGATGGAGTTATGCCCCCCATCCTAATTCTATCTTGATAAGTGATCTTCAAAGTCTTTGTAGCTTTCCTTGGCTAAGTGTCCTACTTAAAAAGAGAGTGTCAAAACTGACTAGGTTTTTGTAAGATGCTAAGAACTCTAACAAATAAAACCACAAAGCAGTAATTCTACTATTATAAGAGCTATATTTTACAGGAAAAGATAAAAAAGTCTATGTTGGTTGAGTCTTTTCCCACCAGTAATTTTTAAACACATTAAAATCATTCTCCTTCTACAAGAAATACACTGCAGTGGCACAGTACAGTGAAGGCCACATGTAACAAGGCAGTAATGTAATAATTCACAGTATTTAATGTTTCTCCATTTGGGAGTTTGGGGAAGTTGTAGAGGGAGGAAGGTCAGGGGTTTTTAACTGCCAGTTCATGTTTAACTTGGTGTCCCTCAGGAGCCCCCACTTCCTGTTGTGCAAAACTGCTTTCCAGTGAGCCAGAACCAAGATTTGGGTCAGATTTTTGATTCAGATTTGGGTCAGATTTTTAATATACTCATATGATGGAAGTACCTAAGTACTGTAACAACCTATCCTGTGATTCATTTAAAATCCATCATGTCACTATCCAAATTGCAGGTTCAAATGGGTTATCACTCTCATAACATAGAAATCTTTAATATATTATACATGCTAGAATAAAGTATAATGACATCTTTGTTCTGATTGCACCAGATGAATCTAAATTATCACCTTACTTATGATATCCTCTAATCCTCAAAAACATTGGACTTTGCATTTCACTGACCTGCTAAGATACCTCCTGCTATTACAAATTGTTTCAGCTTTTTTCTATTATTTCAGAGTTAGAAGAATTTCAGCAAAAAAATTACCCTTGCTTCTCTCTCTGCATCCAGGGTTCCACCAACTTGTTCCTGGAGCAATGCATATGCTCTTTGCAAAGCTTGATACTCTCTTGTTAGCTGGCAAAACCTGAGTTCAGCTTCCTCTTTAGGTGTGCTCTTAATGAAGAAGGGAGAAAAGTGGGTTTGTATAAATACATATAATAGGTTTGTCTGTATAGAAGACAGACTCGCAAACATAACAAGCAACACAACTCATACTAAGTCTCAAAGTTTAATAAAGGTATAAAATCCTAAAACAAGTAGAACGGAAAGGAAGGAAGGATGATGAGTAACTGTGTCTACCACACAATTTAAGGACAGTGTAAGTTGCCATGTAAGACAGCAATGTACAGAAATGGGAAAACTGTCTGGGGAAAGATGGGAGGAAACAGTTTTGTGCAACACTGTCTTCAGCAACACCAGAGCCGCAGGGGCTTCAGAAGGTATTTGTTCCCTTTCTCATGCACTCCATCCTTCTCTCCTTACACTTTTTCTCTACAATGCCAGAGTAAAGCACACTGACACAGAAGTTATATTTCAAAAGCTGCAAGATATTTTCTTAAATTTATTCTTTTAATACAAAGTGTTAAAAAAGTGTTTTCAAAGTCTTTATTTTACTTGAAATTTGAGCCATTAACTTTAATACTTAAAAGGTCTTTCCTATACTGCTGAGGACAAAAAATGTCCTTAGCTTTAATTAATTTTTGCTCCAGGAACTTGAGTTCTAAGGAAAAGAGATTAAATATTATTTGATACTAAACCCAGGAAAAAAGGAAGCTGCTTCTGACTCAGGAGTATTAGGCAGAAGTTAGTGAATAAGAAAGAAAGATGAAAAAGAGCATCTAATTCGTGCTTTGTGCTCCGGCACGCAATCTTCCCAAGTAGGCCAGCAGCACTGTATATCACAGAGCTGAGACAAAACATGTCACTGGTATTTACTACTTATGATCATTTAAGCCTTCATGAATTGCAAAGGCCTCTCTGAGTATTGTGAGCAAAGAAAGAAAATCCTGATTGTATCAAAACAGTCAAATAAATTATAAGATTGAAAGGCAAATTATTGTCTAGTAAGTATTGACTTTTGGCAAAGCAATGTGCCTATTCATTTTCTTTTGACTAACAAGAAAGAGTTTGAGGAAAAAAAATTTATTTCTCAGCCCAATATCTGCCAAATCTGTCAGGCAGAATATTATCTTATTACTTTTACTGCCAAATGTGTATGTTACCAGACCTGAAAAAAACCCAAAGGAATTCTCTGCCAAATCTTTCACAGTTCATGCGGTACAATAGCTGAAAGTTTGTATTTATACTTCAAGAAGTAGAAAGAAGAATGAATCAGTTACCACTTACATCTTCCAAATCTTCTTCTGGTGTTGCTGGTGTCCTGTCTGTTTTATCTGTGTTGTATGAAGTTACAGATGAAGTTTCCGAATCAACAGATTCTTCATCAAATCCAAAAAATGTCTCCACAACATGCCTCTGAAAAATCAGGTTTTTTAGTCACTAGCAAAACAGATGAAAAGCCTCAATGACCCAGTAAGCAGTAACCAAGGTCTTCTCTGATGATTATTTTAGTATTTAGGAATCAAGAAAGGTTCTGGTGCAAACTCTTGTTCTGTGATTAAGTAAGTTACTTTTTCAACATCATTTGTGGAAGAACCTTCAAGAACAAAACTGGGCATGGAACAGAGATGAGGTCAATACCAAAAGAATAATGCTGTAACCTAGAATAACCTAGTTACCAAAATCACACAAGTCCTTACAAGATTCACAGTAGAGAAATCCAATATCTATTCAGAAGAAAGTAAGCCAGTACAATGCAACATATAAGACATGCAACCAAAAGGAAAAAAAGTATTCTGGAGACCTATGTGGAACAAATTAAATTGCTCATACTAATTGCTAAAAGAAAACAAACAAACAAATAAACAAACAAAACTATTTTGGAAAACCCTACTTAAAAGTATGAATTAAAGCTTACTATTTATTTTTTCAATGTCATAATTTGCTTTTTTTTTCCAGAGGTTTGCTCCAATACTATGTCTAACCAAAAAGACATGTCTAGGGAAAATGCACCACTGCACTGCAGATTTAAAAAATTTTACACAACACTATCAATTAAATGCATGCTTAGAGAAAATTAGAAGCTAGTGGAAATGAGTACAATATCAATTGTGAAAAATGTGATTTTTATTATATACACATAGTCATAGAAAGCAGCAAATTTCCATGGAAATTCAACTGCTAAAAATTGTTTATAAATTTAAATAGGAAAAAAAAAGGTTTTTACCTGTTAATAACCAATAGAAAGCATGACTTCTTACACCACACAAGTATTTTAACAATCCAGTACAATTTCTGAGAAGCAAGAAAACTGAGAATATTTTTTAAAAGGGTGTTGCTGAAAAATGGATTCAGGTTATGAAGCAGCCTAGACAGAGAGGGTAGTGGAGTGAGGTGGCTGTAAGAAGATGAAGCAAGATCTCTGTATGTTTTGCCACTGCTTGATACTGAAGCACAGATCTTGATGTCACAGTTTGCTGTTTGGGTTTTTTTCAAATATATATCAGAGGTTGTCTATGAGAAGGTAATAGCTTGTTCATTAAAATAGCCATAAGGATTAAAAAAGTTGTCAGTTGTTATTAATTTCAATCATGAATCCTACATTTCAGTAAAGCCAAACTGCCTGAGTGGAACTGCGATCTATCAATTTAATTCAAGATACTGACAGGTTTTAACTATAATGCCCTATCTCATGATGACTTCCAAATATTTACCTTTGCCTGCAATTTTCCAGACTTATCTAACCTTAGAGATTTTTTCAGTATATCTACTTAAGTATGGTCTTCTCTTTCTAACAAAGCCCCGTTATGCTCACTATATTCTTTTGGTTCAGCACAGCTCTCATCAACCATCAAAATACTCTGTCTTGATTTAAGGGGTACCAAAAAATCAAGCTTGTAGGTGTGACTTTTTGCCTGCATGCATGACACCACATGCTCCATTTACAGTCGGCAGCCCTGGTCACCACAGTCCAACAGGTCACAACCTCATCACTCATAAGCTGAACAAGTCCATAATAGTTTCACAGTACAGCTAATTCCATTCAAACTGGCAAGGACAGCTCCAAGGTCATGTCCTGAATCACTCAACTGCTTCACTTAAGATGAGCCTCTCAAACAGTACTTAATGATTTTCGTTCAGAAACCCAAAAAGCCGTATCTTTGCTAAACAGACTACGTTTATCCATATGCATGCAGATAAATATGATGCAGCACAAAAGGCAAAGAACTTCCAAACAACCTTGAGAAACAACTTTCCTTTTGCAAGCTACCAGACCACTACTTTGTGAATTCATAATATCACAGTTATAGTGCTACGGTGCCGGAAAGACATTACTCTTTCCTCACTTGTTCAGGAAGCACTGTGATCTTTCACCAGGCAGAGCTATGTCCAAGGTCCTTAGGACAAACAGTTCCCTTGGATAATTTAATCCTTTCCTCCAGCATTCACCAGTTCACCTTTCTGCCCTACTTAACAAAACAAAGGGCACAAGGAATAGGTTTAACCTCTATTCTAAAAATACAAAGACTTATCCAGAAAGCTAATGTATTTACTCACACTTGAATTAAAACCATTTCAGACTTCTCTTTCATAAGTACAAAGGTTAACCACAAAAAACAAGTGGTAATTAGTCCTTGGGAGATGGCCCATCTAGCTTTTCTCCCTCACTGAATACTGTTGCAGCTTATAACAATGTAACATTAGTACTACAAATAAATATTGGAAGTGGAAAATAGGGCTAGAAGAAATGGTGCTTCTTCAAGTTGTAAGGAAACAAATTTACAACCTGAGTAGCCAGCTCATCTCACTGTCCTGACTCCAAACTGACCTGCAGGTACAGTTTCATCAAAAAGAAGGTACATTTTATGGAGGTAAAGATGGTGGCAGGTAAACAAAGTAAGTGTCAAGTCCTGACTTTGAAAAGGCTGGCAGAAGGGACTTGTAAAAGATGGAGAAGAATCTCCAATTTCTTATCGTATGGCAGAGATCACAGTACCACGAGGGTCAACAGCAGCTTAGTTAGAAGTGACAGTAAAACCTACCATACCTATGGGATTTTTTTGCTACATCTCTGCTGTGTCTTTCTTTAACTCTGCATGCACAGACCCACCCATGCCATTTCAAGAAAGGAAAATAAATTAGCAAAACAACAGTGATTTTGATTTTAAATAAAGGTATAAGGGCTGGAGAAAATACTTAAAGCAATGCCAATCCTGTGAAAAATGCTACCTACATTTAAACATTTCACTTGCAGCAAAAGTAGGGGGAAAAATATGCATATATCAATAAATAAAGCACTTGATTATTAGATGTGACGGAATTCTGAAAAAAAAATTAGTATTTCCCATCACAGGAAAAAACCCCAACACTTAAAGTAGAGTTAAAAGTCAAAAACTTTTAAATGCTATAAAGAATGTCTGTAATTTGGAGTTACAAGTGAATAATTTATTTTTAAGTCTCCTTCCTTACAGAAAAGCTGTATATTTATCATTTTGTGGAGCAGAAATGTTCTCCATAGCAATAAAGTATTTAATTATTGTATATTACCTCCACATGCATGAATTGCTTCATGACATAATTACAAAATAGCCAGTTTTACTGTTGATCATCTAGTATCTGAAACAACCAACTACAAGAACTGATTCACTGCAAAAACAAAACAAATTAATTCACAAGGGAACAGCTGTTGAGAAAAAAATAAAAAAATACTCGAAAGAAAGACATGTGAGTCATAAAATTGTTGATGAACACTGTAATAAATAATAAAGCATTAATAAATATATCAGCTTCAAGGGAGATTCCACACGTGGCTCAAAAGCTGAACCACAGTGGTTTCCGAAAAGTTTGCAGAAATGCACAATACTCACTGCATCTTTGTAACTATATAAACTATGTTTATTCAAGTTTCATTTGAACTTTTTTTAAAAATGGGAACATTCTCAATTAACAACTTAGAGATTCCTTTATATTTGTTTGCACATTTCTTTTTTCTAAATCACAACTTCTTAACTGAGAAAATAGTCATGTAAATTGCTGAAAAATTCTGATTTGAATTCTAATTTCCACTGACTACTGCCATGCATTTAATAGCAAGTATTTTTCATGTGGATTTATAGCAAAGTTTTCACATAGTTTTAAAGCAAAATTAAGCATTAGGTCTTTATAGCTCAAGTATTAATGCTTCTACTGAAGTATGGTGCTCACTAAATATCAAAGTCTAGAATATTATAAATCAACAGTGACACATAAACTACATTATATGCAAATTTCAATATAATCTGATTTCTCTGTCGCAAAAGTAGTTTCATTTCACATTTAAATATCTCATTTTAAGGGACTTAATCAAACATGATGAAAATGATCCAAGTTGTATTTCCTTGTAATGCATTAGTAACTTCTTACCTTCATGCTTATATGTCATTTCTTGGCAGCCAGAAAAATACAGGCACACCAAAGCACAGAGGCAGAGAAAAAAAGAAAAATATAAAACAAGAAATATGAACTCCATCACACCAGTGTGCAGGCTTTCCACTACCGCAAATACAGTTCATTTATTAAAGTTTAAAAAAAGGCACAATCCACAGAGTCCTGCAGTTACCAAGTAAGCTGGGTAAATATGTCTTACTTTCAAATGCATGACTCCATCCATCATGGAATGAATGTAACTCCATTCCACATGTCAAAAATAAACAAAATATTGAAAAAAACTGCTTCTGAAATTTCTTGATTATTTCACAGCAAAAACTGAAATAAAATTTTTTAAAAGCACCTTGGAAAAAATCAAGTACCTGCCTATACAGAGTCACTACATCACTCCTCTAAAGACCTTGCAAACACAGAGGTTATAAAGCCCATCCCACTTTGCTGCTCCTTTCCTTGGGAGCTTTGTTCCATGGACTCCTATGCTCCTTGGGAATTAGAAGCGTGCTTAGTGAAAGCTACAGTAGCAACAGTAACCTAGTGCGCCTACAGAGCTCCAGAAATAACACTGATATCTAATTACAAAACCAAAAAATATAATATTTTCAAAAGCTTCTCAGCTGAACTGATGTTCAGGGCTGTAAAGGCTACTGGCAGATCATTCACACAAGATGTCTCGAAGATGAAGAAAGGCAATCTATGGATTCTGTTATAGATAACACAAACAATTTTCAGGAAAATGCTTATTAGAAAACAAGCACAGACTCATTAGAAAACAAGCATAGACTCTCTGCAGTCAGACCATCTCAGGAATGAAGGAAGCTGGAGTCTAAAAGCAGCCATTTAGGAAAATCTGCAACAGATGAGCGTAAATCTCCACCCTGTGCACCACAATTCCTGGTTATTAGAACAAAAAAAGAATTATTCTATACCTTCCAGAATAAGCTTATCTGACCACTTTCATAAAACCTCATTCTCATAAATTATTTCCTCTTTCACTTTGCCACAAGGAATGGGACACATCTGGAAATAGATACAACTCCATCAGCCAACCTTGTTAATTCACTGTGTAAATCCTAATTTTACATTTAATAAACCTTAAAAAAGCAAAGCCAAAGACTTAGATCAGCAACTTCTTTTTCTGAGTGTATGGTTAGGACAGATTAACACATAATTTCACTAGTACTCTATACAGATTATATCATCTGTATGAGATAAAAATCTTGCACAGATAATAGACAGAAATACACTTATGCTGTGCATGTCTATATAGAGAGCATCTCATCTTAGACTGCCTTTTTAGTCTGTGGAGAAAAAACAGGCAATTCTAGGACAAAACTCAAATGTCCTATTTAGATATCTACTTCCAATCACTTAATGTTAGCACTTTGTCCAGAGCTAACAGAGATGTCTGTATCTCATGTCCGTTACTGACATCTAACCAACATTTGCAACACTCAGTTAAATAAATTCTACAATTTTCTTCTGGATTCCTGATACAGGCTGTCAAAACAGAGATGATGAAGAGGATAAAATCCTAACTCATCTGAGTAAAGCAACCCATTCCACATAGATTGTTTAAATTAAAAACTGTTGGGAAACACAGCTTTCCTTTGAGGATTTTGATCCTCACAGGACCACACAAGTGGCCTGGAAGGAAATCAGCCCGTACGCCAGGACTGGATTTTTAGAAGTTAACACCAACCGTGGTTAAACTGTCAGTCAATACTGCACATAAATATGAATAGCCTACAGGTTAATCCACTGGCAGGTAATGACACAGTGGTAATATTGATTACTTCTTTCATTCCTTAAGGAATTAGCTCATTTAGAAAGTTTAAATACAGCTATATATTAACTATATATTAACTACTGTGTATATATGGTGTAACTACTATAGTACATATAATCCCATTTGCTCTTCTCTCACAACATTCTCTTCTCTCACTTGTTTTTGTTTTATAGTTCTGCTTTTTCTTTCAGGAGATAGCATTACATAGAAGTTCAAATGGTGATTAAGCCAATGAAGAGCTAATGGACAGGGGATGAAATAATTTGTAGCAGAAATGTCTGCTACTGATTAACTTGTTCTTTCTGATGTATCTATCATACTCCAAATAAGAAGCACAGTCCTACTAACTCTGCTGCCCATATACATACAATTCTTGCAGTACACTTTGCAGAATTCCCCATATTATATCACTCTCAGCAAACTGAGAATAGCATTGCCACAAAAATTTTAATGGTATCATGCCCATTCTCTCCAATCCTCATGTTTTTCAACTCCTGCTTTGGTAGATAAGGAAAAGAAGAAGAGACCACAAAAGCATATAGGAGAGGTACACAGCCTACGTCAGCTGAAGTTCTACTGACACAGAGCATTTTCAAGACATAAATGCATATTTATTGAAGTTTTCAGCCTACAGAAATTCTCATCACCAGTTACCAACATCTAAAAATTGACTTAACTAATTTTGTTTTATGAGGAACCTTACAATTTAGCAAAAGATTTTACACATTTGACTTACAGTCAGGTAAAGGCTAATAATTAGAGAGAACTATAAAAGTACAGTATAATTTACATATTTTTTTTATTTAATACATATATATATTTACTTTTGCATTCTGATTTTAAAATTGCTCTCATAACACAAATTTCCAGTTACACTACATCAAGAAAGAATGGTTTACAGTTTCTGCAAATATATTTGGCAGGATCTATTGTTACTTCTGATTTTTTCTTTTTTTTATGTAAAAGACACATCATTATTAGAAACAGAATTTGAAGAAACTACCAGTGAAATAGAGTCCCAAAGGATACATTTTTCAGAATATAGGCATTAGAGTGCAGAGTAATAAAAAAGCACCACCTGGAGGTTACCAGGAATAGACTATGTAGAACATACTGACACAAGGCACCCATTTATGACAGAATATATCTTAAGCTACCATATAGATGATAATGATATCTCACTCTTCATTACCATTTTTTCCCTCTTACTCCATTTCCCATCTCCCACACACATGCTCCAGGCAGCTAATATTCAACTTCACAAAAAACATTATTCAGCAAATTACTTCAAGCACATTACAAGAAACTTTAAGGGTACTTTCTGAAGCAAAACTTTTCTGTTTTTAAAATATGAATTTTTGTCTTGAACCTTCTATTCTACAGCAGAAAAGTTATTAGAGCATAACAGTTGGAATTGTCTTCCTACTTATATATCACATACAGAAATATTATTTCAGTAACATCCCCAGCATGAGTAATCCTTTAATTGTGATTTAGCTCTATGTTGATACAAGTAGTTTAAAGGAGTTATGTTCTTTAAAACAGACTGAATATTTGTCCTTTGAAATCATAGTTGTTTCAAGACATTGAATCACTATGCCTCAAGCCACTTGAATATTTAGTTACAGTGGTTGAAAGCGTAATTTTATTGTTTATTTAAAACAAACCCCAAAACATCACTTGTGTGGAGTACAAAATTCTTGAATTACTCTAATAAATGAAGCACTCACCAGAGTAAGCAGAAGAATTATATGGATTTTTCTCAGTAAGCAGAGCTTTAAATTCAGGCAGTATTTGAAAGAGGTGTTGTTCACAGCAATAGAAATGCATGAAAAACCGAAGGTTTGCTCACCTTTGGAGGCTTCAGACTTTTCCTCCTCTGTTTTTTAGACCGCAATAACCGTTCTCTTTCCTAGAAGGAAAGAGAACATTTTGGTATGGGTTTGTTTTAAAACTATACTTAGATATGTCTAACACAGAGAAATATCATTAACATTTTCTTTAAGCCTCTGGTAAAGCTAATGCGATGACTTTATCCTTTTGAATAACACCATGTTACACCACACTGTACTGCAGCTTTATGCCTTTAGCAAACAAACCTTCAGCCATATACTTCACGCATTTGATGGGAAGTTGGCAAGAAAAGGCTTTGTTTAATACTGAGCACAGATTTCTGACAGTTCTTTTGACTCTTTTACCAAGAAGCTCACTACGGAAACAGAATTCAGAGTGTCGCTTCACTGTTCAACCATCCTGAAGAAGCAGGTCGGTAGCCAGAAATCAGTCCAGTCTTAGTAATTAAAAGTCATTATATCAGACATATTCTGATATACAAGCATGCATATGCACATACAGTGTTACATCTGACTTATCCTTGTAGGGCAAAGGTCTCAAATCCAAAGGCACTCTCAGTCTGCGTCAACTTAGTTGCTGTCTTTTTTCTACTCCGGTTTTGGTGCAAGATCACAATAAACTATACCATAACATGAGGAGGTCATGACTGGAAATGCAAGATTTATGTTCATCTAAGTCCAAGAATACTGCCTTAAATTCCAAAGGAGAAGAGGAGGAAGAGAAGGTAAAAAAATGTGAAGGAGCAAGCAAAAAAACCCAACAACACTGGAGGCAGGTGCTCTGTCTTCTTGCCTTTTTTCTGATTCTTTCCTTAGCTCTGCATCTTTCTTTGCAGCACCTCTATTTTTAAAAGACAGATTGCAGTTCCAAGTGCTTCTTTAGCAGTTATTGCTCACTGCATGGTATTAGTCTATTCAGTTATTTGCTTTGCATTCAGTTCAGAAACTGGGAAAATAGGAAGCTCACAGTAGAAATGACAATAAAATTATTTATCATTACATTGTTCCAGGAAATAAGTTTTGGAAAATGCAAAATAACTGAGAGAAGTACAACAACTTACATAGCACCTTGAACACATGTGGTTTGAAAAATCAGGAAAAGTTATGGCTGCCAAGGTAGAATGGTGCAGGTATTTCAAGCTGCAGAATAATATAGTATTTTAAGCTAAAAATACCAGATAATTGAATTTATACTGTTAAAGAAGAATGCTCTCTTTTCAGATGCCCACTTAAGGCACAGTTCCCGCTTTAAGTGGGGTATTCTTCCTCCCAAGCAGGTGTCCAAACAAATGCAGTGCAGAATGAACAAACACTTCCAAAATCCCAGTCCTTCCTGTTTCTAATCTTGTTTGTAAGAAGACTGCTTAATTTACTGCCTCAATAGAAATCAAGCTACCAGAACAATAATAATGCCAATTAAAAGCCACTAGCTTCTTTTGCAGTCATCTGAGTTTACCTTGGCAGCTTTCAAGAACTGACCAGAACACCACTGTTGTGAGAGAAGTCATGTTGACAAGGTTGCAACAGCATCAAAGATACCCTATAGATGACACTGTTAATCAGTTCAGACAACCCTACTGGCTAAGACTAATGTTCTTATTTCCGTGCATCATATTGGTCTCAGCTGGAGTTAAGCTGATGATTTTTATATTAATCAGATATGGGAAATTTGGGTCATTCTTGGTAACTATGATACATTTGTAGTCTGTAGACTGGTTTGGGCCAGAAAAGAGAGCTCAAAAACAACAGTGCGCAGAATTCCACTGCATTCACATCAAAGGCAAAGGCTCAATTAGTTTGTACTGGAACCAAAGAAGTTTCCTAGTGAAAAAGTTAATTAATTTCTGCAAGTGGAATAGTATCTGTAAATAGGAAACAAAGCAAAAATGAAACAATATTTTAAAATATTTATTTATTTTACTTTCACACTAAGCACAAGTTAATATTATTTGACCAAAGTCAGAATACAATATATTTCCTCATATCACTAGCTGAGACAGCAAAAAGAGAGTCCTTTCATACCCACTTTGCACTGAAATATAAGTGAGGTTATATCTGCCATATACTGCACATCTAATGTCATATCACCATCCCTGCCTATGCAGTTTTATTTGGAAGCTAAAGCAGCATCACTCTGTGGACCAGACCCTACATTATAGCACCTGAGTAACATCTTACTGCTTGTAACACTGTGATACTGGAGAATGCACACAGACATCAAACTTTGGCACTGATTTCAGAGAAAAATCCTGGGTCAAAATCTCAGAGGAACTGCCAGGACCTGAGACAATGTTCCATCCACATACAGCAGTACCACACCTTCTTGTTTCTCCTTTTTGGAGCTTCTACTTTTGTTTTCAATTATGTATCCAATTGTTTGATTTTCTATTTAGCCAGAAGGCTCTTGAATTCCTTTAATAATTTTGTAGCAGTCAGTAGTGCCATTTGAGATGTCTGAGTCTGCCTGAGTTCCAGATGCTGTTCCAGAATGGCAAGGGTCTCTCAGATTATGTGTAATTTCTGCCAGCACCAGAAGGGTTTATCACAACTTGCACTAAATAGCACTAGACACCTCTAACACAACTTGAAAGATTCCTCATCAAACACAACTTGAAGGGTTCCTGATCAAACACTGCAAACATTTAAGAGCATCACCTTCAGAAGCCTTCAGAGTCAGGGGGAAGCAGCTGTGCAATTCTAATCCTAAACCATGCTGCTACCTTTGGTTTGATGAACCACACAGAGTTCTCCATCTGTTTTAAATAACAGCTTATATGGCCAGCTCAGCTAGAGTGCTTAGCCAGGTGAAATTACCACCATGTTTCTTTTTTTAGGAGAGCTTCTAGATCAGGGGAGTGCTTGGGTTTGCATCCAACACACTTTAGTCATTAGGTTTTGGAAAGTCTCCTTTACTCAAGTTTCTCATTTGTTGACAGCCAGTTTTTCAAGTAAGGTCAGTAGGCTGATGATGCACTTTTCTTCACAAGCAGCTCATAATAGATAAATATTTTTAATACAAAGATTCATACACATTCCAAAAGAATTCATTCACTACCTGAGAAAAAACAAAAACCCTTTGACACCAAAGAACTATTTCTGCATCACCACTACAACTGGATTTAAAACATTCCTCTCAAATCTTTAGCTTGCCTATAGATGTGTGTGCATGCACATGTGTATACCAGTCATAAACATTACCACTGTGAGATCATCAATAACATGCTGTTGTTCTTTGACTTGCAGTCTAAGGAATTCAATTTCTTGTTCCTCTCGTGTGCTGCTAAGATCATTCAAAGATGTGTGCCTCTTCAGTGCTGGTTGTGCAGATAACTTTTCTTTCTACAAAAATAAAAAGCATAAAGGATGTTTTAAGGTGTCTTGCACTAGAAAAATTCTCATGTGTGAGAATTTTTGTCATAGCAACCAAGAATTCTTTGAACTCATCAGTGGATACTCCAGTATAACACAAGGCCTCTTTCTATAAAAAAACCCTCACATTCTATATGCCTCTGTGTTAATCTCTCACATAAGATATTTTGAAACAGAATCAAAGAACATTCTGGGGAAAAAAAAAAAAAAAACAGCAGACAAGTGAACTCAGTGATCTAGGCATGCACTCAAATTCGGTTCTGACTTCTAATCATAAAAGCAGTATTTATTAAAGCTGATTTTTAGTCATAGCTTTTTACAGCCTGCAAAAACATTTTATCTATCTGTCCTCCTTTCTCTTAATCAGTGTGAATTGATACAACACAAAGCACATGCCACTCTGAATTTAGAATACGAGTATTTAGCTGTATTGTCTGGATTTGACAGTTTCACCATCCCACTGTGGAGACATATCCGTTTGTGTTACAATAAAACTCTCACAAGCACTTCCACCTCAAAGTAACTGTGTGCAACGTGTTCTCATAACATGATGTCAGAGATGATTACTTACCAGAGACAGTTACTTACCAGTTCTACATTTTCCCTCGATAAATTTTTTATTTTCTCTTCCATTCTCTGGATACATTGTAGCATATCATCATTTTTTTTGCTCATCCTCTTATTTTTTTCTACCAAAGGCTTCAGCTGACTTTCTGTCTCCCGAGAACGTTTCAGCTGCAAATGGCAAAGGAACGAGGTTAGCTGTGCTTTAGATTACCTTTGAAGGAAACAAAAAACAGGTGTGTTTTCACTTGCCTTTCTTAATTCAGAAAGTTTAGCTCTTCTGCTAAATGGCATCCAACATATACCACCGCTGAACTAGGAATACAGCAGTCCAAACAAGTAAGATGTAACATTTTTGTATTGTCTGCCAAAACACTAAACCTGGTCACTGGATTTTGCTCTTGGGAAATGTTTACGATGATCCATAGTGATTTATTTATAAACTAATCTCAATTTATATGAGTTTCTTGTGACCAACTAGGTCTCTAGACAAGTTGTTTTCACCAATTTAACCATCCCTTAAGAGGAGGACACTCTTCCTCCTCTACTTCAAAAAACCCTTTACCTAATGCATAATTAGAGCAATGAGAAAGTCAGCCAGAGGGCACAGATTCAATCTCAGCATTCTGCTGACATTTTCAAGCTGCTCAATTTTGCCCCTGTGGTTTTATGATGTTAGACAATTATGTGAAGCAAATTACTGCTCTTCCTTGCAATTCGTGTATTCAATATTTCACTGTTTTTACTTCATGAGCTGTTTCGTTTGAAAAAAAAAATCTATTTTTCTCAGTCAAAAGATTTTTAAATTTGCTGAATTTTATCTAAAAAAGAGAAAGAGATAATTTTTTTTCTGAGATAAATTCACTGAATATTTGGTTTTCTGTTTCAGCCTTGAGAAAATTATTTTTCACAGTGCATAATCACATGGCCATGTTGATACTAATGATTTTATGTGTATTATTGTCTCATAATATAAAACCTGCTCCACATCTCCTTCAAAATGTATTTCTTATGCCACTGAATCTAGAATCAAGAAGAGCACTTGACTGAGTCATACATGCCCTCCATTTAGAGGGACACTGAAGGATACATTACAGTACTTCAGCATTCTTCAGGGATGTTTTAAATTATTTATTTATTTATTATTTATTATTATTATTATTTCTGTCCACAGAAAGAATTAACAAGGAGGAAGATGTCAATGTTTCATTCATCTATAGGACTGACACATGGCACCACTTCAGCCCTCAGCATAATTTTAGAATCAGATATACAGGTTCCACCTTTTCTGCCACTAGAATTAGGGCATTAAAGGACATGTGTAAAAATTCCTATTGTGAAGCTCATCTCCCATTGCAGTCAATGGCAGTTTCACCACTAACCTCAATACCAGCAATTTAGTAGTGATAAAGGCTAATAAAATTCATTCTTAAAATTCATGTCATATCCTTTCTTGTCTAAGTTACTATCCGTCTCCTATGATAATTTCACCTACTTAAGAGACTTCCCTTGAGAAATGGCAGATTTTTCATCACTAGCACAAGAAAGCTTTTTTAACTCCTAGCTACCATAAGCATGTCACAAAAACAAATTTCAAAAGGATGAATACAGCAATTTAAGTGCATGGATTATGCGTGTTTTACACAACACCATTGCACAGTGCTACAGGCAATATAGCAGTTAATTTGATTACTATGACCTCAAAACAAATTTTTGTTTTTGTGGAACAGGAAAGATTCCATCCATGTCTTCTACAGTCAAAAGATTAAAAGATTTCTATAGAAATCTCTGTTACATTTAGATATAATTGACTGAGGCCAACCAGGACTAATTTGTAAATTATTTATAACATTGACTTTCCAACATTAAATCTTTTGCCATAAAGATGCCCTCCCAGTCACCATCTGTGTTATTACTAATTAATTTACCAGTTCATTTCTTTCATCTGCTAGGAGAGTATTTCTGTCTTCTAGCTTTCTTATTACAGCATTCAGTTCAGCGATTTTTAACTGAAATCTCCGCACATCTCGTTCATCCAGATGTTGTTCCTTTACATCAAAAACATATAGATTTATAAAATTACTTTTTAAAAAATATTTTACTGTCTATATTTTAATGTCATGGCTTAGCAAGTGTATTGTGTAAATTTAAAACAGACTCATATACCAGTGTCTGGAAAACTTACTATAATTAACTGTAACACTAAATAGTAACATCCTGGGAAACTGCTTCATCAACAGCATCTTGTGAAATGCATATAAAGTTTAACAGTTAAAAAAACAACTAGCTAGGTAAATAATATTTCATATATAGCAGGTTACTTCTCACCAGATTTCTTACTCTCAGCTAAAATAATTCTAGTGTAAAGGACATAGATTAAAATCACATGGCTCTGTTTTTCAGAAGTATAGTACCTATTTTCTAATGGCTAAAATATTCCTAAAGTAATGAAATAGTGAGAAAAAACTGAGTTTCATAGCTCAAGATCACAGTGTAAATCCTAGAAGTTCTATATCCACATATTTCTCAATATTCTTTGCAATTTAAGAGGTCCAAGGAGTTTTGAAATCATCAATAAAACAGCACAGTACAGTGACAGGCCATTAACCATTAATTGGTCCTAGCAGTAATCACAAAACCAGTGTGAATACCCAGGCAGTTATCCAGAGCTGAACTTCAAAGAAAACACCATTTTCTTACCGGACTTCCCATCAGTTCGCTGATATCTCCTATTCCTGCAGGAAGCTCCCTCTTAGGACTACTGTGGTATCGTTCTGCCTCCTTCACTTGGACCAGCTGCTCATCCAAAGCCTCTTTCTGAAGGAGAAGTTTCTGTGTATGGCCTGCCTGGACACCAAGGTCCTTCTCCAGTGCCAGAATCACCCTGTCTTTGCCTTTTATCTCGTCCATCTGGAAAGAAATAATGCATGCAGGAAGTTTCTGTAAGATCCCCAAGTGCTCACTGCTTGCAAACACACAAATTTGCACAAGGTTCTGTTTCTCTCAGAATTACACCAGCACCAAAACTGTGGCTGCCAAAAAGAAAATATATCTCCTCTGTAAGAGTTTTCTCTGTCCTTAAAAAAGGTTCAGCCTTCACTTGAACAGGAGTTTCCTTGGTCCAGTCTCAACTCAAGAGACAAAGAAAACCAGATGCAAACATACAGTGAAACAGAATACAGAGCCACTGAAAACATCCACTTCATCTGAGGATACACACTTCTATACAGAGAAGAAAAATCTGCCTTCACTGTGTTTCAATGAAGAAACACAACCAGTACAAGATAAGACAAACACACCCTTTAAAACTCACCTGGGCTTTGTTTCAAAGCTGGAGCCACACACATTTTTCCCATGTTGAACTCCCTCTTTATTAGTGAATATCACGTGTGGTGAATCTCTTCACAGACATTTAAAATTAGTAGCATATACATGCACAATATTTAAAATTAAGATCTTAAGCATACCTATGTATTTTATGTGCCCTTTTTATAAGATTCAAATGAAGACTAGTCTTTGTGTAGAAGAAAAAAGTAAGTGGATACAGACCATTAGAATAAAGGGTAGGAAGAAACAGTTCTTAAACACCCTCTCTGGTTACTGAACTGTGTGTTCATACATCTCAATACCAAATAAAGCACATTGCTCACAGTGATCTACTGCAGCTCTCACAGGATTTGTCCCTCGCAGCATCAGTGTTAAATTCACTTGGTACTATTCCAAATGCTAGAGGAAGTGACAATCTGCAGCAGTTACTATAGAAACAGATTTCTTAACAAGAACGTTAGCCATTAACAATATATTTATTGGAACTATGCTGTATCTCCTCCAGTCTAGAAAACCATTTTCTTGGCCAACATAAATGCATGGAATTTTGGAAGTAAGAGTATTATAATCTTATTTGAAAAAGTAAAATCATGAACTAGTTAAATCGTACGTTTGTTGTTTATTATAGTCCTACATCCATAGAAGTCCATTATGTCAAGTTGTACCAAAAGAAAAAAGAAGGAGAAGAAAAAAAGGACATACTAGAAGTAATTTTTAGTTCAATCAAAGTGATTTACAGGATTAACACAATGAGATTACGGGATCGGATGCAATTTGCTTCTTCAGGATTCTTGTCTTAATCCTTTCCCAGTCTACAAAGCACGTGAAATTAGTTTGTGTACAGAGTCTGACTAGCAGGAGATGGCTTGGCTGAACCATGATCAAAGATAAAAAGGTCATATTTGAAGTGAATAAGCTGATCTAGACTACTCTGAAGTTCTAACTGGAACTGACAAAGATTGGTTCTGATGGAGATTTCTTCCCTGATTTAGAAAAGTTGCTGTATCCCAACTCCTCGTACAGTAAATAAAAGCAATACTTCCCAGTATGTCAACTCATATTTGTGAGACTTCCAAGTATGCCAAAAAAGGAATTGCAGGAAAAGAATGCAGTTCTTATTAATGGAAGACTTTGCAACATGCAGGATTTCAGAGGGACTGTGCAGTGAACAACAATGACAAAAATTAAGCAGCTGCCTCATTTACTGAATGCTATCTGTCAGGCACACTGATCTATCAGGGAGGCCTTAGGAGGAAAAAAATGTCATGTAACTAAATACTGTGGACAGTTTCGCTTTCAATTACACAGGTGTTCACACTGAACATCCCTATAACTGACACAGGAATTTGCCCAGGCAAGGCACACATTCAGTAAGAGGACCCAAGCTTACATATGCAGCCCAATTCAAGGTACCCAATTAGTAGCATATTTCATATTCTTCCTGTTCTCACAACTTAATGGTAAATGCATTGACATAGACTTTAGGTTGGAAGAAAAAAGGAAAGCAACAATCTTGGTATGTCTGCTTCTTGCTGAACTGACGCAGAACTGATCCTTTGAAACAGATGTGAGCAGTGCAGTCACACCCATGTCACCCTTCTCTCACACTTCCATTGATCAAAGCACACAAGCTTATACAAATTAGAAAGAAATGCCATGAAAGAGCATGGCTTTGAGGTGAGTCTTAAGGGAAGGCATAATTCTCTCCTTTTCCTACTATTCTTTTTCCTACCACAAAAATCTACCTGTGGTGAATCTTTAAGAAAACAACAAATATCTCACGTTTAAGTCAAGCATAAAAATTTTTGAAACACTGACATAATAAAATAGCAATAACTGCAGATCTTTTTTTTATTTTGGGTTTCTATTTTAAGTTACAGATATGCACTGGAGAACCTCTTACTCATGTAAACATGTGCACACACACGCAAATACACAAAACACTGCAATAGTGCTTAGTTTTTTATAAGCACAAACAACCAGAAGAAAGAACTTCTAAGCAACTAACTTACCACAAATTGATAAAGATGATTAGAACTGCATGAAGAATGCCTCCAAATTGTGTTTCAGAAGCATGAGGGTCAGTATAATTGTGCTCTCTTCAAGGAGATGGTTACACCCTTTATTCATCCAATGTAACTGCATCAACCTAGTTCATGTCTCAATTTTCTAACATCTAATGCAATCTGACCCAAAGACTCCCTATATTTTTCAGTCTTGCGTGGGGCAGGGCAAATTCATACATCTTCCTTGCCTGCTTTCTTAACAGAGAGTACAAATTGGTCCAGAGTGGGGAAAAAAAAAAAGTGTTTTACAGCAATGTAACCTCCCTCAGTTCCATGTGGAAGAGATGGTATGTCAAGGGCCCAGGAGGCAATGAAAGATGAGTCACATGACTAGGAAGGAGAGAGATGGTTTAGGTTTAAACTGAACATAAGTTGCCATAGAAGAAGACTTTAGTTTAGCCTAGTATATAATAGTTGTAAAAGCTCAAACAAAATCTCCATGTCAGTTCTGTCACACTGGAGAAACACTAGAGTCACAGTTTGTAACATGAAGGAAAAAAAGTTGGCAGCATAAAGGCCAACCAACTAATGTAATTAGGTATGAATTAGGTATGTATTTCAGACATATGTATTATGGTCTCTGTTTTAGTTGGGAGAAGCATATCTTCCATTAGGAAAATGAAAATCAAAATGGATTAATCCAGCTTCCCTGTTGCTGGCTATTTTAATCAAGCACATGTTGTTGAAGCAACACTGTCATAGTCAAGACTGTCTAAGAATCTACGTTAAGGTCTTAAAGAGAAGGAGTATTTTTTATAAGACTAAGTGATAGAGTTGATAACAAAGCTTTCAGGCACAGAAGCCCTTCAGTAGATCAGATTAAGAAGTGTTTTCATGTTTTCTACCATGGCATTGTACTTGAAGGACCAACATGTCACAACTGAAACCTGCATGCACTAACTCCCACCACTGCTTTCTCGGATTCCTGCCTGTTCTGCAATTCATTTGAGACCTTTCAGTAAGATACAGAGGATAGATATACCACCTTTTCTTCCAACATATTCAGCACAATGACATCCCAGTCACGCACTGGGCTCACACATACTGTATAAATCAAATATATAATCCCAGAAATTCCTTCCAAGTGTTGTTTAGGTTTCAAATTTGTCCTCGGTTTAAAACAAATTTACCAATTTTTGCAGCTACCAAGTAAAACAGGGTTACATGAATTCTTTTATATTCTCTTTTGCATGGATTTTAAAGTACTTTAGAACAGTGATAATTTTTCCTTATGCATTTAAGAGTGGTACAAGTCAGTACAAAACATCCGTGGTAGGAAGGCAGTGGAGCAACCTGAGGTTAGAAGGTATTTTCAATTATAGGCCTTGAGAAGAAAAGTAGCAGAAATACCCTCTGAAAGAGGATTTAAAGAAAATAAGATCATTCACAAGCAGCTGCAAAGGCAAATTACTGAGAAATCACCTTGAGTAGCGTAAGTAACTCTGGAGGTCTTGGTTAAAATTAGAGCTTTTTAAATATCATTTTTTCAGGGGTTTTGTGCTGTCAATGTTAGATGCTGAACAGAGACACTACCTGCATTATGTCAATGAAGAGCAATTACAGCCTGTGTCAAAATTACCCAGGTTCCTAAGAACATGTATCTAACTGCCCCCTTACAGCTACGAGAAATGAGCAGAAGTTAGTCTTTTAATAATATTTATCAAACATGAAAGAGAACCAAGCCAGTCATTAGAAAAAGCATCCCCTGCCGATTATGCTACACTTCAATGGCTACAGTGAAAGAAAGTCAGAGACCTTTGGGGGAACTTTAGTCTCTCATGAAGTTGAAAGAAATTCCCAGGGAATTAAAAACCACATCTATCAAGGCAATGACATATTCAGTTTCCAAAGTGGAAAAAGCCAGCTGCTGCATTGCCAAGTGTAAGACCTTCCTCTTTACCCATCCTTGTCAAAGTTATCTCCTAGCCAACTGCAGAACAAATTCTACAGTGTTCTTCTCCAGCAGAAATTTAATTAACCTTTATACTAAGTGCCTGACACTGAAAATAGGGCTATCATGACAGAGGGGTTGCTGGTTACTATGAAGAACAAGAAGAAAATGCTACTAAAAATACAGGTAAAGATTGAACCAAAAAGAATTAATATTGTTTATATTTATAAAGGGATATTAAGTCCTAACAACAATATCCCAAGCTGAAAGCCCATGTGGAGAAAAAAATTAAATATTCCAGAGTTGTGTATAGTATTCCCCACCACAGACATGGTTAGCTATTTTAATAAATGTGTGCTGCTTATTTAGGAAACTTAAGAGGAAAAAGGACAAAAGATGCCAACCATTCAGTGGAGTAATAAGAGTCACAGACGGAAGTGTATAGGACTTACTCCTTATTTCATGTGTAATTCTTCTAAACCAACAGTCAGTAATTTCCTCCAGTAGCTTTTCTCACATGTGTAAATCTCATTAGAAGTTTTGATAAATTTCACAAGAAGCACCATATGGGCAGAAAATTCCAGAACTTACTGATAAGAGATTTCTCACATCTTTCTCAAAAGCCAGTTACAATCTCTGCTACTGGATTTTTCCTATTTCCTATCCCAAGTGTTCATTGATAGAACTGTCAATGAACACTTGGGAAAGGTAATAGGACAAATTGAACAAGTAGTCAAAAAGATTAAAATGTAGCAAAACTAAGTAATACAAACTTTAGGAGATTTTTTTTGTCCGGATACTAAACCATATGTAACTTTTGCTTTAATACTGTTCCAAATTTTGTAAGCAGATATAGAAGTCAAATTTGTGACCTTCCTAACTTTTTAGAAAATATTAAGAACAAGCAAAAAATGCTGAGCCTGAAAAAGGTTTCATTAGATCTGCTTGATTCAGGGAAAAAACGTCTGGCTGGAATGCTGCCCTGTGAGCTCTTAAGAGAAGAAGCATAAATTTTCAGAGAACAGAAAGCCAAGTATTATTTGCAGTCCTACAAAGCTGGAGGTGGTGGGTCTCTCCTGCAGATTAGCTCAGCCTTGGAATGCAGCTGAAACACGTGTCTCAAGCAGATGGGAAAATCCAGGGAACAGCCTACCATTTGATATCAGCAGCTGTGTGTGAAATACACGCGGGGTTAAGCGGCCGAGAAGAAGCACGCTGCAGCTCTGCCCAACCATGCACGACTGCCTCGGATGATTCAAAGCTCAGCTTTCCAGTCTCAAAATTCAAGACTGGTTAGAAACAAAAACTTATGCACACATGCCATTGCACAAGTGAAGTGAGAAAAGCCAAGGTCCACCCTTCTCCTCAGGCCAGCAGGGAGTGCCCCTGCCAACAGCCAACTGTCCCTCTGCTCCAGAATTTTCAGAGACAAATGTCTCTGCATTGCCCCCAGTGATGAAAGTAACATAAAAATACAAATTCCACTGTGTTAAAATGGCAAAATCCTAGTAATGGTAATGCAGGAGAAAATGAATGTTATTAGAAAACTGTCCCCATCAGTAGTTAATTTGGGGTTTGGTGGAGTGTTAAACTTTTGCTTCTAATTTTTTTCCTTTCAATTGTCTGCAAGAAGAAATGGAATGCACTCTTCCCCAAATTTGTAGATGATACCAAATTCGGGGGAGCTGTTACCACACTAGAGGATAGAAAGACCATTCAGAGGAATTTTTTGACATGTTGGAGAAATGGGCCAAGAAACCCTCATAAAGATTGCTTAAGATACAGTGTCCTGCCCCTGGGAGAGCTCAAGTGCTTGCAACAATTGGATGCCAACTGAAGTTGGCAATTTTGCAATGGGAAGAAAAAAAAGATGAAAAATAGAAAGACCAAAGGAAAGATTTTTGCATCCTGTAGGGCAAGTTGGATACGGGTCAGTGGTGAGAGCTTGCAATGATTGAAGTTAACTTGATACTGGGCCAAAGCAGGAAGGTTGTACCAAAAGAGGTTTAGCTTTTTATTAAGCATATGGGAAACAAACACCAGGAGCACCACAACCACTTCTGGGCTCCCCAGCACAAAAAAGAAGGTATTGACAAACTGGCCTAAGTGCCATATAACTGGAGGAAGGCCAGTAAGACCATAATGGGGCTGCAGCATCCAGCATTGAAAGAATGGTGATGGTGCCAGCCTTGCTCAGCCAGCCAGAGAAAGCATGCAGAATGTGTTACAATAGCAGATATCCATTCAGCCATCCAAAGGGGAATACAGCGATGAACAAAATACATGTTTCTCCAAGATACAAAGCAAAAGGACAACAGTGACAATCAAAAGAAGAAGTAGAAATGTCACAGTGACTGGGCTTCAGTGCAGGCTGTCACTGTTGAACTCCATCTTGGGAGGTTTTCAAACTGGACTGAGGAGGCCCAGGGCAACCTGATCCAACCCTCAAAGCAGCGCTGCTTCACACAGGACTCTGGACCAGCTGGCCTTTAGAGGACCCTCACCATCTAAATTCTTCCATGACTCTATGATACTGCCACTGCTAAAGCATACTAAAGACAGACACCTTATTAGTATTAGTAAAATCCATATTAAGGACAGATAGACAGACACCCATATTAAGAGTTATGCAAGGTTAGAAAATATGAATTTGTTAGGGATGTGAGCTGAAATTTTGGGCTGTCCTAAACTGGAGCAACCTAATTCTTAATTATGAAAAAAAATTTTTCAGAAGCCTTCACTTAAATCATGAGATGCTGTGTTAGACACAGACACAAAACTGAAATATTAGTGTTTTTAAAGATCCACATAAATTATACATGAGCTTATTCCATAACAGGGTTTCTCTTGTGAAGAGAAGTTTCAGTGAAACTGCCTGTATTTCTAACTTTAAAAATTCCTTAATCTATTAGTTTGCATTATATTCTTTCATGTTGTGCATTATATTTGTTTGGGAAACACCAGACAGAAGAAGTGTTTCACACTGGAAGGAGTTTTTTATTTATGCAGCAATGTAATTCAGACAAAGAAGATTAAGGACACTTAAATAGTGCATCTGTCTCCACAAATCACTGCTGATCATGAACTTCTGAAAATCACCTCTCGAAAACCATTTTTTACTTTGATGCTCTTAGCAGCAAACGGATTTTTTTGCCTTGCAAGTATGAATCTGCAGAACTGTCATATTGCTCTTTAGACAATTTTTATAAAGCTACTTGAAAATTTAATTGAAATATGCAAATTTAATTCATCTGGTGTACTGTGTGCCCTCTTAAACAGGAACCTTATTGTGCATCTAGTACAATCAGTGGAATCTTAATGATTTTGTGGTTAAGAAAATTGGGTCTTTTTTATATTCAAGTCTTTCAGTTCATTTCAATCCAAGCTGTTAAAGAATATTTAGGAAGACCATATGTGTAAAGATTTTAACAGAGTAGAATGGTATTTAGCTGTAAAATAAGTAAAGGGCTTGGTGTTAAAGACATTTTCAATAAAAGAAACAGTGTTTAATAAAACATGCACCACAAAATGCAGGGTGCAAGTGTCATTTGTTCGTTCCAAAGTTTAAATATTTTATTACGCGTTCACAAATAAACATTCAGGTTTTTTCTTATTCAATCAATACTAAAAATTTATAGATCAGTGATGTCATAATTCAGTATCTTTTAATGATTGGGCTTTTGTACATATTTTCCAAGGCAAGCACTGCAATGTGTCCATTAATCTCGCCACTGCAAAAACAGTACCTAGAGAAATGTGCCTTGCAATGTAAGAGCCTGCTTAAAAACGGTGTCCAAGTGGTCCCCGAATGAATGTAACCTCTAACTAACAAGCTATAGTCAAGAGCCATGGCATCCTTCCCACCTGTGCTGGTAACAGAGTAAGGCTGGTCTCTTTCCAAGGATCACCAACGATGTGAGCAGGCTATTTCAGGATTATCAGGCAAAAGAGAGCAACTTTCCTTACCTCTGAAAACTTAACTTCAAGCCTGATTTTCAAACCAAGTAAGTCACTTAAATGGCAAGCGTAATCAAGACCTAAGAAAAATCGGCTGAAATTGCTATTTTGTGTACTTTTGTACAGTTCATTCTGTGAAACAATACAACTCTTCAGACTCAACTACTTAGAAAATATGGCTGTTCTTGCTTTCTTATCTTATTCTCCCAGGTGCCTCTTTATTTTCAAGACATCAGTCTCATTTGTCCCTCCAGTTTGTTAGTAGCTATTTTTTACTTCTGTTTCGTAGCTGTCAGCACATTGTGCTAATGCATACATACAATAAGGATGTATTTTCTTGGAGGGTGGGGGAATAAAATCCACAGCAATTAGCATTCCTTAAATGAATGAAAACATTTATATCACTATTACATTTTCAATTATAGGAACTGAAAAATTCCAATATAATTTCATATTGCACATAGAAAAATATTGTTTGCCAAATAGATATTTGACTTTTTCATATTAAGCCTTAGCCATTCAGTCTTGTTTCTGTTGAGGTTTTTTGGGTATTTTTCATGCCTCAATTCAAAACTATGAAAACAATCCCCAAATTGATTAATCATATTTTTACAAAACATGAAAAATATAATTGTATCCATATACACACAGATAATGGATTTTCCTGTTTTCTTTTCTCATATTTATTTTTTAATAACAGCCAAGAATTGTAAAATTTTAGTCATGGATGTTAATGGCAAAATACAGATCTTTTTTTCTAGCTGCAATATCAGTTCACAAAAGTAATCTGTGATCTGAAATGCAAAATAAATCAGCCAAGTCTGACAAGACAATCAGACTGCATCCTGAATTACTCTGTCTGAATTTGAATTACAGTATGGCCAGCCCATTTAGGTCATTAATCCCAAAGATGCTGGTTTCTTAATAGTGCCACAAAACACTGCACACATACAAAAGAGCACATTAATTGAAACTCAGTTACAGAACTGTGCTAATATTAAAAGAAGTGCCTTTAACATCCTTATCATTTCATCTCACACAATGGTAGAAACCAATCAAGAACCCCAAATCCAGAGCTGATAGGGTTAATCTGAAATTGAAGGCGAGCATCCCTTGAACTAATTAAATGGAGGGGAGAGGAGAGAGGGAAATATCCCAGTGATCAGATTCTATAATCCCACGTGCTCTCTCAAAGGAAAAGAGAACCTATCTAGGAACCCTGCAGCATTTTTTACCTCATCACAGATTTGAAGACTGCCCTGTGCAATAACAACTACTTAAATTTCTAAAAATTCCTAGAAAAAACTCCTCTCAAAAAACCTCACAAACCACTGAATTTAAGGAAAACTTTGAAATTCACTGTATGAAAGGAATGGAGGCACTAGAAGGCAGCACCAGACTCTTGGAAGAAGATAAAAACATTTTCTGACAAAGTCCATGAGACCAGTGGCAGGCTTCCTCTGGTGCTGGGAAAAGGAACCAAGATTTACCTACACACTGTCCCAATATATTCACCTTTTTCGATGTACTGAGTAACACAGGCCCAGCAAGGCTACAATTAAGATTTTTAATGAATTCACAGGATTTTTTTTGTTCAGACAGGAAACAGAGTGCCTTTCTTCATCATCTTTGTACAACGTCAGGCTGAAAACCTCTACTCTTAAAAGTGAAGAGTTAAGTGTTTCCTTTGAAACCCTTCTTGGAGGAGGTTAAATTCATTTAGAAAATGTCCTCCAGAAAAACACATGCCAGAATGTATCAGCCTTCTCTCTGTAATACTTTTTATAATTGTCTGTACTTCATAGCCATGGTTTTAGAATTTTACATTTCTAATACAGAACAAAATACGAAAGAAACTACGTTTGCAGAATCTTCACATTGTCAGTCTTTGCAATGGTCTTAATTAATGAACAAGATGATACCCCTGAGACTCAATCAACATCCAATTAATTTAAAGCATAAATATTTACTGCATTAAAAGCTTTCATTGTCTCAGACATAAAATCAGCACCATTAAACAGATTTTAGTTTGTTGCTTGTCCTCATCGTAATTTTTCCTAAGGAATACAAGAAATAAGAGGTCATTTCTGTGCAAATTCAAACCAACAAAATATTTTCCTAAGGAAACTGATGTTTCATTCTATTAAAAGTCTGTACTACTTGACATAACATAAATATTATGCTTATTGCATTTTTGATTTTATTTGCATAGCTGTCATACTGCTAGTTTGTGCAGATAAACTATTAGATATATAAATACACATCCAAAATATTATGTTACCAAACAGGAGTGTCATCTGATGAAGACCTCTCTAAATGTATTACTGTGTACAGCCCATCTTAGATTCTTTACATTTTACAAAGCTGAATAATTTGGGGCACCCACTGTCAGGAAATATCGCCTAGATTTTGATTTTAAACAAACAGCATAGTCTGCCATCTGTGCTGAAGTCCTAGGGTTTATGAAGCGTGAAAAAAGCCTGCTGTCCTAGGCCCTAACTTTTCTGCTGCTATAGAAAAACACAGAAATTCTGAAAGGGCAACATAGCTTAAAATTGAATGACCTGTATAAAGATGCAGAAGAAACAAGAGACTGTCTTGTTTCAGCACAACTGATTCCTCCAATTTAAATATAAAAACTCTACATGAATTTAATGTTGCCATCTCACAAGGCATTCCTGCATTGTCCAACGAACAATCCCTAACTTGTTTTGGTCACCAGGAGTATAGTTGTGCAACTAGGAAGGGGAGAGTCTATTTCTTTGATCTGTTGAGAAAATTCATTCTTGAAAGTCTTGGTTAACTTGTATTCTATTTGGTGGGACATAAAGCTTTGGACTTTGTTGGACTGGCTATGGAGCCAAGGGTCATCCTTGCTATAAGGAGGAGAAAGTAGTGGAAATAGTGGCCCATTGTAGCAAACAACATTGATGGAAGATATCACTGCCAAAGGCTGCTTTGATATTTATGGGCACATACAGCAATATACCAATTCCTGCTATAAACTGAGAAAAGCAGCATTACTTAATGAACTTACCAGTCTGCGGATCTCCCTCTCACATTCCCGCTTTATTCTATTGATCTCATCCTGGTGGGACTGATAAGCTGTGCGCAGGTCCGCAGCCTTCATTTTATCTGCCTGCATAATGTTGTTCAGAGCCTCCTCAAGCTGCTTTTTGCCTGATTTCAGCTCCAAGATTTCTTGTTGCAGCTTCATTCGTTCCCCGTCAAACGCCTTGCGAGCCTCCTCCTTTGCCTCACTCAGCAGCGCCGTCTTCACTTTGTCAGCTGCCCCGTCCCGCAGGACATTGACTGTTGACTGCAAACGCTGAATTTCACCATCTTTGATTTTCACCATTCTTGCCACCTCCTGCTCATGCTGCCGGATCAGTAGCTCCCTGACACTCTGAAGTTCCTTCATTTTCTCCTCATGGAGCTTGGCTTTCAGTTCAGAAACATAGGCAGTGTGCTTATGCTGCTCCTGCTCCCTTTCTTGCTTAACCTCTTGGATTTTTTCTCTCAGTTTACCCACCTGGAACAAAATATAAAATATCGATTAACAAGCACCACTCCACTTTTTAAAGTCACCAAGGAAGATACTTCTAAACTGTTCTTGAAAACCTATCCTGAATATTCAAAAGCAAAGACTGCACACCTCTCTCCAGTAAACAAGTAGAGAAGCAGGGCTGGAAAAAGGCCATGTGTATGTTAAGGAATCTGCACAGGGATGTGCAACTGGAAATGAGTTCTCACAAACTTAGGGAATAAAATAAAACTGAGCAACATACAATCTAGTTATTTACCAACCACACCAGGCTATTCTCACCCATAACCCCTCTACTGCGCTCTACAAGATGGAAAACTAATCAAACAGGGAAAAGACTCTGTGTTTATGCTGGAAATACTTATATTTTAGATTTCTTAATTTCTTAGCTATTTTAATGGGAAAGTCCTTATTAGATAAGCCAAAAGAATTGGCCTTTTGAAAAATCAAGTCTACTCAATGGACCTCAGATCTCACCCCCAAATTGAGACTATTCATGTCCCCAGATATTTCAGAAAATGTAGGCCAGTGAGTCTAAGCGCTGGGGAGAGAGTAGTGGAAAAATGTTATAGACTATTATAGGAATATCCACTGTGATGAAACCTCATTATAAAATTATGCTCAGCAGGCTGCATGAAAAGCAATGCTTTCTCCATGTGGGATTAGATGTTAATTTAGAATAAAGGGGGAAAAAGAGAAAGGCTCACTTGTCTATTGCGGTATACAGAAAGGCTATCACATATTTCATCATTCATAGTTTCAGTAACATCTTTCTACTATGCCCATTACAGAGACTGCCAAAACCTCTATTACAGGCAGAGGTTTCAAAACTTGTGTTTTAACCTTGAGTGACAATAAAAACATACATAGCAAATAGTGCTTCATAAAAGGAGGCTACCAAGCAGCAAAATCACTGCTTGGTCACTGTCACATCTGCTTCTATCTATGCTACACAAAGCTGTGATCTGTAGTCATGTCATGCATTTAATTTACACCAAATTAAGCCAGAATTACAACCTGGTTAGATAGGTGTCCAGTCAGGACCAACCCACCATAACTTGACCTGAAGTCTTAAGACAGCTGGGACAGCAGAGTTTTCCTATGCAGAAGATGTTACAATCCTCTTACTTTGGACAGTAACTTTGAGAATTAACCAACTTAAACTTACAGTTGATTTAAAGAAAGGAAGAGACTGGAGCAGGAAAGGGAGGAAAGGTATCTACATTTTTATGAAAGTAACCAGATGCACTGTTGACTAAACACCACCCAAGAGAGCACTATAATTACAGCTGTTAAAAAGGTAATAGCTCTGAATAAGATACTGTCACGCACAGGTTTTATAGATATTGTCACTCTGTTCCAGGGTGACTCTGAGAATGTATCTTTATTAAGAGAGACAGAAGTTGGGTTTATTTCCCCAAATGGTAAATCTGGCTATTGGAAACTATCTGCAGGATATATCCATGTGTTATTTCTTTTGGTGGGATGACATTTAGTTCCAAGCTTACAGTGGATAGCGTTTTCAGTGCTTGCATTAGGGTACCCAATTCCATAGGAGAGTCCACAGCAAGGAGGCTGGAATAGATGATCTTTAAAGGTCCCTTCCAAGCCAAAACATTCCATGATGCTGTAACAAAGCTAAGTCACTTACCTATCTACAATCAGAAGTAAACAGACTAGTTTATAGATAAATTTGCAAATGAAACAAGACTCATTATTTACTTATTGACTTACTGATGAACCAAGAAAATTGAAATGAAACTGAGCAATGAAACCTACTAATGACAACATAGGGAAACAAACTGCATAAAGGCACATACAAACACAGATAATATACCTCCAGTACTACAGTAATTTTATATTAGTCATATTGTACATAAAGCATACAACTGAAAGGCAGTTTTCAATACAACACATTCATGAGCTTAACTTCCTAAAAGAATTTTTAATAAATGAGAAATGGATTTTGACATTTTGGAGGATAGCTGAATCACACAAATTAGCATACTTGCTCAATTTTTTTTGTAACTGAGTACTATCATATATCACTACTAATTTTACCTAAAAGCTTCAGTAAGAGGAATTTAAACAAGAAGAATTAGAATCCTTCAAAAAACCCTGGGTTTTTACACAGCATCTTAAATGCTTATTACACCTCCAGAAAAAAAAAGGATGCATCTCAATTCTTAAGGTGTTTAGAAAGCCTTTTCTTATTACTGCTTTTTGTCAGAGAAGATGGAAAGTAAGATTTGTCTGCTAGATCTCTGAAAGCTGTAATCTGTCCTTCCCTCAGAGCCTCTCTCCTGCACACTGTGCAGTTTTGTACTCGTCTGGCCTCCAGAGCAACTTACTGAATGAAAATAGTAGTGTGGCATTTTCCCATATGCCTGAGTTTCAATTTCCAAATGAACCTACATTTTAAAGCAATTTCCTCTTTTTTAATTTCCAGCACTCTTTTTGGATTTTCTTTTTAATACGAAGAAAGCTATTCTATGCAAGAAATTAAGCTAATAGGGAAACAAAGTCAGGCGTGATATCAGGGCACCAATAAACCAGTTACTGTCTGCCTTTCTAAATTAAAACTTTAATAGCTGGCACACATTGATACAATGTTGTTGTCATAGCAGAACTTAGTTTCTTCAAAAAATAATGCTAAGCATAAGTGCTTCTTTCTTACGTCTAAAAAGTGCCTGAAAGCAGGATTTTCTTTAAAATTATACAATTATATTTTCCTAGGATACTTGCATCTGGTACTGTTTTCTATGACAAGTTGTTTTGCACACTTGAGACAGAAAAATAGTTTGTCTTTATGATAAGAGTCAATGGAATAATTTTAAAACTATGCTTTTCGAAAAGGTAATAACCTATTAAATCATATGAGTTTCCAAACCACTGCCCCAACAAAAATGTTATGATAAGAACTTGCTCAGGACTGCCTCATTTTTTTTTTCTTGGGGTTTTAAATTTGTGGCACAACAGTCTATCACAGAAGGGATACTCTCCACGCTGCTTTTTGCCAGGAACTGCAAACTTGAATGTAAAAGAAGAGAAGGTAATCAGGAATGGTCAGTATGGATTCACTAAGGGGAAATCATGCTTGACCAGTCTGATAGTCTTCTACAATGGCATGGCTGGATGGGTCAGTGAGGGAGGAGCAGGGAACATTGTCTACCTTAACTTCAGCCAGGCTTTTGACACTGTCTTCCATATCACCCTTGTAGGTAGGCTCTGGAAATGGGGGTTAGAGGAATGGACAGTGGATCAAGGCAGATGAAGAACTGGCTGAATGGGAGCTCAGAGCATCATGATCAGCGGAGTAGAATCCAGCTGGAGGCTCGGGAGCACCAGGGATCAATACTAGATCCAGTCTTATTCAACCTTTTTTATCAATGACTCTGGCCCTGGTGAGGTGCATCTGGAGTATTGTGTTCAGTTCTGGGCTCCAAATTTCAATAAAGACAAAGAGGGAGTTCAGTGGGGGGCCACAAAGATGAGAAGGTATCTGGAGCATCTCTCTTATAAGGAGAGACTGTGTGAGCTGGGCCTGTACTGTCTAGAGAAGAGAACACAGAGACAAGACCTTGCTACTACATATAAATATCTTGAAGAGTGTCAAGAGGACAATGCCAGGCTCTTTATGGTGGTTCCCAATAACAGAATAAGGAGAAATGGCCATAAAATAAAACACATGAAGTTTCATCAAGCCACTCTATCACTCCTTTTTCCAATGGTGAGGTATGCAGTGGCAACTGAGATGAAACATCTCATTTATCCTACCTCCTAGATGTTGTGACCTCAAGCCTATAAATGTACAGTCACAAGTAGAACATGAATATTTAAAAGCAATAACTGAACTTGGTGAAGATGGAGTGACAGCCAACATTATAACACCTTGCAATCAAAAATAAAGTATTACTCAAAATATTGAAAAACTACCTTCTAGCTTTTCCTATCTCAGTGGGAATAGGTACTTTGGAATACTTCTTCCTAAATATTCATGGATTTCAGCACAAGCATTAATAAAACCACTGAGCTGACTGCCAAGACCACACTCAGTCACTGCAGCTCCTTGTGCTCATAGCACTGGACTTTAAGGTTCAGTCAGAGTGAGTCCTGTCCCCTATTCATGTTAAAATAAGTATAATTTTTGTGCTTTTGTCAACTCCTTTTGTTGATGTCTTCCCAATGTTTGGATGTCTTCCAACAAAACGTTTTCACTAGCAGAGCAAGAGTATGTGAGCCCCTGCTCAGTTCATGCATTTCCTTCTCCAGAGTCTCCATAGATGGCAGCAAACCTACAGTCCAGGAGGACATTCTATATCCAATAGGGTCCCCAAAGCTATCAAGCAGGTGTTTCCCAAACAAGACACAGTACATGGGAACTAAGGCAGGGCCATAACTTTTGCACCACGCCTTAGGCAGCATAAATGAACCTAGCTACTCATGTGTCCAATGGCCAAAACACCACCAGCAAGACCAGCAATGATGCACACCCAAAAACATGCAAACATATCAATTTTGGATCAGGTATTGCATAAGCATGCAGTAAACAACTTTACAGAAGAAATTTCTTTACATGGATCAACAACCAGTGAAACAAGATGTACTAGTAAAATATATACAAAGTTTTGAATGTCTCTTGGGTAAAATTTTATTTCAGAGAAAGCAGTATTTTTCAGGCAAAAGTATGTTAAGGCTAATTTCCATTTGTGATGTCTCTCATCAATTAGGTTCCTTCTCAGATAAATCATTAATATAGGCATATACGTGAGGGAAAGAATAGTTTAGGAAATCAAATTGAATAAATTGGCCCCATAAGAGTTTGTTACCTTTCCTAATACAGTTTATATCCCATGGGTTACTGAGCTGTCTGTTTAGCAGTTTCAATACTTCTTTCTTACCTCTACACCAGTAAATACACTAATTTATTTAGAATTCTCTAGGTACAGTGTTTTTACTTTTCTGATACCAAGAAATAATTTCTCTTGGTTTTGTTACTATTTTTGAACTACAGTCTAAACAGGAAAAATCTCTGTGGCTTTGATTTACTCATCTTGTCAGTCAAGGCATGCTGTAACTGCTGCACAGACCGAAAGTAGGCTGGGAAATAAACTACATGTTCAATTCCATTAAATGATTTAGAGCAAGCATCACAGCAAAGATGAAGGAAAGAGGTTGAAGATCTCTTCCCCTGGCTGCATTCTCACAAAAATGCATTCCAACACAGAATTTACCTCAGACTGCAATGTAAACTTAGTAGGATTTTAGTGTACTCTGGCTGTAATTTCCTTTCCTCTTTCACAGATTTCATATGTGAGTTCACCCATTTCTCTGCACACGTATGTGCACGATAAACAGATCTGTCTTCAGTAACAATCTTAATACACTAGAAAATATTAAATTTTGAAGCTTAAGAAAGGTGAACACATAACCAAGCTGAAGCAAATCTTCTTGGACTGAATATAATGTAAGAAGACTAGTTGAAAATGTTCCTGCAGCTGTCATGGTCTTGTACTTACACCTCATTCGTAGTTGAATCAAAAATTAAACTTGATGCTTTTACAGGTAAAGACTGAAAGTGTATCAGGGAAAAACTCTAGTGTTCATGTATTTTTTTTTAAATCACAGTTATTTAAGAACTCAAAATTAATTCGTTCTTCTGTCCAAGGTGTGAGATAACTTCATAATTTTGTGCTCTTTTTAATGCAATTTAAAACGTCATAATAAAATTCGCATCTATATTTCTACATATAAAGTTATACAGAACAAAATAGGAAATAGATAAGTAAAAATAAAAACTTACTAGTGTGAACTACCATCAACTCTTAAGTTTCCAAACAGAAACACTGAGACACTAAAAATGTCAGTGAAATAATGCAACTTATTGACCTGTAAATTATAAAAGGTATTAGCCACTACTAAATTTCACAGTGTGTTTTTTTAAAAAGCTCAAGTAGTTTGCGCCATATTTAAAATTTGCTGTGATTATATCAATCAACAGCAAGAGAAGTTGAATAAGGAAGCCAATAGCAAAACCCCTGACTTATCTGTTCATTTAGCAATTCCCCTCACCCATAAGAGATTTGACTTTTTTCTTTAGTCTGTGAAGAAGAAAAATTTCCAAGGCAACACAAGTTTAGTTGGCTGATATTTTCTAAACCTATTTCATCAATCAAACACGAATTAAGGCTTTGTGGTTTCTTTTTCCTCTGCAAGACAGAAGTTTGGAAGATTATATTTGTGATGGTTTTTGGGTTTACTTTGTAAATTAAATGTAAAAAATAAGACCTTTCAAAGCTGAGTATCACACAAGGATGTTAATGAAACTAGAATGTACAGGAATGTTATTCAGGTGTTCCACTGATGAAAAGAAAAAAGGCTGGAACAAAAATACTTTATATAAAGAGAACACCTTTTCAGTGTATACTTTTTCCACTTGGCAAGTCTTTGAGACTCTGCAAGTACAGTATCCCTAGTCAAATACAGATAAATCCACCTGCACATGGATTAATCTCCAGAATTGCCTTGTGCAAAGTCAAATGAACTAACTGACCTTAAAAAATAACAGAGCAGAAATAACCTCACTGGTTTGTCCATATTTTAAACAAACTAGAGAAATACATAAAAGTAACTGCTAATCTTCATAAATATGAATGTATTTGATGAATTAATAGTTTCTCCTATGTGTTCTCTTGATTACCCAAAGACCTGTTGAACATATGCTAGATAGACAAATATTGATGGATCTGTTTCATTAGCAATCAGATGCAACATTGAATAGCTCAGAACAATGCTATGCATAACCTCAGCAAATCAAATCAGGATTCCTACACAGAGAGTTTCCAGCTAATTGATATTCTTCATAAGCATTTAAAGTGACATGCTTTGAATAAGGTGCTGATGTTCCATTTTGAAGACGATTCTTTTTACAACATACAATTTTCAGTAAGATCAGATACAAAACTCCCTTGTCAGTAAGCTAATGCCATCTGTATTGCTGTCATTGCAAATTTCAGTGACTGGGTGTTTGGAGATACTTAGTCTCTTCTGCACACTATTTAAAAGAACTAGCAACAATTTTAGTTTATCAGTTGTTCTGATTCCATTTCTCTTTCATGTTTTTCTTTTACAGCTAACACATTTTAATATCAAACTCTGCTGATTTCTAACAGTGCTACTGTTAAAAGAATGATCACAACATAGAGACAGACAAATACCTTGGTTTTTTCTTGCTGAAATTCTATCTGGATGTTGGTTAGTTTAGCTCGCAGCTCCTCATTAGCAGCTTGCAGGGCTTCAGTCTCCATGTCGGACTTCTCTCCCTTGGCACGACTTTTCTTTGACATAATTGTTTTTGAAGTTTAAAATAAAATGTTTGCTCCACACTGAGCTACCAGCTAGTGCCTTCTGCTGTTAGCATTTAAGAGTTGTGCAGTGGTCAACAAAACCTTTCATACAAATCTCTGCCATCATGGGAGCAGTCTCTCATGGCCTGGAAGAAGCAAAGTGGTGAGAATAGAATTAGGCTACAGCATTGAGCAGAATCAAACATCAGACTTAACATCCATTTGTAAGCACACTGAACTTCCTTGAATTATACTATACTGCACAGTGTACCACAGTTTGAAAGAAACAGGTAAGTTACATAATATTTCACCACCTTTAAACTCTATCCACTGTACTCCTATGTTCACAGAAATAAAAGTATTTACAGTTATGATTAATATCATGTACGAACAGAAATTATATCTTATTCAAGACCTGACTAGAACCATGCTCAGTATTCCCTAGAGGCACAGAGAAAACCACAAATTAATTGAGATAGTGTTTCAGTGGGAATAGTTTATTTTCTGCAGTAAGAAGAAAGTATTTCTCTCCCTAATGTATCAGTTATAACGCATAATTGTATTATTCATAATTATCATCGAGTTTCACATCATCAGCATCTATTAAAAAGGTATCACAAAACTGGAAAAGCATTTAAAAATGTTTCTTAAAATAGCATACATGTAACCTGCTTATGTTCAGGGCTGATATTGTTTGAAAAGCTACAATGGAAACAAGAAGATATTTAACTTCATTTTCATTTCCCAGTATGCTCTAAGCTTATAAAGTATTCAATTATTTAAATCAGCTTTATGTAATATTCAAGGAGAATATCAATAGCAGACAAAGAACCCTAATTACAATAATTAGGAAATCCCATGATTAGTTTGCTTCATGAGTAGTTAGTCTAGAAGTTAAATCTGTGATTTTTTTTCCTCTCTGCTCTCCTCTAAGAATAAACTGGTGCTCCACAAGACCAAACTGTAGAACAAGTGCTATCAGTGCTGAACTAGTTTCCAAACTCATGTCCTCTATGCATTTTTAAATATTCACATAATTTCATCATTAAATTTTCGACAAAGCAGAAAGGTTCCTACTTTAAAACTGAATGACATTACTGAAGTATTATATTTCCAAGAAAATTGTTATCAATTGCTGTCAAACAATAAGCTGCTCTTTCCAACCTACTACTAATAAGGAGTTATTTTACAAATTGTATTAGAATGAAAATCCCATGCATTCCTTAGCACATA
The DNA here is from genome assembly GCA_910950805.1 of Acrocephalus scirpaceus scirpaceus. Lineage (NCBI taxonomy): Eukaryota > Metazoa > Chordata > Aves > Passeriformes > Sylviidae > Acrocephalus > Acrocephalus scirpaceus. The sequence continues at coordinate 33,547,092 of OU383778.1, forward strand.
CTTTCTAAAGGGTTAGTGACTAATACCTCAGGTGTGTAGAGACAAACTAAACACCTCGGTTTTATGCTCCTTTTCATGCACTGGTAAACAAGTGGTGAGTTACGTATCTTGCTTAGAATGACAAATCAAATCAGATGGAAAGTGAACAGAACTCAGGACACCAAGTCTCAGTCTATTTGATGATATTCCCATTGAGTTATTTCATTTGTAAAAAGCAATTAAAAAACCATGAACTCTACCAATTATTTGCTGAAGTAACTTAAGTGAAATAGTTGTTTTTCTCTGTAATAATATCTTTCCTTCAAAATATAATAATCTATAAAGTTACCCTATTCAATAAAATTTTGTTTGTTCCTTATATTCATTATATGAAGCATTTTAATATATAATCTGTGAAAAAAGCAGGAACTTAAATACATTTTAATTCCATTATGTATCAGACCTTACAAAAAAACACTGGTGCTATTGTGCTTTTACACATAGTAGTTGATTCAAGAAAAACAAATAAGCAATATTCTTACAGTAAATTTAAAAAAGGTGAGTACTACTCTTTGGTGAGTAGAAGAAATGTAAGGAATTATTGTTCTTAATAAAGGAATTTCATGCTATTAATCTATGGAGTTTCTATGATACTCAAATTACATTTAATACTCAAATTAGCCTTATGAACTAGAGAGTTCAGCATTATTTTTTGAAGTACTTGTCAGAATTAAAAAAACTCTCAAGGCATTGCTCTCAATCTTTTTCCTTTAACTCTCAACATTTGAAAATTGTACTCTTCAAGTAAAATAAAAGCTTAGACACAGAACGTGAAGAGAATCACCTTCTTCTCTTATAGTCATTGAGGGAAGGAGAGTGGAGTGGGGAGCGAAAGCACCATGTCCTAGCCAAACTAAACAGAATAAATTCCCTAAAACCACAAAAAAAACAAAAAAAAACAAAAAAAAACCCAAACCAAACCTCACTGGTTTGTCCATATTTTAAACAAACTAGAGAAATACATAAAAGTAACTGCTAATCTTCATAAATATGAATGTATTTGATGAATTAATAGTTTCTCCTATGCGTTCTCTTGATTAGACAACAACAACAAAAAAAACCACCCAAAAAAGCAAAGAGAGAGAAAAAAAATAAAAAAAAAAACCAAAAAACACACAAAACAAAAAAACCCAAACCAAGAAACAACCACCCATCAAGCTGCATTGATGGGCATGAAAAAACCCTCCACTTTTACTCTTCCCTAGATACATTTTCCAGCCTACGTATTGCAGAAGCAGGAACTATGGCAACACAAAGCCTGTCTATATACTGAGAGAGGCACATAGCCCAGACACACAAGGGCTGAAGCAGAGACTGCATCCTGATCCACAAATGAAAGGCATAGAACCAGTGAGTGCCCAGATTCTCTCCTAGCTGCCTATCCATATTTAATATTTGGATAAAGGTCAGGACAAAAAAAACCCAAAACACAAAACCAAAAAACCCGCACCAAAAAACTTGTAAACACAGTGAGAAAAAATGAAGGAAAAAACACTCCACTCTAACAAAATTTTACTAACACAGATGCTTCAACCAACAACCTTTTTATTAACTCCCCATATGTCTGCTGAGAGAAAAATTCATGATGCCACCAGGATACAGTCCCACAATCACTCCATGATTAAAAATAGCCACTTCCTGCCCTCTGAGTCCTACACATTTCTTGCAAACCTTGGAATCATTTGAATGTATTTTATATTTCACACCAAGAAAAAGGATAGGAAAGAGTAATGGATTCTAAATCACAAATCACATTTTCAGCAGTCTCTGGAACATACCAAGTTTCTCGCTTTACTTGATAGGTATGGGGCAATTGTCATTGGAGAAAAACAACAAAATAAATAACTTGATTGGATCTGAATCAACTATTCAGTAGTTTGGGGGATTGGTATATAAAAGATCAAAATATTTAACATGCTTTCTCTTGCAGATGTTTTGGGAAATCCATTGAATTCTTAACATATTAGAAAACCAATCAGCTGAACAATGTGCTAACTTCCAATTTCTCTTCTATTTGCTTAGTAGATTTAAAGGATGCTTTCTATAACTACCTCAATCTCTTCCCTTGTTTTATCAAACAAGACCTCAAACTACACAGTTAATTGCTGTGGTGATTCTAGATCTTAAATATCAGTAAAACTTATTAGGAAAAAAAAAGAAAAATCAGTTACTGCAGAAATGTGAATGTGCATCATCAAATAATTTTGATTACATAAGGGTAAGGAAAAAAGCAACCCAATATCTCCATTGAAAACTAAGTCAATTTAAAGAAATGCAAGTCTTTTAACATGATCCTGTACAAAATACACAAAAATATGGGGAGGGTTGTATCTTTAGAGAGTGGGTTTTTCAGTAACAAACAGTAATCAACATGGAAAGTAAGTAAACTCTTAAAATCAAGTAATAAATATGGATAACACGATAACACACAAAAAATTACTAAATTATATAAACCAACATTCTGCATTCCAGCCTTATTTCAGATTTCAACAGCATTATTCAGCTGCAGCACAATTTTTGGAAGGTGAAATTGTCAATGAGTCATCTCAGCTGAAACACCAAGCTGCAGGGAAATAATAAAGCTTTTTCATCTAGACACTGCACCTCTGTGTAAATAGTGTGCCATGCTACTTCTTTTTTTTTTTTTATTTCAACCTTTCTCTTATAATTCTGCAGAGCCTACTGCAGATAGCACTGGTAACCCTCACTGTGCTTATGAACTTGAGATGTAATATTCTCAGTATAGCACAATTCTGTACATTCAAGAAGTTTAAAATAGCTTTTATTACCACAGCATCTGACAATTGTAAATGCAGTGGACACAGGTACAATGTAAATGTCAGAAGTAACTTGCAGTTCACCTATGTTACAGTTTAAAAAAACAGTGATAATCAACCAGTGACTGTATGGGAGAGACAACATTCATAGCTGCCAAGCCCAAGGCACGCTTCTCACAAGGTTCAGATGACCTACATTTACTGCTTCAGTTCTCAGTTCTATGTAATAAAACATGACTGAATGGATAAAAGCAGAAAAACCTCTACAGGACTGTAAAATAATACTCTTCCTGCCAATAAATCTAAATGTAAATTATCAGTATAGTTTTCTAAGTATATTGTAGACTCCTCACATTTCCGATACCCCTTTGTTAGCTACCTACAAAGACAGATCTATTTCTGTAAGAGTAGAACATTTGAGGGTTATTTTAAATCATAGCTTGCTTAGGGAAATACAGAGTTTCCTTACAGTGGAACACTTTGTAAATGTCACTTGATTTTTTGATGGAGAAAACCAGAAGCATCTTTATTGTTAACTAACAGCCCACATTCACTTTTTCAGATTCACAGCCTAAAATCCTGAGTCATTCTTGCTTTAATAAGAATATACTTTATAGGGCCACATTATACAGAAAGTGATCACCAAGAAACTATAAGCATTTTTTCACTGTTTTTTTGCCAGAAGACTTCAAAGTAACAATCCTGCAGAGCCATGTGGAACAGAGATTTCTGAGAAGGGATTCAGGTTAAGTTTTTGGTAGAGATTACAGTGTAGCATGAGTTAGGCTTTTATGACATCTGCTGAGATTTCCACAGCAGGTGACATCCTGCAGATGAGCACAGGACCTGTAAAGCAGTCAACTCTTCTGTCCAGGTTAGTTATTGCTTCTGTATTTTTCTCAATGGCATCTCAGCAAAGGTGATCTGTGGTTCTGTCACTCCACAGTCTTTCAGAAACTTCCCAATGCCCTCAGGAATCAGCACCCAGGTTTTAACTTCCCACCACGAATCACTGCTTTCCAGGTCCTTATACAGCAGTTAACAGAACTAATTTGACAAGTTCCTAAATGAATTTCACCAATGCACTCATTTTCTCTCCAGTGAATTAGTTGCCTGTGATGCGTGCATCTGTTAAAACACAAGCAACTAAAATATGTATCCAAGTCACTGCATACAAAAAACTAAAAAAGTAAGCATACCAAACTCATTTAGACCCTATGCACACATACAAATGTGTGTGTACCTGCTAGTTACAACCATGTGACATTGAATTTTCACTTTTATTTTTGATTGGTACTACTCCATGCCACTGGATAGCATCCAGCATATTAATGGTTTCATTCTAATAAAAGGACATGAACAGCTTACCAAAAAAACCCAAAAAACCTAGGTCTTAGTTTAAAAGGAATTATCACAAGTAAAAAGGAATGTCTGAGATGAAGAGGACACTGCACAAGGAAGGCAAAGGAACCTGCAACTCCCTTCTGCACTACACAGCACTTTCATACACTAGGATGTACTGAAAACTTAACCTGAATCCCTTCTCAGAAAGCTATGAGCTTGATTCCAGGACTTTTTTATTTTGAGTAAATAAAAAATATTCACTGGCTTCAAATAATGTACGTTTTTAATATTTACCCAATTTCACTTATAGCACTGTTTCAAGGATCTATCAAACCATTAATCATTAAAATCGCTCTATTAGCCCTATTAAAAGACAAAATGCTACAAACAGGAGTCCTGTGATGAAATTAAAGAGGCACTAGCGCAGAAAGGCGAAGTTCAAATGCAACAAAAAATGAACCAGAAACAGAACCGTCCCTCCACAATCCTCACAACTCAGCTCTGTTACACAGCCAGAGTGCTTTAGGGTGCTGGGTTCACTGCAACTCCAGAGAGGCAGCTCTAGGCAGAGCTGTTCCTCTGATGTCTGGGCCAATTCCTTTCTTTCCAGCTCAGACAGGAGGCCTGTCCCAATGCCTGCTGTGTGGCACAGTGCAGGAGCCTCTGGACCTTCTCACTGCACCCTGGGAATGAGGCAAGGAGATCCCTGTGCCCGCACTGAGGAGCAGCATTCCCAATAAAGCAGAACATTTTAGAGCAAAAAGAGAAGGAGGAAGAAAGGGCAAGTTACAGCATTTCTCAGTTAGGCTAGATAAATGGCAAATACAGAGACAGATTCTAATATCTTTATTGACTATCATTAACACCCCACAAATATAATCAACCTGTCAAATTTAGGATTTTGGATTATACTGGACCAGCTTTGTTTAGCTAGTCAACTGATTTTTGCAAGAAGCTTCCTTCGGGTATTTTTTTAAACTCATCATTATTATTATTTTTATTTTATTGTAAAGAGATAGAATAACTAAAACCTCATACTAAAAAATTAAAAATTCAGGGATGACAGCTGTGTAGAAAATGTACAAGGCAACCAAAAGTTTGGGGGAGAGGTTCAGATTCCCAATTTGATGACTCAAGAGAGAGGAGGAACCTAAAGGTGAGAAAACCTGGGGCTGTCTAACACTTCATGGCACCTTGAATATTTATTATTTTGCAAATCAATAGGATAGACTTGAGAGGTCAGGCAAGTGTAAGGAGGAGAAAAGCTGCTTCTGGATGTGAGATTAGTTACCAGCTGAACAGTGAAGCAAACAGAGGAGACATGGTTTCATTCCACTGTCTCTGATCTCAAAAATTATTTTGTGCTGTTGACTACCTTGAGCAGGTCTGTAAGCCACCTCATGCTGTGGCACACAGCTCACATTCTCACCTCACTGCTCCAGCAGAACAACCACGCAGCTCTCTGCAGAGCAGCACAAACACATCAGTCAGCACAAAAAAAAAAAAAAAAAAAAAAAAAGAATTACAAAACTTCTTCACCTACCAAGGGGTGGCTCAACTGTCACACAACTTCTCATTAAAGTCAGGACTCTTAGCCAATATGAAGGTAGCCCAGTAATACAGGAAGACAGTAATACAGGAAAAAAGAACACACTGCATTTTTTCCAAAGTTCCCATTGTGGTCCACTTTTAAAGCCAAGTTCCTTAGTTCCTGAGATCAAAGTAAGGTTATACACTACGGAACTGGTAGTGCAGTTGCTTAAATTTTGAAGAGTCACAAAATTCCCAAAAAGGTATCTACTTGTACTCAAAAATTTAGGACCTCGACCTTGTGTTTGATTACTGCATCAAAGACTCCTGCTCAGCTTCAATGTTCTTGAACCCCACATGCAAATCTAATTTCAAATCTAGCTGGATTATTATTATTATTATTATTATTATTATTATTATTATTATTATTATTATTATTTTCTTACTGGCAACACACAGGCTAAGGCTTGATGGATTTTGGTTCTATCTACAGTTCTGTTACAGGTGCCTTGTATTTTATCTACCAAATCATTTCATGTCACAGTAAAGTAGGCATTAAACTTACAGAAACACTATCAGAAATGTATTCTGAGGCCAATATTATGAAATAAGAGACTGGATACAGGTAATGAGAAATGAAACTTAAGAGACCTAGAAAAAGTCTGCAATTTTTTTTGGCAGGAATCATCAAATTTATGATCTTATCATCCCAAAAATTGCAGTTCCCTTAGAAGATCTGTTAACTATTTCATAGCAGTGCTCTGATAATCAGCCAGCTAAAACTGGTATTTCAAGTACTGGTAGTTGAGTGAATGTTCATTGCAGTGAACAGAGTTTAAGTCACTTTGGGAACTGACTGATGCAACTGCATCACCTGGGATAAAATATTTAAACTGAGTGTTTCAGCCAGACAGGAACTTCTTTCCTCTCTCAGCTCTCTGAAAGAAAGCTGTGAAAGAGGCAATGGCCTCAAACTACAGGCAGTAAAAAACACAGCCAGATATTAACACAGCAAGAGCCCAGAGACAAACTTGTTTCTCTCCCTGGTTAAACAGAACAGAGACAAACATGACAAAGCACAAGAAAAGCACAGAGGAGAAATTGTGAACAGTGAACTCTTTGTGTAACCATCTTCCAATATCCACAAATAGAGAACGCTTCACCATCGTGAGAAAACTACAAATAAAATGTGCTTCTGCTAACGGCCAGAAAATTTGATTCAAACCATTCCAGACTTGTTGGAAATGCTGTTGGCAAGTTGGCCACCAGAAACGCGAATGTGCTCTCTGAAGATACTAAAAGCTGAATGTGGCAGCCATGAACAGTTGCAGAAAATATATTTGTCCAGATATGTGTATCAACATCATAATTTTGTACCTCAGAATGTTAAAAAACAGACACATTCAGTCATGGTTCACCTTAAAAAGAGGAAAACAGGCAAGTAGATAAAAATAAAAAACTCCAAAAATACTCTGTGACACACCACTATAGACTGTGACACTTTCTGTTGTCCAGTGTAGACTGCCCCAAAGTATTTTGAAGCTCAGAAATTAACCAATGCACACACACATACATACATACACATATATATATATGGAAATAAAGCTTCCTAAAAGCTTCCTAAATTTGGGATAACGTTAGACAGAACCAGACTACTTGCACATACAACTTTGAGAGCTTCAGTATGCAAACTGGGTACAGCATTGCTAGCAGTGTATCCTAAACTGCTGAGTGTTGTCATAATCAAGCTGATTTGGACCTTTAAGGGGATTAAAAAGTGATTTGTTATTCACTCTGAAGAAAACATCCTTATATCTCTTTACCTATATAACATCTCTCCTTCACTGAGAAATTAAGATTTCATTTCACTGTGCTGTTTCAGAGAGCAGCTTGTGAAGATGGCACAGTGTTTTGCAGAAAGTTGAGGCAAAGACATGACACCTAAAGCTTACACAAGTCCCAATGGTTAAATGAAAAACGTTTATGGTTCAATGCTTCGGAACACAACCTCCTTGCCACGGTGCCTGCAAAGAAGGCTACTCTCTGGAAGATCTAAATGGCTGTAAATCACCAGTAATCATGGAGAAAAATCTTTATTCAAGTTGTACTATTATGTAAATTTGACACAGTTTCAATCCTATCTATGAATCCAGTTGTGTAAAAATATGTTAATATAATTTCTGCTATTAATTGATCTCAGTGTTCAGTTCTGTTCCTCTTCCCACCTCATACCCTAAAAGAGGTGGCAAAGGGAAGCCCGAAATATAGGGTGCTGGCAGTGACTTTACAGACAAACTTAGTTTTAATGAAGACTCGGTGGAAAAATATGGAAATAGGTATTGCCAAGAACTATTCTTTCTACACCATCTCCCTAAACTTTAGGTGAAAGTGTGAATAAGATTTTCCTTTAAGGTTAAGGTTAGCACAGCTGTGGCAGTAACACTGTAATTTTTCACTTCCTACACAGCAAACCTATAATAGCAAAACTGAAAGCTTCATGTAAATCAAGACTTGGTTGTTACCTGCACACATTGCCCTTGCACATGAGAGGGGAAATGCTGAAATGCTGCCTGCTTCAGTGAACAGCATTAAAACTGGGAGTTCTGAAGTGAAATCATGCTCATTCCTCTCCCAGGGCATATCAATTCAAATGGCTGCACTACAAATACATAGTATTTATTAATTTTTTTGCAGTAGAGACATCTGGAAACATCAGAAAGTTCTTCACTAACACTTCCCAAATGTTGTAAGGGATTAAGAATAGAAAATTACTAGATGTTTGCTTTGAGATATGCAACTCTTCCTGGTAAATAACAAGGTTATATGTTTCCTTTCACTGTTCCAGAGTGTGCATTTTTAATTCTTACACTGATTGCTGGAAGTTAATTGAAATGCCCAAATACTCTCTGCCTCCCTTCTACTACAAAAATCTCAAATTTTTGTCTTGTGTTGTAATAACATCCAGCACACCTGTGTAAGTACAGTATGTGCAGACATATACAGGATGTGTTTCTTTCAGAAAGAATAAGTTGTAGGTGTTGAGATTAAAATTAGTGTCTTTCAAGATTTTTCACCGAGAAATCAACGTTTATACAATGTTATGCATCAAACAGGATTTTGTCCACATGCATACATTTATTGTCATAATAAAATCCCATTATCAAAGCTATTTAATATTCAAAACATCATTTGGAGCTATTGACATTACAAATTAATTGAATCAAAGAGCTGAGAAAAACAAACAAAAAGCCAGAAAGACAACCATAACCAAGAGAGAGCCTATTTATCACAAAAAAGCACCAGGTACTGCAAAGCCAGTATATCCTAAGGAATTCTCAGAACTGCCACGTTTATGACCTCTTACTACTGTTTATTGAATGCACAACACAGGTTACAGGTTTCTCACAGTTCATACCTTTTTCCCCATTCATACTCATTTATGAAAATACAAGGAGCTTCAGAAAAGGACTGAAGATCTGCTGTGCTTTAATACTGGACAGCAAGGCTGATACATTTGAGAGCCCTTTCCATGGTGTCAGAAAAGTTTGTTTAGTTTTCAAGACCTTTGCAAACACTCAGCACACGGATGATTACTTCTAGATGACTAAGTGCAACGTCACTTATCTCAACACGACCATTACCAACCACAGACTTATCTAATGGCAAAACATGTGTGGGAATTCTGCCAGCAGCTGCACAGCCACCAGTCACCCAAATGTTCTACCTTGTTACATTTGCAAGTAAGGAAAACTCTTCAGACACAAGCATATTATAGCACTTGTTTTCTGTGTTTGGAAAATAATGGATCTGTCATCACATGGCAGTGAACATAAGTAATATCCGTATAGAGGATTAGTCAGCACAGATTGTTTGTTCAAAGGATGTTAAGAAAAAATGGAAACATGAGAGCAATACCGAAGTTTATCTCAATTTATTTTCACCATTCAGAAAAAGGGGGGAAATATCAATCTTTGACAGATTTCATGATCAGTCAGCAAAAGAAAGAGCAAGCCACTTAAAAAAATGTGCCTGGCCCTACTGCAGGGCCAGGCATGCTGCAGCAATCCTAAATTTTCACAGAAGCAGCCCATCATTCTCTAAAGCAAAGTGCCAGCTCACAGCTGCATGATACAGGAGCACCATTCCTGCATGAATGCTTGTGTGTGCACTTCCAGGCTGAGAAGACACTTGGAAGAGATCAGGAATAGTCTGGACAAATAACAAGACATGGATATGCAAGAAATACGACTAATCAAAAAGAAAAACAGGGACCAGATAGGCAAGATCTTTTCCTGTAGCAATGGCCAAATGTGCATAAGCAATTCAGAAGGTGAGAACTCACTGTTCAAATTTTCATTAGCCAGTTCTGACTATTACGATAGATACAGATAATTGGCATATGACAAAATCACTTTCCAAAATATATTGGCTGTTGAAGACTCATGTTTGGAACACTTCATCTTTATTATGCAGAGTCAGCTAAACAAACTATTACATCTAAATCAATTTTTAAATCTATGTTCCACTGTACGGATGTATAGGAACAGAGCAGTTGGAGGACTACAGGGGGATAATAATCTTTAAATAGCATCCTTTTGAAATTTAAAAATTAAAATACATTTACCTCCACAGAAAGCCAAATGATAATACACATCAGCTGGGTTTAGATTTTTTTTGTCAAAATCAGCAACATTTACTTTCTGTTACTATTAAGTAGATATGGAGATAATCTTTTTAGATAAATCTGTGACTGAAGTTCCTCATGCATTTACCATTAAGTGTTAAACCCAGTCAAAAGAAAAGGATGAACTACCCTCTCAGGTACAGAAGAGAGAACTTAGTAGTCACATCAGTTTATTTGTTGCCTCCAAAACAAATTTAGTTGCAAATTAGGAATTACAAATTAAAATAATTTCTGTATAGTGAAAGTTAATTACATTAGCAAATATTATTTTAGACATACTTTTTCACTATTTATGTTTCTTTATAATGACTATATTATAATGAAATTCTGTGAAGTGTTAAATCCAAAGATACTACAATGATGTAGTAGCTGTATTTGAGTGTCATAGAAAAAAGATTGGCCCTAAGACTTGTTCTATATCCTATGTTTCTTACTTTCTTCTTTCCTTCTTTGTGACCTTTTTATTAATGATCATGCATTCTACAGCTGTCAGTTCCCATAGCACTCGCCTTATTTAGTGTCATACTTTTCTATTCAGAGAAGGAAGTGTTCACTATGCACTACACTAAATATAACAAGGTATATTTCAAATCAAGAAAAGTTTGTGAGTAGCAAAGAGGCGACAATTTCAATATGCAAACTACAAAATAGCCATTGGGAAAGGGTATTTCCTGTGTAACTGCTGCTTTACTTTTTTTTCTGTACTCCAGTTTTCTGGCAAGCCTCAATTATATTTTCAATATCTTTCTAGATAAAAATGTCTTTTCTAGCGATCAACAGCATTTTGTTGTAGAAAGAACAGTTACACAGACTGGGGGTTTAGTATTTCCTAATATTTCTAAGCCTAATAACTCTGTCATCACTGCAGGACTACCACAAGATGAAAATACCAAAGATTAGGCATGAGGTTAAACTGTCATCCTTACTATACTTCTCTAATGGGAGGAACAGGTAATTTCAAGATGGTTGTTGAAGCAAACCAAATATTATGTTGGGGTTTATGCATGGCATACATAAGTGCCTGCTGAATACCCAGACATGTACACATTAGAAACACAGAAAAGTCAACAGAAGGTTGGGAAAGTCTGTCAAAGGAGTTTAGCTCTCTTGGCTGAGACCAAAGCAAATAAAGCCCTTCTTCTTTAGTAATGGTGACAGATATAGCTGAGGTAACACAGTGGTCAAGTCAGCAAGCATATGATAAATGCAAGACACTAAGCACCCTTCTGTACTTCACATCTTAGATGCCAAGGGTGGTGGTGGGGGGGGAACAACTTAAAAAATTAATAAAGAAAAGAAATCACAAGTGAGAAAATGTTTACACCAAGAATCTGTTCAGTGATTCCAGAAAGTGTCTCTGTAAAGAGAATGAAACCGCCTCACAAAAAGACAAAAGCTTCATATAGATTTGGTTTATTTTATTGCCTGTGAATTCTGGTTGTGTTTAAAAGTCTCAGTACAAAAAGAATTTCAAAGTTGAAGCTTCAAATGATATTGTCTCTAATAAAATGATATCATCATATCTCTATGGCAGATTTATTCTCTTCCTACCCAACCAACATGCTGGCAATGCACAGTACCTTTCTCTTATCCACAGGTTTCTGAGGCAGTTGTGTTTGATTTTAATTTAAAGAGGTGAAGACTGAGCAGCACCAGTAGCTAAGTCACAAGCTATGTTTGTTCTGGGACTTTCCACACCACAGCTCCTAGTCCTGTTGGAATGTTCTTTTCATCAGCAAGGAGGGCTTCCTGAGCAATATTAGTGACATCATCTGTTAAACGAAAGAAAAAAGATTTAATACAAATCAGATTTCATTAACAGCTTTGATGGTAGCAATGCAATGGAAATTTATTTACAAAGGGTAACAAAACGCAGCAGAATAAGGTATATAAAACTGTAAGTGTGGCATCTTCTTTCCATTACGAACACTTATGGAATGGTAGCCTTTGCTAGATGGTCCTAAGCGAAAGCAGGATGGAAGCTGCTGAACTTCTTGGCAATTAGATGAGGTCAATCCAGACTCTGCCTAGCTAAGACTAAATTTGTTTTCCATTTCAACACAAGTAATTTTTTGGTTTGGGGATACCTGAATTGTCATGGTGGTCACCTATAAATTGTCACATACAGATTATCCACTGCCATGAATCTTTATAAATACCAAAAGTATACCAACATAAGGAAAGGAAGAAAGGACTAAATTTTAGAAAACCTGCATTCTGTTCTTGAAGGCAATGATCACAATTTCTTTTCTGAAAACAAACAATCAAAAGACAATGAACAAGGCCTTGATAGTGTCTTACTTCATATTTCTTTATAATTCCTCAGTGTATTTTGATTGCAAGGGGAAACAACAGAAGCATTTGAGGTTTTGTTGATGTTCACTGCATGTTAATTTGAACTGGTATTTCCTATGCACAGAAAAATTTACAGAAATAAAATTATCATTGTGGGGATATCTTCATGGAAAATATCACTCTGAAAGCTCAATGACTGAAAGGAATTCAAGCTCCTTAATGAGTATCATCTACCTCAGTTTTCCTAGAGTCTCTAAACACCTTTAACTACACCCTTCACTATAGAGTGAAAAAAGGAAAGTAAAGTCTCCTCAGTACTAAATCTTCTCTTGGTATACCCCTTGTGTTAGAGGATGAGGACAAATGAATTGAACAAGCCAAACAGATTTCAGCAATGTCTGAAGCAGACATGGCCATATGGGGGACTCCAAAGCAGAGAGCTGGCAGACACAACACAACAGGTCAACCTCTTTGCCTTTTTGGCAAGAGAGCTGGAAGCCAGACAGAATTCCACGAATGAACTGTGCTGAAACATGATGGATATAACTACTATCATGTACAATGTTCATATCTTCACAAAAAACTGTATTTCACATAAAATACATCAGGATTGCATCCAATGGTACCAGTCGCAAAAACATAATTTCTAACCACTTCCCTTGCTGGAAATACTGCATTTCTCTCTAGGGGTTTGTTTAATGCTACATCATGTATTCTGTTGTTAGTGGCTTAAAACCTAAATCCTCAGGGAATTTACTAGCTTATTTGTTCAATAAAGACAGGCATCTAGGTAGTATTTAATGGAAAAAGGAAATCTGCATACTCATTTCCTTAGGGCCAAATTCACTGCTGTGAGAGAATACTTTTGAAAAGGATGAAAGTACAGCTAGGGCCAGATCATGGCAGAAGATCAAAGTGCTGAAACAGCTTAGTTGGCATATTTAAGTAGCACAAAACACTGGAAAAGAGGAATTCAATTTATTTATATAGTAACAAACTTCCTCAGGCCAAGCGCCTCTATTTTTTATGACGTCAGATATGTCTCACTTCACCCTATCTTCATACTTTTTGAGTTGCCCTATTCTTAAATATTCCAATATTGTTTTTCCACATAAAACATTTTGCTGCTTTCTCCTGGCCTTCAGTTAGCAATCTGAATACATTTGAATAAAAGGGAAAGAGAAGGTTTCCCCATACTGACATGCAATATCAAAATACCTAAGACAAAGCAAGAATTTACTTGTAAAAGGTAAGTAGACAGCAATCACGCCAATAAGATGATAATAAAACAGGCCAACACCCACAAGACCCAAAAGAGAAAAAACCCCAGAAAGCCACAGCTCCAAATTCCAAAGTTATCTGGCTAATTTGTCTACATTGAAAAATGTACTTATCTTTTAGTATATCTACTAATTCTGTAGTACCAATTGTTCTAAAAGGAAGTTATTTGGTTCTAAAAAGCTTATTGTCAAAATTAATAGTTTTTTGAAGTCTCTAGTAAACTGGGAAATGAGAAATATCTTTAATTTTTGGCCAACTGGCCTCACTATATAACAAGAAGAGTGTTTACAAAAGTTTGAGAGAAGAATGAAACAGAGATCTAGGATGTGTGTAAGTTACACTAATAAGAGCAAATAAAAAGAAGTAGTATAGTGATGTGACAATATCTGCTTCTGAAAGTGGATGTTTCAGTAGCATAACATATGAGTGAGATTAAAAAAGAAGATTAATTGGCAATAAGTCTGCAAAAACTGGGGCAAACTTGAAATATTTAATTATGCCATTCAGTACAAGTTAGAGTGGTATTCACAGCGAATTACCAGCAACCACTGGAAAACTACAACCTAATAATCCTTCAGTAATCTTCCTATAGCTTCTTAAAAGATATGGTAATACAAAAATAACTTAAAATAATTGGATATTTAATTTCTCATTTCCAGTAACTGCTAAGCTAAATCTATTTCTAATGGTGGAGAGAAAGGATAAAGAGAGGAAGCTATTACTGTGGAAATATATCTGTTAATCTACAAACAAATAGAGCATAAACTACAGCTGTTCAAATTCATTCAGAATTCAGAACATACCACACACACCAAAACCAAAGAACCAAAGAACCACACACTCAAAGAACCAAAACTATTAGAGAAATTAATTGACAGATGAGCTGATGTTTGATACATTGCTAATTTCACTCAGTGCAATGAAGTCACCAACATATTCATATCCGGTAGTTATGGCAGCACATGCTAAATAAAGAAAGTTGATTCAGTTATGTTCTTTATCATATAATGGCTCTCTAGGCAAAATACAGTGTTATAAAAATGAAGGTTTTTCTCTGTTTACATGGAAATAACTAGCAGCACTCGTCAACATTTCCCAACTAGTTAGGAAACGATGGAAGGTATTCGAGATTGTTTGTTCAGGTTTTTAATCACAAACTGTAATACATAGAATCATTGTCGAAAGTTCTGTTTCTCGCACTTTTACCTCCATCATGTCAGGCAGCATTGCATCTTGAGAGCAAGTTTAAAGGTAAGAGAGCAAACACTGATGCCAGCCTCCATCCTTTCCCTGAGATTCCCAAAATAGGCAAAGCACTCGAGTTCTCAGAGATTTTAGCCAGATCTGTTCACACGGGACTTCTTAGTCCATTTTAACTCTTAAACAGAGTGCATTACTTACAGAAGTTTCAAAAAATAACTACTAAGATGGACAGCTAGTTTAGTTTTCTTGGAAATCTTTCTTGGAAAGCAGAACAGCTGAGGACAATTGCTCTGACAACGGGGTAATGTCATGTACAGTCCACATATGCAGGGTACGTGGACTATAAGGGGTGGGGATCTCAAAAGAACACCTTGTTCTGTAGAAGAAGTGGTACAAAACCTTCCTTCTGTGCAACACACACCAAACAGAAACCAGCAGAGTCCAACTATAAATCCCCAGAGAAGAAAAAAGAGCAATCACATCCTTGGCATATGGTAACAGAAAACCAGTTTCCCTGAATGTTTTGGAAGTCCTACCTATGTCTTTGTACAGCTGATCCACATTTTGAAGACCTTTTGAAAACAAGACTTTTTGGCTTTAAAATGACTAAGCATAAAATAAGACTGATCCAAATAAAAGGCAATTTCTTTGGGAAAACAGTGCTGAACACAGCTGTGAGTTCTCTGCAGTAGTTGCTAGAAATTTCAGTTAGCAAGTGCTTTGTAATGAGAATATGTACCTTACCACAGGCTTTTTGTCAGAAGTTATTCTAATCGACAGCTAGAGGGAGGGGGGAGGGGTTCTTTCATACAACCAAATGTTCAAGAATTAAAAAAGCATATTTATTTCAAAAAACCTATGACATTTTATTATGGTGCCTTGTATTCTACTCTAAAGGTTTCTATCCAAAATATTAATTTGATTTACAACTTTTTAAGACATCTATTTGTCAGGAATACAAAATACATGCAAAGAGACTGCATCTTCCCCTTCCTGCCTCTACTCTCAGATTT
Source organism: Acrocephalus scirpaceus scirpaceus (assembly GCA_910950805.1). NCBI lineage: Eukaryota > Metazoa > Chordata > Aves > Passeriformes > Sylviidae > Acrocephalus > Acrocephalus scirpaceus. The sequence continues at coordinate 33,563,258 of OU383778.1, forward strand.
CTAAGACTGTGATACTTGATTTGGTACCAGATTCCCTGGGATTTCCAACAGAGCAAAAACTTTAGTTACACATAAATAACTGGCACAGATGCAGCCCTTCATGAATGAGAATTTACATTTTGACAGCCAGAACCTGCCAGAAACAAAAACGTATGCCCAATATAAATCACTTGCTTTCTCCTTTATGCATTCAATGTCTGCCCAATACACAGTATTACAACCAGAAATGTGCTGCCTTCTGCTGTGGCTGCACCAAAAGCAGATTAGGAAGAAAGAAAAAAAGGAGAAAAAAAATAGAGGAAGAAAAAAAGAGGTATTTAGAACAATCCCCTGAAAGCAAAGACAATCTAAAGGGAGGCTTCAATGTGAATGCATCGTGGTCCAAGGAAGAAATAGCACAGATCATGCTACAGAGTCATCCCCTTTCAACACAAAGACTGATCAGCAGGAAAATACTGTGGGCATGACCTTTATACACCACTCTACATATCCTGAGAGACACACATTTCAAAAAATATGCAACCAGAATCTCCATTCTTTACATAGTGAACAAACTTAAAGAACACAAAAAGACTTCAGAAACTTTCTCTTCTTTCTTATTTTTAATATCAACTTCGAAATTGATACAGCAGAAATCAGAGACATGATTAGCAGCAAGTTCTTGGCCACAAATACTTCTTTCATTACTGCCAGGGAATACTGATGAAAACTTTCCTGAGCTGTTTTAGACTCTTGTTTTTATTGCAAAATACATCTTTGGTGGACAAAACACAGAACTTTTATTTGGATACAAGAAGCAATGACAGATACAGAAGCAGTCATTCACTTTCCTGTCTCCTTTACATTACAGCTTTCTTTTTAGCATCCCCATAATAAGGAACCCTTTGGGATCATTTGAACTTCTGGCAACAATAGTGGACTACCAAAATTAGGTCAACAATTCAAATTTGTCTCCATGTTATTCTTTTTGCCTTGCTGCAGATTACTTTGCCACAATTCCCAGATGGAGAGCTTACCAATGACTGAAACAGTGCTTTCAGAGGAATTGGTATCATTCCTGACACCTTGCTGTTTTAATTGGATTGTCAATGTTAAGAAGAATCTTCCTATTCTTTCTCTTTTTCTCTGAAGTAGGGGGCAACAGGAATTCTTGAGCGTGTGTTTCAGAAGACTCTGAGTGTGACTTGCTTCTACAGTTGATTTAAAACCATAAAACACATTTGGAAAGTAAGATAATTACAGTGTTTACTAGATTTTATATGACAAATACGGTGTGCAAACCACAGGACAGGGTTGCTTTTGCATGCAGAATTAGGCAAATCTGTATTCTCTATGTTGCATCGTGCTTATGTGTAATAGTCATAAAAAAACTTCTTCAGTAATTAAGATGAACTGGATGAAGTAGCAATTGGAGGGAAAGCTATCCATGTGAAATTATGTCCTTTAAGCCTACCAATAATTAACTGATAAAATAATGAATGGCATTCTGTATTCATAAAATATCAAATGCACTAAAGCTTTTAAAAAACAGATTCAATGGGCTTTCAGTGGGCATGGCCAGAGACTACACAGCCTCACTAAGAACCAGTCTTTTTATACCTTTTAAAAAAAGAAAAAACAATTAGTCAACTTAAAATGTTTTCCCCTATCCAAATTTCTTTGCTGACGGCTAGGACTGGTGACACCTCTCAGCCTGTTTACAAATGTTTGTGGGCTCTTTTTGTTCCCAGGTCTGTCAAAGGAGCCAACCTAGTCCCCGGAGGCTCTCCCATCCAAGACCCTTTCTCTACACAAAATAAGCTTCTAGACAAGTTCCATACAGAAAAGTGGTCTTAGGCTACTCAGACATTAAAAAATAGACTATTCTTTTACGTTAACATTAATTTTTATGTTACCAGAGGATTTATACAAATGCATCAGAGATGGGAACACCAAAGTTTTATATAATCATCCATAAAGCATCATTCTACAGACTATAAAAGCGGGAGGTCTAACAATTCAGTAGGAGCAGCGTCCAGTGCATTAAGAAATTTGCAGGAATATTATTTTCTTTATACAGTCTTAAACACCAGCGAGTTTTGAGAACTTTTAAGAACAAAATAATGCTCTTCAACACACTCTTTTTAGTCTTTTCTGACTGATGAACAGATCCAGAGTTTCCAGCCACGCATATGCTTCAAAAACAGCTCTGTGTAACTCTCATCCCTTGGCTTGACATATCTTGCTCTGTCTGCCTGTGCTTCACCAGCAGGGAATCAAATGGGACAAGAATTAAGGGAGATGTTGAGCCATTGCTCTGCTTTGCTTTGTGCTCATTGGCAATGCATTGCTTCCAGATCAGTTTCAGGCTGCTGAGTAACTATTTCTGTCCTCTGGACTTACCCAGCAACCAAAGTTATTTTGTCTCGCTGTTATCCAGCTTACTCACAGGCACAGGCTGGTGCAGTGGAGGTTTAAAAGACCATTTTTCTTCCCTACTCCCACACACAGCATCCAGTGCTGCCTTATCAAACTGATGTAAGATCACCAACTCACTCTCTTCTTCAGTATTTTAGAAACGTGAGGTTTTTCAGTTTTAAAGCCTGAACAAGGATTCTTCATATGTCTGTCATTGGTATAACAAATGCATGTATTTGCATGCCCCAAGTCCTTCATATGATGGAAAAGCAAAGACTTCACCCTCCAAATAGAACTGCTATTTTCTCAATGGTGCTCCATAGGGTTTAGTATTTATAAAATGTAAGCCTAATGCAAGATTTATTAGGCTATTCAGGTCTCTAGCTTCTCTCACATATGGCTTAGTTTTTTGCTGCTTTGCCTCAGCAGTTCATGCAGTATATAAATATGCATGACATTCTTTTTACATTTATACGAGTACAAGCAAATACATACAATGGCCCCATAAAGAAATAACCAGATTCCTAAGTCTGAACAATCTGTAACAAACTGAAAATCTTTTATGCAAATACTATTCAATTATCGAATTTAATGTGATTAATTAAAATGTAACAAATTTTCACATCAACATTTGCAATGAGTTTGAAAATTGCCAAATGTGACCATTGCTACAAGTAATAATGTTCACTTTTGATTTTCTTGTGTACTTTAAGAAATCTGCACTGCGTCACAACAGTGATACTTCATGGTACGTGTTTTATTTTCCAGAGGTTTTGACAAATTAGTCACAAAATTCTTCTTGCAGCTCTGTGGCAGTCCTTCCCTTTATAAGCCAGATCCTTACAAGAAAGAAATCTTAAAATATGTTTTTCAATAAGGGAAGATTTGAAATTAGTACATTTAAAATTTCTACCCAAATGAAAGCCAAGTGCTGTGCCAAGGATCTCAACCAGCCGGAATTTGGCATCATGTGAAAAACTGGAAAAGTATAAGCTTTTGCTTTACAGTGTTACAAAGATCTTATAGGATCACAGGTCTTTCCTTGAATTTTTTCATTCATTTTAGAACAATTCCTGGCTTTAAGGGCTGATCTGTATACAAACACTTGTAACTCAATAGTTTTGGGGAAGTTAGTTTAAAAAAAGGAAGATAAGTACATAAACAGATCAAGTATCTGTAAATCTAAAATATATAGAACAGCATAAAATTATCTGTCAGGAGGGGGAAGACAGGATGTGAAAGACCCATTACAGTCACCATAATGCTACTATCTCTATTTCTATATGTATAATCCAAAGAACAGACATGTATGCATACAGGAAGCCATATTAAAGATTAAAAGTAACATTAAGCTGGAAGAAATTTGATTTTTAAATTTCAGTACCAGCTTTTACTCTTTCTGCTTTTTAAACAGAGGCCTCTTAATTTTGAATCAGTGTTGCAGGGTCAACTGGAATATGCTCTAAAATCCAGGAAGCCACAGATAAGATTATTTGACATCCTGCCTACAGACAAGTTATCAACCCTCCATTCCAGCTTTCACCTCTCTGTCCCTTAACACATACACCCCCTTCTTCTTTTTTATTATAGACACACAGTGCCTATCATGAGATTAATAAAGCAAGAAACAAACAAAACCATTTACATCGAATCTGCAGCTTCACTGAACTCCTCACCAAGAATAAGTGAGCAGGTCATAGCTAGCACTTCTCCTTTGCAGGCAGCATATGCGAAGGGAAGAGGTTTACACAAGGTCACCCAGTGACTCAGCAACAAACTGGAAAAGGACTCAAGGCAGCCCAGCCTTGTGCTCGATGTCAGCAGCAGCTCAGCCTCGGCAACAAATCTGCCCTCCCAGACCCAACAGCATCTATCAGCTCTGCTAAGGCACAAATTCAGTGACCTTAGGTTTGTAGCCTATTAGTAGAAAATGCTTCAGTTCTAACACCTAAGTTAAAAATGCCTACATTTTCTCTAAGAAGCACACAGCTGCTGTGCACAAAATGCAGATTTTAGAATGATTAAAAAAAATGACATGAGCTTGTACATCTGCAAATTCTGTGCTTCTCAGTGCTCTCTTGCAGATTTTGACAAAGACTGAACATTTAATAAGTATCAGAATCCAGATCACCTATTATTCCGCCTACTCACAAATGGGCTATTTTTCTGTTCAGAAAAAGCATGTTAAAATGATTCACAGGAGGAGATGGCAAAAAGCAGGAGGAGATAGTAAAAGTTTCCTTCTCCCAGGAACCTCAGCAAGTTCAATTAAACAATGACAAGCGTAACAGCTTGAAACAGGCACTGTTTGATACAAAGACATCACTATCCTTCAGTAAAGGACCTCATGCTAGTTTTACATGAACAAAGAGCTGCTTCCAATTAAAATCATAGTAATGGGGGATGGGAGGAAAAAAAATCAGTCCAAATGCTCTCCATGTACTTGCCTTTATGGAACAATTACCCAGCAATGAAGTGACATCCTTCTCCAGCCATTTTGCCAAGAGCACTGTAAGGGAGTGCTCTAATGTGTAAGCATGATGGCTGCTAAATTACAGTTCTCTGTTAATTCCAGTCCAGTTATTTACCTAGCTGAATTCTTACTGTGAGGTCTCTACTGTGAGGATTTCATGTCTGATAATGGCACTTCACAACATACATAATTTTACAGCTGTTACTGAAAATGCATCTTCCAGTCAAGAAGTATTTAGATTTCAGAGATGCAAAGAGATAGTGCGATTTCTTAAACTAGGCAACCAAAATGTTTTTAAGTGCAATTTGTCTACTATAGATTTTTCAGTCCCTAAGACTGAACACTAGCTGTCCCAGTTACTCCTAACTATGCACAGAAAGAGCAAAGGCTTTTGGCATTCTCAGTTCAATACATTTAATTCTTCACTAGCAGTACCAAAGGCACACCTCACATGAATAAAGGAAAGCCTAAGACTATTGATACCAAAACTGCAAACTACGTGTAAGTTTCTTTTAATATATTAGATTATATTCTTCCTCTGTTCCATCGTCCCATGCCACAAAGAATGAACTCTCTTTTTCCTATTGGAGACAATACCTCACCACTTCTTCCTATCCTCTTCCTCTAATTAATATTTTTGTATGTCATGAGTACTAAATATGTTTTCTTCTAGAGATGTTCTGGCTAACACATATCTAATTAAAGTCAGAACAAGTCTTCTTAGCTCAGAATAATCTGGTCTTTGAAGGTGGCCCCTTGTGTTTCAGACCTGATTAAAAGGCTGCATGCCCAAGACCTTGTTTAACTCTTCCACTGACATCAGCTGGATTTAACAAAGGCTAGGTGAGTGCCACTGCCTGCAGACACTGCCTTGCCAGTATAGAGAGTCAATGACCTCTCCTGAGGAGTAAACATCTACAATCAGAATCAGGAAAAATACGTCGGAGCAATTTTGGTCATCAATGAACAGAAAGACAGGAATCCATTGAATTGTATTTTGACAGAGCTTTGCCTTCACTATTACATCATCAAGTCCTGCTTCTAGCCTCCCCAGCAAGAGCTGAAAATACCAGCTGTGAAAATCTGAGTGTCCTAAATATACGGCTGCCTTGGCCTTCTCAAGATACATTAGAGAAACTAATTTTGTTCCACTAAGTAAATGAAAACTAGAAACACACCTCCCAAAGTCTGGAGTCTGAAATTCTTTTTCCTTCCTCTCCTCACACATTTTTCTCATATATATATATATATATATATATATAAATTCACATATACACAGCAACACATATGTTGTATACCAAAACAGAATGCTGTCATTAAATGATGTAGCCAAAAATGGTTACAGATTTGGCAGGAAAAGTTCATTTCTGGGATGCATAACACCCTCGTCTGAGCCTCAGATGCAGCAACTCCACCAAGCATTATATTGGTGTTCACTAAGGTCAGGAAGAACTTGAGCTGGAATGTGCAATATCCCAGTAAAACATCCATGTTCCACAGAGGTGACCTCAGGAGGCAGGGTGGGGCTTCCTGCATTCCTTACACTTCCTTCAGCACTTCAGAGATCTGTTCATACAAACGTGCAAAATACCACCTTTCAAGAACACGAGTATGGAGACCAGAAACAGACACAATCCTGCTTCTAACTCTCCCACCAGGGAGTTCTCATTATTGTGACATATGCTGAGCTTAAAATCCTTGCTGCGCTGACTGCATTAACACAGCTCAGCTTATTTTACTTTGCCAGCTCATGAAGTTCAAACTCAGCATCCCTAACTGCAGCCCAGTGCTGTTCTGTCATCTCCACACCTGGGCAGAGTAACTCCCCTTTTAAAGTAATTCCAGTTCCAAGAGAAATTTGCTTCCAACCTCTTTGCTCCATAACAAGCTAATTTTGATATTAATATTCTAATATTATATTAAGAAATATCAAGTGAAACTCTTTGCAATACCAAACATACTGTACCAAGTATTTTTTATTTACAATTCAGTTGATTTATGTCAAATAAAATTATCTGCAATACTATAATTTGATTTTTTTTCCTAACAATTAAAAAATTAATTTATTTTTCACTTTCTTTATAATACCATCTTTAATGAAAAGCATAAAATAACCATAGAATCATAGAGCACCTTGGGTTGGAAGGGATTTGAAGGATCATCTTGGTCTAACCCTCCTGACATGGGCAGGGACAACTTTCTCTAGACCAAGTTGCTCAAAAAATTGTGGACTTACTTACTACCTCTAACTTAAACACTGAACTAAAATATTAAAAAAAAAACCAAAAACCAAACCACAAAACCCACCAAAAAAACCCAAACCAACTCTTTGTCTGGTTTCAGCTTTGTTATTTGGGTTTTTCATCCTTTGGTTTTCCCACACTGGATAGATAAATCATTTGGCTTTATACCACCTTTTTTTATTGTGTGTTTAAATAAACACCTCCCAGTAAATAAAGTTTCAGATTAGACTGCTGCTTAAGTCAGCAAAGATATGCTAGAAAAAGAGAACTAACATATGCATGCTACTACATCAAAGTATCCATATTTATTAGGCACAATGGAACAGTAAAGGCAAGGAAAATGCAACCATCAGCAGAAGTCCATGTTACTGATAAAATATATTGAAGAAGCCATGTAAAAGCTGGCTTATACTTATTCCTTATCTACACAGCAATAATTTATGCATCTTTATATATAAATATATATATATATTTAAATATATACATACATCCAAGATTTTTCTTTACCAACATGGCAGTTCTTACACATTTTCTCTCTAAAACATTAATAATAATGTGTCATTTAGGGGTCCTTTAAGGGTTTAGACTGGGAAGCTGTATCCTTTGAACTTTTATTTCCGGCAGAGATTTCCTTTGTTGCAAGGCAGGCCTACAAAGTCTGAATGCTGTGGACATTACCATTTATATGGTGGTGTCCTAATTACCACTCTCTGCCTACCATCTAAAGGTCAGTGCTGGGTTTGTTCTTTTTGGTTCAGCACAGCCCAAAGGCTTGTAAGGAAGCTGTTCACTAGGTTGCATGTATCCATTATGATTTAAAATCCAACAGACATTACAGTTCTTCATTTCCACACATATCACTTCAGGCAAACCTGCACTAAATTTATTCTATCATATGGCCAATGTTCACCTAGAAGCTTTTATAAATCCTTGTGGGATTCCTTACAATACTCTTTAACAAACCCTGTTTGTTTCCTGAAAGCACAGCAGCTGCTGTAAAACAAACAAAATTCAATTAAACTTTACACTAAAATATTGCTAAGCATGAAATGTCACTATTTCAGATTTGATGAGTTCAAAGCTAATTAATTTCAGACCACTGAATACTTAACACAAAGGAGATGTTTTTAAAATTTTAAAATGTAACTTGAATAAGTTTTATTGGATATGATATGTGTGACATAGTCATCTAATTATCATCAATTTTTAAATACCAACCCAAGCAGTAGCGTTTGGGAAAAAATAAAATTAACCTGTAAGATTACTGATGCTTGGTACTATTGGTACTATTTCACCCAGAGCATTACAGAAAGTAAATTATCACTTTATTCAACAAGATCCTCTGCCTCTTGTACTGCAATAGGATAAATTATCCCTTCCTATTTGGTTTTGATGTTTATAAAATATGACTTAATACAGATACAAGCAAGTCATAAGCATGTTTGCAGAGGGAGGAAAATTATTTACACAGACACCGCTAGATCCTCCTATGTATATACTACTACTACTACTGTATGTATTACTCTGAGTTCCATTAAATTTTCTAATTGTATTTGGAAATTTTAGTGCAATCTGCTCTAATTCCACAGGCTAGAGGCATGAAATAAAACGGAAGCCCCTTAAACCTGCTCTTTAGAAGAACTTGAAGAACATAATCCAAATAAAAAATTCTTGGAACTGAAAAGATTGGTAATTGAACACCTAGAACTGAGGTCTTTATTCACAATCAGCACCATAGATTTCTAAGATACAAAAAGACAATTGATCATTCAGTAACGTGAATGTGTAATTCAAAAAAACTCCAGCTTAAAAGTGATACATAATATTCTAATATAGCAAAAAATGCATCTTTACAAAACATACTATATTTATAGCCTTTTAAAATAATTAATGGTCTCCAAAATGAGGCAAGGATTAAAACAACATAAGCAAGTGATTTTTTTTACAACAGACATGAGCAGATAGAACAACTTTTATTCAAGTCAGATCTTGTCTAAACTACAAAAGCAGGATAACAAGTTATAAAACAGCTGGCTCCTGCTAATTACTATTTCTAGATTTATTGGATTTTGGCCTAATTAAGAAATTTAATTAAAGTCCAATCTACAGCACAGATGATAACTGTATTAAGCACAGCAGCTTGGTGGCTTTGTTGGATCATTAGCACCTCTCAGTGAATGTCAAGTGCAGGGCACAGCTCTGGGGAAACATCCTGAGCCTCAGCCCTGTGTCCAAGGCAGCCGCTCAGCTCAGGGAGCACCCCAATGCCCTCTCTAACCCAGAAATTATCACCACTGCTCACAGAATCACACACAACAGACCATTTCTTAGAGAATTCAGGTAACTGTAAACCAGCAAACACATTGAGCAAAGGTATTAAATGTTTTTCATGAGTCCTAATGCCGGCTTTCCCATTTCTCACTTGACTGTCAATAGGGGCTGAGACAACAAATTGAAATTCCCTTTAAAGAAAGCCAAAATGAAGCCATGCATCAGTTTACCAAGACTCCAGAGAAGTGTTTGACACTGTCGTCCCACAGCATTCTACTGGTGAAACTGGCTGATCCTGGCTTGGATGGGTGCACTGGAGCAGCTGTCTGGGCCAGAGTGGTGGTGAATGGAGCTACATCCAGCTGGGGCCGGTCACCAGCGGCGTTCCCTAGGGCTCAGTACTGAGGCCAGTCCTGTTTAATCTTTATCAATGATCTGGACAAGATCAAGGTCACCCTCAGTCAGGTCACAAAGGACACCAAATTGGGTAGGAGTGTTGATCTGCTGGAGGCAGGAAGGCTCTGCAGAGGGATCTGGACAGGCTGGATTGATGGGCTGAGGCCAATGGCAGGAGGCTCAACAAGGTCCTGCACTTGGATCAGAACAACCAGGCTGCGATACAGGCTGGGGCAGAGTGGCTGGAAAGCAGTCTGGTGGGAAAGGATCCGGGTGTGCTGGCTGACAGTGACTGAACACGAGCCAAAGTGTGCCCAGGTGGACAAGAAGGCCAATGGCACCTGGCTTGTATCAAAAATACAATAGGACCAGGGCAGTAATTGTCACTCTGGTGCTGGTGAGGTCATACCTCCAGTTCTGTGTTCAGTTCTGGACCCCTCATGACAAGAAAGACACTGAGGTGCTGGAGAGTGTCCAGAGAAGGGAAACAGAGCTGGTGGAGGGTCTGGAGCACAAGTCTCATGAGGAGCAGCTGAGGGAGCAGAGGATATTTCATCTGGAGAACAGGAGGCTCAGAGAGAGATCTTATCACTCTCTACAACTACCTGAAAGAAGGTTGTAGCCAGATGAGGCTCGGTTTCTTCTCCCAGGTTACTAGTGATAGGACAAGATAAAGTGGCCTCAAATTGGAAATGGCCAGGAGAAATTTACATAGGAAAACTTTCTTCACTGAAAGAGTTGTCAAGCATTGGAATAGGTTACCCAGAGAAGTGGTGGAGTCACTACCCTGGAAGCATTGAAAAGTTGTGTAGATGTGGCACTTAAGGATGTAGTTTAGTGGTGGACTTGGTGGTGCTGAATTAATGGTTGGACGCAGTCATCTTAAAAGATCATTTTCAGCCTAAACGAGTCTGTAATTCTATCTGTATATAATGCTCTGTATCACTTCAAACCATGGTGTACGGTGTGTAGTGAAACACTTTTTATCCGAAAGAAAAAATTCAGTATTAAGAATGAATGAGCTTGAAACACCAAAGCCTAGAATTATGTTTAGAAATGTTTAGCAGAGGAGCTCCAAGAACAGATTCTTATGTTACCACATCTTTTCCAAACTATATAGAAGGTCCCAAGTAGCACCATAGTCGGCTGGCCCTGGCTGGATGCCAGACACAGTCTATCACTCCCCTCCATCAGTGGACATGGGAGAGAAAATATACTGACAGATACATGAGGTGAAGTAAGAGCAGGGAGAGATCACTCACTGAGTACCATCACAGGCAGAACAGACAGACTCATCTTGGAATATTAACTGAATTAATTACTAACAAAATCATGCCAAAATCTTTAAAAAACCCTCCTCTCCCCCCTCCCTGCTTTCCAGCTCAACCTCTTCCTTTCAGTGGTGCAGGGAGACATAACACCTTTAAGAACTTAAAAACATACTATGCATCAGTCTCAAAAAGCAGACAAACTGCAAACAGGCAGGTATACTCAAGAATAACCTCACATGTGAGGTGATTCCCTTCATTCCCTTCAATCTAAAGTAACTGCATTCAATTGCTCACAGAAATAGGCCAATTAAGGCATCTAGATAGAGGCCACAAGAAACAGCCTGAAAGGTATGGCTGAAAATAACTGGAATTGCTAACCCTTAATAAAAGGAAAGAGCGAAGTGTTAAGAGTCTTTGAATCTGTGAAAGGTTGTAACTAAGAGAAAAACTAATAAAATCCTCTCTGAGTTCACTGGGAAGCAGATGATAAGGGAAGGAGACGAGATTGATATTCTGAGGGAGAGGAGGAAACCACTAAGGCTGCCTAACCAGAAAGAGATAACCTAAAAAGAAGCAGCCTAAAAAGACCTATCAAATCCTTCTGAGAAGCCATCTCCATCAGGCTGGCAATTAAGAACAAGTTGAACAAATATATAGTGGTGTTTTATCTATCCATCCTACTACTGAGAACAATGAACCAAGTAATGTCCAAATCCATTTTTTATTCCTTTAAAGATTTTTTCAAGGGGAGGCAGAAGGGGAAAGCAATATGGATGTATAAATTTATTTCTGCATGGCATGTCAGTTCTGTAGGAGTATTTCTCAAATGTCTCTCCAGTAATTTAAGGGTCACTTAAATGCCAGGCTAAGATAATTTGATTGTTTAGAGGACTCTATAGGCACTCCAAAAGGACCATGTACTGATGTTCACTATACTGGCCTTATCACCATACTTGCAATATTTTTTGTGGATGCTTTAAACACAGCACTGCAAAGTAAGGCTTCTCTTTTTTCAAGGGGAGAAATCAGCCACAACACCAACTTCAATCTAAACCACACATTAAACCTCAATGGTTTTAACAGATTACTTTATGACCAGGTATCTTTAATTACCTGGGCTTGCACATTTTATACAAGAAATAAAATCTTGATTTTCTAAAACAAGCAATCTAGAAGTATTCATTGAATTCAAAATGTTAAGAATGTCTCAAAAACCAAACACCCCAACCAACTAAAAATTCTTTTTTTCCCCATTGAACTGTTTTTAATAATTTCTGATTAAGGTTCATCAAGAACTAAAAAGAAAATATCATTATGTACCTCACAGCTACAGAACTAAACTGTAAATCAGATTTAAATTTACCCTCTAAGGTGACTGTTGAATGAGGCAGAAAATCCACTGTTTTCCTATCCTTGCATATGCTTTTTAAAATTCTATTAAAATACAAATGACAGAACTCCAGAAGAACGGAGAATTACTTATTTATATTTTGATGAGCTGCCAATCAAGATGAAAAACGCATGGGCAATGCAAGAATGCCAAACACTTATTAACTTAATACCTTCTGAAAATAGTGGTACATGACATACAAAATACTTGCAAATAGATGTGCTCACATATTTAAGGAACACATTTTTAAGGAACCACCAAGTAACCAGTTAGGTGGGTGGGATAGTTGTCTTTCTTTTTCCCTTCACATTTTTAATTCTAGTTCTTCTGGCAGTACACCTTGCTCTGATACAAGACAGATGGTATGACTATTGCATTTTTGCTTTCCAGGAAGTCTCTGGCAAGACTAAGCCTTCCTAATGTGACAGGTGATCACCTCAAAGTTCATGGCTGGTGTCAGGCAGGTTGGTGCTGAATATCCGTAGTGGGAAGCTACTAAATGAAAGCCAACATGTTGACAATACTGACTTTGTAACAAATGTATCTTTTATTCTTAAGCCATTGCTCTTCACAGAAATTTGCACATAAAATACAGTTTTTCCACTGAATTTAACAATTCATGTCAGAGTTGTTAACCTCATTTTAGTATTTTGTTTTAGATACCACCAGTCCTGCCAGGCCAAGACACCTCCAGTGGGCAGATCAAGAAAAATGCTCCTGGGGTAAGTGCTGGACTCCTGTATTTCTATATAGGCACCATCTGAATGAACCAGGTATGAGTCAACTGATAGTCTGGGTAGGAAGGAAGAGCCAAGTTTGCTATTAAAGAACCAGCTTAATGGTTTATTCTTCTGGTAGTACCAGTGTTTGCATGCTTGGATAGCCATGTGTGCAGTGTGCAGTGTTCTTGGACAGAATTCCTGGTTATCCAGGTGATGGGGTAGGGTGACAGTATGGCTCGTCAGGACCTCAAGAGTTCTCTATTTCAACTTCCTGCTCAGGGGGATAGCTCTGAGGTCTGACTGTATGACTCAGGGTTTTATTTGGTCTGTCTTGAAAACCTTCAAGGATGAATCCTGCAGACCTTCTGCAATGTATCCTCCAAGACAAGTAACATAGACTATATTTCCCTTCCTGTATTCCTTATTATAATATTCCTTATTAATCTACTGGACACTGGACCTGCAGTTATTACGACCTAGACCAAGATAACACTCACAGACCAAACACAAATCACTTTGTTTCACTGATCTTTTTTCTTCATTACACTTCATCATGTTATCCTTCCATTTTAATTTGCTAATTTAGTCAAAGGAGAGGGGAGATGAGAGGAGAAATAAAACTATTTGTGTAAACACACAGCTGGTGAACAACTATCACTTTTCATGCGCTTCTGAAATACACCATAAGCATTTTAACAAAAGCAAATGTTGTAACATTTTTACAGCTTTATTGCTGAAAAAAACACCACTTTGTCATAGGTCTTAGGGCAGATGGGTCAGAACATCCTTCATTTGAGCCAAAAAAAATCAAATACAAATGAAGCAGAAAAAAATATCCTGCTCCAGTGTAGCCACTTGAGAGACATTATTCTAAACCCTCGCAGATTAGCACAGACAATAGAGCTCATGAACATTTAACAGTTGGGCATACATGGGCACAGTGCAATGAGGAGGAGATAAACATCCCACCAAAATGACTGCTACAAATTTATTCTATCTCAATATGTAGTTCAACTCAAAAAGCATCTGCCTTATCACCTCAAATCTTGAATGATGGTGGGCCTATTGGCAGAAGCATCAGCAGTGATTTTTCTTTATATCTTCAAAGACAATACAGACAATCTGCTCTAACCATCAGTTCATTATACAATAAATAATTGATCAGTATTCTACTGACTCCTCTATAATTATTCAAGCTTGTAGGCAGCATAACTTCTGAGAAGAAAAAAAAAACAAACAAGAAAAAAGACACACACACTAAGAGCTTTAATTTGACTGGCATTGCTCTGGAAATGATGAACTTCCACTGGCTGAATAGAATACTTAAATGTTGTGCTTGTTCAACTCACTGCAAGTTTCTACAGTCCATCTACAGCAGCTTTGATACAGCAAAACACAGAACACAAACTCCTGTTCACTACAAAAGACTTGATAATACACCAGACTTTCCAAAACCAAATCCTTCAGCACCCAGAACTGACTTGACATGTTGAGAAGTGGCACATTCACTTGACAGATCTGCCTTTATAAAGTGCATTTTGTAAGTGGATTAAAGACTTGAGAATTGTTGGTACTTTCATAGGTCATGCATTTTATCATAATAAAAAATGAAAACAACATAAGGATGTCATTGAAAGATCTGATTTTGTACCTTACCTGCTTTGTTCATGACTGACAAAGAAAACTATTACCAGCTTTGCACTTTCTATGCTTCTTCTATAACAGTATTATTTACTGGTATTAGAAGGAAGCACTGAATTCCAAACAGTTCTTTGCACATTTTATGACACAGCTTGACTATTGTGTATCAGTCAGGTTACCACACTGACTTCTTTTTCACATTTTATTATATATTTCTCTTTTTTACAAGAATATGTTAGGATCACACTGTATTTCTGCGTAGATGAATCGATCTTAGTTAAAGAAACCCATATTGTAAAACTGTTAATCAAAGAACATGTTTCTCTATTAATATACATGAGGGAGAAGGGGGGATTTTGAGACACACTTGGGAATCAGACACCCAACTGAAAAGAACCAGGTAATTAATTCAGTCTTTAAAGCTATCTCCCCACTTACAAAAAACATTACATAAGTTAAGCTCCTGATCTGGTGTTCAACAATGATCTATCACATCCAAAAGAAATTGCAGGACTTACTACTGACATTAATGCTTCCTCACTGCTCAAAGCTAAGATTTTGTTCAATGAAATGTCTATATTTTGATACTAAAATAACTTAGATATGGAGAAGCTGGACAAATACTGCAAATAATGATGGCAGCACTTTGGTCTTCCTTAGTCTCTAAAATGCAGAGACAAAAACAAATAAATAAGTAATCAAGCTCTGCTTGTTTCTTATGTAGATAGAATGGTAGAAAACTGTACCACTCCTATGAAGACTGCAACAGTCAAAATCATTTTGCCCTGACCGAAAAGGTTAATCATGTATAGGAATAGATACATGAGAAATAAAATGCCCAAAGCCAGTATCTGCAAGATTATCCCACATTGGTACCAACTGTTGTACAGGCATCCAATACCTTTATATTTCTTGCCACTGCATTTCTAACACAAGCAAGAATAGCCTTTTAAACCATTAATCCCAAGAAATCCAAAATTAGATTCTGAATTAATCCAGAATATTGAATGAAGTTTCAGACATTTGAAACATCAGAGCATGGCTAGAAAGATACAAGATCTATCATATAAATGCTGATATCCAATTGTCAACAGATCACATATAAAGAATATAAAGAACAGTGCTGTCAAAACAGCAAGTACGACAGTCAAATCACACAGCTGAATTTTCATACTAAGTGTTTAGACTATAGTATTTTTTCTAAATATGCAATGGATTTTAACGAATGGCGCACAGCATTGTTTTTTCGTAACTATAATATCACTTAAGGCATGTTTCTCACTGGAAGCTCTAAGTAAAATTAGTTTTCAAATTATAAGAAGGGAATGAATTTGAAAAGAGAAATTTTTTTAAGAGACCCTAAAAATCAGAGGTCACATATTAAAGCCTAAGAGCTGTGAATTGCAGGAAATTATCTCACTTCCACAGTAATGCTAATAAATGGAAAAGAGACATGATAGGATTTTCAATACCTATCAAAAAATAAAAACCCTCAAAAAACCAGCATAGAAAAATGGAAAAAAAAAAACCACTTTTGACGTGTTTCAGAATGCAAAGTACCCAGAGTCTAAGGGTACTTCCTTTCACCAGCCCTGGCCAAAATAAAATTCCATCTTAGCTACAAAGGCATAAGCTGGCAAGATATGCAACAGGAATAAAAAAACCAATATAAAGGTAATCTTATGTATTTTTTCAGATATGAACAGCTTGCAGATCTTATATAGCCTGCCAGAAGTCTTACTGCATTGCTACCATTTACACGTGAACAGAAAGGATAGGAAGAAATTACCAACATTTAGTAAAAGTCATCACACAAGAAAGACCCCCTAGAATTTTCTTATCTGTCATAGCAGATAAGTCAGAAAAATTCAATTTAGGATACTATGTCTTTAAAAATTGACCAAAATCTGTGTAATATTCAAGTAGCAGTCTGGTCAATCAAACCACTGGCCCAAACATGAGCATTTTGTGAACACGTGAAGAATTCTTGTCAAATATAAACCTTTGTAAATTTTACTGCAGGTGGGAGAACCAGGCTTTTTTCTTCTTTGTTTATTTTTCCAAATTACTCGCAGATTCACCATCTGTATTTTTATGCAATATGCAATGGTAGACAAGAACACTGGCTGTTGAAGAATGGAAGCATAACCAGAGTGGCTCAGACCAAGACCATCTAGTGTAGCATACTTTTTCTGACACTAACTGGGTACTAATCCAATAGCAGATACCTTGGGATAAATGTAAGAATAAAGCAAATGAGGAAAAATGAGGCAAAATTATGGAAGAGCTCCCATTCAAGAAAAATTTGTGTAGCTCTCTTAAGCTCAGAAGAGAAGCAATTTGGAGGATATTTGTATAGATGTTTAAGAATCAACAGGCCATTCTCTTCTAGGAAAAAAGTAAAAGTAGGGTGCAGACAGGAAAAAACCAAGGGAGGTGGCTTTTCAAGGAACAGGCAGCAATGTAATGAAAACAATTGAAAGGACTTGTTGCTCTAGAAATTTATATAGTTTGAGGGAGAATGGACAGATTTCTGCAGAAAAACAATTCAGTGATGGTTTCTAAATACAAATAAACCACATTCAGTACACAAAACCACTAAGCTGCAACCGCTGGAGAATGGAAGAGTAAGTGGGAAGAGTCTCATACTCTTGTCCTGCCTTTAATTCTTTCTTACCCAGACTCAGCTTAACAATGCTCAGGATACACCATATGTTAAGATAAAATTCATTATAACAGAGTATCACTTCTCTCTAACTGTCACAAAAACATATAAAAATGTGTCAGCTTGAGATGACAATAGACTTTACTTAAGGTTTCTGATTCTTTCTCTGAAACACTACGGTTCTGCTCATTATCTGAGCAGGTATTAGACTAAGGATCTGTGCATTATAGTCAGTACTACAAGAGCAGGCTTCCAGTATTCCAGTGGTTCAGCTGCAAACATCCATTTACTAAAGGGAAAAAAAACCACCAAAAATCCAACAACCTCACCTTAATTTATATCTTATTTTTCATAAATCTGATCATTTTAATAAGATACAAGTTATTGAATGACAGAGAGATTATCAGAAGACCATTTATGAGTTTTGCATTAGAACATCTCTTACAAATATGAGTTTTACCAAGTGAAGTTTTAATAATTTTCTCTTACAAGTACCACCTGAAAAAACCAGTGCTGTCAGTTTCTTTCTGTTTCCAAGCAAACTCTATACAGTTTTTTCACTGGATAAGAAGAGAGAACAAGCCTATTTTTAGTTTAAAAAAAATAATGGACATTAAAGCACACTTTGGGAAGAGGAGGGATGAAATAACTACCTAAACACTGGTTACAATCTTTGTATTATCATGTCAAGTTGTCATGTTGAAAACCCATAGAAAAAAAACACAAAAGGGAAAAGAAAAAGCAGCCTGACAGTAATTTATACAGCAGATTTCTTAAAGCTGTAGGAATAACAAGTCCTGTTTGATACACCTTGGTTTTTCCACTCATACCTTGAGGCCTTTTTCTGAAGATCACTGGAACTCCTTCTTAGCGAAGGCTTAAGGAAATTCTTAGCTAAGGTATGGCATGATTTTTCTTACTCCATGACATTTATCAGGGCTGTTCAATTTTCTGAAAAATTCAGAAAGGTTTAAAACTCATATTGCCAGAACTGATGGGGGAAAAAAAAATGAAAACATTAAGGCGAGTAACAATTCACATACCTCAATAATTAGGATCAGCAAAAATTACCATCATCTTTCACCCAAAAATACAAATTTTTATACAAGCCACACTGTCTTATAGCTTCTCTCACCCTACTTCTATTGAAATCCTACGCCCTAACACCTTGAAACTTCACTAGAAGAGAACAGAAGCAAGAAAAGCTGTAAAAAGTTGTTTGGTGTTTGGTTTTTAAAATATACCTATATATGTAAATATATATATATCTTTTCCTGAAAGGGTCAACAAACAAACAAACCAAACAAAATAAATAAAGAATACATTGCTTATATTTTCTATGAGGAATCCTCTGAATAGAGAACTGCAGCAAAGAAAGAATTTAAAACCTCCCCAAGATTACACAAGTAGCCTGTGAAAGAACAAACTAGGACAATCCCATTAAATCTCATCATCAACAACTGTTACTAATCTTGTTATGAAAGCCTTACTTCTGCTTGAGGTAAGGCACAAATTTCTTATTTGCCTCTACTTTCCTCTCTTAATATCCCATTAGACTTTACAGTAAACACCATGTATGAGTGTAAAGGTACTTAGAATCCTTCTCAGAAGTTAGCATGTTGAGGTTTTTTGTTTGAAGGTATCAACATATTTTATTTCTAACTACTTTTTAACATTATGAATAAACTCACCCAATGACTACAAAATTCTTTCTTTGGGACCAAAGGAAAATCCTAAGGCATACATTAGGATAAGTAGTATAACTCACTGCGAAAAATACAGAAGAACACTTTTAGCTCTCAAACCATTTTTGTAGCAAAAAAATCTAAAATTTAGACCATATCTGAGGTTTAGTCCATTCCATCCTAATATTTACCAATTAATTAAATAGATTTCATTTTTTTACAGAGCAGGATTATTTACAAATGAAAAACAAATTACTTGTATTTTCAACTCCATACCTGCTGACATATCACTAGATCATAGTACTTTTTCATAAAAGTCTAACTGCTTGTTCAATATCATCTTTGCTAATGGTTTTGCTTGCAGAATTGCACTTTCTTAAAAATAAAAGTCCCAATCTTCATGCACAACTTACATCAACATTAAATAGACCGAAACGCAATAGAGATACAGCTTCTCTGCTCAGTTGCCAATTAAGTTTTGGATCCATTGATTTACAGGAATTGTATCTCCCACTATGTAAAAGACTCCTGAATCTGCAGGAGTTCCAATTCTTTCTTAGAAGAAAATGTGAAGCTGGTCAAACAGCTAAAATCAAGGAGAACAGCACAAGAGAGAGAGCAGGTAAGGGTCCGAAGGTATCTCTCATTTAGAAAGGAGAGAAAGGAGAAAGTCCTCTGGGACAATCCTGTGAGATCCAGCAGACTTGCTGCTAGTATTTCAGCTACTAGTGGTATGCAGGAAACTTTAATGTACCAGCATACATTCTCTACAGTATATTAAGGTTACTGGTTTCATACAGATTCATACCAACATATTAAGCTTTCACCCTCCTGTCCAGCAAAAATTTAAAAAAAGAAAAGCTAAAAAACCTAAAGCTGATCTCATTGCTAAAGTTGCAAACCAATTCAGCTGGCTGTAGAAAGAGTTAGGAGACTGCAGTATTCCCTACAAGGCTATGGATAGGATATAAAATAATCATAACATTACTAAGTAGCAAGGCAAGGCCTCAAAATCTTCCATCTTCAAAGGAGTCTTAGGCAAATAAATCATCTCCTAAACAAGGAAATACGCACCTCATTTTTAAGAGTTCAAATTAGTATCTGCAGTTGCTGTTCAGGTGTTTCCTTGTGTAGGATGTTGAATTTAAAGCATCAGAATTGCTTGACTGAAGGATAATTAGGTCACAAGTACTCTAGAGAAAAACATAACTGATACTTTGATCACTTGCCCTTGATACAGTGCAAACATAAATCACAAACCTAGCCTTTCACATAAAAAGCCTGAAATCTTTGAATTACACTGGAACATATATGCACTTATCCTGACCCCAAATTTTAAATTCCTGTAGGAATTTTGAAGTGGTGGCATTTAAGAATACATAATAACATCTTTTAATTAGAGGCCAGTAACAAAACCTGAAATCCTTTTTCCCAAGTAATTTATTTCATCTATTTGCCCTTATACACATAACACACCTTTGTACCTCCTGCTCTCCTGAACTAGCTGCCAGCCCTGAAAAGTGAGAACAGAAGCAAAAAAACACATCACACAACAATTCTCTCTCTTTATTACAAAAAATAAAGTGCATTTCTGTGTGCACACATGAAAAAAAAATCCCCGTGGTGTAGAAAACATTATATAGAGTGGATTTCTAAAGAAATAACATAAAAGCAAAGTTTTTCAAACGAACAAAAAGCTTAAGGAGATTCAGCCCGCACCTTGAGAGATTATTTATTGCCCAGCACCTTACCAACTGAACAACCAGCATTTCTGCAATTCAAGATGGACTTGGTTTCTTGGATTTCCACAGTATTTCTAACTGGAACTACTTTGATGATAAAAAGGGTTGAGGGGGGACATTTTTCGTTGGTTTTCTTAGTGTGGAAGACAGACAGCTGTCATGAACATAAGGATTTTCCTAACTGGGAAGACAGGTAGCCCGAAGGCAAAGAAACCACAATAACCAAGCAGTCAGGTTTATTCTTTGCTTTAAAAATTGCTCCAAAAGTGCAGGAACAGGTGCTGATGAATTTGGTTAATGAGATAATTTTCAGTCTGCCTTTCACTGGCAGGCTGCCCCCTGACATGGTGAGCTCTTTTTATTTTACAACAGCACCACATAAGAATCAAGTCACACATTTACAACCTCCTGCAGTGTCTGGCATGCATTCATCTCACAACTCCTCAGAAGCTCCACTTTACAGCAGAACCTAATTTTCAATTAAGTTTTTGCATAACTGATCCCTATAGTGCACAATACACTTGTATTTGCAGCATTACCATTTTTCACTTATTGAAAGATATGAAAGGGAGTTCTATTAAATATCTTAGAATACTTTGTCCAATTATTACCCCCTTTTCACTAGCTGTCCTATTTTCCTGTAACCATCTACACATAGAGTTGTTGGGTTAAGGCTGCTGTTAATAAGAACTTACTTTATGATTTTTTTGTATGTAAATTACCTCTTTTGGTAGAGATGGATAAATAAAAAATCCTAAATAACAAAATCTCTAAGTAAGTTACAGGGTTTCTACTGTCTTCTGACAACTTTACTTTGCTTGACTGAGTGTAGTATTTCCTTAGTTATTATTTTCCAATGTCTTAAACATATTATTTCTCATTATATTAGGTCTTGCTGAGAAACCTCCAGAAAATATATCTAAATGTTAGTGAGTACAAAAGGTTCTCTAAATCTTTCTTAAAATCTGTGAAGATGTGGAGAATATTCTGAGCTCTGAAAAAGACCCTGTTCTGGTACCGGACACTTAGATTATAAGCTAATAGGAGACTAAGGAAAAAAAAAAACAAGGAAAAAAAATTGAAGTTTCCAAATATTTGAAGATCAGTGGGCTGTCCTAACAACAGCAAGAAAATCATACAATTGGTAAGATGAATTTTTACATTATCCATGATTTATGGTGGAGATAATTATTTTCAGTAGTGTTGTTCCAGCTTTGCTCTTGCCAAGTTTTCTTTCAATTTGCCTGTGTAATCGAACAGTTCACATATGCCAGCACAACTGGGAAGGGTCTCTAAGCTTCCTGTAAGTGTGAACTAATCTGATGAAATCCTGAGAAGCATCCTGGGTTATCATCAGACATCCTCCATCCAAAGAAATTAAGACCATTATGTATAGTGGAAAGAGGAATTCTCTCAGGCCAGGTCAGGCATCAGCAGCTCTCTGGTCTGGTATTTCTAGTGCACTTTGCTGACCTTGGCATTACCAACATCACATCCCTCCAGCCTTTCCTAACCCTCTAAAATATCAGGGGAGATGACTGGTGTAAAAATCTATCAATATCTCAGTACTACAAAAACATCACACATGATGTTTTTATGGCAAGCCATTCTTGAACAGCAGCATGCAGTTGAGATGCAGAATGTACTGCTGCCACACCCTACAACCCTCCTTCCCCCAAAAAGCTTTCCTCCATATTTCAATAGGACATAATCCATGCTAATGCTTTAAAGTGCAGGAGGAATAAAAATTTAAACTCCTGAGAAATATCTTGACTGTAAAAAATAAAACACTTCAATGGTAATAGGTTATAAAAGCAGAATTACAATACAGCATTTCTGTAAAGTGATTTCCTTCTATCAAATGTATCCTTTAAAAAGAAAAATAAATGCTTCCTAAACTACAAAGTACCAGAGGGTAGTAAAAAACAGTCCTTTGCCACATAAAATATTACTGGTAATTAGAGTAAGTAACTGAATTCCTACAATAAAGGATATTAAAAAATCAAACTCTTGTTCACAATGTTTCTTATTTTAATTTAAAATTTTCTTACAGACACACATAATCTAAGTAAGAGAAAGAAACTACTGAAGAGCTTATTTTCTATCCTGATTATGCTGCTACCTTTGGACATTATACAGATTGTGATTTGAATAATTTTATGAATTTCCTGGCTCCATCAAGAACATTAAAACTTTGCTATTGACCTCCATGATAGTTTAACGTACAAAGTGTCACTGTGGAACATCACAGAGGAAATTCAGAGCAGTTGGGTTTTGCTGTTTTTAAACAGCTAATTCATTTCATTTGAAGCACCATTTAAGAGAGAGCAACCTTCTGCATTTCTAGAAAATATACATTTTAGATCTGGCTCTCCATCTGCAAGATGTCTAACTATCTTAGAAATCTGTCAGCAAAACAGTGATTATAGTCCAATGATCCAGTTGGGAAGTTATTGGAAGTATGAGGATATATATGTACTGGGAAAAAAAAATATTTGGGACTGGTGCTTTGAATTGTCTTTCAAACAAGAAAGAAGCACTTTCTGGCAGAAAAGTGAATTTCATTCATTTGTGGAATAGTCTATTTCCTTCTTGGTGACAACCACAAACCCTGCTGCATCTCAGAGCACTCAGTGCCTGACATGAATACTGAACCATGCCAGATTGCTACTTTTTGACTGAGTATGACACACACCAGAACCACACTGGAAAGCTGCTCTATGCTTTTCAAGAATAGTAAAGTTATTTTCAGAAAAATAGTGTTTTGAAGAACACAAATCCAATCCAGCCCTAGCAGAAGTAAATATGCCTGGAATCATTCACTATCTGGGACAAATTTCCCTGTTACACAACTCAAGAGAAACAGAGCAGCTACTAGAGGACCCAAGGGCATTATGCAAAAGCATCTACAACAGAGTCCATTTAAGAATTAAGTGGAATATCTGACTCAAGTTTTATCTCAGGAGGCAGTTTATTTCTTCACAGACTGAAGAGGTGTGAAAAGATCTAAGAGATATAAAGACACTGGATAGTTAGCTGGGAAACTTAAAAATACAAGGAGGAGATAATGCAAGCAGATGAACAAAATTCTGCTTTCCTTCTTTTATTTTGGTTTTTGGTAGCCACTGTTAGGTACAAGATGGAATATATGTGAGGGACTAACACCATGCGTTACACAGAACAGTTTGGGTTAAAAGGAACCTTTAAAGGTCATCTAGGCCAAACTCTTTGCAATGAGCAGGGTCATCTTCAACTAGAACAGGTTGCTCAGATCCTCCTCCAACTTGGCATTGAACGTTTCCAGGGATGGGACATCTACCACTCCCAGGTGCAGCCTGTTCTGGTGTTTCACACCCTAACTGTAAAAAAATTAAATTCCTTATATCTAGTCTGAATGTACCCTTTCTAAATTTAAAACAGTTACCCCTTCTATGAAATGGCTTAACAAATCTGAATGTATATTCAGTAATTATCATGAAAAAATGAAGAATATATTTCATTTGCCTTACAAAATCAACTTCTAAAATCACTATGAAATTTTTGTGTTATGAAATAGAAGGGCTACACTACTTACCTAAAATGCTTCATTGTCACAAAATTGATATATTTGCACAAACTGTCCTTCAAACTCCTGTAAACCATAGAACAAAAAGCATCCTCATTTTTCTTTCTCTTCTTTATAAATTTAGAGTATATGTCAATGTTCCAACTAGTCACAAGAATAACCAGAATTTTCCAGCAATTTTAAAAAATGCTAATCTATGTATCTGTCTGTGAGATATGAGAGCTTACTACTCTGCCAGAATGTTATCACATCAGAAGATACTCCTGCGTTAATTCAGGTGTAGAAGGAGAGTAAAATTTACTGTGGGACAAATATCTATATATTCATGACCCACAGCCAAGAATTTAACACTTTGGAAAATGCTTCAAATCAAAAGAACAATGTCCCAAACAGGAATAAGTAGTATAAAAAGTAACATGATATGATCTTTCCCATGTAAATCAAATTCTGCCACACAATTATGTGATTTCATCTAACAAAATTAAAAATAATTTTTTCATTCCTTCAGCAACAGAATTAATGCATCTGTGTCAAAAAGTATTAAAAATCTGTCATTTATCATACTGCAGAAAGACTACTTTGCTGTGGTACATTGGCAGAAACAGAACAGTTTTGCCTTCCTGACAACACAAAGTACCAGCAGAGCCTTGCATAACTAGATGTGCTCATTTGCTAGGGATGACCTGAATCTGCATGGCATTCCCACCCCAGGCATGAACCTGCAAGTCCTGCCTTGCCTTCCAATGGACTCTGGGGACATTTGCCTGCACCAGGCTAGAAGAGAACAGTATCACAGCATCACTTGTACCTCTCACTACTCCCCGCACTATCTGCCTACAGGAAGATATTCAGGAGGAGGAAGGAGAAGAATGATTCTAACAGTCATTAAATAATACAATTTAATTTTCTATTACATCATAGGTGGGTTAAACTGTGTAATGATACAACATTATCACGACACAGTATAAATCAAAATATTTTCAAACTCAAATTAAGAAGTAAAAATTCTTATTTTACAAGCAAAGTTATTTAGAAGTCTTTGTAGTCTTCCTCCTAATGGCAAAAGAAAATGTTTAATACCAGGATCATCTTTAGCATACCTGGTGACTATAAACCCTTACCATCTACAGTTCTATACACAACTGGTAATTCTTTTTAAATCTGCCTACTTTAGAAATAGTTTAAAATCATAAAATCATAGAATCACAGAATGGCTTAGCTTGGAAGGGACTTAAAGGTCATCTAGTTTCAACCACACTCTTATGGGCAGGGATCAGCCTTCAACCTGACCTTGAACACTTTCAAGGATGAGGCATCCACAATTTCTTAGAGCAACCTATGCCACTGTCTCACCACCCTCACAGTGAAGAATTTCTTCCCAATATCTAATTTAAATCTGCTTTTAGTTTAAAACCATTCCCCCTTGTCCTGTTACTGTCTAAAAAGTCCTTCCTCCTCTTCTTTATAAGCCCCCTTTGGGTACTGGCAGATGCTGTAAGGTCTCCCTGGAGCACAGAACCTCAGAAAGTAAAACACCCATCTGCACAGCAGAGGTGCTCAGCCCTCTGAGCATCTTTGTGGCCTCCTCTGGACCCACTCCAAGAGGGCAACATCTTTTTTGTGCTGGGGGCTCCAGAGATGGACACAGCACTCCAGGTGCGGTGTCACAAGGGCAGAGTAGAGGGCAGACTCCTCTTTTTCTGTTGCAGCCCAGGATACAGCTGGCTTTCTGGGTTGCAAGTGCACACTGTTGACTCATGTCCAGCTTTTCCTAAATCATATTCCCCAAGTCATTCTCTGCAGGGCTGTACTCCAGTAGTTCCTCTGGAATTCTGCACTAATGACTGGGATTGCCCCTACCCAGGGGCAGCACCTTGCACTAGGACTTGAGGCTCTCGTGCTTGTCCAGGTCCCCCTGGAAGGCATCCCTCCTTCTGTTGTATCAACAAACAGCACCACAGTTTAGAGTACAAAGAGAATTTCTGACCAGTGATAATGAAATTGTTCCACTTGAAATAACAGAAATTAAAAATAAAAATAAAAACCTAATGTTTTTGCAGCGTACAAACTCTCTTGGAAGTGGTGATACAATTGAAAATGAAAATTCAGTCATCTCATCTGCCTTCCCCATCAGTCCAGTGAGTTTATAATATTTGGAGAAAAGAAAAACCTTGAGAAAATTATTACAGCAGGATAAAACTGAAGTTAGTACAGTGCTTCAAACGACAGGAGTGCTAGAATACCAGAAAATGCTATGTTTATATGCACAGAGAACATATTTTAGTGTCATTTTTCTGCAGAGCTGGAAAGAATTATATTAAATATGATTTTTCTGCATTTCAGAAGGCTAACTTGAATCAGTTACTCAATTAGGGAAACTAATTTTGCAGGTAAAAATGTGAGATGTTCCCAGCTAGAGGGAAAAAAACAAAACTCCAAAAGAATCCTAAAATAATTTTTTTCATGCACACAGAGAAAATATTTAATACTGATGTACATAGGTACCACAATTAATTTGAAATTAGGCAACAAAAAACAATTAGTTGCTTCACTGTTTGGGGTAGAAAGAAAACTTTACAATTTATTATAGAATCAAGTCCTTTCTTAACAACAGTGTCACACAGCTTTGTTTTACTTTCTGAGGTTCTGCTGCAGTTGAGAACCATCACTAACTGCTGTCATTTAGCAGGCTGTCTTGTTAAATCTTGTTAAATACGAAACACTTCAAATTAATGATTGAACAAATGAGGAGCGTTTGATAAAGAAGCTGCCATCAAACTTTTCCCTGTTTTTTGATACAACTCATGATGTTTTAATTATGGCTCTGCTACTCCAGTGTTGTAAAATGGGGTATGTGTAAAAATTTTCTTAAGAAAGAATGTCCTTTGATGTTTGATCTTTGTATACTTTCCAGCCTAGTCAACAAGAAGGAAGATTTAATCCATGAAACAGTGAACAGCTACCAAGTGAGTTCTAAGTGATGTCCAGGTGTTAGAAAGACAAATTACATGGGTAGAATTGCCTTGTTAAGGTCCAGGGCTTGCCATGTTTCAATGACCTCAGACCTCGTGGGAAGTTAACGAAGCCTGGGAAGCAAGATGTACCACTGACAGTGGGCAGAAAGAATGCAGAATTTACGGGCTGCAAGGACACCTGGCAGAACTCCCAAGATAAGGAAGAAACTAATAAAGACAACTCAGCAACCATGCTGCATCAGCTCCAGCCAGGTAAAGGGTAATTCTGGCAGAGGCAGATCCCGACCGCCAACTCACAGAACCACTGACCCACGAAAGCCCCCAACCCAAAAGAAGAGAAAGACTGAGCATGTGGACTAATTAGCATAGGAGACAGAATCATTAACCACCAGAAGATAGAATAGTAACTAATAACAGAAGTATGTAACTTGCAGCCAATGAACATTAATGCCTTTGTTTGATAAAATATATGAATAGTAAAAAGTTTAGTTAGTTGTGTTGTGTTTGATTTGTGGAATACCACAGAGCACCCAGGCTTGTGAAACTCTGAAATAAATAGTCACTGTCCCTCTCAACTGTGTAATTATTGGCTTGTTTCACACCAGGTAACAAATGCAATTTTTCTGGACAACACCAATTGCCAAGTGAATTGAGATCAGTCAAAAGTAAACAAACATCTTAGGTTATAAGTACTCCCAGTATTCAAGTTGCTGTCATTTAAGCAGATTTTGGAGATAAACAGTAATGGTTTCCAACACTGTTCAGAAGTGCTTACTGAGAAGGAAAAAAATAGACACAGCTTCTAATTGAAAGAATATTGTGAATATTTGAGGTGGCAACACACTGGACTGCTAAAAGGTACACTTTGTGATAATGGTGATTGTGTTAAATTTCAGTTAATGATTTCAGAGTAGATCTGCAGAGGGTTTGGCAATTGCAGCATCACAAAACATCTAGAATATGCAGACTCTGGCCTTTCCTCTGCTTTTACAATAAGGGGGAAAGTCCACTTCTTCCTCTCTCTACAATCCTCAGCAGAAAACAGTAAGCTGTATTTCTGTGACTGTGATTTTCTACAGCAGGCATCTCCACTTAACACAGCTCTAAATCCCCTTTGTGGTTCAGATCCCCACGGCCTTTATTTAAAAAATAAAGCAGGTGTTGATTTTTTTATCTTCAGATACAATTGAAAGACCATATTGTAACAGCCCTTCACACAATTATAATGATTGCAATGCTTTCCCAGCAAATGACTGATTCATTTTTCTCCACTGAGAGCCCCAAACATTAGTCTAGAGATCTAGGTCCTTCCCTAAGGGCCAATAAATCTTTAATTATTTTATACAAAGTGACCTAGTTTCAATAGAAAACTGGCATCTTGTAATATTTTTAATGGTTAGCTCTGATTTGAACAAAAGACTTCCTACAGACACAGAAAAAGCCTCTACTACCTCTTTCTCTGATGGTATTTGTGAGCAAGAATTCAGTAACTACATTTCTTAAGGCAACCAATTTGCCAGCATATATTAGTAAGAAATACTTACTGTTTTGGTTCCCTTTGGTGACACAGATTAAAAGCAGGTGAACAGTGACTAGTTTAGCAATAAATAAAGTCTCTATTAACTTGGAAAAATTCAACACCTATGAGCACACAAACCCAGACCCTTCCAGAGAGGAAGTTACAATGCAGACATTTTAAGAATTTCAACTTTAGGTCTGGGTAGTTCAATGTGTCTGTGCATACAGCCTCTCCCCACTGCCTCACTGGAGTAGAAGCTACTGATGGCCATGCTGGCATGACCTGATGCTGTGGCTGCAGCCTGCAGACAGCCAGTCAGTCCCACGACATACCACTGATATTTACAGAAGCACACACTGTCACAGTTGTGCAGAATGCAGCACAGAAGCAATGAAAATTATTAAATTTAGCAAGGGCTGTGGTGGATCAGCAACTAGGCCACCTATCTCCCTGTTGTTCTTGTGGGAAGTGGTCATGATTAACACCAGAAAAGGGCAGAGGAATAGGATACAAGAGATGAGTGCTAAGGCATATACCTGAAGTATCTTGGCATGATATTATTCATATAAAAATATATATATACATATGTAATGTTTCTGGTCAGCAGTATCAAAGGTAATCCCTAGAAGGATGCACAGTGACAGGTGCTCATTCCCTTCCTAGCAATTTGCTGCAATTAGGCTGTAGTTTCACGGACATTTTAAGCCAATGTAAACCTTAAAAAGTAATAATTCTGCCCCTACCTTGAGCCAGCACAGCTGTGGTAGACCAAAAGCGAGAAAAAATTCAAGCTAAAAATGAGGCATTTTTCCTTCTCTGTAGCATTTATTGCTTTCTCTCTGAGCCAATTTTTCTTGTAATCTGTAATATTCTGGAGCCAGCACAAGAGAGAGTTTGGCAGAGAAAAATAAGCTGGTTATGGCAGGGAAAGAGGAAAACCTCTTTCCATCATAGTGCTGGTTTCCAAAATTTTCATAAAATTAATGCCTGCAGAAGCCATTTACCGATTTTTCATCCACTTCTGCCTACAAAACATCTAATGACATTTTAATGTCCTACAGCCCATACAGGGTTTTTTAATAATTTAAAAATCCATAGTCTAATAGATGTGATAATTTTTTCCGTATTTATAGATACCCATAGTGATCTAGCTGAAAACATAAAATTAGACAAAAATTGTAAGAAATACAATTAATTGTACTTTACAACTTGTTGCTAACAGACCCAAGGACCAATTTTGACATTATTTTGATTTTACATAAAGTTCCTACCTAAATGTGGCACTTTCTATTCATCATTCTTGTTTGAAGGAAGAAATTAAGACCATTTAACTTACTCACTGTTCCAAAACCCTGCTAACAGCTCAATCCTATCCATTTGCAATAAATGGATGCATTTGGCAAATGGATTTTTAAATCACCTAAAGTGGAGAGACCATTCCAAGAATTCCCACTGTTATCAGTTACTAGAAACACTACAGAGATTTCTAGAAAGAGGCCAGATTAAAATAAGAGGAGCAATGTCATTTTGGGGGGCATTAGATGATACTATCATAGAATCATAGAGCAGGCTGAGTTGGGAGACACCCATCAGGATCATTGAGTCCAACTCCTGGCTTGCACAGGCCATCCCCAGGAGTTTCACCATGTGCCTGAGAGTATTGTCCAAACGTTCCTTGAGCTCTGTCGGGTTTGGTGCTGTGACCCCTTCCCTGGGGAGCCTGTGCCAGTGCCCAAACACTCTCTGGGAGAAGAATCTTTTTCTTATATGCAACCTGAACCTCCCCTGACACAACTTCAGGCCATTCCCTTGGGTCCTGTCATTGTTATCAGAGAGCAGATATCAGTGTCTGCTCCTCCTCTTCCCCTCATGAGGAAGTTACAGACTGCCATGAGGTCTCCTCCCATTCTCCTTTCCTCCAGGCTGAACAGACCAAATGCCCTCAGCCACTCCTCACACGGCTTCCCCTCAAGGCCTTTCACCATCTTTGTTGCCCTCCTCCATCAGTGTTCTGCACATACTGTTGGATTTTCCAATACCAGCAGTATTTATAGAGTAATGGAAAACTAACAGGATATTTGAAAAAGTAGTAGTATGACTTGGAATAAGGACAGAAATTGACAGATTCTAGGGCTAAGTAAGATAACCCGAAAAAAGACAAGTTGTGTCTCAAAAATTAACTTTTTTTTTTATCCTTCTGAAGCATGGCAGAAGAAAGAAGGCATTCAGAATGATGATGATGAGACACACTGAGGAGTGCAAACCTTTCAGTCAGTAGTTCAGCAAAAAAGTGTTGGAAGCTACAGAATGATGACAGCATGTCAAAAAAAGGTAACAAAATGCTAAGCCCATTACATATTTTGGTTGCTGCTCTTTTTGTCACTTATACCTTTACATAAATCAAAATTCTATGTCCATGTCCATTTTCCTGCTCTCTGGCCCCAGAAAGGGCCACTGTGATCTGGGAATTTAAACAAAGAATACCCATCTTGGTTTCAAGTGAAGGAAAGACAAATTGATATTCAGGCCAGAATCCAAGCATGCCCACTGACCCTGTATATTTACAAATGTTACATAACCTGAAGTCAGAAAATAAGATGAAGTAACACCCTGAGTTCTTTTGAACAGCTATCTTAGCAATAAACCTAGAGATGCAGATATATGCATGTTATTTAAAATCTGGTGATTTTGAGAGAGATAAAAAAATAAAATAAATAAAATTTATTTCACACTAAAAAAATGTTCCAAGTAAATGCTTCAGTTCAGTAGAATTCTAATTATACCACCAAGAGCAAGACACATATGAAATAGTCAGCAAAAAGCATTGCAGAAGGTCTGTCTCGCAGCAAGGACCATTTTAAACTAGAGATACAAAACACAAAGCAAGGCAGCCGTGACCTGGATTTTACCTGAATATTTTCACTTTACCTGCCTAGAAAGAATTTGCATATTAGCCAATAAGATTTTAAAAATTATACATAGTTAGCAAGCCATGACTTCTAAGAAATAGAAATTACTGCCCATGAACAGTAAATCTGATGCATTTAGTAACCACCTAGGGCACGCAACAGCAATTCAGTGCAGTTCATCTGCACATTCTTCTGCCTGAGAAATTCCAGACAGGAATACAGCTGCTCTGTATCTGCTGCCCTTACAAACCACTCTCTTACAGCTTCTGTCCATATTTTCTAACTTACATATTAAACTGATGACTTTGCAACCCTATTACTAATCCATGCATTACATTTCAGGCAAGTACTGTACTCTAAATAATTTCAAATGTAAATTAGATAAATTTACTTCTGATAGAAGGTATTTTTATAGTAACACCTGCAAAGTATCTTGATAGCAAGTCATTCCTTCCAGACTATAGAGGGCAATTTATATTCATTCACCCACTCCAAAATAAAAATTGTTTGGCAATAATTTTGTTACTACGGTACTTATTTTTAGAGCATCTATCAAAGTAGTAAACATACACACTAAATATACTAAGAGCTTCAATTACTGTGTGAGTTGAAAAGCAATCAATTTCAAAGTTAAGCTGGACAAAGTAGTTTACTTACAGCATTAACAATTATTATTACTTGAAATTCCAGAAATGCAAGGAGAACCTAGCTGAAAATATGACTGCTTGTCACATGAACATGCTGTATTTATCTAAGGATCAAAAACACAGCTGTGAAAATACTGTAAATCTTGTCCAGATGAAAAAAACCCAACCTTTTCAGATGAAAAGCTCAAGGAGAGACAGACTCAAACTACCATAGCCACATCTTGTTAAAGCATATGTCGCATGTCTACAATACTTTTAACACATGCTAGAACATACCAGATGCATTATCACATTTATTGTCATGACAACAAAGCTAGAATTAATAGTACAGGGGAGTCCTTGTTCAAAAGAACTAAAATTCAAGAGGAGGCAATGGAAGTATCAGCTGCACTTTCAGACTCAGTCTGAGGAGTTTTTCTGGGATGCTAACAAAAGTCAAAGTTGTTTACAATTTACTGGTTAACTACAAGTCCTTCCCAAATGCTGCTCTGTGCTGGCAAAATAATTCAAATAAAGAAAAAATAAATAAATAAAGTTATTTGAAAATAAAGCCTTTCCATTTTTCAGGTTGGTTTATTTTTTCCTTATAGCTGAGGATTAAAAAACCAGCATGTGTTGCAGTAACCAAGTATATTTGTCTCCTACACATTTTTAAAAAACACCACATTTTCTCCAGTACTGATCTTGGATACTGGATTTAGGAAAGTTCTCACAAAAATACCTTATATCAAGCTGCACTTGGTCTCAAGTACTAAATTCTCATTGTTATTTAGTGGAAAGACATATTTTCTTACTATTGTTCCATGATATCTCATCTTCCTTCAATCAGAAAACCCCTGAGGTACACCAAGAATACTGTCCTTGCTTTTTTACATTTCTAATGCATAGCATAAAACAACTTTATTTCTCTATTAAGGAGACTGTCATAAAAACAGTGAGGTGTTTCTAAAGGAAATACTCCTGTGAGAATTTGGTTTATTCCACATATACCACATATGATTTCCACAGCTCTCAGTCATTAAAAAAAAAGACTTAAGACCTTTTCATTAGCAAATGAAGAGAAAAAAATTAATTGCTTTATGTTCTCACTAACTTATTAATGTAAACAATCTGTTTAAGATGCAATAATATATAAAACCCAGAGAATTTACTTGCAGCAGCGAATTAAAAGAAGGACTGAGATTCCCAGCTACTCAAAGATTTGGTTTTTTTAGAAATAAATTTACTACTGTGACTTGAACTTATAAGTGGATTGGTGGACATGGCATAACCCTATCAGACTTGCACATGTTTATCTGAGAAAAAAATTTCAACAGCAATTATGAATATGAATTATGCTCATTATGTCTTCAGCTAAGGTTCTCATTCATTTCAAACCATTCTAGATGTGCATATGCACTTTCAGCAGGTGTGGCGCTGACAGTATATTTGGAACAGAACAGAATTTAGCTCTGGTGTGCCTCCACATATTCACAGATAAAATGCAAGGCTACACTAAGAAATGCAGCTCACGGTGTAATAGAGAGAAGCTGAGGAGTTCAGCACTGTAAGATTCAGTCCTGCTTACAATCATAGACTGGTTTGGGTTGGAAGGGATCATAAAAAACATTCCTACCCCTTGCCATGGGCAGGGGCACCTTCCACAGAACTGGGTTGCTCAGAGCCCCAACAGCAGAATGAACCTTACAGAGCCAACAAAGGCTTTTTGAGATCAAAATGTTAAATCAAGGCACTGGCAAGAATCTTTTCAATCTGTGTGACTGCTGTGTATAACCAGTAACATCTACAGATCCATCTAAATGAACACACACAAACATACATCCTACCAACTATATGAAAAAAATGTCATTTTTGACTGCAGATCAAGGTAAGCCCCTACAAAGAAATTGATAAAGATGTTTAAAACCTACCTGAATTCTAATGTTAGAAAAAGGGCATTTGTGGGGGTTTTTTTGTTTGGGTTTTTTTCCAACTTTTTGAACGGAATCCAGAAATGATAAAAATATCCCTAGAAAATTTTACTTACAAATAATAATAGAAGTATAGAGCAGCAATATAAAATAAAAATCATATTCCACATCTCACTAAGGAACACTGCCTCTATAAACTATGACATGAACTTCTAATTTTAATGTAAATCTAGAAGTTCACAAAAGGAGGCCAAGGGAAACTATTCTTATAGAACGACTACGTTTCCTTTACTCTCTCTCTGATTGTGTTATGATGCAAAATTATATTTTATTTTATAGATTTTTATAAATAACATCATCTCTACTTTTGCTGAAATACCCTTCATGATTATATCCTAAATCAGGAAAAGTAAGTAATTCTTTTTATAACTTGATCAAGATACAATACATTAGTGAAAATTGTGATGTACATATTTCAAGCTTATTCCTGTCTGACTTGTTAATTAATATTTTCATTTTTTAAAAAACTCACCTCGCCTTAAACAACAGCAATAAACTCACACTGAATTCCATTAAAGATGAAATCTTACATTTCAAGTGTCTTAAGCATGACACTGAAAAGGTGGACAAATCAGACTACTGGTGCTAGTCAGCATAGATTTTATGGCAGCCACATATTAGATTAAACTATAGAACTATATTTAACCTGAGAAGATAGGGTCCCATTTATGTAATCCTGCTTTAGGAGCTTCTAATGAGTTACTGAAGCCTAACCCAGATATGCCTGCCAGCAAGTTCCTGCTCTTTCATGTCAACTCAATGATGAGAGTACAATTTCATTGTAAAAATTGCTGCAAAACATGAAGAGTACTCTTGTTAAACACGGCAATCATCAATATAATCAGTAAGCTAAAAATAAACTTCTGCCTAATTTAGCCCGTATTTATAACACAGACTCTTTATTTGTATTATATTTGCTATGTAACTATAGTCAGTGTTATTAAAGAAGAGATTCCTAAGGCAAGAAAATAGGTAGTCAATGGAATTAGGTAAGTAAAAAAATTGCTAAGTTCTTTGACATTAGAGCATTCACTAGAGAGAGCAGATGCCTGCATTTACAAGTCAATGAACACACGCAGAAGTTACTGAAAGATGCTTTAGGACTCAAATTATACATTAAGTGAGTTATTATCACAGTGGCCTCTTTCTGCCTTGAAAATCTACTGACAAGGATGCTCATCCATCTTAGAAATGTCTTCATCTTTCAGAGAGCATCCTCTGAGAGTCGGGCTTCCCCAGCTGAGGTTCCTGCATCCCACCACCTGCCCGGCAGGCACATATGGCACGTGAGGATCAGCGGGGCCAGGGCGAGCACCGCTCACGCGGCAACATCTGCTGCTGAGCAAAGGTGGCATTAATGAAAGGCTAAAAGCAGTTCAGTTCACTCCTGCATGCTGACAGACAGCTGTAGCAACAAAAGGTGTATGGGAAGAACACCACATTAAGATTATAGATGGGAAAAGGAGGAGGAAAGGATGAAGCTGTTCAGAACATGCTTTCTGACCCAAGTCATCTACCGTAAACACCCTGCCAAATGCAATCATGCTACTGCTTTAAATTAAGCACAGCATGATGGTCTTGCATGAAATGCAAAACTGTGATGTACGAAACAAGGACAGGAATAATATTACTAAACTCAGAAGAAACAGTTAAGAACTCATCATTACAATTTGTCATTGCATCAAACTTCAGTTCCTGTTGTTTACAGATTTGGCCATGTTTAAAGGGTTCTTCACTTGAAGTTCATCTCAACAAATGATCCTAACATTAAAAATGTAGATTTAAAGAAATAGTTTGAATTTCAGTATCTCTAGTTGCTTTCTCTACACTATGTCTGCTGATACTGCATATACAGGAAAAGTACTAGAAATGCAGTTCAAAGAGATGTCATTTCTAACATCACATTTTCTCTGGGGCATTAGGATGCCTTTCTCTATTATTATATCAGGTCCACAGATTTCAAGATTCAGAGCAGAGCAACTATACTAGGCATGGAGACATGGCATTCTCAAAACCAAACAAAGCAAATAGACCATAAACATAATATCTTGGCTTCAAATGCTAATTATTTCCCTGCAAAGCTGAAGCTGAAGTCCAGTGGGAAGTGCTTTTACTAATTTAGCTCTTCACAAAGGAAACAAAGAGGTGCCTCAAAGATAAACAGTTTAAATTTATTTTACTTAAATATTTTATTAAAAACTTGATGACAGGAAAACAACAAATAATGGCCTCCAATCTAGCAGAAATTTTGTCACTGGCTTGGTTGTTCACATGAAATACATTAATTTTAATGCAGCTCTCTCTGGGAGAGAGGGAGTAGGGAAATCCTCCTCCAATGACCCAGTCATTCAGATGAAGTGCAGAAAAGGGGCCATGCACTGAACTATCTCACAAGCAGCTACATCTTTGTGTAGCTAATATTCTACACAATGAGGTGAAAGATTGAGAAGGAAAAGTCTAAAAGTTAATTTTCTATAAATGTGATTTCGATACACTGAAAGACTGGTTTTTTAGCATTCTTCTCAAGCTCAAGAAAGCTAATCTGTATGTCCAAGAAGAAAACAATACAATCAGTAGAAAACCTGGCATTAAACAATGACTCAGCATGCTGACTGAGCCTCAAGCTCGGAATAAAGTATTTATAACATATTCAAAATTTAGAAGGGTAGATGCACTCACTCAAAGAGAAAAAGAATAGGTATAAGTGAACCAGTAGTAAGCTAACTAAAAGCGAAAATCAGAAATTGGGAAATAAGTAGCTTGCTATTTAAAGAAAGAAGAAAAGGTCACTTTTCTTGATGAAAGGGCAATTCAGAAAAAATCATTTAACAAAAACACTGTAAATACTCTGGAAATTTAAAGTCATCCAACATGACATGATCTTGAAGTAATAAGCTGATGCTGAATTCAGAAAGATAAATTGCATGCTTAGCACCAGTAAAATTTATTATAAAATATTTTTTTGGCATTATAAACGTAAATTTGAGTCTGATTACTAACATTTATTATTACAAATGCATAAGATGAAGATATTATGAATATTCATGAAAGTGCATTAGACAAATGCAAGATGATCTGTGCAGACTGAAATATATATTATATCCTACAAAGGAAGATAATCTCAATGGAAGAAAACAAGCAGTTATATAAAAAGAAAATGCAGAAAGAAACACATATCAGAAAGAGCTGAAATTCAAGTTACACAGGAGGCTTAGTTGCTTTATGAATAAAGAAGGAAGAAAACCTCAGTAAGTGAGAAAACATGCTATGAAGAAAAAAGAGGAAGCATATCAACTAGGTATACAATAATATGCAGATTATTGTACAGCAATATAAAACATCAGCATATAAATTTTATTTATCAAAAACAGAATGACTTTTAGCCAGGTTAGAAATTGCACAGCTGAGCTCCAAACTACAGATCAACACTATGAACATGGCATCTTCCTACTGGCTCAGTATCTTGTCTAGAAGGATGACAAAGGAATTTATTCCTTTCCTGCCATGTGGATAGGCAGAACAATAACTACACAACCATCAGTTTTGAGTACACTGCTTTCTGCCTTATCAGGAACAGGATGATAGTTTTGTCTCCTTGACATACTTCCATAGCCAGCACTCCAAACACAGACACAGGAAATCAAATTTCCTTGGCATTAAAAGATGAAATAAATCTCTGTACAGAGACTATTATTCCCCACACATTCCCCCCACTCAGGAAGAGAAGCAGAGTTAAATTCTGATCCAACTGGCAGATTGTCTCTTTGCTAGTTGCAGTGATGTAGGCATCAATTCTGAACTGTATTGCTCAGCAATACAGCATCACTACAGGCATACCCAAGGCAAAAACCACTCAAATATACAAGTCTGGCCACATACTGCAGGTTAAGGCCCCTGTAAAACCCAATGTCCTTAAAAATGCTCTCCTTTTTTTCTTGTGAAAAAAATTGATTGTTTACATGATTTTCAACACAAACACCTGAGCAGTCTACTCCAACATTACAGAATCAGAGAAAGAAACGCAAAATTTAATGGATCTGCTTAAGTAATGAAGCTTTGATATTTGATTTGCTTGAAACTATGAATTGCCAAAACCAAAACATTGTTTTAACCTGAAAGTCCCATTGAGACCAATATTGCATACTACACTGAAAGTTTATTCTAAGCTGTTTATTAGCAAAAACACAGCATGTAGAAAAGATATTGACAACACAGAGCTGCCTTTCAATCTCTGCTTGCCATGGTTATAGGCTAAAGCTTCATTTTCACATCTGCATAGATACTACCTAGTCTAGTTTGAAACCCAGACGACAGAACCAAGGGTTGACAGTCTTCAGTGCCACTATACAGCTCTACATGTCCGGATTTCCTGCAACTCATTTCCAACATTCCCCTTGGACTCAGTTTTTTATTAGTTTATGTTTATTTAAACAGCATTTAGGACTTCAGCCACCATTTTGCCAACATCTTGCTCACCCCTAAGGCAAACAACCCTAGACACCACAATGCAGAATATTAGCTAACCACAGAATCACAGAACATACTGCTCCAGTGGGATATATAAACTTCATAAAGCACAGAAGATGGTGCTGGGACAGACTTTAAAATATCTGAAAAAGTAAATACTCCTTAATCAATGGGATGAAGTCTCTGTAAAGGGGATGTCAAGCTAAAGTGCATTTAGTCTTTTTTAACTGATTGTAAGTCAAAAGGATAGAAGTGGTCAAGGAAAAAAGAACAGGAACAAACCAGGGGTCTGCAGTCAGAGAATGGTGAGTGCATGTGCAGGACCAGGTTACAAAGGGAATCATTTTTGCTGCCAGTGAGCCATAACATCTCAGTGGAGCACACTGAAAATATTTACCTGAAAAAAACTAGGCAAAAAAATCCAGAATGACTTGACTATTTTCCACAGAGGAGAAATTATTAATAGTCAAAGAAGCCCTGCTCAGGAATTTTAACACATGTTTCAATCCATCTCTCTGCTCTTGATGTTTTGTTCGACCAGTCTAGTACAATTTCATGTGTTACCCCAGAAGTGTCACAAGACAGAGCTCCAGTGTACCACAGGTCTCTAAGTTGATATCGAGCTAAAGCACATGTGGAGGACAGACCTGCAGTTTACTACAACAAATTAAGAACACAATCAGGTTGACACGCACCTCTCCCAAATTTATGTTAAGATGAAATGTTTCTCATCTCTGTAACACTGGCTTTTATAAAGACAAAGAGGTATTTTTTCCTCTGGAGTTGCATATGTCCTCTTTGCACAGCAAGTTACAATGAGGACAGCAATGGCCATGAGCCTGTACCAATGGTGTTTGCATGCAGCACTTTCAGCCACCTAAATGCACGTGACATGCAGCATTTCCACACCTTGGAAGCAAGCACAGTTTTAAAAACTACAGCAAAAATTAAAAATAAGGTTCTCAAAACATTAAGAAAGACAATCTGATATGTTACTTAGAGAAAGTTAAATCCTATCTGCCAAAACCAGGTAAGACCATGGCATCCAATGCACAGCATCTGAGGATTTCCACACTGATGTAGATTTGCTAAGAGCCACCCAAAGCACGAGCATTATTTTCTCTGCTTATGTGCTCCATGCAACATGGAAGCTGCAGAGATACATATACTCACTCAGAAAGACCAGTCTCAAAACTGACTCTTCATTTTTTCAGTAGGCAGAAGCTGCCACCATCTGCACAACTCACTGCAGCCTTGCACCAAATCCACTGCTAAATACCCAGCTTGAGGCTCGCAGACCTGGAGTGAACTGATAAACCAGCACTCTCAGGGCAATAGTCACTGCCTTCTTTATTGCCTTAGCCATCTCAGGCAACAATGAGGGAAACACCGCATGTACACACTGTAAGAACTCCCCTGCTTCAAAGGCACAGCCATTTCTTGTCATCCAAAACTTACTAGGGACTGAGATGCAGTAAGAATTTACCCCCTGTCCTGCACCCAAAGTGTCAGTCTATCAAGAGTCTACAGCAATTATCAATACAGGCAAAACCACATAACCAGGAACTGTGGTCTGCCAGGTTAGCACACAGAAGGTCTCCTTCATGACCAGTAAACTCCAAGTTCAGAAACAAACACAGAATTATTGCTTGTGTATCTCCAGTGCCTTCTACATGATGTCTCCACCTTCTGGAAAACTTCATCCAGGTCTGAGGTCTGCCACCGTAATAGAACAGACTCAAACAGACAGCACACACAGTTGGAGGTCAAATCGTCAGTGGATGAAGAATAGAGCTCCTGAACACTGAAGCCTGTTGAAAAATGCTAAGAAATAAGTTCAAATGAAATGGCTTGACACATGAACTGAAAACAAAACCAAGGACAACCAGTGAAGTTCTGACAACATAGGTACTGACGATAGAAAGCTTTGTTACATGGATGTTCACAGGTTTAATGAGTCTGAGAACTACAATACAACCTGATTATATCTATTGGCATTGTAAGTCTTAAGTGTACTGTGTTAGTTTTATACTAATATAGAGAATATTATAGTTAATACCACAGAAGAAAGTCTGTGCACTTCTTCAATCACTAAAGTTTTCTTCTGTGGCTCCAAAGTCACATTTGTCTCCGAAAATCCTTAGAATACATACAAGCACCAACTTACAGTCCCACTCTTCAGGGCAGGTTTCATCAGTCAAAAACACCTGCAGCATGGGCCATGCTAAAAGCTGGGGAAAAGAAATCCAAACTTTAGACTTTACTGCAGATGATTTACTGGCTGATTAAAGAATGATATATATGTAATCAAAGCCCCAAAATTCTAGCAGCTCTTCCCATGCACAGAGGTCAGGGTCACAATGAGTGCAACTCCTACTGTCAACCTCACTGCCTATCCTGGTTATTTACATCCAGTGTAAATTCAGAACTCATGCAATAAAGTGGATAAATGCATGGATGATGGATCCATGTTACACAGACTGTATCTGAGATCACAATCAAATGAGTCAGTATCAAGAGGGTTCTTACTTTTCTACTTAAAAATCTACAATCTTTGCAAGGAGAAGCCATAGCAACATTTCTACCTATAGAGTGGGGCACATCTCAGGCCATATGAAATAGGAAAAAGCAAAAATGGTTTGTGTAATTCAAACCCCCCCAAAATATGAGTTTCATATTACACAGTTTCATTGTCAAAGAATGTATTTCAAACTTAATGATTTCTTCCACATTAAAAAATGTATTAGAAAGCAGAATGACATGGCTTAATCTGTGCAGAACATGCACTCCTCCATCACAACGAAGCACAACAAAATAAGAACATGTACCATTCTGACATCAACAAAGCTGCCTACAGAGACACCCACTCTTTCTTATTTTCTCTGCAGCATATTCTTTTAACTCACTCATTTCCTTCTGCATCTTTCCCACCATTCTTGACTTATCTACTTCCCATACGGCTTCTTCAGATGAAGACTGACCTTGGAAATAGTTACTCCCTTACAGACAGTTCAGAACACAGCATCCATTTTAATTTTTCCTTCTCCCACTATATTTATATACCAATAAAAATAATTTCCTAGAGAAACAGAGACGTTATTCCAGAGTATCTGAAATAACTAGAGCAGGAGAGTTATTCCACAGATCTAAGCTTCATGCTGTGATAGATTCACACATTTGGTCCCACCTCCCAGTAAGGTGCTGCCAATTACTACATTCCAGCGCAGGACTACAGATTTTTTTCCAGCTCCCTTAGTCTACATGCAAGTTACAGCTGATTATGGCAGCTAAAGCAGCAATGCATTTTTGCATCAGATGTGCAAAGGCTAGACATATTGGACTGGGTATGAAAGAGCAAATGTACAGTATATATGGGTGGGGGAGGTTCTGCAGATTAGAATTATCGTTCTTGGCAATCATGATATTTACAGCTCTGCTTTACTGATTTTATACTTACAGATCTAAATCATAAGAAATGCACTGAATTCATTACCTCAAGTGATAAGGGAACCCTCTAAAGGTTTTAGATCCTTCTCTGCTTTGTGTGAGGAAACAGCAAACAATTGGAATCCTGTGTTGCCTTTTGTGCTATTTGAAGGATTAGCCTCTCCTCAGTTCCTGGACAATACATATATTAAGTACACTAAGTGATGTGATTAGAGCCTAAATACTGTTTAAATCAGACACATGTTTAACACGTCCCCTTGTAAAGCATAATTTATCATTATTATGCAATTATGTTAAAGTGCTAGTATGCAGGAATCTTCTATTTTACCTGGTTCATCAGATAGGCTGTCTCCACAAAAAAGGTTTATCTGTATATTAATTCTTTGAGTATTTTCTGCGTACAAACAAAATTCTCAGCATTTAAATTTTTAGTCTTTTAAAAACCACAGCTTTTTTACCCAATACCTAGATTCCTAATAGCTCACTAAATAGACAGACTAAATCTAGCTCAGATATACCAAACCATGGCTATGGTCACGGTTCCCTTTTTGATGCAGAAGTAGACATCTACTTTTTAGACTACACATCATCTAGGAAAGGCTAAGGTGAAAAGATGGAGAAAAAAAGTACAAAAAGTCCTAAAAATATTTCAGGCTTTCTTACACTGTGGACAGTAGGAAAAAAAAAATTAATCGGCAAGCAATAAAATATAAACAAAATATGTGTTATTGCCATAAAGGCAGGGTTGGTACAGTTAGCTGAATGCAGGAAAGCTTTGGGTTTTTGCTGCAGGAAGTAGTTATTACTACTCCAACCTCTTGGCTGGTCAAATATGGAATCTAAAAAATTCTGAGAAATCTTAGCATATGATGGCAATCTATTCAAAAAATTCAAACAAATCCAGACAAAACTAAAAAAAAACAACCAAAAAAAAAAAAAACCTCACCACTAAACCAAACTAGAAAACATTAATAAAGGGGCATAATGAGTTTAAAGGGATATAATGAGTTGTCAGGAACAAAATAGTCCAGAAGATTAATTTTTCAAGGTTACTCACTGCAAAGAATACAGATTCATGCCATTCATTGGTGAAACTTGAGCAAAAATACAAAAAAGATTCATCTAACTTCTGCAATCAAGCATATATGTCTTAAGTCCTGGAGCAGGAGATTTATCTTCAAGACTTCAACCATTTCACACATGTAGTTTGAAATTGTCCAACAAATGCAAAAATTAGTCATAGGGGACTCAGAGACAGCAGAAGCATTTAAGGCTCATGTCCGTAGGAAGCCAGGCTACAGCAAATGTAATTAAAGATTTTAGTAAGGGTTTGCCATTTTACTAAAAGAATCAGAACTACCAGAACAGACAGTAAAGTGTTGGGGCACAGCATCCCATCCTCCCTTCCATCCTATATGGTAGAGGCCAAAGCTTCATGCAAAAGCTAATAGGATGATTATCTTGAGAAGGATTATGCTGCACAGAGAAGCTGAAGTCTGCCTTTGTGAGAGTTAAGTCCATCATCCCTACTGGTTAGCTGAATTATTTTCTTTTGCCATAGGGCAGATAAATTATCACTTGGACTTCTTTAAAATGAGTGCATCTCAAAGAACATCGATATAAGAAGGTGGGATAAAATTTATTTGCAGATATTTTTTCTTTGGTTTAAGAACTAGGGAGTCCAGAAAAGGATTCAAGAGGAAAAAGTAATTAATTCTTTTAAAAGAAATAAAAGTCTGCCACATTAAATTAGCAGACTATAATTATAATATAGTCTATACCTAACAAGCTTAGCAATGAATGATGGAGCCATGATCTGTTCTACAAGACATGCCAAGATATGACTGAAGTAGACCAATTTAAGA
The DNA here is from genome assembly GCA_910950805.1 of Acrocephalus scirpaceus scirpaceus. Classification (NCBI taxonomy): domain Eukaryota; kingdom Metazoa; phylum Chordata; class Aves; order Passeriformes; family Sylviidae; genus Acrocephalus; species Acrocephalus scirpaceus. The sequence continues at coordinate 33,607,518 of OU383778.1, forward strand.
TGAAAACATTGTGGAAGTGCTGGTTTACACCTTGATATGGAAAAAAAGGTCTGTTCTTGGGGTTTCATTTCTCATTTCTAAGCAATTTAGAGAACACACTCTCTCTATTCTGATAGAGACATCCAGATAGTGCAGAAAGTACAACAGGAAGCAGTTACTCCAAAATCAGAGAAATACTTGCACCTTAGAGACTCAAACAGACTGAGAACCACTGTCTCAGAAACATGTCCTGATTAGACTCAGGGTAGACAGGCATCACATCACCACAAGTATTTATAAACATAGATAATAAGCTTGTTCAGAGAATTAGCAGTTCACAAGAAAACAAGGCTTGTAGCTTTGGGTGGTAGTTCAAATGCAAGCTAGTGAGAAGAAATGCAAAATATTGAACACTATTTTGCATAAACAGAGGCATTACAGAGCAGTAAATAAAAAGCTACCAGGCGCTGGATACTGCTCTAGATAGAAAACAGAAAAAGAAAATAAAATCTCAGCCTCAATCACTGACATTTTGGAAAGTCTTAGTAAACTAGTCTACTTTAGTTACATAAGATGTTCCTTGTTCTGACAGTTGAAGAAGAGGAATAAGATAATTTTGGAAAAATCCATGCAGGATTGTTCTGCAATGTCTCGCTCTTACTCTCAACATATAAACAACAACAATAATAATAATAACAACAATAATAGCACCTTAGTTTCAATTACACCAACGTACCACTTGGCTCACCTCATCTTATAATAAATAGATAATGTTAGGATTAAATTTTAGTGTGCTATACTCACAGGGGAAAATAAAAAAATTACCTCCTCACCTGCACAGCAAAGTCAAAGCAATCAGATATGCAGACAGTGCCCATAATGAAGGCTGACAACTATGTTGACCATAGCCAAAGGGACACCATTTATTGAGGTTACACCTAGGAAGTCAAGCATTTCATCTGCAGCACATGCTTAGCATCAGCACTAAATCAAAAGTGAAACTGCAAAATGCAGCTATGTGACTCTGCTGACACTTCCTTCCTGGATTGAAAGGTAACAGCTATCACAAGGGCAACTCAAAGCTTTCAATAATAATGTCTTCTTAAATGCAAGTTAAATTTAAATGTCACTAGGAAATATGAAAAAACATGCTTTCTGAAACAGCTCTCATTTCCCTTAATGTCAAGGTAAGGTGCTAGAAAATGGGCAACATGGTATTAAGATGGGCTAAAAGTGAGAAGAAAACTGAGCAGAAACTTCAAAGAGTTAGGAGAGACATCTTGATCCTCCTACAGTTGTGGCTACATTCAGCATTTAGTAGGGAACAAGCAAGCAACACGTGAACAAATACATTTAATATAAATAGCTCCTCTCTTAATTTTACATTGATTACAGAATGCCAGCTGGCAGATTAAATATGTAGGTTTTAAAACATCTGCAAGAAACAAATTAACTAATATTTACACCAAAGTTCTCTTATTATCAGAACAAAGCAAAGATGTCCTTCAGCCATCTTTCACTAAAAACAAAGTAAATTCAAAGCAAAGCAAACCAATGTTGACTGTGCTTTTTGAGGATGACATAACGACTATAAAAAGTCTATTCATTACTTCTAAACATTTCACAAATTAAGTGATTTTTGTTTTAATTTCAGAATTTCACCTCCAGAAGTTGGTTTGAATTTACTGTGTTATTTAGCATGTTAACAGCTCAGCACAAAAACAACTTCATGTGTATGTTTACGTTTTTTATAAAATGTACATTAGGAAACTCTCTCTTACAATCAATGATACAAAGATAAATAAGAAATTGCCACTCTCTTTGTCATCATTTCCCATTGTGAACAAGATACAGAGTGACTACAAGTTTCTCTGAACTAACAGAACAAAAAATAAAATAACAAAATTCCCACTGTATTTCTCACTACATCAAGCATCTTATCCATTCCTGTCTACCTTAACAGCTCCAGGTGGGCGCTCCCAAATACATCTGGCTCTTCACATGCATTTATGCAGGTGTTTGAGAGCCTATATGGAAAAGAAAGAACCCATCAAATCCAGAGGTAGCTGTAGAATTAAATGCCAGATCTATGAGCATGGATTGTGTTGAGAGTAAAAAGAGAAGACCTCACCTACATGGCAGAAGCTTCTCTTCAGCTGCCATTCTTACTAGACAGAGAGATGAAATATTGCAGGTAAGGAAGTAATCAACCAAGTTTTAATGATCTCTAAGAAAGCATTCCATCTGCCAAAGTTCTATGATTTACAATAAAGTACAAAGGATGGAAGTATCGTGGAAAAAAAAGAATGAATGAAAAATTAGTCTAAACTACTACTGTGGTTCCATTTTGCCCCACGAACAATGAATCTAAATCACTTCTATTGAACTACTATAGATTTTTTCCCTATTACTAAAGCTATGGCTGATAAAGTTGCTATTTTAAAAAGCGTAGCAAAAATTAAACAGAAGCAACAAGACTTGCATGCAGAAGTAAAACTTCCAAGATGCTAAAAAAACCCCACTTTTTTAGATCATTAACTCAAGACATTTTATTGTAACATGTGAAGAAACAATGACCGTGAAACTGATTTTCCTTACTAATGCTGAGAAATAATGCAGTAAGTACTAATGCAAAAAGTACCCTAAATCAACAATAGTTCTAAATATGGAAGTTTTTTTAAAATGAGAAACAAAAGAGATGGAATGTGTTTATGAATATCAGTACACAAGGCTGCAATTAAGGCCGAATATTGTACCTTCGAAATGAAGCAGAACAGCTAATGAAAGTTGAGAGAAAAAAAATTATTACAGACAAGGACATGAGGAAGGGTTTGATGTTTTCTTTGCTTGATGGCAGAGGAACTTTGGTTCAAAATTAATAAATGAAGATGCAATAATCAGTGGTACCTGTGCAAATATCCTCTTAGACAAAGGCAGCATGCAACCTTGCTTTTATACAAATGGGCAATCCAATCTCACATTCTGCAGTATTTTTTGTTTCCTGACACATGTTTGTGCCAGCTCCATCTGGCCTTGCACTACCCAGAAACATGGCCCAGGCCCATTTCTTTCTTCATATACTGCTACTCCTACATGTCCCATCTTCTATCATAATCTAACCAAAATGTTCAACAAGAAAAAAAACTATGCATGAAAGTAACTATAAACATTTGCATACCGACAAATAATACTTAAAAGCAGAAACTGACAGCAGAGCTGGGATGAATGCAACAAAGGTGGTGCTGTGCACATAAATGCATTAACTATGGAAAAAAAAGAGCTTGAATGAGATGAACCCGTAATAAAAGAATCTTAAGGAACCTCTGCTCCATCACTGTGTCCCAAGATTAACATTTTAACAGGGCAAATCTCTTTCAATTCAAGCCTCATTTTTACCTCAGGTTCAACACATGGCCTCTTTTGAGGATATTTCCAACTCTTGCATTCCTGTAACAACAATCTAAGACACTAAAGGAGCATTAATTTAAGTGGAGAGTGAGCATTGCTCAGAGCAGAGCATTTCCAAAAAGCAAATGGAATTAAAAAGCCTTTATCTACATGCAGGAGAACTTAAATATGTTAGGCAAATCTCTAGACCAGTGGCCTCTTACAGTACTTGTGTCTCAGCCTGCAGCAGACAAGCCCCAGTGCCTCAGTGAAGGAGGCCTAGGAGTGGCCTCCTTGAACTTGTAGAGCACCTTTCCAAACAGTGGTCTCTCCACCCATAAGAAGAATCACCTCTTCCACGAAATCCAAGATTCTTGGCCCTTCTGTTTAAGTCTCCAGTATATCTATTCAAAAATTAGATTTGTATTGACAATCTAACTACATGCACCCGTCCAAAAACAACTCAAACCTCAAAAGACCCCACACTACCTGAGGTGCAAGAAACAAAGTCATCCCAGTGGACCAAGAAGTACAAACAGAGCAGAGACTGAAAACAAATGTTCTAAGCCATACAGAGTATCCCAGCTTCTGAAGCCCAGTAATTTTAGCATTATTAACAGTAAGGCATGTGTTTCTTCAATGCAGAACAAAAGCACCATCTCAAAAGATAATTAAGGCAGAATTTAAAAGTCTTTAGAAAAACCTTCCTGCCTAAATGCACCATGAATTAGTGCATCTTGCAATCACAAAACATTTATTTTCAGCAGGTTTTAGGAAACCAACACAAAGATGTTTACCCTCTGCCATATAAAACCTGAAACCGAAGCTGGTATCTCACAGAGATGAAGCACAGCAGATCCTAACAAGCATCACAGAATCCAACTCCTGCATAAATATACAGGCACATCAAGCTTACTGTCAGTGAGACCAACCGTGTAAGAATAGACATTACTGTGTATATATGATGGGTTCTAAGCACGGGGCAGCGATCTCATGGACAAAAGGAATTGCTGAATGAGGTGGGTTTCAATTCTTCCCACTTACAAAATTCGCTAGGGATTTCTTTTCTTTCTTCTAAAAATTCTATTAATTTTAAAATAAATACAGTCAGTTATAATTAGTATCATTTCTTATGATTGTGTGATTAGGCAGTGTGGTGCAGGGAAGCCATCAGTCAGGCTAGTAAATATATGAATACCTGACAAAAATAATTTTTGCCTGTTAGTTAAGCCTGTGTTCATCCTCCTCTAATTTAGAGATCCTGCAAATCTGCAGTGACTTGCAGGCCTAGCCACTGCTTTAAGGGCTGATGGAAAGAACTTTTTTTTAAATCTCACCCATTCACCAGAACAAACCAGTCTTGATGTGGAACCAAAAGAGAAAAATTACAGTGTGTGCAGATACTCCTCTGATCCAGCCCCCTGAAGTGATCTGTTCTGTAGTGTTGCCATAGGAAATGGAAAGGAAGCCTCCAATTAGGGACGAGGTCACATTTAAGCAGGGATATTATGTAAATATCAGCCAGCCAGCACCCTAAAAAAAAAAAAAAAAAAAAAAAAAAAAAAAATAAAGGCCTCATCCTGCCAGTCCTCCAAGGACAGGCCTCGGGTTTGCTCCCAGAACACCCCTGCCACCAAGACCCGGCTTGCAGGAGCAGGTGCCAGCCCCGGAGGCTGCCCCGGGGATCCCCGGCACCGCAGGTACACCCGGGAGGAGGGCGGGCGGCAGAGCCCTGCGGGGCCGGGATGCTCCGGACCGTCATCCCGCCCTGCCGCGGATACCGGCGGGGATGGGGGAGAACAGGGAGCGCCCCGTAGCTCACCCGGCCCCTCCGCGGCCGCGGCCCGGCCCGCTGATGGTTGCGGGGGAGTTGCGGGAGGGCGGGGGCGGGCGGGGACCGGCCGAGCGGGCCCCTCGACGGGCTGGAGCCGCCTCGCCCCGCCTGGGGACAGGCAGCCCCTGCCCTGCCAAGGACCGGCCGCCCTTCGCGAGGCTTCCCCGCCCGTCGGGTCACCGGCACGGACGGGCGAGCGGAGAGGGGCACAGCCTCGCCCCGCCCCGGGATGCACTTTTTTCCCTCAGGCACCTTGCACGACCAAAGTCTCCGAGCGCGGCGGCATCCTCCCTCCATCCCTCCATCCCTCTGTCCTCCCTCCCCTGCCACCCTATGCCCGCGCCGGCCCCGCCTCACCCACTCGTGCCTCCCGCTGCCGCCACTCACCCACTCCGCGGCCGGCGACGGCGGCAGGGCCCGGCCAAGCCCTTGCCCGCTCCTTCCCCGGGGGGATCCGCTAGCGCGATGCGGACAGAGCGGCAGCGAAGCACCGCCCGGCAGCCGCACCTCGCTGCCGGCGCCGGGTCCCTCCCCAGCTGTCACCGGCGGCCCGCCCTCAGGGGCGGTGGCGGCCGGGCCCTCCCGCGGCCCCGCCCCGCGCCCGCCGCCGCTCGGGGTGCTCGCGGCGCGGCCGCGCTGGTTCCGCGGTGGCTGCGCGGTAGTTCCGCGGTGGGCGCGCTGTGGCTGCGGCTCCGGGACAGTTGCCCCGCCCGGGGCCGGGCACCATGCGCGCCATGGTGACGGGGTCCCCTCGCTCGGCCGCCGCTTCAGCAGGTGTGGGCACATCCGGCACAGAGTGCCGAGGAGGATGGACCCGTTTAATTTTTTATGTCACACAAGAATTAGACACGGAGTTGTCAGATCAACTCAGCTGCCGGACGCCTGTAAATCCGGATGCCATTTAAAACCCTGGGTTTTTGTCAGAGTGGAAGAGAACATCAGCTTGAAGCTCCCGGGCCCAGGCTTTCCTGTGGATTTCAAACCAGACTTCTCTGTGCCGATGTACATCGGCTGTGAACGCAGCTTTACTAAAATGCTGTTCGTGATTATATTTCTGTTGATCCAGATTCAGTGAGGACCCAGTGAATGCAGCAGAAATGGGTTTCTGTGAGCCAAGTACCAAGACTTCAGGGAGTGGGAAAGGTCGTGATAACTGGCTCAGTGTTACGTCGATGGCTTATGCTGTGTTTGTGTAAATTGGCCTTGAATCAAGGAGAAAATAAACAAGTTTACCACTCCATTTGTTTTGCTGTTGTTGTTGCTGCTGCTGTAGTGCTAGGTTTGTACTTAGTTTAAAAAGACAAGATGGCTATGCGAAAATAGATTTGTAACAAGAACCACAATATACAAGAAATCTGCATCAGCCACATAACATGCTCAGAGAAGTAGGCTGATGGACTTCAGCAGAGTCAGCTCAGGTCAGCATCGCAGGCACAGAAATCTGAGAAGGGAACACTTCAGTATTGTGGATAAAACTAACTCTACTGATGGCCACACTGAATGATTAAAATCCAAACTGGAACACACATTTCAACAGTCAAGGCAATTAAACAGAAACACCTTTTGAGACTAAAAGGGAATATGCATTGCTGGGTGGGTGAAGCAACACTTAAATCTCTTTCCAAAGGGAGGCATTTCAAACAGGACCTAAAGGAATTCTTGTAGCCAGAATAACCCCAAAAGCTCCTTCTCTGTAGAGAAAATGCTGCTTTTGGCTTTAAAAGCAATACAAATTGAATGTCCCAGTTGGTGTTAATTACTTCATATAGTTAATTTGTTCCATTTTCTAAGAAAATTTTAGATATAAATGTTTGATACTTAGGCTTTTAAAAAATGCCAACACATTTACTAGTGGCTGTGTTCCAAGTCTGGATTAATGAAACCAGAATAAGTAGCTTGTTATGCTTTAGCTGCTATCTAACTGTTCTTCATAAGAGTAGGAATCTGGGGCCTTAGTTCTGGCCCTGGTCAGGGAGAGAGGATTGGAGCTCATAAATAATACATGCATGGCGTTATATTAGTGTTATGTCTTGTGCAAGGATGCAGTGTTGTGTTCTGAAAAAAGGCAGGATGTTCTGTATAGGATTGTAATCCTATACAACCTTTACAAATCCTACAACCCTTACTTGTAATGGGTTGGTGCATAGGGTTATTACATGCAAAATATTTTCTTATTAAATAATTTTCACTTGAAAGTACTTGAAAAATAAAGAAGAAAGTATAGTTTATATCTTAGCTAGCATTTTGTTTCTCAATTTTTTTATTAATAGAAGTGTTTGAGATTTTTTAATTTTAATTAACATAAATTTGATTTAATTTAAAAGTAAGGTGATTATCTTGTCTGTACAAAGTCAAAAATATTATCTTCCTGTCAGACATGGTTCAATAACCTGCTGTTCTTTCAGCTGGAGAGCAACCACCATTTTATGAACCCTTAAGCATTCTTTTGAGAACTTGGAGTTGATATCCACTCATATCTAGAAGCTGAAGGACCTACTGCACTGTCTGCAGTGCACAGATTTACTGTAAGGATGGTCCCATCCCCAAAGAACTAGTGCTGTTAGTGGTCATGGAATAGCCCAGAGACTGGCATATTAAGTGAAAGTAAAGTTTTATAATCTGGGCTGGGTTTTGTTTGCCTGTTTATTTACAGCAGTGTTGTATCTTACTGGAAGAAAATTACTGGGTCAAGCCCAAGTTCACACTGGAATTCAGTGGGTCAGCCAAAAATTAATCCTGATATATCCTGGTAACTGTGGTGTCCCTGCTGATGTGGGAAGCATCTGAACACAAACAGTGTGAAACTGTGAAATACAGAAGATGTCTGCAAAGGAAGAGAAGTATTTTGCCCAGCTATCAGCTGATTTATTACTACTGATTGTTTGGCTAGTGTGTTACCAGCTTCCTACCTCTGCTATTAGTGACTGGTAAAGCAGACTGAAGCATTGAATCTGAAAAGTGATATGTGAGACATCAGCAAGAAAATACTCAGCTTTGTTCCAAATTCCTTAAAAATCAATGCAAATTCTTCATTTAGTTCAGGAGGAATAAAACTGACTTTTTGAAGCAACATTTTAAAAATGCCCTAAAGACATTCTGGTAACTTTACAACTATGCAATTTAGAATTAGAAGTACTTTGACTTTATTGCACTCATGCTGCAGTAACTATATTAAGTAGAAAGCAAAATAAAATTTCAAGGACAGGCCATAATTGAGAAGTTAATTCATTTTTAATATTGATATTCTCATTTTACAGAGCTTTAAGCCTGCAGACTAGCAGAGGAATATCAGACTCCTTGCTCTAAATTTGCCTTTTAATCTTAATAAAAATCTCTTGTAGACAGAGGTGGTCCTCCTGTTCAGTTAAAATTCAAAGCGTGAGAAGTTTTTAAAGCTTCAGCTCTTTTTGTAATGCCTTAAGCTTTTGCACTCTTTTATTACAAAAAATTCCTAGAGCACATTTGAAACTGATTTACCCGGAGGGAACCAGACTACTTGCTGCTGTAAATGTAAAAGCAGTGCATTGATTATTTTTTTATTATTGCTGTTGTTATTATTGTTAATATTATCAATATTATTATTTAGAAATCAGAAATACACACTCAAAGAACAGGGGTTTTTTCCCATTGAAATGCAGCCATCTGCAGGCAGTTATATAACAGTGCATAGCAACAGTACAATTATGTACAAAATATGGCTATATTTAAAATGTCCTACAGCACTGATTATGATGAATGTTAATACTGCTCAGGACAAGCAAGAGAAATTTTCTTTTAGGGGGAACCTTAAGTTGACTGACTATAATTATGCACTTAAAAGGGTTTGGATATGATCTTTTATGGGAATGATTTTTCTAGAAAAGTTGAATTCAAGACATTTCGTTCCGAAAGCCTGGGAGATTCAAGTCATTGAAATGGAATGAGGCTTATTCTTCTAAGTTATTGTGGCATTGTGAAATTTGGTGTGGATTTTCATTTAAAACAGTCATGTTTTAACATTCATTTAAATTTTTTTAAAAGACACTGCTTTCAGATTCAAGCTTGCTGAAAAGAGCTGGCCTGATTTTCTGTAGTTGAGATGTGTTTTGCTTAGAGAGCTGGCTGCTAAGTGTCTGTGTATGGGATGCCTGGGCTCCCTCTCAGCATTGTGGGTGAATCTCTAGCAAGGGCTACCTTGGCCCTTTTACACACCCCAAGAGAATGTGTCTTGCTGTGCAGTTGTGTACAAAATTGATAGTGACACCAACATACACCAAAAAAAAAAAATCATCTACCATGCTGCTGAATTTCAAAACACAGGATGTGTGTCTGCTGTACCAAAGGGGAAGCAGTGCTGGTGTGTACAGCTTGCAAGGTGGCACCATAAAGGTTTGCCAAGGTCAGAACCTGCCCACACCTGCCAAAGGTCGTGTGTGCACCATATAAATTCTCTCTACAACACATCGTCAGAATCTAATCTTCTTTTACAAATGGTCAAAACACTGATATGACAAGTTGCAGTGTATCTTCTTGGAGATGTTCTCCCACCTTTCTCACCCTTTTGATGGGTTCTGCCTTAGATGGGTGATGGTAAATTACCCAGAAATAGCATGTGTTACAAACTCGTGATTTGAATAGGGAATAATTACTATGCATGGGTATAAATAGCAGCCTAAGGAAGTAGACTGCAATTAAGAGTTGAAATATGTAGTTTAAGAATCATAAGTTGTGTTTCTGTATTGTACTGGATAGATTGTACAATATTCCTTTCTTTTGTGTGTCAGCATGTGTCTGAGCAGATATGTGTGCACTTTTAATGTTTTCTTGCACCTGTTTTAGAGAAGTCACTTATTGCTTAATACAGGGAGAACTCTTCTGAGAATGTACACCCTGAAATTAGGATTTATTATAGGCTTTATGTACAGCTGACTTGGTTAAAAGCTGCCTTGCTGTGCAGTCACATATCAAATTAAAAATGACAATATAAATAGATGAAGTTAATGACTATGCTGTGGAATATGGGAATAAAGCATTTGACTCATGTTAAAACAAAGGGGAAAACTGAAGATTCACAATATATTAACCCATGTGTGGTCAAAGATGCTGCTATAGAAGCAAGCACTAGTGCTTTGGATGGCAATTGATTTCTCATGCTACGCTACCTGCAGAGCCCTCTTTAATGCGTATGCTGAGATGATTAGCTGTAATAAGGAGAGGCTAGGGATTAAAAGTGTAAAAATAACAGCCATTATACTTCTTAGAAGGAATTCTCTGAGGATGTGTGCCCGTGGGTCACTCACGCTTCCTTTACTACATGATGTACTGAGCTAGTCAGAGCTTTGTTGGGAAAAGGCTTTTAAATATGGCTGTTAAAATCATGACATTTTGACATTTCTCTTCATGATTCTTTTTCTTTCTTTTAAAGAATGAGTTGTTAATGACCATCTTGATTTTCTGAAGACAAGATCTTGCAATATTGTATTTATTGATAATATTATATAAATTCATCAACTCTTGGGTTGTGACGTTCCTCTTATAGAAACTTAATGTGCAAAGAAAAAAAGAAATGGAAATACTGTTTACTGATCTTCTAATTAATATCAGAATTTAATCATACTGAATATTTTAGTACTGCTACAGCAGTTTATGTGTTTAGAGCAGAGGTGTACTTTTCTTGCATCTATGGATTCAAAACTACAGGTTCAGGACATAATACAAGGTTATACATAATTTCAAAGGATAGCAGCTAGTTGGAAATACCCTTTAAGATCTACAACAGCTTCTGTTAAGCACACTGATGTAAATCTTCAATTAGTATGCAAAATCAAGAAATACTTTACTGCTGTCTTGCAAGGTCTTTGTTTGAGGGGAATATTGAGGAATTCCCCTGGATGTAGCTTTCTTAGAGAATGAAAAAGGTTGCTCTCATAAAATTGACCTTTGAGAAGAAATAAAGTGTGATAGGGAAGTAAACACATAGTCTGATAAATTCCTTCCCTTTTTCCCTATTGAAAGAGAAAATGAGCCAAGGATTTGATTATCTTTGGAAATCAGTGTGATTTCCAAACTGAGCATAGGAGATGTGTAAGATCTGCTGATTCTCACTTGGAAGCAGCTCTTGTCAAAGGCAGAGTAGGACTTTGAGTACTGAATGTGGTCTTTTCTTTAGAGGTAGAAACTGGATAAGACCAGTTGCTAACCAAAGGTACTGGAATCAGGGAGTATACCATGTGGAAGATGAAATGGGCCTTTTCATTACTCATCCTCAGAGATGCATTACCATAGTCAGTGAAGATACCAAAACTCCTTCTGTACTATCATATTCTTGTAAATGCTCAGAAGCAAAAAACCTGAAATTGTTCCTTGCTTCTGGTGGTGTAGAACTTGGATGCTTTTGTATGTAATAAAAGTATATTTAATCTCTGTTAAGTATATTTAATTTAAGTGACAGCTAAATGTGCAACAGAGGAAAATGTAAACATTTCTCAAGTTTGAAAATTAATTGTGTCAGGTATCATTAATATTATAGTAAGAAAAAAAAAATTGTAATAATTGCCCATATAATTTTGGTCTCCTTATACCACTGTAAAGGCAATTTCACCTAAATTCAATAAAATAGGCTGCAATGAGCAGAAAGTTTAGACAGGATTAATGACATTAGCTCTGTCTTTACAATGTTTGTCCTTAGGAAAGGTACCAAATTGATTAATGCCTGAAAGTACACTGCTCTGAGACCAGTAAAAACTTGAGTAATTAAGAGTGTGTAAACATAGACTTCTGTCCAAATAACATGGAGTGCACTTATATTTTCTTATGGCCCCCGTTTTTCTTTAGAAAATAACTAGGACTAGAATTGAACTGTTCAGTTGGAAGGGACCTACACCAGCCCTCTAGGCCAACAGCAATATACACTGGTGGAGATTGCCAGTACCATTTTGTGATGGAAGATGGGGTCACATGGCAAATAAAGACTAAGAAAAAATGGGGATGAATGTCAAACAAAATTTAATTAAACTGTGTAATTGCAGCCTCAGATAAACAGTAGCACTAGGGAAGTGTTGTGAGTACTCCCATAAGATGGTATTATAAATACAACAGTTTGAAAAAGGCTCTCACTTGTTGTCTAGCCACAGTAATGTCTTAGTGGGTTCAAACAGATCAAGTGGGAAGATGATAGCAGAAGGTATCAGTAAATTAGGCTGTGAGAAGATACAAAGGATGTATAATGGAGGAAAGGGTAGTCAGCGGTAGAGGTGACCAAACTGCTGAGATCCCACAGCTCACACTGTGTATGAGCTGGTTGCTCACAGCCCAGGGGGCTCATGGCTCTGCTCCTTCCAGAGGTAGCGTGGTCAATCTCCATACAGGCTCTCAAAGGCTGGCTTTAGCCACAGTATTTTTTAACATAGACTTTATCCTCTGTGACTCTTCCATTGGTGATGATTCATGATTTACTTCAAAAAGAGGGCTGCCAAGATGACAAATTTAGGCTGCAGATCCTGCGTGCAAATTAATTCTCTCTCCCTGCAGTCTTTCCAATTTCCCAAAGCTCATCTAAGGAGGCTGCAGGGCAAAAAGAAGCAAAGAGAATGCTGTTCATACCCCAGAGCTCAGTGTATGAAATGTGTTTAATCTAGTAAAGAAGGTAAAGTTCATAAAGTGCTCTGAAGATGCTCGGAATTTCTGCATTATTTCCCTAGCTTATTTTTTTATTTCTTTAAGATGTCAGTACAACTGCATTTGGAATATAGCATGCCTATCTCCTACAGAAACCTTTCTTGCTCACATGGAATGAGTCAGGCACAGTGTGTATAAAACACTTCGTGGTGGCAGACATGAGGCAGTGTAAGGCAAAGAATTTCTCTGCTTCAAAAAAGAAATGTTCTCTTGCCTAAAGTGAAAATGAAACAGAACCTCCCAAGGCATTTTCTGTTCCTCATGTACCTATCAAAGGGTATAACAGTATTGAATTATTTAGGTAACTTTCCCTATTAGACTGTGTTCTTTTATGAATCATTTCAAGTGGCTTGGGCCCTAACCATAAAAAGTCTTAGCATATTCTAAAGACTTTGAGAATTGCCCAAAGGAAAGATTTTAGGTGAGTTAAAAATTTACAGCCAAAAAAATTTTGTGAACCTCAAATTGCATTTTTATGAAATAATCTTTTTAATCTTGATGGATGTGCTGGTTTTGGCTAGGGTAGAAATAACTTTCTTTGCAGTGGCACATGTGGGGCTGTGTTTTGGATTTGTGCTGAGCACAGGGTTGATAATACAGAGATGTTTTTGTTATGGCTGAGCAGACCTTACACAGAGCCAAGGCCTTTTCTGCTTTTCACACTCCACTCTGGCAGGGAAGTTGGAGGTGAATGGGCGGCTGGGAGGAGACACAGCCAGGGCAGGTGACCCAAACTGACCAAAGGGATATTCAAAATTATGTGACATTATGGTCAGTGTATGCAGGGTGGGAGGGAAGAAGTAGGTAAGGGAAGACATTTAGAGTGATGGTGTTTGCCTTTGTCTTGCCAAATCACCATTACACGTGATGGGTCCTGCTCTCCTGAGAAGGCTGAGCACCTGCCTGCCCATGGGAAGCAGTGAATTAATTCCTCATTTTGCTTTGCTTGTGTGCACAGCTTTTGTTTTGCCTGTTTCACTGTCTTTATCTCAACTCATGAGTTTTCCAGCTTTTACCTTTCCAATTCACTTCCTGATTGTGCTGACTGGGGGAGTGGGCAAGCAGCTGCCTGAGGGTTGGTTGCTGGCTGGGGTGAAATCACAACACATAACTTAAAAAAAAAAGCCAACCTTCCCTTCCCCCTCTCATTCCACTAAAATGCCAGGTTAGACAACTAAAGGGAGTCTAACTCAAGAATTAAATTTGTCCTTTTTTTTATCCTGTGCCCAGAGGTCTTCTTGAAGATTTGTTTCTTATTCCCACTCTGCTATGAAAGTTCTGTCTTAAGACCAGATGATACCTTGATCATGTGTAAAGAGCAGATCTCTATTCATGAAGCTTAATTAATGCAATAATTCACATAAGTATGTCAACAAAACCACAAAAAAAAAGGCAGATGTATTACCAGCTTTCAAATTGCTAACTGTGAATATTATCAAACTTTGTGTTAGCGAAGCATTATGCTGATTGGATATTAAAATTTGGCTCTAACTAAAATAAGTCTCTGATCAGTAGCCTCAGCTGAAAAACCAGCAGTAGTCCAGCAGAAAAACCTTTTTAGGTTTTCTCACCAATCTAAGTGAGATTAACAGAGGTAGGAAGTAATAAGGGAATATTCTAAACAGCATACCTTTGAAAAGTGATATATTGCAACATGCAATTGGAACTGAGTATATGTCAATGTTCTGAAGCTCCTCAAACCTTCTTTAAAAGAAGAGTGATCCACGAAGTGTGGTAATCTGAAGAATAGAGAAATGTTGATAAAAATATCAAAGTGGGATGAAATGTTGATACATTATATGAACTATCTTGTTCTCTGAAGCATTATTCCTAACACCTGGATAGCAGTTTGTATTGCTTCCTCTTAAAAAAAAAAACCTCTAATGATGGTTGCACAGATGGCCTACTAGAGTGTTCTTGTAAAGTTTTAATATCTAATCTAACTCTCATATACTGCAAGTTATTACTTCCTGTTCTAACCCCTTTGAGTACTAAAAACATTCTCTTTGCAAAACATTTTGCGTATTTTGAAGTATCTTCTTTGCCAAGTCTAAAAGACTAATTTTCCCACATTTTTTCCTAAATTCTATCCAGGTTTTTGACTCACTGCTCTCCACTAGACTTTATCCATGTGATTTGCCTCTTTCCAAATTATGGACTTGGATTTTGAAGTGTGGCAGCTGTGGCCTTACAATCCTGAGTAGTGAAGGGATTACCTCCTGTATGCCTTGCATGCCACAATGGCACTTGCTTTTATCAGAAATAGAATGACATTCCTGATATATCATTTTTTAATCTACTATAATCCCCTGTGTACTAGTACACAGCCAGTTATTCTTCATCCTTCTTTGACTTCTTGATCCATCCTGTTATTGACTTATCCTAGATCATATATTAGCTCTATAAAATGAAACATACTGTGTTAAATTCTTGGGTGGTTTGAGGTTTCTTTTTTCCCAATCTATTTATAATTTTATCATTTTAATGATAAAATAAGTGAAGAACTGTAGCAGATTGAATATCAGAAGTCATTTTATTTAACCTTTTCTGGGTCAATTACAGTAAAGTGGATCCTGAATTAGTATAGGGAAAGAAGTAGTAGAGAAATGGGTTTGAATCTCCTCTAGTACTGTTTTTGTAATCATAGAGTGATTTTTATTCAATAGTCTCCTTTTCTGTTAACAAAGTCAGCAGGAGACTGAAGACAATTGTCAGTAGTGAGACGTGGGAAATGTCATAATTTGTTTGTTTTAAGCTGTGTTGATAAATTCTAATTCCATTCAGAAAACTAGGTTATCTCCTTCAGTGAAATGTACCTATGAATTCTGAATTCAATACAGAATATAATGCTATTTTCTGATTAATATGTTGGGGAAAACAGGGAAATGCAAACAGGGAACTGCAGATTTTGTTGTATGTTGAAAATATGCTGGTATTCTTTTTTATGCAAGCCAGAATTACATGATTTATTTGTTCATCAGGAGCAGTATTTCTAGGAAGTGTATCTCAAAAGTGGATCTCTTGCTGTACCTGTGACTGATGCAAGTGCATTATAAATGCATTTATCAGTGGAGAGGAACAAATGGTCCGTACTAAAAGCCAGATACTGTTGTGCATAGCTATTGATTTAGGGGGTGTTGGTAGCTTTTTTGGGGAGGGGAGAAGGAGACAGGAAAAAATACTACTGTAGCCTTTAATTCAAATTCTGTATTCTTACTGTGAACAATCTAAATGGGGACAGATGTAAGCACAAGTAACTAAGCTTAACTAAGAACATGAGGTTAATTTTTAGATGGATTTTTGCTAGTGTTTAATATATTAAAAATTTTGTAATGTTTCATAATACCTGAAGTTTGTCTGTCCACAAGCTTGGATGGCCTTTTCTTCAAATATACCATTTTGCTTAAAAAGCAATAGTAACTTTTGCTAAATCCTTGCCTTATTTAACAATTTGTAAAGTTCTTCAGAAGGCCAGTTAAGGAGCTCTTGCAGATAAAGAGAGCTGTAGAAAAGGGCAAATGTGTGGCATGAGTCAAGGCAGCAATTCAGTCTTGATCCTAGGCACCCTATGCGAAGGACTCATGTTGCAGTTCATGGAGGACTGTCTCCTGCAGGAAGGACTCCACACTGGAGCAGGGGAAGAGTGTGAGGAGTTCTCCTTCTGAGGAGGAAGGAGCAGCAGAGATGACATGATAAACTGACTGCAGTCCCTCAACCCCCATCCCCCTGTGTTACTCTGAGGAGGAGGTGGAGAATATGTGAGTAAAATTGAGCCCAAGAAGAGGGTTTTTTTCATTATCCTACTCTCATTTGATTGGCGAAAAATGAAAATAATTTTTCCCCGTGTTGAGTCTGTTTTGCCCAGAAGAGTAACTGGTGAGTGTGATCTCTCCCTGCCCTTATCTCAACCCATGAGCCTTTCACCTCCCCTGCCCAGCTGAGTGCAGTGATAGACTGACTGTAGCCAGCACCTGGCATTTAGCCAGGGTCAACTCACCACGCTGAGTTTGTTAATCTGCATTATACATTAACTCTTCCAAAATTAAAAAGATATTTTGCACCAGAAAGTGTGTAAAATTTCAGGCCAAAGTTGCATCAGTGTGCTGCTCCTCATACTAAAGCCTGCTTGTGTCCAGAAGTGATGTAGAGACATATTTCTGCATGCATGCCTGTGCTGGAAGAAGGGCAGGTAAAATCAAGGATGATGTAACACATAAAGCAGAAAAACATCATTTCCTATTAAGAAATAAGGAGATAAGAGATTTTTGCAAAAAATTAGGATGAATGGGGCAAGAAATAGATGCCAGTAATCACCAAAGCAATGTAGAGCAAATCAGTGCATCTTCATTCACATTTTGCTACTGGCATTTCACCACTAGTGGCAGTCGACTAGTATGTGTGCAAGGATGTATGTGTGCAAGGTTCTTCTCCTTCAAAAATAGGATAGGGATAGAAATACAGGATAGGAATATAGCAGCTGTACAGCACTTACAGAAATACACCTAGATTAAGTCTCGATTTCTTTTGTAGCTGAAGATGTGAATTTGATCAGTTTAAATATGAACTAAAATTGTGAGACTTCTGTGAGGTTTAAGCTCCCACTGTCTGCTCTCTACAGTTTCTTCAAAAGACAAAATTATTTCAGTTTCTCAGGAACCAAGTGGTTTTTACCTTGTATTTACCTTGAAATAGCTGTTAAGAACATAACAATGGCTATTTCCCAGCATGCTGCTGTCTGTTCCCAGACTTTTTGTAAGCATTTGTACCTTCAGAGTTCAGAAAAATAATTTTCTATCACCTTATTAGAAATCACGATTTTCCCCGTATAATTAGTACAGAATATACGTTTCTACCATCTAAAATAATAGCAAATGCTTTAAAGAATGAAGAGTTTCATTGCCACCTGGTGGGAGTCTTGTGTGTAACACGTACTAATTGCAGACAAGATTGGCAAGATGTTTGAATACCTCAAGCTGACCAACACCATCCTGCAAGAATACACGCTAACTACATCTTACGTCATGAAAATAATTAAGTGGCTGCATTTGCTAAGAATAAACAGCATTATTAAACAGCTGCAATCTGTTCCTATGCTCCTTTTAATGTCAGGTAAAGGCACTGTTAAGTTACTAAATATCAGTTCTTTTGATGTTAATCAACACAACTGGAGTACTGGCATGTATAAATAAAATCTGAACAAGCTTTTAAATGTGAAATATAGTAGAAAAATATAATTTTCGTAATATGTACGAAATATAGCAGAAAAATTGTACTTAAAAGGTTTGGGGAAGATAGCCTAATGGACAAAGAACAGAGGTTTAAATGTGCATTTTAAATTGATTGAACCCTTTCTCTTTATTATTTTATGTAATTGACAATGAATAATGTGAAACTTGCAGAAAATAATTCTAAAATTCTCCATTTAATAATTCTTTGACACAACAGAAGGAGGGGATACTATCCAGAAGGACCTAGGCAAGCTTGAGAAGTGGGTCCAGGAGAATTATCATAAGTTCAACAATCCAAGTGCAAGGTGCTGCTCTGGGGTCAGGGCAATCCCTGCTATGAGTCAAGAGTGGGAGAATTCATTGAAGGAAGCCTGTCAGAGAAGGACTTGAGGATTCTGGTGGACCAAAACCTTGACATGCCACAGCAGTGTGCATTTGCAGCCCAGAAGGCCAAGCCTGTCCTGCGCTGCATCAAAAGAGCCAGCAGCTGAGGGAGGTGGTTCCTCTCTACTCTGCCATTGTGAGACCCCGCCTGGAGTGTGGTGTCCAGCTCTGCAGCCCCCAAAACAAGAAGGGTGTGAACCTGTTAGAGCAGGTCCAGAGCAAGCCACAAAGGCTGGAGCACCTCTAGTGCAGACAGGCTGAGAGTTGGGGTTGTTCTGCCTGGAGAAGGCTCTGAGTAGACCTTGCACCACCTTCCAGTATCCAAAGGGAGCTTAAAAAAAAGCATGGAGAGAAACGTTTTATACAGGCCAATATGGATAGGACAAGGAGGAACAGTTTTAAACTGAAAAATGGCAGGTAGATATTGGGCAGAAATTCTTTACTCTGAGGTTGGAGAGGCACTAAAAGAGGCTGCCCATCCAGCCTGGCCTTGAATGCTTCCAGGGATGGGACTCTGGGCAACCTGGTCTAGTGGGTGGCATTCCTGCTCATTGCAGGGGCATTAGAACTAGGTGATCTGTAATGTCCCTCCTGAGACATTAAAGGCAGTCTAGGGTTTTATGAGTGTGCAAAGAGAAGTCACCTTACCTAAACATGGAATGTTAGGAAATGGTTACCACAGCAAGTCCTGCTTTCTGACTAAACCCCCAAAGCCAAAATATGACAGAATTTGATCTGACTAATAGCATATATTTCCTGTCAGAAATTAAATTTTCAATGTGACAGTTTTGCACATTTTTGAAACCTTAATTAAATTCTGCATAATCTCCAGTACAGAATTCTTTTACACTAAACATGCCTAAAACTGACATATAGGAAGACAGTTTTTCACTCAGCAATTCATACGTTATGTTTTGTGGTTGGAGAACAACATGTCCATGTTTGCAGCTATGTAGCAGGTGGAATCCTAGGAGGGACAGAAAGTAGTCCATAGAAAAAAAACTTTCAGGGTCTTTTGCAAAGTATTTATATTTCAAGCCATGTGAATTTGTCTGAAAAAGGAATGGTCATCTCTATTTGTCCAAAGTTAGCCCAAGATTACTTCCTTCTGAAATGTGTGAATATGCTTACAGCTTTAATTCTTAATAGTCATGGATTGAATTAGCTAATTCTAAATTCTTTTTAATTACCAAATTGCAATTTAACACTGCCAACCATATTATTATGTAATATTTCCTACTAAATTACTTTCTATAATTATATCCTCCACTTTTTTCTTCTGAAATTTTGGAGAAACCAAACAGAAAAATCTTTGCTTTAGGGGTTTTTTTTCCCTGTCCCTAATTCATGCAAATTGTTCTGCAGAAGAGAGGAGGGGATTGGTCACTTCAATGTACTTGGCTGAAGAAAATATATGTAATATATTGATGTCAATTCTTAACTACTGAAGTTAATTCGTAGCTATAGGATCTGAAGAATCTGTACATTTTACAGCAGTTCTTACAGAAGTTGTTGCATCACTGCCTTCTGATTTGTGTCTTTCATACAAAGTCCAGTGCAAGGCTTCAGAAAGTAAAAGCAACCTCTTGCACTTGGGAGTGCTGAAAATTACCTGAACCTGTTACCAAAAGTATCAAACCATTCATGGAGTTTTTGATAAACAAAAATTGGATCAAAACGGCACAGGAATGAAAAATCTTTAAATTCTTAATTTGGTATGGCTGAAAGAATGTTTTTATGTTCATGGTTTCCTGTTCATGTTTTGCATGCTTAATACAGTCAAACAGATGGCACACACGTGTCCCCTCATCCTGGTAACAGCATGAACACATATTAAGTTCTTTGGGCACTGCCTTGAATCCTCTGCATTGTCTCATCCAGTCACACTAGAGGTCACTGTGAGCAAAAGATTAAGCTTGAAAAGGCAAGAACACTGATGGATAAATTTACAGGCCGAAATTTGTGGCATACCTTCCAATTTGAAAGGTTGACACAAAGCCATCTGTGTTAAATATGTTATTTGAGGGGAGCCATGGTACTTTTACTGACAAACTACTTACAAACTGTTGAAGAAGTTATTCCTATCAAGAAATCCTTAGTGTGTGAGTATATCCAGCTCAATTTTAGACCAAATTTAATCTCTGGCAACACCAAACTGGTTCATGATAAGAGTTCCATACTTTGTTGATACTTGTTGCTGTTTCCTCACATATAAAATTTGAAGTCCTATTCTTTCCCCCTAGGGAAACTGCCCTGCTTTCTCTAGACTGTAGCAGAACAGTACAACTTTGATTTGGATGCTGCTTCCAGAGTTAAGCGAGCTAAGTCCCATTTGTATTGTGAATTAGGAATGAAATCAGAGTTGTCTCAGAGTGAAGATGTGAATAGAACAAATCTAGAACATTCAAGGAACTGGAAGAGGAGTGCACTCCCCTTCACCTGTTCCAGGGAATGCATCCAACCTAGGGCTTACCTCTCAATAGCTGCTGTGTCAGACCTTCACAGTCTGACCTGCATATGGTTGTACCTGTTTTTAAAAAGTTTTTAAAACTTTTCCTCTTTCACAGTGCATGCCCACAATTAGAAAAGATGGCTGAGCAGTCAGTCCAAAACTGAACATCTGGTGCCACATAAGTCAGCTATGGCTTCCTTTAGTGTAGGTATTAATTTGAAAAGGAAAATGTTAATCCGTTCCTCATGGCTGAGAGAGCTAATGGGAGAGAGTGATGCCTTTCTAAATAAAGCAGTGATGATGAACAATGCTTTTGTGCTGCCACCCAGAGTATTTGGCACAAGGACAGTGGAATAAAGAGAGATTAAAAGGGCAGTGGACAGGGAATGATGCTCACATTACCCTACATACTTTACTGCATGAAAACAGTACTTATGCAGAAGCTTCTCCAACCCTGAGGTAACAGAGACAAATTCAATATGCAGATCTGGGGGGAAGAGTCTTCATCTTCACAAAACTCTTTAATTCCTATTTTTACCTGCTTGTTGTGTCCACTTCTTGTGTTTTTCCTTCTGTTTCCTCCCACCCTCACCTTTTATTAATTCTTTCAACTGTATGTCCATCCAAATGGACATACATTTAGTTGTTCACATCAAATTGTTGATTCTCTGGATTCTGTGTCCCTTGTATGTTTAAGGTATTGTGGTATTTCTGACAGAAAATACCTCCCACTTAAAATTACACTGCTCTTAAAAATAAAACTAAAAATAAATCTGGTTTTGTGGTCCTTAGTCTAATGAAAACCAGATGCTCATGAGTGATGCTACAGCTTTTATTGCAGTAATATTATGGTGATGTAATGCTTCCATCAATTAAATTATACTGTTAAAATGTGTGTAACAGAGTAAACAACAAAACCTATTATTTTGAAATATCAGCTCTTGTCTTAAATTGTAAGGTGTGGCAAGAAAAAAGTATTTTTGAGACAGGTTTTAGGACAGTTTACTTGTCATCACTCAGACATTTTCATTTCCATAATGTACTTCCTTTCATAACTATTGAGGGTGCACATGGCATTTTTCTATGAATTTTTCAGCTCTTCTTACTCTTACAAGAGCACTGCTGACAAGGTTTTTGCTAAGACTGTGTTCCAAAACCATTCAGAGTAAGTATGCCAAATCTGTTTCTGAGTATACCATGGAGTGAAGAAATTCATGTTCAGAGGTGTTGTGAAAAACATGAAGCTAAAGGCTATTCATTGGAATGAATCACACTTCATGCAGGTCTGTTTTCTTGGATGATCGCTGCTTTCTCTCTTCCTTTTAGGAAATGTGATTAGTGTTTCCTCTGGACTGATGAGAAACTACTTGTATGCCAGCAATGCTATAAGCATTGCTGATCTCATTTCTGTAATACAGGTAAATAAGCATATACTGATCTCATTTCAATAATATAGGTAAATCAGTTCAAGTTGAAGGATTTAATAATAAAATGTATTTAAATATTGCTTAGCATAATCTTTTGCTGTTACAAATTCATTTTTTAGAAGACAGACTTAAATATTTCAATATTAAACACATGCTTAGAAACAGAAATACAAACTTCACAACAGAATGTGAAAATGTCAGTTTATATTACATGCAGTTTAACAGAGGCAACATATGAGTTGCTCAGATTATTAGATATCCCAAATATATTTCTAGAACTCTTTGATTATTATATGGAAAAGCTGTTAATTTCAGCCTGAATCTCAGTTCTGCACCTTAGGTGTTCAGACAGCCATTTCTATTACATTCCATCATCTAAAGTAAAAAATGTTTACAGAAATCAGCAAAAGTCCAACATCACTCTGTAAACCTTCAAACTACTTGTAAAAGGATTATTGATTCTCTAATACAGAAAGTATGGCTTTTTTATTTTATTCTTCTTGCAACAAGGGGCTTGTTGTTTTTTTTTTTTTTTTTTTAATCTGGCCTGACAGCAACCTCATGCAGTTAAACGTGTCTAGTTCTGGACTCCCTCATGCAAGGAGTATGGAGGCATTGGAGTCAGTCCAACAATGGCCACTAAGATGATGGATGCTGGAGCATTTGTCCTATGAGGAAAAGCCAAAAGAGCTAAGGCCTGTTGTCAGAGATTAAAATGCAATAGTTAATGGCTTAAAGATTGTTTTGAAGGAGTTTACCCATTATGGGAACGCTGTATAGAAAAAGCTGTGACCACTGAAGCCCGCCCCACTGTGAATATGCCTTCTGAGTGCAACCTTGGACTGTGGTTAAGCTGCCTAAGGGAACTTAAGATAAGGTGACAATATTGCTCAATCATCTCAGGTCTAAGGATAAGCAAACAAGGCAGAGGGAGAAGAACACATCCACACAAGATAGCCAAACCCAGCTGCTGTCCTGAAAATCATCCCTGGCTGGGATCGAGTTGGGGAGGCTGGGTTTGTACAGACTGTCCCCCAGCCAAACGGAGAGGAAGAGAGTTTTGGGTGTGTGGCCTAACCTCTGGTCAGAGACACTGAACACCCATGCTCCCTCACACAAATTGGCTCAGCTGTAAAAACCCCACACTGGGAAGGCCACATCCATGGCACATTCACATGAGAGGCAGCTGAGGGGGTGTCATAATCCATCAGACCCCACAAAGTGCTCCCCAGACTGATTCCTGAGGCCTTGCAGCAGAGCACTGCATGTGATGCAAAAGGATGCAACAGATCCAGACTCTGCTGAGAGACTGTGTCAAAATTGCCCTCCCTGTCAGGGGAGATACCTGGGAATTCCCACCTGGCACAAATGTATATCAATCCATTGAACCCTATGTTTTCGGGGGACTCTCATCACCAAGAAAACCAGGACACCACTGGGATCCACAGTGTGTGTGTGATGTGGATCACACACAGATGGGGTGGTATTTTCTGCTTAATCTGTCTCTGTCATTATCTTTCTCTCCCCCCACCTTGTTTTTCTATTTCTTTTTTTTTCTCTCTCATTTACTGTTAAATAAAATCAGTACTACTCTCTTTGGCATATGGTCACATTTACACCTTAATTCAGGCAGAGGCACCTCATTGTAAAAATTTTAAGGACCTGATCATAACACTTGTTCAGCCTAGAGAAGAGAAGGCTCAGAGGGGTCTATCAATGTACATAAAGACCTGAAGGGAGAATGCAAGCAGGACGGAGTCAGGATCTTTCATAGTGTCCAGTTAGTCACAAGACCAGAGGCAGTGGACACAAACTGGAAAACAGAAGGTTCTCTCTGAACATCAGGAAGTGCTTTGTTTACTAGGAGGGTGACCAAGCACTGGCACAGGTTGCCCAAGGAGGTGATGGTGCCTCCATCCTTAGAGATACTCTTAAAGCCATCTGGACATGGTCCCGGGCAACCAGCTCTAGGTGGCCTGGCATGAGCAGGAGGGAAGAGTAACTGACCTCAGGATGTCCCTTCCAACCTCAACCATTCCATGCCATGAGTCATAATTGAAATTTAAATAGGTGTTGTGCCATGTTATTATAGTACTTCCATGTTTCTTCTCTGTAGCTGTAACAATTTGCAACTGTGATAACACCAGTTGGGATCACTCATCATTTGTGATAAACATGCAAAAGTGAAATCAGTGGAATTGATAATGGAAGCTGTCATCATGTCTGAGTTTGGTTTACTCTCACTAATGTTATCAGTATTTATGTAACACATGAGTATACAAGGTGTGTGTGACAATTCATTTACTGCAAAGGTTAAGTCTGCCTTAACTAAGGACCTGATCAAATTCAGCAATGGCACTAATGTGCATCTTCAGTGTAGGATCAGACATAAGCAACCAAAGAGTATTTTACATCAAGCCTTGCGGTTATGAGGGTTAGTAGCCAGTGCGGCAATTTTACCCTTGAACTGAGCTTCTCTGGAATGGCTTCTGCCATGTGTGACTCTGCCTGTGCTGGAAAGCAGCAGGGGAGGCTTTATTTTACACTTCCTTTTTAGTTACTTTTCCAGCTACCACCCTCATTCCAACCTGTTCCCTAAGCGTGTTACATCCGTTAAGCACACCCACTAAATATCAAATCAATTGTATAAAATAATGTCTTGAAGGAAATGTGAAGAGCAGGGAGAGCAGATTGCAGAACTTCGTCATATCAGAGTTAAGTCATACTGTCAGTCTAAAGAAACAACAGGTAACACATGGCTGGCACTGCATGTTCCTGATGAAACCACATTACACTCAGACTACAAGTGATCTTTATAAATGTGTTTTTTTCAAATTTAAGTTTATTTTGAAGTAAACAGAAGCTTAGCCATGTTTGTTTAAACTTGTTTTGTGTTTAAAAAAAAAAAGTTACGCCTTCCAAGGCAAGGAAATGACACTGGGGACCACATTTTTGTGTGGGGATTAAAAAAGCTGAACAGGTAGTGTAAAGAAGATTTAACTAAAATTTTAAAAAATGGAATCTCCCCATGATCTCCTGCAAACTTGGAACTTCTGAAAATCAAAAAAGTAACTCATATGAATGACTAAAGTTTAAATTTCTCATATGAATGACTAAAGTTTAAATTTAATCTCCTACTTTGAATTTGTAGCTTGTTTGTTTGATTGAGGTTTTAACTAGAAGCTATTCAAAGTACCATATAGGGACCTTGGCTTCTTTAAAGAGCTCGAAAATAAAAATTATTTCTAAAAACTACTAAGTTCACCATCAAAACAACAGCAACACTTACACGTAAGTTTACAGCTCGCTTCCTGCCCAGAAGCCTTCCACATATGTGGCAGAAACGCTAGCAGATGTAGCAGTAACTTAAAAGGCATTAAAAAAAATCAGTTACTGGGTCACCGCCCTGTTCCCCATTCCCTTCCCCCCCGTACCGAGAAACCCCGCGCTAGGGGGAAGGCCGGTGCAGCACCGGGGTTGGCGCACACCGCCCGTGCCGCCACTGCAGCGCTGGAGCGCGGCTGTCCCCGCACGCCGGACCCGCCGGCCTCCGCCCGCCCCACGCGGCACCGCCATTTTGCAGCTGCCCAAGCCCGCCCCCGTCCTGACACCCCCTCGACCCCACGGGTGGGCGGCCATCCCCCGCCTGCTGCCACTGCGCGGGGCACGGCCGCACACGATGGGCCCCCCCAGTACTGCTGTCCTGCTGCCGCCCGCCCCACCGCCCCGCCGGCCCTGCGCGAACGCCGCCGCCGCCTCCCGCCGCCAGCCCCGCCCGGGCCCGGCGGGGCTTCGCCGGAGCCCTCCCCAGAGCGGAGGGCGGTGAGTGGCAGCGGAGAGGGGAGGGGGCCGCGGCCGATGGGCGGGGCAGAGCCGCCCCCCAGGGCTGCAGGCTGCCGGCGGAGCCCCAGTCGGCGTCCGGCCGCCTCCGGAGCCGCCAGGAGGTTCGTCATCGGGGGTGTGCGGTGCCGACTTCGCCCGGCCGGGCTGGTGAGAGTCTGGGGCGGGACCCCGCGCAGGACGGCCCGAGCTGCCCTCGCGCCCCCCGCTGAGGCTCCCTGGCCTTCCGGAGAGGCAGGGCCGCCGGGGCACTCTCGGACCTCGCGGGGAGCGAGGCCGAGCGAACTCCGGTGCTCCCGATTGGGGAGCGGCTGGCGGCGGTGGGTGCGGAGTCACCGCCGTGGGTGCGGAGTCACCGCCCGCTGGCTTGTGAACAACCCGAAGGAAAAGTTGGTGGTGCCCTTTGTAGGACAAGCGCAGACTGACTTTTGGGACGGGAATGTTTTTGCGAGCTGGCTGATAGCGAGGTGAGCTCCTGCTCACGGCTGTGCTGGAGAGGCGCCCGTGCTGCCCGTTCTGGAAGGAGCCGGACCCGTCCGTGCCGCGCATCCCCCGCGGGGCGGCTCGGGCGCGGCCTGGCTGCCCTCGCAGTCCGTCCTACAAAGCGCTAAGGTCAAGTTAAAACTGGAGGCACAGTAACTTTTGTGATTGTATAATGGTTAAAAATACTCATGCTGGTTTACCGGAAAGGTATTTTAATCTCTGTGTTTTCCGAGGACTGTTTGAAGGTTGAACTTAACTGTGTTGATTTATTTATAACTTGATGTAGAAACTTAATACAGAAACGCATTTACTTGTATCAGTAAAATATTTTCTGGTTTAGGGAAGCTTAATTTAGGGATGTCAAGTTGTCAAATTACAAGTAGTATGTTTGGCTGTGGTGACATTGTTAGGACTCTTAGCACTCTGTCGTGATTTTTGTGTCCTTTGAGTGGAAAAAGTTGTTGGTTAACTGGTGTCTTTGGTTTTGGTTATACTACTGTCATCTTTACAAGGACATCTTCATGTCGGTATTCTGAATTAATTCTGTATTTACACAGAATTAAAAAATATTGTTTATTGCCAGAAATATTCTACAATGCTCCTTGCAAATTGCTTAACATTAGGGAATTTGTTCTTAAGCTGCAAGAGTTACTATGTGTCATGCTGCGGTAGTATATTCATACCTTGCTACTTTTGTCTTGTGAAAGCTAAACTTTAAGTAGGCATTTTTATGCAAGTTTACTTATCTAGGGAACTTTTTACTACAGAGCAGAGTTCCCCTCTTATTTTTGACAGGGCTTGTAATTAAAAGGCTCTGTCGTGTAAGGCCTTTGCCTCCCTGCCATGTATGAGTTTTTTTTTTTTTTTTTTTAATGGGACATAAAGGTATTTAAATTAAGTTTATTTTGAATCATGGGCGTTTAAGTTGGTAATGTCTAAAACCAGCATCCTTGATGGTGTTCCTCCTCTGATTTCTCATGCAGAGTTCTATGTCTCCTTCTCCTTTACCTTCTTATCATTATTGTCTGTCTCCTGATTAGGTGATGACAGTTAACCAGGCCTTTGATATGAAATAATTTTTTCTATTACTATAGATTTGTGCATAAACAGTTAGGAACCACTCTTTATTTCTAGTATGTGTAAGCAGAACATTAAATTCAAAGAAGAAATTTATATGCAGCATTTACAGGATTGATTATTGGTTTTAGCATTTGTTTACGTTTGAAACACAGTTACTATTAGTTAGGAAAAAAAGCCATCACTTCTGGCACAATGCTGTATATGTGGTCAGACTTAGCTATAGGTGCTCATGCTTGGAATTACTGAAGAATGTATAAATCTTGAAGATGCTATCAGCTTTCTTGCTGTTTTCTAGGCTTTTTGTTTACCTAATTATACAAATACACTCAGATTTCAAATTTTTATTCAGTTTTACATTGTAACCCTGTTTTCTGATAATTAATCATTATTTTCTTCTTTGGCAGCTAAAATGAATTCAGATCCTGATCCCGCCTCAAGTCCCTCTCACCCCCAGCAGCACCTTGGAAGGTCCCAGCTAAATGCTGCTCCTGTGGACCATAGTGAGAACAGTCAGAGACCTGGAACATCTTCAGCAGATTCTGTAACATCTTCAGTTTCTGGCTACTCCCGTAGCAGGGAGAAAACAGAAAAAAAGGGTAAGTATGAAAGCAATTCTTATGCAAAATAAGCTTACATTAAACATTGGGAGATTATTGTGTGTATATGTATTCTAAACTCTGTTTAAAGATACTGTAAAAGTAGGAAAATAAATTTTTCCAATTTCTCCTAACATGTTGTTGTGGAAGAGTCTTTTCTACTTAAGCTTCCTTTGTGCCTCTCTTCAAGTTTTCCTATCTAATTTTTCAGGTTTGTACAAAACAATAGGAAAGAACTTTATTTGAAAAATTGACAGGGAGATTTAATAAAGTTAGCATAATGTTTCAATTTAATTTCTTTATTTGGCTAGAACACGTGCTATAATTATAGCTTTAATGTGCATAAGATACTACTGTAATGTAGACTGAGGGAATAATAAGCTGGTGCATGAAGCCAAAATTGAAGTTAATATTAGCAGTAAGATAAGAATTTGGATTTACAGTCATGATACACCATGAAAGGCAGAATGATGGGGTTCTTCTTCCCCACTTGCTGTGAAAGCATTGAATTTCAAAGCTTGTGGAAACTGATGGGATGAGAGAAGAGTCTTGTGCTAAATGAAGAACAAAAATACCTGGCTCCTGTATTCACCTGCTGAGTTCCAGTTGCAGTGCAAGTTTGTAATCTAAGACTTGTGCAGGATGGTCTTGTTCTCAAGGTCTAGCAAACCTCCTGCTCATTAACTTTCTTTAAAATTGGACTTTTGATTGTGAAACTGCTTATGTACATGCCCCTATATTCACAAATGAGTCTCTCTATTGAAGGTAATAAAACTATCCAAGAGTTTAAAATTATTAAATGTATGGCTATCTGTGTGGCACATACTAGATGCAGCTGAGCTCTGCAAGTAGTTCAGGCCAATATTATGGCCTGATATTTGTCAGCAAATCTATTGTTTGCATCTAATTCAAAATTGACTGTTGGAACCTTCTGGGTTCCCTGTTCCAAATTTTTCGAGTACCTGGATTTCCATCATGCCTCAGTGTTCAGTACCAATTTTGTCAAAAGAATTGAGGGATTATGGAAATTTCTTCTAACATTACGTACATGATTGCTAATTTAGAGTCAGTGCTAAGAGATATGTTTTCTTTATTTATTTTCCAGTCTCTTAGTATGCTTCAATAGGGAAAGAATAATAACTATGATAGGATTATGGTATGAAATTATCTTGGGCTTAGTTATACTATGATTTGAAAAAGCAATACATAATTTCTGTTGCTGGTGGCTGCATTCATGCAAGATTCTGGAAATCAAGACAAGCTATTTAGTGGTGTTTTGCACATAGGTTCTGTCAGATCTTCTTTTATAGCTAGTTTGGAGATTTTCTTACTCTACACAAATGTTGGACTTGTAAAATCACATTAATTTTTATCTTAGTTCCCTTTACAGTCCTGTGTATTTGCTAATGATTCCTACCTATGCAGCGCTGCATTAGAGATGCTGCTTATTTGTGATCCTGTAAAAGAGGGCTTTTGAGCATTGATATATTTCTCCTTTTCAGTTGTGACTCATTCCTGATTGCTTTAAATCTCTCCCCATTAAAATATTATGGGTGCCTGGTGCCACTGTCATTGCCCTTCCCATGCCCTTTTTAATTTACACAAGTATTTAACACAGCAAAATGAGTTACCATTGCCACAGTGTCTTGCTGGAGTCTCTAAAACCCAAGATTTTAGTGGATTTAGGTAGAAAATGTCTTAAGTAACACATAATACAGTATTTTCTTATATGGCTGGTTTAGAGTTATGCCATTTGTCGTAGTGCTAACAGTTTGTAGAACTGAAAACTTTATTAAAAGAAAGGAAGTTCTAGTCATCAGAACTTAATGGGCATTTTAGTAGAACTTTAGAAAGAAGTGCAAATAAAAATACGAATTCAAAGATGTACATATGAAAACAAATACAAAAGAAGCTGATATGTCAAACAGAAAATTGTCACTTCGGAAAGTCTCAAAATATTTGAACTGACAGAGAAGATGTTCCTTGGAATCACTAGAGCCCTTACCAATAAACAATATTTGAGTTTCTCATAGGTCTAGGAAAAATGAGGGATTTGGACTCTCAGCCAGGGCATGTTGTGGTTTGGTTATATGAAAGGAAATATGGTCCAATTCAGATGTTCTGGGAGGGGCTGCTCTGACTTCTTTCCAGGAAGCTTAAGAAGTCAGGTAATTTTTAATAGTCACTATGGTCATGACTAACTCAGAGTGATGGAGAAGAGGACAGAATAGACCAGCACACTGATATACAGAAAACTTACTAAATACTTAGAACACTCCTCTTTAATGATGATGTAAATATCTTCGTCAAATTTAAATTACTATTACAAATTTAAGTTTGTATAATTTTTAATAAAGCAGCTATGATTTCTGTTTGAAAGGTGGAAATGTACTGTGTATATCTCAATTCTCTGGAAAGGCAGTTTCAGCTGAGGACTATCTACCTCATGCCCATGTGCCCTTCCCCCAGAAAAGGTCACTGATGTCCTGGGCTGCAGTAATTGAAACATTGCCCAACAGGTGGAAGGAGATCCTTCCCCTCCAGTCAGCACTGGAGTGCTTCACCCAGTTCTGGACTACCCAGTACATGAGAGACATGGAGAGAGTTCATCAAAGGGCCACAGAGATGATGAATGAGCTGCAGCATCTCCTGTGGGAGACAGTTGAGAGAGCTGGGGCTATTCAGCGTGAGGGGGGGAAGGCTCGGAGGATCTGTCAATGTGCATAAATAGCTGAAGTTAGGGTGCAAAAAGGATGGAGCCACAATGTTTTCAGTAGTCCCCAGCACAAGGACCAGAGGCAGCTGGGACTAACAGGAGATCCCTTTGACCATCAGTAACCACTTCTTTTATTTTTCATGTGAGGGTGACTGAGCACTTGCACAGGTTGTCCAGAGAGGTGGTGGAGTCTGCATCCTTTGAGCTACTCAAAAGTTATGTGGACACGGTTCTGGGCAGCCAACTTAGGGGACCTGCATGAGCAGAGGGGTTGGAACAGGTGACTTCCAGCATCCTTTCTAACCTCAGCCATTTTACTAATTCTTGTAATATTCTTGACACTATACCTATTTTCTGATCTGTGCTTTTTCTTCCAGTTTTTGTTACTATACACTGTGTTTAAAACTGTAGCATCAAAATGAATGTTAAGTAATTTGTTTCCTGGAAGCACACATCACATCATCTATTCCTGCAGCATTATCCATATCTTGTAGTGTAATTAAGCAAATTAATGAATGCCTTGGCTCTGACTCAGTAAAGCACTTAAACACACATATCCTCAGTGGCACAGGTACACCCTTTGGATCTAACTCTTAGACTGCCATTTTTTTTCCGTAGCAATTTTTCAGTCTCTCTTCTGCTAATGTATCATTAGGTAGTGTTTGTGTTATTCCTTGAATAATTTCTTTCACAATGGGAGGTAACAGTGCTTTGAGACTTTATTGAACAAATTGAATCTGGATTTAATTTTAAAAATGTTCAATCATGAAGATACAGGGTTTGTTGTATTAAAAAAAGAAAAGGAGGGCATTCATATTTCTGCCCAAAACTCTTGCAATCTGCTTATGTATGGTTTTGGTTTTCCATTCCTTGTGTATGTAAGAATGGATTGAATGTCTATACATCAGCTTTCATGTTTAAAAATAAATGAGAAAAAAAAGATTACTCTTTCAAGGATGTTCATGGAGACAGGGAGCTTATTAGTGAGCAAAGCATATACACTACTAATTAGGGCTCCTGAAATTTTAAAGCCATGGAGTCATCAGTATCCATGTAAACAAATTACAGGAGAGTTCATGTACAGCAGGGAAGACCAGTGTCTGCTTGCTAGTGAAGTCTTTTGAAACAGACTAAGACTCTAATCTCATAAGACACTTTTGTGCCTCTTAGGTGCACAGGCCCCTAAGTTTCTGGTCCAGCTGCTATATACTCCTTTCTGATTTCTGTGTTTCATCCACTGTGTAGAATCTCCTTCCTTCAGATACAGCCTTAAAGCAATGTGAAAAGACAGAGCTTGGATGAGAACTCTGGAGTTCCCAAGACCAAATTGTTCAAGTAGGCTTAAAAACATCATTCTTGCCAGAGAAACAATTTCCTCTACTTACAGAGCTAGGAGAAAAGTACTTTCAGTGTGGTGACTTAGTTAGCATGTGAGTATCTGTAGAACTGCTGCTATTAATGTTTTTTGAAAGAGATGCCTGAGTCCACAGTCGAGGTAAGTGCCCTGTATTGCTGAGTTAGAAAATAAATCTGTGTGTCCCAGGAGATGTTTTGATTCAGATGAAAGGAAAGTAGAATGTAGATGAACTTTTCACAATACAGTGGTGATCAGATACTTGGCTGTGATGTCTGGATTCAAGTAACTGCTTCAATTCAGCCACAGTGATAACTTGAACCAGATGTCTCTCACCCCAGGTGAACATTTATTGTGCTGCAGGTTATCTGGAAGAGTTACCATTTCTTGTAATGCTTAAGTATGGTCAAGTGTCTTTCTTAAAAATTGACTGTCTACCAGTCAGCAGGTAAAAGAGGTCATGCTAGGATACTGGAGAAACTGGGAAAAGATGGTAATTTTTCATATGTGCATGAAACAGATTATTACTGGTTTATTACATCATTCGTGCACATTTGCTAGCCAATAAGGTTGGAAAGGAGAAAATGCAAAGCTAAGTTGCAGTGCTTGAAGAAAGTTCTCTGTGGTTAAGGAACTAGTTGGGGGTTTTTGTCCCTGGTTTTGCTGTAATCTCTTGTCCTAGAATTGAGAACACATGGGAAGGTGTTTATACAGAGAGTTTTGCAGACAGAAATGAATTTCTTATATTTTGTTTGTATATATACAGAGTTCTGGGTGTACTTAGATTATGAGAATTTTTTGTACCTCTAGGAAGAGAATTATTTTACTAATTTACTGATTCAAATTTATAAATAGTAAAAAATCTTTTGAAGAGTTTATGGTGCATTGCAACAATTTACAACAGTATGTCTCCAAGGCATTGCTAAATGATAGTTAACAAATAGGTAACCTTTCTAATTTACAAATATTTTCTAAGTGTTACCCTGTTCCACTTAAAGTTACAAAGAACCTTTGCTTCAAAGCTCTATTTTGGCACATTGTGTCTTTACTTTTTGGCAGTTAGCTATTACAGACTAACTCTTGAGGCAAAGTGAAATGTTTATGCAAAGCTTGAAGAAATCTCAGAAAAATCTTTGATTATTTGAAGGGGAGGATTATGCCTTGAAGTATTAATTACTTAACAATTTATCTGTCAGTTTATTAATGCCCCTTCAAACTTTACCTTTAAATACTCAGGCTCCTAGCAAGCTCATTTGCAAGGCATTGCTCCTGGGAGAGAAAGGATTCTATCCAAACAAAAGTTAATGATTGTATTTTCTGATAAAATTTTGGGACATCATCGTTGTTGGTGCAGAACAGTGGAAATGGGCTTTTTCGTGTCTGCTGCTACTGTCAGTAACATGATGGTATTTTTACCCTAGATGGGAAGAGGATTGAACACCCATTTATTTGAGGAAATGTTCTCTGCCTTTCCCTCTACCACCATTTGAAATGTACAAATGGGTTTTTTGGCTGATAACAAAGATACTATTACTATCAATTTTTTACATTCACATGATGAACCAGATTATGGAAGGTGCTCTAGCTCAGTTTTCATCCATTATTTTCCAGGCAGATCGATTTTCTAATCTGTTAATGATAACAAAATTTCTAGCATAGTCCCAGGGAGCTGGAAGAAAGGAGGGTAGAAAGGGAAGAGCTATACTCATATTAGTGAATTATGTAATGAATTGGGAGTGGCCCTATAAATTCTTTGGTGCAAAGGACTTGACGTTCCTCTTGTGCAAATTTAAAAATTTAATCTAGTGGTGTGAATCTTTCAATTCAGTTCCCTGCAGAAAAGATCCAGTATGTGTGTTCCACACAGTACAGTTCCATGTACTGTTACAGTACAGTAATCAAGGTGAGACTTGGAGCTGTTGTGTTGCTGGAGAACCCCTTGCAGCAGCAGCAATCCCACTTGATTGTGAAAGTTAGGTGAGACTGGGAACAGTAAACTGGGAGGTAAACCTAACCATTTGAAAAGTTAATTATTAGTAGTGCTTACTTAAGCCACTGGATTTGTGGATTTACTAAAAAGTCGGAATGTTCCTTTTTAAGGGCCCCTCTTTTGACAACTAATGAACTGCTGGAGCATCAATGTGTTGAAGTGCTCCAACTGCAGAATTGCTGGAATTCCATGTGCATTGTGCAGGTTGTTATGATAACTTTCTGCCTGCACCTACAAAAATATGTGGGCTTGGTGAGCTCTATGGTCTCAGCTTCTCACATTGTTTTTCATTGTTTTCTCCTTTCTTTTTTTTTTTGGTAGAAGGAGTTAATATTGATGATTATCAACTAAGAAATGACAAAATGCTAATTTATTGTTAACTTTACTGTTCTGGAATTGCAGATTTATGTTAGATTTATCCCAGCTCATCCATAAAGGATTCAATCAGAGATGCCTGCATAGAAAAAGCAGCAGGACTGGCTCATTAGTTGCATGTAAAATTATTTTAATGACTTTAAAAGGTCATTGTACAGTAATAGCTATGCTAGAAAAATACAGATTTGAAGAATGTTTTTTCCTCCACTTTTAAATTTATAGTCTATAATATCACTCATGCTTTTTTTTTCATTGCTCTCCTGACAATTTATGTTCATTTTGTGGGGGTGCAGAAGTTGCTCCCATTTCAATCTAATGCTATTTGATGACTTGTAATTGTGGTGTGACTAAGGCTATTACCATATCTACAAATACATTGCTCCTCCCAGAGAAAGTAGAGTCCTACGCTTGAACAACTCTGTAAACAAATGTTATTTCCTTCTCTCCCATCACTGTTACCACCTTTTTCAAATAGAATGCCTATTCTTAATTCTCTGGAATAAATATGAGAGTATAAGAACTCTGAATTGTTCTTGGGGCAAGTAGGACCATCTTAAGATCTTACCATGGAGGTTAAAGGCATAAAAGAAATACATGCAATGCACTCTTAATTGTACCTAGCCCTTACTATGCAGTTAAGAATTCAGGAGGCTTCTGGATGGGTTAAAGGAATCAGCACTCATGGATGAGCAGCTAGGCATCTGGAGTTACTAAAACCTTTTCTCACGTCATTGATGTTTGTTGAGCAAAGTCTTTCTTCTCTTCCAGTCAGTTCCTCTGTGTCATTGTATTTGATATGTACAAATCATGTTTATGACATGACACTTGATGCCAGCTTTTAAGTGGAATGTCAGTCTTTTCTTCTCCAGAAACTTTACTCCTACATAGTTACTGCACACAATACCACAGAGCTGTTAAAACTTACACAAAGTAATTAGGAGGATTTCTCTGGAGACTCAGGCTGGCTCTCCTGAACACTGAAAGCTCAACAGTACAATCCAGTGACACGAAAAAGCTGTTAGAACCTTCATTTATTCTTATAAAATGTACACATCAACATTTTCTAAAAGTACATATTCTGCCTGTGAAGAATGAAAGAGATCTGACATTAGATCTCTCTAACTTAGAGAGATGAGATTACACAGCATCCTCTAACAAAATAAATTATTTTTATTTTGCATTAATTGTCTATGCCTTTACACCTAAGGATGTCTAGATTCTAGAAAGGTTGTTTCATAGTGAAAATAAAATCTGCAATAAAAAGCTGTATGCTGTTCCCTGAAATTGTTGATTTTTTAAATTTTTTTTTAATTAACTTACCAGATTTGTGCTTACAAAAAGAACTTTTCCTGCATAAAATCCAATGTAGCACTATCAGAATTTCCACCATGCATTTCCAAAAGGAACTGGACATATTATATAGAATGTGACTCCAAAAGATATACCTTCTAGCAGATTCTGCACAAAATGTGATGCTGTATCTATTTTGGTTTATATCCACAGGGAGGCACCCCCATAAGCTTTCATTTTCCTAATTTTTCTTGATTATTTATTGCTTGACAAGTAAGCTTCAATTATTTACTTTGTATGTGCATGCATTCTTGTTGCCTGCTTCCTATCCCATGTTGTAAAATTTCCTTCATACTAGCAAATGAGTTATTATTGAAAATCAACCACAAAAGGAATTTCCTATAGCTAGTATATTTAATTTGTGCAAATTGTTAAAGCGAGTTCATTCACTCTTCTAATATAAATTAACTGCTTCATGTTTGTGACAGGGTGTTTTTCTGATGATTCAGTCATCCTTTGGGGTTTGGGTTTTACTGTTTTTTACTTTCTGTTTTTTTAAGTACCACAGTAAGACCAGATGATTATACTACAATCCTATCATAGTTTTGAACAGTGCAGTAAGACCTCTACTGCCTTCATGAGAAGGTCTAACATTTTCTGGCTGTACTATAGCAAACTGGATGAATGGAGAACAAAACTGATGAAAACTGAGCTGTAGGAGAAGGATTCCCTATCAGCAGTTGTCTGAGAGTCCCATTCAGTCATGCAGACCTGAAAGATGCCAGTGCCTCAAAGTAGTCTGCAAATATGGAGATTTTGCAGGTGGGTTGTCTTCAGCAGCTGGATGCTTGGTTTGTAAGAAAACAAATGATGGGTTTTTTTGTAGTTCATTTTGGGTTATTTGTACCAAAGGCATTGAAATCTTGAGAACAGAACACATTTCAGCGCTGTTGAATGCAAACTGAAGATGAAAAATTAGTATTAAAAACTGACTGGCTTCCAGAAAGCTGATTGTCTTTGTAAATATTTATGGTAATAGTTAAGTTGATATAGGTGCTTTGGTGCACCACCCTAAATTCTTTTGGCATAGGATTCATAGCATGTTTTTGACCTTTTACTGGCTATTTCTTTTTCAGTTTATTCCAATGCTGGGAGTATATAGGTGCATTTTAATAACATATATAGCTGCATTTTAATTTTTTCTCTATGAAACTTGTGGAAAAGACTGCATTTGTGATTCTAAACTTAATTGTAGAACAGTTAGAACCTATCTGGAAGTACTGCTCAAGCACTTTGATTAATAGAAAGAATGGGATAAGCTTTGCATGTTGCACTTCAGAGGCATATTTTTATGGAACTTTCTAGACATAAAAAAGGTTAAGTAAAAATCTAGCTTCAAATCTGTCATAATAGAAGTCATAGAAGAGGCTTTTTCAAATACAAATAATTCTATATCTGTATTTTCTGTGCCATGTCAGTCTCCACCTACACATTCATTTGTTCATCTTACCTTGTGGAGCATGGTGGGAGGAGTGCAGTTTAGCAGTGAACAAAGTTTATTCATACTAGTAGCCTCTCACAGTAGAAGCAAGTAATTTTCCTTGTAATTTAGGCAGTACTCCCTTTTGGATTCAATTACAGTAAAGCTTTCTTGCTAAAGCAGTAAAGTGATGTATGCCTGAAGCTCTAAGTACAGTGCTGTGCAGTGTGACAAAGTGCAGTTCAGATATCAGTGCTCTTCATGGTATATAGAGAATTTGTTCATATGTGGGAGAAGATCTAATGTCAAAGTAGACATTCTTCACTCCCTTCTCCCACCCCAGTAATTTTGCTGGTGGAAATGCCTGGGGATGAAGTCTTGTTCCATACTACTCCATCAAGCATCTCAATTACTCTTGTCAGTTAATAACGTGACACTGAGGGAGATGCCTGACATCCTGTGACTTCTTATAAGTAGAAAACCCATTTAAGTTAAGTAGTGAGCTTTTGGAATAAAGCTAATGAAAACATGAAGTGCAGTTTTTCTTTGAATGCCATTCAGCTTTTTCTTATACCTGAACTAACAGGGGTGTTGTGCTGGTTTGAAAGCAAAACCAGTGAAAGACTCCAAGTCAGAAACACAATTTAATAAGAGGAAAAGAAAAGAAATAAAAGAAAGTAAAATAAAAGTAATAGTACAAAAAACCACTGACAGAGTCAGAATACAACCTGACACCCTGTTAGGGTGGTAGTGGCAGTCCAGATGAGATGATCTTGTTGAAGCAGTGATCCTGTAGAAAGGTCTGGTAGCTCTTGTCTCTTCTGGGAGTCCAGTGGATAAAAAGCTGCCTGTGCTGTCCCAAACCCTGGATTTATCCAGGTGGGAATGTTTGGCTCCTCCCCCTGGGCAGAGCATCTCCCAATGGGCTGATCTCATTCTATGAGTCATGCAGTGGGTCCTTGATGGCCCATTAAACAGAGATAACTCCCGGAGGGAGTTATCTATGAGTCATGTGGCAAGGCATTGTTAGGCTCGTTAACAGAAGATAAGGAAAACACTGCCCCACCTTGGTTCCAACGGCTCATGGGGATAGAATACAAACCTTGGGCACAATTTTACATTGTAACCTAGGACAGGTGTGTTCCAGTTTAGGAAGGCTCACAGAAGTTGCTGTCAATACTCAGTGCTAATACTAGAGATTGGTGACAGGCTTTTTCAGGTTCAAGATTCTTGTTACCTTTCTCATGAAAATCATTTGCACTGTTATTTACAGCACATGTGTTAGAGCCAAGGGGCTTTTTCTAAATGTGGTGCTAGTGCTGTCCTTTATTTTATTCAGAATGCTCTTTAGCTGCTTGCAACCTAGACATTTTTGTAAAGCCTTTTTAAACTCATAGAAATATTTGGCATTGGCCAAATGTTCATGCCCTTTAATGGAAAGACACTGAATAGTCTCTCTATTTACCTTCTCCATTTAGTTCTCCTCAGTTTTTTCCCCAGGTTATAAAGCTCTGATAATAGTGTCTTATTAGCACTGAGCTGTGGTTTTCATAAAACACTGTTTCAACTCTAAGGTGTTACACTGTGTGATAATAGTTCAGAGCTTATCACTGTGTGTGCAATGATAAAGTGCCTTCATGGTTTCCTGCATTTCATCTAGCCTTTTATCACTTAATTAGGCATTAAGTCCTTCTGCTGGTTTTGCTTGAGTTTTTTGTTGTTTTTTTCCTGAATAACACAATCATTGACAGATTTTTGCACCTTGGTATTAACCCCTTTTTCTTTCATTCACATATAAATGTATTGGATGATTTAGGCCTTATTTTATATCCCTGTGTGTCAAAACTAATAATCTTTCCTTGGGAGAAGGAAAGCTCTGTTTTTCTAATCTTCATATTCTGCTTCTTAATCTTACTTTTCCATGTAACCTGCATTCTAATTTGTTTAGAGTACTTATGTGAGAAGCCTTCCTCCCTTTAGAGATGTAAATATGAGTTGGATCCACTTGTCCAACCCAGTATATCTTTTTTCTTAATTAGGGAAAAAAAATGGGTTTGTATCTTTTTATTTTATTTGTGTCCTCCTTAGTTGGAGGAACTACTTAACATATAAAACTATTCATTAAATGTATTTAAAACCATTTTTTTAAATGTATAAATTTTTGAATGTATAATTTTCTGGGATGTGGTTGGAGTAGTTACTGTTGCTGTCTGGCCTTTTTGCTGCTCTGTTTTTTGTCAGTGTGTCTTAGTCATGTTTATTCAAACAAAAAATTAAGGAAACTACATTTAAAACTTTATACCTAAACCTAAAATTTTTAAGATCATTTGGAAGACTGCCTACTTACCTTTTGCTTGGCTCACTTTGCTGGGCCACCTTGATAACAATTTTCACTTGTGTCAACTGTAAGATTCTCTTGGAATAGTGAAAATGGGTACGTATTTTTCTAGGTGTGTGCTCAGTGAGTTTGGAGGAATGAACATATTATTTTGTTGTGCGTATGCTTAGCTGTTCCTGACTGTTTTCAGTCACTTCAGGAATACTTCCTGTACTATAAAATAGGAGGGCCTATCCAGAAATCTTGTTTGGTATCTTGTCATCTTGGATCCTTTATTCTCCCCACCACATGGGTTTTATTCTCCTCCTCCTGAACATTACTGTCACTTCTTTTTCTGAGCCCAAATGAATGCATGAAGTCATGACCACATAAAGTGTGTGTGACATACAGGTTTCCTTCATATTCTTAGTGTGGGTGTTGCTTAATGCATTAATCTTTTGTTCAGTAGAGTTTCCATGAGCTTTAATATTCACTTGTAAAACCTATAATTTCTTTTAAACTTACATATTTTGTATGAATGCTTCATTGTTGCTTCCTGTCTGAGAAAGTGCTTTCAGTTTTCCTTTTATCCTATTCTCACTAGGTTTTCACCTTTTCATTCAAAGCACTTCGAAGTCCCCAGCTTATGTTTCTTTAAAAAAAATTGTTGTGCATGATAGCATGACTGTCATGGGGCCAGGCTCCAATAACTGTGTGAACAAATAAAATCTTAAGCTCAAAAGGCATAAGAAATTGTGATCCTTTAAAATACTTTTTTTTTTTTTTTTTTGCTTTGTTTTCCGGTTCATGGTCTTTGACCTCTTGCTTAATCTGGAATTCAGGTGCTGTAGCTGTGACCTAAGAAGAAAGCTGTGTGCACCTGCCAGGGGGTGATATTAGCAGGCAAAGGGCTAAAACTCCCTTGAGCTTTGTAAATCCACTGCTGAGAGCTTTAATATGTTTGTGTTGGTAGGAAAGTAAATCTACAAACACTTTTATTATTCAGCATGCACTCTATTGATCCTTTCTGCCTGAAATAACTTTAGAAGATTTTTTTGAAGGAAGGCAGTGATTCCAAGTGGTTAGAAGAGCACTGAGAAAATTGAGGGTATTCTGTGTGATGGGGGTGTGTCTATGATCCACTTCATGGGCATATATATCCAACTAAAAATCTTCCTTTATGTGAAAGGTCTATTATGTGCCTTTAAAGATTTCTGAATTCAAGAATGTGTCATGCACAATGTCACTTAAAGTACTGGAGTTTTGGAAGAAGTGTTTGTCTAAAATGTGTGTAAAATGTTTTTGCTAAATATGTGATCAGACAGTTTGCAATAAATCAGCCAACTACAGTGATGCTCACATCACAGCTGTGTATGTTAAGGTTATTAAAAGGGTTGGGAATCTATTGCTTCTATTACTGATTTGTACTAGAATTCTGGAAAGGAAGTCTTGTGACAACCCCAGATTACTTTATTTGTTTTTTAAGTCTTTTGCATTGAACAGATTTCTTATTTAGATTGTGTAAGTCCATTCTTCAGAACCTTGTATGAATGCTGAAGAGTTTGTCGGGTTTTAGTCTTCAATATATTCCAAAGATGAGGTTTAGATATGTTATGTAATCTTTAACCTATCTTCCTTTGGTGACTTAAAATTTTAAGCATTGGTGTCTTACAGTCTCACTTGGACTAATCCCCTACTGTGGATTGACTGCCTTTTTGCCAATTTAATGGTTAGATTTCAGAGGTAAGGGACAATAACTGCATCCCAGCAAAGTATTTAAGAAACTGAAATGCTTCCTTTTTAAACATTTCGTATTTCTGATCAAAACCTAACAAAAATAGTAAAAATGCCCTGTCTATGATAGAATGAATGCTAAATTCCCATTTGAGCTTATAGCATCAAAGCTAGAATCTTACTTTATGTGGCCAATGTGCCAAAGCTTCCAAAATGAAGTAGTTATCTGTACTTTTCTTCAGTCTATTTGCAACCTCCCTACATAAACACTTGTGTTTAGACACTTATATTCTGAATATTTCTCCTGGAGATGTAAAGCATACTTTTTACTAGGAAAACAGAAATTACTCTATAGTCATGTTTGGCCACTACCATTTAAGTCTATCACTTAATAACTGGCAGTTTTAGCTTAGTCTTCTTCTGAATGCTGTATGACTGTGAAATGCGTGTAGGTCTTTATGTCATGACCTGTTTTGTTGTAATGAGTCTTTTTTAATAAATGCTTTCATAAAATGGGTTTTTAGAGACAACTTTAACCTGTTCAAAGAAAAGCCTGAATATCAAAAATGGATATTTCTGTAGGCCTTCAAAGGTTTAAAAGCTTTCTGTAGTATGATGACATAAATGCAACAAAGTTAGAAATGCATCTGCATCATACTTTGCAGATCACAAATAAAAATTTTTCAGGTTTTTTTTTTGGTGAAACTGAGAAAAATTAAAGTATGCAGTGTCATTTCATATCTTAAACCTAAGACTTTATCACACAGAATTTAAAGAAAACAAAACCACCAACATTTTATTAATAATGTTATTTTTACAATATCCATTTACTGTATGGATATTGTATTGAATGATCTGTCTCTGGAAAGGTAGAGTTAACTGTATTGGGAACTGAATTATAGAGCAGCCTGATGATGAACTAAGCTTCAGACAGTCTTGAGGTTCTTGGTCCAGGCAGAGTTGGAACTACAGCAAATATTAAGTCCTAACCACCCTTCTACACCCCTGGTCTTAATTTCTTTTATGAATGATTTGTGCTGTCTTAAACTTCTGTGCTTTCTGTTGCCTGCTTTCATTTGAATGATTGCAGTGTGTGTGAGCCTTGGATAACTGATAGACTTCATTGGCTTGTATAAATGCACTTGACACAAAACAGCTAGTGAAGTCTATTTTAATTGTCATAAAAGATATATGAAGTATTGCAAGATGAGTGTTCATGTCTTCTGGAAATTTTTATATTCAAGACAGAGTAAAATTTGACATTAAAAAGGCACGAGCTTTTAGCAAAGCTGGAAAATAAAAGCTTGAACTGACAGCATTTCCATTAGAATATTCTTACGTGGGAGGAATACACATCAAGACACTTTCTGACTAAAAACACACTTAAGAACAAGGCTGATAAATTACAGTCATCACTTCCTATGATATTGTTATTGGGGATGCATATACTGCTTGTTCAGTGCTGAGCTGAATTGAAAGAATGTAATGTGTTGGCTGTCCTTGTTCTAAAACACACGTTGACTGTGTTTTGGACCCTTTACCTTCAGAGACTGACCTATATACCTTATGAAAAGGTAGATTGATAATGGCAGCCATGAAACTAGAGTCATGGCTGACCTGTTTAATTATCTTCTTGGTTATCTTTTAAGCACAGGAAAAATGTTGCTGGTTACAAGAACTTTATATACCAAGATGTTCTAAATTTGATCTCCACAACCTCTGTCCCTCCACCTTTACCATACAACTACAGAATCAACCCACAGGCGTATTTTTAATTAACTATCTGTTATTCGTATTCATAGATCTCATGTGCAAGTACATGGAATTGATAACTGAGTGGGAGGGATTGGGCAGTAGGTTGAAAATAACCGCAGAAAGTGTTTCTTTCCCCTGGAAGTCAGCTCTGTTAGAACAAACATTTCAGCAAGTTTACTGCAATAACACCATTTTTTTTTTCTTATTGAAGGAGGTGGTTGACCATAAGGCTGCACTTTTTTTTTTTTTAAATTTCCCTGTCTTTGCAAATACCATTATGTACATGTTAATCTGCACTGTAATTGCAATAAAGTAACTATAACCTGGTGTTGTAAAACATTCCCATTTTGTTTCTTCAGCTTTCTGTTGAAGTACATTTTCTTGTCTAACACATTCTCCTGAGCAGGAAGAGCTAAGAGGGGTTAGAGCTGTGCCATGCTCTTATGTGTGCCAAGTGGAGCAGGACAGAAAGGAGGAGACTTTGCCATATAAGCTGCCAGAGCTGCCTTTCTTATTAGGGTTTTTATCAGTTTAGCAACCTGGTTTCTGTAGTTTGTTGTTTTTCTTAGGTGTGTAAATTCCGCTTAATTTTTTAGCATTGGCTTACAAATGGTGCCTCCTGTATTATCCAGAGTATCACTGAAATATCTGTGGCGTTCTCAACATGTAGAAAATCCTGAACAGAAAAAACAAAAGGCATTCCTAAGTCAGCTAGTACTGAAATTTTGATGCAAAAGGGCTTAATGAATTAAGGAGGAAAAAGAAAAGTACTGCCTTGCCCAGCTTGTTTTATTTGAGTGGGCTAGGTAGATAAATATTTCGCTTCTTTCAAACAATATGCTCTTTCCTGCAACTTCCTGTTTATTGTTAGCAGAAAGCCCCTGAATGATGTTTGCTGGTGGTAATGGTGCCATCTGGAAAACAGGCTTCTGACTTGTTTAGAGTTCAAATTATGTTTGTTATATATCAGGGCAAGGAGATTAAGTAGTTAATTTTGCTGGGATGCTGTTTGCCTATTTTACAATAATATTTTTACAGCTTTTTGAAAAGACCAAGTACTAAATGAAAATTATTTTTCAGTATGTGCGTTGTTTAGCCAGACAACATTATAAT
Source organism: Acrocephalus scirpaceus scirpaceus (assembly GCA_910950805.1). Lineage (NCBI taxonomy): Eukaryota > Metazoa > Chordata > Aves > Passeriformes > Sylviidae > Acrocephalus > Acrocephalus scirpaceus. Next base: position 33,651,988 of record OU383778.1, read on the forward strand.
CTGGCATTAGAACTTTCCCAAGTGGAACTTGGCAGACAAAACTGTGGCATGGTAAAGAAGAAATCTTACTTCATGGTTTGCTCTTGTTAAATACAGCCATTTTAGTGAAAGTATTGGCTTGTAGCCTGTTCTTTGAAAATGGTCCCAGTACAAAAATGTTAAAGAATGCAAGTAACCCTGTTCTTCAGGAGATCATGTGGAATATGATTTCTTCCTTCCTGCTGTCTTCTGAAGAAGAGCTGATACTGCCTGGCCCCTCAGCTGGCAGGGCTGCTGAGCAGCTGCTCGCAGTGCTGCTGCCCCAGTCAGGTAGGGACTGTAACTTGGAGTGGATGCCTGAAAGTCAGGCATTTTCCTACATCTGGAAACTGCTTCCCAAGCACACTTTTCATGCTGCCACTGCCCTCAGGACGTAGCTACAAAGTGTCACACGGTGTTTGTGTGGGATAATGTGATCAATAGGGGTCAGACTTCGTCACTAAGTGTAGAATTTGAGTCTACCTTTCTAACTATGATTTTGGATTGGTTGGTTAGTAAAGCTGTAATTCTGAGTCAGTGGTCAGTTGTCCATTCTCACCCAACTTAAAACATACAAGTTGAATTGATTTTTCTCTTTAATATTTTTCCAAAATAATTTATGAGAAGTCATCTCATAAAAGAGTAGCAGTCCTGGTCTTCGTCAGCTTTGCTATTAATTAATTCTTTATTCATCAAGTAGCATGCAGCATGATGTTTGCAAACACTGGATAGCAGATAAAGCTCTCGAGTTTTTCTTTATGATTGGCTAGTGGAGCAGTATGATGCTTTTGATGAAAACCAATTGTTTAAGTCTGTATGTGTTCAGTAGATGGGAAAGAAGAAAAATACAAGGTGGAGTGTGGAGCAAAATCAAAAAAACCCCAAGGTTTAGCAGGTGTAGTTGTTGTTAGTTTCTGTATGTTCTAGAGACTGAAGGACTGAGCTTGCAAATACACAGTTTTAAAGGCTGATTAATTTTTCAAAATCCTAGAAAAGGTTCCTGTGCTAAATAGATTGACAGGTGAAAAACTGAAGTGATGTCAAAAAAAGAATAGTAATAGTACAAAAGCTGATCCTTATTACATATTTATTGTAATGAATATTCTTTATGTAATGAATATTGAGAAGTGAAGTTTGTGGAAGTAAATGAGAAACTGTAAACTGTGGAATCCTGTGCCATAGTACCAAATAACAAGGGTATATATGCTGAAATAAAATACTGAGATGGAGAGTCAATATTGTAATAAGTTAATTTCCACTGTTCTTGTAAAACCCTTGTGTTGGATTTTTTTAATTACGATCATTTAATTCTTCAACCACATACTGCCATGATTTTTAAAATACTTTAAACTGTTGTTAGTAAACAATTTCCTTTATCAAATTTATAGAGGGCATGAAGGAAGAACCTGAAGTGCTCTTTGAAGAACTGCTTGAGAGGGCCAAAGCTGGAGAACCAAAAGCGCAAACAGAGGTAATTCTATGTGGGTTTTGTCCAGTCTTGTTTGTTCTTAATTCCAAAAATAGCACTGCCTGCTGCAGAACTATTATCACTTCCTCAGTTGAACTGTGTCTGTTTAGATGCTAAACTATTCAAAGAAAGGTGATGCCATATCGTTTCTCTGCCTTGAGAAATGCTGCTTCCTTGAGAGTGTGAGTGGCTTCAGGTCCAACTCTTTAGCATGGAAAAGGTACAGAACTGATTTTGCTTTTCTTTTTTTAAAAAAAAACACGTGTGGAGCTGTGCAGATAGGGACTGTTGAATGCTGTTGGTTCAACTCTATAGTGTATACTAAGATACCAGGGCTCTTAGACTGGACTCTGGAGAAAACTGCCATTGAGGTGCTTTAGCAGGGACAGAGGTTAGTTGCTGGTGTTTTGCCCATATACCATTTCTCTGTTGAATTACACATTTTAGAAAATAAGCCCCTTGTTTATTGAAATTAGCTGTGCTTGCTTACTTAATGGCAGATAAAATTGAATTAATAATATCAGTTCTGTCCTGCATTTGTTAGAACTTTAGGTTTTCCCTTAGGTTTTAGAAAAATTATACCAATTTTCTACAGCGTTCCATTGTCTGGTATAGTGGTTTTGATTTGTGTTTAACTTGGTTAGTGTTTTACTTGAGCATTCTTTTCAAAATTCAGCTTTGATGCCAAATAGGAGTGGTTGCAGTCTCCTACATTTTCATTGGTGTTTTGGATTTTTCTCCAAGGATCACCATTCCTATTGTAAATAAAATTAGAGGTGGGGATGGGAAAGTAATTCTTTTAAAGCTGGTAAAATAAAATACAGCAGTGCTAGACTTGTTCCATCTCAACTTGAGCGGCAGGCTGACCTTGGAGTTGTAACCTGAGATAGTAACAAATTCCTCACTTTGAAACAGCTGGTAGCTTTGTGGGGGATGAAACATTATCCTTGAGGGAATCATTGCTGTAAAATCCATCTTTTGGCTCTATTCCTTTACATGTAAGAAAGCAAAGTCCATAATATTCTTAAAGGGTATAATTTCCAGTTGAGTAAGAATACTCAGAAATACTTACATTTCTGAAATACTTTTAAAACCTGAAAAGAAACTTATTTCTTCTCTATGGTTGAATACATTGCTTTAGTATCAATTAGAAAAATGTATTATTTCTCACATTTGTAGGTGTATGAATGAGAAGCTGAAATGCCACTTTTGTGCCATTTGTTAACAAACTCAAACACAAAAAATCAGCTGGTTCAGTGGCTTGTAGTTATTTTATTACTCTGTGTTTATTCAAAAATAATTCTGCAGTGACTATGGACTCTGAGTGGCTGTCAGCATATATTACTGTAACTTATATATATACGTGTTTTAATCAAGAAATAACTGTATGGCAGTTACATAAATGAAACACCCACAGCTGGAATTCTGTAATGGAGAAAAGGCAGTTCTGTGTCTTTAACCAGAGGATGTCTGCAAGGGGACTGCTTGAGATGACTACCTCACTTAGCAAAGCCAGAGATAGAGCAACCTTTAGAGAAGTACAGTGTGAGGGTCTGTGTTAAGCTGTTACCAAATATGACTTTATTTCACACTCCTAGCTCATGGGAAAGAGAGAATCCCAGACTGCTTAAATGACAGATTTGAGGTTAACATCTTTTCCTATCCATTCTTCCTCCTTTGACTGCTACAGGCCAGAGCTTTGCAGCCATTTTCAGGTGGTTTGATGTAGGAACTTTACTGTTAAAAACACAGACAAGTCACAAAGCAATTCAGTCATAGAACAGGGTATGTTATCATTTTGCTTGTGCAGTAGTCTTTTGTGCTATGACTAGTGCCATGATCTGTTAGTTGATGCTGCAATACGTGTTTCTATGTCCAAGAGGTCCTTAGAAACTTAAGAGCTGCGTGATTAAGTGCTGCTACTCTTGAAGCTTTGCTCAAAATCTTAATGGCTATAAATATTAACATGCTTAAGAGACAGCTGTTCTTGTCAGATGGATGTTATTTGCCATGTAACTTGTTCAAGCGATTCCTTTCTGAAATAAATAGCTATAGGTACATCTGCAGTTGAGTGATAGATTACCATGCAATTGCTGAAATCTTTTTTTTCTTTTGTTGTCTCATACACTCTCTTGGTGTGCCCTTCCCATTGAACTCTGGCATGACTCTGTAATCAATGTTTGGATTATCTAGTCCAAATTTCTCCTTATTTCTGTATGATTTTGGATAGCTTCTCTGTATGTGCTATGGATTTAATGTCTACCCAGTAACTCTCTGTGTGGAAGTTGCTGAAGCACTCACTTAAGTGTATGAAACCAGTTGGCTGGAGAAATAACCTTTACTGGAAAAAGAAAGACCTTTCTGATTATATCAGTGCATTTAATCTACACAAGGATAATGTGATTTATTAATCTTTCCACAGTATTTCTTTAGTCACCTTTAGTGGCAGTAACAAATGAAAGTTTCAGAAACCTTTCAAACAGGGTTTTTTGTTCCAGCAGATAATATTGTGGATTTAAAAAGCTATTAAGATATTGCATTAATTGCTTCTAGAATGTTGCTGAAGTAACAGTAGGGATAGAGAGAGTGCAGTGAGCCAAGCTAAAACATTTCGCAGATTCTCGAGGTATGCAGATAAAATGTCCAGTAGTTCTGGTCATTTTCTGCCATTTAATTTTTTATTGCCTTGTGTTGTGATAAGCAGATGTGCTTCATACTATTGCATAAATATATTTACTAGTATATTTTAATATATTTTCATTTTTAGAAGGAGGAAGAAAGGGGATTTTTTTTCTTACCTGTAAAACAGTAATACACTTGCTTGGTAATTTCTGTAATCCTGAATAGGAGAATTTTTATAAGCTTTTTCACTGAATTTGCTTTATGCTTAAGCAGTATTAGTTTTATTCCATTCACCAAATAATCATGAGTTTGCTTTGACCTTCAGTGATTGAACTGAAGGTTCGGTGGGAGTCAGGGTTTGCCGTTTTTGAAGCCTGCTTCCATGTCAAGGCCTTCATCTGAATTTCTGATTGTCACTGACACCAGATTATATTACACTTACTTTTTCTGGCTCTAAAATGAAGCTAGCATTATTGTCTGGTCATTGTTGTAGGAGGAAAAGAATTCAAGAAAACTTTTAATACCATGAGCTTCACCTGATTCTGCCAGATGCCTAAACACCGACACTGATTCACTGACCTGGCCAAATGTGTTGCAATTCCTTCTTGCTTCCAGTTCTTCCAGATCTTTCCAATCAGAAGATCAGCTTACAACTATGTTCTTTAATGCTAGAAGCAAATGTTTTGACCTTTTGTTCAGAGAGAATTTATCTTAGCTGAGTTCCAGGGCATCAGAGGGAAGAAGAGAGAAAGACATAGAAAGACAAAGTAGAGTATATTTCAGTAACTGAAGAAATTTTATTTCCTATTATTATAGGTGGGGAAGCACTTCTTGAGATTAGCAGAAGAGGAGGATGAAGAACTTAACAATTGTAGTGCTGTTGACTGGTTCATCCTTGCTGCTAAGCAAGGTCGAAGAGAAGCTGTCAAACTCTTGCGTAGATGCCTGGCTGACAGAAGAGGTATGGGTTCACTGAGGCTTCCTGCTTGTACTTCCCACATTACCTGAAACAAAATTGTACTCATTTTAACTCCAAAAAGAGGGGTTAATGTATGATGGAAATGATTGTGGCAAAATTGCATGAGTAATTGCAGACTGTTCCAACAGGTGATTTAAAAAGACCAATTACCAATACTGCTTATTAAAGCATTTCTATTAGTTATTTGCTTGAATTTATTCATGAAGTCCACGCATGTTCTTCTTAGCCCACCTTTCATGGAAGCCTTTTTTCTTTGAGTCTGAAGAGCATGTATAGCTACACACTGGGTACATATCTGCTGTTGTTTCATTCTTTTGCCCCCTCTCCAACCTCTCTTCTAATTGGTCTTGTTTGCTGTCTTCTCCCACTTAAGACCCTCATCTTCCTTCATGCTACTTCCCATGCTTGGAATGCTCTCTTCTCGTCTGCCAACTATATGAACTCGTACAAGGGGGAAAAAACCCCAACAAAACAAAAAAGAAAAACAACTTTTATTCAGTTCATGGTGCCTGTGCATGTCAATTGGGTATGCATACATACCCATTCCTGTATGCACTACCTTTTGCCTGATCCACTGTGCTTCAGAAGTTGAAGTAAGACATAGTATAATGCATGTCTTGCATGTCTTTGAAGTACAGTTTAAACCTAAGCAATGTGGTTAGATTTTGATAAGCAATGGATGCAGAAAGGCATTTCAGTAATTTACTTAGGTGGTCAGAATGTGACTGAAACTTGAGAAATTTTTGACTAAACTGAGAAAAATTAATTGTGAGCAAATCTATCATTTCTGCATGGGTGTGGGTTAAGTGTGTAATATATTTTTTCTTTTCTTGAGGCATAACTTCTGAGAATGAGGAAGAGGTGAAAAAGTTGTCATCTGAGACTGACTTGGAGAGAGCTGTGCGAAAAGCTGCCTTGGTCATGTATTGGAAATTAAATCCGAAAAAGAAGAAGCAATTAGCCGTTTCTGAACTGCTGGAAAATGTTGGGCAAGTTGACAATGAAGGTTTGTTCATGAACTGATTTATGGTATTGATAAAATACAGACTTAAGGGCACAGTACAGCTAGAAACCTAAAGGGCTTTATGAACAGTCAGGAATGAGATAATAGTAATTGTACAATCTACTTAAGATAATGGAACTCTCTCAACAGCTAACCCTCTTTTAATAACTGTGCTCTCTGGACCAACACTTTGTGGAGGTCATGGGACAGTTAGGCACTTGTTCAAGTGACCATATATTTATAACATCTTTATTCAGCACTCACTGTCTTTGGAAAATAGGTATTTTATGTCTTTTCTGTATTTGATTTTTTTTTCCTTTTAATAGTCATCCTAATGATACCTCACAAGATGTTTCAATTTACAGATTCAGTCTTCAAGGCACTCTGCCAGTACAGCACTAAATGTTAGCGATGGCAGTCCTGTTTCTTTTTCTAATACAGTAACAGGAATATAGAAAACTATATAGCCACTTGTTATCTGTTTCTATGTAAGTTTGTCTTTTCCTTACTTTGAGGAAATACCATTCCCCAGATGTTGCAGTTACTATTTGATCACTTTAATTGACTGCATTGACTTTCTATTATTGAAACAGATGGTGAGAAGCAGCCTGGCCCAGTCCCAAAGTCTGTGCAGAAGCAGAGAAGGATGCTGGAGCGATTAGTGAACAGTGAATGTGAGTACATGCTGCTGCTTTCAGTCTTGGCCAGTGGTTTTAGTTTCTAGTTTGCTTTGGTAAACAATTTTGTGCTGCCAGACTAGGAATCTATAGAAGGTTTGGGTTGCAATAAGTTGATAGAGTCAGTTTATTCCATGTGGAAAACAAATAACTGATCAGCCCGTGAACTCAACAGAAGACATCACCATTACAGTCAACTACTAAAGGGAATTTGCATGTCATTTGTTATTTTTATATTCTTGCCCTTTCAGCACTCAAAAGTCTATTCAGCAAAGATTTTTCACTTTCAATTTTTTTTTTTTTTAGTTTTAAATGCAGTAAGATTTCTGATTACAGTGAGGGAATGAATTATGCACCAATTTAGTACAGACAGATCCTTCACTCTATTTGCCTTGCTTCCATTTGCCCTTCCCTTATAATTAATATTTGTCTTTTCACATTTGTTCAATGAATGATTTAGGAAAGATGCACCAAGATTTCATTATTTACAGCAGCTTAGTTCACGTATTGCAAAGAATTAAACCCCTTAACACACACAGGGTCAGATTTGTAGACCTAAGTCTGTGAGTTTTGTAAAGTTTGGTGAGGTGGGGATTGGAAATGAAAGTTCGCCTCGGTCTGGCATAACTAAGAAATGCTGATGTGCATTTGGGCTTTTAGGAGGAAAGTCGAAGTGTTATATTATGAAAATGAATTATCAACAATGCAGCATGTATAGTTTTTCAAGAACAGTATTCAACCTAAGGTTCAATTATTCATTGTCAGGAAAACCTGTTTTCTTGAAATGCTCTAAGTCATATGGAATAGTTCATGTGCAATCTAGATCAGTACTTGAAAAGCACTTCTAAATGTCACAAAGCATATTATTTCCTAATACATCTGTACTTAAAGCTCTGTGAAACTAAAGTGTCATACATGGAATAGGGAGTCAGATCTGGAGGTTTGCAGGTTTAAATTCCTTGAAAGATTAGATTTACATTTCATTACGTAAGTTTGGCCTTTGCCTTCAAGGATTGTGTTCGTTACACAGGCAACTTGAAAAATCGCATTCCTAAGAAGAGTGGAGGATTTTAGTTTTCATTACCTTTGACAGAAGTAAAAGAGGAGCAGGGGCACATGCCTGTATGTGAATAAGGGATTGAGGGATGTGAGAAATAATATTTTCGAAAGCAGGCTTGTGGTTCTGTCAAACCTTCTGTGAGACTATGTCAGCTGCTTTTTGTGACTTGGCTGCCGCTTCTGGCAAGCTAGAAACAGTCCTTCAAGGGCAGGACTGTTGAGTTTCATTGTCCAGTCATTGTACCATAATGCAGATGTATTTGGGTTCATTTGAGCTGTGTTGCATTGGGGTTCTTTCCATTCCTTTAGGTGAACTGGCATGTGCTGCTACTGAGTGAGTGCACAGCAAGTCATTTTGTTCTGGATACTTCAGTAATTCAGAGACTTATCAGAAAAGGAACTGGCAAATATGGGGGGTTTTTTTAAGCCTTAAGTTTCTGATAAAATAGCAGGGCAGTAAATGAACCTATTTGTAAGTGTAGGCAGAAATTGATGTGAATATTTTTTTTTTCCTAGGGTGGATGAGGGGAGGCAGGGGAGTTTGTCATAACCAAATTGAAAAAAAATCCATGAATAATAAAGTAGAATCTACAAAATATGCTTTTTATATCAATTTATGAGACATTGGGTGACAAAATACTAATGGCATTTTAAAATGAGAAGTTTTCATCAAACACTTAAAGTAGGAGTAAAGCTGTTACCTCTTGAGAGCTTTTAGCTTTTTATGGAGGAACCAGAAAGCTGTTACTCTCCAGCATTTACTTCTCTGACTCACTGACTTTCTTCATTTGCCATGCCAGAAGGAGATTCTTCTTTCAATGTTAGTACATTGCTAATACTTGGAAGATAATTTTTAAGCCAGATATGTGTTTGCAGATATCTGGTCTGGGTTGTCCTTGATGGAGGTATAAACAGAAAATTAGAGGTGACATTGTCAATGGGCAGTTGTTGCATGCCTGAGAGGGTGCATGTCATTGCAATGGATAGGCATCTATACATAGTAAGTTAATAGTCCTTCCTTCTCAGGATGTCCCATGATCCTGTAAAAGTGCTATTAAGGTATTTTTGTGAGGTTCTGCTGATTCTACATGAATAAGACTATTCCAGTACTGTATAATTTTTCCCAATAAGACAGTAAATTTAGATGACACCTTTCGTATTAGGCTTAATTTGAAGCCCACCAAATCTGCTAAAGAGTCTCACGGATTTCCTGATGCAAGTAAAGTTGCCTTATAGTCTGTGAATAATAATAATAGTTAGCAAAAATAAATCCTTTCTTGTTTCTTGGGAGGCATGCCAGATGGTATTTTGTGGGACGTAAAGGTTCATGCATGGAGAGGGGGAGTGGTAAAAGTCCAAGCTAAAGGCAGCATCCATATTGTGAGATTAAACCAAAAAATAGATTGTGAGATGCTGATTTTCTGTTGAACTCTTAACTTTCCTCTTCCTCTAGTATGCATCTTTAAGACAAATACTTTATTTTGTTGTATATTTCCAGTGTTTTCAGTATTAAATACTGAGATATTTATATGTTGCTTCTAATAAATGTAGCATATTTAAATTAAAAATTTTCTGGGCCCAAACCCATTAATCCTCTGATTCTGAATTTGATGAGGCAGCTATCTCTCTCTTTAAAATCTCAAACTAGTAAGCAGGCCAACTTTCATATCTTTGCATCAGCTAACTAGTTAAATTTACTGTGTAGGAGGTGTGTTAGATTTTTGTCATTCAATTCTTTCATGTATACAGCAATGTCATTTACTTCAGTTTATGAAAAAAAGTTGCTGTAATTATTCTCCTTTACAATCTGCATCAAGCTTGTCTGCCATAGAAACTAGTAAATCCATGCTAATGTAGAGAACTGGGTGCAAAGAGTTTGAACCAATGTATAAATCATCTTCTGTCCTGCCATTTCTCTAGAGTTTTCAGTAGTAACCTCATGCCTCCCTTATGCTAACAAGAGTGGATAAAGACCTTTCAGAGGGGTGAATTTTGTCTCTGTGTAAACTGAGCAAGGTCTATTTTGTTGCTGGTAGCTATTTTAGATCATAGTTGATAGAGTTTGGAGGAGGCCCTTTGTATAGCCACATAGCATAATAAATTAATACACTTTAAGTAATCCATAGGTAAAATAATTGTGTATTTCCCATAATAATATGTCTGTAACTTTTGAACTCAGAAAAATGACTGTTAAATGACAAATCAGAAGTCAGTGTTTCAGTTGATGACATACAGATACTTCATTACTGCTTCTGTACAAGTCTTTCTTTCCAATGCAGCTGTTGAATATTTCTCTGAAGCAGATACAATAATTTATTCTTTAAAACTGTGAATTAATCCAGTAGTCTTTTTTCTGTGGAATACTTGCAGATAAGCTACATTAACTCACTCTAGTATCCTACTTATCAGTATAATAAACTTACCTACTGATCTGACAAGATGTAGAGTATTATATCTATTGCTATCTATTGGCACAAGAAGATTGTTTTGAGCAGAGATCTCAGGACAAGTTGCAAGGTAAACCTGTTTGTCAGTAGTTTAGTTTTTGTAGACTAGATTCTAGCAGGAAAGAAAATTAATATTCCAATTCATAATCAATACAGCGTTGTGATAAAATTTACTCCAAATTTTCATTTTATCTTTTTAGCTAAAAAATTTATTGCTTTGGATGACTTTGTTGAAATTACCAAGAAGTATGCAAAGGGAATCATCCCATCTAACCTGATTACGCAGGAAGAGGAAGATGATGAGCTGGCAGGGAAGAGTCCTGAAGAATTACCCCTGCGACTGAAGGTAAAAAGGCAACATGGAACAAGTTATGTTGAATGGCCTCTTAAGCATTGCAGACAATACAGGAGTTACTTGCACTTCTCTCCCAATACTGATGTTTAGTCTGTATAGACCAGTACAAAAATTGTTGCTATAACTTCTTTTTGGACTTGACCTCATATATATGCTTCAAGTTTCATATATATGAGTCACGTATTTAAAAGAAAGTTACAACAGTTTTCCCTGTAAGAGGACAATCTACCTTCATTATATCTTCAGTGAGGATTTAAATGTACTGTTGCATTCTCCCCCCCATTTTAAGAAAAATGAATCACCACACCGTACCTGTCAACACTGCCCTATTTTTATTATAGATGTTTTTATACGCTTTGTATCTTTCTAATTTAGACAGGAGCAAGCAGATGGGAAAAATTATCCATAGCATGAAAAGGTTCTGTTATGACGGAATTCAAGAAAGATGAAACTTGCTGTTAGCTTCTACGATGATACTCCTCTAGACAGTGAAAGAAGGGGAAATTAAGGTGCATGCCTTCAGTACTGGCATAAATTTTAGGTCAGGTAGGGAGTGTGTGGCTGCTGACCTGAGAGTTTTTGCTGTAATTTTGTTGTCCATTATCATATTGCAGGGGTGGGGAAAAAAGGGGGAGTGAAAGGTGTCTCTTTCTGAGCTTTTGCATGGCTAATTGTCTGAAAGAGATGCATTTATGAAGAACAGAGATGCCTTCACAGATAAACAAGCTTTTGCCCAAATCATTGGGACATGTGTTTTCCCAGTTTATCACAGTGCCACAGGTATTTGCTGGAACATTCTTTGCTTTTCCCCTTGAACTAACTAATTTAAAAATGTAAGATCTGGGAAAAATAGAAACTATCATTTTATGGGGAAAGGAGGATTGATTGCAGCATCGAATATTTGCAATCCCTGTGCAGTATTTGAATGTATGTTTGAAAAATCCAGTACCTTTTAAATGATCTTTTGTTAAGTGTGTGGTTGGTTATAGGGAGACTGTTCAATCCAGTAGTTTCTCTGTTGTCTAGTGACTGTGGTGGAAAATGCCACATAAAATAGGTAGAATTTTAAGATCCTCTGCAGTTACTGTTCTGGAGTTAAAAGAATCTGTAAATGTGTAGTAATTGAATTTAACATACTGCTGCTGCTTCCAAAACAGGTTTGACAGCTGTATCCCTAGATGCTTGGGAAGGATTGTTTAAAGATAAAACCACAGCTGTAAAGACTTCCTGTATGTGTATATGAATCATAGGCACTACTTCCTGCAGTGTGTATGTGTAGAATGTATAGTATAATCCTTGCAGAATGTGGCAGTTACATGCTTTAAAGTACAGTACTTGCAGCTCAAGTAATGACTTAAGATAGTGCAGGTCTGTAGCCATGTAGTTTATCTTCAGTATGAAGTTGGCAGAGCAGAATATTTGACTAGGAAGCCATTTAATTATATGTGTCAAAGGTAATGAAATACATCTTGCCTGAAATCAAAATTGCCTCTGAGCTTCGTCTGACTGAGTTAATCAAAATGGAGCTAATAATCTCAGACACAGTAATCTTATTTTATTGGCAGCTTTGATCTGAAATATAAATCTTTCCATGTTAGCTGAGGTTAGACAACTGGCTGCTACTGCTTCGGCTAAGAATGTCTGTGATGTAAAGAAACCTGCTTGTTAATAAAATGCTTCTTTCTCTTTTTCCAGGTTGTAAAATACCCACTTCATGCCATTATGGAAATTAAAGAATACCTTATAGATATTGCATCAAAGGCAGGAATGCATTGGCTGTCTACCATTGTTCCAACACACCATATCAATGCTCTCATCTTTTTCTTCATCATCAGTAATCTGACAATTGATTTTTTTGCCTTCATTATTCCATTAATCATATTCTATTTGTCCTTCATTTCTATGGTGATTTGCACACTGAAAGTTTTTCAGGACAGTAAGGCTTGGGAAAACTTCCGTGCTTTGACTGACTTACTGCTTCGTTTTGAACCAAACCTAGATGTTGAGCAAGCTGAGGTGAACTTTGGATGGAATCACTTAGAGCCGTACATTTATTTTTTACTCTCGGTATTCTTTGTAATTTTTTCCTTCCCTATAGCAAGCAAAGACTGTATACCATGCTCAGAGTTAGCTACTGTCTCAGTTTTCTTCACAGTGACAAGTTACATGAGTTTAAGCACGTGTGCAGAACCTTACACGCGAAGGGCATTAATGACTGAGATAGCTGCAGGTTGCTTATCCCTATTGCAGGTATTACCTGGGAATTTTGGCTACTTGAAATTCTTAGGTAAAACCTTCTTTACAGTTCCTGTAGGCCATTTCTTTGTGATCAATGTAAGCATCCCATGCCTTCTGTTTTTGTACTTGTTCTATCTTTTCTTTAGAATGGCCCAACTACGAAATTTTAAAGGCACCTACTGCTACCTGGTCCCATACCTGGTGTGCTTTATGTGGTGTGAACTCTCTGTGGTCATTCTCCGGGAGTCCTCTGGCATTGGGCTTGTTCGTGCATCCATTGGTTACTTCCTGTTCCTCTTTGCACTTCCAGTGCTGGGTGTAGGCATTGCACTGATGTGTCTTGTCCACTTCATTAAGTGGTTTTTGTCTTTGGAGCTCATGAAAATTGTAGTGACCCTGGTTTTGTGTGCTGTTCCTTTGCTCTTTCGATGGTGGACAAAGGTTAACTTTTCTGTAGTTGAAGTGGTTAAATCACTCACTCGAAGCTCAATTGTGAAACTCATTCTGGTGTGGATTACAGCTGTAGTGCTGTTCTGTTGGTTCTATGTGTATCGATCTGAAGGAATGAAAGTTTACAACTCCACCCTGACGTGGAATCAGTATGGTTTCCTCTGTGGACCCCGGGCCTGGAAGGAGACTAACATGGCACGTACTCAGATTTTGTGCAGTCACCTGGAAGGACACCGAGTGACATGGACTGGGCGGTTCAAATACGTGCGCGTGACAGAAATCGACAATAGCGCAGAATCTGCAATAAATATGCTTCCATTTTTTATTGGCGATTGGATGAGATGCCTGTATGGTGAAACCTACCCTCTTTGTGATCCCAAAAATGTTACACTGGAGGAGGAAGAATTGTGCCGTCTGAAGTTTTTGACAAAGCATAAATGCCACATGAAAATGTTTGATCGGTACAAATTTGAAATAACTGTGGGCATGCCTTTCAGTAGCAAAAATGGAAGCAAACCTATAGAGGAGGATGATATAACCAAAGATATTGTGCTGAAGGCAAGCAATGAGTTTAAAAAAGTATTGCTGAACTTGAGGCAAGGGAGTATAATTGAATTCAGCACAATTCTGGAGGGTCGTCTTGGCAGTAAATGGCCTGTCTTTGAACTGAAAGCAATCACTTGCTTGAATTGCATGTCTAAACTCTTACCTGCAGGGAGGCACGTGAAAATAGAGCAGGACTGGAGGAGCACAGTGCATAAAGCCATTAAATTTGCTTTTGATTTTTTCTTCTTTCCATTCCTGTCAGCTGCATAATGTGCTCACATATTAGTTCAGTGGTATTTTCAGTGTCCACTGCATTTACACTACCAAAGGTTTGGCTTCTTAAGAGGAAAAAAACCCAACAAAAATCTACCTTGCTATAGCAATGCTCAAATATAGAGCATTGGTTGAATTTTGCAAGTGTATACACCGTATCCTGACCTTAAACCCTGTATGACTGATGTAATATATAGTACTTTAGTATTATAAATGAATGCAAGGGATCGCTGCTGACTAATTGCATGGAAACTGTTTTGTCCAAAATGGATATATTGCCTGTGGTACAACACTAGATGCATTCACTTGCTCAATGTTAAATGCACTTTACTCTTTTAAGTATTTACAATGTGCCCATATGTATTTTCACAGGTTTGGTTTAGAATAGGGAGCTGACAACAGATTTTGTTCATTTATTCCTTGTATTTATTTGGTGTTTTCTAGAAAAAAGTGATCTTAGAGTGAGTAGCTGGTGGTGATATTTGTGTTCAGCAATCACTGTTTCACTATTTGTCCAGAAGATAGTAACCACTGTTTTTTGAAAGGGCACAACATTTCACACCCCAGCAAGGTTTTACCAAGTCCCCAGGCTTCTACTTTGCATTAAATATTGTGTATGAAATTTGCTATTTGTTCTGATTGGTTACACTAAAGTATAGTCCATGCTGTTGTGTGAAGGGCAAATACCAAGACTGGTATTGAGATGGTACCAGTAATGGACAAGCCACAGCAACTGAAATTATACCTAAAAGTCTATAGTGGAAATGGAAATAGAATGTTTAATTACTTGTATTTTGCAAATAAACGTGAAGTAAAAACTTGAGTTAAATGGGTACAACATTTGTTCATTATGCTTTGACACTGCGACCAATTGTTTGTGTTGTGCTGATAGCAGCTTTCACTGAAAACTACGTTTTACAATGTTTAAAATATTCTGGTGTGAGATACTTGAAATTGTACTTGACAGTTTTGAAGCCAACAGTGAAATCTGGTGTGCCAGGTGAAGTTTTTGTAGCTGTGCAGTCTACACATGTTGCTTCCTTCTGCTTTTGTTGTGACTTTGGACCTTTTCTGGCCATTGTGGCTGCACGTCACAGATACATCCTGCCATTTCCGTGACTCCTCCACTGAGCCTGCTTCAGGCTCCTTTTTGCCTTTGTGTATCAGTCATCACCAGGATCAGGGAGAAGGGTTAGCAATGAAAAGATGATAGGGAAGGGAAAACTTTTGGGGCCAATGAGGCGATGGCACACCAGCTATGGGCACCCTCTTGAGCATTACCCAGAACTGCAGTTGGGAGGGAGGATGCCAAAGGCAGGTGTGCTGCCCAGTGCCCACAGCAGAAGCCCCCACCATCCAAAGCCCCACAGTCACGCTTCAGCCCATCAGAAAATCTGTGAAGTAAAATCGTATCTTCAGGGTGCTTCTAGCTTTGAAAACTTGCCACCTCCGTTTCCACCATTCCTTGGGGAAAAGGAATAACGTAGCAAGTAAATGCAAGTTTTGACAGATTCCCTTACCCAGGCCCATTTTGGCTGGAAATAAGCCAAACTTAGGCCTTTCTCCTCCTTTTATTAGAACATCCATAGTCTCTTTTTAGATACCCAAACATTCTTCCTGGCTCTGAAATGTAAGCACAAAAGATTTTAATTTTTTACTTTTTTCCCTTATATACACACAATTGTGAAACTTCCATTCATGTTTATGAGGAAAAAAGGGCAACAGTCTTGGGATTCAGAACTAATGTTTAAATTTCTCCTTTTTGCTTTTACCCTTTGTATCGATGTCAACTTAGTGACTTACTGTAGTGCATTTTGAAGGAGTGGTTACATGTCCTGAAAATGAAAAAGTGACTCAAGTCAGATGTGGGAAATTTTACAGGACAAGGGCGAGTACTTGATTTCTTTGGAAAGAGTTGCTTTTTAAGAGACAAAAGGCATTTGGTACCTCTGTTGCCTTCTGTATCATAATAACAGCTCTGAAACTTGTATTTCAGTCTTTTTTTTGGAAGTTGTTGGAGGATATTGGCATATAACTGTTACTAAATTTGCAAACTTAGAATTATTAGCTAAAAATCTCTGGTTCCTTGGAGGGGAGAGCACCTTCAAAAATACTCATATCAATATTGGTCAGATTCAAAGTTAAACAATTACCCTTTATGCACGTACATGAAGAAAAAAAAAAACCCAAAACCAAACTCTGAATTAGCTAGATCCTAGGCAAAATAATTCATGTGCTCTGTGATGGATTAATGGGGATACTTGAATTTGTCAAGTGCCTTTTTTCAGCACAGGTGGGAAGTTTTGCACAGTAGCACATTGGAGGTCATTTTCCATATATTTCTTCAGTGCAACCACAAGGGACAGAGGAAGCAAATTTTACTACAAGACCTTTAAATAATGCCTTTTAATGCTAGTTCTCAAGAGTTTCCCCTGGATGCTTTTAAATTTTTATGGAAAAAGAGGATACATTAATGGTAACATGATGGATAGGTTCTCCATTATCTTGTCGGTCTAGTGTTCAGTGTTCTGAAATCTTTACCAAATAAATCTTTTCCTTTCTAAAGTGTATCTTAGCTGACAAGCACAAAATTGCTGGAATTTAATAATCAAGGTGTTTTTGCAAAGGGTGCCTCTATTTTGCAAAGGCTGCCTTTGCACCTTGCAAGCAAACAGAGCGCAAAATATCTTTGTTCCATTCCTGCTACAGCTGTGTTCCAAACTGGTCCGTCTTCTAGGTTGGAGAGGCACAGAATCTGGGATCTGCTGTTAATTAATCAATTACTCTTACATTTTTTATTCTTACTCAGTTTTCAATATATGACGAATTATAAACAGTTCCAAAGGCAGGTGCCCTTTCTCTAGACTGGTAGTTCAGCCTTTTGAATTAGTATTAATTAACAGAAGAGGAGGAGGATATTACATGGCTATTGGCAGTTCTAAATTAGGTTCTGCTGTTCTTCTGTAAGTTCAACTTTAGCATTTAGAATATACAGAATTTAGAAAAAATATTCATTTGAATTTCATCTTTAATGTAACATGAAGAAGTACTGCTTGTTCTCCAAACTGGTACATTTTTCCATAACCACAGAAAAACAACACAACACATGTAGAAATTCTGAATAACTTAAGAGCCCACTCTGTAATGACTAATGGCATCTTACAGGAGGCAAGAATGCAGAGTTTTGCCCTGTTCTCTCAGAGAAAAAAAATTGTTAGATCTGTAGGTATCAATGTGTGGTTTTATTTCTTAGAACTAATGGATCTCTGCCGTAAAATAGCTGTTATTAATTGGGAATTCGTTGCAATTTTTTTGTAGCGCAGGGTAATAAGAATGTTGCCCAGAGATGCTGTGGCTGCCCCATCCATGGAGGTATTTAAGGTCATGCTGGATGGCGCTCTGAGCAATCTGGTCTAGTGGAAGGTGTCCCTGTCCTTGGCAGGGGGGTTGACAGCCCCAACCCAAGCCATTCTGTGTTTCTGTGTTACCACTGGAGTAGTGTAGTGCTTTCTTATATTGGTACACTTAGCTGCTTGTCTGCCTTCTGACTTCTCTATTTCCACTGGAGAAGGCAAAAAAAGTTTCCAGATAGTGAACACCTTTTCAATACTTTTGAAACCCGTTGAAGCCTCTCAGAGTAAGGCTCACATCCAGTAACAGCTGAAAGAGGTTGAAAGAAGCTGTACTCCAACCTCAGCTTCACAGCTGCAATTGTTTGAACAGCAGATGGATGTGGAGGAAAACCAACAGCTATATATCATTGAGTTAGAAATATATTAATCCATGCAGCAAAAATTACATGCAATTTGCCAACTTGTAAGGAGATAACATACCTGCTCTGGCACCTACATACAAGCAAATGTTGCGTGCAAATAGGATGCCTGGAAACCAAACACCAAATCACATCAGTTTATATGCATTAAGATGGTTCATTTATTTTTGTATTGTTACTCAAAAGCTTTAATTACCTTTTACTCTAGGAAAAAAAAAAACAACCCACAAACATTAGCATCCTGCAGTTCCTCTTACAAATCATAGCCTGATGCGGAAAAGATGAGAGTCACCTTCCCCTTAAAGATGGATGTTAAGCACTGAGAAAACTTGTGTTTTCCTCCCCTCTAACTAAGCTTGAACTTCAAGTTTTGAAGCAGAACAGGGACATAGAAACACTGCTTTAGCCGTCCTTTAAAAAATACTTTAGGTGAGTGTGGAAGAAAATTGGATCTGTATCTGCCCACTGACAGCTACATGAAGCAGCTTCTGTAAGATTGCAGCTTCACAACGCTAACTGCAGCATTTTCATCTGACAAAAATTTTAATTTTAATCCGTGCAAGAAGTGATGATTTTTACTGTACATCACGATTTGAGTGCTAAGTTAGTTGGGGTGTTTCCTCTGGGCTGAACTGCTGCTGATGGAGCTGAGGATCTTTGCAATCCTGCTGAAAAATTGTGTGTGTGTGTGTGTGTGTGTGTGTGTGTGCACGGCGAGCAGCGGGGTGATTAAAAGAGCACTGAGCAGGTGAGTTGCTGAGTCTCGTTAGCCTCTCTAACACTACCCCAGTCTCGTCTTCCCTGATTATCCTTTGGTAATAGCCCTTGGCAGGGCTTTCCTCCGGGGAGCAGCAGGGCTGTTAAAAGAGGGTTCTGGGGAGCGTGGGAAACAGGAGTGGGCAAACAGGCATGGCACGGCTCTGAGGGAACGGCATGGCAGTTCGTGCAGGCAGGGCAAGCATGCAGGGTTGCAGGTTTTCTCCTGCTAGTGGAGTTTTTAGTTTGTTGTGTTTTTGTTGGTTAGTTGGTTTGGGGCGCTTTTTTTGTTAGTAATGGTTTTTATACCATCAAAACCTGCAGTTGGTAAAAGTGTATGTAGCCAAATAGAACCCTCCAAAAAGAATGTGTCTGTCCAGACCCCTTCCTGTGCAGAGTGTTTGAGCTTATCAGTGGTACCAGGGGCCGTCACAGAGGAAGACTGCCTGTGCTGTGAGCAGGTGAATGATGTTTTGCTTCAGTTTGCCCCACACCCTGGGCAGGTAAGTGGTCCCTGGAGCTGTCCTGTCCTTGGGGCCCTCAGGACCAGATGTGAGCTGTCCCTCCCCCGCCTCTGCTACCTGGTAGACTCTTTAAGCCCAAACTCACTCCTCAGATGACCTGTGGGTTGGGATGTGAATTCCTCCTTCACTGTCTGTCTCACTTTGCAACAAGGAAAATAAAGCAGTGAAACTCCAGTGCAGTGTGACCCACTCCCACTTGCTTGTCCTGAAGGACAAGCATGTTTTCCTACAGTTGTATCCGAACACTGGGCCACTACCTTGAGACTTGCAAAAAAAAGAAGATCTCTTCCCAGGGCAGTGACAATACCAATAATACATGACTTGGCAGCCCAGACATCGACAGCCTGCCTTAGGCTGATGGGTGCACACCTGGAGACATGGCAATACCTGCTCAGAGAGCCCACTTTGCTTAACAAGCTGCAGCAAAAACAGCACCCCCTCAGCTGGGTCTGGCTGGATCCTCAGCCCCAGTGCATTTGCAGCCTCCTGCATCCTTCCTTCTGAAGGTCCCTTCACCAGAGAAAAGAGAGGGCTCCACTCAAAGGTTTGTGGATACTCCAGTTGGATGGGGATGGATTTACCAAGGGAGGCTGGATTCCATTTGTTTTGAACTTTCCCACATGACACCAATAATAAAAATTGTCCAGCTTACATGCAGAGGTACCCATTCCAGTGTCATGGTGTGCTGGTGTCTCTCTTATCCTGGGTCCATTGCCAACAGGAGCTCTCCAGAGGGAGTGAGATTGTTCATCTTTTAATGGTGCCTCATAGGTGCTGCTGTGAAGGTCAAGTCTCAGTGCTGAAAAGACTTTGCTCTCTGGAGCAGAAGCTGCTGTCACTTCACTATGGATATACACAAAGTGCTCTAATAGTGTTGGATTTTCAGGGAGATCTTGAACTCCCTGGGAATATGGTGAGTTGTTTTGCCACCTGAGGTGGTGCATTCCCCCCTCCTCCTTTCCAGGCTGCAGTATGATCTGAGAAATCTCTGGTAGGCCTTGGCCTTGAAACAGCATCTGGGCTCAGCTATTTCCAAGCTTATCAGAAACATTGTCCGCTCTCAGGAATTTCTAACAAGCTCCGGTCTTCCTTATAACCAGTGGTGGAAAATATTCCTCTTGCCTGAATGGTATAACATTCCTGTTCTCACACTTTCAAAGGAAGTGCTGACCCAAACTGGAGCCAGGATGAAATACTTTTATGACTGAAGCCCACTCTCTTCTGACCCTATAAACAATGGTCCAAAATGAGACCATCTGAGCTCTTCTGGACCACAGCAGACCTGCAACCAGCAACCTTCCTCTGAGTCGGATGCCTCTCAGAGCCAGCAACCCCTCAGGTTTGCTGTTCCTGGAGGATCGCCGAAACGTAATGAATCCTGGAACAATATCCCCACTCCTCAAGACCCCATCCTTTGCCCATTGGGAGATACAGAAGCATCCAAAGTGAGTATTTCACTGATCTCTGGGGGAAATTTTTCACAGGTACCTTGCTTGCGCTGACTGTTTTTGTCTGTCTGCATGCCCCAATGCATATGCTATAACAAATCTCAGAGAAGTACTGCTTTCTTAGATGTTTAAGTACCTTAGATATCTAAGTAAGTTAGGCCTGTAGTTATAAACTTACTTAAATGCTGCTAAGTGTTGTTCTTTTGCTAAATTGTTAAACATAAGTTATAAGCTAAGCTAAGTGTTGCTAAGTGTCCTTCTGTTAAGTTGCTAAATTCAATGTAGAAGTTCTAAGTTAGGTTAACTACTATTAAGCTTTACTCCTCTGTTAAATTGTTAAGGTTAAGCTATAAATTAAGTTATAAATTAAGCTGAGTATAAGTTAAGTGTTCCTCCCATCTTAAATTTCTAGGCTTAAGGCATAAGTTGAGTGTTGTTAAGCTTTTAGGCCATGTTCCTTTTCATCCTTGCCTGTGCTTGTCTTTTGTCACACACAGACACACACACCCACACACACCCCCTCCTAGACGGTTCTCAGTTTATTTTTGTTTTGATTGCCTGGATTTTGTTTGGTTTTGTTGTTGCTTGCTTTCCCTTGTTGTGCCTTAGCTGTCCTGTAAGTAGTAGAGTGAATCTTGCCAATGAACTTGTCATGCTTGGTTACTTTATATTAAATCTGACTTTTGCTCATATTCTTGCTAGTGATTTTTTAAGCAATCTCAAACACTCTCCTTTGTAACACCACCACCTGGAGGTCTTTAGTGCTCCTGTGTGGAGAATACGAGGGTTAGCATGGGCCATTTCTGCTCCCAGGCAGTGCAGGGGACTCAATCCTGGCAAAGTTTTGCTATTACAGGTTTTGCTCTAATCACATTGTCTTTTCTAAAGTGCCAGGATCTTCCTGACCTACCTCTAGATAACATGCATCAGGCTGGGGTTTTTTTAGGGGCCATTTGGAGAGGCTTGAGTTTCCCCAGCTCAGCCTGGCTTGTTCTACATACAGTATAGATGGAGTCTTAATGTAGGATATTTTTCAGTGCCTGAGGTTAGCCAGTGGGAATGCTCCTTTCATTACTTTCCTTTATTTTTCAGGCAGTGGGAAAGCTGTAGACTTGTGACAAAAGAAGCATTGTGCCTCCAAAGCCACTTTAGTCCATGCACAGCACAGGTTTGGAAATTAGGAAGAGTGTGGCTGAAAGACTGTGGCCATCCCCACATATCTTGATGGCATCAGGGTACATTTAGCATATACCTTTGTGGGTCAGCGGTGCCAGGCCATCAGATCCACACAGTCCAAGGGATTCAATTGCCCCTTTCCTCTACCTGGCTAGAGGCAGGGCCCCTCTATTCCTGGTTATGGCACACATTTGGCTCTTCCTGTAAGTATGACCAGGAGAGAGAAGGCAATCCTTCAAGAGGATTGATCATATCATCATTCCTGTACCACCTGGAGTCTTGTCCGCATGAGACCAGAGCATTTACCCTGCATGTGCTTCTTACAGTAGTCATTCCTCTTTTCAATTCAAGTACCCAGGCTGCTAAGGGAGAGGTGGGCTTTCCATCCCATTTCTTCATGTCTTCTCTGTACTCATGAAGGGAAAACCCTGGATTGCCTCATGGAGTGTAGTCTCTCTCCTTGGCTGGGGCATGCCTGCTCCTAATAGCAGAGAGTCACGTTGGTCCTGGCAAGACATGGAAAATTCCTTCCTTGCTCTTCTCTCAGTTTCAGGCGGCCCTGTTCAAGTTTCTCTTCCAAGCTCCAGATGTGCTCAGCCAGCTTTTTTTCCGGAGACAATATGTGGGCCTGTAACTGGGTGGTGACAGTGTCCTCATAGATCCTAAATTTACTGACCAATGCACCCACCTTGTCTTCTCCCTCCCTCCACTGCAGCATTGCTAGGTAAGGGGAGTATATCTCTGGTGTGAATTTCAGCCATACTGTGACATGTGCTGGACACTGTTTGGACTCTTAGGGAACCACTCACCCTCTGAAAAGATGATCTCCAGCACCACTAATTCCCTTAGGTGTCAGATTCATTGGTCCGTCATGTTCCACTATCCTTGGTGCACCTGGAGGTCCTTCTTAGGAAGGTGTCCATCCTTTACACCTGCCATCAGTCATCGTCAAAGGCTGAGTTTCCTGTGTTTTCCCGACCCCCGACCAATGACCACATCTCAGGACAGGGATCCCAGTTGCTTGGCCTCACTTCTGTCCAGAATGGTGTCATTGGCTGAGGTGTCCCAGATGCAGAGCAGCCAGGTCAGGATGGACACCTTCACCTGGCAAGTAAATTCCTCTACAGGTCACACAGCTCACCCAGGGATAGGGACCAAGTGATGATCTCTGGCTCTTCTGCTGGGTGTGAAGGTCCTGCCTCCTCCTCATCAGTGAATATGTGGCCTGATTTGGTCTTGGATTCCTTTTTCTGAATGGGGTACAGTCACTACTGACTTAGGCTGTCCTTCTAGCCCAGACATGGTTTGTGTGGACACAGTTCCTGTTGATATTCAAGCACAAACTCTACCTCTTCCATCCTCTCTGGGTCTTGGACACCAAAATGTGAGCCATGCCCTGGCGCCTGCAGAGCCTCACAGAGTATTGTACTCTACACACTTTGATGGGTCTGTAGGGAAGTGCTTCTGGCAAACAATCATGAGTCTCTTCAGTCTCTGTATGTAATTCCTTTGAGCTATATCATGGAGCACATGGACCATGTGCCCAGAGAAAATCTTTTCCCTCCCTGTCCGTGCATGGATGCCAGCCATGGTAACACTGATAGGCCAGAGAGCATTTCCAGTGGCCATCTGGAGGTAGGTATTGTTTGCCTTCACATATTCTCTTTGCAATATGAATTTAATAATATCTGTTATTGATTCTTTGATGTCTGCAGGAAGTGTCTTTTTGCAGGATTTCCTGAAGAGTGGCCTCAGATAGCACTCAGGGACTTTCTGAGTGGCATGGTTCAGCTTCCCCTGCACTCCCCATTTCACAGAGTTCTCTCTGGCATTCAACTCCTTGGCCCAAGCTCCAAGAAGAAACTTCAGGAACTTTATTATGATGTCCATCATCATGGTGATCATCACCCTGTCCTAGGGATTCTCCCAAAGGTTCTAGTTCTTCAGTTGTAGTATTCTCCTCAGGGACATTCAAGTCATTCTGGGAGTCATCATCTCCTGCTTCTTGGCCACCTGCAATTTCATTCAGATACAGCTGATAAATCTTATCCAAAGCAGCTTTCAGGTCATTTCTCAGGCCTGTGTTCACTTCATGTGGAAGAATTTCTCTCTTCCTCAGACATTGAAATGCATCATAATCTGTTTCTCCAAACAGCCTGATGGGCTCAACCCTTTCTCGTAACCTCCTGATAACCTCCTGTCTGGAAAGACTCATTGGTAATTTGTCCTCTGCTACTTTGAGTTCCAGCACTGGATTTGATGCAGCCAGTTGGTTTCTCCTTCTCTTCCTGCTGCTGTACATCAAACATCATGATGATCCCAATACAAAAAATGCTTTAGAACAAAATTGTACTTCCAGTTTCTCTCTCAGTCCACACATCAGGACTGGTTTGAAAGTGAACCAGTGGGAGAAATGAACCCTGCTCAATTACCTTCAGAGAGATTTCAGGTTGGAGTTACAATTTAATAGAAAAATTTCAATAAATGCAATGATACACAGAAAACCGGCTTAAACCCACAAGATCAGAGTACAACCTGGCACCCTGTGGGTCAGGGAATCACAGTCCTATCAAGTGATGGCTGTGGTCCTATTGAAGTGATGGTTGCGGTCAAGAGGAGTGGTCCTGTGGAAGCTCTGGTCCTCCTCTAGATCTGTCCAGCGGTGGCTGTGGTAATGTCCGAAGTCCCTGGTTATATCTGCTCAGGTTCAGGGTAATGCTCAGTACCACCTTAGCAGAGATAACCCCTCAGGATGGGTGGGACCATGCTGGTGCTTCCCAGGAGGGGCGTTATCACAGCTGAGTCATTGGTGTGGAGAGAAAGAAACACTACCTTCCCTCATGGGGTTTGCGTTTTCTTCCTTATCTCATTTAACACTCAGCTTGTAGCCTGAGGTGTTGGGTGTGCCCTGGGCAGCTACTGCAAACGACCCATCATCACAGTTTGTCAGAAAGCCTGGGAGAGAGGGGTTTGTGTGAGTTCTGGCAATTCAGTCTAACTGGAAATGCAGATCACACTGTGAGCTCGGGCTGTGCCAGCTCTGGAGTCCCGGGGGTACACTCTGTCTTCTGCCACAAAACACTCCCTTGCTACCTTTGCAGCTCCACCAAGGCACAGGGCAACCACTCCACAGCTCGAGTCACAGCTGCTCTATTTCCAGTTGAGTTCCTGTGGTGCTGCCAGTGCATCTGATTTTATTCACACTCTCATGTCAGCTGATATTTCTCTTAACCCTATTCAGTATCGTATAATTACCTGTTGGTGTACATTTTTAAAAAAACAAATTAAGTTTTATGAAAAAGTGGTTTGTATGGGCTAAAACCTAAACTTCACTTAAAATCCTTTCATTTCACTGCCAGGTTTGTAGCTTCATTTGGTTGGTATTTTTGTTATGAGGCTGGATTAGTTGGTGTTAGTGACATCTGCCTTGGCTTTACAGAGACGTCAGTGAATTATGTACAAAGGTAATTACCAATTCACACTTCTGTATTAATTATTGGCAGAGATTCGGTTCTCATCTGGAGTTTGACGCCAGATGCTAGAAGCGTCACAGTGCATCACCCACTTGTTGTTGAGTTACACTTCTTCAGTATGCTCTTTAAAAAGTCTGAAAGCCCAGTCCTAGGGCATGCAGGGATTGTGTCCTCACACAGGGGCATTAACCTCCAGAGAGAGCACATCTCTGCCTGGACCCTCGCTGTACTAGTTTGCTTTGTCTGTTCAGGACTTTTTGCAAGAAATTGGCCCTGCTGGTGTGGCAGAGGGCAGGTGTCCCCTGGCTGCAGAGAGCAGTTGTCCCCAGCTGGCAGAGACCTCACCTGGCGCTTTGCCTCCCGTACCATCAGGTGGCACTCCAGGCTCACGCTGCGCTTCGCTCCCTCTGCCGCGGTCTCCAGAGGCCACCGCCAAGGAACAAAAGAATCAGGGTCTGGTTTTACTCCATTTCGAAGAGGAAATGCAGTTAGAAAAAAACCCTCTTATGAAAAATAGATAACCATTTGTGAAGCCAATTCCCTGCCAGATACAAATGAAGTTAAACAAATGCCAAGCAAAGGCATCATTGTGGAGTGTGCCTGCAATCCAAGACTACTGAAAGAGAGGAAAAAGATCTATTTTTCTGTGTGATAAAAAACTGCAGAATGATAAATGAACAATATATGAAACTGTGCATGGCAAACTTACAAAAACTGCAGCCTAGCTGATTTGCAGCTCAGCAGGTTTTGAGAATGTTCCTGTCTCTAAGATCTTATAAAATAAGCCTGTCAGCATCAGTCTGCATTGTCTGGTTCTGTAGTAAAGTGAGTAGTGACAAAACACAGTCCTGATGGTGCTGCTGGTGGTACCCTGTTTTTTCCTGCATCTTTATGTCTCAGATGAAAAAAAAAAAATAATAATCACGGTTTATCAGAGCTTAAACCTTTTTTTTAACTCTGTTATCTGCACAACAAGAAACAGACAAAAACTGTGGCAGAGTTTAATAAAAACTTAGGTAGAAACTTAGGCTGATTTAAGGGAAATTCTAACTGCAACTCTTGCTTGAGATACCTATGGACTATAGTTAACACAAGGATTTGGGAATGTAGAAAACTTGTGGCAAGATCACACACCAGGTAAAGGCTAATAGGAAAAACTCTTCAATACTGATTTTTCATCTTTTAAAAATCAAATAGATAGATGACAGCAGGTTGCTAGAGATGTTTTGTTCTGGTTTTGTAGATGGCAGGATTTTTGTGCAATAATAGCAAGTTTGGAAACAGAAAGGGCCCTGTAAATGTTGCTGTTAGCCACAGGAGACAGCAGTGCTTGACAGCAGGAGCTGTGTCATGCTAAATTAGAAAGGGCTTGAACCAATCCCACAGAGCCCATAATATCCCAGGAATCTCTGTGTGTCGATCTCAGCATGGCCTGTCTTTATCTGAAATAATTTTGTCACTTTAAAGAGTAAGGCATTTCAACAAAGCATCTCCTCTGAAGTTCCTTTCCCTGTTCCTCCCTCCCTATTCATTGCTGGTGACAGCAGAGATGTTTCCACGACAACAAGCCATGCTGTTGCCTCAGGTGACAAACTATAACTTCAATAAACAATCACTGAAAATAGCTTCAAACACTTAATTAGGTAATGGCAATGTTATTTTAATAGGGCTTAGATGCTTTGGAAGTAGTCTACAGACCAAGTTCTGATCAAGTATTTGTCTAGAATCAAAGCCAAAGCTGCCATCTGAAGGTCAGGATGGCTATCACTCTCTGAATACTCTAAGAATCATCTTTTTTAAAAAAATCCTTCAAATCAAAACATATTTAATCCAGAAGATGCAATGTGAAACAATTCAGGGGTTTTTTCAGTTTGATTGTTTGCTGGGGTTTTTTTGGTTTTGTTGTTTGTTTTGTTTTGTTGATTTTTGGGGTTTTTTTTTAACATTTTTAATTTTGTTCAAAGCACGTACTGGCAGGAATTTACCAACTTTCTCACCGAAGGCAGTCCATGGCTGACATGCTCCCCATGTGTGCCCTTGCACCAGTGTGACAGACAGATGATGAGCCCAGCAATTGGTTTTGCAATAAATGGATTTTTCAGTTTTCTCTTTACAGAAGATGCTTTCCTAGAGTTATAAATGGATCATTAATAAATCTTTCCTAATACTGCTTCTAGTAACAGTTCAATTGATCTTTAATCGTTGTTTAAAAAGTGAATCTCCATGGAGTGTTTCAATCCTATAGCCTGAAGTTTCTCTAGCCCAGGGCAGCTCTTATGTCTAAGCTTAGATGTACACAGTCTTTAAGTGCAGATGGATATACTGAGTATATGCATATCACAGTCCTCATTAACATGGGCCCTCTTTGGGGCTGGTAGTTGCCCTGGCAGAATTTCTTTTTTGCTTTATTTATGATATTAAGTTTCTCCAAAACAGTGCATCTATGAAGTAAGAGCAAGAAAGACAAGAGCTGCCACCTTTCCCATCCCATCAAGTCTGGGGGCTGTGCAAAGACCTGCCTGTGCAGTGCCACATGTGCTCCTACTCCCCTCAGAGGTTGGTTATGCATTGTGCTTATGGGTTAAGTCCTACATTTCTGTGCAAAATATTTTCAGTCTGTGTATGAGGGACTCTGAACCGCTTCTACTGTGTCTTCCTCTGAGGCAGCTCCCTTTGGAGGGATTAACGACAGTCCTTGGGCTCCCTTTGCAGGACAATGGGGTTCATCCCTGTGTGTCATCACACAGCTGGGATCAGGCCATTGAGAACAATGTGGAAGGGAACAGAATGTGCACTAAATACTGGCAAGAATTATTTTGAGGCAGAAAATGGTGAATTGTCTAAACTAACTTTTGTGGATGCCCTGTTGTTTTTGTTATAACTTTGTCAGGTCAAGGACAAAATCCAGGTTTGCTGCAGACAAACCCTGGTAAGGAAACCCTGAAACAGCTGTTGTATGGGGTGTCCACATGAAGCAGAGAGAGTCCTGACTCCAGTTGTACAAATCCTCGGAAGAAAAGAACTGGGGGAAATATGTATCTGAGGACTGAAAATTAAGCTACTACCCAGGAAGGGAAAATATTGGAATTCTAAGCAGGGTATGTATCCTGTATCACAGCAACTCTTGTGAAGTGATCACAGTCCATTGCCTATTTAACTCTGAGTTTTCATTGTGGCACTCCTTTATTTCCCCTTGGAAAGTTTTGAAGATCTTGCTTTGGTCCTATGGGCATAAGATCAATATACAAAACCTCAGGGTTTCTCTGCAAAAAAGATGCCTTTTCTCCACTTCTCTTCCTGTAGGAGAGCCTAGGATGTGGGTGTGGGCCATGACAGCACCCTCTCATTTGTGCAGGGAAGGGAGAAGGTTCACCCAGGTGCCTTTGGCAGGTGATTGTAGATAGGGCAGTTGTGTCCCTCATGGGGAACCACTGCACAGGCTTTGTGTCTCCTGCACAACAGCTGCTTCTTTGTGGTGGGTTTTATAATTGAAGGTTTAAACAGTTAAACTGCTTTCTTAATGCATTTGTGGTTGCTAAGATACAACCTCTTCGATTCTGTAGATCTTCCACTTGAAATATAGCACATTGGCAAATGGGGCTTTCCCCTCTGACAGCCCAGGAGAGGGGGAGCTGACAGAGCACTTACCCTTGGGCCGGTGAGAAAGTGCTCCTGCAGCCACCTAAGGGGGCTGGGTTTGGTCCACTGCTGGGAATAACTGGTGGGTTTTACTGACTTCTGGCCACTCTATGTGGCTGAAGGAGGAGGCTGAAATGGGAATGTGGAGAGCCATAGGATGTGGTAGAAGCACACAGAGAACAGGGAGCACAACAGGCTAGGAGAGTGTGTGGGATAGGACTGGGGACTGACTGTAGAGGAAGCAAGGGAAATCTTTCTGTTCCCTCCTTTGGACAGCCTCAGGCTTCAATTGTCCTTCTCAAGCAAGAATCAATCATCTTCTCTGCTCTTTGATAATGAAGAGTGGATCTCAGGAGAGTGTGGTTTTGAGACAGGTTTGACAAGACATTGGGGATAAATTGTGCAGGGAGAGATTTCTTGCAGTTCTAGAAAGTGATCAGGAGATACAGATATAAAAGTATCACTAGACTCCTCAAAATTCATTAGCAATATTACAATATTGCTACAATATAAGAGCTCAAAATAGCCAAATATTTTAAAAGGAAGCTTTACAAAATATGTGGAGGAAGGTGGTATAAAATAATGCAGCTTATCTCTCATTTCATGCTGAAGTAAGTCTTTACCTGCAAGAGTTGCAGAGAATGTTTTGAACATGTTGACTGAGCTCAATTGATGCAGCAACGTCTCTCTGGGTTTGCAGATCAATAGCTGTGAGAAACAGAGAGTGCAGCTGTTCCTCCTGGAAGGGTGTTAGCAGAGATGTCAGAGGGTAATAATTGAACCAGCAATGTTCTCCTCCCCATCTCTTCCACAAGGCAATCCAAGATGTGCATAAATTTTCTGTGAGCATGACCTCCTGTATTGCAACTAGATCACAATTATAGTATCTCTCCTGTCTGTGGGAAACCTCTGCTTCTTTCTGCACCTTCCCACTAAAGTGAGGAGGAGCCTGGTTGTGCTGGTTTGAAAGCAAAACCAGTGAAAGACTCTAAGTCAGAAACACAATTTAATAAGAGGAAAAGAAATAAAAGAAAGTAAAATAAAAGTAATAGTAAAAAAAACCACTGACAGAGTCAGAATACAACCTGACACCCTGTTAGGGTGGTAGCGGCAGTCCAGATGAGATGATCTTGTTGAAGCAGTGATCCTGTAGAAAGGTCTGGTAGCTCTTGTCTCCTCTGGGAGTCCAGTGGATAAAAAGCTGCCTGGGCTGTCCCAAACCCTGGATTTATCTAGGTGGGAATGCTTGGCTCCTCCCCCTGGGCAGAGCATCTCCCAATGGGCTGATCTCATTCTATGAGTCATGCAGTGGGTCCTTGATGGCCCATTAAACAGAGATAACTCCCGGAGGAAGTTATCTATGAGTCATGTGGCAAGGCATTGTTAGGCTCGTTAACAGAAGATAAGGAAAACACTGCTCCACCCTGGCTCCAACGGCTCATGGGGATAGAATACAAACCTTGGGCACAATTTTACATTGTAACCTAGGACACTGGTCCAGAGCACCATGCAGAGCTGCTGGAGGTGTTCAAGCCTCATCAAAGGGAAATGAAACCAAGAACCTGCCAGAGCTGGGGTGTTAGCAGAAGTTATCAACAGTGGGGTATTACTCTGGTGTCTTGTTTGGGCAGCATTTACATTACAGGCATAGAATAGAGGAATCTCAACCTATTTTCTCCCAATCTGACACCCAAATCCCAATTTTGGTTACTTTTCTTTTTTTAAAATAATTTACAGTGATTCCCCCTACCCCAAATTGCTTCTCCTGTTTGACAAATGATGATGAAGCCAAATAAGTGATGGGGTTTCTGGAGTTCTCTGAGATAAATACTCTTCTTGAAGCACAGTCATAGGGCCATATTCACATACTTATTGCCAGCTGAAGATTTTGGTCCTGTATTTAAAGCTGATGTGCTTAAATCAGGCTATTGCACGGGACATGCATGTTAGTAGTATGATTAGTACTAGTTTTAAAACAAGGAGTGGCTGTCCAGGAAACTATCCTGCACACTTTGATCAAGTCACTGCTGTAGGGTTTATTTGTTTGAGCAGCCATGTTATAAAAACAATGTATAGTCTTGTCATGATACTAGAAATAACTGCTTAATGGAATTGTTGGTTTAAAGATCTTGTCCTATTCATTGACTGTTTAACTGGCAAATGGCAAGACAAGTAATTAGCTGCACCCTGCCTGGCTGATCCATACTCATGGCAGCTTTCAGAGCTGAGGGAACTGAGGAGTTTACGCAGTCAAGTGCTTCACATAAATTGATTTGTATCATGGGCCAGATTTAGGATCTACAACTGCCTGAAGAGTTGTGTTCACTTTCACATGAGTAAAAGTTTGATCCTCATCCAGCTTGAGAGAGAAGGAAAATAAAATTTCACTGCTAAGAAATGCTTTTTCATGGTGCACTCTCAGAGCCTGCACAGAATTTCCAGACCATTTAATGGTTTCACAAAGCCTAAGAAACATATCCCATCCCTATAAAATTAGGCCCTTTCCAGTAATCCTGGTTCTGCTACATGAGCAAGGTAAGTGACTTTATGCTCTAATTTTAGACTCAATATAATTTGCTGACAACACTGCAAATGGAAAATAATTCCTATTGGGACTGGGAGCAAATTGATAATAATGTTACTGAAAATTTGATATAAAGGCAAACAATCCTTCTACTTGCCCTCTTATTTGGGCAACAAAAGGCTCCAACCAAAGGCTCCAAAAGACTTAAAGCAGGACAACTTCCTGGCTGCAAACAGCAGAAGCAGGTGGCTCATGCCAGTATCTCCCCCAAGCCACAAAGGGTTAAATTGCCTTATGTAGCTACTATGTATGCGCGTGAAAATTTCAAAAGCATGAGAGTGAGCCATCTGGCTCCTGCTCCTACTGGGTATTTGAGGATGAAAAGGTAAATAGTGTATTGCTTGATGTGTTGATTTTCAGCTGAGATTTTTGTCTTCAGTGCCTAGTCATATTTGTCCATCTAAATGAGTGGGATTGACTGTGTCTTCCCAAAAAGGGGTGAAAAAAATTAGCATGTGAGCTCTGGGAGAACTGTGCAAAGCCACACTCTGCCTCATGTAACAGCTGAGGAAAATTTATTCTGGTCTGCATCCAGAAAAAGGCCTCAGCCTCTCAGTGTCTAACTTGTGTGTAAGAATAGCAGTTTCTCATCTCCGCACAAGCAGGATCAGCTGCCTTGGACTGAGATTCCAGAGAACTGCCCAAGATCTGGGCCAAGTGTCATGGTCATCACAGAAAGTCAGGCATCATGGACTGGAAAGAGAATGGTTTCCAACCTTAAGTGTATGTGCCAAGCCAGCATTTTTAAAATTATTATTATTACATTTTATTTTCCCCTGTGGCAGAGATCGAGTGGTGGGAGAAAGTGGATGCTGCTCTGCTGGTAGAACTCTGGTTTGTCACCTGGGCCAGTATCTGTCTCATTTGGGAGGCTAGCCTGGCCACATCCCTGACACACCTCCTATGGTTGGAAGGTCTCAAGCCTGGCCAGTGATGACACAGTTGGAAAAAATATTAAGTTTAATTTTTTTTATTTTCTAACTTTAGCCAGTTTTTACAGAATCATAGGATGAACTAGGTTGGAAAAGACTTTTGATATCATCAAGTCCAACCTATGTTTACCTTTGCCCCGGGGGAAGAGAATTAGAGTTTCTTTCCAGGGCATTGTTCCACCAGGTGAAGGCCTGATGAGGTTAACATCTCAACAACTGCCCAAAAGATACCCAAAAAGATAATGACCATCAAGAGAACATCCATGGCCATCAGCAAACATCAAAAAACATCTACCTCAGAGCTGCTCTCTAACATGGTTGGAGACACCTGGTCCAGAAAAGACTGATAAGGAAATCAGGGAGTGAGGACCTAATTAACATCAGAGGTGAAGAAATCCAGATCCAGTAGAAAACCAAATACTAAAGACTACATGACTTGGGGGTAATGAACACTGAACCAATGAATCTCTATGGGTCTTAACTGTATAAAATATGTGAAAAATCTGGTAAAATTCATGGGTCATGGAATAATTTTCTCTGCACACCTGGGCTATGTGTGAATGAAATTATTTCTGTTGCACATCTTGGCATAACAATACCTAGGCCAGAAATAAAGTAATGCCTTGATTCTATAACACTAAAAATATTGTTGGAGGGCTTTTGTTTTCCCCCCAGTTTCGGTGACAACACCAATGCCATTTTTTAACCTGTGACTTTATGTGTCGATTCACACTGCATATCTCTGATTCCATCTGTAGGAGATGGAGACTCAAGTTCAGGTTGGGCTATGAGCAAAAGAAAAAGCTGATCCCAGGGCTAAACCTAAAGTCTCCAGCTCTGCTACAGCTGCCCACACTCTTCATCACAGAACACCCTAATTCCACTCATGGCATGTGTTCCCTCCACCTGCTACAACACTTGAGGTTCCAACAGTAGCTTGCCCTTCAAGTCCTGATCACTGTGACTTTTCCTCCTCTGTAAAAGGAGCTAAAACAACTCTTTCTTACCTAGCTTAAAAATACGCTGTGTCTTGAAGTCATCTATTTATGCCTTTTTTGGTTGTAGTTTTATTGAAAAAGCTGGTATTAACATATTTATATTTTTATTCAACAACAGTTAGCTAATTTGTGCAACACAAAAAATGCAGCCATGAACAACAGCTTTCAAAACAATCAGATTTACCAACTTTACCATCACTTACTCTACACCACTGAAAGCTCAAACTAAAAAGAGAAAGAAAGTTGGAAACGTTCACAATGACGATGTTAACTTTCCATACATTCAAGAAACCAGAAAACCGATCTCTTAACAGTGATGTCAAAGACAGGAATGGAATACTGGTCTTTGAAAGATTTCTATTTATATCCTCTATAATTAATTCATGGTATTTTGGTTGGGTATTTAATTAGTTTTATAAAGCTCCAAACATATATTTGTTTATTTTATTTTAAGATGTTCTTTTT
Organism: Acrocephalus scirpaceus scirpaceus; assembly: GCA_910950805.1. Taxonomy (NCBI): domain Eukaryota; kingdom Metazoa; phylum Chordata; class Aves; order Passeriformes; family Sylviidae; genus Acrocephalus; species Acrocephalus scirpaceus. Next base: position 33,685,890 of record OU383778.1, read on the forward strand.
GGTACCCAAAGCTGTAACAGAGTAAGGTACTTCAAATTAAAAACAAAAAATGGTTGCATTAAGATCTGCTTTATAATAAGTTATCTATAGAATCTTACTTGAGAATGTTAAAAGCTAAATATATGTTTTACAGTATCTCTAGCTGTAAATGCCAATATGAGCTGATAACAATTTTTTTTTAACTTTTTGAGCTGCAAAGATTAATGGAGGGGGCCAAAAGTCAAAGAAATTGTATGACACCCTTGAAGCAGTAGTTTGGCATTAACAAGTTCTCTATACAGTTTACCACACTCTTAAACCTTTTTACAAGGAAAAAGAAAAGGAAAAGGCAATTTTGTTAAATTTCGTTAGAATAAATATGTACATATACTGTCCATGCCTGCTACAGCATACAGTATTTTATAAACAAACATTCTTTGTTCCCTTTAAAATCACCCTACACATTTCATACCGCATGTGTTTAATGTGGCTGGAAATTGGTGCACATGTGTTTGTGCTTCTACACACAAAATATACAGCATTGATCTAGAAAACTTCAAACAGACAGATTTCAGGTGTGGTGTTGAGATGTCATATAAAACTCTAGACTTTGTTTTTTTTATTTCTTGTAAGTAGATTTTCACCCATCCTTCCCCCAAACTGAAATACAAAAGCATGCAGATCCCTTCATCAGTACATTCTCCACTTACCAAGAAATCAGTGCATAATGGTTTAAAGACTTTTTTTTCTGAGGAGTTTTAATATGAGCAGATTAACAGGTCACGTGAGTTGTGCTCTTTTATTCATGGTTAGAGTAGGAATCCTTTGGGATATTGAATTTTCTGCCAGAGCTATCAAGGGTGCAGCAGAACTTTTTTTTCCTGGATGAAGAGGACTTCCTGCCCACTGCACCATTCCCGTATCATTCCTGCATGCCCTACTTTGTACTTTTCTTTTCCATTTATGTCATTCATCATTACAGAACAGAGATAGATCTAACAGCATTTCTGTGGAGGAAGGTTTTTTTAGGTTTGGATTTTTCAAATTTTCATGTTTCTCCAGGACTAACTTTGTCTCCCAGAAGTGGCCTCATTTAAAAGCGTTAAAATTCATTGAGCGGTTCTGCCTCTCACAGTACCATTCTTTTCACAGTTACAGATACCAGGCATTGCCTGTATTCCCCAAAGGCCAGGATTAACATAATCATTCTGTAAACAACAAACAAGGGACTTTATCAAGTGTCTAGCAGGGATGCAACTTTGTTCCCACTCAAGTTGGTTGCTGCCTTCAAGGAGAGCACTTCTAGCCAAGGTTTCCAGAACTCCAACCCCAAATGGTAGCACAGGTTTGTGTGTGAATTGCCAGGCTGTGTCTGATCAGCCAGTCCCTCCAGAGTTGCAATGCCAAGTTTTTTAATAGCCCTCACACAATGAAGATGCTACTTACTGTTCTAAACAGAGCAAAGAGAACCATGGAGAATAAACTCCTTAAAATAAGCTGGCTGAGTAACTATACCAGTTTGTCACTTACTCACTTGGGAAGGTGAAGCACAAATAATGTGATAAATAAATAAATAAATAAATAAATAAGAGGGTATTGTAAAGAAGGAAATGGGATGGGTGAGATGGGGCAGCTTTTCGCCAGCAGGGATTCTGCTTCCACCTCTAACTCTCGTGAGGTCCCTCCAATGCGCCACATGCTCTAAATGGATGTGGCTATTCATTCCTTCAAACAGGCTTGGCTTAATTGAAAGACAGGAAAACAGCACTGGAAAATAAAACAGTCAAGAGATTGAGGCAAAAAGCTCTAAAAATGTGGTAAATGCTGTGCACTGCAAAAGCAGGAAGGGCACCAGAACACCACAGTCCTGCAAACCACTGAGACCCTTGAAAGGATGGACAGGAGTTGAGGAGCCTCAGCCCTCCTCAGGAACACTCCTGAAATGAATAAATACCCCTGTTTGTTTAAAGGAACCGATACAGACCACAGTACTGGATTTGCACTCGTGCCTTTTACTCATACAGTTGCAGTGATGGAAAATAATTGGCTTGCCACCAATAATGATACAGGCTGAGGGATGGAAGGATGCAACCTACAAATCCCACCACAGAAGCCACAATTTTTGTGAAGATCACATCCTTCTACAACTTTCAAGAGGCTGGTTTGTAAATATAGAGGGATATTGATAAATCTAGTGCATTTCTGAGTTCACTTTATCCTGAAATATGTACAGATTGTTTGTCGCTGCTATAGCAATGATGTTCTCGGTTGGGTGCCATGCTGTGTGCAAGATCTTCTTAGTAAAGTCCAAACTGTCAACACTGATGTCATCTTTCCTCCGTTTGCCTCCAACGCAGACTCTCCGCGGCTTAAGGATGGCTCGTGGTTTGCTGCTCTCCCGGGAAGCCTCCAAGGTGACATCCCGCTTGGTGTTGCGGTCAAACATTCGAAAAAAGTTGTTATATGCGCCTGTCATTATCACACTGCAGAGAGACAGAGAGAGAGTGACAATAGAGGCAGTTAAACAGCAGCTTGTGCAAAGCCTACCAACATGACTGGATCAGGACAGCCGAGTTTGACCTTGGGGTTAGCTGTCTTCTGGTTTCCGATGGGAAAGAGTAAGGAACAAAAAGGGATTTTCCCAGTACTCCCCAGAATGAAGAGTTTTCTTCTAACTCTGCCTTCCCCTCCCATTATTCAATGAAAATTACAGTTACCTCAAATAATGTCTGCTCCCTGACATCATGAGAATCATCACATCACAAGACAATAAAAGCAATGTTTTAATAAGGTATTTTTTAATTACCCTCCAGCTTTTTATGAGTGCTTAAGGATCATACATTTCAGGCTTTTTCCCTTTCTCTGGAACTTCACCTTTAATGACAGCTGAGTTTTACCATGATTCCAGAAATAGTCTAAAAAATTCCCACATATTTCAAATCTTTTGATACAACAACAGTAAGGTTTGGTACATAATTATATATTCTAAAGAGTATTTTGAAGAAGGGTGTTCCGAAAGGTTCTGAGAAATCACATTGAATTTGCATATGTAAATTCTTTCCAGATGAAAATATTTTCCTTGCTGAAGCCACAGATCTTGCAAGTCTAGATATCATTAAAATTTGTATCTGCAATGTTTCTTAGAAATAAACACACTGGTGTCAGGATTCTGGCATCTCTTATATGAAGTTTGAATGAAACATTAAGTCAGGATCTATTTCTGGGTCTGGGAGAAAGGGACAGAAAACATACCTCTATCTGTATAAAAATTACCTCATTAATCAGCTAGCAGTTTGAAATAATAGATTGCCAGTTGCTTCATTCCCCTAGTCCCTAGGGGAGGATATTTTGTCACTAACTTTAATGAATTCAGGATTTCATCCATGGCCCTCAGGTTATTGGATTAGCATAATCATGGGTTTCAGAGCCTTGTTTGAAAGCTCATCCCTGTGAACTTTTTCCATATGTGAAACCAGGGCCATTCTCTACTCTCCTATCTCAGCCCCAAACAGGGTGGTTTTGTTCTGAATTTCCATTCTGTAAGAGGATATCCACCCCAAGTGGTCATGTCTCCACAGAAAAAGCCGTACAGTTTTAAGACTCAGGCAATCAGTAACTATTTGCTTTTCTAATAGAGCCCAAAAGAACATATTTGACATGTGTGGCATTAATAAACAAACCTCCATCTCAAATGACAGCTGCTTTCACACTTTGCTGTTTGGGGGGGGGGAATCTGTCTTGAGCAGCACACTGGCCAGGGAAACATGGAGCATATGGGAGAATATGGGAGAACTCACAGGCATGAGCCATACTCTCCACCACACACTCTCCAGCTGATTAGATTAGATGCTCCTGGATTCAGGAGTGCCTTACAGCGTGTGCACAGCCTCCAGCCAGAGCTGTCTTGATCTCATTTGGGGCCATTAGGAGAACTGTAATACAAATGAATGATACACTGGAAAAGCACAAATGTGAGCTGTGCTCCTCATTGCTGTGACTACAGCTGGGAGCAGGGCAGGCTCCAGAGCCACTGCAGGGTAACTGGAATGGGTGAGCTGGGTTTTTATACACTGGGAATCACCCAGCTCCACCCTGCTTCCATGTCTGCTGATGGCAGACTGCAGTCTGATGGCAGCTGATCCCACACTGAGCTCTGTGCAGCTCCTCAAGTGCCAAAGGGAGCTGCTGCAAATCAGACAGCATAGCACAGAGACACACTGCCCTCGGCAAGAGCTCACCTACAGCCCTCACCTCATGGAGAGGGGCTGCTCCCGGGAGGTCTGCAGGGAGCTTGCTGCTGGGGGGATGCACACACTGCCCCATCCAGCCCTGGCACGGAGCTCCTTGCTGCTCTCCAGCAGCAGGACCCACCCCTGGTTGCCTGCAGAGAGGTTTCTCCTTCCTTCTGCACCTGCAAAAATCCTGCCTAGCAAGGCAGAAGTTAACAACCTCACAAGCTAAAAAACAGGAGTCAGTGTGACAGCTTGATAAAATGTATCCCAGAAGCTGCAGAAAGCCTATTGATCAAGATTAGTGCCCATTTCAGAAATTGAATCAACAGCAGTAAATCACATGTTCCATTCCTTTCAAATCACCATGTCTTGTCATTACAGCTCCTGCTGTAAATGGTTATTTGCAACATGAAAAAGTCGAGGTTATTTCACATCTCAGCACTAACACACACAATTTGTAATGCAAACAGTCCATCTGTATATTTTCCCCCAGGCAAAATTTTGAAACAGGTTCATAACATTGGGGTACCCCTGTGCCACGGGCTGCAGAGCTGTGGCTCCCAGGGGAAAGAGGAGCATCCCTCCTGATGGCAGTGGGAACTGTCAGAGAAGCAGTTTTCTTCCTGGCAGAGTACCAGTGCACCAAATGCAGAGAGAGGTGTTTGTTAGGGGTCTTATTTTAGAAGGTTTTGCTTGCAGTAAAACTGCCTTTACAGTCCATTTGCTTTTTAATTTCTTGAACTCTCACATATTTTTAAAACTCTGCTTTCTTCAGCTGGATTTATCGCAGTTATTTTTTTAACATACGTAGATGACTACTTTTCATGCTGGCCCTATTTTTCTGCAGTTTAATGGCTCAGTAAAAAACTGCATTATGTAAATGAGAAACTGCCCATTCTTGTTCAAGGTCACAAACACAGATGGATTATAACCTTACCTGCTGCTTAAAGTAATAAAAGAGAGAGAAAACTAGATGTAAGCCTGCAATTTTTTCCTGTTCAGGAAAATACAATGTACAATAATGGAGTCTATGTGATAAGGAGATTCTTTAAAATAGTAGAATATAAATTGTAGCTCAATGTAGGAAGAGTCTGTTCTGTATTCCCAGACATGGCTCTGCACAGCAGTGTTATGGCAAGGGCTTGCACAAAACCCTTGCAGAAGAGGCTGGTTCAAGAAACCAAAGTCCCTCATTCAAAACAGCCTACACTACTTCATAGGTGTGTAAGGCAGCAATCCAGAAAAGCTCTGCCTAACCACCTTTAATTTTCCTTAGAAGGCAGGTTTACAAATTGTGCTACACAAGGTCAGAGGTACCATCATCTCCAGTGTGCTGAGGTATTTAGGACGCAGAACACGCTGCAGTGCACCTGAGGAGCAGTGAACTGATAGTTCAGGGTGGAGCAAAGCTGCAGCCTGACTACACCCGCTCAAAACACCACAGCTACAGGCAGCATGATTACAAAAAAAACCCCAAACAAAACAACACCACACTGCACCTCCTCCCAAACAAACCCCCCAAACCAACCAAACAAAAAAGCAGGGAAAAACGCCAGTGGCTGCAGCATGACTACCACTATCTACATTTCCCTCTGCAGCCCAGCAAGTGCTCTGGAAGGAGAGACATCCCATACCTGCAGGGCCCTGAATGCATTCACACAACCCCATGTTAACATTCCTGGCCAGGCAGGGAATGTTTTCCTCTCAGCACGGGGCTGCTCTGCAGAGCACCTGGAGTATTCTCTGCTCTCTCTCTTCAATCTGCTCGAAGCAAGGTCCCGGCAATTCTTCAGGTGTGTGTGTTTGGCGTGAGAACACAAATGCTACAGATTCCTCCTGCCTGCACTGACACTGGGCATACTTGCTTATCAATGATGGCAGTGAGATGCCTCAGTGTCTCCGAGGCATCTCACTGCCAAGCTTCAGTCCTCACGTGAAGTCACTGGGGCCCAGTCTTACCGCTCCTTTTTTTTTTTTCCCAAGAACAACGAGTGTATTTTTACGGAAGTTAAAAGGGGAAAGGGAAAACTCCAGTGCAGAGCAATCCCTACTTTTATTGACCTTTCTTTTCACTCCTTCCCTAGTCACCATTCTGCTCTCTTTTTCTTCCCTTCTGATTCTGATTCTGCCTATACCACATTTTCCAGATATATTTCCCTTTCCCCTTCTCTTCATTCTCCCCTCTTTTTTCATTTCCATCTATCCTGTTCTACAACTTAAAAAAAACACCCCAATCTCACCTGCATATCTCTTCCTTTTCCCACTTTCAAGTCTTTGTTTTATATGTCTGTAAGTCTCATAGATCACCCTGTCTTGGTTATCTCTTCCTACCCTCCAGGCTTGAAGACAACTTGCTTGGTGTTTTGGCTTGCATCCCTGCCTTCTTCGGGCTGAAGGCTGGGGAAACAGCAAATCCCCAAGAACCAAAGCTCATCTGGGCAGGAGAGGTAGTTCCCAAATTAGCAGAACATTAACTGTAAACCTTCCGTTCAGTTCAGGCTTCTTCACGCTGTGCCACATTGATCTGGTAGCCAGCAATAATTCAGGTAGGGATTTTTTTTCTAAAAGTAAATTTTCAATCTGTAAAACTGTCTGAAATAAAGGATTTGAGAGAAAAAAATTCTTCCTGTTTGCATTGTAACAGTAATACTCAAAAAGAGCAGATGTTTATCTATGGATAATGATTTTATTAAATATGACACCAGCGTTGTACCACTGATGTTTAATTTAGGGCCAGAGTTTTAGGATCTCTCAACTACTGATGGCTTCAGCATCTTCAATTATCTTAATACTTTTAAGCATCTGAGTATCTGTATTTTGGTTTTAGTAGTGACTTTGTTAAATGAAATGCTCCACTATGGGATTTTCCCCACTAAAAAGTTTTGCTTCTCTTGTGTGGTCAACAAATTCTCTACTTCACCAACTTCAAAGGCATGTGAATAGGATTTTCACCATTTCACTAACCTGCAATGAGATATTCCACAATATTTTTTTAGGCAGTGAGATTTCATCAAACTTGTCAGTCACTAAGAACTGGCATATCTCTGTATTCCTCAGATTTGTAATTCCCATGCTTCCAGCCAACCTCTTAAATGTTATCCATATCACAGCTATCCTTGCACACAACAGCCTTCATCAAAATCACTCCATTCAGCTGCATTCCTGGATGTCAGGGATTGCCCTGAAGATTTGGGGTATCAGCTGGAATTAAGGTTTGCTTAAAAACCAAACCATTACTTACTCCACATTGCTTTGTGTGGTTTTTCTTGTTCAGGGCTTTTTGTTTGGTTTTTTGGGGTTTTTTAACTCTTTGATAATTCTTGGGCTAACTCTGGTCCAAATTAGTTTTCTGGGATGCAGACAAGTTTTTATTCACGTGCAGATTTCTACTGTGTGGAGAAATCCAGCTCATTTCAGAGTTCCCCTGTTTCACTGTTGCTCAACGAGACCATGGAAGCCATGGGATGGTGTGACAGGACTAACAGAAGGGCTGGGCAGGGCTTCAAGGACCCGCACACACCCTGCTTAAGGGTGACAGAAAAACTAAACCAGCCCAGATGTCCTGTCCCTCAGTGCAGATGTGGCAGCAGAACATCATTCCCTGGGGCAAGAGGCAGGGCTTGGACTTTGCCGGTGTGAGGGGAGGAGACTCAGAGGATGCTTCCACCAGAGCCTGCCCCCACGCTTGCAAATCTCAGCAAAGACATCCTTCCCTCAGCCACCCAGCATGAAAAGGGACCTTTTCTTTGACCTGAAACTGTCTCCCATTAATATTTTGAGCCCCTAAATTTTCAGTATTTCACTGCCATGCACAGAAGAGAACATCTGCAGCCTCCTTGGATTAACGTGTAAGGTCCACCAGGTCTGGTTTCACAACAAGCTGACCCAATGAAAAAAAGGACTGATTCCAGAAAAACTCTTAAACATTTTCCATAGGAATAAAAAGGGAGATTTATTATAGCACAGGGAAAGGAGGAAGCATTGTTGCAAGCAATGAGGAACTCCTGAAATACTGGCAAATTTTCCTGTATGCTGTGCTGTGTAAAGTCACTGACTCCCCATGACAAAGAAAGAATTTATTTAAACCTGGGGAGGAGGCTGCTAGATAAACTTGAGACACAGGATTCTAGGTTGTGGCACCCTGGTACAGCTGGCTGGCATAAGACTGGGAATAAGAACAAGGGATCCCCAAGTACTTCCAAGCTAATATTTGACATGCCAAGCTTTGAGAACAAAATGATGTCTTCTAGCATGCCAGCATGGAGTGTACTGCCAGACAGGAATAGACTCTTAACATCTCATCCAATGGGATCTGCCAATTCCTCCCGATTAGAGTGAAGGCTGAAGGATATTCAGGGGGATGAATGACAGTTCAGTAGGAAAGGACTGACTGAACAGTTGTATGTGACTTCACTCATCTGCTTGCACCATATCACTTATCATGATGGTATTTAGAAGTCTCCCTGGCAGGGGTCCCATACACCCATTCATTTGAAATCTTAAAAAAAAATAGTTAACTAAGGTATTCACTTGCTATCATGTAGAATTAGGTTTTGTTTGAGTTTTTTTCTGGCTTCTTTACCACACAAAAAGCTACAAAAGTGCTTATTTTTAAGGTAAAACTGAAAGCTGTTGACAGTGGGAAGAAAACAGTGTCTTACAGGTCATTATTAAAAGACTTGACTTTAAATGTGGATGGAAGAACTAAATTAAATTGCTGTATAAGTAGAACTCACCTATTCCATTTAGTCATGTAATGATGTATATACAATAAAGATAGCATGATTTTTGTGTAATACAGTCAACTACAGATAATACATGCTCATCTGGACAAATTAGTGTAAGACCCCTGCTTGGCTCCTTCCCCTGACCACCGTTGCCAAAGTACACAGTGATTAATGTGCCCTTCAGCAAATGAGATCGGCTCTGTCTGATTGTATTAGTTCCTGTTCATTGGAGTAACTGAGCATCAATCACGTTCTAATCAGAGCTCACGTATGTTGATTATTTTTGTGAACAGCCTCACCATCAGGTTCTATCATAGCCTAGATTAACTTCTTAGTAATGAGAAAACTTAATAAAAAGTATTTTCACCTAAATAATAAACACACTTCCATTTTTAACTGAACAACCCTGTCACTACAAATTGTCATTATAGCTTTGAAGTCTGCAAAAGATAAAAACAATGTGTTTAGAAGTGCAGTTATTACTGTTATGCAGATGGACTAATAATCTGAGTACTGAAGCACCTCTTTGGAGTACAATTGTCAATATGCAATTTTTACCTTTAGCAATAGTTCTTTTTTAAAAACTGCATACTGAAAGACTCAAATTAAGTGACCTTACTGTTCGAATGAACTGTTTGTTAAGAGGTACTGGTACCTAAATATTATTTAAATTATGATCCTCCAATAAAAATATATTCTAGTAATGTATAGCAATACTTGTCATATTCATAAAGCAAGGAGCTCAGAGGAGTGAATCAAAAGTTGAGCATCAGTTCTGATACATTTGACTCCTAAAAAGAAATAACTAAATTAAAGAGAGCCTTTTTCTTTTGTCAAATGTTTCCAGCTCCTCGAGAGTTTCTTACAATCAAGAGCAGCACATTGTGTTTAGTGACAGGTTTGGTAATTGTGCATGACTAATAACGCCTCAGTGTCTGGGCAGTACAATAAATGAAGCCCTCACAATCTAATGTTCCTACTTAATAATTACTCCCTGCATTGATCTTTCTGATCTGTCAAGTAGGAATGAAAATATTACACTCACTTTAAACCCTGATATTGAACAAGAATTCCATTACTACCAGGCAACTATCCAGAGAGTGGTCTTACCACACTAATGAGACAGCAGCACTTCATCTGGCCAGAGAAGAGAGACTCTAGGCCTGGGAGTAAGTCGCTGCCCATCCTGTAAAATACACTAGGAATTCCCATCAAGGATGAGCAAAACGGTTTGAAAACACCTGAAAAGTCCTGGATCTTTTTCAAAGTTTCCCAATATCTACATGATTCAAATGCACTGTTGTTCTGTGCCAGACTTGGGCAGGAATGAGCACTGTCTGTTTTCCAATAAATGCTTTAAATTTTGTATTTCTAGTAGGGCCAAACTCAAGGTGTAACCACACTGAGAAAACCCTCTGCTAAAGTAACCATTTATGCATTGGTTTGGGAGTTTCAGAGAAAGGCCCCAAAACCTGGATCTTCCGCTAAACTTTCCGTGAATCATTCCCAATCTTTGGCCATACCAAAGCTACAACAGCTGGTGCCCAAGTTGCAATAACAGCAGTCTGGGAAGTATTTTGCTCAGTGTGGTCCATCTATGTAATTTTAAATAGCCAGCAGTTGGCATCACAGAGGATACTCAATGTTGAGTTAATTCTTGTCAAAAAACACATCACTCTGGCATGCAGTCAAGAGAGATAATGGAATATATATGTATTTTCATTTGCATAATGAATGATACAAAGTAAAAAATTCATTTTTTGGCAAAGACAGAATCTTTCCATTGTGTAGTTAGAGGAACTGAGCAAAGAGAAGGAAGGTGCCCCTTACCCAGTGTATAGCATAATACTTGATCTGCATTTGTGGAACACAGGACCAGAAGAAATTTTGTTCTGCACTTCCAAGTTCAGACTTGTAATTTTAACCAATGTTGCATATAACTGCTTTCACAAATTTCCTGAGCACCACCATCAGAACAGTTGGGTTTCTTGCATCTCCACCACTCGGGATGGGAAGACAGCTTGTCACTGTCTGGGCAGGTATGAACTACCTCTAATTTCCAGGTTATAACTACTTGCTGACTCTCAACACCTGCTTGCTATTGTGTCATTATCACTCACACTTATTTTAGCTAGATTCTCTTCCTCCGTATGTATATCTCCTTGGTATACTTACTACAAGCAATTAAAATCTTGGCTTCTCTTTTGCTAAGCTGATGAAAACCAAAGTCCTGGCCTCTATTCTTTAGAGCAGCTGTCCATCTGCTCGATTAGTTCATCCACCTTTGAGATGAGGGACAGGAAATGTGTAAATGCAGTTCAAAGTTCTTTGAATAAGAGCCCAACATAGTGTCACCACTACTCCTTTCTCTGCTGGACAGCTCAGTCTTGCCCATTCAAGGATCATATTTGTCTTTCACAGATGTCTCAGACTGCCTGTTTCACAGTCCTTGCCCACTCCAGGGTGCGCAGACCTGCTTCAATACAATGACACAGACTGTTTTCCCAAATGAGAGGCTGAGCTGAAGGAGCAGTTCTAGGCTCAGTGCCAAACTTCTGCCTCTTGGCTCCTAACTCTGCTGAACCAGGAGCCACTGCCTGTCATTCAGTATTGGCTCCTGTGCTCTCTTTCACATGCATTTTGTAGACTGCTAATCCCTTCCAAAGTCACCTAGCATATGAATGTCCCTGGGAGTTGTTTCCAACTGATAAGATGAAGGTTTGTGCTCTTTTTTTAACTAAAATCCTCACCTTGCATTATACTCTTGGATTTAATCCATTTTTATTAACCCAGTCCTCTTGGCTGCTCAGCTGTTCCTGTACCATATTCCTACTCCACAAAGTACTGCCATTTGCCAGCGTTAAGGTGTTAGCCTGCTCCATCCTTTCTCGCACCCTCTGACTTGTGCCAGTATTTCTCACTAAAATGTTCAACAAGATATTAAATCCAAGACAAAAACAAGAACCTCTCCATCAGTGCATAGGGAAAGGGACTGCTCTGATGGAGGGAGGTATCAGAAGTGTCGTCTGGCAGCAGTTTGTAGAGAATCAGTGGGTGCCTGTGATGGTCCTTCCTCACACCCATTTCCAGTAAGTGAACTGAATTTCTGAGGCAGATTGTGAGCAAATACAGGATCATGTACGTTACCTTAGTGTGTCGGTGGGATTGTGTGAGTTGGCATCATTCTTTTTAGCTTTTGCAGCCTATTTATGGTTTGGGTGAAAATGGACATAATTTGAAGGGTTTTTTCCCCTAAGACACAGGCCAAGGTTATTAAGGCATACATCATGTCTAAGGCAGCCAGAGACACAACTGCACAAACATCCAAACATCTTCTATCAACCCAAACAGTGGCGTGTGATTCCGTACATTGATGTGGAAAATAACCACGTGTAACTACTTTCAGTTTGTTCCCCATCATATGGGAGGTCTTTTGCTAAATGAGGACAGTGATGGACAGAAGGATGGATTGATTACCTGTCTGATCCATTCCATGCACATTCAAACTTGTCAAAGATGCAGTCGTTTTCATAGAGGGAACATAACTTGCTTCTAAGATAATCATGGACCTGTTTGAAAGAGAATAACTGTTATTCTTGAAATCAAAGAAAATATAGAACTCCACAACCAGCCTTTTATTTTCTGCATTATCTCCCACGTTCACTTTCAAAATATGCTGCATAGATTGGTAGCTCTGCAGAAGATACTGTGTTTAAACTCCAAAGAAGCTAACTGTACTTTTCCACAGCCCAATTAACCAGGTGCTACAGAATTACTGTTGCAGGAAGGCACTAAACACACTTCCCTCAGCAGGCTGCAGACCATCCCTCTTCAACATATTTGTTTCCTGCTTGGGTGATTTTCTCAGTGCTAGCCTAATTCCCAGAGACATTTCACCAGCTGATACCCTAGATGGGCTAATTAATGTGCAAGAAATCTAATCTAAATAGTAACAAAAATGCCATATTCCAAGATAAGTGGACTCTCACTTATGGCAGAAAGAACTTGGCTCTGTTAAAAGAACCTTTATGGTATTACATTTATTTTTGTAAGGTATTTTAGAAGCCAAATACAGCACAAGGTTGCAGTTGCACAGGCTGCAAATAAGAACTCTAATTTAGCCCAAGGATTTCTCCTATTTGGCTGAGAATTAAAAACAACATGGCAAATTCTTACTTACTAACTGGAAAAGTGGGACTAACCAGCAGATCTCTTTCCTCTAGGCCACATATCTCTGCTGAACAAGGATTATCATAAAGAGATCTCATGCAAACTGTTTCAGTCTTTTGCTTAACTAGATTACTTTTTCTTCTGATTATTTGGTTTATTCCATAAGGAAATAATAAGGTAGAAAATCCCTGCCACTCCTGATATTTTCTTCTAGCTATCGTACAAAGTGTAAAACAAAGATGTGTAGGTGACCTCCTGGAGAAACACCAATCCAACGGCCCAGGGGTATAATTTAGCTCTGCCGTCCTGAGGTTACAAGTTCTTGCAAGTCCAGTGAAATTGCTCCTGCTCATGGATGCTCAGAATCCTCCTCTGGCCTGAGGGCACAAACATTTCTTCTAGTGAAACAACTTCTATCAAGAGCAGATGAGAGACAACGACCTTTCACTTAGATTTCCTTTAAACTGATCCATTTTTGATAGTCAAATTGTACAGTATCCGAAGAATACTTCTAATGTAAGATTATTAGGGATTATAAATTTTAATTATGGATCAATTTTCATTAATAAATAAATACTGAACTGTTCATTACAGATAATGTCTTATACAGCAATTAATTGGTAAATGGCAGATAGAACATTCCACAATTAAATGCATTCACCATCACAGTGAGCAATAGGTCAGGACACTTTTACTACTGATGCAGTTTCCTACACTCCCTGTAACTAAATCCTTTCCTTTTCTCTTTACTTAAAACCTTTTCATGTTAGCAGTGTAATTTGTTACAGAACTGGAATTCTTTCCTTTGTCATGTTTTTGAGCTCCCAATACTTGGAAGAAATAGAAAGGTTGGGTAAGGCAGAAGGAAGTAGATCACATTTGCCTCCCTAAATGTCATTTCTAGGTCCTTCTCTTGTTACCATTTCCAGCAGCCATCTGTCATGACCACTGTCACGTACACACCCTTTGCAAAGTGTGTCCAAGTCCACAGCTTGGAGCTGTGTCTTTCCATCAGCTTTGTCAAAAAGGATTTTGCAATTCCTCTCTCAGACGTCTTACCTTGTCAAGACTGTCAAACTCACCCTACTGCCTTGGACAACCACCTTGTTCTTTATGTGGACCTTCTGATTACCTCATTTGAGCACATTCAGACCCTCAGAGAGACTGTGAAAAACTAACTGGAAGAAACACTTTCACTGTTTGCATATTCATATGCCTCTACCAAGTGGGGGTAAAATCAGATTTGCCTTATCTGTTACATCTTGTTCTTACCACATATCAATAGCACCTGAAAATAAACCAAATCCATTCCTCACTATTACCAAGGACCTTTTCTTCACAGCAATGTTTTAGGTCTGACCCTCATAGAATTCTCTGCTCCACACTAACATAGGAACAGGGACCTGTTTTATTGGGACTGAATACACCCAACTAGGAATTGCACTGGTAAGTGACACATTGGTCCAAATCCCTATGCTGCAGATCCTGCCTAAAGTGGATCAAGCTATTACCAGCTATGAATGTGCTCACCTTGCTGCTCCTAAGGCTGCTGGGGTAACTCACCCAGCAGCATCAGAAGAGTAACCTGTTAGGCAGGGCTGCCTTGCAACATTCGAGCACTGGCCATTCCCCTGCACTGCTCTTTTAGTGCTGTCCAGTGACCATACTCTGCCCTTTTTTCCTTTGTGTGAAACAAACAGGAGAAAATTGTGTTGAAACATTGCCAGCAGATAACGTGTTCAGCAGGGCTGCAACAGCTGCTCTATGCAATAGTATTCTTTGAGCCACAGCATTGATACGAAAAAGAACCTGTATGAGGAATTAATTTTCTTTCATCGGGTTTTTAATATTAAAATTGTAAGCTGCTAATAAAGCAGTACAGTTATGGGCTCTGTTCTTTATTACAGCTCTGTGTGAAATCTCCTGTTGTGACCCTCACTATTGCAGCTAGGCAATATCTAAGTGCCTACCATGCAGTGGATGAAATGAGAAATTCAATCTTTTAATGAATTTTAATCTTTTAATGATGTATTGTCATCATAATTAAGTGGATACATAACTGAAAATGTTAGGTTTATTTGTTGCCTTCCAATGATCTACCCCAAAAAAACCTTTTGAGAAATTGCCAAACTTGTATATGAGATTTAGGTTTGTGAGAGAAAGAGATCTCTGAGACAAATTTTTTAAGAGAGTAATTTAAACCACTTTTTCTTAGGATGTAATTCTCTACTCTTTGCAGCTTAAAAACATGAAAGGTTCTCAGAGCAGCTGGATCACATGAACCCTATAGAATCCTGTGGTACTGGCTTCCCAAGGCCCCTAGATCCAGATTCTCCTTTAGTCTACTGCAATGCCCAGCAACATATCTGTATATTCTTTACAAGGCACTGGATAAATATTTGAAAATGAAAGGCAATCCAAAGATTTAAGAACACTGTTATATTTTGCTATATTTTAAAAATATTATATAAGGGGTTTTGTTGTTGTGGGTCTTGGGTTTTTTTCCTATAAACTTCTGACTGCAATTATCAGTACTCATTTTTCCCCATCTCAGCATGAAGAAATAAAACTTTTTAATTGGCCCTGCTGTTGGGTGCCAGACTGATTTAAAAGTAGCCAGCTTGTTTTATAGCTGCCTACAGGAGGAAACAAAAGCAGATGTCAAAATCAAGACAAACAGGTTGGCTTGACCAGCTATTCCTCTCCAGGGACAAGGCTGCCTACTAAATTAGCATAGGTATAAAGTAATATATTACCTAAGTTCCCAAAAATCGAGATTCTATTCTGTTATATAAAACAGAGTCTCACCCTTACCCTCCCACTCCATTTTCACAGCATATCAACATTTCTAACACATTCAGCATTTAAAGCACTGCCATTTTAAGAGCAAACTCAATTCTGTAGTCTTAAAGGTAAACAGGCTCAGACTTTCCAATATTAGCACATTGAGCAGTGAACACTATCCACTGAAATGTAATGATGCATTGAAAAACACTGGGGCCCACTCTGTCTGCTAAATGCTAGCTAAAAAATACTGGAAAACTTCGTTTGTTTTGACAAGAAATGCTACCAAATTCTCATCATGGTTTTTTAAAACTAATCTTAATTATAGTTACAGGGAACTGCTGTATCCCACCTGCCATTATTTAGACACAGAAAACAAGGGACAGATCCAGTACTGTCACAGGATTGTCTCTAGTAAGCAGCACAAGCCAGATGAATGGCATTTTTCCTACTTTGCATAGACTTTTTTTTAAATGTAAATTAACAGGTTTTTTTCTTACTGCATTTTCATAACAAGCAGTTTCTGTGTCACAGACATATTTTCCCTCTTCAAGCCAGAGTCAAAAAACGTAATCTCAGCCCTCTATTGCCAAACAAAACAGATGTCAGAGTACAAACTTAGCACTGGCTGGAGCCACTGGCATTTTGTCTGGATAATATCTCAGTGAATTCAGGCAACCAGATGTGTCTGGCATTTGTGAGCTGCTGTGTCAGTGGTGATGCCAGGGTTTAACATGGAGTACTTCTAGAAGTAGGCACAAGGGAGAAACACACAGATCAAGTTGTAAAAAGTAGTTCTGAAATGACGAAGGCGTAGAGTCTCAGCAGCCCCACCACAGTGCAAAGCAACACACAAAATCTTTTCCTCAGTTCCTTTTAAATGTTAGTAGTGAAATACATCACTTCAAAGCAGATGCCAAAGTGAAGAGATGATTTCTCTTGTTAGAATAATCGTTTCTTTCAAGAGCACAATCCACAGGGAGTGCTACCTTGACTCCTCAGGCTTTACAGTTCCTCACTAATGCTGCAATTGCCCTTTTCCTGCTATAAGGATGCCACTGTGAGGATTTTAACTACCTTGAATAATTCTCTGAGCTTGCTGCTTCCCAGATAAAGTTATGAGACGTTTACAGAAATATTTAGTTTTTGAACACTGAAATCCTTTTATAATGCTGCATTTTAAGACATAGGAGATTCCTACCTGGTATGTTTCTACAGGCTTTGTTTCCATGTTCAGATCCCAAACCTTGACAGTGAGGTAATCTCTTGTAAGCATGTATCTACCGCTGTGACTGAATTTGACATCTGACACTGAAGAGATAATTTCTGAAAAAAATGATCTGTTACTGGGGTCTTCCGGTTCTTCATAAACTGTTCAAAGAAAAAAAGAAGCAAGAGACAGGGATAAGGATTGTATAAAAAAATTCTCAGTTGTACAATCTGAAGTGTGCATTTCTTGTGGAACATGTAATTCAATCTACCAAGGAAGATGATATAGAATTAATTGTATATTCAGTGCATAATTTATTTAACTTTATATAAAAATACAAACTGTAAGCTTTAAATATTACAATAATTAATGTTATAGCTATGAACTCAAAGCATGACTTTGGGAAAGTATGCAAATACACTGGTTAGTTGATTTCAGGTATCTATAGCAAGGCATTTCATGCCTTCATCCTTTCTGGGGTCTACATACCCAGTTCCTGACATAACCAAAATCCAGGTGTCCTTGTCACGTGAGAGGTGTGTACATGTGGTGTCACAACAGTCCTGGCATCCCTGGGAGAGGTGGTTACTCAAAGCCTGCCCTGCTTGCCAGAACCAGCCAGCTGGCCTGGTTGCAGGCTACTCATTGGCCATGTCTCAAGGCATCCAAGACTAAGGACGAGAATTTTAAAAAGCAACTGTAAATTGCAATTACCTCTTCCTAAGAGGAGAGCATAAAATAGACAGGGGTTTACCACGTGTATACATGAACTACATAGTTGGTGTGCAATTGCTGACAGTTCTGGAACTGAACTCCCTGAATGTGATGGTCAGCAGTTCTGTGTGATCTGACAAGGCAGCAGGTCATGAAATATTGCTTACACGATGTTCATACGTGAAAATCCAGCTCTTGTAGCTATGAGATTGGTCATCCCTGTTCAACTGTACATAAGAATAACACTGGATGACTCTGCCCCTACCTTAGAGGTGCCTAGAGTAATTCTGTTGTCTTTCTGAAGGTTATCTGTGGCCCTGTGATCCAACTAACCTCTTTGGTGAACTTCAGTAGAAGGTCAGGCTTTCAGGGTCTTTTAACTCTTGTAAAATTGTAGGGTTTGGGGACCTATTCCTAGAATATTCTTTGAAAATTGGTAATTTAGTGAATTTCATTTTCAAGTTTCAAAAGCAGGTGCAGAAAAGCCATATGAGGAAACATGAAAGGATGCTGAAAGTAGAAAAACTTTTTACTGTCAGTCAAAATGAAGTTTTTTGAATAGTCCACTGGAACATTTCTCTCTCGATTATTTTATCCACGACTATGATTCAGACTGTTGGAAGCAACAAGGTTAGTTTCCATTAGGTGAAATAATGTTCAGCTGAAAGTTAAGGGTGAGTACGTGGGTGAAGTATGTGGGGTAATGCAAAAAATTATGGGCAATTTTCTTTGGGGGTGGGCAGTGGAATGCAGCCAGGCGTGCACATGAGAATAAAGTCTATATTTAAACATGCGCCACACATCTGAATGGTAATGAACTACTTCAAAAAGAGCAAAAAACTTTTCAGATAGACTGTAAATGAACAACTTTAAATAGCTCTTCAAAATTTTGCCTAGACATTCTGCAAAGCAGGTATTTTGTAATTATCCTGTCAGATTTTCAAGAGAAGTCTGATGCGCACAAAGCAATTATCATTTCTCATACCTCTTCCCTTTAATCTGTCCAAACTATAGACTTGGCTGGCAAGAATTTCATCCTCCTAATTATGATGTGAAGTTGCTATTAAAACCACGAAAGAAAAAAACAAAACCCACTCTAACTGATCTACACCTTCATTTATAGCTTAGATACATTTTCTTGGCTCTATGTGGTTCATCCAACTCCTAGTGATTAGGAGTTATATTTGTACCTGAATATTCTGCATTTTGTTAATTAACGAGATTAAACCATTTCATTCTTTATCTGCCTTATTTATTGCTTTTCTATGCTTACTGTATTAAGTATTAGAAAGACTTAGATTAATTAACTGTGGAACTAACAGAGGCATGAAAGTCTCATATCACTACAGAAAGAAAGATAGCAGTAGAAATTTTAGTAGCAGCAATTCTTTGGAGATAGTTCCTCTAGTCAGCATAACCAAGACAGGAAAATTGTTACAAGACATTAAGGAGCAGCTCCCAGCTAAAAGAAGAGAAAGCTTAGCAACTACCAGCATCTGCATGAGCAACCAGCACAGGGCATTAGCCTCAGGAAATGAAAGTGAGAGAGTTCTTGGGACTTGGCTATTTCTGGTTTAGCATCAACCTAAGGTTATGCACATACTGCAAGAAAGCACTATCCTCCTTCAGTTTGCTAAATACAAGTGCAGTAATTGGAGACAGAACAGCAGTGAAGGGATAGCCTTGTGACTTCGACTTCAGTTCAGGCAAGCAATTCAAATTCAGCCCTGACCTCTCCAAGCTGATAGGAAAAAAACATGGGTCTAGCCCATGGTTTCCAAAACACATTTTCAGTTTGTTACTGTTAAGACTTATCTTTTGAAGGCTGCTCTTGCTCCCAGGAGCAATCGGTACCTGAAACACGAGATTTCAAATCTAGCTTACTTCTCTATATCTAAATCTTGTTAGATCTGAACTTTACTGACATTTGATTACAGATTCTGTTACACCTGACATATAAAAGGGTATTTAACTTTCATTAAATCAAGAACTATTGTTCTTGATAATGGTCACAGTGCTAATTACAAGAAAGAAACAAAATTACCTGTCTAGCTACCTAATGAACACAGGAATCACAAATGACATGATGTGCTGAGTTCTTATGTGACACTTGCTCAGACTTAAATGTGACTTTGACGACAGGACTCTGGCATAGAGAAATATCATGGGATTACAGAGGAATGCAGAGCATATCTCTGAGTATAGCCAGGGTTTAAAGAGGAGCCTGCCAGGAAGACACTGTTCCTGCCCCTTATGCCACTAGCAGATACATGGGTAAACTGGGAAGTCTGCTCAGGGAAATAAAAATGCTCAATTCCTTTCTGCACAGCTTCCTGCTCACAAGTTAAAACCCACAGTAAGTCCTCATACAAGTCCAGACTTTGTAGAGAAGGATGGGTTTGTTGAAAGATACTTGCCAGAGTGCTGTTTTCCTGAATCCTGGAGAAAATCTGTAGCATGAAAATACGCTTCTTTTTTCTTAAAGGGAAGTGCCATCTGCTGAAAAACAAACTCTTACCCTTGTAAAAATATATTCTTGTTTCCTTGTGAATTTCTCTGATCTAATGCAGAATGGAGACTTTCCTTTGCCAGTGGATAGGAAAAGCATCTCTAATGTGTGCATTTATCATGCAGAAATATATGCAGATATCTTAAGTTAAAAAAATAAAATGGCCAGGAACAGCAAGAGTAGGTGGAAAGGTCCATGTCACAGCTTCCCTCCCAGACACTGGCAAAAAGAAAGCAGATGCCTCAGGCATTAGCCAAAAGAAGTGTGGTGCACTAGCTAACACCTTGTGGCTCTCATCTGCACTCCGGGGGTCTCAGGTGCACCTCAACCATTAATATGGGCCTGATTCCACACACCTGAAACTGCTATTTATTGGAAAAGACACATCCAATAAAGAAAAAAAAAATCCAACCCAAAGTAATTTTCATGCTCAATTCTCAACAAGTAGCTGGGTAGAGCTTTAATCATTGCAGGGTGTAAATTCTGGCATATGTGAACTTTAAAAAATATTAAAAATAATGCTAAAATTGTCTTATATGGTGGGTGCAGTGTCACAATCTGATGTACTATATAAAATCCTGTATTCCTCCTGAAATCATCACAGGAAGGAATACTTGAAGATGAACAGAAATCTGCTCCACAGATATTGTAAGAAATTCCACCAGTCATAGGATAAAATCATAAACAGCTTTAAAGACTCATTCCCTCTAAGCAGAAAAAAGCACTGTTTTTCTTTCTACTTAGGAACAAATAATAACTTATTAAAGCATTTTTTAAGAAGATACTGTTTATAGTTTGTATCTTGCCCTGAAAACTTCTGATTTTATAGCATTTGTTGTTACTTAGATTTAAATAATTGGAAATCCTGCACCATGAAATAAATCTCTCCCTCCCTCCAAAGACAGCTAATGGATATAGAAAATCGTTCAGGTCCTGCCCGAGGATCACAGCTACAAAGGGATGAAAACAGCTTTAGCAACAGTAGAAACAGAGGCACGGTGGTTACTGAGAGGGAGATGACCATGGAGACCACAGCCAACAGAGTTGGTGGAACATGATAGGGAAAACAATTTTTCATTTTTGTTATCTAAGCAAGTAAACATTATGCAGCTAGACTGAGTTAAGAACTTATTACAGATATAAACCTCTAGGTTACACTGGAACACAAACAACAGGTGAATTTCAACTGGGCTTGGAAACACCAGTGGAGGATCAGGTAATCCCTCACTGGGCTTTAATTTCATAAACACTGAAAATGGGTTCAATCCCAGACCAAATAATTTATCATTTAAACTAAGTCCCTATTTAATTCAGATCCCAAATGAAAATGGTTGCAATACCTGATTAGAACATATTGGGAAACAGTACTTTGGAATGTATGGGATTTCACTGGTCTTGACAGACTAGCCACAGGAACAAAAAGAACAAGAACCAATATGCTTTCCTAACAGATGATAAATAAAAAATTTTAACCAAAATAACACATGATGTAACTATACTCTAATATTCTTAGATGGCAAATTAGCAGTATTCCTGAGTCAGCTGTGATTTGCTCTATCCCATATATTTCATCATTTAGCATAAAAAACCTAAACTAAATTTCATTTAAACTTCTATGAAAATACTGATTTTTTTTTAAGTACATGACACTGGTTACTAACATTCAACACAGAAAGCACTTCTTTTTGGTGCTGTTTAATTCAAGAAATGCTACATCTTGAGCTAAGCATAATTCTGGGCTTATCTCTGATATGCTAGAGATCTCAAGAAGACATAAAAATGGGCAATAAAAATGACCAGAAGTACCAAATTACTTCCATGAAAGGAATGGCTAAATAGAGTGAGGTCTCTCAAGCTTGGAAAGACTGAGGGAGTCATGATTAGGAGTGGCATGGAAAGGATGAATAGGGAATGACAGTTCACTTTGTACACTGTCTCTTCCAATCCACAAGTAGGGGTCACCACATGAAACTTAGGACAGGGTAAGCAGAGAGAAGATGGTCCTTCATACTACACCTACTTAAACTACTAAAGATTTTACTGAAAGATATTGTGAATGGTAAAAAATACACACAGGTTCAAAAGTAACAGCACACTTCAAGGAAAGCAAAAACCCTACACATCCATTTCAGTATTGTTGAATGCAGTAAGTTCACTTCTACTAAGGTCCCTGAAGCTCAAGTGTCCAGCTGCAAATTGCAGAGGGTAAAGATTATACACTTGGTCTGAGGGTAAAGATTATACACTTGGTCTGTTTTTACATTTTCTGTTGATGTAGCTACTGCCAATATCAGAGCCACAACACTGGGCTAGAAGGACTTCTGGTCTGCCCAGGTATGGTCATTTTTATGTGCTGTTTAAAATCTATTTTAGGATTTAATACAAAAGAGACCCTGAGTTCATTCTAAGTGAATCAAACCCAACTGCAAGCTCCCATTGAAATTCATGGTCTCTTTATACCTTTTAGCTTTATTATTCATGATATTAATTTGATTTGCCATTATTATTTACGCTATCTTTCACTATCGCTGAATGCTTTATTGTTTTGTATTAAGCCAATCCACTCATACATTCATCTCCCTTGGAAATTCTCTTTCAATAATAGAGTATTCTGCTAATGTGACAATCTTGCCTTCTTGGTCTACACTGATTAATATGATTATATATGAGAGGGAGGTTTTGAATCTGCTTTCATAAGCAATCTAAAATACAATTATTTTGTGAGACACATTTGTTTAACATTTTACATTACTATAACCTGTAGCTGTTTATCCTGCTTTAAACTAAAAAGAAGTATCATTTTATATTTCAATTTTCTACTGGCTTTTATATAATCCAGAGGGCATCCCTTTGTTCCCTGGTCACTTACACATCTCATTTTCCTTCTTTTACTCAAAGCAAATTTTTGACCCTACCTCCACACCACGAGGCTGAAATTTCACCTACCATACAGCATTCCTTTATCCAATGACCCAGTATTAAAACTAGGCTTCTCATCAATACCTCTAGAGAGCATGGCTTTTAAAAGTGGAGCCTCAAATCAATATTTAAGAATCTGTTTTACCATCTGCACTCAGTTGCTGCAGCTTGTCACAAACCACAAGGGAGGGTGCATTAGTGCTGAAAGGCAAAGCCAGATCAATAGCTAAAGATCAGTGGGTGGGAGCTTCACTACAGAGTTGCTTAGATTAATATAACTTTGCCAGTGAGTTTGTTAATAAAGAGAAATGGTGCTGAAGAGAGAAAAGGAATTGAAAACATACAAAGCCAATCTAGAAGATCAAGCCTCTTTACAGCTCGGTCTCACAAAGACTTTTGTGCATGTTTAATCCCACGTGTTGTGAGCAATCCCAAGGAGTTAATGGGACATAAAACTACTACTGCTCTACAGCCAAACTGATGTGTAAGTCTTTCTGATCTTGATATATAAAATTAGTGATAAGTGGGTTTTTTCTCCCCCAGTGAAATAAGATCTTGAAAGCTGGTTTCATGAGACATTAAAAAGGAGTATTTGTTTCTATTTAAAAAATTAGGCAAACAAGACAGGAATTTTAATAGACTGAATAATTAAATCAATCTTACATCAATTATTTGCTTTATCTCTGTGTGGTTGGGGGAGAGGGGTTAATGAAACACCTCTTCAATCATAAATCATTTACCATTGCTCCAGGCTTTTCTCTTTCCTCCTAGTATTTGACAGCTAGAAATATATAAATCAGGTTTTTTCTTCCTCAGATTTAATTTTAACATATCTTGCACAACTGGAGAAAACACTATATAGACATAATTGTATTTCTGTAGAAACATCTTTGAATTTTCATTAGCCATGTTTTAAATGTCTTTATTATACATTCATCCAAACTGAGCAGAATAGAAGCTTTGGAGCCCATGCTAAAGGCAATCTGCCACCAAATTTCCGTGGGGTTCCTGCACAAGGAAGGATCTGTTCCAGGATCTAGTTTAGCATGCACAAAATTGTAGTAACAGACCTTTAGTGACAGTCATAATTACAAAATTGTCAGGATATGGGCCCATTTCTTCCTTGGGAATACAAAATCAGCAATGCATCTATGCCTTTGTAGTGCATGCTTAAAAATAAATCAAAATTAGGATAAGGCGAACAAGCCTTCATCAAGCACAGGGGTTGAATCATTTCAGAAGCTCAGATAAGTTTCACTCCTGTCACAGGAAAGTTTGCAGATTTTGCCTGAAGTGGACATCACTTTGACAGGGCCCTCTCTGTGCCTAAAGGGAGAGTGATGAGAGACCGACTCTCTCTCACAGATGATAACCTGACATGAGACCAGATGCAGAAATAAAAAGTGTATTTTAGATGTAATGCTCACACAGAAGAAAAACAAGTTGTCTCTTTTTCAGTAAGACAAATAAGCATCATTCATTTGGAAAGGTCAATATTAATTAGCAAATCCAGCAGCAGGGATAGTCTGTCACAGGCTTTTTTGTGCATCTGGTTGTTCTCTGTTGCAAATGAAAGATAATCCATATTCAGAGGTCTGAAAGGTGTATTGTCTCTGAAATTCCAACATGCTTTAAACAACTGGTAAATATAATTAATTTAATTTTTAAAATTCAACATGTTTAAGTAGATTATCCTTGATTTGTGTCTTGGCTGCTTCCATGATTCTGAATTCTTTAAAATCAAAGGTAATCTCAAAAAAGCCCAGCAGATAACCCAATTGAGTTACATGCCTGACTGACAGGACAGTGGCATTTATCGTTGGGGAATGGCTGGCATTTCTTTCAGGCCTGGATTTCAAATAAAAAATGTGGATCAGGACTCTCAATGGAAAAACCACTCCCCTCATCTTTGGGTGGCATCTTTGAGTCACAAACCAAACCTGGAATTCACTCTGCACTGCTCTGAAAACCAGTTTATACTTTTAAGATCCTGATTGTCCGACCCATGGGGTTGGGATGCACCAGTTGAGATTCTTTGCTCCATTCAGGGAAGGCTGTTGGGATTGCCTGTCACCTACAAATGCTTCCTTGGTCAAGGGAGGAGGGCTCTAAACAGATCCTCTACAGACCCAGAGGACACGAGCTTGAGAAGTCTGTCTGGAGGACAGAAAGCACCAACTCATGGTGACAGGCTAACGCTATATAACCCCAAAATTGGTCATTTTAAGATCACCTTGGCACACAGAGCATTAAGCTTGAAACTGCAGCTCCTCTTTCCTTGAAGTATTTTGCTGTAAACTTTGCACATGGGCAATGGAAAATTAGAAATTGGGTTTTAATCTACAAATACTTATTAAGAAATGAATAATTAAAAACCCTTAAAGCAACATACAGAATTTAAATAAATTACTACAGCTTCTGAAGTATGCAATGACTTTAAGATGTTAAGGCTATTACATGAAATATCAATAGGAGTTATACACTTTTGTGGCTTAAATTTCCATATTGCATAACTATACAATTTATATTTACCATTTAATAATCGTTTTAATAATTCTGATGAACTATTGAAAAAATGCACTTTTTTTTCTGACTTTACGTGCTCAAGCTCAGTTTTCTTTAGCTGACTACTTTATTGTATGATTTGTTGAAACAGCCATATGTACCCATCTAGCCTACAAGCTGTTTGGAAGAATGATATTAACTCCATCCACATTTACAAGGATCTCTGATTGTAATATTAGCAATAAAAAAATAAAAATCAAATTAGCAACTACTTGTTAATTGAAAATGCTGCTGTAAGTATATTTTTAGTCAGGATGATCTTACTGCAACAGTATCTCTATGCTTGTCTTTCTAGTCACCCTTGCATAAAAATTTGTGGACTTTGAGGTGGGGGTTAATTCTTTTATTCCTACAACGTTCCCAGCTGACTGCTCTAACAATGATACTTTTGCTGCTGACACAGATTTCCATATACTGCCTTTTTTCTACACTGCACTGCCATGCACGTTGCCTGATGGCATCTCAAAGACAATCTCTGGGTGCTTTGACAAGCACACTATTTAGGGAAAGGTTCTATACTATTTAAATTAATTCCTTATTTGCTGCTACTCGAGTCTGACTCTCATAAATGTTTTTAATCTTTTCCTTTAACACTGTGGACTGCAAGAACACCTTCCTCAATCCCATTCCTCTAATATTCTAAACAAGCAAAGACATTCATCTCTTTGGCACCTCCTCTCCAGAACATTTTTCATGGCATCCTCTCCCACTACTTGCAAAGTCTAATAATGACATGGAACAGCATTATGAACCTGCTCTATGGTTACAGAGTGGTGCTTCCCTGATATAAAATCACAATGGCTACATAAGATTTTCACTCAGCACTGCACAATCTGTTACAGGGCTGTTATAAGAAGCAGTTTCAGGTAGTTCATTAGAGACACAACACATTTTATCACAGCTTATCAGTATCTCAATGACCATTTAAAATTCAGCTACTGACCTGATATTCTTTCAATGCCTTATAAATAGATTTGGTGGTCTGAGATAATTTTTCTAAGGGACAGATATCCCCATTACAACTCATCACACAAAATTGTCAGCTTGCTGTTAAATCTCAGCATAGGCATCAAGGATGAGTACATATGGAAGTAAGCTCATCTTGTCTATGTCAAAGCCATGAGGATTTATAAGGGAAACCTTGTAATGCTGCTGTCACTAATGCTGGAAATAGAGATTCTTCCACTAAACTTAGAAAACCAGAAATCTTCAAGACATTATAATTTATTAACATCCTGGGTTGGTTGACTTACACTATAGATATTATTATGTAATTTATTTTTACAGTATGGCACAGTAATTATTCATGGCACTCTCTAAACCTGTACAAATGGAAGGGCTCTTCCCCCAAGAGCTGCATTGTACTTTATGAGAGCTACAGAGATATGAATAAATAAGGGGAAAAGGAGTAAATGCAAAAGTTCACAACATATGCTCGTTATCCAGCTATTTTTGTTACACGTTACATTGTATCTTTCATCCTTAAAAATATGTATATCCATTACACTCTTGGAACAGCATCTGAAATACAGCAGGCAGTGATACTAGACTGTGCTGAGAAAGCAGGGATGCATGGCACAACATGAGGGTTTACAGAGACTCCAGTTGTGGTGTTTTGCTTGAAAAGTGAAGTCAGTTATGGGGAAGGACTGAAAGACAAGGCAAGCTAGGATAGCAGGGTACTGATCATGCATGTGCACTGGTTGTAAACTTAACAACTGTAAAGAGGAACCAGATGCACAGTCAAGGTACCAGAGAGACAATCATGCAAATAACTTGGTTTTGCAGACTGGTTTTTGATATATCCTTTTGGGCTGTTATGGGCTGTATATAATTCACATTGCTTGTCTTTAAGAGCTATGCTGAAACCACTCCAATCAGCAGTACATGGGCCTACTCCTTTCAACACTTTGGAAATTCTACCATTGCTGTATCACTTTGTACTGTACACACTCAGATTCTCAATGAGCTTGACTTGACTTCAGTGCAGCAATGCTACATTAAATGACTATTTTCTAACTCATAGATCTGGAAAATGGGGTTTAATCAATGACCATTAGACCCTGCGCTCCCTTCTGGCATAAAATGCCTTCTTTCATCCAGCGTTGCTGTATTGTGGCTTTAATAAGTTCTGATTGACATTTGGCATTGAGTTACAGGGGCATGGAGGCCTTATTAGCAGGAAAAAATGGAAGTATTACAGAATAAAACAATTAAGTGGGACAGGATAACTCATAGCATTGTGTCAGACTGTGTCATGCTTACATTTCACTTCATGGTATTGAATTCTCCCTATGAGTACAAGGAGATACAGCTAACAAAGGTAAAAAACTTCTCTGGTTGGAAAGTTGTCCTCGAAGTTTATTTCTTATAATTGGATACCACATCCCAAGAGGTTCTGAGCATATGCATTTCTCCTTGCAGTCAAAAGGCCTAGTCATAGCCTTTTTACTAAATTCCCTTCAGTTTTAAAAATAGCATATGTATGAAATCTGTGCACCACTTATGTCTCATTTAAATCTTCACATGCTTTTTCCTCCCCTCTTGCCCCTACTAGTAAGTTCTGCCTATCTCAAACAGGTTCAAGTAGGCAGTGAATGGCATAAAACCTCTTACGTGCTCTGATACTAAAAGAATTTCTCTTGCATTTCCTTCCAATGTTTCAGCATCGCAAAAGAAACTGATGACCCAATTCTGTGAGATGGAGGTGTCCTGGAAGAGCCCTTGTCCTGAAGGTGACTAAAGCAGAGTCACCACAGCTCATTCATGATGTTCTCAGCTTCTCAGCAACCACCCACATGATGCCTTTTTCTGGGCGTTGCCAGTCTCAGAAGATTAGGAACAAACAGGCAGTTTGCACAAGGCAAAGTGCCCAGGCTTGCCAGATTACTGGTGGGAAGAACCACAGTCTGTCTTCTCTAGACCATAAAGAGCTGATAGTAAGACAATATAAACATGCATTTTTCTTCAACTTTTACTTTGAGAACAAAGATAGTCACATATTTTAAAACTTAGTTCCTTCTTATGTTCATTTCAGATATGAACTATCATGACTTGGTGATTCATCTCAAAATTTCACAGGCTACATAAAATCATGTAGGACTGATGACAACTTCTGTATCAACACGATTTTCGTTTCTTCCTCTCCCCCCACCCCCTACCCAACTACCTATTGCATTTCCTCTGAGTCTGTTCAGACATAATATTGAAAAAATACTTACAGGAAATGCTAGACTACATTTTTTAGGAAGCATACTGAGATTTCCTAATCCAGAAAAAGGACTCAAAATTTGAAAATCAAGTAAAGCAAGTAAGTAGTAAATCAAAATTTACTTGCTGCAGCATTCAGAACAGTACTTGTGTATTCAAACCAGTATGCTCATCTACTTAAATACTCCTTCATCATCTTCGATTTGTTAGAAACTCTCTCTCTTCCACTAGAATTCTGGGTTCTTCTCTAATACCTGCAATAAGAAATGTATGGCCAACCAGTCACAGACACAATTGTTACCAAGTTCATAGCTAATACTCGCACAGGTGAAAAAAAATTCCTTCTTTTTTGCTGTTTTCTTTTCAAATGTGTTTGCAAGTGAGAAACGAATACATTGGGGCATGCACCCATCTACGTGCTGTCTGTGAATAGTAAGACTTTAAAGACATCTGGGGCTGCACGGAGCAAGGACTCACGCTTGGAATGTTTGTCACAGAGAGCCGATGCCCTCATGTCGCAGAGTCTCAGGGATCCTTTGCTGCTGCTGTAGACAAAGAGATTGCAGTGGTGGGGATGGAACTCAGAGGCTGTAATCACTTCCGTCAGGTCCTCCATATTGGCTGGCTTTATATCTACAATGTCTGAATGGAAGTTTCATCAAGGAAAATGCAGGTAAACCATGACTTGAAGGAAGCATGCAAATGTACACACATGCAATGCTTTTAAAGATATACTCAGTTGTTTGGCAGTAGTACAGTTTTGAATTTCCATACCTGGCCCACTTATACCAAATCCAAAGAGCAATGTGAAACTCAAAGTGTGCACACTTTTACTGCAGATGCCATTAGCGGGCCACCATTTATCCACGCTGTGCAAAGACATCAAAGAAACAGTGTTGCAGGGACATAGAATTCTCACTTCAATTCATTGAAACTAACAGAGAGCAGGTAGATATATCTCCTGCACTTGCTATTGAAACCACTGTTCTATCCCAGATAATGCTGACTGAGAGGGAACAATGCACAGCTCAGATCTGCTCACTCCAGTAAGGATCACTGGCTTTTACGATTATGCAACTTAAGCTAAAAAATACATGTAGCATAAGGTAAAAGACTCAAAAAAAAAGGTACTTTTTTTGCAAAGGCACACGTGGCAAATACATGAAGAAGTATTTATGCAAATAATTGTGGGTGAATATATACTAATACAATTTCCTTTTAAAAAATTACATACAGTATTAGGTTTGCTATTTGAATATTTAAAAAGAAGTATCTGAAACGACATTCTTAGGTTTTTATATAAATGACGCCCACTACCAAAATCAGTATGGATTTCTGTGACTGAGATTCGTACACCTGAATCATTTAAGTGAACATCATCTGTAACAAAAATACATCAAACATCTAGTTTCCAAGCACAAATTTAGCTGGATCACCAAAGATTACCCACATGAAGTGTAACTCACATGGTGCCTCTCCAACACTTTTATCTCCACTCATACACATTACCTGCCTCAAGACCCAGGAATCACACTCAGCCCCTGTTTGGAGGAGAAGTCCAGTCTGTGGAAGATTGCTTACAAGAAAAGAATGAAAGTAAGAGTCTCATGAGGGGGCTGGAAGAAAGCAATAGATACACAAGCATAAAATGAAAGAAGGATATATATGTAAAGCAGTACATTTAAATAAGATTTTAAATTAAATAGGGCATTTTCACATGGCCCTCAGCAATCTGCTACAGATAAGCCATCCAAATGTTAACAAATCCTTCGAACAAGGAGAGTAACATTACCCTATTTTACTGATGAGTTTGTGCAAGAAGAATAAAGGATTTGCATAAGATCACATGGGAAATGCATGTCAATGAACAAACCCAGATCTACTGAGTCCCAGTGCAGCGCCCTAAACACAAATCATCTCAGTGCCTGCATTCCCTGAACGTAAAATTTGAATCAGCTGACATTCAAAATTTAAACATCTCAGTGGATAAGATAAATGAGAAAATCAGTTTTACTGATGGTGAGAGAAATCATATATCATGGTACTAAGCCTGCTTCTGTTCCCACTGTGACCACTTCCCAAATGGAAGACCAATCAAAGACCTTTGATTGATTTCTGTGGGAATGGGATACAGTCTATCATCACCTTTACACTCCATACTTTGATCTTTCCCAAAAATATACATCTGGAACACTACCATGAAATAGTACAAAAGATTCAAAGATAATTATCCTGATGACTGTGCATACATCACATTGTTGTGGTTTTGGTTTTTTTTTTTTCCCCATGTGGTTTAGAAAGGAAAATATCAGCAAAACTATTAATATCTTGTGACATTTAATAACAACTGGGAATGAATTAATGTTGCATTTTAACTGCATTCCTACTTACTTGTACTATCACATTTGCATCCATCTCCAAGAATCCATCATGATTAATAAAAGTGCAATGAATGTTAAGATGTAGAAACATTGATTTATCTCTTTTATAAAGCATCACTAAATAATCCTGAAAATCAAAAGAAAAGAATAACCTATATTCAGTTATGTGTATTTGGTGAATTTGTCTCAAGAAACACCTTTAAGTAAAAGCAATTGCTTTCAGGGATTAAATTGTTTTGTGGAGTTCAGAGAAATTAAGGTTACTCAACAGAAGAATTTCACCTCTCAGCAGAGAGATGAATAATTGCTGAGTGATGAGAAAGATATAAAATATAAATGGAGTATATGAAACAGTCATGGTAAGTATAATTTTTCTGGATGCTGAAGACACTATTGATGAATTTCCTTTCATTGTGTAAAATGAATAAACCTATGCTGAATAATGAAATTAAATATTCCATCCTGCTGCCAGAAAAGCAGAAAATACTTGAAACATACTGCATTTCCAGATGTGATCTAAATCTCCACTGAGAAAGAACTCATTTGCCTACTGAGGATCATAGCAAAAATGAAAATTCATCATTTCCCCAGATTTAGAAAAATTAAAACACTAACACTGTATTGAAGTAAACAACCAAGGGACTACAGAGTTGCAGATGAGATTTACCCCAAATACATTTGTAATAATAGATGGAAAAACAGCCTTTGTTTTGACAGCTACAGAACCCAATATATCAAAAGAAGAATATGTCACACAAAAGAACATTTTCCTCCTCTCATGATTTTTGCCATCTATTTGAAAACAGTCAAGTACAGCTTGACATGTGATGTGTGGGAACTGTATTTAAACTAGCATGACATGGTAAGGGCAAGCATCTCCCAAGAGACATTTCTCATTTCTATTTTTCTCTTCCCTTTGTGTCTTTTCTTCCTTTTAAGCACAGCATTGCATGGTAGGAAAAAATAATAGAATTTAAAAAATGGACCGGAGAGTGTGCTTCAGAAACAGGGCCTTTGGTGAACTTGAAAAGCACAAAACAGAGGGAATCTGGCAGATACCGATTAAATCAAAATTCCACTTCTAAAGAGAAAACTATGGTAACAGCACAAATCTGTAGTTGTCTCCTACACTACTGCCTTCCCCTGCAATCAGATCTTGTGGAGGGCTGTCTCGAGTGGGGCACTGTCCTTCTTCCCCACTGCACTCACCTCTGAAATACCAGTCACATCTGACTCTTCTTGTACCACATGTGATCTGCTTCATTTTCAGAGCATGGAAAAAACACCTACGATCAAAGGTATCTAAGATAGAACAGAGTTCAGCTCACCATTGGCAGTGTACTAGGATATAATTCTGTTGTCCTAAAAAAGTGTTTCTGTGCCTTAACAGGGTAGAAATTTCCCCTAAGAAAATGAAAAAGATGTTCATATTGCTTTGACTCCCACAATGCTTGACAAGAACAAGGCATTTCCATCCCTGGTAGATAGTTGTACCAAGGGAAGGTTGAATTTACACCTTGCTAGTGATGGGCTAGAATACATTGGCAGTCTTTTAATTCAGTAACATTAAAACAAGGAATAGAAAATATCTTCTTGCTGGCAAAAAAACAGAACAGGTCTTTCCCCCTTAACTATTTGCTGTCTTACATACCAGACCTGTCCTCCACTGCTTGGATCCATGAAAGAGGATAAAGCTATGAAGATGCCAGCAGACTTCTCCACAGCAAAATGGAAATAAAAGATCGAGTACACTTGGCAACTTGGCAACTACAATGGTTGTTGTGTGATGTTCTCACAGTTGGGTTAGTAAAGCTACAAAACCAGGAAAGGCAATTTTGGAACAGGCAACAAAGTTACTCCAAGGCAATGTAACCTTAACTTTGGCTGAACATCTATGTTGCCTTCCCCAAATTATTCAAGAACAGAAGTATAACAAAGGAGAGTGAGCAGGGCAGGGCCTGGCTGTGAGGAGGCTTTAGGGAAAGATCTGAGGGAGGGGGGAGGGGGAGAGAAGAAAAATTCTAAGACAGGAAAGAGCATAAGGAAAGGCATGATTAACAACATGCAATGATATGCAGTGTGAAGAATGTGATCTGAGTACACAATTCAGTTGTATGGTATGTTTAGTTCTAATCCAGTATTGTGTGCTGCTGTTGTGCAGCTGATAGCAAAATGAGGATAACAGGAGGAAGAAAATTTGTTCCATTGCCTCTGGGCCACTGATCTAACAGAAATATCCCCCTCTGGGAGAAGTCACTCCAGAAAGTTCCTTTTATTGCAGGTTACAAAGTTGACCCTCACCTTGATCCAAAATTCATATTAATCAGACTTCTCCTCTTGATCAGCTAGAATATAAATGAGCATGGCTGCTTTATGCTTATGCCAAAACATGTATAATGAGAATGTGGAAAATACACAGGGTTCCTGCTGAGCAAAAAAGGTCCCAGAATAAGTTTCCTTGTATGATAATGGAAACATAGCAGCCTCCTCAAAACAGATTAAATTCCCTTTGAAGTGAACAGTATGCATAAAGAAATAGCTGCTTCGTCTTCCTGAAATCATCAAGGAATTCTACAAGAAACTGAATTTTGTAGAGAACAAATTTGTAGGTCACAAGCTATGGCATATAAAGGATTGTATCTTCTATCGTTATTTTGAAATAATTTTTAAATAACTTGTGGGTTCACTGCAAGAAAGAAATGGTATTTATGGTCAGAAGAAGGTTCGAGAAAAAACATTACTTGCCCCTCCCCCCCCCCCCTTTATTCAACTGCAATGGAGGAGGAGAGGCTTTCTTTAGAAAGCCAGACAAAATTTTCCATAGTAACTTCACTAGAAAAATGAAACTCATGTTTCTTATTTCAATATATGCTGATTTGACACTTCATTTTTATCCCTGTGTGGGACTTAGGCTTTTGCAAATTTAAGCACTTTCAAAAAATAACCTTCTGCATAACATATCTTACCAAACCTGGTTGTTCCCTGTGTTTTCCACAGAGGCTTGTTCAGGTTACTAATTTTGTCTGCAACTCACACCTACATTTCAGCCTAGCCCTAGAAAGATTCACTGACTAGTAGTTCAAATCAATAGCAATTCATGGAAGCTGCCAGGGCTTCAGTTTAGAGTAATTGATCACTGTGGTCCTGCTGAGGCTCTACACTTTTAATGCACGCATTTCTCTGAGTGGTTTTCCCTGTTAGTCATTTAGTGCACACTATTTTCATTACAAGGAGGGAACTGTGATGCCTACAAACCAAGCTCTACCAGTTTTACACTTCCTACATGATGGTTATATCATTCCTACACCATGTGACAGTTAAGAAAACAAATTTCAAATGGCTCCAGTTTTCTTCCAGGCTGGGTACATAAGGCCTCAGTGTGCTCGAAAACATCATGATGTGATTACATCAATCTTATTATCAATGAAAAAAGCAAGCCCTAACTTTTCAATAACCATCAACTCCATTCCTCCCATTTCTTACAGATCACTGTATGTTTTCACTGTTGAATAACAATTCTGCAATAGGCATAACTTGACAGTATGGACAGCACTGGATAGGGTCCAGCTTCTCAAGCTCTGTATTTCAGGCCTGTTGTCCAAGAGTCAAGGGGTCTTGAAATAAACTGTCAATAGGTTAATAGACATGGCCTTTTCTTCAAATTCTAGTGTTTTACCTTAGGCAAAGACAGTATTTATGTTCCAAGTACTCCTAATAGCCACAGTGTCAATCGCACAGCATTTGCCCAGTGCTCCACTAAGGGCATGTACTATATGGGTTTTATTAGAAGTCCAGAGAGTTGCAATTACATTTTCTGTATTTGACTCTTCTGGACCACAAAAGCAGGAACTACATAAGTGTGTGCTCATCCCAGCTGCCTTGAACCTAATACCTGTCAATGCAAGGTATTGATCCATACTAAGTTGTACAATGTCTCCCCAGTATTTAACTCCATGGTATTTGTAACAGTGATGCTTCAGACATCACACTGGAGTTGGGAACTTTGGCAACAGTCTAACACTGATGGTGATTTGCTGAAAATACGAATTTAAATGACTTGATTTTGATTGGAAATAAAATATCTTTGTCAAAGGCTTTCTGACAGTGCCATTACAATAGTACAAAGGCTTCTGTAGTTTTCCTCATACCAGGATTATGAGATACAGAAAGAGCAAAAGCCACTACAGGGCCTGTTAGCTCTATGTGGAAGGCCAAACCATAGCCAATTACATTAGGTGCTGTGCAAACACAAAGGGATTGCTCACAATATAAAGAATACATACAAAGAGCATACAAAGAAGAGATTAAGTAATGTTAACACAGTTCTGTGGACTTCTGAGGTTTCTTAAATCAAGGATTACAGGCTAAGATAGATGACAAAGAGCTGTTAGTAGAAGAAGGAAAGTCATGGTCCTAGCTAAAAGGCTGCAGTGGCAATAAACTTTCCATCTATTCAGCTAGAACTAGCCAAAAAAGAGAATTTGACCATGTTAGCTAAAGGTTGAGATCAAGCTCATCCAGAGACAGGATGATATATTCAGTACATCCTCCTGTATTATTGACTGTGCACTTTTATACAGTGCAAGTAACAAGGGCTCTGCACACTGGAATGATGTTCCTTGGGCAGTGGCCTCACATTTGTCCTCAGCATACCAGTGTCAGTACAAGATGGCCTGTGTCTCCTCACAGTCTAGTACATAACACTCCTGTCAGAGTCATGCCTGATTTTGCTATTTCTGCCTTCTAACACCGTAACACTTATAACACATGAGGAGCATAAAGGTGAACACTTAGACCCTTTCTATGTGTTTAGGAACCAAGATGTTACTGATTTATCTGGCAGTGATAGAAACCAGAGTGCCTCAGGATGATGGGACAAGAATTGTTCAAGAATGTTACCTAAATATCAAACTTCTGAGCCAAAGCTGAAACTTCTGGAATTTCTGTCTCAAGTTTCATTTGGAACTGGAGATACATGGCAAGAAATTCAAAGTAGTATTAGAAACATTTTCCATTCATTAGGTTTAAAGCAAAGTAGAGTCAGTATCAGTGCTAATGTTTTACAGAAAATGAAACTGAGGCAGGAAGTGACAAAGGCTTGGCAAAGGTTAATTTAAGAGCCAGCAAGACTGGATTCTGATCTAGTGGTCTCTCTCCTCCCTACCTGCAGCTGTCCAGTCATAGGAGTATTCACTCGGTTCTCTTCATGATTAATTGGTTTTGAGAGGTTATTATTATTCTCATGATTACATTTCTCTTTTGCAACTGAATGCATACTGGTCTAAAAACTCATTCTGAATTTGAGAGATCTCATTCTGATTTTTGTAACATCAGAATTACTTTGCATTCCTATTATCTTGGTAGGATAAAAAGAAACAGCAGCAAGAAAGCCCTGAACCTTCATTACATAAATATTACTTGAAAAAAGAATCAACAACTTTTATATGTACTTAGTAAAATTTTAGGAAATTGCTTTTACTGCCATAAATTCAGAAAACATCAGACTTTTCTGCATGCAAGTTGTAGAAAAAAATCTCTAATATACAAAAGAAACTGCCTAAGGAGTAGCTGAAACATTTGACTAAGTGTTGAAAGCAGAGAATTGTAGAGTAGCACTGCTAGGAAGGAGATCAGTTTAAATGGTGCAGGTCACATCCAAACTTCGTCACAGATAGGCCTGTTCACACACATTGCAAGCAATGATTTACTTAGAGAATAATGAATTTAGAAGTAGATAGTGGAAAATTTAATTTATTTATGAACAGAATTTTTGGCTTGTTTTTTTTTTTTTGAATGGAATGCCCGCATTTTCAGCTGTAGACACAGTCACGTGTCTGCTCTAGCAACAACCATATGCAGATTCAGATTTTCAAGAGCAAAGACATCATTATCTGCATATACACAGCTGAAAGAGAAGTTAAGTGGATGAATCAACAGAGGAAGACCTGACTTCGTAAATGAACACCTGGAGTCACTCAGTCACTGAAAGATTGCAAAGTCATATTTAGTTCATCTATTTGCATATGAATTGATTATGATTTATCTGAAACTACTGTGGCACACTAAATGTTACACTTGGAACACAAATACGAGAACAGCCTCAGGTACATATAAATTATTAATAGAGGAGCCCTATTAAGTCCCCCAGCTGAGCTTCTCTTAGGCAGTGCTGTTCTATGTAGTATGGTTAAGTGGCATCATGTACTACATACTGGCAAAGGTTCCAAGAAAAGAGTGAGTCAACATTAATAAGGCAAGGATAATTTATAAACAAAAGCAATATAATCTCATCATTGACAAACCTTTCTTGAAATACATTAGATGCTTAACAGAAAACTGAGAAGGATCTGCTTAGTTTACTGAATAGAGTCCCTGGTAGTACAGAGAAATATGACATATAAAATTCTCCAAATGCCATCTTAAAAATAGCCAGGCATTTTTCCCCACATAACTTGGAAGTAAGAGATAAAATGTCTTCTTTTTTTTTTTTTTTTTTTAAATGAATAACCTACATGCTAACACATAATTCCTATCAAGAAATTTCATCCTGGTAATTACTAAAATCCCATGCAGCTGAGGAAGATCTGTCTCTTAAATAAAAGCAGACACAGAAATTCCAGCTGGAGGATATAGACTCTTTAAAGCCTTTTGGTGGCTATTTTCCTTCTGCAATATGCAACTTATTCTTTCATATACATTTCAGAAAACCCAAATATCGTAGTATTTGTACTGCACTAGACTGGAGTAATTCCATATTTTTACTGATTTTTCGAGTCACAAATCATACATTTTTGCAAACTTTAGCTAGCTAGAAGTGTCTTTCAGAGCATAAAGCTCTCCCCTTGCTGCATGCTTGTTATGGAAGTAGTGAAATAAAACTATCTCCAAAAATAGCCAGATACTTCTGAAAAATAGCTGCTTTAAAAAAACTAATAAAACTTACATTTAAACCACCTATACACATTATGTAATATACCTGAATAAAATCTCGTGGCAGGACTTATTATCTGGTTTCTAATTCACTTGAAAGGATTTTCAAAAATGGCCATCAGCAAGCAGTATGACAACAGTCAAAACAGTCTTATTCTTAAAACTACTATAACTTTGTGAAAGTTAATACAGCCCTTATTTACAGAGCTTTTGTATTCCAAAGGCGCAAACTACTGCAATTTCACGTGCAGTTCTTACCAATGTGTATTATGACAACACAAAATCAAGTAATGTGTGCATTAGTGAGAGTGTCCCACTTCTTTTAATAGTGAGTAAAGCTTCCAGAGTCTCAGATTCTGTCAGCTCTCAGAGAATACACAGGTACAGACTTCAAGCTTGACAAAATACCTGAGATGATCACATGAGCATTTTTGTGACATCTGTCTTTGTATGAGTACTCTTCAAGCTAAAGATTTTTTAGCTAATGAGCAAAGCAAGTTATATTTTCTTTTTTATGTTAATACTCTGAGAAAGATTGTGCTTTGCAAGGTTAATTTCAAGTCCAATCTCGCATGGGAATTAGAATAATTAGACTCATTTAAGAGAATTCTCCCCTCTGGCAGAGCTGATTAAATTATTTATACATTATCTTTTCATATAATTGTACCTAAAACTGTGTAAATGGTTTTTTTTGTCTAACTTTCAATAAATTCATAATACACGTTTTTCAAGTTGGATACACCGACTGCACCTGTGACAACAGAGAATGGCTCATTTTCAAAATGCTTCAATGAGAAATTAATCCGGAGGGAAACAGAAGCATGCAATTTAAAAGCTTCCACAATGACAACACACTGATTAAAACTCATCAGCTGAAGAAATAAAATTAGTAAGACAATAAATCCTGGACTGAATCCTGTTACCCATTTCCACAGGAATAACTTCATTGACTGCAGTCACATTCCTCTAAAATATGAGTGCTACTTAGATGAGGATCAGTTCCATGACGTGGCCCTTTATCTGTAATTTAATATTCTTTCACATAGTACCCAGGTCCCTCTCTGCTAAGAATCTCAGATTCCGGATAACACCTGAAATTACTTTGGTCATAAAAGAAATCTGGTGGTTAATGCTAACATTCATTTCAGCTCTATTAAGTGCTCTTTTTCTCTTCCATACCAATAAACTTGAGAAAGGTTGAGATAATGGTATTTTAAAGGGCATTCCTGATACAAAATAGTAACTTGTTTGCTACCATCCCTATTAAATCAGAAAGGAATTGGCTTTATGGACATCTGTGAAAAGACATCTTTGCACCTATTGTAAAATTTTAAGTCTCTCCTAGAGTCTCATTGCCTAGACCACTCTACAAACACATGAATTCAGTGAAATCCCAGTTGTGATCTTTAGTGCACTATTAAGGAATCCTGAATCGGTTTTTACAGGCTCAGAATTTCACACTATTCTTTATCATTTGCTACAATCCCAGTCAATTTTCTTTTTCCTTTTTAGAATTCACTATACATTTTCAAAAAGCAAGAGTATTCTAAAGGCTAAAGGTTTTTCCTTACCTCTGCAGAAACACAATCATAGGTATGGGTGTCTATCTGGGGACAACTGTGCTAGAGAAGACAGAGGGCTGGATAAAGAAATCCATTAAAAGAATAATGTAATCACATACTTCAAGTTGTGTGTGGACAGGAGTGATAAGTAAGAAAAATATGTATTCTGATTAATAAATTAATATTTCTATTAAACAATAAATCTACAGTGTAGTAATTATCCCAAGGCTATAGCTATGCTCAAATCACCTTAAATTAACTTCTTAAAAAGAAACTACAGAAAAAGGAAGAGTGGTCATTGCCAAGTATGCAAAGACCTCAGCTGTAATTAGTTTTTCACAGCCAGATTCAACTCTTCCGATGTATTTATTTTGGAGAATGACTAGATAGGGAATATTTCCATAATGCTACCCCATGCCCTGATGACACTGGTATCATACACTCCCAGCCATGCACTGTTTGCTTTCGCTGCAATACACATTTCAGCTGCATGGCCAGGAGGATCTCACTCAGGGATTCAATGCTAAGATACTGCTTAACTAGCTCTGATATTGCTCCTTTGGCTATCAGTCATGCTCTGTCATCTAATTTTCTCTGACTAGCTGACAGTCAGATTCCTAAGATAGGAGTCAATTTAAGGTAATCAGAATAGTTAAAAGCAATTGTTTCTGACAGGGATCACAAAGTGTCCTCTGGCAAGAAGCAAAACCAAATTATTGAAAGACCGCTTCTGCAGGTTTAGTCATGGTTTTCAGAGCTCCCTTAATCTGAACTTATAGGTGCTTAAGAGATCTCCTAAAAGATGCTGAGACTTCTTGGTACTTCTTGAAAACAAATAATCTGCAAGGTCTTTATACTGCCCACTCGCACAGCCTTACTGCTGTAATTATTATCTAGTATTTGAATTACACAGCTAGTTATAAAGACTGCAATTTGCACAAGCTCACATATAAACACACAACTGTTCTTACTCTGAAAAGCTTAAAAGCTGCAGTCAATTAAGATATTCTAAATAATGATGACCACATCAGAAATAATATTGTATCTGAATTGGATGTAGTTTTACCTTAACAGAAGCAGTGCCTTTTTTAGAAGCTCCATCTACATTAGTGCCTACTAGACAAAGTCATTTAAGTGATCCTAGAAATGCAGCTCTCTCTTGGCACTTTGCACTGGGGACACACAGAATTTTTCTTACAAATTAGTCTATTGAGAGTTTATGAAAGACTCCATTTACTATTGGGATTCTATGCAGTTCAGAGAAGATGACAACTTACAGTTACACATACTATTTACCTATTACCATTACCTATTTACTAATTTAATCCCTTGACTGACATTAAAAACATTTCTTGTGTGATTTTAATAAAATAATCCTGACTGCATTTCTCCCAACACACAGCCAAAAACACACACCAAGGACGTATCTAGGGGCACCTGGACAAGCTCAAGGTGCCCAGGAGGATCTCATGAGGTTTAACAGTACCAAGGTGCTGCACCTGGGTCAGGGCAAGCCCTGGCATCAACACAAGCTGGGGGATGATGGGATCAAGAGCATCCCTGCCAAGAAGGACTCAGGGATGCTGGTGGATGAGAGGCTGAGTGCACTCACAGCCCAGACACCAACCATGTCCTGGACTGCACCCAAAGTGTGTGGGCAGCAGGTGGAGAGAGGGGATTCTGTCCCTCTACCCACTCTGGTGAGACTCCACCTGGAGCCCTGTGTCCAGTTCTGGAGATGATCTGAATTGCTTATACCTTCTTCTTACTTAATTAGAAGAATCTTTCTAGAAATAAGGAGCTGTTTTTCAGGATTTCAAGAATTCCCTTAAGTACCCTTAATGCCATCATATCTATACAGCACTTTGTTGTGGTCCCATCAGCAGCACACTACGGAGCTTTATGTTGGAGTTTGTTCCTATCCTAAGCCTCAGTATATGATTTGTGGCCTGTTACACCTCACAAATACCTTTGCAGACACAGAAATAATAAGCATTAGGAATAAAACTTATATAAGAACTACAGCACCCGCTGCTAATCTATTAATTACATCTTAGCAAAAGTTATTGCTGAACTACACCAGTGTAAATGATCCTCAAGTTACCGGGTGATTTGGTATCTGCAGTTTC
Source organism: Acrocephalus scirpaceus scirpaceus (assembly GCA_910950805.1). Lineage (NCBI taxonomy): Eukaryota > Metazoa > Chordata > Aves > Passeriformes > Sylviidae > Acrocephalus > Acrocephalus scirpaceus. The sequence goes on from OU383778.1 coordinate 33,727,911, forward strand.
ATAGGCAATTTCAAAATAATTTATTTTTAATAAGCTGAAAAGATCTCAAACCCAAAAGTTAAAAGGCAAAGTCAATGCAATCTGCCATTTTGCAGAGCTTTGAGAGTCAGATCACTTTAAAACAACCTGAAATAGATCGTGAATGGTTGCGATATGGGTAACAATGAATTTCCCTCTACTACAGTAATTTTTCTCACAAAAAACTTTTCCATTGCTTCAGATAAGAGTAACATAAACAGAAAATTCTTGGGAAAGACAAGGGTCTACAAGGCTTAAGGACTACAAGTCAGATATGAAGATCTTTGGGTTTGCCACTGTCAGATCTCAGTAGCAGACTCTTTTACTAGACAGACAGTATTCTCTTCTGAAAAACTGGAGTCTAGCAAGGGAATCCCATCAACCTGGAATCTAATCAGCTCATTAAAACAGCTTTTTCCCCCCTCCCTTCACATATGAGTGTTTTAATGAGAAAGGCAAAGCAATCATTTCTCAAGAATTAGAATAAGAGAGCACTCCAAGCCATGGGATCAGTGTACATGGCACCTCTGCAATCCTCTAACTTACAGACTGATTTTAGCTTTGCAGGCATCTTCATCCTCCTTTACTGGAGAGAGAGACACAATGAATGTGGGAGAGGGAGAGACTCTAGGAAGCAAAGAACAAAAGAGGAACACAAATTTGAGGAAAAGCTACTCAAACGTTGCTAGTAGCAACTCAGCTGGAATATGACTCCATGGTAGAACATTCACCTTTTAAATACCTGATAGGGATTGACACACTCTTCTTGACAGAATAGGAAGTGCTAGCATAGATTACACAGAGTTCTCAAAAGAGAACTTCTCCCAAACAGAAGGTGTGTTCTGTAGGAAAACAGTGCTGTGGGTGGGGGTGGCAGCAGTTTCTCACACAGTACAGACATGCTTTTGAGAGCACAGAAAATGCATCCTTGTGCACAGTCATCCTGGCTCAGGCACTTTTATACAAACAGCCTTATCTCACTCAAGGGTACAAACTTCCTTCAAAAATAACAAGACAATACTGCACATCTGCTTTCAGTTTTCATATACTTAGCACTGAGGCAGGTACAGGGATTTTGTAAGGCTGGCTATCTCCCTCAGCCTAGGCTGCTCCCAGAGCTCTGTATTTGTTTTATATATGCACTACATTCAGATGCACAGTGGGCTGCCACAAACTTGGTCTTCATCAATGTACCATGTTATTTTGGGTTTTTCCATTTTTTCCTGTTGTTTACTTCTTAAGTAAATTCATTTTCCCAAGATATGGTGCCTAACAAACTGACTATCCAAGATATGCCTCAAATACCAGAATACATTAGACTACAAGAAGGCCCTATGGTGATTTGCTAATTAGCTTAACCCTTTTGGGACACAGAAGAAGGAATTTTTTATTAAAACAGGATAACCCTGGACTATATTGATCTGACTGAGAAATGAGTATTTTAGTCAAGATGAGTCTCAAGATGAGCACATGCTGGAAACAGCGATGTTGTTTCCATAGCAATGCCATGACAGCCTCTAGAGTGAAATAGTGTGCTACCAGGAAATGAAGGGAGTTCAAGTGCTATGAGCTACACAGTTCTGTGAGCAATCCAAATACATTCTCATAAAAAATATTTAGTGCAGCTAGATAGTCCAAAGATTGCTGCTAATGGCAAGTAAGCCTTATCAGTATGCAGTCCTTTTTTCTCATCCACTGCACCTAAGATGACTATCTAAAGGCTTAAACTATGGGCAACACTGCTAAACCATTTCAGACCAAACATTAACAAATACAGCAACCTTTACCTTACTTCTTTTCCACTGCAGAGTATCATCCATAATTAAGGTCACTCACTCTTGCTCTCCATAACACAACCAAACACATTAAACCTTTAACCGAAAAATCCTAGTATGTGCAATTATTTACCAGGCTAACCTTCCCCTTTCCTTTTCTCTCACCTCCACCTCTCCCTTGCCTCCTCCTACCCAAACAATACAAAGCAGATCTGATTGCAAGTGGGAAGCAATGTACAGAAGTCCTGCATACTCCTCATTAAAATTTACATAGGCATAGCATATACTCACTTGTCTGCTTTTCACCCCAGATAGTGCTTACACTAATACAAAAGCAAACCAGAAAAGCACTAGCTGTATTTTATCTGCCTAAGACTTTACCTAAGGCAAATAGTCTGGTCAAATTCTGCAAAGCTGATTTAAAATATTTTCCCAAAGACTACAGAAAGAGAATTAATTTAAGATCTCCACTGCTCTGTACTTTCAAAGAAATGAAAAATTATTAGTGATTTGTAAAACTGCTAAAACAATGGTTATAACCAAACTGTTCTCAAATTAAATTCTACAGAGTGAAGTACTTTACTTGCAAAATACCTAAACACACTGCTGCTGGTTCAGTCTTTCTCCAGCATTTCCCATGCAATTCGTAAAGATGTTCAGACATGAAGTGAATGTCCAGAAACTCTACCACTGTATTTGTTGTGTAGTTGTCACAACCAGTCTCTTGGGTAAACAGATTGTAGGTCATTATATGTAGCAGTGCTGCCTCTGAGGGAAAATACACTAATAGTCATCCCTGCCAGATCCCTCATTAACAAAATCCACTTCAAACCAAAATGTTTTCTATTTATTGTTTTAAACATGCATTTCAAGGAATCAAGCCTTGAATGTAAAACAGCAAGATGCTTCATTTCCCTTTTGCATTCAGTAAAAAGATGTGAAACAAGCATTTTTAAAACAGCCTCAGCCTCTTCCTGCCTATCCCCATAAAAGTGTTACAGAAGGCACCAAGCCCAGCAACATTCATCTATAATTTAAACTGTTTGCTTGGCAGAGTTTTTTCACTTTAATATGTCTAGTCTTAATTGCAACTGGCACACCTACTGATTTTACCAGAAACTCATCTACTTCCAGGAGATTTTTATGTAAGTTGTTTTTCTGTGGGACAGTAATGCAGTTTCAGGGACAGATGTTGTTATCCAGAGAAAAACACATTCCTGCAATTTTACAAGATCTACAGGGCTCTATATGGACAGAAAGATACCTGTAAGAGACTGATACAAGTTTAACTTACTCATCCCCTTTCAGTTATCATGGCCTCCCAGCTAATTCCCCAATATGAGCAATATTCTGTAACTATTTTGCCTTCTCTTGGAATACCTATGTCAAAACTTCTGTTTATCAAAGAATTAGGTAAAAGTAATCTGCCTGATGACCTGTTTTTGACAACTGAGTACAGACAGGTACAGCTTAAATTGTCTGAAAGAGTAGTGGGTACAGCCTCTTTAACTCAGCCTACTCTCATGAGTACATACAGGTATCCAGCCACAAAAGCCAACCTGCTGCCACCCTGGGCCCCTTAGCAGGAACGTTTTGCCTCTAGAATTGATTATCCCATTACCTAGTGTCATCTCCTGTCACTGCCTGAACTCTCTCATGACAGTCCTCACAGATTTTCATGCAAGTGTAAAAGAAGCAGCAATATCTGTATCCCAATCCAAGACAGAAATCCAAGTATCCCAAAGCCACTGTCTCAGACATGGGAAAAGTTTCCTATCCTAAAACTCAAAAGCACACTCCTAATTTCCCTCTCATCATCATTCTTAGAATGTACTCAGAAAATGAGTGTGTCATTATAAACTTTATCATGTTTTAAGAGTTAAATCAATGAATCAATCAGAAACCTTCAAACACATTTTATCAGTAAATACTTAGCCACAGGAGTGGGTTAATGCTTGAAACAGAGTCCACACAGCTATTAATTTATGGCTGATACTTCTGTCAGTAAGGTTCTTAATGCGGCAAGTGACACTAAAAATTCATGTTGCCCTCATGAACTATAACAACAACTATTTACTTGGTTTTTGAAATAGCTTTAATACAATAAAAGGAATTGACAAAGGTAAAGCCTTATCTTGCATAAACATTCTGGAATGTGATCTGGTGATCATATGCAGGCATACAGAGATTGCTGTGCTTGGTCTGACCCACTGCTCTGCCTTAGAAGAGGACAGACAGTAGAGAACACATAGCAAAGTCACATGTAAAAGTGTCCAGGACAGAGAGAAGTCTGGAGGGTGAAGCTGCTGTGAAGAGGACACTGTCAGCACCACTCTGCTACTCCAAATAGGTGTGCTGCCAAATAATCTTGATCTGTCTTACTAAAGAATGGAAGTGCAGTTGCATGGATATCAAAGCAGACATAGCTGGACTTTAAAGTATCACATATAAATTGTTCCTAAATAAATAGTCATATTAAAGAGAGCCCCTTTTAAGCCTGCTTAATCTACACAGGTAAAGGATAGAAAAACAGTATGAATTTGGAAATGAATTGAGGAGTTATTCACTACAATCCCCAGGGTAAGGGCACTTGTCACTTGGCCCTGCAAAGGTAATTCTTTAAGGACATTAAGTGTCGTTTGATTTAAAGATCACAGTTTCCTTTGACATTAGCAAAGTACGGGTTAAGTTTCAAAGATGACCTGGCCCACAAAGGAAGATATACAATCATCAGGGACAGGGAGAACACCCCATCACATTGGTGCCTTCTCTGAGGAAATCTACCCCAACAGGACAACTTCACTTTGACATCTAATAGTCCCTCATATAAACCCACAGAGACATATTCTTCTAACTCCTTTTGATACACTCAAAAAGAAATTGCCAGAGGAACACAACATTCTGACCCGGCCCCATAACCTATTTCTCGTCTTACCAGTCTATTTATGTTCTGCAGAACACAGAGAATCACTTTTCTTGGCTGTATTCTCTTTTGCTCCCCCTCCAAGGCACTCTGTTGTAGTGCAAGGGGCAGCCTCACAGACGGACGGAATGACTCCACAATGGAGTTTTCAGGATAGCACCAGCACTTAAAACATCAATGCCTGCAGTAATCACAGACACAACTCACCCAAAGCAGCTGAGCCTCACCCCCAAACTGTGCACATCTCAGGCATTAGGGTTCTGGGAAGTAGGATGATGGAGAATGAGGGGCAGGGTAAGGACTGACCTTACAGCAAAACAAGGTCGAGTACCTCACATGAAATGTCTTCAGGATATAACAGTACAGAGCATTCTAGTCAGGTGGGTAGTTACCATTCATCTGGCATCTGTTTCCTATTTAAATGTCTTTAACCAACACTATTATTTTTCATATAAAATTCCCTGATTTTTCAATCTCTTAGCTGTCTCTTACAATATCTCAGCATTTTCTGTTACAAATACTGCAGGGACTCTGGTAAATAAAGGTATATTTTAAAACCCACAGAAAAATATTTTTAAATAGCTCTCTTAAGCCCTACTAATAACATGAACACTGAGCAAGGAATCACAATAAAGGATACTGAAGCTCCTATCTGTGATAGCTAAATGCCAGAGGTTAATCCTGAGATCATCCGCTGACATGTACGTCTCACAGTCACTGTTGACGGATATTGAGTTGACGTGATAGGTGTGACCATTAGCAAAGATTCTCCTGGGAGTGACTTCTACCATCAAATCCATGGGTTTCAATACAGGCACCTGCCAAAAAAAAAGCAAAACACAAAGCAGAAGGAGAGTAAGACTTGAAATAATGTTTTGCTAGAATGATGAGAATTCCAACAGAAAGTGTTCAAAGACTGCAATATTATAAAACTTCTTGACAGTGTACCCAAGCTGAACTTCCCCATGGATTAACTGCTGGGCAAGGCCTTCCTTGCCAAGGAGGAAGAGAGAGATAAGAGAGGTAGGCAAAATGATGGAAAGCCTGGACTGTGGGAAGGGAGGGACTGTCAGCTGTGTCTGTCTGTGAGGGACTGCCCCAGAACAAGTCTGTGTCAGCTGCCACAGTACAGGTCAGTCCCACTGCACGAGCTACTGTCCCACATGTGTGGGAGGCTCTGGCAAGCAGTGAAGCACGCGCTGTAAATCACTTCACTGTATTTGTTTTGCTACTTGATGTTTCTCTTTCAAAAAACTCACATGGTGAAAAGGCTGTAGTCTCAGAGAAACATAAAAAACAACGGCTTGCAAAACAAAGCCAACATGACATACTGTACATACATATGTACCCCTGAAAAGCCAATATCACAGATTATCACTTGTCAATGTGCCCTCATTATTTCCCTGTGTGTCATTTCAAAGTCATGCTTCAATAAGTAAGCAGACACTCAATTTATTCCCTATCAATAAAGCATTAAACACTGTAAAGCTGTGGTCCATGACTGAGACTATTCAATGTTGCTGAACACACATCAGAAACAATCTATCATACATCAATCCACCAGGCAGTTTAAAGAGGAACACAGAGTAATTAAACATTTGAGTTTCACTTTCTACTAAAGGAACAAAACTCAGCCTTTGAATTACAGAATCACAGAATATGTCAAGTTGGAAGGGACACACAAGGATCACAGAGCTCAATTCCCACCCTGAACAGCACCATCACCAAGAGTCACACCATGTGCCTGAGAGCAGTGTCCAAACATTTCTTGAACTGTGCCAGGCTTGGCGCTGCGAGCACTTCCCTGGGGAGCCAGTTCCAGTGCCCAACCACGCTCTGGGTGAAGGACTAATATCCAACCTAAACCTCCCTGACACAACTTCAGGCCATTCCCTGGGGCCCTGTTACTATCACCCCAGAGAAGAGATTAGGGCCTGCTCCTCCCCTTCCCCTCAAAAGATGCTGAATTCTCAGAGAATTCTCGGACTATAAGCAATCTGGAATAGTTTTGTTTGCCTAATCATGCAGAATAGATAAATATTCCATTAATGTAGTCATATTTACTCTTTGGAAGCTTTTTCTCCCAGCAGACAATAATGGCTTGTTTTGTTTTCACTAATAAAGACATACTAGTGTTTATACAATATAACCTTTCAGTTCTAACCTTTAGCCACTTCCTTTGCCAAAACACCTGGAGTAAATTCAGCCAAAAAAGTCATTAACATGTGGATGATGTCTCCTCTCCAAGGAACAGAAAGGAGAAAAGGAAATGGCTTTAAGTTGCATTGGGAAGGTTTTTATATTATAATTGTATTAAATTGGTTATTATATTGTAATTAGATATTAGAAAATATTTGTTCACCAAAATTTTTGTCAATCACTGGAAGAGGCTGCCCAGGGAAGCAGTGGAGTCAGCATACCTAGAGGTATTTAGAAGATTTTAAGTGGCACCTGGGGACATGGTTTATTGAATATGGCAGTGCTGGATTCATGGTTGGACTTAATGGTCTTTTCCAAACTAAACCATTCTATGATCACATATCATATGATATGTGACATCATATATGATTTCCATGACTGCATCTTTTCAGCAATGCAGCATCTCAGGCTTGCCAGAGCACAGACTACTGCAAATCCCACTCGTAAAATAGTTCTTTTATAAAACTGAAGATAAGATGAAACTGAAATTTCGAGTACTGTCTTTAACACAGTTGCTCTGAATGTGGCAAGAACCTGTTCAAAATTAATTACAAGTGTTTGCAGCACAAGCAGTAAAGAATCTTTTATGAAAGAACATTAAGTCTCAATAAGAAAATTTTATCAGGAAAAATAAATCAAACATGAACTCTCAAAAATACTTACTGTGGTCAGTATATCTTAATGCATTTGTGACTTGAAAATGTGTGGCAGATTCAGTATGTTAGCTAAAGCTTCAGTTAGAAAGATCCTAGAAATGCTTAGCATTTGGTACATTTAAATCTTTTACTGACTTAGCACTACCTTTTCATACAGAAACAACTGTATTTTGGACATGGGCAGAAGCTTACCTGCAGTGATGTTACTGTAGAAAGATCTTTAAGCTTTCCCTCTTCATCTTTTAAGTTGTACCCCTCTGGTCTCTTATCTCTTTCAGTAATTTTCCACAATTTGATTGTTTTATCTTTAAAAGAAAAACAACTGTCAGCTTAGAAATTCTGAATGCAGTTACTCATCTTTCACAATATATTCCTTAAAGAAGTTTTTACAGCTTGGTTTAGACAGGTCCTGTGCTGAAACAGTCTGGTTCACTTCATCCTGCACATCCAGAAAATGTTTCCAACAGACAATTACTCATAAAGCACATCCCAGACCTTAACACGGAGTCAGGGGTTCCTGGCAGGTGACAGACTGTGTGGGGCATGTAGAGTATATGCTGTCATGTATCCAACCTAGCAGTCTGCAGGTGGAACAAACCCAAACTACTCAATGATCACTGCTGAAACTCAGTTGAATGATTTGACTTGGCAAGGGAATAACCTCAATATTAACACCAGATTGGCATTAATGCCAGATTGTTAGGTTAGTTATAAACAGCAGAAGAACAGCATGGAGTACACAGCCAGACCAATGACCCCTTCCTGGCCCACTGTGGGAATGGGCAGTGGTGCACTGGTGTAACATCAGAAGCTCCTGCAAATGAAAGGCTGTGTAAAAAATGAAGCATTTTTCCCTCCTAATGGAAAGCAGCTGAGAAACAACTGAGGGAAAAAAAAAATAGCCCAATCAAACTGAGAAATGTGTTGTGATGGCAAGAGAGATAAGTAAGGATAAAAATATGTTAATCTTGCAAGGAATGGAATAAAATCTAGATTCTTCCTTTCTCATGATACGTGAAGCACATGATGAGAGAGTAATGATGTCTCTCAGTTAGCTAAGAGCCTCTGAAACAAACAAACACGTTTTAAACATTTCACACTGCATTTGTCTTTGGGGGGTTTTTGTACAAGCTGAAGCTTCAGATTTCCTAATGCTGATTGTCCACTCCCACTGTGGTGGGGCTCCTAACCTGCCAACCCTAACGCTTCCTAGACTGAAAAATCCATGCCAACTCTTCTGCAAAAAATCTGTCCTTGAGATTCTAATGGTTGTTACACTCATCTGTTTGTGCAGGAGCAAAAGTCTTTTCAAAGCTTTTGTCCTTCATCTGCCAGCACATATTTATTAACCTCAGTTCCTGCATCACTTCTGATTTCATCCCACTTTCTTCCTTTACCTTTCTTCCTTAAGTACATAGCAGCGCATAATAATTTCCCCAGTGTGACTACTCCAAATACTACTTTCAAATGCTAGTACAAATCACTTTAAAGACAGGATATACAAAAACATGAATTGATTTACATTTCTGTAGCAATTTTAAACTTTGAACTTTCTTTGTTTCAAAATCAATTCTTCCATTACTCATTTTTTACTATTACGTATCTCTTAATGATATTGATATGCTAATATACAAGCAAAAACACCACCCCACAATACAATTACAGTCAATCTACAGAACAAAAGGTTAGTTCAATCTGTAACTAAAAAGCTCCTTTTAAATATTCAATAAATTTCATTTGTATTGTATATCATGTTAATTAATTACTACAAATACACATAGATCATGAAATGCCCTTGTATATTTTATTACATGTAAATAGTACATTCCTGCTGATCTAGTAAAAAATTATATATACAGCAACTGTAAGATGAATTATAGGAAAAAACCACAAATAATTTTCCATTGCTATTAATAAATGTACCTCTTTCCTGAGTGAAAACTGTTTTGTTAGCAGGTGAGGTTATACTGTATTGGTTTTCTTCTCCTTTATCTACCTCTGAACTTTAAATACTCCTTAGAAGTTTTAAGTATGCTTGTATTTTGCAAAATATAGAAAAAAATAGAAACATCTCTATGAGGTAAAAATTCAGTCTCAAGGGTGTTTTGAAGTTAAAATTAATTAATGTCTGGTAAGCAGTCTGAAATCCTCAGATGAAAGAATCTGTATGGGTCAAATTCTGATCTACTTTATACAGCTCACACTGAGAGTGGCCCAAATATATTCTGGTACAGAAGATACCAATGAATCATAATAAGTTATTATTATACTACAAAATCAGTTTGCACATTTTACAGTGCAAACTACAAATTTGCTAACTGCAAGCACTTTAAATCCACAGTGGGATTTGAAAGCCTTGGTGATTTCCTTCTGTCTCCATTAATTAAGATGCCACAATCAAAGCTTAGCTGATAACTTGTTGATAACATGAACTGGAATGAAGCCAAGATCACCTCTGAGAGAGGTGATCTGTGCAGAAACAACTTCAGACAAAAGTCCTCCTTAGAATGACAGAAACAGATTTGGGCAGGTGCAGACCTGCCAAATCTCATAATATATTGAGGGTTAGATTTAGACCAACTCTCCCACCATGTCCCTGAACAGCAGGATTTTCCTTCCAGCACATTCAGTGGGCACTGTCCACCTGAACACGTGGAAAGGATGCTGTTTCACAGCTCTCATTTTTCTGCAAAAAGCCATGCATTAGATCCCAAATTACCAGAGAGCAAAATATCAAAAATTCCATTAAAATAGCAGGCTCGGAATTTAGTAAACAAAAAACAGTACTCAAGATATTTCTACAACCTGTCCAATATGAGCAGGTGTGACAGGTGCCTTCAAGTTAGGAAACATATTATTATTAATAACATATTAATAATATTATTATATTATTATTATTGCCCTTTTTATAGGCAAGGAACTGATATACATTGCCAAAGGCTTCTCCCAGATAATCTGTGAGACAGTGAATAATTCAACGTGGGTTGTCTGCACCCTGAAGTTAAAACCACTTTTAAGATTATGCCAGGAGGTGAATCTTGAGACTTCAACCCTGCTGTGCCAGGAAGCTAGCAATCCTCCTTGGCACTTGCAAATGTTTTGCAATTCAAAGCCAAAATCCAAAGTTTGTGCCAGTGGAACCATTTCTGTTCTCCTCACCATGAAGATGTCTGCTGAGATGCTCCAAATCTAAGGGGGAGAAACAGAGACCAAAATATTTTTCCGGGTCTTAGGCTTGCTCACTGTTGGTTGAAACTGGATTAAGCACAGCAGCACCAGGACTGATTATTTCTTCCTTTCTCAGCTCTCATGACAGTATGAACCAGAAAACTCATGTAATGGTCTATTATCTATAAAAGCTGAAAATCTGGGGACTTGGCTGTATTCCTCTGTGTTTCTAAAAACAAACTTTAAAATTATAAGAGAGAGGAGGTTTTCTTTCAATAATCTGCTTTTGTATCACACACTTGGAAGAAGTTGTTCTTAGTTATCTGAAGGAGGTGAGCAATAATTTGACCAAGAGAGAAGAGTAGAAATAAACTCCCAAACTTCATAAGGTGATTAATCATTAAATCAGCATAAATCACCTGTCTAACATGTAACACCTGTATGTTTCATTTCTAATAAGAAACAGTGCCCCTAAAAATTCAAAAGCAACTTTAGGTAAAACAAACTACAAAATACTAAAAAATTACCATCTACTTTGAATTAATTTAAAAATTATTTATTGCTATGTACTTTAATACAAAGCAATCACTTTGTGATTTTGTCAGTGCCCAAAGATGAGATTAACCTATTTTTTATCAGCAACTCCCAATTACACTCAAACTTCTAGAAAAAAAAATTCTTTTCTGATTACCATTAGATCTAAAATTTAAACCCAGGTATTTTATCTCATGCATCATCTGCAACAATAAAGTTTGTGGGTCTTGTCTAAATGCTGCCTAAATGACACCTGTGCATGTTAGGTTACATTCAAATTTTTCCACTTATTTCATATCTGAATATCCCCTCTTGTCTTTCATCAGTAGGCCTTAGACATGTTAGAAACATGAGGCAGTATCAATATTCCAGTATTGGGAAGACCTCCTGTCTTCCCAAAATTTGTGTACCTTTTTAAAACTTAAATAAACGATTCTGATGATAATTAATATAAAAGAAAAATAAATTAATCTCTCTCACCTACCTTCATTTACACATCTACAAATAATAAAAGTTATGACAAATACAACAGAAAAAATTCTAAATTTCCCATGAAACACAAGCTTCTGAGCAGGGTGATGCCTTTGTCACAAAATCTATTTCAGGATAGCACTGCATATTAATAGAAAAATGGACAGCTCTTTAAATGTCTATGAATAATCAATTGGAAAAACTTCATGGTTCTATGAATGGAATATACAAACAACAGACATCAGAGGCAGTATGACAGTTTTTGTAAACTCTGAAAGAGGAAATTACTAAAACAGTAGATTAAAATGAGCAAATATATACCATCAGCACTAAAACACATAGAGCAAATACTGCAAATACTGTTATGTCCTGCATACTCTCATTAGTCTCACCATTTGTTGATAGTAGTGAGTGAGCTGCATTTTGCTGTGGTAACCACTTGATCTTGTTTATTTTTTCTTCTATCTCCAAGCTCTTCAAATAATCAAATTCAGGTTCATGGCTCTGGAAAGTGCTGTAAACATTGTACTCTCCCTGATTGTAAGGCTCATTTTTACTCTGTGAAGAATAAGAACAACAGAAACGTTGTTTGTGACAGCAATATATCTTCATCTCTTAGGAAAGGTGTATAAGCAGCCTTATAAATATAAAAATATTGAAAATTTAATTGAATTTCTCATTTAAAACATGATATTGACAGAATTGTTTCAGCAAGAATGAAATTTCCTGTGACTATTGAAACACCTTAATATTAGAATTTTTAAAGACATGTCAGCTATTCAGGAAAGACTTCTACAAAAGACACTGTAGATAGACGGAATTTACAAATGGAACATAAAGGTAAGTGAAGGTATTGTTTTAAATGGAATGGGGTTCCATCATCAGGCAAAAGCTATTAAAACAAGACAGAAGTTAAACAAAAATAACCTTCTTTTTTCTTATATCGGAATTTTGGAGCTTTGAAGCATTTTTATTTGGGATAGCAAATTTACAAGTTAAAAATCCTTACCCCTTTTCATTTTCTCTCTAAACAGGTGACACTCTGTTTTACTGAATCTTGAGATTATAAAGAAATTTGTTAATTCAATTCAAATAAAGTATTAAAAATTAAGCCAGGTCTTATCAAGCTAAGGACTACGCTGGTAACCCACATACCTCAGGTTCCCTTTGGAATATAACAACTCGACCCCCCTTGTCACCAGTAGCCAGCAGTTCTCCAGTGTGGTTGAACTCAACTGTAGAAATAATATCAGCTGGAGAAAGAAAGAGAAAAAAGGCAGATTTTAGACTTCTGCTACAACACAAAGTCATTAGAAATATCAGGCACTCCACAAAAAAATCCAACAAATGAGGTATTTGAAGGAATACAGATGAATTCACTAATGCAAACAGGCTGCATGCCATTACACTCTAATAAAACAAGTGCAAACATTAAAGAGGCAAATTTGTGTTTCCAGCACATCTGCAGTTTGGGGGAGGAGGAGCTCTCTGGAGAGGTTATGCTTCAAGAAGAGTCATCTTGGGTGGCTATAAAGCCTTTTTTTCTGTTCTTTTGGCAAAGAACAAAACTGGCCTCCTGCTTTATGCTCTAGCAAGGACCAATATAACATCAGTTCTCTTGCACGTATTATTTATTCTATGACTTTTCTAGTGATTTTAACATAACCGCCTAGCACTAGATTTCTCAAATATGTATTTGAGTCATGAGTGCAAAAAAGTGCAAACTGTCCTACCACTGAGGAACGAAGGCAAAACCAGAACTGTTCACTGTGCAGCACTGGCAAGATCCCATTCTAATCACTGTTTTCAGAAAATCATTTCAGCACTGTAAAAATGTGTCATCAGAAAACAAAGAGAATCTCAGTCTCTCTTTTCCTGATTTTCAACAACTGCCTCTCCCTAAGCAATTTCATCAGTTTAAACAAGAAACCTCATCAAAACCTGAGGCCGGTCTTGAGCACAAATTACTACACATCAGGATGAGAGGGAGAAAGAGGCTCTAGGAGCTAAAGAACTGGTTCTTCTGTTTGAATGGCAGTACATGCTAGAATCATAATCTGCAGTTAATCCTACACTATTAGCATAATTTGAATTAAAATGCCTAGTGCAATAGTAAATTAAGAAACCATCATATACACAATCACAGGCAAATGCAGGGTATTACTCAGAGACTGCATGTATGAATCCTCTATAATGATCAGTATTCACTCATCAGAAACATGGGCCAGATTTTAGAAGCCTCAGTAGTTAGGAGCTCCCCTTTAGGCATAAAAAGCTGCAGTTCCCAAACACGTTCATCATCCATCAGTTTAGAGTGAGAACAATGAAGTGACAGTGGGCTAAGCTCTTTTGAAAACCTAGCCCCAAATGAGTTCACAGAATTCAAAGGAATTGAAATAACAAGTGGATGTACCATTTACTTGATACATTTTATGAATTGAAAACATCTGTTCCTATTATTCTTTTAATAAACTAGCAGTTTGGTGTTAGAAAGTTTCTGTTGCCAGTAGCTCTCATCAGCAGCACAACCATCCAAAAGGCAGATTCTTAATCAAACATTATAAACTATTTACCATCTAAAAAAGGAAAACTTTGCTCCAATCACAGCAAAGAAAAACATCTTTTCATTTTTTAAACAAATCTTCACCACCAAATTCTTCTAAGTCAAACCAACATTTCTCCATCTTTTTCCTCCACTACTCCATATATAAAGGAGGAAAAGGGAATCATAAATGGATGTGTAGACTTTGAGAAAAATAGCACATGAAGACTTTAAAATAGCACATGAAGACTTAAAGTATTTTGGGTCTGAATCCAAAGCTTCTCAAAAGTAATGGCATGTGATTTTTATGTGGACTTCCACAGACTACATATTTCATAGGTAATACTACAAAAGCTCAAGATTTACCAAAGTATAGGAAAAGGACAGAGACTCTGGTTATGTTTCATGATGCTCTGGAGTTTGCAATGGGTTGAGTTTGATGTCAAAAATAGAAAGGGTTTTTTTCTAAAATCTAAAAATCTAATCAACTTTTCTGGCATGCAAATTTCATTCAGATGCTTTCAATGGAAGAACACATCTTGGCTATTTTCTCCTTACCCTGCAGAATTCATATTGATAGTAGGTGTGGTCACCTGCTAATAAAATGATAGCTGCATGATTTTACTCATTCAAAGCTGTATTTCACCCCAATCACACAGACACAACTGCAGAAGCCTCATACTGATACTCCTTTTAAACAGTGCCTTATTTTAATTGTGCAATGGGCAAGAAGGGCAAATGCAGAGGGAGGAATGTAGTATTAAAATATGCGGTATATAATAGTATTATTATTAAAATATGTGCGTATGTATGTGTATGGGTAATGTACATGAGACTTTCTCAACAGGTCACAAAAGAATAAGATAAAGTAACTGCCAAAGGAACGAATGGCACTTGGGCATATATGTGTGAATACACTTGCTATTGGCCTGGAATAATTCCACAACAGCACAAAATATTCTTCTCTACAGTGACAGTGATCATGAAATATATTCCACTTTACAGAGGGCATCTGTCATCGCCCATTAGAGTCCACAGCCGTATTTGCACAGCCTTCAATAATAACTGAACCAGGATTGTAATAAAACAGCTCTGCATTTTCTGATTATATTGCATTTGTCATTAAAAATATCACGCACAGTTAAAAGACCATTGTTCAAAGAAAAGGATTGTGGCCAGTGTGCAACAATGTTCTGAGGCAAAATTCTCATCCCCTCCCAAGGTGTTTCTTCCAGATACAGCTCTCCTCTCTATTAGAAAAACTAATCCTGAGCTGGAAACCACCTATCATTTTTAAATTAACTTGTTCTGAAAAAGAGCAGATCCAATATTATGACCTTATAGTCTATGTAGCTTGTTGGTAAAAATTATCCTTGAATTGGAAAATCAGTTTTATTGATCCTGTAAATAACAGCTGAAAACAACAGCTATCTGTCCCCTGTGTAGACACCACCACCCCCACAACATATCCAGCGTATCTGTTCAGGAGGTGAACATCAGTCATGCTGTTTTCTTACAAAGGGTTAGCCAGGCTGGCTCTTCCTAAAACAGATGTGGTAAGGACAGAAACAATCAACAACAAAGGTCTTTATACTCTTCTGCAGGACATTTCCCCATGTATTTATTAATGCTGTAGCAACATCAGCCACTACTGTCCCAATCCTACAGATTCTCCCACTGCAGAGCAGCCCCCAGAGCACACGGAGCAATTAATTCCCAGATTTCAGCCTCTCCAGGATATATAAATGCACCACAATAGAAAAGCTGATGAATTTGCATGTACAGTAAGCCCTTGGCAAGGGATGGCAGAGATGAAAGACCTCTTCCAGCCTACTCCTCCACTATACCTTCCATATCTCTGCTGGCAGTGCCAAGCTTTGCACTGATGATTAGGATTATCAGAGACAGAGATAATTTACCTATTAAGAATAATTATGGGTAACCTCAATGTCAAATGCTTACAATCAAACTGTAAATCCTATCTTATATAGTGCATTAATCTTCCTACTCCAGTTCTAAATTTTCCATTTTGTCTATGTAGAAATGTAATAAATTTAGATTTAAAAGTCAAGATATTCAATATTTTCCCTCAATATACAGAAGCTGACTGAGAAAAGCAGGCCCAAAACTTACAAAAGATGAAAATACTCCAGGGGCATAAACACCTGATTATCTGGTCCACATCCAGCCACTGCAAATTGTCCCAGTATGTAAAACGCATTAAAGACTTGAATCCTGAGACTTATTTTACATTTTCACAGAAAGATACTATATTACTCTACACAGAAAGATATCACATCACACTACTTTACAGCTTAAACTGACAAGAAGTTTTTCCTGATCCAGCCTGTGAAGTGTTTAATTTACTGACTCCTAGTTACCCCTGCCCTTTCAAACCTCACTAATTCCTCTGCAGATTCACAATTTACACTCCTTGAATGTTCTTAATGGCTATGCTGTTAATGGCTGCTGCCTGCCTAGCTAGATATATTCAGTTTTTTTGAGATCTAAGCCCATCACTGTACATCTGGACACATCAAGGTAAATCAAGCTGATTGTACTGTTCTTTCCACAACTTCATGAGTATTGCTCCAGCAGGGACGCAGGCAAATGAACCCCTCAGCAGCCTTCCCTCAGGTTGAGTGCAGGGATGAAACAAAGGTTGGCCTTTATTTCACACCATTACATACTTTTCTGTGTTCACCTTCTAGCCTCTCACAGCTTTATTTAAAGGAATAAGCAATTAAAAACCATACAGACCATCAACAGGTCCGAATACATGCACAATAAATTAGAAATATAGTCTATATATTTCTATATATCTATATAGTCAACCTTCCTATCATTTGGGGGCACTCAAGCGTAATAGCATGCGATTTTCCACCTAATATGCACTCAGTGGAGCTAAGTCTGAACGTACTTACACATCCACAGACAGTCTTTTGGTCAGAAACTTCAAGCAACTCTAAGAAAAGCTCAACTGTAATTTTCACATGTTATTTTTACTAAAAATTTCTACCTTTCTGGAACCTTTAATATGAAGACCATGGAGGGGGTGTTTGTTTTTTGGGGTTTTTTTTGGCTTCAGAAGATCAGGAAGGCAAAGAAAATTTTGTAATTATTTCATCCAGCACACAAATGCAGCTTTTTGAACAGCACAGCAAGTTTCGAGGGCAATCATCATGCAACAGTACAGGGAAAAGAAGATCAGAGAATATAATCTTCAACTGAATTCCAGTGTAATCCTGATAGAGAATTAAAGGATTTGGAATGGGCCAGAACACTGGAATTAACAACAGTACTCTTTAAAAAAAGCTGTGAAATCCTACCAGCCAGAACAGGTCAGAACTTCTCATTAGTATCATACCCATTGCAGTCAGCACAGCAACACTGCCAGCCTGAGCTGACTGAATCAACATCTGGGTCAGGTTTTTGTTGTGTGTGCTCCCAGTGGCTAGCAGGCAAGCTTGTAGTCTCTGTTATTTCAACCAAGTTCTGACCTGGCCTAACCTTGGTTTGTGAAGTCCAATAAGATCACAGCACAATCTGGCATGGCTGCAAGCAATGTTCAGTCATACTGATACAGAAGTCCCTGAGGAGCATAATCTGGAAGAAACAACAAAGAAGCTTGCAACAAAGAGAACCATAAAACAAAAGGACAAATGGCAAATAAAAGAGGAGCAGTATTACAGTATCTCCAAAGAAGGGAAGGCCAATACAAAGAGCTGTGCTGTCAGAATTTAGTCTAGACTAAGAAAGAAAAAGCCTGCTACCTTTTTAAAAGCTGAAATTTCAAAGGTTTCCTTAAACAGCTAGAAAATAAAGTATGCAAAATCTCAAATGTATGAAGGTCTTCTTTTCTGAAATAGCTGGCAGAGAAATCATTGACAACTGAAAAATTTCCTGCTTGAAATAGCAGTCTCTGTAAAGTGCATTAATTTTGGGCCACAGCAGTATTATTCACCATCTTGGATCCAGGGATTGTAGGGTATCAGGACATCCTCAAAATTCAAGCAAGCACAATGCAAACTCTCCCACATCACACCATCCACCTTGGGTGGGTTAGATACTTAACACCATAATCAACACACCAGAAAGCCAGCTCCACTCTTGGGCAGACAAGAGACACCATTACAGAATCACAATCATCAGGGCTGGAAGAGACCTTTAAGACCATCAAGTCTACCCATCAACCCAGCACCACCATTGTAACCCCTAAACCACAAGATACAGGTTCCCTGACCTACACACAAACTGCTTGGTCGCCTCTCCAAGGCACCAAAGCAACACAGGTTATGTGCACAAGCTGGGTGGCCAGATGAGGAAAATAAGAAAAAGGTGAGAACAAGGATGCATGAGATGGCAAGAGAAGGAGACAGCATGCAAATATTAAAAAGAGCATGAGGAAGACTGCAAAAGAGTGCACCTGAGAAACTACATGAAAGCATGTAGAAGAGTACGTGAAGAAAGCATGAAAGAGTACAAGGAAATGCTAAAACAGAAAAGAAATAGTTTGGAAAGAAGCATCTATCTGCCCCTTCGCCCCTAGGATTATTTGTCATCCTGGCAAGTCTTTGATTTTGTTTTTTTTCCTCATTTATTATGGCTTTAAAGTCTGATGAGTTTGTGCTGAAAAGTGGCAAATGTTTGCTCCACGTTAGATGTAGGGACGATGCAAAACACAACAGGAAGCTGATTTTAGCCAAGACAAACTTTGAACACAGATGCTGCTAACAGTGGAAAACCCTCAAGGATCACTGAAACAAGGTGATCAATTTAAATGAAATCCAGAGATGAGTGTCCACTACACTTCAGGTAGTTATTTTAACTGCCACCTTGCCTAGCTTCCTTGCTAACACAGGCAAATACATCAAAGGCAAGAATCAAACAGCCTCATTTTATCTTGTCATGCAAGAACAAAGTTTTATCAGGCTAAATAACACCTTTCTTCCACAGTACAACCTCTTCCTGACATGAATCCAAAACCATACAGTTGAATGCTGAACAGGTCTTGAAAGGTTCCTTGAAACATGACCACTTCATCTAGGGATAACAGTAGATAAAAGTTAAAAATCCCCAAAGAATGGAAGCAACAAATTTTTCTTACTTCAAACCCTGGCACGCACTGTGCTAATCTTTTGCTTTTCTTCGTCTTTAATCTCCAACTTTTGGATTTTAGAAATGCTAGACATACACACCTTGGCGGCCTGCATCAGGCTTAGGTGACCATGAGACCAGTATGATACTGCTGAGTTTCACAAGTCCATGCATCCCTATCCTCAGGGACCAAGGAAAACACCTTCCCATGCAGAACACCTGAACATATGTTCAATGCTCACTCAAAGAGAAAACTCAATTGAAACAGAACCTAAGAAAACCACACCCAAAGTCTTTAGCACCTCTAGGAGTGCTTATGACTACTGTGATTTATTCTTTCTAGCCTGGAGATTTAATAGAGTTGGGTTTTTCCTACACTATTTTTGTATGTGTTTATTTTAAGAGCCTAGAATTTTTTTTTCAACAGCTTTTTAATCACATGCTAATTTCTAGCTGTACTTCTCAAATTAGAAAAATCAACTATTAGAGAACAGTCAATGTAGAAAAGAACTGCTTACAGGACAAATATGTAAAATAGATTATTTGGGCTCAGTATTCTGCTCTAAAACAACACTTTATACTGAATACGAGTCACTGAGATTCAGTTTTTCGTAAACTGACCCTCCCACATATGTATTCCTCATTCAAAAGCTCAAAGTCCTTATTTCAAAGGTTCTGGCACCCATCTCCCACCTGCAGAGCACAAAGCCTCCAGGAAAAGAGACCCAAGAGACTTGACCTTCTGCCCACTGAGGTAAATGCAAAGTTTCCCACCACTTAAGCAGTAAATAAGGTCAAGGAACATTTGTCAGATGTAGCATAGCTGAAAATTAGGACACATTTCTCAAAAATTTGGCTACAGTTTTAATGCACTTCAGTGTCTTCATGTTCAAGGTGACCTGCTTAGACCAGCAAGGCTACAAAGGCAGAATGGCTAATTAACATTATTAATATTATCCTTGCTGAAGTCACCAGGTGCACCACTTTGTGCCTTCTTAATCTGAAACACACAGTGGACTGATAAAAAGCTTTCCAGGGTTCCTTCCAGTAGCAATTTAGGGCCCCCCAGCAGTGGCAGGCGCTGCACCCCTGCAGTCCCCGAGCAGCCTCTCAGTGCTGTGAGCCTGCAGCCCTCCCTGAGCACTAACAGGCAATGCAGGGGCTGCTCCAGCCCTGCTTCCAGAAGGCACCTCAGCCACTGGGGATGGCCAAACAGGGCAACACTGATCCCTTCATCCTATTCAGCCTCAACAAGATGAAAAAAAATAGGGCCAGAAAGCCTTTCACTCTCAGTAAATCTAAGCCATTTGGTAACTCTGCTTGTATCTATTCTTACAAGCAAAGCTTAAAATTAAGAAAACACTGCAGATCAATATCTATTTTAGAATAAAGATATGCACAGAAAGCTTCTAAATTTCACATTCCCTCAAATCTTCTTCACAGCTTACATTGTGTAACACATGCTAGTCATTTAGTCTTCTGAGATTTGGGGGGGGGCGGTAAAAAAAAGGAAAAACAAAATTGCAGCCAGATTTTTCTTTCTTTCTTTGCTGACAGATGAGATCCTCATCTAAGCAAAGGACTCAGTAACAGGCTTGAAACACTCTGCTTGATAAACATGCATATTTAGAAAATGTGCCAGTCCACTCCTTTTACCAACCCATGCTGAAGGACAAAAGAGAAAAAAATTGCCACAGGCATCCCATCAGGCATTTACAATTTCCAGAGAGGGGCTCAAACTGGTACCCACAGACAGAAGCCTGCCTGAGCTGGGAGCTGCTGCTCAGCTCCATGTTACTTCCCACCGAGGAGCTGCACAGCCTGGCTGCCAGCTACAGACAGATTAGAAATGGTGCTGCCAAGTGTTAAAAATGCTAGGCAACCGGGTTTTATGGAGAGCACAGAAAGACCTTGAACCTCGCCCTTCATTTTTAGCAAATGTAAGCCAAATATGGAAAGCGCACAAATTATTAATACACACTATTTTTACTTTTATTGTCAGAAGTGATTATGCTTGTGCATAATAATTGCAATGAGCTACAGTAAGAAAACATCACGTTTTGTTAAAAGCCTATTCTAAAACAAGGACAAAAAAAATCCCACCCATATTTAGAAATTTAAAGGAGAATAATTAATTTAAAATATATCAAAGACTAATGAAAAATCATCCAAAATTTAAAAAATATTTCTCAATAACCAGATTCAATATGAATGTTATTTCCATCTATTACATACAAATTCAATAGAATTTCACTGCCAGCTGGTTCTGAACTTTTCTTCCCTCCCCTCCTTAACTGAGCAATTAAATTCCAGAAGCAAAGCTCTCAGTAATTTTGTCACAGCAGTTCTCATGTTCAAAGTACTTTCTGGGCATTAAACTCCACAGCAACCCAAGGAACTCAGCAAAGAAATGTCAGCATTCCCATTTTACACAAAAGAAAAAATGAAACAGATCCTCCAGAGTTTTTATCCAAGATCAGAGAACCAGTTTTGATTATACACATACTAAGGGACAGATAATCCATGCTGTGGCTTAGCAAAACATTTCTATTTAATAAAGCCCTTAATCACTTGTCTAGAGACTTAAATGTTCCTATATTCATCTCAAATGAGTATGCATGTTGCTAAATACATATACTGATGGAGTCCCAACAAACAAAACCTCACAACAGCATGCACCCAGTGTGAAAAAGCCCAGTGAGCAGGCTTTTGGGTGAAGTGAGGGGCACATAATCTTAAAAATCATGAAGGGCTGGAGCTAGAAGCTGGACTAGAGCCAGAATCTTTAAGCACAGAGTGATGACAAGGGAGGCAGAGACACAACAGCCCTATCTGTGCTAGCAAATGAAGAGTTCCAGGATGTTCCTGAGTTTTGCAGTGCTATGATTCACACTGTTGAACTGATAAAGAGAGGACCTTGAGAGGCTTTTGCTGTAATAAATTGCTCTCCCTCAAACACCACCCTGGCATGGCTCAGAGGCTACAAGGCAGGGCCACTTCCCAACAGGCCCACACATGGCCACCATGGTTTGGAAGCTGCAGA
The DNA here is from genome assembly GCA_910950805.1 of Acrocephalus scirpaceus scirpaceus. Classification (NCBI taxonomy): domain Eukaryota; kingdom Metazoa; phylum Chordata; class Aves; order Passeriformes; family Sylviidae; genus Acrocephalus; species Acrocephalus scirpaceus. Next base: position 33,750,337 of record OU383778.1, read on the forward strand.
ATGTCACCCTCACAGGCACAGGCCTCTCTGTGCCAGCTGGTCCCAGGGCTCCCAAACATCCAGTTTGCCCCGGCAGATATGAGTGCAGCTCAAAGAAATCAGTGTAGCACAGTAACACCCTGTAACATTCACACTCTGCTAGATTATATGACATTAAGGTTTCCTGCTGCAACTGGCAGAGGCTAGGGTTTCCCAACATAAAGGGTGCTCTGGAGTCTGTAGAGCTAGCACAAGGAAAAAAACTGTGTTTGCTTTTCTCAGTTGTAACCCAAGAGAGTGGATGGCAGTGTTTAAATCTCGTCATCAGAGATTCTGACTACAGCAGCCAAATAAACTATATTCAAATACCATGAACAGCAGACAGCTCTAACTCACACATCACTAGACATCTCCTCTGTGATTCCCAGCAGTGGACCAGCAAGCTAAGGTCACACACAGGGCTTGCTGCCTGCCATGGGAGCTCCATGCCAAGCCATGTAGATACTCATCTAACATTAGCATCTGTTTGCTTGGCAGGCTCCAAAGGCAATTCAGCTGACAACTCAGAATTTGCCTCTGGGTCTGTCACAAGATCATATAACTCTGGGACTTCTGGGAATGCTTAGTACTTCTTTGATGAAGATCATGCATATCATAATATATTAGCTCCAATTTAAGCATCCCTTGAAATCAGTGTTTGTGACCTCTCAGAATTATTTAGGTTGTGTGGCTGGTTTAAGTGTGTAAACTAAAGCCAAGTTCAAAGATTGTGCAAGTACCTCTTTTTTGCATCAAGATCTCTGCAGCAAGTTTACATGATGATGCCAAGAAGATAAAAATCAGATTTTTCGGTGTTAATATGGGTTGCTGTTACTGATGGAACACCAAAGTCTGCCCCCAAGCTTGTCTAAAATGAACAGGATAACTGTATCAGCTTTACTACCACTCTACTGCTTTAAGGTTTGATATGCATGTGAAAATGATACTAAAAAAGCCTTACAAAACTTAACATTGGTCTAAAAGCTCATTTCATAAGATTCAGCTCATAAAAGGCCAAAGTCTTTACTTTTTACCTACCTATATATACATATAAATATACACATGTATGTATCCAACTGAATAAATGTGAGGAAAGATGGGAATTCTCACGTGCTTAAGATTAAAAGCATGCTAAATCACCCTATTTTGTCAGGAAACAGATGAACTCTTGGCCCTGAAACATTGAATTCCAGACAACTGCAGTGTGAAAACCAAATGTTAAATTTGCCCTCAAGTTTAAATGCATCGTATTTCTATAATTACTCATTTAAAAAAATTACTTAAAGAGCAGAAGACACTAAAAATCAATGCACCTTTCCCCAGTCTGTGTCTGATAAAGAAACTTCAAACACCATTTACAGCCTCAGGGAATAAACATCCCTGTTTTGGGATATTCCCAATGGACATCAATTACATAACAGGACTAGAGCAGCAAATATTACAGCTGCTATGGACAATGTCTAAAACAGGAACAACTTGCTGGTCAGGCAGTTTCTGGTTTTCTTTTTTTTACTTCCAAATGTAGCAGCATGCAGGGAACCCAGTCATTACGTAAAACAGCCCTAAAAGCTCTTTCCAGTCTAATAATGCAATATTGCAAGTGGGAAATCAGACCATTTCCACTGTGTTTACAGCTATGGAATAGAGACTCCAAAGCTTCAAACCTATGTTTTAACTCTAAACAAAATCAGTCCTTCTTCATCAAAAGGTTAAATGCAAAATGTAATTTTTTCATCCTATCGCTAAAACTGAAAAGTCAAAACCAAAATCATCTGGAAAAATAAACATCACTAATCAGGTTTCTGTCTCCTGTACAAAAACAGACCTAGAGGAATTTCCTTAGGGGGCTCCCCAAATCAGGGGGGCTTCAAAGCAAATGGCAGTGGCTCACAATCTGCAGGCACCTTCCCCAAGGCCATGCCTCCTGAAGGCATATTGCTTGAGAACTGCTAATTTGCAGCCTACATAGGTAGCATTTACACACCTAAGCCCTTGATAGAAGTGCAAGGCTTCCAAACTCCCCTAATGTCCTTGAAGCTGTGCCTTACAATCATCATTGGTTGTTAAAACTCAGTCCACAGTAATTTTGCTGTGCTCTCAAGGCAGAGCAGCCTTTGCTGCAATACAGCAGTTCTGAGACATGAGGCCAACTGAAGCCTCAAGTCTATTTTAATCCCACTATAATTATAAATTATGGATATGTAGTTGAGATGCTTCTGAATTTTTGTTTGCATGAGGGTGTATTTATGCATTGCAGAGGAACACTGCAGAGGAATATCTGAGCTTGAACTGACTGAACTGGCACCAGAGCCATTGTAACAACAGCACGACGCTGTGCCTGAGACATCACTGCTGTCAGGACTCACTGCCCTGTTCAGAGATAACAACAAAACAGACCTTTTCACCATCCTCCATTAAGCAGTGTTGACACATCCATTAAATACAGAATGAAGAGAAAAGGTGTTGACAGGTTTCTCCAAGGCAAAACAGAGGAGAAACACACTGGTTAGTTGTTCAAAGGACCGTGATAAGGAAAAAGTACTATTACCCAAGTCAGAGGCACAGAGCAGATGCTGGAAAATTTGCCAGAGACGGGTTGAGTGGAGAGAGACATTGTCTTACCCATGTCTGCACCAGTGCACAGCTGCCATTAGGCCTGACGCTGCAGCAAAGAGGGCAGCTGCAGACCCTGGCACCATTTCCTAACCCTGGAAGAAGTCGGCTGTCTACAACAATGTTTTTATTTTACGTTGCTATCCCTTAGTGATGCAATATTTATAAGTAAAAAAACCTCCTCTTTTTACTTCAGTACATCACTGTACTTTTCTAGGAATGCCACCTCCGATCAAATACCTTGTTTTTTTGGTTTCATAGCCTCCTATGCACTTGCATAATTAGCAACTAATCCTTTGGAGAAAGAGGTCAGCCTCTACACATGCTCTGCACTAACTGGAGAGTCCACTGTAACATACCAGTACCATATTGAGGAGATTGTAGGGATTAAGTACATTTTCCACAAACAATAAGGAGGATTTCCGTAATCGGCCTTGCAGAGGGATCTAGATAGATTGGAGCATTGTGCTATGATGAATGGGATGGAATTTCTAAAGTCAAAATGTCAGATTCTGCAGGAAGGACAGAGTTACAGCAGGCACAAGTACAAATGAGGAGAGGAGCAGCTGGAGATCAGCCCTACAGGAAGAGTCTGGGGATGATGGCCAACAGCAGCTCAGTGTGAGCCAGCAGTGTGCCCTGGCAGCCCCGAGGGCAAACCCCACCCTGGGGTGCATCAAACACAGCACAACCAGCCGGTCAAAACAGGTGACTGTCCTGCTGTGCTCAGCGCTGGGGTGGCCTCACCTGGAGTGCTGCTGCTGTGCAATTTAAGAGGGACGTTCAGATCTCTGAATGCATCCAGAGAATGATAACAAAGCTGGTGAAGGGGCTGGAAGGAATGTCCTCTGAGAAGTGGCTGAGGACTCTGGTCTAGTTTGAAGAAAAGAAAGCTGAGGGGTGACCTCGCTGCAGTCTGCAGTTTCATGAGGGGAGGAGAGAGAAGTGCTGATCTCTTCTCTCTGGTATCCAGTGACAGGCTGTGTAGAAATGGATCAGAGCTGCATCTGGGCAGGCTCACACTGGACAACAGGGAAAATTTCTGGACTGAGAGGGTGGGCAAATATCAGAATAGGCTTGCCAGAGAGGTAGTAGATGCCCCAAGCCTGTCAGTGTTTAAGAGGCAATGCCCCTAACAACATTGTCTAGTTTTTGGTCAGCCTAAATCAGTCAGGTGGTTGGACTACATGGTCATTGTGGATCCCTTCCAACTTAAGGAGTGTATTCTATTTTAGTTTTTTCACTGATCTGCTGTCATGTACTTTTTTCCCCCAAACACTAAAAAGAACCTAGACATGAAAAAAGAGATGTATCACATTATCATTCACAGACGAAAAATAGAGATGGAAGAAAGAAAATTATTTCCTCAGGATGCTGCCATTCAGAGAGGCTCAAATCAACTCCTAAATCTTAGTCTGATGCCTCAAATATACAACAAATTATTTTCTGTTAGCTGTTCATAAGAGTGTTCTTGAACCTCCTCAATCTTCAAAGTGTGGACTTATATTATGGAAGTGAATTTCAATTGAAATCAACAGGAAATTTTTTAAATAATGCATCACACCAAATTTTGAATGTGTTTCCTGAATATTTAGAAACAGTGTTCACTGCATGTGAGGGAAAAATATAAATTTTACCTTAAAAAAAAAAAAACATCATGGGTCCTGCTTCAGAGTCTTATGAAGAGAACTAGCTATTATTTCATTCTTCCATGCTAGGAATGGAGGCCTGAAGAAAGCAGCCAAGGCCTGAAAATTCTATACATCTGTCTCTCTTCTTAAGTCCTATAAACTCCCAGATTACTTAAGGCAAAAAATCCTTACAGAAAGACATGAGGAAATACAGGGATGCTACTTTAGGCTAAATTTGACACATCAGAGGGAAGTACTTACCAGAGTTTTAAAAGCACAATCCAACACTCCCTACCAGAACGGCAGAACCTGACCTGTACCCAAGTACACTCACACAGGGAAGCTGAAAGAGGCAGCAAAGCTTCCTTTTCCAGTAATTTTGCATGCAATTTTGAGCTCCTTTCAATAAAAGAGACCCTTTTATCTGCCCACTTTCATCGCACTGCTGATTGTATACCCTAGGAAACTGTCTGCAATAAACATCCAGCTATCAAGCAGTCACTAAAATATTCCTTTTTCAGAAACTAGACAAATGACAATCATTATCATAAAGGCCCTATTATGAGAAAAGGAATTTATTGTTGCACTAATGTTTCTCCTGATGATGTGAGATAAAGAGTCTTTCAAAAGATGACAGAGTAGTACCTGGCCTGTTGGAACTAAAAGCATACTGATAGTTTCAGAAAGTAAGAATCAAACCACACAAAAATCTATATTTTCCTGTTAAAGGAAAGCAGGACACTATGAAGCACACAGAAAAATTTCCAACTCTGGATTTTTTTGCTTAGTAACTGACAAGATTTATTAGCCAGCTGGTAAAATAATGAAGGAAAGGAGCCAGAAAAACTATACAAAGCTAAGAGAAACTGCCCTGTACTAATTAGAAACAATGGGCAGCCCGATGACACTTTATAGACTTCAATTAGCATACTCTGCAGGAAGAAGGTTTCAAACATCTGTATGATGATTATTCTCCACTGGGACGTCATTTACAGTGCAAAGTATTAAAAACAGGGCCAAAAAATCAATTACAATCTTTGTAAATGAGCATATTCTTTATCTAAGGGATTTGAACTTGTCTGTGGAAATTTGCTTTACAAGGAGAGACAGAATCTGATTTGACAATGAAAAACAGCGCCCCCCCATGTGATTTGCACAAAATTAAAGTTAAGGATCATTAAGATAACAATTTGTATATAACATGCTAGAACAAAATATTATTTGAAGTCAAGCCCAACAAAGCAATGACTAACCCTATGTCTGATGCAAAGAGAGACTTTCATTATGAAAATTTTTAGATAAACATCCAGAAATACAGTCCATTGATGAAGATTACTTGGATGATTAAAGATATTTATACATTAAGACAGGAAGACACAAATAGGCAAAAGTAATAGGGAAAGTGGAAAGCAACCAATACCCAATGAAAATGCTATTTCAACTGGTCCCAATTTAATACATTAGAGTTGAGAATTAAGGATTTTTGCTTATAATCAAAGGAAGCCAAAATAATGTGGAAAAACATAAATTACCAGACAAAAAAATAAAAATTTAAAATTTACCACAGTAAAATAAAAAGGAAAAAACTCACCAACAAATAAAAAAGGTTGTTTGAATGGACTGACGGTTTCTTTTCTCATTTACTGATTTTCAGACATGTCATTTATCTCAGAGAGTATGCTTAGAAGGTATGTGAAAGTAATGCTGAGTTTCATTCAAGAGCAATGACCAACTGCAGAAAATGGCCAGAAAATTTACCAGCCATTTTATCAGAGTTTTTAATCATGGTAGAAAATCTGGCAGTGTTACCCTGACTTTGCAGATCACTGATGACCAAGCACCATTAGTATTTTGTACAGGAAGTAAGATGAATATAACTATTCTCTTGGAGGCAAAACTTATTTGTCTTTGTAGGGGCAGATTAATGACCTACAAATATACAGCAATACTTCAAGAATATATGAAAGCATGAACTAATGGAGAGTGCAGACACTTGCTGAGTAATGCCAAAGGCACGCCATTCCTGTGCTTTAAAGATTGTCTCCTCATAATTAAGGAGGTACTAACCTAAGGGGTTGCATTTGACCTTTAAAGCCCTAAGCAACCGGAAAATCTAGCCAAGAGACCAGGCGTCCTGTGCTCTTTACCCTTCTTTCCTTTTTCCTTTTGCTTTTACAGCAATGATTAGAGAGAAGCTGTCAGTCCCCCTCAGCCATCGTGTCACTTGGTCAGACAGGACCTGGACCTATTAAACTCTCATTCAAACTTCACAGCTCATTTCTCCCAGTGAGTACCTGGGGAGAAACTAAAAGGATACCCTGGAAGAGTTGTTTTATGAAGCTACCTCTCTGTTTTGTAGTAGATTACCTGGCAGATGAGTAATTTTAAAATGCTAGTGGGATTTTTCTGGTTAAGGCAGTTCAGAACAGGATGAGATGCCAATCAGCTGTGTATAATCAAAGATAAGAGGATGGAGGATGCTGTCACGATGCCTGAGCCTCTTCAATGACATGGAACATCATGGCTGCCACTGGTGTTCTGGAAAAAGGAACTGCACAACCTATTTAATATCATGTGCTCTGCAGAATTAAAATGAAGTCTGAATTTCATGAGAAAATTCAAGATAACTAGGTTAATGCAGGATATCTGCAGCAGAATTGCAGCTGCACAGCAGTCTCAAGCTATTTTGAGCAGCAGCAACTACTTACTTAAGTAGAATCAGCAAGAGGCCACATTCCCTATTGTTTGGAAGTAACAAAGCTGGAACACCTCTAACAGGCTACCTAGGGATTACTTCAGCTAAATGCAGCTTTGTTATCAAAAAAGAAAAGAATTTTTTTCAGCCTGACAGCACCATAAAAACTCTTGTTCCTAGTGAATGACACATGAACAGAGACTGGTGTTCATAATTTTCTGCTGGTTAAAGACTCATTCTTGCTCCCATTGAACTAAATGAGGCAAAACTGCCATTGATTTCAATCAGATTGTCAGTAGACCTTAAAGATACTAACCATCAGCACTTATTAATATGGAATTATCAGCAGAAAACTTATTGACTAGTTGATCTAAATACTTTATCTTCATTCATCAAAACACTTAATCCAAATGAACAGAGACAGAAAACTGAACCCAGACCAAAGGTCAGGCTGAACTTACAAATTGCAATAAGTGTTGATGCACACTACCAGCAGCAGCAGCATAATGTGGATTGTATCCAATCAAACCAATGGACAGAATATTAAATGGCAAACACACAGCACACCCCCCCCACACCCACCTTGCTTTCCCAGCAGTTCAGATTCTGCTTCAATCACAAACATCCTCCAGCTTTTCACATAAAACATGAAAAAAAATTAAAAATTCATAAAACTGTCTCCTTATTTGCTGAAGCTTTTAATTATAAAAGCCAAAAATCAACTTTTGTCACTATAAATGCTACAATTTTCATAAAAAGCTCTTAAACTCCACTGATATTATTTTAACTTCAGAGAAATAATTGATGTACTATAAAGGAGAAAAAGAGTGGTAAAAAAATCTGAATTTAATTATATGAATGGTATTCTGTATACACTTAATTGCATAGCAGTAACACAACCACTTTCATTACTCTTTATAGCTTCAGATGCCCATTAGCACAATCCCCAAGGTTCCTTATGAATAATTAGATTAGAAAAGGGGGACTCTGATGAAATGCAATAGGATGCAATGCTTATGAAACAGCACATCTTGAATCCAGATGCTGACATGACAACATCATGAAGAGCTAATTTGCACATCCAAATTAATACCATCATGATGATAATATAAAAGAAAGATATGCATATGAAACGAGCTACAGAAAATAATGTCAAAAAGAATTGAGGTACTTATATTACAAAAATACATCTTTTTGACATTTTAACTCAGTTGGAAAGGTGTAAATAGATGAAATGTCATATTCATGAGCAAGGAGATACTTAAACAGACTTACTAAAATGTAATCCACTATTTGGTAACACATGGGCAAGCTGTTTAATAAATAGTTATACCCATCAAACGTGCAGCACTCACATAAACAGGTGAATAAATTTCATTATATTCTATAACACATCTGTTTCTATTTGATCCACTGAATGTTTTTGTATTGTTTGGTGCTTCTTAGGTATATACCATCAACTTAATCAGCAGTGATATATTTTTGAAGGATCTCTGGATGGGGCCAGAAAGACAGAAGCAAATAGGGTTTAAAAATATTTTAAGGAGAGTCAGATATTTCTGCAGCTGTCCTGAGTTGTATGTTTGTGTGTTTACAAGTTCAGATGGTTAAGAAAGAGCTCCCTCAAATACACTTAACAGAAAATAATGGCATTTCTGTAGAAAGGCAAATAGGTCCCCTTCCACTTCTGTGTCTCTGCTTCATGTACAGATTAAAACACAAGTCCACAGCACAAGGAGCCATTTGCTACTCAGACACTGATGTCAAAGACAGCCCCTCTCTCCATGTTTTACAGCTTGTAATGTACATGGATCCTGTTTGCCCTATGCACTTGAGAATGTGTTCTGGCAAGGCTAGCACACAGCTTTTAAGAAAAATTCACATCAAGATGATGGGATCTCTTTAGAGTGAAGAGACATTATCACAAACTTAGAAGAAATTATAACATTACTGAAAAATATGGCAGAAACAGAGGGATAAAAGTAGATAGATGGGACACAAGCAAGAGGCATAAAACTGGAGACATTATAAATATGATAAAACAACAATTTGAAACATCGTGACTGGAAACTTTCTTATGATGCAAGGGTAAGGAAAATCTCACTAGATTAAAAAAACATACATAAGGCTAATAATAAGTGTTCTTCACTAAGCATTTAGAAATCTACTACAAAATATCACTGAAACAAAGAGATCAATAGGACTCAAATGATATATATACTCACGCACATATCCACAAAAAAATTATAACAATAATGACAATAACTGAAAATAACTTATGGCAAAGTCTTACTAACTGACAGGCATATAAAAGAGAAATGAGTATCAAGAAAAATAAAAATAAATTTTTAAAAAAATCAAAACACAAACCAAAAAAAATTCCATATCTTCACAGCAATCATGTCAACACATTTTTCTGGACAAATGATACCCACTTAGAACAGGATAGTAACAGGCGAAGAACAGCAAATCTTTCCACTTTGTATCTGTGTAGTTATGAGCAAGAATGCATTATTTTTGCACATAATATTACACCCACTACACGCACAACAAAAATTACAGGTACTTCATCATTCATTCTCACAAAACACTTCCTTTTAAAAGAAGTCTGAAGTGCCAGCTTCTTAATTACCACATCCCTACAGTCTTTGCTTACTGAGATTGATCCAACACTGTTTAAATCACCAGGAGTTCCTTCCAGGGACTTCAAGGGAAACAGTATCACGACCAAAATCTATGAGTAGAATACGTTAACGAAACCAAAAATCAAATAACCAGCAAGACAGAGAGGCAACACGCAGTGAGGAAATGTATGTCAGGCATAAGTGAAAGCTTTTATTGGTATATGAAAGCATTTTCATGAGCTCTTGCCACTGTAACCCTGATGCTTCCTGTATTTATCTGTCTTTTTTGTTACCCCTTGCTGTGCACTGTGTAAGTTACAAAATTCTGATGGCATGTTCATTTTAATCACCTATAAGGCATCATACACTCCTGTGGCCCTGAACTGAGTAAGTAACATGATGCCTCTTATTTTGAGAACACACAACTAAGTGCTCTTAGTCATGATGCTCTTAGTCATTCTACTCACCAAAATTAAAACCTCAAATCAACGCAGTCCTTCCTTTGGAAGCCAAAATGCTAAACAGTACATATATTTTAAAAGCTCCTATGCATCATCTAAAGCTGAAGTTATTGACAGTCTCCAATTGCATGAATTCACAAAACACCATGCGTAAAGCCAGAGCTGGCACACTGGCTTGTTCCCCTCACTGTGTGCCTGCCACAGTTTGTGCTTTGCAGCAGCACTGAGACTCATTTCTGTACTTATATGGTGCAAATGGATGACATTTTAGTTCCTTTTTTCCCTCATCTGCTTTCCCATAATTCTTTATTTTCTGCACAAAGGTTGGAAGTTCTGCCCCAAAACATGCTACTCCTGAAACACTGTCAGATGATTTAGGGTGGTTTTGGCAGACTGTTTCTAAGTACATCAGTCTAGGTCTGTGCAGTAATTTATATGCTGCTCAGATCTAATTAAGTCCATGTACAATTTCATGCATGTTTTATTGTTAACTTTTCTTGTGGAATGGCCTTTCATGAAATGTATGATATTAAATCAGGAGATACACACAATCTATCAAAAATGTAAAGAACAGATACACTAACTCAGGATGTCATCTCAAAACAGAACACCAATTCCTGGCATGAGAAAATTTAGGCAGGAGGTTCCTATGAAGTATTTTAATATTTACTTTACTAGACACCAAAAAATTATAATAGTTAACAAAGGGTAAAATAGTTTTGGAACAGGCCCTTAGCTTTTCAGTGTTTTCAGACTGCAGTCAGAGAACTGATGACAGATCACAACCACCCTGGCAGCTGCCACAGCTTGGCAGAGCTGGGACACCACATGGCATGGATGTAACATGTATTGTCTTAATATAGTAGTTCTAAACATAAATTTTTTAAAGATACTTAAGCATATCAGTAGGACAACAAGAGGACAACAGAAGGTTGGATTTATTATTACCTCTGCAATATCCCCACTATATTCTCTTCTCACATCAGTCTAACAAATTTGCAGAAGAACATTTATGTGGGTTTTTTTAATATAAAGAAATTAGCTACAGATAAGATTTGCAATAAAGGTCATCATTCATCCCTCCCTGGTAGTCGCTTTATTACCCTCATTAATATTGCTTTTCTGTCTACAGACCTGCGTCTCCAAGCGCTTCCCCAATTTCTCTCACCTGAATAGACTTTGGGACTTACCTCAAGGATAATACTAAGTTATATTCATGCATTTCCATGATTTTTATGTACTCATCCAGTCTCTGACTTTCAGAGATCATAACTGGAGCTTTAACTCTCCTTGTCTGGGAATCAACTAAATGCATAATTTGCCTGGACTTGTGATAACACTTCATTTAAGTGCATTCACAGTGCTTGGTAGCATAAATTAAAAGAAACTCTTGGGAATCTATATGGTGAAACTTTCACTGAAGTCCCCATATCTTCACAGCCATCTAGATTTTATACTTGCCTAAACATCATGCATGTTAAAGAGAGATGTGTACTAAAAATGACATCTTTAGGTTGTCATAATATCCTGCTCCAAAATAAAAATGAATGAACTCTAATTAAAAAAGTACCCACACAAAAAAACAAACTACTTGAAGCAGGGAAAGAGAATTATTGTTTCTCCCTGTTTAAAGCAAAAAAACCCAACAACAACAAAGTAAGAAAAAGCATACAAGAAGAGCGATCTCACAAGTCTTTAGCTAGATGTGGAATCTGAGATTAAAAAAAAAGTGCCAGCTGATGAATTACAAGCTTAATTACATCTGGGATAAGACATATTAGAACCCAAAGGAAAAATGATTTGCTGAATGTCAGCATGCTCAGATGCCCACCAGCGAGCAGTCCCTCCTCTATTCCAGGGTTTCAGTGAAGACAACATACATGTCAACCACAGTAGAAGAAACACAAACTAATGAAATTGTGTGTAAGCTGTAATTACACTGTCTCAGTGAATGGCACTTGGGGTATTGCAAACAGATTGTACATGTTACTTCACACAGGGCCTAATGAAGCGTTCCCTGTTCTACAAACTTCACCTCTTGATTTAATTAACCTTCATACCTACACATGCACTACCTACCAATCATAAATGTTGGAAATCCCTTAAAATCAACTATGGTGCTTTTGAGCTACATTAGAAAAGTAACAGAGGTTTGGTTTGTGTTCAGTTTGGCAGCTCAAAAGTGAACAGCAAGGAAATGTTAAGGTTCTTAGAAAATAAAAACTCATACGGTGAATTTGGCCCAAAATCACCACTCCTAAACATAACATCTAATGCTTTAAATGAAATTGCAATGAAGCAGAATTGATTCATTCACAACAACAAAAAGCAACTAATATTTTACTGGAAGAAAAATAAACATGAAAATAATCTAGGAGAGCCAACTTTGTAGAAGACCTCTAGATATTAAAACATGTTGTTTTGCAGAACCAATTAGATGGCTAACTCACATCTTAGGTTTGTAGGTATGACTTTGCCCAATACAAACATATAAATATATAAAATCACATCATTTTCACCAACCTTAAAAATGGAAAGAACACTCATCATTTTTGTCCCTGATAAAAAAAATCATCTCACAGACCACAGCAGTTAAATCTTTTACAAGTTTAGGACAGAGCAGGCTGCCCACAGCCACCCTCCAGGCCTCCCATTAGCCTTCATCCTCATGTTTGCCAGATCAAAATTTTCCTTCTGTATAAATTCCTGCTCAGACTTGAGCACTTAAGGACAGGTCTCTACAAATGCAAAGGGAAGCTCTGTCTTCTGGCAGGAACAAACCCAAGGAAGGAAAACAGCAAACCCTCATTTTCTCTTCTAACGAAGGGCAACATTTTCTGCTGCCCTGCATTTTGAAAGAACAAAGAGAAAGAATTGCACCTCAGAGAGGCACCCTCAATGACACAGGAGCTACCAGGGCTGCTCCTGGCAGGCAGGGCTCAGCTGAGTTTCCTTCATGAAGACTTGGTAGCTGTGTAAACAACAAAGCAAAACTGACACACTTTCTCTGCTTCCCTTCCCCCAGGACTAAAGTTTGCATAAGATACTTAATATTTTACTTCATTAAAAAATCAAGTTGAAATTACTTATTGCACAAATTAGAAAAACACTCAGAATTGATTTAGAAAGTACAGGCTGCATTGGAGAAATATTAGTAAATTCTACACAACAATAAAGAGCAAGTGAAAGCTGCAGAGATAATTTATGTGCCTCTGCGAAGTCATTTTAATGATACCTCTCATAAAATATTAATCTGTGAAAGTTAGCAAGCATGAAACAGAGGAGGAGAACCAGTGGGCTGGATATAAGTTGGCTGAAGGATAAAGGAGAAAGTTTGCCAGGCACAGAAAATGAGGGCTCTCCTTGTATTTTAAAATTGAATCTTCTGGTTTTATATCCAGCTTTATAGACCTACATTACAAGCAAAAAGAAGAACAAAGACTTCCCTAAAAGCCTATGAAGCAACAGGATTGCTGCATTAAAAAGAACAAAACCAAAACCACATAGAATAAAGCAGAAAAAGCCTCAACAAAATGCAACAACATTTATGGTTACATTTGTCACTCCAGAGGAGAAATTTCAAGGAGGGAGCAGAAACCTGTGTAATAGAGGCCATAAAGCAGGGTTTTAAATTAACTGAGAATTCAGCCAACCTTGACAACTTAAACAGAAGGTACCAGGTCTGTCCTTTTCCTTCACTGGAGCTATGTTATTCATGAGAATATCAACCAATGTCAATTTCATTTTGGCGTAAAGGATAGTAATTGTATTTATGATATATCCCTACAAGGCAGCACGTGAGATCACTAAAGAAAGCTAAAATATAATACATGAAAATGTTTAATATACTTTAAACCTGTACTTACTACTTTTCCCTTCAGTAGAAAACTTGCAGTTCGTGTGAAGCAATATCATGTTTTGCCTTATACCATTTTATTGAATAACAAAATAAACAAGTATATTTCTCAATAATGTAACAAGAGAGCTAACAAGCTAAGCACACTTGCTTCCCTTCCTACACTGCAGCTACTTACTCAAAGGCCATCCTTCACCTTTGTCATTCTCTCCCTGACTCAGTTCTTGGGCCCTGGCTGCATGGTAGTAATTTGAACTTCAAGGTACCAAGATGGAAAAATATTGTAACGTCACAAAGTGCCACACTCCAGTGAGGCCAGGGACACAGAGCATGACAAATTACTGAAATTGGTGTGAAATGGTTGGAGGAGCATTTGATACAGGATAGACATAGAGCTGCTGTGGTGGTAGCACAGATCCTGTTGGCAGATTGTCCATCACTACAGGCTGGGGTCTCAGTTGACAGCAGAGATGCTGAAAGTCCCAAGTGAGCTTTGCCTCTCACCTGGTAGAAAGCTAAATTAGAACCAACACCTTCAAACTCTCCTGGTTTAAGCCTGAAACTAAAAGCTCTCAGTTTTCAAGGTGCCTCATCACAGGCAGAGTATGCACTCGACTCCTGCCATTTTCTTCCCCTCTTCTACAGCATTACCAAACAAGGTGGACACTCACAACTCATCTCCACAGAGAGCTCAGCACAGGTTCAGGAATTCACTAAGAATCTGAACACATCTGTAGCTCAGTCTGCTCCACAGATTCACTCCGAGTCTGAGTCTACATCAACCAGAATTAAGTCAGAACTGGATGACTTTAAGCCAAGGTACTTATAGCTGGCATACTGAAGCACTCAGTGACCCTGTGTTTCTAATCAGAAGCTGCATCACATGTTTTTAGAAATCTCTATGTGCCCTGTGGTACAGGCATTCCCATTTTTTTGAGGTTTAAACAGCTAGCACTGACCCATTAACTGTGTACACACCAAAGAGGACTAAAAAATGATACATTATTGAGGATTTAGCAATACTGGAAGCCACAGGTCAGAAGGTCCATCTTTTGGGGATGTCTCTTTGAATTATTTTATCCTCCTTGCACAACTGACTCACAAACTCTTCCCACAGTATCTCATGTGAAAGTCACTGCTACCCAAATGAGAATGCAGGGCTGCTGCTGCTACTGTACACACTGAGACTCTTCAGATGTTCACAACTTCAGTATGAGCAGCCTGGCTGCAATGGCAAAGGTTGCCACAGAATCCTTCACTGCTGTGGTCTACACAAACACCACTATGAATAGTCCTGGAAGACCTAAAAAAATCAAGGAAACAATCAAAACATGCTGAAAAGCATTTTTGTTCAAACTGTTATTTCCAGCATTGAAAAAGTAGCTATAGCTTTTATAAACCTCAACATGGAGTTTGCTTACAGTGATCCCTTTCCCATCTGGAACAGTGAAAGAGTAACACGTAGGGTATAATCCTGGATTTCTATGCATTTTGAATGGAAAGGTGGAGAACTAAGCTCATGGCACTTCTAACACTCTCAGATTCTGGTAACTGCAAGCTGTCCACGGCAGACCATTGGGTTTGTTAAAAGTAGGGTAAGCTTTAAGCAAGGACAGTGGCCTTACTTCTTGCAAAACAAAACTCTAGATGAACAATATGCCAGAACTCATGTAGCACTAAAAAGAGCACAGGCTTCTGGGTTTGTAATCAGACTGCTTTTCAAAGTCCAAAGCTGTGAACTAATTTATTGCCCCAGTTCACTTGTACTTGCTACTATGGCAAAACTTAAAGCCAATACAGCTGATATCTGGCTTCCCAGGGAGGGCTTTTCACAGACCTAAGTAAAAAGCCATTTTGCACCCTAACCAATACTATTATGTATCTTACCCAATAATTAAACCTAGATCCCCCCTTGCTGTTGTTGGCAACAATCAGATGGAATAGAAACAACAGGTGCTTTGTTTTTCCCAGGACTCTGGAAAATTAGGGGTCGGTGAATGAAAGGAGTCCTCTATTTCTTGTGTACCAGAAAAATAAATAAACTTTCATCTACGAAATCCAAAGTTATATTATTTGCACTGCTTCAGATTGCACCTGAATGGAGGCATTTTACTCTGGTCTCTCTGGTCTTCAATTTCAGAATACAGTGCAGAGCAGAATAAAGCCACAGACTTGGAAAAGCTATTTATAGTGCACATGCCCCAAGGGGATATAGCTAATAACTAATTCATTTCACATCACACATTTGAATGCAATATGAAAACTTCCCAGTTTCTTATCAGCACAGGAGAAAAGACCTCACTGTGGCTCTTTTTAAAATAATTAAGGATTCTTTACCAAAACATTTTAATCAAACTACATCTCCACAGCAGTCTTTTATTTCCCTGCCTTATAGCTATTTTATTAGGAGGTCCATACCTATTAGGTAATTTGATAAAAGCATTGATAAAAATTTTAATAAAATGATGCTCACTTTCCTAGACAACACATTTATTTATCAAATAGTTTTCCACAAGCTGGATTAAAATCCAATATATTACTGGTTATTTTAGTAGGAAACATGGAAAAATCTGCTGAAGAATTCAGTGAGCTATGTAACTGTAATATCTGCCTATGATTAGGTTTTGGATTGGGCTAGTTTTTTGCTGTAGAGAAAACAGATCAGCTAAGTATTCCATGGACCAGATTGCTGAATATTTTATTACAAATGATTAAGAATTAAACAACAGACAGGGAAGATAAGGATTTGTAGTACTTCAGAGACATCAACAAGCACATTGAGCTCCTGTTCTGCTGCAAGTACAGCAGAAATAAAGCAGCAAGCTGACACAATTCTCAGTTTAGTGAGAGCCTTCTTGTTTCTCCACACCCACAATTTTTTGTTTTCTTTTGCTTTTCTTCCACATACTGACACCAGGTGTTAGAACAGCTTGACTCAAGGAGAGTGTCCCAAGAACAGTGTGTTTTCAGCCAGTTCTGGTGCCAAGAAGGTATCAGAAATAAGCCAGCAGGGGAGGCTGCGAGGAGCCCCAGCTGGTGCTCCACAGGAGCTACTATTGCCATGGGACTCAGATAACTCTTCTCTTAGAGTAAGGGCCCTTGAAACAAAAAGGAATTTAAAAAGCCCGAAAAAACCCCACAAATACCACAGACTATCCTATGGCTCAGACTTAGGAATGACCCATTATTTAACCTGGGCCTTCTGTTACTGCTTAATTAAAAGGCAAGTTCTTGTTAACAGGTTTTATGTTTAAATTAGAATTAATTGATATATAGAACAAAGTAAATTAAGTCCACCGATTTGTAATTCAGTCCCCCTAGGGCACCCAGTTTTTACTGAGTAGGATGACAACATCTCAACTTTACCACAGCAGAAGCAGCATGAAAATTGTTTGTAACACACAGTAAACATAGACTGTAACTAGATATTGTGAGCTTACACAGCCTTTTACTGATGTTGTAGGATAAGTGAAAATGCTGGCAAACAACACTGAAGAATATATGCATAGACATCTTAATGATTTAAACAAAACTGCCTGTTTGCCAGTCTTAACAGAAACGAAAGTAGTTACCTTGCACATGTAATTCTTGTATGCAAATTTAGTAGGCATGGTCAGTGGGTAAAACTTAAATAAACGTGTTCTCAATCTCTAATTAAATTTAACAAAGAATGCAGATCTCCTTCAACAATTTTTTTAGGGTTTTGGCTTTTTTCCTTTCAGCAGAATATCCTGATAGCATTAGAAAGTACAGCTCAGTGAGCCCTGAATACCCATTTCCAGAATCAGACCTTTTATAGAAAGAATATACTACTTCATCTGTGTACATTGATTTTATTAGGAAATTGAGAGAAGCTGACCTGAGGTTTTTTCAATTTTAGATTGAGAGAGGGCTTCTAGTTTGGTTTTGTTTTGGGTTTTTTTTTTTGTTCTGTTTTCACTTCTGTTGTTTGTTCATTTCACTATGTTTACTTCATTACGTGTTTATTGATCATATGCTTTAGCCTTAATCTCTGTAATATTCAGAAAATAAATATTTCCTCATTGTAATTGAGCAACAATATATTAACTATGACTATTAAAGCAAACAAGGTAAATTATACTGGCAAATATCCAACAAAAAGAAAGTTGCAAAGTGTATTATAAGAGGGCTTAAAAATAACTGCTATGCAAAGTAGCATCAGCTGCTTCGTTTCTCACATTTTAACCTGAGCTACAGCATGTCCAGACTACCTGCAACACAAAAACTGCAAAGACTCTACACAACTTCTGAAGGCAGAAAACAGGT
The DNA here is from genome assembly GCA_910950805.1 of Acrocephalus scirpaceus scirpaceus. NCBI lineage: Eukaryota > Metazoa > Chordata > Aves > Passeriformes > Sylviidae > Acrocephalus > Acrocephalus scirpaceus. The sequence goes on from OU383778.1 coordinate 33,768,522, forward strand.
TAGTTGCTTAGGTTTCTAAATATATTTTAATAGCATCAGCTATTAAAAATTGTCACTTTCAAAATTTTGTTCATAAAGTATTTAAAACTTTGAGGAGCACAAGTGCTACCTTGTCATCCTATAAATTATTTAATTGTGACTTCTCCCATCAAGTAAGTAGCAGATAACTTTTTATATGCTAATATTTAAACAAACTTTTATTATTTGCTGCCCCAGTATAAGCTTTCTAATGGCTTCATTACATCAATAGGTGAAGAAATACAATGCTAACACAAAACACTAAAATATAATAATATAATTTAACATAGGTAATACTATATTGAATGTAAGTTTTTCTGTTTTCTTCAAAGATCAGAATTATCTCCTTTCCCCAGGAAATTCCAAGCATTTCACTTTTAACTTTTAAAACAAAGGCGCAGTGCAAAGCATGTAAATTGCCAGAAATGTGAATTCATTAGAAATCTGTACATTTCAATGGCAAAAACCATAGCACTGCAAATGAAAGACATGTGACAGCACACTGGGTTTTTGGAATCTTCAAATGTGTAACACTGAGTCAGCACCTTCTCTGTAACACAGGGAAGCAAAAATGTCTTTTTGAAAGAGCAAGAAGGGAGGTCTAAGGAGTGATCTCCTCCTGAAGTGTATTGATAACCACAGCCCTGCAAGGGAATGTGGTCACCAGTCACGCTGTCTCCTGATGATGCAGCAATACAGGATGCTGGTGTGCCAGTACCTCACCTGGCCAGGAGCAGCTCAAGAGCACAGAACAGCAGCACAGGGAGCACGTGCTCGGTGGTGTTACCCTGCTGAGTGCACATAAAGCTCCCACCAGTGAGCTGCTGCTCAAAAACCAGCCCCTGAGCTGCTGTCCATGGTTGTTCTGCTTCCAGGTGGGCATGCAGGGAGAGAAAACAAACCACTACAAAAGCAAACACCTGAAACACTGTATTATATTCACTGCTTTCAGTAGAGCAAGGCAGAATAACAGCAACAAAAAATTTCTCTCCTTTACATTTTAAGGTCTGTCTCAGTGTGCTTATTACATCAGTACAGCCAATCCTCTCCCAAACCAACCTAGACATTTCTTCCAACAAACACATGAAATCTCCTCTCCTACTTGCTTCCCATGATATTTATCGACACTGAAGGACTGGAGCTGTATATCATCACATTTTAACTCCAGCTAGTATCCAGACAGAGCATCTTGAGTTTCATTTTTAAAACTTAGTTATATATGAAGACCTTTCAAATAAAGGGAAACCTTATGGATCAAACTCCAAAAAACAATCACAGAAGAAACTTGCCATTGATACTTTTCAACATAACTTTCTATAATTAATTCATTTAGTGACTATGAGCTAACATAAAATCAGTCTGTGACTATACAACCAAATGCAAAAGCAGATGACAAAAAACATGAGCAAATCTCCAACTTTTCACTGCCTAACTTCATGAAACATACTTTTCATTTAACAGTAGCAATGTCCCTGGGTGTCAGGTATTTCTTAATTCTGCAATTAGACTATTAAAACTCTCACTTATTAGCTAGATTTTAAAACCATCTTCAGCATTTCACTACTGTTGTGGTACTATCTATGCTAACAGAAATTCTTCACACTCTAGTGTTGGTGCAACGTGGGGTTAAGGAGAACCTAACCCATCCTCTCTTCTCTCATTTATCAGGGGCTGGAGGATAGCCTGTCCACATCTGACACATCCAGACCAGGCATTCAACTCCACAGCCTCATGCCAAAGCATACGGTTAGCTTTCAGTTTCTTGCCAGCCCCCAGGTATTTCCAATGTAGTGCCCACTTTTTCTCTTAAGAAGGAACCTTTCTCAAGGCCTTTTCTGTTCTGAAATTATTTTATTGACAGTCAGGAATTTCCTAAGGATTGCAAATAAAGATAGAAGCATGATATTTTATAATTTGAAACCACTGTAAAATACCATCAGAATTTCCTAGAACTAAGAAAATTAATTTACCTCACTCACATTCTAATGGGAAGGGGTCTCTGTGCATGACAAGAGGGTTGGAACTAGATGATCTTTAGAGTCCCTTCCAACCCAAACCATTCTGTGATTCTATGACTCAAATGTTTTGACCTGCCCAGATGTTGAATAAACAGATATAAAATAAAGACTTATCACAAAAACCAAGCAGTGGTCACGATAAGGAAGCATTTGACACAGACCACTACAGCCATCTGCATTTCATCACAGACTGCATCACAACCCAGCAAAAAAAAAAAAACTAGTCATCATCTTCCTGTCCACTAATGATACACACAGAAAATTTATCAATTATCTATGTGCCAAAGCGTGACCTGTTGCTGTCAGTTGAAAAGATAGGCATATTCTTCAGTTATGTTCTGTATTGTACAAATTAAACAGCAAAACTATTGAAACCTTTCATTAACCTCCCAGCAAGTACATGCCTTTTGAAACAGTCAAAAAAATTATCTACAGACCAATTTTGCAAGGCTGAACACCAGAGGCACCCATTCTTTAAATCTAATATCCTTTTGCCAGACAACAGAACAGAGACATTATATAGCAAATTCCAAGCTGTATGTAACTCACAACTCGAGTGTGACCTTTCACTGTGGTCAGCTGATGGTTCAGTCTGTGGCTGGTAAGGGACCTCCCTCAGCAAGACATGGACATTCACAAGGGGCCAAGTGCACAGGCCAATCTGATCAAGGGTTAACTGGAGAGCCCAGGTTCTCTCTCAAGTGCTTAGTGCACTAGGAAAAAGCCACTGGAAGAACTTGTTTTCTGGCACAGCACCAAGATAAGGATTAAGCTCAGCATTTGAAGGTGGAGGCAACGAATAGCTGCAGCCCAAGAAGGAGCACAACACAACTGGGAAGATAACACACAAAAAGCATCCCCCCTGTCTTTGGGCAAAAGACAGCTTTCAATTCTCCCAACTCAATATCTAAACTATATAAAAATGGAAATTGTAATAGTCTGTGCAACTGGATTAATATTCAACCAATGTCATGCTCAGAGAAGATATTTAAAACCCTCTCTTAATCAGTCTTAATTTTTAGGTGTTATGGACAATCCAAATAGAGGGATATACTCTACTGGATATCAGTCTTAAAACATGAACTAACAGTAGCACCCCGAAAACATCTTTCAATTGGTAACATTCTATACTATGAAAATTATGTCCCTGTTGTGCAGGAAAGGCACAGGTAGGAGATAGAATATCTTCCCATCTAAAACAAAAAAGCAAAGAGAAGTTCTGACCTCAGAAATCAGCCAGTTGGCACTGAGATTTCTTGCTCATTCCAACAGCTAGCTGAGATACCAGAATAGATATAGAAACCTAATTATTACCTATCATTTAGAATAGTACTTACTATTTTTTCCTCTGCATAATACAGATATTATTTTATACTCAAAATCTGCTTTGTTGGAACATAGTCTGTTTTCATTTTTTGATTGTTGAGCATACAAACTAATATGATACTATGTGTCAAAAAGGAAGTTTTGATTTACGTTTGCACTTGTCTTTTCCATGGGTAGTAGAACCAAATAAAGTTGTGTTACCAACAATCCCATTGTTTTGCCACTGAAGGCAAGTTTGTGAATCTCAGGAGAGCCTAAGTTTCCCACCAAGCTGCAGATTTGTAAGAAGCTGTCAACATCAAATGCCAGAGCCAGGCCAGAAGTCTCTTTTAATTAATTTTTTTTAAAAGCACTGGTGAAAAGATAGTCCACAAGAGTGGGGATAAACTGTAGCGTCACAACTACCCAAAAACCAACAGAATCAAGAGTCAAATGACATCAAAAACGGTTAGTATACATGACTGTACCTTGGTCTATCATTTGGAAGATATAATTTATCAGTGCAAGCAGTGCAGCTTGTCTACTATATTTAGGGCTAAACCCAGATGGATTCAGTCAAGGAAATCTGAGGATTCTAGATGCCACCAGAGTCGCCTTGCGCACAAGCTTCCTTATAGCTTTCCCTAAAAAACAAAGAAATTCAAGACAAAAATGGTGAAAACTTTCCTCATCTAATGATAATTTTTAAAGCAGGAACAAAACTGCTGACCCTGTAAGCAAGCAAGCACCTTGTTCTCCCAATCACTTTCAATAATAGAAAAATACTTTCTCAGTGGACATTCCCAGACTTACAAAAGTGGCCTACAAAGTGTGGCCCAGATCTTTCTAGCTCCTATATTCACCTACATCAGTGCAATTAGCTGAGACTCAAGAGAATTTCCTCTCTCATAATCCCAAAGAAGTAGAAACTAACTTCAGAATTACCAGCCCTGATCTAAGTCATTAAAATAATTAAGTACCTTGAAAATTCCTTAATGTGAAACACACTGTATAGCTGTTGAAAGGATTCAACTCAGATTAATCAATTTACCCTCCATCAACAGTTCAACAGAATGCCTGTTGAAGCAGTTTCAAGAAGCATTAGCTGCTTCAGTCACTAAAATTTAAAATGGAGCCCACAAAATCACTCTACAGGATCTAGAGAACAGGTGCTCTTTCCCTTTTAAAGGCAGGATCTTCCTAATGAGAAAGAAAAAAGTGGTAAGGAAAAAAAAAATCACACAAGCATATAAATAAAACGCTCTATTTCATAGAAATAAACTGTATTTCCATCATCTGAATATAAGGAGAGGAAATTAAGGAACTGGATTTTATATTAATATTGGTATTCAAACCAAAGTAGTCTGAAGTAGCAGCCTCATTCCAGGCCTGTATAACATCAAAGAGAAAAACCTTATGGACCCATGAAGAAATATCTTCTCCATTTTAATTTGCATCTTTCATTTTTCAAAAGCCTTTCTTTACTAGGAGTCACATCAGAAAGGAAATACAATGCAAGCACTGAGCAGGAAAAATAGAATATTTATTATACATTCCAGGTTGATTTCTATGGTTATTTACACATGCTTATATTCAAATTTGCAGATCTTTGAAATTCAGAAAGATGAAGTGCTGTATCAAAGCAGTTCTTTTTATTAAGGCATTATGTGAATCTGGCCCAGACAGCAGTAATCCATACAAGTTAGTTACTCTGGTGTGTATTTGCAGGCACCACGCTCTCATGAGAGAGTTTTCTTTCTACTTATATTTGCACTTTTAAAAGCAGTAGTTCTAATAAACAGTGAATCTGAATCAAGCCCACAGTATTCCTTTGGTAGAAATGAGGCAAGTTCTCTGGGTATGTAGACATCACATCTCTAATACATAATTTCCAAAATGAGTGGAGGTGCAATGCTTACACCAGCAAGGGACTGGTGTCCATCACCACTTGCAGGTTCAGTTTGAGCAGTGCAGAACTATCAGCCTGTGTCTGCAATGCATGAACTGTCAGCAAAGCAACATGGGGCAAGCCATGGCTTTGAACAACCAATCAAAGCACAGAGTGTTCTTGATGTAACCAAATTTAAGGACATTTCCCATCTCTCACATTGCGCTTCCCTTAAAAAGGCAGAGCTCTACTAAATGAAATCCCACTCCTTATGACTTGCCTCGGAAGCTGGGTGGCAAGTGGAATTATAAGCCAAGGGCAATTTCTAAGTGAAGTCATATAGGAATATACATGTACTTTAGGGATGACCCAAAAACCAAGCAAAATTAATATTTTGCATAAACGTTCTTGAAAAAGTAATGCAAGGGACACTGCAGAAATTGCTTTCAAGAGCTTGAATATTCTCGTCTGCTTTCTGGCTTAAGAATTTTAGATGCTCAACACTTTTTAAATTATATGATCAACTTTTTTTGAATCAAAACCAAATTAAGTTACTTCCAGATCATCCATGCCACCACTGGAAGAACTAATGTAAGTATTTATTTACAGCAAACACTTATACAAAAACTTTAACAAGTCATATTTCTATTATTTCTCTGGAAGCCATTTGTTGAGGTTTTCCATATTTACATTTCAAACCATCATCCCTTAACAAAGTCACTATATCCCTGATACCAAGGGAAAATCCAGACCAGGGACAATATCTGTCACTTAAATACTGGCAGTGTGCTTATGAACATTTTGATTTCATAATCACCTTCAGGATGTCTTCCATGGTGTTTTAATACCCAGAATGGTTCCAAACTAGCCTTGCTTTCCATAAGTGCCCTCCATGCATTTTAAATGCATGCCACCAAAAGGCTATGTACAAGAAAAAATGAACTCTCATTCTTTGCTCTCCCTCCTGTACCTACAAATTTATTTATAACCAAAAAATCAATATAAAATGTCCCATGTTTATTAGAATGCAAAATTATCTGCCACACGCTAATGCCATAATGCCACAATGACTGCTGGTCATTTGTATATATCTCTCAACTTAGCATATAGTTCTTTAAAGTAAGTTAAAAACTAATAATAAGCAATAAAAGTTCACATAACAATGAAAATCTCAACTGAAAGTATCAGAAAAATAAACATTAGTGAATTCTGTCACTAAAATCACATTTGTAAGAAGAGGGCATGCTTAAAAACTGTCTCCTGGATATGTGGATTTTATGTACCCACGCATCAATGGCAACAAACAAATGTGAAACACCACGTGTTAAATTTGACCATCCAAACCCATAAACTCAAAATACATTTGTTGACCCACCCAGACCTTTCTAGGGTTTTCACTTCATTCAAAAATATTAGGAGATTGTCCCATGAATATTTTTTAAAGCATAGATTTGACATAAAGAAAATTTAATAACGGATCTAAAATGACTTTAGCCTGTTTAGCTACACAGTCAGTGGGAACAATCCATGTTCTGTTTATTAGGATAGAGGAATCTCAGTGCAATAAATTAATACTTACTCCATATTATAAACAAAGAAGAGTTTTACTCTTTACAGTTTGCTGTGACATGACTGGTTTAAGCTCTGCTGGTTTTCATTGTGTTTTGGTTTTACTTTGGGGTTTTTAGTACTATCTTGGGAGTTGGATTTTTCATTGTTTGTTGAGCTGATTCAAATCTTCATCTTGATCTCTTGCAAAGTCATGTACCACATGCTTACAAAACTTGTGTTTCCTGAACATCATTATGGCTTTACCATTAAGCTTTACTATTCTGGTGGCTGCACAATGAGGTTTACCTGGGTGTCCAGTGACAGTGAGGAATTCAAACACTGAAACTGAGCTATGACAGATATCTACCAGCTCATGGTCTCTACCAGCATCATTTAAACCCTCTCCAAGATTCAATTTCATCTCTTAGTTATTATTCTTAGTAGAACCCCTGACAACTAGGAAGTGGTTTTGTTCACAGCAAGAGAAGAGATATCATTATTCACTGCCAGCATTTTACTCCTCTGTGGGACATTATTACCTGCATACAGAAATGAAGGGGTAGCATGTAAGGCTCTGGGAGAGCAAACAAAAGCTCTCATGACACTTCTGGGTGGAAAAGGCAAAGGCTTCTTCAGAATATCCTGCTATCCACAGGGAAAGGACTATGCCCCTCTATTGTACAGAGCACCCAGGAAAAAACATTCCTAGACGAAATCCCTTCTCTTTCCAGTTATTTCCATGTTCAAATATGTGTTTCCACATGCTCATCAGATGTACTGTCTACATCTTGATGGACTTTTAGTAAGTAGCACCGTCTTTTGAAAATGTCATTTCTTAACTGAAATCTAGAAGTTTCATTTTTGATATAGGCATGAGTTCAGCAGTAAATTTCTTTGTATAAAACAAGCTCTGTCTTTTATTTGTCCTGCTGATACAACAGCCACCTGGGTGTGTAGGAGAACTACCTTACCTTCAAGCCAAGAAGCTTAAAATCTTCAGAAGACCAGCAAAAGTCCACCTTCCTTTTTTGAGTAATTCAATTATCAGAATATCTCTCTCTCTAGCTTGTCTTTCTTTTATCCTTGCAGCACTGCCAGCTACATGTCAGCATCATTAGTACTTTAAGATCCTTAGAGTTATCTAGCAGTAGTCCAGAATTTTCTGATTAGCCAAACTGTAACACTAAAATTGAGCAGACAAGCAGCAGTCTGATGATTCTCTATGAGCAAACACACTGTCAGAAACATACTACCATTTAGTAACACAATGAAAAACAATCAAACATGGATACAGAGTTTTAAAAACTAATTTTTTTAATCTATGAATTACTGTCAAAAAATCTAGTCAAGTATGTTTTGAGTGATAAAACAATATAGAGAAATTAGTTCAGTCATTCAATTTTTACCATCATCCTGGAAAAGAAAGAGTGCCTTTTACCACCATTATTAACATTTAGTTACACATCACAATATATACCATAAACATAGATTGTGATATTTTCTTGAAATTCAAAGTCTACCATTTTCCCAACCTCTCCAGAGTCTTCAAGCCAAAAACACCTGCTCTTTTGATACAGCTCTAGCCTATGTGACCAATTTTTTAGTCTGGGCTGAATCATTACAAAAGCCAGCCAATTTGTTAAAAATAAAAAAAGAATGCTGAATACCATAGCAACTGGCTTGCAGCCCTGCTAACATGCAGGAAGGATTTTTTACTTGAACAAGAGCTACAAGTGAAAACACTAGGCCAAAATCAGATCTGGCATAATATCAGCGATGCAATAGAAACACAGAAATTACTTGACACCTCCCCAGTCTCCTCCCTGTAATATCTTCTGTACAGCAGCAAATCTTCAGGTTCTTATTAAAATACAGTTGAAACAGCAAATTAAAACGTGTCATGGTATTGATTCTACATATACATCAATATGTGGCAGAATCTTTGCCAAAAGAAATAGTCTTAAATTGTGAAAAAACAAGTAATGGTTGCAATGCAATGATCCAACACCCTCTAAGAATTGCATCAAATCCATAAGCAATACATTTGAAGCAGCATATTGCTCAGGGCAAGGTTTTGGCAGGGAGTTGGCTCTGTGGGAAGGGACCAGAACCTGCCCTATGTTGGACAGACCCACTGCTGTCCCAAGCTGAGCCCACAAGTGACACTGGTGGCACCTCTGTGACACTTTTAGGAAAGGGTAAAAACCTGTTTGGCAGCTGTGAGAGAGAAATGAGAAAACATGAGAGAACCAGCCCTGCAGATGCCAAGGTCACTGAAGAAGGAAGGGGCAAAGGTTCTGCAGGCACCAGAGTAGAAATTCCATTGCAGCCAATAGAGAAGACCATGACAATGCAGGTTCTCCTCCTGTAGGCAATGGAAGACCACAGTGGAGCAAATATCCACCCTGAAGAACATGGAGAACACCAAACCAGGGCAGGAGGAGCTGCCCTAAAGGAAACTGCAGCCCATGGAGAGCCCAGGCTGGAGTAGGCTCCTGACAGGAGCCATGGCCCACACAGAATCAGATTTTCAGGCAAGAACTGTAGCCTGTAGGAGCAGCACATTCCTGACAGACTGTACCCCATGGAAAGGATTCATACTGAAGCAGTGCAGAAGGACCTGTGTCAGAAAAGTTCATGAGTCGTGTTCCTTGAGTGGGCCCTCATGGGGGAGCATGGGAAGAGCAGAAGGAGAAGGAGCAGCAAAGATGAAATATTATAGACTGAGAGTAACTCATTCCCCATTCCCCCTGCTCTGTTCAGGAGTGGCAAAAGGTGGCAGGAAAGTTAGGAAGGTAAGAGGGAAGTAGAGAGTGGGAAAATAGAGGGGTGAGGGCAGGTGGTTTTAGGTTTGATTTTTTTTTTTTTTAATCACTAAATATCTATGTTTTTAATTAGCAATAAATTAATCTTTCTCTAGTCAAGTATGTTTTGCCTGTGACAGTAATTGGTGAGGGATGTCCTCTCCTTATCCTTTCATCTTACTTTCTTTCTTTGTGCTGCTGCAGATGGGGAGTGAGAGAGCAGCTTGCTGGGCACCTGGCAGCCAGCCAAGGTCACTCCACTACAGAGTTCTTGCATTTGTGGAAAAGAATAAATTTCTACTCAGCAACTTAAGCTATGAAGCCTTTGCCTTGAAGTAGAGGTACCCATCTGTTCTAGGTCAGCTCTAATAGGTATTTATTGCATTGTACAGTGAGGAATCACAGGCCTGTCTCTTCTTCAACCATGTTTAGGGTGGCTTTACTCAGGAGAGAATTTGCCTGCATTGAAAGATGCTCCCTGAGTTTGGCTTCACAGGCCAATGGAAATGTCAGCTCTTTTCCTCTTTGTGCATCATTTAAGAGGTATTCAAAACCTCCTATAAAGTATTATCAAGTGAAGAAAAGACACAATACCCACAGCACTGCTTTTAATATTAGGGCTAATTTTTAAACCAAGTCAGAGTTAAGTCCATAACTGTACAGTATCAAATTGATTTACTTGCTCTACAAGCATAATTTCTGAGCTTTTACTGGCATTATAGAGTGTTACAAGCCACCCACATCTATGAAAATCCATGTACTTTTTTTGCCATTAAATGAGAGGAAGAGCCTTACTTTGGGTTCCTGAAAACAGTGGCCTTATATCCTATCAAGGAAATAATGCACTATGGGGTATTATGCTTGTTAATATGTTTTCTGTATCTGACAACAGCCAAAAAATGTTTAAGGTCTTTTGGCTCCCAAACTCATACAGTCTTGCAGGAACTTTACATTCCCAAAAAACTCCTACATCAGAGATGACAGACCTCAAATTAACAAAATGTACTTTGGGTTTGCGAGGTGATTCCATCATACAGGTAAATTGTTTGACATGTTCTGTAGATTGTTTCAACGTGTACATGTTGAAAATGGGCACATTTCTGTTGTTTCAGATCTCTGATGTATCATAAGTCAAACATGAAATCAGCCCAATTTTAACCATACATCTGTGCTTGATCTGTACATATCTCAAGATATGTCTGCATTTATATTATATATATATATATAGGATGAATACAGGCTTTGCTAAACTCTCTCAAAAAGCATGCATGCCCTTTATGTTCCAAAAGATACTTACTTTATTTCAAAGTCACACTTTTATTTACTTCACATTCCACAAAACGGTGAAAAAATTGCTAATTTGGCCCCACAAACAGTAGATGTCAAAAGTAGAAATAAGTAAAAATAGGACAAAGAGAGCCCAAGAAACTTAGCAAAGCCACATTCAGTGTTTTAGTTGCCCTTGACTTTAAAACAAGTTTCCAATGCTTCCCTTGCTCATCAGATAAGAATGCTTGATGGGCTGATTACCACAGAGCGATCACTCTTACCCATTTTTCATACTTTGAGAACAGGATTTTATGGTTAGCTTGGATTGAGTTACCTTTGTTTTGTTTACAAGGGATGAAGCAAGGAATTTTTTTTCACTTGAGCTGCTACCCAGGAATTCACATCACCTGCTTTATGAAAAAATATGAAATGGTACTCTGCGGTTACTATTACTCATGCAAGCACGCTTTTACCAAGAAAGATTTATACTTAAATGCACACTGGAAATACTGACATGCTCCTGGAAGTATGGCCCTAGCAAGATCAGATTTTGTTCTCATGTTGGTACTCTATTGAACTTATGTCAATGACCATCTATTCTGTTCCCTGAAACTGTAAATTTTCTTTCAAGAATTTACAATCTTAAGTCAGAATCCAGAATGCAGAGGATAAGCCAGAAAAAAGGCCATTCATTCTGCATACTTAAATGTACATACTCACTCTTGCCAATATAAGTTAGAAAAATGTGGATCAAGGGCAGTAACTTATAATAACAAAAAAGGTCAAAGTCAGGGAGAACTGGAATACAGAACTGTCAGTGACCTCAGCTCTGAAACAATTCCTCCATGCTCAAATTGGCAGGAAATCCATGACAAAGAAGCAGCAGAGATCCAGAGACCGAAGTACCAAATGATAAGGCCTAAACTAGTACTCAAGAGTAACCATCAGAACAATGACTCCAGCTTTTTCCAAAACTTTGGGAGAGAGCAGCACAAATGGCTCAGAAAGTTGAAGACAATGCCAACATTCTGTTACCCTTCATTTCCCTAGCAGAAAGGCATCATTTGAGCCTAAGTACTTCCATTCTTCTTACTACAATTTATTATGACATAACTATTATGACAAAATAATTATTTAATAGTAATATCAGAAATTTTAAAACAAACCACCAGTTTCTTTATTTAAAAAAAAATAGTAAACTGTTTAGGAATACATATCTGCATGTCAGCCCAACTGATGGGTGATGGAAGCAACTGATGGAAGCAACGCATTCATGTGAAGGAAACTCAGTGGTTACACTGAGGAAACTGCTCCTCCTATTAAACAATACCGCTGATACATCAAGGGCCCAGGAAAAAATTACAGATCTCCTAAACACAAAAGAGGGCATCTTAGCACAAGCACAGTACACTCATACAAAAATAATCTCCATGATTAGAATTCAGTTACAGAAAAACATCGACACCATTAAACAGATGTGCAGCATGCCGAGTCTTATGTTATTACAACCTTTTAATGTAGAGCCTCATTCTTCCCTGTAATATTTAGATTTCTGAGTTCAACAGTGAGCTGACCAAGGCAGTTCAAGGTGTTCTGCAAACTAAAGATGTTTGCTTGGTTAGTCTCAGAAGAAGCTGTGTTAAACCAGGAATTTAAAACACAAGTCTATCCAAGCACCTCATCAAAGATCCCCTGAATTACAGACAAAATCAGCAGCCCTGCAGAAATATGTAATATTACTCTCTCTGAGAAGTTTTTCACCCTACTATGAAAATTATAAACCATGGCAGTAAAGTGAGCTAATTTGCCAAAGGACACCTGTAGATTTTGTAGCTAAATAAGAACAAAGACTCTTAATTTTAGATCAGTAAAAATGTCTACATCTACACATGGATCACTAGTATAGAAGACAGAGTCAGTATCACTTCATTCAGTTTTCTGTAGTCCAGTTAAAAAATACAAATGAAACAGTGTGCACTACAGTTAGTGCAGGAGATACAGAAAAAGGAGAAACAAAGAAAGAGAAAAAAGGCTTTACTTTTATTGTAGGTATTTAGGGTTTGCATTATCTCTGGGACATCTCAGGCTAAATAACAACACTCTCAACATGGGCTGTCTATATGTAGCACTTCCTCTAAGACACAGCTGTTTTGAAAAAATTTTATTCACTGCTTGTAAAGTGACAAGATACAATCAATGAAATGTACACCTTTATCACATTTGCTTTCTGTAAATTCCAAGGTCCATTGTCATAAGGGATTCTGGTACCCAGCCACCTGGGATGAAAACAAAAATAAGTGACAGGCATCCCTACCTCCCAGTCCATCTCCAGAATCAACCTCACAGATGCTCTCCCCTTCCATATTGTCTTTAGGATGCAGCAGAAAGCAAGATCTTCCTCGAATGATTTGCTCAGGCTCCAGAAGGAAGCTGAATCCACCCACTCTGGAGCCAGCAGATATCTTTCAAATAAAAACATAAAAGCAAAGCTATTAAGCCACCTCTGGTACACAACAGATTAATTTCATTTAATTTCTCCCTTAAACACTCAACTTTTACAGACTGTTTGTCAGTTAGTTCTACATCCAATATTGCAGCTCCTTGTATCAATACAGTCTCTTCAGTGGGTATCTGGGCTACTTTTCCCTTGTAAATTCAATGGTGATTCACAGTTCAAACCCTCCACCCAATATAAAGAGGTTACATCAGTCCAAATTGCAGGACTCTGTTAAGATGGAAAGCCTCAGCACAGATTCATGCTCATTCATACAGCCTGGCAGGACTAGGAGCAATATACTGTATATCTACATGATCAGCTCCTCTCTGGCACACTCTGAATACTGTGAAACCAAATTACATGCAGTTTGCAAACAACTACACAGACTGAAAACACACAGTTCATGTGGGTTCTCTTTCTTACAACTTCTAGGGTTATTTTAAGTATAGGTAGAGAGACAGCATCTCAGTTTAGCAATGGATTTGATTTGCAGATAAGTATAAAGAAGGAAATTGTAAAGATGGGTGTAGACAAAAGAATAAACCCACCTCATGTTTTATTTAAGAGAAGGATAATAAGGGAGCAAAATTTCTTTCCCTTAAATTGAGCCTAAATAGCTCATTTTTTTGCTATTACTGTTCTGTGTAGCTAGTTTTTACCAGCACCTTCTCTTTCTGAATAGAAGATAAATAATTGTCAATTAATTAAAATAAGTACTAAGGAGTCAGGAAACATCCTCACATTAGTGCCTTTGAGAGGTAAAACCAGACAAAAAGCAATCAGAACAGCATGGAGTTACTAGATTAGTTTCGCAGTAAGTGGAGAACTGTGTGTCAGAATGTGTCAGATGCTCATGATCTAGACAGCAAAGCAAGAATGAGCTCCAACACTCATCTAAGTGTAAGATTTGCAGTATGATTATTTTTAAACCAAAGGAAAATAGAAACCAAAATGGATCCAAAAACAGCTCTCTGCCACAAAGGAACTCAGACAGGCCAAGAACAGAAAACACAATGAGAGAACAATGATCAAGTATATGAATGATGCAATACATAAAACTGTTCAGGTGTCCTTAGTAACTTTGAGCTAGTCATGCAGCAACGTATTAGCTGTTTCCTTGCCAGTTTCAAATGAGCAAATGACAACTAATTTCTATTTGCAAGTCTGTGGCCTTCTCTTTTGCTTTTCCGTGTCACTAGGGAAGCATTCAAACTGTCCCATGCGACTGTGTCTTACTGAAGGTGCGGAAAAGGGAAAAAAAATTGTATTAACATAAATTACCCTGCATTCAGCATGAATTCCCTTCTTCAACTTCCTATCACAAGAAGACAATAAATACTATAAAAAACCCTGTATTCAGACATCAGGTAAAAGAAAATCAATAGTTCAAGTCATTTTGTTGATAAAAAGAAGAGCATACCTAGAAGTCTCACACCAGATGAACTCTATTTCTTCAGCTTCTTCAAGCATCTCTCTCAGCATCTGCATGTTTTTGTTGATTTTCCACTGGTTGAGCCAATGTAGGTGTATGCCATGTAACAAAACATGCATGGCACTGTAAAACACTGAGCAGAATTCCAATGGAGTGAAAATTGTAGTACAGCCATCTTACACAGCTGCTGCCTCTTCTTAAACTTCAATCGGCAATTCAAAGTGTTCTTCTAAACCCACCTGCCTGCATGTTTTGCAGAAGGTGGGCTGCTGCAGTTTCCCAAAGAGTGGAGGCTCAGAAAGGATCCACCATAATTCTGATTTTTAGTGATGAAGTATCCGTTGCAAAAATTTGGTTGAAAAAAAATTCCATATTCCTTGTATTAAAAATATTAAAATATTTACCAAATTAATAAATGGAATACAACAGTAATAGTATCAAGCTCTGGCTGAGTATTTACATCTGAAATATGTATGGTCCAAATGCTGATTTAGGATACTCAGAAGAACATTAACAATCATAGTTCCTGTTTATAAAAGCAAATGCCCTCAAGCCATGAATATTGGATTCCCATGATCAGAGTTCTACCATCAATGTCACAGGATTTTACTACTTTTTCTGGACAAATAGGTCTTATGAACCATTAATCATAATTTTAAAAAGTCAACTACAACCCTTCAAATGTAAGAACAACTCTTGCAAGTTTGCTTTTGGAAATGTAACCTTATTCTGCTCAGATCTGGGTTTTTATCATGAATAACAGTCCTCCTGCACAATAATACAGAAACATGTTTGTATAAAATAACTGACCAAAGGAGATGGTGCACCAGCTAGAAATTAAACATTACATTTTTACCTTGGCCTTATGCCTGCATATGTGGAGAAAAAAATCATGTGACCATCATAAATGCCTACTTCTACATTTACTTAGATACAGCTGTTGCACAACCTAATGTGTTCACTTGTCTGTAAACAAAAATGTGTGTCCTTATGA
This sequence comes from Acrocephalus scirpaceus scirpaceus, assembly GCA_910950805.1. NCBI lineage: Eukaryota > Metazoa > Chordata > Aves > Passeriformes > Sylviidae > Acrocephalus > Acrocephalus scirpaceus. The sequence continues at coordinate 33,784,298 of OU383778.1, forward strand.
AAAATCCATCAAGTGTGCTATCCATTCTTGTTTTATACTGATGAACGAAATGAAATCTGCATGCCTTTATTAAAACCTGTAGGTGTAGAAAGGACTAAATTTCAAGACAGTCAATTCATAAGGGTTGATTACTAAAATTAAGTATCAGCATTGAAAAATACAAGCACTTCAGTGCAAGATTATTAACACAGTAACTGGAAACAAAGTCTTTGCTGCCTAGTTAGAAAATTACTATTATTATTCTTATGGAAAACTGAGATTAAAAGAAGATAAACAGAAGAAAACCTGGTTTTAGATAATTTATTATTTTATATACATTTCATTGTGAAACAAATTAATAGTTCTTTATTACATGCTTGCTGTCTCTTGGCATCTGCACCGATATTGCTTTTAACAGCATTTCACTCATAGCTGAACCTTTGGTGGGGAGGGACTGTTAGTAGATATGAAACCCCCTATTGTTCTGTTCTCTGGCTATGAAAACTTTTAATTAAAAACTGAATGAAAAGCATGCTTTTGTACTGAAATCTAGAGATGCTGAAATGTAATCACAGCAATGCAGTAACCACAGAGGTAGAATTCTTAGTAAAGAACTGCTTCATGCTTGGCTCTGTGTTTACCCTTACACAACAGAGAAAAACCTGAAATGAGGTCAGCCCTTCCACAAAGGAAAAATTCCACAGTAGAGAAGCAGAGAAGCACAGAAGAATGAGGTATGAGTAAAGTTGTTTTAAAACAGAATGCAGCAATACTTTTGATACTTTTAAATTACAAAACATTTGAAACCTATGTTACAGGACTCCTCTGTCATGTAGCTTCAATGTTTGGAAGTTTCTTGATCATCTTGCTCATTCAAATCCTTCTCCCTACTAAGATCATAAACTATGTCCCATTTTCCACCATCAAAACAGAATAAAGCCACATGTGACCCAACCATCATTTGGTGCCGTCATCTGGTCCTTGATGAAAATGCTATCATGAGAGGGGAAAAAAAACCCCAATGAATATATTTACTTGAGTCTTAAGGAAGATATTTCTGGTGTTGAGGGAACTCAACAGAGAAGGAGGCTCAAGGAGTCTCTCCACAAGGCCAGTTGTTCACAACTTCTACCTCAGTGTTCTTCACAGAACCATCCGTGTCAGAGCAAGGCAGTGGGTGGCAGAAAGATGAAGTCAGGAATGCATAACTACTTGCATGACTTATATTTTTTCTTTTGGAGTGGTTAAAAAAGCCTCATCAATGTTTTAACCCAAGCCAAGGGGTTATGTCGCCAAGCAGATGTGCAGAAGAAAGAGCAATGGATAATTACTGTCATTAGTCGCCTTGTTCAGACCAGAGCCTGGCTCCAAGTGCTGTACAGTGAGGGGCAGAGAAATTGCATATGCATCCAAGAAAGCCCAATCAAATGTAAATGACTGCCATCCCTTGATCTTTCTGAAATGATGTGGTTTGCCCTCCGGCTGCAGATATTGGATTTTGCAGCATTAATCCCCACTAATGTAACGTAATACTACCACTGGAGTATATGTACATTTTGATAACAACCTAGGAAGAAGCACAAATTGTGTTACAAAAATCAAAGTATGATAAGAATATTTATATTTGCGCACGTTACACCTTCAGGGAACCTGACAAGTTTAATTCTCCAATTAAAGTCAGAAAGATTACATTTCAAATCAAGTGCTGAGATAACAAACATGACAGAATTAAAATGCAAAGGGAAGACTCAAGTCACAGAATCTTTGAATGGTATGGATCGGAGGGGACCTTGAGGATTATCTAGTTCCAACTACTTGCCATGGCCAGGGATACCTTCTGCTAGACCAGGTTGCTCAGGGCCCTATCCCTGTCTTTGAATGCTTCCGAGTGGTGAGGCAACCACAACTTCTAGGGGCAACCTGTTTTAGTGTCTCACCGCCCCCACAGAGAATAATTTCTTCCTAATATTCAGCCTAAACCTTCCCTCTTTCATTTTAAGGCCATTACCCCTTGTCCTGTCTATATACAGCCTTGCTAGAAGGCCCTCTCCAGCTCCCTTGCAACCCCCTTCAAGTACTGGAAGGACACAATGAGGTCACCCCAGAGCCTTCTTTTTTCCAGGCTGCACAAACTCAATTTTCTCAGCCTCCCCTCACAGGAGAGGTGCTCCAACCCTCTGATCATCTTTGGGTGCCTAAGTCACCACAGTAGCACACTTCTCTGCAAATTCAAAGACCCCAGTAGTCTCAAATACATTTTGTGGGTTTTCAAATAGAATTTTTCACAACGGATTCCTACGTAAGCTCAAACTTCTAGGCTGCTGCCAGACAGGCGCTCCTCGGGTGTGCACAGTCAGCTCCTGCCCATAAATCCCAGAGGGTGCTGCCATGTCTGCTTCTGAAAAGGTTATGTTTCTCAAAGTTTACCATCAAATGGAACCACAACGAATTATCAGTGACTTCTCTTTAGTAGTCCTGTGTCTCTACAGGCAGCCAACCTCACACAAGGAGTCCTGGTAAGCTAGTTATTTTTGCTTTCTCTTCATTTCACTCATTTGTTGTAGGAATTTATTCAAAGTTAATGAATCAGTCCAAAACTCTTCATACATATTTCAGTGTTTTTTAAAAAAGAGATCTACACTTTAGAAATGGGCATAAATCTTGTATTCAGTTAGGCATGACCATGCTTGAGTTGTCCTGCAGTAAAATACTAACAACAAGCCTTCCTGACTACCAGACTTGATAATTGTAATTCCTTCCTAACAAGGCTTTCAGTGAGACTTTATTATTCCGAGAAAGTCTGAGTTGAATTGATTCACTGTATTTCACCACAAAGCTGCATTTTTAGAAGTATCTCCGTATGGAAATCTCAGTGAAGTCAAAAGGAAGTTTGTTATAGACATGGGCATTTCAAAAACTGACAAAATCCTCACTTTCCAATGCATTAAAATAAGCTGCCACTCAAAATTTTGCAAAATATGGTTAAGTGCTAAGCAGTTTCCTGGGAACAGCCATGAAAGGAGATCTGAGTATTCTAATCCTGCAAGATACAGTTCAGGGGAATAAAGATCGTTACCAACAGATGAATTTCACAACTTCATTCCTCAAAAATATCCATCTGAATTGGCAAGAGGAGTGATTTCTGAGGTACTTCATTTCCACACGTATTTTCCTTAATAAAGTTTATGTTTCAAATCCTTACCTGTTTTACTCACCAAACTGTTTTACTGCTCCACAGTACGTCACTTTCCAACTGCTCTTCTTTACATACATATTGTAACCACTGTGAGAAAGTTACTTCATGCACTGATGTGCAAAAGGGTTGGCAATTCAGCCATTGTTTTAGCAGAACAGAGGACCACAAAACCTTTGCCACACTACTCCCTTGTGGGCCAGTGCCATAAGGTACAGTGTGGGCTGTGCACTGCAAACAATACCCATCAAGCTAACGCAATATTCTCGGTTATCTTAGAAAAATGATCTTGCAATTTGGTTCCTCTGCTGATAGCAGAAACAGTAGCTACGACACGTGCAGACACAGTAGAGGCCAAACTAGTATTTTTCAAAGCCACCTGATGATGTTGATAGTGATCTGGAAACAAACTATGTATTACGGTTTCTGTTCTGGGCATACTAATTCAGTAACAGAGGGCAGGATATTATATCAGAAATATTTTCTTTAAAGATGTGTCTAAGAAGCCAATTTCTCCAACTTGAGATTTACAATGTAGTCAGTAGGAATCTGTGTATTGCTGCCAAGAGTCATGAAAGAGTGAATTTGACATTTACACAAATTGATTTCTGCATACAGTTAAGATCTACTGCTGTTACCAACACAAAGCACACCTTAAAAGCAAAACCCAATATGACAACCCACAAAGAAAACCATAAAAACACCCCCAGAACACATCTCCTTGATAAGGTGAATTTTCAACTCAGTCTAAATATAGTCTTCAGTTTAAAAAAAATCATGTGTTTAACATTAGAAACAATGCTAATAAAACAGCAAGATTTGTCTATTTCTCCTAGGACTGCCTGTTTCCAAAAAAGAGAAGCTATATTTTATTTTGAAACCCACATTCCTACTGCAATTAGCAATGGCTATAGAAGCATACAGTAAAAAAGGACTAACCAAGATACTGATCAAAATATGATTTGACAGAAAGTATAGAGGAAATTTGAATTAAAAAAATAAAGTCATAACAAGAAAGAATAAGTGAAATAAAAGATCCATAGTTTTTATTATTGGCATAGTTTTACTTAGCAGTTTGCAGCACAAAACCAATTTGCTTTCCTTAAGTTTTAGCTGAAGGTCTAAATGAAGCATGCAATACATACAGAGTATCTTCTCATTTGTTTTAACATTAATTTTCAAGACAGTGTTGAAAAGCTGAATTTATACACAGCTGTAGTTTTTATAACCAACCAAGAGAAATTTAGTTTGTATGCTAGAGCAACTGTGGAAATCAATTCTTAATCTATGACCTTGCTTACCACAGCTTGAAGCCTTGCAATAAATAAATGCCTTGAGCCACACATAAGAAACATTTGGTGAATCAGAGTCAAATAACACAAATCTATATGTGTATATATAGTATTATAAAGGTCATATAAAATACAATACAGGGTTTTTTTCTTGCTCTAACATGATAATGTTTGAAAGGCAAGACCTGGTAATTGCCTGCATTAATATCCAGGTGGTGAACAGTCCCTAGAACCCATTTTCTTTTCAAATTACAGTGTTCATCCTTTTAGACAACTTCTTGTAGCACATCTTTTTTTCAGTTTGAAAAATGCTAGAAAGCTTAGAAATTGTCCTAGCATATGAAAAGTCTTTCTCTAAAGCACATTAAAGCTTCCTTGTGAACATTGTGCAGTGTTTTATCACTAACAGGAAAACAAATTCCAGAGCTCATGTGCTAACCTGCACTTAGTCACAATTACCCTCTTTTATAAGCTGAAATCTCGCAAATCCTTACCCCATATGTTATTACTTATTTCTCACTGGAGTATATGCTAAAATAGAACCTATAGTAATGTCTCCTTATAAATACTGCATCATTAAAATTCACCAAAAAATCCTGTAAACAGATCTGTACCTCCTTCAAAACACACCTTCCATTCTTGATGTATTTGATTGACTGTAGATTTTTAAATCAAGTAGTACAACACAGTGCTAGTTCAGCTAATTTCCCTCTCTTGATTGTCTCCTTCCTGAAACACTGAAATTCAAATGTGACTGTGACTGACAGTCCTTTTGAGATTAGCATGGCATTATTAGTTTGCACAGCAGGTGACCAAAGTAACTGCTGGAAAGGTTTCCCTTATTTTAACCCTAAAGGATGTAATCTAATATGAAAAGAAAGAATTTGGAGGCTCACAATTACCCTTGAATTGGAATTGTACAAAGAAACCAAAGCTGAAAGAAGATGTTTTCTTTGAGTAAGAGTTGCAGTTAAGGTAGATCATTAGGCGCTTTCTAACCTTACATTTTCTCAGATCCTGTAACACTTGGTATTCAGAAGAAAAGCTAAACTTACACTGAAATTATCAGGCTCATCCTACTTCGTGCTACCTGTGAGCATAGGCACACCTAATTAAGATCCACAAAACAACTCAGGAGACTTTTGAACTTCTGTCCTCAATGTATGGATTTATTCCAATCTAAGGGCAAGTTTTACAAATATGATGCCAAGTACGTATTGATCAGAACCGATGCCTGGAAATAGAGAAACTTTCCAAAGGAACACAATTGTTTACATAGTGAAAATTAAGCTGTGTTTGACCCTACCCCAAAAGAGACTACTCTTTCCAACAGCTAAGAAAAGCAGGTGGAAGTACAATCTCATGCATGCTTTTCTCAAAAGCACTAATTTTTGCTTGGCAATGACCTTTTTAATACCTAGCTGGAGTGACACTTGCATCCTGAACTGAAGCCCCTCAGGTAGCAGTGGTATTCTGCAGATATAAAAGCACATTCAGTTCTCAGCTTCCCAAATATTTTGTCAATGACACTCACCAGAGCTCTCCACAGTGGCTTGTGGGAATGGGCACTGTCAGCAGGGCTACTGCAGAAGTGGGGAAGCCCACACAGCCTTCCTGGGCAGCCCCTCACTAACCTGAGACCTCAGCACCGAGCACCAGTTACTCCCAATGCCCTACCCAGCTCCACCTGCTATGTCCTATCAGGTATTTGCAATTAGTTTGCAGGGTACAGGTTAAAGGCAGGTTGTAGTAACTGCAGGAGAGTCGCTTGGTGTATTAATTTACGTTGGCAGAAACTACTTCCCCACTAACAATGCAGCAAATTTACATTACAATGTGGAGCTGTTTATAACCAATGACCCTTACAAAACAAGTTAAGATTTAATATTTGTGAAACAAAGCAAAGAATTCACTGGTGGCTTTGTATCAGCATAAATGACTAATTACTTTAATCAGGAGGCTCAAAAGATAATGGACTTGATTTACTATAAACACAGGGGCTTGCCCTCCTATAAAAATTACTTGTTCTGCAGTTCAGGACACATATTGATTTATGGCACTACTTGTAATTCTCTTATTTTAAAATTTAATAATGGGTGAAAATGAATTAAAAGTAAACTCGAAAGATACACATTCCCAATATAATTTTACTCAATCCTACAGCAATATTCGTACGTAATATATCCCAGTATTTCACTAACAGTAAAAATACAAAATGATTTTGAAAAACATGCAGTGAGTAAAAGATGCATTTGGTCAAGATTACAGAAAGAGTGAATATTTTTTGCTTTCTCCCACATGACCCCTCATTATTTAGTGATACCTGACATCTGTTGCTGAGACCAGCTGAACTCAATTCAAATCCGGTTTAGCTAGGAATAACTGCAAGAGTCATAAAAAAATCTCTGAGGATAGATTATGAATCAATTATGGCTTAGAATTCCATCAGAGAGAGAGAGAGAGACTGAGTCTGCCTGGAATGTGGTATCAGACAAGAAAATAACATCTTTGCAGAAAAGCCACTTTGGAGAGCACTTTACTCTGTCCTGACCCCTGCATCACCAGTCCTTTACCTCACTAAAGGGCCATTTGTGGACAGAGAGAGCACTTAAGGCATGTCAGGTCCCCATGACAAGGCTTACAGATTTACTGCATTACATTCAAACTACACAACAGCGACAAATTTTACCATACATACCTCTTAAAGAAACATAAAAATATTTATGTCAAATCCACTCACACTAAGATTAAAATGCTTAGGACCCTGTCACCCATGTGAAGCCCTCTAAGTTTCTCCAAAGATGACTGCCATGAATTTTCTCTTTCTGCATACTTACGTTGTCGAGTTTTGAGGAACACTCAGGTGCATTTCTATATATTTTGCAGAAATGTTTTCACAGCTCACTGGTAATCAGCAAAGTTCTCTGGCTTAAGTTTTTTTGAGTAATCACTGGAGTGTCAGGGTATTCAAGGACACAGTCACACAACTGAGTATGAGTACAGTTGCTCAGTTATTACAGAGATGATGATTATTATTATTGCATCATTATTTGCAGAAAATAACGATGAAGGACAACGTGAAAACATTTTCAGTGTGAAGAATGTTTTCAGAGACTGGATGATCAGCTTGATCTACATTCCACTCTGGTGCTCAGCTAAAACAAACTATATTCCTCAGGGCACCTCAACAAACGGATTACCATAAAATAAAGACAGCCAGGTTCCTATTACAGCTGCTTTTTGTGCTGACCAGTCATCATGACCTCATGTTCCCCTTGTTTTAATATATCCTCACACTGTCTCATTCATGTCTCATACTTAACACTACATTCCTCTGGGCAGAAACCATCTCCCTCTGTGTTTATGGAACCAGCTGCACGTAGTGACTCAGTGCTATCACAGTTTAAATAACAAGACATGCATCTAAAATACTGATTTAGGGCAGAGTTGAACAACACATTTGATTAAATTTCTGCATTATCAAAGTCCATGGACATTTTTATTCTTGAGGTTAGGGTTTTTCATGGTTGGTACAAAGAAGGAAGAAGCACCTTTTTCAAAGAAAAAAGCTTTAGTTGCCCATCAGTTCTGACACCTTGCAATTATTACCATAACCACATCAAATGGGAGTAAGAATAGCATTTTCACTGGCAATTCTGTCAAATAATGTCTTCTTTATCTCCAGCATTTCTTCTAAGCCTGGTCATAGAGAGAGGAAGTCCCAGAATTCAGACTGGAATTCTGCAGTTTGAAGGATACCCATCACAAGGCGACTAAAAGATTCCTGCTTTGGTCCGTGAGGGGCACACAGGGGACTGACTTCTGCTCTATTCTGTAACCACTCACTAATGGTACCAAACCACACCAGATACCAAACCACACTTCTACAAAGCTGCAGAAAGCCACCTGCTACTGCAGTAATTACAACAGAGACCAGAAGGTATGGGATACATACCAATGTAACACGGAGTTTCATAAGGCTTGGGTAGCCCAGTTAGCTCTGATAGCCTGTGGGAAGTCTGGGAGATGTCACACTACAATTGTGGTTGTCTGAAACTCCATACATAATTTTTAGTGACTACTGATTGAGATAGTTTATTTTCTTTCTTGGATTTTTAACTCATGTAAATGCCTTACAAAAAAAGGTGCCCTCATTCTATGAAGTGAACCATCTGGAGTTCTTTTTTCTTTTAATCCATAGTGTTAGAGGTCAGGCAGAGAACAAGCATTCAGGGGAGGATTTGGAACAATTAAAAAGGAATGAGAAATATGAATTCAGAAAGAATGAATACATAAGATGAATTCTCAACCACAAAATGAAGTTCCATTATTTTATACAAAAAAAAACCCCATTAATTATTAAATACTTACTTGCTGGTTAAATCTGGGTTAATGCACTGATTTTGGTGGGGGTAATTTTCTTCACAGTGGCTTTTATGGGGCTGTATTTTGGATTTGTGCTGAACACAGGGTTGACAACATAGAAACGCTTTTGTTATTGCTGAGCAGCACTTACACAGAGCCTTTTCTGCTTTTGATATATGGCCACGCTGGCAAGGACATGGGGGGTGCATGGGAAGTTGAGAGAAGACACAGCCAGGACAAGTGACCCAAACTGACCAAAAGGCTATCCCAGACCATGTGACATCATACTCAGTACATAAAATGGGGGGGAAAAGGAAGAAGGGGGGACATTTGGAGTGATTATGTTTGTCCTCCCAAGTCACTGTTACACATGACAGGCCCTGCTCTCCTGGAGATGGTTGAACACCTGCTTACCCATGGGAAGCAGTGAATTAGTTCTTTGTTTTGCTTTGCTTGTGTGCATGGTTTTTGCTTTCCCTATTAAACTGTCTTTATCTCAAACCATGAGTTTTCCAGCTTTTACCCTTTGAATTCTTTCCCAGATCCTGCTGGTGAGGGAGTGAGCAAGCAGCTGCCTGGGGCTTGGCTGCCAGAGGTGGTAAAACCACAACAATTCTGTAGAGAACTATTATGGCAGTGAGAGTGGTGCTACAGAGTAACATTTACTGGCATCCTGAAGATTGTTCCAATCTGCAAAACTGTCTTAATTGTGCTTTTTTATAGAAGGAAACATTTTGAACAAAAAAATTACGTAAAGCTTATATTTTAAAAGGTATTTCTGTTATTGCAGCATTAAGACTGGAAACTCACTCTCCCAGGCATTTATTTTGTAACAATCATTTAATTTCATATTTGGTTATGTTTGACAACTCTCATGGAGAGCTAAACACTCTGCTCTGCTGCTACTGTGATTTCTGAGACAAAAAATATGAAATAACTTTGAAAATGATAGATCAGGTTCACTGGCAGGCTTGTTCTGCTGAGCTCAGCAAGAAGGAAAGGCTGCCTGGTATCAGTCACTCCTAGGGGCTATTCTGACTTGCACTTGCTGGCAAAAGTCCTTCAAGGACCATCTGCCAGTAAGAACAGGGGGGGTGGCAGGGGGGAGTCATTCATGTGCACACTCAGGTACTGCCAAGTCCTTCCCTATCCTCAAAAACTTCAAACAGCAGCAGCTACCACAAGCAATATTTAAGATATCAGTATGACAGTTTTTTCTTCTGTGGAGTCCTCAAAATAGATGCACTTCACCAGAAGAGACAAAGAGAGGCTACACAGAAAGAGAAGAAAATTGAACAGATGAAAGAATTTATCTTTTATAAATTTATCTCTTATAAATATATCTTCAAAATATTATGCTTGCTGTCACAGAACCATGGTCAGCATTATCAAGCACTGCAAGGTAACTGTACTGAAAAGATACATCTCAAAAGGCTCACTGGAAAGACAAGGGGACACATTAAATATACACAACAGATGTTTGCACACTAAGCTCATATCCTCAAAATTGCTGATACAGGTCTATTTATTTAACTGATTACTATAAAAACGCATAACAATCCCAAAGCACTTAAAATAGAAGTGCACAGCAGAGCTGCTTATGTTCCAATAAGAGAAAATTCTGTTTCCTTCAATCAGATTTAAAGAGGTAGATCAAAGAGAAAACATTGAAAATTAAATGCAAAACCTTATTCTGATTTGAGGGAAAAAAGATCATATACTACAAATACATAGATATATACCCTTTACATTTATGTACATATATACATACTGCCAAGTTAGAGATGAATTGGCTTAGCCTGTCCTGTTATGTGTACCCCTTCCATGCTCCCAGTTTTGTTTTTCTGTAAATGCACTCTTGAAGGCATCAGCTTGTACAGAAGGGCAACAGCTGTCCAGCTCTTGGCATGATTAGGATTTTCTCCCTCTATGGTACTGGACAAAGAGTATGGTGATCGTAAATGAGCACACCCTACAGTTTAACTTTTAAAGCCTTGTCTTCCTTCCCACCATGCACCTCTGTCTCTATCCCACTATTCATCACATACTTTTAAGTGACATCTAACATTTAGATTATACTTGGTCTTAGACACAGCCCATGGAAACCTTCACTTGAAATTAGCAAAACTGACTTCAGTGAAATGTTTGGTTTCATACCACAGTGCTCTGCCCTCTAGCAGAGTACCAGACCTTATAAAAGGGTGAGCAACAACAGAGGTTTTTCCCTATCATCAAATCTTCAGTTTAGGTTTTATGTTTACTTGGCTCATGGAAAGAAAGAAAGAAAGAAAGAAAAAGGCATTCTTGGCTGTCCAGACGAAGCACAGTGTAACTGGTGACACACTGTCTGTAGACAACGTAAAACAAGTTCCTCTTCAGCAAGGAAAATTCTATGCTAACCTGTAAGCCCCAGTCAGGCAAGAAGTAGATCTCTTACTGACACCATTTATAAATCTCTCCAGGATGGAAGAAGCTTTAGGTTTGTTTTACGATGGCTTTTCCTGATTTGTTGGTAACAGAACCTCCTCCACTCCCATTTCCATGCAGTTCTACAGCCAACTGCCTGAAACATCAGTTCAGCTGTTTCTTTTACATACCAATACTACAAAACTGATCCTATGAACAGAGAAGACGTTTTCTCTATCTCACATTAACACAGTAGCATTTTCTTCATTCACATCCTGCTCCTGTGAAGGGAAGTCAAGGGCAAGATCAATGTGTGGAATAGATCTGTACGACACTGACTCAGCTCTAAGCAGTTTCAGCACACAGACTTTCTGTAACCAAGCTAATAGCATCAGCAAAAGAGTATAAATATTAGGAAAGAAAATACCCTCATTAGGAAGGTACTAGAAAATAATGATCTCTATCAGTGTGAAACCAGCAGCACCACAGATTAAAAAATGTTATTAATTGCAGGCAGGGCTCAACTCAATTTGCTTCCCAGTGTCCATTACTTTGTGAAGTGCTCAGCTCAAAACCAGCATGAGATCTGCTCAGAACTTGCATCAGATTCCAGTCCAAATTACAAGAAAACACACACTTGCACTACCCCCAGCAAAGGAGATTACCCCACACAAGAAATCCCTATACACTTACTAAGAGGTTCAAGGGTAGAAGCAGCAAGTTCACTGTGCACTTGTCATAGTCACTGCACTGTCAGCTGTAAAACCATGAAAGGCAAAGTATACAGGCCATAACATCAGTTTTCCTCTGCACAAGCATTTAGCCAAGAGGATATTTTATAGAAAGGGAGATGCAGAAGCAAGCAGGGGGGAGGGAAGGAAGCTGCAGCATCAGCATTAATCTAGCAGCACCCACCTTACAGGGCCCCCAAAGGTCTCCCAGTATCCTCTGAAGCTTTGGATGGCACAACCCATCAGCCACCAGGCAGGAGTGGGGCAGGAGACAGTACTAAATCAATTACTTCCAAACAGACCTTCAAACTGTTCCCAACCATTCAGAACTTGGCAGCCAAACCTCAATTAAAAGAAACAAAAAATAGTATCTACCCAAAATACTAAGAGAAACACAACCTCAAAGACCTATTTACAATTAAAGTTTCCTTTCCAATTACACATCAATTCTTCTGAATGGTTTTTCGTAGTTCTGAAGGTTAAAGAATACTGTCCCATTGTGCTCTACCTGACATAAATACTCTCTTTACTCCAGCACTCTTACAAAATTAAGTAAACTAGCACAGAGACTTCTTCCTCACAAACCAACAATGTTGGTGTAGAAACTAGGGGAAAAAATCACAGAATTAAAAAAATATTTTAAAAAAAGCAATTGCTATGCAGAATAAATGTAATTCTTAAGTTATCTCCCCTGCTTCCATCATAAAGAACAAACAGGACATTCTTCTCCCAATCTGGTCACAAAATGCCAGAATACATTTTTTCATTCTCTCCTACTTAATTATCAAATTAAACTCTTTTTCTTTTGACAAACCACACAGCAACATAAATGGCAAAACGTCATTCAGCACTTAACACACAGATAGGATCTGATAGATTGTTACATCAAAACCTCTAAATTCCAGCAAACAGCTCAGCTTGTAAATTCAAATCAGTTTCCTGGGATTTTAATCATTGGGGTTTTTTTCATTACAGATTAATAAAAATTAAAGGATTGATTAAAATGTAAGTGCTTTTTAAGATGCATCTGTCCTTTAAAACAAATTAAGTTCTCTTTTTCCTGAAGCATGTTCTTAAGTATTTCTTATAAAAGAACACATTTCCTAATTTGCTTCCTTTCCCTGTAAGAGCCTAGAGTACTTGATCAAGCAAAAGAAAATACACAAAAATCCACACCCTCCTGGCACAACAGCCATTAAAGTGCAGGAGAAATTCACTACCAAGTCCAAATGCACAGTAGATGAGCCTAAGAAAGAAACTGTAAACAGTATTTAAGTGCACACAAACCTTCCTTTTGCCCCAGAAAATCTCACAATTCTAGAGTCTCAGTATTTACTCAACTAATTTTTCATTTGCTGCATACTAGAGTAGAAAAAACTTACAGAAAATTTAGATTTCATCAGCCTCAATGCTCTAGAGATGTTAGGTCTCATCAGGCTTCCTAGAAATTGAAGAATGACAAAAACAAAAACCATGGGGTTTTGTAGTTGATCTTCTAGTTTGACTTTGTGAAAACTCAGCTCATTTGTGAGTCAGGATTTTATAGAATGCAGAGAATGATGGTTACCTGTGTTGGCATTATCATAATCAGATGGCATTCTCATAAACCCCTGAAAGAGGATTTACATTCCATATCACCTTTTCATTTATTGTCTGCATATCTCATCCTCTGTAAACAGCATTTTTTTGGTTGAACTGTTTTCAACATCTGAGTTCAAATACTCTGCTATGAGATTAAAAGTGACACTCTCAAAAGCAAAATGGTGGGACTTGGGGGAGTATTTACTTGTTTTTTCCTTGCACAAAGTCTGCTATAAATACATAGTACCTGCATCACCAGAATATCCAAAGACGTACAGAGGGTTGGCTTTATGTGTGCACAGAAAGACGTATTCCCTGCCCTGTAAGAGCTCATGGCAACAGTTCTGCAATGAGTTCCATGTATGGCAACACTTAAACCTTTACAGATGCCACAGTATTGCTGTAGAATACGAAACAAATTTAAAACCAAGCATTTTTTGTACACTCAGTTCTACAGCTGGTCATTGCTAATGGTGTCTTGTCACAATCCACTGGACTAAACTGTGAAACTTAAAGAGTAATGGATGGTAAAAACTTAGTCCATCATGAAACCTAGAGAGGCAAGTGACAAAATCCTTCCTAGAGCCCCAATGATTCTGAAGAGTAACATGATAAAAGCCTGAGATAACTGTGTGATAAGTCTGTGAAACCAGTCGCACAGCCTGATAGCTGAGCAATGAGATTTCGTTTCTGATAGTTTTGGTACTTCAGTCTCCCTTTTACTTACACATGCCAGTGGCTTAAAGCTTTGATTAGAAGACACCTCCTTCTGCTGTATCTCAGTAAGTTACTTTTAGAAGTCCATTGCTGACAAATGAAACATTTCTAGGTGCCTCAAATAAACACTTCCTTTTGAACAATCTGAGATTACACAGTTCCTTTCAGATCATCACAGACAGACCAACATACTTCACCCTAACTCCAAACCTGCTAGGGAAATCCTCTTCAAGATGTATCTCCAGAAGACTGGGAATAAGCAAAGTCCCTTCTGGATATATTATAAACACACATCTATATTATCTTCATGGATAGAAAGTCAAAAAAGGAACAACATTTTAGCATGGGGGTTTCCCAACTGTGCAAAGACCACACATTATTCAATGTGAACTTAAAGTGTTTCTTAGTCCTTGTTTGCAGCCTCTGTTTCTGACACTTGATCCAAAATTCTATGTCCCTTAAACTCTGTTTTCTAGTGGCTGGTGAAAAAAAGGAATTTTTAAATTGAGCCTGAAGCTTCAAACCAATTTACTGTATCTTCAGGAAAATATTTATATACACTCGTGAAAGACTGGTTTAACCTTCCTTTACTCCCAGTCCCTGGGCAGAAGCTCTGAGAGGCTGTACAATCACTAGGATATAACTGGAGGTAATGACAAGTTGATAAAGTGGAAGTGCTTAAGATAGGGATCCATAACTATGAACATAATGCAAAACCTCACGTAAGCAGTCACAGTAGAAACAACAGATGTGTATAAGATAGGACTCCAGGATCAAGGAGCTCTGGATGCTCTGGGCCATATGCTGGTTTACAAGTGTGCTACTTTAAATCACCATTATGCAATGTAAATAGGCAGAAAAAATCAGACTCTGTATTAATTAGTATTCACAGAAAGCAGATGCAGAGACAGAAAGCTGAATGTGGTATGAATAAATACTGTGGGAAGAAAACAGTCTCTAGGGCCATTCTTTTGTGTTTGTACTGAAAATGTATTTTTGTGCTTGCATTTAAAATATAGTCTATTATAAAAAAGGTTTAATTTTGACAAGGTATATAATTATCTTCAAAGGTTAACATTCAAGAGAGGGAGGTTTGAGCTGAAATTCTGGGCTTCAGATGTGTGGGAGGCCAACTCTGGACCTCTCTACAGCTTTGTCAAGATCAGTAAGAGATTAGCACTCTGCACTACCTTCAAAAGAGCTGGAAAAAAATCAAATCCACATGATTTATTGGCACCATATAAACATTACGTAAGGTGACTTATTAGTAAATGTCCTAATGCCATGTATTTTCATGACAAGGATCCTCAAAATGTTTTCCACTTTATGGATCAGTCTCAACAGGAGTTTGTCATTAAATTTAATTATGAACACAAGTTCATAGCCCCTGCTACCTGACAAAGCTTAAAAAGAAATTAGAAGTCAGGAACTGTTTTAGCTGTATATGGAATGAATACTATTCTGATTCGTATCCTTTAAAGTTAAAAAATTCAGAAGTCCCTTCAGGAAGTCTACTTTGACTACAAAAATTAACTCTTCTTACTCCATGATCTCATGGAAACAAACAGAAACAATGTTTAATTCATACAATTATTGAATTATGGTCTCTTGTTATCACACCTGTTTAGAAACAGCCACAGAAACAAAATTAAACAGACTTAAGGGCCTCAACTACAAATGACAATCAAGGCATTGCAAATCCTTCACACAGCATTTGAAACTAGAAAAGTAATTCACCATGACCCAACAGACTTGCTAAGCCTTTGTTTCCCATTTTCTCAGATTTATTTCTGTGTTTAAGAGATGTAAATTTGGCCAAAAACAGAATACTTCTCATTGTATCTGAAGTATGTAGTGTTTAAGTAACTCCAGGAATGCACAGGAGAATTAATTTGCCAAACTGGTAAGCATTCATTATTGTTATTCTGAAAACTTGCATCAGTCCTTAATTCCTCTCACATAATTTATCACATATTTCTGGTTTGGATGACTACTATCTATTATGAATACATACTCTTTATTTTCATACAGCGTAGAATGTTGCATGTCTAGCTTTAGATAGGCAGATTTCATAATTGTAAAATAATCTGAAAAAGAACATTAGTTTACCAGCTTAATTGATGTTAATATCTAAATTACATAGTAATTAGGAAAAGAGAAATGGTTAAGATATGGCTTTGCAACAGAAACCTAATCATTAATTTAGATACTGGAAACCAACATACACTTTCTTATCAATTTCTGGTGCATTTCAAAGCATGCCTCCTGGTCTAGTGCCCTACAGCTCCTCTTGCACACATGCCTGTCACCAGTAACTGCTTTTCTGTACCTCATTTACAACCAGGCTGCATTCAGTTATTCACATGCCACTTCAGAGACGTGTACATAAAGCATTGACAAAGTCTTTAATAACAAAACAGTGCAAAAAGAAAAAAATTCACAGGCGCCATCCAACCACACAGAGATATCGAAATGTGACAACAGTCAAGCAGAATAACGCAAGTCAATGAATCCAGCCCACGCTGCTTTATGATACATAAACTGATCATCTGTTAAAGACTGGTGGTTCACTCAAGACAAGGGACCAGCCTCCATCCAACAGCCTGCCCTGCAGCAGTCTCTGCACAGACAGAGACTCTTCCACCCACTCACCTCCAGAAGTGACTTCTTCAGAATTGGGCTGAGGAACATTGGCAGGACAGTGTGGGGAAGCTTGCATTGCTGCTGCCCTTGCTATACCTGTCCTGTGGAGAAATAGAGGACTTAATTTCCAGGGCTGTCAGACAGCACCTTCCACATTACAAGTGACGGAAAACAAAATTAATTTGAAAATGCCAATTTGAGTGAGTACATTTTGGGGTGTGGTGAAGAACCCCCAGTTCCTACAGAAGCATTTGGATTACTTTCACATCTTCCATGGAGCTCCGTTTGCAGCAAGCTGGATTCTTTGGTTCATGAGCTGATGATGCTCTTGCCAGTTACCTATGTAGCAAGCTGAGATATGGTCATTGAGAACCAACATAATGAGATAGCCTAAATAAAATGATTAAGGAAATCATATTTAAAATAATCTCTCGACTCTGGCATGAACAAATAACCATTGAGTAGCTGTCTCTTCTGTTTTCAAAATGGCAGTTTTCTGCTCTTTATACATTTCCTTTACAGAAACCATTACTATATGAATTACCTAATACAGGAACAGTTATTTTGCCTCTCCTGTCCAACCCATTCCATAGAGGCAGTTTATTTTACTTCCACATAAATCTACATAGGATTACCACAAGAATCTGTCAAAACAAAGACCTTTTCCCTTTCTAAAGGAGAAAAGGAAACTTTCCACAGTTCTCTTGGTTTCCAGTTGGGACAACAGTTTTCAGCCAACAGTTTTTAGTATGACACATTCAAATGACTTGTACATCCCAAAATGCAGACCATTAGAGCGACAGAGACAAAAATAACCCTATCTGAAACACATGAATAAATCATTCTTTTGAGTGTGGTGATGAATGCAATGTTTTTCAATTTCCAAACCAACTCTCTAAAGCCCTAGTAAAACAAGTGTGTTTGTTCCAAAAGTGATCTCTGTATCTTTCAGGAGTATTGTAATGGGGTTTTTTTGAGGAAATGTCAAGTTTAGACACTGAGGACTGGAAGCTAATGACCAACCACTTTATTCTGGTATGAGTGTGCACTGAATACTGATGTTCACAGGCAGGAACAATTTCCAATAATTAATTGGAAAAATATGAGCCTTCATTGTATTTGCTCAACTTTGGTCAACAGCAATGTTAATCTTGCAAGTGAACTGAAAGACAAGACAAAGCCTATACGTGAGAGATTTATACATAATTCAGAACTGCTAAAAAGCATGGAAAGCAAGACAAGAAAAACATGATAATTATATGGCAGAAAAACTCTACTAAAGAAAAAAAAATCCTAACACAAAAAACCCACACAAACTTGTATTGCATCTATTACTTCAACTGAAGAGTAAATGTAGGGGTAAACAGAATTGCTCACTTCTTATTTAGGCAAATCGGACTCATGTATCCGTCACTTCCTGTTTTTTTCTCTTTTTTTTTAATTTTATTTTTTATTTGCCACTGCATACTGTTTTTCTCTGAAGTTCCCAGTTTCCAACATACTAAGCCCTTCAAAGCAATGAAACAGTTTGTGTCTCTCAGTATCTGCTAATTGGAGTATAATTATAGCTGTCTATGACTATAAACAGACTTTGCCAAAATATTTGAAAGAAATCTCCAAGAGAAATAATAACAATTGGTCACATATATAACAGCATATTTAATAAATCCAGTATATTTAAATATAAAATAAGATACAGCAGGTTGGCTCAAATAAATAGGACTGATTAATTCTGTTCTGGCCACTACAGATTGATGTCCTGTTCACCTTCATTAACATTAACAGGAATTTTAGTAAATCTGCTCCTTTTCTTCATGTGACAAAAACAATGAATATCAGAAAGAAGCAAAATGGAAAGAAGCTGACAACCTTAGGTTTTATGTGTTGCCTAAAGCCCTCTCAGAGTCCCTGAAGGGTCATGACATGTGAATAATCTCGATATTACAGTAACAATGCATTGATAGTACTGATCAGATCTCCAGAGAAAAGAATTCAAATACTTTGAAATATTTGGCAATATCTTCTAATAATCATTGAAAGGACTAGAACTTCTAATACATTTACTATCACTGAAATGCAAACTGGTAAACGCTAAAATTGTGGGGAGGGGAACCTCTGCAATTGAAAGCAAGAGCTGAATTGGTCACAGTATGGATTTTTGTTTCTTTACTTCAGTAATCTACAAAGATATCCATGCCATGGTTTTCACACTTTGAGGGTAGCATAAATTTATTTCAAAAACAAGTCTTAAGTGTTCAAAACCAAACAACTTATGCATTAAATGCTTCAAAGAGCCTTTCCTTTGCTTACATCATCCCACAAATTACTGTTCTCCAGCCTCCCACAGTCTGCATTGACCTATGTACACCAAGCACTTCAAGAGGCACTTGAACCATATGGGCTATTTCTAATAGGTAGGATCACTTTCACTGTCTGGGAGAGTAATTCATGGAATTATAAAAGAAAACAGCTTTGTCTCAAGGAACATACATTTCAGAGATTAGTCCAATTCAAACAGAAAACTCTTCCATGACAGAAAGCACATGCTATTTTTAGGATGAATATGCATCCTGCCACCAAATCCAAGCTAGAATATCTCTTCTCCCTCCCTGTTTAGATCTTATGTGGAATCTATTGTGCATATACGAACTCTAATACAACTTCCAGACTGACTTATAACCTCCACCAGAAACTTTCCTGTGAGTCCTATAGAAATCATTGGGTTTTGTACAGTTCATCTTCCCTTTGAAAAAATGGAAAAAAGCCACCTTTCACTCTCCATGACTTGGAAAAGTAAATGGTGAGCAGTACATTGTGTGGGCCTTTACATGACTGAATACATGCATCCATGGCAGCAGTGAATTCCCAAGGGACAACATTCAGGTGTGCTTGAACATAACCTTTTCCATTCCCTGCAGGTGTGAGAGGACTGTAGTCCCACCTGGGCCTCTCCAACCAACCTGCAGCTGATGAAATAAAATAAAACCTTTTGTACCTACAGCTGAACCATGTCAGTCATCATTGTTACAGAGCCCATACTTAGATCCCAGCATCCAGAAATTATGCTGTTGGTACCTGAACTTGAATCAACAGTCTCCACAGAAAAAGGAAAATGGCAGTTTCAGTATACTACATGGTATGATTTTGCTAAGAACCTGTGATTTTTTTAATGCAAGCTAAAAAGAATATTGATTTCTTTCAAGTCCACTGCGCATTAAATATAATTTCCACCATTGCTATTTGAGATATCAGATAAAAATGCCATCTTTCTCACTAAGAAAAGAATCAACAAGTCTTTCTTGAAGCAGAAATGCCTAAAGCTATTTGGTATGTTTCAAACAATCTTGGCACCTGGTGGTAGATAAAAACGTGATGGTGGCTGATTCATGAAAAAACATACAGAAAATTCACTCTGGTGACAGCCAAGCTTAGGGTATGTTCACTGTGCACTGCAGACTGCAAGACATCTAAAACAATCTAAAATATCCACAGTGATAACTAACATTACAAACTCAGTGCTTCACCTCCAAGTTACAAACTAAGGGAAGGCAAGAAAGGGCAAAAAAATATATAAATCTATATGGACTCTGAGTAACTTCAGGAGGTTCAGGAAGAAGTGCAAAATTCTGCACTTGGAGCAGAAGAGCTCCAGATATCCGGCTGAAAAGCAACTGTCTGGAAAGGACAACTGTCTGTGGTCATCCTTGATGCTAGGCCAAATATGAGCCAACAGTGGCTTGACATCAGCAAATTACATCCTGGCCCAGCACTAGGAAGAAAAAGGCCAGAAGAAAGGGAAATCACACTCCACTCACCCCTGATGGGGCTACATGTTGAGCAGTGAGCAGGAGTTAATGCTGTTCCACAAGTGACTGAAGCAGATTACGACAAAGCTAACCACTTTTTAAAGACTGATTAATTGAAGTGAGTAATTCTGCACGTGGCACACAATTGTTCTTCAAAAAATGCAACTGTGCAAATTCTTCAGCCAGTCTGTTCCTTTGTAGTGGGTTAATCTTTCAGGTTTGTCCTCAACCAAGGAACTCTGGGTTGCTCTTAACAAGAATCATCAACTACAGAAAGACTCCTCATCAGCTTAAGTGTTTACCTAAATGTTCTGCACATAGCTCAAAAACCCCTCTGTGTCATTATGACACTGTGGACTTTCTGGATTCTGTATAAGCATAATTTAGGAGGATAATATGAACCTAACAAATCAGCACAACCCCAAATGGGCAAATGAAGGGAAAAAAATTACTGTTTTCCTAAGACATACATTTTTAAGGTTCTGGTAGGCACAACCCGAAAAAGTATCTGTAACAAAGAAAAATTATTTAAAGGCTAAAACTATGTTACTGACATTCATGAAATATCCTGTAATTTTTTTTCCAAGAGATTTAATTATACCTTTCATACTACTCATGCATTAAAAGTTCTTCTGGTTAGCATTAATTTGAATTCTATTGCCACATAAATTAATACAACTTAGACACATTTATCAGCCTTTTAAATAACAAAGTGATGTGTCCAGGCAGCATATTCTTGAAAAGGAGAGAAAGACATACAATTAAAACCTGAACTGCAATTACTTTACATTTCAGAAAGTTAAAAAGTAGCCTGGAGCAAATTACCTCCTAGAGAAAATCTGGAGAGCAGTTTTGCTTCAAGCAAAGACTTAACAGTATTTAAAAGAAAACAATATGCAGCATGAGTAAATCATATAGCAGACAAAAAAAGTCAAAGAAAAATAAATGAGTTGTAGTCAAGTTAGTATAAATCTGAATGCATTAAGCTCCTAAGGAAACTTGCAAAGACAGTATTAAGGTCACAGTACTCAACTGGGTAATTTTAACTCTGATTTTAACCTTAAATTTAATAAATTATATTATGCATGAGCATTTCCAAGTAGATTTCCTAACTCATTATGCAAATGAACAAAATGATAACTCTAAATAGCTATAGTAGCTACAGAAAATCTGTTCTTTTGGTTAAAGGACAGCATATGGTTTACTGATGAACAGAACTGCAGTAAGCCCTAATAAAACTAACAAATCCATATAATTTTAGCTCCCAGAAAATTCTGTGCTTAACTGCAGAATGTTCTTGACAGTAGTAGGAAAATCTAAGCTTTGTAGATTCTAACAATTCTGAATATGGTAGATGGAGCTCAGCCACATTTTCATCTTTACCTACTGCTGTCCTAAAGAGCAAAGACAGCAATGGTATTGAATCTCTGAAGATTAAGCATGCTTGAAAATTCCAGAAAGGTTTTTGGTGAGCACTGAGATAAACCCTTCAAAAAAAGGCTCTTCCAGTACCAGGGGTTATGAACTACATCCTCACACTAAACAACGTAGTACTGAAGATGAAAGCAACTAAGGGGTTACTGTAACAAAGTAGTTAGAACAAATAGATGAATAATAAGACAATAAGAAGAATTAATAATGATGAATAATAAGATAATAAGGCAGATGAATTGATGCAGAATAGATGCAGAGTTGAGACACTGGAACAGGTTCCCCAGAGAAGCTGTAAATCTTCCTGGAAAGTGTTCAAGGCCAGCTTGGATGGGGCTTTGAGCAACCTGGTCTAGTGGAAGATGTCTTTAAGGTCTCTTCCAGCTCAAGCCATTTTATGATTCTGTGAGATAAAAATCATGACTCAAAGCACAAACAAAATATGTGGTTTGTATATCCATACGTGTATTTTTCTGGACTTACAATATGTACATAGAGTACAGCCATGCAAAGCCATGCACCTGGATCCAATCCTGCTTGAGCCAGTGGCAGGCTCTCAGCAGATTTCATTAGATACTAAATCACACAAAGGCTGTTAACAGCTAGTCAGGATTTTAAAGATGACATTGTTGCTGTTTAATAGAAACATGTACTGTAACCTTGGTGTCCTAACAAACATAGGTAGTAGTGCATTTCAGTTTTCTAAAACTTACCGGAGTAAAAAAAATAAAATAAAATTAAATTAAAAATTTCTGTTATTTAGTCACTACCATTTCTATAGCAGAATGGCATGAGAGACTGAAATGTTAATGGTTACTGACTCGAACTATCAGCCATTTGCATTAGCAGCAGGTGCTTTGCTGAGGTTGGCTTTGCAAGGTCACAGCCCAGGGGCAGAGGGGGTGAGCACCCACCAGCAGAGGCTACAAGGCAGGGTTTAAGCCTGTGAGGGAGAAGGCAGGTGAGAAGCAGACCCTGCAGAGGTGGGATAATGTTTTTTATCACCCTTAGATAACAGGCTCAGTTGTACAACTTCTCCCTGGGGAAGGAGCAGGGCATTCACACAAAGGCCTGAAGGTTTTCATCCCTTTTGATGGGGCACAACTGGCTCAACCACACTGGCATGAGAGATATCTATCATGTCTTAGAAGGTGTCATAAACCATCAAAGATCCCCCAGAGTGCCCTCTGACTAATTTTTCGGGCCTTCCCAAAATTTCTCACCAGAGGACTGCATGCAATCCACAGTGCTGCATCAGACTGTAAAATTGACCCCCCAGTAAGGGAGGAGGTGTCTGACATAAACCTGAACATTTACTAACCCACTGAACTTTGTGTTTTGGGAGCTTCCCCCACTCCCTGCTGTGGGGCAAATGATCAAGACGGAGATCATCACTTCAGCCGACAGACACCAAATAACAACAATCAAGTCTCCTTGCTAGATGGCTGGTGATATCTTTCCTCACCACTATCTGCTCTTATCCCTTTTTTCTCATTCTTTCTTTCCCTCATGTATTTTCTGAAGAGGTATCTTTATATTTTCGTACTGTTATATTACTACAGATAGATAATAACCAAAATGGCTACATACCTCCTTTCCATGGCAAGCACATTATTCTAAAATAATCCCTACATAAATATATATATTATATATATATAAACAGTCATTCAGTGTCATTTCATTCTAATCTGCTGCAAGAGATCTATTAACAAGAACCTCAGCCACCCTGGCCCTCAGGGGTCATAACAGATAACAAAGAAAAAACGCCATTAGCTTTTCCCTTATGATAACATGGTAAAATCCTGACCCTGTCCTTCAACCAGGTCTGTTGATATTAACACACTTAACTGGGACCTTACCCAAGAAGGCTGCCAGACCTCCCCCCAAAAACTCCTTTTCAGTAAAATGGTGCAGCAGAAGGGACTCTTTAAATCTAAAAAATAACTTCCCCCTCCATCTGAGGGTCATCTACAGATCAATTAATCAGGTCCAAGATGATTTTTAGTCACATCTGTGTCCTTTAATGTCAGTAAAAGAATGGTACTGACACTTCCAGGTCTTGCCCTCACAAGATTCAATGGAATCATACAGAGAGCAGAAAGAATTTGGCAAAGAGTACCAAATGAGTTGTGGTTTTGGCTGGACTTCTTTTGTTGGGTTTTGTTGGTTTTTTTTAATAAAGATTCCTGGAACTCATTCAGTAGCAAGTACTGCGGATAAAAGCCAAGTATCACTACAATCAAGTCAAGCAGCAAATGGAAAGGGAATAATTGTAGTCAAGGAAGGAATTCTGTGTCCTTATTTCTCTCCCCAGCAGGGCTTGGATCTACATATTCTTGATGTCTCTGAAGCCAGAGCAGGGAGCATTACTTCCAGACAGAGAAATTCGGAAAATGTAAAGCTTTAGGGTCCTGCTTGGATATAGATGGAACAGTTTCCTTCTGGCAAGAATTAAAGCTGGCATGGAAATTTCACAAAAGGAATTAAAAGATGCTCTGGAAAGTGGCCAAAAGGAAATCAAAGGAACTTTAGCAGTATGAAGACACATACCAGAAGCACATGAAAAGCAACTTCAAGACAGACCATTAGGTTTAATAGTTAAGATTACCCATCTGTTCTGGGTAGAAAGCTGTGTGAACCAGGGGAAAATGTTAATTATTCCTGTGAGATATTTAGTCCAAAAATATTCATGCTCTCTTACATAATTTCCAGTCTTGACCACATGTCAGATGTCTAGGGGAACAGATTTATTTTAGATTCAGCCCAAATTCTGAACTATAAGAACTGATCAATGTAGCCTTCTTCCAGTTCTTCAAGTGCAATATGTGACTGGAGCTGAGAATCAGACTGGGGAAAAAAGACTATCTGATAACCAGTCTGACAGCCATCTGTGGGTTAAAAGATCTTAAATATAGATAAACCATAGCTTATGCCTTATATCACATTTATTGTTGTAAATATCTAATATAGGCATGAGTAATCAGTTATTTTACAGAAACACAACATTAAAAGTAGACAGTTTTAAAAGCAGCTAGTTTTGAAAACAGAAATAGAAATTCATGGAAATGATCTGTGCAGTCCCACAACTGAAGAGACGAGCTCTGGGGACTCTGATTTCTAGAAATGTTAAAGGGAACTGTTGGACTACTGCTTTTATGAACTATTACAATGAACAGGTGGTTTCACCCCATCTCTAATTTAGCCCGATGTACTACTATTTAACTCTGTTAATAAACTCTGTCCATGCTTCCATCAATAGAAGCAGTTTTTGAAAAATAAAACTAAAAAAATGAAAATCTTTCTGTGCTCCATCAGAAGGCTTCTCAGCAGGGAACAAAACAAGGAATAGAGGAAAAAGGATGACTCTACATAAACTCACAAGAACCACCACTTACAAGCTAAAACACAAGACTTTAACAAGTTGCTTGTCTAGGATGTTTAAGCTAGTGAAGTTAGTGTTTTTATGTGAAAAAATTGTGCTCAAGTTTGCTTGAACTCTGCAGCAGTTCTCCTAGCGTCAGGTTCCACCTATAATGGCACGTCTTGGTTAAAATGTTTAGGTATCTCTTCCTGTCACGTAGTAAAATCTCATCTAGCTACTTGTATTTATTTTAAACTTGCAGGTATTACCACTATTTCTGTAATACTTCAAAATTGCCTTGCAAAATCCTGCAGGGTTTCACTTACACAAAAAAATCTCACATTCTGGAGTCACAATTTCTGGACTGCAGTGCAAAAACACCAAAGGCAAAGAACAGGAGACTATGGTAAGCTCCTTTATTCCTTTCCTCAATTTGGATTATTATTTGGATTTCAAATTATTTGGATTCTATTATTGTGCTAGAATATGTTCGTGCCCATATGCACATATTTCTCAATGAAGATTTTTGGATCAAAGGTGACTTAGCAAGAGGGACATTAAGGGCTTGGAAATATTTGCAACATTTCAGAAAAGGAGACTGCCAAATTGAGTAGTTTTTCAAGAAAACTGTGTAAATTCAACTGCTCACAATAAAATGACTGAGTTCAGTCATTATAATGTAAAATACAGGAATAGCTTCCTGTGCTAACTTCAACATAGCTACATCCATCAAGTCTCATCTGTAATAACCAGGCTGGTATTTGCTCTGTGGAGTCCAAATTGCTAATTCTTCCCATTTACAACAACTCCCTGGCTTTCAGGAACAAAAATAATTTTCTGTCTAAATATACTTACACTTAACAATCAGAAATGAATCCCTCTGCAAACAACTCTCCACACTGGCAATCGCCTTTGTTAGTAATTATTTATAGTGCAAAAGCATCAAAGCTTTCTTCTTTCACATTTAACATTACTACTATTACTACCATTTCCCAGGTACATCCAGGATAGCTGTCAGACACTTTTCCAATATACTTACAATTTGTATTTCCTCCCTTCCTTCTACTGTGCCTAAATATTGCAAAAGCCTTATACCAAGGTGGTTTTGAAGGAGCACAGCAGCAAGCTTCACCACACTGACCAAACTGGTGCGCACCGAGCAGGACACAGGGAGCAGCAATGGGACTCTGATGACAGATGGGAACTTTGCACCAGCAGAAGACAGCACTGCCCAAGGTCCCCTGTGCCCTCAGGAGGGGGCAGCTGTGGTGGTTCCCTCCCTGCCACCAAGGGACAAATGTAAACCAGGCCAAGTTTGCTGACCTTTTCTGAAGAAGCTGATGTCGGTGGGCTAACCAGAGACTCTTTCCCTCTTCTCTGATACTTCCCATGTGATGGGAGTGGCTCCAACAGCAGCAGGAAGGAAAGATGGGCATCCCAGGCTACAGATTCCTCTGGAGAATGGGCAATTTGCTGACAATAATGACATCCATGTCAATTTCAAACCAAATCCCCAATTTAAAATGACTTGAAATTAATTTGAATGTATGAAAAAGTATTTTCAATATAACAAATTTAAACAAAAAACTGGGAAAAATCAACACAACAAAGAGCTGGTTGTTTGTACTCTGTATAAATCACATTCAGCAGTAATTTCTGCACCACAGTTCAAAGTTGAGGCAACAAAAACCCTTTACTTGGATGTCGTGTGAATTCTTGCAGTTAGTAAATCTTGGAGTTTTAATATAATTGGGTGATTTGCAACATAATAACTGCTAACAGATGCAGCTTATTTGTTTTAAAACTAGCACCTGTTGTAACATTTACATAGTAACACAGAAGGTCTGTGCTCTAGTTTCCTCATTTTTTTTTGAAATGCAATTGGAAGCACAGAAGTGTCTACTCTATCCAAGTAAGGACACACTTAACCATGGAAAATAAAATCCACGTTCAAGGAGAGTTTTTCAGAAAGCTGCAGCTCATCACCACCACAGAGGAAAATCAGAAATTCAAGGGCACTGCTTCTCACACCATGGTGTAAGGAAAGTTTTGCTCCAGTCAGAGACAAGTCTCACTCCCCTGACCAGTGCTGTCACACATAGATCAAAACAGTCTGTGAATCATATGGGACTTGAAGGACAGTGCCCTTCATACCACCTCTTACTGTCTCCCAATGCTGAAACTTCTCCGTAGCCATTCCAGGACTTCTAGATTCACATTTCAAGCATAGGAGGTGGGAGGAATACAGACAAACCAGAAACATGCAGTAGCAGTCATCCACAAAACTTCTGTGAGTGTGGCATACACTTGTGTTACAAGTGCACACAACATGCACAAAATTATATTCATATTGTACCTGAGCAATGAGAATAATCATCATCCATATGACTTACTTGACTCTTAGTAAGGCATTCCAGGAAATTCTGTAAGATGTAATAATTCACACCTACCTATTTCAAAGAGACTGCATATGTAGATTCTGCTTTGAGCTTCACTGCTGATTAAAGAGAATATACTTGACCTAAATCTTCCATTCAAAAGAAGACTACAGAATACACATCTGACTTCATCTTGTACTGGTTATTCCCATGCAGCAATAAAAGATAGCATGCAGCAATAAAAGATAGCAAATCAAGCAGGATGTCAAATTAACGTGTAGCATGACAAAGAGTCCCACGTGCTACCTTGGTAGTCAATTCAGGCCTACATTCACCAGTCCACTGTGCCTATTTGTTGAAATTTTCTAATTAATTATTATTATTATTGGATTTATTGGTTGAAATTTTCTTTTTATCACAGCACAATGTAGAAATAAAGACATTCTATCAGAAACTATTTATGAAATAATAACAGATCCTGATTTACACCTATACACTTATTAAAGACCTCGTGCCAGGTTCTATCATAAATTGAAACCTCTCAAACAGAACATGATGTTTTATTGACAGGATGAAAGTTTAGAAATAAATTATTGATAATTGGTGACCAGCTCATTGCTTGAAAACTATTTTTAGTTTCTATTTGAAATGTTCATTTAACATCTTAGGATAAGGAGAAATAATATGAAGTCATTAAAAACTGAGAGAAGGAAATAAATAATCATTTACTTTTAATTTAACTCTGATGATCTTTATTTCTACTAGAAACTGGCCCAGAAACTGGCGGAGCATGTTATGGCTGTCTTTAATGCAAACAGTACTACCACAGGCAGCATTAACCTCAGAATTCACACAAATGATGTTATTTTGTACAGTCACTGACTATTTGCAACACTTGAGTCACACAAACAACAAAAGCACTGCAAACAGGAAGAAGTAAGGAACCAGTGACTAAGCTCTAATCAGACTTGAGTTGAACTAGAGAATAATAAACCAACCCTTAGCCTTTTACATTCTTCTGTGGTCTAAGTAAAACACATAAATGTCATTGTAACACAGATGTTTGCATCCTTTTCTTCTCTTTTTTGTAACAGATGGATCATTGAATATGAAAGAAACAAACACTGCTATATTTAACACTACAGATCCCAAACCCTGTCATATTAATAATTCACAAAAGTCACTGAACTGAGTGGCATGTCGTGCTGAGATTTTATTAGGAATCAAATCTCTTAATGTACATTTTTATTATTTGTCTTTCACTGGCAAAATGCAGTCTGCTTCTATTTGCATTAGAGCAATAATAAAAACAGGAACAAGAGCTTTTAAGCAAGGTAACACTCCTGAGAAAAGGAACTCTCTTACCATACATAGGCTGCTTTGCTTGGTAGGGCTTTGTTCTTAGTAAAGAATTGGGTAACTTTCACCAGGAACCAGTAAAATAGACCACATTCAAGACTAAGGGCAAACTTAGCATTAACCTAAGAACTATGGAAATAGTTGATCAGGAAGCACCTCAACATGGTTAAAAGTTCATTTAAAACACTTTCTTGTTTAAATAATCCCAAAAGTCCCCATAATAACTTTATCTAATTTTCTGAGATTATTACCTTTCCCTGGCCACAGGGAAATTAGCCTGAAATTACACTGAGATTAGCCAGCAAATACTTTGTGTTCTCTTAGCATACAGTCCTTGAGACAAAGCCTTGTTATGGTGATTAAATAAACTGTGGATGGAAAGTTTCAAGGATACAACTAGTAATGATGTAGTAACACAACATAAACAGTAAGGATGGATTACCTTTTTATGGCTGTAATAAAAGATAGTCAGCACTTCTTCATTATGAAATATTCAGTGTTATTGTATAGTGTTTCACATTTTAAACTGATGCAAGAGCAACATCTACCATTCTCTAAATTCACCATTTAAATATATGATGTATTGCTGAAATGCTTGAGGTTTACAAGAAAAACATATAGAAAATATACTGCTAAATACAGTTTTCATAATGTACAGTTTCAAATAAACTGCTCTCAGGGTGAACAATGACACTGACTCTACCTGCACAATGTTGTTTAGTTTTACATCATTCAATACTTTTAAACTGTCAATTCCAATTAGAAAAAAAATCTGGCCGAGACAGCAAGCTTGCATGGATCATATTTCTATGCCTGCGTTTTATCTTACACACACACTGCACAGTTCATGTCCTGAACTTCTGTTTTTAAGGCTTATATGTAGCTCAGTCTATTACATATAACAGTTATATAGTTAAATATACTATAACCATTTCTATTTATAATGTTTCTAGTCTGCTGGCACCTGAAAAAGCTCCAGATTGGTACAAGTATGCTCCTTTTCAGCTCCTTGTTGTCACTGTCATGGAAGGAGCTCAGCGTTAGCTAATATTCTAGATGGTTCTTTTCTTTTGTTAATACATCTTATTCACTTCTCCAGGACCTCTAGCACTATACAGCCACAAAATACATTTATTATTTAGATAGTGAGTGCAAGATCATCTGCTGATTACATATGCATGCAAAGAGAGCCAAGGTTGCCATCAGTCCCTAAGGGCAACCCACCAAAACCACTGATCCAGCATCAGAGATTTATTCCTCTGCAAACAGGAAGATTGCAGCCCAGCCTAATCACACTTGGTAAAGCTTTAAAGGGTGCATGTGACACTGGTGATTAACTGTCATGTGGAGAACATGACATTAAACGAAGATCCAAACCAAGCTAACTGCATGCCTTTGAAACATGTCCTGCAGGTCAGAGTAGCTTGAAGTGCCCTTTAGGATGATCTAATAACCAGTCCTTAAAACGAACCTCATCCTTGAAGGGGCAGGTCTTTTGAGGAGGAGCACTAACAAGTTAACACTAACATGCTCCTGCTCTTTGGGAACAGCAAACTAAGAGGGTCCAAAGTCCCAGCCTAGGATCAACCATCCTAATTCTAATCCTGACTTATCATTTCTTCATCAAGTACATTTGGCAAGCAAAATAGAGACAACAATACTATGAGCCCAAAAAATGTAGTATGAATGGAGTACTTTGAACATGTAGCTGGTACTGCATCATGACAAACACTGCTGACAGTGTAATTCACTCTGGCTAAATCTTTACTGCCTCTTCTGGGCTTGTTGGAGTGAATTGCTGGCCCATGTCACCCATATAAACATTGCCTTAAATATCTTTGCTGTGCAGACCCAAGCTTCAAGCAGTACCAATGTTTGATTTTCCTGGATGCTGAACCCCACATCCAGCTGCATGTTTGAGTGAGTGAGCAAACAGATGGGACTGCAGTGCAAGCCAGCATGACAGCAACACTCCAGCTCTGCCTCCACGCCTTCACCCAGCTAAGCTGCATGAATAAAGATTACAAAGTCAGCAACATCACTTGGATGGAATAAACCTTATTAATCCAAATCTTCAAGACTACCCACAACACTCATCTTAATATCACTGTGAATAAAAGAACCAAATCCATGCACATAAAGACATAACTATATCCTGTTTAACAAGGGGCAGACTTATGCTTTAACAAGGTTTACCCCATTCACACTTGACTCAAGGAAAAAAATAAATAACACAAGCAACTAGACTAAGAATGAGCAATAATTTCCACAGTAATTCTAAAACTGTTTCTAAATGAGTTCTGTAAAAAGATAAAATCACCAATACTCACGATATAAATCCTGAATTGCTGGAGGTTGAGAGGAAGTGTTACGTCTTGTACTTTTCTTAATAAGGAGAAATCAGTGAACTAGACTGACCAATGATGAGCCTGAGCCAGCAGAGTGGTACTTGTTTGCTATATTCATCCAATTAATACATCAGGTATTACGGTCTATTTCAAATTATATTTGAGATTCATATTTTATGAAAGAAAAGCTCATAAATCAATTTCTTTTTGGCAGATGAAAGTTGATAATTTTCTCTAATTTTGATTACTGAAGAATAGAGATGATAGTTTCTTTTGTTAAGGCAAAAAAAGGCCCCAAAATATGTTTTCATTGTCTGCAGAGGACTTTTCTTTAAAATTATTAAGGAAAAAAAGGGTTCCTTTATCCTCTATAATAAACATTTCACATGGATATGATTCAATATGTTTTATACTGCACTTCTAATTCTCATATTTCTTCAAATATCATATTGGAGGACATTAATACACTATTAACACAATTAACTTTTTCACAGAAGTTAAGCCATATGGAACCAAACGGCACAATTTGGCTGTGTAAATGACTAGATAGTGCAGGTCACCTTCTGCCCCACTGCACCAGTGCAACTCTGCTGGCTCCACTTGCATTTTCAGGCCTAGACCAGGGGAGGAATCTCTGTCTCTCCAGAAACTGGCAGTATAAACAACTTTTTATTCCTTCCCAAAGCAGAGATATTCCATAAAAAGGCAAGGATCAATTCATATGCTAGGCTTGTCTGCATGCAACCTGCAATACGCCTTCAAACACCAGAGAAGCATTTCTCCAAATAAATTAGGGATCATGGAGGTGAAACACATCCTTTAACACAGTTTGGCAAGAATAGTGAATTTTGTTCATTATTTCTGTTAATTGTTAAATCAGTAAAATACGGAGTAATTGAATTAACCTTGCAGTTGAGTACGAGAGTGGCACCATCGATTCCTGCAACTTTTTGTCCCTATCAGGAATACAGCAACCATACCAGGCAATTCACTGTCCCAAATCAGGTCCTGTGTGGCTGATCCCAAAGCCATGAGACAGCCAAGTGTGTCAGCAGTCCTGTCAGTTTTACCATTAATCTTAAGCGCAGTTAACATCAAGGGAACTCTAGGACTGAAGGACATCCTCTGCCTGCTAAAGCACAGGAGCTTCTTTTATCCCCCTTCCCCCAGCTCACAATTTTCTTGCCCTCTCCCCAACAGACTCTATCTGTACAGTAATGAAGGATCACATTTCTCCCATCCAACCCATCTTCTCTTCCTGTGCCTCTCCTCAGTGCTCCTACAGTTGCTGTGGAAATAACACATTTTACTGACCCAACACCTCCTGGGCAGCTGGTTCCCACAGCTGTGGTGCAAAAGGCAATTAAGATAAAACACAGCTCCGCAATGAATCACAAGCCTGAGCAGATCTCAGAGGTCATCTAGTCCATTCCTCTGCCCCACGGGAGGCTCAGCTATCCCCACGTCATTTCTTACAGACATCTATGTCACCTGCTGTTAAAAACTTCAGCGATAAAAATTACACAAGCTCCCTAGGCAATATATCCCAGTGTTTCACCACCTTTGCAAAGAAGTTCAGTCTTTCCTCACAGTGCACATTTTCTAAGCCTCAGATCTTTTTTCTCTCTTTCTTTACAAGTCTTACCAGATCTTTTCTATTTTCCCTCACACAAACAACTCCAATTAAAGCAGTTTGCTTCAAAAACTGCTTTTGAAAGTGATCATTGAAAAATTTACTGTATATTGCAATTGGAATTAAATCACCTTTTTCCATTGCACAACCATAACATAATTTTAAAGACTTTAAATTACAAAATTATTCATGTTTTGCTTGTTTTAATGCCATATTGTAGTTGTGCATATGCAACAGGACAAATAGAGCCAGGTAGTCATTGCTGTCATATGTGTTTTTGTGATGCCTATTACCAGAAAGTGTATAACAACAAACAAGAAAATTGTTGAGATTTAAAAACCAATTCAGTTTTCCACAGTCAAGGTAAAGCCACATTTGTTACCGATAATCCCAATGTTAGAAAATAATGACCTATCAAAGAAATGAAATTTGACTTTGCTCACGCAAGCAGTTTTGTTAGGAAAACATTCAGTCCACTGGTGAGAGCAGAGCAAATCAGATTTGGTTCACAGCTTTCCTATACCCTGGATTCATACGTCATCTGACTGTTTGGGCTTTTTTAAATCACTGAAAAAGTAAAACAGGAAGAGAAGTAAAGCAACGCTATAGTTAACCCACATCCTCATGATTATTGCTGGCTTTACTTCCCTCAGTGAATAGTTAGAGGAAGAAGGTACACATAAGGGTTAGAAATAACTCCTTTTATAAATCAATTTAGTCTGCTGCATGGAGTAGCAAGGACAGAGGACACCACTTACCAAGATTTTAATACTCTGAAAACGAGATAAAATTTTGGTTATTCACAAACAATAATGAATTGGTAGCTTCTCTAATACACTGGACACAATATAAAGCATTTCTTCATTTTAAACAGTAGATTATGAAAGCCAAAGAAAAACTTGGATTGGACCCCAAGGAAGTGTAACAAGGTAACACATTATTGCCTTTCTATTGTTGCTACATACTGCACTTAACATATCTCAGGACCAAATACAAGGCCTGTGAAAGGACGACAGGTCTTTACAGATGAGACATCCAGAAGTTCTTTCATGGAGCTAAATCTTTAAACAAAAAATACAAAATCCCACAGAAGAACAAACAAAGCACATTTTAAGCACCAGTGTAACTAATGTATTCATTACGCATTTTAAACAAAGTGTATCAATGAGAAATTAAAATTCGTGATGCTCCTCTTTGAGCTGAAGGTCTCCTTGGAGAAATTTCACAGATAAATCCATTCCCTCATGATTTCCAAGATCTTTTAAAAGGTGTGACAATGTCAGAGATAACAGATGTGAAGAATTCTATTATGCCTGACAAACTCTGCATTCCAACAAGAATTACACTATTCTGAGATGAAAAACTAACACTTTGCTACTGAAGATTTCAAGAACAGATGCCAACGTATTTCATGATGTCTTCTGATCACAGGAAAAATATAATACAGGTCAGCACTGATATTCAAATTGTATTTCGACCCATTTCAGACAAGCCCCTTTATGTGCAATGACAGAAGAACATCCAGTCCTTATGATCCAAGTATCAAGTGAAGATAAAATATGAGAAAAATCTAACACTTGCCCCAGCAGTGTTACAAAACATACTAAAAAATCTCCATCTAATTTTTAGAACACTTATGACATATAAAAGAGGAGAATATGGATTTGCAAAATCCACAAGAAATTATTTTCCTCTGATTACAAAACAGAGAGACTTGAAAATTCAATTTTTAACATAGCTGCACATCTGAAATTCACCACGTATCAAGAACATTGCAGTAATTATACTGTGCATTTTGCAAAATTCAAGGCATGAATTTACAAATTTAAACAAAGTTTCTTCAAACAGGTGACCACACTCAAAACGTCAATCATCATTCTGAAAAAAAATATTAACCAAAACTTCAAAACAAATTTGAAAATGCACCGAAACATGAACCAGAGTGCAAAGAATGTCCTGGAGGCAAGATAAGCAAGCAATTACACCAGTCATTGGTAACAGTTACAGTACACAGCATTTTTAATTTTTCTTCTGAAAAATCTGCCTTGTGGTCCCAGTATGACAAAATCATCCTAATGATTTCTCCAATCTAAAACAGTTCAAATCATCAATAATCAAGAGAGCATCAGCTGATCATGTTTCAGGATGCAGCATGGGAGTATTAAGTGACTGAGCATTGATCAAATGACGACAGAATCTGGAGACTGTGTCTCAAGGAGTATTGGTTGACCCTGATGTTAAGTGTGTTCATATTATATAAGCCTACATTGAGTTACTGTTTCTGCTGCTGAAAAGTGCTGTTAAAACTGCACATACAAATATATTTGCAAAGTCAAGCACCTACGAACACATTTCTCCTGTTCAATCAATCTTAAAATGGCCTACTCTTAAAACAACTTTCTGGCAAGGAAATACAGACCAGTACCTGACCCAACCGTTTCACATTCTCAAGGTAAATTCTCTCAGCATTTAATGTATGTCACCTGCAGGAAAATTCCTTTTTATGTAATAACCTGCAAGTCACTGAATGATTTAAAATGAAGGTGCCTTTTCTTTTCTCATGCACCTTGCACAGACACAGGGGATGGAAAGAAGGCAGCAGCATTTCAAAAGACGATGCTTACATATTCCTTCTAAATACCTTCTAAATGTATACAGTTCTCTAGGGAGCAATCAACTGAGCAATGTCTGTACAGCTCAGGATATAATTACCAAAATGAGATGCATAACCTTTATTACACCAGCAAACAGTTAACTTTACAGATTATTTCTCTTACTTTGGTGCTCTCAAACCCTTTTTTTTTTTTTTAAGTCATCAAGTGCTTCCAATCCTCTACATTGCAGCTACTGTGCATTCAATGCCAGGTGCTGCACACCTCACTAGCAGAAACTCAGCACAATGCAAGACCTTCTCCAGCCCGTGTAGTTTCATACACTGCTGTAGCATGACAGAATGTCTTTGGGATTTAGCAAATTCAGACAGATTCTGTTGCCCACAGAAAAATGCCTTGAAATTCCCCGTTTAAAAAAAAAGAAGAAATGAACAGCCTACATCTCCAAACATGACAGTGCGTTCCTGGCATAGAATATGCAATGCAAGAAGAGAAAAATTACAGTATTTATGTTACCTTCAGTCACATAGTTGTGGTCTCGCAGAAAGCTGTGGTTAATTTTCCGTGTGTCCGTGTCCTCGCCCATTTACAGCAGGATTACTCAGCATGCCTATCCGCAGTGGACTGATAGCATCGGCAGAGGTCGTCACAAGAGCACCATCCATGCTGCCACTGCCTAGCAGAGGCGGGGAACCCACCGGGCCACTGAGCACAGCATAATGAGAGCTATTGAGGCAGCACAGATTGGGGGGGGGGGCGAATAACGAGAGGGGAAAGAAAAAAAAAAAAGAAAAAAAAAAGAAAAAAGGAAGGGGGGGGAAAAGGGAAGAAGAATAGCGGGTGAAAGCCGGAGGCAGAAACGGCTCCGAGAAATTACGGATGCGGAAAGCCAACAGGGAGCTTGCGTGCAGGGAATAGAGGCACTTCTCCCGCAGTTAAAGAACAGCCCAGTCGTGTCGCCAGGTACTCCGAGCGGGGCCGGTGCGGCGGCGGGCGCTGGCGGCGGGGCCGGGCTGCAGCGGGAGCCGCCCGGAGCGGAGCGGGGCCGCGCCGCTGCCGCTCGCCGCTGCTGCATCAGCGCTGGCCCCTCCCCGCCCGCCGCCCGCGGCCCAACCGCACCGCATCTGCATGGAGCAAAGTGAAAAATGACACTGCAGGTAATTATTTCAGCTCTTCTGCCGGGGAGACGGGCAAGGAGAAACACTGAGGGAGGGGATGAGGGAGAAGAAACTTCAAGGTGATTAAACGCGTTTGCATCGACAAGTACTGCACACGAACATGCGGCCACGATTTTGTGCTAGTCGTAGTGTCATCTGCAGCAAAAGCAACAGTCGTTCAATGCCAGCCTCTATAAATATTACCGAAATTGCCAAATATCTGCCTGTGCAAAAGGATTCGTCAGAGGCAAGGCAACCGTTCAGAGGACGTAAGATAAAATAACTGTTATTCATCTTTTTTGCCCCCAGTTTTGTAGATAAATGTAAAATTACAAAGTATTTAAAAACAACCTCTCTGCTTTCCCTTACAGGAAAGAAAAGGTGGACAAAGGGAATGTTTGCAGGTCATTGGTTTTCTTAAACCTGCAACTCTTTCTGTTCATTATTCCATCATCTTGGAAAAGCAGTGTTGATGTATACTCAGAAATATGAAAATAAGTAGAAGAGGAAAATTACTCACTTGCTTTATAAAATAAAGCTTGCTCTTTAGTCCAAATGCTTAATGTTTTATATTACAGCAATATTCTTTCAACTGAACAGACAAGCAGTTTCCTTTAGCTCTTGGTGTCTATCCAAGAAACCAGAAACTGTTTGCTGCAAAAAGTATGTACTCAGAAAAGGTAAGCACCATGAAGTATAAATATTTGAATAGAAAACAAATGGCTGTATACCAAACCACCACTACAGCATGATAAGGGAGTCCACAACCACAAAACCAATTGAGGAGAGAGAATCTTGTGCTTTAGGCCCTGGAATTGAACATGGAAAGTACAATTTGATTGTCAGCATTACTACAGCATTTTGTGTACCATTGGATGAATTTTTATCATTTTTTTGTGTTTGTTTTTTCTTTTTTTCTAATGAACTAGGACATACAGTTCTTGAAGGAAAATTCAAGTACCCTGCTATTCCTATGAACTGGCATGTGACTATGAAAAAAGTAGAGGACTTTGTAAAAACCTAGGGATACACATCTAATTTCAGTATGAAGCAAGGCTGGGAGGGAAAGAAGAATAGCAATAGAATCACCTTCTTCTTTTTCTCATTAATAGAGCAAAATAAAACAGAACCATCTCCAGCCTGACAAGTAAATATTGTAAAATCTTCACATTTGAGCAAGTGGGAAAGTAAGAGAAGTTACTCAGTACTTGAACCTGTACAGAACATTTTACATGTATGTGGGTTTTGGGGGTGACAATACTGGAAATGTTATTTCTGCATTGACAGCATCAGTCACTACTGTGGTGGTTCCAGCAGCTCTCCAGTATCTGCCCCATCCTCTCCAGAAAAGAGGAAGGAGGACTTGCAAATCCTGATATTTAGTTTGGACAAAATGGTTCGTGATGGAGTTGGTTTATTTTGCCCTTCCCTGACATATTATGTTCTCACCTTGGATTTTTCCGAAGACAAAAGGGTCTATGAGCATAACACACTACACGTGAAATCCCAACCCTGCCAGAGTCCTTGGCAAAGAGTACAACAAACAGCCAGGTTACTCTCAACTATTTAACACAACAGTTAAACCAGCCTGGGTCAAGAAGGCACCTCCCTTCACCGTCTGTGCAAACTGCCTGGCCTTACAAAAGTCTGTTCAGATCCCTTTGTAAAGCCTTCCTGCCCTCCAGCAAACCAAAAACTCCAGTGGTGACCAGCTGCCAGCTACATATAACTCCATTTACCACCACTCCCTGGGCTCAGCCATCCAGCCAGTTTTTACCCAGAAAAGAACAACCCATTCAAGCAAAGAGTGCCAATTTCTCCAGGAGAATGTTGTGGCAAACTGTGTCAAAGGCTTTACTAAAGTTCATGTAGGCAACATCCACAGCTTTTCCCTCATCCACTAAGAGGGTCACTTCACCACAGAATGAGATGAATTGGGTCAAGCAGGACCTGCC
Source organism: Acrocephalus scirpaceus scirpaceus (assembly GCA_910950805.1). Classification (NCBI taxonomy): domain Eukaryota; kingdom Metazoa; phylum Chordata; class Aves; order Passeriformes; family Sylviidae; genus Acrocephalus; species Acrocephalus scirpaceus. The sequence continues at coordinate 33,823,245 of OU383778.1, forward strand.
TTTCATGAACCTGTGCAGGCTGGATGTGATCCCCTAATTGTTCTGTATGTGCTGCATGATGTTGCTCAGGATGATCTGCTCCATGGCCATCCTTGGTCACTGTGGTCAGGCCGACAGGCCTCTAGTTCCCTGGATCCTCCTTCCAGCCCATTTGATAGATGGACTTCACATTTGCTGACCTCCACTCAATTGAGACCCACTCCTCCCTGTTACCCAGGGCTGCTGGTAAATGATGGAGGGTGCCTCAGTGAGCACTTTCACCAGCTCCCTCAGTCTCCTCAGCTGGATCCCATCCAGCCCCAGAGACCTGTGTGTGTCCAAGTGGTGTAGCAGGTCACTGATCATTTCCCTTTGGATTATGGAGACTTCATTCTGCTCCCCATCCTTGTCTTCTGGCTCAAGGGCCTGGGTTCCCAAGAATAACTGGCCTTACTATTAAAGACTGAAGCAAAGAAGGCATTAAATACTTCATTTATTTCCTCATTCTTTGTCACTCTTGTTTCCCCCTGCATCCAGTATGGAATGGAGGTTCTCCTTAGCCTTCCTTTTGTTCCTCATGTATTACAGAGCGTGGATTCCCCTGTGAAGGTAACACTGACAAGCTATTACTGTGATGACTTCTAAAACTGAAAGAAATGTTAATTACAGGGCACCTGATCCCAAAAATCAAGCAGCACATTTGGGTAGGAACAACTACATAGGAACAACTTCTATCTGCAAATACACAGAAAATGAACATGTGTTCTGTCCTTTCTTTTTTCATAAAAAAGTTCATATGGAAAAGTTATTGAAAATAAGCGGATAATAAATTATGCAAATGATAAGTACAATCCCAAAGAGGTCACACTGACAGTCTGTAAAAGTAACCACTGGAACCATTTTCTTTGTAAATACCTCTACATTTATGTGACCAAGGTGGTTGAGAGAATTCTCCCCTTCTTGTTGTTTCTGCTCTTTCCGTAAACTCACCAATAACTGTCCTTTATTTGTCCTCAATCAGTTCAAACTTCACAATTTCTATGGACTGTCATTTAGAGCCTACACTGGTTATTTGTTAGGTGTAATTTAAGCAGCTAGAAATGTTTTCATTTTTCCTAGGAGCAAAGTGGACACTTTTTTGTGAAGTCAAAATTGTAACTCCCATCCAGACATAATTTTCTCCACTCACCATTAAAGAGCTTGATGGACAACTTCCTTAGGCATTATGTCTAGGTCAAATCACACTTGTTTTTATTTTTAAGTTTAAAAAAATCTTATAAGGAGGAACAGAATGAGGAGGAAGCCTTTAACAAAAACCCTAGACAATATTCCCAGTGTGCATGCAAATGCTTTCCCTAAGATTATGAGCCAAATCCTTACTATGTGGCAAATATTAGCACTCCACTGACTTAAGTAGGTCAGCTCACATGAGAAAGATTAGCAAAACTCTGCTCTAAATTTGTAGCACAATGCAAATTTGTGAGCCAACATTTGCAGATAAGTAGCTATGCCATTTTAAAATGCTACTTATTATCAATCCCACCTATAACCTACCTAATTTGATCTGGTCAAATACCCAGGGAGAAGGCGGTGAGGAAGGAAGCTTTAATCAATAGCATATCAGTTATTTGGACTTTCATAGTAGCTCACAATCCTACTTATAAAACAACCCTCTAATTGAGCTGAATACGGTACAAACAGAGAAATGAAAGTGACCAATCTTAAAGAATTTATAACTAAACTATAAAATAGAAGAGCTACATACAGATCAGCAGCGAAATTTAGGTAAACAGTGAGTCAGTAATGAGGATCAAGTCCTGGTTTAGAGCTTTCTTCAAAAGAAGGTCATTAGAGACTGTGGAGAGAAGCAATAAATTGGAATCAAGGGGTTGAAAAATAACTGCATAACAAGAATAAAACAAGCTTAGACATAAAAGGAGGAGAACTGGCCAGCAGGTCAAGGAGGAAAGTAAAAGGTAAGAGCAGGCATGACACAGATGCCAATACAGACTGTGGGTGTCAGTAAAAGAAGAGCTGAAAGGAGCAAAACAAATAAAAACTGGTTCTGTGCCTGGAGGAGAAAAATCTCATAGGACAGAGAAAGAAAATATTTAAAGAGAGGAATAAACCTACATATCCCTTTGTCAGAGTTTTGGGCAGAAGAATTGGAGAAAGGGGAAGGTAGAAGGGAAAAACAAAAAGAAAAAAACCTGTCAACCAACCAACAACAACAAAACCAAAACAAACCAAACAAACAAACAAAAACAAACAACAACAACAACAAAAAAACCCCACCACCAACCAAACAAAAAAAGCAGCCAGAAATGGAAGCCAGAGGCAGCCAGTACCCCAAGGAAAGAATCAAAACCTATTTATGATACAAATGGAACTGCCAATGTACGGATTAGTAACAGTGTAGTCTAACAGTAAGGAATTGAAGAAGATGAAACCAAATCTTTGGCTGAATGACTGTTGATCATGTTTGATCATTGCATTTCCAGCAGGAAGCTCTGCAGCAGAAGAGAAGGAGGAATTAGGCTTTGGAAGGCAGTTTGTCCTGAAGGTTACTGTGTAATCCTGTTTATAAACACCTGTTGAATACATGGCCATCCTGTTTTGCTCCTGCAGAACATTTATGTTCTTCTCTTAAACACATTTTCCTGAAGAGCCTCTATTTAGCTTTGTCAGACACTAAGAGCACAACCTTTAATAATTAAAACTTTCAGTATCTGAAATAGAACATCATCAGGTGCTCCAAGTCTCCATTTTACCCCTGAATTCATCACTCCATCTGAATTAGAAATCAATTTAGAATGCAATTAAGCTTGAACTGCAGTTGAAAGAAATAGTGGAATACTTAAATATTTTCTTTGCCCAACTAAACTTCTCATATACAGATCATTCTGTACTTCATCTAGTAAAATATAGTGGCTTTAAATGAAATGAAACTGAATATTCAATTGGCACAGAACTTTAATTATTTGTAAAGAACAAGAGATTTAAAGGCTGTGATGGTAAAAAAAACCCTTAGAAGAACCTTGCACAAAGTTGACCAAAAGCAGAGTATCTTAGAATATTACTTTAATTTAATGTTTGTGACATCAGAGGAGGGTTTTAAGAGCTTTGACAGCATTTGCTTCTAACCATATCCTAGTATCAGTAAACTGTGCAAAACACTGCAAAGATTCTTCAAGTGAAATAAGGTAACACACAGTTAGTCAGCTGCAGAAAAAACACAGCAAAGTATTTAGCCAACCCTTGACAATCATAGCTCATTTCATTTGAATTTGCTTACCAACAAAACATGTTTATAAGCCAGATACTGTCTCCTTTTACATATGTACAGAGATGTGAAATGCCCTGCTACTGACTTCTCCAGTTAATTGGAAAATTAGTTTTGCTGTTCATTTATTCATGATGCCCACAAAAATAAGATTATATAGTATAGCCTTACTTCTGTTCAAAATACTTCCATTTAAAAGGACAAAGCAACAAGGAATTATAATGGGATAAAAAGCTATTGCCCTAGTCTTTCTCCACCTCTACTCAGCTTGACAGAGAAGGACTCAGCTCTCAACCAGGTATAAGACAGCAAATTCACTCCCTTGGGTTTGTGTAGTTTTCCTTCATAAGTCCTTCTGAAGTCTTTTTTGTATTTGGTTAATAGCCAATACAATATACATTATATATACTACCATGCAGTTCTTTTTTTTGATTCTTTCTGGCAGCTGAATGAAAGCAAATAGATACTGCCAAAAGCTAATATAAAAAGCACTAGAATAAAAATTATATCAATCACAGCTCTCAAATAAAAATTAATTTTGCCTTATTTTAACACCTCATAAGTAATCATTTAGAATCTTTACATTTATAGCATTTAGTTAATATTTTGCTACAGTCTTCAGTTACATTTAATATTTAAAATTATGATGCAGCTTAAATATTTTGAAAAACACTAATGGCTGCTATCACAACTGGAAAAATATGTCATTATCCAAAAAGGAGAAATTTCTTCAACACACTACCTTTTGCTGGGTTAAATCTAAAAATAACACCTGCCCAGAAGAAGTAATTTATTTTCAGCCTACATACTCCAGACACAGAGTAAAACTAATGCCTCCCAGCAGCTGGTGATTCTGGAAAGCAAGCAATTAAAAGTTATCATTAAGTAGTTTAAATTACAGAAGCCAATTTCTGTCAATGTCTTTCACCCTCTCTGTTCAGGTGAACATTGTGTAAGGATCCTGGGCTGAGTCAGTGCCACTTTAAGGTCTGCAGAAAGCCAGAGCATGGGATGAACTACACACCACACTCAGTTTTCCACAGAGGAGCCAGCAGTTTTGCTCTTACTTTTCTGTGATGTGCTGATGAGAGTGGTGAAACTAATCAATATGAAGAGCTCTGGGCCTGATTTAACAATTTTTACTGAGAGAATGCAGCCAGGGTATTTGGACATAAGGGTTCTTGCAAGAAGGCTCCCTGAAGCATGTCCTGAGCTATGACACTCCTGTGCCCCCAGGATGCCCCTCTATTCCTCTCTGGGGCCACTGCATCATTCTGGCTGCCATGGAGGTTTTCCCATCCTACCAGAGCAGCTGCACACCACAACCCTCTCTGTGCTCCATAATGATGTGTTAATCCAGTCTGGCAACCTGCATTGGGCACTGCTTTCAGGTGTTTGCTATGAAGAAAGGAAAAATTTGGAAACATGAACAGTTCCCTATCGACTGGCCTGAATCAGGCCAGAGCAAGCCCACAGCCAAAGAGCAGGAGCTGTGCTAGAAACAGCAACTGCACCTTTGCCTGGTCCTTTTGTGGTATAAAATCACATCTAAAACAAGTCCTGCGACATATCAGCTAGTGAGCTCAAGGAAGCAGGTAAGAAGAGCATGAACAAATTCCAGGAGTGAGTTCTGCACACTCTAGGGGCAAGTTTTAATTTGGCAAATTTCAGAATACTGTAACAGATTTCAGTGGGATCTAGATTTAGCAAGAGATGGAAAGCAAGGCTGCAAAATCATAGGGGAAGGAAAAGCAGAAAGAACATAAAGATTTCAAAAGGAGATGCTGGAAGTTTTCCCAGAATTTACTAATTTGGAGGTTAAGCCTATTCAATGACTGCAGCAGGAATGGGAAGAGTGATCTAAGGGAAAGAGCACAGGATGAAGAATGAAAGACCAAGCACTAATGCCATCTGTGAGGCTTTAGTCATGTCATTTATCTTCCTTATTCTTTTTCACTCTTCCACTGCCTTGCCTATTTAAACAAAAAATTACAAGAGTATAAACACTGTTTTCTCTACTGCAGGCATCACATGGAGACTGATGCAGGACCCCTGGGCAATGCTGATACTTATGAGACACTGTTCCTAGTTAAAGAAGCTCATCTATTTCTAAAACAAGCTTCTGTGTCCTCTAAAACACAAGGCAGATTGTTTACTCTACTGCAAACAACACCACATTAAAAGAAAAAAGAAAACACAGGAGAAGGGTTCAAGATGAGTTTGACATAGAAAACCTCTCAGTGACAGGGCCTGTCACTGTGCCAAGTAAGCCAGTGACCCTGGTGTCAAGGAAAACCGAGCTTGAGGAAGAAAGTAGGCTTGGGGACAAGTGTTGAAAAAAATGCTTCCAAATTGGCCTTTAACTTCCTACAGAGGTTACTCTGCTCCCAGGTTTCTCAAATTGAAACGCTAATACCAATATAAATATATTCCAAACAAGAAATATTGTGTTAGGTTTGGTATAATTGCATTACATGCTGGAGAAAGCCTACTACTAAATTTGCTAATTTAGTTTCGTTTTAGAAATACGTTATATAGGTATTAATTAACTCAATATTATTAACTCAAATACAGCATCAATTGCACGTTGCCTCATACCTAATGTATATACTTATATATATATATACTTTGTTACTGCTGTTTGGTGTGTATGGGTCACTTTCTCTCTGAAGGCACACCCTATGACTGCATCCTCTCTCCAAATTACCTTACAACTTCAGTAAAGCTCACTACCATGTTCTCCTGCTATGCAGGGGAGAAAAACGGTTTAAATGCATGTCTCTACATGCAAGCCTTTAAAATCATGCTGCATATAGTTTATTCAAACTCAAATTTTTGTGTTACACCCTTTCTTGCTCACAGAAAGCAGAAAATCTACCCACACTACTAAAAAAGTATGAATTTGTAAAGCGGAAGTAGATCCTAAGAAGGATGGTTAAAGTTCTGCTGGAAAGGGCTGGAAATCATGAAGGAAATGTTTCAGTGGCTGTTCATGATGAACAGATCACAGGCATCAGAGCACACAGCGCCAGAGGCTGCTGATGGGGACTGTCACAACAGTGGAGCCTCAGGACAGAGCTGTGTGCTGCCTCCCCAGCATGTCACCCAGCACACTGTCAGAAATGCTCTCCAGACAAGACCTATCACTGCACAGCCAGGCGAGGCTGCAATTACAAAGCTAACTTCATACCCTAAGACAAGATGACCCACATCTCAAATAACTTCTGTGGGTGCCAGGCTCTGGAGTGGGACATAAAGCCTGCTGAGACTGAAAAGCCTGGAAAGCGACTAAATAAGAACCTACACATGGTGCAAAATAACTATAAAGTTGTCACTTGAAGGCACTGGAGAATCCAAAGAAATGCTGTTTAAAACACAGATCAGAATGGGGCTTGATAAAGGAATTTATAGCAGGGATACAGGCATTTTCAGAACTTTTTTACACTGTGTGTAAAAGACATACTTGTGTGCATATTTATCCAAGAAAGGAACTGGGAAGAGAGGGAGAAAAGCAAGTGAGAGTGGTTCCAAACCCATGCGAAGCGTCATATTCATCCTTCTTGAATAGCAATGGACCAAAACACACATTTCAGCAGTACCCTGGTGTGGCATCTGGGTGGTCAGGCTACTATACAATCAAACTACAGAGAAAGGAAGACACTTTCTAAGACAGCTTCCAAAACTCAGCATTCTGAAAAGATTAAGCCAATAAGATACAGAAATCTCGAGACATGGAGCTTGAACAACTGCAACAGCAAAAATAATCCAGAGGAAAGAGATCAAAGCAAATAAAAAGAAACAAAATTTCCACACAAAATCAAGTGAGGAAACAGGAAATTCTTTTAAATATTATGGGCCATCATAAAATATCAGAAGCTGACTGAGAATTTCTAACACCTCTGAAATATTTGTTAGGAACTATAGTGAAAGGACAATGAGTAATTGGAGGTACAATTTGGTGCAAATGGAAAAGGGGGCAAATTGAAAAAGGAGAAATTTAGGTCAGATATTACAAATAAATTTTTTACTGTGAGGGTGGTTAAGCATTGGGACAGGTTTCCCAGGGAGACTGTCACTGGCCCATCCCTGGCAGTGTTCAAGGCCAGGTTGGATAAAGCCTTGAGCAACCTTCTCTAGTGGGAGGTGTCCCTGCCCATGGCAGGAGCAGTTGGGACTATGATCTCTAAGGCCCATTCCAACCCCTTAACATTCTATGATTCTATGATTTTTCAGACTTAAAAAAATAATTAAAAATCAAATGAAACTAGCAGATTGTATTCACTCTCACATTAAAATGCAAACCACAGGCACTCTTTGTAACATTTCGCTAATTCAGACCTCAAAATATTTCAGGTAATAATAATTCAGGAACAATTCCTTCCCATGGCAAGTCTATTAAATGAAATCAACATGCAGGGTCATTTATTACTGGTTTTAAATTCTACACACAGTCATACAAAGATGTCAGTTTGAAGGGAACTTAGCCCAAAAGGCTGTGTTATTCACAGGACCACAGCATAATGACATGGAATCTGACAGGACATTCAACTTGAGTCCTTCCTTTCACCAGTGTAATTATTAATTCAGATAGGTATAATGCAAGCAGCTTTTTCTCCAGCATTACCTTACACCACAAAGAGTAGTTGTATGTTTCTGTGCTCTCCAATAATTAAGGTGACATGCAAATCCAGCCATCTGAAGCACCTGCAGATCCCAGCCATCCTGGGCCACAGAGGCAAACAAAAAAGCAAAACGAAAAGCTGTTCTAGAAAATGCTACAGTGACAGTTTTTTTTTTCCTGTACATAATATTTACTGCAATATTGCTAAAACAGCCTCAAGAGAGAGGAAAAAAAAAGCTAGTTGTGTCAATATAAACAATGATTTTGCTGTTAGCCTTTCCTCCAGATCATCCCAATATTTAAACTACTGTAGCATCAAGTGTACAGTAACAAATGCTGCACCTGCTGTAAGAGCTGAAATAATACTTAGTTGGCAAAACAAAAGCTAAAAATAAATGCAAGCTATTTAAAATGGGGGAAAAAAAACAACCCACAGGAAACAAATTCATAAGCACTCAATGGGTTTGAGAAAAAAAGAAAAGTGATTTGTATGCAGAAATGTAGGAAGAAAGCTAGTACTGAATGATATTAGACGTTTGCAAGACACATTAAACCCAGAATTTTGAGGAGTATGAAATCCAATACTACATTGCAGCAAACAGCAAATGCACCTAAAGTTTTTGTTCCACTTCTGGCCACCCTAATACTAACAGCAGCAATCAAATTTCAGAAAAACAAAACAAATCACAGAGGTGATCTGACATTGGAATCTGAGAATTCCAAAGTAAACAATGACTGAGAAGACTCCTGTAAGAATCACCTGAAAGGAATGGAAGCACAAACATCAAATGAAATAATTTTTATTTTTGGCTCGAGACATAGTAAGTGCAAATTAAATTATAGGAAAACTTACAAGGGAGAGTACAAGTGGAAAGCTATTAATTGATTTTGCAACTTAATGAAGGACTAAGCACCTACAAATTAAGTGCTGCAATGAAAGCAACAGCGGTGCCTGGCCCCACAGGGAGTTTGGAAACATGGGGTAAAGTGCTTTTCCTACCAAGTGTGGAAACCTCCCACTCAGGGGAGCTCCCTAGAACCAGCACCCAGGAACATAAATGTTCAAACATTCTTTCCAGAGCTTAGAGATCTCAAATAGGGTCACAAAGGAGACATGCTTGCTGATATAAGATCTAGACCCTGAGTATGAATATAGCCCTAATAGGGGGTGACACTGACTACTATTCCCTGAAAAAAATGGGAGACATTCCTACCTTTTTATATAATTGTGTACTGCTAACTCATATGGGAAATACAGTATCATTTCCTTTAGTTCAAGAGAAAAAAAAAAAATCTGGGTATGGACATTTACCATATTTCCTGCTTAAGTTGCCCCAGGCATTAATAAAAAATGTATTATTTGTAGAACCAGAAATTATCCCAAGTAAAATGAACACATCTGTGTCATTGTGATGGAGATGCTCACCATGGCCAGGAAAACTGAAATTTTTGAGCCAAGCCTGAAGTCAATTTAAAGTTTTTGCACTGACAATTACTGTATGTAACAGAAAAACAGTCACCTGAACAGGATCCGGAACCACAACTGTATGCAACAGTGTGTAAGAGAAAATTCAGCTTGGCAAAGGGGAAAACAGGAGCCCTCACCAGAGGCCAAAATGCCCCAGTATAACCTGCTGTTGGAGAAGAAAGGTCTGCTAAGCCAAACCAAGATCCAATGCCTTACTAACCACTTTAATAAAAAAGAAGGGGAAGAGTGGCCACTTAATAGTACAATTTTTGCTAAACTCTGCAAAATTATATTTAACCTTACTTACAGCTAGACAGGGATTAACAGAGTTGCTGAGCAAGCATAAATGCTGGGCCTTAGCACATCTGTAGTCTGTAAGCGAATGAACTAATTTCAACTAATGAACTGCTGAGGCAGCACAATGCAAAGACCAAAGCATGGGATAGGTAATGCAATAATGGTATGCTTAAGACAATTATAAATCAAAGAAAAGAGAATGATGTCTCTAAGCTTCACGGAGCAACTACCTGGGGAAGCATGAAGAAAACTATCTCTGAGACACCATACCTAAGGGCACAGTGACCAGCGATCTGAGGGTGGAACAGAAGCAGCAAAAAAGTGAGTAGTCTGGGAAAGCAGGGAAGTGAGCTGTGGTTATGGCAGTTTAGCAGGAATAAAGGCAAATTCAAAAGTCAACATAGTGGGCACAGCAGAAGAGGATAAACACTGCAGACCCCAGCAGCAGAAAACTCACCTTTTGTAGAGACATCAAGGTTTTTCTCTGAAAAGCCTTGATACACCAGGAGGTATGTCCTCTGATCCCTCATACCATGAGTGCAGGCTGTAAGGGGCGGGGGGGAATTGGTGTATCTTATGGGTTGGGAGGGCACAAACACCTTAAAGTCAAGGTGTTTACCAGAACCACAAAATTACAGAATCACCGAATGGTTAAGGTTGGAAGGGAGCACTTGAGGTCACCTGGTCCAACCTCTCTACTCAAGCAGAGTCCCCAAGAGCACATTACTTGGGATTGCATCCAGACAGCTTTTGAGTATCTCCAGAGGAGATGAAATTACATATGCTAATAACTATAGGCTGTTCCTCATACCCACTGTCATTTATGTAATCTCTTTAGTTACAGAATTCCTCTGTCAACACCGCCACTGCCATTCTTACCTCATCATAACCTGCCTCAAGGTCTGATTGCTGACACTGCTCATAATCCTGACTTGTTCTGATTATCCCATAGCTAAGTGCCACTGATTTTTAGTTGTCATTGCTTTGCCCATAAACACTGTCGACTGTATAAGCTTTAAAAAAATCCTATCTGGCTGTAAAATGAGTCTTCTTCCTTGCCAGACAGTACTGCTGCACAGCCCCTCCATCAAAGCTAACCCACATTAACAGAGTGTCAAAGACATGACAAAAAGGAAATACAGTTGCATTTTCTGTATGCATGCAAGAAATACTCTAAGCCTGGCTTGATCTTTCGGGGTAATTTCTTCGTTTCAGAAACTCAGTGGAGAAATGGGAACATGGTAAATTTAGCCATTTCCACAGAGTGGCACCCTGTGAGCTTGACTACATATATTCAAGTATATTTAAGCATATAGCTAAGCACTTTCTGGTATCTAACTATAAAGCTCATCCTTATATCAGTTAAGCACTTTTATAAATTTTAACATGCAGCTATTATCAAAAAATTCTTTCAAATAAGATGTGGCAGAAACATCTGGCAGTGTGCAATTTGCATAGTTCTATTAAACGAAATTTAATCTAAAGACTTCCACAGTAGCACTCTTAGAAGTGTAATTTGTATAACTCCTTGGGACAGTAATTAAGAGTGGTTTCTTAATTATTCAATTAATCTATAATAAACCAGGAAGATTTATTTGTGTCAATGATGGGAGCTTTTCAAGTTCACCAGAAAACAAGTGAATAGACCAGTAATTTTATACAGTATCATTTCAGAGGAAGCACAGTAAACTATTTGTTCTATAACATCACATTGTTACAGGCAAAGTTCAAGAATAAACAAGCAGGTAAACATATTTCAACAACAGTTGAAATAATAACAAAGGAATAAAAAGAGAACAAAAAAAAAATTGCAATTCTACATTGCATTTAACCCCATCCAATTCTCCCCCTGACACTCCAACATCTCACACACCTTTTGTGGATATGGTAAATTTGCCCCAACCTCCACAGTGCAGCTGAGTTGTCCTACAGCTTGTTGGTGTGGGCAAACATCAGCACTGCTGGGTCCTGTAAGACAGCTCTGGCCAGCACAGGCAGCAGGGCTGGCTCAGGGCTTTCCCACCACCCATTCCCACATTCTCCAGCACTGGGGACTCACATGAGATACCACAGGATGAACAGTCACTCTCTTCCCTTCTCCAGCTTTGGATGTTCCTGAATCAGAACATTCTTTCAACTTCAAGATAATTTTGCTTGTTTCTCTCTTACAGACAGTACCATCAAAACCCTTGAAAACTTTTACAGTCACATATACAGTCACATATAATGAGAAATACTTGTTGCCACAGCAATTCTTCAAAATTCTGTTCCTGCCACCACCAGTAAAGGTTCTGCCATTAACTAGAGCTTAACTCACCTATACTACATTTTATGGCCAAGACCCAATGCTATTGCATTGCCTATATTCTGTTTGGGAAAAAAAATCCAATTAGAATGGATTCATGACAAGCTAGACTCTGACCTTTAGTTTTGACTTTGGCTGCCTTTTGTTTGTTTGTGAGGCCCTGTAATTGTTTACACACAATATAAATTGAATCTGTGGCATGTGAAATCCAGCCTCTGCAGCCTCTGTAGGTAACCTAGGGTTAGAGGTTAAAAAACATTGACATTATGACAAATTGCTGTAATTTGAGGAATAATCTGAAATCCTGCTGGGACACAATTGAGCCTGTGAGCCTAGCTGTTAATGATAATAAAAGCTGACACAGTAAAAATGATAAAATTAAAGAGAACACCCAGTAATATAAGTACCTCCAACATATGACATTGACGATCCAGTTAAGGGGGCCAGTAAAAATATCAGTGGTGAGTAACTTAATACTCCATTTCCTGTTACAGAACTCTCCACTCATTTGTGGAAATGTTTTTGTCTTTTCTGCTAACAAGCTATCTGTTTTTCATAATTTCCAGAACATGCAGTTTTCATAATATCTTCAGTAATGCAAGGTCATAATTCCACTTTCTGATTAGTTTCTGTCTATGTACCAGTAGATAAAACCTGTATTTTTCATATAGTACACCCATGATACCTTTATCTGTCTCTCTGACATATCATAAACCAGCTGGCAACATAAAATATAAATTGGCTAGCTGTAAGAACAGATGAATCATTAATTACTTATTCTGTACCAAAATAAGAGAGACCAATTTTACAGTATCAAATGGCAAGTATAGCTGCTAATTAAAATTATATTCCAAAAAAATCCCCAAACTCAATGAGTATTATTTAACATTGGTTTAAAACGATCTTTAAAGGTCATCTAGCACCCCATATATATATGCATATATATTACTGTTTTAAAATATTACCATTTCTCGGAATTTAGAAACATCGGTACTGAATTTTGCTCTGGCTTTGATTCTGTATTTTCATTTTCCAACAATACTTATATATTATGGATCAGTGCATTCCACTACAAGAACCTTAAGGTATTTATTCTCTCATACTAAATTGTACCTTTCACAGGCCTCACACTTCAGATTATTATTCTCAGCTTCACAGGATAAGGGAATAATGTCTCCTCACAAATACAATTTACAAGAAATAAACTATATGCTGCTAATGTGAAAAAAATCACAAAAATCCCAAAACTAGAGCTAACCAGTTTCTGACATCACTTCCTTCTGATAATATGACCATCCAGGAGTCAAGAATTTTCTGTGAGAAACTGGCTGTATGATGAAGGAAAAAAAAGGAATACAACAATGAACAAGGTAGACTGACAAAACCTGAGAAACCACTTGGATTTGTTTTAGAAGTGCAAGAAGATTGAGATCCATTCTTGGGACTGGATGCTGTGATAAAGTCTAAAACACTGACACTTGGCTTGCTTCCAAACCTCTTCCAGCTTAATCCCTTAAATAAACACTCAAACCTGAAGACTGAAAGGTTAAAAAATGCTGTCTTTGTTCATAATTAGTCACCAACTGCCACACTTGGTTATAATATAGAAAATGAATGCAATTAATCTGCCTTTTAATGGCAAAGTGCATTTCCAATTATTTCCAGGGGTGTTTTTTTTACATCACTGAAAGCTATGCATGAGGATCCAAAGCTGCACATGCAGCCTATAATTTTCATGCAGTGGATTTTGAAGATAACGACTATTACTCAGTCCTTACACTGTTAGCCAGTGCCTTTTGGCACACTTTTATGTTGCCTGGCATGTAGGTGTTCAAAGTTTTATATTGGTACATATTGAAACATTCTGAAATTGCTAAATTTTTGTAAGCTATTTATCTTTTTCTCGTATTACCTTGTTTCTCATAAGATATTGTATTTTCTCTACTCCTCTCCATATCCAGCAGCTTCACACTGACACCTGCCAAAGAGAGCAGCAGGGACAGGCCAATTCTCTTCTTAGTAGGATTTTCTTTTGTTGAGGTGGGAGCCTTATCAAAAGAAACAGCTTTCAAGAGACCATCTACAGAACAAAAAGGTGAAATACTGCCCAATTGAAAATAATGTGCAAATTAGGGTTTCATTCAGGACACACTATTTAACCACTTCACAACTGATAAGGAAAAACAGCATGAAACCCTTCACTGGTGTGAAGCACATCGAAGTAACAGTTCTAAGACAACATCTTCAAAAGCCTTGGCTTTGAAGGGTCCCTAGGATAAGTTAATTGACTTGATCATTTCCTCACCCAAAGTGCTGTCACTAATATCTGTAGGATTTGTAGGCTTCTGTCAAGTTCTGCAGACTCTTCATAACAGTTTAAAAGTTACAAGTAATGAAGTAATATTGTCAAATATTACTGTCAAATAAGACTTTCAGAAAAACTTCTGCATCTAAATGTTGTAAACATTCGAAGTGTAATCGAACACACAACTAATTAGTATGAGAACTGAGATTGTTCTAAACACTCTTGTGTATGAGAAATAGCCCTAATTATTTGGTTTTCAAAAAAGAATTTTTAAAAATTTGATTTTCATTTTTGGTAAGAATTAAATATTCTAAATATAAATGTATTTTCAAAGTGTGCTATAACAAAGCAACTGTAATTACACAAAGATGATGAGTGCTTTGTCCTACTTTTTATACCAGATTTTTTATTCAGGCTTTTATCCTTCCTTGATCACAACAAAGCAGCACGGTCACAAACAAATCAAGGCTCCACACCATGGACTGATTCCTTTACTAAGTTCCCAAGGATCGTCACAGATTTCACAAAGGACTCCCTCTTGAAGCAGGCTGATTTTACAGGAACTTCTGCATGGATTGAGCAAGATTAGTGCCCTTCTTGCTTTGTTCTTGTACAAACGAGCATCCACTTTGGCACACTTGGCATTAACCCCACATTTCTAAAATTCGAGTGTTTTTCTGAGCCCGTGCCCAGCCCTAGAAGAGAACAAAAGACGGAATAAAACCACAAAAGTTGCATAGCTTCTTTTTTTGACAGTATCATTTTGAAAATTCTTATACATCATTAAGTGTCAAATTTGCAATTTTACTCCCTGTAAAAGCAACAAACAAAAACTGCAGTAAACCCTGAAACACAAACTGTGCACAATTCGACTATGCTACACATGCCAAAAGAGAATATCTGGTACATAAATGAAAGAACTTTTTCCAAGATCTTTTTTGTTTAAGAAAAGCCTGCATGTGGCACTTAGTGCCACAGTCTAGTTGTCAAGGTGGAGTTAGGTCATAGGTTGAATTGACGATCTCAAAGGTCTTTTCAAACCTAGTTAATTCTGTGATTCTTTGATTCTTTTAGGCGCTGAATCACAACTTATGATGAAAGACAGAAAATAAATTCTAGTAGAGTTGCACTGTATTTCTACAGAGACTTACAGGGACAAGTCTTAAAAATAATACTAAAAATAGACAACACAAACATGTAATAAAAGGTCTCATATATATCTTTATATATTTGCCATGGAGACATTAAGCTATCTAAAGAAGCAGCTGAGCTTTAGCATAAGAACAGATGCTCTCAAACTGAGTCTTCCCAGCTTTCAAATACATTTCCTTATACTAGTGATTAGAGAAATATGTATATTGAAGAAAAAATAATAACATTTATATAAATATATAAATATATAAATATCATTATGACAAAATTAAAAATAAAATATATTTTAAAGCTTGTTGAAAGTTGCAGAAGGAACAGCTGAATGTATCTAGTAGTTTCCAAAGACAATTTAGAATGAACAATGGAAACCTCTTTCTTAGTAAGAGTATTTAGGTATTCTAGTGTTCACTGCAAGGATAAAGATAAATTTAGATTTTATAACTAACTCAATAACACATTTGAACAGGGATTTAGAGCTCCCTCTGGGAACTTCAAGAATGAAAAAGAAGCCAGAGCAAACCATGACATGGTTGCACACCTATAAAATGTTAACAGCTAAGCAGAAGAACTAAAGTTATTTTCCCTTCTTAAAGCAAGCACCATAGTTTAAGAAAGTCATTGCCTCTAGGTTTCATGGTAAGTCTAAGGACTCATAGCCTTGTGAGCAGCCTCTGCAGTTATTAATCTCAGTAACACTTTGCATGAAGACATTTTAAAGGGCAAATGATGCAGAATTTAATATTAATAAAGATAAAACATAAATTAATATTGCAAGGACAAACAGGACACCGACCTTACTAATACTATTTATATAGCATCTTTAATTAGCTTAGTATATTTAGAACACACTATTTTATCTGCAAAACACTTGTTTCAAATCAGCTACACTTTTGGAAGATTATGGAGAATTCATTAGAACAGCACCATCAGTATTAAACACTAAATGGAATGCTATCTTGAAGTAGCATTTAAGCTAGGTATATAAAATTGCACATTACATAACTGGACATATTGTAGAAAAATCTGAGTATTTACTACACGCACAGATGTGGGAGCTGGCTTTCATGTCACATCAACTAAATAACAGCTATAGTAATCTTACTTGGAAATGCTGTCATAGGAAGAAAGCAGCAAGAACAGAACCTCATTTAACTGTCATGATTAAAAATACTTTTATGCAATTTTTAAATTGGCAGTGCAGTTGTAGGTGTACTTCTCACTTTCATATCATGTTGGTGAGGCCTTTGTTTCTCATTTTTAAAAATACAATGAACTTCACGTAAACTTTAGTTGGGATTACAGGACGTGACCTATTTTGAAGATGCACCTTGCTTTCTACTGAAAATGTGTATTATCTAACACAATACAAATAGGTCAGTGCTTCTGTTCTAGTTCTTTTTGTTATAGCTAAAACCAGTGCAGACTAAAATTAATACACACAGCAGATAAAGAAAATAGAAGTTATTACCATAGCAATACTCAAGAGATACAATTAGGTCACAAAAACTGGGGGAAAAAGAGCAGAAGCACCATTTCAAAATCAATAGACACTATGAAAGGATGAGTTTAGCAGAAACAATTGTGCATTAAGCAAATAACCACTATACAAAGAAAGGAAAAGGTGTCCAGCAAAGGTTCAAAAATAAAAACCCAGTAATTCACATCACCATAGTATTACCAAAGCATAAGGTGGTATGCCAGCAAGCCTTGAAATTTTCAGCAGAGAACCATTTCAGAAGAAAGTCAATAACTTATGTTCATAAAATTTCAGTAACAGAAAGGTAAGGGGCTGACAAAGTAGTTTATACTTAAATCTGCAAGTGTAACTCAAATGCCATTTCCTTCTAAAGTTACAACATGCTGAATATAAGGCACAAAGTGTTCTTCATCGTATTTATGATGCAGCATAAGTCAAAGAGCAAAGTTTTGCCACAGTTCTCAGTTTTCTTGTAGTCACAACTAATGGTCTGAAAAAAAAAATCAAAAATCAAAAATTGCAGTTAGAAGCCAGAATTACTGGTACTGCAATTGGTATCATGCAGAAAGCTAGCATGGGGATGGTGAAAGCCATGGGATGTCCTTTCTGTTCTTCATGGAAATTCCTCTGGCTTCCTGTACTGGTGCATTCCCACTCCTACCTCCTTCCTCACTTACCCAGCTCCAGACACATATTCCCTGTTTTAAATAGCCAATATATCAAACATATAAAACATTATAAAACCTCCTTACCTTACAGTTTTATGTAAAAAACATACAAAAGGAAGAAAATACCAATACCACCACTTGAATAGAACCAATATGTGCCAATTATTTAATATGCACTGTAGAGGTTACATTCTCATTCCACAGTCATCTTTAGTTTGTGTCTTTCAGAAGATCAGCCCTAAGGGACAAGGGTACAATATTTGTATGCTTAGCAGCAACATTTATGCACCACCATTCTCTCACATAATACTGCTTGGAATTACAAAGTTTCCAGCTCTGTAAGGACAAAGTCACAAGATGCAGATTCAGAAACTACTTTTCATTTACAGGAGTTTCTTTTTTAAACAGCTGTTGTTCCATTTACAAAAATGAGACTGAATATATTTGAGCATGAAGAAGAGTGAATATTCAACACTTGCAAAAGCAAATATTATTGGGAACTGCAAATAAGAGCATCAAATCAGCAGTACATGCTCAAAGATCCCTATATGTCAGTATCCTGACAGGAACAGCAGTCTCAGGAGGAATATAAAGAACAGGGACAGCATAGAAAAGCCTTTCCTGGCGTCCAGCAATTTGTAGGTCAGGGACTACCTCAGAATACAGCTTTTAAATCTCTGACAGGATTTCTGTCAGTCTCTCCCAGATCTTTCTTCCATGAATGTATCCAATTGTTCTTGAGCATATGAAAACTATGGATGTCCCTGTGGCAGGAATGTTCCACGAAGTGTTGCGTGCCAGGGCATTTTTAACAGTATAGGGATAGTTCTGCATGACCAGAATTATAGCCCAACTTACATATATTTTAATCAGAAAATCTGGAGTTGCATTTTTTTGAAATGAAATGCGTTCTAACTAGAGTACATCAGAGTTTAATGTAGTGCTTTTTAAATGCAAGACCAGTTACGGCTTTTAGGTCTAAATATTAGCATGTTGCAACTTTTAGTAAGAAATGGCAGCATTTGGAACAGCTGCTGGCTACTAACAAAAACAGCTTGCCTCATACAGAAGCTTGATATGAACAACAGCATCCTTCCACATTGTGCCTGTGGACCAGAAATGGAGACAGTCTAGTGCTCTACTATAATTAAAGCTGACTGGTTCCCATCCACACTGCTGTGAACGAGCACCTTTCAGATCAGCTCATTTCATGTCCACATTGCACAGCACCTGGCTTGTAACTCTTCTGGGCTCAGATGGTGTCTCAAGATGCAATGACTGTTGTTCTGCTGGGTTTAGTTTTGTTTTTTTCAGTTCAAAGTGATTAAAATGATGCAAAAGCTATGTTGCAGAACCCCAGAATGAGAGCATGATGCCAAAGGCACATGCACAGAAGTAGGTCAGGTTAGGGCATACAAAGATGCAAGTACTGCTGGGGCAGAGCTCAAGCACAGCCAAGGTTGGCACGGTTCACATCTATACTGCCCAGAGCAGATCCTGAATACACTACAGCTCTTGTGCCTGGGTTTTCTCTGCAAGGGAACTACTTCAAAAGGAAGTGCAGGAGCTAAATTATCACATCAAGTGAGCAAAGTGTGGGGTCAAGCCAAGCTGGCATCATGGAGACACTGTGGCTTTGTCTACATTGCTAAGCTAGAGGCAGAGCATGGGGCTGGGTGCTGGCAGGCAATTTATGTCCCATTAAGCTGTTACAAGAGCTCCCTGAACTGCTTTTGTCTGTGTCAGCTAGTGCTCTCCTACAGTGTCTGGGGCAGCACAGGCCAAGGACCATACCAGTGGGTAGTTCAGATGTATCATGCAACTTTGCTCTGGAGAGGAAAAAAGTTTAGCCATTAAGATGCAAATTTTTGTTTCTTGGCTTTAGAGCCAAAGCAGAAATCCTGGTCTCTCTTATTTACTAGTACTGTCTCTTTACCACAGCTCCATCTGTATTCTTAGCTCAGCATGACCTAGGAGCTCAAGGCAAGATCATTCTGCTCCCCAACACTTTCCTTCCTTTCACAAAGTATGGTCAAAGCATACACACACATTGGTAATAGCCTAGTTAAAACTAAAGAAACACAAGACCTTCATTGTCTATACTAGATTAATGAATTAATTATATGAGGAGAAACCCCCATTATGCTTCAGTAGAGAGCACGGTAAAATTCTGCTTTCTCTGGCTTTGAACTCCTGCCCTAAGACATCTCTCAAACTCAGAACACGTTTTATTGTACATAAAATAGGCAACAAGTAAAAAACAAGAAGTTAATACCTTTCCTTATACATAGATGGCCAGAAAATTAAATTTTCAGTAGTTACAAGGATCTTGTGAGTAGAGGCCTATTAAGGAAAATGCTATACCTAATAGAAAGCAGGTTTGGTTCCCCAGTGACAACAAAATTGTAGTACAGAATGGATTCAACACTACTTGCAGTTAATCAAAAATATCCTGTTTTAAACAAGACTGAATCAGTTGTCAGTAAATCAGTGAATAAGTAATCTCTAGATATTAAAGGAACTTTACTTTCCAGGCAAATCCATATAGAATTTGCTTTTAATTAAGGAAAAAAAAAAAAAAACACAACAAAAAAAATCATCACTGCTTTTAAATTCATCCCTAACCTCTTTGCTTATTTGATTGTTATTTTTCTCTTTTTGCCATGGCACTACCCAAAGCCTTGCTCAGATTGATGTTTGAACTTACATTTTCTGAAGCATAAATAACATTAGCATTAGCATTTACCAAAACCAGTTATATTCAAAATTCATAATAAAAGACATAGGAAAGTAATGATAAAAATAGACAGACCAAAGAATTCAAATGAACGGGCGCAGTATCCTGGAAAAATGTCACACTGGATACTGATCCTGGATTTTGATCAATGCAATGTATCAAAACAATATAGAAAATTTACAGGGTGATTAATCTTTGAAGGTATACCACATTTTTAAGAAACTTTCTCCTAATACAGTGGAGAAATATAAATATGTTTTCAATTCTTGTGTTTTAGCACATACAAAAGGCCAACATGAGACCTCTTCTCCAACAGAGAAATTACCTGATGTGCTATTTGAAATCATTTCCTGAATAGTTTCAGAAAACAACCATCAAATTAAAGTCTGAAAATATAGGCCTGTAAAACTTAAGAACAGAAAAACTTGATAAAGAAATATCTCTACTTTGAAACTTAATGTCTTGCAGCACACTTTATTTTGAATTAATTGTAAAAGTTAAAAAAAATAAAGGTGGCAGGAATATAAGTGAAAAATTTAAACAGTTATAAATCAAAGAAAAGTAGCACAAGTATTCATAAAGAAATATGGTGGCACTCACATCCAGATCTGGACCTGACTGTTGAATACCAACAGTATTTGAGAGCTGAAAACTGTTATGTAATCTGGAAAATTCACAAGCTCAGACCAGCTGTTGACTGAGCCAGCTTGTAAATCACACACAAACGATCTGAAGAGTGGGTATCTCTCAACCCACCCACAGCAGAAAAGCCAAGAAACTGAAAGGGTAAGCAGAGTGACTAGGCATGTAAACTGTACAAACCTCCAGCCATATATCCATATATATATCTAGTCTATATATCTATATATAGCCACATATCTAGTCATATTGTCTAAGGGAATCTGTACTGTTTTAATTCACAGCTATTCTGGGCAACCTGTTAAATGTAACCTGTTCTCAGGTCAAGCCATTTTCCAGAATTGTTTCCCTCCCTAAAACCCATAGATTGAGGTAAGTAGAATGGCAACAGATAGTTGCAAACTCCTGCAAAAAGCTTTATTTGGAGCCTATTATCTGAGCTGAACTCCTATCCAGCACAGAAAAATAGTGGTAAAAATAGCAGTGAACAAGGTAAGAAGATATTCAACTTGGTTACTGAAGATGAAAATCTCCTCTGCTATTAAAGAGGAGAAACAAAATCACAAAGAGCTCTGTTTTGTTATGCAAGACAACAGACTACTGCCTTTGCATTATTTTTTTTTTATGATATCTGCAAAACTTACACCATTTCACTATAGTTGTTTATATACAGATACAACTTTCAGGGATGTTTTTATTTTAACTATTTATCAAAACTGAAGTTCATTAACAAATACTTTCCATAATCTCTCCTTTGTACCAGGTACTATGCACACATTTACTATTGACTCTAACTTTTTTAACCATTTTGGTACTGATCTTTTCAGTAGGAAGAACTGTGGGGAGCTGCAAGAGGAAGGAGAGAAATGGCTGAAGATGGACTCACTGGGGAAAAAAATACGGTGGAGATGTAAAGGACATGAATTACAATCCCAGAGTTTCAGTTTACTCAAAAAACTTTTAAAATAAAAGCTCACACAGATAAAGAAAAAAATAATATAAATTTGACCCAGTGGAGTCACTCTCTGGGTGATTTAATCTTTCAAACTCTGCAGCTTGGTTCTACAAGTGTAAAACCATCACAATTGGAATAAAATGAATCACTTCTTAATTTGACTGCTGAATGCTGAAACTGAAGCTAAGTTCATTTAAAAATTAGTAACAACAATAAAATGTTTCTGCAGAAAAACCCTCATTTCCTTTAATGCTCCCTGTCCATGACCCCTGCAAAGAACAAGAGCATGTGAAGCATGCAGGCCTCCTGTTTCAGTTTGTCTGCCAGTGTTGGTGAAATAAATACTGAGTAGGGAACAGTTCCATTCTCATCAGCCTTGACTCATCATTAGAGAGACTTGTATGTCAATGTACAGGCTGAATAATCAACATTTATTTCCAATCAGGAAGCTCAGCTCTTCAGGTTCAGGCTTGTCTTTAGCAATCCCACTACTTACCCCCTCTCCCAGCAGCACCACTCCTTACAGCTGATGGCACAAATGACTATGCTAAAGCTTACAGTAAAAGCAGTGAACGTGGCTTCTCTCCAAAACAGCAAGAGGGAAGATTATAAAGTCATAATTTCTGATTGTCTCATAAAATAACTGCCCAGGCATCCTGTGCTCCATCTGCTCTGTGGTTATCAATCTGTGATACGCCACCTCACAGCAAGGACTCAGGCTGTGAGGGAGGTGCCATGTCAGATGAAAACAGGCACACTGACTTCCTACCTGTGCAGGGCAGTAAGATTGAAACTGTGCTGCTAATGGTTTTGTGAACTTCTTTGAACGGAGACAACTACACCTGAACTAAAAGGATGAAAATTAATGCAATTTCAGTTACTTCAAATAACTTCAGAATATTTAAAAGCTGTATTCCTTGCAAGATTAACCTGAATTACATTAAATTATTTTGTTGTTCTGATTACATCTCCACTCAACACTACAGGTGAAGCCAAATCCTGTAATATTAGTTCTCACTGTTTTATATTGCTCCCAGCTTTCAAACATGTTGCACACCAACATTTTTGTTTTAAAAAGACCTTTTGTGACTCAGTATGTCTCATGTTGCCTTGGTTAAATTCTTCATGCTTCTCTTCAGCTGGCACAGTAGTGACATAGCTGCTGCTTGTTTCATTATACAGGCTGAAACCCTGCAGTCTGGGCTTTTGTTTTGTAATCACCAAATCAGGAGAATGAGAGGACAGATTTCATTATAAATATTAGAAAAATACTTTAATTTGTGCTTTCAGAACTAAATAGGCCATAAAAAATAAAGACCCCTGTTAGTCCCCATTTCCTCCAGAACCTTCTAATTAATTTTCCATAATAAAAGGAAGGTTACAGATGGGGTAATTGGCAAAAACTTTACTGAGGAAAGACAGAGTGGTCTATTATGCCCTCAGAAAACACACCTTGCATGACCCCTTATGAAGGAAAAAAAAAAAGAGATCTATGAACAACCAGTATTTCCTTTTAATTGGAGCTTTCTATGTAATACGGCCTTGCTTATCTTAGTTTTGTGTTTTTAAGCTTCTGAAAATATCAAGCTTTCTAATAAGCAATATAGAAGCTAGTCAGCATTTGCCTGAGCTCTGAATTCAGTGTTTTCAGCCAGGCATTGCAGCTCATTCACAGCAACGCTCACATTTTGTTTTGGTTTTTTCCAGAGATTCAAAACTAAGCCCTCAGAAAAATAAAAATAAGAAGTCTAATTACAGCTTTAAAAATCATGGGCAAGAGGACTCTGAAAACTAGCTGGACTAGATGTATCTAATATCTGTAATGGGTATACACATTTAGGAAGGTGCTTCCTAAAAGGGGAAGCTTCCTTAAAGGGCACAAGATACTGGAAAATGTGGCTAACCATGTCTAACTGTAATTCTTCCGATTCTGTAAAGATCAATGGAAGAAAGATACAGACTGATGAGTTTCAGAGATTCCAAGACTCATAACCAAGGCCCCTGTGACTGGGCCGGACCTCCTGAACACAGCACACAATTCCTGCCCGAGTAAACTGAACTGGGCAGGGTGGCAGGTTAATGTGTCCCTTCAGCTGCCAGTGTCTCTACACTGCTCTTCCATTTAATCTTTCAACAAGTTGATTTTCCATCCCCATTTACTCAAAGAAGCAAACTATCCATCATTCACTTTCCAAGTAAAAAATACTTTTGTTGTTGTTTTGCCATTAAAACTTATTCACAGATTAGCTATGTTTAGACTCCTCTCTGTGTCAGCTTAGGCACCTGGTTTTGAAGCTACTTGATAGACAGTCCCTAATTTTTCATATTTTATGTCCTACCATCACATTTAGTTCCATTTTCCAGAACTAAAACTCTTCCCCATTCACACTGATTTAAATATTTTATTGGGAATTTTTTTGTCATTTTAAGGAGGCTGACCTTGTCTTAGTCAGGCTATTTCTTGAAACCAAATATATCTGCTAAAATACCATCTCACATTTTTCAAGTTCTATGTCAACTTCTTTCATCCAGAAATTATGCAAACCTCTTTATTTTCATATAATTATGTAAACCTCTTTATTTTCATATAAATAAATAAAATTTCATTTACTTTAAAATACCACTTTGCTATCTTCATCCTCAAGGTCATGACATTATTAGCTGCTAGTCCTGTAATTTAAAATAAAATACAACTTAATTTAAAACAACTGTATTTAAAATAAAATAAAATACAACTTAATTATTGCCTTGCAAGTAGTTCCAAAAACTACTTTTATTGTTTCATACAAACAATAAAGAATTATGGAAGCAACTTCAACAGAAGAATTTATGATCTTTTCCCATCTATGAGGGAAAAAGTTTCAGGCAGATAAGGATAATTTGAACATCATCTTATTTGTACAGGTTTTTTAATCTTTGAAACAGGCTGAATCTACATATCACCAAAAATCAAATAAATTTACAGGACTGTGTGTTGTTATAAAACATTTAAAGGGGCAGGCTGAACTTTCAATTCATAATCAGGGAAACATCTTCAACCCAAAAGCCATCCTTGAATTCTAAAACCTACATGGTCTTACACAGGAGAGGTTCTGAAAGGCTTCAAGAAGCCTCTAGAACACCATTGAGAACTCCAATGAGTAAAGAAAAACTGAAATACCTGAAATCTATCCTGTTTAATGGTGACTTTTAGCACTGGTATTTTATTAGAGCCTAGAGATTCATTTGACAGTCCAGAGCCTTGTGTGATGGGCACCACACAAAAGCAGCTCTGTAAATTCTCCATCAATTTATCCTTTGAACTCATTAAAATGATAGTCCAGTCAAGTCCAGTCACTATTGCTGAGTAAAGTTTAAATGGAAGTCGTTTTTTTCCAGTTCTGACAGGGGAACATGCAGTCTCTATACTACAGCCTGGCAGCTCCAACCTGTCAGCAGACCTAGGAGAAAACTAGTAAATTCCTGGAAATCACAGCCAGATGATAATTATAACAGTAAAACAGACCATAAGATCCTGAGGTTCCACAGGCCTAACTCTGAGAAGGAAATCAGATAGAAGATGAGATATATACAGACAAACTGATCTCTGCTATGCAGAAGATCAGATTGAAGGAGTATTCTACTCACAACACAATGCTCTGCAAACAAACTAGTTTAGATACTGCAATTAGTACAGAGCAGTCTGCTCAAAACAACACAATGATGGGAAAAAAAAAAAAAAAAAAAAAAAACAAACACCAAAGCCAAAGCAGCCCAAAATAGCTTTCTTCTCTTACAAGACTCAGCTCTCCCTGCAGGTCACAGTCTTGCACCATGCAGCCAAACCTTTGATGTCCCCATGCTGTTTTACTTTTAACAAATCCTTACCAAAGAAGGGACACAAGTAGCAGCAAATACATTCATGAGTCATCTGCAGTGTTCAGAGCTGGTGTCACCAGCAAGGACTTGGTTTCCTAAATCACAGCACCTTGTCTGATGACAGGAACCACTGCTGGAGAGAGGCAGAACTCACCTATCTGGACCAGAGAGAATGTATTTGCAATAGGCTCACTAAATCCACTGCTTTGGGGTTGGTGGGTTGTTTTTTTTTTTTCTAGGAAATAGAGACCAAGGCCATGAGGAAGAGAGAAACACCTTTCACTGATGTGGGCAGGGATGTCATAGAGCCTTCCTGACCAAGTAAGTGGAGGGGTTTTAACCACGCAGACATCTGCTGAAAGGACAGCACAGCACTACACTGGCAATGCAGGTTGTGGCACTGCATTGGTGACAGTTTCCTAACACAAACACTGAAGGGGCTCACCAGCAGTAATGCTGTGTAAGCTGCCACTCACTAATAGGGATAAACTGCTTAGTGATCCTTGTCCAGTGGCCTGGGACCTCAAGATGGCTGGCTTGAGGACTTGGAAAAAAGGCTGAAAAGTTAAGCAGCAGGGTGAGGAGGGATTTTAGAACTGTAGATTGATGTTTATTCAAGGGAACAGCTGGGTAAAATCCCAGGAGAACAGGCACAGGGAAAGCCTGACTTTTGGGAATTCAAGCAGGAGAAAGGTCCTGTGGAAAGGCTAGGAGTTCTGGCAGTATGCACACTTGGCTTAGCATGAAGCTTTTTGATGAGCTAAAATCTAAAAAGAAAAAGGAAGATGAAAACCAAGACAGTCAAAAAAGAAAGAGTACAAAAGCATTGTTCAGAAACTTGGGCACAAAACAAGGGAGATCAGAGTTCACCTGAAGACAGGTCTAAGAAGGAACGTTTTGGGAACGTAGGGAAGCCATGAGTGTGACAGCTGTAAAAGGAATTTCAGAGAATGTGCGGGTGACAAATGGGGGAGAGAACGCAGTGACAGACAAGAGACAGACTCAATGACTTTTTTTGTCCCCATCTTTACACAAAAAGCTTCTGCACATAGCAGCACACTACATGGGGGAGGCTGGATCATGTAATGCGAACATCGCTTCAAGCTACCCTCATAGGACTAAACCGTAAGTCAAATAACAAAAAATACTGCAGAACTTAGGTAAATAAAGGATTTGTCTTGTAATCACAGTGCACTCCTTGTTTGTCTTATAATGACTCTTCATACTTGAAGCTACATATATCCTTTAAAGAAATATTCCTAGGGGATTTGAAATGTAATTTTCTTGTTCCAATTACAGCTGCATATTGAGTGTGAGCAGGTCATTCTGAAACAGTTTTGAGTTTGTTATTCTCTGCAAATTACAACCAGAGAAACACAGACTGTCTCATCAATCAAGACAAAACTGAAGAGACATGTTTCCAGTCAATTTTAACTGCTGATAAGTGCTGATAATTTTATCCTGTTGTACTCCTACTGCCCTACCTCGGTGCTGTGAAGGACAATCAAGCAAGCTAGAGACAACTGGGGAAACAAGGTGGAAAGCACTGTTCCCTTAATCTGTAGAGGTCATCTATCCTCCCCACCAAAGCATCTGAAACACCTCCCTGAAGTGTGTTTCTAGATCCTTTGTCATGTCAGGTGATGTTTGCTCTCTTACTCTCTCCCCTGGGTAAGCAATGTTTCAGGAGAAAATTGTTTTTTAACACTTAGGCAGTTGTCTGTAAGTATTCTTTATGTAAGGAAAAATAAGCAAAAATATTTTAAGAATAAAAGGTACAATTATTGTGTTTAGAGGGAATAATAACAATAATAATAATTTTTTCCTCTTTTCTTTTTTTAAGAGAGAAATAAAACATTCCCATGCTACAGAAAACATGAGAACCTTACCTAAAAATTATCTTTTTAATTCTTCATGGTTGCCAAGATATCACATATATAAGAACTTATGTACAATATACTTACTTGTCTCTGCTCTCACCTAAACTGAACCCTGGAAAAGACCTCATCCCTTCCCCCAAAATAGTCCTGCAACAGTTGTTTCATATGGTCTTGAACAGAATGGCGAGCACCACAGCTGACAACACTGTTCCTTTAGCTTGACAGTAACTTTCTAAAATTAACCTTTCATACTTAGTTACTTAGTCTTCCTACAGTCCAATTATGAAAGCATTTCTTACTGAGCACAGTATTAACCTATAAATATTAATGAAATCATAAGCCTTGTCTATTGAACATGGTATTGATCTGTTATTCTTCTGATAATCATTTAATTCTATATAAAGAAAATAAAAACTCTCAATTAAACAGTCAAAATCATGCAAAAACTCCTGCACCTCTTGCACTGGGGAACATATGAGCAAGAAAATAAGTAATACGGGATTATATTGGGAAAAATTTCTTCACCAAAAGGGTTGTGAAGGACTGGAGCAGGCTGGTTGAGTCACCATCCCTGGAGGTATTTACAAGATGAGTAGATGTGGTGCTTGGGACATAAGATTTTTTAAATAACATTTTTTATTTCCCTTCAAGGCAAAATGTATATCTGCTACAGCTCAGAATTATATTCTATGAAGAGGAAACTGTTTTGGAGACAGAACTTATTTTCCACTTCGATTTCGAGTTTTATTTGATATTTCCCACTGCTTTGTATTTCTGTCATTTACTAAGCTGGATAAAGTTCTTAACACTGTAATAGTCATTGCTATATTTTCAGTTTCTTAAAGAAGTATACATATTTGGAATATCACATTGGACTAAATAAAAAAAGCAAGCGAACATACATAATTACAACCGTGAATAAATCAGAGACAATAGTGAAAACAGCTGTTTTCAAATAGCCAAAATGACTCGGTATCCAAATAAAGATGAGATTTCTGCTTCTATGAACATTATACAAACTCTGAGGCTGCTGTGAAATACACTCCTACAGAAACCTACATTCAAACTGGCTAAAAATTGACCTTTTTCCCCTCAGAGAAAAAAGAAGAAGAAATCAACCCTCCATGACCCACAAACCAAGTCTTGGTTGCAAAACACCATGCTAGTGAACCTCTGTGAATCTCAGCATTCATCAGGCAGACAGACCATTAAGGTCCCAGATTCCTCTGGACTTTACCATGTAACACTGTAAACTGCCAAGGCATATTGTGGAATAATGAAAATCACATCCTACAATCACCATGAGAACAGTAACATCTGATTATTTAGTACTCAAGGGATACCATTGTTAATGTGGGAATTTTTTTTTTACTTTTTTGAACTTTGGTGTCAAAAAGACAGATTTCTCTGTCTTTTTTGACAGGTCTTTCAAGGGCTTTAAAAAAAATTACATCTCATTACACTCTAATTCCCCATGAAATTATAAAGTGCAAAAATCACTCCAGATATAGCTTTTAAGAATGGCTGCAGCAAAATATAATTATGACCAAAGCATAGATATAAATCAGAGGCAAAATGAGAATAGAGGAGTCTTGTCCTCTTTTCCTAATCCAGCTCCCCAGGACGGCCACACAGCTTTAGAGCAAGTGAGTAAAAGCTGCAAGAACTAATTTACATGACAGAGGACAGAGCTGATGCAAAAACCTTCTTATGTGGTACCTCAGTTCAGAGCCTCTATGTGGAAGAATGTGGGAACTGAACTGGCTGGGGTGAGCAGAGGGTGGTTTAGCCTTGGTGGCTTATGCAGGAGGCTTCAACCTGAGACCATGGGAGGCAGGATACTGAAAGGATGGAAGTTAGTATGCTAGTATAATCATTCCATAATAGGCCATGGTTCTGGTTCTTAATTGGTTCAGGACCTGTCACCTATGAGGTCATGTTCCTGTTCCACATTCAGGATTGGACCCCCGCTCTCAGATATCCCTATATATTGTTATGTTCATCACACCCCTTGGTCTTTGGATCTTGCCCCTCAGATCATGCAGTTTCTGTTTGTTATTTTCACTACTAAAGTTCTTTATTTTTTGGGCAACTCCATCGTTCCCACCCCTCTATTTCTGCCACACTTGCCCAGCCAGACTGAACTCGGGGTCACAGTGAGCCAGACTGCAATAGAAGAAGGCTTCATAACCCTAGAGCTCTAATCAGGGACCAACAACTAACAGCGTATTTTCAACAAGCTTTGTTTTTCTCATCCATTGAATTATCCTTCATTAGTTTTGATGCTTAAAAGCCATGAGGCTCTCAGTACAGTGGCTCAATCAAAGTGAACAACCAAGAAGCAGCCAAGAGCTCCATGGTCACTGAAGGGCACAGGAACAGTCACCACTCAAAAGAATGGAAGCAGAACTACACCAAGCTATGCAAGATTAATGGGATTTTTTCCACAACTAATTAGAAAACATCTAGGACTTTCACCAACGTGAACGTCTGTCCTTAATAAATACTTAGAGAAGGCCAGGATATGAGGGGACTTTGTTGTGTGCACAGTCTGGGACAGAAAGGCAAAGGGAAGATCACAGTGAGATCGTTCCCCTCATTCACAGCACAGCTGATAGTGCCAGCTTCCCCCAGCCCCCTGAAATGGAAGGAGCACAGCATTTGCAGCCAACAAAGCTGATCTTACGGTGTTAAGCTGCAAAAGCCACAGACAGAACCTGATCAGCACTGAAGTTCTTCCTGGGGCTATCAACTCATGGGCCCAGAAGTATCTTCTAAAGACATTCAGAGTGCAGTACCAACCCCCTGAAATCAACTACATCTCCTCCCTTTGCTGATAAGGTGATCCACGGTACTACCTAATTGAGCATAAAGGGTCCTTATAATTGAGCATAAAGGGCATCACTCATCAACAAATTCTCTTACTACCTGTTTGAATATTAGAAGCCACAGGAAATGTTAGGGCCTTTTCCCTCCTTCCTAGTTCTAAATCCTCATCTTTCAAAAGCAATCATAACAATATTTCATTTTGATTACACAAAGAGTTCCTGCACAATGAAGAATTACTGATTATATTTAAATGACATATACAATTGAACAGAGGAATACCAAATAAAAACATTTAAAAGAACATTTGTACTTCAGTAAAATATTTGTTACCAAATTAGATTTTATTTATAGCTACCAGCCTTTCTTTGACTATTAACAGAATTATAACCATAATGTCACCAGCTACCAAACTGAAAAAGAAATTTCTCTAGTGTCTCTCTATGTCAGGCCACTTCATCACAGTGATAGTGGATGAGTGTTTCCTTCTTTTGACTTGATAAAAAATTTTTAGTTTTCCATAATTATTTCAAAACCTTTTATGTTCAAACACACAGGAGCATTTTATCTCTACCATGAAAAATTACTGATAGCTCGTCTAAAACCTTGAATATACTTCCAAAAACCAGAAGTATGTATGAGAGGACAGAAACAGCAAGAGAGTGATTTTTCATATGGAATTTACAACAACTTTCACTTGTGATAAATGAAATATCAACCAAAATATTAATAACTTTATTTAATACATAAATCAACTGAATAAAACAGTACATTTACTTACCATATGTGGCACATACAGAGTTCATTTTCCTTCATAAATAGCTCATCATCTAAATCCTGAAACAAGAAAAGCCTAGCCAAACTACCAAAATCTTTACATTTTATGTGCAAGAAATTACCAATACAAACATTTCCCAACGCACAACAACAAGTGCTCTATATATCAAAATTTGTCCATGACCTAGTGGAGAATAACTGAGACTTCCCTTAATATCCATGAGGTCAATTCTTTAACAACTAAAGATTCAACTCAGTGAACAAAGGTGTTGAGAATTCAGTGAAGCCACACCCTTAGATGGGAGATCTTAACATTTTTATTTAATACTTGTTCTGAGGGAATAACTCACAGCTTCAACTTGACAACTTAACTAGGCATTGCAGAACATTTTTAAGACATATGCTTTCTCCAACGGGATCATGGTACAAGTTAATTTTAAACTAGTTTAAAAGCTA
This sequence comes from Acrocephalus scirpaceus scirpaceus, assembly GCA_910950805.1. NCBI lineage: Eukaryota > Metazoa > Chordata > Aves > Passeriformes > Sylviidae > Acrocephalus > Acrocephalus scirpaceus. The sequence continues at coordinate 33,854,928 of OU383778.1, forward strand.
AATTAGGGCTTTAGAAAAAGCAGAGGTTTGATGTATTGTATCAATACACTTATCACAAGTCTAAATTCTGCACTTGATTTAAAAAGACAGCATTTGGACACTTAGCTAAATGGAAAGAACTCAAATTATGAGATACAGCTATAAAAATAACACCTGCTCTACTCATTCTTCCTTGAGGATCTGGTTACATTAACACATATGTAATACTTACGAATTATTCATTGGTTTCTGAGTAGAAATGTAAAGTAGCTAGACTGAACTACAAAAAAACAGGTTAGTATAATTTCTCCTTTTATCACACCTGAGGAATAGCAATATGAGCCATGTCAGATTGTACATGGCTTTTTTTCCTTGTTTTAGAACAGCTAATTTAAGCACATGATTCAGTTATCACAGCACTGATACATTAGGCCAGGAAAATACAGCCAACACTACGAAATCACAGATTCTAAACTTCAAATACAGAACTGTAAGCTCTAAATACAAATTAACAAACAGTTTTAGAAACACAACAGGAAGCTTGGACTTCTCTATGCACACATCCTTTAAACAGTTAATTTAAAAACAACATTTAGGAATCTGATGATTAACACCTAATGCACTGAAGTAGTTACTGCGAGGAAAACAGCACAGCTCTCTTAATACCCTGTTGGCCCAGTGAAACTTTAATATGAACTAGACCAGGAAAACTTTGAAAAATCTTGACAGATGCTTCATTCACATGGTATTTCTTAAATGTTTAGACTATAATGCCTGGAATTGGAACCTGAAGAGAAAGGCTTCTGCAAAAGAAACGAGACTGGTAAAGGCATTTTCCATTAAATAAGAATCACCCCATACCTCAGTAAGTTGCTTTAAGGCAAGGGCAAAGGCCTTCAGTGCACAGTAATTAAGTATCTCGTTGATTTAATGATCATTTGCTAAGGAAAAAAAAAAGTAAATCAGCATTCATTTGTGGAAGCACTCAGGTTGTGGGCAAAAGCCTCCAAGAAAAGGACTTTTATGACCTTCCTTGCAAAGTCATGATGGTTTCAGCTGATAATCAGAGATACCTAGCAGAGGCACTAGGGTTGTTTGGGCTTTTTTAGAAAGATGATAATTCATAGTTCCACGCTGTCTTGACTGAGATCTGACAGATTTTCTAAATAAACATGTATGATCTACAGCCTAGGTTATTTTACAAATTGGCCTCAAACATATTCAAAAATCACATGAAATTTTCCCGCAGTCTTCAATGTGAACCTATTGTATATGTGGTCCAAATTTCAACTCAATCCCCGTGGAACTAAAACCCATTTAAATTAGGTTTTACTAGAACAACATTCCAAATAAACTTCACGATCACAACACAGATATTTGAATTACATTTTTAACTTTCAGGCATATAAGAAAAGAGCAATGGGATGAAGGAGAGTAGGCAAGCATAATGCAGCCAGGCTGTGGCCAAAAGGATATTGTGTGCAATAAACAGATACTGAGTGTGGCATATGGGGACTGTCCATCACTATTTACACAGTATACCAGTTGGCATTACAGCAGAAGAAACTTTTAAGAATGGATTTTAAATTCTGAATTTCTCCTTTTATGGATGAAAATTGTTAATTCAAGTAAAAGATCACTGAATGTTAACAACAGGTGTTGAATCAGGCTCAGCCATCCAGGATGTGCAAATATACTGAACAGATGTGCATGGAATAAAAAGAAAGGATAAAAGCATCTTAATACACCAAAATTTATGTCCTTACATCTAGGTATTGAAAGTAAATGAGCCAAATCCTTTAAACTTTTACTCAAGCAAATTACTAGTAAATCAAACAACACTTTGTTCATCAAGGTCCTTAGTTATAAAATTTAAAACTTACAGGAGGACTACAGTTCTACACAGAGGCCCCCTCATAAAATTAAGATCCCTATTTCTTACTAAAAGTAGAAAGAATAAAGGAGTTGGGGGCCTAAAAGCTGTCTTCACAAAGAGAGAATTATTCCCCAGTTCTGTCAAAAATTATTCACTTAATGCTGCAATCACTGTGAGAAAATCCACAGTTCATGTTATAAAGCAGGCCAGACTAAATTGTTACAATCACCTCCTTTTCTTGATCATCAGTATCTGAGTGCTTGATGCTGTGACATCAAAGCAACAAGTGACAACATTTGCCAATAGAAGCTTTCATAAATTAAATAATGAAACAAAAATAATAAATATTACAAACATTAACTATTTTTTAAACTATCTTAGCCTTGTCTTAATATTAGAGATCAAGTACATCAATTGTACACCAGCTTTCATCAAAACAGTCCAGCTATAGTCTCTAATTTATCAATGGTCACTCCCTGCACATACCCTAAAAATGTCAGCAAGACTTTATACAGAAGAATCAGAGTAACTGGTATTTCCTAAATACGTGTTTTCTGTAGCAGCAAAAGGCCACAACAGTGTGTGTGTGGGTTTTTTAATTTTTCTGAAAGTTACTGAATATCTCCCTGCAACAGTGAGTTATTATCATTTCATGCTGTTTTTTCAACTTGTCTAACAAAAAACATTAACTTTCAAGCAGTGACAGTTTTCAGTTACACTCAGTACAATGTTTCCAACTCTTTAATTTTATATGCATCTCCCCTAGGTAGACTAACAAGTATTTTCCTAAATTATGTATAAGAAATCTAAGTTAGAAAAAATCAAAACTGTAAAATATGTTTCTCTTCTTCTCATACTCTACATTTGATCTACATTTATAGCATTTTTTCTAAATTTTCCCATGAATATCCCTATGGAAAAACTGCAATCAATGCAGTAAAATACTGCATGTCTAGTCAAGCTACAAGAGACAGAACTAAGAGAAAAAAATAAAAGACTTTAAATATATATTCAGAAGATTACTATGCTGTATAAAAGGAATGATAAAAAGCAACAAAAAAGCATTTCACAAATTAGTGTAAGACTTGGGTAATGCCTACAGACAGAGCATATTGCTATTAAGACTGTTAGCCCTGAGAGAGAAAGTGCTTTGTTTTTTACATGGGGAAAAATGTACACATCGACAAAGGGCTGGGGGTTTTGTCAACATCTTCATCTGCCTGATCTCTGATGATTCTGTCAGACATTTCAGTACCAAGGCAAAGCACGGTGAGTGCAATAAATAAGCAGACCTAAAAGACTCTTCAAGCTAGACATAGCTAGAGTTTTCCCTAAAGAATAAAGGGTTCACCTTCTTCTTCCTACCAGCATAAAAGGCAAACTCTGTGTAAAAACAAGAAAAGCTCAAGGCGAATGCCACTTCTTTAAACAAACAAAACACTGTACAGTTGCAGAGGTCTACAATATACATTAAAAAGCTGTAAAAAAGCTGTTATTTATTTTTAAAATCAGTTACTGTTTTGAATCTACTAAAGGTTGTTCCTGATATTTAGAATACCATGACAGTGAATGCAGACAATAGCCCTTAAAATCCAGTGTACTCAGAAATGCTGGGAGACTTAAGCCCTGAGTTTTGCATAAAATCTAATATATTTATATACTATATTTATATATGTCTATATACACTACTATATTTGCACAGTATCATGCAGAAAGGAAAATTTTAAATAATGTCAGAATAGTGCTCATTAAAGTTATAACTAGGCTAGACTTCACTGCACATGATTCCATCAGGAATTTGAACCATGCTGAACAGCTGGAGGTGATTGGGTGGTGGGTTAGCACAACTGCTTCACGTCTCTGCAGGTCCATGTGCACAAAGCCCATCTCACCTGGCCACAGCTATCTCTGATTGACAAGAACTAAACTCTGTCTCTGACTAGATCCAAACCCTGGCAGGACTTCACAGAGCTGGATGAATTTTTGTGGGTGCCACCTGCATTTATTACATATGGTTTTATTCACCCTGTCTTCCTGCCAAGAAGTCCTGTCTTCAAGAAAAGTTTAAATATTATTATAGCAAGTTAAAATGTATAATTGTAACCGTAGGTCAGCAGTTTCCATCTTCTGTAAGACCTGTGGCACTGAAAATGTACTTCCACAGCTCTTGGAATGAAGAAAAGAAACCATATTGATTGTTGAGCAGAATCAGGTATTGAAGAAAATATACTCTACATGACAACATGGAAAAAAGAAGTGGCTATAGGCACAGTTCTAACCATCTGAAATAAAGAATGAAAAAGATGGAGAAATAAAAAAAAAAAAAGGTAAGATTCTAGAAAAATATTTACATAATTCAGAAGAAAAATGCCTGAAAGAATACAAAAATATAACATCACGTGAACAAAAAACAAATGCTGTATCAAAAGGTATTTGTAGAAGATCAAACTTTCTGCTGATGAAGACATTGTAAAAATGACATTTTAATTATCTGTTTATGTCTACAGGACTGGAATAATAACCAGTTTAAATCCTGCACATCTGTTGCTGTATTTTCTCAGTATTTCAAGGACACAGACTTTAACCTTACCCCATACTGGCCACCTACCAGTTAGATTTTCGTTCTATACATGACATATTATTACTTTGCTAAAAGCCAAATTACTGGGCCTGATCTGAGAAAAACAATCCCACACAAGCCAAGCAATTGTATCAGAATGGGGTGACAAGGGGGGCCAGCACAACACCACAGTTTGTCCAAGCAAGCATGGCCTGCACTGCAGAACTGCTCGTGCCACATCACACTCCAGCCATCCCAGCTCTTTTCCCATCAGCACATCTCATAATTAAGTACATGATATGCCTGTCACGTCGGAAATCATCAGAGCTGCAGCAGTCAGAATTCCCGTTTGAATAACGTAAATCATCATAATGCAACCTAAGCTCCTCTCTACAATCAGCAGCACAAGCAGCCCTACCACAGTGTTCACACACTGACCTCTGAGACTTCAGGAGGTGCTGACTGTCCACTGACAGGTCTGCAAATACAGTGAGACAGACTCAACCATAAAAATACAACAAATAACCCTTCTGATTTTATTACTTGCCATCTACTTCATGTATTTAAAAAACCACACACACACACAAAAAAACCCACCCTGAGCAAATCTCCTGTGGGAGGATTTGAAAAGCTGTGATTTAACAGACATTTCAGGATTTTCAGAAAAGAGAGGTATCTATGTTCTATATCCCCAAATCCCACCTGAAAGAGGGGAACAAAGCCAGCAGCTACAACTTCATGGTTTCAAGCAATACTTTACAACTGTTCCCTGTAGAAAAACAGCTATCACCTCATCAGCAAAAATTGATATGAAAAGTCAGATTTCTGCTCCTCCTGAAGTCAATGACATTTTTACTGTAGCATTCAGTAGGTTCTAAATTGAGTCCCATTAGGATAGAATTCATTTTTAAATGATTTTCTTCCATTTTTAAAAAGAGCAAAGTAACTGCATTTTAAAATATTGATTATTGTCACCTGCAGACAATTACAGTAGAACCTTGTGACTCTGTAACAAGGATAGAGATACTTGATGAGATTTTCTGAATTTTGCAAATTAACCAACTGAAAAAACACAACAGGAAAGCAACACAAATTTACTAAGTTTAGTTAAAATTGTTTATACCACTTCATAATGTATTAGTCAATCTGATATGTTGCACCTTAGTTTTCAGATCCTTCACTTGCATTCCTGGATGTATTAAGCATCATTAGAGCAAAATGACAGCTAATGCTAGGAATACAAAGGAAGTATGACAACCTGCTGAACCCAGCAATAAGTTTTTATTTCTTAGCTAAATCCACAGATTCATTGCTCACATCATTTTAATTTTGCAGTCGGTCAGAACTCCAAAGCCACAAGACTGTCACAGCAGCTAAACTTGCACAAATTTGATTTTTTAAACTTTAAATATTACATATAATTATTATTTTTATTTATTATTATCAAATATAGTGATAATATTTACTAGTGAAATATGGTTTCTGAATTTGACTTTATTTTTCACAACTGCTGCTATAAAACTAATACCCTATAAAATTCTGATATAACATAATTGTATTTGAAATCTGTGAAAATTATATCCCTTTCATTTAGTTTTGTCTTTTATAGCAACTTGTAAGTATTTATCCAAAACTTCTAGTTCCTTTCATTTTCATTACCTATGTTCACACAGTTGTTTTTCTGCATTGTACATACCCTTGAAGCAACTAATGGCAATTGGGAAAAAAGTTAAGATGCTAAAACAGTATTTTTTTTAATTAGCAAGAGACTATGTGAGAAGATACTGTAATTACTTCAATTTATTTCCTTAATGTACTCTTTTTCATGCTAAATATTTCTGTAAAGCAAGCCATTTTCATCACAAATTCTTTTTTATTTCTGTAGTTATATGAAGTCTCTCCTTCTCCCTCATATACACAATTCTTAAAAAGTTATTTGCCAGCAGTGCAAATGCAAATAACCAGAAACTAAAAACTGCAGTATGTTGGTGATGCAGTATGATAACTGCTACATGCTGGGATCATCAAAATTTTAACCTTACTTTGCCCAACACACAAAAAGGGTATAACTCAGTTAACATCATACCTTTAGTTGTCTTGTTTTCTCCACACTATTCATTATGTGGCTCAATCCCCTATATTTTCTCTAGTATACACCTTTCTGTACAGGATTTCCACTGAGTCTAAGAGTGCCTACTTAGCAATTCAGCATCCCAACCTAGATACCTCATAACTAAAACCACATGATTAGGGACAATATATTTTAAAGTGTATTGCTTCTCACCTTGCACAGACTGCTCACTACAGGGAAAGATATTTAAGCTCTCCAGAATGCTAACAACATGTCTTCCAATTTTTGCAATAGATCAGGCATGGCTTATAGAAGAGTATTCTGCCTTTCACTACGCTGATTCATCTGCTCAACCGGTTGAAAATTAAACCAGCATCATAATATAATTATTATACTACAATGCATACATGTTAGGCATTTAAATTAGGCTGCACGGGCAATTGCACACTTGATAAGGCAATCCTGAAGTGTTTCTGAGAAGGTTTTCAAAGGCAAAAAAATTTCCAAGTTCTTAAAAAAAGGAAACATATTCCATTAGATGACAGGAAACCTAATGCCTTCAGAGATCTTCTGTAACTTTGCAATCATAAGGGCTATTGGAAAATTCCCTGTTTCTTGAACCGACCAGGTCACTGTTCGCTATAGAAACTTATCAGTCTGTGCTTTGAATGAAAAGCTGGTCCAAAAGTACATATCAAGAACTCACTTGGTGGAGTTCACTCCCAATGCCAGCAATGATGCCATGCAGCGTTCTAGCACCAGAAGTGAAGCAGTTTTCAAGTAAGCTGTGTTACTCTCTAGGCCTTGCGGAAGACTCATCTCCACATCTCTCCTCTCCTCCTCATAATGCCTCTTCTCCTGTTTTCACCTCATTCCCAGTCTCTGTTTAGGCAGCTTCAGCATGTAACTGTGATGACCAAGTATTACCAGGGTCCTCCACACACTCAGAGTTCTGATCTCCTTTACCCCTGAGCTCCACAGTGCCAGACCATTCCTTCAACCCCGGCATCCTTTTCCAAGGTACTCTTGATGGCCAATACCTGCTCTACGTCAAATCAAACAGTGTTTTTCCTCTACTCAGCCCCTTTCCCGCAGACAGAGAGAATGCAATCCAAAGAAGAGAACAGAAAGTTGTAAGACTTCAATACCAAAAAACTTCTCTGATTCCAATCAGACCAGAATTGCAATTACAGAAAGGTCAATTCAGCTCTGCATCAGGGAACATTGCCTGTATGCTGAGCTGACAGAAAAGGGGTGGGGGGGAATTCTATCTACCCATTTCTACCAACACTTACATGAGATTATTTAAACAATCATTCTTCCGAGGTTCATAAATTGGTCAAAGAAAAGTGGGTATTCACAGGGACAGTCAAAGACACTCTTGAATATAGTCAAATTGATTATATTCACCTTGTCAATTTGAAGTTCCTCCTTCAAAGTGTGCAAGTACTAGAGCTTTTTCAAGGAGAGGTTGATGGAGTTCTTTCTTTTTTTAATAGGCAGAAGGATACCAGGAATTTTCTTGTGAGGCTTAGGGTAAAAGCTAAGTTGGCAGTCTTAACTAGATTTTTCTGTGAAAAATCAGCCTAAAGCCAATACAGGGAAAAAAAATTGTTACCCTCAGTGGTTAGGAGTTAGTCAAAGTTGGAAACTGGAAAAACAATCCTGCAAAAGGAACTGTATTACCTTTAATAACAGAAAACGGTCAACTTCTATCAGAGTTAACAAATATAATTCAAACACTTTTATGGTGATTTTGACAGGATGTCAAAAGAAATGTTTACAGATTAATGTAAAATACTGAAAATTCTTTAAAAATTAAAATGAAAAATTAAAAAAATACCTCTTTCTGGCTCATTGTAATTGACAAAAATACCTGTTTTCAAATGAAGAGATAGGACAAAAATCTTTAACATATGGGACTGTATATTCTACATACCAACCCTCCAGCTACTAAGAGTGACTAGCACATTTAATGTCAAATCCTATCTCATACCTAACAGCCTATGATGCATGCAGATGGTTTTAATCCCACCAAGGAAATTTTCTTCTCCATTGAGAACTGTGAGGTGACATGACTATCCACTTTCATCAAAGTCCTATGTTCCATTAGGAAATTCGTGTCTCTGGGGACACATGCACACAGAGGAAGTTACATGCTGGGGGAAAAACACATGCATAAGTAGAGTTACACCAACTCTCCCCTCTGATGGCAGTAAATGTTGAAACTATGACCTTGTTCCCAACACCAGGCACTTTAGCCAGTACACAGAAAGCAATTTCCCATATAGCCATTTTCATCCCATAGGACCCCCATCACCTCAAAACAAAATGAGCTCATCATGATTACCAGCAATCCCTGGCAGTATTGACTGTACATTTCTCTTCCCTGGGCCTGTCCACACAGTGGTGATTAATTGTATAAAATAACTACATCAAGTCAGCCTGCAACAGTTATTGATCAACTTGTAATGAACACAAATGTAAGCCTAGTGTTTTCTAGACCCTGTGTCTATTTATGTATTTCTGTTTACTACAAATAGATCAATTTCAAGTGGAACATTTTGCTGTTTTCCAGTTATCTCAAATCATCCCTACGTGGTTCTTCGTTTCCACTGAAGGTTGCCATTATTTATTTCACTTCATATATAAAACCACAACTACTACATGTAAGGGGGCAGAAAGAAGGAAACAAAACCATCCTTGTAACTATTCATTCTTCAGGGAAGCCCCAAAGTATTAGCTATATACACTGGAAAAAGAAATGTCATAAGGGTGTTGATGGAAGCTAATGACCACAACACAGTTCTTACCCAAAACCTACATCCAAAGTATTCATACCTTCTCATTTCAGCAGGACATAGAGCCTTACTAATCAAGTTTTATCCAGGACTCCACTCAAACACCAGGACACTACCTGCTCCTTGAAGAATTGCCATGATTCACAGTTCCCAGTCCTCTTCCTCATTTCACAGAATTCAGACACAGTGAATTCAGACACACTGTGGAAAGACTAGACCAACTCTTGATCAGATGGCAGCCAGAATTTAATTAAACTTCATGTGTTTACCTAGTAAGAAACTGTTGAGCCACTGTGAATGTTTTAACTTTCAGATGGAGTTCAAATTTGAGGTTATAAATTCTTATACAAGAAAACATGCACTTCATATACACTAACAACTTTATTTTAGACAAATGTACAATAACATGTGTGCAGTTCCTAACCAGCTTTTGAATACAATGAAATGGAACAATAAAGCTTTGGGAAGGCGGTGGGCTGCAGAATGAATTCCCCTAACCCTGACTTTGAGGTAGGCAGTGATGGTCCCTACAGGACTCTGCCGAGCAGAGATAACAGGCACTGTCAAAACAGGTTTCCTGGAGCAGATTGCCTAACAATCTGGGAAGGGCAGGATCCAAAGATTTCCCAAGGAGAATATTTTCACATCCAATCAGTCTTTCAGCTCTGCCCAGACTGTCAATAAAAAGGCTCATATAGCAGGCTAAGATGTGATGGAGGGATGAGAAAAATCAGTCTGGTAGAAACTATATGAGGTCTAAATTAATTTTTTTGTAGTTTACGGAAGAGAAACTCTTATTGTGAACCTTCCTTATCTTGTGTCATTTCCCTCTTTTTCTTTTTTTTTTTTTAATGAGTGGTGAGATTCAGTTACACAGTGATTTTGTTTTCCAAATAAATTATGAGGTATTAGCATATGCCACAGTCAAAGGGAGATTTTTTAAAAATAATCATGAATACTCAATCCCGCCTACAGATATAATAATCACTCGTGGGAATTGGATTTAATATACCAATCTTCAAACATCATGGTCTCTCTCTCCACTGGCCATATCTGAAAGGCTAAGAAAGATCATACAGATATTTCAGCTAACCAACTTCTGGAAATCCTGTAGATATTATTTACAAACATTTGCTGTGCTCATTAAGTACTATAATTGAAATATTTACACTTTTCTAAATAAAAATATAAATTCAAAACAAGGACACTTCTACCTCTTCACTAACTGTGATAACAACTAAACATGTCTAAGATGACTAAATCAGCAGACTTAGCTGGCAAACAAAGAAACCAAAAGTACCCCACGAGGCATTGAAAAGAACTATATTCCATATGTTTTGGGATATTTTATAATGGAACCTTAAGTGACGGACGAAGTAGAATAACAAGATGCATGGCTACATGCAGATAAATATCTGATTTATTTATCCTTGGGAGGCAAACAAGTAGACCCCATTAGCTGCAGATTTAGTAATAGGGGTAAACAAAGAGAAAAAATAGAGTTAGATAAGGAAGTAGATCAGATAGTATTTCACATTCAATATTACTCCCTTAAAATAAAAGTCAACAGAAAGACAGAGATAGTAACAGAATCAATTGTACATTACAAGAAAGTAAAAAGATACACTAATCCAAATGGCCTCTTTTCCATTTTTTCATTTCTGCACTGATTCTAATGCTAAGAGATATAAAATGTGAATGTAAATACCTCTAGAAATTTAAATTTATGGCTGTCCTAGCAACTGTGTCTCATAAACTTGCATACATGCTGTATTCTGCATGGTATTTGGTGCAAGCTTTTGTGCTTTCACAGCAACGAGGTTGAATTATGGTTGCTGTGGGAACTATATCTTTGAATTTCTTGACTTGTGCTCTCATCTGAACTCAAATGTTACATTTACATAGGTAAGCATTTGCTGGTTTTCTCCACGAAAAGGAACCTACACGAATGGTTACATACTTAAGTATTCTTACCAAAGAAACAATACAGCTCCATGTCTGGAGAAGTACAGGGCTCCAATCACTGTCACACTGCATACACAAGAAGTAAAATAGAGCCACATAAAACCTGGGAGTCAAATGTGGCAGAGTACCTATAGAAACAGTAATATGTGATCATGTCACTGGGAGTTTGGGGGTTGCAATCCTCCTTTATTTGTTCAGCTTTTCAACCATGGGGTTTGAATACATGCTTTCTTTCACCCATTCGATGACAGAGAGAGAGAAAGAGACACAGAGACACAGAGACACAGAGAGAGAGAAAGAGCTACACAGCTGTCAGATGCTTTGGAGCTCCTTCTTGTGTGAGTGATCTTAGCAAGAGTCAGGGGGTCAGTATTGCCCAAGTCAGCATTGCTCAGCCCCAGTCAGCACAGGCATTGCTCTGGGTACTTTCTGAACTTGCTGCAAAAGCAAGCAATGACTACACAGGTCTGACATTTGAGGTGTAATACAGGTCACAAGCTGCTCTAGAGACTCACCTCAGCATGGGGGGGGAAAGAGGGAGAGACAGATCGTCTTACTGCTTCTAGACATGTCCTCTAGCAGAGGTGATTTGTCTCATAGCAGAATAAAGAAGCCTAAACTTTGAGGTCCATTTTCTTGCCACAAAATATTCTATTTACTATCTCCCCATGGATACATTTTATGATTTGACATCATCAAAAAAAGGGGAGTTAAATCCTTCAACAAAGCTCTGTGTGTTTCTGGAATTACCAGAAGTCAACACAGGTATTATGCTTTAAGTAAGATTTTTGATTAATACGTAGGAGCATGAGGAGAGGGAGAAATCAAAAAGCAACATAAAGTCACAGATCCTGAGGTATAGTGGCACCTTTCTGAAGAAACACCAAATCACAGTCAACGCACTCTCAATGCCCTCAGCAGACTCTCAAGGTCTCTCTAGCTTTCACTTAGGAAAGGTGAACATTCCACTAGGGCATATATTCTTGGGCAGAAAAAACTCAACCCAGAAAAAGCAATCAAAATGAAATATGGCTGTGATGCCCCGGTTTAGAATAGAGGAATCAGCACACACTGAAAGTAACAGCCTGCCAAGATTAAGGAAAAAAAATCTACATAAAAAATCTCAAGGGAAAAACTCCCACAATTTTAAGATGTGGTGCACGAAAAATAAGAATTCTTCTTACTTCAAATTTATTATATCTACTTTGTATATCATTACAAAGGACACCAAGTTAATGCTTCTTGCAAATAAATGAAATCTAAAGCATGGGTTATTTCCACAATAAACAATCAATTTCAAAGCAGAGTTTACAATGTTAACACAAGAACTTATTAAAGAAACTTCAAAAATAAGAGCTATCTGACAAACAAAAGCACATATTGAGGAAAACCAGTCTGGATTAAAAATGTTAAAAATCATGAAGATTTCTCAGTAAGACATTTAACAGGAAACTATCAAGTCTTGCAAGGATAACAATTCTACTTTGCATCTTTGTGTCTAGTCATAACACAGAAGTTTATTCTGGATACAAAGAGAAGAAATATTAATATCATTTGTATCTCCCAAAGAAATTGTGGGTTGTTTTCATTTCAGGATCTAAAGATCACTAAATATGGTAGTTAGTTATAGTAGTTGTGTGAAGTGGAAAAGCACATCACTAACAATGCAACCATGCTGAATAGTTTTACAACTCACTTTTGAATGACACATGCCCTCTCTATGAATAGAATGTCAAATCAACAGCCCCTGTTAGTGTCCAGACATAATTGTCTCTGAATTGAATACATCAGTGTTAACTGCAATACCAAAATGGTCCCAACTAAAATAATGGAACTGTCTCTTGCACCGTACTTCTGCATATTTTGTAAAATTACACAATACAATAGGTGGAGAAAGATTTATGAGGTTAACATTTTGCATATTCCTGCAATCAGCCCAACTGTCAACTCTATTCACTGTGACATGAGCCACTATAAAATGTGCCTGCAAATAAACGTAACAGAACATCTGGGGAATGTATGCACACCGAAAAGAAACTGTATTTCATGGAAGACTTAAAAACTTATAAATAGGGCATCAGTTTCTTGAACATACAAATATTTTTCAGTATTATATATTTCAATTGTTATAGCCATGTGCAAAATATTATGTATAAAGAAACCCTGGTGGGGTTTTTTTGTGCTTATTCTGAAACCTCCTGGAGAAAAAGTCAAACACATCTACACTGATCTCATATAATTTTCTTTTGATTTTTATATGAACCTTGTATAGACATAAGAAAAAAGTGTATGTGTGTACATTTGTAAGCATGTAAAAAATACAGAAATTTCAAAACTATTTTACAAAATAACTAAAAATAAGCCACAGAGTTCCTCATGTTGGCATATTCAGATATTAGAATGTTGTGCACAACTTCACAATGTAATGTCTAAATTACCTAACAGAGCAGCTTGCATAGAGGTATGAATGGAGTTACCACAGAGGTATGAATGGAATCCAGTGATACCTTCTATGAAAGCAGTCATATTTATAGATTTACTAATTGGAAATAGGAAGTAAATCAACACCAGGATCCTACCACATGCAGGAATATTAAAGGTCAGTAACAAATGAAATACTCCATTCTCACTCTTCACTGGTCCTTTACTATCCTATACTTATCTCCAGAAAGAGATTCACAGGATCATTTAGGTTGGAAGACATCCTTAAGATCATCCATTCCTACTACCACCACTGCACTGCCAAGTTCTCCACTAAACCACATCCTGATGTGGCACATCTAGATATCTTTCAAACATCTTCTGGGATAGTGACTCCACTACTTCCCTTGCAGCCTGTCCCAGTGCCTGAACACTCTTTCAGTGAAGAAATTTTTCCTAATATCCAACCTAAACCTGCTCTGGTGCAACTTGAGGCCATTTTGCTTGTCCTGTTACTTGGAAGAAGAGCCCGATCCCCACCTCTCTACAATCTCCTCTCAGGTGGTTGTAGAGAGCAATAAGGTCCACCCTGAACCTCCTTTTCTTCAGACTAAACAACACTTGTTCCCTCAGCTACCCTCCTCAAGAAAGACTTGTGCTCCAGACTCTTCATCAGCTTCATTACCCTTCTCTGGACATGTCCAGCATCTCAAAATCTGCACAAAATATATAAGGTGATCACTCACAAACATATAACCAACACAGTGCTGTATTGACTCTTCTTTATGAGAAACAAATATAAGCTTCCTAATACTGAGTATCCTCTTAAGTTTTTAATGACAAAAAGACCCATGGAATATATTCGGCAGTTGAAAAAAAGTCTCACGCGTTTCTCAGTACTCCAGTTACCTCATGAAACAAAGTCACGTCACTGTATCAATTTTTAACACAAAATGACTAACAATGAATCTGAAGGTAGAATAGCTTTGATAAGATCCATCATTACAGCAAGCAGTAATCTAGGTTTCCACCAACCAATATCAGAACCTAGTTAAATCATGCACTTGAAAATATGCTCAGGAAGTCCGGTCTCCTTCCTGACCATAAGTACAAGTTTTAACATGTACGTGTTTAAATGCCTTCTCCGAGAAGAAGTTTCCGAGAACATTCATTGTTCTTTACTTTTATAGCCCACAAATTATAGATAGATGCACTATACATTACTCTGCAGTGCTAAAGAAAAAAAAGAAAGAGAAAGCACATTAGAAGCACATTGTAGTCTGCACATTGGTTTTGCTATTTTACATATATATTGCTATTTTCAAAATACCAGCTGTATGTTCTTACTGTGACCGAAGAGCCACTCCTTACACAGAAAAAAATACTACAATGACTCAGAAGCCACCTCTGTCTCAGATGAAGTTGCACTGAGGAAGGCCAGCCACCACAAAGTTCTTCCTGCATGCTACACAAAACATTTATTAAAAATCCATGGTGGGCTAGACAAAAACATCTACATTTAAAACTACTCTGCAGATTAAGTAAAAGCAACTGCATTCATCATGTCAACCAAAGGTTTTAGCATGGTATTTAAGCAGACTATTTAAAAACATTCTGAACTGATATCAAAAACTGAAGGAAATTAAAGCACTAAGTGTCTAATGCTGTCCTTAGAAATCAGCGAACTATGAACTGAGTGACCAAAAAAGTACCACGTGAAGCCCCTGGAGTCAGTCTTTAAATTAAAAAAAAAAAAAAAATCCATTGTGGGGGGTTTAAATAGACTCTGCTAAGTTCAAAACTGCTAGAAATTTATGTGGCAGCTCCCTCTTCTGGATCACCAAACTCTGACAATTCAGCTGAGGTGGCAAGATATAGAATCTTAACTAGTAAATAACAGCTTTTCACTGTCGTTGAGTTTTGTCATGTACCATTAGGCAATCATACAGAGACTTGTGAGCTATTGCCCATTATTTTGAATGAGTTTATACTCACGTAGCATACTTATGAAGGAAAGATAGTCGAAAATACCTGAATAGTTTGAATACTTTTGCAATTTTCTCATCAGGCAATAAAAACTATATGAAAGAAAAAAACTATATTGACTTCTGCTTTCAATCTCTCAGCATTTTACTAAAAAAATGCATTTTACAGAAAAGAACTGATCAATGAGAATATTACAATTTAACCTGTGTGGCCTGCAGCATGACTTCTGAATCCATATTTCCAGAAGTAAAGCTTCTGGGTTGCAATTCTGGGTTGAAACAGAAGAATCTGATCTTGAAATTTCTTTCAGCTGTGACAGATTCATACATTAAAAAACCCTTGCACAGTAGAAAAAACTTCTCTGTGCATCTCTGCAAGACAGCTTGGGCAATTTCTACACACATTTCTAAACTGGAATTGGAAAAATCAGAAAATTAGCACTCTCTGTCCCTATATAAAATTCATCTCCATAAAGGAACCCAGGCTTTCTGACTTGACCTATAATTGAAGAGGAGGCTTTGTGAAGACCTGGTGATTTTTCTGTATCTCAGCTGGAACCGCAGGCAAATCTATACTCATTCTCTAAATTGTTCACCACTATTCAAGCTGAATGACAATGTTTGACTTAAATATAAAAATTACTCTAAATGGCAAATTTATGGCCCAAATCATTGTTTACTTCATCAGTGTAATTACTCATAACAAAATTGTTACCAGAATTAAATTATTGAGTTTTTAATGAGGAAGAGGGTGCATAAAAGATGTCCCTATTGAATTCTGGACCAGGTAACTTGAAAGCATGATGTCTGACTTGCTAATAATTGCATAATCAGGCCCACAACAGTGTGATTTCATCTTTCATGACACACATATACTGAGTGCCTCATAAAGTATATGGCAAACTGAAACACCAAGGAAATTTTGATCATTCAAGCATGGATAAAACTAAAATTGCCAGGAGTTATTTGGATGGAACTGAAAGGATCATATAAAATGGAAAGCCTTATGGACCTGGAAAGAGTGAGAGAGAGGGAGAAGAGCTAAGATTAGCTATGCAAGCACCTGCTGCAAATGGCAGACTTTCAATGACGCAGAGGAGAGATATCTTTGTCAAACTGTACAGCAGTCAATGGACTGAGACCACCCGCAATACCCTTTGTGGAGGGAAGAGTTACAGAGAACAAAGGAAAAGTAAAACTGACAGAAACTAGAAAATCCAACTGAGTATGTAAAGGAGCAGACTGGAAAGAAGTGCCCCACTTTTACAAGCAGAGAAGGGTTGGTGAGAGATTTGGTGGTCAGAGACCATCTTGGGTACAGTGACCACGAAATTATAAAAGGTTTTTGATTCTTGGTGAAATAAGGAAGATGGTCACCAAACCTCTAGCCAGTGGGACCAGAGCAGTGACTGACTCCCTGTATTCAGGTTGCACTCAGGAGAAAAGAAAGCTCAGGAGGGACCTTACCACTCTCTAAAACTACCTGAAAGGAGGTTGTAACCAGGTGGAGTCAGTCTCTTCCCCTAGGTAACAAGTGACAGGACAAGAGGAAATGGTCTCAAGACACACCAGGGGAGGTCCAGGCTGGACACTGAGAAGGATTTCTTCACGGAAAGAGTGGTTAAGCATTGGTATGGGTTGCTCAGAGAAGTGGTGGCATCACTGTCACTGCCAGTATTCAAGAAAGGACTGGATGTGCAATTTAGTGCTATGGTTTAGCTAACACTGTTATGGTTGGTCAAAGGTTGGACTCAATGATCACAGAGGTCATTTTTAACCTAAATGAGTCTGTAACTCTGTGACTAGAAAGCAAAAAGGAAAGTGGCTGAAGATGACATTCTGGAAACTGAGATGATGGAGACTGCAATTTATGGCATTTAAGATCCAGAGAATTAAAGAAGTACAGAACGTTAGAGCAGCATGTGAAGTCCTCGATAAACAAAAATCCAAAAACCTGGTAACAAAGAAAAGTTTAGTCTGTTTTCCAAGCTTAATCCAAACTGCAATACCACTTTGCAGGTTACTGAAAAGGAGCTAATGTCTTTGGTCAGACATTTGCAAAATAAAATAATTAGCAAGTATTTATTTTATGATCAAATGACATTTAATGACTCTTACGAGAAAACACACTCTAGCACTCACATTAAGTTCCAATGGAAACACTATGTAGGCAAGGATTTTATGAATCATTGTAATTAAATCAACTTAATGTACTTTAAAAAATTAATTTATTTCATAAATTCAAACCAGCTCTTAATCAAAACACCAAAATAGGAAACAACAAATAAAAAATGTAAATAAGTCATTCATCTTTTCCTTTTCATAACAAGTACATGTACTTTCCAGTATTTTATTGTCACCTTTTTTTACTGTAATCTACAGAAATATCTGAATTAATGATTTTTACCAAACCCATGCCATGTATAAACCACATATAAAAATATCACTAATGGACTACTTTAGAAAAGTATCACTAGAAGTAAAGCTATCATAAATATAATTTCAATATACCCTAACCCTTCCTCTTTGCCTATCATGTTGAACTTTTCATATTGAAACTTAATGTCAGATTGAGCAGCAACAACTAGAAGTATAATAAAATACCCACATTTTCTTGTAATGAGTCATTTACTGGGCCTGGTCTTACACAAGTACATTCAATGTTATAATGGGAGCAAATTATGATGACACCACTTCAAACAGAAGCCCTTTCCCTGTGCTGCAGCAGCTCTCCGACATCAGTGATGGTTAACCAACCAAATACCAATATAAGTCAGTGCAAAATAAAGGATGGATGAAATACAGTGATTTGCTGAATGTATAAACAGGGAAGTGTGAGGTAGGACTGGAAAAACTGTATTATCCACATACATGGCATAAAAGGGACTATCAGGGTAATACAAGCCCTGTGACACAACTTATAGCACTGTATGCAAGCTGGCAGCATCCCAAGCTGCTTAAGACTGGATGTGGCACTTAGTTCTATGTTCTGCTTGTCATGGGGATGTTTAGTCATAGGTTGGACTCAGTTTCAGAGGTCTTTTCCAACCTAATCGATAACTGTGATTCTGTAAATGTGCGCTGGGTGAGGAAAGGGGAGTATCAATCCCTTCCAAGTATTTTGATTTCCTTTGAATAAAAACAGGATCGTGGTCTGCAGAAAAATGACAGTTCAGCTCACTACATCTCACAGTGATCAGTCACAGCCAGCAGGGTTTCACGAGAGGCAAGTCCTGCTTATCAAACCTCATTTCCTTTTATGTTAAAGTAACCCACCTAGTTGATCAAGGCAAGCCAGTTGATGTCTTCTTTTTGGATTTCAGTAAAGCTTTTGATACTGTCTCTCACAGGATCCTTCTGGACAAAATGTCCAGCACACAGCTGGGTAAACACATCATAGGATGGCTGAGCAACTGGCTCATGGGTGGGGCATCATGGGGAACATCAGACTGGAGACCAGTCACTAGTGGGGTTCCACAGGCTCCATCCTTGTCCCTGTGGTCTTTAACATCTTCATAAATGATGTGGATGCAAGACTGGAAGGGATACTGAGCAAGTTTGCAGGTGATACAAAACTGGGAAGAGCTGTTGACTCCCTCAGAGGCAGGGAGGCCCTGCAGAAGGACCTCAACAAATGAGAGGGCTGGGCAATCACTAGCCATATGAAGGGAATATGAGAAAGTGCCAGATCCAGCACCTGGGAAGGGGCATCCCTGAATGTAGGGACAGACTGAGATGCTGGAGAGCAGCACCATGGAAAGGGACCTCAGGGTCCTGGTCAACAGAAAGTTGTATATGAATCAGCCCTGCTCTGGCAGCCAGGAGTGCCAGCCCTGTCCTGGGGAGCATCAGGTACAGCATCACCAGCCAGGCCAGGGAGGGGATTGTCCCACTCTGCTCTGCTCTGGGGAGGCCTCACCTCGAGTGCTTAGGGCAATTTGGGGCAATGCAATGTAAGAAAGATATAAAGCTATTAGAGAGCATACAAAGGACGACAGTGAAGATGGTGAAGGGCCTTGAGGGGAAGCTGTGTGAGAAGTGGCTGAGGTCACTTGTTCTCTTCAGCCTGGGGAAAAGGAGACGGAGGGGAAACCTCACTGCAGTCTGTAACTTCCTCATGAGGGGAAGAGGAGAGGCACACACTGATTTCTGCTCCGTGGTGACAGTGACAGGAACCAAGGCAATGGCCTGAAGTTGTGTCAGGGGAGGTTTAAGTTGGATATTAGAAAAAGGTTCTTCATCCAGACAGTGTTTGGGGACTCAAACAGGCTCTCCAGGGCAGTGCTCCAAGCCTGACAGAGTTCAAGAAGAGTTTGGACAACGCTCTTGTGCACATGGTGTGACCTTGAGGATGTTGCTGTGCAGGGCCAGGAGCTGGACTCAGTGATCCTTGAGGGTCCCTTCCTTCCAACTTGGCACATTCTGTGATTCTGTGATCTCCAAAGTGGACAGCTGGAAGCCCAGTTTTGTAAAGCACACCATCCAACTAAGATGGACATTCAACATCCATTCATGGTGATGATCCTTTAAAAGAAATCTTGGCAAACTGTGAAGTGTTAAAAAAACGACTGCTACCATGCCTTTTTCTAAAAGACTAAGGAAAAATCACTTATTTGGTTCTGACACAAAAGGACTGGGGTGTGAAAAGATCTACAGATGAGACTTTCTATTTAATTAGACCTTGCTAATGAACACATGACTCACAAGTTGTAAGCTTGTGTAATCACATTGTTTTCTATGGAATTGGTGAAATAATGGAAAAGACAGTATTGAACCAAATCCAGACTTACTGTCTTTGACTGAAAAATACAGTAAACAAAAAGTTATTGGAGATAAATCTGACAGTGATTAAACTCATATTAATCAGTTCACAAGTCTTCTAGTTCCGTAAAATGGTACCACTGTGCAATTGTACTTTCACTACAAAACTGTAGATTAGCCATCTTCTCAATAAATCTCACTTCAAATTACTCATAAATTAAAGAGAATGTTACAGCAGCATAAGGTAAGTAATAGGAAGGTTCATATTGCAATTCACAAGGCTAACAGATGCTAACAATGCTTTCAACCACTCAAGAGCATAAAGTTACAAAACTGATGAAAAGAAATTTTACACTGTAATGTAAACCAATCTCAAGTCTTTGATGAGGTAACTTTAAGAGTGAAAACAAAAGATATGATTTTTGACTGAAACTTTTATCAAACATATAATCATTCATATCTAGAACAACATAATGCCAGCTTAGAATTCACAGCCTAAAATATTTCAAACATGCTTTAACTTACACAGTTTGCAAGAATTTAATGTGATTTGCAACTTAAAGCAAAGGCTCTAGATTAAGCAATCCTATAAACAGTCCTGTAGATCATTGGACCCAGAGCAAATTATTTGACTTTTCAGAAGTCCTATGTTGCTGTCTGCTTAATAGTTGACATTCAGCTTCTAAAAAATCACATCCTTAACTTCTATATTTCATTCTTGAAGCCTGTAAATGGATACACTAATACTGTTCTTCATACAGCTTTTGTGAGGCTGCACTTACTGTGAGCAAAGTGCTTTGAGATCTTTAGCATGAATAAAATCTATTTTGCACTTAGACGTTAATTATAGAAGTAGCAATATTTGAAATAGGATTTTGTTTTAAGGCAGCAAGACTAAATCAAACATGATTATCTTGGCTTTGATTGTGATAGTTCACTTACTATGCTCTATTTTCCTTGCATTTGAAATATGCAATTTTGCTTTTCTGTTATGTAAATGAATGTTTTTCATCTAACACATCTATTTTTGGAAAAAGAATAATTTTTTTTCCTAGGCTAAGACAGAAATGTTGCAGAACACAATTCTGAAGTCTAACTGACAGAGTAAGGCAAGGTCAATGCAAGCATTCAACACTAAAAGCAACAAGAGATGCCCAGAAGACTAACTGAACTTACAACATTAATATGCAAATGTTTATATACACAGATATCTATCTAGATATATATAAATCACATAATAATATTTAATATTGATAAACTAGTCCTTTTGTCCGTCAGTTAGGTGATCCTAATCAATGCAGCTGCAATTAGAAGTTGTGGCCTTTCTGAAAAGTAAAAAGAACTGGGGTAAAGAGAGAAAAGAAAGTCTGTGATGGAAATCATAGGAACAATCCATTTTAAACTAAAGATTCTGTCTAGCTCTGTGTAATTTATTTTAGAGGCATAATTCAGCAAAGGAAAAGGTTTGGACTTTATCCAAAAACACTGTCAAGCAAAAGCGGCCAAGTCACCTGCCACCATGGACTTTTCTTTTTTCACTTCTGCAAAGTGTGCTGATTATACTGCTGTATGTGTTCCTAGATATAAGTGGCATTAATAGCCAGCATGTACTCTGGAAAATACATGTCATATTTATATACAATACCATTAACATAAACAGGGTTTACTACCTGCAGATGACTGATTCTACAGTTTGTGTGAACAAATTACATTGCTTCAGCTTGTTTCATGTTCTCTGAATTTCACATATTTCCATGCTGAGCAAAGAGAAAACATGTAAGATTCCTATTTCAGTTGTGGAATAAAATTGGGAATCCAAAAATTGTCAGCAATAAAGAGAACTGAAGTCAGGGTTAGCAAAGTAATTTAAAAGAACATGCCCTGTAAAAAGAGATGACCCAGTAAATCAAAGGAATAAAACACCTGTTGAGAAAAAACATTATCATCTCAAAGCAGTGCTGAAACACTGGTATTTACCCAGACAATGAGGTTAAGAAGTATATTCTACTCATTCAAATCTTTAAATGAAAGTAAATGCCAACCTAAAGCTCATTTTCAGCATTCTGTGATGCCTAAGGAATGCTGTCACTCACTCATTACACTCCCTCACACGGATATAATTTCCACCCCCATCTATCGTCATCACATCTGGTTCCGTATGCAGTTTCACAAAAAAAAAAATCATGTAGGCAAAAAAATCACAACATCAGTTGATAAATGCTTTAGTATGCAACTGTGTGTAATTACACACACTATTAAGTACACATTGAAGTATAAACCACTATGGAATAATTGGAAAGAAAAACTTAGTCCAAAACCTTGATCAAGCTATAGTTTATTATTAGTACACTGGGGTTTAAATCATTTTTCCAAACAGCAAAAAACAAGACATAACACAAAACTTCAAATCTGAAAGGATCACGGATAATAGCTGAAGAGACACCAAACAGGTAATCTTTCTGCCTGCCCCAAGCAAGATCTGTAGCTTTATCTCTTCAATGTATGTTTGTTAAACAAACATTAAATATCTCAAATGAGTGGGATTTCATTATCTACCTAATTCCTATATTCCAGTGCTCCCCTGTTGAAAAGCTTTCCTTAATGTTGAATCTGAAGCCAATCTATTATAGTGTGCCACCTTCCTCAGTACTGGAAAGTTTTTCATTCTAATTCAACTTCTGATGCATTTTAAACCTTTACAAAGAGTAAATACACTATTCTTAGAAATACATAACCACAACAGACCAAAAACATCGAGATGAGGGCTTAGTTCCACTTAACTCATTGACAACACATATGGAAGGTGCTCATGGCCACGGCACACTACACATCTGGCATCCTGGAAAACACAGGCTCACACCTAAGTTTCAATACTATGCATGTTCAAAACCATACAGAATTTGAGTATAGTGGAGAGACTTTCCTGCCCTGACACCCAAAGACTGCTCTTCTTCTGATCACAGAACATTAATAAATAAAACTTTCCAGGTGACTTCTTTCTTCGAAGTCAAGGAGTGGAAAAAGGCCAGAAAACTTTCCAGTCCAACTTGCACCAGCACTCACTGACGCCAAGGCCAAAAAGACTCATGCCACCTAAGCTGCTACACACAAAACAAACTTTCCTTCCAAAAAAGTCAAAACAAAACCAGCCAGGACACTTTCACAAGGCCTGGAACATGCAAACCACCGGCAGATATGCCTTTGCCAGCCCACCATCACACCTGCCCTTGGGCACACGCCGGGGTAGCTGCCACGGTCTCTCTCCCACCAACGAGCCCCGTTTCTCCACACGCTCCTGGCCGGGACAGCGGGCGAGGGGACGCGCCCCCTCAGCATCCTTGTACTCACCTTCAGAGACCTCGAACTCGGCTGCTCCATTGAGCTGGTAGAGGCACCAGTCAGCCGCGCTCTCGCCTGGGGGGCCGCCGGCTGGGCAGGAGGAAAGGCACAGTCAGGCGGGCACGGGGCCAGCGGGGACACAGGGCTGAGGAAGGGACAAGGGAAAGTGGCGGCGGCGGGGAGAAGCAGAGAGTGGGGAGAGATGGAGGGGGCTGAGAAGGGAACGGAGAGATGAGAGGGGACAGCGAGTGCCGGGGGAAGGAGCGCGTTTCCAGATACCCTGTTTGTGGGACATGGGTGTTGCCCTCCGGAACGCGCCCACTGCTCTGAACTGGTCTTTGCTTTGCTCCCAGCGCCCGTGGCTCGGGGCGCCTCCTCCTTCTCCCAGCGGAGCGGGCGCAGGCAGCCGCCGCTGCCTCGGGGTGCTCGGGGAGTCGGGGGAGGGAGGACGGGAAGGAGGGAAGGCTCCGCCCGGAGCTCCCGGCGGAGGCGGTGCAGCCTCGCCAGAACCCGCCGCGCCCGGCAGCGCCGGCCCCACCAGGTGCAAGAGAGCCCCGGCCCCGCGGGCGCCCCGGCCACGGCTTTGCCGGGATGCGGTGCCCCAGCCGGGCCTTGCCCCGGCCAGGAGAGCCCTCCCTGCTGCTTGTCCCGTTTCCGTGTGAGCTCCCCGTCAGGGGCCGCCTGTGTCTGCGGTGCAGGCAGCCTGGCAAGCATGGGCGCGCATCCCGGCTGCCCCCGAAGCCCGGAGGCACATCCCTGAGGGGGACACCGCACACCAGGCACCCACTGCCGGTGGCACCCACTGCCGGTGGCACCCACTGCCGGTGGCACCCACTGCCGGTGGCACCCACTGCCGGTGGCACCCACTGCCGGTGGCACCCACTGCCGGTGGCACGCACTGCCGGTGGCACCTACTGCCGGTGGCCCTAGTGCTGCTCCCGCCTCACCACGGCTGCGTTCGCCCCATAGCATTGACCTCTTACCGTCCCTAGGACACTTGGGCTATCTTACTGATTAAGGCTACAAATTCCACATAAACTGTCGGGGTATATATGCACTGCAAGGCTGGAGGATGGCTTTCATCTGGTCCTCAAGCCCCTGTGGATACACAAACTGTCTTTACATCATCCCTGAGAGGTTAGGAAGAAAGCAAACTTCTTACCAAGTAAGTCTAAAGGATTCTGTGCAGTGACCTTTGCCTTCAGTGGGAAATGGTTAGGGAAATGGCAAATTATAAAACACTGAAACAGCCAGCTAGAGCAAATATATGTTAATAAATGCCTTTATTCCTAGAGACTTCCACCCCAAAAACATGTCAGGAGGGAAATGTAAAGGTACATTAATTGTTCTGTTCACCAGGTGACTTTCTTGAAACGTAATTTAAGACAATTGTGACTGCTTAGATCGTAGTTGGCAGCATCCTGCCTACGGCTTCTGCCTTATCAAGGTAACAGTGTCAGAGGCCCACGTATGGCACAGTTTGTGTCAAAAAGAGCAGCCACACTTTGTATAGGCAAATGAGAAAAGCTTAAGAAAGAGCAGAGGAAGGCTATAATCAAGTCATACTATGAGATTGGGAGCCAACAAGAGGATAAAGAATCAACATAGGCAGCTGTCATGGCACAATTACACTGGCTCCTCCATCTATCTTTTTGCTGTTTGTGAAATGATATGTAAATGGCAGGGAAGAATTGTTTTCGGCAGAAATTCCGCCTGACATACCTACATTCACCCCTTCATGCAGCAAATAGAGACCCTCCTGATACCTTCAGGTGTGTAAACAGTGGGCAGTTTGATTAACTTTTTCCTAATGAAAGTATTCTGTTTAAATATTTACATTCTTCTCCACTGCATCCATGACAGTGGCATACTGTGGCCTTTGTGAAAGAATAAGGAGGACAATTACAGTTCCTGAAGGAAATAGGTTTAAAATGGGAGTAACGTTCAGCAAATGTTCCCAGTTACTTTTAGAAACAAAGCAAAACACTGACACTTAGGTTTTCCTGGGAACTTCACCTAAATTACAAAGAAAATAATGCCTTCTGAGGTAAAAACACCAGTTTGTTTAGACAGTGTGTGTATATATATCCCCAAGCCATATGTTTGCCAAATGTACACTAGCATTCTTGGAACTGAAAAGGTTTATGCTGATGATTTGAGGGGGAAAAAAGGTATCATAGAACTGTATTAAAGTAAAGCTTCATCCAGCTGCTTATAGTAGTACTAGCTTCCCCTAAAAATTACCTATAGACGTTGATTGCTCTTCATGATAATGTATTATCAAAAATAAAACTAATCTTAGCCTTGCAGTGTTAGCCTCTTCTTTTGCAGAAAACTCTAAAACATATGAATTAGCAAACAAAGGCCCTGTTCTGGGAGAATCTATTCATATTAGATTTAAGTTTTATGGAATGTGGCCATTTTATTGTGTTCAACTCATAATTACTGATTCACATATAGTATTTTTTCATTCTGGACTTCAATAATTTACAAATTTTATATGTTAAAAAAAATCACCGATTTTGGTATGTAAAGCAGCACATTTTTTTTCTTTCTAAAATGAGATCAATATAAATTGTGTTTATGGTGTGTGGTCCTTTTTTACAGGTGTCTCGAATATTGAGATGGGTTAATTTGCACCCAAGAGCCAGCTAGTCCAGAATAAATTAATCTTTTACTTTCATGAAAATCTGCAGATGGACACAACTAAGCTATTTGTGATTGTTTCCTTCAATCACAGAGGTGTGACTGGTTTAACTAGGTTTGAGATCTAGTGATGCTAAATCCACACCAAACTTGAAGGTGAGAGCAGTTGCCCTCCTTCATGTGATCTTTACTTTTGCACTGCTGGAAATGAGCAAGGACTTTGATTTGATATTTTGTGTAATTTCAGAATTGTAAAGCTGTTAAAAGCATGTGATGTAGTCAAACTAAAACTTAAGGAAAGTAGTTGATTTATACTATACTGTATGTATTTTAAAGAATCAAAGTTTAAAAAAATAGTTTAATCTGTTTTGGCTTTCAATATCACAGTGATTTAATAGGCAGAAACTGGTGCAACTGCTTACAAAAACTTCGGAGGAGACTGGACTGGACATTATATGATAATATTTTTTAGTTTGGGGTTGGATTTTTTTCCCTTTTTCCTTGGACTTTATGCAGACAGAAGCGTTTACCTTTCCAGTTCTCAGCACGGAGTCCACTTGTTCCTAGCAGTGATAAAACAAGAGACAAACACAATTTCAATGGGATCAGAAGGTCAACCAGATAAAATTTAATCCTTATTCAATATCAAAACTTCAGAGATGCAGACAATAATCTGTAATGAACTAGTATACCATGAAATAAAGTACTCGAGCTCAAGTCAAAGGAATTTCCTAAAAACGAAAAAGATTTATACGTGTCCAAGACGCAGAACTCAGCCTTTCCCTTATCAGGCCAGTGTTATCGGAAAACCAGCTCCGGAATTCCCAGCCAGAGCCACTCAGGGGCTGCGCTTTCCGTCCCCCTCAGCCCCCGCTGTGGCGACCTCACGGACCCGCAGCGCCGCTGGGGGCTAAGGCGGAGTCACCCCTCGGGCCTCGGAGCCCTCCCGCTCCAGAGGAGGCTCCTGCCGCTTGTCTATTTATTATTTAATTCCGGACGGGGAGGCGGTGCCGCGGGACGCGGAAGTGCGGCGGGAGCGCCTCAGCCGCCATGGCTCCGCCGGGCACCCTGCTCCTGCCGCTGCTCCCGCTCCTCGCCCTCCTCCCGCGGGCCGGCGGCGAGCTGCGGGCCTTCGTGGTGGCCCACAGCCACATGGACGTCGGCTGGGTGTACACGGTGCAGGTCGGCGGGGGCGCCGCATGGGTGGGGTGGGTTCGCCGCGGCCGGGGCTGAGCCGCAGGCAGGGCTGCCCGGAGCCGCGTAACGGGGCCGGGCGCTGCCGGCTCCCGGGGCTGTGGCGGCTCCCGGGGCTGTGGCGGCTCCCGGGGCTGTGGCGGCTCCCGGGGCTGTGCTGGCGCCCGGGGCGCTGCGGACTCCCGGCCGAACTCCCTGCGGAGAACCGCGCAAATCCCTGGCCAGTGCAGCTCCTGCCCCAAGTCTGGCCTGGTGTGTCCTCCATACCCTGGTGTTTCGGGATCCTGCTTTGGAGGAGGCATGGTTAGCCTAGGAACCGTGCCCTTGAACTGTGGGTTTCTGCGTGCCTGTGTTCAGCAGGATGCTCCTGATGGATTTTTAAAACTTTTTTTAAGGATAGCCTTAATTCTGTTTGATGGGGCTTTGATTATATGGCAGATTTTCATGGTCTTTATGTTTGTCTTGTTACAAAGCAAAAACCCCAGGAAAGCCTTGTCATTTCTTAGGAGAGTGGAGCAGTATCCCAGGTCCTCAGTGGCTGGGGTGGGATTGGAGCCTAGTGCCTCTGAAATATAGTAGCAAACTAATTTTTGCTAAATACGTGAGATGCAGAGCAAAATAAATCAGGTGGGGCCTGATACCTTTTACATTTGTTAGTCAAAATCCTAAATCCCGAATTCTTCTTCATTAGAATGAATTATTTTCATTTATGTGTGAAAGATGCTGTGGATACTTCACACTAGAGTGAAATGGCATTAGGCCTAACTAATAAAAAAGAGCTATTGGCTCACCCACTATCTCTGCTGTGCATGTATTTTGTCTCCCCTTTTTAGGAAAGATTAATGAATTTCTCCTTTAATACTTGAAACTCATACTCAGAAATTGCATAAGTGAACACAAAACCAAAACTTCAAATCCTTAGTTAAGATTTCACATTGATTTAAGTATCTGATAATCTTGATTTCAAAAAATCCTTATGAACCAATGGGAAAATAATTGAGGAAGAAATTATTTAGATAAACCCAACAGTATTTTAAGCCATTCCTCCTACACCAAATGTTTTCCCTTTTCTAGTGGCATGAGCATTTTTACAAAGGTGGCTGGGTTTCTGTTGTGGAAAGCAAGGAGCTAGGAAAAGTTAATTTCTGATTTGGATTACCTCATCTCCTTATTTCAAATGGTAATTTTCATGTAGGAAATCTACCTGAATTGAAACTCTGCATTCATGTTTTACATATCATGTTCATTAGTTTTTCTATGGGGAGAGATCTTTGTGTCAACCACTTTAAGTTGTACATTTTTGTGGTGTGTGTTCTTAAGTACCAGTAGTTTAAGTAGATAAGTGTTATGGTTAGTGTAAAATAACTGTCCAATAACATGCAGATAACTTTGTTAAAAGGAAAGACAGACATCTCAGGAAATCCTAGGATGTTGGCTGTTGTCTTTAGACATTCTCTATCACTTTAAAATTAAGTAAAAGGTGGAAGACTGGATCCGGTCAACAAAAGTTGTTTGGGTCAAGGTAAGTATACAATAAGTATCTCTTTGTGTGGACAACTTCAAAAATGACATGGTGTTGTTAATTTCATACCATATCATAGGATATAACAGTGTGGTAGATTATTTGATGGGTGCAGCTGTCATATATGCATTGCAATAAAAGTCCATAGGCCTCATTCTGGAGTAGAGGTGTTTTTAGGAGTAAGAAATGGTAGATGTACAAAATCTCACACTTTCACTGATGTTCCTGTGTCAACAGTTGAACTCATTCTAAGATCCTTTTGGTTGGTTTTACTCTATCCTAAAGCATCAAGCAAAATAGAGTTATTTTTCATAATAGTATAATTTACAGTAGATATATCCCTGCATTGTTCTGGTAATGCACAGCACAGAGTCATACTCGCTCTGAAGAAGCAATTCTGGTAATTCAGGCCATCAAAAGAGCTGGAATGGGAGAATGAAGTGTGCATGTAGGGTCTATAACTCTGTTGTTGCAAAGTATTATCATTCATGGCATCAGCAATTTAAGGTGAGCAATGAGGAACCGGTTGTTCCCAGTGTGTCTAAAAGAAAGCCTATATTGGTGCTGGTCTTGGGAGAAGCTACACCTTGATCTAATCAGGTCGCCAGTCATGACGGAGGATGTTTTCTGAAGCAGAAGGGCCAAAGGCTGTGTGTAGTCAGAGCTTGATCTTTCTGAGGGTACAAAGGAAGTGGGCAACAAATGCAAAGTTTTTAATAGCTCTCTTTTTTAGCCCAATGAGTGTTTAAAACAACCCTTTTAAGTTAGGTAAAACAGACCTTATTTACTCTTTTTTTTCTTTCAGGAAAGTATGCACGCTTATGCAGCAAATGTCTACACTACTGTTGTAGAAGAGCTAATGAAAGGAAAACAGCGCAAATTTATTTCAGTGGAGCAGGAATTCTTTCGACTCTGGTGGGATATGGTGGCCACAGACACACAGAAGCAGCAGGTAAATTGCACTAGAGCCATGCTTCCTGCCAACGAAGAATTCACACTCCTTTCAGGGGACAAATAGGGGCAAAGTACTTCACTATTTGCTTTTTACCCAGGTCTAGTATAAGCTGCCTCTGAATCTTGTACTTAAAGATCTTTAAATCTAAAGGCAGTTGCAAGAGGTTAAACCCCAGCTATAGATTAGAGCAGTAGGAAGTAGTAACCTTTGCACTGAAGATTTTTTACGCTTTACAGTTCCTGTTTCATTGGCAACTGAGTTATGTGGGGGCATGCTACTTTAAGATGTGGGTGAACCTGAAATAGACTGCTCCAATATCTGTTAAAACATCTAACACCTAACACTGCTCACAAGAAGGAACGTTTTGTTCTTTCCAGTTAAGTACTGCTCAAAGAGCTGCCATTTTTAAACAAAGATAGTACAGCAAAGCAGTGAGTATACATTCAATGGCAGTGTTTTTTTTCTGGTACCATCAATGTGAAGTTTTATTTGTCACTTCTTCTTTCCTCTGACATGAAACAAACATGCTGAATCAAAGACTGGACTGATAGGCTATTTTGGATTCTAAAACCAAGGGGTGTACAGGTGCAGCTTCCCATGGGTACTTACTCAGTACTCTGTGGTTTATTTTGTTACCAGGGTCCAAACAACAGTTCTTTACATTTCAGTTTGTTTTCAGTTCATTTCGGGTTTTTTGACATAGTCCTTCTGAATTCTGAATCCTTTATGTTCCATATTCAAACAACAGCCTGTGCACAGCTGATCTTTGCATGAAAGATTTTGCTGGGTTTAGGCAGTTTGCAGTTTTTGTGGAGGCACTCCGCCCATACTCACCTGTTGTACAACAATTTTCTTGTACATTTGTTAAACTGTAAGTGGGGAAGAAAATAGCATAGGAATTGCTTTGTAGAAGGACAGGAAAGTCTTCCAGCTTTCAAAGGTGAGTTGATCTTATTTCAAGTATGTTTTGCTGCTATAACCCAAATGTAAAGTCAAGGCCCATGTTTCTAATATCTATTCCTGCTATTATATGGAATCCAGAAGAATAATGTGTATCACATTTGACCTTGGTAGTACAAAATTTAGTACCTATAATTAAGGCTTTAATTTCCTAGCCTAATTATTTGTAATTGTTGCTTTTACACATATAGTCAGTTCTCTAGTTACTTTATTGTTTCTTCTCTCAAAATTGAAATGGTTAAAACTAAATTCCTCTTAAATCTGTGTGTCTTACTTTGAAACTCTAATTTGCAGATAAATTATGTTTTTAACATTAGCAAGTTGCAAATATTGGTCCCTGAAATTAGGTCACTCTGGTTACTGCCCTGCTTTTTCCACTTGAACTCTAGCATTAATGATTTTCTGTGGTATAGGCACTCTAGTTTTAATTTTCCCTTTTTTTTTTTTCATCATTTAGTGGTTTACTTGGAATACAGGATTTAATTATTTAATTCTAGTTTTTGTTTTGAAGTGTCATCTTTTATTGGAGCTATAGCATGAAAAACTAGTAAAAGGTACAGCCTGGGTACAGAAGCTGGTTTTTCAATTCTGACAAGAAAATATGTAAGAGAGAAATGTACTGCAGCAGTATTCAGCTAGATGGGAACCTTGTAGTTCTTAGTACGTATTACTTACACACAATTTTCTTGTGTGAACCATTCCTACCTCCTTAGCATGGGTTGATGACTGGGTGCTTTAACTAGGGAAAAAAAAAGATGTGTAGCCACTTCTGTCTGGTTTGTAGGTGTGAGTTGATGGTATTATGGTCCCAAGGATCACAGATATGTTCTAACACCATAGCATCCTGCTGCTTATAGTACTACTGCGTCTGTTTCCTCCATTCCTCCTTCCTTTTGCCCCCTTCTGGTCAGAAAAAGTGCTTATCTTTACAGATACTGTTTTCTTTTCTTTTTTTTGGGAGGAGGAAGATTGGATATTACTTAAATTACTTGAATTATTTTTCTTGTGTTTCCAGCCTCTCAGTGGTTCCACAAAACTTACATAAAAAAATAATTTCTGTGGCCCCAAGTTTGGATCAGAGGTATATTTTGGAAATCCATCCAAATGGGGAATAATAATCACAGATTCTTTTCATGTAGGTCAGGGCCAGTTCTGTGCTGACACCAGATATCAGTTATCTGGTCTCCCAGCATGCTAATCAGTCACCACAGCCGGCTGGAACTAATTTAGGAATGCTGAGCCCTGAAGCGTTTTCACAACATTGTGAAGGAGAGAAATGATTATAATCAAAATTGACAATCTGGCATCCTATCTGAGTAGACACTGAAGGTTCCTGGGAAAATAAACATAATAGCTCTAAAAATGGCATCCTACATGACAGATTTAAAAAAAAAGTTGAGGATTAAAATACGTATTTGCATAAACTTTACTTATTGGAAGTTTGAGATATCTGAATTTCTGAAGTAACTAAAATAAAACCAGAAGACTCCTAATACTTTTAGAAAGGGACATAGACTATTCCTTCTTCCCTCCAAACACCACCCCCCACTTCATCCAGCATTTGCTGAAGGCTGCACTTGTCAGCATACTTGTTGTTTCTAGGAGCTGAAATTTAATTTCCCTCCCCAAAAGGAAAAAAATCCCCAACACCTATCCCCCCTCCCCCCAAACTGCCACTAAAAGTTGAGCAGGTTGTAGTATGGAAAAAGACCAGAAATAAAGGTTAGCAATGGGTTATTCAGGCAGGCAAACCTGTGGAATAACTATTTCTTAATAAGTCATTCTGTCAGTCACAAGTTGAGCAACTCGTCTGTGCCCCAAAGGCAAGATAGATGCATACGGAGTAGAGGAAGATGTTTGTGGCCACAATGTGATGGTGCAGTGTGTCTGTCTCCTGGATCCCACAGATCTCGTTTCCAGCTAAAACCCTGGGAGCCTGAATGTTACTGCTTGCCTGGGGCTCCATTGCTGCTTGCAAGGAATTGCATATTGCTCCCTCATCCAGCCACCAAATGCCTTCCCTAAGCCAAGCTGGATGCAGAAGGAGGAAGATTTTGGGAGAAGCATTAGTATCTTCTGTTTTAATCCTCCAGCTCTACCTGCCTTGAGGCAGGATTACAGGCTGCTGCCAGTGCAGTGTCTGGTGTTGAGACAGAACAAAAAGGCACAGTAACAGCACTACTGAAAAACACCAAAAGGTCAATGTCTACCTGGCAGTGCATCCTTTGTTCCTCTTAGCTGGTTTCAGTGTAAGCTGAATAAATCAATGTGCTGTCCAGCACATTGAAATACTTTTTTTCTCTGTTATTCTCCTTTAGACAGGCTCGGTACAGACTTTTATCTCGCTTTTACCTCACTTTTTGTCCTAGATGCTTTCTTAACAAATGTTGTGTCTGGGTAGTGTGCTGTGATACCAAATGAATGTGCAGCCTTTTTGGATAAGACTGAAATGATGGTTATGTTCTGTGTCTTCATTTCAATGTCATAGGTCCATCAGTTGCTTCAGGAGGGGCAACTGGAATTTGTCATTGGAGGCCAAGTGATGCATGATGAAGCTGTGACACTAATTGATGATCAAATTTTACAGTTGACGGGTATGCAAATTTGCATTTAACTTCTTTTTCATTGTTATGACCTTGGAGGTTTTGTTTGGTTTTCATTTTTCCACTCCAAAATTGCTATTATTTTCTGACTTCTTAAGAACTAATTAAAGCATTTCTTATTTTTTACTGGTGGTGTGTTATTCACATAAAAATTGTTGCTTAAAAAAAACCCATTAGTTTTGACATGACAGTTCTGCAGCAGGCACAAAGGTTACCAAAAGCTGGTTTGTCAGGTAAAAACTTGTTTGGAGCAGAGGCCTTTTGTGTGTGCGTGTTTGAGAACTTAAGCTCCTGGGAAGGCAGTTATGGTGAAATTGAGGGTATGAGACACTCTTCAAGAAAACACCTGGTAGCAGTTCAGAGTTTGAGGAAGTTGTATTGTTTAGGCAAGGTCTTTCTGCAGAATGGGGGCCAGGGAATGTTACTGAGGTCAACTAAAATTAGTTGAAAGACTTCCTTGATGAGGAAACACCCATTTGTAGTCATTATCATCTTCTGTTAGAAAGAGGTGCATATTTCCAAGAGATGTTCTATTTGCCATTTTAATCTTCTAACTTTTGCATCTAACATTTGTGCGTTACACCTGTCCATCTGGTGGTTTAAAGAGTCTTTTGGTACATAGGTTTGTTTGCATTGGTTAATGCAAATAGAAGCAGGATAACTGATGCCACCACTGTGCTAGAGATGTCTGGTTTATGCCACGAGGGCATAACAGGGAGGGGATGTGTCAGCACCAGCTGCCATGGCTGAGGGAAACTCTGCCTGTTCCAGGGCTATGCTCTGGGCAGCTTTCTACATGGGACAGTAAAGAGACAGAAAACACTTCTATTATTTTCTGCATCTGACTGCACAACACCACTGGCCTTGTTCCTTGCATATCAGTGTTTATCAGGAGCATAGGATTAGCGGCTGCTTCTGTACCTCAGTACACTCTGACCAAGAGGAGGACAAGACATGAACTTTCTTTTTCTCTCATCTGACTCCCATGTTTAAAGCTTGCTTTATGGGCTTGGAACACTGAGCCTAGGACTTCTCCAAATAAAATACTAAAATAATTGAAGAGTCCTTCTGTTAAACACAAACACAACTTTTCTATTCATTGGAGTTAGCTGAAAAAGACGTTATTTCTAATTTCATGCTGTGTAAACATAATCTTTATTTTAAAATAAGAAATTTGAAATTTGGTAATGTATTTATCAAACAAAACAAAAAGTCTTAATGTATTTTAAAATTCTCATTTGTTTTTCCTGAAAGCACGCTGCTCAGTATGAGTACATACAAGGAAAATGGATTGTGTGGAGCTCAAGTTGAGAAGACAAAGCAAGTGCAGACATTTGGGGTCTAGATTTCATGTCGTCTCTTCTGTCTGTCTGTCCAGAATCCCAGTGTTTTGGAGGAGCCTAGAAAACTCTGCTTCAAATATGCCTCCATCAGAATACTTAAACGTGTTGTGAATATTTTATCTAGGGAAGACATTAACCATGGGAAAGATGAAGTGAAAAGAGGCCTTGCAGCCTCACTTACTCAAATGTGATAATAAAATTTGAAATGCAGTTATTCCAAAGCAGGGAAGATATGATTGTATTTTCAAATAGTTCGAGCATAATTCTGTAACTATGAAATAATGATCTGTAATTTCCCTCCCCCCCTTTCCCCCCTTTCCCACCTTTGTCTAGTCTTTCCTAGTTTGGAGGTTTCTTTTTTCAAAGCTCATTTCTATATTAGAAACATTAGTAACTACATTAGTAACATTATTTGTAAATAACATCTTGTATCAAGTTCACTATTACCCTTTGAATATTGGATATTTTCTTTTCATATGACTGGTAATCATATTCATGCTAGTTTTGTTTAGTGGATGGTTTGCTTCCCTGGCCCTTTGTCATTAATGTGAAAATTTTCTGAGAATGGGTTTTATGATTTGAGCAAACTTAAACTAAACCCCAGATTGTCGTTTTCATGCAGACCCCAACCTGGCTATTGGCCTGAACCTAATCTGTGTCTATGTACTTTTTCTGAGACCTATCTCTAATCATAATTCCTTTTTGTTATTCATCTTTTATAATGTTAATAAATTATACTTGGAATAACAATATAAACATCAGTATGAAACTTTTTGCTGTGAATTATTAAATTCCCAAAACTTTGAATGCTTTGGGAAACATCAACAAGAAGCTATCTTTCAAGTGCTTACCTGTAATACAATATGCCTATTAAACTTATGAAAATAACTTTTAGAAGTGTTCCTAACCTAAACAAATTTTGCTTTGCAGAAGGTCATGGATTTTTGTATGAAACTTTTGGCTTCAGGCCTCAGTTTTCTTGGCATGTTGATCCTTTTGGAGCTTCAGCTACAACACCAACTCTTTTTGCTCTGGCTGGTTTCAATGCTCATCTTATTTCTCGTATTGACTATGATCTGAAGGCTGACATGCAGAAAAACAAGGTAAAAATACCCTTAGGAATGAAACCATTGCTGGTCTCTACTTACAGTAATCTAAACCATGACATTAAGATAAGAATCTCTGTCATCTGAGCAAGAAAATGTAGGTATTGTTTAAATGGGACATGCTGATTGCACGTGGTAATGGTGAAACATATTAAATCTGGGTTATATGGTCAATTAATGTCTTCATGACTTCTGGTCAGTGATAAAATGTAGTCTAGACACACAAAATGTGGGCAAATGGGCAAGTCAGAATGGACACTGAATTAGGAGTGTTTGAAGCAGAGACATCTAGGAGTTCCAGCTTTCTCTGACAAAATCTTGTATCTGTTGGGTTTTAGGTGAGTGGTTTTAAAGTGTAACGTTTGGGCACAGTGTTGTCAGGCTTGGAACATTTATTTGTGCCTGTAAAATTAATGATGCTATGTCAGTTAATGGCAGCTAGTCATGGTTTTGCTGAATTCAGGTTTTCTTCCATGTTCTGCCTTCTCTTGCACAGTGTCCCATATGCAATAAATGCTTTTCATATCACTGTGTTGGACCCTGGTCTGTTATCAGTTTTACTCACTACATTATATGAAAATAAGGGGCTTTCACCACCGTATTCTGGGCACTTGGCAGTTTTTATGAATCTTGGGTAAAACTCAAGTGTCTCTGAAGAAGACAACAGAATTCATGTTGAATTTAATGAAGCCTGGACTTACCACCTTGTGTTTGGAATGATTTGTTAAAATCTTTTATGTTAAAATCTTACGTGTTAAAATCTTTTCTGAGCTTTGGACAATCTTTGCCTAGCTAGTTGGGTTTTTTCTGGCCCTTAACAGTCTGAAGGTTTCCTAAACAGTGAAATTCTACTTCAGTAGAATTTAAACATTAACATCAGTTAAACATCAATTCCCACTGACTACAGTGCAGTCAGACTACATCTGGATCTTTTCTAGCTTACAGGTGTTCAGTTTCTATTGAAACAACTGAGGTATAATGGCTGTGATAAGCCAGGCTTATCTCTGGATTTTAGTACGCTGGCAGTGTGCTGCCTCCTCTCCTTCTGCATCAATTCTGATGGAAAGAGGCACTGATGTGACCTCCTGTATATAGTGTGTGACCTTGCTTGGGGTACCATTGGATCTTCAGAAAAAGCACTTAAAAATATTAAAAGTGGTGGAAGATGGAAACTCTGAAGTCTTAAGTTGTTAATGATTTATTTCTGTGGATGTCATTGAGGCTAATGGTTTCTTATGGTTTTTTTTTGTTTTCCAGAAGCTTCAGTTTGTGTGGCAGGGCTCTCCTTCCTTATCTGAAAGACAGGAGATCTTCACACATGTTATGGATCAGTACAGCTACTGTACTCCATCGCATTTACCTTTTTCAAACAGGTCCAAAGATTTCCCAAATATGCAGAAATGTTGTTCACTTCTGAGAGTTTGTATTATTGGGGTTTAAGCATTTTCTTTGACTGTTTTCATTCAAAAGTATCCTGCTGCTTTCTGCTTACCTGTGGTAGGTCAAGGAGATGTCTAGAATCTGTAGATCTGAGTAAGGATTATTAAGCATCCCCAGCTTTCCACCATAACGAATGACATTTGCTCAGTACCTAACAATTGAATTCTCAAAAGTTACACTTAGCACTGACAATCATTAAAAATACCTCTAAATATTGACAGACTTGTTTTCTTACACCAGGAGTCTTGAAACATAGGTGTGGCTTTCGCCTACTTATAATACAGTGACTGACTTACAATGTCAGTCCTTTCTTAAAAAAATAGAATAAAAATGTGAAACAAATTAATTACTGTAAACAGAAAATGTCCAAAGCAGGACTGGGATCTTTTTTCTCTGCCTAGAACTAAAGATTTAAAAGCTCCAGGAAGCTCAGTAGGGACTTGGATATTGCTAATTGATTTTCTGTGGGAGATTTTCAGCATTATCTTGAGCTGAGATTGTGTATAAACTAAAGCAACAAAAAATTGCCATTTATTTTGTGAAGAAATTTGAGAACTTTTGAAAACTTTATTTTGCTTACTGACTTAGCCAGTAAAATACTCTTTGAAAATCAAGTCTATTTGGAGGAACATCCTCATTGTTACAAAGCTTGCTGGTTTGTCCTATGGTTTCTTTGTTCTATGCCAGCAAGCAGCAGGGACTTGAAAAGTTGCACAATGTTGAAAGAAAGCTGGAGACTCTTCCCCCTACCTCTACCCCCAAATAAATACTTAAACCTAAATACTAGCACTGAATATAAACAGATTTTTTTTGCCTCTTATTCCTTGGGTATGTACATTTTGTACCAGCACCTTTTGATGTGTTTTTCCTAGTTTAGTGAACCCTGTTTACAGCTTACTTCTTTCTGCTTCTACTTAGGTCAGGATTTTTTTGGAATGGATTTGCAACTTTCCCAGATCCACCAAAAGATGGTGTTTATCCAGACATGAGTCTCCCCGTTACAGATGCTAACCTCCACCTGTATGCACAAACCATGGTGGCAAACATTAAGGAGAGAGCAGCCTGGTTCCGGACAGGGGAAGTGTTGTGGCCATGGGTAAGTGCCTGGTCATTGTTTGCTTTAGAAGAGACAGGTACACTCCAGAGTGTAAGTGGATGGTACTTGCTGCAGTAGGTACTGCAGAAATGCTGGTTCAAACCATGTGACATGAAGTGTTTCTCTAATAATTGTGGTCCAAATGACTGACTAGTAATGATATTTAAAATTTCCTTGTATAGCCTGCCAGTTGTCTATCAAAGTCTTCCACCCTACTCAATATAGAAAAAGAAGAGACAAAACTGTAAAGATAACCTCTTGCATAACTGTATATTGCAGTATTGCTTCCTTTTTTCACCCCTTAGTTTTGTCTATTTAAATGATCTCCTTTTTTAACTGCTTAGCCCAACATAACTCTGGGTTAGCAAAAATTACAGCATTATAGGAAAATGTATGACACTTAGGTAGACATGGTCTTTTCTAAAAGATGTGTAATAATTTTCTTATACAGTCTTTGTATTTTAGCTAGAACCATAAGCAAGAATATCCCAGCTTGGTCATACAAACACTTTCTTTAGCAATACACTGTGTTAATTACATCCCACACGTACATATAGCACTGATGTGCTCTTGCTGTTTTCAAGTCCTTAGGAAAGAATAACTTTGCCTAAACTGAATGTAGTCTGGTTTAGTCTTGTTTCTAATTTTGATGGATGCTGGAGGTCTCATAATTACAATATTAAACAATGATGTGTGTTCTTTATGGGCTATTTCACCACAATATCTGTTGTTGCAAAGAAGAACTTTTTCTGACTGATGCAGCTTTGAGTCACTGATTTGTTTTTCTCCTGTGCTTATGACGCTGTTGCTTATATTGAATTTATTATTTTTGTAGGGAGTGAGAAGTAGAATATGACACTCTGTAGTTGTGTTACAGTGAAAATTGTGCTGGAATGGGGAGAAGTTTTGAATAGTACAAATAAATCCCTAACATCTAGATCCAAACCCACAGTTTTGCAGTAGTGTAAGAAAACTTCTGCTATGTAAAGAAGTAGAGAAATATATGGTTCTAAAACTCTGGTTTTTCGTGTTTTTTTCATGATTACAGACAATCTCTGTGAGTAACCCTGCCTAGTCTTGATAGTTTTGTTATTCATATCAGTTATATGAGCAGTCAAAATCAAAAGAAATACCCCTAGAATATAGACTAGTGTTAAAAATGGTCCTCCTTAATTATGTGACCCCAAAGTCATTTGGCTGTTCTGTGTTTGGAATTTCAGGGCTGTGACAAGCAGTTCTTTAATGCATCTGTTCAGTACTCTAACATGGACCGGTTGGTGGATTATATTAACAAGCATTCTGCTGAGTTTGGAGTGACTGTCCAGTATGCCACTGTCAGTGATTACTTCCAAGCAGTTTATAGCAGGAATCTTACATGGGAAATTCGGGACTCTCAAGACTTTCTTCCATATTCATCAGGTAATTAAATTCATAGCTGCCTAATGTCTGCCTCAAATATACATATGTAAAATTTTAGTAAGGGAAAATGAGTAAAAAGAAGGAAAATGCCTTGTTACAAGATTTGTTCACTCTATGAGGTGTCATCAACAGACAAGTTGATCCCAACTTAGTTGTGTAAAAAAGATGAGTGTGTGGCCAAATAGAACAATATCCCAGTTTTACTGTTTAAAAGAACTGGATTATGCATAGCTTATACCAGAGGTGGAAAATGTGATGTGATCTGTGAATGTCTGGAGAAACTAGAGGTGACCAAGGTAATCTGAAAGCCCTTGGGATAGCTCTGTGTTGCTGCAGTGGGATGGGGGTTCCCAAAGTGAAACAATTGATGTTGAGGATTTGGTGTCCACACAATAAGTAATTGCAGGAAATATATAATCTGGTCATATAGAGTTGAGTGCCCATTAATGCTTGTTGCATCCATCAGGAATCCAGTCTGTGAGCTCCAAATCAAATCTTTTATATAAAGCAAAGCATACTAGGTAAGGATGACCCAATCCAAACAAAATATTAATGTAGATGAACCCATAAAGTCTCTTGTAGGAGAAAGTCTTGCCTTTTTCATTAAAGAAAATGAATTTGAAATTCTGGGGCTGGAAAGAATTCTCTTACAACTGAAGTCTAAACAAGTAAAAATACTGTCAGTATTTCTGAAATTTTGTAATAAAGTGTTACAAAAGTTCTTTGCAGCTCCCTGTTGCATGCTGTGCTAACTTAGCTTTTAAAGCAGAGCTAAAAAGTACTAGAAAAATACAAAAAAATAATGCCATACCCAACATCCCTTTAATTCTTTTCCCCAATAAATTTACTCTTTTAGACCTCATATCAAAGTATGCAGAGAGAAGACAGCCAACTTCTGAATTTCTAAACTCATTAATTTATTTTATTGCCTGATTTATTATTAAAATATCATTGATTTCATTAAAACACTTTTCTGTATAGTTGTAGCTACCACTGCTTCATCACATTTTTTGACTGTGTACGTAATATTCAGACTGTTCTGTAATGTGTCTGTTAACTTTTCAATGAATAAAAATAACCATTGCTTCCTGTGAATCATGGCATGGACTGATCCCTGACTACCTCACCTCCCTCTAGGGATCATGTCATACCTAGCAACTTGCTGATAAAAGCATTGCCAGTTCTAACTGCTAATATCCTTTTACATCTGGGCTCTTTCCTTTATCTTTTGGCATAATTTACCTGCAGGATTCAATTGCTATTAGCTTGCATAATAGCAGCACCTTCAGTGTTCCAGGTGGGTGCCCACACAGAGATGTAGTTTTTTCCCCAAATGACTTTTTGTGCCTTGCAATTGCAGCATAGATTTGAGTGCACTTTCTCCCACATGCTGTTTTCCTTCTTGATGATTAATCCTCTCTTATTCTTGCTATGCCCTTTTTTTGTGAGTCACTTATTGGGCTCAGTGTCACTTATGGAAACTCAAGTTTTAAGTCCCAGATAAGTATTTCCTTCTACTCTGAATTCATTGTACTGTGCTGATATGTACGTGTGGTTCTTCTGCTGTAACATTGAAAACTAAAATGGAATTAATTCTGTTGAAACTTCTAGCACCTTTTAGCCAAAAATAATTTTTCCTGAAGTTTTTTGCGTAAAAGATCTTATTTTCTAATCATTGCCTTTGATCTTGGGCTGATAGCAGATTATTACAGTTGCATGCATGCTCTTTGGAAAACACTTTCTGCAACTTCTTTCTGGAAAACCTGTTTATCACTAGTGTATTTTAAAAGAAATTGCCCCCAAACAAAGAGACACACCCCTAAGGAGAGATTTGAAGGTTTTAAAAACGAATAATTGTTTTCCTAGTTCACTCTGTGTGATCCTGGAACATTAACACAAACAGAATGTTGAAATACTTTCCAGTAACCACTTGAGGGCATCTTTTGATGTAGTTTGTGCTGCGCTAGTTTGGAGTCATCACATCACTATTTCTACTCCATTTTGAATAAATTAAATTTAAGCTAAATCCCTTTGACTAAAAGGCTGAAATGTAGAATGCATGTATCAAGCAAAGACTATAATCTATTTTATTAACAACTGATAATAATATATGTTTCAGTGAAACTTCAAAAATTCTTTTGTGCAGATCCGCAAGGAGGAAATTTCCATAAACACAGGTTAACTTGGTTGGTACTGGCTTTGTATCACACTTGCATGTTACTAGGCCTGTAGGAGAGATGATAGTTTTTCAAAATGCATGTTCCTGGCTGAGTTTCTTTGTAGGCTTTTTGACCTTTCTACTTGATGGCTGCTGTGTAAATCCCCGGTAGGATTCATCTAAGAAGCTGAACAGTAGTAG
This sequence comes from Acrocephalus scirpaceus scirpaceus, assembly GCA_910950805.1. Taxonomy (NCBI): domain Eukaryota; kingdom Metazoa; phylum Chordata; class Aves; order Passeriformes; family Sylviidae; genus Acrocephalus; species Acrocephalus scirpaceus. The sequence continues at coordinate 33,897,329 of OU383778.1, forward strand.
TAGTAGAATAGTACTAGAATAAATGAAGTGGTATTGTGATGTGTATTGGATCTGTTCCCCTCTAAACAGAGCCATTCCAAGCATGGACTGGGTTTTATACTTCTCGGAGCACATTAAAAGGAATTGCAAGGAGAGCAAGTTCACTGCTTTATGCTGGAGAATCCTTTTTCACACAGTATGTCTGGAAACACCCAGAAGGTTCTATTTGCAAATATAAAGCCTTAAAGCAACTTCAGAGTCTAAGATGGGCAGTTTCAGAGGTAAAGATTGATTTATTTTTTACTTTGAATGAAAATGTTTATTTTCCAAATGAAAAGTTTGCATAAGCATTTCAGCTGGAGTGTCTCAAAGTTGCTTTTATATTTTCAGAAATAACTTTTCCCCCTTTACCAAGCCATAAGTAAAAATAAAGCAATTTTTAAAAAAACTGTCCTGAAACATGACTTCAGCCCCTTAACCATGCATTCAAGACATGGTTACTGGCAAATGTTTTCTTCAACCAGTGAAAGAGTATGGGGTTTCCAACTTTGCATATGAAATTCCTTTTCTTACCTTTAGTTTTGTTATTGACAAAATCGTTCTTAAAAATAAACAAAAACCAAACAAAAATGGAACTAATTGAAAACTACTGATAATCTCTACTTCTGCAAATTAGAAGAGGAAGGACAGATTTGTTTCTTCAAAGTTCAGCAGCTAAGTCATTAGCCTTGTATCATTAACCATTTGCAGTCCTCAGTGCTTTTGCTGTCAATAATTATTTTGTCTGCTAAAGTAATGACCAGATCTAAGTAGGTAATTAAAAACCTGTCTTGTCAGTATATTTGCTACATTCTTGGTTTTGGTAACTTGTTTGGTTTTTTCCTCTGAGGATGCAACTTCAGTATATTAAAAGAGGAATATGTATAGAGGGAAATCTGTATGCATCTTGTCTTTGACTATTTCATGCAGTATGTAGGAATTCAGAGCAGGCAAAATGTGAATCTGAATATAGCTGTCATCCCTTGTTGTTTTAAGTTGTGTGTCAGAAGTTTAGTTGACTATTATGTTAATATAAATGCAAACCTGAAGTTGTCATCCTGTTGCACCTTTCAAATTACTTTTTAATATAAGGTCCAGCACCACGATGGTATAACAGGCACAGAGTCTCCCAAGGTGAAGGACATGTACCTGAATAACTTGATGTATGGAATGTTGAACGTAAAGAAGCTAATGGCTTCCATAATCTTTGATATCAACAATGCAAAGAAGAATGGAGAGGTCTATTCTTCTGTTTACACTAAAGGCTCAGGTAAACCAGGTACTTTTTGTACATCTTTTCCAATTTTCAAGCTACCTTATGAAAGCTATCATGTTTTCCTCCAAAACAATGAACATGTTATGTATATATCTGTGAACCATGGCTAGAAAATCCTGTTTGCCTTAGGAGACCCTTGATTTCTGAGCTGATGTTAATACTCCAGCTCAGTGCATATTTAGACCTGGCTCTCAGATTCAGAGCTCAAATGTAAAACGAGGGAAGGAGGAGGTGCTGAGTAGTCACTAAACTAACTTTACTCTGCAACTGAGTGTTACAGGATAAGGAGCACAGTCAAAGTCAAGAAATGTTCTTGATATAATATACTGCCAGCTTGTGTAAAAAATGTAAAAGGATTTTTAAGAAGTCTGTTCTAAAGACTGTACACTCCCTTTTATCTTTACTTTGGAAACTTTTTAAACTGTCAGATGTAAGCAGTGCCATGGGCTGTGCAACAGACCGATTTGGATTTTTACAGGGCTGTTTTTAAATTAGGCTTCTCATTTGATCTTCTCTATAACTCTGATAAAGTTAATACTGCATGACAATGAGTCGCAAGCAGCTTATCTTCACTAAATGCATTCACATTCAACTCAGGTGTCATTTTCTGAATACATGGTCTTTTTTCATTGGGCAGAGAATAGAAGAATAAAGCTGAAGAGGTTTTTATGAAGGACTATAAAATGTTTTCCTTTTTTCAATCATGAAGTTTTACTGCAGGGTTTTTTGTTAAAATTTTGTAGGATAATTGCACCTAGACAGATTGCTTAGATACTTTTTAATACCACATTTTAAATATACATAATGTAGTGACTGGCAGTTTTGTTTCTTTGCATGCACTAAGGTGCTACAGATGTTGACCTGTATGTTGTTGTCTATAACCCACTGGCATGGAACATCACTACCTTTGTCACGGTTTCTGTCAGCAGTGAGGCAATGAGTGTATATGATGAACTGGGATATTCTGTGCCAGCACAGGTACTTCAACTTTGTTTCTTTCCGTTACTTTTCTCTCACCTGTCAGTTTTCCTTTACTGGATTCTACCTCCTGTTGAAGTGGGATTTTCCTGTTTGTCCTTCAAGGATTGTTTTTACTTGCCTGTTGTCTCAACAGAGAGAACTTTTTTTACTGTCCAAAAAGACTTGCTGCTCTTGTAGTGTGTTTGGTTTGTCCTTGCATGTCCGCTGTATGTGACCTGATGCTTCTTACCTTATTTTTCTTTCTCTTAAAAACACTGTTTCAAATAAATCCTTTAATGTTGAAGCACTGCCTTACAATTGACAGCCCTGTTTGTACAATTGAGAGATTGCCTTGGGGAGGGAGAAGAAGAGAATTAAGAAATGTAGGTCTTAGAAAATGGTGTCAGTTAGCTGCCATTTAATGGCTCATTCTGTCATAGCTGAGCTCCAAGACACAGCCAGCTGTTCCCTGGGAGGGAAGAAAGTATCCTCAACTGAAAGCTAGCATTAGCCTTTCTCAGGAGCATCTGCTGTACAGAATGCATCATCATCAGTGGCTTGATAAACCTCCAGGAATGTTCCCTGCACATAAGGCCTGAAGAGGCCTGATACAATTCCAGATGCTCCCCTCTGTCCCTGAGATGCCAGATAGCTCAGCCAATTCTGCCAGCTGCACAGTTTCTGTGACCCGTAGCCTATGACTGTCACCGTGCATGAAGGCACATTGTAGTGAGGTAGTAATGCACAGCAGCTATTCCTTGCTCCTGTTCATGTGATGGCATAAGATCATACTGCCTTTCTCTGGAAGCCATCAGTCTCCTTGGGTTGGCACATGGTCATGCTTGCCTGTCACTTACCTCCCAGAAGTCATTCTGTCTGAATTACTTCAGTCATGTAAGATACAAAGATGAGATTGACATTTATTCAAGGCATTTATTCAGGATTTAGGATGCCCTAAAGGCAAGTTGCCTTTATTTTAAAAAGGCAAAACTCTCTGTACCAAGTTGATCTGTATTCTCTGTTGCTAGAAGTTACTCTTATTTGCATGTGGATAGTCACTTGAGGCTAAGTAAAATCTCTTAGTTGTTATGACAAGGTGGTTTGGGACCGTTTAATTCCAGAATGTGCAATTCAAAAGTGCATTCATATTACACACTCCTTCCTTTTGTGAGATATAAAACTTTAGCTCAGGACATTGGTGTGAATATGTGGCTGAGAGGAATTGAAGCTTTGGCAAGTGCACTGCTGCCTTCTGCACCGCATGCCACGAGAATCCTGAAGGGGGAGAATGGGAGTAGACCCTGTTGATGCCCACTACTGTTAGGTTGTCTGTGGTGTAACTGGGCATATGTCAGTCCACAGTGTGAAAGGGCAGACAGCTTGCTTGAATTGCTTGTTAGTTATAACTAGCCTCTTTGTCCATAGAATCTGTTCAATATTTATCTAGTCCCATTTTCTTTCTCCAAATCAAAAGTAGTACTAAAGTATATAACATTAATGGGCAGGATACATGTAATTGGAAGATGATTAAAAACTGCTGTTTAATACTGGTATTTCAGTATTACATAACACTGGTGTTCTGTTTACTGTTCAAAAGGATGTTACGTGCTTCTGCTTTCTTTCCATGTGCCTTCCCTTAGGTTAGGGTGCATGTTGGTGCTTCCGTCTCTTGTCATGAGTTTTCTTTTTTTGCACTAGTCATGTCTCTTGTGTTTCAGTCTCTTTTCTGTCATTTGATTGATCAATTTAATATATGATTATATCTGCTCATATAGACATTTTGCAGTGTGATCTTAAATCTATGATTCCATGTTCACATTAAAGTAACCCTTTTAATTTGCTTAGTGACTTTCTTTCCTTCACTGGAAAGGCTCAGCTTAATCCAAATTCACCGGTCTCCCAATTAAAAGCAGAATGGATCTACATTATCATTTAGAATTATAAGAATGGCATGTTTAGAAACTTATTATTAAAGTAGAAGCTAATTTTTATAATTTAGGGCTTAAAACACATGAAGGTAATTGCCTTGCTAATTAATTTTCTGTAATGAAGCATTTTTGTGTATGCTAATGTACAGGTTCAAAGCTCAGTGGAATCCCAGTCTACCTATGATCTGTATATCCTAGTTGCAATAAGTGGTCTGAGCTACAGAAAATACAGTATTAAACCCTCGGATGGTAAGCAGTCTGCATTTGTTGGGAGCTCAATCAAGTACAAGCGGAGAGACTTAACTCATGCAGATCAGCAAAGTCAACAGTTGTTTCCTGTGGTTAACAACTGCTACCAGATAGTGTTTGACCAAAACACAAACTTGATGCACAGCATTACAGACAGGTGAGATTGCTTGCTTGTTTCAATAATGTTTCAGATTCTGTAAAACACTTCATAAAAAAAAGTCCAAGGACTGTATTGTGTCTTAATTCCAAGACTCAACAAAAAATGTTCTTTGTGGTCTTTAAAATTCTTTTTTACCCCACTTCACATGCCCTTCTTTTTACAGGACACTTCAACACTAGCACAGGCATGATTCCACACTAGGTCTGTGATGTCGCCTTGTTTAACTTTGCAATTGCTCTGAGATGACATATCACAGTAATAACTAGTACATCAGCAAAGTTTTAGTGTACTTTAGAACAAAAGAGAGTTATGAATTTGCATTTTTATTAAAAATTACTAAGTAAGCACGTACACTATGGCTATACAATGAACTTTAATTGATAAGGTAAGAGCTTACTTACACTAAGTGGTGTTTTGCAAGTCTCATATCACTCTTTCTATGCTGGAAAGCTACAAAACTGTTTGAAAGGAAACTTTTAACTAAGGAGTTTCCATTTAACCAGGTACATAAAATGGAAGAATTATCAAGATTTAGGTGAGCTATGAGGTTTTCAGATGGTCTTTCTCAGCTGATGTGAATTGGCCCAGTTTCTTCAGCTTCAGTGCAGTTGTGCTGCATTTTGCCTGCTCAGGATTCAGATTGTCACCAGTTACATACTGATGGAATATTTGACCCCTTTGACACTGGTGTGATCATGGCTAGATATCTTTCACCTTTGCAGTTTTGTTCATAATTCTGCCTCCCTAGAGCAAGAACTTGTTGTCCAGTATCATTGAAATCAACTTTAAAAGTATAAAGCTGGACCTCAGCTAAGAGCCCTGGAGTAAGTATTTTCTCAGAGTGCCTCCAGATCATAACTGTCTCGAGATTCTGTGAGAAATATAGTGCAGAAGAACAAAAATCTAAATTCAGATTCCATTTTCTCCATCCTGTTCTGGCAGGCAGCAAGAACTGGAATTCAGCATGTGGAGAAAATGAGATACTCACTTTCTTCACAAGCCTTCAGACAAGCTTAAAATGCCTGCATTTCAGGAAGTTTCAGGTTCAGAAAGTAGGCTAATGGGAAAGAATGAAGCCTCACAGGTCAGAATGGGAGGAAAGGTTGAAAAAATTGGGGTCTTCAATTGGGAAGCCTTTTACGTTCAACTGCAACAGTTAGAACTTCTAGATCCTGCCCCTGCACTAAAAGTGCCTCATAAGGGAAGTAGTAGAAAACACTTGGATATTCTCCTCAGTTATTACAAATTGTGGGTAGCTGTATTAACATGAGATAAAATGTTTGGCAGTATAAATTTATGTGCTAGATGAAGTGATTTTTCCTGTTTTCACAGCAAGTTGCCAAAGGCAGAGCAGGTAGCTGAGAGCAGCATCTTAAATTGCCTTCACATGACTTTCTAAAAATGATAATAATAAGGCATGAATAGCTAAACTCTAAGCTTCAGTGGAGTCAGGAGGAGATATAGTAGGTAATGAATGATTGTAAATGTTGCTATCCTGTTGATTTTATTGTTACTGGTGTTAAACGTGGAAACTTGCATCATGCTGCTTTTACCTAGCTACAAAGTAAAATGAACCTAATTATTCATTAGCACAGTGCAGTGTACCTCATTCTTGTGAAGTGGTTAGTTTTAATCTTGTAGCAACTCTGGCATCAAAACAATGAGGTTAATCTTATGATGTTTCTCATTTACAAAAATAGAAAATTACATAGAAACTCCATTTTCTTACAAGTTGACCTATATCTTAATAGGAAGCACTTTAATTCTTTGCTGTCCTCATTTACTCAGTCTCACAAAATCAATCCACTGTGAAGAGACAGTTTTTTGTCCGTACATTTCCAGCCTCATTCCTGTTGCTTTCAGCTTTGCATTTATCATGTACAAAATGTGTTTGTAAGTTATATAATTTTTACTCTTCTGTGGATTCCTCAGGGAGACCAACCAGACTGTCCAGTTCACCCAGGAGTTCCTGGAGTACCACGTGAATGGAGACACAAAGAAAGGACCCATTTCAGATAACTACTTATTTGCTCCAAATGCTTCAGCTGTTCCAGTGTCAAAAGCAGTGGGCTTGGAAGTGATGTCTGGAAACTTGATGACGGAGATACGGCAGTATTTCTACAGGTACAACACCATTACGGCTTCACTTCACTGGAATGTTTAGATATGTATGAGGTTACTTCTGTAGTTACTCCTAAGCTCTGTGTATTTGTACTGTTTAGGATTTAGACAAAAGAACTATCATACATCTGCTGAATGTACTGCTGAGGAAGTACCACCTGTAAATCATAGAATCATAGAATTGTTGGTGTTAGAAGGACTGTAAAGATCCAGTTCCAAAGCCCCTGTGGGAACACCTTCCACTAGACCAGGACTTGCTCAAAGCCCCATCCAACCTTCAGGGCCAAGGCCAGAGCCTTTAGCATCTCCAGGGATGGAGCATCTGTGATTTCTCTGTGACAGTGTCTTGCTACCCTCAGAGCAAGGAATTTCTTCCTAACATCTTATCTAAACCTACTCTTTTCTGGTTTAAAGCCATTTCCCCTTGTCCTATCACTACATGGCCTTGTCAAAAGTACCTCTCCAGCTCTCCTTCAGGTACTGGAAGGCTGCCCTAAGGTCTCTCCAGAGCTTTCTCTTCTCCAGGCTGAACAATCTTAAACTGACTTCATAGGAGAGATGCTCCCACCCTCTAGTCATCTTTGTGGCCCTCATTTGGACTCCTTCCAACAGGTACTTGTGCTTCCCATGTTGAGGGCCCCAGAGCTGGATGCAGTACTGGGGCTGGGGTCACATGAAGAGGAAGCAGAGGGGCAGAATGCCCTGCCTTGACCTGCTGGCTGTGCTGCTTTGGAGGCAGCCCAGGGCATGTTTGGGTTTCTGGGCTGTGAGCACACATTTGCCAGCTCATGTTGAGTTTCTTATTAACAGACACCCCCAATTCCTTCTCCTCAGGGCTGCTTTCCAGCCTTTCTCTGCCCAGCCTGTGTTTGTGCTTGGGATTGCCCTGACACAGGTGCAGGGCCTTGCACTTCGTCTTGTTGAACTTCATGAGGTTCACACAAGCCCACTTCTGAAGCAAATATTGCTGCATGAGGGAGGGAGAGATGTGGAGATTGTTTAGGGTGATCCTTTGTGGTACATTTTTTAATGCAACTTCTGTTGAGAAACTGGTTCTGTACAACTCAATGAGTATTGCAGCTAATACCTTACATGGATGAAAATTGGACATAAAGATACATTTTCAAAACTCTGAATATCTATCTTGAAAACAAATTGGAGAAAGGAGAGGTAAATCCTTTATAAGGTCACTCTGACCCCTAATGAACTAGCTACTTTCCTGTGTTAAAATTATATCAGTCTGTAAACCCTTCACTCTCTTTTAAATCTGGTTGTTTGGTTGAAGTCTTTTGCTTTACATGGCATTGCTCAAGGATTGAAGTTGAGAAGGACCTTTGGAAAGTAGTGTAGAATTCTTTCATCAAAGTTGGTGTCACCTAGATTGAAAAAATGTGTGTATTCTGTACAATGTAAATATGTTTCTTAGGGAGTCATAATAATTTTTTAATTTGTTGGTAATTTTGAGAAAAGTAGAGCCTTTGTAATCAAATGAAGAATCCTCCTGACACTTGTAATATGAAGGAAACTTAGAGGATATAATTTACTCTGGTTGAATAGCTGTATATTTGAAAGTTAAATTGAAATTAAAAATACTTGTACATGAAATAAATAGAAAATGGGCAATAAAGCTGTCTGTGTAGGATGACATCATGAGTGCCTTGCAAGTTTTGTCATAGCCAGCCAAGTGCTCCACTTTGTAAACTCTGCATCCTTCTTCTCATTTTTATAGCAATGTTACTTCTCAGGACTATATATATGCACTGTACACCAGGCTATATTCAGTACCAGAAGGCTACGATGGGAAGCTGCTTTGCCATAGGATAGAGCAAGAATACAGTGTTGGGCCTTTGGAATTAAATCGTGAAGCAGTTTTAAGAACAAGCACAAATTTGAACACCAGACAACTTCTCTACACCGACAACAATGGATATCAGATGCAGGAAAGACCATTCAAGGCGTATGTGAATAACACAGTGGCTCGGGTAGGCACATTGGTGTAATCCAAAGGCAGTTGTGTCTTATTTTTGTTCTCCCTTACTGTTCTCTGGGTTAATATTGTCTCTGCATGGTCTGCTGTGTTTACAGAACTATTACCCTATGGTGCAGACTGCCTACATTGAAGATGATACCACAAGGCTGATGCTGCTTGCAGAAAGAGCTCATGGTGTATCAAGTCAGGGGAACGGACAAGTCGAGGTAAAGTATAAATTTTTATTTCTTTTTCTAGATGAGCATAATTTCATGGCTGCTGATAATATAAATGAAGCCTGATAGCTGATTCCTGTTGTGACATTTACCTTCCCAATACAGGTGATGTTACACAGGAGACTATGGAACAACCTTGAGTGGAACCTGAATAACAGTCTCACTTTGAATGACTCTTCAGTGGTTCGCCCTGTAATTTGGCTTATTTTAGGAGCCAAGGCTGTCACCAATACCTTGTATCGGACAAGTGGACTGGCATTAGAGCATAGGCCAGTAGTAATGTTTGGAGCATTATCAGGTAATCATTCTGTTTCCTATGCTATCTTTACCATCTGAATGGCTTGTTTATGTTGCTTTGATTTATGCTGTTGGGTTTTTAAGTGCAAACTTCAAGCCTCCTGTGGGACAAAGTTAGTATATAGTGAGTTAGGAGGCAGATTTAAAGCCTGCTAATTACTTTGCATTAATTTCAAACATGGATGTTGTTCAAGTATATGAAATATTTCTCTTGTTATATAATTATCTCCTCTTTCAGAGGAAAGTAAATTTTAAAGCCTCTAATGAGAACAAAATGTTCACATAGGGAATTAGTGCAAAGTACCTAGTGTGTCATATATCAGTTTCCTGGATGCTAAGTCCTTAATGACCACTTTTGAGTCGTCCTTTTAAAAATATTTGTTCACCTTATGAACTAAAACTGAAGCCTGATAGTGAAATAGCATTTCATACTGCAGTGAAATTTGTTTTATGGAAAGCTGTGATACACTTTTCTAGCAGTTAAAATCTTGCTGCTTTTTGCTTTGTATCTTGGAAGGCCTTGGAGGAGAAAGCATATCATCTGCTTTGCCTCTGCCTTGGCAGAATAAGCAAAAAGCCCTTTACCCTTCCACCCTAGCCAGGCTTGTATGTGATGGATGTTTAGTGTTTGTTTTGTTTTATTTTGCATGGAGGAGATAAACCAAAGCTACCCAGACGATTTCAGCAGAATTCAGTCCATGATTTGCCCGTAACTGTGCCACCTAATCTTCATCTCCAGACTCTGAGCATTCCAGGGTGGAGGTACAGCTCTAATCATGCAGAGCAGGTCCGCAGCATCCGCATGGGTAGGTGCCTTCAAAAAGGTGGCTGGATGTTACACTTAAATAAGCTGGTTTTCTTTTCTTCTCTCTTCTGCGGCTAGGACTTTTATTTATTCAAAGCATTAAATTCCTCAATCAAGAAAGCTAATTGTGCTGTATTATTTCTCTGCCCGAGTAGTAAAATATTTCTCTTGCATGAGTTTTTGTTCCTGTTAGTGACATTCCTGTCAAAGTGGAAGCTGTGTATTTCCTGGTATCAGTCCTCTTGCTAACTTTAAAAAATAGGAACTAAGTCCAAATGATGCGAGTTTAAGTTTTAAAACAATTTTAAGGCATGGGTTTAATTTTAAAGTAAGAAAATATATGCATTTTGATTTTTTTTGAAGGTAAACAGAAGCAAGGTGATGCAGATTTCAGTCGTGTCCTGCTAAGAATTAGACACTTGTATGAAGTTGGAGAGGATCCTGTGCTGTCTCGGCCTGTGGTGGTAGATCTAAAGGTAAATCTAACCCTTTGAGACAGAATATCATGAGGTATTCTTACTCCAGAGAGAAATGGTTCTGGAATGACACATCCTGTGTACTATAAAGTACACAAAAGATGGATACAGAAGTATTAGTATAACTTCAGAGGGAAGTGAGCCTTTTTTTCTTATTTGGTTTTGCAACACAGAAGCCATTACTTCATCTGAAGTGCCATAGGCACAGCATGAAGATCTGCTAAATATGGGTAGGACTGGTTCTGCTGAGCTCTTGGTAGTGTAACACTTCCTGCAGTACCTTAACCTGTGCAGAGAGTAGGATTCTGCTTTGTTGTTTCTTTAGTTATTGAAAATTGTACCTATACTTAATGAAACATGCACAGGATTAAAGGAAAACATTTTTTTTTCTCTATGGTTTATTTCTGTGCGTTGGTCAAAATTTGTCACTTCCATCATGTACTCACTTTTTTTCAGTTTCATCCTTATTTGATGTTTCCTATGGAAGTAGATTACTTTATACTCCATGGCAGGGGTTTATTATTTTGATTGTCATGACAGAAATACGGGGAACAATGTGTAGCATTCTCTGTTTCAGTAAAAAGGGGGGAGTGTGGTTTCAGCCCTTTTAATAGACTCTGTACTATAACACAGAGGAAGCTTTCAGCACCTCAACTTCTTGGTTTGAAGCCTGGTGAATCTGTATTTGCCCTTGTGTTGCATGACCTGGCAGATTTTTTAAGTCTCTCTGCTCTAATTAACAGGCCAATGCTAGAGTTGAAAATTTTATCTGGTCTTACTGTGTACTAGGCTGGTGAGTTGATACTGTTGTCTATGAACTCTCTGGTGTTTTCTTTACTCACAGTCTTTGCTAAAGGGATTGGGATCAGTGATGACAGTGGAAGAGCGATCCCTCACAGGCACCTGGGATGTGAACACTTTGGAGCGATGGAAATGGAAGACTGCACAATATCCAGGCAAAAGTAGGTGGAATAAAGTGGTTGGTGTCCATATTGTTGTCTGTTGAAGCTTGATGATTAGTCTAGTTACAAATATTTTTAAAAATTGCAAGATTAAAAATGTATTATTGTTTTGTATGACAGACCTGGTACCTGTCACAGCCTGCAGGTAGGAACATTTAGCTAAGATTCCCTGCAACTACCAGGCTGTTCTATTTATCTGATAGCTTGTTTTGCCTAGAAGTGTTAAAAACTTGGAATCTTTCTGGAGTTTTCTTTCACCAGATAGAAGTGGCTACTTTATGAATTCACACTTGTGAATTCAGATTGATTTCGTTAGATGCTGATGAGTTGTGTTTATCTAAGCTTAAGCTTATGGTGCAGAAAAACACACAGCTGCTGTTAAAATATCTCTCCTGTAATCAGCTTAAAGGACTCTGTGGATGTGATTCAAGTTAGGGCTGGCACTCAGATCCAGTGCTGTGGGTGACCTCATTTTATTTGATTCCATTTAGTTGCTTGGACAATGTCCTTACTGTCACTTACATGGATATTGTGCCTTGTAAAAAGCTTGCAGAGGTTTTGGAATGGGCTAGCTGAGATTTTAGAGCTCTATTTGACCTGCAACTTGGAGCTTGTTTGCTCTTTATTCGTGATGAAGTAAAGGTTCATGACTGGGGAGTCATTGCACATTTTCTGTGTGAGTCACTGTGTGAAAAGATGAGAAATTGATGTATATTTTAATATTTATGAATGGGTATATCTTAGGCTCTATACTGCATAGAGTTTTAGGGAGGAGAATCCACTCAAACACTAGCTTTTAGGGAAGGGATGAGTTAAAACTGATGTGATAGAGTAACATGTCCATTTGAGTAAAGCTGCTTTAATAAATTACCAATGCTTTTGTGTTTTACAGGATTCTTCAACAGCACAGAGACCTCAGAAGACCTTACAGTAACTGTTCACCCAAAGGAAATAAGGACTTTCTTTGTATACTTTCAGGTTCAATAATGTTTGATGACATATTTCAGGTGAATATGTAATATCTTTGAAGTTTTGTTTCAAGATACAAGTGATGATCTTGAAAAACATCCTAATGAAAGTTAATGAAAGAAAAATTCATTTTGGAATAAACTTTGAATTTAATTGAGTTGTTTGCCTGAGCTGTGGGTGGTTTTGTTTACAGCTTTTCTTTTTTGAAACTTACTCAATGCAAAAAGAGACCTGTGTTGCAGTGTGAGCATATTCAACATTTTTTGCTTGCTATTGATGCTTTTAAAGTGATTTCTTCTATGACACTTCACTGTGGAGCACTAACAAAATCATATTAATCCTACAGTCTTGAATTGTCTTTCTAATTAATAGTGCTGCCAAGAGTCTTCTCTTTTGGTTTTTATTGTTAGAGAAGATGAGTTCCAAATCCCAGAATAGTGATTGGTCTAGTAGTGGTCTGTTTCTACATGCAAGGAGAGAAATGCCTGCTGTGTTTCAGCTACTTTATCTTCTGGGCAACAACTGCAAGGTTTCTGCTTTGCTATAAACTGAAATGGAATGTACTGTTTGTATTCCTTTGCCCCAAGTCATTTGAATTGTGTCTCTTTAAGGTTCAGAACTGATGAGCTTTGCCTGACAGAATCCTGGTCCTGGATGTGTGTCTTGTGGTCAGGGTAAACTGAAGCCAGTTTGACAGCAGAAAGTGTCTTGTCCCATGGCCAGTAACTGGCTGATCATGTAACCTGAAGGAGGAGCACTGCTCTTGTATTGCTGTGAACTTTCTTACTTAGCCTCAGAGAATGTGCACAGGGGTAGCAGGAAACATTCCAATAGCAGCAAGTCAAAGTTAACTGTGGAGTACTGTGTGAAGAGGTTAAACTGGCAGTGTAGGCAAATTCTAAGCAGACCTGCAGAAGGGAACTTGGCTAGTGACTAACTTTCCCAAGAGCTGGAATGGATTTTTGCCAAAAATAAAAGCTGCATTTTTTCTGTTTTTGTTCTTAGCTCTAGACAACGTGGATGTGTAGAATTTTACTCTGTTCTCATGCCATTGGGTATCTCTACTTACTTTGCTTACTCACCAGGAAAATGCCCATAGCTGAGATGAGAATCAAGTCAGTTATTTCACTGCAGTTGTAATAATGAATTATGCTTGGTGCAACAGTGTACAAAGCTGTATTTCTGGTGAGTGAAATGTAAAGTTGAAAGAGGAAATAGAGAGGTTTAGAAGACAATAGGTGCATTTTCAGCCAGTTATAGTCCCAGATCTAGAATGATGTAAAAATGACATTTTTCTGTGGTAATTTTTCTAATTTACCTTGGCTGTTTAGCAATAATTTTCTCCACATGGAAACACTGTTCAAGAACAAAGGAAAAAGAGTGAAAAAGCCCTTCCAGAGTACCTATTTGGAAATGGTTATACTGAAGACCTGCACTGGTGGTCAACTTTTCTGTGGAGACAGCCTGTTTTGCATCTCATTGAAATCACTGCAGAAAGTGTCACATTCAGTTACTGGATGAAGAAAGGTTGTTTCATATTTTCTGATGGTTATTTTTCATCCTTGGCCGTAAATATTTAGTGATGGACGATTTTCACTGTCCTACCAGTGAAAGCCATTTTCCTGCAACATTAAGCCAGAAGGGGAAGCACATAAACACAGTTACTGTGATGCAGTAAAGCATGATGACAGCTGGTTTTCATTTTGTTTTGTGTATGTATTTGGGAAATGAAATGTGTTCAACTACATAATTTTTCTTGCTTCTACATCTTCCTTCATTCCTTGCTTGGTTCTGCCATGGAATATAATGCATGACACAGGGATATGATTGCAATTCATATTTTTGTGATTGAAGTGCTGTTCACTAATACAAGTGATGGTCATAGCAAATCATGTTGATAATTATAAAAATGTTGATAGATTATAAAAATTGAACTGTCCCTTCAGTGAGCAATTGCATGGTCAGTCCTGGCCAAGCAGCAAAGGATCCTACAGCTGCTACCTTTGGGCACTGCTTTCCAGGGTGGCAGATTGAGCTAGGCCTACAAAAACCTTCTTACGCAGGATAATATAAGCAGGAATACCTCATTAGCAGCTGATTTATCTGTTTGAGGGAATTTCTGTTGTGATTAGTGGAAGCTTTCTGATTTAAAGGGGAAAAAAATAACATTAAAAGGAATATTTTATCTGGGGTTATTTCAATGCAATTGGCCATCAGGGAATAATTTGCCAGAGTCAAATCTTGTATAGCACCAGAGGCATCCCAGACTGGTCTGTAAAAAGCATGGCATTCTTGCTAGAAGAAAATGTCATTCCTGTATTTTCTATTTTCTAGAAAATGTATTTTCTATGTTCTTCTTCCTGAGAAGTCTCAGCCTAAGCAAATGGAAGCCTGTAGGCATTCAAACCTCAGTAGAGAGACCTGTTTACTAATGATCCTTTTTCTTCCCTCACATACATGAATCAAGTGAGGAGGAATACTGCAGCGCTACATAAAAAATTGATAGAAATCAAGCCGCTCAAACACTACTTCAAACCATACATCAGACAGGACCTGCAAAAGAAAGAGGGTTGATGTAATGTTATAACCAGAGGACACAGTCACGTGTGTGCAGCATGTTTGTGCTATGGTAAGCCTTGATGTTATTTTCAGTTCCACACACATTCTCCTCAGTGTTGCTAACTATTAATAAAATTTTCCAGCTGACAGTTACACCTCAAAAAAGCTGCTGTCTCATTAATACTTGTATTACAAGCTCCCAGACAAGTCTGACATAGGTAAGGAGAAGGAAGAGGATTTATATCCTCTTTGTTTAGAAGTTTCAGGTAATTTTCAGTGTAACTCAGCTGTACTCTTTGAAAGTGACAGAAGTTTTGGGAAGAGAGATTTGTGAAAAGTGTTTGGAAGAGACTGACTCTTGGCTGCACTGAGCAGCTGCTCTGCAATCATCTCTAGCACACAGGTGAATAAGTTTACACATTTAGACAATCCAAATTCATCAGTGCAGTTCCCAAGGTTAAATATGATTGAATTGCAGAAAGATCCCATTAAAATTTCTTTTCTTTCTGTTGTAGATGCTTTCCTGACCCACATAGTTATTTTGTGTGCTACACTTCTCCTGGCAGCAAAGGTCACTTAAGAAATTTTGACACCATATTTTTCCACCCACTCAGCAGTGCTGTGATGAGAGTTTGTGTTGTAAAATGGTACAGAGAAGTTACCAAGGCTAAAAATAAACCTTTCAGCCAACCCCTTTTTTTGTGTGCTAGTTCATTTAATCTCTGACAGTAGATGATTTGGACTAGAACCAAAGTATCTCTCAGAGTAAATACAAGCTGCTATGAGCACTATGGAAAAAGCTTCACCTAGTTTCTAGACAAATTATTCTGCATGTTGGAGCTGCCAGCTGCACAACTCCACTAAATTCACAAATGCAGTTATTTAAATGCAAAACAAAATACTTTTTCCTTTGGGTTTACACATGCATCTTTGCGTATGTAAATTTTTAGTGCAATCTACATCTTCAATCAGTATTACCAAAGCATGAATGTGAGCAGAATTATTTACATAATGAAATAACATCCTTAAATATAAATTATTTGCTTTAATAAATCCTTTTATTCATTTGAATTTAAAGGTATTTGTTATACCCTCACTAGTTCTAAAAGATGATAAACAAGTCAGCTGGATACCGTCAGAAATGAGGCTGGCCTTCAGCACTTCGTGACATTTATCTTTGCTATCTTCTTCCTTTTAATTTTACATGGCAATCTAAATAACACTGAAATTATGTCTGTATGTCTGATACAGAGAAGCAGATGAGCTAGTGCACTGTGCTTTTATTGCTGATAACTGGAAAGGAACAGTGCCTTAGGCTCTAAATGTGACTGTGTCATCATGATAAAATGTTGTTCAGTTGTTTCTGGGCACCTGCCCAGTGCTGCTAAAACCTCATGTTAGTTCTAGGAAATTAGTGGCTGACAGATTCTTAATCAAGTTCTTAATGTAACTGATTGATATTCTCAGCATGTTCTGTTTGGATTTTTTTTTTTAAATTCTGTCACTGCAATTTGGACTTTACCCAACTGAACATGTTTGTGGGACAATTTTTTCTGGCCTAGTAACTTTGCATT
Source organism: Acrocephalus scirpaceus scirpaceus (assembly GCA_910950805.1). Lineage (NCBI taxonomy): Eukaryota > Metazoa > Chordata > Aves > Passeriformes > Sylviidae > Acrocephalus > Acrocephalus scirpaceus. The sequence goes on from OU383778.1 coordinate 33,913,888, forward strand.
TGAAACATGGAATAAGATGGGTAAGCTAAGAAACAAATGCAATGTTTTGTCTTCCAGAGAATGTCTCTGGCCAGGCCATATACATATTTCTGAGTTGGAGCCAAAAATCAGTGCTGGAAATATTAAGCAGCATACAGTTACCTACCTTTGCAGAGAAATTTTTAATAATTGATGGCAAGTAAGTTTTACCCTTAACTTGATGAGGTTAAGTGTGGATCATTTTCTTTTAACCCATGCTTATAATCTTCCTGAAAAAAAGCTTTAGTTAATGTACATGGCACTGGTATTGCATTATAATGCAGCTGCACCCATAGAGGGCATGGTTGATGCATTGCATGCACAGCATGCACAGGTCCCCACTGGTGTTGCAGGATGCTGGGCCACTTCAAGTGTGATCATGGAACTCAGCCTTGCTCTACTGCTCCTGCCCGTGGAGCTCTGCTGCTGTTAAGGCAAAAGTACAAAAGTATTTCTCACAGGAGGGAAGAACTTGGGCATTTCAGCAAGGAGGCAATGAAATGAATGCTAAAGAAAGATAGGAGCAGTACTTCAGTGTAACCCATGTGCAGTCTTTGCCTCTGGCTTTGGATAAGATCCATGTGGTTGGCTGGAAGAGGCTGCTGACAAGCACGTGCACAGCAGCTGAAGAAAGTTCACCTTTATAAAGTGCTTTTAAATGAAGGATTTTAGAAGGATGATGGCAAATGCTCCCATGAAACCACGTATGGAAAACCAGTTCTTTATGTCATACCAGAAGAGAGGCTAATCTACATTAAGTAGCACCACTTACAACATATTTTACATTTTAAAGAGGAAAATATATAATTTCAAATAGGATGGCTGGGTTCTGAAACAGCAGTTTCACAGAGTGTAGGGGAAAACTGGGTTGCATTTATGTTGTAGCTTCATAACCTCATGAGGGGAGAGGAAGTTAAACTGCAAATTTGATATGCTTTCATCTGATGTTTTGCTGATCTTCAACCAACACAGCCTGATGCAAATGCTAATAATTCTGCATGATGATCATAATTTCAATGAAACTTCTTTTAACAGTGTTTTGGCTGCTTTGGTAAGTGTTGCTTTGTTTTATTTTGTTTTTAGTTAATTACCTGTAATTCTTGAGCTGAATTTAAAAAAAAACCTTATGGTATATTCACCCCAAATACACATGTGAGACAAGGAGAATATTAACTATTTTTTCATAATGCTGAAAGCAATATTAAAAAGCATGAGAATTAAAAAACGTTTTTCACAAAGAAATTGCTTGGCAATTGCAGGCAAAGCATAGAGGAACAAATGGAACACTTCAGACCCCCAAAATGAGGTTAGGTTAATGTATGCATCATCTTTTAGGACTTCTGACTCTAATATTTATTATGACAAATGCTGAATGTAAAATTTTAAAATATTAAGGAGGATATATTCTAGATCACATAGGTACTTAAATACAAAGCAGATAAGGATTTATGATTCTTATTCAATACAAATCACAATGGATAATACTGAAGGTATTCCATAGAAGTTAAAAAATTAGTAAAAGGATTTTTTTCTGTGATATTTTTCAGAAAAACAGTAGAGTCACAAGATGGAAATATAGCACAACTGTGCTTCAATAGCACAACTGTGTTTGAAACAACAAACTGAATGAATACAAAAACTGAAAACTGATTATTTCTTTAACTTGAACAGCTAGGTTGTCATTTACACACTACATCAATTCTTTCCCTTATTTTTTCTGCTGCTTATATTACCCCTACACTATCCATATTGTTCTCTACAAGTTTTTAAGTGTTGCATTGTAAAGATGGAGGTGCCTGACTGCTTTATATATGATGAATGTCTGGCTTTTTCTATGGACAAAATAGAAAAATTTATTTGCATATTTTTGATAAAATTGATCAGATGCCATTTTAAAGTGAGATATGAAAAAATTGTCTAATTAGTTATGTCTTGCTCTGAAATGTGCCTGAGTGATAAACCGAATAAAATTTAAAAGAAAATCATGTAGTTTGCTCTTATTATTAGTTCTTCACTTTAATGTTATAAATGATAGAAGAAAGGAAATTACAATTCTTCATACAGAATATGAAACTAATTGTCTCAGCAGTCATGGGAATAGATTTTATAGGATTAGCACTTTTGTAATGAGCATCAATGCCATTAGAATGTAAAAAGAGTTATCTGATACCCACACAGTGGTTTCACTTTAGAAGAAAATATTTTGTACATATATTGCACAATGCCCCATGTATCAATCACTTTGCATGCTGACATTGAGAGAAAAATGTATTGAAAGCAGGAAGGAATAAAAGTTTTGATTTCTTCGGATACTGTCCAAGTCAGCCTTTTCTTAAAAGCCAGACAAGAGACCTGATGAGAGAACAGGGGTCTGCATGGCTTCTCTTATTTAATGAAGGAGGTAAATTTGATGTTACAAACTACTTGTCAGCAAGTACTTAATGGAAGAAGTTGAAACCATATGAAAAAACCCACCTCTAAAATGCTGCACATTTGTCATTCATTAGAAGCAGTGCTGGATGAGAACTCCTACATGGGGACAAAAATTGCAGTGTCTTTTTCTTTAACCTTGATGAGTTTTTCACTATTGATTAATGAATCATTCTAAATTACTCCTTTTGATCATTCTTTATCTGGCAGAGAGTGTTTAATATGCTTCAGACACAATCTCTTTTTATAAAGCTTTTTCTTGAAAATAAAACATATGTTTATCAGCAAGTATGCAGAAAATCTTCATTTATTGCACACAAACAATGATGGAGAACTTTAACACATCAGATTAAAAGTCTACTTTAGCCAGAAAGCAATTGCCATCGTTCAAGGAAGAAGTGAGTAGTAAGTAAGCTTGAAAATTAATGTCATAATGATTTTAAAGAATTGTTATTTTAAATTATTATTTTAATATTTAAACACTTCTTTACTGTTTAAGTTATTTATTTTAAATACTGCTTTAGTGTTGTCTCTTTTTTGCTTTACCTTTTCAATCTATGTGTATTTCTCCATTAGCTACAGATCCAAATAATTTAAGAGCCATCCAAACACCAACAAATATAAATTTATCAGTGGGAGACTACAGTGAAATTGCCTGTATTTGGGAAAAAGCTTTTGAGAGGTGTTGAGCAAGCTGGTGTTTTGTTAATAAAGTGAACATCACTAAAAGTATGTAGTCAAAACTTCTCTATTCATCCAAAATCACCCGTGAAAACAAGGATGTGCTAGTCATCAAATCTGCCAATGTAAATGACACTGGATTTCACTACTGAGATAATTATTGAAATGCCTTTCTTTAAGAAACTACATGGAAATGGGACAACAGTGATTGTTGAAGAGAAAGGTAGGCTAGCAAGAACATGGGTGCCATTTCACTTGTCATCATAAAGGTTCTTCAGTTTGAACTATGTTGTGCATTTCATGCTTCTCCCACCTCACTTCTCCCTCAACACTTTGGATCTCAGGATGAAAGAGACAAACACAAAGAGGGCCTGAACAACTTTTATTGACAATTGACTTAAACTCTCTGCCTTACTATGTCCTGTGTAGTGTTTGTTTTCCTCCATAAGGATATGCCAATAGGAATTATTACCTAAGATTTACAAAAATGCTGTGCATGAGCTTCACACAAGACCCAACCACAGTTCCTCCTCAGAGGAGGATGGATGTGAGACACTGAGTGAATCTGCTATGTGGTTACAGGGGGCTGCAGTCATCACATGGTTGCTCTGCTCAGTAACCTATAACCTTTGCTAACCATTTTATTTTTTGATTACAAGTTCTTTATAAAAAGTGAGGAATAAATCAATATGGACAATAGAGCAGTGTGGGCCCTATATGGATTTGTGTCCATAAAATTGCTGTGGCTAATTGTTTTATATGTGCTATGTCTCCTTGTTTTACCAAAGTCATATGCTAATTTTTACAGAGGAGCAATTTAAGGTCCCAGTTCTGAGTTAAGCATTGAAAAGCATGAGTACAATTAGTATTCACACACAATTAAAAATTTCAGCAATAGGAGTGAGATCTGTTTTACCTTAAATTATTAATGTAATGTGAGACACCGAAGTCATCACACCCAGAAGACAATTTACCTCACTTCTGTTATACAACTAACTCAAGACATTATGCACCAGTTCTGATCTTCAGCTCTCTTTATACCTCTCAAATGCAGAGAAAGACTAGGGAACTAGCTATGATTAGACCTTTAGCATTATCAAACATCACTTGCTGACTGGGCAAGTCACAGGAAGCTTTTCCAATCATGCAGAACACTCCAGTTTTAGACAGTATTTTATACTATGGGTCAGCTGGTCCAAAGAGAAGCACAAAAATTATCAAAGATTTGGAAAATATCAGTGCCAGGGAATCAATGAAGTAGTGTTCAAAACAGTGGGAAATTAATGTAGATTATTTTAAGTCTTTAACAGTCTTTTAATGTCCTAAAATGAGTTAGGGAATCTGATCTCTTACCTGGTCAAGTACAAGCAGAAAAGACTTGAGTTACATACTGGGGGGAGGGGAAATGTCAGTCTGCAGGAGTTGTAGGAGGTAGTGACATTCCTGTTCATCAGGCATGCATCCCTTAGGAATGGGAAAGTGACCTTGTACCTGATTCACTCTTTAAATATATTTTAATTTTACCTGCCTTTTTTTTTCCTGTGATGTTATTCTTTTATTTTATCTTTGACTAGTACATCACTTTATTTAAAATACATAATTGCAGAAGCTCACTCACTGGAAAGGAGATACTGGAAACATGGGCAATCTTCCCTTTTTTAGTGGCCGTGGGAAGCTTGTATCTTTGCTACAAAAAGAAACAGGACTCTGCCCTGTCTGGTGAGTTACAATATTTCCATTAGCACATATAAGCTTCAGGTTTGGTTTGAGACGGCTGGAGAGGTGCACTTAAGAGGTATTTCAGTGTATAACTTTGCTCACCTGGTTCTGGGCTGCTGAGGCATCTTGAGCTGACAGGAGGGATCAGAGGTACAATTTGTAGTTCAGGTGAGTGTTCTTGCAGCCACTTGCTTTCATTATTTATCTTTTAAGGAGAGTAATCACTTAAACTGAAGATCTTGACCTGGCTAGGGTATTCAGGGATATCAGTTCTGATCATTTCTTGCTGATTTCTGACTGAAAAAGTGAGGAGCCACAACTTAGCCCTGCATCATAGCCTCTTACTCCTGGTAGTGACAACTGGAAGTGACTGAATCTGAAAGACTCAGCCTTGAACACATAGTTCTCTTTTTTTCAAGCTGTGATTTCTTGTTAATTAATAATTAATTTGGGTTGGTAGTGAGTTTGTGAGGGCAGTGTTGTTTGTTCGTTTGGGTTTTTTGTTGTTGTTGGGTTTGTGTTGTTTTTTCAAAATCTAGAACTTTAAGGGTGGAAAATAATAGTGAATGACAAGAGTGCAGGACAAATATAAATGTAGGGCAGCTGTGGGCAGAGGGCTCAGATCAGTGAGATGATCTAAGGCAGCCGCTCAGGTAACTGTTTGGCTTGTTTTCAACTTACTTCATTTACATGCATGAGCAGGAGCAGATGCTCAAGGTGGAAGAGCTTCACGGAAGTAATGAATCCACCAGGGAAGCAGCTGAGGAAAACTCATAATGAAACTCTGCTGAATGGGTAAGAGGTTTATAAAAAGACTCTTGCTATGAGAGGATCTTCAAAATGAGGCACTGGGGAGTGGACTGAACAGAAAGCACACAACAACCTGCTGATCCTAGGACAGCATCTTCCTACACATGAAAAAGCTTAAAGCAAAGAGAACACACTCAGAAATAAGAGGGATATTTATGCAGTAGCAAAGTATTGAAATCTCTTGTTATATTTGATAACACTCTAAAATTGCCTGGAGAAGAGGGCAGCAAAAAGCAGAGAATGTCAATATAGAGATGACTGAGTGAAAGAAAGAAGCATAGGAGAAGTTAAAAATGGCAATGAAGTCCCTTTATATGTAATTGTGTACCAAGCTCAAGGGGCTTGGACCAGCTTCAGCTCATAGGGCCATTAGAGAAGGCAATACATGCTGAGAGCAGGTAGCAGATTTCTGGAAAGCTCCTTTTTCCAGGTAATTATTCATGTTCTAGGTAGTGAAACAGTAATATCTATCTTTTATTGAGCAATAGTCATTGCTCTAAGAAAAAGAAAATACCTGGGAAAATTCATTCCTTGTAAATAGATTGCCACTGAAGCTAAGAGACTTGCTTTTACTGGAGAAATCATAGAAAATTATAAGAATACAAGGTATTCTTGGTCTGGTCATAGTTGTAATTACTAGTTGTGGAGGGATTACTCTTCTGCTTGTTAATAGTTAATGAAGATGTAGGAAAACAAGGTTGAGAATGAGAAAACAAGCATCCTAGGGGGTGCTGAGTGAAAAGTTCATTAGTAGCCAGTTACTGCTCAGAACTTGTGTGGATAAGACTACTCCAGAGAATGTGTGAATGCAATTATAATATTTTGCAGCTGCTTTATAATTTAGCAGCTACCAGCCACAGTGTTGTGTCATGACATAGGTTCAGTATTTTCCTTCATGTAGCAGACCTTTTTGCTATTTTAGTGAAAACAGAATGAGTGGTTTCATAGTGTCATCTTTTTAAATGTTCAAGCATAATTGGATGTTATAAATCATTCAAGAGATTCAGTAGGTTAGTAAAGCCAGTACATACAACATGTATGGACACCACATTTCAAACAAATTAAGTCAGTAGTGATGAGCAAATATTATGGTGTCTCTGGGATTGCTCTTACTGACTTTCAATTGTACTGTAGAATATAATCATCTTAATTTTTTTCTGATTTTGAAGAAGTCTCTACTTACTTTGGAAAAACTAGTCTCACACTGGTTTTTAACATAACTTATACTTTTCTTTTTCAGGTGAATACTCTGGGTAGGTTTGGGCATCATTTCTAGAACAGTGAACATGAAGGTTCTATCCACCTCTGCAAGGCTATTTACAGTCTCATGCTTTTTTTATAGTTCTTGGTGTTGAAGAGGCAATCCTGTAACACAGAATATGAATCAAGCCAAGGATTTTATTCTCACCTGTTCTGTATGTCACAGCAGCACTGAGCAATTAGGTCAGGTGACAACACATGGCTGCAAGTACCCAAGGTAACTTAACCTGGGAGTGAACATCCCCATGGCAAAGCTGGCTCCTGTAGCTGTGCTTTTAGTAAGTAGCACTTGTCTCTGTCTCTGGAGAATCATCCCACGTTTCCTCAGCTGAGATGCTCAGGGAGTGTTTCCCAGACAGTTCTGCCAGCTGCAGGGGAATTTGGCCTTTGAGGGAATTCCCAGTGCAGTTGATTATTTTTTCATCAAGTTCTGCATGTTCCAGCCAAAAATCTAGGTGCTTTTGTAGCATTAATACAAACTTCAAGCTCATGGTAGCATGCATAATGCCCATTCCTGACTGGGGGTTCTGGTTGTTCAAAATGCACAGAATAGTGATCCAGATTAGCTGGCCATCCCTACCATGCCTCCTGTTTGACATTTGTCTGGCAGGTACCTCTCTGTGCTGAACATGGTTCATCTGAACACAGACAGCAAAACCCCCACAGCAGTGTGTAAGTGAGAAGACAAAAAGCTGCTTCTTCATGTCCACCCTTTTATTTGTTTATGCCATCTGTGCTTGAGAATTTGATTTTATATGTCTGTGGGAGCAGGTCTTTGTGTACATTTCAGGCAGATCTTTAATTCTCATGTTTTGCTAAAGAACTTACCTATGTATGTTTAGGAATAGGATGATTTTTGTACTGTCCAGAGGAGCAGCTGAATACCACAGCAGTGTGCTGGTATACTGCATCAAAAGAGCATCCATCCAGAAGGAAGAGAATGATGAAGTTTTTTGGAAATATCAGAGTTAAAAGGTTAGGGGATAAAAATGTTTTCCATTTCAGAATTTATAGAATCTGATCTACACTGGAACTTCACATCTTTAGTATTCTAAAGAAGTATTTTTGTTCTTGCTGCCTAATTAACTAAGAGAATTGAATCCAAACACAGGAAGGCTATGCCTTTCAACATTAGCACTGAGACATTCTTTTCCTATGTAATTGTAACTTCATGGCCTGTGTTTCTTTGTGTTTCCTGAGGCTGTACTGTGTCATGGGTAAAAGTTCATTTTATGTCTACTTTATGGGTAAAACTCTTGACTGGCGTTTTCTTTGCTTTTTACGGCTGTGTCTATGCTTTATGAATCACTTGAATTTTTTTGTGGTGAATCAAGAGGAAAAGATGACAAATCCACTGCGACTATTGTATCCAATGGAGCATATGAGCAAATCCCACAAACTAGGGCAGCTGAAAAATCTAGAATGAGACAAGGATCTGCCATCTACTTTGACATTCAGAATTAAACAAAATATGGCTGAATAACTATGAAACTGAAAAATATGATAATTTGCTGCTGCAAGATGGATTACGTGTTTCCTGTCAAAAGCTTGTCAGTGGGAAAATATACAAGAAAAACAGTTGGTTCTAAGCAGTTTTTGAATGTTTTGTCACTAACAAAACATTCTAAGGAGTCTCTGAATTTGGAGGATATGTCATTTGGAAGACTGTCTTCAGCTCTTCCTCTGGTGTCCAGAAATACTGTGTTACCATGCTTTGAAAAAACTTCTGGACTGAGCAACATTGTGCAACAAAAGCCTTTCTTCAGGAAGCCCATGTATGAATAGGAGATGGTAGAGAAAAAGATGCATGGGGTCAGAAACTGTCATCAGTGCTGAACACATTAAAGACAGAGAGGTATGCCAGAAAGGACTATATTCCTGTGGAAAGTGAGTGTTAGTGTTAATTCATTCACAAACTAGGAATAGTCTTCCAGAGAAAGGAGTCTTCTATGAACAATGAAATACTAGGTTTAAATTAATATATATATATATATATATGAATATAAATATATATAAAATGTATAATTATTGTCTCACTTGTTGAGGAGGGCTGCTTGGAGGAGATAGGGACGGTAATGCTTGTTCCACTTCTTCCAGCTTTAAAACTTTTTAAAAAATCACTGAAGGAAAACCAAACTTGAAAGAATTAAGGAGAACCTGGCTTCCAAGGTCAGAACAGAGGTGAAGTGTTTTGACAGCAAAGCTAATGGCAATTGTCCAAGGGCTGCTGAATACTAAGAGTGGGTATCTGAAATGTGAATGTGTTTATGTACCAGGGTTATGTCATCTTCTGTTAATGTTTTTTCAGAACTTAGCTGGAGGTCAGAACATCTTGCCATCAGTGCAGGTAGAAACAACTTCACAACTCAAGATTTTTGTCCAGCTTGTACTTGGGCAGTGCAATAGAAACAAATCAGCCTTCCCAGAGCCCTTAAAAACTGTTTGTGTAGTCTAAATGTGTGACTGGCTTGCCACTAAATACTGTTAATGAAGTCTTTGTAGCCATACAGCACGGCTCATGGTGTGGCTTTGTCTATGCTGTACTGACTGCAGTTCACAAAGCTACCTCTCAAATTACTATAACTCAGTTGTGTCTCACTCTGGGCTGTGGATCCTCTTTCCTGGGTTGTTCCGTAACCTGCCCTGAATTCCCTACTGCAATAAATATGCTGCTGCCTGAACTAGACTGTAATCAATGCTCTGTGATTATATCTTGTGTGAGAGAAATTATTATAATACATCTCATGGTATTTATGTGTAAATTGAATAAAGCAAAAGAATATTCTTTTTTTCTTCTTGAAGTTCAGGTATCTTAAAATCCTGGTGGGCTTTGTCCTGAAACTCACTATTACAGATCCATTTCCTTTACTGCACTATGAAAACCTGTCATGTGCCACATTTGTTTAAGGAATCAGAGATGGGGCTGCTCTGGATTCCCCCAAACCCTGTAACTTTGTTTATGACAAGAAAGTCATAATCGGTAAAATGGTGACCTTCAGCCCAAGTCCCTGTTCAAGGAAGCTCTCAGTTATGCACCAGAGCTGTAAGTGGGTGCAGTAAATTTTAAAGTACTTTAATGCTGCTTACTTCCCAGTTTAATCACAGTGAGATGTACAGTGTTCAGGAAAATGTTAAAGAAAACCACAGCTTAATAGTCTCCAAATTCTATTTTCATTACATTTTGATTAAATGTGGCTCCTAACAGCAAAGAATGCTGCCCTCGTAACAGCTGCTCACATTTTGTATGTTACCGTGGTTGTTTCCAACATCTGGAAGTAGAAGACTACACCCAATTTATCATGACCTATTTTTATCTGTGGCTGACAGTGGTGGCTATGAGCCAGCAGAGTATTTTTAGACCTCCAGCTTTTGACACCTCTACCTCAAATATATCAACTTCTGTGTTTCTGTGCCACTCGGGAAGCAATAAATCCTTCTGTGTTTAAATTCTTCTTGGCTGCTTTGTTAGCTTTAAAACAAAAAAGCACTCTGTAATTAACCTCAGGTCATGTTCTAGCATGCAGGATGATCTCAATTTTAACTGTCTGTTTAACTGATGAGTATATAATAAAGGCATCTGTCTAATAATAGAACTTGAAGAGAGTCCTGGGCTCTTGCTTTTAGCCATTTTATTGGTTATTCCCTTTTGAACAAGCTGCTGAAAAATGACAATTCCATTCAGTTTAATTTGATATTCAAAGCCCTGTGTTAAGCAGAGGCTGAAACACACTGATTTAGGAGCAAGTCTGGCACAATGAATTCAAAAGCCTTGTGTGTGTTCTGTGCTTTTAATGTCTCACCAATATACTTGGCTTAGTCATAGTCCTACAAATGAGGCTCCCTCTCTGTTTCTGTCATGCTCCTCACCTTGGTTTGGAGAGCTAGTACAGTCCACTTGAGCCTGATCTTTCTCTCTTCCCAATCCTTTGCAAGGAGTCACAACTTATTTTACCAGCACTTAGGTAGCTACCCTCAGTGACTGAGTACGACCTGGCTTAACCTGTACATTTTCTTCCAAGCCCTGGACTGGGGTTCTTTCCTCTCATGGTATCCATGGAAGAAGATCCTGGAGCAGGCACTCCCGGCCCCACTACACCAAGGACCCTCATGGCAGGCAGGATGATGAGGTGTCCCAATGAACGTATTTGCAGAACAGCCCTGTTTGTGTGTGGTGCTGTGACTGATGTTCCTTTGCCCGGTAATGAGGCTGTCAGAACAGACACGAGGTTGTGGATTAGCCCTGTCTGGCAACTGAGCTCTGCACAGCCACTCTCACTCCTGCCTCCCCTGTCTGGTTATAACTGGGCAGCTGTAAAGGGCTTTTTATTGTCATTGTTTTTACTAAGTGTTCTTCTGACAATACTTTGTAAACAGGGAACTGCAAATACAACTGACAAACAAATACACAGATCAAAAGAACATGAAGCAATTTCTCTAACCAAGAGAAAGGGCAGGTGATCGTGTGTCAATGTTTCTTATTTTCTACATAATGTGAAATGCTGAGATGGGAAGAGTGGTTTTTATGAACACTCAAATAAAATGACTTTGGCCAAGTTTCTGTGGTCTGGTGCTGTGTGCTGGTGAATTTTGTTGGCTGAGAGAATGTGACAAAAATTAGTTCCTTTTCTTTTTTCCAGAACAAAGTCTGTTGGCAGAGCTTGGCAATATCTTATACAGCCAAAGCTGCCCTTCCTGACTTTGTTTCTGGAAATATTCAACTCCACAGAGCTGGAGGAGTATAAAAAGGGTAAGGCAGAGAGGCAACAGGTGCAGCATCTGTGTTAGGTATTATTAATGGACCTTAAGACAACCAGAGATCAGAGATATAACTAAACAACTTACAGGTTTGAAATCATAACCAGGAGCTGGGCCTGTCACGTACATTGCTCTGAAATGTTGTCTATTCTGTTATCTGCTGATGTCCTTGTCTTGTCCTAAACTTGAATGCTCAGCTCCACAAGCCAGGAATGCTATATCTGTAAGCTGCCAGGCCTAATACAATTGCAGTCCATGGTTAGGGCTTCTGATATTGCTGTGGAAATAAATCATGAAAACAAGTAATAGGTGTTGCTACCTCCTTTACTTTATAGCTTTTCATTCTGGAAAGAGGAAAAAAAGCCATAAACTTCTCTAACAAAGACAGCAGAAAATGGTTGTGTCGTAGGGAGAAAGATACTCCAAAAATACCAATTTTTTTTTTCACAGATAGAAAAACCCTGCTTTTTTCAGTTTAGCAGCTATACAATATCAAAAATTGTTATTTCAAGTTTCTTTTTAAATACAGATTAAACTTAATCTAAACTGCAGATCTAATCTCAAAGAGGGGCTGCTATCAAGCAAGAAAGGAAATGGTAAGGGTAGTTACCATTTAATTCAAACTGATTGCCTCTGAGTAGAAAGAGTTGCAACTACTTTCTCACCTCACCTTCAATGTGCAGTGTGGTAGCAGAGTTATGTGAGTGGTATGTCTGGGTGCTGAGCATGGGGACATCAGACAGGTACAGGCTGTTCCTGAGACACCATATCCAGTGTCCTGGCACACTAATGGCTACCCTAGTTAAGATGTACACCAGGTAGGACATCTAGATAGGCATAAGCACATTCAAAGGATGAATTTTGGCCAAGATAATGCAGCTCCTATATTTGTATTTGTGACCACATTTCCTCAACACAGTCAAGCATCCTCTCTTCTAGGTGAGACTCTATTCATGGCTGGATTCCCCTCTCAAAGCAAGGATTCTCCCACTTCTGTGCGGATCACTTTTATTTTCGTATTTGTTGAAAGCCTTCTCTTTTTCCAATAAGTGAAATCTGAAGTTAAATGATCTGTTACACAAGCAGGCTCTAGCTCCATTTCCCACCCCTTCTTCCAGTATTTCTGAGCCCAGCGTTTCCTGCCCAGTTAGCAGTGACAGAACTGCTGAAAAAGCCCCCACTCCTTCTCAGATGCACTACACTCTGTGATTGGTTTCAGGAAACTGAAACCAGCCAGCTCTGTAAAATGTGTGTGCCTGGGGAACTTCCACTCCATCAATTTGCCTTGTAAATCTTCCTGGTAGCATCTATGGATATCGCCTCCCTTCACACACAGTTCTGGGATAGTAGGTCAGTCTTACCCATATCTTCAGTGTGCACATAAATTAATATTTCAAAATGAAAAAAAAGGCAAAGGGGAATGCATAAGCATTTCTTTGATGTGTTTCCTTCATGGACACTCAACACTAAACAACTTTTTATTAGAGATTCCCTCGTCTCAGAAAAATTTTTTGTACAATGAAGGAAAATGTATATTACTTAATTCATGCTTAGGCATGACAGCTTAACAGAGCCAAAATATTCCTCCCTGCATACAGAAGTCTCTTGAGAGCTTTCTTGGAATTGGCTTATTCATTTTTGCATGTTGTACCTATCTATAACAAGTAGGAACTTCCATTAAAAGGTTATTCTGTTGCTTTAAGTGTTACAAAACAACCATCCTCCCTCATAGCTTTCTGACCCTTTCTGATTTTTCATTTTTCGTTTCCTTTTTCTTTTCCTCTTTGGTTTTCTTCCTTTCTCTTTTCTTCTTTTTCCCCTATTTTTTCTGACCATGCCATAGACCAACTTTTCAGTATACTCACCACAGCTCAGCAGGATCAGCTGATAGCTGAGTAGGATTTTACATAAGTGTTAAAGTAGAGCAAATGACACTTGGGCTGCTGGTGTGAGACTGGCTGAGGAATCATGGATTTAGAAACTACAGCACTTGTGTGGACAACATTCAGTTACCTTAGGGTGTGACCTCTTTTGCTCTCCTTACAACTAAAAATAAAATGTATTCTTTGAAGATTTTATATCAAGAACCTTCTAACTGAAGTACAAAAGAATCCTGCAAAGAATGGCATCCAGGAAATTATTCAAACAAGGAGTGAAAACTAGTGTTTACCCTGCAAATATTAATTCATTGGCTGTAAATATATTCATTGATTTTACAGTCTAATGTGGGTATGTCTCGTGCACCAATAAATGTTTTTGGTTACAGTCAATATGCAGTGCTGAGAGCGTGTTTCCCATGGCACAGCTTTGCCAGATGACAGTGTTATTACTCCAGCTCTCAACTCAGGAAATCACGCAGCCAGTTAGCTGACCTTCATCTTATCCATTTTACCTGCCTATGGCGTGTGAGTGATCTTATTAATTGCACTTTTGAAACACATTTTAAGGATATTCTGAGAAGTAAATCATAATGAAACAGTCTGTCTATAATTAACAGAACAGCACACTGTGCTTTTACACACTGTGCTTTTTCCTCTTCTGCCCGTGCCCCACCAGTGCCTGTTTAGTCTCATCCTTTTTTACTTTTTTTGCAAAGTAATGTAGTAACTCCATCGTTTGCTCACTAGACATAAATAAATTCACCATGTATTGCAGAAATAAAATTACCTTTAAAAACTGTTAACCAGACTTACAGAAAATTTTGAGAAGCAGTGCAAATAAATGAGGTGTTGATACTTGAAGTTCAACAGACTATCCAGGACACTAGAAAATTGGGGGAGTTTGATAATTGTATCTCAATGTGAAAAATGAAATGTTTGTTTATTGTTCAGATGTTACTCTCTTACTAAGAGAAAAATAAATTGCTTTTCATACTTCTGCTAAGAAACAAGAAAAATAACAAGTTCATAATTTCAGGTTATGTTTTCTTTCTCCTGTGCTTCTTCCACACAGAGTAACAGATTTGTGGAAATTGTCAAAAAGTCCTTCTTGTGTAGCTTCCTTGTATTCCTTTAGGAATAAGATAAGCTGTAAGGGATGAAAAGCTCTAGTAGAAGTTTACCATTTCAGCTATCCCATTTCAACTATTCATCTGGCTGTGACACAAATGGGCCTTTACAGTAGAATAAATCTATTTCTTCAGACTTTTCCAAAACAGACACTGCTGCAAAGAGCATTCTCTAAGAGAGTATCAGCACAGAGTCACACAAATCTCATGTAAGCCTGAATATCTGACCAAATGCCATAATGTTGGGGTACATCTGAATGGGTTTTGAAAACTATGCATGTGACAGTCCACATTTGTGTCACATACATAATTTAAACTTTTGGTCCAAGTTAGGAACAGCAAGATCTTATTCTGTGTAAACACTCGGTAAATGTTCATCCAAACTGTTGCCTAAGCCATTCTACAAAGAAATCCAAAAGAAGCAAATAATGAGTATTATTTACATTTTAATTATGATGCAAAATTTAAACAAGCCCACAGAAATGGCTTCTCTCACTGGGGAGCTGGACAGATGGGTTGGCATCAAAACACTGCCAGCTCTCCTAGGTGGGCCTTCTATTTGTACTCTGTTTTGGTTTTGCAAACAACAGTAATAGTCTGTGCTTTGTGCACAAAGCTGCTATTTTTAATGACAAACAAATCATAAGAAAATATTTAAACAGTACAGAAAGTGTGAATTGAAAACTCTGAGCAGTACTGATGTGTGTGCACATGCATGACTACAGATAAAATGCACATCAAAAATAAAGAAACCCAGCCAGGCAGCACTACCATGGTGACCTTCCCATTAGTAGAAATCCAAGCTCTGTGGTTTATTCAGTGTTTTAGCACTTTTGCAGCTGTATAATCTAAAACTGTGAGTCACCTATGTTTGCAGAGGAAAATGTGTAAGAACACCTTTTCTGCCACCTTACGTGGCAGAATTGTGGACATACTGACACATCCTGTTGACTGAAGCTGATCTCCCTCTCTGCCCTTTTGGGAACAGTTTTTTCCTTCTGTATAGCTAACACTGATCTTCATGACTCAAAGTCATAAAAATGCATGAAATAAACATTTTAATTTTTAATTTTTTTTCCTTTAGAGGAATCGATTTTTCTTTGCTGGCCATGTTTAATATTCATGCTACAGATACATGTGAGAAAAGGACAAAGAAAAGTTCCTGGCACTTGACACAGCAGTGACTGCCACATTGTGTGGGCAAAGACCCGATCATGTTCATAGCTGACAAGGGCCAGTTGTTTGCTCTGTTCTTGTTTCTTCTGAAGAAGAAGCCCCACATTTCAACATGCACTTTAATGTAAAAATTTCAAAATTTACTTAAAACCCTGTAATGCAAATCACTTGCAACTATGTGATAAGGTTGAAGTCAGGAACAAATAATTCTCATGAACTCTTTGAATAAAGTATACAGGTGTTGCTGTGATTTTTTGGGAAATGCAAAATCACTTGTTGAAAACTGTAAGACGGAAAATTTTAGGGGTTTTGTTTCTGAACGGTTCTAGATTTCTACATACATGGGATGGGTAGTCTGGCTCTGAGATATAGTTGATGTTAGTGCACGGATTTTGCCTGGCAGTAGGTGGCTACAGGCCTTTGGGAGAAAGGAGTTTAATTTTTAAAGCTTTGCTTAATTAAAACACAATTTTTGCTAATTTGTTTATAGCATATAATGAGTGGAAAGTCTCCTGCAAGCATCTTCAAGGATGTCCAAAGACATCCAAACTCAGGTTTTATTTTGGGAATCCGCAGTCAGGGTCTTCTACAGAGAACACTGCACCCTGGGGTCCAACAGCATTATTCATGCACGATGCCCTAGTTTTGATAGGTTCCCCCAAACAATTTGCTCAGAATGTGTCCATTCTGCATACTCTAGATGTCACTCACCTCAAATGAGCTCCTCTAAGTCTGGTGTAGGCACCTGGAGTTGGCAGAGACCAAGTTACCCTGTGCTTGGGCAGAAATCAGAACTTGTTCAAAACTCAGCATGGCTGTAGCTGATGAGCTTCCACCAGCTGGGCTCCCACTGTCCAGGTGCCCCCCAGCTCCCAGCACAGACCCCCAAACAGCTCTGCTCTGTGTAGATGGGAGTCCAGCCAGTTTGGTGTCCAATGATGGGGGACCTCGCACCACAAGCAAACCATGAAGTTCATCAAAGGCCATAGAAAGACACAGGACTTGAGAGTGACCTTTTGTTCTCTGCACAAGTCATTTTATTGCAAAATTTGTACTGCAGAAAGTAAATAGCAAGTTATTTTACTGCAGATGAAGATGGATTTTGATACTGGCTGTTTGCTCAAGTATCAAATGTATTGCTTCAGATATCTCTACCTGAGCAAGTCTTTTGTGGAGCAGCTCTGCAAGTCTCCCTTTGCTGGCCCTGGACAGAGGCAGGGCTCTCTTTGCTGGCCGTGGAGAGATGCTGGTTCATAAGACCTGTTCGAGACATCTGCTAGGGACTGAGCACAAGCCCAGGAGGGCTGTGTTAGCTGTCTGCACAGCAGATCTCTATTTTTGATCCAGAGCCCACCCCAAGTGTGTGCTAGTGATTTATGTCGTTTGTATCAAGGTCCTCAGAGTGTCTGAGAGGGCAGTCCAAGTCTGCAGCCCCTCACAGTCCCTAACTATGGTGGTGAGGGAGAGGTGAGATGCTCCTCTTCCTCCTGAGCAGGCTGATACTGCACCAAAACTGGGCTGCCAACCCTCTGCTCCCACAGGGATATCTGAAAGAACAGATCTTGAGCAAACAGTCAGTAACAAAATCTGATTGTTGTTTGTTAGTCACGCTGTGTACCTTGAAGGAGAGGCTGGTTTCTACTGGTGAGCAATTAGTTGTACCAGTCACACCAGAGCAATAAATCTTTAGTTTTGAAAAGGTGTTGGCACAGAGGTGTGTACTCCAGATACAGGTGTTTGCTAATGGATAACTGTCCCCTGGGTGTGCAGCCACTGATTGGAGGGGACAGATGCATAAAGAAGCCCAGAAGTGGAGCAGGCTCCATCCTCCGAGAGAGCCCTGAGGCTGTGCCTGTTCAGGAGAGCCAAGCTCCAGAAGCAACATGTCTCAGCTGGAAACTGCCATGGGAATGACCATTGCTGTCTTTGACCAATATGCAAGGACTGATGGCAACAGGCAAACCCTCAGCAAAGCAGAACTAAAGACTCTGCTGGAAAAGGAGCTCCCAAATTTCCTTGCGGTAAGAGAACAGCGCGGCACCGTTTCTGCGTAGCAGGTGCAAGAGCAGCCTACAGAAACAGTTTCTAGCACATTTTTAGGGAAATTACATCCAAAAATATGCAATGATTTGTAGGAAAAACAAACTGTAAAATTGGTTTTAATATACAGGGCCATTCCCTGTTTGCTAAATTCATCACTTGAGTTATCAGGACAATGGGTTTGAAATAGATTGGGTTTCAACTTCAGAATTCACTTACTTCTGTTTATCCCTGGATTTATCATCTCCCTTCATGTCACAACTTCTGTTAAGGTAGTTGGGCTGTCAGCAATTGAGGATCTATCTTGATTGCAGATGGGGAACCTCTCTAAATATTTATACATTTACCTTCTCTAGGTATTTATACTACATGCTCAGTATGCTCATCAAAATGATGCATAAACCAGAACAACAGATGAACTTAGAGCAAACTGTTTGGCATTTGTCTTCAATAGCAAAAGAAACACCTGGATATACATTGTACAACATAGATTCGTATGTAATCATAAAGTGCATTTCAGTAGGTATTCAAAGTACTTAATATGTTCTAGTAAAAGCTTCAGCTGCCAGGGAGACGATTTCTATTGGTTTGTTTGGGTTTTTTTTTTTATTTGTTTCCCTTCACTAAAAATCCAGAAAACACTGGATTTAAATACATTATTCCTTCCACACTGAAGTAATGTTTCCCTATTTGTACTGTTTTGTTACAGTTCTTAATGGCAAAAGTCTAGAACCAAATGCTCCTTGTGTGGCTCTCACTTTTTGTATCCAGCATAGTTCAGTTTTATAACAACTATTTCAGGAAACTGCAGGAAGGCCATTTGATACTTATTCAGTATCTTTCCATGCAAGCTATATGAACTCACCATATGAAATCCACGCCTGCTGGAGTTATGTCTCACAAATTAAAGAGATGCAATATTCAGAATAAGGACCTGGCTAGCTCAGGGGGAATATATTCCAAAGTTTCTGAGAAATCTGTGTAAGACAGAGAAGTCTCATGACCCAACAGCATCATAGAAGGGTCCTGCTGCTGAGCATGGAGCTGTGTGGTACCCACAGCACTTCCATGTAAAGAGAAACTAAACCAACAACAAAACCACAATTCTATGACAGCTTGGAAATCCCCCAGACACTCGACATTTGGTGTGAATAAGGCTGGGGAGCCACTGCAGCAGGCAGCTGCCAAATGGGATGATGCTCAGAGGTCTGTCTTGACTGTGTTTGGTGGCCTGACACCACTTTTTCCAGTTCTCCACAGCTGCTCTTACTGGCTCTACCCATTTCCTGCAACTGGTGGAAAAACTGGAATTTTCCAGGAAGATAATTAGCTAATTCTCCTCTTATATTCCAGTCTCTATCTCCCTCTCCTGCTTTAGATCTTCTAGGTAAAAACAAACAAAAAAACAAACAAACAAAAAACCAGCACATTTTTATGCCAGTATTTTAAATAAATTTAAACAAAAAAGTTCCTTTTTCCTGTCTTGCCAGACTGATAACTGCAAGAAAAAACTGAGAATATAAGCCTGACTTCAGAAAAAAAGTTCTACCTGCATTTTCCTGTCATTTATATCTCTATACTTTAATTTTCAAGAAATTCTAGGGAACAGTGGTTTCTAATTTCTTGTGTATACTTTTGGCCTTAGAGTTGGTTATAGCTGACACAGATTACAACCACCTGGAAAGGTATTGAATCAGTCAAGCATAAATACCACAGGACTGAAGGACTGGACTGAGTTTCCAAAAAACAACAATACCCATTTTTGCATCTCAGAAGTAATTCAGATGCTTCAACTAGTTCATATAGTTCACTAAATAATTTGAAATATTCACTTCAAAAATTAAAACAATGTAATTTACAAAGTAAAAAGGAATTAAACGTTCCAGACACATTCATCAGTCGAATCTTAGGAAACTATTCAAGTTTTAGTGATTCTAAAAGCTCTGCATTTAAAGCAAAACATTAAATTACAGAATGAGAAATTTTGTTAATTAGAATATGATCAAAAATTGCCTTCAGATTTAAATTTACGTAGTAATGGTTTTAAACTGGTGGACATTTTCCAAAAGTTTATATAGTTTCTTTCTAGTATTATATCAGATTTTTAGCTTCTACAAAATCCACAGGATTGTTTCCTAGCTTTAACAGGTCTGTACCGCCATCTGCTGTTTAATGTTAAAATTACAGCTTCAAAAATTCCTGTAGATTTTCAGAGCCCTCCTACCGTACGCTTCTTTCCTTTTTAATGTATTTTGGCAAAATAAAAACAAAAAACTAAAACCAAACAACCTCTCCCCCTAAAAAAAAAAAAGAAAAAACAAACCCAAACACTTTTTATTTTGATGATGCATTGCTTAACATCAGCCTTGAGATGTAGTGGTTCACAGAATCAGAGAAGCACAGAATATGCGGAGTTGGAAGGGACTCACAAAGATCATTGAGTGAAACCTCTGGCCCTTCACAGAACATCCCCATGAGTCACACCATATGCCTGAGAGCATTTTCCAAATACTTCTTGAGCTCTGTCAGGCTGGTGCTGTGACCCCTTACCTGGGGAGCCTGTGCCAGTGCCCAAACGCTCTCTAGGTGAAGAACCTTTTTCTTATATCCAACCTGAACCTCCCCTGACACAACTTCAGGCCATTCCCTCAGGTCCTGTCCTTGTCACCACAGAGCAGAGATCAGTGTGTGCCCCTCCTCTTATCCTCATGTGGAAGTCACAAACTGCAGTGAGGTTTCCCCTCAGTCTCCTTTTCCCCAGGCTGAAAAGACCAAGTGCCCTCAGACACTCCTCACACAGCTTCCCCTCAAGGCCTTTCACCATCTTCACTGCCCTCCTTTGGACATTCTCTAACAGTTAATTATGTTTCTTACATTGCAGTGCCCCAAATTGCCCTCAAGACTCGAGGTGAGGCCTCCCTAGAGCAGAGCAGAGCAGAGCAGGACAATCCTCTCTCTGGCCTGGCTGGTGATGCTGTACCTGATGCTCCCCAGGACAAGGCTGGCCCTCCTGGCTGCCAGGGCACTGCTGGCTCGTGTTCAACTTGCCACTGAGCAGGCCCCCAGGTCCCTTTGTGCACTGCTGCTTTCCAGCATCTCATTCCCCAGTATGTCTGTACATCCAGGATTGCCCAATCCCAGACGCAGAATGTGGCACTTTCCCATGTTCCCTTCATATGGCTGGTGATTGCCCAGCCCTCTCATTTGTTGAGGTGTCTCCACAGGGCCTTCAACAGAGCCAGCAGCCCTTCCCAGTTTTGTATGACCTGCAGACTTGCTCTGTATCCCTTCCAGTCCCATGTCCAAGTCATTTATGAAGATGTTAAAGACCACAGGGACAAGGATGGAGCCTGTGGAACCCCACTAGTGACAGGTCTCCAGTCTGATGTTCCCCATTATGCCCCACCCATGAGCCAGTTGCTCAGCCATCCCATGATGTGTTTATCCAGCTGTGTGCTGGACATTTTGTCCAGAAGGATCCTGTGAGAGACAGTACTGAAAGCTTTACTGAAATACAAAAGGATGATATCAACTGGCTTGCCTTGATCAAATAGGTGGGTTACTCTGTCATAAAAGGTTTGATAAGCAGGACTTTCCTCTCATGAAGCCATGCCATCTGTGACTGATGATGGTGTTCAGTCATTCCATCTGAATTATGACAACTTAGAAAAAGATTTACTGTGTTAACTCTAGCTCAGCATCCTGCAGGCTTCAGGAGGCACTTTCCCAGCCACCAGCTCCTGTGAGCATCTTCTGCTGGGCCATAAGGCCAGTGGCAGCACTCAAAGCACTTTTGAGGCTGTTTGCTTCTTTTCTGGTGTGGAAGTATTCGGTGAAGCTTAAATTTGACATTTGCCCCAGGAAAGCATCTTTTTGCAGAACTGCAAACTGCCTGAGCTCCAGCTGAGCCTTTCCAGGGGAATGGATGGGGAGCTCATGGCATTTAATTCATTTGGGTAGCGCCCTCAGGGCTTTGTGCTACACAGATTTAATGGTGATAAATGCTGTTTTAAATGTAGCAAACATGCCTCTCTGTGACAGTGCATGACTGCAGCTCTCAGGTGTAATAAACCCAGGAGCACATGTTTTTGATACTCATTGCTGCTGTGCAGACAGTGGGAACACATGGGACCTTACCGAGTGCCCAGAGCCCAACCAAGGACCTTGCTCAGAGAAGTTGCTGCATTGGGGTTGTGCATCCTCTCACCTCAACCTGCTCTTTTTCTTTTGCAGTCTGGGAAGGACAAGAATGCTATCGATAAAGTCTTCAAGAACCTGGATGAAAATGGAGATTCCCAAGTGGACTTCAAAGAATTTGTCATCTTTGTGGCAGCTCTGACTTGCTGCTGTCACAAATATTTTGAGCAGAAGGCAGCCAAATAGTTGTCAAACTACTCACATAAGCTGTCTTTGTGTGTGCTCCATATGCTGGTGATATGGATCCCTTCACTCCTTCCATGTACTGCCATGAAGTTTGCAAGCATGCTGGACTGTAAAAATAAACCCTACTGAGCTTATTCCCTATCCTGAATGCTAATTTCTTCTCATTTGTGGAACAGCCTGGGTTTAATGACTCCCACTAACTCACACTGAGTAGTTTCTCCCTTTCTCTGGTTTTAAAATTCTTTTCTTAGTCAAAAGGTTCAATATTCATCCCAGTGCAGAAGCTTCACAAAAATAAGAGCTGCTGGAGCCATGAATCAGCTGGAGGCTGTTTTTATACATCAGCATCTCTGGGATGCATCCCAAATCAACACGTGTGCCACCATAGCTCTACAGGACAGGCCTCACTGGCACTACCTTTGAGCCTGTTTGTACCCTCAGCTGTGTGGTTGTTGCAGGGCTGCCTTGTAGGTTCTTTCTTGGTTAAAAGAACAAAACAAACCCAAACACCTTTTCTGGGTTTTTTCAGCATGGAGGATTGAAATGATTCCTGTGCCTGCTGGAAAGCGACTTCCAGCTATTCCCGGCTGCCCTGGCTGGGAATCGTTCCAGACTCAGTTAGGCAGGAGCAGGCGGACTGGCCACCACCCCCCGGTGGGTCAGAGCTACACGAGAGCTGTCGGTGAGGCTTGACGAAGGCAGGAAAAGGAGACTCTGTGGCAAGATGGTTTATTGACACCTGCTCTGCATGCACGCCAGCCACAAGTCCCACTGCGAGGGGCGGGGTTATGGCTGATAAGGGACCAGGAGAAGGGGGCGGACACAAGAGGGAAAACCAATCAGGGGAGTGGGGATGGCACACAGACAACGAATGGGAAACGAGGGGTGGGGGATTTCCCAGCCTGCTCCAATCTGGGACCGAGTCTCTCCGAAGTCTCTGGAAAAAGGGGAACGGCTTCTCAGAGAGGGACAGGCACTAGGAGGACAAAGGTAGGGGATTTCCAAGGCGGGAGATATACCAAATAGGGAGAAATACAGGGGGGAACTTAGGAAAAACCATTACAGAACAAATTAATATTAACAATAAATTAAAATACAGAAAACGCGCCATTACAGAGAATTCTGTGCAGTTTTATGTGCTAGTGAGCCATCTCACCCAGATCACACAGATCTTCTATGATACCATAAGACTTTTGTACCAATATATTGATATTGCTTAAAAATAAATTTAAATACCCTCCCAAATACTGTGCCATCATACTTTTGCCTAAAGCGAAAATGGCAGCAATTGTTGCATCCTTACCTGAAAAACGTCAGTGTGGGGAAGTAGAAGAATTTGCTTTCAGAGGAGCAGGCAACAGACATCATCTAAACTCAGCAACTGAAGCAAGACTATATACAGAATCAAATCTATATTTTGAAGCACTTTGCCAGTGAGTATCCCAACTCAATCTGCAAAAACATTCAATTTGGTTCCTTTATCTACAAAACAGTACTGTTCGGTGCTATCCTTGTGCCAGAGGACAAATATTTCCCTGTCCTACTGCCTGTGCAAATGTGCTGTGTAGGTAGAGGTGCCACAAGTCCCTCTGGAGCCCCTGAAAGATCATGCAGCACAGCAAAAGCAGGAACAGGGGCTCAGTTTCACTGTTTCCTGAGTCTGAAGTTATGCCACAGGTTTGACCCATTCATAACCCTATACAAACATACATTGTTTAGGTGTATTCAATTTTGGGGAGCTCAATGGGAAAATTTGGTTTTATTAGTTTATTTCAGCATGTTTTAACCATTACAGGTTTTATTTCATCTAGCTTGCTCTGGTGCTGGATGGCTGGAGATGAATTGCAGCACATCCATTACACTTGCAGAAGTACCATTTCCTTTCTTACTGACAACAGTATTTTTATTTTTCTGCATTACCTGAGCAAGAAAACTACTCAGCACCAAAACATGCAAAAGTCTTCCCAAACCAGGGATCCCAAATTAGCCTTTTCTTCAGAGACTGCTTTATATTGCCATTTTTTGAGATATCTTTACAGCTCTAATCCAGCCTGGCTCTGCCCTGTGGCTGCTGTGCCACTTGCAAGGGCTGATTCCACTATCACATTCCTCACTGTTTTGTCAAGGCTACAAATTAGCAAAATGCTCTTCTTTTTGCAAAGCAAGCTAATTCTAAACACAGAGTCAAAAATTTCCTATATTGCATACTTATCTAGCTAGTGGTATAAACCATCCTCAGACAATGAAATGTTGGTGATACATATCACAAATTGACTAGTATATCCTAACTTTTTTGAAATGTATTTTTACTTTTACAAGTTTAGCATTAACACCTAATGTTCTGCATTGCTTCAGAATATCCAGCCTCACAGAATTTTTTTTGGTTTTTACCACTATGTGGCACTAAATGCAGCCTTTTTGTTGCTCACCGAGCCAACAAATTTTATTGCTCAAAAGTCCATGTATCATTATTGAGATAGAATGGAAAGAATCTGTGTTAGGATTAGGGGAAAAAATCAGAAGTGTTCATAACATCATTTTATGTCAATAAAATGGCAATTTTATGTCTGGACAAATACTTTATGTGCCATTGAAGGTGTTTTACTCATTGCAGTGGAAGCAGGGGGAGCTGAGGGCCAGGGAGAGGCTCCATCTCTTGAGCTTTTGGAAGGGTTTATCTGTCCCAGCCCCATCTCACCCTTGTGAAAGGGTTTCCCCTTACTTGTAAATTGCAAACCCCTGTGCAATTTATTGCTGCGTTGTTCTCTACAGCGTTAAAATTGCTTTTAAAACACAGCTCTTAGAGAGAATGTTGGTGAAAAGCTCAACCTGTCTTGTGAGCCAAGGGATTCACCTTGTTACTCCATTTTATCTATCAGATCTTTAAAACCATGTTATTGAGCAGTGACAGCTGTGACATAGCCCATATTTCACTCTTATTTCATAAACTTCCTGCCCCCAGTCCAATATCCACACCATTTCACTCACCCCTTAATTCCATTTTGCCCATTTTCCTGGAAATCTGTAGGTTTTTTCAGTACTGGAGGACTGCTCACAGCAGTCCTGATCACAGCAGCCCAAAGCTGCTTTGTCACTGCTCCACCTCCCAAAAGGGATTCTGACTGACTGTGATGAGCTCAAGTACCTTGGTGTCCTTGAGGGAGTACCAGGGCTGCCCCTCATTGTTCTCATTGCTCCTGCAGCCCTCAACCCCCAAAACTCTTCCATTTGTAGTGACCCCTTGGTCCCACATGAGGGGACACCTGGTGAGCTCAAGGCCCATGCCCAGAAGCACACGGATTGTGTGTGCTGCTTTGCTAATCCAGGGGAGCTGTGCACGTTCAGAGCTTCATAAAGAGGGGGAAGAAAAGGGGTTCAGGGCTTTTTGTCTTTTTCCCTACAGATTTTTCAAAAGCTGTAACTCTGTGATGAATATTCATTTCAATGTAGTACTGAAAACTCAACTTGATGACATCTCAGAGAGAAAATGATCCAGGAATAAAAGAAATTAACATATAGCTCCCACCTTACCATAGAACAAAAGTGACTTTTCAGAATATATTATTTAACCTAAAAGCATCTGAACAGAGTCACTTTAGTATCTTTCAATCCACTAATTTTCTTTCCCAGTATTATTAATTTTCACCATGAACCTAGTTTACCCAGAATATACTGTATTTCCTTCCCTCAGTAAACTTTTGTAACTCAAAGTTCAAGCTACAGAGATGGTAGACCTGGTTTTATACCTGCCATTTAATTTCAACTTTTAGGCCTCAATGTCTTATGTATGATGAAATAATTTAAGAAACAGTATAGGCAGCTGTAAGGGAAAGGAAAAGAACATAAAAGGCAGCTTGGAATATATAAGATAACAGCTGTGGCTTGTGCACATTTGACTTAGCTATCTGAAATGAAAAAAAAAAGGGAAAATATATTACCAGCAAATGACAATATGGGAAACCATCATTTGTAATGAGTTACAAATTACGCAA
The DNA here is from genome assembly GCA_910950805.1 of Acrocephalus scirpaceus scirpaceus. NCBI lineage: Eukaryota > Metazoa > Chordata > Aves > Passeriformes > Sylviidae > Acrocephalus > Acrocephalus scirpaceus. The sequence continues at coordinate 33,940,159 of OU383778.1, forward strand.
ATCCTAAAGGCAGAGTTGAGAAGGCCAGCTAAGCAGCAAATCAGCCAATAAGTATTTTTATAATACAGAAAAAATATAATTTTATATTAACATCAGATCAATTCTATAGATTAAAATATTCCAGTATCTGTAGTTGCCATTTTGAAATCTAGTGGGCTACTGTCAACACTTTTCAATTTTTAAAATGACATGCTGAAATCTGATTTCTGAGTGTGTACACAGGAGAAAACAGGCATAATGTTACCTAACCTTTAAGTTACTTGTGGCCATTTATGCTGCAGTTTTGGATGGGGTATTTCTCGTTACTTTACCTGTAAGGTCACAGAGGCTCATTGAAAAAAATAATTCACTCAGTCAAGTACACTGATTACCTCCCCAGTAATCCCAGCTTGGGGCTGAAAACAGGAAGATTTCTTTCCCCAAACCCTCTGAGCATCCTACACCAGCAACGTTCAACACTTGACCTGGAGTGTCAAGATCAAACTTTTCACACAATACATTTTAGCTGCTTGTTTCCTTACAGAAGGTGGGCAGGGGAGGAGGAGGAGTTGTTACCTGTCTATTATGTAACAGTCTCACTGTGAAACGCTCCTGTAAGAGCTGGGAAATTGTGTTCAAACCTTTCCTGGAGTGAAACCCACCCACGCCAGCTGCGTGCACCAAATAGCAGGAGGCCCAGGGCACCTGACACCAACTCCCTCCATCGTGGCAGAGGCTCCTGGGGCTGAGGAGGCCTGAAAAGGGATGCATGAGAAGCAGCACATCTCTCTAGCCTGGCAGATGGAGTGCATGGCCAGTCCTGAAAGTGTCTGTGTCCCAGAGACATAGTGAAGGCACATTCTGTATTTTAGTCATTTAGTACAGACTATTTAATACAAAACACACAGCTGGCATAAATGAAAATATGTTTCTTGCCAGGTGAGTTCCCAAACCACTAAACTGTAGAAGTATGGTCACTGCTCTGGTCTGCTCTCTTGGACAATGTTCTCTGCAACAGGCTGAAAAGGTGCCAGCAGAGGATGAGAGGGAGCCATCTCCTCCATCATCTCCTCCTTTTCCTTCTCCTCCTCCTTCTCCTCCTCCTTCTTACCCTCATCTTCTTCCCTGAGGGAGTGTTTCCTCCTCCTGCCCTGAAACAGCAGGTGATGCTCAGCCCACCACCAGCAGAGTGAAAATCCTGTTGGCATATCTCCCCTGCCTTAACCACTCAGCAGTGCTCAGAGAAGCTTTTAAATAAAAATTTAAAAAGCTGACTCCTGCTCAGGTACCTGGAGGGAAGGATTGTGGTCTCTATTGTGCTAAAAAAAGTTCAGGACTGCAGCCCAGGAGAGGTTCAGAGCTTGCCTGGCCTCCTCTGGGCCATGCCCTATTGACTGTGCCACAAAGCTCCCCAGCAGATGTGCTCATGCTTTTGGGTCCCTTGCTGAGGTACCTCTCCCACGTGCTGGGAGCAGAGCCTTGGGGCTTAACACAGGTTTCTGCAGTCTGCTCAGATCCACCCACCTAGAAATTAGTCATTCCAGCAGCTAATTGACTATGCTTTTGTAGAGCTTTTACAGGCCATTTTCTTTCCCAGACAAATTCCTTTCTTTTTCCTTCATAGTCAATAATTTTTTCTTAATTCTGTACCAGCCTCTAAACCTCTGGGTCACAGCTCCATTCTGGAAGCTGTTCATTATCTGAAAGGAGAAAAAATTCCATTTTTTAAAGGATACAGCTGTGCTACTCTCCAGCAGGTGATCAATAGATGCATATTATACTGCACTGGGCACCAGAATATTTTATATATGGGTTTGAGTTTGTCTTTTAAACCTTTTTATTGTATCCAAATAAATGTACTGATTTTCTTTTCCTCCTGATTTTATAACTTTCTATTTAGATGCAATTGCCAATAGTATTTTCTTTTGTTTCATGACAAGAAGAAGTCGGTCTCTGTAGTATTAGGTAATAATTGACAGTTGCCTTCAGAAAGAACAATGGTTCCTGGAAAGAAATGGATAAGAAAGCTGAGCAGAGATCTGCTGCGAGAGTCAGAAACTTCCTCTCCAGGAGGAAAGTACAGGAACACAGAGAAGCAACCTGCAGGTCCCTGCTACAGTTTTAGCCATGCTGCCTAAAAGGGTTTAAACCTGATGAAGGCTTGAAAACCCAAGATTGTGGGTTTGTTTTGGAAGCATTTTAATGTTCAAGTATTTATGTCCCTTAGCCTGCAAAATCCTTGTTGTAGTGATTATAACTCCTTTCTTTCTCCTCATTGCCAAACCTACTCTGTAATTTAAGTCTGTGCTGCTTTGACCAAGCAATTTTAGATGTGGATGTTCTGGAAGCCACCAATACATCACAAAAGTAAATTTTGTGTTCCTGAATTAACTTACTCACCTGTGCTGACCTCAGTCTCCCCATACTCTCTGTGAGTTTTTCTATCTGTCAGTGCCAAGTTAATATGTTTACAATACTGAGCAGTAAAATCTGCAGAACAGGCAAAAGGTCTAAGACCCAGTGCCCTCTGTTGCTCTTTCTGCAGGTACTAAGAGAGCTGTCTGAAACGAGTATTTAATTTTCCATGAGAGAACCAACTTCTTCCTTCCTACCACTGACTTCCCAAATGAAATGGATGAGAGAAAGAGAAAACCCAGAGTTGCAACTGTAGGGGAACTGGAAAGGATAAAAATCCCAATTAAGGCAGGGATGACACTAGGCTTGTCATGAAGGGCCCTGTAGTTGGAGGCAAACGTGTGCCTTGCCTAAGGCTCAGCCTGGGACTAGGGCTAGGAGAAAGGGAAAGCCCAGGCTGCAGTTTTAGGGTACTGGCAAGCATCTTCCAGAGCTGACTTGGGGCTGCTGCTTGAATATTTGGTCTGAATATGTAGCTGGGTGCCCAGCCATGTGCCACCTTACCTTCCAAATTCACAGGGATGCTGAAAGGCACACACTCCTCAGGCTGGTGGTGTCACCAGCCATCATCTCAGGGATAGGTTCTTTTTAGTCTGGTTTTGGCAGGGATGAGTGTAATTAATTCCTGCAAACCCAGGATCTTTCGATGGGGAGATTCTGTGGGCTGTCCCTCGTGCTGAGGCAGCGGCAGATCCCCGCTGACAGCCTGCCCCTGCTCACTGCAGGCACATCGCCTCAGCTCCGCCAGCGGGAGAGGAAGGGAGCGCAACAAAAGGCAGCCGAAAGCCAAGGCAGCGGAGTGCGGTGAGGTAAACCTGCAGGACAGGACACTTCCCCGATATCCTTGGTTTTCCCTGCTTTTCATGCTTTCCTTCTTCTTTTCCTTTCTATTTTCTTCCAGCCCTAATATGAAGGAGCCTTTCAGCAGAAAGCCACTTTATGGTTTATTCTGTAAATTACAAACCAAAGCATTTCCGTCCTGCAAAGTCCCCCAAAGACAAGCAAATGAGCTGTCCTCTTCTCCACAGAGGCCGCTGCTATTTTGGCTCACAGTCCAGCTTGCACAACGTAGTCCTTTCTGGTGAGTCCCACCCTGCTGCATGGCAGCTCAGTCTTTCAGCCCTCAGAGAATGAGCACATTAGGAGCTGAATATAAGCAATGTGTGATTCCAATTTGCTCAGGCTATGCCCAGTTACTTTATTAATGGACTGGTTTGCAGCAGGGTTCAGATAAAACAAAGCTGTGCTTTAGGCTGGGTTTTGCAGCCCTCTCAGTTTTAGAGCAGTAAAAGTGAAGCAATGTTAACCTTCTTTCTGAGGGATATTGTCTACAGAAGCATGAGATAAAGATCTCTCTATGGCCAGCCTGTCCTCTGTAGAGCTCAGTGCTAATGACAGCAGAAGGACAATTTTATTTTCTTAATACCTTTAATTAGGAAAGGATGGCTCTTCAAGAGACAGTTCAACAGTACCAAATAGCTGTTTAATCTTTATTTTGGGAAGTGCGAAGCCAAGCAAGTCCAGGGTCCATTTGGCTCTGTCTCCTCTTGCAATTATGCTTTTGGATTAAGTTCTCCTCCACAGGAATGTTTTAGGTAATCAGGAAAGTTGGAGAAAGGATTTTTAGAGAGTTCTAGGGAAGCTCTGGACCAGTTCTCAATGGATTAGGAACAGAATTGCTGATAGCAACATGCAGGTAGTGATAACCACGTGCTTCAGAAAAAGCTGAGTAAGGCTGCCAACTCTGGATAGGAAGGGGAGACAAGAATCATCCCCACCACCGACCTCACACATGAGGTCTGAGTCCAGACAGGATGACAGTAAGAGAAGGTAGGTTTACATAGGTTTCTATGACTGCAAAGCATAACTTTGGCCACATTAATACTTCGCCTCTCAGAGATGAGAGCATCTCTGGGCTTTCACATAAACTGGGCTTGGAAATGTTTCCTGTAGAATCAGTGCAGGCAGAGCCATCTCGTATGGAGCAGTAGAAGACACAGAACTGTAGAATCACAGACACTCTGGAAGACTGCTGTCCTGAGAGATGATGTCCAGAGCCTGTTGTAAACTGGCCCCATGCCTGAACTGAGACTCAGCAGTGCTGTCCCACCTGTAACTCCAGGAGTTACACCTATAATCCAAAGGTTTTAATGGTGATCAGAAGCTGCTGCACTCTGTAGATGCCGGTATGACCTCACCCTTTCTTCTAAATCTACCTCTTCTTGAGAAGAATAATCTTCAAATTAAAATAAACCATTTGTTAGTATATTTTACCATTCTGTGGAGTCTATTATTGTATTTTGGTTTTTAAAAGTCTTTTTAGATTTCAAATTTTTAAAAATTAAAAAAATCTGATTTTTTTCAAAGACTTGGGCTTCATATGGTGTTGCAAAATAAGTTAAAAATAAAAATTTTTAGAATTTTTTTTTATTTGTGAAAATGTACATAGTACTGAAGCACATCTAGAAAAGAACATGAAAAGAAAAACAGACATACTGCCCTGGTAAATGTGTCACAATTTATAGCCACGTGATCTTTCCCAACATCATCAGAGGCAGCTGTACTTGGACCAGAAGTGATGACCTTCCTCCTGCCTGGCTACAGGAATGCTGATATCTGGTCATCAAACTTTGGACCTTGGCATAAAGATGTGGGGATTAAGATTTTTGGTTGAAAAGCCCTTAATGTAATTTGAAAAAAAAAGTGCTGGATCCCTAAATCCAATGGATAGCAGAGAGTACTAAATTTCACAGTTAGTCAACAATATGGGGTGATAGAAGACAATTCATGATAACAGACAAAAGAGCCTTAAATGCTTTGCTACAGGACATGGTTTGTTCTCTGTTTGCATAGTGCCTTTGTTTCAAAGTACAAGTGAAGGATACCAGTAGTGAAACAGAAAGCAATACTTGACAATGAAAGCAAACAAGTCATCAGCTCTGGACCGCAAGTGAGAACAATAGATTGGGCTTACACAGGAAAAGAAAAGATAAAGACAGTGGGAGAAGCAGCATAAAATGAAGGAAATAGATTCCTATGACTGTCTTTAGAGCTGAAATTGCAAATAATAAGGAAATACGTTTTTGCTGCATCTCCTTGAGGGAAAAAGCAGAGAACGTGTCTACCTTTCTTTTACACCTCTTCTAGTGTTCCGCTTTGCTCGCAATGATGCCTAAGTCTGCAATACCCCATTGAAATGGATGCTGCAAGTTTTGGATTATCTAGAGTCTGTCTACCTTGCATTGATTTTTCTGACCTTCTGAGCAGCATTGCAGTACTTAGCAAGATCATTTTAGCTTTGTTTTTGTCCCTCTAACAGACAAATTGCCCATGCCCTTTTCCACTAAGAGATTCTGCCTCACCCTTGCCATTATCCACCCTCCACTATGAGAGCTGGAACCCCTGTACTCCTCTCCATGCTCTCCCATGTGCCATCTAGTGCTTATCTGCCTCTGCTGGGCTGGGATGGTCTCAGCTGGGCTGGGAATCACAGCAGCCCCCAGGAAGACAGAAGAAAATGATGTGGGAAAACCAAAAAGTACTCTTCTAGAGGGCGTGGGGGAGGCATGGAGATGGCAGGGGGCAGGGAGGAGGGCGTCAAGAAATCACCTCTCAGGGCATTAAACCAAGCCTGAAGTTACTCTTCCAGTGCAGGAGGGATCCAAACCCTTCACTGTCATCCAAATAAAACCAGACATATTAATTTCCATAGGCCATGGGTAAAGAAATTCTATGAACAACCAGCAGCTGAAGGACTGACAGTGGTGGCTGTGTTGTCTTGCAATCATTTCTAGCCTGATGCACTGGGCAGGAGCAGACTCTGTCTTCCCAGTCCAGCCTGGGAAATCTTGAAAGCAAACATCTTAGGACATGTGGAGAAATTTGAGGCCTGGAGATAAGTGAAGATTTTGCAAAAGACAGGCAATGTTAGACACATCACAAGAAGGCTTTGACCTTCTAAAAACCTAGAAATTAAAATTATAATTAACAGCTGTGCCAACAGGTTTTGGCTCCACTTAATATGATCCCTCCAACCAAGGCTTGAGCCTTCATTTTCTTCCCAGACTGGCTTCTGCAAGAGCAAGGACTATTTGATCCAACAGGCTGGCCATTGACCTACATAGAGCAACAAAGCTCAATGAAATAAAAGGAAAAGCCAAACTTCCTTTTTAAAGGTAACCTAAGTTTAGAAACAATTTAGATGCTGATGTAGCTGTGTGACTCCAGAAGCTGCACAGCCTAAAGCTGGTGGTTTAATCTGTACCTGGCTCTTGGCAGATCCTGTTCTGCTGCTGATTTTCCAGCTAAAAAATCCCTGTTTATGGAGTTACTAGTTCGGAGTGGCACAGACATAGATGGGGGCACAAAGAAACCATATTTCTTAATATGTAACAGTTTCTAAACATAGTATTTTATATTAACTTAAAGAGATCTTAAAGAGATCTGCTCTAATTTATGCACGATGCCCAGCTCAAAGGAGGTTCAAATTCCTGATCTAGGTCCTGAGGCAGTATGGCAAGAAAAAAGAGTTAATACTACCTCTCATTATGTTTCTAGTTGCTTACAAGCCTTCTAACAGTTTTCAGAGCAGGGATTTTCCAAACTCCTCAGTGTTGGTCTAACTCCAACATTGTTGCTTCCAGTGATTGAAGCATCCATTCAAAATAGATCCCAATTTGAATATATTTGGGATGTGGAAGTTAATTTATTTCTATTCTTCTGGAGTAATATTTTGGTGCTTAAATCACATTAAGTCAATTCTCTGTCATCCCTCATATAACTTATCCTGGTAGATCCTATGTTCATCTTGCTCTTGTTGAAAATGGTTGATGTTTGATGACCCAAGCACATAGTCAATCACATAATTTCTTAATTTGTATCAGGAGATTTTAGAAGTGAAGCTCATAACACATCTCAGCAAAAAAACCCTTACATGTGACGTATTAACTGGCCATCCATTTTGTGATCAAATGCATACAGCAAGATTAGTTATCATCTGTAGCTCAGCTGTTATTTTTACTGGGTTTTCAAAGCCCTGGGGAGGATTTTGTAAAGCTATTTAGCCTGAAGGAAGGGATTAAAGAGGTTTCTCCCCATGAAACATCTGTTGCAAATGTACTTTCTAATATTTGGAACAGAATGTTAAAATTAATCAGAAAGGGCAGGAGTCTCTTCCCTGGCCAGCAGCTGTGCTCTCTGCTCAGCCATCCCTCTGCTTCTTTCCCAACCCAAACCAGAAGTTGCTCCCAGCACTGTGGACCACAGGACTTCTTTGAATGTTGTGGCTCCCACTGCCTTGATGGGATACTTCAACTTTTTCCTCAAGCTTTCCTCCCTTTTTTCAATTAACGAGAAAATAGGACTTGAAGCGATTGTTACAGCCAGAAAGTCCAACCATCCATGAGCTTCCTGCCCTAATTCCCAGTCTCTACACTCATATGATTTTGGTATATGCACTTGCACACAGTTTTGTTTTTTCCCAACACGTACCTGCTGGAACAGTGTGTAATCATGCCTACTTTGAGCAATAGCTGATTATTTTCCCAAGTAGAGCCCAGCTTCTAGAATCCCCCTGTGTGATCTGTGTGGTTTTAAAGCCAAAAAAAAAAAAAAAAAAAACATAGAGAATCAAACAAACTTGAGTACTAGCAGTTCTGATACTGATATGGCCCAAAAGCTTATATCTGTAACTTTCTTCTCCTCACACAGTGCTCTCTCAAGCCCACTTATCTCAGCTGCAGGATAAAGCCTGTACTCCAGGGGCAAGGATAACTTTTTTCTCTAGTAGCAGATAGGACTAGACTGTGCTGCGCTTTTACTGCTCATAGTATTGCTTTTATAGAAACCAATGGAGGGAGAAAGGAAATATCTGGTAATAAGTAGGCATATTCACTACAGAGCAATATATACTGAGCAAACTCCAGTGCTAAAAGAAGTTGGATAAAAACAAATTCTCAGTTATTCTCCTGGTTCATGCACAGGAGATTTCCAGAGGAATTGAGGAGGCCCAACTTAGTGCTTTCATTCATTATTGAGTTTAAGAAAGCAGTCTGGGATTTTTTTCCATATAAGTGGGGAAAGAATTACAAACTCATGCTTATAAATGCTGAGCTTAGTAAACTGAAGCCTCAGGATGGTGGGGGAATGGCTTACTGGTAGCATCACAGCAGTATCGTAGTCAGAGCCATAAGTGACACTGATCACCCTGCATTTCTATCCTCAGTTCACCCACACAAATTATGGACCCCTTAAAAACACAGTATCCTGCTGCTGCTGCTGGTGCCTCATCAAGCACAAGAACGGGAGTAGCACAGCTGTGGAGGCTGCAGAATGCTTAGCAGGACATACCTGTCCTTGTCACTCCATGCCCCCAGCTCAGAGAAAAGGCACTGAAGTATCTCATTCCCTGAGCCAAGTTCTCCTGCTGCAGGTGTGCTGCTGCTGAGAGATGGGAGTGCAGTAACAGTGCTGAAGCAGTGGGGGTGCACCTACAATGTTTGTGCTAAGAAATAACAAATCCTAAACCTGGATGCTTGGGTGCCTCCCAGGAGGGCCCTGGACCTACACTCTGTGGTCATCAGGGAATGGAAGAGGTTTATTGTTGCAGAGCCAAGTTGTGCTAACAGAAAGCAGAACAGACATTTTTAAAGGACTTGTTTCAGGCTGATGTATGAAAGAGTCAGAAAGAGAATTTCCAGCACTGAGCATGAGGACGAGTCATAAATAAGAAGGCAAACAATAAAACTCCAGCAAATGCCTGTACCTACTGCTACAAATTTCAACTCAAAGATTAATTGGTGTAGGTGGACTAGCCAAGCTTTCCTGCTATGGCATGGGCTTTAAAAGGTTCATAGGCACATCACCTGTTTGAAGTTGTACCAGAAATCCTGGTGAAGACATCCTGAAATCTGAGAGGATACTATAACCGCATGACCTGGATTTCTTTCCAAGACAATGAGGACGGGACAACCAGTCTTTTCCCATCACTTATAGGCACAGGCCATGCTGTGGTAATTTGGGAGTCCACCTTCAGTGCCTTTTTAGACCTTGTGATTGACAATAAAAATATAGTGAAACATGCGAGTTCTAGCCTACTAAAAACTGGAGCAAATCCAGAGCAATGTCACAACAGGTCATAAAACAGCCTGTAAATAACCACTGAAAACCTGGGCTGCTTAAAACTGGTGATATATGACTAAAAAGAGTTCTCATTCCCCTCAGACTATGTGCCCACAACCAGGTGACATGCTGCCCCCTCCCTGGGGATGGCTGGGACACAGCAGTTGACTTGGCAAACACTGCTGTAATAAAATACTTTCCCTCTTGATCAGAAAGCAATAAAAGCATAGTGACAAAATGCACCCTACATTTTTTTCTCATGTAATAAATCTGCTTTTATATTTAAAGAATGTGTTTTTTCTCCTGGGAGGATACAACTATGGCATATTTCTCTCCTCAGAATACAATGTAGCAGCCCAATTTCTGTGTAAAGGGGTGATGCAGAAATGCAAAAGAGGGGATTTTTGCAGGTTGCCGCTGGTGGAGGCACAGGATATGTTCAAGGGACATCCATGGGCTTTGCTGAGGATTCTGCAAGGAGCAAGCCATTACACAGCTTGCAGACTCAGCTGGCTAATGCAGGAGAGAGGTCTGCCCAAGCCTTCCTGACCCTGGGAGAAGGACTGTCAAAGTCTCCCACTCTAACACATTTCTGAGCATAGCCCAAGGCAGGTGAGAGCACTTACTGGAGCTGTAAGACCCTTACAGAATATGTACAGCAGTTGTGACCTGCTCTTAAAGCCTTTTGACTCACGATATTCAGATAATAGCTTCTGTTGACAATAATACACCACTCTGTTGAGGGGTGGGTGTATGAAAAACGAGCTAAAGCAATTTCCAGGAACATCCTGCCTTAGGGGCACCCTGCCTGGCTTTGGGGGGACACGGAGCTACTCCCTGAAAGGGGTAACTGGAAATAACTTCAATCTTACATGGCATCTGCAGCCAAGTCTCAAACAGAGATGACAAATACCTTGCCCAGAATATATTCTTGGCTTTTCTATGTAATAGAGATATCTGTAACTAATTATCAGCCAGGGTTGTACAGCCTTCCCAAGTACAGCAGAATCAGGATTTGTTGTGTGCATGGTAGCTGCCTCCTTTTCCTACATTTTTTGCAAAATAAAGGCATGCTGTGAGGCAAGCCTCTGAAACACATTTAATTAGATAAGCTGAATCTGCAATGTAGAATTTGGAAACTCTCCTGGTTCAGGATGGATAATTCAGTAATCTGGCTGGGTGATAGTGGACTCTGCTGATTTGTGTATGAATCAGCTAGTGCTCTTCTGGCTTCCCCCTCTATCCCAGTAATTCATTTGATCACCCCTTCTACAGGTTGTGGGGTTTTTCACATTGCCAGGCCTCTGCCCTGAAACACACACACATACAGGAGTAGAGAAGGTGACCAGATGAACTTGCACAATATTATAATCTGTAACTCAAGGTGCTTGTGGTCCTTGCCCAGGTAACTTCACAACTATGGACTGCTCACAGGTTGGAGTTAATTCACAATGATCCCCACCACCATTATTTAACATTGTCTGAGAAGCGTTGGAAGTGTATTCCATCCTTTGCATGCCCATTTCTGGGGCCAGAGACAAAGCCCCATGGGGCAGAGGGCAGTGGGGAAGGGGCAAAGCTCCCAGTGAGTACAGTGATTGCTTCTGCTGCTGGAAAGAAGAGAGAGACTGGGACCTGGGGGGAGTGTCTTCAGTGGAGAACAGAAAGCTTCAAATCTCGAGGCTGCACAGCAAATTAAAAAGAGGAGTCATTGCCTGGCATTTTCTCTCTCAACAGCAAACTGCTTGCCAGCTGCTGTGAAAGGAAACTTATCAAATTGCTTCCAGTGTCACCTGGAGATCTAAAATAATTCTTAGATAGCTAGAAAATATTTGGACTTAACTGACTGTGGTAGTGCTGGAACCCCACGGAAAAATATGGTGAGGAAGACGGAGACAGGGCTGAAAATGCAAGAGACGTGCTGTGTTTGCACAGCAGGCTGCTGATCCCTGGGCAGCCTGTCATCACTCCCTGCTGCTCACAGAGCAGGTACTCGATGTATGCCTGCAGAATACAACAGAACAACACATCTGTGCTGCAAAGGTTGCTTCAGCTTCTCTGCCTTATGAGCAGGGTTGCAGGTATGTCTGACAAATGAAGATTTTTAAAATGACAGATCATGTGAAGGTTGATTTCAGAAGGCTTTGTGTGCTTGGCTGGATTATTATGTGTGTAATAAGGTGCAGGCAGTGATTGAAACATCTCCTGCAGCTCTCTCCTCCCTCGTGTGTGTTCCCTGGTACTCACTAACACATTTGCTTTCATTGTATAATCTGCCTTACTGTGAGGAATGCTTATTTTCATCTGCCTCCCTGACAAAGTTTTGCAAGGCTGTGAAAGCAGACTATCTTTGAGACATCTAAGACTCGATTCCTTTAGGTCGAAAATTTTGGGGTTCCATTTTTGGAAAACAGTTGTAGTATAGTTCCATTGCAGGAGCTCTTTTTAAAAGCTTGATTCCTGATGCTTCTTTCAATTAATCATATTTTCCAAGGAAGATTATTTAATATGTCAGAATTAAGCAAAAATGCACATATATCATGCAGATGCAAATAAATTACCTGTTCAATAGCATTCAAGCCTCATGAAATTCCTTTGCTGGTAGCTGGATGAATTAGTTGAGAACATTCTGCTTAGGTATAGCTCTTCAAATTAGAGCTAAATCCATTGTTTTTGGTGACAGGGCAGCAAGGAAGTCTGTGCTTTACCACCTTTAATAAAAGAACAAGAAGTAACAGTGTTTTCTTTTTCCAAGATTCCCCAGTGAGTGTTTTTCACGACCAATATGTTTTTCTTTCTTCAAGGTAAATATATTGCTCTTTTGCTGGTTGAAAAATGAAGCCAAAGAATCTATATTAATCTATCATTTTAAACTGAACAAAGCCACTTGTGCTCTAAGAGGCTAACGAGAATAAATGGCTGACCAGCATCAAGGTTTCCACTGTGATTTGACTCTTGTTGTGTGTCTGCTGTCCAGAAAATTCCTGAACTACAAAGGCCAGAATCAAAGTGCTGCCTTTTATACTGCACAAGAGCACTTCAGCTCTAAGCAGGTTTAGCTGTGGGCACACACCAACTCCATTTCTTCTAACAAAGGTCTCCCCGTTTGTCTCCCCAGCACAAACCAGCATCTTTTCTGAAGAACAGTCACTACTGCTGCTGCTCCTGCATTCAATGTTCACATCTGTGCAAGACAAAGAAATTGAGGAAGTCTTAAGCCAAATTAAAAGGCATAAACTCCAGGTACTGTAGGAATATGGTGAGACTGGAATAACCTAATTTACAGGTAACAACCCCAATTCTGGTGAATTTCAATCAAATCTGATGCACAGCTCCAGAAGTCAATGAGAACTGAGAGAGAGATGAACAAGCAGACAGAAGGTTCCCTACAAATCCAAAAAAAAAAAAAAAATTATCCAGGGACTGTTTTGACCTGGTAGGCCTCAGCTTAGAAAACATATACCACTCATATGCAAATTCAGAAAAGGGCAAGAAGGGCTTCTTTAGCAGATGAAAAGTCATGCTGACATGCTGCCCTATGTACATGTCTTATTGCAAGCACAAATCTTTTCCAAAACACACCTTCCAGCTGTGTTCCTGTTTCTTTGTAGGACAGATCCTGGCCAAAGATTTTTTGCATGAAAGTCCTATTCTCACCCCACTGAACTTACCAAGGCTTAGAGTTCCAAATTGTGTAGGGATAAAGGCAGCCCAAGACTTGCCATGGTAATTTTTCTCCTTTGGAAACAGCCAACTGTACAGACAGAATGGTCTTGCAATGTGCTACACACAGAAAATGTGACTTATGAAACTAAAATTTAGGATTTTTACAGGTCATAGAAGGCAGGTATTTAAAAAACTGAAATATTACTGAGCAGGTTTTTATATTTCTTAAATCCTTCCCACAGTCTCTTCTGCACCAAGACCAGTCTAAAATATAAGGCCCAAAATATATTTCTCTTAAAGTGCAAAGGAAAATCCTTTTATCACATCTGATGTAAACATGAAATGCAGGGCAGCATGTTGTCCTACACATTTGCAGTCACAAGCATCTCATTTACACTAAGATTCTGCTCAGTGTCTCAAGCTTGTACCTCTAGCAGTGGTGTATTCACTGGGTTTGAATAGTTTAGCACGACTTTTGAGAAATCACAGAGCTTTTAAGGAATATCAGCAAACCCATAGAGTGGTAAAGGTTGTGTGGCACAAAGAGGGAGCTGTGGAATTCAGCCTTCAGAGGATCATTCTGGCCATGGATGCAATCCAGATTTAAAGGACAACCTATAAGAGACTTAAGACCCATCAGAGTGAAATTAAAACAGGTATGTACTTCAAAGGAGTGAAGAGCTTAGTTAATTTAAAGAAATGCAAATTCTAGCCTGATACCATGAAAAAAAGATATAAAGGTGTTCAAAAGTTCTCTGTTAGGAAGTACAAAGATGTCTTAGTCGGAGGAGGTACTGATGCCTTGGGAAGGCTGACCTGAAACAGAGACTGAACAGAGCTAGAAAATAAAGTAGGTATTTATTGAAAGGCCTTTAAGGGTACACCTTGGGCAGGACAGGAGCCTGACCAGGGCTACACCCAAGGTGGACTTAAAGTGGACAACCAGTCACAAGGTCTTACACTCTCGTCAGTTTTGGTCCATTTGCATATTGGGGTTTAATTGTCCAATTAGAGCTTCAGGTTGTGAGGTCTCATCCTTCTTGTTTCTCTCTTCAGTCCACTGTTGTTTATGCTTTTGGGCCTGAAACTTTTATTCGTTGTCCTTGGTCTCCAGCGGGAAAAGGATTTTACCTACTCTGTGAAAAGAACTTACAAGCACTTAATATGAGGCTCAGAACTACTCCCCTAGGCAGCACAGAATGTGAAAAACATGAAAGCTAAAACTTCAGGCATCATTTCCCCCCTTTAGAGGCTTGACAAGGCCTTTTCCTTGTCAAGTCTCTATTCTAAATATCTACTAATAATAGTTACTCAATAACAAATAAGTATCTAACAATAGTAAACAACTAACAATAATAAACATCTAACAATAGATAAATAGCTAATAACAGTAAACATCTAACAACAGTAAATATCTAATAATAGATAAATATCTAGCACTAATAATAATAATAAACAGTAATAAATATATAACAGTAGTAATGTCTTGTACAGCTGGGTATCATGCAAAGAAGAATAATGATTATTGTGAACAGTTAATTAGGTACAGAGGAAAAATCATTTAAAGCATGGTTTCATCTGAATCAGTCTCAGTTTTTACAGTTGTTTCAGGAGCAGAAGCTTTCTTAACTCTGGAATAGTGAATCCAGGGTCCTTTGCCAGCAATTTTGGCTGTGGTGAGAGTGGTCAGCAGAACTTGGAATGGTCCTCTCCACCCGGCTTGTAGAGGAACAGTGTCCCACCACTTAACATAGACCCAGTCTCCAGGTTGGAAGTGGTGTGCAAGTATGTCCAGTCCTATGGGTCTGGATAGCACCATGTAAGTCTGGAGCTTCTGCAAAGTGGAACCTAAAGCCATTAGATATCCCTGTAAATCAAGTTTCCCCTTCATGTGAATTTCACCTGGAATATGCGGAACCTGATATGGTCTGCCATATAGTATTTCACAGGGACTGATGTTATCCCTCTGCCTTGGTTGTATGCAGATTCCCAGTAAAGCTATAGGAAAGGTCTGAACCCATGTCATGGATGTTTCCTGATAAAGTTTGCTAATTTGTGTTTTGAGAGTCCCACTCATACCTTCAACTTTACCACTCACTTGGAGTCTATAAGGTGTATGCAGATCCCAAGTAATTCCCAGAATCCGGCTAACTTCTTTAACCACTGTTGCAACAAAGTGTGGTCCCCTATCTGATGACATTCCCTGAGGAACCCCAAAGCTTGGAATTATATGATTGAGTAAAACTTTCACCACTTCCTTGGTGTTGCTGTCGCTGTGTTAGTGCGACAGGGGTAAGCCTCTGGCCATCCACTGAAGGTGTCAACTAATACCAGTGTGTACTGGTATCCCTCTTTGTGTGGCAACTCCACAAAATCTATTTGCCAGTAATCTCCAGGAAGATCCCCTGCTTTTGTTACTACTACTACAACTCTTTTCCTTGTGTCAGGGTTGTTTTCACAGCAGATTTCACCTTTGATCACTACTGATTATATGACACCAGTCATTCCCTTTCCTATTACTACCTTTTTTAGATGTTTCAGAAGATTCCCAAACCTGAAATATGTGTTTTCATGTTCTTTTTGAGCTAGCTCTCACAGGATCAGGGGTGGGACTACAACCTGATTTGCTGGTGTAACAGCCCACCCATTTTCTGTGATCTCAGCTATAAGAAACTTCATTAGTTTGTGGTCTGCTTGATCATATTTTGGGGCGTACCCCGACAAATCACTCTTTTTGTGGAATTACTGCAAGAATACCTTTTTCTGCAACCCTTCTTGCTGCTTTATCAGCAAAGCAATTTCCCAATTCTGGAGTGGTTTTCCCTTTTTGGTGACCTCTACAATGCATGATAGCTGCTCCTGCAGGTCTTTTAATGCTCTCTAAGAGGGCAAGTATTTGTTCAGCATGTTTGATTTGATTACTTTGAGTGTTCAGAAGTCCTCTCTCCTTCCTGATGGCTCCATGGGTATGGGTAAAACTAAATGCATATTTAGAGTCAGTCCATATATTTACCTTCTTTCCTTCGATCAGGTCTACGGCTCTCATTAGTGCAATCAGTTTGGCTTTCTGTGATGACACATCTGCTGGCAGGGCCTTTGCCTCAATCACTTTATCCTGCGAGGTTACTGCACAGCCTGTCATCCTTTTGCCATTTTTCATAAAGCTACTCCCATCTGTAAAAAGCTCCCAATCTGGATTTTCCAGGGGCACATCTTTCAGGTCAGGTCAGCTGGAATAGACTTCTTCAATTGTCTGTAAACAGTTATGTCCAGGCTCATTGTCAATTAAAGTGGAGGAAAAAAACATGTCAGGGTTAACAATAGAAGTTTTTTTCAGAATAACATCATCCTGTTCTAATAACAGTGCTTGATATTTAGGCATCCGGTTA
Organism: Acrocephalus scirpaceus scirpaceus; assembly: GCA_910950805.1. Lineage (NCBI taxonomy): Eukaryota > Metazoa > Chordata > Aves > Passeriformes > Sylviidae > Acrocephalus > Acrocephalus scirpaceus. Next base: position 33,956,727 of record OU383778.1, read on the forward strand.
CCAGATAGCCAATGCCCCCCCTTTTTGTTCCAGTACAGCTGCTGCAGCATGGGGTACATACATTACAATGTGTCACCCAAGGGTGAATTTTGGGACTTCCTGGATCAGGAGAACAGTGGCTGCCACAGCCTTCAGGCACCCTGGCCAGCCTTGGGCAACACTGTCTAGATGTTTGGAAAAGTAGGCCACAGCCCTCCATTGGTTCCCAAGGCGCTCTGCTAGTACACCCAAAGCCATATTCAGTCTCTCATATGTAAAAAGTTCAAAAGGTTTAGTTAAGTCTGGCAGTCCCAGTGCTGGAGCTGACATTAGAGAGTGTTTCAGCTGTTTAAAAGTTGCTCTAGTGTTTTCAGTCCATATGATAATTCCTTTTTTGGCTGCTTTTAACACTCCATATAGGGGTTTTACCAGCAGTCCATAATTCGCTATCCACAAACAACACCAGCCTACCATTCCCAGGAAAACTTGCATCTCTCTCACAGTACGGGGCTCTGGGAGTCAGCAGATGGCTTCTTTCTGTTCTTTTCTGAGCTGTCTGTGTCCACAGAAGATCTCAAGCACCAAGTAAACTACTGCTTCTTTGGCAATCTGTGCTTTGTCTCTAGAAACTCTGTACCCACTCAGTCCCAAGAAGTTTAATAAACTTACATTAAGTCGTATGCAGTCATCTCTTGTTCTGGCTGCAATCAGGATGTCATCTACATATTGAAGAATAACTCCTGGTGCCTGTATTCTCTAGTCCTCTAATGCCTTTGCTAGCTGGTTTCCAAATATTGTGGTGCTGTTCTTGAAACCTTGCAGTAGAAATGACCAAGTGAGCTGAGTTTTCCTCCCTGTCTTGAGATTTTCCCACTCAAAAGTAAAAAGCTCTTGGCTGTTTTTATGCACGGGAATGCAGAAAAAGGCATCCTTCAGGCCTACAATGGTAAACAATCCTAATTCATCTGTCAGTGTGGTCAAAAGGGTGTAGGGATTGTCTACCACTAGGTGTATGTCCTCTGTAATTTTGTTAATTGTTCTTAAATCTTGTACTAATCGATAACTCTTACCATCTACTTTCTAAACAGCTAAAATTGGGGTGTTGAATTTGGACTCATATCACACTAATAAACCATGTTGCAGGAATTTTTCAATTACAGGTGCCAATCCCTTATGGTTCTCTAATTTCAGTGGGTATTGTTTTGCCTTACCAGTGTGGCTCCAGGTTTGAGTGTAATACTCACTGGTTCTGCTCGTTTGGATCTTCCTGGGATATCACTGGCTCACACTATAGGATTTACCACATTTTCAAATTCAGCAGGGATTTCACCACATTTTTCCTGTATAAAAAGTGCAGCAACTTGGACAAATTTAGATTCAGGAATTAAAACTTGTACACCCTTCCCCTTTTTAAATTTAATTTTTGCTTCCAATTTCTCTAGCAAGTCCCTACCCAGCAGTGGTTTACAGGAGTCAGGCACATAGAAGAATTGATGGGTTACCCAATGCTTCCCCAGCTTAAATTTGAAAGGTTTTTAAATTTTAAATTTTAAAGGAGGAAAGGCCATGTTTTGGTTACCCCGGTCGCCCCAACATGTACATTATCGTAACTCAGTTTCCCTTCCAAGGGATTTAACACAGAATAAGCAGCTCCAGTATCTACCAGAAATTCAATGTCCTCTTTCCCCAGCTTAGCTACAACCAAAGGTTCTGTCAGGGAAGAAACCTTTGGTCCCCATCACTCAGAACTTGGGCCACTTGAGGTTTGCACTACTGGGAGTTGGGCAATTGAGGATTTTTTTTTCAGTGCTGGACGGTGATTTTTCCAGTGTCCCCACCTCTTGCAGTATGCACACTTGTCCTTCTCTGTAGGGAAAGTTTTCTTGGATGACTTTTCTTGAGTTGCTTTCTTACTAGGTTGGGATTTAACTTTTTCAGTTGGGCCTCTGTCTCGAAACACCTTCCAGGCAACTTCTAGCAGTTTATCTATGTCGCGAACTCCCTCTAACTTTTGCAGCTTTCTCCTTATATCATTTGAGGCTTGACCAATAAACAAAAGTACTAGATGGGCTTTGCCATCAGTTGATTCTGGATCTAAATCTGTATATTTGATGGCAGTTTCTCTTAGCCTGTTTAAAAAATCAGTGGGTGATTCATCATAATTTTGCTTTACTTCGTAAATCTTTGACCAATTTATAGCTTTAGGGACACCATGTTTTAACCCATATACCACAAGGCTTTGATATCGTTTTAACCTCACCATATGTTTTGGTATATTTGGATCCCATCCTGGGTTTTCAAGGGGGAATATCTGTGGGACAGTGCCTTGGAGTGATCCAGTTGCAATGCTCGCCTCAACTAAGGTAATGATGGCTTTGTTCACCATTCTTCTCTCTGTAGGGGCAAGTAAAGTGTCTAACATAGAGTTCAAATCAGCCCAGTCATGGTTTTGTGAGTTAATTGCCCGTTCTACTAATGTTGCTACTTTATCTGGGTTCTCTTTATATTTCCCCACAATAGTTTTCCACTGTTCTAACTCAATAAGGGAATATGGAACCTTCACGTACATTGGCCCTTGGTTGCTGACTGCTTGCCATAATGGGGCTTGTAAAACTGGTTCTTGTTCTTCTTCTCTTTTTGACCTGGTACATTTGGCAATTGGGCTATGTTCCCTGATGCCTCGTCTTGCTATCTTTCCCCTCCTCCGCCTTGTTAGGGCAGCAACGATCTGATCAGTTTCATCCTCCTCCTCGGACCTGTCTGACTCAGCTGTCTCTGTTGTAGCATAGAATCTGCTTTGCCTGACCATAGGAAGCACCATGCAGGATTCAGTACGCCACTGGTCCCGGGCTGTGTACCCGTGCACCTCAATGACATCATCTGAGGCAGCTCCTTGGCATTTGGGATTGCCATGGAAACTTACAGGCCTGAGAGCAGAGGAAGACTCAGACCCGCCATGCTTGGATGGTGGTGGCACCAGCCTAGGTGGGGATGGCAACGGGAGTGGAGGGACTGGCCCAGCCAGGGCTGGCAGCGGCAGTGGACCCACCGCTCTAACGGGGAGCTGTGGTGGGAGCAGGGGGACCAGCCCGATCGGGAGTGGCAGCAGTGGTTGCCAAAGCCCTCCCCCTGCCACTTGCTGTGACAATGGCGGTGCTGGTGCTGGTGCCGGTGCTGGCAGGGGCAGGACCGGGAGTGGAGGGGCCAGCGGATCCATTGGAGGCAGCACTGGCAGGGGCGAGACTGGGGGTGGAGGGGCTCTGCCCAAACTTGGGCTTGGGCTCGCCCTTGAATCAGAGGTGATGAGGTCTAACTCCAGCTCCTCCTTGTTCTCATATTTGCTATCCCATATCAACTCATCTTTTTTACTTTTCCCCTGTTTTTTCTTTAAGACCAATATATGCTCCTTTTTCTCTGGCCCTTGGCGACCAGCCAATACCATAAAGAGCCTAGCATATACTAGCTCATCGAAATATCGGTTTTCTCGTATGTGGGAGATTAAACTTGATATTAACTTCTTATCAAGACTCCCGAATTCAGGCCATGTCTCATCGTTATCTAGTTCATAAGTTGGCCAGATGTTTTCTGAGAGTCTAATAAGTTTGTATTTTGAAAACAACGAATTGCCTCCAGTTAAGTCAGCCCAGTTTTTCAATACTAATCCCAGAGGACTGTCTCTCGGGATATTATTATTATAGTATTCACAAGAAAATATACACCCCATATTTCAACAGTTATGAGTAAGAAAGTAACCAGGGAGAGAGAGAAACAGAGAGAGAGAAAGAGCAAGCAAGGGGCAGGATTCTAACCCCTGCTCTTGGAAGCCGCAGCGTGGGGACTCACTCCCTGTGCCACTGCTGGCCTCAGGCCAAGAGCACTGCAATCTAACCCCGCTTTCAGAGTGCTTTCAGTCCTCTCTTACTACCAGCAGGGGAGACAGAGAGCACTCTGCCTGACTCTAGAGCCCTCTCACACTAACACCTAACTCAGGTGTTAAACAAAATACCCCTTTATTCAATTACTCACGCTTCTCTGCCAGGTCCACAGATTTTTGGATTCTTAGGCTCTGATACCTTCTGGGCCACAGCTGGGGCTGGCCCCCTTGGAGTGCCAGCAGGAGTGGGGGAAGCAGGAGCTGGGTGTTCCTCCGGTCCAGGGGGGGGTTTCAGATGCCTCACTGTCCCTTTGTGTTCACCAGAAACTGATGCCTTGGGAAGGCTGACCTGAAACAGAGACTGAACAGAGCTAGAGAATAAAGTAGATATTTATTGAAGGGCCTCCAAGGGTACACCTTGGGCAGGACAAGAGCCTGACCAGGGCTACACCCAAGGTGGGCTTATAGTGGACAACCAGTCACAAGGTCTTACACTCTCATGAATTTTGGTCCATTTGCATATTGGGGTTTAATTGTCCAATTAGAGCTTCAGGTTGTGAGGTCTCATCCTTCTTGTTTCTCTCTTCAGTCCACCATTGTTTATGCTTTTGGGCCTGAAACTTGTACTCGTTGTCCTTGGTCTCCAGCAGGAAAAGAATTTGTTTTGTCTACCTACTCTGTGAAGAGAACTTACGAGCACTTAATATGAGGCTCAGAACTACACCCCTAGGCAGCACAGAATGTGAATAACATGAAAGCTAAAACTTAAGGCTTTAGCCCAAGCTAATGTGTTATTAGTAGTTGGATGGTTACTATGTGCTTCCACAGTAGGACAAAATGATGTTGAAAAGTTTCCAATAGTGTTTGCTAATATATTAGCATGGGGTTTAGAAAGGAATTATTTATTTTTAAAAGCATCTAATGAAGAAACAGAGCTGCTAGTCAAGGTGATGACCAGCCCCAGCTGTGTGACACTTTGTTTGGGTACTGTACCAAGATAACTTTAAGATTACAGCCTTTCCTCCCAGGTTAAAGTGCACTGTCCAGGTGGGCTGTCAGATTAGCCCCATTCCTGAGCAGATTTGCCTTTCCCTTTCATCTCTCAGGTTTCACTACCTTCTGCCTTTCTCCATCTGATCAGATGAATTATCAAAGCATATGATAATTTGCTGGGCAGAAAACCCCCATCGCAGTGCAGCATGGACAGATTTTTGAAAGAACCCAGTCTTGGTTTTGATGGACAAAGATTTTACTTATTAAATTCAGGCTCCATCACTGTCACCTCTCTGTCTCCACACCCTCCTCTGCACCTTCCTGCTACCTCCTTGCCCTGAGCCTCTTGCTGACATCTGCCACATTGCCTTGTCCCACATCTCTCCTGCTCCCACCTGGATCTCCTGCAGTCAGGGCTGGAGCCAAGTCAGGCAGCCTTGGTGGAGTTTATCAGCTCAGGATCTGCCAGCAGAAGGTTTTGAATCCCTCTGAGGCTGGCGTTCCCTGCCACCAAGGTGTGTCTCTGCTGACTGAAGCAGCGCAGGCACTGAGGACCCTCAGTGTCACCCAGAGCCAGTGGGGATCTGCAGCACTGTCCCCTTTCAGCCACACCATGCTGCACCAGGAGCCTGTGTGCAAATCACCACATCTGTGCATCGAGGTGATCTGCCTGCCCAAAACAGTACCAGTGTTTGTGGTTGTTGGTTTGCAGTGGGTACAAGGCTGCTGCATTCCCGGGCTAATGAGCACTCACTCTCAGCAGGGCCAATTAGTCTTAGGAGGATAGTGGGTTAATTTGGTTGCAGCCCTGGCTTGTTTTCTAGTTGTGACCTTGTTTGCCTCTAATTTGGGTACCTTTGCATGATGTCACACTACATCCTCAGACCTGGCAGCATCCATACTACTTCAGAAATGCCATTTAGTCCTCTAGTTCATATGAGCTTTGTCACGCTCAGCAGAGCTATACATAAATACATTTTAAACATCAGGCACCAGCACACTTCTCAGGTGTTTCAGGAATCCAGCCCACACAGCCATTTAATGCCAACCTGGGAATGGCTAATTGCTGCTTCATGCAAAACCTGGACACATTTTTTGCTCTATCTATCACAAAAGGAACCAAAACGCAGCATAAAATACAATAATCAAATTAAAATTCTAGTGATCACCACACTCCTAGTTCACATGAGGAGGGGACAGCTAGAATGGGCATCTAGAAGGCTGAAAATCCACAGGAAAATCCAAGTTTAGTGACAGGTCCTGAGAACTGATTACATTTATTTGAAGATTGAAATCCTGTTCTGTCTCCCTTACTTGCTCATGAGGGAGGAAACTGACACTTAAAAGTTGTTTATAAAGCCTTCAAGAAAACATTTTAAATGAGGTGCCTGTCTTCAGTTTTACTTTCAAAATAAATTTCCTTACACTGGGCTCAAAGTCACAAGGCTAAAGGCAGTGGTAGCAAAAGAATTTAGTAGGCCTTTACTATAAAGATATAACTTAAACCAAGAAAGAGTTAAAATTTTAAGAAATCACATGAAAATTTGTCTTTACACTTGTAATAACCTGAATTATTGTACCATACCCATATTTTAATTCTACCTAGTCATCAAGGTTGAAATATCATGTTATTGCCATAATTCTCCAAGTAGCAACTGTATTACTAAAGACATTACAAAAAAAAAAAAAAAAAAATTCCTGATTAGTAGAGGCAGTGTAGCAGGACCAAAAAAGAGTTTTATTCAGTATCTTTGAGGCATAGACAGAACCAAATTTCTGTAAAATTGTCTCTTTCATCTGCCAGAAAATTGAGCCTGTAATTATGTTTTAGATCTTGGTAGAGACTTGGTATTTATATAATTGTTATCCAGTTCTTCTTTAGATGTATGTTAATGTGCCATTTTTTGAGTTTTCATAATTTTCATGTATAGATGATTCATTTTCAGCAGCAGTAAAGGAATCTTGAAAATGTTCATCTCTTTTTTCCACACATTTTTGCAAATCCGGTCATAGCTCTGCAGGGATGGGAGTTTGTAACCGAGTATTTTCAGGCTGCATATTTACAGAAACAGCTCTGCGCTAATGCGAAGTAACCACGGAAAGCTGTGACAGGCTTCATACTCCAGCGGCACTGTAAGGAGATATTGGAAACAAGCTGCTGTTCAGAATAACTCTGTTAAATAGCGAATACAGATGTCGTGGTTGCGCGGGGCGCTGGGCGGGGGGGCCGGCAGCGTGGGGAGGCGTGATTAGCCAGAGCCCTCGGCAGGGACGGGGTTATCGCCAGCGGGGACTCCTGCCAGGTCACGGGGCAATATTTCCCTGAAGTGCACAAGCTGCAGGAGTTTAGCCATAATAAAACAGGATAAAGCGTGTTTGCGTAAACACGGAAAGGACGCAGGCTAGCGCTGCAAAAACAGCTGCGAAAACTGTCGGTGTTTTTTAGTCTGGCTTTATCAGCTTCAACACTTTAGATGTTTAATTCTTCATAGAACATTTGAACAGGAATCAGAGGCCACAAGTAGAAATTTAAGATCTAATTGGGGGGGAAATATTTTCAAGGGAACATGGTGTTTGGGATTTTGTTTTTGCATAATCTGGCGCAAACAGAAGGAATTGAGGGAGAAAAAGGAAGTAAACTTTTTTTATCAGACACATTTTCCCACAGAATTATCAGTGAAGCACAGATGCTTGTTTCAATTTCTGCAATAGCCAGTTTAGGGAGGTGCAGGAATATCACAGGGAGAGTTTCAGAATTAAATGTCAGGATCTCTCAGACCTGGATTCTGCACAGAGAAACCAAAAGGAAAACCTCAGGCACTGCTAGCACTTCCAAGATTGCATCAATAACTGTGTTGCTTCACTCATCGCATGCTTGCTGCAGGGTGGTATTTTTGTCTACAGTTATAATGCTGCAGCACAGTGATAACTCACTGGGAAAGTGCGTGGGGCTTCACTGTGTAGTTTCCTCTGTGCTTGGGCTGATCTTCCAGCTTCAGCCCTACCCAGTGCCTTGGCAGGACTCTGGGTAGCTCTGTTTCAGACTGTGTCAAGGCCTTTTTTTTTTTTCTTATAAAAGGGTTTCCACATTTAATTCTTAATTCCTGCTCAAATTTTAGAGATTTGTCAACAGATAAAAAAGTTGCATGTGGGCACCTAAATGTTTAATCCAGCTCTGTGTTTACTGCTAGATGACTTGGGCATTACTCATATACTCTTGTACAGCTCAGAAAGTTTGTGCTCGCAGTCCTTGCAGGACTAGGGCCATACTTCATGAGTTAAGAACAGCTCTCCATGCTCAGCCATGTTTGGCCTTGGCATGTTGCATTTGACAAGGCCAGCTGGACTCGTCAGGGTCTGGGTGTCTAATCAAGCAGAAAGAGCAAGCAGCTATCTCTGGCGGCCTCCCCCGTTCCCCAACAGAACACATTTTTCCAGAGCCACTGATACTCTTGCAGCAAGTCTTACAGACTTTCACAGACTTTACAGACTTTACAGATTTACAGTCTTACAGATTGATGACTAGTGCCCCCAGGAGCTACTGCAATGTTCCTGCTTAATTTGGTAGTATAGTTACAGTAGTTACAGTAGCTACAGTAGCAGAAATTGTTAACACTTACAGAGGATCTTTCTGTAAATTACTTGTATTTACAGAAAAAAAAATCCACTAATAATTTCCTTTTTTCCCAATGTTCCATTCTGTCAATATATGTGCTCCTCCATTTGTATAAAAATATCCTCAAGATACTCATGCCCAAACAACATTGAAAAATGCACAAATATCTACATAGATGTACAAGAGAAATATAGCATAGGAACGAAAGAAAAGAAATACACTCGATGTACTCTGTCAGAGAAATGCACTAAATAAATACCTGTTTTAAATTGCCCATTCAGCCCACACAGAGTCCAACAACTACGTTGTGCAGTGGGAAGGTCCCCTCCGCTACTTTCAGTTGAAGTACACAAAGCTCAATTAAGCAATTAGATAAAAAGGTTCAGCTACTTTCTAATTTCCACATGTTCAAGCACATGACTCAATTAGCAGAAACATTTTGTGGATTAGCTTTTGCAAGCCCTGCTAAAGGGGCCTCATGTTCTGAGCCTTGCTGGAACTGCCCACGGATGAGCTAATGCACAGGTGAAACCTGCACAGCCCCGTGCCGCTCATTGGAAACACTCTGCATGTGGGGGTAGGGTCTCTTCTATTAACTCCAAATGTTTTCAACATCTCAAAATTATTGTTTCATAGAGGGCAGTAAAGAAAGGTGGGAAGGGCTGTCCCTTTGACCCACAGTGTAATGCTCTGCAGCAGCACGCAGTAGCCTGGGGTGGTTTTTATGCCCAGGATTAACAGGGATTGGGAACGATGCCGAAGCAGCATGCTGAATCAAGGGTCGGAAATCGCTTTGCAGGGCAATTTTTCTGGTAAGATAAAAAACAATGATGATTTCCAAATGCAAACAAACACCCTAATGCCCTACTTTCAGAATTTGTTTATTTAATCTCAATTTTTTTGCAGTAAACGGTGCAGCTAAAACTTAGTTTGGATGATCTGACAATCTGTGTTTCAAGGCACAGAGGTTTGGCTGCAAGTGATAAAATGATCAGAAATTTTGGGAGAAGTAAATGCAAATAAGTTTGTTAGACTTATGACAGAAAATGAGAGAGAAAAGAGGACATGTTTTCAATCAGAGACACTATATTATGCCTTTTTTTCCATATTAGGGAAAGTAGTGAAGCATTTCTGTTTATGTTGAACTTGCTTCTGGTAGTTGTGGATACAACTACTTTAAAATATGCGTTATTTTAAAAAATCTGTATCTTCCAACTGTGTATTGAGCTTCAACAACAACAACAAAGAAGAATCTCTTGGATTCATTCTCAGTCAGATGGATTTCTACCTCTGGCTTTATTTTTCTTATGCTCATTCTTATTTTTCTCTTATGCTCATTTTGGCCATATCAAAAATTTGGTATTAGGGAAGGTGAAACATTTTTTTTGCTGCCAAGCCCTTCCCTCATAAAAGCAGCATGCCTTTTTTCCCCCTCATCCTTGATTCTCTGTGTCTTTGGTCCATTTCCTCTCCACAATGTCCAAGCATCAAAAAAGCCAAAACTCTCTTTTCCCTGGGTTTCTAATAATTGTCTCTTACTTGTTTCTACAATTTTTCTTTTATTTCCCCTTAAGAAAATTGTCAGTACTCTACAAAATGCATATTGAATAATAAGGAACTATTATTGCAGGCATACCTGTAAGCACACTCATGAATTATTATTTAAGTTTGATTGTGAATGAACATTTACATTTAACCTTGCCTCAGATATATGCATGTATTGAGAATATCAGTAGTATCTGTTACACACAGAAACAAATGTCTCCAAGCTTTCTGGGACAAGAAAAAAAATCCTGTCTTGATTTGCACTGTAGCAGTCTCAAGAATATGACTGTGGAATAAAAGTGCTTTCTTCTTTTCCCCTAACTGAGGGACAAATTCACATAGTTCATCAAGCCAAGCTAATGTATTTATGGTCCAAAGAGTTCTCCTCACTCCCAGACTTCAAGCTTCCAGTGGAATCCAAGGTATGTAACGATGATATGAACATGATATACTTTACTGTAACCTGTGCTTCAGGCAGCTGTTAATGCCAGTCTAGCTTTCTGTAGTCTTCAGCCAAAGGAAAGTTGTCTGCAGCATATGCACAGCTCCAGTCCGCAGCAGACGTCTTGTGAAGTCAATGGCATGCTGAAGTAGACGCCACAGAAGCAAACAGGCATTTGTTGAAACTCAAGTCTCAGATGTTAACATATATTTGGGGTTATTTCCCTGCCTAAGGAAGGAATTCATTTCCTTCCTGCTAAATTATAATTGCAGCAGTGTCTAAAGTCTCGCACAAAGACCCAGAAATGCATTGTACTAAACTTTATGGAAACACTGGGAAAGATGGTCCCACTCCAAAGAGATGAAAGTCAAAGATGGCAAAAAGGTAAAAACACAGAAAGGAGAAACCAAGAACTTCAGTGGGAAAGGAAACAGAGAGATACACTGACCTCTTCACTCTGCTGAGCAGACCAAGAACAGAAAGATTTGAACTCAGGCTGTTGGCTCCTAGTCTAGTTTTCTATTGTATGCTGCTGCTTGTCACAGTCTTGGTCAGGAGGGACATGCCTTACTGTTTCAATATTGCCCCAAATAATCTCTTTTTAAACTGTTTTTGCTATGCAGACCCTTATATACCCCTCGTATACTAAGTAAGTTTGCAGATGACACTAAATTGGGAAAGAGCTGTTGACTCCTTCAAAGGCAGAGAGGGCCTGCACAGGGACCTCGACAAATGAGAGGACTGAGCAATCACCAACCATATGAACAGAACAAGGAAAAGTTCTGGATTCTGCACCTGGGATGGTGCAGCTCTAAATATACAGACAGCCCGGAAAATGAGAGGCTGGAAAGCAGCACCATAGATAGGGATCTGGGGGTCCTGGTCAACAGAAACTTGAACAGGAGTCAGCAGTGCCCTGGCAGCCAGGAAGGACATCCCTGTCCTGGAGGGTATCAGGCACAGCATTATCAGCCAGGCAAGGGAGGGAATTCTCCGGCTCTGCTGTGCACTGGGGCAGTCTCACCTCAAGTCCTGGGGGACATTTTGGGTGCCACAATAAAAAGAAGACATTAAACTATTAGAGAATGTCCAAAGGAGGGCAGTGAAAATGGTGAAGGGCCTTGAGGGGAAGCGTGTGAGGAGTTGCTGAGGTCACTTGGTCTCTTCAGCCTGGGGAAAAGAAGACTGAGGGCAGACCTCATTGCTGTTGCAGCTTCCTTGTGAGGGGGAAGAGGAGGAGCAGACACTTCTCTGTGGTGACAGTGACATGACCCCAGGAAATGGCCAGAAGTGTCAGGGGAGGTTTAGGCTGGATATTAGAAAAAGGTTCGTCTTTCAGAGGGTGGCCGGGCACTGGCACAGACTCCCCAGGGCAGTGGTCACCACACGGAACCTGACAGAGCTCAAGAAGCTTCTGGACAACACTCTCAGGCACATGGTGTGACTCCTGGGGACAGTGCTGTGAAGGGCCAAGAGTTAGACTGGGTGATCCTGGTGAGGGACCCTTTCAATTCAGGGTATTCTAGCATTTTATGATCCTAAATTTTCAGCCCTAGTTTATGCAAGTCACATTGTTTTATTAAAAGGGAGATAGTTATATTTTTTTGTGAATGCAAATGCTTTCAGTAACATTCGGGTCAACAATATCCTACTCCCTTAGTTTATGAACATGCTACACTTATGCACATGATGTGGATCAAAAATGTGCACAGTGAGCTTCTCTGCAGCATCTGTTAGTGGTTCTGAAATGTTAAAGGAAGGGAATCAATCAATCTTGTTGCTTGTCCTTGGACTCCTGCTCTCATTGATCTGCAAAAAAACAAGAACATGATCAATTTTGAAGTTTAAACATTCAGAAAGCTAAGTGGTGTGGAAGGATTACTTGGTTTTATTTACATACAACATTTCTCCTATGACATCCTCATAGGATGCTTATTTTTGTGCAGCAGTATGATATTGCTTACTTATATGTACTTTTTTCCCTTCATAAATATTTTTATAATGAACTGCTGTTGGTAAGCAGTTTTTATGTTCAGATTATTAATTTTAGCTTAGTAACATTAAATTATGTTTATCACTACCTAAATGTACCTCAACTATGAAAATACCAGGTGAAGTATTATCAAAGGCTTCATTAACCTCATCACATATACTCACAGCTTCCCCCTATACTCTTATTTATGTGCATACATTAGTGAAATAATGACAACTTGTATTGATTCTGCTGTGGATTAGATTTTAATTATTATAGTTCATAGAACAAAGACATCTTTAAGTTCATGCAATGCACAACTGCTGTAGCGTAACTTTTCCTTCTTTGCAAAATCTACAAATCTAGTTCCCTGGAAACGTGGCTGGTTTTAATTACACTGCCAAAATATAGAACTGTGTTCATAATTCAGGTGCTGAACACCAAGTACCTCTTCAGTGCGGGGGTCTCAACAACTTTTTGGAGTGGAGGGGCATCAACCATGCTTGCAAAGAGGTGAAGCTGAGGTATAGTTGCAGCTATCACATACATCTGAATTTCTCAATTACAGAGCCGACTATTGAGGGTGCATTTGCATGTGCACAGTGACAGGCAGGCTTTGTGGACAAGCAAAGATAAGAAGTCGGTGCAAAGTTTGCAGCTGATCAATGTGGACAGCACAGACATGCTATTTATCTTCCCAAAGCTCCTTGGAAAGGGCTCAAGGCTCCTTCAAGGGCATTTCCTCTTACAAGAGAGAAAGTGAGCTCCTCTGTGGCTCAACTCCTTAGTGAGCTACAAGATTAATCTTAGGGTGAAACAAGAAGAGCCTAAGTTGAGGAATTGATTTTTGGCTGAGAGGAGTACTCAAAAACACTACAGATTTTGTAGTAACAGGGAAAACTGATTTCTTGGATCTAGTGATGCACTGAATCATGGAAAGGGTGTAGACAGGAAAAGATGACAGCAAGACCACAGAGCAAAAACAGACAGTAGGAGCTGGCTGCATGTTAAGAGAAGATGGAAAAGAAGGCAGAAAATATATTAATGTAAATTTTCTTTCCAAAATCCACATATTCTGCAATTTCTTTCAATTAGCTTACAATTTCCATGAATGGTATCTGTTCATTCCAGTAATAAATCTAACCCACAGTTTCTATATCCCATTATTTAATGAGATTTTGTAACACTGTAATTTGATTACTTCCACATCTGATTATTTGCACATTTCTACTGAAGTATTTGTCTGTGTGGCATTCTGACCACTACATTCATCACAAAACACACTTTGGAGTAAATCTAACAGTGGGGGGTTGTTTGCTTGCCAAAGCTTTCTAAAAATTGAAATGCAATTCCAAACCACGACCTAATCTGCATGTGTATCATCATAAGACTATTTTAGCATCCTTCAAACATGTTTGCAAAGAGCAAAATTAACCATTTGAGCATGCTGATCAAGGCATTGATTCTGCAAATACTTACTACCAGGCTTAATCCCTTTGAAAGCACGGGGACTATTCACGGTCAGAAAAGCTGTGCCTGTGAGTAAACATTTGCCTCTCTCAGCCCCTGAAAGCGATTGCACGCAGTATTTTTCTTCTGGATGGACAGTGTTCTCTTGTTGGCAGCCCATAAGTATGAAATGACATATACTATAATTGTGAAAATTATACAGGACTGCCCCTAATAATAGTGTGCAGCCAGCAATTGGCTCGGTGGTGAGAGAGAAGCGCTTAGTCATTCTGTGAGAGGCAGGCAGGAAATGTCGAGATGAACTGTCGTAATTAGACACGTGTTATTAGTATTTATTAAAACACAACTAGTTACACTGGTTGTGCATATTCTGTAGGCAGACCTTGTGCAAACCCGAGTAATCTGGCCTTAGCTGTGCAATATAGACCTTGTTTACAATAGAGAGTTGTGCTGACCTAACTACATTAGTCGAGTTAAAGCTGTACATCTCCAGTTTAGGAGGTGTATAAGAATAGCTTATTTTCCCTTAGCAGAAGGAAAACCAGTGGCAGTGTAAAGCACCTTCATACCAGTATAAACACACATCATTTTAAACAGGGTAATTAAATGGGATGTAAAAATTCATGCAGCTGAGATAACATAGTTAATTTGGTATATGATGTATGAAGAGACAAGGCTCTCTATTTCACAAATAAATGCCAATGGATGAATCTCACTCCTCTTGCATGTGAGAAGGAGGAGAAGTGAAAATAGCCAGTGTTTACGATAGAACCTTTTTGTCTGAGCAACTTGTGACCTAACCAACATTTGCAAGCTCAGTGAAATGCAATGTATTCATTTGGTGGCTGCCTGTAAAAGTACTTGAATCAGTCTAAACTGATTCTTTGCATAGGAATGAAGAGGGAATCACTATGGCTGGATGGAGAGAAGCTGCTCATTTAAGAAAACAGCAAAGGATCACAGAGGGATAAATGCTTCTGGCAGCATAAATTTTACTATAATGTTCCAGTTTCTCCTCATAAAAATGGAAGGGATTTTCCTTCCATTTTTTCTTCCATTTTCATTCTTCCAGTCAAATAAAGTGATGCCTATATATGAATAAGAAAAGGTCTGTGCTATGGCAAAAGCTGGTTAATACTCTCTAAAGATTTCTGTTTCCCAGTGATCACTGATGAGCACCACGGTGCTGGTGGACAGATGGCAGAACCAGGCAGCAGAGAATGGGCTTCTGCTTGGGCTCCTGCCTCTGGCCTGCTGTCAGACCTCTGGAGAACCACCTTCTCTCTCTGTGTCTCATTTTTCTCCTTTACGAAATGAGAGGAAGTCAATTTGCAAAGCAATTTGAGAAATAATAATGACAATCAGCTGCTCTATATTAGTTGGGTGGAATTCTTACCAGCTTCTATACCTTCTTTTCTTGTGCAAGAGCCACCATTATATACAGAAACTTCAGTTTTGCTTATTAGATAATTTACTAATTTTGGATCTAAATCTGAATTCAGATTTCAAGCAAAGCTCCAAGTTTCAAATTACTGAATGTGTTTTTTCAGCTTCATGTTAAATAAAATGCAAATTTTCATGCAGAATATTTCAATAAAACACATTTTGTTCCTACTTCTGGTTATGAGTATCAAAATGGAGACAATAAATCTGCTCAGCAATGCTACCTCTTTTTGAAGATTTCCATCACTATGTATTTATAGAGAAATTGATCCAAACTCTACCATTAGGTTGAATCACTGAGTAACCTTGTTTCTGACACTATAACCAGATATATCACATGAAAATAGTGAACTGAATGCATCAGGCACTGTGTGGCTGCTGAGAAAGTTATACTGAAAGTTAGGAAAGAAAAAATAGCACACAAATATGAAATCTAACAAACGAAGCAAGGATTTGGAGCCCATTTTTCGTTGCTGTATCTTACTAGTAAACTCACTACAATTACATTGACAATAAAAAAACGTTTTGATTTGCATAATTACCTGTAATGTGGCACATCTTTTTCATAAACTCTAGAATATGGAAATAAAACTATTCACAAGTCAAAATATTTTCAGGATGAGAAACGATTTACAGTCATGGAATCATAGACTATTTTGGGTTGGAAGGGACCCTTAAAGCTCATCTAGTCCAACCCTTCTGCAATGAGCAGGCACATCTTACATTAGACCAGGTTGCCCAGAGCCCCATCCAGCCCGACCTCAAATGTTTCCAGGGATGGGGCATCCACTGCCTTGCTGAGCAACCTGGCCCAGTGTTCCACTACCCTAATCATAAAAAAGTCCTCCCTTACAACGAGTCAGAATCCACCCTCCTTTCATTTCAAACCAACAGGCCCATAGCTTTCTTCTGCTGAGGATCCCAAGCAGGATGCAGTACTCAGGGTGGAGTCTCACCAGAGTGAGAGTACAGGGGCAGAATCAGCTCCCTTGACTTGCTGCCCATACTGCTCTGAATGCAGCTCAGGATACTTTCTAAGCTCCAAGCACACACTGCCAGCTCATGTCCAAATTTTCATCCCAGCACCCTCAAGTTCTTCTCCAGGGCTTCTCTCAGTCCATTCATTCCCCAGCCTGCAATGATACCAGGGATTGCCCCAAAGCAGGTGCAGGACCTTGCACTTGACCATGTTGAACTTCATGAGACTGCCATGTGCCCACTTCTTCAGCTTGTCAGGGTCCCTCTTGCTTAACTGAAATTGTCTCTATTTTGTTTTTACTGTTGTATCTATTTTGTATATACTAGCTAAATTTATGCACATTGATCACACATTTTATATTTGAAATATTTGTTTGGGGTTTTTTTGTCACTATAGCACAGAAAATAATCTAAAGCATGCATTTTAATACATTCTTTGAGAAATTATTGAATCTATTTCATAATGGACTGCTCTCTTACTTTTTTCATTTTCTAAGTTCTTGGTAAGTGCAAGAAATTCTCTTTACATGTCATCAGATCTAGGCATTATAATACATTATTTTCTGTAATATAGAAATTTTTTTGGTATGGAAATGGTTCATTACACAATTCCTGGTAAATCTCTCCAATATTTAAAGGTATGGTTCTGAACACTGGAGACCCAGACCTCACTGGCTTTATCAATATGAATTTTTCTTGAGCTGTTTGCCAGGATGCACATTGTGAAATACGTTAATAGCTTTTGTTTTACTAATAGTCTTTAGGGTATCATCCCAGCATCTTCTGGTCATTCCAAAACATGTTTGCAAGAGATGGGTTTGAAGCAATTATCCAATTCTCAGTTCAATTAAGTTCAGAGGCAGGCTCTGATGTACTCCCTTCTCTTAGCAAGCTCTAATTCTGCCCAGATTTGTACGAAAATGGATTTGTAAACATGCATATATGGATGTCTAGGAGCTAAACAGGTTGTGTTCTTCCTGTCCTTTAGTTGTAAACTGTCCTTCTGGCTCTACCTCAGGAAACCACTTTAACCTGTGATTAAATCCCAGTGAGATCAAGACTTCAGCACACAGTTAAGGCTCAGCCTACACTTCAGTGCTTAAAGGGGCAGTTAAATAACATGTATTCCTGAAAGAATATTTATCATGGTAAACCATTATTTCCCTGTGATTGGAAAACACAGGCAATCCACCAAAAGAAACCTATGAGATCATGAGACACTTGAAAATATATTAAATAACACTGAGACAACTTCAATATTCAATTTTTGTGAGGTCTGATGTAGTAAGTTTGGTAGCTCCACCCTTTCCATACCCTGCAGGTGACTCCTGGCATTATCTCAGTCTTCCACAACCCCCACTCCCTTATCATTCACCTTCAAGAATTCAGTTGATCTCTTCAAACATGCATAGAAATGATGTACACTTATACTGAGAAATGCAGGGATGTACAATTCACCACTCCTTGCTGAAAAACCTGTATAATTTATAGACATGATTATATAGTAGCATATGCATGTATATTTATGGATTTCTGCTGTCACTTTTATGCACCTCTGCAATAAACTTTGCAACACCTTTAGTATTTTCTTCTTTCTAGGGAAATAAGGACTTTGTGTATATTAACCAAGTAAACATAAATTCATTTCTGTGTAGCACCTTATCTGACATCTTTCTGAACTGCAAATTGGCTGCATCAATGTTATTCTGTGCTTTCTAGAAGTCCTCAACTAAGTTGTCAGCATGCTGAAAGCGGGAGATTATTACAACATTCTATAGATGCTATACCCTGTCAAAATGTGGCAGAGGTCATACAGTCCTTCCACAGACACGTTCCAGGTATAGGGATTTACAGGGTGCATTCTGATCTGACAGAACCGAATGTATACCACATTGTTTAATGCAACCTAAATATTTTCACTAATGCTAATGCATCTTCAGAAGCAGGTTTTCCAACATCATATAAATGGAAATATTCTGTGGCTTCTTACAATAAGGAAGTCCCTTATATTGTAGGTGTACAAACAGCTCTTTTGATTATCTTATGACATAGAAAAGGAATTGAAGGCAAAAGAAACAACCCCAGTGCAAGATGAAAGGAGCATTCACAGTTGTATGTGATAAAACCTTCCCAAAGAAATAAATTAGGAAACTTACCTTTTTCATTGGCATTACATTAACTTCTTACCAAGACATTCAGCCACTACAAACAGCAACCGATACTGTCTGCAACTATTATACACTACCATGGGTGTTGTTCCGGCCAAATACAGCCTACAAGACAGTTCCTGTCATGCCACTATTACCATCTTGTACAATCTTGGACTGGAGATGAAAGGAAATTACTAACTCAAGAGGTATATGAATCTCAGCAGAAACTGCTGCTCCCACATTAAGGAATGATTTGCCATCACTCGGCAAGGAGACACTGGCATATTTGTCCGGCAGCTCAAGAGTTAAAAAAGTGGAAAATGCAGGAGCATGAACTTCCATAAATCTTTTCATCTTCTAGGAATGGGTTGCTGCTGCAGTAATATTATCACAAGAACCTGTCTGTAGAGGGTTCTGCCACCATTCCAGTGAATACAGAAATGTTTTGGTACAGCATCTCTATTCAGCCCTGCGTAGTCTGAGAGCCTGGTAAGATCAGTGGAAACACAGAGCTTTTACCAGCAGAGCAGCACCATACTGTCCACTGTGCCAATGATGACATACTCTTGACAGGTGGTAAATCATGTCAATCTCTACAGCTGCCATAATGTTTCCATTGTGACTACATCTATGCATCTATTTATGGTGACGTTTTATCTTGCAGATTTTAAATGTGATGTATTAAAACACAGTGCAGAGTAATCCAAATGCAATTAAGCAGGTAACTGTAAAAGCCAAAATTAGGATTCAGAGAACAATGTATTTCAAGTTAAGTGGGAACAAGATTACTTGTTAGCTGAAAATAATGGGCACCTTCAGTGCCTTATGTGTATACAAATGATAGGTGTGCCAAAGGAATATAATCTCAGCTGACATTACAAGATCTACCACCCTGAAAAATAAGACCGGTGCACTGGAGAATCTAATCATTATGGAATTAAAAGAAAATCCCCCCTAAATCCACATCACAAGCAAAGAAGAATGTTGATTTAACATACAGCTGCATAAACTCAAAACCTGTCTGTCCCCAGTGAGACATGACTCAGGTGAGCCCCTGAAATGGAGTGGTAAGCAATTTAAATTTTCTCTGCATCTACAGTTTGAAAAAAAAATTACCAAATCATGGGAGCTTGTTATCATCTGTATATCCGTATCATAACTGTGCATAATTCTGTACAAAGCAGTATAGTTACTGCAAACAATCACACATTCCAAATCCGAGACCAATCACAAAAAAAATGTAAGCACCTACCATTGACTTTGAATGAGACCAGCAGCAGCAATGAAACCAGGCAGTTATTAAATTTCACCTGAGCTATTGCTAGGATTTTCTTTGTAAAACAAATGAGGCAGTACTTTTAATGTACATTGGAAGTACTTTCTACCACTAGCTCATGTAACAGTTTCCAAAGTTCCCTTGTCACAAATAATGACAAGCAGTGACTGTCCAGAAAAGTCAGTTAATGAGCTTGGTGAAAAGAAATTGCAGCTGAATACCTCACTTTCACTGTATAATACCAGGCAGTTGGTGGTGAATCCATGAAACAAGGAACATGGACTACAGTATCATATATATGGATAATTTCATTCACAGAAGGAAAACTGAACAAACACACAGACAACGAATCAAATATCTTAAGGAGTTGAATCCAACCTATAGGAATTTACTCCCTCATTTAAAATTGAGTGGTTGTAAGCAGGGAAACTGCCTTCTTTACTTTTCCAAATGTGCATGTCTTGAAGATGAGATGGCAAAAAACAAGTTTCAGTTATAAGGGCCTATTTCTTTTCATTGGTCCTCCTGTCAGTTTTGTAATAGCTCCAGTCTGCATGGTGTCAAAAATCCAAGAGAGCCATTCAGGTCACCTAATATCCATGGAAGAGCTTAAAATTTACTAGAGTCTCCATATCGGACTTCAAAATTGTCTATATAGACCCCCCCCCCCCCCCCAGATACTTAAAAGTATTCCAAACTGAACTCCTAAAGCTGTAATTGAGAAATAAATGCCTAAGTTCATCCCCAGAGAGGCCATTCCCACACCTAGCATCCACAAGTAGCTCTGAATTTAGTTCAAATTCCATTTAGTACTCCCAGCTGACATTAGCACTGTTATCCTGCCAGTGGAGTGAGCTCTTCCAGAAGACAGCTGTAAGCAGCAGTGTAGAGAATAGCTTGGGATGAGGTTCACATCTCCCTCCTTTCAACCCTCAGTAACTCGCTCATGAGATAGAGACAGCTTTCACAGTTTGCACCGCAAAACTGGGTAAACTGCATACATATAAATGAGAACAGAGTTTGAATCCCAAGACTTTAAGACTTGTCATTTCAAAAGACAGCAGCAAGATAAAGGGAGTTTGGGTCTGGTTTTATATTCTTCTTGGTTCTGTCTTTCCTTTCTGAACAATAACCTAGCTGCAACAAGAGGAATGCAGAGTAGCTTGTATCCTTGGGCATTCTACCATTTGCTCATTCCTTGGGAAAATCAGAATCTGTGGGTTCAGCTCACTCAAGACTGAAAAGGTCCTAGACCTAGACAAAACATTTCTACCTTCCAGGACAAATGCTCAAATCAACAGGTACCTTTGCACAGGACTACATAGTACTTAACTGTTAGCACAAGTGGCCAACAACAGCTGCCTAGCATCATCGGGAGGTAGCACAAGCCAAGAACCATCCCTGACAGGAAACCTGGATGGAGCCACACTGGCTTCAATGAGTGGGAAGAGAGAACAGCCATGTGGATGTGAAGTGGGAGCCTCTCATGGCTCTTACTTACTTGTAAAAACATCTTGGTGTCAAGAGTTCGTTCTGGCAAAGCCAAACCTGCTGACTCTTCAGATGGTTTTCAAAAATGTTTTGCACTGCTGAGCTCTGAGCAGTGCTCCGTTTCGGCATGTGGGAGTGCTGGATCAGCTGGCAGACGTAGGCAGGCAGAGCAGAGAAGCTGGTGCCTCACACAGGTGCCCTGAATTCTTTTTTACAGGGCCTTATAGTTTTTCATTGACTATGGAAGAAATGCTGTCCTAATATTTTTTGCCACAGCAATACTTCAATTCCAAATACAGAAATCACTTTTATGCACAACAGTGAAGCATGGAATTCTCATCTTGTTTCTCAAGGATATGATTTCCTACCTGGAAAAGTTCTAAGTCAAATACTGTTAATTGTAAAGAAGCACATACATTTGTGAAAGTATCCTCCCAGGAATAAAAATCTATAATATCAAAACATTGCAATAAGCCAGAAAGCGATGCCCTTGCTTATCAATTCTTATTCAATGCCATGAATATTGACCTTTACATTTAGGAGGAAAATATTCTGAGAAATAAACTATTCTCTTATTTAATGTTACTGCATTCATTTTACCCCTTTAACAAATAATGGTCTGTCTTGTAGGATTATACTCCCACCTGTGATCTGTACTTGTGGTCCAATCCTGCCATCTAATATTCTCCTCTGATATACCACCCTGCATAGTTTGATTAGCTCAGTCTTTAGTGCCTCCTCCCTATGTAATGTGAACACAGCATGGCCTGCAGTCAGCCTCAAAGAAAAAAATTACTTTCTTAGAGGAAATGACCCCTGCAAATGAATGCTCTACACCTGGAAAAGCTGGCTGGGTTTAGGCATTTAAATGTTCCTTTATTTCATGACCTCTTCAACTGCCAAAATGCATGGGGGTGTTTTAACACCAAGACTGCAATTTTTGTTCAGCCAGTTAAAGCTATGCCTGCTTTTTTGTTTCTTCACAGTTGATATTGAAATAGTATCAAACTCAAAAGACCACCCTATTTTAACAAAAAAAAATCTTAATGAAGCCAGAAAACAAGTAGTTTTCATCTCAACAGTGACAACTCTCTTGAGAGAAAACACTTTTTTAGCATAAACACATAATCTGGCCTTAGAAAGTGAGATGGTTTTCTTCCATTAACAGGTTCCAATGAGTAACTATTTAATGAGCATCTAATGTAATCTAATTCAGTTAGAATTACAAGTATTACAAAATACCATGAAATACACTTTTGAGAGCTTATCAGTTTAGTTACAAAATATTGAAATATTAGCTATTTTTTGACAGAAAAATACCCTCTCCTTCTCTCATGCTGCTCAAATGGTTTCTATTTCAGGCTGACAGCCCTGTAGTCAATCACACCAGCTAGAAATCTCTTCCTAGTGCAGCTACAGCTTTGGAAATGCAGATACTAGAGCTCTGCATGTACTGCCAATTTTTTTTCCCCTAATATCAAAATAGTAGTATATTTGGTTGGGATTCAATACCCGTTTTTAAACATTGTTTTTTTCAAACTTGACTTTTTCTCCTATTGTATATGAACTCTTTGTAATGGTTACTGGCATTAATCAGCCACTCTTAACAGTCCTTTGATATCTATGGAATTTGTTATTTCTAATGGCAGCACTTCCCAGCCTATCAGTTCAATCAGAAAGCAACAATTGCCACTTTGCCTTTTGCTCCTGCACAGATAAAACAGTTCACAAACATAAAAATATCAACATTTTTATTATTAAGAACAACAATAATAATCTTATTACAGTCTGTAAGTCATATATAGATTCCTTCACTTTCAAGTCTCAGCTTTCAAACCAAGTTTGAGGGTACTTTTTTTGTTTTTTAGGTATCTGAAAACATGCAACCTTTTTGCTTTGCAGTTTTTTACTATGGGATCAGATAAGAAAACTTCTTGATCAGTCAAAACATAACATCAAAGTGTCAGGACAATCAGCCATTAATACACATAGGAATACTTCTCTATTACCAGGCTCTGCAACAGAATATCTTGTTAAGAAAATGCTAAGGAAAGAATAATACCTTCAGTGCAATTGCTTTAAGAATTCAATAAAATTTCAGGTGTTTCTTTCAGCTTTCATTTTATATAGATCATTAATAAAGATGGTAGTATATTCATTGCAAAACCTGTGGCCAGATTGTCAGCTATGAGAATGCATTCAACTCTGTTTTCAGCATTTTCACTGACTGAGAATATGGCCAATATCTGGGGGGAAAAAAAGAAAAGAAAAAAAAAAAAGGTGGAATTAGTGTAGAACAATATCGTATCTCTGATGAGCAAGGTGAGGCTTGGATGCTGATGCTGCAGGCTACTCAAGGATGTTTAATTGCATTCATGAACTATTTGTAAGACAGTGAGCTGCCAAAACCTCAGACATTTCCAACATGGTAATTCTGGAATGGCTGTAGTATATAGGAAGAAACAGATGTCATAATGTGTTTCATCTAGTTTAAAACTTAACATGTAATTAACTTAATAGCTAGACAATAGCTGATGTAGCAACAAATATAATGCAATTAAATTCATACCTCATTGACATCAAATTCTTCTACATATGCATTACAAAAAACGATCAGATTTTGAGACACTGGTATATTTAATGGTGACTAACTGTCCTTAAAACGCAATTGCATGTAATACTTGCTTTGTATTTCATCACTTGTGAAAATGATTTCATATTTGTAACACTGTACTTCCTGTAGTCCTTTCATTATGCCACAAGTGAAAGCTATTGCTTGGTATATGGTTTCAAATGCTGTATCTAGGTACTTGGACCTTTACATTCATTATGTAGTGTAACATTTTCAATTTTTTAATCTTTTTGTACTGCTTGGCTGTTTGTCTAAACTGCTGCGGACAATTATCATGGTTCTTTATCATTTTCTCTGAGTACTTTTTACAATAGACCTCAGGTGGTCTGTTTCATGCACACAGCACCATGTTGAGGCAGAATCCTGTTCATGAATTACTTTGGGCTGCTCTAAGGTTTCTCAAGGTATTATTAGGGTTTCTCAATTGTTAGTGCTGCAGGATGAAAAAAGATAAGAGTAACACCGAAGCAAACTAATTTTTAAAAAAGTAGAGTCAGTCCTAAAGAAATACCAACACTGAGCCCTGACACTTGTTACAGAACACCACTGCCTGACCTGCAAGTTTCTGTGACAGTTCCCTATTTGCAGTTTGTGTTCAAAGAAAACAAAAATACATTTTGAGGTTATAGTGATCAAGTTGCATTAAACAGAAAATAAATTTACTTTGAATTATGTAACTGATTTTTCAAGTGTCTAAGACCTTCCAAATTCACGTTAGTGTGTTCCTGTTAAAGATATTGAAACCTCTTTGAGAGATGTCTGAAAGGAAAAGGGTTGAACTGCGGCCTAATGAAAGCCCCACTAAAATTTAATGTCACATTCCATTCACTGCAGTCGATGAGGTCCTTGATGCTGACAACAGAGTGGTCCTCTGATCCTGTGGGTATGTACAGCTTGGTTTTTCACTGCACAGGGATATTATTAGGAAAGAGGGTTCAGTAAAAAGGAATCTGAAACCTGATCTAGTGCTGAGAAATGCCTTTTGAATGTGTCATTTGAACCGAGTTATTACTTCTGAGAGGTGTGAACGTCTTTGCTCAAAACCTGAAATGGACCCTGAAAAGAAGCAAAAAAGTCAGGTGACTTTTCTGCTTTTCTTAATTCCTTCATGGAATTAAGAAAAGCAGTTTCAAAGAGATAATTATAATTTTGAATCTGTGCATCAAGATTTCAAATAAAACTCATGAGTCTGTTGGATAGTCTGTGTTTCAGTTTACATTAACATCCATCCATTTTGTAGATTTTAAGAATACATTATGAATTTATGTGTATATTTAGATCCTGCACACTTAGATGATCTTTCAAGTTCTTAAACTATATGTTCCCTCACAAATTGTACTATATCTCCGTTTCTGAAATGCTGAATGGGCAGATTGTTTTTATCAAGCATTTCATATGAACAGTTTATGAACTGTGAACAAGAGGATTGTCTAATGTTTGCTTATCATGACTTTCAAAGATAACTGATACATAATCCCTGCTCAGGGAAAATCAGGGGATTTTTATTGCACCTACAAGGAAATTTTAGGGAATATTATAAACTGACTGATTTTAAGGAAGTAAGAGGAATGGCTGACAATCAAATGATTACAAGCTGTGGCTATGTAATACTGAACTGCTGTGCAATTTCTCATTCAGGAGGTTACTTAAAGGAAAAAATACTATATGATGAAATGGATACATTTTTAGAAATTTATTGGAGACCCTTTCAGTGGGGATCACAATTAAAAAGGGAAATGGTGCTACTTGCTGAGGCTGACAGCTAAAGACACAAATCCATCAGTCACTCAGTTGTGGTTTAGCATTCTTTTCAACACAGATCATTTAGCCTTCATTTTCCAAACAAGTGCTGTCACCTACAATGCACACCCACATAGTTGTTCCCACAGGGTGCACGTTGCCACATAGAGGCCATAAACAGAGTCCCCAAAGAAAACTTCCATCTTTGATAGCACTTCAGAAAGGAAAAACCTTCTGAAAAACTCATGTGCTCTATCCCTACGGCTTTTTGGAGAAAAAGTTCATTAGCTGCTTTGCATGCCAAGGGACCAGCTGTCCTTCAGCACATGGAGCAACTCTGATTGACCAGGAGGACAAGTGGGAAATAAGCTCACAGCAGTGCCAGCACGGCATATGGTCATGTACCAGCTGTTTCTAAAATGCTTGCCAAATGGAGATCAGAACTGGGTTGGTTGTTAGGAAAATAAAAGCCAACAAAAACCAACCAACAAACAAAAAAGTTCCCCTGTCAGAATTCCTGAGATCTGACCACAAAACCAGAACTGTCAATTTGAAATGTCACACAGCAATTACGTGAATATTCAGAATAATCTGTCTTTGGCCTCCATGCTCTGACTTGCTCCATTAGGAGAGCACCAGTGTTCTGAGCATCTGTTCCTTCTACAGAGCTTTCAGAGAAAAAATGTTTAGAAAGGGTGAAATAGAGTAAGTGGATTCGTATTGATGATATACATTACTAATACATTGAGGATATGTTCAGAAGACTGTATGGAGATTGATTTAAATAGGTGCCAATTGTTACTACAGACAAATCCCAGGAGCCCCGTATTTTAGTATATTTTATTCTACCTTGAAAAGAGGAATTCAAATTCTGAGCTCCTGAACAAAAGGAGATTTGATTGTGATTGGCGCGAGTTGTGTTACAGTGGTGGTGAAATGCTTCTGATAAACCCGGGGAATGACTCAGCAGAAAACAGTCAGCAGGATTTTTCCCCCAAAGCTTTTCAGTTTCAGCTTTTCATAACAAGAAAATAAATTGAACAGCAATTAAATGGTTCAGAGAACAATTCTGTCCTTTTATCACACAGTTTAAAGCACTACTTTTTCTTTACATTTCTCCCAAAATACTCCTGCGAGGTTTGGAGAAAGTAACTGATTAACTGTACGTTCATACGACATAAATTACTGCCTCAGCAGCATTTAAGAGAATGCTGGTAGTTCGTGTAGCTACACAATCCTGCATACTTAACTTTGGCTAGCCTAAATCAGATTTATGACTAAGTTAGGCGCTAAGGATGTTCAAAATTGGCAAATCCTAGTTAAAACAAAAAAAAGAATAATGTTGCTCTGTATCAGGAAATGAGTATATAGGCTGGGAGGCAGTGTTTGCATTCATGTTTCTTATGAGATGTATTTTTTATATACAGACTTAACTTGCTGAAAGGCCTAAATGGGACTACATCCGGCACTGGGGGATCATGTTTTCAAAAGGCAATCTTGCTCCAGTGACTGAAGACGTTGTGCACAAAAGAAACTGTGTGAGCCAGCATGGATGACATACTGCATTTTGGAACTCTAGGAGCCACACGTCGAGCAGTGAACAAAAGGAAGAAAACCTCAGGATTACACAGACAGAAGTCTTACTTTGACATCTTACATAATATTGACTTTCCTTAGGCCCATATGTGTTCACGTATTTGAGAAATGTGTGGTGGTAGTGTATACCTGAAAAGGGCATCATTATTTTCCCAATTATGAGGTTAATGAGTACTTTGGTGTGTCCTGTCATATTTTCAGCCTTAGAATGGTCCATTTTCACCCATCTACTATGCTAAAAATGTTGCCCTTTCATTACTCCACGGTTGTGTAAACAGTTGTGATTAAACTGGCATTTAATCAATTGGAACAAAATCTCAGTGGCTCCCGAGGAGCTCACCTACTAAACCCGACTTTCAATGGTAACAATCTTCCAACAGACTACTTCTCTTCCAGACGGGCTTTCATTGCGCAGTAAAATAAACTTTTATTAGCTAACCTTGCCCTCGGAGTCGTTCAGCATTTCAAAAGGACCTCACATGACAAACACCGCTACGCTCCATCATTATCCCCCGCTCCCTCCCTCGCATTCCTGAGCCGGCCCTGCCTGGCTGTTCCCCTCCCCGGCGGCACAGCCCTCCCGAGGGACGCGGGTGGTTCCGGCCGCCGCTCTCTCGGCTGAGCGCCGCTCCCGCCGCCCGCCCGGTCACTTCCGAGCGCCTCGCCCGCCACCTCCCTCCTCAGGAGCCCGGCGGACGGCGCAGCGCTCTGGGAGCGGACGGGAGGCTGTACAACCAGGGCAAAGGACACTTCCCCTCCTCCCCCCGCCCTTCCTGCGCCGCGGCCCTCACATGAAGGCGGCTGGCCGGCGCGCGGGCCCTACGGCCGACGACAGAGATGGGGAGAGGGATGGGCACGGGACGGAGCGCACCGGTCCCGTCGTCCCTCGCACCCCACCCACCGGCGCGATGCTCGCAAGCCCCTTCCCGCCCGCCCGGCGCAGCCCCACGGCTCTGGGATCAGGGATCCGGGCCGCCCTCTGGGCGGAGGGATACGGGGCGGAGCCGGCGGCGCGGTCCGCCGGGGCGCTGAGTCCCGTTGCCGGGTGACGGAGCGGCCGGCCCGGCCCCCTCCCTCCCTCCCTCCTTCCCTCCCCGTGGCGCTGGACCCGCCGCCGCCGCCGGTTTACGTAACGCCTCCCGGGGCAGGTCTCGGCTCCGTCCCGCCCGCCTCACTCGGGGACGGCAGCAGCGGGACGGAGTCCGCCGCCTCCTCCGGCTGCCAGAGGCCCCAGGGCCCCGCTCTGCGCCGCCACGGCAGGTAAATGCCCGCCGCGGGCCCGGGGAGCAGAGAGAGGGGCAGGGCTGAAGGGAGGGATGGAGACCGGCAGCCGCCCTGCCCGTGGAACGGGAGGACGGAGCCGGGAGGCGGCGGCGGGCGCCCTTCCCCTCCCCCGCTTCCTTCCCGCCGCTGCGTTGGGACAGGCGGGCTGGACCCCCGGGAGCGCCGGGCCGGCGGCTTGGGGCCCGGCCGGGAAGGCCCGCGCATCCCTGCCCTCTCCGCTAACAGCCCGGGAAGAGGAGGAGTCGTGGGGTCGGGCCTGGTCCCTCCGGGAGGACGGTTTCCCGGGACGGCGCGTCCCGCTCCTGGGCTGCGCCTGGCGCAGCGCGGCAGGAGCGTGCCGGGGAGCGCGGGAGGAAGGGGCCGGGGAGGGGGTGACAGGAGCGCCGGGGGCCGGGCGGGGGGCGGCTGCCGGCCGGCGGCGGGCAGGGCTCGGGGGCGGGGCCGGGGGCCCCGGTCAGAGCGCTGCCCGGGAGGGGAGCTGAACCTTCCCTGGCCGCTGCCGACTCCGCGCTCTTCCATCCCGGCGGGACCCTGCGCCAGGTGAGCGGCTTGCGCCGCGGCCGGGAGGGAGGCGCCAGCCTGGAGCGGGAGCCGCGGCTCGGTGCACTCGGGCCGGGTCACGCCCGGGAGCAGAGGAGGAGAGGGAGGGAGGGAGGGAGGGGAAGGCGGCACCCAGCACCCACCCGCCGCGGGTGCCGGCCCGCGCCGGTGTCACCCGGCGCCAGCAGCTGGGAAGGCGGGGGATGCGGCGGTTTGGGTCGAAGTAGGGAGATCCCGATCCGGGCAGCACCTCGCCTGCCCCGCCTGACCCCGAGGTTGAGGTGACGGGATTGTGCCGCTGCCAGGCCTGGCCTGTGCTCACGCTGTGACCTTTCATCCTGTGCGAGCGTTCAGAGCGCAGCAGCAGCCGCGCACTGGGGAGGGGGGGCTGGGGACGGGCTGGGGCCGATGGAAACCGCCCCGGCTAAGCCGCGGTGTTACAGCGCTGCCCCGGGGGCCGATCTGTCGGGGCTCGCGTCTCTTTTTTCTATTTTTTTTTTTTTTTTTTTTCCTTTTTTTTTTTTTTTTTTTTTTCTTTTTCCCCTTCCAGCAGCATTGTCCTTTAGGGCCTATTGAAGGCAAAAGGCGGATAGGAAGGCTAGGGCTGCTGCTGTTTGAGGAGGTGGAGCTGGGCTGATGGGAGACTGACGGGAGCCGCATCCTATGGGCGCTGGGAGCCGGGCGCCGCTGGGGCGGGACCGCCGGCCGCGGCCTCTCGCGGGCGATGGGCGGGGTGGGGGACAAGGTTTGGCGAAGGTTACAGCTGAATGCAGAAGTGACACAAACTGACACTTCGCTCCAGCAAACTCGTTTCCATCTTCTCCTCGTGTCGCCTCGATTAAAAGTATACACGTATTGAGTCGTCTTATGAAACTTTGAGAAAAGCGAAAGTGCGGTGCTTTTTTCTGCCTTGTCTTTGTTTTAATTACTCATTGCAGTACCTGATACTGATCTGAAGGGTGAAAATAGTACGATTTGTTTGTCCTTCCTTTCAAATAAAATGCATTCCTGTATTCTGATGTTTTCTGTGTATAAGTGATTTGGGCTGTAATTTATAAGCTTGGGATCAGAGGCCTCTGTGCTATGTGTAGTTGCTTTTCCTCATTCAAACCCTTTAAAATGTTTATATATACACCATATATTTCTTCTGTGTTCCTGGAATGAAGTGGGAATTGCTGATTGATTTTGGTTTCTTAGCTGTCAGAAGTGAACTCGTGATGATTCAGTAGATAATTGTGTAAAACAAAGTACTTCACTGCAGTGCTTAAACGCTAGGTATTGCATGCTCCTCACAATCCATGGGAGTCTGTAATTGACATTTTTCTTTATTATTTAAGACAAAACTATGCCTTATAAAAGTAAATAACGTGGAACTTGATTGTTACTTGACATGTAACTGTACAGATTTTATTTTGTACTAATCCTCCATCTGTTGTTTCTTGTTAGTATAGATATGCCAAAATGGTAGTGTATAATCATTCTTTGCCAGTCAATAAAGCATATCATGTAGGTATCAAAATATTCTCTTTTCATCATTGAAATATAAGAGGGGATGAATAAATGACTTCAATAAAATAGGTGACTTGAATAAAATGAGTAGTATGTTACATGTTTATAATGTTATTTATTTTCAAAGACTTGACAATTATAGAGGAAATCCTGAGACAGGCCATTAAAAGTCTCAGAGCATATATCCCCACCATGTTCTGCTTGACAGATACTAACACATGTACAGTAACAGAACTTTATCAATCTGTTTGGGGCACCATTGGGTTTTAAGATCCTTTGAGTCCACAGATTCTGCAAATTTGGTATATGACCCACCAGCTTTTCTGCTCATGAGCAGTGGAATTGGAAGGAAAGTAAGGGTCAAATAGATCTATGTGACCCAAGAAGAAAAAATGGAGGCCCTGAACCTCTCTTACCTTATGCCTTTTTCATAGGCATATTCCAGCATTCCCCTCTGCTTTTGTTGTAGCTATATGTCATTCTTCCAAGTAAGAGAAATTCCATAAGGGTAAAGTGGTGTCAGCATTTTCCTTTGCTCCTTTGCTGTGCATTCTAGCAGGAATAGGGACAGAGGAAGATCTAGGTACTGCTCAAAACTTCATTTTTTGTTCATCTTAAGCACCTTGTTTCTAGGCAAATGGGGGGAACGAAGCAACCAAGAGATTGCACAGGTGAATTTTCTTGAGGGATTTTGCTGGGCTTTTAGGCATAGTGTTGTAGAGTCAGAATAGACACTTTCAATACTTAGCTAGAATCCTATCAAAATCATGTCTCAGTTTGCTGCTTCTTTAAGCAATAGCTAATAACTAAAAGTAACAATTTAGTACTATAATAGGATAGGCAGCAATGTCTGGTAAAGCAGAAAGTGGTGAAGGCAGTAAGACTTAGAATTCCTGTAGAGTTGGAGAGGTAGCAGGAAATATTCCCATTATCTGCATTGTTAATGAAGCTTGGAATACAAATTATCTTGTAGAAGCTATTAAATATGTTCTGTTTATTGCGATAATGTGTTTTTAGGATATTCTAATGTCTCGTGGAATAGAAATCGGAATCCTTAATTTTTGTTCAAGAAACGTGACAGGCTGGTTGGATAATTTGTAAATGTGATTGCAGAAATGTGTTGTGTTGTCCATCCCCATAGACCTGCCCAAAGAATTTTTTCCAACTAAAGTCAATTGCATGATACAAAATAAAAATGTTCAAATTAGTATTGGTGTGGTTAGTTACATTTCAATACACAGACAAAAGGAAAATTATCCGACTGGAAGGAAAATTATGGTTTTTTATTAATTTGGAAATAATTTACCAGATTTTTCAAGTCAGAAGTGTCACGTAGCTGTGGGACTGTCAGAATGTTTTAGTAGAAAAAGATCTAGATGTGCTAGTTATAATATTTTTACAAAAAAGCATCTTGCTGTACTTTTCTGAAAGTTGGTTGGGTATATTTTTAATGGATGTTAAGAGATTGAATGTGCATTTTATTGGCCCACAAGAGGTGGTTGGGGGTGGGGGGAAGGGTTGAGTAGCTTAAATGTTCAGTGCAAAGATTATTCTTTCACAGACATCTTACTAGCAGCTATTTCTGTAGCTTTATTGGAAGCTACTGAGTCTTTTAATTTTTTAATCATCTACTTCCTTTATAATTTCATGTGCAGGATGTTTGGATCTACCTGCATAATACTATACATTGTTTGTTTTGTTTCTGCATCTAAATTCTGTTCATAACTTTGATACCAAAGAGGACATATGGAACCTGTCTTTCCAAGAGATTTATTTCTGAGGCAGTAGTGTGGAAATTTAAATAATGAAGTATTTAAATTCATTTTTCACTCTTGTGATATTACATGTAATAGTTCAATTATAATACTGTGGAAATTTAAATTATGATGTATTTAAATTCATTTTTTCAGTTCTGATATTACATGTAGTAGTTTAATTATATCCTGCTAAGTCTATGCTCAGAGTTGCTGTAGTGATTTTCATTTTTAATATAATTTGGGGAATGTTTAAATTTCTGAGTTTTGCTGTATTGAGGAAGAAGTTTCAAATATGCGGTCCATGCTAATGTTACTTGTGTCTGTAACTTTCCAGGCCTTATTCTAGAAAGGATTGCATGTGAAAATTTATAGTCTGTGCAATAAATTTTGTTAATAAATAAAAATAAATTGTAACAGGATGAAATCTGAATAATTTTATGGGTTTTTTCCAGCTTTTAAAAATCTTCTCTAGTTACTGTTAAATTTACCAAAAGAACAAGGTGTGCTGGATAGAGTGCTGGACTAGGATTGAGTAAAGAGACCTGCATGCAGGTTTCTATCTGCTGTACCACTGAGTGAATTCAAGTGAAATTTCAGTTTCATGTGCTGCTTCTGTTTAAGGTGCTATATAGAAAGGAGTAGCTGTTATCCCTTTTGTAGGTTGTTAAATTGTATGAGTTTGTTTTTATGGTTTGGTTAGATGGACTAGCTTGGTTGTAGAAGAATTCTGAAGGGAGAAATGGTTGCACTGCCGATGAGATTTTGCATATATAGACTGTGGAAGGTAGTACAGAGAGAGAGAGGTAAGGGAGTAAGAGACTGGGAGTAGCTGAAGGTCAGAAAAAATAAAGCAACCTGTCATAAGATGGTACAGCTTTAACATCAGAGCAGCAGAGCGGAGTTGCAAGATCCATATCCTTTGCAGGGTTATTCCAGGTAGTGCTGCTGTAGTAGGGACTTAGATTGAGATAATAATCATCAACAGTAAAATGGGAAAACATGCTGAAACATACACAGATTGATTCAAGAAGTTATTTTGTTAATTTAGCATGTGTCATATGTACTTTTAAAGAAAATGAAGCATTTTATTAGCCTCAAGGAAAAGGTCTGCTTGAAGAATCACTAATGAAGAAATCAGTAATGCATATTGCTGCCACTGGTTGAGTAATTAATTCTCACTAGATCCTTGTGACACTGTAATGTGTTATTATGAATTTGAAACAAATTTGAAGACTGTGGTTGAGTGGATGTACAACTTTAAAACATTGCGTTGTACTTAAGACACTGGAATATCCTGAAAGAAATGGAGCTAGCTTCCAGTTATTTGTTTGGTTCATATCTTTACTTTTAAAAGTACAGGAAAAACCTTTACTGTTTCGTTATATTTAAGTCTGCTCTCTGAAGATTTTGAGCTAATTGCTGTTACTAATTAGCTAAAGACTGCTGTTCAGTGAATTCCTCTTCTGGTTCTCTTTTCTGGGGTAGAAGTTCACTCCTCTGCATATTCAACTCTTGCATTTGACAGTGAAACTGAATTACTTTAGTAATTTTTGTTTTATTGATGCTTTTAGAGCAGTTTTGATGGAAGTCATGTTGAATTGTGTGAGGTGACACAAAAGTTTTAAAATGTCTCTGTAAGTTCAGATATAGTTTATCATATGTAGATGATTTTTTCACCATCCTCTCTGAACTGAATATCTTACTGAATTCATAGAAGCCTCAGAGTTCCAGTTTTTAGTAACTTTGTTCTTGAATTATGAAAGAAATGCCTTGGTTAACAGTACAGTAACTTCCTTGAAGAGAACTAATGTAATGCTGACCAGCTGTTTTTGTAAGAGGTTTTCTGCTTGCATTTTAGTAAAATGACCTTTTCAGCTGTCATTTGAAGTATGAAGCAGCAAATGTATTATTTTAAGAGCAATATTAAACTGTCCTATCTATTCGGATAGTATTTTTTTATATATAAGTAGTGTTTTTAAACAACATACTTAATCATAAAAGTGGAGATATGGTAACAAATATCATCACTGTTTTTATGGAAAAAGATAGCCTGGCAGCCTTACAACATAAACCAAACAATAAGTGCCTATGCAAATTCATTCAAATGCTAAAATATAAATTATTTCATGTTGACTTGCTATTCTCTTCAAAATTGCAGAGTATTCTACTTCAGATCTCAATTTCATAAATCAATAGAAGTTCATTTACTAATATTTTGGAATAAAAAAATGGTGGTAGAGGGGCAGGGGAAAAGTATTTGAAACTATTCCCTTTGTAGGTCTACCATATTTTATGTGCTGTGAAGTCAGTATCTTCTCTGCTGGTTAAGTTGTAGAGCTTGCAAATTCAACTTGTCAGAACTCTTTGCCTTTACTGAGCCTCCTGTGGGGCTGACACATCTTGTAAGTTTTTACACACTCATTAATGAAAACATTATCTATATATGACAACTTAATTTATAGTAACTCTTCTTTATTAAAATAACTGCTGAAAAGGCTATAGAGTTAGGTGAAGTTATATTTGTTTTTAAAACTCTTTATGAGGCTATTTAAAGCTTTTTTGCAAGATAGTAATTAACTCCCTGAGCTGCAGACCAAGTATAGAAAACATCAATAGTAAGTATTCAGAGAAGACCTTCATACAATTCAAGAAATTAATAAACCAGAGCAAAATATATAGTGTGGTCTTTAACTAGTTAGATGTTTATATACAGCTGGATGATTAACCTTGGAAGTATAAATAGCAGGACAAATATCGTAGCCTTTAAATGAACACTGGTGGTTAGATCCTTGGCATTCATAATTCTTTCTCTTCCTTGCCCAACTGAAAGAAAGATGCAGTGTGTGCCTAAGAGTAAATTGTATATTAATTGAAATAAATCTTGTATGGTTGCACTACAAGAGTGGCCACTGGATTCTGGCTGATATGAAGAGCACTGAATATTTTATCAGGATGGTCCCACTGGTGGTGTGGGGGATGATTCCACCTGGTGGCTGCCTGTGCTTTAGAGGAGTCTGCAACACATGTTGGGGTACATGCATGGGTACCTGTGTCTACTCACTGAGGAGTTCAGAGCTGGGGGCACGTGTGTTTTAATGCACACACGTGTAACTTGGTGCACGAGCCTCCAAGCATTGGCATCCCACTTGGGAATGGGGTTCAAACACAGGCAAGCACCTGTTGATAGCAGATAGTTTGAACAGCTCTAAAAGTTGACTAAATAAAGGACATCAGGAGGGCAGGAAAGAAAATTATCAAATAGTCAAGAGCATGTATCTAGTCTTTACATTACTTGACTGCATCCTGTGTTGTGTTTTTAAGTCCTGCATATATTCTAGGTGATACTAAAGCTAGTAAATACAGTGAGACACAAGTAGTAGAAAGCTTAGAGAGCTTACCTGCCAAAAATCTTGAAGATAAATGTTTTGGTGAACTCATAATATGTGCATCTGTGTGATCATAGTTCTATCTGGTTTTGTTGTCTGTTAACTCCATTTATGTTTTCCTAAATCTGAGGAAGTGTTATTGAAGTATGATGATGGTAACCAATGATGTGTGGTCTGTTGCTTGTGTACATAGTAAAAAATACTGCTTTTGATAAATAGTGTCCATGTGAAGATTCTCAGGGGACTGAACAGAAAAGACTGTAGCTATCTTCTCCTTGAAGTTGCATCTAGAAAAGTATTTCTCCCCAGGATCTCTCAGGCCCAGTAGCAGCCCATCCAGGCAATCCCTCTGTAACAGAATTGAGGTAAACAAGGGAGAGCAAGATGTGTGTCTCTGGCATTGCTCTGGTACACTGATAAGATCTGCAAGTTTAAACTGAGAAACTTAAAATCATACCACTGTCTTCAGTGGTAAAAGAAATGTAGAGGAAAGGTCTGAAAGCTGATGTTAGTGGTACTGAAATTACACTGGTGGTTGGAGGGTAAAGTATGAAGTAAG
The DNA here is from genome assembly GCA_910950805.1 of Acrocephalus scirpaceus scirpaceus. Classification (NCBI taxonomy): domain Eukaryota; kingdom Metazoa; phylum Chordata; class Aves; order Passeriformes; family Sylviidae; genus Acrocephalus; species Acrocephalus scirpaceus. The sequence goes on from OU383778.1 coordinate 33,992,959, forward strand.
GCAATGCCTCGGTGTTTCTGAGGTCTACACATCTGCCTTTTGCATGACCACACATTCTCCTGGGTTCTCCACACTTGGGTGATCCATCCTATTCTCAGTTATTTACAGTGCAACACCTACCTCTCTCAGCAAATCTGAAGGAACCAGTAATTTCTTTGTCATCACTAGGCTACTGTTTGAGACTGAATCTGCTGGATGTTACAAGTACAGGGTATGGTTGCATGGGTGCCTAGTGAATTTCTGTAAAAATATTGGAAGTAAGTATCATACCTGTTGAAGTGCCTGGATTGGCTTCCACACTTCATGTTCCTAAGAATAACCCTTGTCTAAAAGACTTGGATTTGATTTAGCTAAAATGTAGCTTCTGCATTCTAATTTGTAATGTTTTCTTGTTATTCTTAAGTAGATCTAATAGTGGGTTGCTGCTGAAAGGGGCAACACTACTTTCTCTCTTATGCCACATGTAGAAATTTTGTGGCGAGAGAGCAAGTTGATCACTGATTTGTATTTTCTGAAGACTGGGTTACCAGAAATGAAATCTTTCTATTTGTAGCAAAAAATTTATACAGTTCATCTCTGCAACCACGCAGTGGATGTGTTAGGTACAAGGACAAGTGGGTGGGAACATGGAAAGGGGGATGAGAGAAGCAGTGGAATATCTTGTCCTCGTTTGGTGGCAATGTGCAGTGGTGGTGCAGTTTCTGTTACACTAACTCACCTTCAAGTCATCCACACAGGTTTCTCTGTCAAAATGCTGCTGCTCTTGTTCTCTTGCAAGTTAGTTACTACTGCTGTAAAAACGGATCACTTCTGGTTTTTGCAAACTGGTACTTGTGCTGGCAGCAGTAGTAATTCCTTTAAGTTTTTGTGTGACATTGTTTTAATTAATTTTTTATGTGAAAAATATTTACCTAAATTCTTTGTCATTAGATGCTGATTTTTATTTTTAAACTTCTAACTTATGCTACATGTGTACATTTTTCCTTTTTCAGCTAAGATTTTAAAAAAGTAGTCATGTTTAAACAAAGTAAAATTTGGTTCAAATACCAATGTAGACAGCAACAAACTAAATTGGAAAAAAATTCTCATGTCAGTTTATGTTTGTTGTTTTTTAAGGATAGAATGGAATTATTAGTACTCTCTTGGTAGCTGAATAACCCTTTGGACAAATTCTTAAATAATGTAATTGCTGCCATTGTTAGTGGCAGCTAACCATTTGATAATAATGAGGCAGCATTTCACTTCTCTAGATTCAGGCAATTTATCAATATCTTCCCATTTCTTAAACCTGATCAATGGAGGTATTTTTAACAGTTTTAAGTCCTTCTTAAATAGCAAAATTTTTGGAGATATAATTCTTTGTTTTGAGGTGGTTGCAGGTTACAGATGTACTGTACTTAAACTTATCTGATGCAATTGCATAATCTGTGGTACCAGAGATTGTTTCATTTGTCATGTTTTATTTTGTCAGAAATGCTTTGAGCTCCATTCTGTTTATTGAAATACATGTGGTATCTATGTGCTGCATGATGAAGTGCTTGCTTTTGGGGTTTTTTAAATGCAGTTTTAATACTGACTTGACCTCCTGAAACAGTTTCTTAAGTGATGCTATGAAATAAAAATACTTCCATCTTGAAGATAAAATTTGCTTCCCAAATTATCAAGACTCCCACTAAACCATGATCTGCAAAACTTGCCAACTATTAGGCTTATTACTAAATTTTTTGAAGTTGTATTAGATATACTGAAGGACCACTTCATAAATCTCCACTTTGCAGAGATGATTCTTTACAAGCCTATTGTATGTAATGAGCACCTTTCCAAAAGAGTCTTGTTTATGAAAGCACATTCAAACCTTGCAATGCTATGAAATCACAAAGTTTTGGGGTGTACACAGTGTCTGCAGATTTTATTAGGTCATGCTTTTCCCCTTTCTGTCTTGCCTTTTTTTCTTAGCTTAAAAGTTTTACATTTTCCAGCTTACATACATATTTGTTTTTCAGAAGTGAAGAATACAGATGACAAGAGTTTGGCATCTTTGATATGCAACCGACCCCCTAGTGCAGATGTCTCACCTGCTAATTCTGCTGTCCATTAACAGTTGTTTCCCATAGCTCAGTTTTTGCTCCCTGACAGGATTGATGTTTTGACATCTTCTAACAAAGTTCATGTGTATTAATAATGTGCAGCCCTGTGAGTTGATCGGCTTGTTGCACTCCTCCAGCAACTGTTTTTTGAAGTGTTGCTCTTGTATGATGGTAAACATAAATGTTTTATAAGAACAGCTGTACTGGTTCAGACAAAGGCCTTGACAAACCCTGTCTTGCAAACTTGTCTGCAACATCATCTCTAAAGGAGCAGTTAGGGACAAAAAAAGAACAGGGAGAATGATATCTTTCCTAAATACTCCCTCAGCTATACACTATTTTCAGCCTAGGGGATTTCCTTACTCTGATATGGTTTGTCTAGTTAAAAACTTTCAAGGCATCTCTCTTACTCAATTTCCATTGAAGGCAATCTAATTTTTTTTTTTGAGTCTTTGATATCTTTTGCAAGGAATTATACTAGATGTTGCGTGAAGTTTTGTATGTAGATCTTACTAACTCATTAGTACTTTCTAGTAACAAAAACTAGATGTTGAACAGCCAGTCTCTATCCATGGAGAGACATGGAGAGACATGAGCTCCCAACTCATTGATTTATGCATGAGTAGCATCAGGTGGTTATTGCCCCTCTGCCTCATTTCAAGTTTGCCTATGCTGAATTTTTATTACCTTTTTATGGCCCACTTCAGTTTCATAATGTCCTGTATTTTTTCAGTTGCTCTGTAGTCACTATCCCTGATCATTTGCTGTGCTTTGGTAGCTTCTAAACTGTGTCACCCGTCTCATCTTTCAGGCCACTTAGGAATTTATCAGGTAATGCCGGTCCCAGAGCAGAATCCTTCAGAACTGTGCTGACTTCCCCTGGTGTCATCTTGATTATATCTGTTCTTTTTCTTTGCTAGCCTAAGTAACTGAGGCTTACACGGTAGCTCTTGAATCCTTTGAGTAATTCCATTAAGCTTTTATACAGGATTAGCAGCTTCAGATTTTCATTTGGATAAGTGTTATGAAAATAAGATTGCAGATTTGCAAGGAAAAAAATCCTGCAGTAACACCCACACACTGGTTTCTGTCTCCCCTATGGGTTCTTTGATTTGAGTTACCCTAGAACCATAAACTCAGCCTTGTTAGACATCAGTCCACTATAAAACATAAACCCATTCAAATAAGACTGTATCACTCTTGCATTTCTTGGTAATGCTTCTTAAAAAAGATGGTTCTGTGTATATTTAAAGTTGATTCACAGAGCTGCTTTTATGCTTCTGACCACTTTTGCTTTGATTCCAGCCAGGTGTGTAATCTCTGTTTCTCACAGCAGGACAATATTTCTGTAGTGTTTTAGTGCCTTGGTCATGAATCAAGCCGCTGCTCTTGCTGTTTGTTGTGCATTAACATCAAACATCACCAGTGCATAAAAAAGCTGTCCCTGCTCTGAAGATTACATAGCCAAATTTCTTAGATTATCAGGGAATGTGGTTAAAAAATAACAACTTCTCTTACTTCTGAATTCCCATGTCTTTTAAATACAATGTGAAATTTATTAAGCACACAGATTCCATTGTTTGCTAGACTTTAAATAGGCTTTGGTTTTGGGCTTTGACAGTGCCTTCCCCAGTGTAGATGCTTGGTTTGTCTGTAAAGGATTTGTTCAGAGTTTTTGTGGAAAGAAACAAAAGAAATTAGGGTAAAATTGCAGATTCTTCTGTAGTAAATAAGAACAATTTGGAATTCTGTTGCCATCATATAATGTAGTCATACTTTTGACTATCAGTTTTCTAAAGGGGACTGAAATCCAATGCACTGTGAATGTGATTTTAGCACTTCATAAAATTTTTACTTTTTTTAATACTAAGTAGGATTTCCATATTTTTTCCCTACCTGTAGTTGCCAGAGAGAGGAAATATTATTTGCTTTTAATAAAACCATTCTGGGAAAAAAAACATTAGTTTGAAAAACATTGTCCTTGTTTAAAAATGTGGACAATTCTATCCACATTTAAAAAAAAAATATATATATATATGTACATACATATAATCTCTTCTTTTTTTTCTCTGTTCAGTGAAAAAATGTCATACACTGTCAAAGTGGAGGAAAAAAAATTTGAAATGAGAGTTGTTAATTTAAACTGTTTAATGCACTGGTGTATTTCAAAGAATAATAGACAAAAATGTTTAAACAGCAGTTTCAATTTAACTATTGTGTGAGAATATGTTTTGTCTAATTGTTAGCATGTAGCAGAAGGCAGCACAAAACACTGGAAAAACAGATGTTTTCCCTTTTGGGAACTGAAGGAAGGAAAAGTAGCATCTATAGATTATCTAAGAGATTGGTTTCTCTGTAGTAATGTACCAAAATTTGTAAAGAGAATTTTGAGTTTTTAGAGATTCACTTGCCGATTATGCAAGTAAACAGCATGTTAGTTTTCAACCTCTTTCAATATGTAATCCAGTAACATTTTTTTTCTAGTGATGGTTTATACCCCAGTGTAGTGAATTTAAGCCTGCAGAAAATTTGCTTCCTTTTCAAGTTAGCTTTTATGATCTCCAAGACATTGTCTATGGACCTCTACCTGATAGGACAATTGTAAGGGGTATAGCTTTTACTCTCTTATTCCAATATCTTCTACTGTTTTAAAAGTTGATATTTCAGAAAACTTGAAAGATTGTTAAATCATTGTATTGTTTGGGGGTTTTTTAATTTACAAAAAATGTTGGTTCAGGACCTTGCTGCATGGATACACAATTTTCAGATGCCTCTTGGTGCTGATAAAGTAGAGATTAGGTAACCTTAGATTGATTCAATGGGTTTTGTGGTTTAGCTTTGGTTACTGTTTTCCAACAATATGAAAGAGAGTATGGAGAAAAGAGGCAGTTAAAGACATGGAATTGTCTTTCTTGGCTTGAACTTCTAGTTAATCTTTCTGTTGATAATCCATGCATTAGCACTTTCTTGGTGTGCTTGTATCAAGCTTCATTGAAGAGTGATTTAATTATACCTTTGTTTTACTGCAGTCTTTGGTAATCTCTGATTTTATGCTGTCATCCTGTATCCCATAGACACAACTGCCACAAGAAGTTGTTTGTGTTACTTTCATTATTGAAGACCAAGACACTTTAAAAAAAAAAGTTCTGTGTATTTGTTATGACAGTACCCGTATTCCAGTTATTTTACAGGGAAGACTAGATTACTTAGTCTTCAAAAGAGGTTATTTACCATGAAAGAGCAACTATGTTGTAGAGAGCTCCAGTGTCACTTTCTGTATCATTGATCCTCCTTTCTGCCTGCTATAGGTTATTTAAAATTGTTGCTTTGCCATAGCTCGATCTCAGGAGACTAAGGCTTAGTTATTTTCTGCTGCTGTCTATTGTAGATCAAAAGAGTATTTAGTGTCTATCATACTGAATAGAATTTTGAGAAATACGTGTACTCTAAGACAGCCTAAGTTGAAAAATCTGAGTGCTTATACAATATTGTGTTCTCACTCCTTTAGAAGACGCTTCATAAATTGGCTCTTGTGCCTCTAGTGGTTAAGCTGCTGACAGTTTATCTAGTGTGACCTTGTTAAGGTCATTGATTAGTATTGCAAAAACTGAAGGTTACTTAAAAGGAAAAAATGTACTAAGAAGTGGAGTAAGGAGAAATTACTTTGAAATAATTTTAACACGTATTTTTTACTTTATAAATAAAAAGCAGTTTTTACAAAGTATTGATACAGATGTTTAAATTTTTATTTGGTAATTTTTGTTACAAGGCATGTCCATCTGTCATATTTTATAGCTGGAAATGGAGAATTCTTTCTGACTTAGTTAAAATAACTAGCCTTCCACTAATTATTTAGGCTGTAATGTGCTCCCTCTGTTCATATTAGCCCTGGCCTTGTGAGGATGGAAAAATTATTTTTAGTGAGACAGTGTGAAATAGATTTAAGAGGGATAATTACTTATTTGTCAGAAAGTGTTATCTCTAAAATCAAGCTTCACATCTACCAGCAGAAATATTTGCTCTTTGAGTGACTTACATTAATTTGATCTGGAAAGTTTCTCTAGTACTGGGATGGAAAAATACTCTGTATGAAGTTCTGTTAATTCTAAAACATAATGGAACTGTTTAAGACCATCTGTGCAACAAAGTACTTGAGAGTAAAATGAGAACTCTAAAATAATATTTAATAAATTTGTTCAGATTTCCAGGTTTTATATCATGTAACAAAATGTAAAAAGAGGTAATAGAATATGATAGTCAAAAAAGCTGGAGTGCAAAACAAATTACAGAATTATAATCTGTCTCTCTCGGTGTCTTTTCCCTCTCCTTCCCATCTAATAAAAGCAAGATACACTTCCAAGTGGTCAGCTGAAGTTAATCAGATTTTGTCAGCCTAGATCTCAAGAACTGAATTTCTCAAATGTCTCAAATAAGTGTTAAGATAGAAAAGAGATGCCCCGTTATCATCTCATTCGGGGAAAAGCTGAGGCATAAACTCAGGCCTTACTAGGTTTATCTAAGGAGCTAAGCAACGTGTCATTTTGATTGAAGTGCCTCAGTATCCAGAAGCTTTGACATATAGAATCAGAATGATTTCAGTTGAAAGGAATCTTTCAAGATCATCAACACTCACTTCTGTGGGCAGGGACATACTTCATTAGGTAAGGTTGCTCAAAGCCTTTCCCAGCCTGACCTTGAATACTTTGAGTAGATCATGCCCATCTTCTCTGGACAGGTTGTTCAGTGTCTCACCCCTTCAATGTAAAAAATATCTTCCTAATGTCAAATCTAAATCTACCAGTTTTAAGTTTAAAATCCTGTCACAGACCCTCATAAAAAGTCTGTCCTCATTTTTCTTCCAAGCACCTTTTAAGTTCCCTCAGTACCTGGGGATGCATTTTGTCAAGTTCCATGGACTCATGTACCTTCAGGTTCCTTAGATGGTCTCAGATCTGACCTTGTGCTGCAGCAAGCAGTTCTTCATTCTCCCAGTCCCCATGTTTGCCTCCAGTGAGTGGGGCAGTGTGTCTGGAGCACTTACTGGTGAAGACCAGGATAAAGAAGTCTTTAAGTACCTCAGCCTTGTTCGTGTCCTGGGTCTCCTTTGAGATGGGGGCCCTTTTATCACTGATGTATCTCTAGAAGCTTTTTCTTGTATAGAAGCTTCATCAATCTTGATGTCCCTGGCCAGATTTAATTCTATCACAGCTTTAGCTTTCCTAACCTGATTCCTGGCTGCTTGGACAATTCCTCTGTATTCCTCCTAAGCTACCTGTCCTTGCTTCCACCCTCTGTAGGCTTCATTTTTCTGCTTGTGTTTGTCCAAGAGTTCCTTGTTCAACCATGCAGGTGGCTGGTGTTTTGCCTGACTTCCTTTGGTAGGCATGTATTGCTCTTGAACCTGGAGGAGGTGATCCTTCAATATTAACCAGTTTTCTTAGGACCCTCTACCAAGCAGATCCCTGACAGGGCCAAACTGTGCTCTCCTGAAGTCCAGGACAGTGAGCTTGCTGTGCAGCCTTGCTGCCTTAAGGATCTTTAACTCCACCATTTCATGGTAACTGCAGCATAGGCTGCCCTTGAGCTTCATGTTCCCCAGCAGCCCCAACATTTTGGTGAGGACACCCAGCATAGCACCTCTCCTTGTTGGCTTCTCTAACTCTGAGAAGGAGGGTATCACCATCATCACATTCCAGGCACCTCCTGGTCCTGGATTGCTTATGCTCTGCTGTGTTGTCCCTTTAACAGGTGTGGTGGTGATTGAAGTCTCCCATGAGGGCCAGGGCTTATTAACGTGAGGCTGCTCCAATCTCTCTATAGAGGACTTCATAGCTCAGTCTTCCTGGGCAGGGAGCCTGTAGCAGACCCTCAGTATAACGTGACCTGTCCCTGTCCTCCCTTTCATCCTGACCCATAACCTTGCAGTTAGCTCCTCTTTCATTCCAAGGCAGAGCTCCATGCACTCCAGGCAATCAGTGACATAGAGGGTAACATCCCCTCCTTGTCTCCCTTGCCTATCCTTCCTAAACACTCTGTATCCTTCCATTCCAACACTCCGGTCATAGGAAACATCCTACCAGTCTTAGTGATGCCAGTAAGATGATAGCCATGCAGGCAAATTCTTGGCTCTAACTTCTTTTTTTTTTTTTTTTTACTGTCTTTGCTACGTGCATTTCCATAGAGGCATTTTAGCTGGGCTCCCAATGGAGCTGACTTACTGGCTGGTGTGGCAGAAGTTCCTTTGTGCTGCTCTTCAGGTGCTCTCCTGCTGACCTTTCCAGGCTCTGAGCATCTTTTGCTGGCTCTGGCATCAAACTGGTAGCAGTGACATGGTTTGAGGCTCCTGTTCCCTTGAACTTTTAGGTAGTTCTGCACCATGTCTCAAAAAAGATAAATAAGAGTGTCAGTTTTCCCTTATCTATGAAATACGGGATTTGAGGGCCGACAAGGACTGTGGCATTGGGGGGAGCATTCGTCATATGCTGTGCTGTGGTGGGCCAGCAGGATTCAACAGATTTTCTGGAATGTTGTTCTTCAGCAATTAAGATAGTTTGGACTTCTTAAAAGTTTGGACCTGTGGCTCTTGGATTTGGACTACCTTGGGTCACAATACTAGACTTCTCTTATACTTTCCATTCTCTAATTATGTGATGAAGCAGTAACCTCCAGTGCCTTGCAGCATGTTTCTATCTACTGTTATTTGTGCTTACTTAAATGATTCTGACTAATTGAAACATATTGCTGAGCAAGATTGAATAATGTGTTATTCCCTTTCTCAAAATGAACACTGCAACCAGAGCAGTAAAGTCACTTTAGGAGAGGGAAGGGATTTCATGAACTCAGTAGCAACTGATCATAATGAGTTTCTTTCTGGTGATGTTACAATTGACTCAGAAAAATCTGGAGTATACAGTTGTACCTGGGTGGTGGTGTAAAGAAAGCTCCTAAAAACTGTCATATTTTGTTGTGTTGTCATGTATCGACTTTCAGTTTTGTTTGGCCACAAAACACATGCTGCCCACATGAAATGCTGCCCCCAGTATCTGCCCCCAGCATCTAGTTCAGATAGTTGTATTAGGTGATGTCTGTTGTGTGTTGGTTATCTTGCACTGGGGTTGAAACAAAATAGTAGATTTTGCTTAGTCACTTGAGTCTATTTTGTTTCCTTTCAGTGAAGAGATATTTCCTGCTTGGATTTGAGCTTTGTTTTCTCATGCTAAGAAGCTGGAGAGGAGAAAGAAGGCCTACACAAATGCCAGATTGGCATGTGGTTGATAAGTAGACCAACCCAAAAATGCCTTTTCTGGGCTGACATTTTCTGCGTTCGAGAGCAGAATGCTGACAAGTGTGGTGCTTGCACCTTCTGCCCCTTGCTTATCAAAATTGATCTGTGATTGTGGGTGGTATAAGTCTTAGAATAGTTTGTCTATTTTAGGACATGGTTCAGAGTTTAAGATTTCAGGTAGGACAGGTGTATGCTTTGTGTAAAGAGGGTTAAATTTTTTTGTTAATTTTTGGCACAGATAAATTACGTTCTGCTCAAATTTTTGACGTTATTCCAGGGATTTACATTTTTATAAGGACAGATTTTGGATGATAAAATGTTTTACTGTTCTGGAACAAGGCAAATAATTGAAACTAAAAAAAGAGACCCCAAAACCACCACCACCAAAAAACCTGAACCTGAAGGTAGTAGGAACTGTTTAGTAGTAGGATGTATGAAACTCCTGATCAGATGAATTTCATTAATTCAGTGTTTTATAAACAAAACAGTTCTCTTCCAGAAATGGGTATCACTGCAAAACAGTAGGATTATATTGTCTTCTAGTGATGCAAAATATGCAGTCTTTATTCAAATTAACACAGATTTTTTTTTTTATGAAACGGGGTTTTTTTCAGCTGATAGTGAAAGTAGTAAAATCTTAACTTTACCATAGAGCTAGGCCAGACATATATTTCAATCAACAAATTAATTGTGAAGTCTTTGATGAAAGAGTCTCTCTTCCTACAGTAAAAAGTACCTTTTCTAAAAGACACCTTTAAACTTGTAATAATTCCTGTCACTCTTCAAAATGACACTGAGTAGATGTGCATTATGTTCGGAGTAAGCAGTATGTAAATGACTGCTTTCTACTTCGGGTGGTTTTTTTTTCACTGTTAAATATTATTCATGTATGGATACATATTGTCACAACTTATCATTTTTTCCTCTTTATAGGTCCTGCTGGGGACTTGCATCTGGCCTCAATGTGAAATTAAGGTAGAAAAACACATCTACATATGTGTTTGCTATTAGGATTTAGTTTATTCACTGGTCATGCCTGAAGAGTGATGTTCGTCTCTAGTCGGCTAACAGCCAGGAAATATAAATGATTGTCCTAGAAGTCAAGCCTCTCTCCTATTTACTGGAGTGAAAATCACCTCCAGATATCGACGGAAAATCAACTACAGAAAATGCTTCACGTTATAAGGATGCCAACCACCTAGATTCATGCGCCCTATCTGTACAGTTGTTGTGGATGGTTTGCCATCTGAAAGCTCCTCAAGCTCTTATCCAGGCCCTGTATCTGTTTCTGAAATGTCTCTGCTACATGCTTTGGGTCCAGTGCAGACCTGGCTGGGACAAGAGCTAGAGAAGTGTGGCATTGATGCCATGATTTATACTCGGTATGTCCTCAGTCTTCTGCTGCATGATAGCTATGACTACGACCTGCAGGAACAGGTATTTACATATTTTAGATGTTGTCCAGTGAAAGTGAGTTTTTGTACCAGTTATGTTTTGTGTATTATACCTGGGTATGCCTCAGGTGGGGGGTGGTTGTCTTTAAGTGTGTGGGTGGAAGGAGGGTATATAAACCACAACACAGGAGTCAGATTTGATGAGTGAACTGAGACTAAAGTATTTAGGTTGCTGTATGGGCAATTACATTAAACAATGTTTTTACCTGGCTACAATTGATATCAGAATTGTTAACACTGGAATATCTGTGTCCTAAATGGAGACCATCACTACTTGTGATTATAAGCTTAATTTAGTATTAGTACATGAATATAATTCTTGTAAACTGTGTAAAATTGCCCAGCTCCACAGTAGTTTATAAACCCCCCCAGCACTTCTGATGGATTTCATGTTGTACTATTATCATTAAAGAATAAACACCCCCCAATATTTTTTAGTGTTCAGGTATTTGAAATACATTATTTTACATACATTATTCATCTCTTCTAAAATAGTGTTAATGCTGAATGCTGATAAAAAGCATGCAAGAGAGTTGTGACCCTAGAACACTTTTCAGTCTCTTTTTTTTTTTTTTAATTTCTCTGCATCATGACCCTGTATAGAAATACTTTTAATGGTGGAATTTTATGAATTCAGGACTCAGAGAAATTACAGTGTATTCAGAAAAGGCTGATGATGCTGTTAAAGGATGTTGTCTTAGGAGGTGGCTGTGGTGACAGTGGGAAGGAAGGAAAGCAAATACCTATTATTTGATAGGTTAATTTTTAGTCTTTTTTCGTTACTGTTGTTTTGGTTATACTTCAAATATTGCTGCCTAACTGCTTCAGAACTTCCATCGTCACCTAATTTATCTTTTTAAAAATCCAGCAAGAGCAGAGCAGGTTACTGTGAGATAGATGTAAGTGTAACTGAGGCACAAAAAATTCATGTCAGATGCTGCCAATTTTTGAACTCTTAGCAACCGATACTGTGCATAAAAGCTTTCATGCTTTCCTTGTGTAAACCAGGAAATTTGTATCCGTAAAAGTTTTTTTGTTTCTTTTTGTTCAAAAGTGTATCTGCCAGCAGTAGGTGACATCAACAACCCCATGGTTAATAATAATAATTTAAAAAACCCAGTGTAAGCACTTTCTGGAATGTCCCTTAACATGTAGGTCTTGGTCAGACATGAATAGCTGTATTTTAGAGGGGGACAGAAGAAGGCTCCAAAACCTGTTTGAAAGGAGTGTATGGGATGAGGACACTAAAAACTAAACCAGTTGAAACCACGTGAGAACTTGAGGAGCTTTAGAGATAGGCCAGTGGCCTTGGGGGAAATGAAGATGTGTTTCTTTTCAGTCCATTTCAGACCACAGTCATAACTTTGAAGTTGCTACTGTGATATTTCAAATTACTGAAGTGCCAAAATTAGTTTTCTTTTTATCAGGCTTTGCAAGAAGCAGGGTAACTATATTATGAAAATATCATTCAGTTTATTTCTCATTTTGATACCTTAACTGGATCCTTTGTGGGTTTGATAACAGAGCTTTAAGGAATGTGTCTGTTCTTTTTCCAAGTTGATTATCTGAACCTAATGAGGCAAAGGAAGAAGAATACCACATGTTGACAGGGTAGCCAAAACCTGTGTTGCTGAGTGGGTGCTGTAGTACCAATGTACAAGATGTCTTCTGAACAATGTTGGGCAATGAAGCTGGAAGATTTTTTCCACCTCCTCCAATTTGATCCCATTTATAATGTACTTTTACTGCAGTTGTTCGCCCTACTTCAGTTAACCATTTTCTAAGTTTTTTTCAAGGAAGAGAACAGGAATTAAATACCTATATGAGAAGTAATTTAGGAGTAAAATTCTTAGAGCTGCTGAGCCTCTTTAACCCAGATTAATTCCCATTGAAGATTTGGTCCTTGGCATCTCAGGAATTTTTTCTCCCAATTCCTTTAATTCTTAAGAAAGATAAGAGAATTTCCATGGAAAGAGCTATTCTCAGTCAGTGGGATTATTGCAATGATTTCTCTCCAACTTAGAGGACAGCTACAAAAAGGACTGAAGCACTCTATTCACATGGAGAAGACAGGGACAATGGGTACATGTTGCACTGGGAGCAGTTTCATCTTCATATGAGAATTTTTTTCTTTTTTCTTGTAGTGAGAACAGTCATTCACTGGAACTACCTCCTCAGGAATGTGATAGAATCCCTGTTGCTGGGGGCTTTTGAGATGCAGTAGGGTGCTGGATAGTCTTGTCTAGTCTCCTTTTCCCTTGGAAGGGTAGACCACATGATTTTTTGAGGTCCCTTCCAGCCTGAGCTCTAATGTGATTCTGTGATTCTTTGCTTTTAGAACTCTTGTTTTTGGGGATAATGAGTAGCCATCCCTTTTTTGCTCAACATACAGCAGTGACTTCTGTTTAGAGCAAGTTACAAGGAATGGTCTCACAATGGGGTTATGCATAGGAACAATCCATTGCAGTTTGCTTTTTTGGGGGCTGGGAATGAAGAGGACTAATTTAGGAAGTCTTAATCTTATGGATAGTGTTGTCTTCACTAGGAATGTTACAGACTGATGCTAAGATGGTCGTTAAGATCTTTCCACCTCAGGATGTTGATGGTATCATTAGCATTGTTTTAGTTGCTTCAGGGAGCCTCCTTCAGTACTTTCTTTTTAGTGTTCTGGTGTCATCAAGTGTAGCAGGGAATTGGAACTCTGAAGTCTGGACTGAGGTTCTGTCTGGTAAGTACAAAAAGATTTAGTATCAAAAATAAGTAAAAAAACCCACTCCCAACCTTACCAGGCATAGCTCTTTAAGATATTACTGTTATCACATTATCAGTCACTTCTGTTTACAGTTAAAATAAGAATTTCAAAAGAATATGGGAGTCTTGATTGATTAGATCTTCAGGGTTATTTTTGAGAATAAGCAGCATGTTCCCTTCTGCTCTGTTGGTAATATTTAATATGTGAGGTTTGGTTTTGATTCTTCCACAGTCTTCTGTGGGTTTCTCCAGTGTTAATCTGATGCAGATTCGTGTGGCTTTTTTCAATATTATCTTTTTTTGTACAGTGGGCTAGTTTGGTGTCTGGATAGAAGATAAAACTAAGGGGGGGGGGGGGTTTGTATTGGTGTTCCTTCTCCTTTTTTTGTATGTATGTGAGGATGGGGTTTTTTGTTTGTGTTTTGTTTGGGCTTGTTACTGGTGTTACTTCTATGCCTTGCCCAATTAGAATGGTCTATGTCAGGTATTGTTATATGGATTCAGGCTCAGTACCACAAAATGTTAGATTGTTAAGTCATGAGCTTCCAGAGAGTTCATAGCAGATTTTTGCAAGCACAGAAAACATAGGTAGAAGTAAAACCCTAATACACTGCAACCAAATTTTACTGGAATGTTTGCAGCTGCTGTTCTGGCTCATTGGCTTAAACTGAAATAGCTATTAAAATATTGGGAAAATTTATAAGCCAGTATGTTTTGCCCAGCTGTATTTCAAAGGAATAGAGAATTTCCAATAAAGGAATCTTTTTTATGAGAAATTGTACTGTGGTACCAGGGTCTTCAGGACTGCTGTGGTTATACATGAGTTATACATACCTATCAAGAAAATTCTCTAAATACACACATTTTAAATGCGTGGTTGGTTGGTTTTTAAATACCCAAGTACTGAAGGTAACTTAGTTATTGTTGGCACCTAGAGCACAATTCTTATCCAAGAATACTTGCTCCTTTTGGAAGCTCAAGATGTAAAAGTTCTTAAGTCCTTCATTCTTACTATGTACTCTTTTTTTCTTTTTTAAATTTCCCTCTCCCCGAGGGTTTTTTGGCAGCAATAATATTGCTGGTGAGAGGGTTTAAGTGGGTGGAAGTAGGAGACTCTTTGTTTGGTTTTTTTCCCCAGTATTGACTGATGGAGTAGAAAATACAAAGATAGTATGAATTGGGTTTGCACGTTTTCCTTGATTCCTGTGATACCGTTCATAGAAATAATTTGGGGGCTTTTGTGGCTAGTTGAGGTTTGTCATATCAGAAGACAAATAAGGATTTCAGTGGTAGGCTTGCCCCTTTTTTTTCCATACAGTCTTTCTAGAGAACAATTCTCAAATTGGTTTACACATATATTAGATGTCTACATGGCCTAAAGGATTACTAAAGAAGTCTCTTGAACCATGCTATATAAGATATTCATTATTTAGGTGTTTTAGGGGGTTTATTTGGTTCAGTTTGGTTTGGGTTTTTTTAAGATTTGAGGCCTATCAATGGTCTCTTCAAAACATTTGGAAATCACTGGTATTTTGTGCCGAGATGGATGACATTTTAGTCACTTTTGGTCCGTTAAGGAAAACCTCATAAAATTTGTGTGGATTTACAGACTGTTTAATGTAAGTAAAGTGCAGAATGTTTCTGCCAAGTATACATGCTTTCGTCATTTGCATTTTATTACTGAATATACTTACTTTGGAATAAATGATAAATTAAGCAGAAAATAATGAAATTGCTATCAAGTTTCTAACTTTTGGGGACCCACAGAACTGCTGTTGGTGGAGATCTGAACATTGTGAGACAGCCTTTTGACTTTACACTAGAGTGATTTTTAATCAGAATACCTTGCTCTTAGTTTCCTAGTGGCAAACTAACTGTGCTTTTAAGATTTGATTGTTGTTTAAATTCTAATTAAAAATATATTTGTGAATTCATGTGTTCTCAAACCAGTTTGTGATACAGTAAATATTGCATTAAGATAGTATAATCTGTGTGAAGCAGAAGGGATTGCCTTAAAATATACTTTGTATGAAACATTACTTCACTGATCTTCCATTGTACAGTATTAAAATCAGTGTTCTATGTTGTATCTTTCACTTTCTTTTTGTAAGCCTAGCTGATTTTAAATATAACAAATTAATGGTTTAGAGCTATTAGACTTGTTCCTGCAGACTGTTCTCCCTTTTGAAGGGATAGAGCTTTTATTTAAAAAAAACCCAAAACCTAACCTCAACAGCTAGACACTCTGTGAGATAAAGGCTTTGTTTGTAAGCCTTTGGTCATGCAGTAGGAAGATTGAAATGCATTTGTTATGCATACTTTCCATATCAAGTGTCTTCTGTTGCTTTTCATCTACTTCTTTCAACTCGTTTTTGGAAGTTAACAGCTTTTTTCTGAACCTCAAAAGTAAAAGTCCTTTTTATTTTTTTTTAAAGATTACGTTTTCCTAACTCTCAAAATTAATTGGCTATTGCACTGCAAACTATGTACTTCTGTGACCAGGTTGAGATTTTTGCTTTTGATTTTTCAGTTTTTAACAGGGAGGCTTTTTTTGCGGGAAGACTAATTATTTGTTGACTGATTTGAAGTAGTTCCATTCAGGTAATCTTTTATATGGAGGCATGAAAAGTCTTCAGAATGATAGTTGCACTTCCGCTGACTGTGATCATAGTTTTTATTCTTACTTTTTCATAATTTTTATTACATATTTGAAGTCCAAAATGTAGTTTTCTTTTTTATATTAAGAGGAAGAGACACCTCAGCCTATGTGTGATATATTTTAGGGCTTTACCTTGTGGTTTTAAGTCCATAAATGATTTTGGCCTATCCCTCTGCCCCGGGATGGGGATATCATTGCCAACTTTAGTCTGTGTTTGGCTTGCATGTGCTAATGACACAGGACACTTTAGTGACTGAACTTGGGATGCACTTGCTAGGTTTCCGAATCCAGTGGTATGTGGGCTGTTTGTTCCCCTGCCATCCCATATTAACCCAGTAGAGGGACCTGATGTCTGGATTTATATTCTAGTAGTAGATGCTAGTTTTTCCCATGCATATTTTGGGAGGAAGAGGATGTAGGGTTTTGTATGTGTCTTGTGGTTTTGTATGTCTCATCCATAACCTAAAGAGAGGAGGTGAAATGAGGATTTGGTTCTCTGCACTCCACTAACCACGTGTTAAATGTTAATCTGGCTGGTACACCTATTTGACAAAAATAACAGTGCTGCTTCTAGTATAATTGCACCTATACTTTTATCATCCCTAAGAAATACATTTGGGTCACTCACTTTTTTCATAACGCATTACAGTATGAGGAGTGGGTTCAGGTGCAGTAGGGTAACGCTGTGTGCCTGCTGTACACAAGCATCAGTAAATTTCAAAGTTCACCAGCAACGTGTAGAAATAAATTTCTTGAATGCAAAGCATTTTCAGTTTAGCTTGTACTTGTGTTACTGTTTATTAAGCTGTATAACAGTCCTGTAGGAACAATTTTTTAAAATTTTCTGACCGTAGTTTTTTAGTCAGTACCCCAACTAAGTATATAAATTTCAAGCTGTAGGAATCAGTGTATCAGGAAAAGAATAGGTAGGAGGGGGAACCATGAGACCAAGATTTTTAGCTGTACTTTTTTACATGACTAATTTGAAATCCTTAGATTACTCAAATGTGTATGTTTACAGCAATGGAAATAACCCCCTTCTTCTTCCCATACATAAACAAGTAAACTGAAGAAAGGACCAATTAATCATGTTTAGAAAATGATACTACATCTTGAAATTAATATGCCCATAAAGCTTATTCATACAAAAGTTAAACCGCTTTCTAAAAGCTCAGATAACTAAGTTTAAAAGTTCATAGAGGAAAACTTAGCTGTGGTCCTGCCCTCCATCCCATTCTAGGAAGTGGGGACTATAGCTGAGGACTATATAATTCAAATTTTGGGAAGTAATTTTTTTGTGTACAGTATTAGTTTTTTGAGAAAAATTGGGTGGATATGGATTCCTCTTCACTTAAGAAATGAAAGGTGGCTGAAATGTCTTTACTGTAAAAGCATGTGGCTCAGGAAACATATTTATTGATTTTTAGTTGGCATTTGTCTGGTTAATTGTGCAGTGACTGATCTGTTCTTTATTTCTCTGTCTGGTGACTGTTAGATATGGGACAGGTTTGGAGTATCATGGACTATGAGTTTGTATTCTCTCTTCCATTTTAGGGGTGGGAATTGTGGTGACAAGGATTGGAGCTTGGCAGTAGGCTTGCAGGGGTTTTGTATTTGTGCAAACTGTATGGGTTCCAGGGCAGTCAGCTTCAGCTCGTGTGTTAGTGCAGAAGAAGAGCATTCATTCTCAAGGACTGTGCTTATCTGAGAAACTTTATTTATCCACGCTCTCTGCTGTGTTTGTATTGGTGTGAGTGATCATGTTGAGCTGCTCATTCCTTTTTTATTAAGTTGTGACTATTAATGTATTCTCACAAAGGCTTACATAATACAAAGCAGAGATGGAAGCTCAAGTGCCGGGTTGGTGAGTCCTCCTAACAGCCAGGATTTCTTTGCAGCCATCTCTGTGCTGATACAATTGTACTGTTTGGATTTCTTGGGATAATTGAGATACTTCCTTTGTGTTCTTTGGGTATAGACCATTGCATGACAGTATACTTGCCACATTTCTCCAAGCATAGACGTGCACTGCCTATATTCTCTGAAATCAGATGATTACAGTGGTCTGTGGTGCTTGCCACACAACTTTATCTCTAAATCCAAGAAAACAACCATAAATGCTATGAAATAACTTCTCCAGTCATGACATGCCCCTTTCAGACACCTTGACTCTGTAGTGACAGTCTGTTGAGTTCCTGGCTTTCTTTTCTGCAGTGTAAGTCAGACATGTAAGTAAAATGATGTCTTTATAACTCTAGCTATAGCCTTGCTAAATTTTCTTCTTTTCTGCTTTTACTTTAATGGGAAAAGTCTAAAAGCAGTCTGCTCAACAAACATAAGATTTTAACAGATGCGGCATTTGCATGTTCTCTCATTCTTTGGAGTGGGTGTGACAAATTTCTTCTTCTTAGTTTTAGCCTAGAAGTAACTTCTAATTAGTGAACATCACATAGACTGCCCTTTCAAACTGGTAGGATTATAAGCAAAAGTTTATAATTGGCAGAAACTCAGATTACAGGATTTTATACTTGGATTGATTAGTTTTGATAAGTAGAATTCTTCCCTTCCTTCAGTCCCAAATATCCTGAGGTCATAGCAGTGCATGTTGTGATCTGCTACATTATCAGCTGTCCTGTTACAGTCAGGCTCCACAGGGTTATAATGTTCTGGTTGTGACAACTGGGAAGGAGATGATTGTAGTGGCTAGATGGTTCCCTGGTTTTTCACTGTAAGTCTAACATGAATTCTTTCCCTGATAATACTTGGGATTTGAGTTATTATCTAACATTAAAGAACATTTCCCAGTCCTCTCTATTTTGTGTTTATAAATGTTTTTTTGCCATGGAGAAAACTTATGCTGCTCTCTGAAATGTACTCTCGGTCTGCATTTCCTTTGGGGCATATTGGCTTAGTTTGAGCCAATGTTCTTGTTGAACTGTCTCACCTATGTATTATCTCTTTATCTCTGTCTCAGTCTGAGGCAGGCTGTAAGGAATGTCTAAGCTGATCTTGGCCCATCAGACCTTTCTCAGTATTTATAATAAGTTTAATTATGAAAAGGTATCCATCGCTGTGGCCTTAAGCAATGTATGAGAATTTTTCCTGAAGCTCAGTTTAGTGGAAGCATTTTTTCAGGCAAGATCACTGAGGGTCTTTATTACATTGCTGCATAATAAATAAAGGTTAAGTACGCTTGGATCTGTTGCAATTTTCCCCAAATTCTCAATTGTGAAATCCTCCAAGGGGCAATGATATTCCATTGGATATAATTTGTCATGGAATCATTGAATAGTTTGGTTTGGAAGGGATCTTTAAGACCATCTAGTTCCTAGCCCCCTGCCATGGACAAGGATTCCTTCCACAAGACTGGGTTGCTCAGAGAGAGCCCCATGAGCTTGGCCCTAGCTTGGCCTTGAATACCTCCAGGAAGGGGCAGCCAGAACTTCTCTGGGTAAGCTTTCAAGTGTCTTACAACCCTCAGAGTAAAGAATTTCTTTTTAATATCTGATCTAAACCTGCTGTCCTTCAGTTTAAAGACATCTCCCCTTGTTACTCCATGCTCTTGTGAGAAGTCCTCCTGAGCTCTCCTGTAAGCCTTTCATGTTCTGGAGGGTGCTATAAGGTCTCCCTGGAGCCTTTTTTTCTCTAGGCTGAACAACCTAGAGAACTCTGTCAACCTGTGTTCATAGCAGAGGTGTTCTTGTGGCCCCTCTTGTGGCCCTTCTGTGGACTCACTTCTGTAGGTCCATGTCCCTCTCATGTTGGGAACAGACCTGGGCTGCAGTACTATGGTGGGGTCTCGTAAGAGTGAGAGGGCCAGAATCACCTTCCTTTGCCTGCTGGCCACACTGCTTTGGATGCAGCCCAGGATACAGTTGTCCTTCTGGGCTGTGACTTCACATTGTCAGCTCATGTTCAACTTCTTTTCAACCAACAGCCTTAAGTCCTTTTCTTTGGGCTCCCCTTCATCCTTTCTCTGCCCAGCCTGGATTTGTGTTTGGAATTGCCTCAACTTGGGTGGAGTGCCTTGTGCTTGGCTTTGTTGAACTTCATGAAGTTCACACAGGCCCACCTCTCAAGCCTGTCCAGGTCCCTCTGGATAGCATCCCTTCTCTCCAGTGTGCCAACCACCCCACACAGTTTGGTGTCATTGGCAGACTTGCTGAGGGAGCACTTGATCCCACTGTCTGTGTCATTGACAAAGGTGTTAATCAGCATCAGTACCAATACAGACCCAGAGAAGCACTTGTCACTGGCCTTCACTTGGACATCAAGCCATTGACCACAGCTCTTTGAGTGTGACCATCCGACCAATTCCTTATCCACTGAGTGGTCCATCTGTGAAATCCATGTCTTTCCAGAGGCAAGGATAATGTCACAAGCTTTGCACAGGTTCAGGTAGTTGACATCATTTACTCTTCCGTTACCCACCAAAGCTGTTATCCTGTCATAGAAGGCCACCAAATTTGTCAGGCATGATCTGCCCCCAGTGAAGCCATGCTGGCTGTCACCTCCTTATTTTCCATGTGCTTTAGTACAGTTTCCAGGAGCATCTGGGCCATGATCTTGCCAGGCACAGAAGTGACACTGACTGGCCTGTAGTTCCCTGAGTCTTCCTTTATTTTCCTTTTTAAAAACAGGTTGTTTCCCTTTCTAACGTTGCCATTTATGTGAACCGTGAGCTTCATAATGTTTTTATTTCAGTCATATTGCAAGGTGTCACTTTTTTTTTTCATATAGTAGATATTTCTCTTTACAGTGAAAGGAGACTCACTATCAAACTTGCTTTTTTTTTTTTTCTCCATTTTCTTGGTAGTTTAGAGGGAAGTGGTAGAATTGCTGCTTTTGCATAGTTGGAGAGAATAAACCATTTCAAAATCTTTCTAAAATTTGTGCCTGTATCTTAATTTAAAATTGAATTAAGCGCTCAAAATACTGGATTTCTTGAGGCACCATTAGTGTGAAGAATACAGATACTTCATCAATGTTTTTTTAGCCATATTTATAGTTATTAAGTTATTCTTGTCAGGAAACTTTGCACTTTCAGTGTCTTCATGATTGAAAATCTCTAATGAAATTATCTAGTTACATAATAGGTAGGGGATGTTTAAATAGCAGTTTAGATGTACAAACTTGGGGTTTTTTCAGTATCCAGAGGGCATTGGCTTTCTGTTGATACCTCTTTAATATTGGATGGTCATCTCTTGAAAATTTAGGCAATGGTAGTCTGGTTTAAGTATTTGAACTCTGTAAGCAAAATTTCAGTTTTTCTTCTGTGTGTATGCACACTTTTAAAATCTGTAAGTTCAAAGTGGCATTGCTTTTGTGGAAAGTTCAATGACCAGTGTAGAGCTCTTGCATTAAAACAAGGATTATTTTATGATCTCTAGTTCTATTAGGAAACAAGGTAAAGGAAGGCATCTAGTAGGTGAAGAGATCAGAAATCCTTGGTTATTCTTTCCATGTGGAGGAAGTAGTTTACCTGTCTTCATGCATATAGAATGTTTTGTTGAGCTACTTTCTTTCCTGTTTGTTATGGACTTAATACTTTTCAGTCTAAGGAGTAAACCTACTGATGGGCTCCTGACAACTGAAGACAGAGAGAAAAAGAGAGGGAAAAAAAATTAAGAGACTAATTTAACTAATTTAAACCACTGGGAACTACTGGGTTGTCTGTCTGTCTTCTTTTTTTTTCTTTCTCTTTTTTTTCCCTTTTTTTTCTTTTTTTTATTCTTTTTTTTGTAGATTTAGTCATCATAAAATCACTGTTTCTCACCATTCAACAAATTCACTCTCTAGGGTATATTATATTTTCTTGTTTTTTAGGCATTTTCCTGTGATGTTGGGCTATGTAAAAACTTTTTGTCTTTGATCCAGAATGGTTCTGATACACAAGAATTATGCTTAAGGAGTTTTTTTTCTTCACTGTTCTGTAGGGTTTTATGGGTATGGTGTTTGATTTCTGTACAGAAGGTGCAAGATTTGCAGTATTGTAGGCTATATCAAATACACGTATAGTGCTGATAAATACTGTAGTTTAGATAAGGATTTTAAACTGCAAAATTTTGCATGGGATAGCTGTAATCCGTGGTGTTTGCTAGTCTTGTAAAATCTGAGGCTATAAAACTTACAAGTTTGTCCAGAAAAAAAAAATCCAAACCCAAGTTTTAAGCTTGGCAGCCAGGTGTGACTGAAAACCATGTGTCTAAAACATTTTTTTGTGTGTATTGTGTAAAGAGGTAGAAAGAAAACAAGAATTCTATCAGAGCTATGTCCTCAGTCACTGCATCCTGAAAGACAAGCTGTGTTGTTCCCAGAGTACAGAGATAACTCTCTCACTCTGGAAGGAGGGATGAGACCATGAGACCACAGCTCTGGGGTGGGGGCCTGAGAGAGAATTCTGTTAAGCTTCCCTTCCCCTATTAAAAAAATTGCATCTCTTTAAAGAGTTTTTCAGTTTTTAAAAGTTGAAAACTGTCAAAGTTTGTAGACAAGTGCCAGATACTTTTCAAATTACATGTGTGAAGAACTGAATGAAATGCTTTATAAATTTCTATGAGCATGAAGGTTCTTGCTGCTCTGCTGACAGATAGTTGGTAAAGCTGTGATGTATCAGTACAAAGCAAACCTTTGTTAGTATAGAGAAAAACAGTAATACATAGCATTTTGGGAATGTTTTCCTAGTGCAGATGTTGTCTTTGTGAATATGCCATGTAAAATCAGAATAAATGAAGTTAACCTGGTGTAAATTTGCTGGTGTACCTGGGTTTGCGCTCACACAGATGGGTCTGTATTTACTTATTTGCAGCTGTGCCCATGTGAATGAGCTGGAGGGCTTTGGGGAGCTGGTGGGGGGTAGGTGGTTCTCATCAGTTTGTTTTCTTTCACATGAATATTGGGAAGAGTTAGAGTGCTCTAGAGCCTCGTTGTATAAAGAAATATATAAACTGCAGATTTGGAAAAGACTTAAAAATATTTTTTAAAACGAATTGTAGATGTGCCCAATCTTTTAAACCTATTTTCTGATTTTTTCCCTTATTTTTTCTATTATTTCTTTTGTTAGTCCTCCTAATAAGAGTACAGTAGCTTATTCAAATCTTTTGTTTTAAGTGAATCATTCGCACCTTGCACAAGTGCTAGAAAAAAACAGAGTGACTGGTAGCTTTTTGTTCTTTCAGCACTAAATGCAATTCTCCAGTTTTGGTGCTCAAATAAGACTTTAAGCAGTAAATCTGTCAAATTGCTCTGCTCCTTCATGTGAAGTCACAAACGTCAACCCTTTGGTGGCTGCTTCTGAAGATGATTGGTCTCTCTTGGCCCCCATTTTTTTCCCCTCTTGTTCTTTGATTGCACAGGGACAATTATTTGCACTGACAACTTGTTTTTGCTTTGTTTTGAAACCATAGGGAATTAGGAATTCTTTTAAATGAGAGTAGGCCTTAGCCTGGTTTTCTTTGGAAGCAGTAACAGTTACATTGAAAGGGTTGAAACAGGTAGACTGAAAAACATCAGATGTTTGTGGACCTGTCTGAAGAAGACAATTTTAGACAAGCATACATTTTAAGACATTAAAGACTATTTTACTGATAGCCAGAATATTTCTTTCATGAGATGAATATGGGAAATCATGTATATGTATGTGAACAGACAGTGAAGAAAAAACAAGTCTGGTAATAAATTTTGTAAATTCTGAAAAGCCATATAAAATGGATGCTACATATCTTCAGATGATTGCATATAATACAATAGCATTCTACTTTGATTTTATTGTTCTTCATTATTCTTCCATGTATTAGAAACCAACCCCACCTACTCACCCTAACTTCTCAGTTATTTGAGTTTTCTTCTGAAATAGTTCAGGTTTATTTTATGATAGGGTACTGCTATCTCTAGCTGTAATCATGTTCATTTTAACACTAAGGCAAACGCTTCAGGATCTAACACTGCATTTTCTTCTTCTGGCTTATTTAGCTTTCTCTTAAGTTTGATCTTGACTCAGAACTACTTGCTTTTCATTCTTATTATTTCAGATATCAGTGAAACTAACATATTTTGTATAAATTACAGTAATACATTCAACCATAAGTTGGCCATAAAATTGCCTTTGTGGATATACTTTGCAGTTGGAAAATATTACAGTGAAGTGTGAGTTGCCTCCATGTCCTGTGAAAGATGCATGTGCTTTTCTGAATAGTAAGTGCAAGTTTTATGTAATCAAACTAATCTTTAATTTGGCAAAAACTAGTTTTTAGCAGATAGAAAGGGGTTGGTTTCATTTTGCACAGTATGTTATTTGTAGTCCTGTTCTGCTATAGTACTGAGATATTAATGTATTTAAATAATGTAATTTCTTTATTTGATTTTAGGAGAATGACATCTTCCTGGGCTGGGAAAAGGGAGCTTACAAGAAATGGGGAAAGAGTAAGAAAAAGTGCTCTGATCTAACACTAGAGGAAATGAAAAAACAGGCTGCTGTCCAGTGTCTTCGCTCTGCCTCTGATGAAGTAAGTTTGGACTTATTAAATAGATTCTTAAGGCTTTATGTCCTTCTTTGTGCTAGATATGTTTGGCTTATGATGCTTATATTTTAATTTGTGGCTTCTTAAAGGGCTAGTTCGCTAAAAGTGCTCCAAGAATTCTTTATTTTTATTTAGGAAATTATGAAAACCATGTATGTTAGAATGATTTCACAAGAGATTCTGTACTATGTAGTGTCATGCTTTACTTTCTGTAAAGCCCTGCCTATTCTTGTCAAGGGCACTTGCAATGCACCAGTTTGAGTTGAAATTACCACAAAGCTTTGCATAAAGGTAATACTAAAAATTCTAAGTTGACTTTGTGTTTGAATAGAAAGGAATATGTGGGCAGAAAGCCATCTTGCTCTGTGCATGCAGATTACACATGTACATACATAATCCAGAATTCCTAAATAAAAAGCCACGTATGGTAGCAAATGTTCACTTTCCAGATTACATGATTGAGTGGAAGTGAAGTGCACTGACCAGAGCAGGTGAGGAGAGGTGAAGGCAGCAGGTTGAAGCAAGATAGAAGAGGCAGCATATACCGTGTAGTTGAGCAGAAAAGTGGACAAAGGGAAAGACAGTTGAAGGCAATGTTTAAAAAGAAAGAATGATCTGTAACATAAGTCAAAGGAAGCTCTCCAGGGAGATTTTTCAGCCAGCAAAAGTGAGAAACTGTTCTTTAGTTTACAGAACTATAAATACTCTGATCTGTCACTGCTGTAAGAAGAAACTACCCCACCTATGCAGCCTGGTTGTGTTATTGCTCTACACACCTTCCTAGTCATAGCTTGTGCTTGCACAAGCTTTTGGGTGGTTATGTGGACAACTGGTTTGGAAAAGTGAATCAGTTTCCTGAGATTAACCTGGTTGGGGCACAGGAAATGTTAACCCTGAGAGATTTCCTGGTCAGATCTGTGGCGTAGACACTCGTGCCAGCAAGGCTGTGGAAGAATAATCAAGGAAGTGGGAAAGATTTGGTGGTAATTCCCATCACCTTCAGCAGCATTACCATCACATTCTGGCTTACTGTGAAGCTACTTGAGTATTTGTTCAGTTACTAAATTGCTTATTGACTAGCTGGGAGATTTTTGAACTCCCATTTTCCCATTACTTATTATCCTAACAAAGTGATGCAAAGTACAATTTTGTTGGTAATTTGCTCTGCTCTCATAGTTTCAGAATATTGAGGTCAGCACTGTAACTACCATAGTAGTTAATTTGAATATGAAACAAATACGGAGAAATAAATGCAAGAAGTAATGTCTTTCTTGAGGATATATTTGTCTTTGTATACTCATTTTATGAACAATAAAATGTAGGACTCATACATAGACTGCAGAAATACTGATGATTTATTCTTAACTTCAGAAATTACACTCTTGATGCATCACCACATAGCTGAAAATAAAGAATCATCACTTAGAACTAAATTTGTTATATAGAAAACTTTAGTTGCAGAGCAAAAGGAAGGAGGTGAATTTATTAATAACCTATAACAAAGAAGGGATGAAACTATTCAACTACAGTTTTGAAAGAATAAAAATATGTGGGATCTGAAAGGTTGAAAAGTAACTTCACCTTTGACCCCATCACCTTGTCAAATTTTTAGTTTTCATTAACCTATAATCTGCAACCCGTAGACTTATTTCAGAGCTGTTTTGACTTCTGTTGCCTGCTCAGACAATTAAACTTGCACATTTGTTGTCATTAATGAAATTGCAGGTCATATTTTTTATACTGTATATTCAAACACAGAATTGAACCTTAAAACCTTTTTAAAAAACTTTTTACTTAAAGCTGCTTTGTAGGTAGTTTAACACATGCATTGCATGAAAGAATTAAAGGGAAGGGTGATCCTGCTTAAAAGCTAGTAATGCTTGAAAGTAACCTCTAAGATATCTTTTATTTCTGATTTTTCGAACACATTTCTCATGTTGTTGGGTTTTTGTATTTAAGTTTGTGTGCTGATCTGATGGGAATAATGAATAGATTTTGGACTGTGAAAGATAATGTTAAAATACTATTTCTGCTGAGGCATTCAAGCTGCTCCATACAATGTTCATGGTTTTGTCTCTACAAAAAAATGAAAATACTCTGTGAATTGTAGTTGAAATTATAGATAAGTTGTGTGTAAGGAGTATTTATAAAAAATGTTGAGATACAAATAAATACTGCCACTTGAATTTTTAAAAATAGTTTTCTGAATCATCTGAAAAATTTTTCCCTGCAATTTTTTTTGTTTTCAGAAGAGGTAGATGTGTTCATTAGGATGTTCTCTTTTTGCAAATGGCCTCATAAATAGTCCACATGGGCAGTTGTGGAGCTTGTTTATAGTTTTGCTTACCTTCTGTGATCCCTTTTTCAAAGTCAGTGGATGCAGAAATGCCAATCTGCTCCCACAGATGTGGAACACTTGCTCTTCCAGCATGACCTCTTCTTTCAACCTGAGTATTGGAGCAGAACAAGCAAGTTTGGGCCCCTTTATTGAGAGTAATTGGAAAAAAGTCTTAGTGGATTTTGACTTGAATATATTTAAATAAAATTTTATTTAAGTGAAGTGATTATAGTGTTTACCCTGTGTGTGTCTGTAGAGAGTATATACACACACACACACACACACACACGTGTGTGTGTGTGTGTGTGTGTGTGTGTGTGTGTGTGTGTGTATAGGCACACACAAACAAACACACAAAAGAGTCAAAACAGGGTGACAATTCAATGAAGGCTTTAGGATTTTACAGCCTGATTGTTTTAGAGAGAAAAGTGTGTAGAGGATGAAAAGGTAGTAAGGGTCAGTAGTAACTTTTGTAACTCTCATAGGAAATTACAGAGATACGGTTAATATAATTTTAATTTTTCCATTTAATTATTTAAACCAATAATGTTTTAAGAAATTGAGACAGTCTGCCTCTTTCCCCTACCAATAACCAAAAGCCTTAAAATTGGGTGATCACTTCAAAAAGGTGCTTGATGGAGAGAGGAAGTCATAAAATAGATATATGAAAATTGGCTTGATAGCAGTAAGTACTTTTTTGTCAGACTTTCATTTAGTGGTTGAAACAAATATTTGGAAATCTCCTCTTGTGGGTTTTTATTTCCACAGTATTTATTCTTAAGGTGTACTTCATTTGGTAGCTTAGTTTTGCTTGAATTCAGTTCTTCCTCTTGTATTAAAAAGAGTAATGCTGTGAAACACTAATCTGAGACAGAATCCAAGGTTCTAGTTTTAATTTCACAGTGCTGAAAACAAACATCTGACTTGAAGAAGCCTAAGTTTGGTGTTTATTTCTAAAACATTTCCTACATTGTGGAGAGTGAGGAGTCAGAGGAGCTGCTCTGCCTCCCTGTGTCTTTGGCCTGGCAGAGTCTGTTTTGGTCTAAGTGTATTTGTGAGGGGAGGCCTGATTTTGACAGACACCTTGTGGTATATGTAAGAATGCAAATTGTCAATGTATGTACGTTCTAAGGGCAGTATTTTTTGTGTGACAAGCATTTTGGTGTCTCAAATTGTCTATATTGGTATGAATGAGTCCTTGGCTGCAGATGCTCTTGATGCAGTCAGGAGCAGAGGAAATGTAAGTACATTGCAACTTGCCAGAAAATGGAGACACAATGGTGAGAAAGACTTTTAAGACAAGTACTTTAATGCAGCAATCCATTGCTATTCTTACTGTAGTTCTAAAGTTTATTTTTTCTGAAACACTTGAATAAATAGCAGTTTAAAGGCATGCTGAAGAACTGCTCAGATTTTAAAAAGCTTATTAATATTGACCTTGAGTACAGATTTTGTCTTAATTTTTATCCTGCTGAACAATGGAAGAAATTTTAAAATGTTGGTTTGCAATTAACTGGTCAAGTAGGGATATCCATTCTAATGAAACATTGGGTAAAAAACCCTAATGTTTAGGACTAGGGAATATTTATATAAAAGTCCTTTGATGAAAGTAAGAAATATTACCTTGAAATTACTGCCTCAAATTTTAAGTAAAAACAGCTGATCTGTCAACATTAAATAACTTGATGGTTAGTTTTGTTGTTTGTAATTCCTATCTGAAACATGGATCAGTTTGTTCATGTGCAAGTGGAGATTCTTTCTTTTTTTTAAACCTAATTCTGAAAGTATGTTATTTTGTATTTGAATAATGAAACTTGTCATTACTTGTCTTGTTACTGTAAAAAGACAGAAAGCAGTATCTTTGAGACTCAGAAATTTAATAAATAAATAAGAGTTTAAAGATTCATGTGTGTTACTTTTTACAAGGAGGATACTGTGAGCAAGGTTGGAACTAGAGGATACTTATGGAGACTGAAACACGTAAGACTTTTTAATAGGTATATTTCCTAGTAACAATATTGAAATCACTTAGGTCCCTGTCCGTTGGTCACAAATCCAAGTTTAATTAGCTTGTACCTGACTGCTTTTCTGCTAAAATTTGCATTGCTCAATAGAGCGAGCAGGTCTCCAGCTGTGCTGTTGCAGTTCCTGTGCAGTGCAGTTAATTCACCGAACACTTGCAGTGTGACACGTGAAGCTGCACCCCAAGATGGTGCCAGAGTTTCAGTTAAAGCAGTCGCTGTGTCCTTCTGCTGAAATGTCTGAGGAATTCTTAAGAATGGGCAAAGGAGACAACTTCCTGTGGATCTTACTTTCTGCTCTGATGAAACCAGTGCTCCAAGACTCTCTTCTTCTCCCAGTGGAGGGGGCCACTTTACCTAAGCTGTTCCATGGCACATCCTGAGACATTCCTAGTGTCCGGTGCTGCTGATTTCCCCAGGCCTGTCACAATGGGGTTCAGGCAATGTGGTCCATTCTGAGCTAACCAAGCTCTCAAAATCTGCTGCCACGTGAAACTGCGTGCAACATGTTAAAGCAAGAGCTAGTCTTGACTGATAGATTCTGTGATGAATTTTGAATGAGAGCTACTCTAATATATTTGACAAGAACACACAGTGCCTTCCATCCCACTGTTCTAAGAAATTACTGTTTGGGGTTAACATGGAAACATAATTGGTGAAACCTCGTAACAGTAATTTCTTTTAAATGTAGTCAGGTTGTGGGCATGCTAAAAGCATAGAGCATTGGCTTTGCTTACTTTGAGTCATGAGGGGGGAAATATAACTTTTCTGATACTTGTGTTATCATATGGGACCACATAGAGGAACAAGTGTGGCTCTAGTGAACAGTTTTGTTAAAAATTTAAAATTATAATTTTATTCTCAAATGTGCCTTGCTTTCAGCACAAACTTGAGATATGTCTAAAATAAGATTTTGTTGAAATTTGCTTTGTATTTGTCATCTTTCTTACTCGAAGTGCAGAACTGTCAAACTTTTATAGAATCATAGAATTCTAGAATGGTTTGGGGTGGAAGGAACCTTGAAGATCATCTTGTTCCAACCTCCTGCCATGTGCAGGGACACCTCCCACTAGACCACTTTGCTTGGAGCCCCATGCAGTCTGGCCTTCAACATTTGCAGGGGTGGGGCATCCATGTAGTTACTACAGTTGTGCACAAAAGCCTTCTTTGAAGAAGTAATCTGCTAATCAGGCCAAATGAATCAATTGGTTGTGATTGCACATCTAAGCATGTTTTTATTGATGGGTTACTCTGGCCAGCTATTGCTGCCTCCAGAGATTGTGGTATCCGTGTGCCATTCAGACCAAGGCACTGTTGCATAATCTGTCTTGCACTTTGCAATAGGGATAGGCAAGGACTGAGGAAAAAGGACTTCAGGAGTTTGTAGCAAGGGAACAGTCTTTCTTTTCCTCTTAAGTAGAATGGCATCTTAACTAGATGATTTTAAATTAATTTTAATCACAGATTTATTCCTGCTTTTCCCTGCTTCTCTATCATAAGCCAATATTAATTAGGTAATACACATAGACAGCTACACTGGGATACCAGGGAATCAGGTTGTAAACATCAGGTGGTTTCCTGAGTAATTTAAATTATGCATTTTCGTATAACTAGAAGTGACATGAATGAGAGTGTTAATGTAAAGATATGAGACAGCACAAGGATGAATCAAGTTGTATAAAAGGCATCTTAACAAATCAGAAAGGTAAAGTGCAAGTTGAAAATTTGAATCTATTAAAACAAAAAAATGAAGTTAAGATTCCAAAAGAGCCTTAATGGTTCTTGAAGCATTTATCCTGACTAGCTCAGTAGTAAGCATTTCTGTGTATCTGAGGATGATTGTTTAGAGTCTTTTACTGGGAAATGCCAAAACACTTCACAAAGTCAGTGAATATTATCTTTCTTTTGGGTTGTATCCAATTGCCCTTATTAAAAGGGATATACTAGCAGTTTCCAGGACACGCAGCATTATTTAAGAAAGAATTTTAAAAATAACTTCAGATACCATATAGGAAATGAAAGTCATTTGTCTTCCCAAGATAACCATCACAGAATAAATTAATTACAATAAATCAATTTCTTTTTCTTTATGACTATGGCGTTCATAGTACCACATCTCTGATTTGTCATATTACCGAAGCCGCTTTGCTGTCTGCAACAGTAACATTAATTGAAGGTGACCAAAGTTTTAATTATTCCAATTTCTGTATGCATTTTCTCAATATAGAAAAGATACATATTGAACTGGAGAAATTCCTTGTGGGAGCTTAGTCTACACAAAAGTCACTTCATAGCATTAAGTATTTCTGATAGTATAGATGACTGTCTTGGAGGCTGAAAGGAGGTGTTCAGTGTGATTGGAAGTTATTTCACCTTGTATGTGCTTCCAATGAAAATGGGAGCAAACTGGGGCAAGGCAGATCTGTCCTCAGAGCAGCTTCTCTGATAAGCCTGGGACAGAAGCGAAGTTGGCCTAGCATTTCTTGCAGGGAGGAGCAGCACAAAGGAGTGGCCAGGAGAATGCCAGAGGAGTTGGTTACGGAGCTTTCCTGAATGATGCCTTATGTTCCATCACAGGGCAGTGTTACTAGATTATAATATTCCTTAATGCAGAGCAATCATTTTCACAAAAAATTTGAGTCCACAGTGAGTTCTTATCATACACACAAACAAACTTGAATGAATCTGGCAGAGCGCCTGCTGAGGAAAATTCAAGTGTTCTTTCTGCATTTCACTTAATGCAGAAAAGAACTTTTGCATAATTGGTGAGAACACACTTTAAGAGTTTCTCCCATTTCATTGATAATACAGATAAGAACATTTTAGCATGGGTGAGCTGAAGTACTGCAATTAAGTGAAATCTCACAGCAGCACTGCTTACAAGGATAGCAAGCCTGTTGTGGCTTTGAAGTCAGCTTGTTTGTTTATAAGTGATGAATAATAATCAGAAAGAATAGTTTCCTGTGGGGAATTATCCTTTCTTGGGGGGATAACTTCTATTTCAGTGTAGCCTGCTATGGGAGGGATGTAAAAGAATTAAGTTTTAAATAACAGAAGTCAGATTAGCTGCTCTAGTAACCTACATTTAGGGATAGCATGTTCATTTGAAGTTAATTTGAGCTGGCAGATGATCTCTTTTATCTAGAATTAGTAAATAACATGTGCTATTTATTATCTCTCTCTTTCTTTTAGAATGTGTTGTAAGTGGTGAATCATAGCTCCAAAATCTGAGCCTGATCCTAGCTGTGTGCTAGATATGTAGTTTACCTTTCTTATTGTTGTTTTAATACCAAACACAGAATTAAGGGAATTGCAAGGAAGTATTATTTCCTTATTGGAGAGCTATTGCTTTCATATTTCTTAAAATGGCTTGGATTTTTGTGATATTCAGTCAGTTTGCTTTGAAATTGGCATTCTGAGGTCACACATTGATTGATGATCACTTTGAGTCAAGTATTCACGAGCCCCAAAAAGAGAAGTTAATAAATAGAATCTGTTTTTCTGACTGGTCCAACATCTTTGTTGTAAATCATTACATATTCAAGTGAACATATAAAGATTTAATTGTGTTCCTGTTTCTAAAGGGTCAAAAAGGTTCTGCAAGTACATACTCTTAAATGTTTCTTAGTGTCATCCACCCTCTTATGATGGAGGAAAATTCCATAATGCGACCTGGAACCTTATTTTATTCCTTTGAAGTCCACCTGGGTTGAACACCCCAGGGAAGCTGCTGCTTTAATGGATTGATTTATTTATTCATTTATTCACATAGTGCTGATCTTGGGCCAAGATTTTTTTTTTAGTCCTTTTTTCAGTTTGTCTTGAGCACCTCTTGTCTTGAGAGTACTTGTAATCAGATGAATTATACTGTGTCAGAATGTTTAAAAATGAAAACCTAGACTTCTAACTTTCTCTCATCGTCCTACAAAATATAGAAATAGATGTGTGGTTGCAGTGAATCACATTTTGTGCCTTACTCAGTTCACATGGCCTAACAGCTGATTCATACAGAAAAGCTATCTAATCCTGCACTTGGTGACAGGAGACATGCCAAGAAAACAGTCCTGGTACAGTCAGAATACTGTCTTCTCTGGAGAACCCTATGGCCTGTTAAATCAATTATTTGAAACTGAATATATTGATTTACTTTAATTTCTAGATTGTTTGAACTTGTATTTTGTGAAAGGAGTGTCAATGTTCTCTAGTTTATCCTGTTTTAATCAGGCGTTTGGACTAGATGATCTCCAGAGGTACTTTCCAACCTAAACAAATTCTGTATGTTTGGGAAAGAGAAATGAGGATTTGTTATGAAAGTGTAAGCTAGAAAGCTCTCAAAACCCTAATAGCAAATGAGTGATTATTTTAATTGTTCAAGTAAAAGGAAGTGTAGTGCTTTTGCTTTTCAAAAAGATTGAAGAGGGGCAAGGACCTTTCCCCATACCTTACAGGCCTGAAGTAACAAGCCATATTTAGTAAATATTTACACTGCACAGTTCAAAGCTTCTGGAGGAAGCTTTTAACTTAAGTTGGACTAGAAGCAAAAAACCTGAACCTGCCAAAAACTTAAAGCCAAACAACATGTCCCTAAAACAACACTTCCCTTTGAGTTGTACAATCTGACAGAATTTTTCAGATTCTGTGTATATATTCATGGTCTGTCATATATGGAAAATCTCCTTCTAAGTACTGGCTATCAGAATTTTGTTTTCCTTTATTTTGTCTGGAAGGCTTGCTTGGCTATTGCAGATGTGCAGACCTGCAGGACAAAGTATATGTTTGCATGGCATTTTTTTGTTGAAAATACGTGACCCATAACCAGATATCGTTACTGGATGATGGGAAGAGGTGAAAGCTCAGTGACAATGAAAAATTTTGTTGAACAATCCCCTTCTCAGTTCCATAGTATAACTATGTGAAATAATAGTGGTGCTGTTGGTGATCAAATTCAGGAAAAACTTCTTAAATTTTCTGGATGGTGACTGTGCTGTGCTTGTTTGCAACATTCAGAAGTAACCTGCTAGCACAGGTGAATATCAGTTAAAAATTTGAGTGATTTGTCAAGCATATGAAAGGACCTAATGTTTCACCGCTTCTTACTCAAAACTGTGAAAACATAGGAGCCAGTGCTCACTGTTAACATAGGCAACAGTTTTTAGTGAATTTCAGTTTGGTGCACATAATACATGGTTTCTTCATGATTCACAATTTAACTGAATATTTTAAATTTATAAAAACATTGCAGAAGTAACTACAGTTACAGATTTAATATTTTCTGGGAACATTTTCTGCAGCTATTCAGAGGTGTGAATGTACACACAAAAGCAATTGGACTGCTTTAGGGTGGTGGGTTACCACTTATCAACTCTGACTGCTCTACTTCAAGAGCAGAGTATGTTCAAAAGGTCTTTGATTTAATATTTGACATTATATATATGTATGTGCTTGTGTGTTAAGGAAAAAAAAAAATCCAACTTCAAAAAGAAGTGAAAACTACCAAACATATTTACAAATACATATAAAAACATGTGTGAGCTTTGCTGGTTTTTTTGGTGGGGTTTTTTGTTGTTGTTTTTGTTCTTGTTTTTTAATTGGTCTTATTCTTCATTATGCAGAACTGCATTAATTAGGCTCTGAATAGGGTCATGGTGGTCAGTAAGGAAGACAGCGGTTATTGGAGTCCTGTAACTCCAGCAGTCAGATTCACTGTTCTTGTTCATGCTGGTGAGTTCAGAAGCTTAATTTATCTGTTAGCACCATCACTCCTATGCCAGTAACATGACACCTATCCTTTATGTAATCCTTCCCTTGCTGCAGCCAGCTGATAAAAAGCCAAAAAGAACAACTTTTGGTGAAACTGGATATACGTTGAAGTAGGGGAAGGAAGGAGAAATATGTTAAAAACAGTAGAACAGAATAAAATGTGCTTGGTGTGCAGCAAATACTGTTACGCAAAATGAAAAATATTAATTAAAAAATTATGCACTGTCCTTTGTAATTTGAATGAGAGAAATAGGTTGGTAGAAATCTGGGCCAAACAATTTGGAGATTTAAGCCTTTCAAGATGGAATTACAAAAGCAATCATAACTGGGCACTAAAACTTCCATATTTCAAAATTTTTATAAGGTGCTCCAGTATTTGTAATGTATGGGGACTGTCTTTAAATTTGAACATAAGCAAAATACTTCTAGCAGATCACCTGGTTTTGTTAGCTAACTGTGTCCTATTGAACCAAGCCAGTGCCTGGAATATGTTACTTTCAGGCCATGGGGTTGTTACAGCTACAATGCCTTAAAGTAAACAATAAAGTAACTAAATCTCATATTCCTAGAACACCAGTGTCATACGTGAAAGAACTATCATAGCATTGGTTACATTGAGTCTGCAGCAGCTTTCATGTGCTGCAGTAAGAAGTTGAGCAGGGGGTCTCCAGAGTCCTGGCGTTCTGCACAGTGGGTCCCACCCCCCCTTTTGAAAGCGAGCGCTGTCTCCTTCAGCGCCGTGCAGGACAGCGGGCGGCGCGTCAGCTGACTCAAGTATTAGTTTCATGGTACAGGAGGAAATGAGGCGTTTGATTCCAAAAGTTTTCACTTCTTCGGTGTAATGGTAAGCATAATTGTTGCTGGTTTGGGGCACTTTTTTAGCATGATGATATATTAATTTAAGGAAGTGAATCTGTATTGTTTGGTGCTACAGGTGTCTGTTTGATTAGAGAGTTCAGGGAGCTAAGGAAAACCAAAGTCAGCTCCTCCTCTGTTGACCTTTTTGAGGGAGGAGGGGGGAGTCAAAAATGGTATAGGCATAAAGTGACAAATTATTGCAACTGCATAGCTTTGTCCATATTACTGTCCTGCTTGGTTCTTGGTAAATGATTTAATTTATACTGGTAAATTTACTGATACAGAAGATGCCTTCTGAAGTTTGATATTGCTAAGTCATCCTCAGTTAAGTATGTGGCATAAAGGCTTATATTTAGCAGTTCAATGCAGCAATACAATTAAGAATAGAACATTGCTTTCTTTATCACTTGGCTGCAAATAATTAGAGTTAGCATATAAATCATTGCTTCACTGTATGACTTTTCAAGTGTGTTTTTCTGACAGTGAATTAAACAAACTAGTCTGACTGTATAAATTAATATTCTCTTTTTCATAATATTTGCTTGTGCATTAGCTACATATGTTTGCGTTTGTCAGCAATTTCTGGACAGCAGTCAGGAGAGATGAGAAACTCTTAGATCTTGGAAAAATGAAATC
The DNA here is from genome assembly GCA_910950805.1 of Acrocephalus scirpaceus scirpaceus. Classification (NCBI taxonomy): domain Eukaryota; kingdom Metazoa; phylum Chordata; class Aves; order Passeriformes; family Sylviidae; genus Acrocephalus; species Acrocephalus scirpaceus. The sequence continues at coordinate 34,029,327 of OU383778.1, forward strand.
TTTATACCCACCAGGGTGACACAGCAAGTCAAACTCTTTTCTGTGCATTTCTGTAACTTGATATTTGATTGGCATTACCTTTGAAGAGAAAACATGTCCCATAACTGTATGCACAATAAGATCATGTTAAATTCAGAAGATGAGATAATTTTCTTGGGGGTTTGTGTAAGTTTCTCCAAGTATAATTGGAACTAGACTTCCAACAATGATAGAGTTGGTATTGAGGAAACTGTGCACAGGATACAATAAGCTGCATGGTCCTCCCTCATTACCACTCCCATCTGTAAGGTGACATGCAAGGGACCTGTTGTATCCTCCTCACTAGTACCAGATTGCTGTGTTTGGCTGTGGTTCCAGCTCTGTTTGCTGTTATGGAAAATGTGAAGTGCAATCCCTGAGCACAATTCCCGAGCATCAAATAATGGCAATACAAATATCCACACAGTACCCACCTCACCTAGGTTTCCTTCCAACAGGAATGGTCATTTCAGGCTCTAAGTTGATGTTCAGTATTTCACTGACTGGAATTCAAATTTTATTCCATTGGAATGATGTGGGGTTTTCCTCTGTAGGTAATATATTGGACTGTTTTGTGTGTATGTTTATTTTTAGTATGTCAATATTTATGTAGAGGAATAAAGGAGGAAAATAGAGGCTTATAGGAATATGAAGAAGGTGATTCTTTTTCCTTCTGCTGTCTTGTGTTGTTAATAACAGTGTTTAAAAAGAAAAGAATACCTGGTCATTTTAAATTGGCAAGACTATAGGATGGGTTTTGCATACAGATACTGTGGAAGCATTTCCTCTCCCTCTCTGCCACATATGTGGGTACACCTTCCTACTGTTCTCCTTTCCATTTTCTTTCTCATGTCTGATTTTCTGTATCCTTTTAACAGTCCTTTTCCCACAGGTATAAATTGTGCAGCCAAAAGTTTCAGGCCTAGCTTTTTGAAATGCGTCTTAGTCTTCAGTGGGTCATTGAACTTCCATCCTGAGACTCCTGGCTAAATCTGCAGCAATACCTTGCAGTAAATGTGACATGCTGTGTTTGCAAAGCTTTGGATATCCAATGATGCAACAATGTGACCTGCAGTTTGAAACCTCTGTACGAATGTATCTTTGTGTTCCAGGCAATCATTTTGACCTCTAACTACTGTATTTATAGGATTGGATTTATACTAGTAATAATTTTTGTTGATTTTTCATATGTAGTTACTGTGCAAAAAGAACAGTATGTCTGCTGAGATATGTTTACTATGTTGGTATATTTCCATGACATTGAAATTCTTTTTAGTAAGTTATGTTTTCTATTTTTTTTTCTTTTTTTCCCATGTGGTTTTGTTGTCCTGCAGAGCTCTGGGATTGAAACATTAGTGGAGGAGCTTTGCTCCAAACTGAAAGACCTTCAGAGTAAGCAAGGTGAGGAAAAATATGTTTAAACTTCTGAGGCCATGTATTGTATTTATCAACTCTGCAACACTCTGAGACAGAGGTGGGTGTGAGGGAGTAGGCTGTTATTTCAGTAGCGTTTAGTACAGGCCATGCAATTTTAAAATACATTTGAATAATTTCATTCAAATAATTTAAGCAATTTTGTACTGGTATGCTTTATTTACCTAAGAAATAGCCAGTCACAAATGGAGTTTTCTTCATGAAAAGCTATAACTATTCATATCCAGCTGTGCCTGCTTTTTTAGTAAATATTCCAAGTTCAGCATCCCCGTCCCTACCATAAGTAATGAAAATAAAGTAGGCTTGATTCTATTCCTTTTGTGTATTGATGCTTGCAAAGAGCAGATTTGCCCCAAAATAATTATGTGGAAACTATTTGTGTGAAAAGCATCCAAATAACCATCACTACTTAAAATTTCTGGGCTATAGAGGAATGATAATGGGCACTTTATGATGTCAAGCTTAGGGGAGGGAGCATAGTGTAAAGTTGTGTTGTCCCCAGTGAAAGTTCATTGCACATGAATGTTTGTTCAGGCACACAACAGCAGCTTTGGACATTTGGGGTAAAATTAATATGCTTATTATGTAGTATAGGTAGCTGTAAATAAGAGATTAACATCTACCTGCTTAAAGCATAGTTTCAGCTGTTTCCATTCCTTTTTTTTTTTTTTTTAAACAGTAATCATTAGTCCGCTCTTAGTATTCCATAATGCTGTGAATTTCTTCCTGAGCCAAGGTGATGTTGAGCATGTATTTTGAAAAAGAATAAATTTTAAAAATAGTATGTTTCACTTTTTTTTTATTTTAAAAGTTTTAATATAGATTTTGAAAATCTTCAGTAACCTCTCACACACGAAATATGCCTTTACATCCACTCAAAACTCAGCAATTACTGCAAGGATATTTCCTTTTAGTGAAACATGTGAAAGGTTAGATGTGGCCAATGATAAAACATGTAGTTAAAGAGTCGATTTTTTAAAAAAATATTTTTTGTGTCTAGCAATGCAAGAATGAGATAAGGATTTGGATATGAAACAATTAAACATGAATTAACATTCAGCAGGATTTCTCCTAGTGGGGCATTGCTAGCCATGAGGTTGCATGGAGCTGCTGGCCAGTCATGTTTGGTCAGATTTGCAGGACTGGACAACTGTGAAAAACTTGAATCTTGGGTGGTAAATCATAATTTCTTAATGTTATTTACAGTGTTGTATGCAAATTTTACTGCTATTACAGTTATACATCCTGGTGCTTTTTGTTAAGTATTGTAAAGTACACTGGCTTTTTTGAATTTTTCTGTTAATCATTTGGAATTTTCTTCCAAAACAGAGGAGAAGATTCACAAAAAGTTAGAAGGCTCTTTGACTCCTGAGACTGATTTATCTCCCACAGCAAAGGATCAAGTAGAAATGTATGCTTTATTATTATTATTATTATTATTATTATCTGAGATGCTTTTCTCTTTTTATTCCCATATTTTAACAGAGTGAAGTTAACTTAGTGGGGAATCTGGAGTTTTCTGGATATTGAGAAATAAATTTCTTTTCCTGCCATCTTCTTTTGTTAATCTTGTATATTTAAATATAATCACTTGGTACCATGGGCTAGTTTAATTTCTGTCAATGCCCAGGCTGCTTTCATTTGACTATGTACAGAACTCAAACAATACTTTATTTCAGTTTCCTGAAGACTAACTCAACCAGACAAGAACTTACAAATATTAACTGACATGTAGATTTGCAAGGAGGGAATAATCTGTTTCCTGGATTCAGATCTCGCAGAGATCTCAGATCTCTTCTGTTGCAGAAATGGCAAACAAAGTCTCTTATAACCTTTAAACTCTTGATAACCAAAGTGATCTCTTAGTTAACAAGTACCTGAGTCCAGCGTTACTGAACTACCCAGGAGTTTTGTCATTGACCTCTCTTGGAGATACAACTGCTTCTGTATCTCTTAATAGTAGCAACAGCCTAGTAGAAATGTTACTAAATGGATGATCCATCCGTCTTCAGTGAACTGATTGTGCTAATGTGCATTTCATTTAACTGACTTCTAAAAATTTTTAATAAGCTTTCATTGAAATATATGTGATTCAGTATAAATCTCTCTACCACCAAACATATACTACTATAAATGTTGCAGAAAACCATATTTTAATCTCATACCTCTTGTATAAAGTTGTTAAGTATCTTAAATTATTCAAAAACTGATCTTTTTTTATTAGCTTTTTCTTGATAACTGGATGATCAAACTATGTAGAACTTAACAGATAGTGCCTCATTTCATAAGCGAGAATTTTAAAAACTGAAATTCAGGACTGAACTAACTGCAATTCAGGAATTCCTCATTTATAATCTAAATCGTACATTTAAGAAGATTGTAGTGAATTGCCATATTATCTAATAAACCTGGAGCCACTGTTGTAAGCATCCACAATTTCTCTCTACAGTGATGTTTAGTAGTCTCTGAAAAGGAAGTTGTTTTACTTGTGTGCAGTATATTTCTAAACATATATTAAGATAAGCACTTTTAAAGCTCATTTAATTTTCCCTTTGATATCATTCGAATAGTGCAATGAGTGGCATGTGCATATGTAGTGTGAACTAGATTTTTAGCAATTAGGCTGGTAGTGTTTTGCTGTGTTTTTAGTAATGCTTTCTAATCTTAATGCTTATCTGAAGCTCTACGATCCAAATGTCCCTTTTGTTTTGCTTTCAGGTACTATGAAGCATTTCCTCCTCTTTCTGAAAAGCCAGTTTGCCTGCAGGAAATTATGACTGTATGGAATAAATCCAAAGTATGCTCTTACTCTAGCTCCTCATCTTCATCCACTGTTCCACCAACTAGCACGGATACATCTTCTCCAAAGGACTGCAATAGTGAAAGTGAAGTAACTAAAGACAGAAGTAATAAAGTATCTGCCACTGTACAGGAAAGAACCCAGCAGAAGAAGAGTAAAAACGAGAAAGAAAACAAGTTTAGTAACAACACTGTTGAAGAGAAGCCTGTTTTGTACAAAAAGCAAGTCCGGCATAAGTCTGAAGGAAAGATGCGTCCCCGCTCCTGGTCATCCGGATCCAGTGAGGCTGGCTCAAGTTCTAGTGGTAATCAAGGTGAATACAAGGCATCAATGAAATGTATTAAAGTAAGACACAAAACAAGAGAGGTTCGGAGTAAAAAAGGGCGTAATGGGCAGAGCAGGCTGTCAGTGAAATCTGGTGAAAAGGTTGATAGAAAAGTCCACAGCGGAAGCAGCAGCAGCAGCAGCAGCGGGTCCATCAAACAACTGTGCAAAAGAGGTAAAAGGCCATTAAAAGAAATTGGAAGAAAAGAAGCTGGCGGTAGTGATGGCAAAGATTTGTATTTAGACAGCAGAAATGAGAAGGAATATAAAGAAGAGCCCTTGTGGTATACTGAGCCGATTACGGAGTACTTTGTTCCTCTTAGCAGAAAAAGCAAGCTGGAGACTACATATCGCAACAGAGAAGATATGTGTGGAGTAACATCAGAGGCTGTGGAAGAGTTGTCTGAATCAGTGCATGGTCTTTGTATTAGCAACAATAATACTCATAAAACATACCTCGCAGCAGGTACTTTCATCGATGGTCACTTTGTAGAAATGCCTGCAGTTCTAAATGATGATATTGACCTCGCTGGGACCTCAATATGTTCTCAACCAGAGGACGACAAGTATTTAGATGATGTTCATCTGTCAGAACTAACACACTTCTATGAAGTGGATATTGATCAATCCATGTTGGATCCTGGTGCCTCAGATACGATGCAAGGGGAGAGTCGGATTTTAAATATGATTCGACAGAAGAGTAAAGAAAAAACTGATTTTGAGGCAGAATGTTGCATAGTGTTAGATGGAATGGAGTTGCAAGGGGAAAGTGCAATATGGACTGATTCGACCAGCTCTGTTGGTGCTGAAGGGTGGTTCTTGCAAGATCTTAGTAATTTAGCTCAATTTTGGGAGTGCTGTTCATCTTCTAGTTCTGGTGATGCAGATGGGGAAAGTTTTGGAGGAGATTCTCCGATCAGATTCTCCCCCATCCTAGACAGCACAATGCTTAATTCACACATGCTTGCTGGCAATCAAGAGCTCTTTTCAGATATTAATGAAGGGTCTGGTATAAACTCTTGTTTTTCAGTGTTTGAAGTGCAATGCAGTAACTCTGTTTTACCATTTTCTTTTGAAACACTCAACTTGGGAAATGAAAATGCAGATTCTAGTAGCACTGCTAATATCCTTGGGAAAACACAGTCTAGATTGCTAATATGGACCAAAAATAGTGCCTTTGATGAAAATGAACACTGTTCTAATCTTTCAACAAGAACCTGTAGTCCATGGTCACACTCAGAAGAAACACGTTCAGACAATGAGACTATAAATATTCCATATGAAGAATCCACGCAATTTAATGCGGAAGATATTAATTATGTAGTTCCTAGAGTGTCTTCGAATTATGTAGATGAAGAAATTCTAGATTTTCTGCCAGAAGAAACCTGCCAGCAACAAGCTAGAAGTTTAGGAGAAATGCCCACTTTGATTTTCAAAAAGAAATCTAAGCTAGAATCTGTCTGTGGTATTCAGCTAGAACAAAAAGCAGAAAGTAAAGACTATGAAACTACACAAGGGTGTAGGGAAAGCAGTCCACATGGAGATGGCTACAGCTCAGGGGTTATTAAAGATATTTGGACAAATATGACAGACAGAAATTCTGCAGCGATGGTAGAAATAGAAGGAATAGAAGATGAATTGTTTTCAACTGATGTAAATAACTATTGCTGCTGTTTGGATACAGAAGCAAAAGTTGAAACCCTTCAGGAGCCCAATAAAGCAGTGCAAAGATCAGAGTACCACCTTTGGGAAGGTCAAAAGGAGAATGTAGAGAAGAGAGCCTTTGTCTCAAATGATTTATCAAAAGTAGATGGTGGTGACTATACCACACCATCAAAACCCTGGGATGTTAACCAGGATAAAGAAAACTCATTTATACTTGGTGGTGTTTATGGGGAGCTCAAAACATTTAACAGTGATGGAGAATGGGCAGTGGTGCCACCTGGTCACTCAAAGGGGAGCTTACTGCAATGTGCAGCTTCCGATGTGGTGACAATAGCTGGTACAGATGTTTTTATGACTCCAGGTAATAGCTTTGCCCCTGGTCACAGGCAATTATGGAGGCCGTTTGTATCATTTGAACAGAATGAGCAATCAAAGAGTGGAGATAATGGATTAAATAAGGGTTTTTCTTTTATCTTCCATGAAGACTTACTGGGAGCTTGTGGTAACTTTCAAGTCGAAGAACCAGGGCTTGAATACTCATTCTCTTCCTTTGACCTGAACAATCCATTTTCACAAGTTCTTCATGTAGAGTGTTCGTTTGAGCCAGAAGGAATTGCATCTTTCAGCCCTAGTTTTAAACCTAAGTCGATTCTGTGCTCTGATTCAGACAGTGAGGTTTTACACCCCAGGATATGTGGTGTTGATCGAACGCAGTACAGGGCTATACGGATTTCTCCGAGGACTCACTTTCGCCCAATTTCTGCATCTGAACTTTCTCCAGGTGGTGGAAGCGAGTCAGAATTTGAGTCAGAAAAAGATGAGGGAGGTATTGCTGTCCCTCCTCAAGTAGATGTATTTGAGGATCCACAAGCAGATCTCAAACCTCTGGAAGAAGATGCAGAAAAAGAAGGGCATTATTACGGAAAATCGGAGCTTGAATCTGGAAAATTTCTTCCCAGATTAAAAAAGTCTGGAATGGAGAAGAGTGCACAGACATCATTGGATTCCCAAGAAGAGTCGGCCGGGATGTTGCCAGTAGGAAACCAAGATCCCTGTTTAGAATGCAGTATGAAAGAATCTCTAGAAGGGAGAGTGGTGGAGAGCTCTAAAGTAAACTGCAGAATAGTGGAGCCCCGTGAGGAGACTGGCAGGTTTTGCAGTTGTAAAGCAGGGTGTCATTTCCCCCCGTATGAGGATAATCCTGTTTCTTCAGGAGAGCATGAAGAGGTATGTGGATATATAAAATTACAGAATTTGCAGCTAGCAGCTGATAACCAGCAGTTTGTCATGTGACAGTTCAGTTTAAATGTTTGTGATTGTATAGATCTCTAGAAAATACAGTTTTGTAGAGGAACTGGAGGTTCCATCTGAACGTAAGAATAAACTTGCTTATTGTAAGGGTGACCGAGTGCTGGCACTGGTTGCCCAGGAAGGCTGTAGAGTCTCCATCCTTGGAGATTTCAAAAGACATCTGGACAAAGTCCTGGGCAGCCTGCTCTACTGGGCCCAGCTTGAGCAGGGGGAGTTGGATGTGACAACCTCCAGAGTTCCTTTTGAACCTCAGTCGTTCTGTGATTCTGTGAAAAATTAACCATCTTCAGGTATTTTGGTGTCATCTTGCATACCTTTAGAAATATATGCATGTGTACACTCATGTGACTTTAAAAATCTGTTTACCTTAGGATTTTAGGTTATCTGATTTACATATAAAATGTTAAAATGTGCATAAATTTTGAGTAATGAAATATTACTGATTTTGATTCGAACATATTTTAAAATTCAGAAGAAAAAAATCTGAAGCCAGTCTTTTCACTATAGTTTCTTCCAAGTAGAAGAATTTGGAGTTGAACTACTGGATGTAAACTTCAGCAAAGAAAGACTTGTAAAAAGGCTTAATTGTCTGGAAATTAAAGCATCCTCTTCTCAGCATAGAACCAAAAAGAATAAAATGTGGATGCAAAATATCTGTCACTACCATAGCACTATAAGAAAGCTCCAGCGTAACTGTGGGTTTAGCTCAGAGTTTTCTTTCTGGTAATTGCAGCCATAAGTTAAGTAATAATCTAGATAAAAAATCCTTTCTAGCCAAAAATCTCCTAAGTTTTTCTTGCTGTGAGCTCCCTCTGTTCATGAGTAGATACATTTAACTATCAAAATAAATTAGATGTGTGGGCAACCCAGAGATATTGTCTGGATAGGTATAAGTTACAGCTTACATTTTCTTTTCCTTACATCTTACATTTTCTTTTCCTCTTCAGCCTCCTCTTGCACATTCTCAGCAGTTGTAGTATTTACATTTGGAGGAAGTTTTTCCATTTTCAACTGAAGAGTTGCACCCAGCTTGTGTTGTGCAATTGCGCATTTCTCAATTATAAGTTTGAAACACTAACTCATACATAGGCAAGCTAACCTTTCTCTTGCTAAAACTAAAGCTCACCTTTTTGTTGAACAAAATCAGACTTTCTTATTTTCCTTCTTCCTTATTTCTTTCTTCTCTCATCCTCCTTTAAATTAATTGCTTCTTTTCCCAGCATCAGTAAGTTGATATCTGCTGCTTGCACAAGAGAATCAAGTTTGTGACTTTTCCAGACCTTTTCTAGACATCTTGGTTCCTGCTGCTCTGTTAACAGAAAAGAAGTGGCTTCAAAAATCTTTACTGGAGTCTGGGAAGTTTCTGTGTTTGTGCCAGGCCTTGCAGAAAGAGTAATGAAAAAATTAATAAACTTAGACTGTAAGTCAGAACAGATTCTGGAATTGCCTTTTACCAGGAGTAAGTGAAATCTAACTTCATCATGGGTAGGGCATAATGAGTGAACAAATGACTGTACAGTTATTTGTGACAGCAAGAGCCTGAAGTTTCTTCCAGCTCTTCTTGGATCTTCTTTCTGCATGTGTAGTGCTCTGTGAGGCTGCTTATTCTCATCTTCACTTCAACCACTTGTCCATTCAAGAAACTAGTAAGTGGCTGATATATACAGTGGTACCATATTTTATGGTAGCTCTGAGGCTTGTAAAAGGTCTTTTGGTAGTGAACAGTGCTCAGAAAGATCTGGTATTTAATTTTGTTTAAGTTCCTTAGTGCAAGAGGAAAACTTACTACTTCCCTTGCTCAGGTCACGTGATTTTGTAGGCATTTTCATAGCTTCAAAGTGATAAAGCACTGAGAAGTACAAAGGGCCAACAACCCTTTCAGCAGTCTAGACTCCAGTTTGGTTTGCAATTAAGCTCTTCCTGGGGGGCTTGGGGAGCTTGATTACCCCCTAAGCTCAGACAGCCTGGGTTAACTCATCCCCCTTATCTACCGTGTCTCTAGAAGGTGTGTGCACACTCCAGGCTTTTCTAAGCACCAGTACTTGGAGTCTGAAGGTAATTGGCTTTTTGGCTCAAGAGCATTTATTTAAATTTCTTATTGTGCTTAAATGTCTGTAACAGATGTGTGTGAGCTTTTTTTCTTTTTAAGAGTGATACTATTTCTTTTCATGAGCATTAAGCAAAATCAACATAAAATACCTAGAATTAGGACAGACTAGGAGAAACTTTTTTCATGGACACCCCACACATACATGCATGGGGGAAAAGCAGGCACTGTGGTGTGGACTAATTAGTATAGATCAATATTTGTAAAGTTTTTTTTCTTAATGAAACGTTATGTGTTTCTATGCTTGACTTTGGACAGAAAGTCATTGTTTAACTCAGTCATCTAATGTAAAGTTTGAGTTGTGTTCTGAGGTACCTCCAATATTTTTGCATAAATAATGAATATGAAAATACTAATATAAACCACAGTGTAATAGTAACACGTTCTGTTTTGCATCACTTAAACTTGAGTTATATATGTGCTGTGGAAACACACATCTCTGAATACCTCCTATTTATAAACAAGACTGTAGGAGAATCTGGTTTCGTTTCCTCCCTCTTACCTTCTATATTAGAGCACTTCTTTTTGAATTACAGTGTAGTTTGCAGCAGGAATTTGCAAATAGCTCCTGCAGAATTTTTTCAAACATAAATGATATTTATATGTCTAGCCATAAGATGAGAAACTTCTCAAATTAAATCAACAACAAAATGAAACCAACAAAACAATAAAAAAGTCCAAACCAAACAACATCTACAAAAAACCACCAACACATGCCACCCAAACATAAACCCCCACAAACACAGCTCCCTTGCCCCCCAAAGTACAGTCTTCTTTCTTCTGAGTAAATGCTCCTGCCATTTAGCTGTGGAGTCATGGGTAAGTACAGTTGATGGCCTCTGAATATACCAACACTGCATCTCCTGTCAACAAATTTTACATGGGCTCCAATCCAGCAGGTGTGCTCAAAGAATGCTCATGCTGTTGGGTCCTTGAGATAGATAAAAGGACCTTTGGGGTTTTAAGATCTGAACATGCCTAAGACCCTGGTTTGGGGGATGAGGAAATTTTACTGTCAAAAACTGTGTTTGTATATTTCATGACTGAATTGGCCTTGAGATTTGGTGAGGTTCTGTGCTGGACTGGAGTAATGCAGTGGAAGTGTATAACCCCTTTGGAAAGGGCTGTCAAGAGAGGAGAGGAAGAGGAGTGCTTTATAAACATTGGTTCAGAGGTTAGCAGTGTAGAAGGTAAGCTGTCACAAATCCAGGTAGTGATAATAGGGAGACAAAATTTGGAGGTGTCTACTGTGTGCCTTAAAGTCAGGGAAATCAAGTGGAAGAAGAGCATGTAGAGCCATACACATACAAAGCAAAGAACTGACTGTAAATAGTGAGTAATTTGGGGGCTACCTAAGACAGGACTGGTCCAGATAGTCCTTGGTAAGGGGCTGATCTTGGTATGTGATGGAAACACCTGCAAAAACTCTTAAGCTCTAACCTTCTAATTAAGAAAACTTTATTTTGCAGAAATATTAAAAAGATAGTTCACAATAACAGTTTGGAAATCATGAGGGAAAACCCCCAAGGTTTAAACAAAGCAAATATGAAAGATTTAGTATACCTGAAAGTTCTAGAAGTAAATCAGAAACAGAAAGATGACAGAAAGAAATTTTATAAACAGAACTAACAAGCTTGTAAAGCTATGAAAATGTAATATCCAAGATATTGATTAGTGCATTTATTGTCATTCTTAATGAAAATACAGATATTACATTGTTTCAGTTAGTCACAGCAATATTCACCTAAGTATCATGAAGAGCAGCAACTAATTTGAGAAAAGTCTACTAGAATACTTGTTTGAGAACACATGGAAAATAGAAAATATATAAAAAGCAAATCTTGTTTTTAAAAAAGAATATGGAACTCAGGAAAAATGGAACCAATGACCCTCTTAAAATTGTCTAAACTGTACTTTAAACTGTAAATGGCCCAATAGTGTGAGTAACAGGAAGTTTCCAAGTATTAGTTTAGGAGAACGATTGCACTCCCAAAGTAAGAGTCAGTGGCTTACTAGAGGACAACAGAGATGATTATTTTTTCTACTTTGTGGCATGTTTATGAAAATCCCTTGTTTGATAATGACAAACTGGGAAGGTCTGCAGGAAGACAGGATAATCCTGTTTTTAAAAAGTTTTTAAATTTGAGCAGCATCTGAAACATATAATGCAATCCTACAGGAACAACTAAAATTTCTGCAGAAAATAATAACCCTCTTTACAAACACTGTGGGAGGAGTGACAGGTGAGGGAGTGATGTGAAACAGAAAAGCATCTTCAAATAGATCATATTGGAGTATAAATCAGCAATGATGCACTGCAAAAGACAGCAACATTGAGATCCGTGAACAGGAATACCCTCCTGTAAGAGTGGGGTTGCTCTGCTGGAGTACCAGGCTCCTTGTATGAAGCATCCAGGAGAGATGTCTTGAGCAGCAAACACAAAGATCACTACTTATGAAAACCGAGTGAAGGAACTGAGGGTGTTTTTTCTCAAATAAGAGAGACTTGGAGCAGAGGCAGCAGTTTTGCAGAAGCTGTGCTCATAGTTAGAGATAAGGGAAAAGCTGTGTTCTCTGTAGACTCCGGTAAACACAAAGGAAATGGGTGTGATGACCTTAAATCACACTAAGAGAAATTGAAGAATAAAAATTCTAACCAGACAAGGAGCATACTGTAAGGCTCAATTATTTTTTAGGGAAGCAGTGGAAATTCTGCCTTGATGAGAACTAATTGTAGAAATAGTGCATTGTAGTTGATTCCAGCTTTGTGCATGAATAGAGGCTAGATTATCTCATAGAGTCCCTTGCACATATATTTTCAGTGAAATTCAACAATGAGGTTACTGCCAAATAAGGTTTAAGAATATAAAGTTTAGAGTCAGCTCCCTTTGTTAATTTATGACTGGTTTCTTGAGCTAAGTGTGTTTTCACTAGGTGGCTGATGAACTAAAATTAGGACTTGATCTTTTGGAATGGGACTCAATGAGTTCATTGCTGCTTTGACTTCTGAATTATTCATGTGTTGTATTCTTCCTGATAGTAAGGGAAGGTTCAAAGAAATATGTGCTTACAGATTAATATGATTTTTTCTGTCAGTTGTAACACTTCTGATAATACTCATTTAGACCATACTGAGGCTTTAGTGCTTATTCTGTTCACATTCTGCAAGCCTCTTGTCACCCTTATCAGCTGTGATCCTTGTCAGCAGGTGTTCTGAAGCAGTACAACTAGTCAGTGATGGTGTTTCCAAATTAGTATCTAATAGTCTGGGAGAAGCCTCAGTTACCCTATGCCTAGCTGTAACACCAGAAAGGAAACCCATCAGTGTTCTCTCCGACCTGCAGCAAAACTGGGAGTGAAACAGCTTTGCAGCTGGTTTTGCCCTGCTGCCTAGGAGTTCAATTTAAGAATAAAGTAAAATAAATATGAATACTTTCAGAGAGGAGGCTTCCAGTTACAATATTTAATATCAGAACCATTCTAAATAATAGCTATTTAGATGGTTAGCTGGAAAATATAATAAAACTTTTCATGAAACATGAAGTGTGTATGAACCTGTATGAGAGAGGAGGAGGAGACATAAATTGGAATCCTGTTTAAAAGGGAAGGATTGCCAACAAAGGAAGATAGGCTCATGGTGCTATTCTCGAGTTGGTATTTCGTATTTACTGATTGGGAGTGTCTCTTTAATTCACAAAAAAATCCACAATGTGAGACTGTGCATTTCTAGGAAACACTTAAGCAACTGTAGGAAAAAACTTCTTTTGCACATGTATAAAATGGGCATTAAAAGTGTCCTCTGTCCCCTCCCAAACAAAAATTCAACACTGAGCTGGGAGCTGTCTGTGACCTGCTCCAGCTCTCCAGGTGTTGGGGCTGTGATGGAAGCACGGGGGAGCTGTAGCAGCCAGGGCCAGTTCAGTCACGGAGCCATCCCAGAGCAGGTGCTGAGCTCTGCCAGTGCCTCAGCCCGGGATGCAAGGCTGCTGCAGCTTGTTGCGCCCTGCCAGACTCAAGCTGGCTTTGCCTGTGCCTGCTGGGGTTCATGCAGCTTATCCCATGTGCAGGTGTGCCAGCAGCAGTGGGAGAGACTTTGAAGTTAATAACGCATTGTGCCTGTGGAGTTTAGATGCCTCTATCTCTAATAAGCACAGTGAGGCTTCCATGATTGAGCGTATTTGTAAATGCACATATTTCTTTCTATGTCCTGCTTATATTCTTGGTCTGCTTCTTCTTTTTTTTTTTTTCTTTTTTTCTTTTTTTTTTTTTAATGTTAAAAAGAGATGCCAACCGATGGTTTAAATTCCTGAGAACTCCTTTTTCTGGAATTAAGTGTTTGAATTTTTGAAGGGTGGTTCCAAAAAGACTGTTCATGGGTCTTATGACAGGAAACCAGCAGGGATAAGTTCAAATAAGTTGAATCTAGGACATGTTTCTAAATACAGCACTCTTGAGTCACTCCTTTGGTTTGAGAGGGGCTTCTCTATTAAGGAATAAGTGTTCATAAGTTTAAGTTCTATGGGTGTGTAGTTCTACAGCGGGTTAAGGAGGAACAAAAGGATGCTCATTGATCTTCCATGTTTAAACATTCTCAAGTTTATTAAGGAGAAAGCTGTCTAGAAATAAGTGTTGAAGCTTATTTGGTTATGTTTGTTGTAGACAGTTGCACTGTTGTTTGTTTTTTGAATCACTTTAATATCTGTAGAGGATGTTACAAGGTGGCATAATTGAAGGCTAATGGGGTACCTCAGGTGCAGCCATGAAACTGGGGACATGTCTGTTGTGACAAAGCCCTTGCTATTTTAGCCATGTCTATCAATGTCATAAGGAAAAGCCTCTGGTAAAATGAAACTAGCATTAGAATACGGGTAAGGGAGAGTATTTTGACAGTCTTAGTGAACTTCTAGCATAAAGACTAATCATTGGTCATCCTCATAACCTCTTTTTCCTCATGTTGACACATAATTCTCAAATTTTGTGTTTTTCCATTGCTAATTCGTCTTCCCAAACTTTAAACATGAAATTTTGCCTCTGTTTGTTTGCTGTCTTCTTTGTTTTGTTTTACACTGAACTGTTTGTCATGTTGGCTAACATTTCTCTGTGCTTCTATCTCTTGGCTAGCTCTTTCTAGATTATAGGGCTGGAATTAATTTTTTTTCCTGGATTTGTGTAACTCTGTATGGGCAAAGTCTGAACCCCAGCATAGAGTTCATATTGGCTGTAAGAGCTCAGAGAATGGATATTCCACTGTAGTTTGACAGTTATTTCCCATTAGTGTTACAAATTGAGCAGTGTGACCTGTAAGACTTAAGAAAATTCATTGTAATACCAGAATTTCCTCCTTTACATGTAAGTATATTATTTTTGGCAAAATGAAGTGTGATTATTGTCTAAACACTTTCCTATATTGAATACTAATCTGCAGAGAATGAGTGGCAGCCAGGAAAAGCAATGCTGGTGGGAAAAGGCGCTCTATTCTCCCCTTTTTCCTGCATCACAGTGTGAAGGTAAGCACCTCTGCCTGTTAGAACTAACTTGCTGTTGCTCCCATGTTAGAATGAAATGCTCCTTGTTACGGATTGGAGTTGCTGCAGATGAATTGGATTTACTGTCTGTATCTAAAAAACCCTCACCAGTAAGCTTCCACAAAAAATTATCTAATCTGAGAGAGAACTGGGATGCTTCAGTTGTACTTACAGTAGACCTCTAGCATGATTCTAAGCTGGTTTTAAAAGAAAGTGGTTTTAAAAGAATCTTAACATTACACAAATTTACTTAATGCCAAAGCCTGCAATTAAATTAACAGAATATCTCTGATTATGAAAACACTTTATTACATTTTTTAATGTTTCATCCTGAAAAATACTTATTAGGTAGGTAAGTCTATAAGAATGTGAATACATGGTAATTACCTTTTATGGGTGTGCGTAAAGAACACGCCAGTTATTCAGTGAATGTGTGGAATCTCTCTGAGACTGGGAAGGAGGGGGATTTGCCACTTGGCCACTCCTTTCACACTGACAGTCTGGGAATTTTTCTGTACTGGACAGAGAGCAAATCCAGTTTTAGTAGGCAGGCTGCTCATGACCAGAAGCAGGTGTGCTTCCAGCACTCCCAGGAATCTAGCATCTGACAACTGACTCAAGCCCAGGTTTTCAGTGGACCGGCAAGAATCCAGGCAGCTTTTTTTTTGTCTGCATACCAATTCACCTTTCCTGAGGGGAAGAAGTTTAACAAGACCATTCTGTATCCTCAATTCACAGGATCTCTGGGGCTTTATTGATACAGGCCCAGGGTGAGAAAGTTTTGATCAGAGACCTAGTTCCTTAATAGTCTGAAAGTAGATTAGCCAGTTATTATTTTTGAAGGGCAAAAGTAATTCTTCACCTATTCTTTAGGTGAAGAGCACCTAAAATGTGTTCTTGGTTGTGAAACAGCCTTACTTGGGTGTTTAGGACAGTTTGGGTGACCATGAAGAACATATTAACTTTTACTTCACTCCCACCTATAGAACTGTGCACAGTGCAAGAGCAGATTTGCGCTCGGAGCCTGCCACGTTAGCGAGAGCCATCAGTCTTCCCAAAGCGGGGGATTTGGTGTCCCCCTGCCGAGCCTGGGGCCGGTGCTGGCCCCTGGCGGCGAGCGCGCGTCACTGCGGCAGCGCTTCCCCGGCGCGGGGGGAGCGCGGCCGAGCCCAGGAGCTGCTGATGCAGAGCCAGGGTGTCTGTCAGGGACAACAGAGCCAGGGTTTGCTCTGTGCGACTCAGTTTTTAAACAAGACCGAGACTTTATCCTCACAGCTGATGTTACTCTTCCACAAAACTTTTTCTGTATCCAGTTTTCAGTATGGGTACTTTTTATATGTGGGTGTTGATGCATGTGATCCATATGTATCTATCTACATTATAGTTGTTGATATTATATATATAAGTTTACTCTGGTAAGTAGAAATCACAGCCATTCACATCAACTGGGGTTTTTGAGTTTCAGTGAGGATCAGGCTACAGTGTCAGTCTATACTGTATGGGTATAGAAATAGGAGTGATGTGGAACACAATGCAATATCAGAACTGAAAAATGTACTGAACCATTTATCATAAAAAAGTACTTCTTGTTCTTTGGTATTTTAGGTGTTTTTATTAACTAAGTAGCTTCTTCTTTTACTATTAGTTATCCAGGTACGATTTGATGAAGCTTCCGTGAGGTATTTTGCTGATTTCTTTATGGGTGTCAGACCATAAAAACCCCCACAAGAGCAGAGTTTACATGGCATAGAGTGTGAATTCCAAGAATACTTCTCTGGATGCTTTAATTTATGGTAAATGTAAATAACAGTGTTCCTCAATTCTGTTTTTTCTTCCTTTGCATCTGAAACACCCCCACAAAAACAATATAAGAGTGCTATACAAATGCCAAGGGAGAGAATGGTGTAGGAGAACTTGCAGATGTAAAGGAAGTATCCAATGATGATGAACATCTTTTAGATTTTAATATGGTAAGTTTGTCAATGGTTTTGGGGAGGAAGTTTTTTACTTCTTTTATAAGAGTGGGCTACTGCATCTTTCCTTTCATCACAGTTCTCAGTCTACCCTCAAATGAAATTCCTGCAAAAACCTTCAAAAGCTTCTCTTCTCTTTCTTTGTTTTTTAACCTCCTCTGCATCTTGAGCATCCCTCTTAAAGTTCCTCAGGGTGTTGTACTTTGGGGAGTACAACCCTTTGTACAAGCAGCTGTACTTCTAGTAGACAAGCAAGGCCAGTTTCCTTTGGGAATGCTTGCCATTTGCTTGTCACGAGTGTTAAACATGAGTCTTCTTTTCCTTTGACTTCTAATTTCAATAAGTGTAGAGTGAGCTGAAGTGCACTATGAGGGCAGAATGGACCGGTAACTAAAGGCATAAAGATAATATATGCTGAATACTGTCCTCATTACAAGGAAAAAAACCCAGATTTTTTTTTCTCTAGGGAAAACATTTCATGTACCCATGTATTTACTGATATACCTTTAAACTTCATAGTGATGATAGCGCTTAGTGTAACATTGTGACATGCTTGCTATAGCTTTACTCATTCAGATGAAAATATATTTAAAATACATTTGCTTGAAGTTTAGTCAGATCTGTGCTGTGTTTTCTTACTATTTAATACTTACTACCAAGTTTTGGAGATAACTTTTACAGTAATTTTTCTAACATGAACTGTGATAAAGATACATCCTGAGTTCACTTTTGATTCTCTTGATGTTTCGTGCAAATACTAAAATTAAGGAATAGGAAAAAACAATAAAAGCCCCATCTTTTTTCCCTGCTGTTCTGCACTCCTTTCTACATAGTGGACTAAGTCAGGAAAGGGGAGGACTTGCCCTGTAATCGTGGCGTCTCTCTTGGACAACTACAAAACCATACAACCTCCCAGCCCAGAGAAAAGCAAGCATGTTCTTTATTGTTCCCCATCAACACTGTCAGTTTAAATCCTTAGGTTTCTTCTGTTTATGAAGCAAGATGTGCAGATGATATAAATGCTGAGGCAAAACCAAATGGCTTCAGGAAGAAGATCTACTCCAGTGATAGCTCCAGCTCTGAAGACACAGCTTCAGAAGGTGGAAGCGAGTGGGCTGATCCGTGTGAGGAGGAGCTTTTTTCTCGAACTCAACTGTAAAAACTGCAGAGTAGAACAGATGGTTGAAATGTAACATGAGATGGAAAACTATCTTTCTTGAGGGTCTGTAGCTCTAAAACAACAACTTGAGTTTCCTCTTCAGTTAATGGATTCAGATGTGTATTTATCTTTCTCTTCTTGCTTATTTTATAGATGAGGACACAGCTGTCCTGTTGAAGATTTTTTTTTCCCAAAAAATACTGTTAAATTCTTGGCTATTTGAACTAGACTAGATTGTGTTGTCAAATCAAGAATGGATGTGCATGTGCTTGTCTTAGTAGTACCACTGCCTTTTTGCATCTTAATTGCAGTTATTTTCTTTCGTAACTGTAGCCCTACCACTATTACGATCTTCTTAGCATCGCAGTGTCTACAACTACTTCTGCTATTCAGAGAATTCAGCTTTCTGCACATTAGGCTTTGTTCTTTAAGAACTGGGAGATAAATACTTAACACTGTAATCTATCAGTGCCTTTCTGAATGCAGGAGAAAAGCATGAATGACTTGTCCAGTCTTCATTCAGTAAATCTCATAACTTTGAAGTAGGAACAACAGGGTTGTGCTTTAGAGACTTACAGAAACTGTGTTTTCTATCCTATGATTCCCCCCTCCCACAAACCAACACTGAGGATACCATGGTTTGTATTTTTGCTAACTGGAGAAGCCAAGGATTTTTTGTAGGTATGGAGGCAATGTGGGGTTTTTTTTAGTTTTTTTTCTTTTTTTTTTGTCCTTTTTAGCAATTTGCCCATGTGGGGCAGAAGTTCAAAAAGTAACACCAAAAATAATAAACCACTGGGGTGATGTGTGGATTGTTGTGAATTTTGTTAATGAGTAATGAGAATGTTGTCTTGTTGCAGATGAAGGCATTCATGTAACCTGCAAAAAGCATCCTGTAACTGAACTTGAGCCTGAATGACTGAAACTCTCTAAAATGCTCAGAGTGTTCAATGTTTTAAATGCAAAGGGTCAGTGCTTCACTTGAAAGAAATCCTGTGGCTGCTGCAGTTAGCTGCTGTTGTGGCTGTAATTTAGTAAATCTTGTAGTTCATTTTGTGTTTCTGAGAGAATGTGTGGGGCAAGTTACGTGTGTGGTGGGTGGGGGTAGGGAAGGTGATGACTTACAACATACATGTGTGATTGCAGTAGTGATTGTTGCTTTATGTGACTTGCTTTTAAATTTTCTTTTGTTAACTTAGAAAGTCAATACATTGTCAAGTTGCATCTGTAAAAGACTATCAACTCCTTCTGCTTTTAACACATTATGCAAAATGTATAAGCCAGGAGGAGCAATATTTGTAAAACTAAACGTTCTAAGTTTTTACCAACTCCTAGTTTTAAAAATGACAACAACTAACTAGTCTACATGATCGCAGCATGTCTATAACACCAGGAAGTGCAGAAAGTCCAATACTGACTTGAAAAGCTTCACCATTATTTTTGACAGGCAATAAACCTCACAAGAAACATAGCTGTTTGAAATGTGAGCTGAACTGCCTTTGAAATATGTTCTGCGCTAGAAATGCTTTCTGAGTAACTGGGTTTTGTTGCCTTTATTCAATTGACAGTGTAAGAATTTAAATACGTGGTTGGGAAACCATGCCGGTCTTCATGCAACGCTTTTGGTGAGATCCTTATTAAAACTGGCTTGGTTGCCCTTATCCAAGGACTTTCTTTTGGTCCTCCTCTTAGACTATGTTTTAGGGTTTGTATTCATACAGCAAATCTTTTGACACTTTAAAGTTTCTTTTCTTAATTTATTTGCAGACTTTGAATAGATTTTTATATATTTTACTTTCTTCTGGAGCTTCCTTGAGAGGTTGTTTAGCACCTGCACTGAAACTAGTTAACTGTAACATGAAAGGAAAAAAGAATTTTACACACAAATTCTTCAAATCACTACAGTGAAGAATGGAATAGAACTTCATTTGAGAACAGGAAATGACCAAGGGGACATATTTCAAACACAAACTTCAGCTCAGTTAATTCTGGCTAGAGCTTCTTTGTTGGTAAGAAAGGGCTCAAAATTAACAAAGGTGTTGCTCATAGTTACACTGTGGCATGTAATGATTCCAGCACCTTTGGGGAAAATAAAATCCTATCTTGAGCTTGGGCAATAACAAATTGTCTTTACTTGTTTTCATAGTTTAATGGCTCTAAAGCTCTAAGGCTTTCAGTGAGAGTTGAAGTGTGGTTTTTAGTTTTTCTATATGGATAGAAACACACCAACAACAATAACAACAACAAGAGCATTAAAGGTTAGCATACGCTGAACCGCACTGTGGGATGAAGCGCATTGCATATCCATAGCATTGAAGTATCAGTTTTCCATTCCTGGGCTGAAATTTGTTTCTACTTTTTGCTTCAAGTGGTTGTATTGTTCTGATTTCACGTACACCAGAGTAACTGATTTTGTTTTCTTGTGGAGTTACTTAACACCGAATAAAAATATAAAAGGACAATTGGATGGTGTGTGTGTGTGTCTTCATTTCCTTCGGCTAATGTGTATAACTTAGATACAACATGCCGTTAGGCATTAAATATTCTGGAGAAATAGCATGACATACCTAATTTGGGAGTCCTTTTCATTGCTGTAATTTTTTTAAACTATTTTTAGGATGTAAGAAAATTAAACACATTGCATATGTTCTTCAAAAAAAAAAGACAAAATGAGCTTTGTCCACACTTTATTTCTGTAGAAATTTATAATGACGAATTCGTGTTTAGAAAACATGAAACCTTTAAAAAAAAAATCAAACCCAAGCAAACTCAGACCCTCTCTGACGTAAGTTACAGAACTTGTATGTAATATGGGATCTAACCCAGCAGATTTTTGTTTCTGCTTTCAACTTGTGTTCAGCCATCAAGTAACCAGTATCTCACTTTTACTTACAGAAAAACTGCATCTATAACAACAAAGTGCACTTGCCTAATTCCATGACTGCACCTCCTTTCAGAGAAAGGAAAAAAAGCTCCAACAGCTCACATTCTACTTGGTGGAGCCTTGTGCATTGTGGTGCTGTAGGTCTGCAGCCAAAGTGACCTGGGATTCTGTGCAGAATGATTCCAACCCATGCTGAATTAGAAGTTCAGTGAAAACAACACAGAAACAAACACTTGGAAATAATGGAAGAGTCCCTCTGTAACACCCTTGGGTGAATACTTTTTTTAAAAGTTGAAACTTTTAAAGGCATACATTATTTTCAATTATTTCTTAAATACACCAGAAGTAGTATATTTTCATTGCATTTATAGAAGATGCTTGATAAAAGAACTACATTTCATCAGCCAGGCTTTTCAATTCCTGTATCTGAATTAATATTAAATACACACATCATAAAGAATTAGTTTCCAGTGTAAACAATGCTTCTGTCATGCAAAAACTACCACTGTATAGTCCTAGGCAGCAAGTGCATCCATCAGTGGTAAGACGGGCTGGCTGTAAATGCGTGTCCCACTGTGCCTTCATGGGAGTGTCTGATGTGAAAATACATGGGAAGGCAGTGAACCTTCTGGAAAGCCAGGATTCTGTCACAGTAACTCATTCTTTCCCTGCCAGGACCAGCATAGGTAAGTATTATCCCCAATGAATTAGTCATTACCTTTCACATACAGCATCTCACATAATTTTCTTTTATTACCTCTGAAAGTAATAACAAAAAGACTCCAGAGGTTTAGGGCAAAGGAGTCTTTACTGATACATTTTTGCTTCCTACTGTAAGACTTCTGTTCCATTGTTCAAGTTCCTCTCAAAATGTAGTATTACATTCAAATGCTTATAAATTTTATGGTCTACCTCTGCTCAAATGATAATGGGATGAACAGGAGAAATCAGCTGACAGAGCTGGCAGTGGGCCACCACACTGCTGAGAAAAAGCCACTGAGTGACAAAACACTGGTGTCCCTGCCCTACTTCATCTGTGTGTAACAACTTCACCTATAAACAGTGAGGACAGAGCCTGAGGTAAGAGGCTGCCATGGACGCTGCCTTCTGCCTGACAGCCTTCCTGTAGGGCAACTGGAAGGACAGTGTCTATCATTACTGTATTTGCAGCTAATCCAAGAACAAGGGGCTGCAGAAGCAGTACTAAGTTCTGTGTCCCTCAGTAATGATGCAGGGTCCCTTCTGTTAGCAGCAGTAACAGCCATTTAATAGTGCTACAACTGCTTGTCACAAAGATTGCAGGATTTGCTAATGAAAGGTTAACTGTCAATCATTTCTGCATTTACTCACTACAAGCAAACAGAGACATGGTAGAAGCAGTGACTCTCCTTGTCTCAAAACGAGGAACTCTCAAATTCTTGAATTCTAAAACCATTCTAAGCAATTACGCCTGTTAAAAATACTGTTAAAAACTGTAGATGAGCACATTTTCAGATTCGTCTCTGCCTTCCTGTTCGTAGCCTGGAAATGCTCAAGCAAAGAACAGTACAGTACAGTAGCAGTACTGAAAGCAAATACATAAGCACCACCTAAAAAAAGGGATGCCATTTCCACCACTGGAAATTTTTAAGAATATATTAGATAAATGTGTCAGAGATTATGTAATGGCCCACACAAACCTGTGTAGTTTTTTCCTTTATTGGTCCCATGTTTGAGAAAAAGTACAACCTGTGTGTTGTTTTGGCCTATTGTCTGAAGAATAATTTGCTTCATTAATCTCTACCTGCTGTGATGAGCCAGCCTGAATCCTTACAGATCTGGGACAGAAACTGGTGTTGAATTTTTCATTTTTGCAGTGAATTTATTTGTACAATAATGAATATTAAGAACATCCTTTATGTTTAATACCCTTTTAGTAGGATTTTGCCTTTTTCCTTTTTTCTTACATTTTATAACTTACAATTTTTTTGATTGATATTTGGCTTCTAATTGTCCTCACTTTGCAATGGAGTTCTATCACTTGACTCTGGAACCCTCATCTATTTGACAACAAAATCTTCTTCAGGAAGTCTAAGTTGTCATTCATGGGTTTTAAATATTTTTCCACCATTTTTCCTATAATTGTATTCAGTAAAAAAATCCTTTGAAACTGCAGATCCATGGAAACATAATAATGGGATGTTACCTGCCCAAACTGAATGTTACTTAGTTTCATTCATCCTTACTAGGTCTAGAAAACAATTGATTTTTAGTCCAGTACTTTTTTTCTTGGTAGTGAGTTCCAATAGATGTTGCCATGTTGGCAACTACTACAGAATAGATCTGTTTTCTTTTGGAAATGTAATTTAAATTGTGCTTACTTAAGAGAATGAATCTCTTACAGAACTCCAGCTTTTCATTATGCAGCTGTGCATAATAACAACCATGTTTCCTTCTCTGGCATGCTTTAGTAATGAGTGAAGATCTGTAACAGAGGTACCATGGAGGCTTTGTTAGCAATTATTTATGGGCACTCAGGATTCTGCAATTCTGAGATATACAAGGAGTAATATTTTTAGTTGATATAGTTTTACTCCTTCACACCTTATTACTCATGTTGTCTTTCCCAAACAGCTTGTAGACAGCAATAGAAACAATCGTGTCACGCATCGTGTTTCAGTAGTATCAGTTCAAACATGCTGGAAAGTCTCACGCACTCTTCCCCTGCCTTTCCTGCTCTTCATTTTCTTGCCATCTCTTGGAAGAGAACCATCTCAATTTATTCTTACCCAGAGGTAATAGAAGGGTTAACAGTGATGGTAGCTATAGAACAAGCTTCCTCATCCTTTATCAGGTCTCAGTCTCTATAGGAAGAGGCAGCCTTTTGGGATAATCAAATGGCACATTCTCCAGCTGTTCCTGATTCATCCCAAACCTATTAAAATGGTGTACAGATAGTGCACCTCTAGTAGAAATGTCTGTGCAGATGGTGGCCATGCTGAAAATGGACTATCAAATACAGACCAGCAAAAATAGTTTTGTGTGAACAAAATTAATTTCTGATGAATTTGAAGTAGAAGAGCATAATACTCATTTCTCAAAAGCATCACCATTTGTTTCCAAGGTATTGAATTTTTCACAGAATTATTACCTTTTTCATTGCTACAAGTCAGTAGAAACCTGAATTTATTCATTGTTCCTTTTTCTTGTGCCATGTAACATGCACAAGTTATTTCACTGTGCCTACAGGTAATTCTGTAAAGCAAGGAGGAAAAGGAGCAATCTTCTGTCTGTGCTAACATTTACTTTCCAGAGGGAGCTTCTCTGTCTCATGGTATGATGTGTAATAACTCAGAGTATCCAGCACTGCCACACTTGCTACCTTTGCACTCTGGCTTGGGTGAGCTAGAACTGCCTTAAATCAGTGATGGCAAAGAGAGGCAGGAGCTGTTAGTCAGCTCACATTCAGTGATGCACAACTGTTTTGCCTTCACAACATACTAATCTTTGGTTAACTAAAGAAAAAAAAAATTAAACTGTCCTCTAGCTTATGACTGAGAATTACTGACTTTCAAGAGCTGCACAGCAGATTCAAATGAAGCTCAGTTTGGCTGGCTCTAAAAGCTGCTTGCATCACACTTGGCTTGTGATGAATGAAAATTCAATCTAGATGTTCTCATCTAGCTCATAAAAAATAAATGAAGTTGTATCAATTACAAAATTGCTGAAGCTCCAAAACAGAACTGAAAGCCTAAGCAGAGAATGCTTTCCCACATCTACAGGCATAAGTATGACAGAAACTTGCATTTCTGTTCCTTGGCTCTAATGAAATAGAGGAAGGTCTGGTATTTGGTGTACTTTTATCATATATTGTGTATTTTGGAGAAATCACCAGAACAGACGGAGAATCATCATCAACAGAACAGAGCACAAACTCTTCATGCTTTCTAGCAGAATAGCCATAAAGCTGGGATATTGAACTCTGCTGGTGTGAATATGAGTCTGTATGAGAGTTTTTGAAGAGAATTTTTTAAAAAATTAAAGTCTCTAGTACCAATCTATTATTAGACATGTAGAAGTTTTTTGCCCACTAGGTGAACATCAATTGCCAGTTTGAGGCTGCTCTACGTGACATTTCATTTCTACACAACAGCTGCAGGCAAAACACTCTTAAACAAAACATGATTTTATTCCAAGAATTTTATGAATTTAAGTGTTCTACAGGTTTACTTGACCCTGGATCAGTGGCAGAAGACTGATAATAACCATGCTGATTAAGTGCCACAATTACCTTACACTTATGAGGATTTACTTACAACCTCATGTTTAAACAGGAAGACTTGATTTCTGTGTGCCCTTCTATGTGGACTTTAAATTTTGCACAGCTACTGCAAAAGAAAGGTGCTAAAGGTCCCCTTTGCACTGAGTTATGCTTTTATACTTCCTGTACCTGGCAGTACCTGTTCTGTTTCCTTTTAGTAATTAGCTTATGCCACACTTGAGCAGAGCTATGGGTGTGACACTGTACTTAGTCACAATGTAAGCCCTTCAGCTTCTCCCCATACAGAGGAGTAATAATACACATTTGCAGACAGAAATTTACCTTATCTGGGATGAAAGGGGCATGAACAGACTGATACTAACTGCTAATGCAAAACAGCTTTTGGTTATAGCTCAGGACAACCAGAAATGCTACTTCTCCTTTCCTATGAGTTGTACAGCCATTCATGTGCAATAGAGGGGTGGTTTTTTAATATTGACTAGGCTGCAATTTTCTGAGACTTTCCATATGCTCTGCTACCGCTGAAAGATTTTCTGCAGCAGGTTTTTCTAATAGTTTCTTCAGCCTAAATTAAGCTGGGAGTAACATTATTTCCTGTGTGGGCACTCTGCATAATTAGAGATTTCCTGACTGTTTCCATTCTGTTATTTACCCTGAGAACCAAACAACTGACCTAGGTACAATGACACATCATGATGACAATACTCTCCTCCAATAGAATTGATTCCCACTCTCAAAAACAGAAGAAAAAAATTAATACAGAAAAAGGAATTAGTGACACTATATGCTCCAAAAATCTTTTGCATATAAACGAGTTTATAGTGCCGCAAAATTGGTTTGCTTTTAATTACCTTTATTTATTTATATTTAATATGGAAGCTCTTACAAAGATAGTAGTCATTTTCAAAAGAAGATACAAGAAATTAGTGCCAATCTTAAATCATTTTATGTTGATACTCATCTTAGAAATACAGCAGACTGAGGATTGATCCACTCACAGAAACATACTATCTGCAGAGGTATAATTTTTGATTGATGGTAGATTTTCAGAGCAGTTTCATAATGATCTAATTCTTATCTTTAGAGTATGGAATTGGTGTCAACAGGGTCATGGTACTTCTGTACAGGTTTACCTCAGCCTCTCACAATTCATTCAAGTGTAACTTGCCTATATCAAAGCTTGAATAATCATGGGTTTGCACTGCTTGACAGCAAACCAGTGACACCAACACAAGTTCAGATATTTCCATGTTTGCTGCCCTCGCACTTCCAGCTTCAGTGTAGACATGAGAGGTGCGAGGTGATGAGAGTGCTTATATCCTCGGTTCACATGGGGGGCAACTTTATCTTACCACCGTAGAGACCCGATTACCGACTCCACGTGCGAAACCTATGACCTTTGCAGGAAAAAAAAAAAAAAAGGCAGTGCCGAGTTTCACAGATTATGAGGAAACACAACAGCTCTGACAGCTCTGCTCCTGTCAGGTGCTGACTGCTCGGAATTTCAGTGTGGGGGTAGAGCAGGGTGTGCACAGCTCCACCATGTGAAGGCAAAAGGGCGCACTTTGCGACAGAAGGTGAAGAGAATGGAAAGATAAACATTAAAAAAAATGCAATTACCACCCTAGAGCCTCCGCTTTTGACATTACAGAGCGTAATACCAAAGCTCCATAGAGCTAAGGACACACCTGCACATGATGCCTCCACACGTCCCGAAGCCCACACTTGTAAACCCACTGAGTTTTGTTTTCCTCCTAAACGCAGGCGGCAACACAAGCGCAGCCCGGCCGCCCGCCCGCCTGCTGGCCCCGGGGTCAGCCAGGGCCTCCCGCCGCCCCGGCAGTATCGCGGGACGGGCTGTAGCGCCCGGCAGCCAAAGAGCGGCTCCCGCCGACCACGGGGCTCCTCGGAAGGAGCGCCCTCAGCCACAGCCTCGCCTCCCTCCGTTCCAGGGGCTCCTCGGAACCAGCACCCCCAGCCACAGCCGCACTCCCGGGGCGCCTCCGCTGCTGGGCCAAGCAGGCACCATCGCCCGCCCCGCAGCCTCTCCGCAGGCGCTGAGGCGATTCAAAATGGCGCCCGGCGGCGGCCACCCCTCGCCCCCCTCGGCGCAGGCGTTCCCTCCCCCGGCGGGCGGTGCTTCCCCCGGCGCGCCGGGCAGGGGGAGCGGGGGCGGGGCGGGAGGAGTCCGAGCTGCGGGGGCTGGAGCATCGCCGGAGGAGCCCGGCACCTGTCCCACAGCCAGGTGTGCGCCGCCGGCGCCATGGGAGGCCCCGCGCCACGCCGAGGGGGCGCCCGGCGAGGGGCGGCTGCTCCGCCTCAGCCGCGCTGAACCCGGCGCTGCTCCGCGGAGACCGGAGAGCAGCGACATGGACCGCCCGCCGCAGCCGCCGGCCGCCTCCTAGTCCCGCAGCAGCGGCTGTGGGGTGGGTCGGGCATGGCCCAGCGTGACGAGGGCGACGGAGAGGAGCGCTACCCCGGTGAGGTGTCCGGGCTCCTCGGGGCTTTTCCTGTTCGGTCGGCGGCGCAGCCCTGCCGGGGCTGGGGGTGTTGGTGGTACCTGTTGGTTTGAGGGGCAGAGCCCGGGGCAGGCGGGAGCAGCCTCAGCACCGTGGGGCCGCGCTGGCCGCAGCTACTGACTTGGCTGGCTGTGGCCACGTTAAAAAGTTAAGAGGAGCAGGTGGGCTGAGCCTTCGGCGTGTTCACCGAGTGGATTAAAGACCGCAGAGAAGAGTGAGCGGTGCTTCTTCAAGGCTTTGGTTGTGGCTGCCTTTTTTTTTTTTTTTTTTTTTTTTGTCTTTCTTCTCGCTCTCTCCTCTAGTTGTTTCAGTTTCTTTGGGTTGTTTTGTAAGCGAAGGCCGCTAGCTCGGAAACCTTCGCAGAGCGAGTCGGGTTCAGCCCGTAAGAAGGAAGGAACCTTCATCCCACTGCCTCTCTTCTCGTCGAAGTCTCCCAGGCAATTCCCAAAGACCAAACAAAACTACATCTCGCAGTAGCTGAAGTTCGACGTTGCTGCTAATTTAATGCGGCTCACAGAGTTTTCAGTAATAATGGTGTGGTGACGGTAAAAGCCCTGTAAAGCGCTTCTGGAGCAGAGCCTTTAGCAGAGCACTGTAACTTGTTTGCATTGCCTGCCTGACGGAGCAAAAACAGTCGGAAAGCGGTGAATGGCTTACTTATGATTACTCTCCGAGCACTGTGCTCAGAAGCCAGATTTGTAAAGCTCACGCTTCTAAAAGGTCACCAGCTGAGTGTTAGATAACAGTCATCTTAATTAAAAAAAAAAACCAAAACCAAAAAAACACCACAAAACAAAAAAACACCAAAAAAATCCAACAAAACCCATAGTTTGTTTTATTTTTGCCGGTAAAGTTTTGGCAGTACTTACATAGGTAGCCTTAATTGCTGTATCACATGTTTAGTGTAAAAGCAGACTTTTTGTAGCTTCAGGAGTTCTTCACTGTTGGCAATCCTGTGGCTGTTAGAACATGCACTTAAACAAATGGAAACAAGAAATCTTTAATAAACAAAACTGAGTTTGATGCTCTTGTGCACCCAGGTCACCCAAAGCTGCCCTTGATAACAGCAATGTTTGTTTCTTGGTACATGCGACAAAAATATTGTTAAACACATGGAGAATATAAACGGTCAATTAAAAAATAAAATCCTTTAAGAAGGAAAAAAAAGTTGCAACTTTATAATTGAAGAAATTCCTTGTTCTTAAAAACTTGAGAAAAAATGCTGGCAGAAGTAAGTGTTGAAGAGATAATGTATGATGTTAACCCTTTGAGAACTGAGCTGTATATGCAATCATTCCTCTTCTCATTCCTGTGAGGCAAGAAAATATAAAGCCTGTTTTGCAAATTGTTGTCTTACTCTTGTTGCTTGCCTAAATTGCATCATAACTCCCAGCAAACTTGGAGTAATGGGCCTAGAGTTGGCACCTTTCTGGTTTTGTTTTTCTCTAATGGTTTGGCATTGCTGTTATCTTTAGCTTTTATTTCAAACCGGGTTAAAAAGCCATTTTATTGTAGATCTTAGAATTATAATCAAATGTTCCCTCTTTGTGGTTGAGTGATATGCAAAGCCAAAATCTGTTTTAAAGCCTCTGGTTATTGTCAGAACATGCCTTCTTACATGCTGTGATCAGAATTTGGGGAATGTGAGGCCACATGGACAGCCCTACTGAGACAGATCAAAACTCCACCTGTCAGGAAAATATTTACCCAGGAGAAGGTCTGAAAGCAGAACTAATGTATGTTGATGTTTTCATGAAGTTCTGATACTTGCAGTTTAGAGCCTTTCTGAGTTTCTTTTTGTTTAGGAATCGTCAGTGATTTTTTATTCCTGTGCTTACATGTAAATTTCTGGCAGCCACAGTGGTCTGTGACAGAGTTACACAGGTTAGCTGCCCTTTGTGTGAATAGTTGTGTCCTAATGTTAATTTTGAACCTGGCTACAAAACTGTCTTTATCAGGTGCTCCTTAGCACTTAAGTTGGAAGTGTTAATGAGTAAATAACATCTACCAGCTCTCTCATCACCACTTGTGACCTTGACAGTATTTTCCCTTTTCCTTGTTATTTCTTGTGGCACGTTCCCTCTTGTGAGATCATGTTCTCTATAAGATATAGGATGTTAAGACTTTACAAATATTGATTTTATTTAGATCATAATATATTTAAATAGACAATGAGGATTATGAATCTTGTGCAAAATTGCATACTATTTCTCAATAGTTTATTGTACAGAGGTGATAATGTTTCAACATAATTATGTTAATAAATGCTTTGTGGAAAGAGGTTAGCATTGGAGTACATGACAGAGTATTTGACATCAATTGACAGATTTTGCACTTACCAGTGAGGCAGCTAAAACAGATTATAAATATCACTCCATCCTTAAAAACAATCCTACAACAACTTAACTCAAAATGAATCAAGGAGTTCCCATGTGTGTTCTTGACAGCTGATTGCATCTCAAGTTTTCATTTAAAGCCCTTGATGGGCACACTTCAAAGCCTCCCACAGTTTCGCTGAACTGTGTAAAACCTTTGTAGCCTGCTGTTGCATAATTTGCTCCAGCAAGCTGTAGTGTTGTATACTTCTGCATTTCCTCATTGCCTGTTAAAAGGATCTCTTCCTGTAAAACTTATTGCTTGAAAAAATACCAAGTCAAGTTAAAATAGTAATCAATACCCAGCGTGGAATTTTATTTTCACTTTTTTTAAAAAAATTCTTCTGTTTACAGTATTTGGCCTCTTGAGCTGCTGTGGTTACTGCCTCTGCCAAGGTCACTTGAATGCTTACCATTTGTGAGCTTGGTTGAGAAGAGCAATGCAATTAAGCTAAGGACTGGCTGCTACTTGGGAAAATCATTGAGTTAGAAGTAAAGGCAGTCATGGGAGGAATTCATTATGGAAACATGGCTCATACTGTTTACCCAAACATCATCAAAGCTGTTCCTGACAGATTACCTTTCTGTGTTTTGTTTTCTGGACTGCACTTTCTAGATGTATTTATAAGTTTGAGTTCTTGTAAGTCAAACCCCTTGGTTACACTCTCCTAAAGTGTGTATGTATATGTATGCTTTGCAGTAACGTTGGGGCTGGGTGGGCTGTGGATTTGAAGTGCAATGTAATGTATATGAAGGAATAAAGATAAACACAGGGAGAAGAAAACAGTCAGACTTATGTTAGAAAAACAAGTGAACTCAAGAAGAAGGTCTGAGAACAGGAGATTCCAGTACATACAACTGTAATTATATCTAATGCTCCATGTTATGTCTTATTGGTACACTTGAACTATCGCTGTTGACTTCTTGAGCATAGTTTGTTGCCTGCATTCAAGGATTGCTGTTTAGAGTTGTTTGGTTTTTTGCTGGCCCTTGCAATTTTAATTTAGTGAATAGAGAATTCATAATGTACACAGTTGGTGTGCCATTTATTTCAAGACATCACTTTTATCGTAGGGGATAAACTTTTCAAACCATGGTAATATGGGAAAAAAAAGTTGCTATAGCAACTCTTTAAGAAAAGAGTTTACACATCTTCACAAGCTTTTTAGTCAAAACAATACACTTGAAACCTTGCTTAGGCAGAGGATTAGGCAATTGGTGCATTGATTGATATGGATAGGTAGCATATAGCTGGCTGTTAAAAAGTTCTGAAGAAGTCTAAAAGATTAAATGTCCAGGGTTGTTTCTCCTTGACTTTTGTCTGTGCTTAAGAGTGGATTGAACTGGAGTTTCATATCTGCTAGCAAATACGATTTGGGTAGTAAGTTAAAGATTTAGTGCAGGTGTAAAGTACAGTTGGATTCCTGAAGTTTCCACATGACTGAAAACTTGTGGGAAAAAATTTCTGTTTGGACCAGTGAGATATGTTTGAAATGAGTTTTCTCTCACTCACTGCCTGTTGGTATCACGATGCCAAACTGTATTGATGTCTTCAGATCTAAGAATGGACTTTGTGTCAAACCCTGGTTTTTGGCAGGGCTCAGGTGACATTAACCAGGGGTTTAGAACTGCTGTGATATAGCAGTTTTCACTGATGTTTGAAATTGAGAAGCTTGGGTTTTCTTTTGAGGTAAGTGTGTATTTCTTTTTAAAAATAGAATGTGGAGAGGACCTTCTAGAGAACAACTGGCACCTTTAATTAAGTGCTTTACTTGATAGAGAATAGGAGTCCAGAAGCAGGAGACCAGGCTTCAGGAACAGAAGAAAAATCTGTCTAGAAGGCAGTCTGTTTGCAAGATGAGTGTTCACTCATTTACACTTATCCCAGAGTGTTTCAGAGAGGAGAAATTGAAGCAATATGTGCATATTCGTTCTGCCAACTGCTGCAGGGTAATTGCATTGCAAACTTCAGAAGAGCTGTAGACAATTTAACTACTTATATGGAAAGAGAAGATCTGTGTAATGTCAGATTAATGATTGTATAGTGTTTAAAGGGTCAGTAGCAGTTCTGGAAACCAGGGCAGTATTCCTGATGGTGTTCAAGGTGTATGAAAGTGGCCATCGAGTTCCGTGCATCCAACCTGTAGCTCCTATTTGACAGCCCTTGCTTTGCAGGTCATTTAGATTCAGACTGGAAGTGGGGCACTGACTGGATTAACTGACCTGCCTGGCAGCCCCAGGAGAGACAGCATGGATGGATATTGCAAAGATGATGGATCACAGTTCCCGAGTGCAGTAAATACAATGTATTTGCAAATGTCATTGTTACTGGATGTGCACTTCATCAGTGCATCTTGTGTATTGTCAAAACATTGACTATATGAATAGTTTTATAGCTGTTCAGACTTTACATTTCTTGCTTAATGCAGTAATGATACATTATGCATTCTCTTCTGTGACAAATTTATTATCAGTTTTATGGTTCCAGAAGAATGCTGAGAAATTCTCTTTTAAGTGAATACTTCTGAATCTGGTCTGAGTGTATGGAAACAAGTTTTGTAGCCCTCTGACATCAGTAAATATGTATTTATGACTGTATAAAAATAAATTTCATATATTTGCCTCAATATTGACAGGGAACATTAAAATACTGCAAGTTTTCTAGTATGTAATTTCAGTCTCAGGAGATGTGTGAGAAGCAAACATGGGCACACAAACTGCTTATGGAAAGTTTTTCATGCTTGACATTTTCTAGAAGCCGAAATTAAGTTGCCATTGTCCTGGTTGTTCATGCTAGGGGAAGGCATAGTAATCATGCGCAAGAGACAACAAATAATTTTGATTAAAAGCCTAAATTAGGACAGGACTGAGTGCATTAGAAAACAAACCAAGAAACAACAATGAAAAAAACCCATACAAAACAAACAGTAAAGAACAAACCACAACCTTCCTGCAAACGCATAATCTTTTCTTTCTTTTTAACCAGTTACCAGCTGGGCCAAGACAACTGATGCAAATTTATCCAACTCTTTAAATGGTTTGACCTTCGTGGGAATTCTGGATGCAAGAGTGGGCAGCAGTATCCAGGGCCTTCAAAATTTCAACTCTGGGACCCTGAGAGATGTTTCATTGCCTGAGTATGGACCTGCCCTGCTCTCCAGTGCTTTAGAAGATTGTCATAGCCTTAAATCAGTGGATTCTGGTATTCCAACCCTAGAAATAGGAAATCCAGAGCCTGTTCACTGCAGTGTGTTGAATGTGAAGAGAAAGCAGTCAGAACCTGAACTTGTGCCTGACAGGGCTTTTCAGAGCACGTGCACACTGTCGCCGTATGTGCCTCCGCATTCGCTGACTGCTGAGCATGACCATGCCGTGCGAAAATCCTCAACTTTCCCAAGAACTGGGTATGACACTGTCAAACTTTATAGTCCAACTTCAAAAACTCTAAATCGAAGTGATGATATCTCTGTTTGTAGTGTGTCTAGTCTTAGCACAGAACTGTCAACAACTTTATCGGTTAGCAATGAAGACATTTTGGACTTTGTGGTCACAAGCAGTTCAAGTGCAATTGTGAATCTCGAGACTGATGAGGCACACTTTTCGGATGTTACCCTGAATTCCTCTAGAGACAGCAATGACCAGAACCCGCAGCAGTATTGTCACGAGACAGACGTGGACAGTAAACGGAAAATACTGGGACCTTTTACAAACTTCTTTGCCAGGTAATAATGTTTTCATAAAATATATTTTAATGGATTATGTGAGATCTTAGGAGAAAGGTAAAGATATAATAGCTTGATGTTTTAATTTAGATTGGTATTAACATATTTTTTCTGTTATGAGTAAATAGGCAACTATTACTGAGGACTAAGGCTCTGCATCCTACCCTATATTATGTTTATGGTGTATGGAAGCATCTTAAATCTTGGAAGATCCCTTCTATATTACAGTAAAAGGATTTCTGAACAAGGTCTTTTTTCTTCCGAAGAGTGGCTTCACCAGTGATATCTTTTGTGATTTTGGCTGAGGTCTTTAATCTTTTGTCACATAAATAGATAAATATAGGTAGGATCCATAACTCTATTAAAGAACTTTGACATCTGAGGATTCATAAGTAGTTTAGTAATGATGGAATATTTTATTGATCATTCTACAGGTATGAAGCTTAAAATACAAATACTCCACAAACACTTAGTGTGACTACTCTGATCTTTCCAAATCTCAGTTACTTTTTTTTTGTAATCTCCTTTTTCTTAATTTATGTATGGAATGAAAGCATCTGACATTGTGTCACCCACTTGTTGAAATGATAGCATTGGCTACCCAAAGCAGTTTCTAAATGTGGCCTTTGTAGGAACGATAAGGTTCTAAATGTAGATGCCCCAGGGAAATGGGGAATGAGGAAGAGGACTAATCTACTTTTGGGGGGTTGAGCTGTTTGCTGGTGGATTCCTTTTTTTAAGTTATGTAAGGCCTTCATAACGTCTCTTAAGTTATATAATCTGAAATTTGATGTATTTTAGATAAATGGTTCTAGAAAGAAATTTTAGGCATCAAGTGGAGTTGGCTGTAAATAACCTGTTTTGCATAGGGCTTCAGCTAATATCTTTTTCCTCATGCTTTTTTTGGGTTTGTTTTTTTTTTTTTTTTTTTGCATGAGACAAGTAGGCTAATAAAATACATCAAGAATTGGCAAAAATGATTCTTCGAAAGGCTGTCTTATTTGCAAAGCTTAAGAAAATCAATTTGTTTAGACCTACTAAGCTGGCTGAAGCCTTTGTTGATTTTTATTCTTAGATTAAAGTACTGTGCAGCAGAACTCCAGTCATCAGTCATGTTTGAGGTACTGATGCTTTTGTGGACTCTTGTCTGTTTGTTGCCATGGAACCAGACTTAATTCTGAAGCAGGAGGCTTCAAAGCATAAACTTTGTTACCCATTCTGGTAGCACAACTTCTAACTCAAACAAGTGCTGTCCTTCAGCCTGGAGGGAGCACAGTGGAACAGGCACATTTAGACCCCACTCAGAGCAGGATGTTTAACCGTTTCTCAACTTTTCTTATCCAACAAAGCAAAGCCATCTGCCCAAATTCTGTTCTAGTGTAGTCTGTGGTTTTACCAGTGTTGCAGAAACTGTAGTACTCACTAGACTGAGATTTTTAACCTGAATCTTTGCAGGTACGTTGAATGGCAGGAAACAAAAGCTGTCATTACTGCCTTTTCAATGGGGAACAGATAATCTTGGTCACTGGGTGATGTCACTGTAAGAATATGAGGATTAAGTTCAAACTAGGTGATCAGCTTTGAAGTTCCAGGTGCTCAGTCTGTAACCTGACCTTGAATATCCTTCTCTTTGGCATCCACTTCCTGCTCTGTTTTGGAAACAAGAGTTGCCTACTTATTGTCTGTACTTGCACACCACACCCCCATATTTTATGCATCTGTCTCATGTCATGAGACCTGGTGGTGAGCTTCACAGGTATTGAACAAGCAGGGAGCCTCAGAGATTGTTCTGTGCCACAGGGAGTACTATTTATATTTATGCTGTTAAGGTTCAAAACATGCTGTTGCTAGTTTTTGTTGGTGTTTGTAATCTGCCATCCATGGGTTTGAAAACTCCCTGTTCCCTGGAGTTCTGTGAGCTCCTTGGATTCCCAGGACTTAAACCAATACTGAGGTAAATGAACCTGGGCCTTGCTGTATTTTGTTTGAAAGTAGCTGCTTTCTAGAGGCCTTCCTACCCAGCTCACCTTCTGCTCTGTACTGGAGTTTGTGTGCAGCCTGACATGAAGAGGAGGCATTTTGAATAGTATTGTTAAAGACCAGCTTGCTGAGAGGGAGCTCCCTAAAGCAGTTTGTTCCAAGTGCTGCAGTGGTGGGTATAAACAAAGTCCCAGAAAGGAGTGTGTTCTTAGCACTGCACTCTGTGCCCAAAGTTGTCATTCAGTCTTGCAGGTTGAGTGCATAAACTTCACTTTAGAGAACCAAGGGTGAGCCATGGCAGGGGAAAGTCAGATTGCCTTGGCTTTGATCAGTGACTGGCACACATGTATACAACATGGAATAATGAGACCTGAGTGCTTTGTACACAGCCTTCCAGCAGCCTGATGGTCATGGGGTAAGGCTGCGCTCCAGAGACTCAGCCTTAATCTGCAGGTTTAGCTCTTTGAGGGCTTCTCTGGGTAATAGGATACAGGTTTGAACCACTGAGAGCAAAGATGAGTCAGCTTAATTTTTTGCACAGGTTGTTGATATTTGGTAAAAGAGAGGAACCTTGCTTCTTGAAATGGCACCTGTGCTTGTATTGAACCCCATCTGGCCTCTGAGGATG
This sequence comes from Acrocephalus scirpaceus scirpaceus, assembly GCA_910950805.1. NCBI lineage: Eukaryota > Metazoa > Chordata > Aves > Passeriformes > Sylviidae > Acrocephalus > Acrocephalus scirpaceus. Next base: position 34,066,012 of record OU383778.1, read on the forward strand.
TGTCAGGTTCTCTGATCTTATCAGAGTAAACTTGGCCTTGACATGTCAGTTAAGATTTGTGGCTGCCTGTAGAGATAATACTGACAATAATTAGATGCCTCCAGTGCTTGGTCACATGTGCCTAAGCTACTTACCTATCAGTTAGGGGTAAGTCTTTTGCAGTATCAAGAAAATGCTTAGAGAAGCAGTTGCTTTGGAATATAAAGTTATTTTTCGGCACTCTGTACATTTATTTTGCCTTCTGAGACTATATGCATGTGTGCATGTGCACTGTGCACAAGGTTGCATGTTCCATGTAAGTTCTGTGGTGTGTTGTGAAATTTTGGTATGAGACTGCATTTGCAAAATGAGTTGTAGAAGAGATCAAAGAAAAAGGGAACCTCTGTTGGCTCATTTCATTCAGTCCTGGCACCTTCAAGATCACTTGGGAATGGAGTGCTCCTGTCTTGCCTGTTTGAGCACTATGGTGAAGAAAGTTTCCTGGACTGCTTCTCTGGCTCAGCTTGTGTCTTCAGCAGTTTGAGTATCCATAAGGTCTGGTTGTTTCTTCAGGCTGCTGGATGCATCTTTGGGTGTGGCCAGGAAGATCCAAAGTGAGAAAGAGGCCGCTTTCTTGCTTACGCACAGCTTTTCTCTTGAAAGAGCTTAAGGTACAGTACTCTCATTAGGCTCCAGGTTGGCATATGACAATGAATTGCTGCTTCTGAAGGCAGTTGTAATGCTGACTGTTGACAAAAAGCCCTGACATGTTGGTTGTTTTCAAGTGTCACTTGTATCAGCTTTAAAAGCCCAGAGGTCTTTCACACAAGCATGAGTTGGAATTAATTTCCTTCATTTGAATATATGCAGGAACTTGGTTTGAAAACTAGTGTGAGCAAATAACTGAGTGGTAGACTAAAGAGTTGGTGGTTTGTCTGCTCCTTTGCCTTATTGCCTTATTGTGGGTTAATGAGTTTTACCTTTGGACTTCTGTAATGTAGTACTGAAACTTTTTAAATGTGTGAATCTTAAGCAGCTTTGCTGAATCAGGACTGTAGTGATCTTACTGCAGAAGTTGCCCTTTTCATTTGTAATTTTCAATTATCATTTTGGAGAGTGGGAATGAAGATTTTTGTGCTTACATGGAGAGTGACCATAAAGGGATTAGGACTATGTACAGTTAAATAATAAGCCATGCAGTTTGTTTCATTTTAATGGATTACAAGCAGCATAAGTCTTTTCTTAGTCTGCTGCCATGGATATTGTCTGTTTTCCCAAGAATCTGGATCTTCTTTCTTTTCAGGCTACTGCTAGAAGTTTTTGATCCAAGTGTTTTAAGTATTTGGATCTCAGGAAGCCTCTAAGGATCATAGGGACTATACATGAAATAAAGGGCTTTAAGAAGAACATTACATTTTACTATTTGCAAAGAATCTCTGCATTTCTAGAAAAAAGCTTCTGGAGCAGGATTGGTATCCTATACCATACATAGAAGCACATACCTGTGACCATACTTGTAATCTGATAAGAAAAAGGTCTTAAATTGCAAAGTTGTAAGTACTGCTTTCAGTCTGAAATCATGTGAATTTAATATGTTTTTATCACATATGTACACCCATATTTTGAGATTACTAGTCACATAATTTGGAGTTCTGAATTTAGGAATTGAGTCCATTGATGGCAAAAGTCAGTCATCTCTGTTAATGGATAGGACCCTTTCATAAGGCTTTTTGTTGCTTTTAATGAGAGGACAGCTTATAGTACTTCTCTAATTTTGGTGTTAAAAGGAAGGTAGAATGACAAGGAGCATTGTAGTGTTGATTTCCCACTTTCATGTTTCCAAAAATGGGAATTCACTGACCACAGGAAGGAAGAAAAATTATGAAAATAATTGCAATTGATTAATCTGAGATATTAGGTATGATGTTGTCTCCTCTTCCATGCAAGTTTCTGTTCAGTGAAGCCTCTTAGAGTATTGGCTGTTCAGGAGGAGACAGGCTGAGAACAAGACTGAAGTGTGTAGGAGGAGGAACAGAAAGAGCTGGATGCACTGTGGGGGCAGATATAAGTTCACTGCCTCTAACCACAAAAGAACAAAACCAAACTGAGCTGCAGGTGGAGTTGTCCAGAAGCTGATAGGAAGGACTCCAGAAACCCAGTCTCTGATGGAGGGAACCTGCATGGCCACCCAGCACAGGCTGCTTCCCTGCCCTGCTGTGGGCTGAGCTCCCAAGTGCTGTGGTTGCCTGGCCCCACAGGATTCACTGCCCTATTGGAGGGAAGAGAATAATCTAGTGGCAATTTTGTCCTCCCCTGCTACTTTATCTGGGTGCATTTCTAGTGAATTGTTTCAATAACAGGTAGCTAAAAGGGCTGGGGAGAGAGGAGGGCAAACAAGCTTATGCTTCAGTGGTGTGGGAGGCAGCATAGGCATTGAGGATCTGTTAAACACAGGATGCTGGCAGCAGTATTTCAGCAGCCCATGAGGCATTCAGGTGTGCTCATCTGGAAGGTGCTTCAGTCTTCACAATGTGGTTTTGGATAGCTCTTATTTGAAAGCTACTCTATCTACTGAAACTGACAGACTAGAAGTCCTTTCCTCACCTGTATTTACTACCATGGCTCTGTGTGAAACAGAAGAAATCAGCAGAATTTTCTGAAATAAACATTCTCTCTCAAAGCAAATCTTCCACAGGTGGAAGGTTGGAATTCTACAAAGGTAACAGCCTTTGCTTTTGATAAAGGTTGAGAATTGTATGATGCAGTTTTCAGAATTCCTGTCTTATTCAGAGAATGAAGTTCTGAACTTTGTCATGTGGCCTGTTCTCCACTAGGTGTTGAACTGGAACTGTCTAAATTAATTGCAACCCTTATTTTCCCTTTTCATGTGGCATAATGTAACTCTTTACAGTTACAGTTGGACCCGAGTGTTGGTTTTTCATGACAGTCCTTACTTGCTGAAACTCCAGTTTCTGGGAATTCTTCATTATTTGCATAGTAGACCAGCACTGTGCATTATCCAAGTGCAAAATAGTTCTTGGCTTGCTGCAACCAGTCCTAAAGCTAAACTCTCAGGATTACTGCCTGATTTATCTTTACGTGTCTTGGATACTTCAGTGCAGTCAGCTCTGCTTTGTTCCCCTGTAAAATGAGGGGAAACCTGTAAGAAGAAAGATAAATGCAGAATACTGTAGTTTTGATAAATAATTTGTTAAACCCTGCTCTTTTCCCCAGAAATCTAGAGAAATTTCCAAGCTACCCTATTTCAAGCTATCAGGTATCCTATACTGCTAACTTACTGTATTACTGTTTCTCTCAACTGTGGAAGTCTTTTTTTTCCAGACCTGCAGGTATCTGTTACACTGTGAAGTGTTATTGTTTTTGATTCTTACTGAATATACGGGAATGTTAGTGGTTGGAAAACTTTGTTTATAAAATGTGGTAGGAGTTTATAAAACATAGTTCTGTGATTAGTTACCTCTTTCATAGTTAAGTCAACTTGTATGCTGTCTGGCTCTATTTCTGTTGATTTGTTTATCCATAAACCAAGCATTGTTCTTCCTTTAGCCTGACCTTTGGCAATCTCCCAGAGACAAATTTCTGCAAACCCTGCTTTTGTGTGTAATTTTGGAATCTTATTCAAAGCATAACTTCTGACTTGTTTATAGAGGTTCTTCACTGTAGCCAAAGTACTGGAACTTTTTTGATGATGTTCTGTCTGTTGGTTGTTTTGATGTATAGGTGGACTGAGAGGTGATCTGGGTTTGAGAAGAGGGAATGTCGGAACTGCTTCCAGTGAATTATTTCTAGAAACCAGTGTTACTTGGTCATAGGTACCAATTGTTGGCTTTTCCTTTTGGAGAATGTAGATTTAGGGCATTTCAGGAGATTTTGGTGGGTCTCCTGACAACTATGCCTTCTCAAGTCCATCAGTTTTCAGTCATCATGATTTATGTGTCAGTCTTGTTCCTCCACTAATGAGGTAACAAAAATTCTTTTGCTAGAATATGCTGCTGTTTTTTCAGGATCTGACTTCTCAGTCTCTGGATATTGTTTAAGTGAGCAAATTAGGAGCATCTAGAGGTGAGAATCTTTCTTCAGTTTATTGGTAAGTTGTGCAAAAGTTATGATTAGTATAAGAATAGAAAAGGTCATCGGAGTATGAGAAGAAAACAATGTTGTTGTTGGGAACGTTTCCTACGTAGTGTTAATTGAATTTATACCACATCAGATAAGGTGGCTGGACATCTTTGCTGACAATGCAACAAATACTTCATAAAATTTATCTCAATATATTTTTTTGCTTAATAAGTGTTGTACGTTATTTAAAATGTCTTGTTTCAATGTAGTTTTCTGGATGCCTTGTGGAATAATGTCTGTGGAGGCATCTCTTACAGAGCCTGTGTGCTCAGTGTGGGTTTACCTGGTTCTTATGATTAATATCTGCTTGCTTATCTAACTTATCTAAAGTCTATACATGGACTTAGCCTTGGATAGGCCGAGGGGCTCAAGACCTTGGTGCTCTCTCCTTGTGTAGTTTAGAGTTATCAGGGGAGTTTCAGGGTCTTCCTTCAGAAGCAGCTGAAATGGACTTTGACTTGCCTCTGTTTCTTTCTTGCTTCTTAAGAACACATGCGAGTCTGATATTCATTTGAAAATTTGTCTTTCAAGATAAAATTGTTCTACAAAACTGAACCTTTTGAACTTTCTCCACTGTCCTTATTTTGCATCTGTTCTGCTCATGAGACTGGTAAGTCCTTCCAGTAGTTAATTTGCATGACTATTCCACTTGTTTTGTCTTCTGAAAATAACCTTAATTGAACGACTAATTAAAATTTGGAGCATGCATCTTGAGAGCAGGAGATGATGTGTGTATTTTTAAAACTTGTCAAAAAAATTTACTTGCATTTGCAAATTAGTGTTGGTTAAATGCAGATAAGAAATTGCATCAATTTGCATGAGCTGGGTCAGTTTCCAGACAATTTTAATACATGTTTCTGTGTGACAACTGTCTTTTTAAGAGTAAGGAACTCATTTACTTGCAAATGTCATCTCTATGCTAGGTCAGTGTTAGTCTACCACTGAGCAGCATATGCCATCTCAGTTTTCTATTGCTTGCAGTTGTGATTCTGTTCAGCATGCCAGTAGTTCAAGTACTGCAGAATTTCATGTAGGGAGCCCTGGCAAAATAGTCATGTCAGTAAAGTTGAAATTTAGATTTTCTGAATAATCCAAGTGCTCTAGTTGTAAAAACTCCTAAATCCTAAGCTGCCTTTTGTTTCAGTAAACTGAAATATCTTGGTGTATCTTGGGCATTCTGTTAAAAAAGATACTGCGTGTTACTTCAAGTCCAGAGGGGTGTGTGTGCCCCAGCAGGTGTCAGTGGGTGTGTATGTGCCTGCCTTGCTCAGCTCCACCCTCTGACAGCTCCTGTGAGGGCCCATCCTTTTTTCCTGTTGTTTCAGTGATGTGCTGGAGAAACAGTTCCTTGACTCTGGTGGCACCAAACTTCACAGATATCTGAATGGGCTCAATGTTGAGTTTGCCTGGCTTGAGAAGACTTTGAGACTTTTCAGGAAGGAACTTTGCAGCTGACTTCAAGACTTAGAGTAAATTGGCAACAGAAGCCATGGCAATACTGTCTCTGCTGCTTTAGTGTGTAGGTTTGAGTACTGAATGGGGGAGGGATGTGGTGGAAAGGAGTGACCTCTTAAGAGGTGACTTCACGTAAGTGACTAACCTTGCTTGGGACAAAGCAGAGCTGAAATGTGGAAAAAATGAACAGCTGAATGCTTGTGGAGCTCCTGCTCTCAACTCCTCATGGGACAGTAATTGTTGGCAGTTGTGTTGCAGACCTCCTGTCTTTTTGGAAAGAGAATTGGACAGAACTAGATAAACTTTCTGCTTCAGTGGTGATGCTGGTTTTTTTTAAAAGCAAAAGCTTGAAAATGCTCTAACAGGTGTAATATGGATAGATTTGACTTGATTACTTGTTTTTTATGTGGTTCTAATATCTTTAGAACCACATTTTTTAAATTTGATTCAGGCTTCAGCCTGATCATGACAGTACACAAGGCTACATAAATAATGGCAATATACACATGTGCAGTACATATATTAGCAGCCATTTTGTAAGTTTATTTTAGCAGTGCTTAGAGAACCAAAATGGAATTGTTTTTTAACTGTTATTAAAAAACGAGATTTTCCTGACACTGCTGAACTTGTCTCTTGGTATGAACTTCCTCTTTTCCCCACAGAAAAGGCAGCTGGGCAGATCAGTATAGAGTGGTAATGCAATAGCTGTATGTTCAAAGAAAAGATTGTTCCATCTCTGTCCTCTACCACAGGATGTTCTTTGTATGTAAAAAGTAACTCTGGAGTTAGAATTCTCTTCAGGTGGGTAATCCCTCTCCACAGCTCAATTAAAAGAACAGGCTTAAGCAGCTGTTTGGTGCCAAATACTGGCTTTGGGGGACTGTGCAAAAGCAGTTTTCTAATTGAAATTTGATCTCAATTTAACTTCTGTGCTTGGTTTTTGTAAAAACAAGCAGCTGCAGATACTTAGTGGAAAATAGTGAGCATGTACAACAGGAATGCAGATGTAACCCATGACACTTTATTAACTCCACACTAATGAGGCTGCAGACATCAAGCATTGTGTCAGATGTTCTTGTTAATAACCCTATTTTAAATCATCATGATGTGTTCTGATAGTTGAAGAGGACAGTGAGACTGAACTAATGAAGAGCATGTAATCTTTCCTTTCAAGGCATGTCAGCCCTTTTTTACATTCAAGATATCAAATTTATTTTTGTTATCTAAAAACCCTTGTAATCAAGCTTTGACATCTTTTACCCTAGAATTTCTGGGCTCATCTTTGGAATAAAGATCTGTTTGCTTAGGGTTTTGTTTTGTTTTTTCAAATAGAGAAGTTTTGCTTCTTGCTAACATGTATGTTCTGTTAGTAAGGTCTCCTTAAGTTACCTTTAGTGTGGAAATTTCTTAGTGAATTTGTCCAGAAGTGAAATGGCTTAGTGCTTTTCTTGAAAATCCAAGAGAGCTGTATAAGAATAGGAGGAAAGTAATTCCTTTTTGTGCTGTAGCAGCAGAAAAATGAAAGGTTTTGCTATGAGTTATTTGCTCTGACATATACATGGCAGAAACTTCCTCCTAAGGCAGTTGCATATTTTAAGGGTTTGCTTTCAGTTCAGGAATCTCAAGTAGTGACTTTATCAGGACCCTGTGGTGTTGTCCTGATTTATTACAAAACTGTAGAAATTGAACCAGAGAACATTCCATTGGGGTTTTGTTTGTTTGTTTGGGGTTTTTTTGTAGTTGTTTTATTCCCTTAAGTTTTCTCAGAATTGGTGCAAATTAGGTGGCATCTGTTCTGCTCCTTCCATGCCATCCTGTCATATATTACCTTTGTTGTGTTTCAGTTTGGGGCAGATCAAGGTTTCATGCTGTGTGTCCTCAGTCAAAGCAAGAACAGATTGTAGTTTGCTGTTCTGCATCTGATTGTGCTGATTTGTGGCTGCTGATAATGTTAAGCCTTTGGGGGATTTTGAGGCTTCTTGGAGTTTGTAAAGAGTGTGGACATCAACCAAACACTGAGACTTGGGCCCAGACAGAGGGTTGAGGAAAAGGACAGTACAGAATGGAATTTGTATATTGAGCATGCCTGCTGCTTTCTGTTTTTTATATATATATATATATATATATATATATATATATATATATATATATATATATATATATAAAGTGAGCTGGAAATCCCTGACATAGCACAAAAGGAGGAAGAGATAGAGATGCCTGGTGCCCTAGAATGTAGGGATAGAGAAGAGTGAGCTGAACAAGTGCTGTGCCATCTGCTAGATAAGCTGTAGAACAGATTATTTATTATGATGCTGCCTCTAAAGGGAACGTAGATAGTTAGGACAGTGGAATTGAATTGAGAGGAAGTGTGTGAGATTGGCTTTTCAGATTTAGTTAATTTTAGGCAGGCACTTGCAGCAGAGAGCTGTTACAATTTATCATTCCACTTCATCTTTATTTTGCTCTGAGGGTAAAGACCTACTGCTGTTCTTAAAATCCCTCAGAGGAGACAAGGAGTTGTTGCTTGTATATACACTTGTATATATAAAGGTTGTATAGCAACCTTTAATGTGGATAGAGACAGAGAGAAAATTGCCTTTAATTTTTGTGTTATTGCAGTGCTAATGAAGTGTGGTGAAAGCCTTTTACTTGCAAAAGGCTCTGAATGTGCACAGAGCTGTCACAGAGATGTGCCTCCTTTCAGGGCTCTTCCAGTGGTCCTGATGCTAGAAGTTCTTGTTTTCTCTGAAGATGGTTTGGAGTCTGGAATTTACTTGCTTCTGAAGTAGTAGCAACCTGAAAAAAAACCTTTTGCAAGAACAGCCAGTCTGTCTTGCATTGTGTATCCAATTTACATGCAGTAGATTTTATTATGTTATTTCTGTCGTGCTTTCCTTTTTATTCTTAGATGTATTTTAAAACTTGCTTGATATTTCTCCATTTTAAATGGACTAAATATATCTATATAAAAATTAATCTCTGTTTTTATATTTTATTTCCCAGGTAGCTATCTCAAATGATGATACAGATCCATCCTCTCAGGCTTTAGTTACCTTACAATCTCTGCATAGCTAAAGGGGTTTGGAGAAGTACAGTGACTGCTTAGCTTTGGCATCAGTTGTAATTGACTTGCGTGGTTTCTGTACATAAACACTTTGTTCTTATCTTTTAATATGATAATCTGTTCTTGGTTTGAATTTCAAGGTAACTGTACCCTTGTGATACAGAAGCATGTGATAATTTGTATAAATATATGCATGTTTAAGGATGGCAGTGCATACTATTAACTTTATAATATATTTTAGCATACTTTGATGTTATAACCTCAATTGTTTTTCACATATGGAACGTATCTCTTGTATTCCAGCAATGTTATCTCAGTTGGTATTGCTATGGTATTGTTCATGGCATCTGATACAAAGTCACCAGGAAAATGCAACTGTTTAGTGCCTAGGTTGTTCCTGTTGTAGAGTGTATTCAGCTCTTCTAGAATGTGAAGCGCAATATAATTTTATTTTCCAAACTATCACACTTTTTATTTAAGAAACAATCTGTACTTGATGGGCCAACACGCAGGGCATTAAGGTGGTAACTGTAAGGAGAAGCAGTAATGTCAAAATGGAACCTTCTGTGTCATGAAGGTGCTGGAGCTGCCTGCTAATTGCAGTAGCAAAAATGCTTTTGTCTCAGTGGATTTTTTTTTCCTTTAAATGAGGGAGCAAAAAATGATAGTCAGTTTCCAGAAAAACCTGCCTTGAGGTGAGTAAATAATGGAACTAACCTGGACATATTTGAATATGTGATAAGCTGGACAGTAGGACAAAAGAAAATTTGTTACTTTAATAATGCAGGCATGCCATGGGGATAGAATATCTGTGCTCTTGGAGGAGCTGAGTCCTATCAAAAGCATGAAGACTGGGCTATAGTGTGTGTCTAGTTTTGGAAAAAAGTAGTTGTGGTGTGAAAATGGCAGTTTGGCAAATCACTTTATGATAAAAAATTAACAATGTCAATAAAAGGAATCCAATTTTCAGTGGCTTTAAGTCTAGCTTTATAATTGTTCCTACAGTGTTTAAGCTAGTAGGTATTAGACATTTCAGAGAGACTTCAGAATTAATGTGTTTTGATAGCTGCTTTTAAACTTATTTTAAAAAATAATCTTTTGTGAAAGCAGATCAAATACAGTAAAAGGGTACTATGTCTCCAAAGTTTTTGTGATTTTTGGTAGTAATGTATTATAACAGGTGGGTAAAGACTGTGCAGCAAGAAGTTTAGTGTCTTAGCACTTTTTAAAAGAGTGAGGCTGAATGATCTCCAGGAATGCTAAAAAAAGGTGTCCACTTTTAAAAAGTTGGAAAATGAACTTTTTTTTCAATCTACTAAAAGTGATGATTTAACAAAGTCCGTTGCCTGGTATGATGATAATACTGCATGATATACCTTTTGAAGCTGGGAAACTGTCAGCACAACCACAAGAGGAGTTGTAATATGTGATTGGGATACATAAGGTTAGCAAATGTTCATCCTTCTTTTTATTGTAATTAATCAACTCTTTTTCTTAATAAAACTTTTTTTTTTTTTTTTTAGGAATTTGTTTACCAGAAAGCAGAGTGCAAGATTTGAAAAACAAAATGATGTGCGATGGAAATTGTTTGGAAAAGTACCTCTTGGAGAAAACTTACAGAAAGACCCAAAGAAAATACAAAAGGTATTTGTTTAATTCTGTGTTACAATTAATGGTGAATGAAGAAGCCAGTTAAGTTTATGATCTGTATATAGGACTGTGCAGCCTGTTTGAGTTGCACAATTTCAGTACCAGAAAAGGCTCTTGGAAATTTTACTTCTGTTACTAACAACAGTGCTGTTCAGAGGAATGTCTTCTACTTTGTCATTACACTGAGTACGTGAGGCATGAAGAGCCTTCCTTAACGTGTCATAAGATAATAAAAATCTAAATGAAACTCACTTTTTTTCCAACATTGTTGAAAGCAACATTTCCGAGAACTGGTTCTACTACAGATGAACCCAAGCTCTTGGCTGCTGAATCAAATGATTTTCCTTTCCAGTGGGGAAAATCTTGTGAAATCCAGCTGTATGGTCAGTAGTTCATGAGCTGCTCTTTCACTGACAAGAAAACAGCCTCTTTCAATCTGGGATTTTTGGATTGCATGTAGCCTTTTTATGTGTTTGGAGCTTTTTATGTATTTCAGTTGTCACTTCCTTTGACTGTGAGAAATAGTAATGTTTGCATAGAAAGAGACCATGTAGTAAAACTTCAAAACCAGATGCTGTGTGTGAAATGCAAATGCTGATTTGAAGGATTGTGCTGCTTAATTCAGGGTGAAGTATTCTGGAAATCCACATGACATGTGACTGTTCTTAGCTTAGTTAGGCTCTTAAGGTGAAATCGAGGCAGCTTTTTGAACTTGTCACTGTACTCAGCCATTCAGATTTTATCTGCAGCTTGTCTTGACACAGTTAATGGTTCTGAAGTGTTCACCAAAGATTTTTGATGACAAAATTGAAGAGGCATAATAAGTACAGTATTTATGACACTTAGCAATGTATTTTATTGTAGTGCTTGTTCCTTACTAAGCGGGTAAATAATTTATTAACATTTTGTGGTTGTTGCTGGTACTGTGAATATTTTTCCTTTAGATCCAAACTATCTTACATTATGTATGCTTTGAATGGTTGTATTACATTTGTTACAAAACAGTCATTATTAAATTATTATGTGGTATGGCATCCAACCATTATAGAGTTTCTGGAATAATTGCAGTCTAAAACAATTGTCTCCAGTGCCTCTTGGGTAACAATAACTAATCCTTCCTAAATGATTTGGTGCTTTTTTGAAGTTATTTTTGACATGTAGACTTTGAGTCATGAGTAGTGCTGTAAGTCACTAATTGAGCCTCACCAACATTTAAAAGCACAGCCTGATTTAGGTCATCCCTCACCAAAACAATGGTCAGACAGGCTTTTTGAGCACATGAGCTTTTTATCAAGCCCTGCAAAAACTCTTCTGACAGCACTCACTTGTTCAACAAGTGTATATACAACATAGCATCAGTCTGTATTTTAACAGTGTAGGAATTAAAATCACTCCAGCTAAAATGTTGCTTATCCTGTTTTTAATGCTGAAAATATACGTGAGTATTAGTCTTCTGATGAAGAAGCAATATTGGTATATGCTCAGGCTGGGTTGCTTTACTGGGTCACTGAGAGCTTTTGTATAGTTTTTATCCAGCTAAATGTTTTAAAACTTAGAAGCTGTCAGAATGAGTAATCTTGGAGAAGCTGGAAGTGCATTTGCAATGGAGGTTTGCATGATTAATCTTTTATATCAGTTCTCTTCAGGAATTCTGCTTGAGCAGAACTGGTTATGCGAGTTGCTTTTGCAATTGATGTTTGAAAATGCACTAAGTCAGATGACAGCACCTCACCAAGAATAACCACTGAAGTTAAATTCTTATCTCTCTCAGCAGACTGTAGAACTGAGCTAGGCTTTGTAGCCATTGTTTTTTTAGAAACTCTTTTCAAGCTTGGCAAGCACAGAAGTGTATGTGAATACCATTTATTTGCAACTTCTCTCCCCCAGTTTTGTTAGTGAATGCTCTTCAAAAAGAATTCCTTTAAAAATACAAGAAGAGGTAACCAGCATATATTTGGTTGTCTCTCTTATGTGATCTGTCTTCACAGAACTTGTTTGCATGTGGCCCATCAAGATTTTGTGTATTAAAAGAATAAGACATAGAGGAAAGCCAGATTTTGGTTATATCCTAGAGACATGTTACAGCTTTCTTCCCAGTGAAATTAAATTACTTTTTAAAATAGTGTATTTATTTTAATTTTCTTTTCTATAATAGCGAAATCCATTTTTAATCAGCAAGTTTTGGGAGTTTTTTCCCTTCCAAGTGTGCTTTGACCCTATGAGGGTTGTACAATTTAGCTTTCACTATATGAATTTCAGTCAGAGCTGAACATACTGAAACTTAGAAAAACAAATGTCTTTGTTTTTCTAAGTTTCAGTATTGGTAAAATTCAGCCCATCTAACACTTGAGGCCTTTCAATTACAATCTTTACTCAAAAATTCTGGTCTCAATATTTTGTGATCTAATTAGCTGACACTCCTTGTTGGAACATTTAAAAATTTTAATGGCAGTTCCTTAATAATTAAAAATAACTATCATTTTTTAAGTTGGGGATTATAATTTTCCCAGATGTTTTTCTGTAATAATTAGGATATGGCTATATGTGGGAGGTCAACATTCCAGTCAATTAAAATCAGTTGTACTGAAGAGACTCACTCTGCAGCACATGATAAAGTGAAAATGAGCTCTTGAAACAGGAAAATAAATTGCTTACCTCACCGGTGATGCTTTGCTATGGGTTTAACAGTAAAACTTATAAGATTACTGTAGGAAAAACTTTGTAAATTGAATTGGGTAATTATAATTCAATTCAATTTTTACTTGATTTAAGCTATAATCCTAGTTGATGAAGTAAAGTGACTTTATCAAAGTCTGTTTTCTGACTTGGATCTGTTAGATGGAAAAGAGTTTCAAAGCAACAGCACCCAGCAAGCAATAGGGAAAGAATTTAATACAACCCCTGCTTTAGGCAGTGATAAAATCTCCTGTTATAAGCAGTGTGTTTTCTCCAGGTTAAAAAAAGCCCAAAGGAGAGCAAAGTCTCCAGACTGCTGATGTGTGGAGGTTCTCATGCAGCTCCATGTGCCCGAGCAGTGTGGGTGGAAGCTGTGGGGAGCTGCTTCCTCGTGTTCCGCATCCACACATCTGCAGCCTCTGCTGATGGCCGGCAGTGGCTAAAAATACAGAGCTTTTCTGAGCATTTGCCTGAGCTGTGCTTCGCTGCATTCACATGGCTGATTTGGGGCCTTTGGAAGGGAAGTGGTTGGTTCAAGCTGGCTGCTGGTTCTGGCAGGAGCTGGAGCTACAGCTTTGGATAAGCAGTCTTCTGCTCATACAGAGTTTGTCTTTGGGTAACCTGGGTAAGTCATTGTGACTGATGGCTGTTGCTGCCAATAGGGTGAGTGTTTGCACATTGACTTCACTGCCACTTTGAAGCTAGAAACTGTGTAGTGCATTTTTTGTGTTCTGCATGAGAAGTCCAAGGGTGTAAATGAGTCACTTCCTGTATTCTTCACAATTGGGTTCATTTCTATTTGTCATCCTTCAGAAAGGCAGGATTTAGATCTATGTGGCAGAGTTCGTTTTCTTAACAATAAGCAAATGTAGTGTAAGAAGGTACGGTTACTGTGGTTAGTCTAACCTATGCCTCTTATTGTTACATTCTCTGGAAATAAAGGTATAACTGACTTCCTCACTTAATATAAACCCAAAACTTGCAATCTGCCTTAATGCACTGCTCGTTTGTATCTTTCTTGTTGATCCAGTTACAAATACCTTTATTGTAATCATATGTAAAGGGCATCTGACTTCTGTGAAGGTAAATAAAAATACGTAAACAAAAGAAACCCATTATATCAATGATGATGTCCTAAGAGGTCTTTTCTTTTCCCCTTAACAAGAACTGTGCTAAACAGATCATTCAGGAATTCCAGCAGGCTGTATTAATCTACAAAGAGTGTGTCAACCTTATCCTGTCTTGAAAATCACCTGGCTCAAACAAAAATGCTATCACATTTAAGCAGATAAAGCAAGAGTGGTAGCTTCCATTCACAGTAAGTGAAAGAGTGATTTAATACTTTGTCAGGACGATTGTTCCTAAGTATTTTAATAATAAAAGCATTTAATATGACCCAGTCAGGTATCATAATCTAGTGGAGTGAAGCTGACAAAGAGCTGCTTTTGATGCTGTTGGAACTTCTTCCCATATGTTAACAACATGTGAAAGTACAGAATATGTTACAACCATCAGACTAATAGAAAATTGTAAGCTTTGAGTATTGGTTTAAATAGCTATGACAAGCTACAAAGTGTTTTTGAAAGGAAGTGAGAGTTTTTTTGCTCTTTTTCCAGATTTAAAGCTTTTATTTTAGCTTTCTCACTCTCTAGAATGCCTAGTAAATTCTGGGGATCAAAAGCCCTGGAAGCTGGAGGGATCCTAAAGAGGTGTAGCAGGTAGTTGGAGCATAAGTATCTGCTTTCAGGAATAAAGATACTAAACAGAAGTATAAGCTTGGTTAGTTGGTATTGCAGTTACAATGTCAGCTACTGGTCTCTGCTACAGGGTCTGTTTCAATGCTGGTTGTATATTTGGGGGGAAGTGCAGTAATTTTGAAGTTATCTTTGTCTGAACAGCGACAGTTACTTTGTAGCCCAAGTTGATACTTAGTATTAACTGGAATATGAATTCAGATAGCACAAGATTATTTTTAAATGTAGGAAGCCACAAATTCATGGAAAAAATTATTGACTTTTGAGTATCAAGTACACAGCTGTTTCTAACTCCAAAATTTCAAGGCCAGAGATTATAACTTTTCAAGACAGCTGATACATCAGTGGAAGTTTGTTTTCATTTGTGTTAAATAAGAATTAATCATGCAACTGGTATTTGTGTGTCTTCTAGTGCTAATAGAAAGATATTTAAACACTTCTTTGGGTAGTCAGTAAGCTTTTTTTCTTGTAGTAACCTTCCACTGGCAACACACAGGAGGCGTTCAGATCACCCCTCCTCTTTGAATGAAAATAGATGTCTCTAGAGAGCAAGCCTGGAAATAATGCCACATGCCTTTGGCTGTTGCATTGCACAAACACTTGGCAAAGCATTGCTGTGAAGCAAAGCTGGCAGTAAATTTTTGACAGCAGGTGTGCAGCCCCTTAATATTGTGATGGAACTGCCTATTCTAACTGGAGACTGCAACATTTCCATTGCTGACGTGTAAAATTGAGAAAGCTTTGCTAGACTTCATTGTGCTAACTGTGTGTTAAGCAGAAGCAAGTTCCCAAGAAACTCCACCCAAAGGTTTTCTTTGTCTGTCTTCCAGTTTGTACATCTCAAACTTCATCTAAAATTAAAGAATGGGGGAAGATACAGGTTTTGAAAGGCTGACTCTTACCATGCTTGCTAGCAACAACAAAGCTGATGTCTTTAGCTCTGAAAAATGAATGGAGGTACTGTGTGTTACTGGAAACCCTGAAGATATGTAAGGATTTTGAAAAACCAGACTCATGCTTTTTCCTGAAGTGTCTTTCTGAAGGAAGACTAGCCAATTCTATGTTCTCATTCTCCTCTCTGTAAGGACTCTTGATCCTATTTTTTGGCTTGATTTTATTACAAATTTTTCATGCCTGTTAGTATTTCCACATAGTTTTCTTGTGCTCTATTGAGAAGTTGTCACTTGAGCATGACAAAATTCTGTGGAAACAGCTTCATGAATATTAGAGCCTGAAAACAGTCATCACTTTAAGCCACACTATGAAGGTATGTTGCCCTCCTTCGTATGTTTTATATATATATATGTTTGTAGCTTTACAAAACTACTATTTCTTCTTGTCAACACTGAACCTCAAGTTGTGAAGATGATTATATTCAGGAATATTTACATTTTGATATAGGGTTGGGGTGTGGGTTTTTTGTTGTTTTGGGGTGGTTTTTTGGGTTTGGTTTTTTTTTTTTTTTTTTTTGTAAAATTAAAGAATGTACAAGGATCTGGACAAGTGATGAGAGAGAATATGGTGCATACTTATCAGTATGAGTACAAAAGAAGCTTTTGTTAGGCATCTAAGATATTGGCACCAGCCTCAAAGGTAATTTCAAGGATCAGAGAAGTAAACATGGGTGGAAAAAAACACTCAGAGGTTTTAATGCAGAGGACTTATTTCCTTATTTTTCTGTAATTTCCAAGGGCAGATAAACATCAGACTTGAAGAAGTCAGAGGCCCTTAAAGATACCCAAGTCTTGATGAGGAAGCAGAGAGATTTGAAAACGGGGAGAAATAGAATATGGTTAAAAGTATCAAGTGAAGTATCTTTCCCTACTCTGGTGTGCCTGCTGGAGTCATGGAGCTAGATACAAGTGTGCACATGCTTACCTGCAAAGACAACTGTTTGCAAACAATAATATATATATAATATGGCACAGTGACTGTGTGCCATAGAGGGTCTCTGAACAGCATAAAATACAAGTTGTTGTGCATTGCAAAGTAGATGGCATTCCTGGGTGACTTTTGCACTGTGTTGAAGATTACAAGTATTGGTATTTGCAACTGATTTGAGAACTTGCAAGATGAAATGTGATATTCCCATGACTCCTTTCCTCTATATCCTGGAGTTAACCTGGATTTTTGGCCATTTCAGAGTGATGTCAGCATCAGGTTGATGTGGCATGGAGAGTTCTTTTATTTTGGTGTTGTGTTCTGACATGACCTTCAGTCACAGTAAGAAAGTGTTATTTGAGACTAAATAGGAAAGGTAAGTTTTCTTCTGCAACATCAGCACTAATGTGAAATGTCAGAAGAAAAAGTTGCTGAGAGATTATTTGGAAGGGTATGATGCTGAGGCTATACAGATAATTAAGGTGAAGAGATCAGTAAGCAGGCATACAGGTTGAGTAAAGTTATGCTTTCACATGAAGTCCATAGCCAATGGAATTCCACTCCCTGGAAGTGATGTTTATGGGACATGCTGAAAGCAGGTGTTTATAGTGTTTTATTCTGGCAGATGCTCACAAGAAAATAGCAGTAAAATAAAACAACTATTTAGCTTGTATTCTCCTGCTCAGACATTTCCCAGATGCTTGTCCTGCTGGAGGACTTTCTTGCAGATGTTTCCATATGATTAACGCTGCAGTGTATCAGATAGTGTCAGTACCTAGGGAAACTGTGTACACATTTGTATGTGCAAATTAAATTGTGTCCTTTGCAGTGTTCTAAGCAGGAGGGTGTTGTTTTTTTGCTGTTACTGTGACTCATGTTGGAGTCACTTGTAACAGTACACTGCACAATCTGATTGAAGATCCTGCTTTTGACAGTAAAAAGCTATTCTTAAGCAACATGGTTCATGTCTCTGAGTACTTCAAATATTTTTCTTCCTTTTTTATTTAATGAAGCATGTCACTCTATATAACCAAAACTCACTTAAATTATTTACATATAGCACAAATGAAATGTGAACCCTAGGGGTGAGAACCATCTGATACATGGCACACTGAATGATTAGAAGCAACAGACTTTGAAACAGCAGACTGTTATTCTTTCATGGAAGTACTAACCTGCCCTCCTCTGTGCTTGGGTTTTAAATGTTTCTTAATCTAATGCCTCTGTTGCTCAAAATGTGATGTTACAAAAATATGTATATGGAAAAAATTGTTAAAATATTCCAGTGGCTGGAGCACAGGACTGCAAAACAGAGTATGTAGCTTCTCACTCTTGCTTTACTTGTAACTTTCTGTAAGATGTATGAATTGTTTCATTCATTTAACTTTAGTGTGACTATGTGGGATCACATCAGTTGCCAGCCCAGATTCCGTATCCCCTGTAATCTGAAAGGAAAAGTAGATGCTTCCCAGGGGAAAAGAGGCAAATTTCAGAGTACTTGAAATGATACCTACAAATAGTGTGAGGTTTTCCTCACAGCCTGGCCATAGTATCTTATCTTTTATATTTCTTAGGCATTCCTAATTTGTAAAGTATGGAACAGGAGAATACTGTGGTACTAAGGATGAGAAAGATGTCCTGGTGGAAGATAAAACTTCACATATATAATGTTATTACAGTCAAGTTCTTTCATGTCATTGCTATCTTCTGCTCAGGTATCCTTTCTTTAATGCAAGAAAATTAAACATATGCATACACATACATATAGAGCTATGTAAAGCAAGTGGGGCTGATGGTTCTTGAATCATTAATTATTTGTAGAGCTTGGCAGATCACTAAAGTGTAGAGGTTGAGTGTGCAATTCTGATTTCTCAGGTTGTTAGATCAGTAACTATTAAATTAATTGCACTTCAGAATAGTTCTGTAGTGGTTTTAAAGTTATATAAAAAGCTTCCTAAGAAGTTGTTTGAAAGTGTAATATCTGAAGTCAGAAGAAGAAGTATTCTCTGTTAAGTTTTGAAGGATAGTATCATAATCTGATCTTTGCCTGAGGTTTCAGTCTCTTTAAATTCTCTTTGATTAATGTATGTATAAGGGTCTTTATTATAATTATTACTTTATGGCCCAGTGCCATGTGAAGAATCAGATCTTAGTTTCCCAAACCAAAGATCATCACAAATTTCATGATCTGGTAGTCCTCCTGCATATTCCTTTCCTTTCCTTTTCCTTTCACGTTTACATTGCCCCACAGCAGGCATTGCAGAGTAACCAAACTAATGGAACAGAACAAAAGTTGTGATTTTGGTGGTATCATTTCCCCAGTCCAGCATATTGAAAGTCACATGGCTGTGTAATGGTGGCAAAGAAACGGTGTGAGGGGTCAGAAGGGGGCAGTTGGGGGCAGTGAAGTGTGCACTAGGTGAAATTTGTCTGGTAAACTATTTCATTTAGAAAAGGTAAGAGATTGCAGATGGACATTCATTAGTCATGAAACAATGGAAGGGAACATTGAAGCACTGTTGAGGTAGTGGTAAGACTTAAAAATCAAGAAAAAAATAGTTTTCTTTTTGCTTGTGCAATTCTGGTCTAGTTCTTATTCCATATGCTGAGTGAGGCCAGTGGAAAAAATAAAATGTAATTAAATCTTGCACATAACCTGTTTAAGTAGTCTCAGGTACTGTTGTAAATGTAGCAACCTGAAAACAGTGACTGCTACCAACTGTAACATATGGCCAGCTGTGGTCTGAGTTACAGGGAGCACTTCGCTTTCACCCTGCAGTATCTTCCTGTGTCACCATGCTCTGTCTCAATCAGTGCTTTGCAGAAGAGCTGCAATGACATTCTATTTTTACTGTGAAAGCACAGGCATCTTCTGTATGGATACCACTGCCCACCCAAGGGTGCTCTTCCTCAGGAGCTGCTTTTTGTCTGTGTTAATAGCTATAATTTTACATGAATGGTTTTTTGGTATGTGCAATAGCTTAATTTCAGATAGTTCATGAGATAAGGCATTAGCACTGGAGCCTGTAGTATTTTGCATGAGCTGTGTTGACTTGTGCTCTGACATGAGATGTTTGGATGGCAGGTGTCTGTAACTAATTGCCGGTGGTGGGAATGAAGCCGAGATACTTTTAAACAGGGAGCTGTTCTGTATTTGGCATCGTATTGCTGTATCTGTGAAATAGATGTGAAATCACAGGTTGAGAACAATAGCTGATAGATCACCTAGCAATTCTGAGAAAATAAGTTAACTTCTGCAAAGCCACCCTTGGAAAGCCGAATACTTAAGTGACCGGTTGTTTTCAGGTCAGTCCTTGCTGCTCATTTTGGGATTGAGGATTAGACTTTGATAAAGATCATGAGTTATTCACCCTGGCAGCTGCTAACCACAGTCAGTGATATTTAAGAATATGAAATCTTTAGTGCAGAACTGACAAAATGGCAACAGTTGCAGGTCAATAGATAATATTTTATTATCTGGCAAGTCTACCAAAGATGGAGCCACAACTTGGGCATCTCCGTTGAGTTAAGTAACAGAGCCTTTGGACAAAGAAAAATTAAGGCTAATACTCTATCTGGATTGAGGCAAAATATTTAGCAAAAGGTAACGTGGAAGTTGCCTGAACTGTAGAAAAGATTTGTATATCTAACTCTTGGAGCTGTCAGAGGTGAACAAAACATGAGTGGTACTGAAAAGATGTTCATGCTGTAGGAAGCACCACAACGCTGCTGTTCCTTCGGCACTGATTTAGGGGTTGGTGAGTTTTAGCTGCTCTTGTACTTCAGACAGGTACCGAGGTTGTCTCAGCAAGGCACAGCAGCGAGACTCGGTACAAGCAAACGCCTGGCTTGGAGCCAGGGACGCGGGGAGGGGAAGCGGCAGTGTGGGAAACCAGTGGAGAGAGATGCCAGTGTTTGAGGAACGCAGCTGTATCCTAAACCAGCACCCGTAATGCTGAGCTGACAAAGACTGCGGCTAATGCAGACGAGCTTCTGCGCGGTTTGGGTCGTCCATCATGGACCCGGATCTTCACCGGGCAGGGCAGGGCTGCCGGGGCGGCCCGGGAGGCGGGAAGCGTGTGCCAGGCGGAGCCGTGCGTGCCCAGGCAGCGCTGAGCGAGGCGGAGAGAAGCGATGGTGTGCGGCGGCTCCGCGGGTGATTAGCGCGGCTGGCGGGGCGGGGCGGCCCGGCCGGACCCACCCGCGGGAGGCGGCCCGGGCGGGGCGGGCGGGCGGCCCGCGAGGCCGTGCGGGCCCGGGCGGCGGGAGCCAGGCCCGCGGTGCGGGGCGGGCAATGGGGCTCCGGCACCGCCGCCCGTGAGGGACCGCAGCGTTCATGGTGAGCGGGGCAGCTCGGGGCGCGGGGGTCTGGGCGGACGGGGAGTTGAAGGCGTGTCGGTGAACCCGGCCTCGTCCGCTTCTCAGTCTCCTCACCGAGTCCGGGGGAGAACCAGCCAACAGGGAAGGGGATTCTCTTTGTGCGAGGCGAAACTCCGCCGGGATGGAAGGTGGCGGCACAGCCCTGCCGGGTGTTCGGGGTGTCGAAGCATGGGGGCTGGAACCCCGGCTGTGCCGGCCATCCCTCCTGCCCTGCAGTGCCCCCCGTGGAGCCAGAGTCCCGCAGCCCTGGCGTCTGCCGCTCCGGCACCCAACATGAATATTTCATGTTCGGCTTCGTCGGAAAGTGGCTGCCTTTAAACACGCAGGGCCAAAACTAGATGACCTTGATACAGCAGTTTGTGTTATTGTACGTTCAGTTCTGCCGTGCTGCTGGTGCTTGGGGAGGCTCGGGGCGTGTGGGAAGTCACACAGCGCTCTCCCGGGTAGAGCAGTTGGTCTTTCAGCGCTTGCGGTGTTCTAGAGGGTTATTTGTGTCTCTCGGTAGAGATTGTTGAGGATCCCTTTGTAGGTTGGCTTGCCTTTCTTGAAGAATCGCTGAGGATCAGCACAGTCAGAGCTTCTTGCATCTTAGCTGCAAAGCTGGCAGGTTCCACCCAGAATTAAACTTGGTTCGGGGAGGCGTGCTTCTGTGGGTTTTCTTTGTTTGGTTTGGATTATTTAAATAAGTGCTTTAATCTACAGTACGCTTTTATAGAACATCTTCAAACCCTAGTTCAGCTCTTGCGAACAGCTAAAGGTGAAACCTGGAAGAAAGCCTAAATGATCCCAGTGATAAGGCTGTACTTTAAATCGTAAACGGTCAGCTCATCCTAAGTTGATCTTAAAATTAACTTCAAACATATCGGGTTAATAACCCCTAATTGCAGCATAGCATTTAAACAGATCCTGAATTATTTGTACCTGCAAGAGATTTGAGTCTGGCTTAAAAGGAAAAGCTTAAAATGAGCTATTGTGTAGCTCAGCCTATTGCAGTATGCCTGTATGTGCAAATACTTGTACTTGCTCAGTCAGCAGATACTCTTAATATGAGTTTGTGGAGCCTTCAGTGTCTTTCATTGCTGTATAATACATTGTGCTCTGAAATTGCATTCTCTTCTCACTTGAGTAAAAGATAATTTTCATGAGGTTTTGTTTTCTCTAAATTTTGGGGTGTTTGGGTTTTGTGGGGTTTTTGGAGGGGGAAACTGGGGTGGGAGTTTTTGTTTGGTTGGGTTTTTTAAATTTTCCCTAATTAAAAACTAGTCTTGTAGATAATATCACCAAAGGACATTTTAATTCTTTTTTGGCTACCACTGAAAAGGATGAAATGGCTACAAAGGAATCATATTTGTAATCTGATCAAATGTGCCACTCCCATTTTTGTGCTGGTCTGGCTTTTTTACTGTAGGGTAGTGCTGAGTAGAACACCAGTGAATATTTGCTGAAATGCAGGGTGGGCTTCGGCTCTTTTGAGAAGTTTGCGTAATTGTACTGATGTGCTGATACTATAACTAGCCATCCATATTTAGAAATAAATCATTTTCTTAACCAAGAAATTCTTGTAAGGACATGCATAGTGGTGGTCTGGAGAACTTTCTGCTTAGCTGAAAGGGACTTCCAAATCAGTTTGGGTGTACAGAATAAAATTCCCATTGCAGCCCAGTGTGGACATTTTTTTCTCACTTTCCAAAAGCAATTTTGCTCTCCACTTGGCTTTCAGTGAAAGAGGACTCTGAATATAATTTTCATAAGTCAAAGTTAAGCAGTTTTTCTACACTTTCTAGTATAATAAACATTGGATGCATATGTTTTAATGTCAAATTCTGAGATGCTTTAGGGAATAAGAGAGGTTAATATTTTACTGCTAATTTGTGAAAAAGGACTCATTAAAAAATCAGTCTGCTAATAGAAACTGTGAGAAAGAAAAGCCATTTGCTTCATTCTGTCAGCACAGTGGATTTACTCTGCAGCTGGTGCAGCTGAAGCCCATTATGATGGTGCACTTACACTGGTCACTCTCAGTTGTTTGTTTGTGAAAGTGACCAGTGTAAGACTACTGCCTGTGCTTGCTGAATATGCTCTCTATCTCAATACCTTTCTACAGTATTTTTTTGCTTATTTTCTTTCTGGAGGTTTTTTTAGTGAATGGCTTTGTCAGCATGAGCACTGTCCCTTTACCTGACAAAGCTCAGTACTAGTCTGTATTTTAAATGCATTTTCCTTGGTTCTTTTCCTTGTTTTCAAACTGATGTCATGCACAGCAGTATTAGCTGGTATTAATGAGCCAGACATTCCAAATTCATGACCATGTTTCCCATTACAGCAATGTAGTCATCATAGGATTGATTGTTGAGGCAGTGCCCAGTTAATAGAGAAGGAAAAATAGGGATTTTCTGTGTCCTGAGGGCTGCACAGACCTGTACCCATGAGTCCCATGGAAGTAGTTTGAAGTAGGATTGATCTGTACAACACAGAGTGGAAGACCAAGGATGTGTTGGTCCACATTCATTGCATCATGTCTTGTTTTCATCTATCCCCTTTTTTAAGATGTGATTGGAGATAGCATTTCTGGAAGAGATGGATCCCGTTTTAGTTGCTGAATGAACCTCATTGTGTTGGAAATGTCGTGTCTATTGCCCAAGGAAGTTTTGATGAAATGGAGAGGTTAGGTTGAGAGAAAGAAAGCAGTACCATCTGAGGAACTCTTTGTGCTAGCAGGAAAAGGTCTACGGCTGGAACACTCTTCATGGTGCTCATTGATAGTGTACATTTGTGTTTTCCTAAATTTTATTTTAATAGAAACAGTATAAAAAAGCAGTGTATGAAAGTCTTTGAGTTTTGGAAGTGGCAAGAATCATTATAAAGTTGAATGTAGAAGTAACTATAATGTGGATTTTTCCGTAGGCTTGTTTGACCATGTTTGTTGTTTGTGTATCACTGATACTTTGCATACTTAATGTTTGCTGTAATACTTCAAGCACTGAAGTAGATGGAAGTTGTGTAAAGGTTGTTTTGTCCCATTAGGTCACGGTTTTAGTATACTTCTTTTTAAACCAGTGTTTGTAGGAAAAGTAAAAATAAAATGGTACCTGAATGCCAAGTCCTCTCCTATAGATCAAGGTGATGCAGTAATTAAGGGTAGAAGGACCTCTGAGGGGCCAGCTCTCCTCTTAGGACAGAGTCTACTTGAAACAAATTCTCAGGGTTCAACCACCTGAGCTTTGAATGCTTTCAAGGTTGGGAGTTCTCACATCTCAGGCAACTTATTCCAGTGCTCACCTCCCCTCCCTACAAAGCCTTTTCCTCTGGAGGCTGAGCAAGCCTGGTGCTCTTGGCCTCTCTTCATATGGCACTTGCTTTACTTCCTGACATCTCAGTGCCTCTTTGCTGCTCTTGCTCCAGTGTGTCAGTGTCTGATTACAGACACAGGTTAACATGTTATGCTCTATCGTGATTTAGGATTGTGCAAGGCATTGTAACAAGTGTGGACTTTCTGTCTAACACTGATTTTAACCTTTTTTTCTTTCCCCATTGTTGAGCTGTTGCATATGAAAACAACTTGCTTAGGACAAGTCTTACAATGAGATTTTAAGACATGGAGCTTGTGGTCATTCTTGACTTTAATTTCAAAACCGTGTAAAAGAAAAAAATTTAAGTAAGGTCCTATTTTTGTACCTCAGATAGTATCTGCTGTTTGTAAAGTCCTTCTTATTAATACTTTGTAAAAGCAGGCTTTCAGCCAGAGGAACTTAAGATGTTTTTACAAATAGAAAGAATGGAAAAAAAATCAAGACTCACTTGTGAACATAAATTTTGTCATTGTTTTCAGTGTTGAGGTGGTTCTAGTTGAATAGCTTCAAAGAGAGTGCAGTAGGGCTGAGATGTGAAAGCATTATCTTCAAGACTTTTGTAAATCCCTTTTTAAATTCTCAAGTGCATCATTTTGGTGCTCTCCACTCTCGTAAGTTTCCCTGTCTTTTTCTTCTCTAGGAATATGAAGAAAAAACTGGACGAGCTCAGAGACCACTCTCTCCTAAACAGAATGTGAGGAAGAATCTTGATTTTGAACCACTCTCCACTACAGCACTTATTTTAGAGGACCGACCAGCGTAAGTTTTGGAAGTGCCACAGTGAGGGTCTCTTTAAAATTAACCTAGTAAAGACTTTCTAACTCAGTGTATTTGCTTACTCTAACTTCAACAGATTATTTAAAATCTAAGGTAGATTTTTTTTTCAGACTAGTGAATATGGGTTGATTATGAGAAAAATTATTCAAACAGAAGGAACTTTATAATAAGAGCAATGGCTTTTTGTGAAGGGAGTTAATTAGAATAGCAGAGCTTTAGTTTTGAGTAACTTTACCTCCAAAACATAATTAAGGGATCTTTATTTTCCATGAGAGAACCTAAGCATAAAAACAAAGCTGGTATATGCTAAAGAAATTGAGATGCAAGAATACAGTGTCCTGTTTACACAGAGAAAGACCACACCTCCATAAATAATGGAACAGTATGGTGATTGCTCTGCAGTGAGTTCAGCATCACATTGTAAGGGTTGCCAAGCATTTGATGAGTTGTTTCATACCTTTTACTACAAGGGGATTTTTGCATATGCAGACTGACTCCAAAACAATTTACTGGCAGCTGCTTTACCATGTTTTTCTCCTGAATTACACAAATTCAGTCATGCTTAGTCAATTTATGATTATGAATGTGATCTGGCTTTATGGGCATGACATCTGCATTTTTAGTATAGCTGTGCCTTGGTGTGAAGAACTGGCATAACATAGATCTGTGTTTTCATCAACAAACCTGTATGAAAAATGCTCATATCAAAGCAGTCTACTTGTAGGGTTACTTAAGTAACTTTCTACCTTGGCTTATGGACTGTGTGGCAAGACATTGGGAGATGCAGAAAAATGTAAGAGTGATTATTTGTTATAGCAGGCTTTATTATGTACAGCTGGAAACAAAACATACTAGCTTATCTGTTGTATTTAAAACCTGTTAAAAATCTCTTTTTTTGTGGGATAATCTGAGTAGTACAGTGTTAAGAGAGATGGAATTAGTGTTACATTACAGGAGAATGATCAGATTTTGCTTTCTTTCCTACTGTTTATAGAGTGAGGAATGTCTAGCAGAAAGATATTTTTAAAATTGAAGACAATTGAAGCATCATTTCTTTTGTCTAATGGGAAAACTGCTCTGGACAGCAGTGCTATCATCTGACTCTCACTAAGGAATCTTTTTTAATTGTTCACCTACAGTTTGCATACTATTTTTTTATGTTTACCTATTAGGCTTTGAGTAGTTTCTTTTTTAAGACTTCAAGTCTGAAAAGTGGAGTGAGATTATTTTTTTCAAAATACCTGCTCTTGATTTCACACTCATTCGTAGGGCTTAGGTAAAACTTTATAGTAAAAAATCAATAAATGTTCCATAGTGCCTCTAGCTTTGAGGAAAAATAATACTGGAAAAAGTATTAGTTGAATTTTAATAGATATTAAACATCATCTTACATGTATGTTGGCAATGTTAAGACAGAGGGAAAATAATTCGAGTGATAGAATTTAAGTTGGCAAAACTTGACTTATTTCATCTGGTTTTCCTTTCCAAACTTCCCCTAATTTCAATAATTTCTAAAGACTTGGATTTAAAAAAAGATGCAGATCAATTTACCAAAGTGAAGTTGGAAGAAAAGTAGATTGGTCTCTGTGGTTAACAAACCAACATTTCACCAATGTGAAAATTTACTTTTGTTTTTCTAGTAACAATCTTGATTTGGAAAAATACTCATCGGCCACTATCACATGGTTATATGTACATTACAGGAACTGTGATTACATAAATAGTAATGCATGCTAACTATTGATGGTGTAGGGGGCTGTCACCTTACAGGAATATGAAAGTGAATTTTTGCATAGCTTTTCTATTAACCAAAGATATAAACTGTTCTAGGAATAAAATACAGTGTTCTACAATACAGAAGAACAAAAGTTAGTCACTTCCTGTTTTGATGTTTTGCTGATCCTGTAGTTGTAAGAGATGCATATGTTTATGTTAATTACAAATATGATTAGCTGAAAGGTCATATGTTCTGACATATGAACACGTGCATTTGCATGGCAGAGCCTTAATCACAAATCAAAAGCTGTGTTAGTATTAATAAGTGGAGAATATTGAGGATGACTCCAGTGCCACTTGTTGCTCTAGAAGAGAGGGGAAGGAGTTAAGTCTTTAAAGTAGAAATGGGGTTTCAGAGAGCAGAGGGGAAAAGGCTGGGTTAGGGAATCATTATGTGTGGGTAGAGAAAGTTGTGGATATAACTCTTAGACAAGGTGAACAGTAAGAAAGAGTACAGTCCAGTATCTTACCAGTTCAAATAAAAACTGGCCAGCTTTGTATATACCACTATATTCTCTTTATGAAGATCAGCCTGTGGGCTCAGTTGGTTTAATAATAAAAATGCTGAAATTACCAAACGTAAGGAAATTACTCAGCGTATTTTGTGTATAAACGTAGTCAGAGCTGGTCAGTGTTCTTCCCTTCTGCTGACTCTGGCAAAAAAAAAGATTCTTTCCAAGGATCTGTTGTTCTGCTCTTTAACTGGATATTTTGACAAGAAGCAGAGTGTGCTTTTCGTTTAGAAGTGTCTAGAATTTTATTTAGACAGTTATGCCAACTGTAAATATTATTGTTTTAGGAACCTTCCTGCAAAACCAGCAGAAGAAGCTCAGAAACACAGGCAACAGTACGAAGAAATGGTGGTTCAAGCAAAAAAAAGAGGTGATAGAATTTCTTGTCTTCAGATGAGAAAAGTATGGGGGTATTTCTAAACCTGGAATGCACTTGTGTGTCAGTCTGTTGCTCTGTAATGTGAGGGATCCCTGCCCTCTCCAAGAAGGATCACTCCCAAAAGAGAGGAGCAAAGGTAGTTTTTTTGAAAAGCCCAGCCCCAAGCTGAAAAGAAAATAGTCCTAGGATCCAGCAGGAAATAGTTTTTTAATCCATAATTCTTAAATGAGTGGCATCTATTTGTGGATTTAAAAAGTTGGTAATATATTGAAGTAGATTGTTGGTAAAATTAGTGAAGACTGGTCTTAAAACTGCAGGATATTTGCCAGTTTTATGCTGGAAACAACCTGTTCAGGCTGTAGTTCATAAACACATAATTTTCCACATAGGAAAATGTATGTAGTTACGTTCATTTGATAATCTCTCACTTAAAATTTACAGCTTTTTCAAGGATTTGCTCATAATTTCTTGCCTGATATTTTTCACAGAAGTGTCTTAGTAACACTGTACCAGGAACATGAGGTAGAGGTGACGGTAGTGGTTTCTTTTGGCTGATATTTTTGACCATCTGGGTTTTCTAATTAAAAACAAGCATTGCAATAATAGGAGATTCGGACTTGGGTTTTGCATCTAGTGGGAGCTATTGGAAATATTTTTTTGCAGCTGGCCAGACCCCTTGAATCATATGAAACAGTGAAAAGGGTATATGAACACAGGGCTTACTTGCCTTCTGCAGTTGATACACTAATAGGAGTATCCTCTGGTGATTTTGGACTTCATAAATCTACCAGTGAAGTTTGAACTTCATGTGATTCCTGTTCAATATATCTCCTACTGTATGTGCAGTCTAGAGGTGTTTCCGTGTTCTTCCTTTGCATGTAGAGTGGGTGGGTTGGGGAAAATGGGATGATTGTTAGGCAATGGACCAGGTCCTTGTGCTGTCTTCACTGAATTGGAGTATGTCATTCTGTCCAGATAAATACCATGACAAACCCATTTTCCTAAAGCCACTCCAGGTGAACAGCTTTGCAGAGTGGTACATTGTCTAGAGGTCAGGAGATCAAAGACTGTAAACACCCTCTTGTTGGTTAGAGAAAAATTGAAAGTCTGCATTTCAGCAGGCTTGCAGAGCTTGTATTGTATCAAAGCTGAAAACATGAGGCAGTTGCTATGGTTCTGCTCAGGCACAGCTTCTGTGGGGCTTTAAAGTAGACCCATCAGATAGAATGTGTCCATTCCAAAGACCTTGTTCACAGTACTGCTGTTCTTCAGTGAGTTCTGCTTGGCAGGTGAGCACCTCCTCATACTGTAAGCAGCATGTGAATGCACACCCATGTCCTGCTGTAGAGACTGCCTGCACTTGTCTAACAAATTTTGCCAGTGGAAAAAGTAGTTGTTGATAATGCAGGAAGAAATCCTGCGTGATAATTCAGACCTGCAAAATACATCTAAACTAGACATGAAATACGTTTTCTTGTTAATGAACTGAAGGTTTCCATTTGGGATGTGTAACATTTAGATTATCCATATGTGAAGTAGCATCAAAAATGTGGCTCTTTTTATTTCTTGACAGTATACCTAAATTGTAATAGAAGAATGAGAACAAAATAAAA
Organism: Acrocephalus scirpaceus scirpaceus; assembly: GCA_910950805.1. NCBI lineage: Eukaryota > Metazoa > Chordata > Aves > Passeriformes > Sylviidae > Acrocephalus > Acrocephalus scirpaceus. The sequence goes on from OU383778.1 coordinate 34,095,398, forward strand.
ATTTGTATTCATTTGGCCTGTAGTTTTGAGTCTGCCATAAGAGGGGGTGGCACTTTATTAGGAAATACTCTGACCTGTTCTACTAGGTGAGGCTGTTGGCTGCCTGAGGTGCTAATTCAAAGTTAATAGTGTGGTTAGATTTGAAGAGTCAAAGAAATCATACATTATCTAATTCCCTTTGTCCCCTCTGTTGAAAATGAAACTTATAGTTCCAGTTTATTCTTTATTCACATTTGCAATCACTGCTGAGAGCTTGCTGTGTGCTTGGGAAATTTTCAGAATCTGAACAGTCCACTGTGCTTTAGGGTGAACACAGTGTGCTTTACATGGTTGCATAGCCATGAATAACTGAATATTTAGTTTCTGGTTTTATTGACTTAAAAAGAAAATTCCTTTTTTGCAGAGCTTAAAGAAGCCCAGAAGAGGAAGAAACAACTGGAAGAACGCTGTAAACTGGAAGACAGCATTGGCAATGCTGTTTTAACTTGGAACAATGAAATCTTACCCAACTGGGAAACTATGTAAGACAGTATGTTATATTGAGTTTTAATGAAAAATTGCAGTCTATATCCTGAAGAGAAGTTGCATAGTTAGGAAGCATAATTTTTAAATGTTCTTGGAAGCTTTTGTTAGAAAATCATTCTTGGACAGCTACAAAAGAAGTAAGCAACATCTTTATTCCTACAAGGTGGTTGGAAGTGATGCAGTGCTATGTCTTATTACTTGTCTTTAATGAAGGCTCAAGAAACTCAGAAACTGTGAAGCACTGAGGAGTGATCTGTGGTAGAAAATGTAAAAGCATAAGGCATAGTACTTGAACATGATTCATTTATCAGAAATGAGCTTTCCTTGACTGTTTGAGCTGTTAATGTAATATCAATGTAGATTGAAGTATGTGAATGGTTTATGAAGCCTCTTTAATTCCAGAATGGTATACATGCTGGGATAATCAAATGATGGAAAAGAGAAATAGGGACAAAGTTATTTATATTAAGTGCTAGAAGATTTTCTCCAAAGACATGGCACAGGCAGTTGATAAAGTACCTTGGTTGTCTTTGCTAGTCATAAAAAAACCAGCCCCCAGCGTTCCAAATACAACCACCACAACAACATAAACTATAAACCAACAGCACTCAGAATTGCAATTTGCTTAACAATGGAATTAAGTTATCTTGGGAATATATATTAAAAACGCGGACAGAATTTGTTGGAAAATATGTTTCTGGAGAATCGAAGTATAATAAACTAAGTCTAACAAATTGTAGTTTTACATGTTTGTCTTTAGTATTTGAAGATGCATTTTTACAGCAATCTGTTATGATTGCTATAAAAATGAGGTCACCTTTTCCTTTATTGGTTTATAAATTCAGAAGTTCCCCAATGTATTCACTGTTTTACATTTTAGTTTTCAGAATCTGCTGAAAGATAAATGGATTGGTTTAGTTTTACAACTTTTCATTGGTGCTTAGGTGCTATTTTGTTCCTCCTCCTGGGCTCTCAAATTGCTGAATATCAGCTGCATCTGTTTCAAAGCCTGTTTTCTGTTAAAATGTTTTTCAAACTCCCACCTAAAAAGTTAGTCCTTGTCCATCTTCATGCATTTTTCCAGAGGCACAGAACTGCAAAGATAGGTGGGAAGCTGTATGTCTGTTTGCACAGCAGGGTGATGACAGAGGGCAGAGGGTAGACTTCCATAACTTGTTCCTGTATTTAGTTGTATGGAGCTGTCCAGTCTTTAGCATAGGCAGTAGCATAGGTGTGGACTTCCTTTCCATTTATTTACTTTTTCCCTATGATTTTTGCTAATCAAGTGTGGCTGCAGATTATGTGTATTGTGATTGACATGCTTCTGTCAATAAAAAGCCATTGCATTGGAAGAAAGAAAGATTTCCTTTGCAGTTCAAATCAAAATAGTACTAAAGAATGGGTGTATGCAAATTGCATTTGACTTCTTGGGCCATTGATGTTCATTTTGGTTTGAATCCCACCAGCCGTGATAGGGGGATATATTTGCAATTCGGCTGGCAACAAAACATTTCTTAGAACGATCTGTTTTACTTTGAGCAGGTGTTGTTCCCGTAAAGTCCGAGAGCTGTGGTGGCAGGGCATTCCACCGAGTGTGAGAGGCAAAGTCTGGAGCTTGGCAATTGGAAACGAGTTAAACATCACCCATGGTGAGGCTGCTGTTTTGCTGACAACTTTTACAAAGTGAAGTAGCAAGGGCACCTTCTTGTATCTGTTGTGGTGTGGGTGTGAGGAAATGTTATCTAGTTATGCTTTTTTTATGCTGCTTTGATGTGTTTTATTCAAAAATACAGCGTCTTTTAATCTTGTAGCTGTTCTAGGACTGCTGCTATAAATTGTTTCTTAGTATCGCTGTCACTGTGTCTTGCTTTGATGTTGGATGGAGATGGTCAGAATTAATGACTCAAGTTTTTTTCTTTTTGAAACATAAAATTGTTGTTAATTTTGAAATGCCTATGAGTATGTGTATCGTGTCCTTCTTTTGATTTGAAGCAAGACAACAGGTTTGTAAGAGATTAAGACTCCTGGCAAGATTTGTACTTCGATTTGGGAAAATAAAAATAATCTATTACTTCTGAGTACAGAAAAATTCAGCTCTGAAAGACTAAGATATGGAGTTAATTCCAACATGGAAATGCAGTAGTCTGCCTGTACTTCTGCTGTATTGTGCTGCTTTTCTGTGCTTTGCTTAGTTACCTTGTATGTAGTTCTTACATGTACTTGGCTAGACTTTCCTAATTATCCATTCGGACTATAATTTTGAACATCAGTGGTCTGCAAGAAAAAGCAAATATTTGAACATCAAATGCAACTTGGATTGCCTTTCCTTTTCACTTAATATGAAGTTACAGGTGAGTGGAACACATCCTTCAAAACTGTAACCCAGTTAGAAGTCCTGCTACTGTTAATGCCTAGGACAGCATTGCCCAGTGGTGGGTGGTTAGTGGACATGAGCATGTACAAATAGTGGACTTGGGTTTGTGTTTTTCTTTTTCCAGAACTGTATGATATTTGCCTGGCTCGGGCCAAGGAGAAGTGGCGATCACTTAGTACAGGAGGGGCTGAAGTAGAATGTGAAGGTATGCTTTTTGTAAATGATTTATGCTGTGTCACAGAATAAGACATTTTGTAAATTAGTTCTTTAAAATGAAATCACATATTTTAAACAAACAAACAAAAAAAATCAGCTATAAAATTGTGTTCTGGTAAAAAGAAAATGTCTTTTTGTGAAAGCAAGGAATAGCTGTATTTTTCTCAATGAAATTCTGGTGTTGTACAAAACACACTTGTTCGGGGTTTTTTATTAACAGTCTCTGGGTACAGTTCTTCTTTTGATGCAAATTCCTAGGAAAATTACAAATACTAGTTTGGGGATTATCATTTGAATTGCAACTAAAATACTTTTCTGCATATATAGTTTTGGGACTGCAACTCCGGTTAGAGCAGAAAATTTCATTTTAGTCCCTTATTGCTGCTTTGAGCTCAAGTCATTGGTGTGTTTCAGAGAACAGCAGTTTTTGTTTTTGCAGACAAAGTAGTTTGAGATTTACTAATTAATTGGAAGAGTTGACTGCTTTTGAGAGATTATGAAACTTCATGCAAATGACTGAAATTGCCTTCAGTAAGTAATTATGCTGAGCAGAGGAAAAAAAAAGGAGAACATACATACTGGCATTTATAAGAAGAAAAATATTTTTGTTTGGAAATTCCCACTTTGTTCCCTTAAGATTGTTTATATCTTAAATAAGATAACATCTAGTATGTTTTCAGCTTCCTCTTGCACTTTATTTTCTGGAGTGCAGATGCTCATGCGATTGATAGAAGCATTGTCTAGCTACAGCTTGCTCAGTAAACAGCAGTAGTTAATTCTCAACTATACAGAACAGACAGAATACCAATAAGACATCTTGATACCAGGAAGAAGACTAATGCTATAGAAACATACTTGGTACAAGATCTGGTTCAGTAATGGAGAGTGTATTACAGTGTCAGTGACAAGACCTACAAAGACTAAATAAACACGAATCTGAAAGGAGAGCTTTCACAGTAGTAGAGATAGGTGGCATCCATCATAGGCAGCCCCTTTAGGACTTCCCTCTTCCACCACAACTTTTCCACAGAGGCAGCTACTTCAGGATCCACTGGGAAGCCCTGTTGGAGGCGAGGAGCTCATAAGTTAACAGGCTTGTATCTGTCTAATGATTTGTCAGCAGATACAGGAAAAGTGCCTGACCTGCCTTGCCCTGCACCTTTCCCCACTTTGCTTCAAAACATATTGAGGGTCACTGGGCACTGTAGGGTTGCTTTAGGTAGGACTTACTTTCTGCTTAGGCTGTCTGCTGAACCTGGGGAATTATTCTGTCTGTAGCCTTATTCCCTAGCATTCACATCAAAATAAATGAATTATGCAAAAGGTAAACCTTATGGAAAATAAGAACAAGAGTGAGTGTACACTGACCTTTGTAATAAATGTAGTAACTTTGGCTTTTGCAGATGCTGGATTTTCTGCAGCTGACAGAGAAGCAAGCTTGGAGTTAATAAAACTGGATATCTCAAGAACTTTTCCTAGTCTCTGTATATTCCAACAAGTAAGAAATGCTAACTTTTGTCTTGACATCTCAGAGAAATTAAGTTTACATAATCTGGCCTGTCCCTTGGTTGGAACAGGCCATTGAGTTCTGAAGGAGCCCACATCTTGAGAGGGTAAAGTTCCTAGAGATTTTGGAAAACTAGAAATAATCTAGAGGAGAGTAACAGCAAGGTGCATACAAAACCCCAAAGTGATAGTCATCGTGATTTATCTAACCTAGTTCATGCTGGTTTCTGTCTGATGAAGTGATGCAGATGAGTGTTCCAAAGTCAGTGAATCAACACTGCTGGTTATAAATACACAGTGAGAGAGAACACTCAAACAAAGTTGGCCTTTTTTTGGTTTGATGCAAAACTGATTTAATTTGAATGGTTTTGGTGTGCTTTAGTGACTCAGTTTAATCAGATTTTGTCCTTCTGTGCACAGATTTCAACAGTCCTGTAAAAGGCTTAGATTGTGATAAATCGACATTTTTAGGCAAAAAAACTTTTCCCTTTGGAAATTCTCAGTCATTTACAGTACTCAGTGCAAGATATGGCAGCTATTAGTAGTCAGCAATGTGGAATTCTTTTTAGCTGTACATGTCCTTCTCAATATGCTCTTTCTGTGTAATGGCATATTGTTGTTTTGACTGTTTTCTTCATGGTTGACTTTTGCCTTCAGTCTCAGAGACAATTATATGGTTTGCATTATTGTTCTATTGCCTTGGCACTATCACCAAGTGCTGCAGAGCTGTAAGGAATCTCTTAGGCTTGCATACCCATTGTATAAGTATTAATATGTAATCAATGTATTGGATGAACTGTATGTATTTATAATAAATTTGGTTTGGAGAGTTGTTTCATTCTGTTAAAGCTAAAATTATTTGGAATAGTTCAGATGTTCTAAGCTACACTGGGAAAGAGTCCTTTGTCAGCAGTAATAGAGACCATCTGTAGCACTGAAGGTTTTTTAACAGACTTGTTGTATAATCAGATGTATTGTGCTGTTTTTGTTTAATTATAGGGTGGTCCATACCATGACACGTTGCATAGTATTTTAGGAGCCTATACTTGTTACAGACCTGATGTAGGCTATGTAAGTGAAGAATTTATTTTTTCAGGGGTGGGAAGGGAGATATTTTTAGGGGGAGGAAGGATTTTAATAATCAGTCATTTTTAGAGCAGATTTAAATTATTTGGGGGGACTTGTGTGTTCTTGTTTCTATTCCAGTGCATGCTTGAGAAGTGTGTATAACATTTATTTTGCTAGATTTAAGCATTTTACAGGTTAAGTAATTGGAAAATGCATATTTGTACTGAAAAGTACATAATTTGAAAATTGGAATCAAAGACAAGGTAGTTAGGTCCTCATTGTTAGTATCAGTCTTACTGAGACTGCTGTTGAATTGAAATGATTGGCATTTCCATGCCTTAGCACTGTGAGTTTCTGGACTGGTCTCTAAAGCAATGCCCATTGAAGCTCATCAGCTCAGTCATGGTGTTTGAAGTGGTGATTATGAGAGGACTGAGTAGATTTCATTTAGTCTCTGTATGCAGAGCAGGGTTATAGAGAGAGGCTTATTCTTTATTCAGGAGCAGTTTTAGACCAAGGCAAGTGTAGAGAGGGGACGTTCCTACTTTGTAGGTAGCACGTAATACTTGGCAAGAGCTGCTGAACATGACTGCTGGGAAATGAGACAAAGGGCAGATCAGCTGCTGTGCTTTATGTGGCACAGCAACAACCTGTTGTGTTGGGAAGGAGCTTGTTCCTCAGGTTTGCAGGAATGGCAGTCACACCTTGCTTCATGTGACTCGCAATGGCAGCACTGCACCCTCAGGGTGAGAGAGGTTTGCCTGGATTCCACAACAGACATTGTAGAGAAAGGGAAACAATATCATGAGCTTATGGTAAATGAAACAAAAATATAATCTTAAAATGGTTTTGTTTATCAAATGAGTCAGTGCAGCTGTCTTTAACTGCTGGTAATTTATTGAAAAAATGAAAGTACAGGCTTTGTCTCTAGGGTTCAAGTCCAGCTTTCCACAAATAAGGATCTAGATGACCCATCCCTGGGAGAAAAGAGATTACTTTGAAACACCTTATTCTTCAAAAAAATCTTTATTCTGTGTATTTGAGAGCATTGTCAATCTAGCCTGTCTTAGGAGTTCAACTTGGAGTCTTTGAAAGAAGGCAACATGGGAATTGTTAGCTTCCATGCACTGAATGTATGATATCAAGGGGCATGTGGGTTAAAAAATGATTTTTAATTTTCTGAACATATCTCAAGATGCAGCAGCTCAGTGAGTGCATCAAACATTAGTGAACACAAGGACAAAATGAGGCAATATGATACAGTTATTGCTAAAAGATAACACTTCTCCTTTCTTCAGGTGCAGGGCATGTCATTCATAGCAGCTGTATTGATCTTGAACTTGGATACTGCAGATGCCTTCATTGCTTTTTCTAACCTTTTAAATAAGCCCTGTCAGATGGCATTTTTCCGTGTGGACCATGGCCTTGTAAGTATGCAAAAAACCTGTAATCAACATGCTGTGGATAATGTGTAGGAAAAGTTTAAAAGAATAAAAATTGATAATTTCAGCAGCTTGGAAAATAAATCAGAATTTATTTTAAACCAACACACTTTACAAACAAAAAAACCCCAACCCAACACACATATGCAGAATTCCTCAAAAAAGTCAAACCCAACCAAAGATCACTCCATCAACCTTTTTGAACAAGACATGTGAATGAAATTGTTGAGTAGCTATTTTATGATGCTCAGAGAATAGTTATGAGAATATTACTGTAGGTGGTTTTCAACAGCGCTGCAGCTGAGAGCTGAAAACACTTTAATATAAGTGTCTTGAAAGTACTTTTTATCATAGCTTAATAGGTTGCTAAAAACAGACTGTTGCAAGGAGAACCAAGTCTTCCATATCTTGCTGTAGCAGCTGTGTTTGAGTCCTACCGGCTTCTTTTCAGAGAAAGAAACCTCTGACCCCTCAAGTTTTCACTGGGAGCTGATTGCCTTATTTTCCCTAGAGTCTCTAAAATTCCATGTCAGGAGGTACACTAGCAAAATAAGACAGATCTCCTCAAATGTGGTTTTGATTTACTTCAAAGGTATTTTTGTGTAAAATATATGACATTCTGTATTTCTTTCTCACCTCTTAGCACTATGAAAATAGAATCTGCTTTTTAAGAGTTCAAATGCAAGAAATTAAGTAAGGGAATGGATGATGACAACAGTCACTGTTGTTGCTTAAAAAGTAGACTCTAGAAATCCTATCAGTATTCCTGCTGGAAAAGCATTCCCTGTTCAGTCCCTGAATTTCATCAGTGTAAATACCATGGGAAAATGTGCCACAGGGAAGACAGCATTGCTAGGAGCAGTATCAGCTATCTCCATAACAGTACTTGGAAAAAGAGGACATGCTTATGCATTCAGTGTGTAAATATGGTTTTTGTGAAGATGGTTTTGGAATTGAATTGGATAGAATAAGGTAAATATTTTTTTAGCTGAGCTAGGGGGGTTTGCAATTCTTTCAGATAGTGCTGTTCAGTTTTGTTAGCCTGGCCAAATAGGGACTATGGGATAAATGTGTGCTTACAGAGGGCAGAGATGGTGATACATGAAATATTAATGTCGTGAAAGCAAACCCATGATTTAACAATACAAGGAAAATGTCATCTAATATTTCAAAGGGACTAGTGACACTTGAGTGAGACAGTTTTAGCTTTCTGTGATGAACATACTAATCCGCAGTCTACCCTCATCTTTTTGTGTCAGCTTAATAAGCAAATGCTGATTTGTTGTACAGTAAATTAAAAAATAATACCAGCATAAGTTAGTTGTATGAATAATAGTAATTTATACAGGTTTATCTTGACTTCTTTTGTTAGTTAATTTTATTAAATGATTTTTTTTTCATTACTGCTAAGGAAATGTCTTGTTGAATGTGGATTTGATCAAAATAGCTACTTGTACTGCTGCCCACATTGCTATCAATAGAAATGACTGTAGCAGTTATGTGTAAGGTCCTGCCTCTGCAGTACTTTTGAAAGTAGCAACTTCAGTAGAACTGCCTTACAGTGGTGCCAGCAGATTGTTTTGAAAGTAGGACTGTCTGATGCATTACCTGCTTCTTTCTTTGTACTCACAGGTCTCATAGGTGCTTGGATTTCATACATTTCAAAATCCACACTGGGAGGCTGTTTCAGGGGTACAGTTCTCTAAAGTGGGTTCCTGGATTTCTGATGTCATGTTTGACATGAAGCTGTTTCTCAGTAACTGAAGGTTCAGAGATTTCAGTAACTTCAGTTATTTCTCTAGCATATACCCATTTCTGATTGAGTTAAAGCCTTACACTCATACTGACTACCAGGCTCAGGTGTTAATGTGTCACTGTTAATGAAAGTAGTCCACCACCTGTCACTTCATTCAGAGAAAAAGGGAAATAGTTCTGTAAGGACATTAAAAAAACCTGGGAAATAAACTTTTCATCCTTTAAAAGGATTTCACACAGAGGTCTCCAAAAGGATCCCTATTCCCTTTACTGCCATGATGTTTTGGGGAGAAGTACGCTGTTGCAACTCATACTTTGAAGAAATCACAGCCTTCCTTTATTGCTTTTATTGGGATTTGTATTCCTGAATCATTAAAGGACTTTGCTGAGCTCTTTTTCCTATAGCATTAGAGAGAGTGATTAAATAACCTTTTGTTTTTAACTCTTACTTGAATTGGAAGATTTATTTTTAACATGCTCTCTGTTATGAAATTTGACTAAATACTCAAATTCTAAAATAGCCCTTTTAAAAGCAATGAAGTTCGGGGTTATGATGTCAGAGTTACAAGCAGTTTGTAACAGTTACAAACTGTTTCTCTTGCATAGAGGTTTTGTCCTAGTCTTTGAACTTTTTGTGTGAAGCTCGTATCTTCCTTTTTGCAAAAGAAATACCTATTATCTAAATGTAGAATGTATAGTATTACATTGGTATAGACTCTTAGAATAGCTTTGGTATTAGAATGTGATTTATGACTGGAGTATACTGGACTCTTTATTGTTGCTGTGGAGTATTAACATTATTTTAGTTTTGTATTTCATTATGTTCCATTGGGTCTTGGATTTTATTCAGTATAATATTAAATTACTGCCACAAGCATAAAACATCATTCTGTTATAATTATTTTGAGAAATCAGCAAAAAACTTCTCTCCTGCTGGTATTTTTGTTTCCAAAGGAAGCTGGCCAAGATCCAAAGCAAATGTTACATTGTTTACTATGAGAATCGTGCTTAGAGTGGATCTTAAACTCTTAGTGCTTGCAGATGATGCCTTTTATGTAAATGCTTAGCTTTTTATAGTATCATGTAATTCATTGATCCTATTTTTGAAGAGTGTTAATCCTACAACAGATAATACATTTAAGCTTGGTAATAACACAGCTAACTGCTTGTTTTGTCCCTGTTATATTTTCCCAGATGTTGACTTACTTTGCTGCGTTTGAGGTATTCTTTGAAGAAAATCTGCCAAAGTTATTTGCCCACTTCAAAAAAAATAACTTAACTCCAGACATCTATCTAATTGATTGGTAAGACATTGAAAGTGTAATTACTAATTTGTGTGACATACAGCTCAGTGTCAGTATTCATGACAGAAACTGAAATGTTCTTACCGGGTTTAATATCCTTCTAAGATAAAGGCTTTATTTTTTGTTCAACTTGAGTTGTCAATCCAAATCATTCCCATATACTTCTGTGATGTTTAACATTTGGCTAACCTTTATTACTGTACTTATGTTAAATTGGAAGTTTATTTTGAAATACTGCTAGACAGCACTGTTCATCCATATTAAGTGCCTGTTTGGATTGATTTTTTGAGAAAATTTGTCTGTTGCATGTGCAGGTGTGTACCAGAGTTGTCTATTCAGAAAATATTGCCAGTCTTGCATTTGAAATGGGTACTTTGTCTTGCACAGATCAGGAAAAGCGTAATTAAAACCTTTATCCATACAAGATAAAACCCAAGGCTACAAAAAAGCTATTCCACTTAGCAGATGAACAATTAGAGTCTTTTTATTAGATGGAACTGTCTTTCTTTTACGTTCTAGTATAATCAGAACATTTTCCTTAGAGAGGAAAAAAACCCAAGATCTTATTTGCACTTCTGCCAAATTTCAGTGAGCTATTATGCACTGCAAATTGAGTGTTTGCATTTGTGCCTATCTGACCTTGGTTTGGGGCAGTTAAAAAGTCTCTTTTCAGCAGGACTTCATTGTCAGTTTTGAGATGACATGAAAGATTTTTTGTGAAAAATTGGCTTGCCCCTTACATTGTTGACAATTTCTTCTGTTCTCAGGTATATGACAAATACCTTAAGTAAAAGAATAAATGTCTGGTGGTAACAGTGGGATGTTTTTCCTGAGATTAATAAGATGTTCTTTTGGAAAATATTTGTAATGTTAATGCGATTTTACCTGAACGTCTCTGGCAGTACCCTGATCTGTAAGACCTAGTTAGTCTAATTGGTAGCACTCAACATGTTGCCGATCTCTAAGACAAAAACACATTTAAAGTAAATCAGTCCAATACAAGCTTGAAGTTTGAATACATAAATTTTCACAGGATCATTGAATTTCTGAGGTATTGGAACAGTCCTCTGAGGTGATCTAATCCAAACCCACTGCTCAAAGCACAGTCAGTTAGAGCAGCTTGCTCAGGACCTTGCCCTGTTGGATTGTGAGTATCTTCAAGGAGCAACACTCCACAGTCTCTTCATGCAACTCTGTTCCAGTGTTCAACCACCCTTCCAATTAACAAGATTTTTATTTTCTTATGTTTAAAATGGAATTTTCTGTATTTCATTTTGTGTTTGTTGGCTCTTGTCTTTTCACTGGATACAACCAGGGAAAGTCTGGTTCTGTCTTGTTTTCATCCTCCTATCAAGTGTTTTTAGATATTTAGGTTCAAGCCATCTCTTCTCCCAGCTGAACAGTACCAGCCTGCTCAGCCTCTCCCTCTGTGTCACATGTCCAAGACTTTCATCATAGATATACTACATATTTACTACCAGTGGATTGCCTCGAAGCTATACTTCATGCCACTAAATGACAACCCTCTGAGCTTGACAGTTCCAGCCAGTTTTCAGTCCACCTCACTGTCTGTTTATCTAATCCACACCTCATTGGTTCACCAACAAGGATTTTATAGGATACAGTGCTGAAAGCCTTGCTAACATCAAGATACACAATGTCCAGTCCTCTCCCCTCTTCCATCAAGCCAGTCATCCCATTGGATAAGCTATCAAGTCTGATAACTGGGCATGATTTTGCTTTCATAAATCCATCCTGACTTCTCGCAATCACGTTTTTGCCCATAATATGCTGTTAAATAATCTCCAGGACTTTTTCTTACATTACTTTCTCAGGGATGGAGATGAAGCTGACCAGCCTGTAGTTCCCTGGATCCTATCTCTTGAAGATAGGAGTGACATTTGTTTCCATTAGGTCCCCAGGAACTTCCCCTGATCACTGGGATGTTTCAAAGATAATTGAGAGTGGCCTCACAACAACATTAGACAGTTTCCCCACACACTTGTATATGCCCAATTAATTTAAATGTTCTCTAATACGATCCTCCTCCAGCTAGGGTAGGATTTCCTTATACTAGACTTTTCCACTGGTCTGGAGGACCTGAGATTCCTAAAGGCAAGTCTCAGTAAATACTGAGATGAATGTGGCAGTGAGTACCCCAGCTATCTGCATCTTCTTTGTCACCAGGTTCCTTGCCCTGTTCAGCAGTGGGCTCATGTTTTCCTGAGTCTCTTTTTCCCCTGCTGCTGCAGGAAAGCCCTTCCTGTTGTCCTTAACATCCACTGGTCGATTCAGCTCCAAATGGACTTCTCATGCTGCTTTTGCTTGATTTGCGTGGTTTGTATATGCCTGTTGCACAGAGGGTGGTGTAACATGGGCTTTGTGCAACTTGGCTGTTACACTGGAATTAAATTTTAATGCTTTATGTGTAGGGGAATTGTTGGGGCTTGTAATGAATTTCTCTCAACATTTAATGGGAGAAATACCATGAGAAGGATTTTATGACTGAAGGCTGAGAATATTAAACTGAAGTAGATCTGTGCACAGAGAACAGAAAAAGTACTAGGACAAGGTAGAAGAGAAGAAAGAGAGCAGATGCTGGTGTGTTCAGTGATAAGAGGAAAGATTTTGAAATTGTATTGCCTCAGTGTTGTGAAAGCCTGTGTGTGGAGAAAGCAAGAGAGTAAAAAGGACATCAGAATAAAATGACTGTGAACATGTGGGAGAGTAACTGGATAGACAACACTGAAATCACCAGGTTATTGTATTTTTAATGGACAATAATGTCAATAGCAGTCTAGAAATTACATCAGCCTGTCACATGATGAGGATGGTCACCTTAGCAGCAGGGACACAGACAAGGGAGAGATATTTAATGCTGTCTTCACTTTGGTCTTTATCCATGATGATGTGCTTTGGGGATTCCAGAGCCCTGAGCTGGAAGACCATGGCTGTGAGGATGATAAACTTCCATTGACTTTGAACTTGTGTGGGATTTGCTGCTCCAATCTGATGGCCTATGGGGCCTGATAGGATTCATCCAAGAGTGGGCTGATATCATCATGAGACCTCTCTCAATGATTTTTGAACAGTCTTGGGAATCTGGGGAGGTTCCATTTGTCTGGAAGCTGGCAAACATTGTCCTGATTTTCAAGAAGGGTGTCTCTGGAAACTAAAGGCCTGTCAGAGTCACTATAGTGACTGGTAAAATTGTGGAGAAGGTTATTCTGAGACATATTGAAAGACACCTGGAGGACAGCACAGCCAGCACAGGTTCATGAGGTGAAAGTCGTGCTTCACAAACTTAATTTCCTTTTATGACAAGGTTACCCACCTGGTTGGGTAGATGTGATATTTTTAGACTTCTTTTAGTAAAGATTTTGATACCATCTCTCACAGTAACCTATGCAGATTCTGCAGCAGGGATGGGGAAATCCTGGATGTACAGATAGACTAGGGAATGAGATGCTGGAAAGCAACACCATAGAGAGAGACCTGGGGGTCCTGGTCAGTGGCAAGTTCAGTGTGAGCCAGCAGTGCCCTGGCAGCCAGGAGGGCCAGCCCTGTCCTGGGGGGGCATCAGGCACAGCATGGCCAGCCAGGCCAGGGAGGGGATTGTCCTGCTCTGCTCTGGGGAGGCCTCACCTCGAGTGCTGAGGGCAGTTTTGGGCACTACAATATAAGAAACACAGTTAACTATTAGAGAATGTCCAAAGGAGAGCAATAAAGATGGTGAAAGGCCTTAAGAGGAAGTTGTGTGAGGAGTAGCTGAGGTCCCTTAGTCTGTTCAGCCTGGAGGAGACTGAGGAGAAACCTCATTGCAGTTACAGCTTCCCTGTGAGGAGAGGAGGAGGGGCAGGCACTGATATCTTTGTGGTAACAGAGCGTGAAGCTGTGTCAGGGGAGATTCAAGTTAAATATTAGGAAAAGATTCTTTTTCCCAGAGGGTGGCTGAGCACTAGAACAGGCTCCCCAGGGAAGTGGTCAGAGCACCAAGGCTGGCAGAGTTCAAGAAGCTTTCAGACAATGCTCTCAGGCACATGATGTGATTCTTGGGGTAGTTCCTGTGCAGGACTGGGAATTGGACTCAATAATCTTTGTGAGCCCTTTCCAACTCAGGGTATTCTGTGATACTGTGGATTACTAGTTGGATATGATGCTGTCATGAATAAGGTGATTGCTATGCATGAGAAACTAAAATTGAGCATCCTTGTGGTACAGGCATGTTAATATGCTATTGCCTAACTTTACATTGTAAAGAAGAAATCCTGAGAAACAATACCAGAAATCAGAGATTTAGAAAAAAAGACTGTTTTGACAGAAGGTTGAAGATTTACATTCCTTTTAGAAATTTTGCTTTGATAGAATACTCTCTATTGTATTTTCTTCAGTAAATATTAGGTAATTAGTTGTTCTCTTTTAGTACATATAGAGGGGGAAAAACCAAACACAAAACCAAACCAAAACAAAAAAAAATCGATGGAGTGAAGAACTGAAGTGATGAAGTTTGTGTCAAAGTGTTATTGAAGTCTTGAGGCATATGAGGTTCCACTTTTGTTACCTCTGTTGGTGTTTAAGAGCACTTGAAAGAGGCTTCAGTGAGGAGTGACTGTGGATGGTGCGTCTCAAGGTCTTTGTATCACTGCACTGACAATTAACACTTCTTGCTATCTGCATCCGTATTCAAGCTGTTTATTTTAATTCCAAGGACAATTTACTGTGTTCCTTCCCATCCCTAGAGAGTTACAGCACTGATCTTGCACAGGAATGTAGGCTATTTGAGACAGACCTGCCCAATACTGTGTTAAACTTTTTCACACTTGTCTTGAACTACACAGCTCATACCACTCTGTCCTCAATTTTGTTAGACAATTCAGGTTGTATTTATATAAATCTTACATATTTTACTTAAATATATATGTAAATGTATTCATATGCGTGTGTGCGCATACATATACATACACATACTTTCTACTTCAAAATACTTTGATCCTGTAGGAAGCAGATTTAGATTTTTTTTTTTCTTTAAATTGCCACTAAGTGTGGCTGCAGTGTATTTAAAGTCAGGGAAGAATATGCTACAGCATCGCTCTGAGTAGGCAGACCTGTTGCTTGTAGGTAAAAGTCTCTGTGAAACAGCCTTGCTCTAACATTACTTTTATTTAAATTAACATTTGTTCTGAGCTCCAAAGGGATGCCTGCTGCTATTCCAGTGGTTGGTGTGGTTACTGTGCAGGCATGTGTGCAGTAAATCTCAGCTGATGCCAGCCTCTGGGAGGCTCCAGTAGTCAGTGCTGCACAGACCACTTGCTGGGAAACCTTCGTGCTCCTGCCACAATTAGAGTGGAGACAACTAGTCTGCTTTGTGCTTCGTCCTGTAACCCATGCTGCAGGGAACAGCAGTAAAATTGGTGTGCTTAAATAATTTTTGAAGGGATATGTTCCAAGAAAAAGAAATGCTGTAGGTGGGCCCAGCTGTGAAGGTTTTCTTGGAGCTGGTAGAAGACTTAGGAAGGAGACCGCCCCCCCTGCCAGTTTAGCTCCACTGCTACCTTCTATGATGAGAAAACTCCAAGGACTGAATAGTTTAATTAGAGGTACTGTGACATTATTGAGGGATACCTGCCACAAGTAAGGCATCTCATTTAAAAAGGACCCATGTGCTTTAAGCCTAAACTCCAACTGATAAATCTTGTCGAAAGAATTCAAAAACTATACAGGGTTTTACTTTTTTTGGTGAGTATAAAGGGGATCAAGTGTGAAAAAAACATAAAGAGCAACATGCAGTCAGGTTCACAAAGAACAGAGGGGAAATATTGTGTCTGAATAGCCCAGTTTTGGCTTCTCTGTCAGCTGATGTTCCGTAGGCTCTTGCGAGCAGAGTAAAATGTGATTTTGCCAAGGACGCATGCTGTCTATTTATGGCCTGCTGCTGCTGCTATACAAACATCTCTTTATCCCTACTCAGGAAAATGATTTTGGCAATAATTATAGCCAAGGGCTGTGTTTGTACTGATGGATTGATCAGTGGTTCTTTAGTATGACATGGACTGTGGTAAAGCTCCGTGAACACGAACCTTCTATTGACGCCATGTGCTTGTTAGGATAAAGGTCCAAGCCACTTTGTGGGCACCTCCAGTAAGGTATGTATAAGTTTGCCTTCTGTTACTTTGAGAAAAGCATAGTCCATGCCCCCAAAAAATGCTCTCTTGCAGTCAGCATTTTATATTAAATAGTATTTACTTTTTTCCAAATAAGAAAGGAAGTAAACACTTCTACTTTTTTTAGACTGTAATGATTTTAAAATTTAGACATGGGAAAGGAATGTGTAGTGCAAGAATACATAAGATCTGATTTGCATCAGTGTTGTGTGTGAGTTGCCAGTCCAAAATCTGACCTACCTGTCTGCATTGCTCTTGCTAATATCTTATAAAGACTTTTTAATTAGAAAGAAAAGAGAAAAAAAGAGAGAGGGGAAGAAAAAGCAAAGGAAAGAAGCATGGAGCTTATGATTATCATGGTAGCAGTGCTTTGCTTTCTTGATGACTTTATGGTCATATGCTTTTGCTGTGAGCAGCAAACCAGCCAGGATTTCATGCATCTACCTCAAAGTACACTTTCATCAGAAACAGGGCTGGGGGGGAGCAGGAGCATCTGGTGCTTCTTTTCTTCCTCTTCCAAACAGGAGGAGGCCAGGAGCCTGCACCTGCATTACTCTGACACTGGACATCTCTATGTGAGTTAGCTGTGTTGTCTGCATCTCCGACTTAGAGTGGGTTGGAAGAGAGCTGCAGACAGAGATCACCCCGCTGTACAGTGACAGCAGGTCATGTGCAAGGAGTGTGCCAGTGCTGCTGAAAGGCCCTGCTGGAACTGCCTCAGTCTGGGAGCTGCTTTATTACTCCAATAAATTCCAGCTGAGCTTCAGACCAGTAGCTCAGATGTCTAATAAAAAATGTCTCTCAGTAGGAAATGTTTGTAGGGATGAAATGCTGTATCCGTTCTAAGCAGTGATTCCTAGTGATCTTTTACTGCTTATTCTAGGGGGCAGAGTCTCTGCTGTTAGGGCTTGATGCACCAATTCCATGCAAATATTAATGAAAGTTAATTGCCTTATTAAGTTCTTTCAAATGGTGCTTCCTTTCAAACTGTGAAGAGCTCAATGACAAATACCTGACTTGATGTGACAGTTTTTTTGATGTGAGTAAATCCTTTCATACAAAAGAAGTGTTCTGATAAATAGTTCTTTCTTTTGACAGTTAATTTTCTGCATAGTTTGAGATTTAATACAAATGGGTTTTTCAGATGAGGTCTGAATCATGGCAGAATAATGGCTTTTGTGAAAAAAACCAGGTCCATAAAGTTGGCATTGTTACTTATTTTTAACCAGGAGTTGTTTCTGGCTGGGTGTTTGCCTGCTACTTGGTGACCAGGAAAGGACTTAGTTGAATTGCTTCCTTTTACACTGTTCCTTTTAAATTGAAAACCTATTGCTGTTTCCTCTGTGTGTGTGTGTGTGTACAGACAAAAGTCTTAATTCTGCCATGTAGGTATTCTGTGGCAGTACAATTTTATATGGTGTGTGATTGCACAAAAAGATTGAAAGAGTGTATAAAGTAAATGAAGTCTGCAGTGCAGGATCAGCCAGTAAACCAAAGAAAGAGTTTGTATCATGCTCTTTTTACACCTTCGTGTATATGTGATGAACAAGTGTGTGGGTTTTTCATCCCAGACCTATACTTTTAGTTAATTTATTTTTATAATTCTAACTTAACTTTTTGGAGAACAGGATTGAAAATGTTTCCACTTGTTCTAAGAAGATTGCAATGAGATGTAAAACTAGGAAAACCAGTAAAATCCTAAGGATCATAAACCTGCAGTTCACTTGTCACCTGAATTTGTTAGTTTCATCAAATGTTTGTTTCATCAGGATACTAATAAAATTAATATCTTTTCCCTTTCTTCTAAAGGGTGGTGATTCAGACAGAAGCCGTATACTTAACGACACATCATTTCAATAAAATTTTATATCATAAAAAGCAGATAATGCATAAACCCTTTGATTATTAGACTTCGCTGTGAGAATACATTACTTCATATTCTATACCTATATATATGTGTGTATATATCTGTTCCATTTTATCTTTTTAATGTGAATTCAGATTTCCCAAATAAAAAATTGGAGGGGATGGGGGGTAGTTTTAAATACATGAAAACTACTGTTCAATTCAGCATACTTGAAAAGGTTTTGTTAAAAGCTGTAGGAAGGTTTGCTTGAAATTTGAGCCTTTGCTGACCTCTGCCGGGGAGAGAATTCTTTGCAGTTTTACAGAGAATTTTGTGCAGGGCCTCTGTGGAAAAGTTATTTCTGAATTCTGAAGGAAAAGGCCACTGTAAATCTTTCCCCTTATATACTGTAAAATTATTCCAGGAAACTTAATTCTCATTGCTTGCTGTTAGGTCATTGTTGGCAGCAATGCTCCTGCTCTGCTGTGCAGCAAGATGTTGGATAAAGGAGAGAGGGGGGAGCAGCTTTTTGTTTCTGGCTGCAAGGCTGTCAGCATTTTGGTGAAGAAAGAAATTTGCTCATGGTAATTACTGAAAATAGAGTTTAACACCTGGGAGGAGGCTGTTGCTTTTAGTTATAACCTTTCTCTTCAGAGATCACGTCTGTTCAGGCACACTGAGCCACATATCACCACTATCTACACCTGCATACACCTGGACATCCGCCCTGCCTGTTTCTCTCAACTCAAGGGAGTTCAAGCTGATCCTTCCTCCAAAACTCATGCTATCATTACTTTGCCAGTCAATCAAGCCTGGAACACAAGAGTTAATTTTACTCATCTCCTTTATCTGAACCACAAAATTCCCACTGCAGTTTGTCTTAAGGTTCCACTTTTTGAGTTTTTGCAACTAAAACTGCATCAATTCTCAGCTCTGAAGTGATTATTAAATTGGCCTTTGATTATAGCTGTGATCTTTGCATGCCCATTGTAAAACTATGATGTGAGGATTTCTTATCTTTTTTCTTTGTGTTAGAGCTGGGATTAATACACAGGAGTCGCAGTTTTCATGTTCGGACTCAGTGTTTATTAACTTTTATCTGTATTACAGTCTCACAAGTTGTGGGCTCTAACTAGCAAGTCAGAAAATGGAGGTGCCTCTAACTCTTTCCAAGGTTATTTAAGTGCTAATCACCCAATAATGAGATGACACCTATATTATTTATACTTTTGACCCAATAATTGACTACTCAAGGTCCGCAATGCGGACCTTTTCCACCCAATTAGAAAAAACCACATGAAACCAAGAAGAAGAAGGTGAAGAAGAAGGACTTAGAGAATGCCTTAAATCTTCCATATTGCTTCACATATACTACTATATACTAAAACACTAAATTCTAAGTTTTTCACACTGAGATCACACAATACTATTCAAACTACACACCCACAACCCCAGTGCTATCACTCAATTTTGGAAGCGTATTCCATGGCCTCAAGTCAAATGCAGTACTTGCTTGAGGGTCAGTGTCTTTTAGCACAGAAAGCCTGAAATTTTCAGCTTCTGGGGTTCTAACACCATGTATATAGTTTCTGATGATGATGATCCAAGAAAATCAAACTTAGAGACCATACCTTAATGGTTGAACAATTTTATATTGTATCATGGATTGGTGTGCTACAACTAACTGAAGTACTTCTGAAATATAAAAAGGAATATTCAATTACAAATATTTGAGACTCCTCAAACTTACTGATGATTGGTGTGTGTACTTCTGTGAGTATCCAAGACTTCTTGTCCAGTAAGTCTGAAAATTTTGTTCTGTCTTTCAGGATATTCACATTGTACAGCAAATCTTTGCCACTAGACTTGGCTTGTCGTGTCTGGGATGTTTTCTGCCGTGATGGAGAAGAGTTCTTATTCCGTACAGCACTGGGAATACTAAAACTTTTTGAAGATATTTTGACCAAAATGGACTTCATTCATATAGCTCAGTTTTTAACAAAACTACCAGAGGACTTGCCTTCAGAAGAATTCTTCACATCTATTGCTGCCATTCAGATGCAAAGCAGAAACAAAAAATGGGCTCAGGTAAAGAGGATGTCAGTCTTCGGTAACTGATGATTTTACTGTACTTATGAAAATGGGGTTTGGCAACATCTGGAAGAATGTTTTAGCAGAGCTAGTGTTTGATTTTATGGGTAGCTCACTCCATGCTTTTAGCATACACTGAGATGAGTGAATTCCCTCAGTTTAATCTCCTCTGGAAAGGGAGAGCTCAGTCAACATTCAGAATTGAAATATTGAATGAAATTTATGAAATAAAAAGTCACACAACTTTGAAAATTCATTAATTACAAAGGCTGTTGGCAACATTACAACTTGATACTTGAAAGCAGAAATCCACTCTTTGGGAGAAGATGACAATTTGTCAGAACACACATAATAAAGTCATTCTGATCTTCTTGAGGATCTCTATTCTGCCTAATTTTGGGTTCTACAGAAGTGATTGCATCTCTGCCTTCTTTATAGGGATTTAGCATGTGATTTCAGAAATTGTTTCATCGCTGTAATTTCAGATAAATTCCAGTTTAAAGAAAAAAGATGTCATCTGAATGTGCAAATTATTAAATGGCTGTAGCAGCCATTCATGTTGGAGAGTGGAAACCACCTCTTTTTTTTCTTCTTTGCTCAAAGCAGCAGTACAGCCCACTTTGTGAGTCATTCCATAATAGAGCTCTGCCCATTTTATCCAATCACTTTTTTGCAGAGAAAGCAAAAGGTGGTGTTAAGTGTAGTGGTTGGGGCAATTCAGCTGCAGCTGGGTGTTTCTGGTTCTTTCCTGGGGTAGCAGTGCCTGTAGATGCTGGGGGTTGCCAGCTTTCTCCTTGAGATGAGGATTTCTAACCTTTACAGCAGGAGTGGCTCCACAGGTTGTTCAGTTGTCTTACCTTCCTTGAACATGTCATGTGTGCATGAGGATTGCATTCCAAATAAATTCCCAGCCTGCTGCTGCTTCCCTCGTGGGGAAGGAGAGATAGGGGTCCTATTCTGCCAAGTACCCCAAATAACAGGCTTCAAAAGTGTTTGTTGGGGGGAGATGGAGTCTAAACCTTTGTTAAATCTGTTTCTATCCACCATGTCACAAGGACTTATGGGAGAGGTCTCTTGTCAATGGAGAGATTTAATTACATTTGATAGTTAAAATAGTATTGTTCAGACATAATTGGAAACTCTTTGGAATGAATTATTGAGTAATTTTTTAAATTTAATGCTTTTCTTCTCTCTCATTTCTTGAAATGTCTAGATACTGGCTGCTCTGCAGAAAGATAACCGGGAAATGGAAAAAGGAAGTCCTTCGCTGAAACGTTAACATTGGGTTTGCCCAAGTGACTTCCAGGAAAGAGCTAAAGTGGCAAAAGTATTGATTACTGTTTGACATGTATGGGCCTGCAAATCAAAGTGTTAGTTCAGTTATATTTAGTAGTAGAATAGCCTTAAGGGGGAGAGAAGAAAAATGAGGAGGAGGAGTGAAATTAAAAGAAAGAAGAAAGGAAATTAGGGTATAAACCCCTTATAAATTAAACCTAGGCTTAGCCTTAAACTTTTAGTGGTATGAACACATGCTGTGGAGAGCATTACACATTCTGTACTTCTGATGAGGGCAGTGAAACAAAATATCAAGGGTTTGGGGTTTTCTAGATTTTTTTTTTAGATGTTTTAAAAGACTGGACATTCAGCAATGTTGGTTGCTTTGACAGCTATTCCCATTTCATTCTTAGGCAGGATATATTTCCAATACCTGTAACAGTAGCTGGATCTGGCTTTTAGATAACTGGTGCTGGAATTTTAAATGATCTAAGGACCATTTCTTTAGAAACGCTTCTGTTTTTATAGGCTGTGGGTCCCATTTACCAAAGAAATCATGTAGACATAGAACTACATTCCTTTCTTTTATAAGAAAAAGTTAAGTAGAAAGTAAGCTTGTAAGAGAAGTCAAACTAGCAGTGCAAAACTAATTATTCTTCAAGATGCCTTGGAAATTTATTTTTCCAATCTGGATACATATGGAGGAAATTCCATCCATCAGGCTAGATTCCAAAATCACCAAGAGGGTTCTAGTATTATGGTGGCATCATTTCCCAATTGTATTCTCTTTCCTCTGCTTAAAGCCAAGATCACATACTACTAAATGCATGTTTCCCTGTGTCCCTCTCCTGGGGCACTGCTGTTTTGGGATGTTCTTGCCTACCAGCTACTTATTCATGTGCCATGTGTCCAGTCATGGAGATAAAACTGGACTTAGCAGATAAACTGAGAAACGGTTAAAAGCAATTTTGGTAGCTACTTTAAACCCAGCTTTGCTCACTGGCAGAACTAAGGAGGAAGGGTGGTAGGGGAGCAGTTAATGTTTGCCAGTGTTGCTCCTGAAAAGAAAAGGTTTTGTGGAATCTCCTGAAGCTGCTGCTGCCACAGTGGGAAAGTTATGTGGAGCTGATCTATAGAGTGACAAGTGAAAGAAGTTTATTGGGAATTGTGCCAGACACCATCAGCATAAGTACAAGCTGTAATTTCTGAGCATTCTATCTGACCTCTAATACATGAGAGCAAGTTACAGCAGCAGCGAACTGCTGTTACATAAATCCCTCATACGTCTTAGATCTCTGCATTCAGGTGAATGTTGAAGGGCAAATCATGAGTGCCTCTGATTTACAAGAATGTTTATTGCATAGTGTATAGTGTAAAACCTATTTTATACTAATGATGGTCATTGAAAAGGGAAATGTAACTGAAGCAATATTTGTGTTAACTATGAACAGGCATTACTAAATCCTCCAGCTGTATGGTCAGCGGTTTCCCAGTGCTCTTCAGCTGGTTTATGCTGATTATTTTGGCATTGTCTGAATAAAACCAAGAAGAATAGTTGCACACTGCTCAACTCAACATAAAGGACTGTGGGACATAATCAAAACACTGTCCTTTGGTACAGACATTATTTCTATGAGGGATAAATTGATTGTAATATTAAGAAGAGTTGGAACTAGATTCCCTGGTGAGACTTTGAAAGATGTGTAATGCAAATGCAGCCTGCAAGTCTGATACCTCATTGACCTCTTCTCCTGTCCACTTTGTGTAGCTGATGTAATGGATGTGGTTTTTTGTTGGTCATCTTAATTCCTCCACAAGACGTCACCTAGGTCATCACTTACTGAAAATAGACGTTAAGATGTGATAGGAAACATGTTAATTCACTCAGAATTTGTACAGAATTTGTCCTCCAATGACTGGTACTTGTATGCTCCATTGCTTTGAAGTGCAATAGAAAGCAAGAAGGTCAGTAAGTGTTTTTTAATACTACTTTTTCTATTACTGCAACAAATATGCCTTTCCATGAAGAATACGAGAGGCCTACCATCCGAAACATTTGCACTATGCTTTTAAACAGTTCATTGAACACAGAGTTCACTTTTTCCTCAATACACACGTTTAGGTGGTACTGTGACTGGCTTTAAGTCTTCATTGCAACTACATTTGTATTTTCTTTTAAAGCAAGTCTACAAGTGTGGCTCATTTGTCTGGTTAAAAATGCATTTTTTAGCTACTAGGTATCTTGGCAGCCATCAATAGCCTGTTCTTTTTCTCTTCTCATTAAGATGTTGAATGTAACAATGACAGTGGGCATAGTTGTGGGGAAAAGGCCTGCTGCAACACTTGTGCACTGTTTGTTACTTGCAAATGTAATTACTTTGTTTTGTGATTTGATCTGTTCTTAGAAGTTGTATATATTTTCTAAATGATTTCTTTGTGTATATAAGGTATGTTCTCTAATGAAGAAACAGCAATGCAATAAGGAGCTTTGCACAGTTTGTTTTCAAACAAAATACATGTGAAAAAAATTCACCTGCCTAAACATGCAATTATTTCAACTTCTCAATAACTTGATTTAAAGGTAATGCTTGAATTTTGATAAAAACAGAGCTGAGTAGTAATGGCATAGAATTTCTTGCCACTGAGCTTTTCAAGTTTCTTGCAGTATACCAAATCTCTTAATTAGCTAATACAGAAATCTTCTTTAAGAAATTCAGGGAATTGCATTAAAAATTGACAATTTTATTGTTCAGGTACTTCAAAGTATCTGTAACAAGATGCATGAGATTTTCTTTCATGAAGCAAATGTCCCCATCAAGCAAACTTTCTTTTCTTCATGGGTTTAAAGAAAAATAAAACTGCTGCAATACATGAAAAGTACCACTGCACATGCAGCAGATCAGAGAAACCAGAAAACTCAACCAGCTTTG
This sequence comes from Acrocephalus scirpaceus scirpaceus, assembly GCA_910950805.1. Taxonomy (NCBI): domain Eukaryota; kingdom Metazoa; phylum Chordata; class Aves; order Passeriformes; family Sylviidae; genus Acrocephalus; species Acrocephalus scirpaceus. The sequence continues at coordinate 34,119,891 of OU383778.1, forward strand.
GGGTTCTTTACAATCTGCACTTTATAATAAAGCAGTTTTGCAACTTCAATCTGCAGTCAATCATTAATGTTATTTCATTTAGTAAACAATTTCATTTGGGAAAAAAAGGTACCTTGTAACAGCCTATTTTTGAATGTTTTAAAACAAGAATGATATATAGAGAAGTGTTGGTACATCTCCTGTACATCATGTTTGAATTGGGTTATGTAGTTACCACGTTTGTTTTGTTAGATATGTGTATCAAACTGGAACTTTTTTCAACTGTAAATATATGGTTTTGTTAAATAAAGTCATGTAAAGTTATCCTAATCAACTGTTGTCAGTGTAATTCAGATATTACAATTCTGGTACTAGTCTTTTTCTTCACAGGTGGCTTTAGGAGTTTTTGTCTGTTGTAAAAGAGGACTTTGGGCCATTTGTGTATTGAAGGTAGAGGACTTTTTGCTGATGATTTCCAAGTTCTCATGTTAAAATACCTGTTAAATTCTCTAAGACATTTAGAAGATCTGGTACTTACTGTGCTTGTAGTTTTATCCCTTTTCATATGTCTTTCTCTGGACTAGGCCTGAGGTCTGATAAATGTATTATGAAAAACAGTTGTAAATACATCTTTGTGACATGCATAGAACTCAGATATACTTAAATACCTTATCCTGGCTTTCTTTGAAGAGAAGAAATCTTAGTTTATTGCAAGTTTCATAATCACAAAGCATTTTGTGCTCAAGGCAGTATTGTTTTACTTCTGACATAGGCATAACTTCAGAACTTAAAGTGAAGAAGCTTCCTGTTGCTAAAGTGAGAAGAAGTTGAAGGACCAAATAAAAGAGGGGAGAGAAGGAGGCACATTCCACATTCCTGGGTACATGTGGAATGCAGGCAAAGCCTTGGCTGCCATGGTTCTGGTTCATCCAGCGAGCAGCTGTCCATCTTCCTTTCACTAAAGTATCTCCTGATGAGCAGAATTAGAATGTGAAATCAGATTTGTTCTCTCTAACATCGATTTGATACTGAAAGAGATTTATATCATATCTGTTACTGGAGTTGCACACATTTGTTCAAAACTAGATTTACTTTACTTGATTTCCCAAACAATAATTCCAAGTTATTTCAGCTATGCTCAGCAAGGAAGGAGGAATTTGCTTTATGGCTTTTTATCTGAACTCCCTGCAAGTAGGGGTCAGCTCAGCATAATGACATTCCTGCATTTCTGGCTGCTGACTCAGCAGCTTTACACTATCCACCTTTTCCTCAAAGTCCTGAGGTGGTATCTCAGTTCTAAGCACCCCACGTTTCTGCTACAGTTCCAGGTTTTTTCTCCACAGGCTGCCTCTCACCAGCTTTGTTCTGGTCAGGATATCGCTCTCCTCTGACACGTTTCGACGCCCATCAGTTCAGACTTAATGCCTTGGATTTCAGCTTCCACTAACTCCAGTTTTTCCATGGAGTGGACTGCGCTTGATACCTTCTCTTTGAGCTTCAGGATTTCATCACAGATAGTCGAGCTCTTTCTTCACGTGCTCACAGTCCATAGAGCATTGACTACTTCTCTCCGAGCAGTCAAGGTGGTTGCAAGCGTTTGGATTTCACGCGTCAGCCTGATGTTTGCTGCGTGGGCCGGGAGGAATAGAACTAAAAGAAGAATCGCTCTATTTCTTTAATCCCCACCTGCCCGGGGCAGCGGTGCTTCCATTTGGAATGTCACGGCAATCACAAGGCTGCTCCCGCGGCGCTGCGCGGCCCCGGCGGCGGCGCCGGCAGCGGCCCCGCCCCGCTTCCCCCGTTGCTAGGCACCCGTGAGGCCCCACCCCCTGCCCGTGTGAGGCCACGCCCCCTGAGGGCGGCCCCTGCGCGGCGGCTCCGCTCGGGGCGGCCCCTCCCATTGGCCGCGGGAAGGGCAGACGGGTCCGGTTCGGCCAATCGGAGTCGTCCCCTCGCCCTGACACCCCCCGCGCCCGCCAGCTCCGGCCCAATTGGCCGGTGCTCGCCGCGGCCCCGCCCCCCGAGCGCGCTGCCATTGGTGGCGCGGGGGCCGGGGGCGCGGCCGCGCGCGCGCGCGGGCGGGGTAAGATGGCGGAACTGGGGAAGAAGTACTGCGTGTACTGCCTGGCCGAGGTGAGCCCGCTGCGCTTCCGCTGCACCGAGTGCACCGACATCGAGCTCTGCCCCGAGTGCTTCTCGGCGGGCGCCGAGATCGGCCCGCACCGCCGATGGCACGGCTACCAGCTGGTGGACGGCGGCCGCTTCACCCTCTGGGGCGCCGAGGCCGAGGGCGGCTGGAGCAGCCGCGAGGAGCAGCTGCTGCTGGACGCCATCGAGCAGTTCGGCTTCGGCAACTGGGTAAGGGGCGAGGGACAAGGGGCGGGGGCGATCCTCCTCCTCGGGCCAGCGGCCCTGACAGCAGCCCCGCGGCGCGTCCTGCACTGCGGACCCCGGGCTGCCCCTCTGTCTCCGAGCGGGCTTCCCGCTGGTCCGAGGAGCACCCGGCAGCTCGGACGTGTCGCTACTTGAAGTTCTGCGTTTGCCTCTTGTCAGCCTGTCCGTGTCACAGATCTTACCGCTGCCTCTTACCCGTGCTCGGCCTTTGCCTTCAGTACGTCCCGGCTGCGAGCTGGCTGCTTGCCTTCAGTGTCACTGCACAGCCAGACTTGGTTTTAAAAAGCAGCAGTAAGAAAGCGTCATTTCACAATCACAGAATGGGTCAGGTTGGAAAGGACTACAGTGGGTCATCCCAGAGCACATTGCACAGGGTTGCCTCCAGACAGTTCTTGACTATTTCCAGTGAGGGAGACTCCACAGCCCCCCTGGGCAGTCTGTCCCTCTGCTCAGTCACCTGCACAGTGAAGAAGTTCTTCCTCACGTACATGTGGGATTTCCTGTGCATCACTTTCTGCTTGTTGCCTCTTGTCCTATTGCTTGGCACCACAGAGCAGGCCCTGGCTCCATCCTCTGACACCTCCCTTCAGATACTGATGGACATTGGTGATGTCCTCTCTCAGTTGTTCCTTCTTGAGGCTGAACAAGCCCAACTCCCTCAGCCTGTCCTTGTAAGAGAGACGCTCCAGTCCCCCAGTCATCCTCATTGCCCTCTGCTGGACCATTTGATTAATTTTTGATTATGTTACTTATGTTTTGCTTCATTAAATATAAAGACTTTTTCAAAACTTTGAAGTGTACAATCATTGCAGTTTGCTTAGTTCTTAAATAACTAGAAAATTGTAAATACAGTAAATAGTTTTTTAATTTAAAAGACTGTTTATTTCCATGTTGCTCCTCAGATATAAACAAGCAAAACCCAAGCTATACAGTGCTATGGTGTTGGCTTGGGACTTGGAAAGCTTCCTGGTCATGGTGAGCTGGCTTTGTGGGAGTGACACGGGTGCTCAGGAATCACCATGTGGTGCTGTTTTCGTGGCTTACCTGCCTCCATGCACTGTAAACACTAATGCAGAGCTGAAATGGCAGATCTGATAGAAATATGGCCAGTATTGCTAGAGGAGTTTAGGTACTGGGAGTTGGCGTTTGAGGCGCAAGGAAAAAGTCGTGCTCTTTCCTGAGTGGAAAAGAGCGCTTTCCCAAGTGGAAAAAAAAAATTACTTCTCCATTACGGTGGAGAAGTAATGGGAATCGTTTTATCACTCTTCCTCTTTTTCTGTTTAGGAGGACATGGCTGCTCATGTGGGAGCGTCCCGAACACCTCAGGAGGTGATGGAACACTATGTGAGCATGTATATCCATGGCAACCTGGGAAAAGCCTGCATCCCTGACACGATTCCGAACAGGGTGACGGACCACACGTGTCCCAGCGGCGGCCCGCTGTCTCCCAGCCTGACGACGCCGCTGCCGCCGCTGGACATCTCGGTGGCCGAGCAGCAGCAGCTGGGGTACATGCCGCTCCGCGACGACTACGAGATCGAGTACGACCAGGACGCCGAGACGCTCATCAGCGGCCTCTCGGTGAACTACGACGACGACGACGTGGAAATCGAGTTAAAGAGAGCTCACGTGGACATGTACGTGAGGAAACTCAAGGAGAGGCAACGGCGCAAGAACATTGCGCGAGACTATAATTTGGTGCCGGCCTTCCTGGGGAAGGATAAAAAAGACAAGGAGAAAGCTCCCAAACGAAAGATCACGAAAGAAGAGAAGGAGTTGAGGCTGAAACTGAGGCCTTTGTACCAGTTCATGTCTTGTAAGGAGTTTGAAGACTTCTTTGAGAACATGCACAAGGAGAGGATACTTCGAGCGAAGATTCGGGAGCTGCAGCGGTATCGGCGAAATGGGATCACCAAAATGGAGGAGTCGGCGGAGTATGAGGCGGCCAGGCACAAACGGGAAAAGAGGAAGGAGAACAAGAACATAGCTAGTTCCAAGAGAGGGAAGGAAGAGGGTAAAGAAGGTGAATTTGCTGCCATTGAAAACCTGCCTGGCTTTGAACTCTTATCGGACAGGGAAAAGGTGCTCTGCAGCTCTCTGAACTTGAGCCCTGCACGTTATGTGACTGTAAAAACTATCATCATTAAAGATCATCTCCAAAAAAGACAAGGAATTCCTTCAAAGAGTCGCCTTCCCAGTTACTTAGATAAGGTACTGAAGAAAAGGATTTTAAACTTTCTGACAGAAAGTGGTTGGATATCCAGGGATGCTTCATGAAATTCAGCTAATCTGAAAAAATACAGCAGAGGCCCATTACAGCCTCAAGGACTCCGTTATTTTTTCCTTCCCTCCCCAAAGATACAGAAACCATGTTGCTTAAAAACACAAAAGAGCAAATACATAAATCCCCACAGTCATCATGATCCATGGTAGTTCAAATAGACTTCTGCTTTGGATCATGGAAAATACTTACTTGTGAAACTTCTACATTGGATTTCACTGCTTTTGGTACATTACTAGAACAGATTTTTTCATGTGAACTTATTCAAGTCCGGTAGTCCCAGAGTAGTTGCTTAAGTCCGTACTATTGGATAAATGAGTATCAGTGTAATCCTTGCTTTTCTTTGAAGGTAGGAGATAGTTTCATTTGCTGGAAACTTTCTTCACCCTCTGTTTTGTTTTTTTTTTGGCATAATGCTGGCAGCAAAGTGAAGCTTACAAAAGTCCTGTGCTCAGGAGCAGGTGAGCGAGGACTTTTGTGACCATTGCTAAGCTTTTGGAGCATTGTCCTTAGTAACTACAGCCAAGGCGTGGGGATACCCGGATGAGAGTTCCTGTCGAGAATACAGCAGGAGCGAGCCGTGGCAGGGAGTGGAAGGAGGGAAGGAAGGAAGGAAATGTGGTAGGTGAGATGCCTTCAGAGACTTGTGCAGTGGAGGGAGGTTCCTGAAGAGCTCCCAGCTGATCCAGGCATTGCTTTGACCTGAGTTTCCTGAAACAGACTCCTCTGAAGCTTTGACTCACACTTTGGTACTGGAGTGTCAGGAATCCCCAGCAGCTGTGGTGCTCTGCTCCAGAGGAGGGGTCAGCTCTAGCCAGGTACCCGATTTGGGCCAGAAATGGGGTTTGGGAGAATAGGCAGTGAGGTGTTTGGCAGAAGTTGAGAGCCTCAGGCAGCAAAATCACTGTTTTTCCTTGTTGGGGGAGCCTGCTCCTCCTTCTTTGGAATCTTAACTGCTGAATTCATACGGGCTGAGGAGGTGTACTGTCTCCTGAATTTTGTTGGGAAGTCAGGAAAAGGGAGGAAGATTCTCAAATGGGGTCTGATTGCTGAGATTGGTCTTTTTAAGAACAAAACAATTGATGCAGATTTGGTCAAAATGCACAAAGTGTTCCTAAATTTGGAGTGCTTAATCCAGCCACTGTAGGGTTCTAACTGCACATCCCTTGAAATGTACCAGCCCAGGCACATTGAATCTGAATTTACTGACGGGTAGAAGAAGAACAGTGCACCTTGGGAGGGATCTCCTCCGGTTCTGACAGCTGCAGCCTGGAGTGCTGCTGGAGCCGGCCACCAGCTGGGATATAACACAGCGGGAAACACAAATGCCAAACCCACAGTACCGTTCTAGTAAGGTCTGTTGATTAAGGGAAAGATGCTGATGGAGGATTTGAAAAAGATTTTTATGCCTATTTCATCCTTCAATTCCCATGCTGGTATTTAACCAAATGAACAAAAAATGGTGGTTACCATGCGGAAGACGACAGAGTTACTTGTGCCTAAGCCTCTCTGCTGGTCTTGTCTGGAGCAGGAAGCTGTGACTGGAGGCAGGCTGGGCAGGTCTTCTAGAGTGCAAGTGTACCAAAACTTGGAACTTGACTGGCTTCACTATGAGTGCAAGATCCGGAAATGTCATCTTGCTTTGATGCTTTGTGCTGTAGTCAGTGAGGATACCACAAAATCTTAAAACAGTATTAATTCTGCAGTTTGGCAGAGGTATTCTGATCAGAAGTGGGTTTCATTTAATACATCCAGCATTACCAAACTAGTGTTACCAGTGAGTTTAGAATAAAAGGGTACAATTACAAAGCCAGCATTTCTAAGGAAAAAAACCAAAACTCTAGTGCCTTTTTCTTTTGAGCTTATGATGTTATGTCCCTTCAAAAAGGTAAGGGCTATGTCCTCTGGGATGTAATACTTTGTTTGGCTTATCTGTAAGTGGTTTGTTGTGGCATACTCGAGACAAAACTGTCTCTTCTTGGCAGCAGTAGAGCTAACTGCAGTGTGCTGAGTAGCTTTAATAACCACTTCCACCCTATATGCATGTACCAGCAGCACACAAATTCATAAGGTATGAACCCTTGGTTATTTTCTCTGTTGTATTCCTGTGGGAAGGAAGCTCAGTCTTTCTTTTCAGCATCCTAGTTATACAATTTGGTTCTTCCTGTAACTTGTTACCTAACTGCCATAACATGCTGTTATGAAGCATCAATTCTCCGTGTAGCTGGGAGTTTAAGAGAATTGTTTTGGTTTTGTTTCTTCTGGGTTTTTTTTTTTTTCCCCCTCAAATCTGATTTTCATATTTCTACACTGTTTTGGCATATCCAAGTTAAACTGAAGCAATAGCGTAAAGCCCATCTGAACAATAACTTAGGAAAGAATCTAGGCACCAATGAGTCATTTAAATGTTGAAGTGAATTCTGCATTTACACTTTGTAGCTTCTTAATTCCTCAACCCCTCCAAAATGTTTCTTTGGTGCTAGATGTAACTTATTGAACATCAAAATGAATGTAAAATAAAGTATTTTTAATGTATGCAATATGGATATCAATATTTATTTTGTACTTGCAAGTTAACTCAAGGTGGTAAATGTTTGCTTTAGCAAATACTAGTCCCTTGGAAAGGGCTTCCCTAGAAGCAATGTCTCATTGTCAGCTATGCTTTTAATTTTAAAGGTGACTTGCACTAGAGGATGCTGCTGTTCCATATTTCACATGGAACTGATTAGTCTAAGCATTCCTTTGTTATGAGCTGCTGGTTTTCTGTTTGATTGCTTATAAGTTGAGATGCAGTTAATGCTAATCCAGCAATTTACTACAGCTATGCTGCTTCTCCTCTGTGGTGAAGGGGCTGAGACGGCAAAGAGCTCTTTCAACTTGTATTTTGTGTTGATCTGGGAGTGCTTCCTGTACTGTACAAATAACCCAGCCTTCATGTTGCTAATGACAAGGTGTTTTATATGCTTAATGCTCTTGACTTTTCAAATTAAAGTTATTACTAATGATAGTATCTGTCTTAACAGCATTGATGTAAGCCTATGAAAAAGCAACACTCTCTAAGCTGTTCAAAATACTGATCATGTGCTCTGGGTAGGGGCTGTGCTGTGTCCCATCCCAGCGCTGTGTTGGAGGGAGCCTCCATCTCACTCCGTGTGCACTGCCCAGCGCTGGGCTCGGATGCTGCAGAATATTCTGGCTACAGCCCCTCCTGCCCCCAGTTCATGGCAGGCCCAGCACGCAGTGAGAACAGTGTTTGTAGGTTTGCACGAGTCTGTGACCATGAACTGCCTTGGAAATCACCCCAGCTAAGCATGCTGCCATTATTCTTTGGTGCAGGTGCATTCGATTCCTTTGCAACTGGAACAGGCTTCATGAGCCTTCTGGTTTACTCCTCTCACAAAATGTTTTTCTTGTGCCCCAGTCACTCCTAAGTGATGACACATTAAAGACTGTGAATCAAGATACCCCATGAGCATGTTCAGCTCATCAGCTTCTTTCTTCCTTAAAGGGAATGTTGCATTCATTTGAAGTTTACATTTGTAGCTGTGCCAGACACACAAACGCCTGTGCTGAAATCACACAAAGAAAAAAAACTAACTGATGTTGTGCACACAGCTTTTTACCAGACTTTTGCATTGTGTATTGGTAAATAAACTGATATTAAAGTTTCTTTCCATGATTCCTTTAACAATAATGTTGCTTGGGCAATGAGGAAAATGGCTTAAGTCTTTGCAATAACAAGTGGAGATGCATTGCAGCTAAATGTGATGGGTGGAAATGTGGTCTTTGAAATAGCTAGTACTGGTGGTAGCTTTGTTGGGTGCTTAAATTTCAGAACTTCTTTCCTCTGTTCTTTGATTTCTTCAGTGCTCCTTCCTGGGGTATGGCAGAGTGCACAGGTGGTTGGAACTCTCCACAGACTGACCCAGTCCATGCCAAAGCCTCTCTGAGAGCAGGCAGGGAAGGGAAACCACTTAAATGAGACACTCAGTTACCAGCTTTAAAGATGAACCTTGTGCTGAAGATTTAACAGGACCTTGTGTTTAAGAACACCCCGAATGAATGGATGTAGTCCAAAAATGAGAGAGTGTGTGAAGCACTGGGAAGCTCATTAACAAAACGTTCTCTGCTAGGGAACAATGTGGTCCCTTTGTTTTAACTCCCTATTAGAAAAACTTCTATACTAGGGATGTTGTTATTACATTTAGTTTAGATCCAGAGGGATGGGGAGGGGACAAAACAATACATGACAGTTCTTAAAAGGTATATAAAATGGAACCTGGTCCCTTTTTGACATCAGTTGTGAGAACAGGTCCCAATCAAAGTGCAACAAAACTATTTCTTCAATCCTACTTCACACAACTACAGTGTGCTCTTAAACCCAGATGGGAGGAAGATACTTCCAAATTCAGTGTATGGAATCCCTTTTCTTCTCCTGTATTTTTAAACTTGATCTTTGCCTTTTTTTTCCCTGTACTTGATTAGTTAAAAAAATTAACACTGTAGTTGTCTTCACACATCAAAAAATTACTCACCTTCCTCTGCCCAGTCAAAGCATTCTTTCTTGGAATTGAGAAAGAATGAATCCTTGAATAAGACTAACACGACTAACCTCCAAACTAACACTTAGGTTATTCCTCATTAACTGTTTTAATTCCCATGAGGGTAACCAGTACTGGGAAAAATGTCTTAAGGAATGAGTAATCACTTCTCACCATGAGTACGTCCAGTGTTCAGTAAGCTCTTGGCAACTCTTCATCTGGACCACAAAAATATAATCAATACCTGACTTTAGGCTAAGAAGCTCCTTAATCCACAATAACCAGAAATATGGTAAAAAATTTGGAAGTACTTACTTTTTACAGGGCCTAATAACTTCCCTAAGTTTGAGGATTGTGTTCTGCGTGTTAATAGTGCGGGCTTTCAGGATCCAAGAGGACGGATCCTTTGTCAGTTGTGTAATTTGCCAGGTTCCACCCACTCCTATCCAGGTGACCAGACAAATGTCCTTCAGGTAATAATGTGTTGTATATTAGCCTGATTCTACAAGATTGGGAGCAGCAGGTGGATATGGCAAGAGCTGCATGGGGTGAAGTTCTGGTGCAACCTAAGATCCAAGCTGAGTAAATGTAAGAAATAATGAAAATGAAACTAAGTTCACACTTTTGTTTGAGCCACTTACATGCAATTGTTTATGTAAGTCTAAAAGAAATCATATACCAAACTCTCAGCAATTCACTTCTTTGGGTGTTCTGGCTCTCAGCAGGATTTTAACTACAGTTTGCGTAACAAACTGATTGCAAAGCTGGAAGTTAAAAATTGTTTAAACCAATTTATACAACATTAAATTAAAAATCCAGAGATAGGATAAATTCTATTGATTCTTCAATGCCATACAAGTATTAGATGGTTTTCTTGATTCAATAGTAGTACAGGACAAAACGGTTGAGCAATTACAAAATATATCTAATCTCCATTGCCATTTATTTACAGTTCAGAATTCACAGGTTTCAGTTTCAGTTATTGAGAGATTATTTTTGAATAGACAAAACAGGGCATTTATCACATCAGTGTGTAAAAGCTGATGGGTGCTTGCAGAAGGCAGGTTGATTGTACTAGGTGACCCACTTCTGCACTGTGAGATTCTGCAAAACCAAAGGAAGTGTTCAAACCATTATCTCCATTTTCAATCTACACACAGTGATAAACTTGAAATTGCACCATTCTTGTGAACATTTCATTATTTCCAATTTTAATTCACCTTCTCATGAGCAATAGGTGTAAAAAACATTATCTAATCTAAAGCATTAGAGGGCTTAATGGCTCTTGTAGTTCACACCAAAGAAGAGCTTATGGAACAGTGATGTTGAAGGCCACTAAGCAGGAGAATTTCATCAGTTACTTCATTTTCACTGGGGGACTCAACCAACTCATTTAAACCTCTCAGGGAGCAGAGGAACGAGGGAAGCGTGGTGTGAGAGAAAAACCATCCAGCTGTTTAATAGTTGTATGGCATCTGAAACTCTCAGCTTGAGCAGCTAAGCTTCTTTCACAACACCCACCAGGGCGGGCCGCAGCGTGCGCCCGTGCAGCTTATAGCCGATCTTGGATACCAGCGCGATAGTGCCGGGCTCCTGCCCCTCCACGGGGGTGTGGAACAGCGCCTCGTGTTCGTAGGGATCGAACTTGGCTCCGACAGGGTTCAGTCTGAGCAGGCCATGCTTTTTAAACACTTTCTGAATCTGTGTTTCTGTCATGACAAGACCTTCATATAAGCTCTTCAAGTGAGGATTTTCATCCTTTATTTCTTCTTTTGGAACGCTTTCTGTTGCTTTCTCCAAAATGTCTGCAACTTCTAGTAAGTCCTTACAGAAGCTCTGGATCCCTGAAAATGTATAAAGGAGAATAGAATGGGATTAGTCCATTGAGGGAAATAAGAGTTAAAAACTCCCAACCTCACAACCCCAAAAGCTACAACAATAATCTGCACTCTTAGACTTTTAAGAAGGTATGTGATACTGTAATCATTTGGGGTAAAATATCCTTTCCCTTTTTGGATGATAATAAAGAACTATTACAGATACCTTGAAATTCACACCATCTCCTCTACTGCTATGGATAAAAAAAGTGATTTCTACTCAAAAGAGTTAATTTATGCTAATGACCTAACAATAACAGTTAAAATTCTTACCAAAGTTACCAAAACCTTCAGATGACTACATGTAATTTCCTCATGTCTCTCTCATCACCTACCATTCAAAGCATTATGTTGCCCTATTCCTACACTTTAATCTGATGTTGTAAAAACATTTGCAGAAGACAAAGGGTGATCAACTCAGACTGAAGAGGATTTCAAGAGATGAACAAGGATTCAACTTTTCCTTGAATGAAAAGAACTTGCACCTCTCCCTCGCACTACAAACCTCTTTTACAGAGTCAGCAGCTGTCCCTTGCAAATACTGAGCAATTTCCAAGTTAATCACAGTTCTTGTCCTGAAGCTGTTCTATGGCTCACACTAAAGAGAATCTGTACTAATCTCACCTAAGGCATTAGCAATCAAGAAAAAATCAAAACAGTTCAATGAAATAACACATTTCTACACAGAGGTAAGCAGAGGACAAACAGCACTGGGTTTTGGTTTGGTTTTTGGTTTGTCTTTTTTTAGGCCAGGGTCAGTTTTTTTAATTCTAGCTCACATTTTGGGTGTTTTTTTTATCCTCACCAAGAAGTGATATGACCATTACCAGAGGCCAAGCCTTTGGCTTAAACAAAAAGCCCCCACAACTACAGAAGCACCTTACAAGATCTGTGGGGATCAGCTAGTTCTCAGGAAAGGGTCTCTCTCACAACTGCACAACTGTAGACTCAAGCTCTTTACAGAACAGTAACTAACAATGTCCAAGTAGTTCCAAAAATCAGAAAAAAATCCCATCATGGTTTTAAACTAAAAACTAGAGCTGTGGTTTGGGCTGAACTGTACTAAATATAGACAAATCAGCTGTCTAGTTACCTGGATCAAACCAAACAACCAAACTCTTCTGAATGTGGTTTGGTTCGGTTCTTTATTGCGTACGTTGTATTTGCAAGTATCTTTGACTGCAACTGAGAATTTATGCAAGTCTCAGAAATGAGCTTCTCTTTTTTCAACAGAACAAGCAGTCATGCACAAGCAATAAAACTACATTATATGTAATCTAGTTTTCAAGATAAATTCATTTCTATTATAGCACCTCTGAGCTCAGACATGACTCCAAGTCCTTTGCAGTAAGTAGAACATTAGTGAAACAATGCTTACTGCAAATGAACCTCAGGATGAAGCACCTAAACATCCATGAAAAGAATGCAAGAGTACTGTGTACTTTTTCTTACAGTACACATTAACTGAAGACCCTGTATTCAGAAATTAGAACTTGAGTGCTGAGAATTAAACTATACAGCTGTGTATGGTGTGTAGTGAAAAAGAGCAGCTCATTTTTTGAGGCAGAGTGGCAGTCAAACATCAGGATAAAACAGCACTCTGCTGCTGCAGCATTTGCACACAACTTCTGTTTTACAGATTTGTGTTGGAAATGTCAAAAAGCTAAGGCAGATGGTACTAGCCTGGCTCTTGAAGAAGATGTGCTTCTAGCACTCCTCACAGCCAGTGATTGTGCATTCCTAGCACTGAAAACAATCCATTCATTTAGAGGTATTACTTCTATTTGGAAGCTATCACCTTCAACAGAATAGCTATTCAAGTATAAAAGGCTAAAAAACCAAAAACCCACAAAAATATCCCAAAATCAAAAAAGAACCAAATTCAAAATAAACACCAAGATCAAAACAGCAACAACAACAACAAAACAAAAAACCAAACCCCAACCAACAAAACAAAAAACAACCCCCAAAACCTCAACCAACCCCAAAAAACCAACCAACCAACCAAACCCCAACCAACCAAACCAACCCAAATCAACCAACCCCCTCCCCACAAAAAACCAACCCAAAACACAAACCAGAAGGCAAACCAATATTTCATGCTCTTGGTCAGATCTGAGACCAAAATATGTGAAAAAGGTAAACTTCAGGCTACAAAACTTAATAAAAAATCTACTAATTTTTTAGCAGTACACATTGTAGGAAACCAGATACCAAATTTAAAGAAAATGTCAGCTGTTGACTTCAGCAGTTCAAGTCTTGCCCTTGGCTGGGGAGATGGTCACAATTCTGATGCAAGTTGAGGAACTGTTCAAACTTCCCTCCTTCAAATGCATTTTTTAAGCAAGTAGTCAGAATCACTGGGAAGTACAACTTGTTAATTCTGCAAGGCCAGTCAGCTTTATTATTCCAGGCTTTGCACTTCCCAGGTCTTACTGAGTAAACACCAGAGGAGCCTCCACTGACCGTATAACTTTGCCTCTTCAACCAGTTTCTGACTTCTTTGCCTCACGTTTTCTGCATCTGCCAAGGCACGCTTGTACTTCTCCTAAAGAAGAAAAACCAGTAACAGAAGTTATTCCTCCTAGTCAGGCAGTTGACAATAATTCACACCAGCATATTCAGTACAAAACAGCCTTTTAAACAGTTTCATAGCCTAAATCCACCATTAAAGGTAATCTGAAACAACATGCCAATTATCACACCACCCCTCCTAACAAGACAAAAGTTTGCTTCACTTCACAAGGATAGAAATGAGGGAAAGGAAATTAGATGGTTTTCCAAACTCTTAGAAAACTAAGACTCTTAGTCAACAGATTAGCTGGGAAAAAAAAAAAATCACTCTACAGATATATAAAGTTCTATGAACACAGTGTTTCTGCTGTGTGCTCCCAGAAATCATCTGTAGTACACTGAGGTACATTGACACTACAGCAAATCAGATTCAACCCAGCCATGACTTTCAAACCATCTCTTTCATCTCAATACAAACCAGAGAGTGCCTTCCAGTTTTCTCAGCCTTTACAAACTATGAAGCCTAGGTCCTCTGTTGTTCAGGTCAAGTTTTAGTCTATTCCTTGAAATATGGCCATTTACCAGCAAATGTACTAAGATGTGAAATACAATAAAATTAATAAAATAAAAATTCATGCTGAGTGCTTCATCAACTAATTCTGAATGGCTTCCACCCTGAATATGCTTGAGCTTTGTATGCCAGTGAAGAATCTCAAAACAGAATAAAAACAGTCAACAAGCTGCCTGAAGAGCTGCATTAGGCAACCCACAGCAAACAAAGATATTAAATGGCATCTCAAAATTTTCCTGTAGAGCTTTGGGAAGAGCAACAGAAAGCAACTCAATCCACGTATGATCTGGTTCTATAGCAGGTTCTGGGCTACCTCTTGAAGTCTCAAATGCTTCAGAAAGACACATTATATAAAGCACTCATTAATGTCTTTGCTTAATGCCCACCTCTCAGGGCATCCTTCAGCTGCTGGAGCTGCGCATGGGAGAGAATGGAAGATACATGAGGCCACACACAAGGGATGTGTCGCTTCAGCCTCCAGTCTGAAGGGCTCTCCAACAGGCAAGGTTTGAAACTCCCTAACTACAGCCTAAGTATACTATTGTAAAAAGCTAAGCATCATTAACTCTGACCTTTGGAAAGTCAGCAGCTGTTTCCATAAAGTGTACTCCTAACACACAAATGCATATACCAGAGACACACTCACACCCTTCCACGACTCCCAGAAATTACTTCTCCACTGAGCAAAACCCAAGTGAAAATCAGTAACAAATTTTCAGTCTGGAAAAGGTCAAATTTCATCCAGAAACCGGAAAGAAATTATCCAAGATCTTAATTTTGGACCACAGATGCATCCCAGATCTAGTAGTACATGTTAAGTTTAAAGAAATTACCAAATTGTGGATTTTTTACAACAGGAGTGACATAACTGTATCCAGACTGACTGCACTAAGAATCTACAGTGCAGGCTCTTGGGCACACAATTTGTAATGTGTGCAACCTAATAACCCAGAGACACTTACAGTAACTTCTTTTAGTTGTTCCTCCAGTTTGGCCTTTTCTTCTGCTAGCAGTTTTTCAGCAGAGCTGGGTTCTACCTTCTGCTCATTTTGGCTCTGACTCTGGTCCTCTTCCAAGTTCTGGCCAGTATTTTTCTGCTGTGTTGCTGCACAAAGCAGTCGCGGAGATGTTCTAAGGCAAAAAGATGGACGTTATTACTGTTGCTTATTTTGTAAAATATCAGCATTTTCTAGACATACCAGACACTTTAACACATAATGTCCACAAAACTATCACATCAAAGCACGAATTCATACAATTCTAGGCCTGTGAATGTGTTAAGAACCCTCCATCAGAAGCAGCAGATTTCCGGCCATTTAAACTGTAGCAAAAAATAACTGCTGCCAGGTAACAGCTTGGAAGTGTCCACTACATTCAGTTTACAATCACAGAACTTTTACGTGGAGTATGTGTTCTCAGCACCGTGCTCCATCAGGCAACAAAATCCGTGATGCAATAGCCGGCAACAGCCTCCCTGAAAACACAGGCACAGCACAGGGCTTGGCCGCTGGAGCGACACCCCTGTGCCGCCTGTCCCCGCTGTACAGCGAGCACCGCGGCAAGCACGGGCCTGCCTGCAGAAATAATGACTCTTCATCCCTTCCTGCCGTCCCCAAGGCTGAGCGAGCTGAGCCACCCAAGGACGAGGCTGCGGGATCAGCGCCGCGCTCACACAAGGGCTCGTATCCCCGCCCGCCGCACGGACACTCGGGGCCTGGAGCCCTCAAGGCTCCCCGCAGTGCCGGGCCGAGCCGGGCCGCTCTCCCGGAGAAGGGCAAGGGAGAGCAGCGAAGAGCGGCGGGGGATGGGGGGCGGCCCCGGCCCGTCCCGCCTGTCGAACGGGGCTCCCCAGGGCTTGGGACCCCAGCGCGGCGGAACCGAGCCTCGCTCTCCTCCCACTCCGGTGGTGAGCGCGGTCCCGGCCCGAATGTCCGGTGTCGGGCGAGCGGCCCGGCGCGACCCCCTCACCTCAGCGCGACGCTCAGTAGCGGGAGGCGCGGACGCAGCGCACCCCGCACGCACTGGGCCACGGCCGCCATGGCGCCTTCCTGCCCGCCGGCCGCCTCGGCCCGCCCCCCGGACCCCGCCAATCAGCGAGCGGGCGGGCCGGGAGTGACGTGCCCGGGAGCCAATCAGAAGGGCGGACGCGCCACTCTGGGCCGAACAGGCGGCTATTCCGGGGCGCGGCGGAGCGCCCAGAGGGGAGCGCGCGCCTCGCCCCACCGTGACGCGGGGCGGGCGGGGCTGCGGGCGGGGCGCGTGCCGGGCGGCCATTTTGTCTGGTGACGGGCAGGGGGAGGTTCGCTCGCGTGATCCGCATCGTTCGTGGCCCCAGCTGTGACTGGAAAAGTTTGAAGATTTTAGCTCATTTTAAGTGCTGGATAACCCCGTTACCAATAACATCTTGTAGCACCCGTCAGCAATTTGCAAACCTCCACTCAGAGGTTTCCGTCCACATGCTCGCTGTGGCTGCTGTCATTTCATTTAATGAAATCTTGAGCTTTCATTAAATGGGATAATGTTGCTAATCCACTAGTTCCAGATTTGGCCACCTGCTTGTGCAAGCTGTTTGTGCAAGTGTCCTGTGTAACTGGAGGCGATGGTAACGCTGTTACATGATACTGGGATAGCTCAACTCCTGCTGTTTGGCAGTTGCTTTGTCAATATCTTGTTAAAGGGGAGGGGAAAAAAAATCAGGGTCATGAATTTATTGTACAGCTGCGAAGCTGAGTGCCAGATTATGCTTAGATGCCTGAACGCCAGATGTTAGCCTGATTCCTGCATGCCTTTGTGCACTCTCCAAATGAATCTGAAGGATAAAGATGAAAACTCCATGATGCAAATTTAGTAGCTGTTATATTCAAGTGAACAATTAAACTGTACACTGAAAAAGAAGGTGTAGAAGACATTTTTGGCTTGCTGTGTGAGAATCCTGTGGGACCTTGCTCATTATAGTGGAACTTTGCCAGAGCTCACCAAGGTTCCAGCATGGCCTTCATTCAGCAGATTGGTTTGCCTGGGATTGGCTGTGTCACGGCCTGTGCAGAAAGCAAGATAAATGGTACATGAGATCAGTGGCCATGGCAAGTTTAGATCCCATTGAGTCTTATTTTGCTGATAGCTGTTCTGTGATGTGACAATGGTACAGGCCCATGGCTTGCCTGTGCAGGACACAGCAAAGAGGAAGGTTGTATGCCATGTCCTGACTGCATGGAGTGATAGTCAGTGTCTGCTTTCCAGAAAGTTGATGAGCCACAGATTTCAAGCTTCATCCTCAGAAATACTGAAAGAAATAATTGAGGAAATTTGTTAAGATAATGCTGACAAAGAATCAGAGAGAACAAGGAGAAAACCAAGAACAGCCATAAAGGATGATACCCACAGAAGGCCATGAAGAAATGAGACAGAAAAAGCAATTTTATCTTTAGGTCTGATGTTTTTAAAATGTTTCCTGAAAAGATTTTTCCTTAGAAAACCTAGACAAGTTATCTTTCTTGTCTATTGTTTTTCCCACATCTGGATGTAGATTCCTATTTCAGTTTGTCTCCATTTCTTTGCTGTCCACCATCTTTGGAAGTTGTGCTTGATTGATGATTGATCACAAAATCACAGAATTCATAACAAAAGGTTGAGAAGAACCCACTGCCAACATGTCTCAATAACTGAGGATATATATTAGACTTGATATGTCTGGAACAAAATCCTTCTTGTATTAGAAGCCATTTACCCCAAATGACATGTCACTGGCCTTCTGCAAGTAACCTTTCAAGAAAACGCACAGTGAAAATGCATTTTGTTGTGAGTCATTCAAGTTGAACAGCTGTCATGAAAAACCTGCAGCTGGCTTAGATGCTGATGGGTCAAGACTAAACAACATCTGCAGCTTCAGAAGAAGAACATGCAAGTTTACTGGAGCTTGTTTGCATCATGGCTGATGTTGGCCGCAAGTACTATCCCACTCAAGATTTTTGCATGTCTTGTTTTGACTCAGGCCGTTGCAGGCTGTTCTGGTGTTATTGTAGTGTCAGCTCATGAGTTAGGTGTTTTTAAACTCAGCTACTGAGCATTCAGCATCTGTTGCTGGACCCGGTTGGCTGTCATAGCATCCAGGAGCAAGCATTTTTTTCTCATCCAGTTTTCTCCATATCAAGCGGTCTTTAGTTCTTCACATAAATACTGGGTTTGAATATGAACTGAGGGTAAGTAATGCTTATTCTGAATTCTAAACAGTCAACCATGTTCCCTGTATAGGCCATTCACTTAAGAGTTGGACTCAATGATTCTTGTGGGTCCCTTCCAGCTCAGAACATTCTATGATTTATGAACCAGCTGGTACTTTTCAACTTGTGGTTTGAAAATGACTCTAACCTCTAATTTCTGTGAGCTAGTGATAGAATCAAATAGTCATGATAGCATTCCCACTTCCTCTAGTGATTAACTTTGTGGTCTGGGGCAGTTACTTAACCTCATTTCTACATTTCTACAACTGCAATTAAGGGCAGTAATCTTTTAGTACCTTACAAGAAAATTGTGCAGTGAGCATGAGGGAATTTCTATGATATTTTGAAAATTCAAAATATCAACTGAATAAGTCTCTCTTTCATTATTAATATTGTACTTGCAGTAAAAAACCCCATAATCTGTCAAGATTAAAAATGCCACAAATGTAAGATCTGTGCTTGAAAACTTAAATGAAAAATTAAGGCATTTCTATTTCTCTAAACCATCCCCCAAACCTTGTTCTGTCTCCTAATGCTAAGATGTAGTTTATTGATATTCAAGCAGCAAACAGAATGTCATTACATTTGTGTTTCAGGTATGAACTTTATTATTAATGTTTTGAGGGTAAAGGAAAAGGCTATCATATCTTCTCCAATCAAATGTTATATCCCAGCCAGAACCAAATATTGAGCTCTGGTGAGAGCAAGCTTGGGGTGGGCAGGAACCACCAAAAATATCTCTGTAAATACTCTAGCAGTGACCTTTCAGGCCAGTAACCAGGAAATACCTAAATCAAATTAAAAAATATTAATGTAGCTGTAAGACTGTTACTGAACTGTATAGCAGTGAAGACAAACACTAGTACCTCTGCCCTTTAGAAAAGATCACAGATCAGACCAATAGCCACAGTATTTCATAGTCTGCTCTGGGAAGATGCCTAGTGGCAAATAAAGGGACTGATCCTTGTGTATAAAATAATAGCAATTTTTCTTCTGTAAGGGTTATCAAGACTGAGAATCAGATACTCTATGGGTCCATTTCAGATGGAGGACAGTAAAGATTAAATCAGTACTTGAATTCAGGAGCTTTCAATCTTGAGATGCAGGTTATGATGTGTGTGTGTAGGGAGACAACCTTATTTGCTTTTAATTAGAGCAGTACTAAAATAGTTAATCTGTACATTCAGAATTTATCATTTTTAATGTAAACATTTTAGGATAACTCTCCCAAGAGTGAATGTGTAATACTTACATTCTGCCTGGTTTCTCCTTAGGCTGAAAATGCAGAATCATACATCTTGCTCTGATTATAAAGAGGACTTTCGTGTTCCCATAGCCTTTTGCTAACTAGTTTGAAGAGTGTGTTTTGTAACAATTTTGTTGCCTGGAGAATGTTGTCGCTGTGTTGGAAAGCTAATAGCTATAGCCACAGGGCTCTGAAGAGCGCTAATTAGAGCAATTTAGAATAACAAAAGTTCTGTTCCTGGGAGGACAATGAAGTGTTCCTTCCCCAAAGCAGCATGCCACAATTTCAGAGGCAATTTATTGTAAGATAATGGATAAGTCATCTGGCATCCCAAGGATTTACAAATCTGGCTATTTATTACAGTTCTCTTAGCCCTTATGTTAATGGGGACACTCGGTGTATGCCTTGTAACATTCCTGGAGATGTAAAAATTGAAAAATTCTGCCAATCAGGCATTGTCTACCTTACTTTATTTACCAGTCAGAACCAAACTGTTCAAATGCATAGAAACAATTTATTGTCATGCTGATGTGGCTTTCCACCTTGAGACAAAATTATTGAGCATTAAGAGTTGTGATTCTCTGAGTTGTGATTCTCTGAGTGTGGTGTCATGGATTTTCTTAAGATCTTTTTCACGAAAATCAATTGTTGCCTCTTAGTTTACCAGAACAATTGGACAGAGGGGGAGATCAGCTCTCTGGTCACATTCAGATTTGCCAAGAAGACAGCAGTTGTTGGTCTCTATTTCTGCACATAGGCTAACAAAGGAACGGTACTTTGACATTCAGATCTACATTTCCCTCTCTTAATTTTTCTTTAAGATTTGATGAATTAGTTGCTGTGGGCTTGTTTCTGCTGCCCTTGTGTACAAGTGATTTGTATTAGTCAAAGCGAGTGCTGTACAGTGAAGGATTGCCAGGCCAGATGCTGGCAAATAGGCTGCCGGTAGCACCATAAAAGCCTGAGGTGGCTATTTATTGCTCAGGTGTGACTTTCTCCTTTGCTTATGACATATTTTTTGTGATGACTGACAGAATATTGAACGACAGGGTTAGTTGGGCCGGTGCAGGGAGCTCTGTTTCATCGCAATGTTTTAGGGCTCAGAATCCCAATGCAATCCTATAGGCTGTTCTCTGAGGTCCCAGCTGGCTGACAAAGGGGGAATGCTCGTTCTGCTGACATTGTGCAACAGTTTTGAAAAGCTATGAATGAAAGAAGTGTAAAGCAAAATTTTAAAAATACTGTCTTCTGCTTTTATTCAACTCTAGAAAGCAGCAAGAGCGTTTAATTGTATTTCTATGCCTAATTAGGGGGTGAACACTCCTGTGGGACCACTGCTGTACTCCATTTAATCCTAATCTGGCTAGATGAGTTTGACCAGAATGGGGACAAGGAGTTCAGCTAAAAATAGCTGTAGTGGGAGGGAATAAAAAGCGTTCAAAAATTTGCCATGTAAAGAAAATCTGCCCAACACATTTTTGGTGCTTTGTGTGAAGATCACAGTCTCTGAAGCTTGACTTGAACCTGTCCCTAAAATGAATGCTTCACACTTTGTTTGCTTTCCACACGCATCTCTGAAGGTGCAACTTCAACCGTGTTATAGGAGCTCATATCATCATTAAAGCTAGGCCAATGACATTTAAGGCAAGTGTGTGTTTCTGTCAGATTTCCCTCAAAATCGGTTGGGTTCTGTTACTATGGTATATCTCCAGGTTTTGGATATAAAATTTGAATGTAAATCTTGTGCCAGGCAGGTACAGACAGAACTGAAGGAAAGCACTTAATTACATCCACAGTGTTTGCACCTTGTTCAGAAAGCAAGAACATGGCTGCTTTAAGTTTTTTAACAGTTGTCACCCAAAGTACTTCCACTGCTGTTTTAAAGGTCACTTCAGATTCATGAATCACCTCGGGTTAATGTGTTATTAATCATCAGAAACTGGATGAAAATTACTCGTTCAGCATTCTGAATGCTCTTGTGCTAGATGTTAATAAAATAAAATAAAATAAAAAAAATAAAATAAATTACCAAGAAGGGAATATGTACTTTAATGATTTGTGTTAAATAGGAATTCTTCTGCGGTAGCTGAAACCATGTAGTTTTCCTTTCTGACTCCTTTACCAGCTCCTGGTCTCTGCACTGTTCTCTGATCTGATTGGACAAGCTGTTTCTCATCACCTCTACAGCACATTGCTGGTCCTTTGCTTTTGTCCTTATGTTGTTCTTTCTCCTTCTTCCTCTTTTAACTTCTGCTCTTCGCTTTCCATCGCCACATCTGCTGTGTTTAGAGTGGAAGAATCTCCTTCTCTGCTTACTCATTCCCGGGTTTTGCCAAAGCTATCCTCCCCTTAATCTCATTGTGATCAAGAATTACTTCACCTTTTTGATACTGACCATGCTTCAAGAGCACTGTGTTCATCCCTAGAGATGGTGTGACCAGCACCTCCTGCTCTGCTCCATGATACTGGTGTTGGGTGGTAATTTATGCCTGTGCTGTGGGAAAGCATTGAGGTGGAGAATCCCTGCCCCACCATGGCTTCTCTTGTAGTTCATCATAATTAACAAACAAAGCAGGCTCTTCCCTTTCAAAGAAAAAGCTTTTCTTATGACTAGTGATGTCTGTGTTTTTATTAGACCACCTTTCTTTGCTTATTTAATTTCTATTTTGACACTTTAAAAAAATTATATTTCTATTGCATCTTTTTTCATTTGTGTTTAACTTTTTTATTATTCCCCAAGTGCTTTGGCTGGCAAAGTCATAATGAAGAAAATTGCTGTCATGTTACAGCCATAAAAATCTACTCCCTCCTTGGAATGGGCCATACAAGTTTGAAGATGCTGAGGAATGTAAGAATCATATAATCATAAAATGCTTCAAGTAAAATAGGAATACATAGGGAAAATATTTGTAATATAATCTTGCAGTTATGAACTGTTGAAGCATATATCTTCCCCATTCTGCATTAAGCACATATACTGAATGGTGTATCTGTGCTATTTTTACAGTGTTGTTGGCTCTGCAGGACAGATCCACCCAGACTAACTTGGAATAAGCTGAAAGCTGACAGTAGTCAGGAAGTACCAAAGAATTCTGTTCGAGCTAGAAAAGTGCTTAAGTGTCCCGGTGCATTGTCATGCTAATTAACTCTGAGCTGGTTGTGCTTTTGGAAAGCTGGAGGCACCCGAGGCAACTTCTATCTCATGCAGCTCTACACTGCTCTGCCATTAAATTAGTAGCTGTCTGCACATTGATCTGACAGTTTTTCTGTTATTTAGGACAGAAGGAGCTGTTTGGGACTGTTGGTTGTTTTTCAATAACTATTATTAATACTTTGGTACAAACCCAAGTGAATAAAATATGGATAAACAAGAAGTTGAGGATTCAGAGATAATTCTGAGAGCTGTAAAGTAGATGCAGTACTCTTCTGCCAGAAGACAGCATGACAAACTCAGAGGATCTGTTCTCATGGTCCTCTGCATTGCAAATAACTGTGTTTCAAAGCCAAGTTCTCCATAAATTCCAGCTAAACTATGTAGATCGTGTTAGCAGTTGGCCAGCACAGCTACAAGCAAGGTCAAGCAAGAGCATAGCACAGGAAACATTTATGCATTAATGGCAATTTCGTTGTTACAGCTTATGGTTTGTAAAGAATAATTTCCCAGCTGGGGGCAGTTCCAAGGTAGAATTACCCAGCTTTTTTGGTTTTCAGATATTACCTGCCTTTGTAAGGGCTCTGCAGATCACGAAGTATGTGCGAAATGCTGATAAAAGTCAAGTGATGACTTAAAGTCAGTCTCAGCTTCTCAGCAGAGCCAGTGAATGGGAGGGACAGGATACATTTGTCTTCCTCTGGTGACTCAATGGGATGGGTTGACCCCGGCCAGCAACAAAGCACCCCCCAGCCCCTCTCTAACATCCTCCCACAGCAGGGACGGGGGAGAGAATTGGCAGGGCAAAAGCAAGAAAAACTCGTGGTTCAAGAAAAAGACAGTTCAGAAAATAAAGAAAAAAATTAAGAAGGCTCACCTACAGGCTCATGCCCCGGCAGTCTGAGCCATGAGTGTCTTGGAAAGATTCCCTCCCCAGTTTTATTGCTGAGCAAGGCATATGGCATGGAATAACCTTTTGGATAACTTGGGTTGGTTGTCCCAGCCATGTCTCCTCCCAGCCTCCTGTCTGACCCCAGCCAGTTTGCTGCAGGATAGAGGGAAAACCAGAAGTGGGCTTGGCACACTGTGAGCACTGCTCAGCCTTAGCTAAAGATCAGTGTTATTAACACTGTTTTAACCATGAATCTAAGACACAGCATCTTACAAGTTGCTGTGAAGAAAATTAACTCCATCCCAGCCAGAGCCAGTACATAAAATAGGTAAGACTGACCTTGAATGAGATTAACACCCTGCTAACTCTGAATATGACCTGATTCTATTTTTGTCTTCTTTTTTTTTTTAATTTTCTTTAGTCCATGTTAATGATGTGTATCCATTTGTCATAAAGAAATACCAGTATTTAAACTTCTAATGCATTTTATGAAAGCTCTACACAAAATTTTCAAATGGAATAGCTGAAATTTTGCATCTGATCTTTATTTATGCACATAAATATTTTGGTCTTCAAACATGTTCTTCACTTGTAGTTCCAGAAAATTTGTATTAGGCTTCATTTTACAGTGGTTGTATATTCATTAATTTTTGTTTGCTTTTCATGACATATTTTCATTGTATATTTAGGTGAAATTCTAGTTAAGTAAATCTGTAACCTAGATAAATATAAACCTCTAGTTTAGAGAAACTTATTCCTGTAACTGTCTTGGTTTTTTTTCTAGAAAAGCCTGTGCTGCCCTGTGGTGAAATATCACCTTGTTTAGGGACTTTGTGGAATGTAATTTATAGAAATATTCCACTTGACCTGTAAGCACTCCTACTTTACTTCAACTCATGTTTTTATGTGAAATTTGTTACATTTATTTCTGGAATGGAAGACTACTTGAAGCACAGAAGCAGAGACGACATATAATGTGAGATAGAGGTGGTATTAGGCTGGAAATAGTAATACTTTCAAAACCAAGCAGTGTTTTGATGTACAAATGCTGAAAGGTTAAGGGGAGCATCAGGTTTCATTTTGTTTGTCCAGTGAGACCACTCTGGAACTTCTGTATCTGTCATTTGGGCTGACTGAGTTTTGTGTCTTTTCTACCTTGTCAGTTACAAATAAGTGATGCAGGTGCTAAACCTGTGCAGTCCTGTTGTAGACAACTCATACCCCACCTGGCCTCCAGCTGCTGTTCCAGAAGTGCACAAGTCTTTGTAAGTCCTGTTCTATTTCCACCAATCCCATACTGATATCTTTACATATCTGTTTTTAGGCACCTGAATAATTTTTTAAACATCAGTTCCAGCAGATGAGTCTACACAAATCCTGTAAGCCACAGTTCTAGAGGTACTGTATCAGCAATATCATTGGAGCTGCTGTACAGGCTCCTCTATGCATGTCAAAAGAAGGGCCTCTCAAAGATATTTAAGACCCGGCAAGTTTCTCTCTGTCTTGCAGTCAGCACACAGCTTTGCTTCATTTGGGTTTGTGTGTCTGTGCAATCCCCTGTGTTTGTGTGTCTGCTTGGCTTTTGGCAGACTTATTTGTGCCCTTTCCAGGCTGCCTTTCAGAATCATCCTGAGGCCTTTGGCTCAGACTTCTGGTCTTCGGTCTGTTTTTCCTGTCTCTGCTGTCATCTGCTTCACAGCATTTCTTGTGACTCTGACTCTTGTCAGTGGTTTACCCAGCTATTTCAGGTGTTTTGAGTCTTGACTCTTCCATTTTGTGCTCTGTCCTGTGAGTTGGCCTGAAATGTGAGGGTCACCATAACCTGGATTTGAGTAACCTGAGTGCATCCTTATGTCTCATGTTGAATTCCTAAATACTTACCAGCATGTTCTTCTTGCTTTGAACCCCAAGACAACATCAGAACACATACTTTTAAACCAAACCATTGCCCTAAGAAGGCTTTGGATGCTCCTTAAGATCCTCCTGTAGCTTTGGAAAACTCATTCCTTCACTTAACATTTGGTGCATTCCTTCACTTAACATTTGGACCACACTGAAAATAAACCCCATTGCATTTCACGATAAATGCTGCCCCAAGTGCCACAGAGAAGTGGCTGCCAGCATGCAGCAGATGGGAAAGACCATCTATTATTTTTCTGAAGTTCTGAAAGGAAAAGAACATGCCTGTGAATATATTTAAGCAATATGTTCTTTTTATACTGCCCTTTGTGTTCTGTAAATGACCCCAAAATCTATAAAAACAAATTGTACCTAATGTATTCTGTGTTTTGCAAAGAGACCAAGCCATTCCTTCTGATTTACTAATGTTTGGAAAAAAGTCATTGCACATAAAAATCTTATATTAAAAATAGTAATTCATGATGTTATAATGTCTTTTTCCCGTAGTAAAAGAAGAGTAGGAAGTATAGGAGTATTATTTTTTTTGTTGCTGAAAATATTTCTATTTTTTGACAGTAACTGGCATCAAGAAAACCAACAAAAATAATAAACCATACTGAGTATTTTTCCCCTGATGTTTTATGTCTACTCAGAAAAGATAGGACACAGACAGTTGTTCAGCTGCAGTAAAGTTCTCATTTTTATTGTGCAGAGCTAAATTTATCCTTGCTGTAATTTTTCTGAAATCAGCAGAGTTATTTCTGCTAGGCAGGAGAGTGACCTGCTCTGATTGTGTTGCTGTTCTAGGAGGGGCCACACTCCAGCAGAGTTTCTTCTCTTTGGTTGAATACACATGCACAGGTAAATTGTGCCTAGCTGTACAACTGCTTGTATGATTGTAGCCAGCACAGACAGGAGAGCACAGGGACTTGAATCTGTGCCTTTCAGGTGCAGGACATGAGCTCCTTTCGTTTCAGGGAAAGGATGCTGCTCATTATCACGTGCTTCATCTGAAAAGCTTTACCACAGACATGATTAGGCAGAAGCTTTCTTCAGAAAAAAACCTGGGGTTAGTACTTATGAGATGTTCAGGCTTGATATTTTCTAGAGAGTTTCCTGGAATCAAGGCGAGGAAGGCTTTGGGTTTTAAAATAAGCTCCTCATGTTGTAGCAGAATATTTTCTGGTTAGTAAAAAAAACCAAAACAAGCAAACCAAACCAACAGGTGGGACAAAAAAATAGGCCGAAATAGGAGTTCTTCCAAAGCTTGTATTTTAAAAAAATAAGTATGTCAGAAAGGAATAGAGGAATATAAAGTTTCGACAGAAGAAGGATCAAACTGAGATCTTGACATCCAAATTCTATTTTGATATTATTCATTTTCTCCCTGTTAGAACTGTACACACCCAAATTGGGGAAGTTCCTTGCAAACTGAAGATTCATAATTCACTCCCAACATTTCATGTTCCAGTCTCCCTTGCATTGATTTGAAAATCTGTATTTTTAAGAGAGCTGGTTAATTTTTTTCACCTTCTTTGGAAGTATCATGTTTCTAGAAATGTGTACGGTTCATTTCTGTGCTTATTTTTATTTATTTTTAATGGATTCTCTCACTCTCATCAGGAGCATATGTATGATACAGGTTGCCATGGTAAACAATGAATTTTTTATCAACATTGTAAATATTAATTTAAAACATGAGTAGCTGGTAACTGAGATGTTAACACTGCTTTGGAGATTTTCCTGCTCCTGAGGTGACAGAAATTATGTATGGAGTTAAAAATGTGAAAAGCAACGTATCTTGGGAAGGAG
The DNA here is from genome assembly GCA_910950805.1 of Acrocephalus scirpaceus scirpaceus. Lineage (NCBI taxonomy): Eukaryota > Metazoa > Chordata > Aves > Passeriformes > Sylviidae > Acrocephalus > Acrocephalus scirpaceus. Next base: position 34,147,268 of record OU383778.1, read on the forward strand.
GTTCTTTAGTCATAGTACAGCAGCCTAAGGGCACAGAAATGTAGGATATTTGGATTGCGAAGCAAAGACAATAGAAGATCAGACATAAGCTGCTGAATGTTATTACTAGGGATGGCATGGAACCAAGGTTTGAGTTTTAAATTCCTTCTTTACATTTCTGGACCTTTTGCTGTCAGTTCTTTGCATCAGAGTGTGACCAAGTGGCTGAGCTGAATCCAGTATGAAAAGAAGAGAGTGTAAAGGGATGTGATCAGCTTCAATGCAGGGATGGGCACAGGGCTGGCCCCCTGCAGTTTCATTTATGATGTTACATCTAACTTGCTGCTCTAATGATGTAATTCTAGGCAAATTTTGAACACTCCTAGTTACCCGGATTTCACTGAGCTCAGTGGGAGCTATCTGCTAGGACATTCTTGAAAACTCACTTTTCTAGACATAGAATATCCCTTAAACTCATGTCCTTCATCCATTGTGAAATGAGTCCAATGCTGCTTGCTTTCTTGGAAGATAAGGAAATGGAAGTATTTTTGGATAGAAGGTAGTTTTGTCCAATGGCTTTTTTTGCATAACCTGTGGTTCTTGATGAGTTTCTATTCATCCATTAAGTCCTTGGTGGCAGTGTTAATTTTTCACTGTACATTTGCTTTCGGAGCAGAAAGTTACAAGGTGGTTGTTGTATTGTCTTGGGACTTTGACTCTTATTTGATGCTGTCACTGAAGAGTGATTTTAGAAGAAGCTACATGATAAGAGGTACTATCTTTCAGCTGATATGTTAAATTGAGGTCGCTTCTGTCAATGGCCCTCTTAAAAATCACCTCTGTGTCTTGTCAGACATTCCATTTCCCAGTGAAATTAATTCTAAAAATCAAGGACTGTGTCTGAGATATTACAAAGCCCATAATAGTGGCTCTGTTTGCCCCATCATCTTTGGCACTACTGGTATTTCACTTACTATTTTTGTCAGGACTTATATTAGAAAACTCAATTTTACTCCGTTCTGTATCACAAAGCAGCATATGTCACCCTAACTCCACTGAGCAGAATAAGATTACTACATGAAATCTTATATCATCCTGTGATATATATGTACACACAAGATTACTCAGAAAATAACTTGTCACTACTGTAGACACTTCATGGCTGCTGGAAAAAACACTCCATACTGAAGGTCATATGTATATATACACGGATTTAACAGCTCTATTCACCCGTTGTAGAACAGTGCTGCTAGCAGAATGACAAGAGACCACTAAAGCTTCATACTTCCAAGGAAAAATTTCTGATCCCTTCTATTTAAAGGAATTAAGTTTGTTATATTGGAAGGAAATAGAACTTACTCACTACATTGTTTTGTGAAACTAAAAGCACTTTCAACTCCATTTCACTTTGGACTCTATTATAAGGACTCCAAATGTGTGACAAATGTTGCATACAGAATACCTTATTGATTTCAGCATTAGATTTGACTTTCAGAGTGTTAATTAATTGATTTGAATCATCTTAGGGATTTTTTTGTTTTAAGTACTGATAAATAGTTTAGGTAGTTCAGTGTCTCTTTTACCTGAAATGTTGTAAAGCATAGTTCCTTTCAGATTCCTTGTAGACTGAAATCTTATGACCCATTCACAAGAACAAGACTTTGGAAAGCTGGTTTTGGTGCATCTCTCTCCTCCATACTTTCTTTGTTCACTGTCCTAGGTGCTTCTCTCCTTGACACATTTAAGTAGTGATTCAAAGGGAGGAAGACTTCTTTTCTGTGGGTCTCAGGAGGAGCCACTTAGATTTTGCCATATTGTAACCTATTGAAATGTAACATTTACTGTTAGTGTCCTGTGCCTTTGAGGTGGCCCAAAAGTCCAGTCTTTCTCTTGGCGTTCTGACTTACTGTGTGTTTAGAACTGAAGTTCGTTTTGCCTATGTGATGGTGGTTGTCTTAAAACATTTCACAAACCCACTAAGTTTCTTTTATTTCTGTGGAACATATATGATAAGAAGCAAAAACATTTGACATTCCTATTTTGTCCACAAAAATTATGTTCTGAGTGATTTGTTTGACTTCTAGCAGACCTGCACTCAGTTTTTCACAAGGTTCTGATCTGGCTTTGTGTTAATTGATTTAATTAATGGTTCCAGTGATATCTTACAACAGGAGAATGTTACATGAGACCCAGTAGTGTTGTGTTCTTTGCAGTCCTTGGAAGATGCCTAAAAAACTAAGCTCTAAAATCATTAGTTATAGATATAGGCAAAGGCTGAGGTCACTCACTGTCAAATTTCTCTCCCTGTCCTATTTCTTAAATAAATTATAAAGCAGCATAACATTTATGAGGTCTAGTGACAATGCTTATTTTTATATATAAATTAGACAGTACTTGTTCCATTTTGGAAATGCAATGGAAAAAATTCAGTGAGCAAAGTTTCCAACTTGTTTAATAAAAATGGAGGTCTCTTTCTGTATTATGGAACAACAACAAATCCAGAAACATGGTTGTGCTCACTGTCAGTATCTCTGTGTGGAATTACTCCTTGATTGATAAATGGCAGCAGAGTCTCTCAGCACTTTTACAACAAGCAAGCTGGAACCTAAATTAATATTCTACCTCTTTATATAATTTTAGCAATTATATAAAATAAATAGATAGACACCTTTTGATATTTATTCAAGTCCTGAATATTGAATTAAAATGCAGAACTTCCTAGTTCTGTCAAATGCTGTCATGGAGAGTTCACTTGAAAGCAATTCAGCCATTACAGAGGAGTGTATGGCTTAGTCAGCTTAATTTTTTTTCATTTAACTTGAGTTCTAATGTGAAATTGTTTTAAAAGTTTTGTTTCTTTTTAAAATGTTTTGTGGGCTTTCTTTCTGCAGGAAATTTTAGTTGTCATATTTAATTTAGGACTCTTTCCTTAATGAAATTTGTATTTATAAAAGTTGGCAACCTTGTAGGCAAAATGTTGTGTTTATTTTCAGGTCAGATGTAGCATAGACAATAATGTAGTGCTGTGGCTAGCCGGACATGGCAATTTGGGTCAAGCTGCAGTTTTGGGCACCACCATATAAAAAAGGCATTGAGCTATTAGGTAGTGAGCAAAAGAGGGCCATGAGAATGGTGAAGGACCTTGGGGGGAAGCCGTGTGAGGAGTGGCTGAGGGCACTTGGTCTGTTCAGCCTGGAGGAGAGTGAGGGGAGACCCCACTGCAGTCTGCAACTTCCTTGTGAAGGGAAGAGGAGGGGCAGGTACCAATCTCTTCCCTTTCATGACCAGTGACAGAACTCAAGGAAATGGCCTGAAGTTGTGTCAGGGGAGGTTTAGGTTGGATATCAGGAAAAGGTTTTTTTCCCCCAGAGAGCGTTTGGGCACTGGCACAGGCTCCCTAGGGAAGGGGTCACAGCACCAGCCTGACAGAGCTCAAGAAGCATTTGGACAATGCTCTCAGGCACATGGTGTGACTTTGGGGATGGCCTGTGTGGGGCCAGGAGTTGGACTCAATGATCCTTGTCAGTCCCTTCCAACTCAGCATATTCTATGTTTCTATTAATTAAAGTCATCCCTACAGCCCTTGGTAATGGCAGCACTGTGTCCAGTGCTCTGCATTGTGCAGGTGCTCTCAAAGCATCTCCTGGAAAAGTCAGCTGAGACATCCAGCTTTGCATTGAAGGAAAGGAGGAACATTTGCTTGTTTTTTCTACTTGCAAAGGTTTGGGGGCAGCAGCCTGTGGCAAGGGATAGGAACAAGCCTCTGTAAATAATTGATAACTGAGACATTCTTCCTGCAACCATGAATATGAACCATTACCTGAACTTCCATTTCACTTGTTCAGTGATACTTCAGGTCTTATTTTGAAGCAGAAGAGCAACTTCCAGTATTACAGATGTGCTCATTTTGTTCTGCAACTTTGCAGCATGGCTTGTGATGCAGGTTGCCTACACTGGTGTAATGGGAATGAAAAACACTTTTGCTGTGAGTTAATAATACTGAACACTTCTGGCTTATTTTAAATAGCTGAAAATTATGCAGAGCTATGATCTATAGGGCTTTGAGATCTTTCCACAGTAGGGAAAGGGACTTGTGCTAGCTATATGATAACTAGCATGTAAAAACTGTAATGGTATATGTTATGTACACAGCCTGCTTTTCTGAAGCAGACATAATTTTGTTTGTTTTTAAGGCAGTATTTACAAGTAATTATAATTCTACTTTTTGAAATGTTAGCTTCTGCGTAAGAACTGCTCTACCCGCGTTTTTTTAATTTTAGCATAAAGTTTTCTACCAAAACCTGCAATTTTGTTTTGAGCTAAAAGGGCACAGTTGAACTCCTGTTTAAGTCTGTGCTGAGCCTGTGTAGATGCTGATGAAGTGTGGGTAGACCTGCTATCCAGAAGGTGGGTAAAGGGACAGACGCACCCTTCAGCTGGGGGTTGGCATGGCCCATGCAGAGCATCTAACTCAGATTGCTAACCATGCAGTGTGGTGCAAAATCAGCCACTGTAGCCCAAGCCAAGACAGGCATGGTTTAAGGTAAGCTTTGACCTTGTCCTGAGGAAATGAGGACTCACATATTCTCACTTCTTGGCTCTAAGGCAAAAGGAGTAATTCCAGCCAAGACATGCAGCTCTAGGGCAGTGACACTGCCTAAGGCAATCCTAGGGCAGTAACTGCTCCAGACAGCTGCTAAAATCTAGTTTTCATTTGTTAGTTTTGTAACTTAAAAATATACATGTAAACTCTCAGAAACTCAAAGATGCAGATGTAAACTACTCGGATTAGATGTAGCACAAGAATGCCATAATATTCTTGCCTAATACTTCAAAATAGCATTCATTAATCCCATTCAAGTCACAGAGAGATTTGTGGGGAAGAAAGGGTACTATGTTACAAAGATTAAGCCCCATTGTCCAAATCAACTTGGGCATTGAAAAGAATAAATGTCATGGAAAGTCCATAGTATTTGGCTCCTGGGTGACCCATGTTATTTGAAATGTCATGCTCTGTACTAAATTGTGACTCCTTTTGTACATGTTGCTAATTCTTTTTTTGAAATTATCTAGATTAGACTAATGTGAATTAGCCTGGGAAAGGAACAGTCACTCCCTGGCCATCCATTTCTGATTTTTTGATTCTTTAGTATCAATAGCCCTGCAAAGGATCTAAGAGAAAAAGTCCTTCATAAACTAAAGGTGACTGAAACGCCTAGTAAAGATCTCTAGCAAAGAAACCAAAGGTGTTAAATACTGTGTGAATTCTGAGACAGAAGTGTTATGTGGAGAGGCAGACACAATTGCAGCCCTTAAGTGTAGTTTGGGTCTGAAAAAGGGTTTTGCATGTACTTCAGATTTTCCAGAAAATATTTCACTGAAGTTGCGTTTATGCTAAAATAAACATCTGTAATTTACTGAGGTGAAAATTATAGTGTTTTCCAGTTATTTCTGTCTCTAAACTGTGCTTAAGTGTGTCCTCCATGTAATACAGATGGTTTTGAGTGTCAAATAGCTGTTAACTTTGAATTCCAGGTTGTTTTCTAGAGGAAAGTTGTTTTTTCTGGCTCTCTCAGAACAACTTCAGATTGAATATGTGCTGGTCTCTATTCTTCCTTCATATTAGTCCTGTACTCAGTGCAATCAATGGCTTAGTCTAACACATACTGAAAGCAGTAGGAGGTATTCTGTAGTTTATTAGGAGCTGGACTTAAGAAAGAAAAAAAAATCATCCTCTGAGATGAGAATCCAGTTTCCTTTGTGCAATTTAAGATATATTTCCTGATTTTCTTATGAACTTGAGAAAGATTTTAGAGAAGCATCTTTAAATCTGCAAGAGAAGCTGAATAAGCAGAAGTATCTTGTCTTGTTTCTGTTCTAGCCAGATAAATGCTTGATTATAGTGTCCTCCTATGTGACACCATGAAAAAGATCTGGCAGTTAACAGCTCTGTTTGGGTAATTGTGTACTTTGGCTTCAAATAGCATTCTGTGTGGAAAATCCACACAGCAGGTGTCAGCTCAGGATATTCAGAATTCTTCCTTTCTCTGCTGCTGCATCAGACACAGGAAACATTGTAAGGATATTGTAGTTTCATGTTCTACTGGGCTGTTTTTCATTCTAATTGCTTCTGTTTTGCATCCAATCAATAGTTCCACAGGTTTATTAAATTAATGAGGTTTTTTTTTTTCTACAAAAATGCAAGCAGGGGAGCTATGTGAACTGCAGGCTTGGTAGCATCTCTCAGTCCTTGAAGAGATCATGGAAAAAGTCATGTTGAAAGCTACTTCCCAGCTATTTGAAGAGCAAGAAGATAACTGAGAACAGCCCTGATTTAGCAGGATAAATGATGCCTGACCAATTCATTGCTTTCTAGAATGAAATGAAGGCACTGAATAAAGGAATAGCCGTGAATGTTATTTACCTTGACAAGGTTTCTGACATGATCTCCCACATCGTCTTTGTAGGTAAGCTGATGAGACATGAATTGAGTAGTTTTGAAAAATTGGACTGTTTGCTCAAAGAGAATTCTGTACGGTTTAGAATAAAACTGGCAGGTAACTACAAGTGATCTTCCTCAGCAATCAGTATTGGGGGTGATACTGTTCAATATCTTCACAGGTTTATAGAATTATAGAATCATTTAGTTTGGGAAAGAGTTTTAACATATCCCACAGTTAAACCAGCACTGCCAAGTCTACCACTAAACCACGTTCCTAAGCACCACTTCTACATGTCTTTAACTACCTCTAAGAATGGTGACTTAACCCCTTCCCCAGGGCAGCCTGTTCCAATACATCAGCCTAAAGGGGCAACATGCACCCTCAGCAAGTTCATGAATAATGCAAAACTGTGTGTGTGGAAGGAGAGCAGTTGATATGCTAGACTGGGGCAGGGCTTCCAGAGGGACCTCAACAAATGGGAGGAATGGGCTGATGGAGACCTCATAATGTTCACAATACAAAGGCAGTGTCCTGCCAAGACAAATTAGTGCAGGTTGGGGGCCAATTGTCTAGAAAGTGATTCTGCAGAGAGACCTGGGGGGTCCTAGTGGGCAGTGAGATGATCATGAGTCAGCAGGAACATGCTCAGAGCAATGAAAGCCAGTTGCATACTGGGCAGCCTTGTCAAGTCTGTAGCCAGCAGGTCAAGTGGTTATTTCCCTCTGCTCCTTACTTATAAGACCCCACGTAGAGAGCTATGTTCAATTTAGACTTGCTGTGCAAGAGAAAGAGAAATAAACTGGAGCAGTCCAGCAGGGAGTAAGATGGTTAGAGAACTGCAGCATAGGAAAATTGAGGCAGTGCAAGGAAAAGCTGAGAGCACTGTGGTTGGTTATGCTGGACAAATTAAGGCTAAGGGAGGATCTAACTGCACTCTGCCACTACCTCTAGGAGAGATAGAGAGAGAATGGAATTAGAAATGCACAGAAGAAAAGCCAGATGTAATGGATATAAGTTTCTGCATAGGAATTCAAAGGCATTAGTGAAATTTCTTAGATATGATGTAGTTTTATTTTACAGGGAGGGGAGAGTAGGTATTTAAGTACTGGAATAGATTATCTGGAGAGGTTGTGGAGTCTCCATCCTTGCAGATGCTGTAATTTGTAAAGTCCTTGGGCGACCCAGTCTCACTTTGGACTTCACCATGTTTTGAGGAAGAGGTTGATCTTAAGAGGTCTTTTTCGAACTGACTATTCCAAAATGATCCCATTCTATAACAAGTCTTTACCTCAGGACATGACATCTTTGTGAAATGTAGGAGAGGTGTGAAATGGGGATGGGAATGAAATGTGAGGTTTGGAAGTTATTCTGTGCACTTTCACAGAAGGTATTTTAGATCTTAGGTTAGTCCTTCAGTCATCTCTCCTCCTGATTTCCATGGATATATCTATCCTTAGAAGTGTCACAGAGCTCAGGTAGTGTCTGAACAACAGCATGGTCCCATGTGGAAGTCTTCTGGACTTGACCATACTGCTGCCTTGATAATATATAAAAGTCACTGGTTTGTTTTCCTCTGCCATTCTTTCCCTATTTAGACTGCAAGCCTTTTGGCTCAGGAAGTGAATTTAAACTAGCTGTTTAGCATACAGCATGCCAGGGCCTCCTATTGGGTAAGCCTCTAAGTAAAACAGCATCCGAAAGTGAACAATACTGTAAAAATGCAAAATGTTATAGCTGGAATTTCTGTCTGACTACATTGGTTATTTAACACTGAGAGAAAATTAAAGTCCTCAGTGTAGTACTGCTCCCAGAGAGAGACTTAAATTAAGTTGTATTATAAATGGAAGTGCTAGCAATGGTGACTGAAAACTGGGATTGAATTAATGTGTAGGAGAGAGGCTGGAGAGCCTTGTTACAGTTAATGGGGCAAGACAGGGGAGATGAATTTGCATAAAGCTCTGCTTGTATCTTGGCTCCCTTCCCTTCCCTTCCCTTCTCCCAAAATAAAAATAAAACCACAGGGCTTTATTTGAGGCTGAAATCCTTATGTTACTTGATGGAAGACTTTCTGTGGCTTCCGTAGTGTTAATTCCTGGAGGGTACTGTACACTCTTGACTTAAAATTAATGTTGATGTAAAGTGCTCACAGGATCTATGAGCCATAATTCAGAAAAATAACTGATGTGGACTGCTGCCATAATCTGTTGAGATTCTTTTGTAGCCAACTTTGCTGCCACTAGAAGTGTTTCTGGCAAAGCCCTGCAGCTTCCTTTGTTTCCTTTACCAAAACAAGGAAATGGCTGATCATGCCGCTTCCATGCAGCTTCTTACCAGGGCAGCTGGAACAACTGTTGAAACGAAGAGTTCAGAAACCAGTGAATAGTTCTAGTTGTGTTGCCACCCATGAGGCTATAGCAGAGCAACCATAATGCCCACCTCATGGGCAAGGGCAGATGAGCTCACTCATGGAAGAGTACTGTTACTACTTTCTGTGCAGCTGTGGGTACCATCAGGACATGATGTGGTGCTTCAGCAGCGTTAAATGCCTGAAGAGCCTCTCTTTGGTCCTACACACAATATCTGCCACAGCAATTTCTGACCATTGGGTAAGGGAAGTGTGAACTGTGTTTGCTGATTTCTTTACCTTTCCCAAACTGAAAGCCTACATCTGAGACAGCTCAGGATGGGCTGAAACTTTTAAAAATATTAGTTCCCAGCAATTATTTTTAAGAATTCACCCTTCTCATTAAAACAAAAACAACAACAAGGATTCTTATCTACTGAGAGTATAAAGGTGTGATTTAAATTACTCTGGAGATGATATTTCTAAATAAATTTACTATTTTCAGGTTTATATTAACTTAGCCTTTGCTCAGTTTTGCTCTGATAGAACTCCTATGAACATACAACAGGTATATTGAAACTCAGAAAACTTTAAATTTTATTTTGTTACTGTCCCTGCTTATCTCATTATTCCTTGTGAAGTTCCAGGATGTGATCTATAAGTGATCTGTTATTATATTCAACTAGAAAGGTAATGTTGATCTTGCAGAAAATCATGGGACTTGATGACAGAAGACACGGGTTTTGTCAGCTTCGTTATCTTTGTGGCCTCCAGCAAGTCCTTGGATTTTGGTGTCTCACTGTACCTATCTGCGTAAGTGGGCCCTGTCAAGTGCAACAGAGACTCGGTATTTCAGGTGAACTTTTAATGGACTGATGTGGGAAAGTTATTAAATGATTTTATAAGTCTCAGCCCAAAATTTAGAGTTCACCCAGGTAGCACATGTCTGGTGCAAACATTGCTGTTGTCCGCTCTGTTGTTTGGAAACTGGATTAAAGTGTGTGCAAGGAAGAGAGCCAGCAACAATGCAGAAGTCTATGAAGAGACACTGCACAATGCAGCTCCTGCCTTTATGTGCAGCCACATTGCTGTGTGTAGTAACACTGTTTGTATGATGGTCAGTATCAGAGTGGAGCTTCAGAAGAGGAGCTTAAATCCTTCTGAAGTTAATAGGCTAGAATTTGATTATCTTGACTAAATATGTAGGTGAGGAAAGGTCTCTTCTAGTAGCAAATTTTCTGACAGAAAATTCTTGATCTGTGATAATCCTGGGAAAACTGATTTACGGTGTAATCTTGCACACAAAATAGATTGATAGATGGCCAGCAGTAACCAGATGTCTATATCAAATAAAGCAGTCCTGTAAGAGTAAGGCTTTTTTTGGATGGTTCATTTTGTTGTAGATTATGCTAACTGTTGTGCTTGGTGACACCTGATAAATAGCTAAGTAAAGAGAGACCATTCTAAAGCATAATCAATCATCTTTAATTTTTTGTTGAAACACATTTGTGATAATAGACTTCATTGTTTTGTTTGCTGAAAAGGAAGTATTTATGCACATAATTCTGTAAAATTCTGTTTGACTTCTATTACTAGTATATTTCTATGTGATAAAGAGAGGGAGATAAGTGATAAAAGAGCCAGAAAAACCAGTTGAACTATATTGATCTCAAACTGTGTGCTGGAGTCATGGGTCCATTTAACTGCAGTATGAAGAATTCCGATTCCTGAATACATTATCTTTGTTCTGATGATTTTTAGATAAGCCTTTAAAGTTTCTGTATTTTAAGGATTTAGTAGTTTTCTTTAAATTATGTAGGGCTAATGATTGACTTGTAGCATAGAGAAAGCTGAGTAAGATTTTTTCTTTAGGCTTCTGATTCTGGTACCTAGAAGCCTGTCCTTCCAGCTGGTTGAAATTTGCATGGATAAAAATTTGCTTTGAGAACGGATACTAGCCTTAGTGCCCTTGACATACTCACACTCTACAAGGATAACACCTTACTCCTGTTTTTTGCAAGTGGTCTAATTAATTTGAGTGGAACTTATCACAAGAGTGAAGAATTTTTATGGGTTTTGAGACATTTAAATTGATTCCAAATTAGACAGTTAGACATGAGTACTGTTCTAAGCTTTGACATTGAAAAGCGTAGTAGCTCTGTGCTGCTAACCAGCTGCTGTGTTCCACTCCATTGTTTGTGATTCCTCTGTCTCCCTTTAATTGTTTGATTAACTGGGAGGTATTATTGGTCTCTGTCAAGGGCTTTGAAATCCACATATGGATGTTGGTGTAAAAGTGAACAACCATTCTTTGTAAATGCCGTAAAAAACAGGCATTGCTTTGAATGTGGCCCACAGAGTTATCCTCAGTCACTCCCTTATCATTACTTGGCTTTATGAAAAAATAAATAAAACAATGGGGTATGACTGTGCTCATTAAAAATATATTTTATTATTAGGAATCCTATAAAGAACATACTATAATATCAATTTTTGGCTTCAGCAGTTTGGCAAAAGGGGCTTCAAAGTGCATGAAAACCAATATGCACCAATAGTATAGTCATTGATTTTCATAGGACTGTGGGAGTAAAAAATGGAAATTGAGATTGCAGTGATGACCTGGGTAATTGACCATTTAAGTGATGCAGGAGGAGTCCTGTAGGTAAGGAAGAGATGCCCTTCTCTGGTGCCTGTTCCATATTAATGAGTTTTGTACTTAGTCTTTTATGCTTGTTTCATTCAGAGTAGAGCTCTAAGTACCTTATCTTGACTTGAGAGTACTTGGCATCTTGCAGGATGAGGAACTGTGCTTGCTGGAGCTTGCTGCATTTAATTTAATTGTATAGTTTTATTCACTGTTACTCACTCCATCTGTCCCAAAGGGAACGTAGAGAAAGGAAAAGAGAAAGGAAAGAGTGCCAGTAAACTATAATAGCAGAAAGAAGGAACTAATTTTAAACTGCTCTGAAACATTTTTTTCTGTAAGCAATGTTGTCCTCCCAAGTGGCAAAGTGCTTAATATAGAGGAGAACTGCAATAAACTTTGGTTTTCTTCCAACAGCATAACAGAGTGTATTGATAACACCTGCTTATAAGCACTGTCTAAAATGGGTTTTTTTAGCCTAGGAAAATTGTCAAGTGGATAGGATGCAAAAAACCACAGAAATCCATGTTGTGATCATATGTTATAGTCAGAATCATACAGAGGGTTAATAAAAGACTTCATAGATAGTTGGGTAAAAGGAAGATCAGCAATTACAATAGAATAGGTTGTTTATGATCATTGCCTTTAACCAGAGATTAAATCTTGTAATGATATTGTCAGCCTTAGTATGTAAATCTTATATATAGAAATCTATACCGTCTTTATAACATTATGCTCATTTAACCTTTAAAAAATATTTTTAAGTGGAACGTTATTGTAAGTGCAGCTCATATTTTGTGTCATTGGTTTCCACCCTGCAGCATGCTGCTTGTTGTCCAGATCAGTGTTGTCCAGATCAATATTGTCTTATTGCCTCTGTGTATTCTCTCATCTACCTATAATGTAAGAAAAGAGGATTTTTTTTTAGCTTAGTATCCCCTTGCTCCTGTGGAATTGTGCGAATGTGTTCAATTACACACAAAAATATTATGAATGACTTTCAAGAGATCAGTTCAGGAAATGCCAGAATAAATATTACCTGTTCTAAAACAGGAGCATGCTGCCTTGATGTGAAGGGCTCCCATCTCTCAGCAGTTGAAATTAGGAGTTAAGCCTCTGTGTGGTGTTGTACATGAGGCAGTGTTCCTTCCCTTCTTCCTGTGCCATGGCATCCTACCACGTGGCAGAACCTACCTGCCTGATGGTCTGGGTGGAGGGAAGATCCAGGCTCCAATGTGTTACTGGTGGATTCACTGTCAGCCCAGTTTGAAGCAGAAGAATATTTTTGAAGCAGATCTCTCCATTGTCAACACTTACTGTGCATTTATTTGCATCATAGAGCAGTTGCAGTTTGAATGACCTAAATTGCTTTCAGAGGAAACTAAACTGGAAGATTTGTTGTGGGTATATACCAAATATGCCCCAGTCCCTAATAATGGTGACTGAAACCATGAATTATCCTCAGCACCTTAAAGGTCTCCAGTATGAATTCAATGCACACCACGAAAAAGCTCCTGGACATCTGGCACTTCATGCAGCAGCCAGAAAGCACTGCCCATATGCTACACATACTGAACTGATTTTAGCTCAGTTGGTCAGAGCATGGTGCTAAGGATGCCAAGGCTATGGGATCAATCCCTGTGTGGGTCATTCACTTAAGAGATGGACTTGATCATCCTTGTGGGTCCCTTCCTACTCAGACAATTCTGTGATGAAGGTCCATATGGCAAGTATGGACAAATAAGCTTTGATGCTTGACTGCTGTTGACCACCTTGAAATTTGCTCGATTTTTTTTCTTTTCTGGGACTACTCCTTCTTCAGTATTGCTTTTATTTTCCTTTATAAGCATTTTCTTGTGTTGCAGTCTGGCTTTGCTGAACCTTGGTCCTTACACCATATCTCTTTTTTCCCCAGCTTGTTATATTGGTCCACTCGTGTCTTGCTGCTTCAGACTCCCAGAAGGTCCAACAAGGTACGTGCTGAGGCCCCAGGAATATGGTCATGTTTATTAAGTAATACTGCGTGAAAATGTGTTTCTTCCTCTTTCTTGGCCAGTGTGATAATGAAAAATCAATTTTAGTAAGTTATTTATCAAGCTGGCTTATAATGATAAAGTAGAATAAAAACCCATTAATCTAAAAAGTTTTTTTAATTCAAGTTAAAAGTATTTTCTTTTGAAAATGCATCTTAAAAACCCCCTCCATTTAAAACATGAGTATATAAGAAGTTATGATGTTTGTAAAAAATACTTTTAGTTACTTTTTACTTATTTTTATTTCATAGAGGTTTATTATATTGTCAATAATTTCAGTAGTCAAACCACTGCAATCACTGAGTGTTTTAAACCATTGGTTACTGAGGCTAGAATACAGGTTTAGGGTTTTTTTTTTTCTGTAGATACAAAAAATGCTGCCTTATTTTGGACTTTTCAGATAGTTTAGTTGGATAATTATTTAATGCCAAGCTGAGAAATTGACCTGTGCTGAAAGAGCCGAAAAAGTTGGTTTTCTCTCAAACTGTTGATAGGATGATCAGATCTACTAATTAAACACTTGGTGACAACAGGAACAAGAGACAATCAGATTAGTTTGCTAATTTTAGATTAGGAAAGCCTTCCTTATCAATTAGGAAGTTTTGTAGAGAAACCATGAGTTGACATTTTTCTTCAGGTATACTTCAGACTGAAGATTTTTACTTTTCATAAAATATCTTCAAATGCTATGTTATGTGTTTGGGATGAATCAGAATTTATAATCCTAATTCATTTTGACTGAAATTAACAAGAAGCAGATATTTAACAAACAAGACAGATGTTATTCACAGGAGTCTGACTCTAAGACCCTGAAGAGTCCAAACAACTGTGTATTACTCAAATAAGTTCTTAATTTATTTTTGTCAGTTAAGAGAAAATTACAATGCATGCTAACAATGAAAATTAACTAAGTAAAGAATACAATTGCAAAACAAAAGTAATTATTATTTAAGGTTTTCTACATGGTAATTCAAATTATTATTAAAATCTGTGGCAATCAGCATAGATGCAAATTGTCAGTAGTTCAAAGGCAACAGCATAGCTTTCTTTACTTTTTAGACAGTCTCACTATTCAAAGATAGAAATTTCTGTGACAAGATGGGAAATACAAGAAAGATCCAGTGGCAAGAGCCTGATAATTATGTTTTCAGTAATTCCTTAGTGGCACAAGGCTTACTCAGCAGTTAAAGCTGAATTGAAATGTTCTTCCCTATGTTGAAAAGCTAAGTTACTCAGCAGGAAATCCCATCCACTGCAGCATTGTGTTCAGTTACATGGTGGTTAACTAGTCTGTGATTATGGATGGTCTCTTGGTTTTTTTGGTATTTCTTTCTTCTTACTCCTGGTAACACCTTCTCTGTATTTTTAACTGTAAGTACATAAAAATAAACTGACCACCATAAGGAAATTGAGCCAACAAAAGCAGCTTACCTTTGGATATGAACAACAATGAAGAAACAACAACAAAAGCCCTCAGAAGACCATTAATTTGGATTGAAAATGCTGAGCTGTGTTTTTAATTGTAACACTTCTAAATTCTGTGCTGTTACTTCGGATTGTTTCACAATGGATTTAAATGGTTTGTGATGAATAAAATACTGATTGGTGGTTTTGGATGACAGATGCTTCTAAATCTGAACAAACATAACTAATATGAAATTCAAATTCTGATCAAACAAAAAATTAATATGAATTTATTATTTTCCTGCCTTTAATAAGCACAGATGTCTTGCCAGTGGCTCAGGCGCTTGCACACATCACTGCATCACTTTTTGTGGGCTCAGAGATGAAGGTGTAGACCTCTTTCTATGTATGTGCCTTGCATGCAGAATCTAACTGATGTATGTTCAAGCATAACTGATGTTGCCTTTCTTGAACGGAGATTGTGGTCCTAATGTAAAAATCCTGATATATATAAATACTTTGCTTTTCAGGTACAATATGTATTTAGTAATTTAGGACCAGAAGGGTCCTGCCTCATCAGTGAATCCTGTCCTGCTCTTGCAGGCAGTTTGGACATATAATCCCCTTAACAGGCTGATGCAGCTCTGAGCCTCTTACTGATTGACAATGGTTAAAAAAAGATTAAATTGCTGATATTTGTTTTATCTTCTGCCAGGTTGCTGAAGATAACTAATGCCCTAGTCTAAATGAACTATCACTTTGGTGAACAATGAAGTATATGAACACAAGAATTGCTGTGTGTATCAGAATATTATGCCTCTAGTCTGGTATCCTGGGTGTGACAATGGCCTGTTCCACAGTAAGATTTGAGAAATCCTTTTCTGAAATCACACAGTGACCTTCCTCTGGTAGAGGCATTTTTGTAATGGCTCAGTGAGAAATCCACCCAAACATGAAGTGAATTTTTTTTTTTTTACTCCTGCTTTAAAAATTGTGTGTTCATCCTGTTTATACAGACATTTAAGGTTTGCTTTTAATGCCTGATGGTGATGAATTTTAGAGGCTAACTGACAATTTTTGTATTTAAAATACTTCTGCCTTTTACCTTCACTAGTTCCCTGAGTGAAGGTATAGCAAACCTTGGCTGCCTATGGCTATACCATTGATTATATATGTCCATCATGTGTCTCTTCTTGTTGACACCTTGCTGAAGCACTTATTTTCAAAGATAATAGAGGAAAGTAAGATTCTCAGAACTAAATGCACTATTTCGTCTGAAGACATACTAATGACTAGAATAAGATGGCACGCTAAAATATTTTTTATATCAATCGATTACAAAAAATTTGTCTGAGAATGTCAAGAAATCATGTTTTCCTCTCCTTCTCCCATAATCCTACGCATTGCTTGCCCTTTTATTTGCAGTTGCGTGTTGATCAGAAGCTTTTGTGTTCAATCTGTTTACAGTAGTGCTCCTGTCTCTTTCCTGAAAGCTTCGAATTAATTTAGAATTTATCTGTGTCTAATTAATTCAGACAGGATTAATGTATAGTGAACTGTGTCTGGATTAAAACCCTCACGTGTTGGATTGCTGGGTGGACTGGTGAAAGCACGCAATGCCTTTCAGTTCTAAGGCATTTAGATATGGTAATGAACAAAAATTTTCACCAGTGGGAACAGAATTTGTGGTGGTATCATCTTGGCAATTTTTTTGTAATTGATATGTTTTTAGGAAATCTTCACCAAGAGGCCAGGGCTGGCATGAACCAGAGCCTGTGCTGCAGGTGTCTTTGAGTGGTGAGCCGGGAGTGAGAAAGCTGACACCGATGCTCACTCTGCATTATTGATTCTAAGAAGCCCCTGGGGAAGGGCAGAGGAGTATTTTACTTTTTTGTCAGCCAGGGACTTCAAGATATTTCTGTCCTTCCCTAAGAGATATCCTGACTGTGCTTTCATAGAAATTGTAGAATTCTAGAATGGTTTGTGTTGGAAGGAATGGTAAAGATCATCTTATTCCAACCACCCTGCCCTGGGCAGGGACTCCTTCCACTAGACTGGGTTGCTCAGAGCCCCATCCACCCTGGTTGCCTTGAACACTTTCAGGGATGGGGCATTCTCTGGACAACCTGTGCCACCCTCACAGTAAAGACTTTTTCTAACACCTAATCTAAACTTTGTATCTTTCTACTTAAGGCCATTTCCCCTTGTGCTATCCTTTCATGCCCTTGTCAAAAGTGCCTCTCCAGCTCCGTTAAAGGCTCCCCCTAGGTACTGGAAGGTGTTGTAAGGTCTCCTCGGAACCTTGTCTTCTCCAGGCTGAATAACCCCAACTTTCTTAGCCTGTCTTGTTAGTAGAGGTGCTCCAGCCCTCTGAGCATCTTCATTGCCCTTCTCTGGACAGACTCCAATAGGTCGATGCTCCTTGGGTCAATGAGTCAGACAAATATGTTACATCATTCCCTTAACAGCCTGAGCAAACTCAGCTAAAGATGGGCTGGTGACTGCAGCCATGGCCAAAGGATCCAGCAGGGATAATACATCCTGATTAGGAAGCAACAGTGCCTGAGAATTGTAGCTTCATTAGCTGCAATTAGCATGAATCAGCAACATACTGAGATATGTTCAAGAGTGCAGGATGAGAAAAATCTGAAGAAAATTACATCTCTTTTCCTCAAAACACTTAAAATGGACAAAAAAAAAAGTATGTCTTGCAGGAGCAATACAGTGTACAGACTATTACCTGGTTGAGTCCTGATGTGCATATAGATATGAAAATCTCATTTCATGGCAAGAATGTACACAGTGTGTTCGAAGAGTGAAAGAACACAGTACACTGGGTACACAAATTAACAATATATGAGTAGTTACATATCATTTTAGATTGATACAGAGAGTAGATATGTAGTAGATTGATATATCTAGTATATGCACATATATATTAGATACAAGAATAAAACAAAAAGTAAAAATAAAATAAAAAATATTTTTGCCTAGTAGTATACATCTGTCATCTTATTAACTGCACACATTTTATCTAAGCAGCTGGATAATGTGATGGAAAAAAAATTATTGTTTCCAGAACTTCCAAGTGAGCAGCAATTAAAAAATCTGAGGGTTTATTGTATACTTTCTGTGATTATAAAAGAATCTTCACCTAATGCATGAGTCAACTTGTCATGATAGGTCTTACCACAGATCATCAATTATTACTTACAAATTCAGCATTCATTCCCGGTGTTCCCTGCTTGTGGCATTCAGTCCATGCAAGAGTCATCTGAGATATATGGCACATGACTCTGTCTTGGTACTGAGTTGGTCGGGACTCTGGTCCTCATCAGCACTATCCATAATGTCTGTCTTACTTGGAGGAGCTGGAGAGGACCAGGGCTTTTCTCTGTTTAATGCTGCACAAGGCTGATTGATAGCAAAGTGTCTGGCTTCTACAGTCTAAGGTTGAAGTGGAGAAACATAAAAACATCCAAAAGAAGTG
The DNA here is from genome assembly GCA_910950805.1 of Acrocephalus scirpaceus scirpaceus. Lineage (NCBI taxonomy): Eukaryota > Metazoa > Chordata > Aves > Passeriformes > Sylviidae > Acrocephalus > Acrocephalus scirpaceus. The sequence goes on from OU383778.1 coordinate 34,165,605, forward strand.
GCCAATTCAAATTCCACGTGTAAAGTACACATATGCATGTATCCGGGCACACATTTTTGCTAGAGTAAGTAAAGGAACCAACCATTTAACATAATTACATGTTAGCTCATTTCATCTAGGCATCATGGCAGAGGTGGATAATGATAAAAACCTCTGTATCAGGTAAATAAATTCTAAAGTGCTAAACCACTGATACTGAAAGAGACCTGCTGAGGTTAGGAGTGTCGTTCCCTTGTCCCAGTCTTCTCTGGTTTTGAGTCCACAGAGGGACCTGGCTACATTGATAGTCCTCATACAACACCAAGCGGGATTTGTCCTTTCAGTGCTTGTAACTTCAGGTACCCTGTTCACCTTCTGTACTCTGTTCATAATTAATTATTTGCATATTAATTATGCAAAGCACAGATGCTCAAACTGGTAATTTTTCATGACACCGAAAGATTGATTTACTATACTGAATAAGCAAAATCCAGCTGTCTTTCTGCATTTCTCCTCCTTAGATTGTTTCTGTAGCTGGTGTACTATCTGCCAGCTAGTACAGTTTTGTTTGTTTTGTTTTTTGCCAGTTCGTCTTCAGATTGGCTCACTGCACAGCAAATGCTGTAGCTACAGTTTCTAGTGAGATATTTTAAAATTCTAATTCAGTCTTGCTGCTGCTCAATATGTCTGCAAACTGTCAGATTGATCATAGCATTCACATCACTCAGTGGTCTTCTGCGTAAGGACATGTTGCAGCACTTGAGCAGCTTTTATGATTTCAGACTACTCATTTCTGCTCATATACATTCTGCTTGGAACTCAGAATACACCCACATTTCTAAAAGAAGGAAATAAAAATACTGGGAGAAATTTATTTTTATTTCTGTTTTGTTTATTACATCCTATTTTGTGATCATAAATTACAGAATCTACTATTCCTTATATCAAGAAATGAGGATTTAAAGAAGTGTTCACCTGCAGTTTATAGGAAAACTTTTTTTATTTTTAAATGCATTTTCAGGTGGGTTTTTTTGTGTGGTTGTGGGGTTTTGGGGGTTTTTTGTGGTTTTTTTTGGGGGGCGGGTTGGTTTATTTATTTGTTTTTGTGGAATATGTGTTATTTATTACTTTTGTCTTTTCCTTATCATGGAGTGTGAAGTTCTCAAGTTCTTATGAGCTGTATTTCTACAATGTACCTCCAACAAAGCTGCTTTTGATTTTAGTAGGTGCTGTTGCAACAAGAATTGTCCCTCTGATTTCAAAACTGCTGAAAATAATTAGCTTTTATTCAGAGATTTGAAAGCCAAGAGAATGTTACAAATTGACCTAAAAAGAATGCCAGTATCAGGTGAGCCATAATGTGAAAGAAGGGATGCTGCTGGATATATATGACTGGTATTATGTGCTCCTCTTGGTCCACTGCTTTCCTTGCACCCACTGTACCTTTATGAAGTGTAGGGACAGAGAATGGAGTGAAGCACCATGCCCTGACTTTCCTCCACAACCACTCTCACAACAGCAAGAAGCTCCTTCCTTTAGGGTCATGTTCTGACATATTAGAAATAGCCCTTCCACCCCTGTTCCTTTCTTTTTTTATTTCTTGCATCTATATCTACTCTATTTTTCTAGACAATGGTGTGTTCTTGCAGATGGATGTTCCACTTGTGGTTTTAGCTTCCTTTGTCCTTTGAGCAGCATCAGTAAGTTTTTTTGAGTCATTTAGTGACAATAAATAATAACAGCCTCTTTGCTAGGGAAAGACACAGCCAGGTCTGGTTTGCTTAAATCACCAGAATTTGAAAGGGAGTAGAAGTGTAATATTCCTGCATGTTTTCTGAGAACAGGTTGGCTGGTGAGGGAGGTGTAACCCATTTGTGTTGGAATAGCTTTGATTCAGATGCGTTCAGTCATTAGTGTCAATTCATCTTGAGTTTTTTTAATGCTAGTAGTTGTTGAAGTACATATTTTGAATCAGGGGAGCTCCTTAAAACATGGTTTATTATGACTGTAGTTTATAACTGGAAGGCTTTGTCTGGGAAAACCAGGATTTTCTGACACTCTTTCTGCATTGCTTAAACTAGACAACCTTTTGAATATGCAAGAAATAGTTGTTGAAATTGTAAAGATTCTCAGTGTCCTTAAAAACTATTGAAAAAATAATTTCTAATTTATTTATTTGTAAAGGACAGTTTCTACTGCAAGAAGCTGAAGGCAGATATCTCAGCCTCCCTTAGAATCCTGTGCTTATCCCCTCCCACATATTTTAAGAGCATATTTTTAGATATAACACTCAGATCCTTATGTTAGATCCATTTTTCAAACTCACAGAAATCAGGTACATCATGATGCTTTCAGAATGTAAATTTTTAATACTTAGACTTTTTGCAGGAGATAGAACCATATCGATCCCGTGTTCCTAATCTTTACAACTTTGTCATTTATCTGACTGAAATGTGAAAGCTATCCTTTCTGGGGTTTGGTGTTCTCTTCCCATTTGTGCTGAGAAACCTGACAAAACCCCAAACTGTTAGGACTTATATTGTGTAATTCAGTTTCTCAGCTTTATTGTGTTTTTAGTGAAAAGTGTGTTTAGGTTCATTATTAAAATAGACTGCATTCCATAACAAACTGTAAAGCTGAGTGTCCAAGTGTGAATGAAAAATTCTGAACTTCATACTCAGAAGGTGTAATTTAAGCAACAAGGCAGATATTTTTCAGAAGTAGTCATTAAATAGAGTAAAATCAAAGCTTCCAACACTTTTTCTGTGTTGTGACTGTAAGCTAGGATAATACAAGTTTTACTAAAGAGAATTAATTAAATGAAGTTTATGACTGTGATGACAGGGCACTTGATTTTAGTAGAATCTGCTCTCTCTTAATGAAATTAATTATACATGTTTTTTATGGTTTAGAGCTAGAATTTTAATAAGTAGCAACTACACCTTACTTCTATTCAGATTGATATTAATTATATGATAGAGACCATAATTTCTGGTATTATCTGTTGGTAACAAGACTTTGCCCAATCAACCTGGAATAGGCTTTTGCACCTTATTATAATGCAAAGGAGCAGGTAGGTGCCATGTAATGTTTTACAACAGTAGGCAATATAGAGGAGCTTGGTGTGAGCAAAAACTCTAAAACTGAAGTTGTCATCCTGCATGAGGCTAAAACTAAATGCTTAGAAACCTAATAGTTTGCAGCTCCTTTTTCCTGGTGAGCATTACGAGAATTTTACCATCACTGTGCATTAGGAAGAGTTCCATAAATTTCAACCAAAATTGTTGCTGAAAATATTTAGTAACTAATAATAATCTATCCAGCAGATACAGATTTCTTTCTGCAGTTCTGTTTTTGCCATCATGTCTTTAATCCTATTTGTCCAGAGCACATACTCCACTCTACCCTCACAATTTCTGAGACACTAAATTATTTCATTTTCCTAAATCGCTCTGTGACTAGATGATGATTTCTTACAATTCAGTAATATTCCACCACTTCCTTCACTGAAATAACACGTTCCTTAGGAGGGAGACATCAAGCTTGGTGCTTTTGCACCAAGTTTCTTGGGCCCTAGCTGTTGACATGGCTGACTTGCTTAATATCTTGCAAAAGTCAGTTAAAGGTCATGAAATTAATAGCATTTGGACAACATTCTGGTAGTTGTCCGGCTGGTTTGATAATGCCATCATATCAGTCACTGAATTTCACATGCCTTTGTTGTTACTTAGTTATTATTGCTTCGTATCTGAGTGTAGTTCATAGGGATAGAAAGGTGTGCTTGCTGTTGTGCTCTCCTTTTATAGTTTAGCTACTTTGCATTTAAAAAGTTAAAATGATGATACAAACAAAGCAGAGAGATAAAAATAGAAACTTTCTCTCAATATCCAGTAACAGATGTTTGGAGAAAAATAAAGGAAACAGGGCAAATACTGAATAATCTTTCCCAGGTGCCATCCAGGCATTTAAAGAAAGGCTATCCAGCCTTTCTGGAAATGGCACTTGTGGACTTTCAGACCTGGCTGGATGTTCCATCTCTATCATGATGCTCAAATGCTTTAATGTGCCATTACCTGTCTCTACTGTCTATTTATATTTCTGGCTTCTACAACATCTCATGTGGAGTTTAATTATACTCGGAAGTTTTTATTTTAAATCGTTTTAGTCCTTCTGTATGCCAAATTCATGAGCTACTTTCTCCCTAGCAATTATTTCATAGAACTATATTGTACTTCTCTTTAGTCATCCTTCAGCTAAGCTCAAGAGTCTGACTAGCCTCTTCTCATACAGGTGTTGCTCATAGTTTTAATCATCCTTGCATGTTCCCCTCCTTCAAGTTCTGTTAAATCCTTTGTGAACAGGCAAGATCAGCAGTGCACATAGAATTTCATAGAATCATAAAATGGTTTGAGTTGGAAAGGACCTTATCCACCCCTGCCATGAGCAGGGACACCTTTCACTAGAACAGGTTGATCAGAGCCCCATCCAACCCAGCCTTGAACACTTCCAAGGATGGGGAATCCGCAACTTCTCTGGGCAAAGTATGAACACAACTGTGATAGCTGTGCTTACGTCTATTCCAAATTTCTTTCTTTAAAAATGTGACCATACTAGGGGAAGATAATTTTTGAATACCTTGTCATGGCATTTACAAGGTCTTTACAGGGCATTTACCTTACAATCAGCTGTGCAGTTTATCAAGGAAGATGAGAACTTACCCCTTTAATCTTATCTAAGGCACCCTTTCCTAATTTCAAGGATTTTCAGAGCACCCAATGGCAAAATTCTTTTCACTGGATATGACAGGTTCTGTAGCAGATACTTCTTTGACCTGTACTCCCTTTAGCCCTTCCACTTCTGAGCTCCACAGCTGCCTCTGGCTGCTGCTTTGGTGTAACTGCTGTCCCTAGGCTATATAGGCAAAAGTCCTCCCTAGATTATACATGCTAGTACCTGCCATGTATATGTCATATTCTGGTCTATGCAGTAAATATATACACACATGTACTGTAAGTATATACATATGCTGTATATGCTTTTTCTCCTTGACTTTGTTTATCAAGTGATAAAAATTACAATCAAGATAATATTTTCTTGTGCCTTAGACGCATCTTCAGGTGAAGATGTCAAAAACCCCCAGGTCTCTGAAGCTACAATAATAAACATACTAAATAAAAATGCTAAATACACAGTAAGGTTAATAACAAGCACTTCCTATCATAGTATTGTATTCATGGTTTTATGCACAGGAAGTCTTTTGTACTCATGACATGATAAAAAGTTATTATTGATAGCTGAAACATCTGCTTTAAAAAGCTACAAAATATTCCACTACTAAAAAACTTCTACTTAAGATATATTTTTCTCCTCATAATCTTAGACCTGTAAGTACAACATGTAAGGAGTTTGAGAATAATAAATGAAAGTTGCTGTAGAAACAATACAAGAGTGTTTAAGAATGACTTTTAAATGGTTCGGTGAAGTAGATACTGGAAAAGCAATCTAAATTCTATCAGACAAGGTAATGGAGGGTAAAGAAGCTGGCAAGCAGAGTGACTGGAAAACTAAATGATAATATAAGCCTAAAGAAAGAAGAGCTTTGAAAATCTGTATGCAAATGGGCCAGGAGACCAAGGAATACAAGAAGGACTGTAGCTTGAAAGGAGTAAAAGGAATATCTAGATGAAAAGGGATAGAGGAAAAGCTGAGGGTTAGGGTTAGGGTTGGGTTAGGGTTAGGATTATGGTTAGGATTACGGTTAGGGTTTAGGGTTAGGGTTAGGGTTAGCATTAGCGTTAGGGTTGGGGTTAGGGTCTTAGGGTGAGGGTTAGGGTTAGGTTGAGGGTTACGGTGAGGGTTAGGGTTAGGGTAGGGGTTAGGGGTTAGGGGTTAGGGTTAGGTTTAGGGTTAGGGTCTTAGGGTTAGGGTTAGTGTTAGGGTTAGGATTAGGGTTGGGGTTAGGAGTTAGGGGTTAGGGTTAGGGTTAGGCTCCATTAGGGTTAGGGTTAGGGTTTGGGTTAGGGGTAGGGGTAGGGGTACGGTTAGGGTTAGCGGTAGGGTTAGCGTTAGGGTTAGGTATTGCTGAGTACTTGTACTCTTTTGAGGCTAAATTCCCATTTGTGGTGTTCTTGTTTAAAGTAAAGCACATGGAAAATGCTGCTGGTAATGGCCGTCTGGTGAACCTTTTGGCTCCAAACCAGGGGCTGTACCTCAGCCATCCTCCAGAAAGCCTTGTTCTACTGGTGCTTAAAAAAGTGCACAGGGATCTGCAGTCACCAGAGGCATTCTCTTCCAAGTGTTGGCAATTCACCTTATGGAATGTTTCCTGATACCCCACATTAACATTTCTTTCTGCATTTCAGACCCTTAATTTCCAGCCACCTCCTCAGCTAGTGAGAAAGAGATCTTGCTGCCATATTAGTTTGAATCTCAAACTTCAGTTCTCTGCTCCCCAAAATCATCCCTAAGGCCTGTATGATATCATTGGGCTCTAGTCTGGAGTGATCTGATCACCTCTGGAGAGAGGGAACGTGTTCATAACAAAATAGGAGATGTTGTACTTCTGTCTAGCCTATTCTTTACAGAAATATTTGCATATTGGCCTGAGAGCTACTTGTAGCTACTTTTTTTTGGCTGGATATCTAGTACCCAATTACAAATGTATGAATGCACCGTATTAAGCCTGGAAGAAATGCCTGGCTTTAAAAGGAGAATGCTTCTTAGAGAAATCCATGGGAATGCAACCTGGAGGGGAAACATTCATAGCTGGTGAATTCTAATTTGAATATGTTTCATCAAAAGTGTTGTGGCAATAGAGTGATTACTGATATTTTTTGAAAAATACATTATAAAAACAGCAGAGAGATGAATTCATTTCTCATATGAAACAATTACTGAGAAAGGTGTTCCCAGTGTTTTTCTAGAACTAGACAAGTATTCACAGGTTTCTTTGGCAATAAAGTGCTCTGAAAAGCTCAGCACCACAGTCCAGCCATATGACAAGGTATCCTGAGTGAGTGCATCAGCAAATCACATGCCTATCACGGAACGATCCAGTGGGAGTTTCAGAGATTTGGTGTGTATTGATGGCCTTGCTGCTGTTGAATATGGTACAATAACAGATGCTATGTTGAAATTTTGTGTGAGGAAAGGACTGTTTTTAAGTATCTTATCCAGCATGGTTCCTTGAGGATTTGGAAAGAAGGATGTTCAGACAACATGCCAAATGAATGCCCTTTCTGTATTGGTCAGTGCTACAGCTGCACTCAGTCTATAACCAAGCATAAACTCAACACATATGCTGTTTGGAACAATTAACTCTTGACTTCAAAAAGGGTAAGAATTTGATTTAATTTGCTCTATTTTTAGCCAGTTGGATAGTGCCACATATTATTTAGTTTTGATTAGTTTTGTCAATGCACAGAGCTAGTACATGTTAAACACTAAAATTTATCATACAGCAATTCCAGTTACCAGCTCTCAGCATTCTGATGAGAAGAGCAGCCAGAAGTGCAGGTGTGCAGATGAAGAATGTTGTGGATTAAGAGCCAAACCTTTCTGCCTCTTACACCTGCACGTTTGGAAAATAGAGCCAACGAAAGCTCTTCTAAAATATTATTATCCAAGGATTCCCTACCCAAACCCTTGTGACACGCATATATCAAAGAAGCAGATGCTATTCTGAGAAGTGTAAAGCATGATATTGCACAGAAGGTTCGGTGATCTACTTTTGCTCATCAGAACAGCAGGAGGTATTTGATTACCTGCAGAGTCTGGCCCTGACTCAGTAGATTGGTGTATGGTTATCTAAAAAGCCTCCTCTTGCTCCCTATTAAACCAATGACAGTGTTCTCATCTTGTTGTCATTAGTGGGTCAACTCTTGGCAATATTTCATGAGATTGCATTCACATTCATGAGCTTTCAACTCAAATCTTTGCAAATGTCTTCTTTCTTGTTTATTTGTTTTAAGGGAGACACTTAAACTTTCCACCTGTCTTCTTTTTTTTTTTATTGTTATCTTATTGTTGGTTCATTTATTTTAACACTCAAAATTGCAGGGTCAAACTAACTACAGAAGTAAGTGATGGATTTATTGATTCAGTGATAAATGCCTCATTCATAATCTGCAAAATCTGGTTTTTTGTAAGAAAACTTACTCTGAACACTCTTGCTCTACTTTTTTGAAGATGTTGATGCAGAACGTTTTCAAAATTTGGTCAAGTGAATTTGTGGAAACAATAAATCCCTTGGGATAATATTCTCTGAAAGTTGCACAGACCCTCATGAAAGTTCTGCTGCTGAAAAGCAAGCATCTTGTAATACAGGATGCACAGATGCCTAATATGTATCTTCTGGAGGTCTGGAGGAGCTAAGATAAACATTCATAATCAGTAAAGCTTTTATGAAGAAAAGTCAGATCCTGACTTGTCACTCCAGGAAGCTCCCTAAGAAAAAAGCAAGCATGGATGTGAATCTCTTCCTGGTGTCCAGTGAGACGTGTCTCAGGGAGGAGTCGGTGCAGTCTCTGCTGCAGTTTCAGCTGGGTAAGTCAGCCTAAGCCCAGCAGCCTTGGTAATGTAGCTGGGGCCAGCACCACTGAGCTTAAGCAGAGCTAGTTGGGTTTTCTCTTTCAACCCTATGTGTGAATTTAGTTTAATGTGAAAGAATTGGGGAAACCACAATTACAAGATGACGATGATGGGGAATACTGGCAGAACTCTTTAAAGTTAATAACCACCATAAAGAGAAAGGGTTAAACTTTTTGGAGAGATTGGAAGGATATTTAACTGACTGGAAATAATAGAACCTAGTGAAAAAAAAATTAGGAAACATATCTTAGTTGCATTACGGCTCCAATGGAATCTTTCTTGGAACATTTTCTTACACTTGAGCTTATTTAAGGCTTACATTCACCTTAAAAAGATCCCTGTAGGCTTAGTTTGCATGTCAGTAAGACTATCTAAGGTTCAACCCCAACATTTATAGTAGGAGAAGCAATAAGTGAATGGCTGTAGCTGTTAAGATATTATTAAATTTGATGTATATGTCAGAGGTGGTAAACTTCTGAATGTCCAGAGGCTGCTTTTATTCTCTGGTAGGTGTTTGGTGGCCAGAAGTAGCAGCAGTATTTCTGTTGCATTGCATGACCTGCCCTAGATTAGCATCCTCTGTATAATCCATACACCGAAATATCCTTTAATTTGGGTGGTCTGTTGACCTGATGGCATACCTGGGATCCAAGTATCTCTAAGGTGTCATCCCTCTAGGACCTAAAAACATGAATTATTATGTGGCCTCTCCCTTTAACTGTGCTGCACATGGGTTTCCAACCTGTTTAGGGGTCACAGCATGATTAAGGCTGTAGAGTAAGTTGGAAATGAAAGGTCCAGATGAGCAATATGACAGCTTACACTGAGGCGTCATTAGTATGGGAAATAAAACCATGAACCTTCTCTGAAGTGCTAATGCTTAGTGGATGCAATGGACATGAAGTCAGTATTTGCAGCATTTTAACCCTTTTTAGAAATTCATAAAAATGTTTTATTTCAAGGGATGCAAAGGAAGATTCCTAGTGAAATCAGTGGATCCATTTGCATGACTTAAGTTAAATGAGTTAAATATGTGCTCAAGGTCTCTGCTGATTTGTGAGCCTTGGTAAGGATCTTCCTTTCCTTTTTTTTAAAATAAATTGCAAAATCAGTAATGTATTCAACATATTTCCATAATTTATAACCTAACAGTGACAAGCACTGTATCAAATGCTACTGTGGTGGCTGGTTAAACTAAGGAAGTCAAGGAGCCATATGCAATACTCCACAGTTGGACAAAGAAAAGTTAGACTGGTTTTGGAGATGGAAGGATACTCGGGCAATGAAAAAAACACCTGATTTACAGTAATACTCATATCCCTAGAGATAATTACTAATACAGCTGGGGTGGAAAACATAGAAAATTAAGGTGCTTTGAAAATAAAGTGGTAGAAATAAACTGGGGATGAGAAAAATTCTGCATCAAGGTAGTTACAACTGAATCTCTTCACTAATATTTTCTGCTGACAACAGAGACCCCATGAGAAGTCTTTTTTTTCTTTTTAGTTTTTTCTTCCCAAATCAGAAGATTTGTATCCTTTCATGTAGTTCTATGCAGGCTGAAACTAGAAGAGCTGGAACTACTGCTGGAAAATTGCAGGAACAATGATTAATTCCTGTATCAAAAACTGAACAAGGGAAAACATATAAACACTGCACTATAGGCACAGAGGGTGATTATTTTCCCCACATAAAACAGTTTTAAAATTCATGGGGAAAAGTAGTTTTTGACAGTATGGTGTAGGTGGTTTCAGTCTTATAAAAATAGCTATGGATGGTTTATTTGCTTTTCAGACTGCTATTTTTGCTCTACCATTCAGGTATTTTTAATGGCTTTTCTTGAATAAGACTTACAGTAGTTATGTTTATTGATGGATGAATTTATATGATTATAGCAGACTAAAACTGCAGAATCTTTACAATAGCAGAAACGAATCTGTGGGCTTACTGTATTTTTCTTGAGCAAATTGTCTTGGAAGAAAAGATATGATCATGCTGTTTGATTTGGGTTTTTTTAACCATTGTATTTATTTTAAGTATTTTGTAGATAAATGTGCTACTTCTCTGGCTACACTCTGAATCATATATGAACTTAGAGTGAGGTGTGGGAATTTAGCAGTAGTGTTGTCACTAAAATGTATATAAAAGTCATTCTCTGTTTCTTTGTCAATTTTTACAGTTTGGGTGATACAAATTCAGATTTTAAACACTCTTTCATGAGCCCTAGGCAGATTTGTTTTGTTAGGTGTTTCAAATGTCATTTTCCCCATACTTTGTGTTCTGTCTTCTATAGTTCAGGGATACAGAATTATCAACCAAAGATGGGAAAAAAGAATTCTAGTAAAGTCCCTTTTTCATAAAAATGGTGGATGGTGCTTTGAGCAATCTCTTCTAGTGGAAGGTTCCCTGCCCATGGCATCTAGTTGGAACTAGATGATCTTTAAGATCCCTTCCAACACAAACCATTCTGTGATTCTGTGATTCTACATATCATTTCAAAAGCAGAAGCAATCATCTCAAGTCCAGTAATGTGATAACCACCAAATGCCTTTGCAAGTTTAGTCAGGCAGGAAGAGATGATGAGAACTTCATGCTAGACCCTTTTGCCACAGCACTGTGAAAGAAAAATTAAAATCTTGATCATGAGAATGTCTTAAATAATGTGAAATTAAAATGAAGTTCTTGACCCCTCTCTCTTTGTTTTCAAGTCTCCTGAGTGCAGAGGATTAATTTATTCTGTGGTTTCAGTCTTTCTTTGAAGACATGAGGACTGTCACACCTGCTAAGCGAGCACTGAGACTTTTATGTTGTCTCCTGATCTTACAGCTGGGGCTCTATGAAAAATATTGTGACTCTATAAGCTGCTGGGTAAGCTTTATGTATTAGAATCACAGAATGGTTTGGGTTGGAAGGTAACTTAAAGATCATGCAGCCCCATGCCCTGTCATGGGCAGGGAATCTTCCACCAGGTTACTCAGAGCCCCATTTTGCCTGGTCTTGAACACTTCCAGGGATGGAGAGTCCACAACCTCTCTGGGCAAGTGAATTGTTTCCTATGGATGCACATTTGCTCTTACCTCTCACACGGTACTTATTGCCAGGTTCAAAGTGAATGATGTACCAGGCATATGAAAAAAAAATAGATGTTTTTGATAATTCCAAAGAAAACTGAAACAGCCACTAATGCCAATTTTCTAAATGCAAATTCATTTTCTAATGCATATGGGCTCATAGCTCCCATTGATCTTCCTAGAAATTAGGAACCAAGAGCATCAAAAATAACTACCTGCATTTTTAGACATTTAGACTCTTTCAAGATTCTGGGTGAAAGGAAACTTCACAGTTGGCCACAAATGTTTGGGAGAGAAAATATCACATAGAAAACAAAAAAAATTAGAGAAATACTTTACCTTTCATCCTTTCTGTTTATATGAGGTACCAATGATGGGATTTACAGAGGGCTGTTCAAAACAGTATGATATTTATGCACCAGTTTGGTTTTTCTCAAGGTAGTTGGGGCATCCTGTGTTCATAGGACAAGGACAAAAAGTACTTTTTCTTGGGGAAAAGTAGTATAGCATCTTGATATAAATAACTTGGCTTGGTGCATAAACCAAGATTTTTAAGATGTTAAAAATATGGCAGGTTTTTTTTTTTGTTTTACTGGCTCAAATACAGAGCAAGAGTGACTTAAAGGAAATGAATGCATAAGTGGAGAAATGGAATCGATAAGGGGTGCCTTGGAAAGTGTGAAGTGCTTTGTATTTCTCCAGCTCGTGATTCCAAAGCCCTCCAGCCTTTTACTTACATAAAACATCTGCCTCCAGCTGTTTTGCTTTTCAAAAACAATAGTTTGTAGGAGAGGAATTGGCACCAGTTGTCTATTATGTTTCTATTACTTTAATTTTCACTATTACTCATACGGCTTTTTCTTTTTGAAAATTATCTTCTCCAAAATGTGTGGCAGTCAGGTTCCCTGGCATCTGATAGTACACATTTTTCACAGTGCTACATTATTTCAGTAACTTCCTTTTTTTGGGGAAAGACTTATCTCTATTCGCTGAGACCACGCAAATTTTTATAGCAAGCAAACAAGCAAAAAAAAAAAGGACATGAAAAAGAGTAAGACAGTTCAGAAAAAAAGGCACTACCTAAACAAAATTCATGTACAGTTCTGTTAATTATTTAAATAAGACTCTCCTGAAGGTTGTTACATTAAGTAAATCTATTTCACAGCTTAAAAATAGTGTGGTTTTCTATGATGTTTTAGCTGAATATGTCTTCTGCAGAAAACTCTCTCATTTTTCTTGGTTTGGCTTTGAACCAGCCAGCACTGTATCTGCAGACCTCAGCCATGAGACAAAATTTAGCACACTCCCTGGAAAACTCAGAGCAAAAACGTTCCCTTGGAATAGGCATGCAAGACCACACAGTTAGGTCCCAGTCCCACACCCACTTAAGCTTGCACGCCTGCAATAGAAAGGATTTGTTCAATGGTGAAAACCTATTAACCATAAATTGGAGCCTACTCACATCTGCATTCCTTGCTAAGCTCTTTCCATGAAGAGTTCAAGGGGATTGAGGTAGCTGTAAACATGTCATACTGACTTCCCATTAAACATCTACCAGATGGGAACATCTCCTCCTAGAAAAAATGGTGCCTTTATATAGTCTCCAGATCTTACAGCTGGAGCTCTGGATACTTTGCAAAAGACTTAAGACTGATTTAGAATGGTTTGCTTGTAGGTGAACTTAATATTTATTTTTGTCACACCATTTTCTCAGAAATGCAACTGTATTAGCAAACTGTTTAATAAAATGATGCTGATAAAAGTACTGTTAAGATTAGATCAGAATTTAAGTGGTTGGTAGGACATTATATTTGAAATAAAAGGAACTTAATAGACAAATATTAAGCTGAATCCAAACCTGAGGATTGCATCCTTGACATTACATTGCAATTATCTAAATACCCAAATACTTCACAACTTTCCATATTTTGCCAAATAAGCTCCATGAAATTTCAGGGCAGAAAACACACGAGTGCAATTGTTCTGGGAAAAACAAGTTCCCACAGTCTAGCTGGACATATAAACAAAAACCATTTTGTTCTCTTGTGAGCTCTTAAGGTATACACAATGAATCCAATTCTCATGTTTTCAGAACTCTGCTCATTAACTGATGATGAGAAATTATGAAGGTTGAAGACAGGTAATCTAACAATAGTCACCACAACATTACACTTCACCTTTTATTTTCTATTTCAGATTAAGCCACTATTCCAGGCTTTGTAGCATAACATATGTGTACAGATTAGTTTTTTTTTCTTTTGATTGATGGAAGATAAAACCTAAGAAGATCAATTGAGACAGCTTGTACTAATTGTCACCCTGTTTTCTCAGTGACAGTGATTTTACAACTTTTCTCTTTTATTTTATGAGCTAGAACTAAACAAAATTATAATGTATATTTACCTACTCACTAGTAAAGTGCTGAGCTGCTCAATTACTTTCATTGAATCAGTGACTGCCTGTTCACAGGCTACTGGCCAAGGGGTGCTTGTGTCAGTTTTTTCTGTGTACATGCTGTTTGCTAACTTGATACTAGTGAAATTGGAAGCAATTTAGTTTTTCCTTAAATCACTTACAGCTCTTCCAAATTTTTTTTCATAAGTGCATGTCAGCTAGTATACCCATACCTGGAGAGAGCTCTCTGTAATAATCAGAGATAATACACTATACTGAAATCCACTCTTTTATATTATTCAAATTTGAACAGGATAATTGAACGTGTACTTTGTAGCTTAGTCAGTTCTTCATAGAACAAAGGCAGTTACTCACTTTTTTTGACTTCAGAACTTCCCACAGAAGTAGAGTTTTTTCTTTGTGACAAGGAATGCTACCTATTAATTAGGCTTTCTTCTGTGGGCATCTGGGCTGGCTGCTGACAGCAATGTATCAATGAATTAATGAGAATAAAACAACCTGACACCTGCTTCCTTTTTTATTCTGTCAAATGGAGTGACTACTGAGAAGAGTGTTAAGATACCGAGATTTGTTGACTATAGAAAGATTTTTTTTTTGATTGTTGCAGTATACAAATAAAAATTATTTTGAAACCTAAGAGGCATAGCTAAATAAAAGCTCTGCTTTTTGGCATAAGGATATGGCATTCTGTATAATAATTTTCATTTAACAGAGAAGAAAGCATTTGGGTTTTGTTAATTGAATAGCAAGGAAGTAAAGCTTTGCTGTTTATTAATTTGTTATCTAATGATACGGTCAGAGTGAATCATAAGGTGTTTTGGAGTTGGGAATTTTGATAAACATATGAGATTAATTTGCTTTCATGCATGTGCATTTTGTCAAAAAACCTACAGGACCCTGTGCTCTTAGTGATGTGGTCAACATAAACACAATGTCACTGGAAATTGTTTTGTAGGTAATGAATAGAATAAGGTATCCTAAATGCACCTTGATACATTAATTTAAATCAACCTTTAAAAGTGGTGAACAATATACGAGGGACATGCTTAAATGGGTATTTCTTCTGTGATTTTGCACCATATTGCGAATCTTGCAGTCATCTTGGTTTAGCAACCTAAGGCAGCTATGAGGGTGAAACATGTAAAAAACTGTTACCAATATTTTTATTTGCAAGCAAAAGGAGTATTAGCATTGCATCTTGGTTTCTGCCTGAGCAGAATTTGAAGCTTTCTGTAATATTTCCAGTATTTGATCAGAAATTAATGTGGCAAAACCAAAGTGGGTTAATTGAAGCCTTTTAATCTAATCTGACAGTCAGTAAAAATGTGAGTAAATGTTATTAGTATAGCACTAATAATTCTGCCATTAACAGGAAGAAACTTGCCTTGGATTTCCGAGCCTTTTCTATTTCTGTTCTGGGACTAGAAGAGCTTAGAGGTTTGTGATACTCAGTTATTTATCTTTTTGTCTGCCCTTGTGTATTTGCTGAGCCAGAGTTTATAAGAGATATAAAAGATTACAGACATTTAGGGGAGCCTCTTTGTTTTAAGAATCCTTAACCTAAATCTAAATCTCCCTTTTGGCAACTCTTAAGAAGTTCCAGTTAAACAAGATTTGAAACTGGGAGAGCTCCTCACTTACCAGAGTTGTTCTCTTATGTTGCTTAGCTTGCTTGGGCTTTCTAGACAAAATTGTATTTTCTAGTTGGTCAATTAGCTTTCTTCGTTTATTAGCAACCTTGATGGGAAAAAACCCATAAAAATCATTAGCATTTCTGTTCTCTTGTGTTTGCATTTCACCTAGAATAGTCAAAACAGAATAAGAAGTGATTAAATATTCTGGTCATGCTTTGGACTAGAAGTATGTTGTTTTGATTGTCCTTTGCATAACCAAACATTGTGGATGGAAGCTGGATCAGGCTTTGTTTCTCTTTTTGTACAGTACCTACCCAAGACAATTGATGACCTGACCTGTGATGCAGTCACCTGACTTTGGACAAAATAAAGACATCATTTTATCTTTTAGGTGACTTAGCTACAGGACTTTGAATGCATTAATGGGGGTTATATAATGAAGTTTATTTTCCAGTTTTGCAAACCTTAGCATTCTCATCCAATCTGCTCAATATTCATATTTTGAAACTCTACTGTCATTAAGTGTGCACCACAGTGAAATAATGCCATATAGGTATTGTTTCTACAGCATCCCTCATCTAGAGATACATTTTATTATTGTGAGTTACTGATATATTAAATATGCATTATTTATTAGATTGCAGTATTCAGTAAGTATGTATTAATCTGGTTGATGTAAAACCAGCTTCAACAGCCATTGAAGAAGGCAAAAGTCTTTCACTAAGAGGCAGAGACGAGATGGTGCAAAGATTTTCATAGCGTTGCCTACACATCTGTCTTGGTTATGATAATCTCTAAAGAAGGGAAAATGCAGAAGTTACTTTGGGTTCCATTAAATCCTTGACCTCTTAAAAGCCTGATACTAAGGGATTCAATTAGTGACAAGTACAGTTGTGGGTTGAGTGATTCATCCCCATGTATTCCAGTCTCACAATTCATACATAAGAATTACATTCATTTCTCTCAGCCTTAGCATTCTTTAGGTGAAATATTTAATTAACTTGCCTAAGAATAAAAGGCTTGATTAGTCCTTGTCAGTGAGTGATTCACAGGGCTGTGGATCTGTCCATCCACCTTAGTCGGAGTCTTGTGAACCCTTAAGACAGTTTCAACTAAATTGGAAAACCGGGGGTGATCACAAAAATAAATGGCAAGTTTGTGATTGGGCAGACAAGGAGAACTTTATTAGCCGGCTTGCTAGGTTCCTGTGACAATCATGGAAAAGATATTTTGACAGTGGGGAAAGACTTGAGCAGACCTTGCAGTTGACCATAAGGTGCAAGGCTGGAGGAAACCAGACTTCATTAGTTCTGCAACAACTGCTTGGTTTTCTTTTCCTTTTTAAGTCTCATTATGGGAAGTGTCAGTAACTGACAGATACAGAGAGCTTGACTCTTAGGAATGTGGATGTTACCATCTCTTTGTTGCTGCTCATGGGAGCCCAACCTGTCAAACACAGTGGTGAATGCAAAATGGATAAGCATGTCAAAGTCCAGCCACATTTATTCAGATGAAGTATTAGGTTTTGCATGCCAGTTCCCTAATAGGCAGGGACTTGGGCCCTCCCATCTCTTCTGAATACTTCTAGGTTATTCTACAATCTATGGGTAGTTGCCACAGTTACACAGGAGATAGACCATGATGTAAGAATCAAAATTATCGTGTTCCTAATAATGGGCAAATGACTCCTTCATGTATGTTGATACAATTGTGTCTGGTCGATGTTTTCTTAACAATTTGGCATTGCGTTTTTTCTCCTATTTTACTTTGTGCAGAGGTGCAAAAGATGAAAGGTGACTCACTCAGTATGGAACTGTTTTTCCAACAGGAATCACTTTCTACTTGTGTGTCTTCTGTGAACTGTTGAATCACTGCCCAACTTCCCTGTCCCTAAAGAACATGCTCAAACAGCAGTGATTCAAACAAGCATTTGACCACAGCTTTCATTGAGACCAGTTTTTACACGAGTCAAGAGGGTTTTGTCTGGAAAATTAACTTTCTGCTCACTTAAACCCAGGTGGTTTTTGCTTGACAAGGGTAGTGTTTCAGAGGGATAAGACACTGTGAGAAAACTAAATGGATGTAAAACCAGTCTTGTCTCACGTTCCTGTTTCACCTTCCTTAGACAGCTCCCTATAGCTTCTCCTAGGCCTTCTGAGCTTTTGATATTGTCTCCAGAATCAAGATCTGAGACCAAAAATTAACTTGCTTTTTATACAAGATGTACTTCAGAAATTAATTTACTGCATGGCCCCTTCAAGAGTCCCAGAGGCAGCTACTGGTGACCTGGGTCACGTGGTGCTGGCTGCCTGAGTTTCTGTCACTGCCTGGGCTCCTGTTGTTAGGATGTTTGGAACAGAATCTCCCTAACTGGCATCTGGAGACTCCTAGATAAGGGGCAATATCTTCTTTAGGTAGAGACACTGTGCTGGAGGAACAAAGGGGAAGACTGCACAGAAGTTGTTTTAAGATTGTGGGGCTGTGCTTGGAACTCTGAAAGAGGATTTTATTGGAAGCTGCAGAAAAAAACACGCGATTTTTAAAAAATACTATTTTAATTTTTATTCTGCATTTCTTTTGAAATGGAGAGTCATCCTGAATTTGAAACTGCCTACTGGTTTGAGCTATTACAGTAATAGCAGGGCAGGTTACCATAGGCCTCCTAGCACTGAAGGTGTACAGCTAATACGTAGTCATATAGCTTGCTGAAATTAATTTTTACATGAATTTGGTATAACTAGGTCACTTAAGGTCACTGTGGTAGTCATCACAGGCCTGTAAATGGTACAGTTAAACCAGTGGATACTATTTTTTCTATTAATCTTCCTAGAAAAGCCTTTGTAATCCTAATTTTCTAGGCCATTAGGGTAAAGGCAGATTACAACTAAAGCTGGTTTATTAACTTTACTCACCTTGGGTTTATCCAGCCCAGATCTCTTCTGTTGGGTGCCTATACCTGGAGTCATTACTTCCCTCAATCTTCCCTCTTTCAAACTTTTCTTACATTTAGGCCTTAGTATCCTTATCTTACTGTGAAGTTAGACTCAGCTTCAGAGTTGGCCCTGGACTGAGCAGCTGGTTGAACCAGGACTTCTCCAGAGGTCCCTGCCAACCTCAGTTATTCTGGGTTTCTAACTTGTGCCCTCTTCACAGCATGTGAGGCAAACTGCTTCACACGTCCCAATTTATTCACAGTTACACAGCACACTGCAGTGAAGCAGGAAGAGCACCCAAACTGTGGTGGCCGAATCTTCTTCCACCACTTCACCTGTCAGTTGGGTGATGCCACCCTGCACAGGTCCAGTCATCATCCCTCCTGGCTGTGACCACGCCAGAATAGCATTTCTTGGGGCTGCCCTGGATCAGTCCCAAATTACAAGGCCCATGTCCCCACAGTGGGCAACAACGGATTATCAGTTGGTTCTGGACAGTGCAGGTGATGAGCCTGGTGCCTCCTAGGACCTGAGGGGCAGAAGAATGAACAGGGTCCTTTTCCCCATAGAAGCTCTTAATGACAGGAATTGTATTTTTGCACCGGCTTCATTTGCTCTTCGGCGCTCAGCTTATGACCACGGACCACTTCTGACCGTTTCACTGCAGCCTCCTGGGACGGACCGAGGCCATCCCTCGTGTCCAAAGAGGCAGCGGTGGGCGCTCGCCCCCAGCGCCCCTCGGGCTGCAGCGCACCCGCCCCGAGAGGCTGCGTGAATCTTGCTCGGGCGCTCTCAGAAAACCTCTCCCTGGAGCTCTGCGTGAAAGTTCACAAGCGGCGGGGCTCCGAGAGAGCCGTCCCCGCCGCGGCTCCCGCGGGGCGCGAGTGCCCGTGTCCGTGAGTGCCGGAGCCCGCCCGGCGTTTCGGCGCGGACCAGCAGATGGCGGCGCCGCCCCGGCTGGGCGCGCAGCCCCGCGCACGGCGCTGCCGCTGAGCCCCGCTCCGGTTACAGCCCTCCCCCGCCCCCGCCCTCCGCCGCGGTGTCTCCCTCCCTCCCCGCCACCTCCCCGCCTGTCACTACCACGCCGGAGAGCCACCATGGCGCACGGCGGGCCACGCGTGTCCGCCGCTGCCGCTCCGCGCGGGGCTGCCCGGCTGCCGCCGCCGCCGCTGCTGCTGCTGCTGCTTCTGCTGCCGCCGCTGCTGGGCGCCGCCGCCGCGCCGCGCTGCGCGGAGCCCTGCGGCCGCCCGCGCCCTGTAGCCCTGACCCGCGGGGCGCGCAGCCCGCCGGAGCCGCGGCGGGGCGGCGGGGCGGCGGCGGGGAGCAGCCGCTCCAGGAGAGCATCCTTGGCGGCCGGCCGGGAGCAGGTCTCCCTCATCAGCACCTCCTTCGTGCTGAAAGGGGACGCGTCTCACAACCAGGCGATGGTGCACTGGACGGGCGAGAACAGCAGCGTGAGTGCGAGGGGCAGTGCGGGCGGGGTTTGGGGTCCCTGCCCTTGCCGTTGCTTTGCTCGTCCAATTTGCGGGGAGCAACCTGCGCTCCGCCGGCCTCAACGCGGCCGGAGCGCGCTGCTCCCGCCTCCCGCCGGCCGGCCCGGGGCGCGGGAGTCCCCGCGGGCAGCGCTCGGGGTGCTGCGGACGGTGAGGTGCCACCGGGAGGCGAAGCGCCGCCGTGGTCGGGCCGACCTCGCGTACCCCTCGCCACTTCCCCAGAAGTTTGGAAAGTTTGCGAACGCGCATCTTGCAGAGGCGCCGGGTGCGCGGTGTGCGCCGCGCTGCGAGGAGGAGGAGGAGTAGGAGGGCGGCTTAGCTCCGGACCGGCGAGGCGGTGTCCGTGTGCGGTCGGCGTGCCCCCGGGTCTGTGCCAGGGTATCCGAGTAAAGGAGAGGCACGGACGAACTGCGGTGCGGGGATTATCTCCTCCAGCCCCGCATGAAGTCCCAGATTAAATTGTCGAGGGTTAATCGATTCACCGCGATTCAGTCATCCCCGTGTAATCTCCCCCGCGCCGCTCTCTGCCTTTTACAGCGCCGGGAAAAGAAAAACACGAAACAAACCGAAAATGAAATAAAACGTAGCTCTGGGCTTGAGGTGATGTGAGCAGCGGGAGTGAGAGAGCGGGACGGACCCGCCGGGCGCCGCGGGAGCGTAGGGACGTCCCGCAAAGGTCCGGAATAGCCCAGCTCTCCGAGGGGGCTTTTACAGCCGCATCGGTGGATGAAAATCTTGAGCTGGGACCAGTGATACTGCATTAGAGCATGAGTGTTCACAAGTTTTCACAGTTAAAGCAATGTGTCTTGCCTTTATTGTTTATCTGTTTTAGACAGCAACTCTCACGGTGGGTGCCACTAGTATTTTTTAAACTTAATTTTCAATTTCAGCTAGTTTTCTTTATGTATTGATCCATTAATGGTTGTGTATATTCACACGGGTGGTTTCAGAGATTTGCTGCTTCTAATTTATTCTTCACTGAAACATTATATCATAACAGTGGCCGTCATGGGTAAATATTACATAGCACCTTGCACTGTCTGTGTAACTTCATAGTCAGGAAATATCGTTATGAAAGCTTAAGATGAACTTTCTCCTAGAGGATTTTAGTGTTTCTGGAAAACTGAGCGTTTTAACTACAGTTCAGCTAAGCTCTGACTCTGCTTGAACTTTGTGAATTTAGTATAAAGTTTACTTAAACTTGTCTCAGTTCAGAGTGTATGTGTTATACGTCTCATAAGTGTGTGAATTATCATCCTTTCTCTAGTACCTGAAGTCCTGGGTCCCTTGCTAGGGAGTCAGCCAGGATGTGGAGCTGCTAAGGCTCCACTGATGAGGACGCAGTGATTCCCTGGAGCATGCTGAGCGCTTATGTTAATCGTCTTGTGTAATCAGGTGTCAGAGTTGAAGTCAGCATCACAAAGCTTGACACTTTCAAAGGCAGTTTTTGATTTGCTCAGGAAGGAAGTGTAAGATGATGGTCATTTTCTATGAAAAGAAAGTGTTGCAAATCAGCAGCATCAGTTATTCTGATTCTATTCTTCTTCCATTTATCTGCTATTAGACTACTGTTGTTTTTTGTGGACAGTGCTTGCAGGCTGTTAGGATAGCTTCTTTGAAGAATTACGTATTAAAAAGTTGGCATAAGTTCATTTTTTGACATAGAAGGCAAGTAACAGCTTTCATGCAAAGCTTTCTGCTCTCTAAAATGAATATAGTAGAACCTTGCTAATCCACAGTTATGACTAGCGGTCTCGCCTCGCCTCTCTGCAAAGATTTAATAACAGATGCTGCAGTGAGGGCTTGTATTGCTAAAATGTTATTATTTCTTCACAGTATGCTACAGCTCACTTACTAGAATACTACCACATAGTCTCTTCAAAAGCAAAGATAAATGGCAACTGTCAGAAGAAATGAAAGTGGTTACAGTCTTTGCTGCAACTGAGCTCCTTTTTTGTTTGCTTAGTTGCTATCTACTAATTCAGTATTGCAGAATGACGCAGTCATCATGAATGCCTGCAGACGTTCCATGCATTATTTGTGTAAAATATACTTTTGCAGAGTTCCTTACAAAGTATGATGCTTACTCTGCCTGCCATCAGGTGATTACTGTCAAGCAAGACTGTATTTAAATGAGCGACTTGTTAATGAAAGACTTTGCTGCCTTAACCCAAATGAAAGCAGCCAGTCTTTGCACTGGATGTTTTACAGTATGACTGTCAGCATTTTTTTCAGCTTCTTTTCTTGTTAGTTAGCTTTGTTTTATTGCATGCTTCCAGAAGAAGAGCTGATGTTAAACAAAGGCTTCCAGAGAAAAATAATTTGTAAAGACTGTAGAGGTTTTTTCTTTTTTTCTTTTTTCTTTTTCTTTTTTTTTCTTTTTACTTTTTTTCCCCCTTTCTCTCTTTTTTTTTTTTCTTTCTTTTTTTTTTTTAAGGAATGGAAGAAATACGTTAAGCTCAAAGGAAACAGGATGGACTCAAGGGGACTGGAGAGAATTTTGCTTCGTGTTTGTATATCATATTCAAACAATTGAAAATAAGCACCTGATCCCAAACATATTTAAAGTAGTCTTGAATGTCTATTTATGTAAGTAGATATGTATGTATTTATTTATATTACTCTGGGTTGTTTGTAGGTAGGAACACTAAGATCCAGGGCTTCTCAAACCTGCCACCTTATTCTGTGTTCTTAAATCTATGGCAAGTTTTTCCTTGTCTTGGCAGCACAGGCTTGAATCTTGAAGCTCTGTTCTGTCCCAGGCGCATTGCAGCCAAGGGGAGGCTGTCATTCCTACAGTGCCGTTTTGGATCAGGCCCTGTGAACCTCAGGAGGCACTCAGCAATCTGAAAGTGTCACCACACACATTTGGCACGTCATTGGAGGTACTCAGCACTTTGTAAACCACGGAGCTAAACTAGTTTCTTTACCTCTCACAGCTGTGGAGCTGAAAATTTGACAGTGATGAGCTCCAGATGACCACATATCCTCTTAAACACCTCACCTAGTAAAATAAATGAAGAAGAAATGCGCAATAGGATTATTCCTTTGAGCTCCATGATGAAGAGACAATTATAAAAGCAGAGGGGGCAGCTGCATCTCTCAGGGATGTTCACCTGCATGAATAGTTCATTGAAAGTGCTGCCATGGAGTACTTGTGTGTGGATCAAGGGCAAAAACATAAATATGAGAGGGGCAGAGGTTAGGTTGATGTGTACATGGAGTTTTTAAAAAACAATTTGCACCGTGTAAATCATCCTGTGCTGCAATAGTAGGAGCATGAGATTTTTGGTTGCATGAGATGTTTTGAAAGAAACTAGGGAGGCTATAAATTAAATTGATCCTCTCTCTTCCCTCTTTTCTGTACTGTAGAAGTCTGATGTTTACTTATTATCCTCTTGTAATGATGTTCGTTTGGTGAGTTAGAGAAATGCTGGCTTTGATGGCAAAGCAGAGGATGTGGTTGCACGAATTGTACAGTGGGCTTGGATCACTGGGAAGGTCAGGGTACAATTCCTTGCTTTGTCAAGAGAGAGCTGTACCAGGAGATAGACAAATTGCTTCCTGCTTTGTGTCCTCATTACTTTATTTTGTAGTCTAATAATTATTTACAAATCTATGAACAAGAAGCATGTCCCCAACCTTTCTTTGCAGTGGGATGTATAGTCAAAACCACCACTGGTGATGCAGGTCTTGCAAAGCTGGTACTTGTCACAGCAAGAATGTATCTGGTTAGTGAATTCCTGCAATTAGTATTTCTGCTCTCTGTCCCCTCTGCCCACAGAAAGCTGTTGTGTGGTCTTACTTTCAAACAAAGGCTCGTGCAAGTGGAACTAATTTTCCTGCCAGTCTTAAAATATCATAAACTAAAGACATGGCAGGTGGGTGGTGCAACACACCATTTACTGTGGGAAGGGCAAGTAACTGCCATCCGTGTAACTGATAAATAACACAAAGAATGGAATATTTACAGGTAACATGCTGAAAGAATAGCTCTTAGTGTGTTAAGCTAAATATACATGTGCCCAGATTTACTAAAAATACACAATTTTCCCCCCCTTTCTGATTTGGGGGAAATATAGTCAATTCATGACAGCTTTTAAAAATCCTACTTTCCTTTGGAGAGTCCTTAGTCATGCCAGGAGCTTTTTTTTGGTGCTAGATAAACAACTTTGTTTGCAAAACGATATTCTTTATTATCTCCTGAAGAATTCCCATTCTGCATTCATACTAGCCAGTTAAAACAAAAACAAATAAACAAAACCCCAACCAAACAAAACCAAAATAAAATGAAACAAAAAACCCAAAATAAACCCCAAAAAACCACACAAAAAAATCAAAGCCAAAGCAGAAATAGGGGGAGAATGAGACTCATATTCACAATTGATTTTGATTGAGGGGCTGCTCTTCATGCTGTGTGCAGACTGTTAAAATAGTATGAGCAGGACTTTGGCCAGCTACTTCCAAGTCTGCAGTTTCATGCTGCCAGTATTTCCTTTTTTTGTTCGTTGTCAAAATATTAAGTCCATGCAGGCGCTTATTTGTCCAGTAACTTGATGTCATGATCCCCCATAAACATATTTGTTATGGAAAATAAATATAAATATACACATCATTTTTCTTTGAGTCCTGAAAAGCAGTGACTTACCAGAAAGGTTTATTGTATGTCTACAGATATTGCTACACAAAAAAAACTTTAGCTGATCCAGACTTGTCTATATTTGATATACAGATCCTTTGTTTAATTTAGAAACTTTCTCTTTTTGATACAGTTTCACCATATATGATTAGTAGAGGCTAGCGATCACTACATGTATTCTTCTGGCAGATTTTTTATTTAATAAGTTTTCTGTTTTGTTCAGTTTGCAATCAGTTATGAGGAAAACTATGAAGAGCATTGACTTCAACATTACTGTAGCACTACCTGTAATGGTAAATGTAGTTATCTATATAAACATGGGCTAAAGTCCATTTGTGGTAAGGTTTGGGTGGTGTTACTGCAGAGTAGTTAGAATACATTTTATGAAACTAAAGGGAGCATGAGGTCAAAAATCTTGACAGCTCAGACCTTTGATAAATGGCAGATATATTGCAAAGTGAAAAGTAGATTTCCCATAGGGAGAGTTTTTCTTAAAATTCCTTGAGATGATAGTGTGATTATAAAAACAAACAGAAACCAAACCCAATAATCATATTTGAATGGAACAGCAGAATCCCACATGGAAAGCAGAATGATTTTAATCTGATTGAAGTAACTCAGGAGTTTAAAATTTTTTTTCCTTTTTCGTTTTTTTAATGGTATAAAGTTTCTGGCTTACTTCATCTATTTGATTCTGCCAGCCGCTGTTTTCTGTGTTTGCCAGCCTTACATCTGGCTGTAAGTCATATTGCTGCCTGCTGAGTTCTATCCACATTTCAGCAAATTCCAGCTGCTAAAGGAAAGAGAGATGGTAGGCACTTAAAACTGATACATACTTTAATTAGTAAAAGTGTATTTCAAACATCCTTCAAAGTCCTCCTGCATGAACCATCCACACCTGCAGCCATACCTGGTTTTACCTGGTTTGCTGGTTTGACTGGCATTACCTGGCTTGCTTAGGAGCAAGCTGTTATAGTAATACTGCTGTGCCAACGTTGGGACAAGCTCAGTTTAAGTCTAAGAGGGAAATTTAGCAATGTACACTCTAGAGAGACACCAGATTGAAATCCTTGCTCCCTCTGATACTGCTGAGGTATTACACATGCATGATAAAGCAATCATAAGGGATGTGTTTAGGCTGGGAATAGCAATTCATGCATCACAGTGGGAACATAATGCATTCTTCCCAAGTTTGATGGTCTTTGAAATCTACTGATATAGACCTTTGGAGAAAGGATTGAGGACATCCCTTTTGACTTTATTAAAATTCAGTAGAGTAGTAGATCCTTTTTGAAAGAACGGAAGGGGAAAATGATGAGCTTTTAAAAAAAACCAGTAATTGTTCTGCTAATGTGGGAAGCTCTGTAAGGTGTGGACCACCTTATGAATTTAAAACGTGAAACTGCCCACATTACAGGAGCTTTTATGCCAAGTCCTTTGCCTGTCCAAATATAATATTTTATGGTTGTGTCAGTTAAGACCAAAGGTTGTTCACATAAAGGAGAGAGAATCTGCAGTACAATCAAGTGGGATCCTTCTATGTTCTGAAAATTCAACTTCATTAACGCAAAAGCAGAATGTATAGATTGAAAGTATTCTGCTTCTGACTTCTTATTATGACTTTTTGCTGTAGCTCAGAATGAAACTTGATAACCTGCAGCATCTTCAGAATTTTTATTCTCTAAGTCTCACATTCCTTACCAAACATTCCCATCCACAACCCCCTGTCCCAGTAATAATAATTTAAAACTTAACAAATCACCAATGACAAAACCACTTTTAAAGAAATAATGGGTGGGATCCATCCTTTGCTGTGCTTTACTTCTTTAGGAAAGAGAAAATTCTCCACTGCAAGGGTGGTGAAATGCTGGGAAAAGCTGCCTGGAGAAGCTGTGGGTGCCCCATCCCTGGAGCTGTCTAAGGCCTGGCTGGATGGGGCTTTGAGATACCTGGTCTAGTGGAAGGTTTCCTGCCTATGGCAGTGGGGTTTGAACTAAATGAACTTTATGGTCCCTTCCAAACCAAACCATTCTGTGATTCTATGGTTCAGCCATTAGGTCTAAGCTTGGACTTCTGCAGTAGGAGGGAGATGGGGATGGTCTCTGGATCGATCCCTGACAATCTTAACAGACATGCTTGAGGAAGCTGGGTACATCTGCTGGACTTGCTGACTTTAGTGCGATGAGCAGAGAAGTGCTGGGCTTACGAATCCTATTGGATGTCATCAGCCCTGGATGAGGCTGTTGTGGAAAGAGGAGAGATGCTGAGGTGCTGCTGTCCTGCAGGACTGAGAGCCCTTAGCAGAGCTGGTGATGCTCTGCACAGCCCTGTCACCTCATCCTCGAGCTCTAAGCAAGAGTTGAGGTGCAGTTGATGCCTGG
Source organism: Acrocephalus scirpaceus scirpaceus (assembly GCA_910950805.1). Lineage (NCBI taxonomy): Eukaryota > Metazoa > Chordata > Aves > Passeriformes > Sylviidae > Acrocephalus > Acrocephalus scirpaceus. The sequence continues at coordinate 34,192,739 of OU383778.1, forward strand.
GGGAAATTGAAGGCTTGGCCAGAGACAGAGCATGAGGTTCCAAATGATCAGATGTTGGATTAAATTAAAGCTGAATAGTAGTGCCAAAGAACTTTTGCCAGTTACCTCACCAGTATCTTCTGAAATACCGCTTACCTTACGAGGTGATTTTGCAGTTTCCTACCTGCAAGGTGAGAATAATAGTATTTCTCTATCTCTTAGGATGGCTTTTGCCTAAAAATTAGCTTTGCACTTTGATATTAAAGTAATGGTTATCACCATAACACCTAAAAGTGTCAGGACTACAGAAAATCACATCTGTGATTTCTTTGTTCCTTTGACAGCCCAGGAATTAGAGAAGGAAAGACTCTCACAGGTCATGCAAACTTGTCTGCTTGTTCTGATGTTTGTTTTGATCAGTCCAGTTTAATGTAAATACCTAGACTCTGGCACTTCAAGATCATTAACAGTTTTAAGATTATGTGACTAAAACCAGTATCAGTGAAACTTAACCTGTATTTAATATGATTTTTCTGCCTTTGTTTAGCTGTTTAATTAAACAATTGTGTTTCTTTCTCAGTGTTTGTACTTTTTCTGCTCTTGTAGACTAATAATTATTTCTCTGAATAACATTTATTTTGACCTTATAAGTTTTATTTTTTTATAGCTCACTTTTGTTAGCTCTTTAATTGTCCCATCTGGATAGGACAGTACCTAGATATAATAGTACCTGTCTATTGTGTATCTGACCGGCACATTTTTAGAAATGTGCTTGCACACAGAGATTATTTTTAATTTCTGGCATCCTTCTAATTGCTCTCATCATTATCTCTTTTTCTAAAAAGAAAATCACAGAAGAGTAAATAGGTTTGGGGTTTTTTTAAGGGAAGTAACAAAAAACCACTTAAAAAATTTGGTCATTAGCAAAAAAAAGCTGGTTTTTGTGGTTTCTGTGCAGTAAGATTGTTAAAAGCTCGTTGTAGTAGATGAAGTAGATGTATTTAATGATTTTTGTCCCCATTCACTTTATGAAGTTTGTTTCTCTGTCACAGTAAAACTGCATGAGTGTTGCAGCAGTGTCTTTGGGAGCACCAGCCCCTGTGATATGTCATTACTCCCGTGGGGCAGTAGGCCCATGTTCAGTGCTCAGTGTGTTAAGTTTTAGCAGATGGCAAGTTATACTTTGTGAAAACACTTTCTTTAAATCAGTAACTGTCTCTGCTCCAGCCCCTGGGCTGCAAGTGCCCAGGGAAAGAGGAGTCTTCCCCCTGCATGTGTATAAGCAAGATGTGTACTGAGGTTCTGCTCTGAGTTGGTAGCATTTAGGTGCTGTGTAATACCAATAAAAACCGATGATGATGATGACTGAGAATTGAGCTGTTCCACCCGTAAATTTTACCAGTGTGCAGCTTGGCCTCCCTAACTGAACTATGGTGGAGAAATGTTGCTTTTTCTCAGGTGGTGAAGAAGAGCCTGTTTACGATTAATGCATTCACATGCTTTCCTCCACCAGCAATTGTCACTGCAAGACAGATGCCCAAGGGGATGGAGCTGGAGGATGAGAGGAAGTATGTTGGAATCACTCTTTGAGCTTTCAGCACTGTTTCACAGTGGTAAATGTGACTGATTCTGAAGAAATAGTTGTTTCTTCATTGAAAACACAATTGTATCGGGGTAGTAGGCTGCCATAAAATCCTCAAGGGGTACAATAAGATATTTTTCTTGTGTTTGCTAGCAGAAAGATACCTTGTAACTTGGTCTTTTCAGAGGATTGGAACTGTTTGTGAAGTCTTAACACATCTAAATCTGCAGCAGCACTTGTTAAATCTTGCCGTTTACAGAGAGCAGAATACGCTTCTCTCAGCTCTTGTTTTATGTTCCCAGCAATTGTTTTGGTGTTCAGCCTAAGGAGGCACCAGTGTTAACATAGGTAGAGGTAAGAGTATACTCCAGGGAACTCGTGAGCCCCTTTAGTATGGGCAGCTCTATTTTATCCATGGTTTTTGAAGGGCTCCATGCATGTATATAAAAACAGAAATAAACCAAACAAAAGCAGCATGTGCCAGGAACAGGTGGATTAGTGGATTTCTTTCTCAGTGCAGAGATCTTTACTTCAATTACCACCACCAGTCAATGGAGCTTCAGATGGATGTCTTGCACATATGCAGTGCTCCAACAGTCAGCCTGGTACAGGGCTCATGAGGTGAATTCTGGGGAGATTTGTGGCAGCAAATGCCTGGAGATTCCCATGGACCTGGCTGGTGATGCTGGAGCGCATTGGACTTCTGGTGATGCTGGAGCAGTTGGATGTCATAGAAAGACAAATGCTCTTGTGCCCACCTCACCTCAACCTGCAGTGATTTTCCCCGTAGAAAAGGAAGTCAAAATCAGATTATTAGGATCTGCTATGCATTTGTGTGTTACTTACAGGCTCTAATCTTCATGATTCTTAACTGAAGAAACCCCAGTATCCTACTCCATGGCAGGTTGGTATCAGTAAACTTCTGCTTTTGGGGGAGATCCCTCTGTGCTCTTTCTGAGCACTTTGTGGGGCCCTCTTGAGAGTAGTAAGGGTTCACGTTAGATGTGGCTGCCATACACTGCTCTGCACATGTGCTAAATGAACTTCATTCCTTCTGGCCTTTCTCATTTTACTCTTGTAACCTGCACTAGTTTAATTGCTGTGCACAGGGCTTTGGAATCTTGAGTATTGTAGTATTTCATGAGGTTAGAGCATAGAAAAAGCTTTCTTCTCCCAAGCTCAGATGCCTCCTCATAGGCAGTAGGACTTAATCAAAGTTGCAGCTTTTGATGTAAAAGGCCATTTCTTATTTTGCTATTTGTTTGGCTTTTAATCAGTGGTTTCCTGTGTTTCCCTGCTTGTTACCCAACCACAAAATGGCAAATACGTGGAAAGGTCTCAGCTGTCTTGAGAGCAGTCTTGAAAACGTTCTTTGCCCTGAGTGAGAAGTACAAGCTGAACAGAAACTATGCAAAACATTTATGCTGGGAGTAGGGTAGCTTCAGAGTGAGAGCCGTGTCCTGAGCACCAGTGACAGATTACAGAGGACTGACAGTGAACTCTCTGGTTGGTGCTTGGGGTAGAAAAGTGGGAAGCTGTTACTATTAGTGGCTCTGAGCTTTTCTTTCTCCCTGGATAAGGGAGGCCAATACTGGCAGAGTCAGCTGAGATCTGATCCTCTTTGTAGTTTCCCAGTCTGATAGGAAAAACAAATATGAAAGAATCCAGAGCTTCTTCTTTCTCTCTTGTGACATCCACCTAGGTGCTGCTGAGCACATACAGGAGGGAAGAGGATGTGTGGATAGAGCAAAAGTGTCCATATTTTTGGAGCAAGCAGCCCACTATCAATTTCTCTCGGGTCAAGATACTATTATTTAACACTGTCTAAAAACACTGTAAAGAAGAGAAGCAAAAAGATGTGTTGCATGTCAGCCGAACAGCATTTTTGTAACTCTGTGAAACCCACTTTCTGATTCACTGATTAGGTTGTTGGTTCCTGTCAGCTTCTGTGAAGAAAGATGCAGAAGGAACACATTCCCTGCACATAGGCTGAATCAGGCACCTTTGCTTAAAAATTGTAGGATGTAGCTCAGTGAACAGGTTTTCAGTTCATTATGAAATACATATGTTCATCTTCCTGCAGCATCTCAAAGGCTACTGGGCAGAACACTGAGGGCACTAACAAGATCCTTCCTTCCTTCCTTCCTTCCTTCCTTCCTTCCTTCCTTCCTTCCTTCCTTCCTTCCTTCCTTCCTTCCTTCCTTCCTTCCTTCCTTCCTTCCTTCCTTCCTTCCTTCCTTCCTTCCTTCCTTCCTTCCTTCCTTCCTTCCTTCCTTCCTTCCTTCCTTCCTTCCTTCCTTCCTTCCTTCCTTCCTTCCTTCCTTCCTTCCTTCCTTCCTTCCTTCCTTCCTTCCTTCCTTCCTTCCTTCCTTCCTTCCTTCCTTCCTTCCTTCCTTCCTTCCTTCCTTCCTTCCTTCCTTCCTTCCTTCCTTCCTTCCTTCCTTCCTTCCTTCCTTCCTTCCTTCCTTCCCTCCTTCCTTCCCTCCTTCCCTCCCTCCCTCCCTCCCTCCTTCCCTCCCTCCTTCCCTCCTTCCTTCCCTCCTTCCTTCCCTCCTTCCCCTTTCTCCTCCAACTGCTTTAAACCAGATGTTTTTTGCTTAAAGCGGGCTTCATTTTGGAAAGCTTCGAACCTTTTAATAGTCTCATTGCTCCTGGAAACCCCTAAGAGAGAATTTTTAAAATTTATTATATAAGCACCTTGTGCTCTCTGTTCCACTTCTTGATTTAAAAAGCCTTGGGAGGGAGATGACTGATACCAGATTACCATATATAATCCATGTCAGAACCAGGTTGTTAGCTGGTAAATTATCAATATAAAATATTTTTTGTGGTTTAGTTAACTGCAGAAAGGCACTTCTTAAACTGACATGAACTGCTACAGCATAGGAATTGAATGAAAGACAAGTTTCTTCATCAGGGGGTGGACTTGGTTTAGTCTGATCAGTCTGCAAGCACACAGGAATGTTCAGGGTGCTTTTGGTGCTTCTGAGGCAAGAGATGCTTTATGAACACTGGAGCTGTATGAAAAGAAGTGCCTCCACTTCCTGTTTGAATCAATGTCCATCCATTGTGAGGGATTACATCTTGGCTCTAATGTTCGTGACTGTGAAGAGACTGTTCCTGAAGACGGGAATGTAAAGCTACGGAAGGATGTAATTTTTATCTTGTTTGCAGAAACTGCCAGAAAGTCTGGTCATTGCATTGCTGTACTTTGTGAAGTACATCAAGGCTTCCCTGAGGGAGCTGAACTCAGCCCAGTGTGATTCAGGGGTTGGTAGCTCAGAAGATGAGCCTATTGAGATCAGAGCACTGAAATTCACATTTAGGCATAGACTCTGTGCCAGAGAATAACATATAGAGTTCATAGTCTTTGATCCACAGTCTGTTGTATGGGGATGGTTTGCACAAAATAGGGAAGCTTTTTTTTTTTGTAGCCACTAAACAGACTTGTATTTATTAAGTGAACCCGATTGTCATAGTCACTATCAGTCAGTCAGAAACTTTGCTCCCCTTTAGGCAAGTTCTGCAGCAATCCTTTGTTTCTGTTACTTTCCTCCTTTCCTTTGTTTCTGTCTCATTCCTCCTTCCTCCTTCCTTGTCTCAGTGTGTCTCCTTTGTTATTCTCTCTTCATTTCCTTTTCAGCATTAAACACCTTTTTCACTCCTGAGGGCTTGAATAGCATCACCTTCCCTGTTCCATCTGAAAAAAAAAGATCTTGAAAGACATGGTTAGTTATGACACTGACATGTCATCAGTTTGGGAGTTGCCGTTCCAGTGAAAATAGATGTTCATGTTTGGTCACATGTGTGTAGAATTGGACAGACTGCGTGGCATTGCTTAAGAAAGTCTTGTGTTCATGGCAAGATCTGCAGCTCTGGAGCAGAGCAATAGCAGATGTTTAAAAAACAGTTGTCCCCAAAATAGATCATCTTAGTTGAAACTGGACCAGCAGTATATTTCACCTAACGCTTCAAATTGAAAGCTGTGAAGAAATCCCTTAAACTTACCGAGGGTTAGTTTTGGATTGGGAACATACTATGAACACTTCTTCTGTGTTAAGCTTCCAGGTGAGTTTAAATAATCATAATTAGAAATGAAATACTCAAAATTCCATTTCCAGTTCTGTGATCTGCACATGCCATCTAATAAGAATTTGAAATGACTTGGTTGCTCATCCAGGTGTAATTGAAAAATAATCATAATCTATTCAGTGTTAGATTTAATTCATAAAAGAGGTACTGTGAGCAAAACACAGCTTCTGAAATGTCTATTACCATAGATTTTATTGTCTGGATTAAGTTCTGATATTAGTGCAGGTCATTCTCATAGTTGGGTGATGTCATTCTGAGGTGAGACTTTGCCAAGTATGCCTCATTATTACTTTTTGCAACTGATAGGCAATGAATTCTTTTTCTTTTAAGTGAAATAAAATATTTACAAGCTGTTACTTATTGCAGGAATTTAAATGAATGAAGCTTCTTTTGAAAACAAACACAATGTGAGGAAAGCAGAGACAGCAAATGAGTTTGAAGCTGTCATGGGAGGCAACTTTGAATCTCATAAATCCAAGCTGTTGCTTTATCAGAGACCTGAAAACATGGGAGTCAAAAGCAGAAACATGTAAGGTCTTGGTTTCTGGCATAGCTTATTTCTCAGATGCAAGTGCACTTGCTGTGTAGTCACTGAGGTTCATGGACTGAAAGAGGATGAACAGATTTAGAGTGCTTTTATCTAACATGAAATTGATACTGTCTTATGGGAATGACTGCTAAGAAGAACATGAGAGTGTCTGTACTAGGCTAGACCTGTGGATATTTAGGGAAGAGCATCAGACACAGATGAAAACTTTGTGATCCTTCACAAGACAGCTTTTCTGGCCAACAGCAATTTGTGGCTCAGGGGTAACTTTAAAAAGCTTCTCAGGTGCAAGAAGCACCTTGTTTGTAAACATGAAATGAGAGGGAAGATGAGCTCATATACTTGCTAGTACTAGATTTCTATTATCCTTTCCATAAAGCTAAATGAGTTCAAATTTTGGGGTATGTTCTCTAAGTGATTTAGATTTTGTGGATTTGTTTCTATATTTTAGGATTTTAAAACCATTTCTTGATTCTATTTTGATTTAAATAGTATTTAAATTCAGAAAAAAAAATAAAGTAGCAAGTAGATCTATCAACACAATTTACAAATTACAGGGTTTTTTCTATTGTAAGTGTCTCACCAATTTGGGTACTTTAAAGAGTGTTATTTCTCTCGAGTGAATGTTGTTTCTGGAAAGATGCATGGCAAAAGCAGTTTTAGATGTCTTTTTGTTTCTATGGAATTTATTAAAGCATCTTTTTAGACTTGTGCATGATGGTGCTGTCATGTGCAAAAAGTATAAAGTATCTCAAATGTTTCCTTTGATTATTTGAAGTTGAATTAATGTTCATTAAATGGACAACCTCATCTAAGCCAGGATTAATTTTAAATTCAAGCCATTATTCTTTTGGTGCATAACCAATATTGTGTATGTTCTTATCAACAAGTGAGTCTCATTTTTAATTTATGGAAGTTTACCTGAGAGTATTCAACTGTCTCAACCCTTTCCATGTATGAAAATATGCCTTTGATGTCTCAGCATTTGACTTTAAAACAGCTGATCTTCTGGTATGCTGTATAATAAAGTTGTTTTGATACATACAAGAAATTCTGCTTGTTTGTTCCAAGTTTGCATGGCATAGTTAAGCTAGGTTTTTGTTCAGTAAAAATTGGTGATTCTTTTGAAATGGAAATCAATCCTTTTCTCTTAAGTTGCTTAAAAGACTTATTAAACAGGCATGATCAAATTTCTTAGATTTTAAGAAGCGCTGAAGGTGAATTTTGAAAATCTTGCTCATTCTTATATACAAATAGTTCATGATTTTTAAATAGAGATTTCCAGTGATCTCTTTCCATTTTAAATGTTGTTTTGAAGGATATGTGTAAAAACATTCAATTATACTGTTCTATCTATAGACTCCCTGGGAATCTGGGCTGTGATTGTATTTCTCAGCTAGAATGAAGCAGCACCATTTCATTGACTTGAATTTCATCCATTATGGATCCTTGGCTTTTATTTGTCTCACAGGTAATGGAATCTTAACAGTAATGGAAAGAAAGAGGTGCAAGAACCTACAAAATGGAGAAAAGAAAACAGAAACAACTAATAACCCAAGAATTATATTTTAATTGTTGAATTCCACACTGTTCTTTATTACTGTTCTTCTGCTTCATTTTATTTTCTCTAAAATTCTATATTATTGCATTTATCTAGAAGAAACAAACTTCTTAGCATGAGCTGAAGGTTGTTGCTTTTTGCCTTTCTTTGTCTTCTTATTCTCTCTTAGTCTTCTACCTTCCTTTCTATGGATTGGTTAATTTAATCTTTCTAGCTGTGTGTGTTCAGCATCACTAGGGTCAGCATGTTACATATGGAAGACACATCAGCTGAAGGAAACTAATATCCCAATCAGCTTACTACCAGTGCAGATAGAGGGAAACCAGCTGGCATGAGTGAATTGATTTCTGCATCAATCTCCTTGCACAGGCAATCAGTTCAGCAGAGAGAAACAAGAGCTGAGTCCTCATCACCTCCCTGTAGTAGGCGGCTTCCTGTATTGGAGTTTCATCGTCCTGAGCTCACTGCTGCAGTCACTGAGCTGTGAGAGCAGGGCTTCTCTATATGGTGTCACTGAGCCCAAAGCCTGTGAAGGGCCACAGCAGCTTCAGTGTATTTTGGGTCAGATCCTTGGGCTAATGCTGCAACCATACTAGTCACTGTGTTAGTTCACAGGTACTTAAGCCCCAAAGCATTAGGTGGCTCTCATCTCTCTTTGCTAACAGCATGAGGCTCATCCTGATGACAAAAGCAGCACCAATTCTATTTGTAATTTTTTGTAGTTTCTGAATCACATGCGAATACTTCTGAGGAATGACACACAAGTAGGCATCATAATTATATCTACATGGGGAAAGACATGGTTTTCTTTCTGCACTTTTTTTTGGTGAAGGAGCAGTGGTGCAGCAAACCAAGTCTGCTCAGTACTAAAAATTTTCAGAGCATTATACTGTGTAACTTAGGTAATTGCTTAAATAGTCAAGTTAAAGAGAAAATAATTAGAAGGCTAATTTGGATTCATCCTTCCCTATTACCACTTAAAGATGTTGACTGTAGAGTTCTGTTACTGCTTCATTTAGCTTGACTATTGCAACGAACTAACTCCTTGCATGTCAGACTGTCCTTGTTCAGAGGTGAGGTAGGGGGTTTGTGTTGCAGGATCAGAGCATGTAGCACTTGTGGCATTCCTGGTACCATGGAATTAGGAACAAAGAGGCTGACATTGGCTTACACAAGGGAACAGACTTGCTCTGCTTTGGTCCCAAAGGTGTCACTGATTCTATTTGCAGGACATGGTCAAATATTTGTCCATGGTATCAGAGAGGTTAACAAAAGGTTGTCATAGGGCTGTGTTTGTCACAAATAGTGACAATAGGATAGTATAATGTCAGCATGTCACGGTGCAAATGTCATCATTTTTTGATGTGACAAATTGTCCCCAAGGACAGACTTTTGAAGAGATCCTAACAGATGTTGGAAAAATGAGTAAGTTTAGATTGATTTTATTTGTGTCATATTCAGGAACAATCAGAAGTTTAGAAAGCAAAGCTTGCAGCAATTTGTATCACTTTTCATTCTTGAAGGGTCTTTGCTAATGCCACAAACTTTAGTCATTATATACGTGATGCTTCCTTAGCAGGCAAATTTGTTGATGCCTCATGCTTCAAGGCAGCTCCAGAGATGACAATTTTTCAGAATAAATGTGTTTAATTAGACTGTTCTCCATTTGTAGCAGACTAGATTTTCCTATTTTAACCACAAAATAATAGGAGAATTTGGACAGTTTCCAGTCTGTTAAAATTTAAGTGCAATGGGAAGTAAGATAATTTTGTTTGTATTTGTTCTGTCCTTCATTCAAACCTTGTTAGAGGCAACTATGAAGCATACTAAGCAGTGCTGCTTATACTTTATCTACAAGGCGAATTCAGTTGGGATGGCTGTGCTGTGTTAACACAACAAAACCCAATCACACTTATATTTGATATTGCAGTGTATTCCTGAGCTGCTCCTGTGTATGCCTGACACATACTGTGAGAAACTAGAGGAGAGGATGTTCAGTAGTTTCCAGAAGACATTTTAAATAAAATTAACACAGGCAACTTACACTGAAATCAGTGCCTTTGAGAATGCTGATTGCATTTCTTAAATATGAAGGAGATAATCTGGTGAGAATGGAAGGCTGCAGCTTTTTCTATTGAAATAGTAGATATTCTGTTCTGTAGAAATAGACTAGGTGGAAAATTCGTTTGTCCAAGCACAAAATAATTGAATAATACATTTACTCTTTAGGTGAAGTGTTTCTGGATTTACTTATGAAGTGTAGTCTTAGACAGGCCTAGTTATTCTTCAGGGTGGTGGCAGCATGCAAGGCTGATTCCGTCAGACCTGAGTCAGAAAAGCGATATGTAACAGCACTAGCAGGCTGTATCCTGGCCCCTCCTCCTGAAGAGTTTGTGCTCATTCTAAACTGGACTTCAGATGTGTGATCTTGTATGAAACTACCTTCCTATGTGTCCTGGTTCCAGCCAGGACAGGGTTAGTTTGTTTTGCAGCATCCAGGAGGGGGCATGGCTAGGACACAGCAGTTATTCTATACCACCTCCCATCATTGCTGGGGTGGGGAAAGGGAATCCCTTCTGGGAAGAAGGGATTCCTTCTGGTCAATAAAACATGGTGGAGGGATCCATCTGATATTGTCTATTATTGATAGTTTTACTTTGTGAATAATTTCTTATACCTTTTGTTATTAATATTGTTGCTGTTATTGTTCATTTTCTAATTTTTTCTCATTGCTATTTCCAGCAAATTGTTCTTACCTCAATGCGTGCCTCCAATTGGAGGGGGGAGGGGAGCGGCACGTGGTTTTAGAGGGAATACTAAATTGGAGAACACCATTCCTAAACCACAACAGCCTTATCTGGCAACAAAAAAGACTCATGGTTTCACCCCAGCTGGCAATCAACCCCCACATAGCACTCACTCACTCACTCACCCACCAGTGGGACTGGGGAGAGAATTGGAAGGGTAAAAGCTAGAAAACTCATGGGTTGAGATAAAGACAGCTTGATAGGGAAAACAAGAGCCACACACACAAACAAAGAAAACCAAAAAATTAATACCTTGCTTCCCATGTGCAGGCAGGTGTTAAACCACCTCCAGGACAGCAGGACCTATCATGGTAACAGTGACTTGTGAAGACAAATGCCACCACTCCAAATATCCCACCCCTTCCTCCTTCTTCTCACTTTATACACTGAGTATGATGTCACACGATCTGGATTATCCTATTTGTCAGTTTGGGTCACCTGCCCTGGCTGTGTCTCCTCCCAGCCTCCCATTCACCTCCAACTTTCCTGCCAGAGTGGAGTGTGAAAAGCAGAAAGGGTTTGGCTCTGTGTAAGCTCTGCTCAGCAGTAACAAAAACATCTCTATGTTATCAACCTTGTGTTCAGCACAAGTCCAAAACACAGCCCCATACCAGTCACTGTGAGGAAAATTACCTCAGCCCAAACCAGCACACACTAGATACGAGGGATCTGTTGAAATTTTTGCTTTCCAAGTCTGTATGTTCTCAATTTTCTTTTCACACAGGAACATGTTTAGTGTTAAACACTCTGCCTAAATAATTTGTAGATTTAAAGTTTGAGCTGCTGTTCATTGAAAACACAGATTGATATAAGTAAAACATAATGTATTCTCTAAGTGAGGCTAAGATGGGCAGTCCTTGGACAGCTCCTCCCCAGGAGCTGGGGAAGCCTGTTCACTCATGTTGGCTTTAACTGTGACGCTACTGTCAAGAGAACTGTGCTCCTATGAACTTTCCTTGCTGTACTTGGCCAAAACTGAGCTAATTCTCTGTGATTAGACCCGGCTGTAACTTCCTGTTGAGGAAGAGAAATTGAATAAAGAAAAACGTAGTGTTTGATGGATATGAACAGTGTTGAACAAACTTTAAACAGCTTTCTAATCAAGATATTTAAACATTGGGCTCTTTTTTCAAACTATTTGGTCCAGAGCTGATGCACAGCCAATTTTTCTCTTTAGTAAGTTCCTAAAGTTCCTAAAGGAGGAAATTTTTGCTCAGATTGCCAACACTGTAAGCCTCTGTTTCCATAGTTTCTGTCTCATAAACAGACTTGAGGTGAGTTGTGATTTCTCTACAGAGGACTGCCTGGTTGCACCTTGATGTGTTCCTGCAGAAATGGCAAACAAGGTGGGTCCAGTTGTTACCCTAACCCTAACCCTAACCCTAACCCTAACCCTAACCCTTTTGAATCCCTTAGGCTTCATGAGAACCACTTTTGGTTTGCAGGGCTACCAGAGGCTTTCTGTTCAGCCTTGAGCAGGTAACTTGAATCTTTTTATATCTAAATGTCAAATATGGAAGTCTCGTTCTGCCTCTTTGGTTATAAGGGCAACATCAAAGATTGTTAAATTGTTGGATACTTCGGAAATTTATGCGATCATGTTACCATAGGTAAACAGAAGGTAAAGGGTGGCAATCTACACAGGCAAGTTGTTTTTCTGATGTTAGTCTGATATAAGGGAATCTCATTTTACAGTTCCTTATCCAGAGCTTTTATGTGGCTTTACATCCTCCATGGTATTGCTTTTTAAATGCTGTACTGTACAAACAATAGAGCATTGTGAATGGTGTTTCATTTTAATATATTTTTAATGTCTTATACTTGCATTAGTGAAAAATCCTTCTTATCAACCCACTTTTAAATTTGATATATATTATTTTCCTCTCATAATAACATCTATTTTAAAAATCCTTGGGAAATTGTAACTTCTTTATGGAATGTTTGGTATTTTTAAAATTATTTTCCCCAGCTATATTTTTTTTAATTTTAGTTTGGTAAGAGTTATAAATTTCTTAGAATCATTGCGTACATAATAATTTGAAATGTGTCTGGCATTAGTTCTGTAAAAACAATCTGGATGTTCTCTGATCTGGATCTACAGAGTCGTAAAATATATATGGCAAAGTATTAAGTTTTATAATGCTCATTACTTCACTGTTGTACCTGTTGGGTAGAAAATCACTGAAGCGAATGAAGAGTATTGCTCTTTGGGCAGCAGAAATATTGGAAGCGCTTTTACGTGGCCCCTTCTAGAGATGAGTTTCACTGCAGGGTTCAGCAAAGAAGTAATTAGTATTTAAACTGGTTGCGAAAGAATATGACTTCTCCTTAAGAAGAATTACAAATCAGTGAAGTGCTGCAGAAGTTTTATTTGGGCTAAAATAATTGCCACATGAGGTCTTGAAGTTATAATGAGGGATATCTGTGCTCTAGGAGAGTGAACTTATAACTCATTATAGTAGGACGTCATTTTGATTCCTGAATCTTTCACATGACTGCCATTGCAATTTGGGGCAATGCTTTTTGTTCCTGTTCTACTTCTTAGAGCTGTATTAGCAATGTAATCTGTGTGTCTTTAATATTAACGGGGCCTTCATATTTAGTTACTTTCAGGGTCAATTGCTAAGCTACTTTGGCAACAAATTTAACCTACCTGCTTTGTAATCACTGTAACTCAATTCTGGGAGACCTGAGGGGACTACATGTGTTGTACAACATTGACCATTGTACTCTAGCAATGAGCTCCAAAAGGTTAAATATTTAGATAATGCTAGCCAACCTTCTGCTTATAACTATAGCGATAATAAACCTCAGTATTGGTCTTCGTAGCTTTCTACTTTTGAAATGGGTTTTAATTTATGTTCTGTAGTAGATGTACTTATTTGGTATAATGAGGATTACGTTAGCATTGCTAATGGTCATAATACGTTTAGTTTCAGAAGATACTTGCTTTGAAATTTACTGCAAAATATTGTAAATGCAACCATTTACTTCGGAGTGTCTAGGAGAAAGTCATGTTGATATTTTAATTTCAGAATATGTCATTGTAGCATTCCACTTTCTTTACTGAAGAGCTAGTTACTGGTTCTCAGGAGAGTTGTATAGGGCATGAAGCAGCCCTGTAAGCATGGTGGTGCAAAGCCATCAGAGAAGATGTAAGTTTATGGTGGGTGTATAATCCCAGTGCAGTTTTGTGTGATGAGAGCTTGTAGTCTAAATCTTGGATGTAAGCAGTCCCTGAGTATCAAGCATGGCATGCAAGCTCCATTTATGAGTGGCTGAGATTCACCTGTCTGTTGGTGGGTTTAGATGCTTTGCAATATGTTGAATTTGCATTCTCCCAGGTTTTAGCCCTCTTAAAACAAACCCTCCAAACCTGAGGTTGTTTTTAAGTGTACTGGTGCTTGGTGCAGCTCTACAGCCACTGTGCTGACAACTGAGACAGACCTGACACAGGCAAGGGGCTGAGAAAACGTGGCCAAAGCAGTATGGAAACATGAACATTGAGGAAGTAGCTTCACTGCTGAATCACAGCACTGTTTCACTGTTGTGAAACAGATTCTTTTATGTACAGTTTGCTACCTGTTTGTCTGGGTAGCAGTGCTGCTTTAAGCAGCTACAGAGTATTTCCAGAGTATTTCCAGACTTACACAAACACTCCCAGCTGGTTTCACTGTAGTTGTTTGTGGAGAACTGAACTGGAGAGAATTTATTGTGATAACAAGAACCTGTACTGCTGAGTTAGACTATTTTCTTTAATGTCTGATTTAAATCTGCTTTGCTTCGGTTTACTTCTTTCCTTATCCACTCCATATGGAGAAAAGTTTATTTCCTGTCTGTTTTCATCAAGCTTTAATATCTCTGAAAGTCTTTATTAGACTTCTCCTATGTATTGTGTTCTTTAGATTTAATAACCTCAACTTTGTCATCCTTCCCTTGTTGCTCTCTTGGTGCTGCTTTTCTAGACTGCTCATCATTTTTACGGTGCTCTTCCAGGCTCTTTCCAATTAATTATCATTAGTCCTGTGATGCTCTGGCAGGAACACACTATCCAACCCTAGTCTTCTAGGTAGCTTTGTTCATTTTATTGGTAAACTCCATGAATTTAATTATTTTTCTTGCTGACTAAAATAACATATAAGGAAATGAATCTTTTAGAAAAATAGGAATTTTTTGTATTTCTATGTCTTTTACTTCTCATGGCAAACTCTGCTTTGAATTAGTGCATCTGCTTTAAGTCTTGCATGGTGTCATTGGGTTTTGCATGCCGTTGCCTGGATGTTTTTCCTTTCTGGCATGTGGGCACACAGCATATGTCCTCCCACATCTCCTTTCATCTCTACCTCACTTCATTTTACTGCTGGGCAGTCTCCTGGTCTCCTGTAATCTGTTTTTTTTTTTTTTTTTATCTTTATTTCTTCTATTTAGTCTCTTGGCTCTACTGAAATTTTCTTTCTATTTCCCTCTGCATCCTTAATTTTTCAACCTACATGAGCTTCATAATATATTCCTGAATTATAGCCATTTATAGGTAAATTTTGTATAAGCAAACTACACAAGTAAAAACAATTCTGTTAAAATTAGAAGCTCTGTGTGCATTTATATATACTTATTTATGTCTCACTTGAAATACTTTGTAGATTAACCTCTGCTTTATTTTCTCCACAGAAAATCATTGAAATGTTTACAAATAATGGCCTCTGTTGCCTTGGTTGAATTTCCCTTTTCTCTGTCACGTTTCCCATGTGGCCAGTGTGAAATCTGTGCTTCTGAAACAGTACCGTGTTTCTAAATGTCCCTTAGATTTTGGTTTTGGAGTAGGGCATATAGATGCTACGGTAAAGCAGGTAATAATATTCAGCAGATGTTAATGCATTAAACATAGGAGTTCACAGGCAGGATTCTCACTTTTATTATTATTACTGCACAGCTTTTAAGTGTCCCTGCATCTTCCTAGGCAGATATCTGGAATTTATTGAGTGAAGTAAATTCCTTCTGGGTGTTTACAAGAAAAAGTGACAAATGTGATTTGATAACACTGATGATTGCACAATTCCCTTTCTGCTGATGAATTCAAAACATCTTCTGAGAGCAATATAAAATTAAGTGTTACCAAGACCAGACATGGAATTAAAATAAAACCAAACATTGGTTAAACCCTCAGAGCTACAGAATTTCTTGCAGACATTCAGAGAACAGAAGAAAAAATAACAGAATACTAAGAAGCTTTACATCAATGAGAATGAAACTGATTTTTGAGATAAATAGAAGTGCTTAGCTTGCTGAACAGAACAAATAAGAAGCATTGCTGGTGCTTCTGCCAAGCCATTGCTATTGACAGGGCAAAGAAATTGTTGAGGAAGGTCTATTGAAGAATAACCGGTGTAACATGAGACACCAGTGAGCAGAATCTGTCAGCTCTGCACACTTCACACAACATTAGATGAAGTTTCTGCACACTTCACACAACATTAGATTAAGTTTCATGCAGTTCATGTATAGCAAAATGCCTCCCTGTCTTGCATGTTCTACACTAAAAGCTGAGTAGGTTTCACAGACTGCTACTGGCAACAGTTTAGGTACGAGAAGACTGAAAACTACAGGGCTTGCCATGAATTGTGAGGAAACTGAAATGCTGGAGGCATGGAACTGTGTGTTTCCCAAATATTTTTTCAGAGGTCAGTGAAGCTTTATCAGCAGTTATGTCTGCTGTCCTGGGGGACCTGTGTTGTAGAGAAGCATTCTGAGTTGTAATATGAGAATTACCTCTGGTAGGGTACAAGACTTCTTTAGCTAAGGACAGTACAAAGCCAGAGTGCTAAAGGAAGGCTTAGCATCCCAGAAGCAAGAGGTCTTGGATCTTCAAAAGACATAAAAGATCTTCAAATGGTAGAAGTTTTGGCATTTAGGCAGTTTCACTGAATATTAAAGATTGCCCTGGATTTGACATTTTTACTGCTTGGACTGTTTTTTAATGCAGCCAGGAAGTTTTTGAAGCTCATGGTGTTCTTGTTGTAGGAAGAAACAAAGGTGAAATTTATAAATATGTGACAGAGGCTCTGAAAATATTTTGGGACCTGGAAACAAAGAGCAAAGGAGATTGGGCCAGTGGGAGTTGGTATTGCGATTTGAAGTCTGCCACCTCTCTTGGGAGTCAGGAAGCTTAGCTCTGAGATAGTGTGGACTCATGGTGAATGTGTGGGTATATTTTGAGATGTGGGAGTTTTGTCATGGGGGATAGTGGTACTGTTGTCATCAGGCTCAGTTTCCCACTTTGGCTTTACTATGGCCAGGCTGGATTTTTGAACCCTGGAATCAGTCTATTTCTTGACTTGGATAATCTACATTTTACTTTGATTTTGATGCTTCTAATCTCTCCAGATAAAACTTCAGGGACAAAGCAATTTCTTACCATGCATTTCTGTGGCACAAAGTGAAGAAGAATCCCAGATTTGGACAGAGTTTTGAAGTTCTATAATGTAGAAAGCAGAGTACACCAAAAGCAGAGTTGATGCTCATTATTTTGCCTGCAGAGCTGCAGCAGATCTTTAGAAAAAGTTTACAGAGCGAGCATTGGCTCCACTTGTCTAATAATCTATGCTTCAGTAGTTTGTGATCCCACATATGTTCTGCTTCTGGCTAGATAATTAGTGTTGCCAGTGGTTATCTCTTTCTCTGTAATAACTCATATTTGTCCTGAACTGCAGGATGATAAGCTTTTGTTGCATCTAAGGGTTACTGTGCATCCTCATGCCACTGTATATACAGTACTTAATCAGTAACAGTCTCTGTGGATTTTCTTGCTCTTGCTTTCTGTGCCAGTGAGCATCTTTCAGGGTTTGAGAGAGAGAGAGAGTGAGTGGGTGATATGTTTCAGTGGGGAATGAGGACTGTTAAGAGCAGGTCATGCTATATCATGCAATGGTATTTTGTTAACTTGGGCAGACAAAACTTCCTTTCACCAGGGACCATATTTTAAACTTCCAGGGTGAGAAAAAATGCCTGTGACTTTGCTTCCTGAGTGAGAGACATATCATACAGGGCTGTGCAGCATGTAGAGCTTAACAGGAATATTTAGCCATTGGTCTGTATCAGCACACATGGGATCAGCCTTTAGAGTTTCTTGCAGTGATGGCAGCTTGCAGAGAGCTTGGGTGAAGATGGTGCTCTCTGTGTCTGGAGATCACCAGTGGCTTGGAGTGGGCACAAGTTTGACTCTATGCTCCCAGTTTTCTTGGGAGAAATGTCACAGAATCTAGTTATGACTAAGGAGTAGAGAAAAGAAGTGGGGAGCAGAAGACCATTGCCACAATTTCTAATTGTAAATACTCCTTCAGTTAGTCTTTACTCTGTACTGAATCTAAGTCAATAAGGAATAGGCAATGAGGAATAGACAGAAGTTATGAGTGAGATGTACAGTGTAACTGAGTCCCAAAATGTTTACAAGATCACACTTTGATTTTTAAACAATTGCTTAAACAGATAGTTTATTGATAGAAGGATGTTTCTTGCGTTTGAAAATGATTTACGGTTTATACAGTAATTGAAGTGGCAGTCACTTCATCACACTTAAGTTTATTGATTCCATTAGTACATTGACCTTCTTTCTGCTGAATCACCAGCTTGAATGTCTGTGCTGTGTGGGATAAATTAAAAGGAAAAGATGTCATTTTTCCTAACTATGCAGGATGCAGTTTTCTGCAGTAAATAAGGAAATGAAAACAAGGAAACTAGTGGAAAATCAAAACATTGCAGGAGAAACAATGTTTTGAATCTCTCTAATATTTGATGGATTTTTTGAAGTAACTTTGTGTTGATCTCAGGATACCTATTCTGCAGGTCAGTCATGTGCTGAGTTAGCTTGCTCTAATAAAGTGGCCAGCATTTGTATTCTGGCAGCTTGAATACAGAGAATTCCAGAAGAATATGAAAACTATCATATGAATGGGAGAACAAGGCCAGCTGGAAAATTATTTCTGTGTGATTCCACTTTGTATATTCTACATGTTAAATAACATTTTCCACACTTTTATTTTTCCCCAGAAAGATTGCTCATAGTTGGGTGACTCTCAAAGCTGCAGAAATAAAATTGGAGACCATTGGCACATATGAGCTGAAAGACAGAAATTACAGAAAGATAGAAATTGCAGAAAGACAGAAATCCCTCTTTGCTTATGTTCTGCTGGGGCAGCAACTCCCTCCTCCTCTGGCTTTTTAAGAGTGAGCTGCCTTCTGCACTCTTGCTCAATCTTATCTCTCCTTTGGGAAGATAGTGGTTTTCTGCACCAAACTGCTGTAAGAGCAGGAATTGCTACCTTGCCAGAAGCAAGGGATTCTTAGTCTCTGTCTGTCCTCCCTGAGTTCCTGGCATTGTTCAGCTTGTGGCAGTTCCCCAGGACAGTGGTGTGAAAGCTGCTGGTCTGCCATGACACTGAGTGCTCATCCAGCCTGAGCACAGCACTAAGGAGGGAATGTTTTGGCTTGTGCTGTGTGTCCCTTAGGTTTGATAGGTTTTCTCTTTCTCCCCTTAATCACTGATGAAAGTCAGCCAGACTGAAAGGACATGTTTTGCTCTTTGTAGCTGGGAAACAGAACAAAACAAGGTAAAGATTTGGCCCTTGGGATAACTGAAATGAGAATAACCCATCATTCTGTGTCTGTTGGAAGGATAGGTAATATTTTTACCATTGATAGTATATGCTGGGCTAATGGATTTAAAGCTTCAAAAGCTCCTGTAGGATATTATGGCCATTTAATAATGCAATTCTGAAAAATAAAAGACTTTGATTACGACCAAGGCTCCATATAACACTATCAAGCTAACGTTCAAGGTCTCTTAGTGGTACTTAGTTAGTGGTAGAAGAGGAATTTAGCAAAGTCATCTTAGGAGCACACTATTTTTTAACAGCATGATTTGTGCCTAGGTTACCACAAAGTGGGTTTTGACATGATTCCAGGAGTACCTTTTCATTGGATTTGGCCCAGGTATGCTGTGCTTTCACTGGAAATAGCCTGGAAAAGCTAAAGGGGAGAAAAAGAAATTGGGAGCTGTCATGCTCTTTCCAAAAGCTTTTTTCAAACAGATTTGTTTTCATCCTATTGTATCCTATTGCAAGAGGCAAACTTTTGGATGCAGGGTCTGATTCAACAGGATCACTTAGTCTTGCCTTTATTAAACTGTGATTTGAGTTGGGCCATATGGCACAGAAGTGGAACAGGGAGACTGTGAAGGGTTTTCTCCAGGCATCCAGCTCTCTTTCTGTGACTACAGTAGAGTTATTGCTGTTTTATGGTGCAGGCATGCTCAGGTGCTGTGGTGAGAAGGGCAGTACAGGAATCTGAACTGGACTGAACTAATTTCTCTTATAGGACAACAAAGTCTCTGGCCATATTTTGAGGTTGGTTATATTAGTGTTGTTGCTCAGAAGTTTACAAGCTTTCTAACAGTCAAGTGAAAAGGGCATTTCTCATTATTGTACTCATGCATGAGACATTAAATGCTTCATGTTGTGTTCACAAATGAGTGTACAGATTTTTGGCAAAACCTAGGAGTCAGATTCAGTCATGCAGATTAAGGTCATATTACAGTATCTCCAAGGGGGATATATACACCCAGGTTAAACCACTGTGTCTTTCATGTGAAATAAGGAGTTGATTTTTGCTAAGTGATACAATTGACATAATATTTTATCAGGCCTTTTTTTTTTTTTAATCCATTTGATTAAAGAAGAAAACAGGATCTAATTTAATGTCTCTTCCTTCTCCCTGTAAAAATCTGCTTTACTGACAAATTAGAATTTCTGAAAATTTTATCAAGCAAATACTTTCCATTTGACAAGGCTGAAACTACAAAGTGGCCAGGAAACAAAAAATCTAGTGAGATGTTAATTAGAGAAGATGGTCTGGCTTTTGCCATCTAACTCCATTTTTCTATCTTTGCATGATTTCACAAAGTTCCGTAACTATTTTAGGTTCAGTAGGTGATTGTCTTTTCTTTAATACTGTGTAGCATGAATGAAAAAAGAATTTATTTGCAGAAGTATCATGAAGTAATTGTCTGTGCTACCTATGAAAATACATTTTTCAGATTTTATGTGGCCTGCGGTTACATGGGAAAAGGTAGAATAGTAACTAAAAGAGTTGCTAAGCACATATAAAACTGCAAGAAAAGTCTCCCACAAGCTCATTGTTTTCATTTTATTAGAATGATGATTAGGAACCAGTATGAATACAGAAAGGTTGTGCTTCCCACCTCCTGATTTAAAGAGCTGCATGAGAGTGAAATGAGAGCAAATATGCCTGTAATTTACTGTATTGCGTGCATTCAGCATACTTGCTCTTTGACAAGTATCCAGCTCTGTTCAGTGCCAGCTACTTCCTCACCAAGTAATAGATGAGGCTGGAAGGAGCTGCTCAGCATATTCTGGTCGAGTTTTGCTGCTGGGTAAAGAGGTTTAAGGGGGCCAGATGCAGAATAAGCAAGATGAGGCTGGATGCTATAGGAGCATGGATGCTGCTTCAGCTGCTTGCTGTAGGCTTCATTTAAACTTTTTTTTTCTTGAAGGATCATTGGTTAAACTGCATAATAGGTGATTAAAGCAGCGAATTTATTGTGTACACTTGTTTTGTATACACTTGTGTCAAATTAAGCGATCCACTATCTCCCTGGCTAAGGATTGCAGGACTTTTCTAGAAGAGGTGATTTTGGATAGATCTATCTCGTCTTTGTTGCTAGCCTGAATATTAGTTACCTTTTTTGACATTTAGCTTTCACTGTAGTGGCTTCTCACCTTGTGAAATTTATAAACACCTGCTGTCAAACATCCCAAACAACACATTAAGAAGTAAATACGAATTTAAACTGAAACTTCTTTAGTCCTGGTATCACAGGGACCGACCACATTAATTAATGCACAGTGTGGATGTATTAGGAATGTATCTTCTTCAAGGAGAATTAAACCAGATATCAGGGATGAGTTTTTACCATCTTGTGGAAATACTGCAGGATAATATGAGTTTAGACTGTGCCATAAAATGTATCCATTTTTCCTGAAAGTATTTATATGTAATTTTTTGAGAATTTTGGTTAGAAGCTTAACTTAAATGGAATCCTTTAAGTCACAGTAATAGAGATTCCTTTGCATTTGATGATGGATGTCATAGTCTCAGATCAAAAAAAGCCTGATCAAAGTGGCTGCTCCCTGGGATCTTGAGCTTCTGCTTTGACTCTGTAAAGTGAGAACAGTGAGAACAGTGATGGTTCCTTACCTACATATAGTTACCCTGAAAATTAATTTATTAAGCTCCAGCTGCTGGTGGTGGTAGTGTTGGTATTGAGTATTATAACATACATGCTATATCCATGGAATACACTACCATGTATTTTCAATGCTTTCAATATTTTTGAGGTTTTCTAAAGTTTGGTATGTTGTAGTACACTGAAATGAAGTCAAAAGTGGATTCAGAAATTCTTGTTTTTCTTGAAGACTACTCTGTTCACATGACTCTTCTTTGGAATCTGAGATTCTGTTCTTTACAATCAGGGTCCAAGTTAATACAAAAGCAAAATAATATTTTGCATTGTCTTCCAATAGGCATTGGACACGCACTGGATATGTGCGTGTGCCTTGATTATGTTATAAAATCACATAATAGCAATAGTTCTGGTTTGTGTTAAAGAGCTGAGCCCTGCAGTGTGCTGGACACCCCTGCCAGTTCTCACTGCACTTGCCTTGGAGTGTCCCGAGTGCCCCTTAGGACTGTGTAACCAAGCAGAAACACACTGCATCCACAGGATTTATGTTTTCTTTCTACTGTTTTTCTTTCTCTCTTAACTGCTCTCTTTGCCAGGCTTTGGGCTCTGAATATTCTCAGTTCCATGGATTGTTAACAAAGTTTTCCACTACCTGTCTACTTTGTATTCCCTAATGGAATAAACCCTTCTATGTAAGAGTAGAACCCTTCAGTCTGTGAAGATTTGGTGAGCTAAAAAGACTTTTTGCAGCCAAATTAATTTTTAACAGTGTATTGATTCAGTGTCTAGCAGCTTACATGTCAGAGTGTATGAAAGTCACCCTTTGTCCCATCACTAATGCATTTCCTTTGAGCAGTCACTCTTTGTGCATCTTTTTGGTTTTCATTTTTTAAACTCAGAACCCTCAAATGCTCTAGTGCTGCTTTGTTACCTTTTCTTTAGTAAGAGTGGATTGTGTTGGCCATCAGGTAAGCTGCTGAGCACTGACAGTTCAGTGAACTCCACACGGCCCTGGAGTGCTGGGCAGGGCACGATGCTGCTGCTCTCCCTGCTGACGCACCAACGTGCCATACCCAACTTAACTTCCACATTTGGTGTGACATAACATAAAGCAGTCCATCATGGAGCAGGAGCTGACACTCCTGGGTTTGGCAGATTGCTGAGAAGCTGGGAGTGCAGACTTTGGGATGCTGGTGCTGGTTGTCCTGCTGATTTGTTATTGCTGTTCTTACCCAGGGCGTCTAAGCATCCCAGCCAGGGAGCTGAACATCTTTGTTTTGTGTGTTCAGTACACATAGCACAAAATGGGCTTTGGAGAACACTTTCCAAATTTGTATGAATAAAATTAAGTCTCTAAATTTATGCTCCAAGTATTCAGATGAACTTGGCTGTTGGTTTGTTTCCAGAGGGGATATTCTGCTTTTCCGCTCTCACAAAGACCAAGGGCCTAGCTCTTCCAGTAACAAAAATAAGATAGCAAACCCAGGTGTTTTAGAAGTGATTAATTGTAATGATACATTTACAGCTATATAATTATTTCACATATTTAAGATTTTTGTATACCTATTTTGAGGTTTTTTTTTTTAAAGGATCATTTGAAAGGTATGAGAGCACAATACTTTCTAAAATCAGATCTAGTTAACTCTAGTTAAGTGGAAATGAGTGCGAGTCATTTCACCAGTCATTATTGAAAATCTACATCTATCTAATGTTGAGGAGCCCAATTTAAGGTTCCTCTTTGGAGACAATGATGCCTTTTTTTTCCTAGCTTCATTTAATCCCTCTATGCAGGGAACTAATGAGATGCACTTCATTGTATTGTTGTCAGAGTTTATATTTTTGAAAGACTATGAATGCTTCACAGGTTGCACCTTTTGAGTATTACTTTATATATTGTTGTGGCCCCTGGTGGACACATACTTTGCCTATCTGTATCTCCCTAAAATGAGCACAGTGGTATTATTTGGTATTAATATAGTTTTTCTGTGGAAAATGGAAACCAGTTGATGGAGATAGGGAATTTTCATAAGCTCCCCCTTTGCAGATTTTGAAGTTTAAGAGTTCCCTGTGCCATACTGCTAGCCCCTTAAGCTGAAATTTTAAGTTATTTCCATCTCTCATTTTGATGCCTACTTTGTAAAATATTCCTATTAACATCACATTTGTGTCCTGCATTATGTCTGGTGCTGCTGTGTAGCTGAGAGGTGCAGGCATTTCAACCCAGAGTGAGTTTGTGGCTTGTATTCATATTCAAATTTTGGTATCATCTATCTATGAAATTATTCATCAGATTCCTGTGTGAATGCTTTTAATGGTTTAATATGTTCAGCTGATAACAAACTGCATGCTCAAACCTAATGTTGCTCTTTTTAGACTTGATTAGACTCTATCCTTGATTGTGATTTAATGGCTGTTCACAAGCTTGTTCGCTCTTGCTGTTGCATATTAAGTACCAAAGTATCCAGCCAGGTCTGCCAAAGTCTTTCAAGAGACCATGGTTTCTCAAGGAGATGAAAAGCCCTAAGTAGGCTAACATTTTGATTCAGGATTTGGATTGTTCTTGATCACCAAAGATTTTGTCCATAAATCACTCTGGAAATGTTTGAAGTGTTCAAAGACCTGTCTCAGTGCTTAATTTTACTCTACTAAAATGCTATCTAAACAATCAAACAAAATCCTTCTTAAAGCAATTAGTACAAGCAATAGCAGTCAAAACAATTCCAAATACAAGTTTTATTCACCTCCTTTTCCCAAATGCCTATCTGAGCTATTGTGCCAGAAAAAGCAGTGTATGATTAGAAGTCAGCTCCTTGTCATATGCTTTATGGATCATCTCTAACAGCTCATAATTGTGTATCATGGATACTTGCATGGCCCTGGTTACCAGAATCTTTACTTTTTAGCAACTCAGGTTTTTGATGTAGTGACCTGGTGCCACTCTGGCTGTCTATAAGCACAATATCCTATTAATATACATGGAATTGGCCTAATACTGGACATGGGAAAAATACATGTCTTTTTAGATCAGCCAGGTGTGGTACAGTAAGGCATCTGAAATTGCACTAAATACTGATTTTAATTCCAGTTTAAATGCCTGAAATTCTTCTGGCTGCATCTATGCACAGTTAGCTCACAGCTGGCTGCACACCTGTGCCTGGAAACGATAGCAAGCCACCAGCCTTTCATTAGGCAGAGGCATATACTTAGAAATTAAATGCAAAATATTGTACATAAAGGAATGATTTTGCAGTAATAAGTAATGTGGTAAATACCAGTTATAAGGGAAAAGCTATAGAAAAGATGCAATTTCAAGCCCTGGTGAGGTGCTATTGACTTTTGAGATTAGTCTTACAAGGAGGTAAATTCTTGTATCCTTCTTTAAAATGCTTCCAAAGAGTAAAACCTTCAACATGCCTGTTCCCATCCAAGTGTCTCTTTTTCTGCCTGTATTCAATCCCTTGCCTTCATCACTGCCTACTAAAAGTCCTTCATTTTTCTGTGGGGAAATAATTGCCAGCTGAAGTGGATCAGGAATTACTTTACATGGATCATACTCAGCAACAAGTTTAATTACAGTTGAAGTGGCAGATATTCCCCTTGTGACACATCCTCCCTTTATTGGCACCAGAAGAAATAGTTAGTAGTGGAGAAACTTCTAACTTCCAGGAGAATATTGAGCATTTCTGCTGCTCAGACCAAGAAGCTCTTACATCATCCCAGTTGCCCATTTCAACTTCCTTTCAGGAGAGAAGCAATATATATCTTGTGTTTTAATGTGTACCCAGCACAAGGATGGGATATAGAATTTTAAAATCAGCAAAATATTCTTCATATTTTAATTACATGATAGTATTTTATTAATGCAGCAACTCTGAATTTTGTTATGATGTAGTGTAGACATTTAAATTTCTTATTAATCAAATCCCAGATATGTCAGGAACATGGTTTAGTTCCTACTTAATAATCCAATAAATGCAAATATTGGAACTCTTTAAACAAGCTAAATATTTTTTCACTTGAGCTTGATGAAGCTGATTAAGAAATATCTGCAATAAGTTGTTTTAGTTCCAGTGTAAACTATTGGTTTAATAAAATAAATTACCACCTCATGGGAGTGTAAAGAGAAACAGTGGAACATACTAGGGCAAGGTTTTCAGAAGGCACTTTGTAGTGGCTTAACTCTGCTCTGTGAATTTTATCCTTCACTTCAAACAGAGGAAGGTGAGGGAAGTACCCAGTGTCCATCTTGCACAGAGTATGCATAAACATTTTTCCTCTGTGTTCTTTCTAAAATGTTTGTTCAGCATTGCTATGAAATCCTAGTTGTCTTGCTAAAATCAAAAGTCTTCTGCCAAAGGCAAGGACAGGTTAAACTAAGTGAGCTGAAAAACATCTGTTAAACTCACTGGCAGTACTTTATTGTCTGTGTCTTGTTAGCTTTTTGTTGGATTTGGCTCAGTTCCTTGAGAAACAATCCCATCTCTTGAAGAAATAAACCTCATGTTACCACCTTAAAATAATATGAAAAGTACTTGATTCTTCTTGCTAAATTCCTCCCATCTTCTCTTTTTAAATCTGTGTTGTTTGAACTTTTTAATGTCAGACCCTCTCCGTACTGAACCCGATACCTGTAATATTTTACATTGCTATGCCCTAAAAACTCAAACATATCACAGAACTTGCCAGAAGCCATTCAAGCAAAACATTACCAGATTATGAAATATTTTTAATTAACATGCACATACTTATAAGAAATAGGCAGTGTTAAAGACTGCTCAGCCAAACTAAGCATTTATGCTGTTGTTTTTATCCACAGATCCTCCTTCCTTTCACTGAATCTCTGTTGAATGATAGCATTAAACTGCAGGTCCTTCAGAGGGTGATGGATTTGGGTAGTTTGCCATGGGGCTGGGCCCCACCCTACCTTCTGGAGACTGGGAAATATTAGACCGTGCTAGGGAAACAATGTGGATCCAATTTGAAGTCCGAGAAGCGAGGATGTTCTGTGGCATATCAGAAATGCACGGCTTTTAACTCGCTTTCTCAGGCTGGCTCTTGCCAATGTCCTTGAGAGCACAGCGATGCAACATGACACACGCCACGCACTACCTCAGCTAAGCACGCTGGAGTGGGGGTGGGCAGAGCTGTGGTCTTAACTTTGAATTTTCCATGGTTTGGCAATAGATGGAGCATAGCTCGGTGTGGGTGCTGATTCACACATGCGTACTGTACATGCTGAAAGGGAAGGCACCAGGGCTTCCCTGAGGCTCCAGGTGGCTCTGGCCTCCTGACAGCAGGACAGGGTTGTCAGGCAGCAGCGCTTTACGAGCTTAAGAACTGGCAGCTGTTCACAGCCACCTCCTCTGCAGAGCACCCAGATTGCAGGTTTATTAGTTGTTGTTAATTGTCCTTCTGGATGGTGATGAAATACAGAGTGAAAAATATGCTAAATGCTAACTGCAGTTTCTTTTCTTTTGGGTGCTGGCACTGGATGCATCTTGTAATGTAAGTTGGGCACTGTAGGAGTGTGTGGTGAGTAAAGTGTCCACTGAAGTTCATTGCTGGAGAAACTGGATGTAATTGCCTTTGGGAAGTGGATGTATTCATTTCAGGACCCTGCTTATTAAGGTTCCATAGAGAAGGAAAAAGAGCTTTATGTGCATGATTGTTTTCACACAGATTGTGAACACCTCTTTACAGCTCTTTTCTTTTAGTTCTGTGCAAGCTCACAGATAACTGCATTTGCACACTGAGAAGGATTTGGTTAGGCAGAGGCCTAAGTGAGATCCTCTGGTTCCATCTCCAGTCCTTAACCCTGACTGTCTTTGCAGCCTTAAATAAATCAGTTAGGCCAACATTTTTTGGATGTTGATATCCGAAGTTAGACATCCAAATTTGTAGTTAAGCATGTAAGTAGGACTGCTCTGATTTTTATAGACGCTGACTCCCACTGTGTCTTTATGTGTTATATTGTGTGGGGGTTTGCAGCATTACTGAAAAACTAAGTGAGGATTCAGGAGTATAACATAAGTCAGCCAAGTTTGAGAATGTCAGCCTTGACGTACACAATGTAATTTTTTGCTCCTCTGTTCAGCTAACCCAATAAGGCTTACCTTGCTGAAGAGGAATGCAGAAGAACTAATGGGCAGTGTGTTTTGATCAATGAGTAACTGATATTTATTCTAGTTTATAAATAAAGACAGTAATTATTACAACATAAGGAGGGAGATTTCTTCAGACCCATTGCCCAAACATAATGCAGTTGTCATGTGCAAATGTAGCAATATAATATATTTCTGAATATCAAGACTGTGCTGTTAAATACAGCCTGGTTTGATCCACCCTCTGTGAAAGCAGATGAACTGCAGTTTGTTAATGAGTAGTTAGACAGCTTCTTAGAGACCTGTGCAATATCATACTGATGAGATAAAGGCTCCTTTGTGGTACTCTGGATTCATAAGCATGCTGGCTTGATGGGCTGGAGCAGAACGTTGGCACATTTGATTGAAAAAACCCATAATTTCCACTGTTTTGGTAAAGTTTTGGGGCCACATTCCAATCTCATTTTCATGACGTAACTCTGGCATAGAGAACAGAAGAGCTTACAGCTACACTGGGATCTAGCTTCCTTTTCATCACGTGAGGACCAAAGTGTAGAACTCTCCTTTTAAATTCCTCTGGTCAGGGTTTACACTGGCAAGGCCATGTTAATTTTGCTATAAATATAAAGGGAGTGAGTTCTGTGGTACACTTTAAAGGATTAGATTTGATGGTAGCATGTAAAGTTGTAGCTTCCAGCTTATTACAGTTACGCTCCAGAGTGTGCATGTTAAAATGGAAGTACCCAGTGAATATAGTATTGTTTGCAGGCAGAAGTGTCTTCGATTCTAGTAATCCTCTGCCTTCCGTTTTGTGAGGGCTGTCACAACTCTGCCCCTTCTGGGGACAGACCAAAGTCTGATGCCAGTTTGTGTGGAACGTGTATCAAAGCCTACTTTTGTCTTGCTGAATTCAATGGGAATTTTGTCTTTAAATGTAGTGGCAGCCTTGCTGGATTTCTTCTGTTATAATTTATTCTTTAGGGAGTTTATGTCCAAAAGTACTGACTGCCTCTTGCTTCCAGTGACTTAAACATGAGCTGACTGCTCACTACTCTTAGAAGGTGCAGTTCTTCACTGCAGAAGATTCCAGTTTAAACAAACAGACATAATTGCTCAGAAACAATATTTCCCTGGACTCCTGAGAAGACTGTATTAAATCAGGCTTGGTTTGGTTTGCTTTGAGGCAGAGGTGTGACAGTGCTTTTCCTGTATGGGTTAACCCTGAAAGTTTTGTCAGTTTTTCTTTTAATGAGTGGAGAACAAATACAGAGACAGCATCATTTTGATTGCCAGAAAAACATTTTCAAGTAAATGGTTTTATCATATACTTGATCAATATTTCAAAATCCAGCTGTTGAGCAGAATCAGCACAGACCATGGTGTTTTTTGTGGTTTTAAATAATGTATCAGAAAGGACCTTCACTGTTAAGAAATGCACCCCCTATGTTGTTTTTCATTCTGTAGTGATGAAGCTGGTTTGCTCCGATTTGGATTCAAGTGTCTTGTGCACCACAGGGCTGTGTGCAGTACACAACTGCTGGAATTGTTTCTTTTTTTAACTAAGTGATTGGCAGCCACTTGGATGAGTCACAATTATGAGCCTAATTTTAGCTGGTATGTATGTATTGGGAGAATCTACCAGAGACAGTTGCATCTGAAGGGTTGAGAGAGGTGAAGTCAATTTAGTTTTGGGGCTTCTTAGAAATCAGCTTTTGTGTCCAAATTCTGTTTCTTCTCTTTTGGTTTTGTACAGTCATATTACATGACTGTACAAAAGTCATATTATATGACCTTTCTGGTGGAATACACCTAATTCCTTCACCTTCAAAGAGTTTATCAGAAGGAGACAATTTAGAGTGACAACATCAATACTTTGATTGATGCTTCTTTGGTATGTGTTTGACTTGTGTTTTTGTTTTGAACATAACGAAGTGCAGGGTTTAAGTTGCATGTAGTGTTTCATGTGTTAATTTATCTGTATGCAGCCTCTACTGGTTTCCTCCAGCTGACCTGAGAAACAGCATCCAGGCAGGTGTATTAGTATGGAGTTTGAGAGGAGTTTGGTATATGCAGTCAGAGGCCTCCAGTCATGCGGGCTGCATAATCTGGCTGCCAGCACTTACACCACCGTTTAACAGCTGCTGCCGTTAGTTTAAGGCAGTTCTGTTGAATTCTGCATTTTGCTCTTTCAGTCCACTTATATCAAAGTAATGCAACTTCTGGCAGGAGCTGGTTCCTATTGTGGCAGCCTGTCAGGAACGCAATGTACACAGTGGTGCCTGCCTTTAAATGCTGTGTATGTGAGAAAGAAAAGGTGTGTGCTTTTCATGTCACCTTGCTGTTTCCTAATGCATTATTCCTGTTTACTGTGAGCAAAGGTGTCAGACTGGATTGTGCAAGGAGATGGAAGCCAAGTTGTCATTTACTGCCTGTGTTCTGAAAGCAGCCATTAGTAGTACCCAGGTCCCTCCTCTGTTTTGTGTTCTGCTCAGCCTCTGTGTATGCCTAGGTAGTAAACTACCATATGTTGTTTATAGAGAATGCAGAGGCAGTGTATCGTTTTCCACTTAATCAGGGTGTTCCTAATCGGGAAATTGCCCAGAGAACTAATAAAGCCAAATGCACTCAATAACTACTGTTTAAGAGACACAGTAATTCTGCATAGCAGGAACATCCTCAGGTGATTTACAGGTACCTGGCTATGTCCCATTTTTAACTTGAACGTGGCCTGATTTCTCCTAGGAGAGCTTTTAACGTTTGCCTGAGTTATGATGCAGGTAGTATCTGTACAAACAACTTCTCTAACTGTCTGATCAGTATTGAAACTCTTATCTTTTCTAGACCAGGTAAGCAGAGTGTCCTCACAATTGGTGCTGTGGCTGGGTAGGAAGCTGGGCTCTTGCTCTGGGCAGAGACACTTCTTTCATTGCCCTGAGGACTCTCAGGCTGTGGGCTGGTGGTAGTGATGTGATGGTCCTGCTTAAGCTTTGCTTATGGTGAGCATAAACATGTCCTGGCCCTGGACACGTGTTCCTGATTTGTGCTGCTGCTTGTGTAGTCGTGGCAAACTATTTGTTCAGCTGTGCAGCAGCTAAATCTGCAGCACAGCTAAATCTGCATACTGATCTGGCTGAAAAATAACTTACAGAAAAGGGGAAGGAAAGAAGAGAGGTGTCTCATCCAAATAGTTTTCTAGCCTGGTTCATGATGTGGCTACACAAACAGCTGTAAAAGCACAAAGAAGGGAGTGGTGGGAATAAGTGGGTGAGGTCAGGGAGAAAGGAGGCTATTTAAGCCAGTACTGCTGCCAAAACATTACTTGCCAAATTACTTTCCAGCTCCTCTGTTTTCTTGAACATTTCCTCACATCTGTTCTGTCATAGTAAACTCTTATGGATGTTACTGCTTCTGCATAATAACAGCTGTACTGGTTCAGACAAAGACTTCATCTAACCCAATATCCTGTCTCCAACAGTGGCCACAGTAAGTAGACCCAGGGGGTAAGAAGGGGACAAGTCTGTCTGATGTTTCCATGAATGTTCTCAGCCTCAGACAGTATTTAGCTCAGGGGATTTCTTGAACCTGATATGGTTCATTTACACAGTAACTGGCAATGAATCTCTTATGTACCTGCCCAATTCATGTTGAACACCATGTGAAATCATGGTTTTCATGACATCTTTTGGCAGGCAGTCCCACAGGTTTCCTACTTGGAAGTGTGATCATGAAGTTCATAGGGAGGACAGACCTATCATTTTTATTAATATGTCTTATAAATAATTTTGATTCACCTATACAACAGATAAAAATACTAGAGAAGAGACTTCCCTGAAGAATTGGAAGAATCATGGGGTTGGTAACACCTTCTTACTCCTGCTCAGTGATGGTGAAATGTTTTGGTTGTCTTAGTCCAGTATGGGAAAGAAAGATGTGAAAGGAAGCCAGTGAAGGGTAATTAAGTTCTCAGTGTGCTAAGTCAAAATGACTGGAAAGGAGTATCAGGATGTGCATTATTGCTCTCTTCTGCTCGGAGATGAATGAGTTGAGTTTATATCTAAAACCACACCAGTCAGTGGAAAAACTTGCAGCTCACATCAGTTCTGTGGGCAAATGAAATTTTTTAACATCCTGAATGCTTGTCTCATTCCATTTTTCATTTGGATTCATAATAGATTATAAACTGGATAACTCTGAGTGGCATCCTTCTCTGTGCACATCTGTGCTTTGTGACCAAGAATTTCACTGCTGCTTGGGAAGGGTGGAACCACTTAGAGAAGGCTGTGCTGACAAACTTGGGCAAATTTTAAAAGTTTGTTTGGGGATGTGTTTGCTGGAGATTATAATTCTTCCTAGAACATGCATACCAATTTACCAGGATGAGAGGGAAAACTATCCATCTCTTTTCCCCTGATGTTCATTGTGTTTCTCACAGTGACTAGGCCAGGGATGCAGTCCTGGTTGCTGCAGTGCTGCCTGAGCCACCTGAGTTCTTTGTCCAGGGTGACCACAGGGACAGAGAATGAAATTAGCTGGTATCTATTTACACAGTAAAATCTTTTTATGAATGGCATGTACGTTCCTTTCTCCTGCTCCCTTGGGATGTGATTGCTCCTCTGTAAGGTGTTCACCATTTATATAAATGATTGTGATTGCCAAACTAATCACACCAAGGACAAAAGCTATCACAGGCACTCATCTAGCATCCAGCCCCCACATTAGCTTCTGCTTCATTAAAATATATATGACCCAATTCAAGAGCTAATTTGGACGAAACCATTAGGCTTCTGTCCTCATAACTGGTAGAAGTCTGAGGTTCATTTTTACACATGAGTGAGCGTTGCAGCTTTAAGATGCATGAAGGTTATTGCTGTGTATGTGATGCATATGAAAGGGAGAGGGAAAGCAGCAGACAGTGGACGCACTCTTTATTTCTGTGACTGCATAATTTTGTAAGGTCTTATTTGTGCTCCACTTGTGGAATGCTAGACAGGATATAAAAATATATGGCCAAGTTAAACACAGGAAAGGAAGATCGAGCCTCTGAGAAGGGAGAGTGACAAGATGATCATGTCGCAATGTAACTGTTGCGTACCTAATAGAGAATTGGTTGTGATCTCAATGGAGTCCCTGGTGGAAAATGTGTGGTTGGATCTCCAGAGGTGTTTAGACCAGGTACAGAGAATCTCTAAACACTCTGCAAAGTTGTTTGATTTGGTTTGGATTTTTGGCTGGGTTTTTCTTTTTTTATATTAGGTAGCTGTTTTAAATGCCTTCACTTAAAAGAAGCCCTTAGCAGAGAGAGTTTGTGAAAATACTTTGAAAGTGCACAGATTCAGAACCTCATGATATTTTTAATGCAGTAAATCCAAGTAATTTATCCCCATAATATCCTAGTCTTGGGAAGGATGCCATGGCTAGATTGCGTCACTAATATCTGCCGGCGTGTGTGGCTGGCAGGGGTTGCTTTCCTGGAGCCACTATCTGGGGTATCAAGTTGCTCTCCAGACTGATGGATGAGTCACCAGAATCTCTGTTTTGTTTGTGGGTTTTATCAGAGCTCATCAGGTAGCCGTCAGTATGATTGACTAACTCTGTGCCAAGTGTCAGGCAAAAGGAGCTGAAGTGAAGTAACACAAGTGACAGCTGAAGAATAAGCAACAATCTGTCTTTTCAAATGAGTTGTTCTGTTGGCAATTTGACAAATTGTACGGTGTAACTGAAAGTTCTAGTTAATGTGTTGCATTACTTTATTTCAAAATATTCTGTTATGAATTGCTTACATTTAAATTCTGGCAGATAGAATGCTTAATGAAATCAGTACAAATACAGTAAAATTGACATAAAAATACTGAGACAGTGCAAGTCTTCTGAGATTTATTCCTAAATATACTTGCAAAGTCCTGGTTCAGCATTTTTAAAAATAATTTGACATTTTTGTCTTCTACCAAATAAAATGTAATGGGGTAGTTCTCAATATAAATGGACAAGAGGGAGAAAGGGTGGGATTGGAAACAATTTGTTTCCCTGTAGAAAACCTCCTGCAAACTTTCGCTCAGCAGATTTATTCTGGTGCCACACAACTGTTTGATCTAGTTTATCTGCCTTACATGGGTAATTCATGTTTTTCTTACTGTAAAAAACATCTAACTTTGGGTTTTTTTGGGGTTGTTGGTGTGGGGTTTTTTTGGGGTTGTTGGTGTGGGGTTTTTTTTTTTTTTTTTTTTTTTTTGTTTTTGTTTTTGTTTTTGTTTTTGTTTTTGTTTTTTGTTTTTTGTTTTTTGTTTCATCAAAATTACTCCGATTCCATGATATTAGGATGAAATTTTAATGAGACATGTAAATAAGGTATGTTCATGAAATCAGATTTTGTTTTACAAATATGCCATGAATGTTTAAAGAATTTTCTTCCAAACCTTTGTTTTCCCTGTCTGGTAATGCCTTGGGAAAGCTCACAACTCTTGTGGATGTCGGTGATTACGCATAGGTTTTTTTTGAAATTACTCTCATTGTATAAGAAAGTGTGAATCATGGTGGATTGAGCACTGGCTGCATTATGACCATGTTTCAAGATCTTATAATTTATTTCTCACAGGCTGTCCAGTTGTTTTTACATGGCTGGCTTGTAAAAACTTTACTGGAAAAATTTAAGTGTGATTTTAAACAATTCCAGATTTACTGGTATGTGTCTCTATGGGGATATCTGTATTCTACAGTGATCTTTTTTTTATTCCTTTTTTTTCCTAGACTGACAAACCAAATTTGTGACTAAATTGAAATATTCCCCTCTGATTCCAGAGGAAGCATACCCACATGAAGAGCTGCTTGCAAGCAATCAAGTGGTCATATATTAAAAACTCTCTGTGAAAGGACTTTATATGTCTTTGTTTTATTTTGTATTGCAAAGGACTGGGCATGTACACTGTCAGCTACCATGCTCAACTGAGAGTGCTGAGTCAATCACTTGATTATTGAAAATGTCCATTAAATTGCTGAGATTCTGTTTAGGGCTAAGATTGTTTGGAGGTTTGCAGCAGTTTGCAGTATCTAGTTGGTTTAGGTATCCTGTCATGCTTGTTAGTCTGATACAGTGTGAAAACACATTGCTTCTATTGGCAGGTTGCAGCTTAAGCACCGTTTGTATGGGAGAACATTTCTGGTAGTCTTCCTCACTGCCACCTGCCTGTGCTGTGGTGGAGATTTACCCAGGAGTCTCCATGAGCACAAGAACAGGCAGCAGGAACAGGTTTTTATAACTATCACTTCTTATATGAGACCTTGCAAACAGCAGAGGTATTTTTTTGCATGTGGCATTGCCCAAGTTTCAATCTCATCCCTCCTGATAACTGCATGCTTGCAGGGAAGAAGCACAGAGTGCACTTATCATTGTGTTGAGGCTTGGGGCTAATGCGGAAGACAAGTTCCCCTGGTGAAAGCAAGGCTGCATCTTCTCAGTGTCACTCTGGTGGGGCTGGTACTCTCCCTGCTGATGCAAAGGCTCACCCTGATGTTTTGGTATGGTTTAAGCACCACTGGTATCAAAATGTGTGACTCTCTTCTAGCGCAGCTGAGATGACAAGTTTCTTCCTCAAAATGTGTGATACTGGCGTTCTGGCTAGGTGGTCATGGCCTAGCATGGATGAGAAGGAGCAGAGACCTTGTAAATAGAAGATTACCAGCAAGTTACTGCAGAGACTATAACCACTACTTGCCCTGAAGATACTTTTCTCTAAAAGCTGAATTTGCAATGACATTTTAATGCATGTGGAAACTGGAGCCACAAGAACCTTTTCTTTCAGATACCAGCTTTGTATCTCAGCCTTTCAAAGGCAGAAGCTGGTGCAGTGTGTGCTGGAAGCAGCCAGGCTGAGCTAACTTTGGCAGCCCCTGCTGCAGCTGCAGCCAGGCTGGAGGAGAGGAGGGGAGGGAAGGGAAAGGCTCTAAAACTTCCCTCTCCCCTACCCTCCAGGCAGCTCATTTCTGTGCAGGGCTCTTCTCTGATAAGAGGATGGGTTTTTTTGGAGGACATGTACCTGCTGGCATCATTCCAGCAAGTGTAAGACATGACAATGCTTTTGAGATCCATCACAGAGAGCTGTAGGTGGAATCTCTTGGCAAGAGTTTAAAAAAGAAAAAAAGACAATTGTACTAACCTTGCTTCTCTATGCCAGTTTAAAAGAGCTTGGACGTTGGCATTTACTCTTCCATTTTCGTAAGGATGAACACTAACCCAGAGGTGATGATGGTAACGGTTGATGGGTTTACCTTTGTTATGTAGTGAGTGTTGTATTATCCTTTTGTTCCATGACTTATGATTAAAAGTAAAACTGCTGACTGTTCTGAGAATGCAGGGGAGGTTTGGCTAACATACATATGAAAATTTTAAAAAATTAGCCCGAAATAAAATCACATTCTTTATTAGTGAGAATATTTTTTTCAGCCTAGTTTTTCCAATGCTGATAATAAAATTATGTTATCTAAATTCAAACAACTATATTTAAAATATTTTATTGCTTTGTTGGCTGCCTTTTTAATTACATATCCCCAGAATTTTGAAACACAGAGGTCATCTTCTTAAAGAATCTCACCATTGCCTTCATTTGAAAATTAGCTTCTTGAAGTATAAGCTGTACATATCTTGCATTTAATAAATTAATATATTAAAGAAGCTAGAAATTGATTATTCAATTACTGTGAATCAGGCACCAAACATCCTAGTATGTTAGATGAAACATCAATAGAAATCTATTTCATCAGCATTTCTTAGCAGTGAACTGGCTGCTTGGGAACAAAGGAGAGCACACACATCCAAACCGCTCTCTTTAAGTGTTTTCAGATGATATGACTGAAACACAAATGTCCTGTGCAGTAAATCTATGTATGATCATGGAATTTGTTGTGTGAAATGCAATTTGCATTTCACTCCTGGAAGAAGGTTATATACATTTGTTTGTATTACGTATGTCTGAGTAAGAGATACGGATCCCATTAGTAAGAAACACTTTGTAAAACCTACATACAGAGAAAAAATGTGTATCTAAACATTAAAACTGCTGAACACTGGCAACAGTCCAGAATCAAAACTGTCAGGGTTTGTATGTGTCTGCCTGTTTCCTTCTTAAAGATTCTTAAATCTTTGCTTGAGAGCAGGCTCTTACAGATAGTTCATAGAGAGTGCTGCCAAACACTTCTCATATAGAAGCCACACAAAGCAAAACAAGTCTTTTCACTGGGAATTTATGTGCAGAGTGATTGCTGAATATTTTGCAACCTTTTCTTGGGGGGTGTATGTCAAAAATATTCCTGTTGCAGTTGATGATCATGTCTTACTATGTACTGCATGAGAACGACAATATATGTTTATTTTGAGATGTGGACAATAGAATATAATGAGCTTGTCACCTTTAGCTTCCTGTTGCTCCATTTGGATTTTAAGCATGCAAGCACAAGGCCATTGCTTGCCATTGTAAATGTCTACAAAATAATGATTGTGCTGGGCAGTAGTGTAGTTATTGTACTCTTGTTGGCATATTTGTTGAATAATGCATAATTTGGATTCTCCAGGACAGTTTTTATGTTCTAGGTAAGTCTCAGACCTCTAATCTTTGGCAAATGTTGACCGTGGTTTGTGTAGTGTGCTGAGATTAAGGTCATGAGAGTGTTCTTTTTCTAGTGGCTTCAGTAGAGTTCCTTCCCATTTACACCTGAATGACTAAGATCACAGTCAGGTAATTGGTATTTGGAGCCTTATTTTTATTTCTTTCTGTACTAAAATCCATGTAATCGTATTCATCTGCTTGATGAATTTTGAAGAAACCAAAGTAAATACTGCTTTGTGGTATGGAATTCTTTCCTATATTTGATTAGTTTCATTTTGAAAATAAAATCATGCAAGCTAATTTTAATGTATTTTACAAAACTCTGCTTGTGATCTGTGGTTTGTGTTATTTGTATATTCTCTTCTAGCACAAGATCTCCCAGATAGTCCTGGGAGATGTTATAAAAGTAGAAGAATCTCTGTTCCTCCTCCTATGAATCTGTAAAAACTATTACCACCACCACAAATCTACGCAGATGAAGGAAGCAAAGCAAGTTAAACTTAAGGCAGATTTATGTCCCTCTTCAGCCAAATATTTCAGCATGCATTTGACTACAGACATGGCTTTAATTCATTTTTAGTCAACAAGTCACTTTAGCACGTGACTAAGTCCCACTGCATTACCACGAGAGGTGAGTGTGGGTGTGTGTTCTTTGCTGGCTTGGAATCTATTCCAGTGTAACTGCAGGAGTCTGAGGGTGTCGTGTGTGTGACGTTTGTGCCATGGTAAGTAGGTATAAGGCCACAGACTAAGTGTGATTCATCAACATCACCACAGCAACAAATTTCTTAATACTTAAAACCTTTCTCTCTTGTGAGACACAATCCTTTGCTACACAACCTTGGGAGAATGGTAAGGAAATTTTTATTGGAACAAGCTTAGCAGGAGGTTTGCATGTGTTGAAGTTCAACCAGCAACCGTGCTTTGCTTTGCATAGGACATTTCAGTAACTTCAAGTCCTTCAGTTGCCTTCTGGACACTGCCCCAGCATTGTCAAGCACTTGTGTAAAGCTGGGGTCATCCCCATGCTGATGGATGTGCAAGGAGAGGAGCACTGGAGACCCTGCTGCTCCCTGTACTGCTTCTGCCTGTAATCCAGAAAGGAATCCAGAATCCAGTTTTGGATAAACTCACAAACAGTTGTGTATCAGTGGAAATACATCAGCGGAAAGTACATCCAACTGCACCACGTAGGGCCATCCATGAAATTGAATTATTTGATATACCAGATTCTCAGCTGGTGAGATGCAGTGCCTGAGTTAATTACAATAATGTAAACATGCCTAGGGGAGGACCCATCCTTCTTCCATTTGGAGAGTTTGCTAACTGAAGCAGATATCTGAAGTGTTGTTTTTAATAAAAGCATAAATTGATTATGAACCATGTTTTACCTGTTTGGGATTTGAATAATTGTACCAGAAACTGAGGCTGGTATCTCTTCTTGTCTCCAGCAGGATGAGGAATTTTGTAGAATGAATCTGGTGGTGTCCTGCTCTCACAGGCTGGGGTACAAATGTTTCTGTGAGGACTCGTAGAGAAAACATACTTTTTCAACATTTGCATCTGTTTTTCAGCTTGGTGTTTTAAAATTATTTAAAAACCATGATGAGTCAAATGTTTTATAAGGCTTTTTGGCTTCAGTATGCTTTTCTTGATATAGATGAAGGCACTTGAAGCTGAACTTAGAGCAAGAGTCAGAAGAGTGGCTACAATGAGGTGACCATCATGGGAGTCCTTTTTTGCCCCCCTAGTATTGATTTTGATAATAATTTGATAATAAATATAAATAATAATATTGATAATTTGATAATAAATTTATTTTGGTTGTGAGAAGAGATTCATGTCTGCAGGTGTCGCAGTGTTGAGCACCCATTTGAAGAGTTGCCCAATATTTCATTTGTTGTGATAGTTTGAGGTTTTTTTCTCTCCCTGAAAAACAGCAGGAGGCAGAGACTCTTAAAAACTATACTGAAAAGACAGAATTATAGAACTGTAGAATGGTTTAGGTTGGAAGGGAATTTAAAGACGGTCTCTTGTTACAACCCTCCTCCTGTGGACGGGTACACCTTCCACTAGACCAGATTGCCCAAAGCACCATCCAGCTTGGCCTTGAACA
Organism: Acrocephalus scirpaceus scirpaceus; assembly: GCA_910950805.1. Classification (NCBI taxonomy): domain Eukaryota; kingdom Metazoa; phylum Chordata; class Aves; order Passeriformes; family Sylviidae; genus Acrocephalus; species Acrocephalus scirpaceus. Next base: position 34,232,374 of record OU383778.1, read on the forward strand.
CTTCCAGGGATTGGGCATCCACATCTTCTCTGGGCAACCTGTGCCAGAACCTCAACCATCCTCACAGTAAAGAATTTCTTTTTCAATTTAAAGTTAATTTCCCCTTGTCCTGTCCCTCCATGCCCTTGTCAAAAGTCCCTCTGCAGCTCTTCTGCAGGCCCCCTTAAAGTACCACAGTAGGTATTCCCCAGTTTCTGCCTCTTGCATCTGTATGCCTTACATTGTTCTCCACCTCAAGAAGTTTATTTGGGAGTTGTAGAGACACTCTTAAATTAAAAAACACAACAAAACAAAATCACTAGAAGAATTTGTTGCTCAATGTGGAAGAGAGAACACAAATGTCTGGCCAGCTCATATCTGTCTTTTTTTTAATGACAGTCCTTGTCCTGGATGTTGTCTTGTGGGTCTGACTATGCTCGTTTCCCAAAATTTATATCCATCTCTAATCAGAAGTTAATGTGGTAGAGTAATTCCAGTCTTGCTTCTGTGCTTTGTCTCTGAATTAAATTACTTGAGACAATTTGAGGTGAATAGGGGAAGTGCTATTCAGAAGTTTAAACCTTCTCTCCATCTTTCAGGGTAATTAAGAGCTATATTTTGGGTATTCCCATCAAGAATAAGAAGCTTCCTTCCCAGATGAATATAATTCAGTTTAGTGGTTTATATTTACATCAATATCTGTTAAACTAAGATTTTGTACGAGAAGAGTGCCAGGTAGGGCTGAAAAGCCTTTTCAAATGCTCTGCCCATCTCTTCCAAATGTGCATTGGTTTAAATATGATACTCTCTATGGAGTTCAATGACTTAAAGGTGTCAGTGTCTGACTTTGGCCTGGCAGTACTTGTATAGTGTGTTAAGCACATATCGGCTCTGAGCTTTAGCTCTGGGAATTCTTAGGGTTTGCTTACTGATTATATTTATAGTTGATATTTTGAATTTTTAAGTGCTACACTGGAGGTGTTACACTGTGTGGTTACTCACTATGATGAAATATTTGTTAAATTTCCTATCACGCTTAGTTTTTATCAGTTAAAGAGAACACTTTCATTCCTGGGAACACTTTGTTCTGTTTTAATGGACAAGATAAAAAGGGTAGAAAAGACTGTGTGGTATGAATCTGTTAATACACAAATGCACAGGAGATTTACAAAACATGTAAGAAGACCTTTTCCCCAGGTAATATGTACCCTGTAGCTTGTTGCACTGCAAAGCAGGTGATGTATTAAGTGTACAGCTCAAGAGACACACTTCCAATGTAGTTTTTGATATTTGAACTAGTCAAGACCCTTATGACTTCTCAGTCTTGAAGAAATAGGTTACTTTTTTTGTCTTGAATTAACCATTACATTTGTAGTTCAGCAATATTTAAATACTACATAAACTTTCAGAACTTTCCTTTCTCTTTTGCTGTACAGATTATAGTCAATTTTGGAGACAGAGTAGTCCTTTCCAATCACAATATAAGAGTTGCCGATTAGTTCACATTATTTCCTGAAATGCTTACATTTCTAGGTATATTCCTGGAGAGGAGGCAAATGTAACATAACATTATGGTTTTCTTTTCAGTCCACATGATTAATTTTTTTCTCATAATATGGATACAACCTAAGATTTATCAGTTTCAATTTATCAGGTCATAATGGCCTTCTCCCCAGATGTAATATATTGAGCTCAACAGACAGCAGCCTTTTAACATTTCAGTCTTTCAAATTGCTATTTATGTGGAGAAGACAAGTCAGTGGAATCAGCTGGATTCACATTTTCCCAAGTCTTCAGAATGGAAGACACAGGGGGAAAAATAAACTTCTGAGTGCCTTCTGGGTCTAACTGGCAGAGATGGGTTATGCCTACACTAATACATCGTAAGTTATTATTTGTGGTCCACAAGCTAATAAATTGTACTGCGTGCTAGCAGGGAGTGTAAAATATGACCTCGAGAATTTGATATCCTTTTATATTGAGGGCTAGATAAGACATGGATTCTTTATTTACCATGAAGATTCAGAAATAGTTTCATATTTAATGGTGGCTATTGATTTAGTAGGGTTTGGAAAGAGGAGTTCTTCTGCTCATGCGTGAAGCCACAGCAAACAAAATTTGAAAATCCCTGACACATCTAAAGGTATATCCCTAAATCAGCATAAACTGTTAGTCTGGATTTCTTGTATTGCTCTGTCTTTCCTGGAGAGGAATCAGAGGAGATGGGGATTAGCTCCCCCTGTCCATGGAAAGGCACACAGATATGTCACTTCTGCATCTGCCTGGCACATGAAAAGCCTCCCAACCCCAAATCTGGGATGTGTAGCCTATCTCATAGATGAGATTTCATCACTCCCTTTTAAATAATCAAGTGGCCTGATCTGTATCACTGCTAAGCACTGGTACCTTCTAATAACTTTAATTAAAGTTTAATGGTGTTCATCATTTGGAAACAAGTTACTTTGATAACTTTTTCCAGCTTTAGGATGAAGTTTTTAGTGTTTATTTTAAGGATTTGCTCATAGGTTTCAGTGCTATTTTCTGGAATAGTCTTTTAGATGCATCATCTCTTTGGCTGCTCTTATCTTCCCTCCTGCCTTCTCCTGTCCCTCTCATCTGTGCTCCCCTGAGCAGTTACAGCTGCTGTTCCTGCACTGCTCTGGGTGAGCTGTCGTGAATACTGCAGAGTGAATGCATAACCACCATTCCTTCCCACCACGGTATTATCCATTCTCTCATCCACAGCTGCCTCAGAGAGCAGGGATGATCTGAGCAGCCGTGTGTAGGTGCAGCTCAAGTGTCTATCAGTGTTTGCCAGAGTTCTGGCAGCTCCAGGCTATTGTGGCTCTGCCTGTGCTCAGAGGCTGAGGAATTGCAGTCATGCTCATTTTGCAGCTTCACAATGCAGCAATCCAGTCTTTGCTGGATGCTTCTGCTCATGACCACGTTGGTCGCTTGCGTGACAGCAGCACTGTGGATACTCCGGAGATTTCTGCTTGCAAGGACATCTTTCCATAGACAACCTCACTCATTCAGTCTTTTAAGGCAGAGAGCACAGGCCTTTTATATGTAAATTTGTTAATGAGGAATTGATATTGTAGAAGTAATAGTGCAGTAATTAATTGAAGCAAATTTTATGTGGTTTTTGTATGTACCAATGTTATTTATTGTCTTCTTGTCTTTTTATGCATTCATATGCAAGGTGACAAAGTAAGTTGAAAAAAATGAATTTATATCAAGTATTAATTATTTGAACAAGTTATTTAGAGGACTAACTCCTTCCCAAAAAAGGAATATTTCAAATACATTAAACAAATTCTGTGCAAACTTTGCAAAACAAACAGTTGGATATCTTTCAGTGAGTGTTGATGTTTTCTCTAGCTTTCCTTAACTCATTGAAAGGATCTGCTTTGTGATGTACCTGAACTCTATAAACCTCACTGGGAATTTAATCCACTCATGAAAGACATTTGTATTTATTAGGTAGCCTGGGGTATTCTTAGAAAGAAAACTTCAAGATGTCTGAGAAGGATTTGGTATGTATTGAATGAGTACATGATTTGTATACTGCAGAAGGGGAAGAACTGATTCATCTTGTGATCTCTTGCCTATACAAAAGCTTTCAATTTGTTAACAAACTTGGGATATTGTTGGTAGCACATACTGGAGGAAAGCCAAGCTACTCCCATTTGGCTTCAGTTCTAGTAAGTAATTTTTGATGATTTCAATTAAAATTTTCAGTTCATGTAGTTCCATAGTGCCTTGATAACACAGAGGCCTGTGCTGCATACCTTCAATGCCAACTTCACATAATAATTTGGGAGGAACATAATAGAAAGTAGTAGAATAAAAAAAAACCCCAAACACTCGCTGGTTTCACCTCTTGGTTTCACCAGGTATTTTACGGCATTCTTGTTCTCTAATACATGTCTCATGTATTCTGCCAACATCCTCAAATAAGCATAACATTTTTGAAGAACAAATGATGAATTTCTACTTAAATAGCTCTTTGGGACATTTATTGTCTGGTTTTATATTGGGGTGCTGGCTGAACTTAATGTTAAGCTGTGGCCATTACTCCCAGCATTTCAGGACCGTGGTTTGTGGCATTTGGGATGTGGTACCAAAGGCATATGGCTAAAGATGAAACAATATTTATAATACTAGTTTCAGAGCATAAGCCTGAGTTCTCTTTTTTCTTTCTGTTTGGAAACATTGAGGTCTCTCAGTGGTGCCTGTTCATTCAGAATAACCCTATTCTTCAATGGACAGAATTCTATAATTACCATAATGCCCCTGCTGGGTTTGCTGACAGGGCTGGTGTATCTGTAAGGGCTGTGGCTGGAATTGCAGCTGCTTCTGTCTTGGGCGGAGAAGAAAGGAATTTACTTAGTGCAAATGGTGCAGAGCTGTTCTTTAAAGGGGGAGTTTTTTAGGGAGTCGTAGATATTAATGTAGATACTGGTTTCTGATAGGGTACTGCCCAACCAGACAGCCAGGCTGTTGCTTTCTAAGCTTAAGATACTTGCATTGTTGGACTGTAAATATAAAGCTCTAATCAATAGGCTGATCAGTTTTCTGCAAGCAAAGAGGGCAATAGTGTATGCAATAATCACTTTGTGTATATGTACCTTGTTGAAGTGATTAGAAAAATGATGGCATCAGCCTTTTTATTACAGCAGTTGGATTAGTTAGGGCTTTGGTTTGCAGTATTATCTCAGAGATAGCAAGCAGATAAAGCAGCTGTTAGGGAAGCTTTGCTTGTTCCCATTTACAAAGAGCTTGCACCTGTACTTGTTTGTTTTTCAGTGTGTGGGAAAAAATGCTGAGAGCATAAAGCCACTAAGTGGCCAGAAATGATACCAGTCCATTACAATTTTCATGGTTCATATTTTTTACTGTGCTATACGTAATTAATCCAAGCCATCCATGGAAACACACATAAACCATGTGTGTCCCCTATAACTGAGTATGGAAATACTATTGTTTGCCCCATTCTCTTGTGCATGATGTATTCATCCTGATTGTGTAGCTGTTTTCCATGTTTAACAGTCTTTCCTTAAATGTAATCCTGGTTCAGCAGGACCCTCTCTAGAAGTACAGCTTTGTGTGTGGGAGAGGCTGCTGAGTCAGGCTGTGATTTCTGTTTAATTCCCAGGTGCATGGATTTCTACTGCTTATTGATCAAAGGCAGTAGCAATAAACATACCCATACCAGGATTATGACATACAGATATCATGCAACCCTTCCTTTCTTTGGTCATAAATTATTTGAAAGGTAGGTTTTCAAGTTTGTTTGGTTTTGGGGTGGGTGGGGTTTTTTCAAAATTACTGCTTAAACCCTCTCTGGGATTTGAAGTACACAGTTTGATTTTCAAAGCAAAAAAACCTGAATCACCTGACATCAGACACTAAGTGCTTTCAAAGATCTATAAGATGAAGATTTAGAAATCCAATTTAGTTTCCACTGAGGTATGAATCTCAGTATGTTTATTAAGCGTTATTTTTAAAAAAATAAGACTATCAGTATGCATTCCTGTGAAGACTGTTATTTCTCTGCATTCACAAGGACATGAATGAAACATTCTTTTTTCTCCTTGTGGGCATGATTTTTTTTATCAATGGTTCACCTAGGGAAAGATTTCCCCAAAATGTAGTTTCTATGTTTGGAGTTAAATATCAGTCTTCGGCAAATTTCTTTTGACAAGGACTTTAATATTTGGCATCTAGCCATTAAAAATACATGGCCCTTGCTGCTTCACTCAAAGCTGCATTGTTTCTTGAGAGAAGAGCTATCCTGCAAGACTATGGAAAATGAGGGGATTGTAGAGGCAGCTTGATTAAAGGATTTGAAAATTTAAGACAAGACATTAAAATATTTTTGAAATTGCAAAGAAGCACTCATGTACTACAGAGATGTGTTTCTGTAGGCTCCTGTTTGCCATGTGTGTCATCATAGTCATCTACTTTGTCCTAAACATAGACAGATAGAATGGTATCAGATCTGTACAGAAACAATAGGCCACTGTCAAATTTGCTTCAATAAGAATGTTCTGCTGTTCATATTATTAATTAAAACTAGGAGGCTTCCTTTAACACTTACAACACTCTGGGGAAGAAAGATGATCTTAAAAATAGCTTGGACCTAACCTTTCATAACTCAGCACCAAGATCCTGAGCTGTATTAGGGTTAACAGGGCAGATACACAGTCTGAAAAATTGTTGTGTTCCTTGTTGATGGCTGCTTTCTCCATTGCTTGCAACTTTTAAGTGATCCACAACTGCTCCATATAAAAATCAATACGGTAATCCAGTCTGGAGGTCCCAAGGTGTAACAGCAGTGGCAATTATGCTTTGACAATAGACTCCTTGCATGTGTGGTATGGCTTCATTACAGTGAATAACTTTAAACATACTGCCAGGTTTCTGATGCTACTCTGAATCTGATGCTAGCTCTGATCAGGGCTGAGCTGAAGGGGAGCTCTTTAATCAAGACAGCTGCTCTATCTAAGCAGTCTAAGCAAAGGGGTATTAATGGTGGCAGCTAGTATGGTATTGAAAATCTGTTTGCTTGGTGTAGCACCTATTGCTTGGTGCAGCAGGGCTTTCAATGCCACAAAAGTTTATCTTTAGATGAGCATCATTCATTATGATTTGTTTAGGGCGGCCAGAACAGATGGTTAAAGAAAATCATGCACCCTGTATTTTAGGGGAACAGGAAGATCTCGGATTACTTTGTGCTTTGTTGCTTTTTAAAATTGTAGCCATTTGCAAAGATTACTTTGAATGTGTACATAGCTATAAAGAAAGTTGTAGTTTATGCAAACAAGGAGTCTAACCAGCACATCTATCTGAGATACAGAAGATATTTAAAGCCATTAAGGAAATGAAAACATAATGATAGAAGTAAGCCCATATGGATATGAAATTATTTTATTTGGTCGTCTGTCATTTACAGCCTTTGGAGTTGTAATGTTTCTCTGTCTTTAATATAGAGATGTGGCCACTGACTCAGGTGGTCAGAGCTGGAAGTTACTTAAATCAGAATTCAGTATTGCCTGTTGAGACTTGCAGTTGCAGGGGACTGTACTTTCATTGATCAGATCAAGATGGATGGCTGCAAAATTGGATCCCCAGCCGCCTCGCTGAGCCACACTGGAGTGTGAAGGATGCAGGCAGAGGAATTATGCTCTGGCTTGGCCGTACAGCTCCAGTTGTAGCCCCAGGGCTGCTGCTGCCATTCCAGCAGTGTCTTTTGGCCAAAGCCTAACTGCCCCACCCTTGAGGAATTTAAGATAAAGGAATGTGTGTTCTAGTATTAAGGAAAAAAAAAGTGTTTCTAGCTGTCAGTACAGTGTGTGTAGCAGGCCTTTTCTGCCCTAACTTCAGGTTCATATGGGAATTAAAAAGGTCAATCTCTTGCAAAGTAACTGACAAGACGAAGTTAAGTTGCTCAAACAGATATCCCTCTGTTTCTCTGAAGTGTAATCTATCAATCATTTCTCAGGCTCTTTCTTTGCTGTCATGAGATGATGGAAAATTAATTGTGTGTCTGAACATCAAACTTCTAAGTGCATCTATGTGCTCCTCTGCAAAAATATGTTTCAAATGGCCTGGCAATTATAATTCTAGTGAACACTGTCCTTCACCCTTCACCCATTTTGTTTTGAGTCTTTAGACAATCATCAAGGAAAATTTCACCTGGTTTTAAAAGTCAGTTTTTAAAAATTAGTGATTATTAATAGAAAAGGATGACTCCCTAAGTGGTCTTATCTGCAGAAAATGCAACTATCTCCCTAAGAACCAAAATATCTTCGTTGCCCAGATTTCTCTAGCAAGCTGTCCTTATCAATGGGGAAGAATTTTCGATGGAATTGATTGCCTTGACAGTGTAGTGGGGGTGTTTAAAATAAGTTAAAACACAGTATTTCTCATCATTTTTGAAAGGGCAGCAGGCTCCTGTGAATTTGTGTGCCTTGCTGCAGCAAATGGACGTCTTGGCTGCCTGTGCATGTGCCGTAGGATTGACCTACAGAACCACATGGAAGGGTACGGCTGTAGTTTCATGGGAAAGTGAGCCTTAAAAATCCCATTCTTTATTGCTTAAACTGATTAGAAAGACCAGCACCTTTTGCAGGGCTTTTTGTAAATCCTAGTTCTGTTAAGATAAATATTTAGGTCAGAAGCTAGAGGTGCCGTCACCTGTTTTTTAAAAGGTATGGTATATTTGAAAACTCTTTAATAGAGTTGGATCGCTGTAAGGAATACAGTGGGTTTCTAAAGCCCTCATTGAATTTAACCTGTAAAACTCGACTTCCAGCAGGTTAGCTGAGGATTGTCAGCTGGTGCTTTCATCTTGGCTTAGCCTGACGTGAAAATTTTGAGAAAAAGCAAAGAAAAACCTCAGTGTTCTCTTTATCCTATTCACATGCTTTTGGAGCTCTTCTCATTTACTTCACTTCCTTCATTATGTTGCAAAATCGAACTTACCTGTCTGTCATTGAGCAGTGCAGGGCACTTGGCCATGTGGCCCCATTCTGCTGTTAATGAGGGTATGGAGTGAGCACCGTGCTGATGAGGCTGTGGCTGCTGGGGCCTTGCCGGCACTGGGGACATCCAGCAGAGCAGGAGCTGCCAGCACGGCCAGTTGTGCTCGCTCCATGGAGCTGAGCCTGGATGCAGCAGCTTTGCCTGGGTTGTGCAGAGACAAGACACTCAGTGTGTGCTTGTTAGGGCAGAAGACCTCTTGTTCTGAAATGAGCACCTTTGTCCTCCAGGACTTTTTGGGACTGTATGTACTTTGCTGGTGACAGTGCCTTTATTTTATTTTTTTTTTCCCTTTCTTTTCCTGTTATGAAGTGATACTTGTTACTTTGGAAGTCAATTTAGAGAATCAGCTGACTGTGACCTCTTCAGAAGATGCATCCTGCTGATACCAAAACACATGAATTCTTGTTTAGATGTTTTTTCTCTGACTTCAAGAAAAAAAGGTTTTTAAGAGCATCTAGCTACTTAAATATTTAGAGGCCTTATGAAATTTTAAAAACAAACCTGTTCTTAGCCTGCAGTTACTACAGGTGCTTAAATGCCTTTAAAATCTGCCCCGTGGCTTCTCTACTCTAGATATTGCTTCAGTAAAAAGAAAATATAACCAGGATTAATTCACTAATAGAAAGTGTGTGGCAGCTGGGTAGAGTGATGAGGACAAAAACTAACTTCAAAGAATCCAGGATATCCAAGAAATATGAAATTCTCACAATGTCTTTATAAGACCAAAATGAAATAACAAGTCTGACATGGTGGGAGTAGTAGAAGAGGTTTTTTCACATCTACTCTTAAGAAACAACACCCCCTTAATGGCAGAATTCTGGGGTCCTTCTTTTCAGAAAGCAGACTGACAGCGTTTGCAGGTTAAATGAAATGAATTAGCGAACAAGTAATTATATTTGCATATAACTTCGTTAAGATAATATCCTGTCCATCTTAGACCTGTCATATTAGACATATTTAATCTTTGTGACGCATGGAGTGTTATATTGTGTTTGACACCTTCTAAAGGAAGAAGGACGAGAGCCTGTAATTGGAATGATGCCATTGGATAATAATGATGAGCACTTCTCATCTTCAAAGGGCTTTCAGCCTCCCTGCATAATCCACATATCCGCTGAGTTAGGATGTTTGATCCCTGTTTTACAGATGGGGAAGCTAAGATGGAGAGTCACTGCATTAGAACTTGAAGTGTCTAGATGCTAGTCCTCCTGTATAAAATAAAAATAAATTTTATTTGTGAACTCAAATGATATCAACGCATTTTTTAGATTTGGATTACATGGCTGACATTGATCATCCTGACATTTGACCCTTCAAATATAAAGTTGGTCTCATGCTATACCAATGTAACAAGTAATCATATTACTGCTGAGTTCAATAATCTTTACGAGTAAAATGTGCAGAATTTCTGAATGTTTCCAATTGAAAGTGAAGATCTGATCCTGAAAGCCTTCTGGACATAAAATCTATTCTGTAATTCTGGAAGCTCAGACTCTGAAAATTGTGATAATATCACCCATTGCACTGGCAAAGCTCTCACTAGAATGGGGAGCTTCCTGAGCAATTTTAGTTGTTGGATTGACATGTTAATGCAATTTGAGTTTATTGGTTATTCAAATGGTAAAACTAAGTCAGTTGCTGAAGTGGAATCATCTTCTCCCAAAAATTGCTTTTGGTGTTAAACTTACTAGTGATTTAAAAGCAACATTTTTTTTTTTAAGTCTTTAACTTACATGTAGAGTTACTTATGGTACCTTAAACTGGAAAATGTTTTAAACTAATTTTGCCTACTACTGTTCATGCTTTGTATTAGAATTTTTTTTAATATAAAAAGAAGTAGGTCAATTATCACACATATTATTTTCCTGTGGCACATTCTGTTGTCCGAACCACTTGTGAGTATGAAATAAACATTAGAGATATTAACAGAAAGTCTTTAATGAAAAAATAAATACTAAACTATTTTCTCCCCATTTTCATTTTAGTAAAACTTCCCTAATTTTAATGTCCAGTTGAGCAATAAACAGACATACTGTTGTCCCTTTTTGGAACCCAATGGATGAACTTTTGGATGAACAGCTGGTGAACAGAAAACATATGGAAATATTTTGACTGATGACATTAATAATTACTATTTACCTGGAGAATGCTTCATATATGCAAAAACCACAAGCAAAATTTGCAACATTTAAAAACCTCATTAATAAAACTTGTAATACTGCCTTTTCCTTTTTCTTATCATCTTCCCTCTTCATACAACCATCCCTTTTATTTTCTTTACCTTATTTCTGCAGAAATTCCTACATGCACTTGTTAGTTCCCAAATAAAAGAGAACATTTTAGTCTTTACCTGAGTTCTATTGGCTGAAATGACAACACTGTTAAAAATCAATGTGTAGAAAGCTGGATCATTACTGAGGTTTCCCCTTGAACACTTTATAGACACAGAAAACTCAGGAAACCAGCCTGAGTACACTGCATCGTGATTGATTTCAGGTACGTCTGATGGAGTATAATTGTCTACCCATTCATTTCTCTTCATTCTCCTCTCTACATGCTTCCTCTTTTGGGATCAGATAATCAGTAACAATAATAAAAAAGCAGTAAGAATAATAATAATAAAAAAACCAAACCCACCCCCCCACACACACACAAAAAAAACCCAACAAAAAAACCACCAAAAAAACCAAACCACAAACCATCACATAAAACCAAAAAAACACCAACCCAACCCCCCTCTCCCCAAAAAATCCCCATAGAAACGATTGCCCATAAGATGAGGCTGCAGAACAAAACAGCATTAGCTTTTTATTTAATGTATTAATTCCTGTATTCCACTATAATACCACCAGAATCTTTGGGAAAGCCCTGACTCCACTTTAGATTAAGAAAAATGCACACTTGGGTTTATATTAATGGTTATGCTGTTAGTGACATTGAGACTTAATTTTCAAGCGTGTCAACATCACTATCAACATCTTCTCCCTCTTAATTTCTTTTATAATGTGGCAAGAGAATCAGCACTTTGAGGGGTTAGGATGCTAACATTTCTGGGTGTTTGTTTGTTTGTTTTGTTTGCCTGTGGTTTTTTTCCTTAATTTCTTCATTTCTGAAAACATTTTTGGCACTCAAAATGGAATCTCCAGTTCCAGTTCAGAGTGAATGATTCTTTGGCCTATTTGAACAGAGCATTAATTGTGGAATATGATACCTGATACCTACTCAATATAAAACCAGATTACTGAATTTATATTAATAAACTTTCTTCAATAAGAGTCCAAATCAAAAGAAGTTGAGATTTTTCCCATATTCTTAACCTTGTAAATTTACATCATCACAAATTCTACTTGAAACTCTTAATAGGAGAAGAAATTGTTTTATGATTACCTACCATGCACCATAAATCTGTCTAAAAAAATCCTACCCTGCTTAAAATGTTATCCCAGAAATTATTTATCGATTGATATTCTTGCTTTCAGTCACAAGCAGATATCTTAAGGCAAAGTCTTGGTTTTCTAAAAAATATATAATAATACTGTCATCTTTCTTACGTATAGGTATAACATAGCTGAAAATTGCTGTGACTGCACTGAAAGGACCTGTTGTCATGAATGCAGGCGTTTTTGGTTCCTCATATACTCCTTGCTGCAACTGCTTTCATACCATTGAGGATATTGTCTGAGCACTGTGATTTCTTGATGTTCTTTGCTCTAATATTGTATATTACTTTTGAGTTCTGTTTAATTCTAAATTGCTCTGTCAAATAATGCCTTTGTTGGTACATCCTGGGGTTCTATAGTTGCGACTTGTCAATATTTTAAGTATTAGGTTTGCCAATGGAAAACTGTGCCTTTTTTTTCCTGCCAGACCCATAAACTCGATTTTGAATGGTGAGAATTAAGTTACGTCCCTTCTTTTTCTGTGTGTGTGCTTAAGTCTATTTCCAGTAAGAGATAAGCTGCTTGTTGCAGAAGGTTCATTGACTGTCATCAGAAAAGAAAAATCTACTTTTTTAGATTATGCCTTCAGTGACCTCACTCACCGAAGGTGATGGAACTGTGCGGTGAGAACAAGGTTATGAAGAATAAGAAGTAGTAATATTTTGTTTTGTTCAGGTATCTTGCAAGGAGCAGATGCTGTGGAAAAGAAGGTGTCATTCTATTTTGAAGCTGTTCAGAACAGAACAATACTTTCAAGTATCTGAAGAGTCGTGTCTGCTGTCATTTTAATAGGGAGATCATTATACACTTTCTAGCTATTCAAACAGTTTGCACTAAATTTTGGGTGGACCTAAATCCTTCCCTTCTTTCCTTTTTACTTTTCACCTAGTTAGTTGTGAACTACACTGATGTTTCCTTCTCTTCTCTGCAGCTCATGGATTTAGGTTCTTTTGCTTCATTGTAGGTGAGCTCCTCCAGCACTGAGGAGGTTTTGTTACCCTCTGTGAAAGCTCTCCAGTTTAAAATATCTTCCAAATACAACACATAGAAGTGCTGGTTGGGCAACCAGAACTGTGTTAATACAGCCTGTTAGGAAGTGGTTTAAATGTTTTCAGCTGTGTTAATATGTTGATACAGGTAAATTTGATCAGTCAAATATTGGCAAATATTTTCTAGTGCTGTCTTATACAAATGTTTCTACATTCTCTTCCTATTTTGTCTGTGACTTTGGGGAAGTGCTATTTACTTTTGCCATTTTGGATGGATTCTTATATCTGTTTACAAAAAACATAAGATGACTTTATGGTGGAGAGGGTCCTATCCACACTGAGACCTTCACACTGAAGTTTTTGAGAAAACACCAATGAAATGTTTTATGATGAGAATTATAATTGCATTAATTAATTACTTAATTGTATCAATTTTAGAATACAAGCTGACACTGTGCATCTTTTCATTGTCTCAAAATGTGTTTTCATTAATTAAGCAAGATAGCATAAGGCATAACTCCTCTCCAGTTTAAAATAAAGGAAAACAAATATTTGAGTCTACTCAAAAATGTGTAGATCATGGGAGTTTGATATCTACATTCTTCTTGTATTCTCTTGTTTCTTGTATTTCAGGGAAGTTCAGATGTATTGGTATAGTCCATGAAAAGTGTTCAGCAAGGAAAATCTGTGGAATTTGACTCTAAGTTCACAATAAAATCCCCCACACAATTCTATTCCTATATTTGATGAGATTTGAGCCTATTTTTAAATTTTATTTTATTTTATTTTATTTGTTATTAATAAAGTATAGATGAATAAATCACCTTGCTTTAGCTTATTCAAAACAAAACGAAACAAAAACCTCACTGTATGTCAGAAATAAACCTGGCATTGGAGAAGAGACTTTGAGGTGTGCTTCACAAAGTCAAAATTTTTGGCCATGATAAACCCCTTTAGTTACATATTCATAATCAAACAGCCAGTTGAATTCTTGGGAGAAAGATTCCTATAACAAATATAACTGATGCTGCACGGTGTGACTAATTCACAGGTTTGTTCCAATTGCATATTAAAGCACGGGAACACACACTTCTGATTTCATCTGTTTCCAAGCAAAACATTACACACTGTTCCTCATTAATAATATTATTTTAAAAATAGTACAAGGATGAAGACAAAGCCTGGACTATCTCTAATAATGATATCCTGGACCATTAGGGATTCTACAACTTCTGATCTTGATGTGAATATAGTGAGCAAATGAAAAATGTCTGTGAACCAAGAAGGCAGTGAAGTCTTCCTGAATATTCTCATGTACTTGTTTTGTTTGGGTGGATTTGGATCTATACCACTTTGATTTAACTCTTGTCCAACATAATATATTAGTTTCTAATTACCCTGCTCAACAAACGAATGTAGTTCTCCAGACTGTTTTTAGAGGTGATGGTTTGAGATATTAACACAGATTATGAATCACAATAGTTGTTTGCTACTGAAAATACAGAAGGTGTGCTGTTCATAGAGAGGGAAGACTACCTTGCACTGATGAAACTTGAGAGACTGAGACTTATTTCTTTATCTTCCACGGATTTCCTGTGCTATTATGGGCAAGTCTTTTAGCCTCATAAAAGGACTTGGGTCCTAGTATTTACTTCTTGTGCTGCTTATTTTCCCTCTCACCTTTTTTTTTTTTTTTTTTTTTGAGTTGTTAATACCTAAATACTTACTGCCCCTTATATGGGCAGTAGAAGTGTTAAGAAGTATATCTGTTCCATTCTTTTTAATGGTCTGGTCAGTAGAAGACCTTCTAGCAAAGCAAGAGATCCATGTTTCACTGTAGGACCAGAATCTAGTGGATGTTTCCTCCTTTGTATTAATAAATAGAATTGTGAGTAACTGAGAATTGCGAATGACAGTAAAAACCTGGGAATAATGAATGCATACTGAATTCAGTACATGCATAACTGAATTCAGAATTTAACTCCTTTGCCAGGAAGCTTTGCATTCTCCTGGTTGCTTTCAGTTATTTAAATTTCCCAAATAAAACTTGTTCTGTGCAACTTCTACTGAAAAGAGGAAGAGGAATTGGTTTGAACAAAAGTCTGTGCCATTAGGATGAAGTGTTCTCCTCAGAGTCCTTGAGAAAATGATTTTGGGAAATCTACCTTTTGATAGATCCAAAAAGGAACCATAGAGGGGCCATAGCAACAATGATAATATTGGAAGCAAACAGAAAGACTTTTTTTGAAAGTATGCAGGAGGACTGAAGAGGAAGATACTGGGACAGCCTGTCAGAAGAATCATTCTCTTGCTGCCATTATGATTGTATGTACTAGACAGAGAGGTGAAAGACTAAAACTGAGTCACCTGTAAGGAAGACAAAAAGGTGCAAATCTCTCTGGCAGGGACATCGTAGCTGATATTTCTGAATTGATGCTTTCAGCTCTGAATACTGCAGAGCTGTCAGGGCAATTGGCTAGGCTGGGACTAGCAAGACAGACCTTTGTAGGGGAAATATGTGTGGTTTTTATACTTGGGAAACTGCTACTAAGAAAAATGCCTTCAAAAAAGAAACATCCCTGCTACAAAGCTGCTATGCTTGACACCAGTTTTAAAGACCACTCAAAACACCTTGATTTCCTCCTCAGTTCATTTTTCAGTTCTTTCTTTTTCCCTCTCTCTACCAAGATTGTTTACATTTCATTGCTGTGTGTGGCTTGTAGTCTATTTAGTCTCTATAAAGGACCTGTAGCACAAAAAGGGTCTAATAATTTGAGATGCTCAGTTCTTGTTAGTGCAGCTGCCAGTGGTGCTAAGGGAATTCTGCATGGGTGGCTGTAGGTGCGAATTGAAAAAAATGGAGAAGTGTTGGAGAAATCGAAGGTGTTGTGAATGTGAATGGAAAAATTGGATTGTTGAACATTTCTTGTCCTGCAGCAAAAAACAATTATTGATGAAAGTTTTACTCTGCAAAAAATCTGTTCTGAGCTTTGTGCACATGAGTGTTTCCATTTGGCGTGCAGATTTAAATGATGTGGAGAATGCAGTCTCTTTCAGAAAGTATCCACTGATGATAGTGGCACTAACCTGGAATTTGTTTCCCTTTCCTGGGAGTTTGGCAGAACTGGCTAGAAGAGCACTGAGCATCCTTTGCTATTCTCACAATGAAGAGGGCTGATCCTTCACACTGTGCTTTGGGTTCCTCCGACTCTGCCAAATAGATTATCTGTTGCTTTTTCAGGAAGAAGTTACAATAATTGTATTGATTGTCTTTCATTTGACTCTTGACTGAGAGGAATAAAAAGCTTCACGATTATTGATTTAGTTTGCACTCAAGTATGTTACTTTTGTTTTCACTTCCCATAGGACCTAATCCCAAGGCCATTTATGCAGTTGTGTAAGGCTTTAATGCAGGAGAGGCAATGCAGCCTGGCTGTGCAGAAGCCTGAATCAGCAGACATCCTGTGTGCCTATCTCCTTGCTCAGGCATTTATAAGTATCATCTTAAAATATACCTAAAATAGATTAAGAGAAGTTGAAACAAATAGATTTGTTTATTCTTTTTATGAACTGGTCTTTTGTCTTATGTACCCAAATGACTTTTAGGTAGTTCTTTGTTGTATCTACCCCTGTCAGTAGTCAGTACCAGAGGGGCAGGAACTCAGGGCTAGAGATTTTCAAGTGCCAAGCCTACCGTGATTTTACTGCTCTTAAAATGCTGTATCTGTCATAGTAAAAATAATCAGTGCATTGTGCTTTGGGACACGCACTGGCAGAACTTGGGCAACGTTATCACAGTCAGCACTTAAATTTTAGTGTTTAAATACTATTTTCTTCTCCTTACACCCTATTCTGCATCCTCAAAGCAGAGCTTAGGCAATACTGATCCAAATAATTCTGTAGGGAAGGCTGTTGAACTCCATGTGAGCTAGAACGGTGATGCCCAGGTCAGAAACTGGAATTAAGAATAATTTTTTCAGTGCTTCAGTGTTTGTGCAAAATTGTGTCATGTAAATGAGTTGAATTTTATGTTTAATACTGATTTCTCCAATTCTTTTACTTGAAAAAATAATTAAATAAACCTATAAGCAAATTTTGGTGGGGCAGAATATTTAGGCACAAAACACAGTAAAGCAAACAAGTAGTACAAGATAAGCACAGAAATATGCCATTAAATACAAGTAAAGCTTACTTCATGGCTTAGGTTCTTTTAAATTTAAAGGCTTTGTGATTAAAAGACCTCACTGAATCAACACAAGTTGATTCTGTGTAGAGCAACTTCTTTATCTGGCAGCTTATGCACTGTGCCTATATATGTAGTGCCAGTATGTGCATTACAAAAATCACACAATCCTGTAATGACACAAGTTTTTCTTAGACTTCTTGGACACCTTTCTACCATCACTTTCAAACATTTTCACAGCAGTTACATTGGTGCTATATCCCTCTGCCACCTCATTTTCTTGATATTGCAAGTAAGGTATCTTAAACAGTAGGAAATCCTTTGGGGCAAAAGGTGTGTGTGTTTAAAATTGTTTTATTATATTAATTCAGCTTCCACTCCAATCTGAAATACTGCCTTATGTACATCAGAATTTTAGGAAGGAGTTAAATATATTTAAGTCCAAGTCAGGTATGGTCACATGAACAAAGTCATTTCTCCTAGGATGGCTGGTACCTAATAACAGAGTCAGGTTCTCTAGTCTTAGTTTTCATTTAGTGGATGATGGCCTTGGCAGATCTTTTGTCTTGCCATCGTTTAAAGATAAGGAGGCAGAGATCCACTGCACAATGCTTTGTCATCTCTTGATGAAAAATGCCATTTAATTTCCATGATTTTGTTGTTCTTGTTACCATGCAAGTGTAGTTTTTAGTATTGTGTTTCCTTGAGAACATTAAGCCCTCTCCAGCCTGTGCTTTTTTCCTCAAAAAAAAATTGTGTACATCTCCTTATGTCCAGGAACCTCCTTGTATTTTGGAAAGACTGGTGGATAGCATGTTCTCTGTTTTGCAGATATAACCATGAGGAATCTGTAAGGAACAAGATTCTTCTTGGATAATACGCATCTTGCTCTGTGGTCCAGGTTCCTGTCTGCCAGCAGCTTTAATCACTAGACAACTTTGCTACCCTTTGTAAGAAAGAGAGGGAGAAGAAAAAGCCCATCTGCTACTTGTGGTTGCTAGGGAGTCACATGCTGCCCTCAGGTTAGACTGAGCCACTTTTCTCACATTTGTATTGGTTTGGGCCACTGCTCTGTACTGAGCTGAAGTTAATTTAGCTCTTGGTTTTTAACTCCCCTGCCCAGTAGCATGGCAGCTGGACAATTCAAGATGGGCTGCATGAATTTAAATGTATAAACTCTTAATACCCACATGCAGAAAGGGAGAGCAAATGTAGATTTTGTTAAGTGTTGCTCTTCTACTTGCTTGTTGTCTGAGGCATGCAGCATGGATGAGGAAGAAAACTGCTTTTACTGAAGAATACTCTCACCCCAGTCACTGGCAGAATACTGAGGTTTATAGAAATCTGTTCATTATGGCTCTGTGGGGAATTTCCAAATGTATTAGCATTTTCAGGTCCTCTTATCAGCACTTCAAAGATAAAGTGGCGTGAGATGAACGCTTCTCCCTTTGTGTGCCGGGTTTTACATACACTGCACCCAAAAAGGTAGAAAAATCTAAAAGGGATTTATAAGCAGATGTTAAAAAATGCAGTGAATGATTTTTCGGATGGTTTTTAATTATGGTTTGTCTGATGGCTTCTCATAGGAGCATAATCACAAGGCACATATTCACTGATGATTTATTTAAAGGAAGGAGAAGGAAAGGCAGGCTGGGTAGTGTTTTTGTGAGGTACTGCTGTTGGGGGCTCTGTGTGTCTCCATAATGTTTATCTCCCTGCTCACTGTCGTCATGGAAGCTCAGAGCCAACTGGAAGATCCTGCTCTGCACGGGACTGGATTACTGACCCTAACACATGGAAAATTGAATGTATTAAGAAGCAGCCGCATTTTCAACCCTAAGGACTTCACAAGGAATTTGAAACAAAAGGCCAGAGACCTCTGAGGAGATTTTCATCCCAGGGGGGAGTCTCATTTTTAAAAAACAAATTAGCATCACCATAGAGAAGCAGCTTCCAATGACCAAAAATTAGAATACAAAATGAAAGATTTTTTCATTCTCCTGGGTGCTGCTTTCTATCTTTTTTTGCCAGCTGAAGGAGCTCTCTTGTCTTATATGTAGCTGAGGTGAGCTAAGCTCTGACCTCAATGCAGTCAGTTGCACTCATATTGGAAGTGGGAAAACTAGTGACATCAGAATGTCTTGCCAATCCATGGGTGAAAGATAAAAGAGACTCATTCTTTTATAGAGGGTTAACAACGGCGCTCTCTTTATTTATATGTATATAAACTCACTAAGGTCCATGAAAGAAGAAATCTACAGGAATTAATGTAGCAGGGACAGATAGGTGGGTATTTTCCCTCCTTGTCCTCCTTGTGGCAAATATCACAGATGTCTAATAAAAGAGTTCTGAAAAGATCTGTGACAGAGAGCTCATGAGCTGTAAAAGCTTGGCTTGCATGTACTAGCAAGTGGAAAATGTGGATATCCTTTGGAAGTGCAAAGGATGGAATTGCCAGATCTAAGGCATAGGCAACAACCACACATCTCCTTAACTGCAGTTTGCTGCTCTGCTGCACAGATTTGTGTTGCAACAACTGGCTGTTGAGGTGCATGGAGAGGTCAATGGCAGATATGTGTCTGTGCGTGTGAAACGGAGGGCACAGGACAAGCCTGAGATGCTTGTTTTGCCATTTTGCCCCCTGGGGCAGTGGCAGGATAGCTTCTGCCAAGGAATTCTGTGGGGACTGCGTGCTGAGTTAATGCAAAATGTGTTTCACCTACCTTTTCCTATGACAGATGCTGTCCCCTGAGTTGATGGTATATATTTTGAACTCCTCTAAGGAGCTGTTTTAGCCTTGTCATAACTGGTAGCAGATTTATAAGCTAACAAGCTTATACTGATGAGTATTTTCACCTTAGGCCTGGCTATCCAAATGTAATAATACTCTGCAGATTTTTCCCTGAAGGGTGCCTGTGTAGCCTGTCACTTCAGAGGATGTGCATTAAGCCTGAAACAACACAAAGAATAAGCAGATTTTAATGATAGCTGTTGTCATATGAGATTTTGCAAGTGAAGCGTGAATTTTTGGTGCAGCCAAACCAAGACCAGACCCAGCAGTAGGCACTGTTTTTTGATTCTTTGCTGTAGAAAAATACTAAAAAAATCTATAGCTATTGGTTTTTATATGCAAAACACTTTATAATTGTTAAACAGCTTGTTCTCACAAAGTATACACTCAAAGCCAAATTTGTCAGAAGGCCTCCTCAACTCTGAGATTGTTTCTTAGTTTCTGTCATCCCAGAGTTATTCATGCAGTGCTCTGTGTGGATTTGGTTTTGATGGGATAGTACTGTAGTGTAGTAATGAAATAGGTAGCTGCACAATTTACTTTAAAATATCATATGCATCAGCATCCTTCAGTACACTTGTGTATAAGCCTACATATGGGCATGTGTTTCTGTACAATTAACCATACTGACAGCAGTTTCACCACCAAAAGCTGTGCATTTAGACACTCTGTAGGACATAATAGAAATCTTTCATTGTAAAGGTGGCAGCAAAATATCCTTTTTTGGCTCTGTACACTGAACACTTAAAGGTCACACTTGTCAGGAACAGCAACTTTATTTTTGCTACATAAGTGAAGTATTTTGTCCTGGTTTATGCATTTTACTTGGAGTAAGCTGTGGTGTTTGTAATGTGACTTGCACTGTTCAAATTCAGTGAGTGTTGGATGACACACTACACCCAATGGGGGCTCAGGCAGAGAGGCACCACTCACTCTGGCGTGATTTTGATAAAGAAAGATGCTGAATCATTGTCTACTCTAAAGAAATCTACTCTAGCAACACAGTTAAGATAAAAGGACAGTAGCTTCTCAACTGTGATACTTAGTATTTATTAGTATGAGCATGTAGTAATTAGAACGAGCATGTAGGAAGTGGGATAACCAAAACATTGCACAGAGTAACAGAGTAAAGGTGAATCATCATAGGGGAGAAAATGGAACAGAGATCTTTTCTCCAGTGCCAAAGGTAAATGGGAACACGGCATGGGGGAGGGAGTGAGAAGGGACATGTCCCCTCCCAAACAAAATAAACAACCCCAAAACACCAAACCCACACTATGATTAACATGGCAAAAGAGCGGAGATGCTGGCTTGCCTGTGTATGAATGAGGAGAAGACAGTGGTGACAAATGGACACACGACAGCCCCCCAGACATTTGCAGCTGATTAGAAGCACGAGAGATGAGCAGCTGTCATGCCAATGAAATATTACAGAATGGAAATGAACTTACAGCTGGTTGGGGTGACACCCCTGGTACTTCACTTTTATCACTACAGCTCCAGGCTCCTACTCTTTACCCAGTCAATGAGTCTCTCTATCTCCCTGCATGCAGCCCATTTAATTAGGTTCACTTTAAATCAAAACGGGGCTCAATTCCAGCAAACATGTGTTTTATAAGGCGGTGAGGTGTGGAGTAGACTCGCACTGTTCTCCTCAAGCGCAGCTGAGATTGGGTAGGTTATCACAGGTACAAGAGTGATGCTGATCAGCTAATAGCTGTGAAGGTTTGGAGACCACTAGCTTTCAAAAAATTCTGGTATCACTCTGCTTTCTGCTCTTCGTTTATCTTGTCCTTCTTTTCCATGCGCTTTTTCCTCTAGTACTGTACAGAAAGCTTGTTAATATTTTGTTCAGCTAACAGAATGAGGTTGCAAATAAGGGAAATACTTCTGAAGTAGCTGTGTCCTTAAAAATATATGCCTATATACTTAAAATGCTGAGCTTTAATATAACATGTGTAAAATATATTTGCAGATCACTTAGTTCAAGCCATGGTGTGAAAAGTAAGTCTAGTTGACTGCTGGGAAATAGGAAGTGTAGCTTCTAATTTTCTGCTTTCAGTGCTGAGCTATTCATGGAATCTGCAACTTTTTTTTTTTTCTGTCTCTATTATTTTCCATTATTCTCTAGATTTAGCAGCTTCTAAATCCAAAGGAATACTCTGGGTTTAAAATACTGCCTCCAGGAACAGAAAGTCTGTTTTCCTGTAGGATGGATGTTTTGCTCTTGAGTCTATTAATTATGGCCTTTTCTTTCAACAGGAATAATTGTGTTATTAATAGTCTTTTCATGAACAGAAGAAAGGCCTCTTTGGAAGGAGAATGCTTTTGCTTCACAAAAGGTTTCTGATAGCCTTAAGGTGGATTTATCTGGTGGAGCCTTGGCTAACCTTCATATTAAACAGACAGAAACAGTTTAGGGAATTTGGGGATGTGAAGCAAATTAGAAAATAAATTAAAAGCATTATAGCTCAATAGTATAAATTAATGCAGCTGCTGTAAGCTTCATCCTGAGAGAGTTGTCAATATCTGCAAAGCTCCTGCTATGGGGAAGAAAATTAATGTGTATTTTAACATTTGTGTTTTGCCCCACAAGAAGCAATTTGAAAGAGTCCCCTGTAGCTTTGATGGCTTTCCTTATCTTAACTCTTTCCACACCAGTGCCCTGAGTATCCCAGGGGACTGCAGAGGGAAGGGACTAATAGCCCATCCCAGGCAAAGCACGTTGTGAGTAAAAGCTGTGCAGAGCAGCTGCTGATGGCAACGCTGATGCCCAGGTTTCCCCCCGCAGATGCTTCTCTGGGTTGCCGGCTGTGCAGGTTGTGGCAAGCTTGGTCCAGCAATTTCTTTGTTTTGCAAATGAATATTTGTTGAATATGATGATTCTGCAGAGTAAAAATCTCTTCTGTTCTGCTAAGGTTTTCTTAGTGTTGGTGGGAGAAGAGCACTAACCTCCCGGTGCCATTCCCTCTGCAGCAGCTCTTCCTGTCTGCTCTTCTTAACAGAGATTTGACTGTTGTGGGTTTCCTCCCTGACTCTTGGGGACACCTGGGTGGAGGCTCTACCAAGAGATCAGAGAGGGCAGTGGTGTGCCTTTTTTAACTTAAAGAACAAAATGAGGAGTGCTGGTCATCCTAAGCTTGCATGAGACACACCTCCCAGAAAAGAGTAAGCAGAAAAGAGTAACATAGCAGGAATTCTGTCTTCAGCATGGATGGAGTCATTCAGAGTGGTTACATAAGAATTGAGGAGAATAGAAAATACATGCTCAATTGCTGATTATAAAGTAGACTTGTGTTTATTTTGTCTGGTACTCTTAATATGAACAAGAACTGAAAACTGCTTATGTTTATACTCTAGTTGTACTGGGCACTCTTAGTCAGATCTGGTCTGTGGTGCTCCAAGAACTGTGCAAACACATAGTGGTAAATGAGAAATTGTGTTTCAGGGAGCTTGTGATCTTGATCAAAATAAGATATTTCAAAACTCGTGAAGGGATGTAAAGTTGTGATGACAACCATGATGTGGCCCATTTGTTGACTAGGCAAAAATCAGTCCCTAAGGGTAAGCAGAAGGAGATGGTGTCTGGCCACAGTTAACTGCTAACCTCTAAGAGAAATAGATTTGACAGAGAACCTTTTGAGCTGGTCTTGAGACAGCATCTCTAGGGCTGGATGTGTGAGAGTCGTAGGTGACGGACAAAAAGCTATTTGAGGTTGCTGTTACTGGTGTGTTCGAGCATCCTGGAGTGAGACAAGCAGTGGAAATGTAGGCTATGCAAAGGCTTACTGCAGAGGCCAAGGAAGGTGTCCTTGAATGAAAGCCAGTCAGGGAATCCAATGATAAGAGCGATGTGCCAGAGCTTTATGATGGTCCCCATGGAGATGAGCCTGGTGCTATGAAGATGTTGAGTTTGCATGCTGAGTACATCCTCCTCCTCTGTGATGAGAAGGAGAAGGTGATCTGTGGCAGAATATGTCAGCAGCAAATCTGGAGAAAATTTGATAGATTTATCTAATTTGCTGATACCTATGACGAGATACCCTAAAGAGACTACATTCCATGGCTGTAGATAACATAGAAGATGTTTTTCTGAATTTTAGCTTGCAGGGTCTTTTTAGGGGTTCTTCTGTCCCCTAATTTTAAATTAAAAAGAATGACTTACTGCTTTAATACATGCTGCTACTCTTTAAATTCTAATCCTAGCACTGTGAAATAGATTATAGCATGCTTCTGGTGGAACATTACTTGCTTCTGGAGCAAACAAGGAAACTCATAATCTTGAAAATCTGGTCTTTGCTTAATTTCTTCCTACTTCTCTCTGTGTTTCTTCTGTAGTTTTCTCTTTATTTAAACCATGAGAAAGTGCGAATATTGGCTTTGTCTTTCTGCCTTCTTTAAGGTATTCAGTGAACTTTAGATGACTTTGACTTGTAATTTTCTGTGTAAGGAGAAGGATGTGCAAGGAAGACAAGGAATTGCACATATGTAGAGAAAGATGAAATAGAGTATTTGGAACAATGTTGGAATGGAACAAACATTGGAATGAAAAATTCATGTTAAATGAAAGCTCAGCTAGGCATAACTTTGCATCTGGTATGTAGCCTAAAGTTCTCGCAGCCTGTGCCGTAAAACTAGAGAAATGCTGTCTGGGCAATTTGTGTGAGCTCCAAACAGTAAATGGAGTAAAGAAACCCCACACGTGACAGCAGGTGCTAATGTCTATTCTGCTGCACCTGAGACCCTGACATTCCCCCTCTAATGCTTCTGAAAATGCAGGTCAATTATTAGGAGCAGAGTTCTCATTTTTGATCCTGTATTTAATTCCCTGAAGCTATTATTGCCTTAAGGGAGTGGGGGAAAAGTGGAGAAGATAATTATACTTGACCTTGTGCTATGACTTGTGCAAACTCTTGGATTAGCAAGGAACACTGTCAAACCTTGGTTAGGAAGCAGTGAGGGACACAACACTTTGTAAAGCATGCTGCTGAATATGCAAGTGACCAAAATTGAAATGGAGAGGATGAGAGAAGCAGAAAACAAATATTGAGGCCAACTCTGTAAGTGCAGTGCTGACAGGAGTTAATGCCTTTTTCTTTCTTGTTGTCAGAAAACCAGTGATAATCAGAAAAAATGGTTCTTATTGTAGAGAAACAATTAAATTGGGCCTTCACAACCCAAGTGATTAAAAAAAATTAGAAATTTCACTACAGGAACGTATTAGAATAGAACCTGTGATGGCTAAGCAGCAACTGTACATCAAATAGATGGAGCAGAGAACTGATTCTTATCACCTTTGCTTTTCTTTACCATTTCCCACTGCACTTTCTCTCACATTATCCTACTATTAGCATTACCAGCTTCCGTTTTGGTAAGGATTGCAATGTCTTGAATAAGCCTTTTTTGGGAACCATCTGGCCTCAGATGTCAAAGAACAGCTGTAGATAGAGCTGACTTCTAATGTAGCTAAAGTTCACATATCTGTAAAATAAAACAGATCAGTGCCCACATTGATGCTGACATAGCAACGTTGAGCCTTGGGAAGTCCCATTTCTCCTTTAGGTTTTCTTTGCCTTCAGCCACTTCCTCCACTAGGGATCCCCAGCCAAATCCTGTTCACCTTGCTTGTGTGAAAATAGTTTTTGTTATCAGTAGAATTATTCACTTGCATTTTTAGACAGTCTGTGTCCTAAATGGAGACATTGTTTATCAAATAAGGATGAAAGGAAGAGAAGATGATATAAAACCCCATATAAATTTAGAAATTTTGCTATGATTTAAATTTTTGTAAATAATTTTTTTTTGTTTGTCTGTGTGTTTGTTGCACTGGCAATCCAAAACCAAAAGCAGTTAGGCAAATTGAAACACACCAGAAAGCACTTCAAAGAGTGAAACTATAGGGCTGGATTCTGCTCTCATTTCTTGTGTTGTAAATCTGGTGCAATGTGAACATCTTACAGATTTACGTAGCTGTCATAAATTGTACTCAACCTAGGAAATGAAAGTGATTGTTGTCTTCAAGACTGGACTGTGTGCAGGAGGGAGAATTTGAGAACTTGACATGATTTATGAAAATGCAGTAATTTTCTGAATTCCAAGGACTTAGCAGTAGCATTACAGCTCAGCTGGAGCTTAACATGAAGTTAGAAAATTTCAAAGGCAGCATTAACAGCCAGACTGCTTCCAAGAATGGGCACGTGGTTGTTGCATTCTCTGTGCATGGGTCCACAGAAAGGAGAGCAGTGCCACGACTTTTCCTTTCTTTCCTGCCCCTGGGGCTTGGCACAGTGAGCGATGCTGATCTGACCCAACCCACTGCACAGGGGTGCAGAGCAGTACATATAAAGATACGTTGTCTTCATACCCTCTTCTGGCTTTTGAGAATCAAATAGAATCTGGAAATGGCCTGGCTTGCTGATCATCCCTTTCTACTTCCATTTCAGTAAGTAAAAGTACCTGTGACTGCTGTGTACTGTGGAGCAAGCAGAATTGTATTTGTGTTATTGCTTTAATAATGGGCTGTGCTGTCAAAACAGAGCAAATGGGGAATGAGCAATGAGAGAGGAAAGTAATCCCCTGTTTATACCAAATCATTTTCCATAGCCCTCTCTGAAAGGAACAAAGGGAGAGTAAAGTCAAGGGAAGAGGGTGCTGCAAAAACATGTTTTGATTGCTTTATGAAGAAGTATCTGTTAACATTTGTCTTTAAAATTTACTAAGCTTCATTGATTAACACTGCACTTAACATGGCCATTTTCCTCCAGTGCAGCTAGATTACCCTACCTGACCTCTTTCCTTCGTTTGTTCTTTTATTTTTTGAGTGAATGTTTGATAATGAATTGCAAAACAAAATGTTATTCACTGTTGTAAGTGCTCTCTTTACTTTCCTGTATTCTTTGCCATTGAAGTAATTGCTTGTAGGAGACAAATATGTTCATGTTATGAAAACCACTCCCTATAAGTATAGTGTATATCTAAGCTCGTGTCCTTATCGTGATCAGATTTATTTTTTTAGATAAAGTGCCCTTGCATTTAAAAAGGTGCCTTGACCAGTACATATTCCAGTAAACATTAAATGAAATAGGTATTGGGCTGGATGAATTTTAATATTTTGTACTTCCTCCATGGAGTCCCTGAAAGTTAATCCAAACCCTGCTTCTCTTGGGCTGCCAAGTAATGAGGAGCAGAAAAAAATGGGGAAAAAAAAGAAGAAAAACATCTCCCGCAAACTGCAGGGTAAAAGGCTATTACAGGATGAAGGTAATACTAAAAGGAGAGGTTAAAAAACACTGCCCAGCCACACTGTAGGTTTATGCCAGGATTACCTAATGAAAGCACAATGAGAGGAACATGTATGATGTATATAAGTGTGGTATAAATGTAAGTTATATGATTATCATCCTGCATCTAAGGACATAACAGTGCTTTAAATTAAAGTTTATATACAAGATATATTTTGATTAAGGACTGCATAGGTGAATTATCTGAATTGCAGTGGGCTTCAGTGATGTGCTGGAGCTACTGGGCCAGTTGTAGAGATGAGATTAACTTTGAGTAACCCAAGAGCAAGGGACTGTGGTGTCCAATGGGCCTGAGAGCAGAGCTGGGATTGGAGCTTCCTTACATGAAATATCCATCAGGATAAAATTGCAGATCACACACAATGTTCTCGTCAATTAAGGTTGAAAATCATCTTCAGCTGTTGAGGATTTTTTCACTCTTTTCTGTTTCTGTTGTTCTGGCATCTATCTGAGGACTTTCCCTTGCTGTGAGATCTCTCTGCATGTCTGTGGCCCTGTGGTTAGACAGCAGTCAGTACTCAAGATGTATTCATGGGCTAACTTGATGCTGAGAAGCCAGTTTTCACACCAGTTCACTTCTTTCAAAAGGAAACAGGTTGTGATTCTGAATTACCTTCTGTAGGCTTTTATCTTCTGGAGACCTTGTCATCCATGGATTTATTTAAAATTGACTTTTTTCCCCATGCCATAATTTGCTTTGTGAATGTCTGTCCAGGAGTCCTGTGTCAGGATGAGGGAAGGACAGGTACTGCCTTAGCTATTTCATGTTCTTTTGCTGCTATCTAACCAATGACTTTCTGGATTTGGGTTTTCTGGGAATTGAGTCTCATTTTTCTTTGCATCGTAGTTCTTCAGAGGACTCAAACTCACCACAGGTGTTGTTGTTTAATCAGTACATCAGCTGAGCCATGATGACTTCCTGTGAGTGTGTGTTCCTGAGGCTCATCCCTTAACTGTGCCCTGATTGCTCACAGAGCTCTCCAGTGAGATGTCAGTGATTTGACTGGCTGTACTAGCTTGCTATCTGTTCTCCTTGTTTTTCAATGGTGTATTAGTAATCATAAATCAGAAAAATGATTGAAATTTTTGTTCAGTCGCTAGTCTTTAAGAAAGCTTATTTTTTAATTCATCATAAAATTCAGTTTACTGTCTTTTTCCCCCCCCCTTCTTTTAAATCAGGATGCATATTACTTGATAATTTGATCAAGTCTGCAGCAACAAAGGCCAGCCAGTGCCTCATTGCATGTTGTGCCCTCTGGTTTGAATAGTAACAGCACATTTTCATGCTGAGTTTAGATGAATTGGCTCCTGCCTGTGTGTGCTGGGTAATGTCCTTTCATATTTTTAGCATTGGTAATGAATAGGATTTTGAACAACGCTTGTAGATGTTAAGGCTTACTGTAGGAAAAATGCTCACAAAAACTCTAAGCTTCCAATAAGTGCCTAAAAGCCAAAGAGGTATCAGGATTATGGTACTAATTCAGTTGCTGTTGGTTGCTTACTTGATCTCTAATTGCCTGTACAGCCACTTAAACTCATTCGCTCATAGGTGACTTCACTTTACAGTTCTCAGGGGTTTTTTCCTGTCCTTTTGCCCATACATAAGAGAACTCTGTCAATCTATTTGTTAATAGGTCTGCATTCATTTTAAAAATCCCAAATATCTTCTTGAACATTAGTAGTATTCTGGAATCTTAATTAAAAAGAAGTTTGACCTGGTCTTTTTGGCCTGAAATTTAAAAAAAAAAAAAAAGAAAAGCTCTGTTACTGATGCTGTGGTTTGCAATACGGTAAAAAACCCCTTCAAGAACCCTAACCAAAAACCTGATAAACCCCCCAAACCGCAAGACTCTACTAAAATGACTTTTGCCTGAAGATGGTCAGAGTATTTGCCACCATGTGATTTATTGTTTGCAAAACCAGAAACTGTCAAAACTGTCCACTTCTTATTTAACAGAGTGTATTTCTGAATAGTAACACAAATTATAAACAACTAACAAATAAGAAATTGCCATTTTTGAGGAGTTACTGTGATGTGGAGATCTTATTTGATTTCATAGCAGAGTAATGCTATTGAAAAGCTGGATTTAACACAGACAGTACAGAGGGATTCTGTATGTTGAGGGGTTTTTTTTGATTGTGGTTTTTTTTTTTTCCTAAGAGATGTTTATTTCAGCTGTGGATTTAATCCTTCCTTCGAAGAGAACTGGAGGCTAAAGTGAGTGCCAGAGCAGCACTGTGCGTTCCTATTGTACTTTTGTTCTTTGCTAGTGCAGTGTTAAACAAGTTTCTGTTAATGTGGTGGTGCAGGTGAAAATGCTGAAACTTCGTTAACAGTCTTGCTGACGAAGTGTGAGCCAGAACAAAATCCAGTTCCTCCTCTGTTCACTGAGTTAGATTTGCAGGACGAGCAGGGCAGAAAGCAGCATGCCCTGCTCGTGTAATTCCACTGAACAGATTTCACTGAGACTCTACAGGGGCAGTAGAGTAAAAGAAAAATAGCAATAAAAATGTGAAATCTTTATGCAGTCACATTTCTGAGTAAAACCAAACATCTGAGACTTTCTGAGTGAGAATTTGCAGGCAAATTACAATGGTTCATCTGTGCTGTAGCCAAAATATACTGAGAAAAATAACTGGAGAATGACACATTAACAAGGAAAAGGTAAGGAAATGAACACATCGTTTTACCTTGCAGTCTGTGTAATTCAGCACAGTGTCAGAGCAGGGGCTTAGGCTCTGACACAGGCATCCATGGTTCTACTGGTGCCTGATTTGCTACCTCCTTAACTTCAGCATGCATAAAATGGATGGTCTTGTGGCCAACAATCTCTCTAGGTCTTAGGAGTAAATTTGAATGAATAATAACGAGTTTTCCAATTTCCTAGTTAGAATTCATTTAAAAAGTTGGAAACCAAATAAAATGTTTTAAACCAGTTTAAAGCCATTGATTTTTTTTTTCCTGCCAATTGTTCCCCAACTCTCATGTGAGAGTAAATTCAGTGCTATATATGTATTGTTGCAGTGGATAGTTTTAATAGATAGGAACTGACAAAGCAAGGCCTGTCCAATTAAAAAAATAGCCAGCTCACTGATGAATTACAGTGGATGCTAAAGGAAAACTTGGTTTTGTTCTGCTTTTCATAATCTTTCTGGTAGAGCTGTTTTCTAAACCATATTTTACATAAACCAGTTTAACTCATGTTTAAGAGTGCCTCAACATGTTTGTTAAGAGACATGAAGAAATAAAACCTTTTTCAACAATGGGAGTGCATCTAACAATTCACTGTTCCTAAGTATCACAATACAGAGGAAAATGAAAAACAGAAAATCACAGTCAGGTGAAGATGGTAACAACAGAAATTCTTTAAAAACCAGTGCTTCTGGTCTCTTGGTAATGCAATCAATATATTCTTTAAAAGATTTAAGGCAGTAAGAGTTTCTTTAAATAGTAGAGTAGCTTTGAAATTCTCTTTTATACCTGGGTAGAGCAACATTAAATCAAGAGGCAGCATCATCAAACTTGCTTTGATTGATGAAAGAAAAGGGGTGGGTTTTTTTTTTTTTCTCCAAGAGATCTTGCTAGCTGAAAGTCATTTGTCACAAAAATCAGATTTTGTATCCCTATTACCTTCCTAGGGAGATCTTTGCAGTTCTAACCAGTGCTTTACCTTTCTCACTACAAATCACTAAAACCTTTACTGTTTTTCACTCAATCATGTATACTGGAGACTTTGGTTATTTCCCAGGGCACACTTCAGGTGATCCATAAAACTTAGGTCATGAGCACTGGTGGTAATTAAAGATCCGTGGTATGTATGTTCTAGGTTGTTAACTTGGGTATCTGGGCAAAATTCCAGCCTGGGTAATTATGTGCTGTCTCACTGACTTCTGTCATCAGCTGCCACTGGGTAAGGTATTGCATTCAGGTCCTGTCCTACGTGAGTGTAGAATATTATTGTGTGTTGGTTTATGAGATCCTCAACATGAGATAGCCATGTGCACTCAGAGCCCAGAAAGCCAAAGCTGCCCTGGGCTGCATCCAAAGCAGTGGGAGCAGCAGGTAAGGGAGGGAATTCTGTCCCTCTGCTCTGCTCTCCTGAGATCCCACCTGCATCAGCTCTGGGGCCTCCAGGACAGGAAGGACAGGGATCTGCTGGAGCCAGTCCAGAGGAGACCACAAGAAGGCTGGACCTTCTCTGCTATGAAGACAGGCTGAGAGTGTTGAGGTTGTTCAGCCCAGAGAAAAGAAGGCTCCAGGAAGACCTTCCAGTACCTAAAGGGGGTTACAAGAGAGGTATAGAAGGACCTTTGATATGGGCATGTAGTGACAGGACAAGGGGAAATTGCTTTTAACTGAAGGAGAGCAGGTTTATATTAGATATTAGGAGGAAATTCTTTACAGTGAGAGTGATGAGACGCTGGAGCAAGTTGCTCAGAGAAGTTGTTGATGCCCCATCCCTGACAGTGTTCAGGGCCAGGCTGGATGGGGCTTTGAGCAGCCTGCTGTGCACTGGAAGGTGCCTCTGGCCAGGACAGGGGAGTTGGAACTAGATGATCTTGAAGGTCCCTTCCAGCCCAAACTATTCTATGATTTTGTGATTCTCTTGGTTGCTCAGCCTCCTGGGTATGTGTTCTAGGAACAAATTTACCCTTTGAAACATCACTAATGATTTTATGTCTGTCTTGATGCCTCATAAAAGCATCCAATTCTGACAGAGCACATCCTCAACGCTTACTGCAAGTCAAGTGCTTTCAGTATTCCTTGTGAAATTTAGCATTTGTAATCACCTGTTATTTTGAAAAAAACAAGCTTTCATCAGAAATTCAGCAATTTCTGAGGAGGTTTTGTAAATTCCTTTTTTTCTCCCAAATATTCCCTCCTCTCTCCCCAGTAACATTGAATTTGCTTAAGAATACATGTATCTTAGTGTCAGAGAAGAGTCAAGGTGAACTGCAGTTCATGCTGTCTTTATGGAAAAGAAGTCAATTAGTAGAAGAGAATTCTTGTTGCTATTGTCTTAATGTATTTGTATATTTATAAATATTGACATTATGTTCCACTGTGTTATCTGAATGTTAGTTGAAAGCTTTTGGATGTCTAAATCATTAATACTGTAACAGATTCTAGTTGGAGGAAAATAATGCCACTTTTTATTCCATCAAATGCTTTGTGAGAATTGTATTTTGTCTTGTTCATGCTCTGCTGGCAATTACTGCTAAGTAGCAAATTCCTGAAGATATTGGAGGTGTAATTCTAACAGCATCTTAGGCTGCTTAGAACAGAGGGCTAAATATAGCTCTGGTCATTTTTAGTTTTAAATTTGAGTCTTATCATAAGAATACGCTTCAGTAAAGTATCCCAAGGGACTACTGTGATGAAGTTAATATAGCAGAGATTTTATGTTTGATAACATCACCTGCAGCAAACTGTGCTGTCACCAAAAACATTCTGCCATTATGGAAATAACCTCCTCAGGCATAATTTCTGTGGTTTTTTTGAATAACAGGAATGTAACTCCAGAATGAAATTTTAAAAAAATCAGAAACTAGATATTAGTGGGATTTTATACATATATATATATATATACACACACATATATATATATATAAATGCCTCAGAGAATAGGATACTCACAGGCAGCCTCACTGTCTGTAAGTCTGATGCTGGGACTGTTGACTGCTTACACAGACTTTACTTTCTGGTGTTGGAGACAATCATAGCAGTTAGTGTCATGGATTCTGAGATGTGAAAAAAAATCAGATTTTTTCCTTTTTTTCACCTTTTTTCTGCTGCATTTTGTCCTGTTAAGGAGGAGGTAAAAAATGGAGATGATACAATATGTCATCAGATGTGATCAGAAACTCTCCTTCCTATTGAGGTGGGACTAGCAGCAAATCAGGAAAATTCTTGATCCTTTGCTGGTATAAAGAACATAAAAATATCATTAGATATTAGCAAAAACTTTTTCACCATGAAAGCCATTGGTGGTTATGCATTACAACAGTTGTCCAGACATGTTGTGTGATCCTCACTGTTTCCCTTGGTACAACCAACAACAGCCTGCTCTGACTTGGGAGTTGACCCTGCTTTCATCAGGGCATTGGATCTTATGACCTCCAGAAATCTTTTCCGTTATATTTTATGCTTCTAAATATTCATCTGGATATTTGGAAGTGAATTTATCACTTGCTTTTTAGTGAAGCTAGTGAATTTATCACTAGCTTCACTAAATTCTAACTAAAAGATCTGTCCATGTGCTATTACAGGAAGTAGAGATGTTAATTTTGACTTCAGTTGGAATTAGTACATGTTCCAAATCTCGGTAGTCCTGTTCTAGTGCCCATTAAATCAGACCTTATGACTCTTACTCATTTCTCTAATTTCTCTAATCCATTTATATATGTGACATCTATAATAGTGTGTGGGAGGCAGTTCCACAGTATTACTGTATGAAAGAAACACTATTTTGTAGCCTAAAAGTTTAGTTACTGTTTTATTTGCATTCTTTCCCATTGCCTTCCCTCTGAGGCTTGATACGAGTTTGTCAGGCCATTTATATGAAGCAGAAACAGTAAGAAAAACATCTTGAATAAAAGAGCTTAGTACCTAACACTGGATTGGGAACTGTCAACCATGACAGAAGATGAAAGTGTTGAAATTTAAATAAGCATCCTGGGCAGTATATTTCTACCTCATCCTCAACACTAATATGCTGTGGCTGTGATGGTAAGACATTCTTCATGCAGAAGTTACAGCCTCATCTCAGAGCAGGACTGCTGTGCAATGGAGTGTTCCTCAAAGCTCACTGACTAGCAGCAAGGGCTCGGCTGGTTGAAGAGCATCCTTCCACCCAGCTGAGGAGCAGTCTGGTAGTCTTGTTGCTTCTGAGAAGAGCCAGATTTGAGCTTGTGACCTGGAGGTGAAAAGCTCTGTATCCCATTAGCTTTTCTCTGGGGGATGTTCAGTCTTTCCATTTTTAAGTGTTTAAGGTTTGCTGGATTTTCTCTGATGGCTGCATTTGGCAGCAGTGAACCGTTGGTAAGAAATGAGATCAGACCCGTTCCCCTGAGGTTTCCTCCCTCACCCTCTCCACTTGTAGCTCAACAGTTTGGATAGTGAAGAAATCAGTTATTTACCAACAATGTATAGTAGTTGAGCAGAAAAATTTCCTCACATCTCTCTAAGAGTCTTTAGCTCCAAATGATACAAGACACTGCTTGAAATGGCTGGAAATATGCACGACTGCTGCAAGACAAAAATGGTAATGGCTTTGTAATCAAGTCAAGCGGGTATTGAAGCCTTCTCAAACTTGCCTGTAAGGCAATTTGCTGGTAGGAATGGGATCCATCAGGTTTGTATCTACTTCCCAGACTGCTCTTTAAAGCACCTAGCCAATGGCAGGACCTCCTCGGGAGATGGGAGAATGTGGCATCTCTCTGTCTGTGCAAGAGACAGTTGAAACAAATGAAAATGTTGGCTGTAATAAGCAAATATGGACTTTCCCATGAGCTTAATGGTTTATTCCTGGAGGGTTTATAGTATAGGAAATTATTTCAAGCATTTCTGTCTTGAATGATGGGTGAAAATGAGTGGTCCTGCTTGAAAGAACATAAGATAAAAAACGAACAGTGATATTGATACTTTTTTAACAAACCAGCTGGGTTAAATTTTTCTCAGGTGCTTCTCAGTACAGTCATATTCAGCAGCCTGTTATAAAGAAACCAAGGAAGATATCTCCTGCTGTGTATGGAGAATTGATTTGAGCAGATAGCCTGGAATGTGGGAATCTGCCACTACAGCCGATAAGCCACCAGTGAAGCTGTGTGACATTCCTTGTGGAGCCTGACAGGAGGCCTCAGTGCAGTGCAGCTCTGCCAGCTGTCTCTCTTCCATGGAGTGTAGCACAGTCCATTTAGATTCAATTTTGTTTTTATTCTTTGATGAGTGTTTAATAACCATTTCCAAATCTCTGCGCAGTTGGGAAGTGACATTGTCAAGAACAGGTGCAGTCAGCTGAAATTATGTGGTAATGCTTGTTGTAACAGCCCTGGGAAGATGTAAAGTGGAAAAGTTTTATTTCTGTCAGGGCAGAGTTAGCTAAATGGAATTGAGTTATCCCAGGATAAAATAATTACCCTCTTGCTTTGCATCACTTTCCATCATGAGAAGAATGGGATGGGATTTTTGGTTAGGGACAAAAAATCATATATTCTCATTCTGGCTTTGACATCAGCTTGCTGGATGACATTTAAAAAAATTACATGGACAAAATTTCGAGTTTATTTCTTCTACAACCAGGTGCTTATATAAGCTACCTAGTTTCTTAATGTAAACCCACAACTTTGCATTTCGTTCTGGACACCCAACATTCCCAGCAGTTGCTATTTCTGTGATTAACTGTATATTTATACAGATGTTCGTGACTGAATGTTTCAGCTTTATGTTTTCTGTAGGAACTTTCTGGCTTTCTGGGAAAATTAGTGGAACTTACTGGAATGTAGAAGCATGTAGCATCTTCTGAAATAATTCTTTATTTCTTAATTTTTTCCCGGTTAAATGGAGACAAGAATTCATAGATAATTGCATTGTTTTGAGGCTTTTAATCAATTAGAGTTGGGTCCTCCCAAGATCCTGAACATTGTTGGCTCTGGTGGATATTAATAGCTGATAATGAAGAGGTGCAAGAAGGAACCTTAATATTTGCAGATGCTCTGAGATCTTTGCTTTGAGATGCTTTTCAAGTGCTCAGTTTTGTTAAGCTCTATCCTAATGGTAGGAATACACTTCTCTGTCAGTGGGGATGAACTGTTTGTGGCAATATTCTTTTATTCACTATACGTTTTACTGCTTTTTCTCTGATCTTTTCCACTGACTGCTTTATATAAATGTTTTGGTGAACTCTGAGCACTCAAAAGCCTTCCTTTTTGCAACACTCCATTCTCCTTTTCTGTTTTCTTTTTCTGATACTCCACCTTTTTGCTTTGCTTCTTCAGTGCAGCAAAACAGCAGGCACAGAAATCTCTGTCTTTCAGAGCAAAAGGATTACAGGGGTTAGATGTTTCAAAAGTATACATGGAATGAATAATTCCCATTAGAGAATCAGTTTTTTGACTAAGGGAAAGTAGCTGGGAAGGAAGAGAAGAAAAAGATTTACTTGAAATTATTGTTTCCTGTTAAGTCTTTGTTAGTGTGAACAGCTGATGTCTGTGGGAATTCTCTAAACTCCTTGCCTTAACCATGAATCCCCTCTTCATTGCATTAACTCCCTGTTTGCCAGTAGATGGGTTGCCTCAGTAGATGGCAGTCTCTTTCCTCAGTCAATGCAGAGGCCGTGAGGCGGAGCTGCAGGGCAGTCCTGAGGATGGCCTCTTTGGGAGAAGACAAGGCCCACACCCCAGTGAACTGGGCTCACTCAGGATTGTGCACAGATTCCAAGGAAATATGTGTGTTCCACCCCAGTGGCCTATAGCTCTCATTAATTACATCTCATCTTTCCAAGTTAACAGCTGCTCTGGTTTATTGTACCATAAAGTTTGGAAGCAGCAGGGACACGAGATCCAAGCTCTGTCTCACTAACAGTAGCTTTGCATGGCTGTTGAGCCTTGGAGCTGCTATTCATTCACACAGTGGAAATGGAATGTGTGTCAGTCTCAAAATACTGCCTTTAGCAATGTATTTATCCAAAAATAAGAGAAAAAGGCCAAGGAGGTAAGTAATATGGGTAAAACCCTAAGGACAAATGACATACCAGGAGGTGTACTGCTCCCAAGCAAAGCTTCTCATACAGAGACAGATTTCCTCATGGAAGAGAACCTATTTTTAATTTCATTCACATTATGATAGTTGCAGCAAAAACTGCACTGTTTTTAGTATAACACAAAAAATAATTTGTATTTTGTTAGTAATAATTAAATGTTAATACTTTATTAAAATATTTTAGGAAGAAATGAAATCTGCTATGCATTCCTTTTTAAAATATTAAAAGCCTTCAGTCCTAAATTAATGAATTATTTTTAAAAAGTCATTAATGAGACTTAAAAAGAATATAAAATGTAATTTGAAGTTGAGGTTTTTTGGCTTCTGAGAGAGATTCAGCATGATTTTACTTAAATCCAAGAGAAACTGGTGTGATTTTAAAGAGTGCTTTTGGTTTTCTTCCTGTTAGCTTTACAAGGCAAGTCATATTCCAATCCCAGACACCATCATACAAGGGCAGAAACTCAGTCCTGGTGTTTCCAGCTGAGGAATATATTTCTCCTACTGAGAAATAGTAGGATAGATTTGAAGATAAAAACTCTGGTAGCTGTTTGGTGGGTGGTTTTTGTTTTTGTTTTTTTAACTTTACTCTCATCGGGAAGTACAGTGTCCAGAGCACCAATGTGTCTGAGAGACAGCAAACCCATCACTAATTGGGCAGCTGCCTGTTACACCAGCTGGAGTCTGTCAGACCTCTCCAGTTTTCAGTCCTATGACTGTGCACTGCAGCAGTCAGGCTTGGAGGGCACAAATATATGAATGATCCTTGTCTCTCTTCTATTGGTACAGAAGGACATACAGGCCTGAATAGATTAGTTACAGAGTTCATTCCAAAATGTCCTAGCTTATTATAATTTTTGCCCTTTGAGCTTGAAAAATAATTAAAAAACTTTAGCTGCTAAATAATACTTGTAATTTTGGAGCCTCTGAATACATTTTAGTCAAGTATTTTGCACCCTACATTTTGACATACTGTATGCTGTCATAGTGTTACTACAACACCTGCTTCGAATTCTTCTCTCTCCTACCTGTCAGTGCATCATTTCATGCTCCACTAAGTGGTGCGAATAGCAAACCCATCTGTTCATTACTCATGTAGCCATTGTGTGAAATATGAATGAAACATCTCATGTCTGAAAAGAGTCATTGTCAACTGAGTCCAGCTGGTTTGGCTGTATCCTGCCCAGACTCCAGAGTCCAGTTGCTTCCTGCAGTTGTGCTTAGTCTCAGCTCAGTACTATTCAAGCAAATGTCTAATCCGTTACTCAAAATCCTCAGTCCTTCACCTTCTCCCCCTTGAAGCGTACTTTGGGGTGGAAATCCTGGCTAGGACATAAACTGTGGCATGAGGTCATTCTTCGATTTTATTCTTGTAGGCACAGATAAGTGAATAATGTATGTGTGTATGCTTACAGATGAGGGAAAGAGATGAAATTGTTATGTACTACAGGAAGCTAATGAATGTTTTAAAGAGCGTGTTTTTCCTCCCACACGATCTTTACTGAAATAACTTCCATTTGCATCAAAAGTTTTCTCGACCAGCTCTAGAGTTCCATTTCCATCAAAGCTATTCTTTCTGCCATCCGTTCAATGGTTTGGCAGAAGGAATTGTTCCTTGGGAGGCCATCATTGTCAGTACTACAGATCAGATGGCAACGGCTTCTAAAATAGCAGGTTAATATCCCTGTCTGACAGGATTAAATGCCTAACAGTGATTCTTGCTTTTACAGCTATCAGGGTAAGTGATGCCATATGCAATGATAAAGATGTGACATTGTTCAGCTTGTCTTTTGGAGAATGATTAAATGACATGCTTAAATCCTTTGTGGCCTCACAGTCAACAGTGGAACAGAACAGCTAAACTGTGAGGAACAGTGGCTAAGTTACCTACCTAAAACTTATTTTTTACTTACAAGTTGCAGGCAGAAGGAACAGCACGTACTATTTTAATTTGTGACTTAACAAACTCATTTATTGTAAAATCTGTCTCTGGTGCAAAGTTCCCCACGGCTGCTCATGAAGCCACTCCTCTCTTTGGGGTGGAAAAATTTGCATGACAATGCATTCAGTAAAACCTGAGCCTGCATCATCCCTCTAGACCTTAGGGAAATATTCTGGATAGGGTTGTCTGTGAAGGAAGCAGGAGGCCAAAATTCTTTTACTATGTCAGTAAAGATCTTATTGTAGCAGTCTAAAGTTATCCAGCTTGTGAAGTAACACTGTCTAGGGCTGTTCAGCATTGTGTGCTGGTTGCTGAAGTCAGATTTTAAAGCGGTGTTTGGAGTGGTCGTTTGGTCTGCCTCCATAATTTTTTGTTTCTAGTATAGAATCATTATTCATAATAGGATATTGCAGAAGATAGTGTTGGGAGAGATCTCAAGTGCTTAAGTGGTCATCAAACTTCAAAGTCAAGATCAGCTGTGCCAGTATATTTGTAGAAAGCCTTGGAAGGGTAGACCACTGCTGGTAGGTGCTTGGGAGCCTCACCCACCGCTGACATGCTGATAGTCCCATCAATCTGGATTCTGTTACAGGTGTTTGAGGAGCTTCTCTTCATGCTTAAGTATGGAGGTAGGAAGAAAGTACTTTAACTTCGGTGTCTTTTGGCTGTTAGTCTAGAGTTCCTTAGTGCTCTTCTTTTGAGAATCACATATTATTTCACATATAGAAATGACACCATTAACCAAAAATATTAGGAATTTGAGAATTGTTTGATTAAATCTTAATATAAGTTTATGTGTTTTTTTTAAAATGAGAAGTAACTGTCTGGCATAAACCTTCTTTATCAAGAGCAAAACCTGTGATTCTTCAGTCTCTCTGTTGTCTAGCTTTAAGACATCCCCCTAATGGTAAATTAACCCTTATATAATCAGGCAGCTAACAATTTACAGTAGGATAAAATATAACCTGCAGGGTTGCATTATGTACAGTTTCCAGGCATGTAGGACATGAGCAGGTTTTGGTCAGCCCTAATGTTAAAAAATGACTCAAAGTTCAGAAAGCTGGAAAGCTGACAGTGTTTGCTTTGCTTAATAAAGCAAACTGTAAGTCAAACATTTAATCACAGCACTCTGGTAACAGGGGCCCTGTTTTAATACAGCTCTTTTATTGGCCTCTTTGTACTTCAGAAATAATATAGGCGATCCTGACGGATAAGGTGTTTTCAATGCAAGTCTCATGTGGAACTTTTATTTTCAGACACAGGCCTTCTATAACAACATGAATCACTGATGTGAGAGCTGTTCTGATCTATGGTGGTTTTTCCAGTAGGGAAATAACCTGCTGAGTTTATTAATGTTTGTCTAATTTACATCATTAGAGTCATTTTTTAAATAGCTCCGACTGTTTGCTTTATTGCCGGCACGTGTGTAGGGAGGAGGGATGCCAGAGTGTGAGGCTGCTCGTTTCTGAGCGGGGTGGAAAGCCAAGCCCCACGTCCTCCTGGGTGCTCCCCGAGAAGGGAAAATCTTTGAGGCTTCAAGCTCTGAAGGCCTGCACACCCCCGCAGGTGTTCATGTTTCATGAACATGAAGGTGCTTTTCCTGGTTCAACAGACCTTTGTGGCATCGGGAGAAGAGCAGGGGCAGGGGAGGCAGGAGAATGGGGCTTGTGTGCTCAGCACGGAGACAACACAACACCCATTTGAGTTTCAAGATTTTAAAGGGCGTTGCTGACATTCCTCGTACAAGTGTTGCACATATCAGCTGGCAAAGGGGGATTTTTGCTGCTCTTTGTGTGCCGGTCATTCGGCAGTGCCTGCAGACCTCGGCAGGATTGTGCTTGTACTGCTGTGGCGGAGAGGGGGCTCAGCAGTGGCCCTGGGGAATGCTGTGGTGTTTCTGAAAGGCTTGCCTGGCCCTCACCCTATTTTCTTGGGTGGATTGCAGGAGACAGCACCATGCCTGTTAGCAGTAATACAGATGAGACTCTTCAGCTGAAAAAACCTGATTTGCATCTCAGCCTGAAATTTTGTTGTTTTTTTTTCCCTTGTTCATTCTCAAATGGAAATAAAGGAAAGGGAAAGGTAATAGTACAGTTGGACTCCAGCAGACCAAGCTGTCATCTTGGTTATTCTTTGTTATAAAAATCTGGAATCTCTCTTTGGTTTGCTAGTTAGTGCGGATTTACTGCAATGAGTTAAGAATTTGATGAAGCTGCTATAATTTTTGTGAAGTGTTTGTAATTGGTATCTGCCTCTCTAGCTACACATACATAGGCAATATGTAGACAGTTGTTTGTACTTCACTAAAATTGTACTTCATTGTTGTAGTGGCAGGGCTAATTCAATTCCTAGTTTCTGTGGCCTTTTTACCTGAATGGGGAAACTTGAGTGACTTCTCCAGTCTGAGCTGTAATGCCTCAGAGTTTGCCCCCAAGAAGCAGTGAGGTGCTCTGCCCCATAGTGCATCTAGCCAGCCAGGTAAAGCAGAGGCTGAGAGTTGGGAAAACCCTGATCATTTCTGTTTCTGACTTCATATTAAGTTTCTGAGTTAAATTTAACTCTCTCACTCATACAGTGTTATGCAGATTGCTTGAAGAATTGTGTTTGAATGACTGATTCTCTTTGTGTAAATTGCAGAATTTAAGGTTTTGAGGTTATTTAGACTTTGGATAAAAAGGAACTCTGAAGGAGCTGTTTAATCAGGTACACTAGCTCTATATAGTTCTGTATTTGTAGACTGTACGGAAGAAGTTACAGGCAACATATTCTCTTCTTTTTCCTGGGTAGGAATTTTTTTTCTTCACTTTGTGTGGACAGCTGCTCAGCTGCAGGTAAAAAATGTTATAGTTTATGAGACTGCCAGCTGGAGCCAATTAAAATCTAATGGACCAGAGTTGGCACTAAAATATCTTATTCTGCCCTAGCAATGTAGAGGTTTGTTCTGCTGCTTACACATGATTTAAAAGGTTTACAGTGTTGTAAAGGAACAAATTTACTTGCCATTTTGCAAATCAAATCATGTTTGATTTTAAAATCTGACACAGAAACATCATCAGTTGAGTCCTCTAATGAAGTCATGGTTCTACCAAGCATGAAGAGTTGTGATGGAGGGCCTGTCCTTGCCTGACGTCCTCTCCTAAAAATATGAGATGGACGCAGAGAATTGAAAGACTTACTTTGGTCACACCAAGGATCTGCTAGGAAAATATGTGGGTCTTAAAATAATCTGTCTTAATCTTGCCTCAAGCAAGAGAAACCTAGGGAAAGATGAGGAGCTTGAGTTACAGTATTGGAGAGTGAAAATCATCATTATTGAGAGTAACATGGGCAAAGGGAGACACGGATCAGGTGTGCCAGAGGGACAGAATAGAGAGTAAGAGCTCAGCAAAAAGAATTGAGTTTTTGAAAAAGAGTTCAGTTCATTTGAACTGGAAGGAGCTGTCATTTGTTCTTGAGAGGTATGATTCAAACTAGGTTCTTTGTGCAAACCCAAATGCTTAAAAGGCATTTTTTACCTCTTCAAATTGAAGTATTTTCAACGATTGAATTGAAACTTTTTCACTTATTTTTGAAGGTGGGGAGAATTTTTTTTCAAAACATACAAAATCCATCAACACTGTGTGAAAAATGGCTCATGTAGGCAATCTTTCTATCTTGGAAACCTTTCAATTTCTTTACTTAGTGGTAGTTTACATTAATTTAATTTCATGTTTTCAGTGAGAACATTTCATCCAAGGTTTGTGTGATAAGCAGGAACTCAATTGCATGGGATTGTTTCTCCATGTTCTAAAAGATTGCTCAGGGCACAAAACATACCCTGATAACAAGAACGCTGGTAATCCTATAGATGCATGAAAAAGGAAAGAGATTATTCTTGAGGCCTAATCCTGGAGCATATTGTCCCATGGTTTCTACAAACAAACAGGCTGTGCATTTGAAAGAATGAGAAATGTGAATACTGGGCATTTGAAAGTGTCCAGTTTCTCTGTTTTGCTATTCATGGGACAGATATCAGCTGCTTTTAAGCGTTTTGTCACTTATTCAAAGATTCATGTATTCAAAGATTGGTCAACCATTGCCGCTTTTAATCCCGAA
The DNA here is from genome assembly GCA_910950805.1 of Acrocephalus scirpaceus scirpaceus. Taxonomy (NCBI): domain Eukaryota; kingdom Metazoa; phylum Chordata; class Aves; order Passeriformes; family Sylviidae; genus Acrocephalus; species Acrocephalus scirpaceus. The sequence continues at coordinate 34,275,404 of OU383778.1, forward strand.
CTAATAATTTTTAACCCAGAAATGGGTTATTCCATGCCTGTGTTCTTATGTGCTGCAGGTGGACAAGCTGCTCTAGAGGGCAAAGAGAAAAGAGGATTGGGAGAAAAATAAAAGAGTGTGAGAAAAAATTGAGTTTAGAGATAATTGTGTGGAACAGATTATAAACTTGACTTTAGATGAAGTGCGTCAAAATTTCCAAGGAGAATCACGAAACCTAGAGTGCATCTAGTGTAATGGTGTCTACAAACAGTGCTGTTTGCCTTGCTTTGATTTGTCACCCTTCCTGGGTAACCAGTCTGCTTATGGGTGAAATACTTTCTGCTCCTGTTGGGATACAGGCAGTTACTTGATGTCTTGGTGGAATTCCAGCCTTGGGTGGGTTTGTATTGAGGAACATTTATTGTTAGACCACTCTGAGTTGAAGATGTGGAGCTCAGAGAAAACTGTCCTCAAAGGAATGAGACTGGGGCCATTCCTAATTCAGTCTTAATTTTCATTTTTTCCATAGTTTTCCTTTTTTTTCTTTGGGAAACATTTCTGTGTATTTTTGAGACAAAAAGTCAACTAAAATACAAATAATTTCTTAGAGCTTTACACAGTTAAAACTATGTAGTTTTCCTCCTTATGATATATTCAGTTCCCCTCACTACTGAAACAAAGGATTCCAAGAGAAGTGGAAATCACACAGCTACAGTTTGGTTCTCAGGCACAGGATTGAGGCACTCTTGTGAAGCCATTGAAAACACTCCATAGATGGTATTATTGTGCCTCTATCAAAGCCAGAGCACTTCCTTCTCTGAACTTGTCAATGTGTCACTTAAAATAGACACTAGTATTTGAAAAGACACAAAACTTCATAACATTAATAACAGCTTCATAATGTTAAAGAGAAATATATAACCTAATTGGGGAATGAATGTAGACTTTTTTGGCTGCTCTTCAGACAGGAGATTTATTAGAAACACTGTAGTGTTCTAATTCCTAACCTATCTCTTTTCCCTCAGTTTACAGTAAGGTTCTCCAATTGCCTCTCTCTCTTGAAGTTGAATCTTTTTAGGTACCATTTTTTAAGCGAACATAGTGGAGGAAAGGAAAAAGGAACCAATCCAAACCAGAATATGGATGATTCATAGTAAGAACTACTGAGGCTGTAAAAAACCCTGGTAGGGATTCTGACGAGTTGGCATATCTCCTTCCACATCGATAAATTTGTCACTGGTGAAACTGTTTATTCCTTTGCAGTTGTATGATTTATGCTGGACCTTTTGTACTGCTTATGTGGACCTATAGCTCATCCTCAAACAGTAGAAGATGAACTCTGACTAATAGATCCCAGTGACTGTCCTACAATTTATGCAGGATCAGTGTTTTAAAAGGGTAGTGTGCATGATTTAAGTAGGATTTGAGTATATAGCCATGGTTTGTCCTTTGCTGTCAGCAAAGCCATCCTAAGTTCATTTCTTTAAAGAAGCTCCAGGCCAAATGTCAGGAAAAATTAAATCAAGCAGTGATGTAGTCCCATAGGGAAAATGTATTTCAATTGTGAGGTATTCATGGGTATAATATGTCATCCTGTAGTCTGTGACTGTTGGGTGCACTTACAGGCAATGTGGCTTGGTAATTGCTACTTGTTAAGAAATTTGGGTATGATAAAAAATGACCTGCCAGGGAGAGAGACAGTTTTGTTAATTTTATTTATGAGACTTTCATCAAAATTGGAATGATGTGTGTATGTAGCAGAAAATCCTCTTTGAAACAGCATCTTTTATTAAAGAACATAGCTTTTGTCTTCCAGCAAGGAGATACTATAATCTTTTAGAGCTTTGGTTTCTGTAGTCTAAGAAACAATTTGGACACAAGTTCCTTATTTTGCTCAACCAACATTCTGATACACAATTTGCCCTTCCTGAGGGCAAATGTAAGCAAATTTTCCATCTTTGCACAGATGTGGGACAAAGCTAGGCTTCTTAGATCAGCCTGAATCCAAGCCTGGAAAGAATTAAGTCTATCTTCTGTAGTTTTGTTTTTGTAGAAAGTTTCTTCTTCTTTTCCTGGCATATTCTAAATAAACCAAGCCAGAACCTACAGTTCAGATTCTTCTTTATGTGAATATCTGACCCAGGAGCAAGACTGGGGAGATCATAGTTGGAGGCCTGGTAAGCTGAGAGGAAGCCACAAGCTGCCTGTCCATGAGACACTTCCTTGCCCATGCAGTTTTATTAGCTTATTCCCAGCTTTTTTGGGGGCATAGGGGATTGCAGTGGTTTTCTAGAGCATCTTTAATTGCAGATAGGTAACTGTGGTATCAGTAACCATAAGCACTTGTGTAGCACTGAAGCATCCATGTCATTCCTGTTATTTGATTAATGTGAAGCATTGCATTTGGAGCACACATATAATTTAGAATCTTTTCAGATGCAAATTGATGTTTAAATCAGAAGAAGCTGGTGCACATTTGATAGCAGCATCCTTCCAGAATGGAAAGTTTTATCACCTTTTAGATCCTTACAGAACAATAGGCCTGATCTCTCAGCTGGACAAAATCATTGTAGTGCTTTGGGCTTTAGCAACTCTCTGACATTAATGATCTAACCCAGTATTGTTCCTATATCTGAGGAATAGGGTGATGAAGCCATATTTCATGGATTTATTTAAAGGATGTGAGAAGTGGAAGAGGACTGATTCTGCTTCAGCTTGTGTCATCCTAAGTGCAGAAGAAATGAATTAAAAACCAAGAGTAATTTTAATCAGAGCACTTGTGCTGCTCCACTGTAACACTTTCCTAGCCAGCAGCCTAAAACCAGTGACAGAAACGAATGAATCACAAGAATTTCTGAATACTTTCATTGTGTTCTAACACAATGCATGGGATGTTCCGGGTAAGGAAATAGGTTGCACAGAATTTTGAATAGGAAAAACCCTCATGTACTTAACCCTTTAGAGTCTGCTGCAGGCAGGAAAATTAAGGATGGGCTGTCATCAGACAGTTTCATCTGGCCCTTGCATGTCTGGCAAGCCAGTCCTTTTGGGGAACATTTTATTATTCATGGCCTATTTGAAAAAATTAGGTCTTCTCACATCAGATTCAGCTTTATCACTTTTTTTTTGGTATGGATTTGTTGAATTAAAATATCCATCTAAAGGAAGACAAAGTTTTTGTTGCATTCTTTAGTATTCATTCTTCTGTGTCTTTAAAGAATCATGAATTGCTTGAGTTCTCTTAGAGCTAAAGTACTTCAGGATACAGTTAACCAATGCTTCTTCACTGGAAAGGAACTTGGTTCACAGATCAAAGTGCATCTTTTCAGAAATAGTGAGCAAAAGATTTTAATCAAGCTACCCATATGATCAAAAAGAGATGATGTCTTTTCCTGAGGAGTCAAGGCTGATTGTGAATTCATTGACTCTTTCCAAAGTGCATTTCATTACAGTGGCTTTCCTTTGTTATATTGCTGGAATTTGTTGTATTGCTTGGATTTAAGATTTCTTCCTAAGTCGTTTCAGCGTCCAGCCTCAGTGATGCTGTGCCACCCACAGACATCTGTTTTAACTGTTTAGATTTCTAATAAAGATATTACATAAACCATAGATTACTAACAAGATGGAAGCATGTTTGTTGATTAATTTCCTATATAAATACTTTTCTAAACATTGGTACTGTCTGTTTAGACCAGTAGCTAATATTCACAGCTCTTGGGTTGCGTAAGCATTCATTCCCATCCTTTCTTCCTCAGAGTCTCCTTTGTTTTGTTTGATAGCAGTTTTTCTGCCTTTGATATTGCTGTGTGCAGTATTTTTCTTCTTTGTTCTGTCTCCTTTCCAGTTATTTTCCCCTTCCTTCACTGGAACCAATATTACTATTTTTTTTTCTAGATAATTGATTTTTTCAACTTTTTTCCTAGTTCCCTCTTTTAATTTTTTTTCATATCTTCTCTCTGGTTTTGTTTACGGAGAAACTCTTGGCTCCATCTTAATTATATTTTATGCAGGTAGTTAAAATATATTTTCCCCTTCTACCTTCATTATATTGGACATGAGGTTGTGCTCACAGTAGCTGTTACCTCTTGTGCAGTTGATCAGCAACACCTGCAGGTATTTCCTTCCTTTTTAGAGACTCATTCATTGCCTACTGACCCTGACTGAGGCTCCTGAGAGATGGAAGCTCCCACTGAAGTATGAGAAAAGGTTTCTTAAGAGGCAAAGAAAGAGTATTCTCTAATTGGTAAATGAAGCAATCTCTGCTGAAGACGATGGAAGACAGTACAGTTGTTAGTAATTGCAATTCCTAACTGTTCTCCTTTGACAAAGCAATTTATGTAGATGTCAGCAAATGATGTTCTAGCAAGGAGAGCACAGCCCAGAGCCTGCCTGTGCAGCAGATGGCAGTGGGATCAGGGAGACTGAGCTGTCCAGGCCTGCAGCTTTCTATTTCTTTGCATTTAGCCTTTGAAAAGTGTGGTTAAATTTTTCAGACTCATTTATGTAGTTTGGTGCATAATGATAGATGTGCTTTTTTACAGAAGCCATTTGTAGCACAATGGTTATGTTACACTGTTATTTCTAAAGACTTCGGGGATTCTTTTCGGGCCATATGACTCACAACTTTGAAGTCACTGAGCAAAGGGTCAAGCCCTTCTTCACTCAATAGATGCTTTCAGCTCCAAGTGCTACTAGTACATTCAGGGCTAAAACTCTTGTTATTGAAACAGCTGTAGCTTCAAAATGTCGTGAAGCTGCACTAACGCTTCATTTCCTGCAGTGAATCATTTTACTTATGAAAGTAAAAAAGCCAGGGACATTTAGGAAAAAAAAGAGACAGAAATAGAAAGAAATAAACCTTCTGTGCTTTGAAATGGATCTTTTTTTTCCCCCCATTGGTTAAGTTTATCCTATCACAGCAGTAAAATGCAATGATATGGAATAATTATATGCTCCTAAGCTTTTCCAATTGATCTACTGTTGTGAAAATATATTCAGTAAATTCACCTAAGTGACTTTGGACAGCAAAACACAAGGACATTATGAATAAAAGAAACACTAATTTGGCTGATACAATGGAGTATTGTGACCACAGGAACATCATTGTCAACCTCTATTCTAGATTAGAGTATGTTGTCAGAAAAATCGGTGTGTGGTTCAGAAGGTGACCTCAGCGATTAGTTGTGGACTTTCATATTTATTCCATCCCTCTATTTCTGTTCTTAAACTTCATTTTGATTGGAAAACCAAGCTCACTTATTCCTGTTACTGATAGCAGGAAAGTGAATTTATTTATTCATTTATTAATTTATTTATTTAATCAATCATTTATTTATGCTTTTGGCAATTTTTTGGGGTGAGGAAACAGGAAAAATAAAGCTTAGATATCTTCTCCTGATGGGCTTTCTGATACTGCTCATATTTAAAGTATAATTTAGTTTTAAAATACTCAGATTTAAGGGAGGAGATGAAAAGAAGAACATGCCATTATTAGTGATTTGCATCTATCAGTAACTGCATTTTGAAGCAGCACTGTGAACAATGAAAACAGAAAAATGCGATGTCATAGATATGAAGCATACTCATTACTATTCCCCTGTTTTCCTGGAAGTATTCATCTTCTGCATTTGTCAGCCATACTTTAATATATGAGGTAAAAATTGTTTAAATATTTGTCAAATGGGGATGTAGGAGTTAGGAAATGCTGTAATGAGAAGTTATTTCAATACATGAGATAATATATATGCTTTGTAATATACACAGTTTGATATTATTAAGACATTACTGCAGAATTATCAGATTTCAAAGGACACTATGCAACAGCCAATGAATATGATATATTGCAAGTAAGGTCATCTTGTTATACAGCTAGAAGTAATAAATTTATAGTGCTCATAATTGTTTTTCTGTATACATTTATCCTTCAGTGGCATTTTGTTTTTCTTCAGTGGCAGAATGTTTTTCTTTGTGTCTTAAAACAGCAGAAGAACTTACAGTCAAACATCAGAAGCAATGAAAATAGAAGGGAAATTATGAGAAGAAAGGAGGCAAAGTGCATTTCAGAGGCTAGGTAGTAGAGGAGAATCTGTCTTCAAAAATATATGTTTATATATTTTAATTTCAAGAGTATAATTTTAACAAGAGACTGTAACTTGCCCAGATACAGAGCTGCTTTAACAAAGAGAAAAGCAACCTTTTCATGCTTCAAGCTTTTGTACTATTAAAAGTTTGAAAGTTTCAAGAGAAAGTTTTAAATTTTGTGGGTTTATAATTAAGTGTTTGAATTTTAAATGCCATTTTCATCTGTCTGCCTCCTACTTTTTGATTTGACTACAAGAAATAACAGGATCTGGGAAAAGAAGGAAAAAAACCCAACTACAGAAAAAACAAAAAAAAGGGGACCATAAGTTTTGTCAAAGTAAGTAACAAAATCTCTCAACCTCTCTTCCAAAATGTTGGGATTTTTCCCTGTTTTTAATATGGAGAAGTCAATTTTTGTCTACAAACACCTACTTTGAAAGAGAAAAACCTGACTAGTTTTATTTGTTAAATTATTATGGTAGAAGTGAGTGCTTAGAAGGCTTTTGAATGGTGTGACAACTATAATAACCCACACAGGGAATAATTTTTGAGAGTAGAGGGATCTTCAATCCTGTTGTCAAAGAAATGGCAAGAACATTTGGCTGGAAACCAAAGCATGACAAATTCAAGCAGAAGGTAAAAGCACAGGTTTTTAATGTGCGTGTGTATTTGTGTGTGTTATCTATATGAACTTCTGCAGAGCTAATATTTGGAATAGCTGAAGAAGTGAGGAGATGAGAGAGGAACTTTTCTTCTTCTTGGCTCTGTATCACTTTGAATGCAGTGACAAGGACCAGGGTATTGTTACAGATTTGTAGACTAGGATATGTAGTTCCCATTCATTAAATAACACAGATCATGGCTATCCAGAGGATGAAGCAAAGTAATTTTAGGTTCGCAGTGTAAAACAGGGAGTTTGAGACAACAATATTTTACCAAGACAGGGGTCTGTTTTGTGCTGTGGTCAGCTGAAGTTGGCTCCAGCTCCTGGTTTCCCCAAACTTATGCCTGATTCATGGAGCAGGCAGGGCAACATGCTGTCTGCTGGGTGCCAAGTTTTTCCAAGGACAGGGGAAGGGCTGTTGGGTAGAGCTGAGGCTGTGACTCTGTGCCTTGCTCAATACTTGCTTTTGGGAGGAGACAGGAGACTGTTTAGTGAATTTTTTGCAGTCCCAGTAGATGAGTGGAAAGTAGATCACTTGCATGCTCCAGAAGAATTCCTGAGTTGAGTCGTGATAGATCAGACAGTTTGTGCAGGATTAGTCAGCATTAGTACTGGGCCATTAGGAGTTAAATTGTTTTCCCAGAGTCTCAGAAAGGAGTGGAATTGGAGCCAGGACTTGAAGCCAGGATTTGAAGCCAGGTCCTGTGGATGGACAATGAAGCTTGGCTCTTTTTTTTGTGGGGTACAGAGCAGCTGGGAAGAAACATTTGTAATATATGAATTCAGAATATCTGCACAATTAAATTATAGCATCAGTCCTTCAGCAGTTGCATTTGAGACCTCTGTGGACTAAGGAAGTCAGACTTTAGTAGATTTTATATTTTCTAAATTGATATTGTAATCATGTTTTCAACTCTTTAAAATTTTCCCCCTGAAATACCAACATTTGATATGCTTCCTCCATCTGTCTCTGTCCAGATTTGAATGGTTTGTGGGGTAAATTTAATTTCTCTGTTGCATCATTAGATGCAACAGCTTCTCAGAATTTCCATCCTGAGCTGTGTTATGGAGGTCTTTGTAACTCATCTGTGTACTAGTGAAATTTGGACTTAAATGACTAACATGTGAGTAGTTTTCCCACCTGTTGCTTAGGGGTAATTAAAATAAACTGGTATGGAGTGTATCTTTCAGTTTGAGGAAGACCTAATGTTTAGACAGGGAATTGCTTAGGAGGTTGATTTTTTGCTGCTTACACTTAGGTAACACCTGCCTCATTAGTGCAGATTGCAATTATTGTTAATTAGTCCATGCAAAACAATCCAAGGAGATTGCCTAATTCTTTTCTAAATCTCACTTTTTTAAAACTAGTGTTATTCCAGCTTCCGTAGATTTACACTTACTGTAGATTTACACTTAATGAGTACCATGATGTCCTGAATAATGCTCTCCAAGTCAAATGTGTTTCTTGTTTGGTAAAACCTGAACTCTGATTTTCAGTTGCACGGAGCAGTATCTCAGGTCAAACAAAGATATAGCTCATTCCCCCTGTGTACTTCGGGCACCTCTGTTTTACTCCAGGTATTTACTGCTGTAAGCACTCAATGCCCAGAGGGTGCAGATTTACACAGCTGTGTGCCCTCTTAGGTGCAATTCATTTAAGCTATTTGCTGCACTGACACAGAGAGAGGTAAAGTGTTGACCCCGGGCTTGTGGCAGCATGATGTCTGAACTCTGGCTGGCACCTTACTCAAGATATTATCACTTGAAATAATTTCCAGCTTTTGCTGTGGTTGACCTTATTTGTTCCATCTCATTAGTCTTTTGAAATCTAGGTATGCACAGTGTGTACCTTAAGGACATTAACTCAGCTTTTGAAGTCACAGCTTAGCAATCCTGACTTGTGTGTTCCATGTGTTCCTTGGCATTATTGTTAGCCCCATGCTTTAACCAACTGAGCTAGTTCACCAGGAATGAGTAGAACAGAGGTAAAGGATATGGAGACAAACAAACAAGTATGGTAATTAAAAATGTTTTGAAATAAATTGCTGCCTGCATTAGGTATAGCTGGGAGAGACCTGTGGTGTGCTGAGATGGGCAGAACCTGGACACATTGATGCAGACTGCACAGCGTCTTGTACTATGCCTGACATCCAAGAGGCAATGAAGGACCATTAGAAATTAAAATCAGAAAATAAAAGTATAATTAAAACTCTTTATATGCTTCCATTCACAATATAGAAGGAAGACACCTAAAGGGAAATCTATTTTTTTTTTACCAGAAGGCTTTTAAATGAGAGTAGCAGTAATAAGGAATAAACCCCAAACATTTGTTGTGTTGAAGCAGGAGCCAGCCTGTGGCTGTGCCATTCTGTTGCAGCCAATGTCTCTGTTTCACCACTCTGGAGGGTCCTGCAGGCTCAGGAGGTTGATTGTCAGCAGTCACATGCTGAAACTGTATTTCTTCAGCTGCTTTGTGCTGCTGTTTGCTTACAAAAGAAATCTCTCACATTCAGTGTTGGGTGAGACGTTGACTCATCTGAAATCACCAGAGCCAGCATTTGATGCCAGGTCTTTCCAGTGCTCATGCTTTCTTCTGCTCTGGAAAGGATGAGGGATACTTCCAAGCCTCTGGACAAGAGCTGAAGATGAGCCCTCCATTTCCACTGCAATTCCATGCGATGGTTATTCAGGAATAGTCCTGATATTGTCAGAAATATTTCCTGTATATGCTTTTGATCTTATGCAAGCATAAATATATTTTTTTTTGTTTTTTCACTTGTCAGTCAGCTGTGTGTACATACTGTAATCCAATACTCAGAGAAGTAGGAAGTCTCCAAAGTGATCTTAGCTTTTCAAGAATTTTAAGCTTTGCAAATAAAGTAACTTTTGGCAGATGTCTAGTATGAAGAGTATGAGTAGAAAATAACAATCATTATGTATCTACTGTCATTGTTTCTGTGTTTGTTCAGAGATTGGCAGTAAGTAATGTTCTGGTTTGCATTTTTGAGTGTATATTTTGGTTATAGTACGGGCAAGAGTTGTAAAAGCACACTTGTTTGTTTCAAGTTTCAGAGGAGAGGTAGGAAAGGATTCTTGTTGAAAAATGAGATTAAAATGTATATAGGCTGGGACCACAAACCCAGTCCTCTTCTTGCTTAGACTGGTCCAGCCATTGCATTGACTCGTAAGCACCTGCACATCTATTGGATCCATGACTTTGCACTTGTGTACAAAACGGGAAAAGGGCTGCTGCCTTTGGTGGTGGTCTTCCAGATTTGCTGAAATATTTGATAAGATTGCTTGCCAGAGTCCTTCTATTGAACTCACTGAATTAACATGCAGAATACAATGGGCTACATAGTTGCTTTGTGCTTGGTCTGTTTTATGAGGGAATAAAAACTAGGGGCTGAATTAAAACAACCAAACCTCTGGAGAGGTATTCGGTATCTTCAATTAAAATCAGTGGTTTTGTAGTGCAGGCCTGCCTTATGCTGCATATTTTTTCAGTCAAATGAGTGGCATCTTTGCACAATAATTAACAGGTAGAGCTGTGTGAAAGAAGATGCTTCCTTAAAGCATAAAGCAGAGAAGCAGAAAACTGTATTGGTGGTGATGTATTAGTTCAGCTGTGTTCTCTCCCTACAGGCTGAGAAATGTTATTACATGACCTCCTGATGAGAGCAGTTATCATTAAAATAGTTAAATTCAATATGGCTCAAATCAAGATAGAGATTCTGTGCAGTAGTCACAGAGGGTCTTTGCTGCTGCTGCTGCTGCTGCTGCTGCTAAGTGTTTATGACTAAATAGCTTTATATTTTAGATGACGACAAATCCAAGAGTTCGGGCCCCCAGTAAAATATGAAATAGAAATACAAAAACTATGGATATGATGTATTAAAAGTGACCAACATCTTATATTTAGGTAACTCAAGTACAGCTTGTATGTGTGTCAACAGACTGGTGCCAAAGAACCCAAAGTTGCACAAGCTTGTCTTAGTTTCTTACTTGAATTGTTTTCCCCGTTAATCTTGAAAGCTGACATATTTTTGTCATTGATATCTCTGTATTACCAAAATATTCTACATAACAAGTTCTAACTCTGTGGAACTTGACTGTATTTCTTGGTTTTGCCATTTCGTGTGAAGCTTAAACTGCAGATAGGTCAAAAATGAATGAAAGGGTATTAACTGTTCCTTAATATTAACCCTGCATATGGATATTACTGGGAAGTCCAGTGACAGCTGTGGCTCTGGGGACTTTTGGTGGAATAGGAAATTGAAACCAAGAGATTCTGTAATTTGGTTTAGCCTGAGGCAGTAAGTAGTAATATTTCTGAGGTCTGCAGGAATGCTGCAGGAAATTGAAACTGGGCTCAGTGCAGCCTTGAAGGTGATGGGTGTCATTGTCCAAATCTTTCTTCCACTCTTAGGAGAGGTTTGAAAGAACCCAGAGACTCGGTAAAGGACATGCCAATGGGGTAGTGATGGGAAGATGCTGCTTTCTTTCTATGCACTTTTAAATTGTCTTATGTCGTTTGTTGGTATCACTATTTTGATATGGTGGAGCAACTCCTTCAGCTTTTTCCAGGCATCTTATTTCCAAATGTGTGCTTTCTGTCTGTGACAAATGCCACAAGTTAGCAGCCTAAAGGAAGAGGTAGCAGGAGGTGGACGAGTTAGGTAAAGAAAATACAAGAATTTGACTTCGGTATGGAAAGAAGAACCAATAATATCTTGATGATTGCATTTTTGTAACTGATTTGACACAGGTCACTGGTGACTGGAGCCTATTAAAGAAATGTGGTCACTTCACAGAGATGATCAATATATAAATGCAAGACTCATAAGAGAAGCATGGTTTTCTTGACTGAGCAGTTTCTTGACAAGTGCAATGTGTAGTGGTCTGCGAGTGCCCTCCTTGCCATTTTTTCATGGGTGAGTGATACTGAGATGTGAAAACAAACTGTTTTATTCTCCTCCTTATACACTTCTTTCTCTCTTTCTTACCTATTTTTCTTTTATTAATTCTCCTTTCACTGTTATATGACATCAAGGAATGGCATTCACGTTGGAGGTTTTTGGGAATTTGGTTAAAAAAGTAGGGAGTTTGACATGGGGAATATGCAGACAGAAGATGTGTGTGTGGCAGATGTTTCTTCTTCTGCTGGTGAGCTTGGCTCCTGAGCTTTTGTATATATCAGAAATATAAACCTGGATCTGACTTGGCAAAGAGCCCCTAGCTCTTGAGCAGCTGACTTAAAACCTCAGGACAGAAATCTTCCTGGTTTCCTATCAGCTACAGCTTTGAAATGCAAATTAGTTCATATTGATTTTGCGTATTTGTGTGAATGTGTTCATACCTATATGCTTGCTTCACCTCCCTGCCCTCCCCCAAGTATTTTTAGAATTCTCTTTTCTGTAATTTTCCTTTGCTTCTGTTTTGTCCAAGGTCTTACTGCCACTTCAATACGTACAGGATGCTGTGGAATAAGTCTTTGTAGAGGTAATACCTTAAACTGACAGATAGCCCTTTGCCAGCTGTGTGGGCAGACACAGAGACCATTTGAAGGCACTCTAGTTTGAAGAGAAAGTCAGTTTCAGAGGAAAGATAATGTAAGAGAAATAAAACTCAATTTTCAAGGACTGGGGCACAGGTTGGATGCATTTGGATTTTTCTTCATCTTATCCGTTGTAAAATTTTCCAGTCTTAGGTCAAAACCATGCTTCTTGCAGAAATCCAGCTACTTCAAAGTCATTCTGCTGACAAAAGTTTCACAGCTTGGGCTGCAGTTGCTGATATGATGGAAACTGCTGTGGGCTTTGAGACCTCATGGGGTGTTCTAGCCAAAATTCTCTTGTTCATTAAAAATTGAAGTTAAGAGCTAAAAGCAAACCATAGGAAAGAATATGTAATGTTTTTAAAATACTACACTATTTTAAAATTAGAGTATTTTATTCTGTTTTCTCAATGTTTAAAGATGTCATGCAGCATTTAGAGCAACCCATTTTTCTATTTTGTAATTAGATTTTTTTATACTGGTGACATCTACTTGTTCCACCTTCAGTTAGTACCTTGTCTGTAACAGAAATGAACCGAGAAACCGTTGTGATTGGAAGGATTTGCAGTCTAAATGTACAAGTATTAGCAGCAGACAAAGGAAACATTACTATCTTTTTGTGTAAATGGGGTATGTGCACAGGGAGATTCAGTAATCTGGGTTTACATAATCTGCATCTACTCAAGACCTGGATCCCTAGGAGCAGACCCCACATTTTGCAAAATCTTTGAAGATATGAATCTCTTTTGTATGACTGGGTGTGCCATTGAACAGGCCAGAATTATTTAGGAATAATTTAACTGTTGGTTAATATAATTAATAATGTAACTTAACTGTTGGTCTTCTAAGCCCCATTTCACTGAAAGAGAACTGATAGAGAAATGAAGCAGGTTTTCTATGGCATTCCCAAGCCAGATATCCCAGAGTAGTGTTATAAGGCTAATGTAGGATTTTCCTTGCTTTCACAGTAGTTTACCTGCTCAACTTCTACCACTGAAATACGAGCAGAATCACAGTCTGCATTACTAAATGCCACTGATTAGTTAAAAGGCGGGTATGTGAAAGAGTGCTACTAGATGCTTATATGTGATCACAGCAACTATAAAATTCCACCACTACGCTATATTAGAAAAAATTTTAAAAAAGAAGTTGTATCTGTTAGTACTGAGTTTTTCCAGGTTCAGGCTTTAATAGATTTGAAGTTTGGGTCCTATCTAGCATTTTAGTCCTATGTGGAGATAAACCATGTAATATTGTAATATGATAAATACAATGTCATTTTACCTTGTGGGTTTCTTTTTTTTTTTTGTATTTAATCTTACCTGCTTGCAAAAATCAAGCTTTTTTTTTTTTTTTACTGTGAGCTCTGTTAATTGATCTCAGATTTTTATACAGTACGTTCTGCTTCCTAATATTTCACTGAGTTGGTTTTGAGGCAAATTAAATTTACGTTTTTGAGTACAGTTTTCCTTTTTAGTTAATCATCTTTGACTATATAGGCAAGAATTGTCTGAATGCTGCTCTTTGCACTAAATGTTTAGCTCATTTAGTTTCTTATTAGAAAAGCATTTTCTGTAACAGGATTCGCATTTATTTCAATGGTACAAAAATGTTCTGCACCATTATCAAAGTAACCACCTGGAGTGCTGTAAGTGATGCACATACATGGAACAAAACTGCACTTTGTTACAGATTTTCAAGTGCAAAGTAGCTGCATGTCAATTGAAAATAACTTTTAACTTCAGTAGAGTTTCTCAAGATTTATACATGTGTAATTGAGAACAACATGCAGCTTCATGTATAAATCTAATAATGCAACAGTATTGCAGGAGAAGTAAATCTAAACTTTATTGCTGTCTAATAAATTATCTGATAAGCACTGTAATTAAACTACAAACCAGTTCATTAGTTGCAGCGACATCACTAAATTGGGTCTAATAGAAACTATGTAGTTTCAGAATGTGACTGTCTGATTGTGAATATTATTGCTGTGACAGCAACAGTTAATTCAAATAATGATGGAACTTTAATGAATGAGGTTGTGTGACAGAATTAGCAAGAGCAGATTTGCTGAATAATTGGTTCTTTCTTGGTACAGTAAGTCATTGATTTCTATTCTCCTCCTTTTCCTCCTTCCTCCTACAGTTGTTATCATCAATCTGGTCATATGTGCACAATGTCCTGAGACCTCAGCTACAGCTGCAGCAGCAGTCTGGCACCTATCAGAACAGAGCAGGCCTGGCAGAAGAAGTGCCAGACCAAATCCAGCACCAAGCCCACAGGCGTGTGGGTCCAGGGGCACAGGTTGTGAAAGAAAGAGAGGGAGAGCTCTCAGTGGTGAGGAACAAACCCCCTGTTCTTCTGTAGCCAGAGCTGGGACAACAGTAGGCTTTCTGCTGCAAAACTCTTCTACCTGTCCCTCATTGTTTTAAGAAATGAAGTTGCAGCCTAATGTAGTGCTTTCCAAGTGTAAAGTGATGTGTTTGCGCTGCAGATCTGATGTATTTGTTTTCTTCGTTCACTTTTCCTTGATTTGATCTGTTGCTATTTTGCTTACAGATGAAACCCATTGTCCTTTTCTCTTACAGTGTGGATACTCATCCATTTATATATACATGAGCCATGGCAGAGTGTGTGCTTGCATAGGAGCTCAAGAATGTATACATCTATACATAGCACTTGCTGCAGTGTTTGCAAAGCTATAATGTCACAGTTTCCCAGCAAATGCGTTTTGGGTGTGTAGCATCATCTAGTATGTAATCCTGTTTAATACATTTTTTTAATAGCACAGGACTATGGCTTGTACTGCCAGATATAGATTGAAAGTAGTTACTGTAATAGCCATATTAAGGAGAAATGAAAAATATGAACTAAACCGCTGGAGGCAGTTGGTTAAGATGTGGCTTGATAGGCAGGTATCCAAAGATCAGATGCGGCTCTAGACTCTGTGTTAGAATAAGTCAATTTTCTTGTACATTTCATTTTTTCTTAACATTTCTCAGAAAGTTTAGATTTGGAGCTATATTTAGTCCCTCAAGGGGCCTGCTTTGATTTTGTTTTTGCATGCTGAAAGCTTTGATTGGACCTGCGTGTTAACTTGCCATCACTTCAAGGAAGTGTTACATAGATTCATCAGTTCTCATTTTCCTGTGCCCTGACTCCCTGACGTGTTCTGCAGCAGGCATGTGGAATGACAGCTCCCTGCTGCTGATGCCACTGCAGCCTGTGCACTCCTCTCACTCACAGATTCTGGATTTTAATGCCCTGTAACTGCATTTAAGTGCTCAGAAATTTGGGACATCTACTTTGCAAATTCTGACAGTGCTGAAACAAGGCTCCTAAATAATTTGTAAAAATAACATTTTCCATAGGTCTCCACACACTGGAGTGACAGGTACAGGCTGTGCAGGCACAAAGAAAGCTGTTCCTTTTCTGTGTGCCCTGTGCCATATCCTCACCAATATTATATGTTCTGGAATCGCAGATGATTTCACATGGATTCTACAATTCCTCAAATTTTGCGTTGACCTTTTGGGTTCTAATTTCATAGAATAATGAAATATTGACTCAAACAAGGGATGTAAGTGTCCACAGAGCTGGAGGAGAGATAGAAATGATTTAGGTAATCCACACATTTTAGTTCCTCTAGCATGCAAAGTTTTTATTGGATTCTGAAGAGTTGAGAAAGTCAGGCTTTTTAATCTGCTGTCTATAGGATTCTTGCATATGATTTGCAAATACTTTTGTACTCCAAGAACTCTGGACTGATCTTCTGCCAAAATCCAGATGTGTTCTCCTGCTTTTTCTGATAAAGCAGGCAGTCTTTGGTATCCTGTCAACTGGGATCTAGAGTAGCATAATGAAATATGTGCTGCTGTATTATAATCTTCAGTGATTACATAACATTTAAAATAATTTTTCAAATGGTGAACTCAGTTGCAGTTCATCATTATGGCCCCTGAAGATATAGGATTAGGTATAACAGAGTAAAAGCTCAAAATCTTGTTTAAATATTATAAAATCTGAAGACTTTCTAAATCTGTAATTTTATACCTTGATTCTGCAAATAATTGGGCGTGTATTATTTATATTGTGTGCAGACATCTGTAATTTTCCTTTCCAGCTGAGTAGGGTTTTTAAATGACAATGATTTTTTGTTTTGTAATAATTTGTAATATACCAGAGACAATCTGACATTTACCCTTTGGCAGCATTTGGATGCTACTGGAGAGCTTCAGCTTTGACCCTTGCTGTTTAAACAGGTGCTCAATGGAAAACAGTTTTCATCTACTTTCTTGTGGACGTTTTCTTACCAGTGCTTACTGCAGCATCCTGTTAAGGAGCGCTGCCAGGAGCCACTGACACTGTATTTTGATAGTTTACATACAAGCATTCGACACTTCTTCATACCAAATTCTCTTCATGTCTCTAGTTGTGCAGCTATTTAAAGAAATGAACAGATGTTCCCATTTCTTTTGAAGGTCATGGATTTGCCTACATTTTCTCTAAATTTAATCTTTTCCTTCTGGAACAGTAATAGATGTAAATTCACCAACAAAAAGATAGGAGGAGGAGGTTGTGGCGAGGTGGGAATTGGTCCCTTCTCCCAGGCAGCAAGTGAGAGGTCAAGAGGAAATGGCCTCAAATTGCACAAGGGAGGTTTAGGTTAGATACTAGGAAAAGCTTTTTTATGAAAGGGTTGTCAAGCATTGGAACAGGGAGTCCCAATGAAGTGGTGAAATCACTGTCCCTGGAAGGATTTAAAAAACGTGCACAATTGGTGCTTTGGGACATACTTTAGTGGTGTTTTGGCACCTGGATTAATTGTTGGACTTGATAATAGTAAAGGTCTTTTCCAAACTAACTGATTCTGTGGTTCTATGAAATCATGGAATGGCATGTTATATACAAACTTTACAGCAATTCACTAATAGGCAGTTCCTGAAGGATCTTTAAATTCAAAGAACTGATATAGTATAATTGATAAAGTTGTATAAAGTTGTATATAAAATAATATCATATAAAGAATTATGTGTACAGTTGCTGTTTGACTCTTCGATAATTATTATCATTGGTAATCCTTAAAGATCCAAAAAGCCCTGTGAAAGAAGTATTTTAGAGCTCTACTATCCAACATACTCTAAATATAGTCTAAAATTTACTTTATTTAAGAATGAGTAAAAAGACATAGATGTGTTTAAATGGATTCATAGTCTTCCATGCACAACTGTTTATTTCTTAAAAAACAGTTACATCAGTTTAATTTGCATTTGAATGTTTACTTATGGAAATTAAACCTATCTGAGTCAGGTATATTTTTTAAGGGCAACTGCATGGTGTTCAATGATGCAGTTTGAGAATACATATACATGTACATGGTACAGACACAACTGAGTGTGGAATGACTAATTGGAAGTTTAATTGCTTTTAACCACGGCTAGGGATGCTTCATATAAGTATCCACACAGAATGGTTGGTACTTCTTAAGTGGTAACTTCTTAAGTGATTGTAACTCCATGACTCTCAGCAACTGCTGGTATGTACAAGAGAAACTTAGGGCTCAGACTTGTAATCAGTTTATTAAAGCTTAATAAATGACCTTGCATCAGCTGAGGTACAACAGTGAAAGCCCAGCAACATAATCTACCTTAAATCTCAGTGTAAGAGGTTTGAGCTCCATGCGATTACCTGGCTGTGGGCTGAATGCATAAGGATATCAGAGTTGTGGTAACGTGAATTTGAGATGATAACGAAGTGTCTTGGGATAAGTGTTTGTGTTTTTCCTGGTGCATTAAAATACCTCAATGGATTACAGCCACCAGTATGTAACAGGCAAGAACTGACAGAACAAGAGAACATAGTCTCAAGCTGCGTCAAGGGAAACACAGGTTGGATATTAGGAAAAGATTTTCCACAGAAAGAGTGATAAAGTGCTGGAATGGCCTGCCCAGGGAGGTGGTGGAGTCACCATCCCTGGATGTGTTTAAAAAAAGCCTGGATGTGGCACTTGGTGCCATGATCTAGTTGAGGTGTTAGGGCATGGGTTGGACTCAATGATCTTGAAGGTCTCTTCCAACCTAGAAATTCTATGATTCTGTGCTTCTGTAAATGAAGCATGTGTAGTAAGATTCTTCCAGTCGTACTGCCCAAGGTCTGTAAATTAATTACATAGGTATTTATTAGAATTTTCTTTGCAAATTCCAGTAAGCTTGTGTTTAGATGCTTAAATTATATACCTTACTGTTTTTCAAAAATCTTGAGCTTTGAAATCACTGCAAGTTGCTAAGGGTCCAGCACTTCTGAAAAACAAGCCATGTGTTTGGGCTCTTAATAAAATAGGTGGGCCTAGTTTAAGCACCCTCAGGATATGATCATAGTCTATTACTTCAATACGAAGACTTCAATTTATCTTAAAGGTATCAACTCGATCTGTAATTGATTCTGAGCTATTACTGCATATTAAAAATAATTTATTATAAAGACTATCTCATTCCACAATGGATGGACTTCTGGAGAGGTATTCACATACACTGATCACATCTGTGTAGCTGTACAAAACAAACCAGTGACTTGGCATAGAAAGACTTGTTCAGGGACTGAAGTCTGTACAATACAGGTCAGCAGGTGAAAATGCAGACTCTGTGTAATTGGTAGTGGTTTTGTTATTCACAGGTGTAATGTTTCCTCTGAATTGTTCTAAAAGATAAAAGATGTTGAAAGCCAATATTTTGTCTTGGGTTCCTCTCTGCGAGGTGAAACAATGCTCTAAGCTCACCTGCTTCCCAGGAATGTCAAAAAGGAGTCTGAAGTATGTTCCTTCACTAGTGCGTGATTTAAAAAAGAAAAAGAAATCAGGATGTCAGGACTGTGGGCATTGTCCCATTGACTTGAATCCAGTCATTTCAGTAAATATAACCCAAGCTGCTGTGGGGTACTGGTGTTTTCCCTGTTGGATGGGTGGTAGGAAGTAGGCATTAAGACCTGAGTGTAATTCTTGTTGCAGAAGCGTTTATCTTGCCTTACAAAAACGTGGCAATGATGCTGCACCAGCTGCAGGAGCCAAACCCAACCCTCTTCTGTTGAACACCCTTCAAGTGAGTTCAGAGGATCGTGGTTGGGCATGCTGGACCTGCTTTTTTGATAGCCCAAGGATGGCAGGCTGTCTCTGTCATCTCTGTCCATCTGGATCTCTGGTGTCCTGACTGTCTGATTGGAGAAGCAAGAAAGTAGAAATCTAAAGCATTCTTTTGAGGCTTCATTAACTTAGGACAACACTCAGGTTTTCAGTTTCTTTGATTAAACTTTCCAAGTTTAAGTACTATGTGTTTTTAAAATTAAGATGTATAAAATCAAGATGAAGTAGTAAGCTGGAATGATATTTTTTAGAAAATTAACCAAGTTAGAATCTTACTGTCATCTACTACTAAATTTTTTATTAATGCATTTAGATTTTCAAATTGCATGTGATCAATTAATGAGATTGCATTTGATGCAAATTTCAATTCATTGTTACTGTCATCACATTCATATACGTGGTATTAACATCTGTGTACTGAGCTAACTCTGCCATGGAATGCATTAATGAGCATGCAAAGTTGGGAAGAGTCTTGCAATGAGTCAGAATTGTGTATTTAATATTGAAAGATTTCTGTGGTACTGTAGTGATCTGTAAACACTGAGCTTGAAACAGTAGCTCATTAATGCAAACCATGCTGTCTTATGAACAACAGTTTAGATAACAACCCCAGACTGGATAAAGAATAGATTTTTATTATGTTCTTTATTTCTTTCCAGATTTCACTTTCTTCCATTAATTATTGAGCAGAAATATTATCCTGAGAAAACGTCATTGTTTTCTTCACCTCTTCCAGAGCTGAATATAATCTCAGGAAAAGAAATCTGCATAGACAATATTACACATTTCTTATTCTGAGGTTTACAAATAAGGAAGAGATGACAGAATATTAAAGAACTAGTAGTTTCTTATCAATCCCTTTCTCAGTTTTTGTTCTCTTTTCAGTTATGCAAACAATTTTTACTTGAGGAGCCTCCGTATGTATTTCACTTCTAACTCATGTTCTCTCTGGCCCTACTTGAGAAGACAAAAATGTGCTTGCATTTTCTTCTGTTGTAACCAGTTTTTCTCCTCTTTCAAGGTTATGTTTTATATTAGCATTACAATCTGTAGGAGAAAGCATCCAAGAGACTGCCTGAAAGCACAGGTTTAAGAGTATGTGCTGCAAATGCCATTATGTGACTCTGTTTGTTGATGGACAGTCTCTTTGTCATCCTTCCAAAAGGCTGATGGGCTTATTTGGATATTATTTCAAATAAAATTGAGGTAGGAGAAAAACTCATGTAAGTGTTTGTACTGGAAGTGTAAAGCAAGCCTTTAGGACCCCACCTATGAATAACAGTGTCAGCCATGAAAGAGAAATAGGACTGCTCCTGATGTGTTTCCTTTCACCGTTTATTGTCCTAGTTTCTCAGCAGCAAACTAGAGGCTGGAAGCTGTTCAGTGACACCGTGGCTCTCCTGACGAGCCTTTCCCAATGTTACCCAGGTATGAAAAAACCTTTGAACACTTTCATAGATGTGGCTGAGTGTGACCTTTTCTGGTAATTCTTTTCCATGTTTTCTTACTCAGAAAGAGGGGCAACTGCCTCTTTTCTAGAAGCCAAGATCTGAAAATGGGTAGCTTTAATAGCTGTTTTTCATCATTCTGCTTGGAGGAAGAGGTCAGGCCACTTCACAATGATGAAGACTGGTATATCACGGACAGGGTCAGAAGCAGAATTTGCTTTATTCTCCCAGAATTACATTAACTCTTAAAGATCTGGATTTTGCTCCAACTTGTGTTCTGTAGGCAATATCTTTACTGACTTTTGTGGAACAGTTTACAGATAAAACTGTAATCTACTGTCAAGCTGAACAGATAAACTTAATCACTGATTATATAAATCTTTTTTTTCCCACCTATCATCACTTTGTGAGCAACTGTCTTGCATTTTCCTGCTTCAGAGCTTTAGTTTTCTCTTCAGTCTGCTTTAGTCACTAAGTTGCATAAAATGACCTTCTTGTAGCCAAGGTAGGAATTATCATGAAATTCCAGTGCATAAAGTTTCCTATATTGCATAATGTGTCCATTTATATTGGCAAATTCAGTTATGTGAAATACATGGCATGGAGTCTGTTCTAAATCTGTCACTGATGGGAGGTTTGTGAACAAGCCCTTCCTGAATCCTTAGAGAGAAGTTGGCAAGGTCAGGATCACATAGTGACCATGGTGGACCAAATGCTTTGCTGAACATGGATTTTGCTGGGAATTGTCAAGGTTTCAGAACTGCCATTTGATAGCTAAGCAGTGACCTATCTTACTGCTTAGTTTTTCCAAGTCCCTTTGAAGCCAGTGCTTTGAAGAGTTGTGTCTTACAATGCCCATATGCAAGACCAGGTTGAAACATATTGCTGCTCTGAATATATCAGAAAGGCTGGTGTTGCTACAGCTTTCTCTACCAGTGCCATGGCTGTTGAGACATTGTTGGTCTTTAATGTTGTTATTGTGTCATGTTTAATAAAAGTAACTACTTCTGCTCTGATTTAATATCTTGACCCAGATGTGACAATCTCAAAATTATCTATCACACAGGAGTTTCCCTATTCCTCCTCTTGACAGGTTGTGCTTTTGTTTCAGACAGACTTGACCTGTCCTCTGATGCAAATGCACAGTCACTTTCCAGACAGTGTATCTTGTGAAAAAGATTAGTTAACCAAAAGGCCCTTTCCTTAGTGACTCTCTTAACCAATTTGTACTAGCCCCATCTTTCTGATCCATTTCCTTCAGGAAAGGTTCATAAACTAACAGTGTAGTTAATGGTGAATTGACAATGAATGCACAGAAAGGTGAGTTCATGCAGATCCAGAAACTCCTAATAGTGGCACAGTGTTCTTATTGCAAGGATTTTGTTGTTATTGTTGAAATCCAGTAAATTAAACTGGAGCTTTCAAACTGAATGTGGCTCCTGCTTAGAACAGTTTAATCTTTTGTTTCCTCTAACAGGATAGCAAAAGACTATGGAAAGCTTGCTTGTCATGATCATACTCAGTTCATAATGAACCACAATGCAGCAAATTTTAGGGGTCCATTTGAAGTGGTAATTTTCATGACTTCTGATCATGTTTTTATTGGAGATTTTCTCCCAAGGATTCAGAAATTATTCTTAATCCCTATATATGTAGGATTACATTTTCAAACCTGTCAATATAGTCTGCTCCCATTGGATGCAGTCAAGGGCAATTTTACTTCTGACTTCAGTGATAGAATTATGTGCCTACTCTACTTGCTTTTAATAGTCGAGTTCCCTAGTTGTTTTAAATTTGGATGTACTTATCCCTGACAATTGTACTTTGCTTAATAAAATTCCTTCTGGACATGGTTCTTGACCATATCCCCTGACCAATATAACCTTGCTAATAAGGAATTATAAACTTGTAGGTGGTTTAATCTAACCCAACTTTCCATGGCTTTATACTCTCACTGTTACTATTTGATAACCGTTTTGTCTTCCTTGAGCGAAGACTCTTTGAAACGTTTCAAAGGAAATATGAATGGAAATATAGGAACTTATAGGAAATTCAGTGGCAAGATATTTGAAAAATCCCTTGTTCTTCTTGCACATCCCATTATCCAAAGAATACACGAAGGGAATAGTTATGGTACCATGAGGCTTCATATAAGAGTAATTGATTGGAAGGTAGTATTTTAATGTTGAGATTAGTGCTCATAAGAGACTTAACTGAGAATCGCCTTGCATTGAATACACCAGTAGGTGAGATCATAGTTTAGGGAATATCTGTCTGTTCCCTTTTTATTCTCTCCTTCATCCTCTGCCATTCTTTTCCTCTAGGTCTTCCCATTCAAGTTCACCATGCAGAACAGCTGCCCTGGGCCAGCTCCTGCTGAGCCAGGCTGATGGGAGAGCACAGATTTTTGTTGCTTTTCTGTGCTAAGTTGTGGGTGGGTGTTGCACATAATAAACCCAGACAAAAAAAGAGAAACAAAAAAGAAGTACTAAAACTGAAACAGAGCCTGAGCACTTTTGGGAGGGTGAGATGGTGTTCTGGGAAAATGCAGTTGCTGCGTATTCCATCTGTGCCGGCATCTGAGAGGAACGGTTATTAGAGCAGGACCCAGAGCATCACACCTGCAGTCCAGTCTCTGTGGGATCAGTAATTACATGTTAATTAACAAGTCTGGAATGAGTGAGAGTTTGCATGTCAGCAGATAATCTGTATAGTGACTAATAAACTGCAGAATGTTTTCAATTAGCAGGCTTGAAAAGGAAATCCCAGTGAGTGTTTTGCTTGGTTGGGAAAGGATGGAATGAATGCACTCTGTTGTTAGTTACCCTCCAAATAGGAAAGTGGCAGATTTAAAAATGACATCGTAAAGATTAAGATCTGAGAACACAAATGCTTAAGTTACTTGCTACTGCTGTGCATTGATGAAATCATACAGAGTAAACTTCAGTGAAATGAAATTTTTCACTTGATTAAATAAGAGCAAACATGGAAAAAGTCCATTCTTGCATAGATTATTTCAAGCTTCAAGGTATAAAATGTATTTTTATTGCAAGTTTTTTAATGGACTGAAGCAGGGACAACTCCAGAACCTGTTCGCCACGGAAACAAATGTTGCCTTCTTTCTTTGGCCCGAATTCTGGGAATCATTGACTATATTCCACCTCTCTAAGGCTTTTCACTGTGATCTCCAGGTGTTAGATTCCCTCCATATATGTTTACATAGTAATGTAAGGAGAACTTATTTCTTGGTGACCTGGCTTGTCTGTTTTAACTTGACTTTATTTCTGTTCTGTCCATGTTTGCACTCAGGGGCAGCATTTGAAAAGGAAATTTCTGAAAGTGTTGGAGCAATTTTATAATTTTAAAATTTTTTTTCTCCCTAGGATGATATTACAAGAGCAGGCAATTTGGGACCCTGCTTTTTAATTAGCTACAAGTAAGGAGAGCTTATACAAGGGAAGAATGATGAAAAATTTGTTTGGGATTTACAATTTATAGAAGTGAACAATAAAATTTTTCATTAAGTGCTTCAAGGTATGTAGTACATAATTTTGAACAATTTTCCAGCACTGCAGATGGATCAGAACCCTTCAAATCAACCTGAAGTCATTGTTTTTAAGTTAATTCTTGGTAAGTGAGTTGTATTAAAAATTAAAGTGAGTCAGAAGATGTATATTGTGGTGGCCATGATGTATTTAGACTTACTGTTATGGAGATATACTCAAAATACGGATGATTTTCAGTCCTTGTGAAAGAGCTGTCTCTGACTCTGTTATGCAGGTGCTTTTAATGTTTTGTCCCAGAGAGGATGCTTTTGGAAAAGAAAAGCTGATACAGATCTGCTTTGTACACTCTTCAACTGCATGGCTCACCTTCAGCTCCTTCCAGGCAGGATTGGAGCTGTGTGGAGCCCTGGCTGGGCTGAGCTACAGAAGCAGGATTATAAAGTCCACTCCTGTGCTATTACCACATCCTATATCTCTGATAATGAATATTTTGCAGCAAGAGATTTTTTTTTTTTTAATCTTGGAACAAGTGCAGCTTGGATATGAATAATGTCAACAGTTGTAGCTTTTCTTCTTAATAATCATCAGTCTTCAGGCTGGCAGTGAACTGTTGGCCTGTCTGAAGTAGAGAGTGTAGAATCCCCCTTTACATCCTGGGTGGTACATCTTACCCCATTTAACCACTGAACTAGCTGTGTTCAAGGCATGAGTTACCCTTTTTGGACTTTCTGTCAAGATCAATTTCCTTCCCTCACCCCCATCCCTCAAATTGTTGCTGCCACTTGTAGGGAAGCAAGGCAAAGGCACGTGGGAAGGTGCTAGATCATTTCCACATGGTGAGATGTAGCAGAGTTGGGCCAGTCACTTGAAAAGTCCAGATGCTCTGAGAAGTTTTCTCCAATTTCTCTCCTGTGTTTTCCTGCAGATCCCTTCCTGGCTGCTACAGTGAACCAATATTGGATACAAGAGATCTCAATACATTCTAAGGCACCATTTCCTTCATTACCTCTTAATTAATTTGTATAGTTCTCTGTAGCACATGTTAGGAAATGAAACTTGATTTGGCCAAGCCCCTTCTAGGGCAGGCAGGCAAGTTTTCTGCCATTCCAGATAAACTGTGATCCCTGACTTCAAGCCTTTTCAGTTCTTACGGGGGCTTATAGGTGCTCATCTCCATCAAGTGCATGGTGTTAGGTTATCCTTAATTAAATTAATCTAGTTCGAGATCTGCCCCTCCTCCCTTCCTCTTTCCACCTCCTTCCCTTCCTGTGTTTCTGAAGGATACCCGACCTTTTATCTCACTCACATCAGCTTGCAGATTTTTTAGTTTTCCTGTCATGTTAAATCCAGGATTGGTTGGAGCACAATAAGTGGGTTGTGTTTTTCACTCTGAGGACAGTTTGCATCTAGAATTATGTCCTCACAGATAACTGAAGTTGCAGCTGTTGTACCAGCCACCTCTTTTCACACTGTCAGGGAAAAGAAGTACTGTGGAACATTACTAGAACTTCAAATCAGCAGTTGGTGTTTCCAACCCATGCAGACCTTCACATGTATTAATGTGACAATTTGTATTTCCATACGTTGAGGTTGAACTTAAAGGTTTCTTTGGATACAAAATGTTATTGTGGTCATCTTGTGTTGATCCTGTAGGTTTTCCACCAGTCTGACAGCTGTCCATAACTTACTGCTCAGAATGTTTGTAAAGGGATAGCAAGTCATATTTTTCCTCCCTTACATGACTTGTTCCATATTGAATTGATCAAATTTAATTATTTTTAAAGTAATTTCTCTCATAATTTTGGGTACATGTAGAAATTATCAAATTACTTGTGACTCCTCTTAGAAGTTTGCACTTTGAAGGGTTATACTATACAAAATGCTAAAATAAAAGTATCAGTGAAACAGTAACAGCGAAACAAGACTTTTCAATTGCTATGAAATAAAACCACATGGAAGTGGAGTGTAAAGGACTTGACTTAGGTTTTCAGGTATTCAGCCAACCTCATGGAAGTAATTTAACCCTCTGTATCTGTTTGTCTCTTGTTTGCCATCATCCATGTGATTTACAGTTTCTAGAAATTCCTCAATTCACAAGTGTCTCTAAAGTGCTCTGAGACACCTGGATGCCAAAGAACTATAAATATTATCAAGTAGTCTTCCATTCATATTGCTGTCTGAACTGGGGTCACCACCATAGCTTTAAAAACAGGCTTTCAAACCATGGAGTCTCAAATTAGAAGTAGTTTTAAAAAGCTGACACATTCCCCAAGGTCTATAAAATCAGCTAATCCCAAAGAAAAGCTGATGTCCTTAATTCATCTTGCTTTAATTTCTGCAATGTTAATGCCTCTTGTCCAGGCTGTCAGCATGGCTCCACAGTGAATCCCTCTGTATCCTGTTTGCAGGGTCTGCTTGAAATGCTGTGGGATTCCTGAGCTGAGGTGCCTGGCCAAAATCCTGTCCTGCTGTCTGCTGTGTGAGAGTGCATTACCCCACCAGGCAGGGGGCCATGCTGAACCTGCTGGGTTTTTAACTAGGCATCATGAGTCAGACACTTTACTGTTAAAAGTGCAGGGTTTGGGCTATTTAATTATTTGTTAGCCATAAGAATCTGAGGACTCACGAACCGTCTCTTTTGAGGAATGCAGTGATTTCATCAGATAAATGTTTAAAGCAGGGCTAAGATAGCAGCCAACCACAGCAGAAAAATATTTTTTCCTTTGAGATAACCTCTTAAATATATACATATTTAAAACCATTTTATCTTTTCTGTCTGATTCTAAGCACCCCTTCTGTCAGCTGCAGACAGAATTAAAAAGAGAAAACCCTCACTGGATGCCTTTCTTTTTTTTGTGAAATGTGTCAGATGATAAGCAAAATGTAACTGGGTATTTATTCTACTTTTCATGTGCCCTGCAAACTGTGGAAGGCAGCAAGAGATAGAGCAGCAACAGCCTGATAAGCCTGGCTTTTCTCTTTTTGCTGGCTTTCTATTTACTTTACTTCCTTTGAGGGAACACTGGGCTAGAGACCAAATGTCTTTACTCATCTGGGAGATTTTAGAGCTGCTGGGAATAGACTGGTGTGAAAAGCAACTCCTTGATTACAAGATTTGTAGGTAAATGTTACCCTTGCAATAATCACCATTTCCCCTCCATCTCCTCCACAGCACATTCTGTTCTAGCAGTCCTTAACAAACAATAATAGCAAAAATAAGCCGTATTTTTTTACACTGGTTATTTTCTCTCTCCTTACTGAAAAGGACACATAATGGAATGAATCTGGCTTCCCATCTGTTGCTAGGTGCAATTCAAAGTGGCAGTTTTGACCTATAAAGATTTGGCTGTTTTGCGTCATGCTCACCCTAGAGACAGCCTCTCCCCTTTAATTTCTCCGTGTCTCCATTTTCCATCTGTGAAAAATCAGGATAACACTACTTTTCTACTTCACAGGGATTTTACAAGGACACATTTATTAACAGGCACAAAGCATAGGCTCTGTATTAGACATCATGCAAATATCTATGTCTAAAAACTTGCTGCCACCCTCAGTCCCGCAGAACCCAAGTTGATTGACCTTCATTATGTGACAGAAGGTGATTTGTTGTCCTAGGCTGCATTGTGAATGTCCATCTCTGAATCTTGCCATTTTCAAACACATTCGTAATAGGATACTTGCAAGTCATCCAACTGAATTTGGTCTTTTCCGTTAAATAGTTTGGGAAATCCCAGGGGTAGGAAATAAACCTATCATTAGCCTATCACTGAGTGTGTTTACATGTTGCACTTGTGGGTCCCAAATAAAGTAAGGGCCAGTGGGAAGCACAAACTATTGGACTGGAGGAGTTGTGTGTGAGATACTTAACCTGTTTGGGAATGGTTTCCTCAGAGCATGGATCTCCAGAGCTGTGATTGCCTGTTGTATTAGAAGGGAAGTAGTTGTTCAGTCAGCTCCATAAATCAGTAGTTCTCAGGTGCATTTTTGCAGTCACATGCAGGTCAGGTTTAAGCAGTTCAACATGCCTGTTTGAGAGAAGACATCTCCAGGGCATGTTGGTTGATCAAAGCAATATTTTGACTTTTACTAAATTATGGACTTAGTCCTGCAAGAGTTCAGGGGATGGGTAGGGGTGTTTTGAGGAGCTGTGGCTTTACAGCAGCAATCCTTCAGTGCAGACTCAGGGTATTTCATACCTCTCCTATTTCTGATGAGATTGTTGGAATGACAAAATTCAAGCTCAGCAGTGATAGTAGTTCTGTGGCTGAATGGCAGACAGGGCAACAGCATTCCTTGTGGGTGATTACAAGCCATGGTCCATCAGCTAGATGGGCTGACTTGCTCATTGGTGTGGGCACTGTGCCTACCAGCTCTGTATAACCCTTACTAAAATCTTTGGAGCCTTATTTCCAGGCTGTGCTAAGCATGGCTGGTGCATATGATGTTGGCCCCCAGTGGGGATATTGGTAGCTATTCCCAGTCTCACAGCGACAGAAAAGATGCAGGCTGTGCCAAAGTAGCACATGGGAAACTGTTACAGGACCTATTAAAGATCATTGCAGTGTTTTAAGTTTTTCACCATATTACATCAAAATATTCTATTTTTTCATAGTAATATCTTTGTAACAGTAATGAAAATTGACCCTGTTTTATAAGAAACTGTTCTATTAAAATTCTGTTGCCTTATGTGTGTATTCATACACAGGCTTTGCAGAAGATGCAAAGTCTTCTGCAAAGAGCTCTACCAGCTTAAAAATAAGAAAATTTGAGCTGCCACTTTACCTCTCTTAACTCCCCTTAATTCTGTTCATTGTGGTTATAATAAATGCAGAATTTTATCCTTTTTAGGTTTAGCTACCTTTTAAGAATCTGGTTGAGAGAATTTAGATAGCTAAATTAATAGCTAAAAGGAAACTGCAGCACAGCTTTCTCCAACCTGTGTTTAGGAACATGTCACCATAAGTGCAAATAAGTGGTTAATTAAAATTTAGCTTAAAATGTTTTCACTTTAGTTCACTAAACAAGACAGAAGCCCCTTCATGTGAACATCAATGATGTGGAAGCTGTAGTTTTGAGGTTTGGCAGCGACACAGCTTTTGAGAACTGGAAAAGAGTATCCGGAAAAGATAGAGACAGGGCCTCATCCTGCAAGGCTTTACTGATTTGATAGCTCTTCTTATTTCCTTAGGGCATGTTTGCCTGTAGCACTGCATTCCAGTGGAAAGGCTCTTAATTTTGCTCAAAGGATGGGGTCAGGAGGAGGTGACATCTCCCTGACTATGAGAGAGCAGGCAGGTCGAGCTGCGCTGAGCTTCCTCCCGCTCCTCCTGCTGAGGCGAGGAGCAGCGCCTCGGCAGGACCATGTGAGCTATCTCACAGCACCTCGTTAGCATGGGATGATGGCTTTATTGGAGGAGCAAGTCATAAAAAAGTTTCCTTTGGTTAAAAATGAGCAGTTTTATTTTAGTGTGATGACAGCCTGATACTGAGGATTGAATTTTTGCGTTGCAGCTAGTTTTGTGTGTGTGCAGGCAAGGGAAGGGAGATGTAGACATACGTAGCTAAAGAGCAGCTGCTGCAGGAGGTGAAATCCAAAGAAGAAAAACTTGCAGTGATTTTTTTATTTCTATTTTTTAAACTTCTGAGGTTTTCATGGTCCTGTCAGCTGAATTAATATCTTTTTGAGTAGCAAACTGGTTATGTGGAAATCCTGGCTCTGAATCTCACTTAAAGATGATCATTTGCAACTATGGCTGAGATAACTACCAAGGATGAAGGTTTCGGATGTAGGTTTTTTTACTGCTAGTTGTAAAGCAAACATTTAATTGAGGTGTTGCACAGTCCTGTATCTTGTCATCATGGAAACAGTCTACAGAAAGATTCAGTGTTACCTGTTTCAGGGAAAAAAGCTATTATAGGAAAATGTGTCAAAAAAACCTCCCACATAATGTAATACCAGTGCTTAAAAATCCACGCTCACCTTTCACGTGAACATCCCAAAGTGCTTTTCAGATGGAGAACCTGGAACCCAAATTAATGATGCAGTACTTCTGGTGCCCTATCATAATATATTTATTTCATTTTTCTTTTGCATGTTGTTACCTAGGAAGGCCAAGCCTGGTTTTTGTTAAGTTCACATCAGAGAAGTGCCCCCACCCTGCCCTGCTCTGGAGGTCTCCAGGTGCTACTGCAATGTAAATAATGAATGTCAGCAGTCACCTGCTGGGGCTGGGGCACAGCCAGAACCCAGGCTCCAGGGCAAGTTTACCTGCACACTGAACGAGATTGCCTCCCTAGAGTTGGTTTTCATCACTGATGTTATACTGAAGTCCAAAGAAAATGGCACAGAGAAGGAGCCAAGTATTTGCTGAAAACAGGGTCTGCACGATCGTTACATTTAGAAGGACAGTACATGCATAGCTCACCCCAAAACACACCCCCAAATATCTGCTGTCTGTCACAAGCTGATGTGACTGTCACTGGATAAGCTCAGACATGCACCACGAAGATTGCCGAAATTCTTCAATACGAATTGGACAGGCCTCTCCACCTGCCGGGGCGGCGCGGGCCGATGGAGCCGGGGAGGGACCTGACCCCACCTCCGAGCCGCGCCTCGTTGTCTGCGTGCCGGCCGCCAGCAGAGGGCGCCGGGAGACGCCAGTCGGCTTCGGAGCCCTCCAGAGCCCCGAGGAACCCGCGCCCATCCCAAAGGAACCCGCGCCGACCGTGGGACCCGACACCAACAGTGCTTTGCTTTTGCTGCCACGGTGCTTCGCCCACCAAGCGTTTAGGGCTGCTTGAGCTGCCAGCAGGCAGATTCAGTTCTTCAGCACGCACTGTAGACCTCGTGCCTCAGGTCAGGTCAGTTCAGTCAGGTTAGTTCATCTAACTGCATTGTCAAACAGAGCGATTGTGCTTGTGATAGAGGGCTTCCTGCTGAAATAGCAAGTAATATATGCAGATAATGAATTGGGATATGCATGCACCTGTAGTTCAAGTATGCCTATGTAATATCCATATTTAGAGAGTAGGTGGGCAAGGGGAGAAAGTGTTACAGATCTTGTATAGTTCAACCACCTTGACTGGAGATGAACCTAGCTGGAAATACTCCATTTCTGTCCTCATTGATTAAGGTTTTAGGAGCAGCTATTCTCCATGACGTCCCTACTTGCCTGGATGGTGTGATGTACAACTAACATACAGACATACTATCTGCAAGGGAGGAACTAATTTAAAAAGGAACTAATTTAAGAGGTGTTTAATGTTGAGGGCAGATGAATAAATAAATAAATCGATCAACTGTATGGACTCAATGTGAGTCTTGGACTCAGTGGACTTCCCATGTGAGATGCTGTGACCCTGGGGTTCTGGGCCGTTCTCTATCAATATCTACCTATATATTTAATACATTTTTTTCATGTGATGGCTCCATTTACCTCCCATTCTTTGTAAAATAACTAACACAGTAGTGCCAGGGTTATTATCATGTCATATCATACCCAGAGGCCCTGGGTATTATCATGTCATGAATAACAGTAATGTCACCTCCACCTTTAAAGCCTGTCCTGACCTCATCATATTCTTTTATAAATATCGATCTTTTAAATGGTGTTCATTGTTACTCTTCATAAAAACTGAAAGAGAACCATCAGCTTGCCATGGAGAATACTGAATCCTAGAGCAAACAGATCAGTTATGACTGTTTTGGGGTGGTTTGGTGCCTTTGAATTCTTCAGGGTAAAGTGTTATATATTCTTAGTGCTGCTGACCCGATTTTAATCCTAGGTAATGTCTTGCAGCCTTTGAATGGAATATATTGCGTAGAATAATGAATTCAGTCCTACAGAATGATGCTATAAGAGCAGTTTAAAAAAGGTCAAAGATGGAATTTATTTTCTCTGTGTTGTTGGAGCTCCTGTGTTTGAGTGTTTAGAAACTTGATATGCCTTTCTAGCAAGTGAATAAATCAGAGAGAAGCTAGAGCCTTATATTGGCAGTTCCTGAGTAGCTTCTCTTGGAGGTAAATCAGTGAGAGGTAAGAGGTGTTGAATGTCTTCAGCTATTTGCGGATATACCACAGATCAGAGCAGGATAGAATAGAATCCATCCATGAATTAAGCCACCACAAATGATTTTCAGTCAACATACAGTTTCTGCACATACTATAATAATAAAGAACAGGGGTGACCATATCAGAGGTCATAAGGAAAAGCTGAAATGTGCTAAATGTTCACATCTGTCAATCCTGTTCATTTTAGGAGGGATGGAAAATAGCTGAAGAAATCATGATGCCTGTCCCAAATTACTCTATGCATGCTATGGGAAGTCTCTAGGGATGGTATTTGATTATGAACACACTATCTTTTCTCATCAGTCATCAAACTGGCATTGCATGCCTTTATCAACCTATTACCCATTTTTTTGTGAAACACACAAAATCTTCTCAACAAGATAAAACTCTGGTGCAAATCTCCATGGCTCACAACAAACACTTCTTGAACAAAGCAAAATTCACACTGCAGTTTTATTCTGAGCCCTGTACATTTAATACACAAACATAGCAGCAGTTGTAATCAAAATTATAGTAACAGAGAGCCTAAAGACATGAGAAGATTTCATGAAACCTTTTCATGACAGTGAGGATTTTGTAGATTACTCCCTGGAACAGTAAGATCCACTTCCATGTGAGCACTCACGTATGATTCCAGTAACTTGACAGGGTATGTGAAGCTGCTCTTACAGGAGAAGGAAAAAGGCTTCCCAGCAAATACAGTGCCATTTCTTAAAAAGATAATTGGTGATTATAATTATTTTTTGACAAATGTTTCTGACTGTAAAAAAGTACTTAATCATTTGTGGATTTAAACAAAATGCTGATGACTGAAGATAAGTATTTTTATTATCTTGGAGATTGGAAAGATTACAGGCTTAATACTAACTGTCAGATTTCCATTGACTACGGTGATATAGGACAATAAAATATTTCTCTGTTTAAGAGGGAAACCACTTTGGCTTTTTCTCTAGTGCTTATGGTGTTTGACTTACTAGACATACATTTGCTTTTTGGTTTGTAGGTGTATATTGTTTATCTTGTATTGTTTTTTGATCAAACCAAATAGACCTTTAGTTTTGCTTTTCTCTCAAAGTGAAAAAGGAAGCTTATTTTAAATATGGTATTTTTAATGGAATCTTAAAAATAGTATCAAAAAAGAAGTATCAAATACTTAACTTACACAAATTTTTAGAGAACATTTGTTCTTTATTTTTTAAATATTATGTCTGCATTCTAAAATTATGGCACTCATCCCTTTTGAATATAGACATAGACAAAATAGGCACAGGGAAACACAGACAAGGAAGACAGAGAAATGATTCCATGTATTCATTACATTTTTACACTGAAAATTTTGGTTCTTCTGGTGTTCAGTTTTTTACAGATGATTTAGAGCATATATTAATGTAGAGTGGAGGCACATGTATGTAAACCTTCAACATTTGGAAACAAAATAAACTTTTTTATAATCTGTACAGAGTATTTTAAAAAGGACCAAATTCTCTTCCTTGCTATTCAATAGAAGGGGCTGTTTGCAACAGAACAACAGCATTTCTAGAAGAACTTTGCCAGATGTGTAGTAATGCCTTTGTTTCAGTTTGAAAAGGCTTTAAAAATGGCTTTTCTAATTCAGGATATTTTGATATTCAGTAAATAATTTAAAAGATTCTAGATTAGGATGAATCCCTTTAGTAAGTATATTTTAAATTAAATAGGTTTAAAGTATTATTTTTTTCTGCCTATTTCCAAATTGCCTGTCAAGGCATATTTTTGGTCAGCTCCCATGTAAATTTTGATTCTCTCCCATGTAAAGTCACAGGGGTCAGCAGAGTTAATATATGCAAACGTTTTTGCCCAATGTCATTTTTGGTAACTTAATTTATGCCTAATTGCACCACATAATTACAAAGAGTACTTTAATGGTAGTTTATGAGAAATAATCTCAATGAACCATTGCTAACACCATGGCTCCACAAATGAAACATTGCATCACAGTCTGCTAGTTCTGGTACCAATTTCTGTGTTAAATAAATGAAAGGTGACATGAGTAGCTCAGCTTGTAAAAAAGAGTAATTTCCCCCGTACTACATGAAGATTTCTTGCTCCTTGTATAATTCCCTGGCCTGTGTAATGGGATTCTGTGCAAGCCATGTCTACAGTTGGGGAGTACCTGGTCAGTAAGGCTGGTGTATTCCTGCGTGGTATCTCTGGGCTGTGGATGGGTTATAATAATGAAACAGTGCTGAGCACTGGTGTTATAATTGTACTGGAGAGTCTGCTGCTTACAGGTAGCATTTATCCAGAGCCTGTGTCACAGGGAGCTGCGTGTTTTAACTTGGGAAACATCATCTGTTACAAAAGATTAGGCTGGCCTAAATTGATACTGCAGCTCAGAGCACTAAGGAGAATGACACCACCAGCAGCTGTGGGGTAACTCATACCTACTTTGTAAGTTATCTAGAAATACATCTGTCTATTAGTACAAAAACTTGCAGTAGATTTGTATTCTCTTTTCTTCAGCTAGTAACAATATTTTCCTTTATTTCTCTGTATTGCATGAAGATTTCTGAAGTTTCTTTCAAGCTATTTCCTTAAATATTTGATTTCATTAGTGTTATGTAAATACTAGGAATCTGGGGCAAGATTCTTGTCTGCTTTCATTTGCCAAGGTGTGAAGGAACTGCTTGGCTGAACTATTCTAGACTTGTATGGCAAGGGAGGTCACGGTCTGGTCCCTACCAGAAAATGTGAATTGTAGTCTCCCACTTGATTCATGTGCATTGTTCTCATTATCCTTAATGGATGTTGCGGACATATATTAGGGGAATAGGCCCTATTAGGAGCTGTCTAAGGAGTGAAATGAAAATGATAATCACTTTGTCTTGGATGAGGTAGTGTATTTATTCTATGGGATTTTAAAGGCTATTTTAGTGTTTAAATTATCTGGTGCATTAGAGAATGGTTTAGATAGGCTTTGGTTAATTGACAGTGGTAGGTATGTTTTAGAAAATTATTATACACATTGGGACTTCAATTTTGCCGTGAATTACATTATTTTTTGAGATATAAATTGCAGTCTCTCCCAGGAGACAGAAATAATGTGCTGCTTATTTGAAATTTAGGAATAATTAAAATGATGTGTTAAATTAGGCGCAGGTATTGTCATGAAACAGGACAAACCTGTGCGGGGGAGTTCAGAATCCTTGACAAAACTGTCACTTTTTTTATAGTAAAATAAACTGTAGTAAAATAAACTTTTTGTGTAGTAAAATAAACCACTGTGTACCTTGTGGTTTGTCTCCTAGAAATCATCCTTCTCCATGTATACCATCACGTAAGAAAGCCAAGTAGTCTGGCAGAGAGACAAGGCAACAGAGCTGTTCACTGAGATGGAGGGTGGATGCACTCCAAATGGGAATTAAACTAATTGAAGTGGACTGGAGCTATTGCCTTGCCTGACACTTAGCTGACACAGAAGACTGTAATTTTGAATGCTGTTGATCCTTTAATTTTCATCCCTTGCCATTCAGATCAGATGAGGCTGTGACTGAAGCAGTAAGTACCTACGTAAGGGCTTTGAGGGAGGATTCACTGCCAGCTGCACAGTGCAGAGATCTGCAGGTTACATCTCACTTCTCAGATCACCAGGCTTTGTGGCAGGGTTGTAGGAGGGAACAAGGTTAAAAGAAAAATCATTTTGTCTCCTTGTTATTTGGACTTCATGGCTTCCTACCAGCAGCCCCAATTTAGTTAAGGTTGTTTTTCTCTCCCCTAGAGTAGAGAAATAAGTAAGTTTTGTTACAGCTGATGGGAAGCAAATTGAGTGCAGTGGAGTGGGTGATCTTTATTGAGAACTAGGGGGCAATGTCACATATCACCCTGTGTGCAGAACCTGCAAGTGTAAAGATCATCCTTCCTTCCTAACCAGAGCAGGGAGTGTCATGCTAGATGTATGGAGTGAATGTGTGAGGACTTGGAGAGTTCTTTTATGCTGTAATTGAGAAGAATCTTAGATAAACTGGTAATCTCCAAGGGACAGCAAAGAAAGTTTTATCAGCCAGTTGACAGCTTTGTTAGGAGAAAGAAAAAGACTTAAGGGTGAGTACTTTCAGTACAGAGTAAGTTTCTAAATAGGGCTCTGTGTGTCTGTGTACATCCTGAAATCCTTCCAAGCATAAGGTGTTCGTCTGAAGCACAGGTGTGGGATTTGGAATAGCATTCACATAATTTCCTGAATTCCAGCAAAGACAAACCTACCATATCAGGGATCTGGAATTAAGACTTAAATTAGTTTCTGTTGTACAGCATTGTCTGCAGATTCTCTATTTATAGTGAAATGCTTTGCAATTTAACCATGCCACCTCTTAATGAGGTCATCCAGTGCTTTGAGACCACTTATTATTCAGATACTGGAAAAATACTGCAAGAATAATTCTGAATTTTTTCCCATTTTTGTCCAAGGCCTTAGCACAGAAGGCTTTTATTTAATTACAAATCACTTATGTATTCTTTACACCTGTAAATGACAACGTGTACTCACAACTTAGGATATTAAAACTCAGCTGTGCTAGGAACCTACAGTCTCTGAGGTTTCACGTTATATTTCCCAGTACTTGTGAAGTATAAGTTAGCAATGTGGTATTCAAATTCTGTGGAATTAAGGGCTATCAACTTAGGCATCTCTCCAGGCAAACTCTGAATGCAACTGTCAACCAAACACAGGGAGAATGCAAAACTTGCAGTGTTGCATCAAAAGAACTGTGTGACTCCTGTAGTCTCTACTGCTAGGAAGCACTTGATTTTTCCAAAGACAGGGATAGAAAGTGGCCAGTAATATGTAACTGCCAAATAAATACAAATTTACATGTTACTGAGGCTTATCATTTGCAAACTGAAAAAAGTGAGTAGTATTATGTCCAAAACATTATTTATAACATTAGTGTATTGATTGGATATTCTCTCAACCATTGTTTTTATTGACTTTATGTTCATAGCTGTTCATCATAGTACTTATTCCTTTCCTCGTTCCTTTTCTTTTTCATACTTAAAGGCAGAAGTGTCATTTCATCTCAATAACAATAGGACTTGATTATTTTCACATTCAAAAAAATAAAAAAAGCTGGAGAGGTTCCTCAAATCTTCCACATTCTCAATTCATATTTTTCTCTATCACTTTTCCCAGCTTCCTGTGCTTTCATCTTGATGACCACTTCCTTGGTAAATCAAAAAGTCTTCTTGCTGTCAGAAAAACTCTTTATTTCTTCTATCCTTTGGAACTATTTTTTTTCTCATCTCTCCAGCTCATCAATTCACATTATTGACAGTCCTCTGTGCTTCACATTTTGTCTAAGAGTGTATCTTTCTCCATTTTCTCTGTACTTTCATTTCAGTGTCATTCTGCTCTGTCTTGGTATTGCAGTCATTAAGTATATATTTTCAAGGTTAAAAAAAAGGAAAAAAAGAGTAAATTTTGTTTGAAAAACTCAAAGTAAGATGAAATTTTATAATATTTCCCCTACTCTGTCAATTCCCAAGGCTGCTCCCTGCAAAAATTTTCTGTAAATGTTCCCCATCAGTTCCCAGCTCTGTCATGCAAAATTGCATCTTGATGTTGGTTTATCTGTGTTGTTTATGGCTGTGTAGAAAAGGAGTGTGAGCAGCATTATTTTCCTTCTGTTTCTGCTAGACCAGTTGAGAATCATTCCTTCTCAAAATCACAGGCAAATATTATGCAGCCACTTGCTGTGTAGAACGTGTAAGGAAAAGCCATCAAGCAAAAATATCTTGACTGAAATATTGGTACCGTTTTTCTAGAGCTGAAACTGTAAGACAGAATCACAGAATCATTTAGTTTGGAAAGAGATTGTGTCTGAGATCATAGAGTCCAGCCTTTGGCTGATCACCACCTTGCCAGCTAAACCATGGCACTGCATGCCATGTCCAGTTGTTTCTTGGACAGCCCCAGGGACAGTGACTTCACCACCTCCCTGGACAGTCCATTCCAATGTTTAGCAACTCTCTCCATGAAGAAATTCCTCTTGATATCCAGTCTGAACCTCTCCTGGCACAGCTTGAGGCTATACCTCTTGTCCTGTCAATAGTTGCCTGGGAGAAGAGATCAATTCTCACCCTGGCTACAGCCTTCTTCTGGTAGTTGTAAAGAGCAATAAGGTCTCCCCTGAGCCCCTTTAACCCAGACTAAACACCCCCTGCTTCCTCAGCAACTCCTTGTAGAATTTCTGCTACAGACCCTTCACCAGCTCCATTTCCTTCTCTGGACTCACTTCAGCACCTCAGTGTCTTTCTTGCAGTGAGGGGCCCGGAACTGGACACACAACTTGAGACGTGGCCTCACCACTGCTGAGCACAAGGGTAGAATAACTTCCCTGGTCCTGCTGGACATGCTGTTCCAGATCCAGGCCAGGTGCCACTGGCCTTCTTGGCCACCTGGGCACACACTGATTCACGTTGTGATGCTGTCAAACAGAATTCCCAGGTCCTTTCCCACCAGACTGCTTTCCAGCCACTCTGCCCCAGCCTGTATCACAGCCTGGTTGTTGTTATCCAAGTGCAGGACCTTGTTGAGCCTCCTGCCACTGGCCTCAGCCCATCAATCCAGCCTGTCCAGATCCCTCTGCAGAGCCTTCCTGCCCTCCAGCCCAACTTGGTGTAGTCCACAAATTTGCTGAGGGTACGCTCAATGCCCTCATCCAGTTCATCAGAACAGGACTGGGCCCAGCACTGATCCCTGGGGAACGTGACTAGTGATAGGATGCTCACTGGATGTTTTGCCAAAAGAGCAAATTAAGAGCTGAAGGGAAATTAGAGCAGGAATAGACCCTGTTGATGAAAACTTGTTTTTATCATGGTGAGGAGTGTTTTGTACAGTATAACAGTAAATGGCCAAAGTGACCAGGGTCTGCTCCAACCACACCTGAGCTTGCTTTGTCTGTTAGCACCCTCATCTGTCCTAACTCCTCTGTAAACAAGAGCATTACTTGTCTGTCACCTCAAATGGCTTTGTGTTAAGGAGCGGTGCTGTCCTGTGGGCAGGCTGCATTTCAGACAGTCTTGGCACAGAGGAACTGTCTGATCTTGGGGAGTGATGTTTTCCTCTGCTTTTGAGTGTATCATATGTTTTTCACAACTGAATTTCTCAGTCTGAATGTGATGCCATGGCACGTGGATCAATAGTGTTCCTCTGTGGCAAGGTGTACTGAATGCCAAATGTCTTTGGCCGTCTGTTATTTTAAGACAACTTAGCAGAGCCAAGAAGCCTGCACCACCACTTTCATTAGGGGTAATTATCCTTGAGCAGCTGGGATAGGAGCCGGAGCCTGAATGGTGATTAGCTGCCATTGCTAGAAGATGCATTTGCAGGTTTCTGTACCGTTTTACTCTCTGTTTAAAGAACAGACAGGGAATTGTGATAAATCTTCAGTCCTTGCTATTGGAGAAGAGCTGCCTGCCTACAGATCAGCTTTAAATTAGGATGTTCTTTGCATGCCAATCCATGTGGTCTTGCTGCAGTGAGAAGTCATCCTGCACTTGGATGGTTTGGGTCTTTGCAGCAGCATGAACATTTTCCTGTATGTTTTCTCAACAGATGTGCTGCTTTTTCAGGATTTTTTATCTTGTAGTAAAATGACAACTAGTGCAAATCTGCTTCAGTTTTGTTATAGAGGCAGAGATATATATGCATGTCACCTGTGAGCAGAATCAACAGACTGGTAGAACCAAACACAAACCTCAGTCCAATTATAAGATTGATGTGTCTTTATCCATCAGTATTTTCAAAATGTGCATTTTCAGTAGTTTTGTGCTAGACTTAAATAGAAGAGTAACTTTTTAAAACATTTTCTTCCCCACAACCAATACCAATACCAATGCTTGGTATTATTTTTTGGTATCAATAAATAGCATTGGCAGAGCTTGACAAGTAGTATGTTCTTCCTGCAATATCTTTTTATGATATGGGAGAATTTTTGTAGAGATGGGAAAAAATTTGTAAAGTGTTTTCCATGCAGAATAAATCTGCTTGACACTTGATGACCTCTGCTTTGTTCTTTAATAACAACAATAGTCATTCCTATCTGCTAATGTTTATCTTCAAAACTTTTTACAAGTATTAGTTCATGAACTTTTGGAGCACTATTTAACAAATAAAAAGAGGAGGTGCATGATGGAAAACTGAGTTAAAGACATTAGGTAATACATACTTCTCCTGTATTGTATTTCTGTAGGCAACACTTCTTTTTAGATTGGAAGGAAAGAAAGCAATCAAAGGATTGCTTCTGTGCTTTGCTAAGGAC
Organism: Acrocephalus scirpaceus scirpaceus; assembly: GCA_910950805.1. NCBI lineage: Eukaryota > Metazoa > Chordata > Aves > Passeriformes > Sylviidae > Acrocephalus > Acrocephalus scirpaceus. Next base: position 34,316,139 of record OU383778.1, read on the forward strand.
CCCTGAAGAATTGTGTCAGTGAGATCAAGGGCATTCAGCAGGACAGTGCTAGATGCTGGGTCTGGTAGGATTTGTCCTAAATGTACAGTTGTGTTTTCTGGTTGCCAAATTAAATGTTCCATGACTGGCATTTTTAGTGTACTATGTGATTACTGATTTCTGTTCACATTGCATATGAGAATAAACAATAACAATCTCTGTCTATTACAGATTTTTCCATATACCCTAAGAAGTACCTTTTATCCTGCAACTTCAAATGTTTGGGTTAAAGTTTTTCTGCTTTCTGCGGGAAATCTAAGGCCAGGTTCATTTCCTCCTCCAGTTATAGCAGAATTTCAATATACAGTATTTATGACAGTATTGAGAATCAGTGATGCGTTGCATTGGTGGGTGTGGAGGGGACTTCAGCAGAGCCTGAAGTGTTTGAGGGGATAGACACAAGTTTGATTTTTGCTGTATGCCTTGAGGTGTGTTTTTCAACTTTGTGAAAGCCTTTGTGGAAATCTGCTGATCTCTGGAGGGGAGGCTGTGCTTGTCTATCTGTTAATCAGAAGCAGCACTATTCATTGCCAGGTACATTTCTTCCTTTGATATTTTTGCTCTGCAAACCACAAAGTCCAGCAGTTCACATTCTGCTGTAAATGTACTTTGTTAGTGCTGGTATTTGGCTGCTGCCTTTTTGTATAGAAAAGAATGTGATACAAAGGCTTGGTTATAGTGAAGCCTAAAAGAGAAGAGCTCAGAGGATGGAGTAGAGATGTCCTGACTTTAAAATAATGATCCATTTATGAATAACAAAATCTTTTCACATACCTTCCCTTGCAGAAAATCTTCTCCCTGCCTTCTTGCCTTTTTTTGGCTGGTCTTCATGTCCAGAACCTTATTGCTTGTAGGTTCTGTGAAGTTACAACTTAATAATTGAAATTTCCCTATTGTCGGCTACATATAGGCCCCCTGGTGCCTTGTTAAGTGCTGTGTTACCAGGGAATGTTCTTAATTATGTTACCGAAGATGTTGTTCAAGTCACAAGTCATTTGCTCAAGGTTTGGGCCCAGCAGGTTAAACATTTTCAAATTAATTTCAGTTGCTAAACAGAAACAACGTAGATCTCCAGAATGCTGATAACTTGCTCTTTCTACTGAATTCTGTGGGAGATGATTTTCTGTATTTTAAAAACAGGCTAATGGCTGGTTAAATGACAGGATAGGCTGGTTTAATCTCCCACTTAAGAATATGTTAAGTATGATTTCGCTAGAGAGAGGTGTATATAAAGTCTCTGATTTGCATATTAAGAAGGGACATTAATTATGTGCTAGTGAAAAGAGTGGCCTATAAAGTTGTAGGAACAACTTCTGATCATAGATGACTAAACACGAAGATTTGGTATTCTCTCTTGCCAGTTTTACATGAAGTAAAACAGTAAAGCTGTCTAAGAATTTTGATTATTCCTTTATGCATGCAGATATGTACTATAGCAAATGCTCGAAGCATTGTAGATACTAAAGGTATTTGTAAGTGAATGGGGTTTTTTTTAGATCATTTTATCTAAGGACATATCTGTTTTTATGGATCTTCACTTATATGCAATTTTTTTTTCCTTTCGTTGGAAGTCATAGAATCTTTTTAATTTCTTTGATGTCATTATCATCAGCAGCTTTGTCCTCTGCCCTTTTTAACTAATGAATGACAGCCACTAGAAACCCAGACTCAGAAGAATTGATACAGGATTGTGTGTAGCATGTAGGGCAGGGCTGCACTGCTGATAGACATGGAGCTTTGCAACAGCAGACTTATATCTGCCCAAAACTAGATGCTGACAAATAATAGGGGAAAGTGTTCCCCTGCCTCCCATATCCAGCTGTAAATAAATCAATAAATAATGCTAGCAAACGAGTAAACTAAAAGCCTCTGAACAGATATAGATCTTTAGCCAAGCTTAAATAATGTCATTAATTTTTAGTAGAGAAGAGCATTACCATGTCCTACTGACCAAGAAGGGAATATAAGGTTGGGAGTTGTCATGAACACGGCCTCATTTTATGATGGAAGCATGCAACAATTACAATTATACCTGAATTTCCTTAATCATAATTTCAACACGTTCTGTTAGCAGAAGCAGAACGTATTAAATGTATTAAATACATTTAATAGCTTGTATTAAATGTTGTCATGGGTTTATGTAGCAAACTTCAGCCTGGGCATATTATTATTTTTGTCTTTGGGATTGGGGATTCCTGTTACTGTATCTTGAAGTACATGCAATTTTGTTTTTTATTCATTCTTGCTGTTGATAGGTGTTGTCCACCTTGGGAGAACAAGCCTGTTCACCTTTGGGAAAGCATGTTAGCTGTTTTAATCTCAGCTAGTAGTGGTGAATATCAATACTTTTTAGTGCTATTCTTCAATTTCCATGTGTGACTTTTCTTAGTATAGAACTTCTGACTTCCTATGACTAAGATCATAGGAAGCATTGAGCTCACAAAAAAACTGTCAGCCATAGAATTTAATTTTATAAATAGCTGTAATGCTATACTTGTTAAGATTACTTTGGGAAAATACCACTTCAACACACATCCGCATCCACCCACAGTAAAAAAGATTATGTTGTTTTTTTTTTTTTTTTTAGCTAGGTAAAGCCAAAAAATTACTGTCAAATACTATTCAGGTTGTTCTGTCTGGGTTTGTGAAGTAAAATCTCTCTATATGTAAGTAAATTTATAATAAAAATGTGGATTTTCATTAGTGAATCTTGCTTAAAATATCGTACATGTAGGACAGGGACGGAAGACATCAGACCCTGTGAAGTGTACAAGAAGTACAGCCCCTGACTGACCTCTCCTGCAAACAAGTGGGAGAGCTGAGAGGCATCTGACAGGAAAGGTATATGTGGATGGAGTACTTAGTCACTGGGAGGTGGGTGGCTCTAAAAATGAGTTTGTGAGAGTGGTTGTGTGTGTTGAGTTCATACAGGTTGTGTGGGTATTTGACAGCTGATGCTGGTGGAAACTCAGGGGCTCCTATTGGAAGAACACATAACTAATGAGGATTTGGGCTACTTTAGACAGAAAAACAAGTCAGTGCTTAGAAAAAAAGGGTACTGTGTGCTTGAAGAGTGTAAGGTGCAGCTGGATTTGGAAGAACATGAGACTGCCAAGTCAGCAGCAGACCCTTGTGCTGATGGTCGTGCTGCCACACCCCTGTGGTCTCTGCTAGTGAGTGAATACAAGGCAGCTGGAGGGGAGGTCTCTGACTACCCTTTCTCCAGAGATGGCTGTGGCTTGAGGCTCTGGCTGTGCACTTGCTGTGTTCAGCAGGACTTGAGCTATGGGTCAGAAGTGGTCTGAGGAGTGGTGAGGACTTCTGGTCAGTGGGCAGTGCACCCAATTTCCCCAAGTAAGTGGGCCAGAAGGACAGGAGTTGTGCTTCAGTACCTACAGGCGCTTGGATACGTGGTTAAGATGAAAAAATACCTCAGTAGAGCTGGCAGGAAAGGCAAAAGCTGCAGATATTGTGGATGTTTTGGTTAAAACAATTACCAAATTGGAAACTGATTGCTTGATCCTTGTAATAGGGACTTCAGCCTCTTCGTTTTTAACATATGGGACACTCTCCTTAGTTCTCTTTCCTCTGAGAATAGAGAGATAATGTGTCTCAGTCAGGCTCTTCTGCCCTGCCTTCCTCCCAGGTCAACATAGATAAGAATTTCTTTCTTCTTTCCCAGCCACTGCTGGAATCTGTTTCATAAATAGTTCCCAAAATTTTTGCTTCCATCTGAAGTTCTGTTTGCTTCTGAGCAGCCTGCCATAATGGAGTTATTCCTGTGTGCCAGATGCCTTCCTCAGTTGTTTTTTCTCCAAAGAATTCTCACTCTTCCCTTTTGCTGGGGATGTGAGGTTGTGCCTCTGCCTTTCCTAAGTGACCTAGATCAAAAGGGACAGAGCTGACAAGAGTTATGGTAGCTTTCTCTGCAGTGTATTGGTCCTACTTGCCTGCTGATCTACACATGGTTTCCTCTTTTGCCAGTCTTTTTAGCCACTTCAGTGGGACAATGTCTCCTATAATATTCATACATTGATATCAAAGAGTTTATTGGAATTCAAGAAGCAGCAGTTGCTGCTATGTATCAGCGGTAATTAACATTCTTTAACTCCTCATCCATAACAATACAACATCAAAGACCTTGAAGATAAAGAAGCAGTAGCATCTAATGGTGCAGAGACTCTTTTCACCAGTTAATATATCTGCATTTTTAAGTAAGCATTTGAAAGCAAAACTAGAAGTTCTATTATTTTTATTACTTACAGGAATCCAAATACTTTAGCCCATCACACATGCAGAAGGTGTGTGTATCTGCCCACTTGTATAAGGAAGAGCAAAGAGATCATGGATAGATTGAAAAAAGCTTTTTGAAGACTTCCATCAGTTGAGGCTCTGGGTTTATTTTGCCAGTTCTTCATATCTGATACCCCACTGCTGTGAATGCAGCATGCTGGGGAGTTACCATACTTTTCTCCTTGTGTTCCTGTGTCATGGCTCATCTCCTTCCTTTCAGAGAAACCTGATTTCGTTTTTGTTGTATGAACTCCTCCATGTTTTTGGTCACAAAGAATAATCTAATTCCACAGAACAACAACACACACCTGGTAGCCATTACCTGAATAACTGGAGATATGAGATCTGCACTGTATCTGTATGGTTCTCTCCCCCAAAAAACCCTCTACTGTATTATGGAAACTCCCCTGGACTGGGGTGACCTTACTGAGAACACAGTCCTGCAAAATCTGCAAACAGAAGCAAAATTGTTAACTAGATCAGTAGACTGAACTGCTATTGAACTATTCCAGGCTTAGCATTGCTTTTCTTTGGTAGATACGTTGATGAGCCAACACTAATTCCTCAGGCTATTTATACTTCATGTTGTCAGAAGACCATCTAATGCTTTTTTCACTCTTCTAGAGGCTGAGAGAATACTAAACTGCACTTTTCTTTCCAAGTTAGTATTACACTGAAAGACGTGTATTCAGCTAGTTTCAGCTGCTCTTCTTGTGTTTCAATCTCTCCAGCTGTCCTTACTGATCACTTGCACTAGTTTCCCTTGCTCAGCCTTTATCTTTGTCCACCTGGCATCAAAAATTGGTGGAAACAGCAGTCTCAGCTGGAGCTTTTTAGCTTAAAACTTTGCTCCTGGGTCTACTGCAACAATGTCCTGGGGATAGGACATGATTAGGCTACATGGGGCTTATGTGAACCACCACAGAAAGTAGTTGATCACTTAGTAAGCAAGCTAAAAAGTGTGGGAATGAAAGGTGAGGCTTTGGAGGGACATCGAGTGGGACCACCTTCAACATCACCCAAAAGTAAGTTTGCTCTGTCAATATGCTGTGAAGTCTTACGGTGTGGTCATCAAGGGGCGAGCTTTATTTTTAGTACAGCAGTATTAGAAATACTGTTTTCAAAGTGTGTGTGTATATACAGTGAGCAGAGACTTCTCATTCCATTGCAAGTAATTTTTTCCTTGTTGCAATGGCTGCTGATGAATTATAACTATTCTTTAATTTTTGGATAAGTAAAGGAAAAAAATCTCCGTTCATAGTTCAGGAGTTTTATCTCATGCATAGGATTGCTTCAGGGCCTTGTATCAGACCACACTGTGGTTCTGCAGCATCTCAGAATGCTCAGCATTTCCATGTGTCTATATACCAGATAACAACAGATATCAGGGCGGCATCTTGTGTTGGCTGCTGTACTAATTGCTGCTGGTTACTCTTCTGTATCAGCCACTTCTCAGTTTGCTGGCATGACTTGACTGTGCAGTTCAATCCCTGGTGTTCGTTGACTTCATATTGTTATATGTCAGCTGGTTGGGGACTTGCCTTGTAAATGATCTTTCCCATCTGATCCTCGTGATACCAGCAACGAACTTGCATATGGACCTTTTCAGATTTTTTTTATCCACTTCCCTAGCAGTTGTTCCTTGAATTGTTACATCTGGTGTGAAGTAGTTGCCCTGCGGCTAAGAATTAGAGCTGATATCTTTAGGAAAACCCCAGATTTGGCATCTACTTTATAGGTCTGCACACAACATGGTCTGTAAGTTTGTGCACTGTGTTTGCATTGCTCACCAGTGCATTAGGAAGCTCCCTTAGGAATTGTTTGCAAACTGACTTTCCACAGACAATGTCTTATGTTTTACATCTGGGCACAGAACTCTGGCTGGGATGCCCTTGCCAGGCCTGGCACAGATGGCTTCACTTCACTTGAGCTGTCTCTTAAGACAACTGGCATGAGGAGAACTGCATGAACGTGTTTGCAGTGCATACAAATAGGCATTCTGAATTACTCCTCCTGTCTGCCTTCTGGCTTGCCATCCCTTCAGTGTTTTAGAAAGGCAGTCTTAAATGCCTTCTCCCCTCCCTGGAAGAGCTGCAAGCTTGCACAGCTATCTCTAACACTCACTGAGAAACCACAAGCAACAGGTTTTGGTATTGCTATTGGAAATTCTGATAGATGAAATGCAGCTTTCTCTTTAGCGTTTTCATGTGCAGAAACAACAACTCCAAAATTCAAGTACAGAGATGCTGCTTTGATCAATATGGTCAGTAAGTTTGCTCTCATGAAAATACTTTTACCATCTGAATCTGTTGGCAGCACTTATGATTATTTTGGAAGATCAGAAATTTTGAATGCAAAAATCTACAATTTCAGACATAGTTAGGATGCAACCATTTGTCATCTACTGTAATAGAGAACCACTGTCTTGTTATCCAGCTTTAAGGCTAAGATGCAGATCTGGAAGGTTTTGTGGCTGGGTAGGTCTGTAGTTTTACTTGGCAAAGGCAGCTGGCTTGCTGTTCACCCAGAAGTGACACAACAGATGATACTTGTTATCACAGCCAATATGGCAGGGAAAAGGTAAAGAATTTCAGATTGTAAAAGAAATAAGAGGGTAGAAGAGTAATTTTTATAAAATATTGCTGTTTTCTTAAAAATGTGATCTGTCTGTATCGCAGAGGTGAAAAGGCAAAGGGCCAAATCATTCTCGTGCTCATAGTAGTACAATTCTGTGGCAGAATAACAGCATTTCCTTGTTATATGAAGAGGTCACAGCCCAGTTGCATCCTCATTGTATTATGTATAACCATGTAGAATTAGAAATGCTGCACTTTAGGTTCAGGAATGAGCAAAATAAATAAGCCAGGAAAGGCAAGGACAAAAATATGTGTGTTGGTGGTAACTGCATCATTAGCAGTAATCCCAATTGCCCAGGCCACATCTGATGTCAAGCAGATGGGATGCATAAAGCAGTTTTGTAACAAAAGACACATCACCTTTTACACTCCGAAAAACAAACTAGCCATGGATGGAGGGTTACCGGATAAAATTGCACCTTATGCTTGAGGATTGTACTGAACCCCAGTGCAGAAAATGAGAAAATCAGAAGGATTTCTGCACCTCAGCAAAAGCAAAGTAGGTGTTTGGAGGGAAGGCTGATGGAGGTAACAAAATCACTGCAATATTCTGTCAGGTGCCATCATAATGTGGTGTGGTGCCAAGCCTGAATGAGCTTCCCGGCCCCGTGGCCCCACACATAACTGCGGCTCCTGCTGCTTAAGGACCCGGCTTGTCTGCACAGCCTGCCAGCGTCTCACTGCAGCAGTGGGCAGAGGCTGGCAGACAGAGGCTTTCCACAAAACAATTTAGCCTTGAAAAGCTTCATCCTGCCTACAGTAGCTCAGCTTTGGAGAGCCGAAGGTCTCATTGGTTCATGATGCATTGCCAGTGTGCATAGCCTTGCGCTTAGCTTAACTTCCTGTTTGTGAGGAAAGCAATCCTGCAAACCTCATATATTCAGAGAAAATAGAAACTCAAATGTGAGCATGCTTTCAGCAGGGCACATCTTGATGCAATTCCTCTTCTCCTAAGCTCAGAAGCTGGTCCCACTTTGTGGGGTTAGCACTGGGGGAAATGTGGGCAGTAGGAATTAGCAGTGGCCCAAACCACACCAATTATATAGAAACTCTCTCTTGACATGGTTTGCCAACATCTTTCCAAGGAGACCTGGCTCATGTGTTGAGAAAAACACACTGTTGTATACACCCAGTGATTTAGTCTCTTGAAATATTCTCTTTAAACAGATCTTTCATGCAAGCAGAGGCCAGTGACTTGACACTGTCACAAGGTATGGGAGCATGGGACAGGTGTCCAAAGAGCCTGCATGTTTACAGACACAAAGGAGCTGTTCAGGATTTTTTCTTTTGTTGGTTGTTTTGTTTTGGTTTTTTTAGGACATACATGCTGTAGGTCCTAAATATATTTTTATTCCTTAGAACAATAGACTTAAACACATTTCTTTGTATTGCATGGCCACAGACTAATTAGGTTGTTAAGGCACTTTTGAAGCATGTGTAGGAATTGAAAAGATTTTTGTTTTGTCTTTCTTTACTTGTAAGGCTTTGTATATATGCACATGTATGCATATATATATGTATATACACACAGGAAGAATCACTTAAAATTTCTGATTGCATTTTATTGACATGGAACTGTAATATTTGCAAGAACTTAGGTGAAATGGGAAGCTTTGTGAGGTTTTTTTGGAAGTCTAAAGAGAGCTGCTATTCTTTTTCGCTGGTTGGCTGAAGAATGTTTCCTGCGCATGCAATGAGACCTCCTCCGCCTGTTGGTTTTATTTTAGACACTGAGTGCACTCAGCCTCCACACAGGGAATGGAGATCGTGACTCCTTTGAATGAGAAGTATTGAAATCAGACAAACAGCTTGTGCACATTGATCACTCCTATCATCCCAATTGGCCATGATCAAATCCTTTTCCCAGGAGAGATGGCTTTTCCTGCTGGCCTTCAGTGCTTCTCATTTCAGCTGTGGCATAAGATGCTCCAATGGGAGTATCTTTAATGCAAGTTCCTCTTCAAGATCTTATCAACTGGAATCAAAGTTATTGGCATCCACTGCCTTTGAGACAGAAAACAAATCTCATGATCTGGAACTCAAAGAAAATGTTTCTTGGTTTTCACTTGAGAGCACTAATCCCTCTTTTAATTGGGAGGCAAAACTTTAACAGGAGGATTTTATTAAGCTTCATATTCCATGAAGTAAAAGAGCAATTTGTACAGCAGCAGCTCTGTGTTCCATTGGTAGCGAAAGAAATATTTGAAATGGGCATAAAGGCTGAATAGAGATCCAGTTCAGATGTGTTAAACATCTTTTATGAAAATGTTGCTTTGTTGTTGATTTTGTGGGTTTCTTAAAATTTTGTGTGTGTGTGTGGTTGTGTTTTTGTTATTGTTGTTTCTGGGTTTGTTTTGTTTTTAATATTTCTGGGGAAAAAATATACCTGATATAGTATAAGGGCTATTTATTCCCTCTTGCTGGCTTCTTCACATTTTTACTTAAAGCCATAGAGCTTTCATATTCAGAATGTATCTGGATAAATTGCCGTGCAGAATTTTTCCTTATACAGAGGACCCACACCTCTTGAGGATTTTCATGGGCAAAGAAGTTCAGTTGCTGGAAATGAGAGATAGTCATTACAAGGACAAACCAGAGCGACGTTGTCATCTTACTGCAGAGAACATTCTGTTTTGGTTTGGGTTTGTCTTGATCTGCAGGGTGGAAGGGTTGACATGAAATTCTCAGAGTCCATGCTGTCAGTAAGTATCCTGCTAAGGCTGGCCTTGTTTTCCCCAATTTCCTTTCTAAATGCAGTTGTAGTGGGCTCTTAGCTTTAGAGCTTGCAACCTTTATGCCAAACCTGTTTCAAAAGTGGAGAACTTGCAGCTGTGAAATTCTGAATGAAGGATACTGCAGAGACACAAAACCCTGAGCTGATTTCCCCTCATTTTTCTTCTCTCCCTGAAAAAAAAGGGATGAAAGTCTTATCTCATATTTCTAATGACTTGTACAGATTCTGCATCTCCTACTACACCTTGCAGTACAGAGTAAGCAGCTGGGACTGATTTTACTCTAATAGGACATATCTGTGTTTCCAGGGGAAAGGAGAATCTTGAATTTACTTAAATTCCTTAGCAGCTCTATTCAAGTAATTCAAGACCTAGCATAGCCCCTGTAGATCTGATAGCTGAACCATGTGTCAGAGAAACGCAATTAAATGTAATAAAATGTAGATTTGAATCACAGTTTGGCCTGAATGTAACCCTGAATTATGTGCCTTATAGTAATATTTACAATAGATATAAATCATTGCAATTAGTAATAAAACTAATGAGACAGAAGCAAAATAGTAACTTTTCTAAAATTCTCATTTCAGTAATGGAATGTGACTCAGACATTTGAAGTGAAAATGGATGCATGCTGATTAAATTTGAAAATGCTTTCTGAGTCTTTCTTTAAAAAAATTCTTATTTCTTGATTGGTCACCAAAGTTTGCACTTTTCAGTAGTGAAAATGCAGAGTACTGTTAAAGTAAATGGAAGTCATCCCTGGGAATGTTCAAGGTCAGTCTGGATGGGGCTCTTGGCAACCTGATGTAGTGGAAGGGGAGTTGGAATGAGATGATCTTTAAGCTCCCTTCCAGCCCAAACCAGTCTGTGATCAGGAGAAAGAATAGCTGGAAGGTTTAGTCTTGTAGTAGGCTCCTGCTGGAACAACTTTGATTAGCATTTATCTCTGGGGTTATGTGTCTTGCAAGTTAAACACATTTGCATAACCTAAAATTCTTAGGGATTAGGAATATTTATGGGAATCATAAAACATGTGATCATGCTATCAGATGTATTCATAGCATCAGGTGTGGTAAATATGTAGTGATCAAAATACTGGGTTTTCCTTTACTTATCCTATTTTTATAGTCAAAACAGCACTATAAAATTGAAGCACTTAATTTCTTATTGCTCTTATGAATTTTCTGCTAACTCAGACAGTAAAAGGACAAATCCTTCTCACCACATCTTAGCCAAGAAATGCATATTTTAAAATGGATTCTGAGTACTTTCTGGAGCTTACTGTGTTCTCCTGCCAGGAATCCTGGGTTCTAATACTGATTATTATCAAGTTGCAGTTATGTTAGTAATAATGATAATAAAAGATACTTGATGCTCTAAGAAAATACCATAAGCAAGAGAGTAGAAAATTATTTCAGTGCTGTCTTGGGTTTTGCAAGCTTAACAATGTGATGTGTCTCATGGCTGCAATTTTTGCAAAAACACTTTTTCTCACAGATTCTTTCCCAGCTTTTGATCTTAGAGAGTCTCTCTGTCTTCTTTTTTCCCCCTTCGTTTCAGACTTTCTTAATTGCTACAAAACCTAGCTCACAAAAGTCTCATCTGAATGCATCATGCAAAATCTTCTTGGCACTAGCTGAAATGTCTCCCCTGGTTTTGGGGGTTTTGTTTGTTTGTTTATTTTTAAAGCCCTATTGTATTAATTAAAGGCTCCCTTCTGTTAATATTGTAATGGTTGCATACCAAGAAATTAATCAGCCTCTGTCTGTCAGTTGTAAACCTGTCTTTTCTTTTATTAAAAACATTTTCTGTAGCAGGAAATGCTGCTGTTGTCTGATCCTGTCAGCTTTCTACATTTGTTAAGCATGGAGAAGTACAACTGGCAAAATTCTAGGTAAACTGGGATTTTTGAACCACTTCCTTTTGCTCTTTACTCTGAAAAATCCCCATTATTCCTTGATTTTGGTGAGATTCTCCATCTAGCTCCCCATTCTGGTGTTTAGAGTCTTAGAGAAATTTTTGTTTTGTTCAGTTTTGCACTTTCTTTGGCTGGTCAAAATTCTGAGAAGGCCTGGTGAATGCTGCTTTTTCATGTCACATCTGGGCTCAATATTTGATTTTGAGATTAGTCTTGTAGAAGGGTGCTTTGTTTTGTTCAGACCATTAGCATGCTGGAATAATTGCTTATGGAATGAGGAAGAAGCCTGTCATCAGTCTTTGGGTGTTCCTGTCTCATTTTGCCAATTGGATCCATAGATTTTTCTTATTCTCCATGTGTATATACAGGTGGTGGCTGCCCTGGGCCTGTGAATGCAGTGAACAAGAGCTGCTGGGCCTTTGGTGCCTTTTTTATAGCCAGTATGGAAAGGTTGCCTTGGCATTTCAACCGAAGTTCCTGTGTCTGAAAAAGGGCACTTTTTTGACTTAGCAAAGATTGAGTGATTCAAAGTTATTTCTGCTTATGTAAAATGAATTTCTTTTCCATGCTGCCTCAGTTCATGGGTTAGGCATTCTGGCTCTAGGGCTCTCTAGTATAGTTAAATCTGTTGTGTACACACTCTATATGGGCTTATGGACTTTATGGACTTGTAAGTTCTTTGGGGTGGGGATCTTTTGGGTTTGGTGTTTGTGCAGCATCTAGCACTGTGGGTTTAATGACAGACCTATTGTGCAGTATCATCATGAAAGCTAATGGTCTGGTAAAGCTCAGGAGACAGCTTAAACCAAGCTTGTACTAAACTTTAGTAGGTTCACTGTCTTCTCAGGAAATCTTTGCCTTTAAATAATTTCACTTAAATCAAGAGCAGAATACACAGAACAAATCCTACAGAGCAGACACAGGTCTCCATACTGCTTGCCAGACTAACCATGCTGGCTCTCTTGCCTGGCATTCCTCTTTATTTTCACATGCTTTTAGAATGCTTTCATCCTTTCTCACAAATTGAAAATCACTTATTTCCTTTTTTTTTTTTTTTCCCCTTGTCACAACACTTCTGAACTCCGAGCATGTTGTTAGAGCCTTGTCATTGTTTTCTGGGTTTCAGGGCCATTTTCCTTTCCCTTGACAGGACTTTCATTGCTAACTGGGAATCTGACTGACAGGAGAAATGGTATCATTTTCGTGCCTCTCTTGCCGGTGGTTTGGAAGAGAAATTTCTGACACATTGTGCATGGGACATACCTGTATATACCTCTGTCACATGAAAAGGGGCCTTTTCCTTGATCCTTGGTGTTTTGTTTGTCCGTGCCCCAGGAAAGCCGAGTCCCTTGTGCCCAGCCATTCTGTTGGTGTCCCAATATAGAGCCCTTTCACTGAGCAGTGCTGCTGGATCAAGGGGGGGTTGACCAACTTAGGGACACTTCAACAGCATAAGGGACCCTCAGTGGGTCCTCCACCTTATTTGACTGTTACCCACTGCTGGAGACTACTGGTGCCCATGAAGGACTCACAACAACAATTTATGGAATAACACTTTGTACATTAAAAATTGTGACAGGTTGTTTCAAAGATCGCTGGTGATAGTATCTGAATGCAAAAACATATCCAATGTAATACACAGACAAACTCTAATCCCCATTAAGAGTATTCAACATCCACAGAGTAGGGTTCTTACCCAACAGATGTTGGGTAAGACCCAAGATGTTGGGTCTCTTCTCCCCTCCTATAAGGGAGAAGAGATTCAGCCCATCGACTGATCCCAGTAGTTATGATGGAGTCTTGCCTGACTTTTCCCCATTCTCGACTTACTTTTGTACTATTTCTTCATTTAGGTGGAGCTCCAGTGACTTTAGTCCTGCATATTTTTGTTACTGATTGGTGTAAAGGTCTCTCACTTTGCTCCTAAAGTCAATTGTCAATGAATTCAGAGTGCATACTCAGTGAGAGGTGGTTTGTACCTTGGAGGTGGGTAACTTTGGGAGGGACATGTGCATTAGTATTACAGTTAGGTTTTAATGAACTAAGTTCATCTGAGGAGAGCAATTTCAGGCCTGAGTTGCTGGCTCAGCAGCAGGACATCTTCCCCCATCTCCCCTGACTGACAGGCGCTCTGTGATTATTAGCTGCAAAGTACCATCGAGTTCCCCTCCCTGCAAAGATTTCAAAACACCCTGGCAGTGGTGCTTCCATTCATCCCCCTTAGCAGGTGCTATGTTTGCAGGTTCTGTGTACCATGGCAGAGGTTTTGAACTGCCAAATGCATTCCATCCAGGGAGCAGCAGCTGCATTTTATCCTGTAATTTCCTTAGTGTTGTAACTTCTGTTAGGATGTGAACATAACTTCTCAGTTTCCTCTAATTTTACCCCAAGCCATCTTGCCGCACTCTCCCACTGGAGTTCCATATAAATTTGGTCTTATTACTGCAAGCTTTTGTTTCTTGATAGCTCTTGCAAGTCATTCCCTCATGGGAAATATTTTGGCACTTTAAATTTTATTTACATCTGGATATTGTGCCTGCAGACTTACCAAAGTGAGATGCTGACTGATTAGAAGTAGTCTTTTTGTATTCCTGTTAAAGAATTCACCATCTGTGATCTGTAATCAGCCTTCTTACTAATTAGATGTAACAAAACTGCATAATACCAAGTTTGGGGAAAAAATTATTAGAAATACAATGTACCATATGACTGATTTGTTTCTTTAAGTGCTTATCTGTAAATAAATGTTCCTCTAATGTCCCAAACATCCAGTTCCCCTCCCCTGTAGGCTTAAAATTTCCTTTCAGCCATTCATGATACTATATTTGTTGCTATGGTGATACCAATTTCCTGTCTCAAATTATTGTACTTCAGAGGTACATGAGGCCTTTTAAATCTTCTTTACCCATTCCTCCCATTTCACTCTTCGATTTTACAGATGCTCTTACTCAAGGACTGGAATTCCTATACCGTTGGTCTATTTTTTCCACTATGTGATGGAAACCAGAATAAATATATGCCTTTCCCCATAGGACTAATGAAGATTCCTGCTGCTTTATTGGTACCCTCATTGAACATTGCTCTATATCAAAGCTTTACAAAATTTGTATTTATTTTTGCTAGGGATCACTAAGCTAGAGAAGCACAGGCAGTTCACCTTGACCAAATCAAGAACAGCTGCATCCAACCAAGTGAAATCTAAACACTTAGGTAAAACAGCTTGTCAGCCATGATGCTACTAAAATCCAGAGAAGTCCAGTTGGGCCAAGCCTCCATAAAATGATTTAGTGGGGACTGAACCCTGACTGAGACAGTTTGCTGTTCATGTGATATGTGTAATAGAAACCCTAACACAGTGTTAGCTGATCAATATTCCCTTTATCTACCTATGACAAAGTTTGTGTGATGTTTGAATTTTATGTAAGGTTTTGGGTCTTTTTGGAGGGTTGTCACTGTGCTGCTCTATATTGCTTCCCCTTCTCAATGTACATCAGTGTGAGGGCTGCTCTGATCAGAGATGGGTGTGCATTTTACCTATTAGTCTTTCGATGCAACATTCTTGTTGATTATGTCCTCTCAGTCCCTCTGAATTTTGTTCTTACCACAGTATGCCATGGCCACCGTAACCTTGATCATCAACATATGCTGAATTTGGGATGTTTTGTGAGATGTAGTCCCAAGTAGCCTCAGTTCAAAGGTCTGTGTTGCTAAATGCCCTTCTGTTCAGGAATCACTCATACAGATAAATGATGCTGTTTCTGATGTAGATCACATCCTGAAAAATCTGTGGGAGCAGATAGACTGCTAGAGTTTCTAAGCAGCAGGAAAAAAAAAAAAAAAAACAACCTTACTGAATAGATTCCAGATGAGATTACTGAATATCCAAATGGGCAAAAACTGTGGGGAGGGTGTGCGTAGAAAATATTTAGGAAAGGCAGGAAGAGATCCATGTGGCTGGGAAGCAAGTGTATTTGTATTTGTATTTTAGGAGGTAACACATGCTAAAACTGAAGGAGAAATAGGAAATGAAGATGATGGATGTGTGTGGATCCTAGGATGAATTACAATCCCACAGGATTGTGGGATTTTAGCAGGTTGGCAACGGTAATTGTATAACTGAGAAGAAATGTATAATATGCTCTTTATGAATGTCTTTCTCATTTTTATATATGCTATTCTACCCCACTTTCTTTCTAATTTAGGCTCTCTTCTGATTTTTGTCCCTTGAGTGGTTCTCTAGTATGGTGGATTTATGCTGTTTGTTCAGCAACATTCCTACTCTTCTGAATTCTGTCCCATGTGCATTTAGCATAATCTTCGTTTGCATTTCCACTTGCCTGCTTGTTTAGCTTTTTCTCCCAGGCCATTAGTTCAGTTCTGTTTTCTTGTGGAGAAAAAAATTTCTTTATGTGGTAGAAGTAATTAAGTCTCCTATGCTAAAACCATCTTCTCCAGGATACTCCAGATTTATTCTATTATCGTTCTCTTGAAATCCATTTATAATGTTTTGGATTGGTGATAGAAAAGATTTGGCTTCTCCTGCTCCTTTTCCTTACGATGGAAGTTTCTGTGGCTGGGCTGGTTGGCAGCGGGTGGGTCCCAAAGCAATATCTGCACCACACCATTAACAGCTATTTGCTGTGGCTCCAGAAGCTTAGCCTGTGGTGTTGTCTTCTTTTTTTGTGCTACGGCTCTCGGTTAGCAGCTGCTCACATCACTATCTGTTTTCAGCTGCCTGTGTGTGGACATAAAACCCGTACAAGGATCACTGTCCTGTGGTTGTAATAGCAGAAAATAGATATATTTTCATCTCTCAAAAGATCTTTAGATCTTTTCAAAGAGAAGTGAACTGTGATTGTGCAGGGTGAAAAAGGTCTTGTGCTTTTTAACTTCTATATGATGACACAAGGGACAACTGCATTTCTTTCTTCTTTTTCTGCTCTTTTTATTGATGCTGGGAATTCAAGGCTTGTTTGGCTCAGGGGAATCCACAGGATTTATCTTTTCTCTCTCTTTTGTACTTATTTGACTTTTTGCCAATGATTGGTTTAAAAGTATTTCTATTAGCTTTTTAACACTAATTGAATGATGGTGCTATTTCTCCACCTCAGCTGCCAGTGTGTGCTGTAACCACCTCTCTGAAACTGGAAGAATACTGTAAAACAAAGCAGAAAGAGCAGGTCAACCATGGTCTAAAAATCTGTAAATGTTCAGTTTTTTCTCGCTTTTTAAGTTTGATCTGGATTAAAAATTATGTAGAATGAGTATTTCCCTAGTTGCAGGAAAGGGATCAAGTCAGGTCCAAAGTCAAGCCGGGAGAGCTAAGTATGGTTCAGGAACCTCAGAGACTGGGATTGGGAGCAGCTATGTCACACCCATGACATAGCTCAGGGCAGAAGTAAAGATGGCAGGCTCTGCACGGGGAAGTGCATGGGTTGGGGTCCAAGGGGAGAATGACCATGGCAAATAAAGCCTGTTGGTGCTCTCAGGACTCCTCAAATATAACTTGCTGAAAGCATTTACTGGGAGAATCTTATGGCCAAAGTTGCTGTGACAAATTAAAGTGCCCAGTAGAGCTGAAAGGTCCATGATGCTGACTGTGTTGAGAACAAGCATGAGAATCTCATGTGGAGTGAATGCTGGCTTTCAAATGGAACAATTATAAGGAAACATGGAGAGGAGATAATATCATTGTAATATCATGCTGAATGAAGTCCCCACGGACCTGTGATTCTAGTCCATGCTCTTCTGTAACAAGACTTCTTGTACAATAGAGGAAGAGGGATAAGGACAATTACATTTCTTAGAACAGATGAAAAAGATGATGATTGTAACTGATTTACTCTGAAAATAATCAATGGACTTAGATGACACCTGCTACAAAAGCCTAGCTTTCAAAAATCTTTTTGTGCTTTTGATCTGTGAAAGGATCTGCAGGGGATACTCAAGTCATGTTCATATCAAAATACCTAGTTTCAGAAAAAAATCCAGTACTTAAACCAAAAAATAAATCAGACTGCGGTAGTATCGTTTCTGTAAAAGATATGGATGTAAAAAGAGATGACAGCGGAGAACCAAGGTCAAAAATCACTCTTAATATTATCTGAGTAATATTTGGTTTCTCAAGGCATTTATCTTTTAAGTAGAAGACTCTTGTGGTAGGGGTATTTCCTACACAATGCACTTGGCCTTCTGCCAACAAATGAGTGCTCCAGATGGATACTAATGAAAGAAATATTAATGCACCATAGCATGTCAATTATCTTGAAAAGGTCTCCAGCAACCATTTATCACCTAAATTTCACATCTTATAGCTTGAGACCAAATTGTGTTACATGTTAGAATAGTTCTGCCAAATTTGATCCATCATTAACTTTCATTTGTTGATAATTTGAACATGAATTTTTATTTAAGTTATGCATCTTTGTCAACTTGATGGAAACATCCAGAGTTATCATGCTGTCATAGATGAGTGATGCTGTTTCCCAGCATCAGAGAATGGACTGAGATTTGACTGTATTCTGAAAGGACTTTAAGGGTATAACCCCTGGCAAAAATCCTGAGGTCAGGCACTTTTTGTTGTATTTGAGAGGGATGGGGTAGGGAGGGAAGGAAAAAGAAAAACAAGAAAAAAGGAGAAAAATAGTTTTATGACTTCAATTGTATTCTTGGCTGCTGAACCATGCCCTGAAACTTACAGTTTTGGTGGGGGGTTTTAACCTTATCAGAATGGTGGCTTTCATTGCTAGGGTTACCAGGCTACCAAGCAAGACAGAATAGTTATAAAGCAGAAAGGTAACAGCAGAGTAAACATTATTTATCTAGGTGGGTTTCCTGGATTGGATGATGTATCTCAGGTGGAAGAAAGCAAATGAACCCATTGCAGAGGATGCGATGCAGTTACAAGTTTAAGCAATAAAGAATATTAACATCAGTAATCTCTGACTTAAGATGAAGGCAACAACCCAGAGGGTCAACACAGAAGCATCTCTCCCCATTACATTGGGGGAAATCCTTTAGCTGAAGGAGAATGCTGGACCTGTGCAGTATGAGATGACTATCCCTACCTTCTAGTATGGGATAGCACGTGGTAGGCTGTGGACATTTATATCTTTTTGTGTAGTATTTCTGCGCAATATAAAGCACTGCAAAGCTCATCAACTTATTTTGCCTATACCAGGCATGCTTCATCTGCTTGCCTTTTAAGAAGAAAGCACTGAGTATGTTAGATTTGTACTGTTTTATTCAAGCTCTTAAAATTTTTAAGAGCATGCAGAGTTTTGGCCAAATGAAATCTTGGAGAAGGTTACACGGTAGTTTTTAATTGCTGCTTAGTATACTTCTGTAACATGCTCAGATAGTGTTCTCAGGAGTGTGGCCTCTGTTGAATAAAATGAACGGAAATCAAAGAAAAAGTGCTTAAGTAGCCAGTAAATAATTTAACAAGCTCAGGTGACACCATCAGATGATATAAATTAAGATCAGCAAGAAAGAGATGACAGAGGGTTAAACAGAGACTGTAGCTGTATGCAGCACCTTGGAAATGGAAGCAAAGCCTTGGCATTGGAAATACACATGCTTTTTTTTCCTGGAATTGCTGTGTCTGATCAGTATTGTTGCCTGTGTCTAAATGGATAATGGAAATGAATTCTTCATGCAAAGCTCAGGATTGCTGCACGTGTTGTATTTGTGCCTGTGTTTGATCCAATTTTCTCTTCTGAGAAACTGTAGCACTGTAAAGGCCTCAAGTGGCCTTTCTCATCACTTGGTATAGTGATTAGATCTCTGCATTGTAAGTCAAGAGATCATGGTTGTAGTCATTTCTCTATTATCCAGGGTATTGGGAGGTTGGTGTAGGCTTTGGATAATATGTGTCATCCAGAATGCTTGGAGTGCAGTTTAAAGACCCTTGAATCACTGTTCTAAGCCCTCAGGATTTTGGAAAGTCTAATTAGCTCAAGTTGTGAACATGAAATACCTGTGCTCTGCTTCTAGACAAAACCTAGATAAGAAGCCACAAAAATGAGTTGTTGCTGCTGAGCTAATAAACCTTAGTTTAGTGTGCTCTGTACGGAGCTGCATCCATAACCCAGGACAGTTAATTGGCAGCTTAAACAGCCTGACCATGGCTGGACACAAGTGACAGAGTTGCCAGCATTTTGCACCTTTTGCACCTTCGTTGACCTGACTGCATGGTGACCAGCAGCTGGTTGTCACTGTATGAATTGTTCTGACCCCTCTGCAGCAGCCCTTTTGTGTAGGGTTGGGTTTTGCTTCAATGTGTAAAGTCCTGGTGTCTGTCAAAAGCCATTGTGCAGGGTAGAGAGTGGAGAAGCATTTCACCAGAATGAAATCCTGACTGTTTTTGTAGGGGTTATGGTGATGTCTCTTTGGGCAATTGTGGTACTTCATGGGGAAGTTTTTTTCTGCTTCCTGTAGCTTCTAAAGCAGAGGGCAGTGTTGTTAGGGCAGGCTGGCTTCAGAGGGAGCACTGCTGAGACATAGAGACAGTTATGGGGTTGTCACAAATACACAAATGTCAGGTCACCTACATTACCTCCTGTTAACATCCCCTGAACACTTGATACCTCTGGTCTTAATTTTATGTTACTTTAGAAGCACCATGATTCCTTAGTGGTACATGAAGAAAATCACTTGAAGTTGCTTGTTTTGCATCAAGTTGAATAGTGCTCTGACAGTAAGAACACTTCTTTATCTAACAGCAAATCAAAGATTTCTGATACATGTCTTTCTTAGTATAAGAAAAGCTTTCAAATTTTCTTAAGAGTTTGTTATTTTCTGGTTTGTCTACATTATTCTAGAGCTTCTCTTACAATTTTTAAATGTATTATGTATATATTTGGTACATCTTCTCTTGATATTTACAGTTTATTACTTCTTGGTGTTAGTATCTCTTCTACTTAATCACTTCATCTCATCTACATAATAGCATTTAGAGTTGTGCTTCTTGTTTAGGTTTGTTGAGGAAAAAAACAAACATGGGTCATCAGAAGAGAAATAACACACCAATCCTGGTAAAAATGTTTCTTGCCCCTCACTGAAGAAATTAGAAGGGAAAAAAAAAAAGGCATCAGACTGTATATTAGAGATCTCTGCAATAGTGCCTATTGTATAAAGAATGGAGATGCTCCTTTAGTTCCTGTATGTCTTGGAAATGGGGGATTTGAGTCTGGCAGTCACAAGAATGATCTTGAAGATTTTTTTCTAGTCATGATGCATATATTTCATGTAAAGTAAGTAGGGAAGATTTTGTGAAGCTTATTTACTTGCTAGCAAAAAACTGTAGTCCTAAAGTGAAAAACTTCATAGTCTTTATATTTACAAACTACTTAGCTCATCACTGTATCAAGTGATGTTACTCAGTCACCTCCTTGCTGTACCATGGAAAGCAAGTGGATGCAGAAACTTCTTGGAGGATAAATCATGAGCAGGCACCTTAGCAGCAAGATGTAGGGGAATTGTTGTGGAATTGATTTTACACAAAATCCTCCATAAAAGGAATAACTTAAATTTCAGTTGTTATAAACTTTCTGCTTGTTGCTAATGTCAATAGATTTTGCAATGAAATTGGTCCATAGGGAAAGCAAGAGTGACAACAATCACAGTTACAACAAACTTTTGCTTCCCATATCCCCCATGGAGGTTCAGCTCTCTCCCATTACACACATTCATGGTTCATGTAAGTTTGTTATTGATTCAGTGTTGCTTTTCCTGCCTAGGAAGCTGTTAGAAAAAAGAAATTTAAATGTTGGAGATCTTTGTTATCAGCATATAATACCATTAAATTGGATTCAGGAATGAGGTCCCAGACTGACAGTGTCTCAGTGTTATCCACTGAATGGCAAATAACCTGGATGGCTTCTGAAATATACCTGCATTTTGCAGCACTGTGTGACCCAGACTGTTCTGGTCAGAATTACACCTGTACACCTCTGCTCAGCCGAGGATGGCTGGGGGGCAATTCACCCACATCTGGGGCTGTGCAGTGTGGATCAGTTGTTGTGAGGCTGTTTCTTTGTCCTCATGTCCACTTTAGGTGAGAGAAACCTGACTGCTGGAGTTGCAAAGCGGTGAATGAGCTCTGACAGCCTTCAGATCCTCGTGACCGAGGTTGTCTTGGTGCACGGTTGTGGGGGAAGGTTTTCCTGCGGGCTCTGGGCTGTGTGTGCTCTCTTCCCTTTGGTCCAGGGCTGTGCCATCCCACAGGCAGGAAGGTGCTGGTTCTCATGCTGTTCTTCTGTCCTCCCCAGGAGAGTATTGCTTCTCCCAGGCTGGTGTGAATCAGAAATAAGAGTCCAGCTCCATGATAGTTAATCCCAGACCGGGTGCTCCTTTATCATCCAGCAGACCAAGTGTGATCTGGAGCACTGCTGTCAAATTAGCCAGGCAGCGCAGCGTGAAATCCGTGCTGGCTCTGTGCCTGATGCTGGAAGACAGATGTTACCTGATCCATAGGGGTGATTGGAGTGGTGCAGGCGGATAATACCTGAGCCAACATAAAGCTTGACAATAGCAAATTAACTTTTCAGCATTTGCTTGTCAGATTTGAACTGTCAGGCTGAGTTAATACTGGAGTAGTGCTTTGGTGTTTTTTTAGGAGCCCGAGGGGTAGCTCTGCAGTAGTGTCAAACAACAGCCAAACTTTGATTCAACAGCTATTTATGTAAAGCCGCTGGTGAAATGTTGAAAGAAAATGAGTGGTTGTGTTTCCTCAACCGCTTTGGAAACCTTACTGTGAGAGAGGTTTGAACGCAGTGAGTGCCACAGCTCTTCCTAACCAGCAATCAGATTCTGCTCATCTTAGTTTTAGATGTACAATAAGCAGTCTGAGCCTGGCTACCCATGTGCTGCCTGTGTGCAATGGCACTAAATGAAGCCAAGTGCAGATGAAGCACAATTGGTTATAATGCTGAATACTTTTTATTTCTTAGCTCTAAATTTTAAAGTACATTTTACTATTATTTTGGATTCTTCCTACCTTTTTCTTTTTTCCACAGCAGGAGAAGGGGATTACAGAAAAAAGTTTTTCTTTCACATTATTAGCTACATGATTTGCTGTTTTAATGGCGATCTTTATAGTCTAGCAGTATGTTAGATATATTGTATAGGTTTCTATATGTCTCTGTGAAAGAAAGGAATGCTTTGAAATAAGTCTTTCCACCAAAAGAAAAAAAAAATCAGGAGTGCATAATATACTGATCTATGAGGAAATTTTGATTGTAAATTCATGCAACTTATTTGTGCAATTTTAAGAGCTGTTTAATAGCTTACAGCTAGTTAATACTCTCACTTTGAATTCCTGATCAGCTGCCATGGAGCATCATTTCAACAGATGATAATTTTGCCTTCTGAAGAAGAAATTGCTGAAAAGTCTTCTCTGTGAGATTGATGTTCTTAGCAGGATCTTACTGGTGCAGATAATTTGTGTAAATTTGAAGACTTACTCTTTTCAAAATTAGATCATTTTCCAGAATGAAACTACACCAACTATCAGAGCATTGTCTTAAGGAAATAAATTGGTCTTAGAGGATGAATAAAGGAAGGCTTCCTTTTCATGGTGCTGTATACTGTAGCAAAGCTGTCCTAAGGGGAGAATTCTTGCTTTAACATATCTGGCATTATCCTGTTGGAAACACGCTATTGTTCATTTTTTTCTAGTGTGACCTACAGCGCCATATGTTAAAACAGTAAAATAAATCATATTATTTAAATTTATTTTAATATATAATCTATAGGTATCCTGGATGACTTTTTAAAGGTTTTATTTTCAAGCCATCAACATTTTCTTTTTAAAGTAAAATGATTTGGTTCAGAAAAAGAAATGCATCTTTAATAAGATACAGGGTTTTTTATATATTCACGTAGGATCTAAGGGAACTTATTCTGATGCATCATAGTGGACTGTATAAATGATCACATTCATGTAACAGGAGATAGTCACATAACACTGACTGAATCTGTAGAGAATGAAAAAACAATAAGAATCAGACCAGACAATTTTGATTTTGTGGGAAGAATTTTATCCTAACTTCAAGTCTTATTTTTCACACTGACACATTCTTGAAAGCAGAATTTCGTTGGTCGTGAACAGAGAAGTCATCCTTGTGGCATAAAAATTAGATGCTGAAATGAAGTGTTTGGATTTGTCATTGGTTTTTTATTTAATTTTTTAAAATACAAGCCCATGACACGACTGATACTTAAAGAAGCAATATCACAGCTTATCCAATTACATGTTAGTACTATAAATAGATTTGAAATATTGGGGGCTTCCAAGGTGCTACAGGTACATAGGAGATCATCATAAAAATTCTTGTATTGTACAAATCAAATCTTACTCCAGCATCAATAGAATGGCACTATTCTTTATTACAATAAAGTTCAGTCACATTCAAAGGATTGACTGTTACAGGAGAGATATCAGAATTTAATAATAAACTAATAAAATTTCCACTTTTCGCAATGCATTTTTTTCTTTAATTCTAAATTGCAGCTGATCAATGATTCTCTATCTCATTGTATGAATGGAATAAAAGTTGGGTTGGAACAAATTGCTGCTTTCTAGGTCAGCAACACAGTTGTCCTTTAGAAAATGAGCATTAGAAAGTTGAGGCCTAATTTGATGAATACTTGGTATGTGCCTGGGTGCATTGCTGAATCATGGTTTCTGTGCTGGAAGTACAGGCTTGGCTCCTCCTAATTGAGTCCCCTTTGGGCTGTTTCAGAGTGTTGGCTGGCAGGGATTTAGATCCTGGGAATCCTGCACACTTAGAGCTTTTTTAGTTGAGGGAACGTCTTGTGCAGTAGGGAGCTATGTGAACTTGTCCTTTCTGTGGGACAACTAATATATTAAACTCTTGTTAAATAGAAGTCTGTGTTTCCATGCTTCCTAAGGTCATGATTTCTGTCCCTTTTGGGTACCCTGCACAGGGTGGTGGGGAAGGGTCATTTTAAGTTTATGATGGGTATTCGAGAAAGTCACCATTCAGGCTTGGAAAGTGTTGCTCACACAACTGAACAAGTCAATGCTTGTTGCAGTGAGCTGTGGCCACTTACTGCAGCTGCACTGCTCTTATTTTTTTTCCTTAAGCTATGGGTCTTTTTGCTCTGAAAGGTTCTGAGTTCTTTGTGCGTTTGTGTGCAGTTTAACAATAAAAAGTACTTTTGCAGTGGCTTTTTAATTTTTTTTTTATTGCAGCATTGATTAAGACAGCAATTCATGACAATTTGGCCATTAGCCTCCATTATGGTTTTCACAATACACCATTATTTCCTTTCTTCTTCGTAGTGGGCTACTAGCCCAGAATCCTTCCACTTCTACTGCAGTAACAGGATGGGCTCAAAAAAAAAAAGTGACTCATCTCCCCTTGCTCATCTGCTCATGTACATATTATTAAAAAGAAGTTTGTGTGATCATTTTATGAATGTCAGGTAGAGATTCAGTCTTCTTTTTGCAGTCTGTTAAATTTTTCACTGAAACAAACGTGTTCAAAGGAGTTAATGTTATCTTAGAGGCAAGTGAGCGCTCAGGGCAGGTCCTGCTCACTCGCAGCAGCCCCGCTGCCCGTTCCGCCTGCTGCACCTCATTGCAGGAGATGTGAAAGACGTGCTTTGCAGCTACAGCCCTGGTCGCTCTGGGAAACCAGGCACCCTAGCTAAAAATAGGCTCCTCTAAGTTAGCAGCTTTGCTTGTGAATGCACAGCCATGAGAAGCTGATTTGGGTAATAAGTGATTTCCATGGACTGGGAACCAGGGCTAGCTGGGAAGAGACAGGCAGGAGAAGAGTTGACAAAATGTAGTAGTTTTAATCCTAGCTTTGGATATTTACAGAATGCTCGATGTTTCATCCTTTAATTTTGCTAACCACTGTGCATTTCCCTAAGATCTCAGTCAATGTCAGAGTTTGATCCCACTGAATGCTTTACTTACATGAGAAAAAGTGTTTGTCTTGGAGACTGCAAAGTTTTAGCAAATCAAGGACTGCATGAGGAAAACAAAGAATTATTGTATCTATTCTTTGGTCATGGGGAGTTAAGTGAAGGAGACTTCCTTGAGGCTGAAAATTCACCATCAGAGGAGTTTGATCTGAGTTATCTGTGTTCAGGATGTGCACTTCCAGACTAGTTTCCCTCTTCTCCTTATTCCTGTTTGGCTTGGCTTCACCCCTCCCTCTGCAAAGCTTTCTGTAGCCCCACTTCTTTTCAGTTGTGCAGCTGAACTGAACTTGCCGCGCTGCCGGCGGTGATTCCTCTGCTGTGGGGTGAAGCTGTGCGCATCAGTGTTTCATTTGGTAGTGTAAATGACTCATTTTATCAGCTATGGAAGATTTTCAGCTAGCTAGTTTGTAGTACAAGGAGGAAAATAAAAATGGGGGTTGGGAAATGCAATAGATAAAGTCTTAAGTGGTCACAATTTAAATCTTAAATTGCCAATTGCATGACTGGCTAGAAAAAGGAAATGTGAGCAGAAAAAGAAGGCAGTAAACATGATGATTAAGTGGATCTTACTCAGAGTAAATTACAGCATTCCCAAATGGAAGTCTTCTCCTTTACAGAGAAATCATTAAATGTTAAACTCACACTATTATTTGCGTTTCATTGGGTAGACTTGCATGTGCAAGGCACATTGGAAATATCCATTTTAATTAGTGTTGAAAAGAAGTCTCGTGTACAGAGCACTGCCTGGTAGGTATTTTTATACTCTCTCTCTGTGAACTCATTTTATATGATGATGATTTCTTCTAATTTTTAATTAACATGTCTAAGTTAGAGTTGGGGAAAATGATCAGTGTTTCATTAACTGCCTCACACTTGGAGATCTATGCAAACCTAATTGATGTGGTTGCTACAGGGTACTTTGTCAAAATGAGCCATCCTGCCACTACTTTTCTCCTCTTGCTTTTCAGTTCTGTGAATTTGAGTGAAAGGCATCCTGCAACAGCATATAGTTTTACCTTCAAAATGACAGTATATGATGTGGCGTTATATTTAAGTGCAATGTTTCACTAAGAATATTTTGAAACATTTTATAGACTGTGTATTGGAAGATCTTTTGTGTATCACTGGTATATAGTGCCCCCCCTTTGCAAAGAGTGTATATAACAGTGTTTTGGAAAACCAGTGAGAGTTTTTCTTGTTCCTTCTCTGGGGAAAATGATTAGCTCATCTCTGAGCATCACAATTTAAAATATACTTGCTCATGTATAACAGATACCCCTGAATTCATGTTTAATATCACAAAATATTTAAAAAAGTTGTTATTTATTGATTTTTTCTATAGTCATTATTTTTATATATAGTCATATATAAAAATGAGTTATAGTATCTCACAGGAAAAAATCGTTAAGATGTGTGAAGGCTGCATGGGGTCTAGTGGTGAAGGAGATGCCCTTGGCTCGGGTCCCAGCTCTGCCACCAACCTGTCCAATGACTGGCACCAAATCAGAGAATCTCAGAAGGGCTGAGGTTGGAAGGAACCCCAGTGGGATCATCTGATCCAGCCTCAACTGAGTACAACTATTGGCATACTATTAGTATTATTCAATGGGTTTAGGTTATTGTTGCTGTAGTGTTACTGTTGCCATAATTTGATAATGAAAAAGGATAGGAGAACAGCAAAGGCAAAGAAGAGCTGAAACCCAGTGATGTACTCTGACCATGAATTATGCCCTGAAACTGAGTTAGAAATTGTAAAGTCTGAGTAGCAATTCTATGTCTGAACTTACTTTATCTAAGAAAACCAATACTTTTTACGGTGTTCTTATCATAGTGATAACAGCTAACTGCAACAGCAGGGAGAAAGTTGGTAAGTTATAAATTATTCAAATATTTTTTTATGAAGCCATTATTAAAAGGATAGAAAAAAAGATAGAAACCACTTTGTTTTCCTCACAAAGTGGTGAAAGTGGTTATGATATTAAAATATACTTGGCTTCCTAGAAAGTTTTGGACTTAGAAATTTGATCAACAGATCTTTTAAAATATGATATTCACATAAGATATTAAGGCACATGAGATTAATTTAAGCCATCCGTGTGATGTGGAATTGCAGAGTAATTGAGGTTGGGAGGAACATCTGGAGGTCATCTGGCCCTCCTCCCTGCTCAAAGTAGGGCTCATATCAAAAGTGAGATGAAGCTGTTAAGGGTCTGTCTGGTTCAGGCATAATTTGAGAACACCAAGGTTAGAGATTCCTCAGCCTCCCTGGGTGACCTGGTACCTAACTACTCTCAGGGTGAAATTATTTTTCTTTTTATATCGCCCTGGAATTTACCCTCCAGTCTGTGGTTTTATTTCTCTTGTTCTCAGGCCCTGAGAAGAGTCTGTCTCTCTCTCCACTTTAGGTAGTGTCAGATGCTGCCTTAGGCTTCTCTTCACTGGAGAAATGGAGCCACCTTACTTTTCCTTTTCTGACACATGCTTCAGCTCTCTAATCATGGTCCTCTACTGAGGTCGCTCCAGGCTGTCAGTCTTTGTTGCAGCAGGATCCCAAAGATGGACACAGTATTCTAGATTGTGTATGTTGCAGTTGTAGGGAATTACTGAATGATAAATATCAATGAGAGGATGCCCATGCCTACCTGGATGTGAGGGGGCATAGTTTATATGCCAGGCTTGTCATGAGAAGTTGAATGCAACCAGGAAGGATGAGTTACATGGATCTTTGTCTTTGCACATTGTATTCCATGGGGGAAAACCGACCAAAACAGGTAGGGAAGAAACCCAGTTTGAAAGAAGAGAATACTTGGTTATAGTGGTGATATTGAGTACAAATTCTAAAGCTTCATTTTCCTGGAGAGGTGACAAAGAAGCAAATTGCAGAGAGATGAGTGAGAGTGTCTTTTGGCACATTGCTCATTGAAACACTGGAGCCACTTTAGTGCTAAGCATGATGTAATGCAGTGAACAGTTTCCGTTTTTAACTGTTTCCAGTTCTGCAATTAGGAATGTAACCCATTGCGTTATGAGAATAAAATTTATTTTTCCTGGTAGGCTTTTTAGTGTTGGGTAAATATGACAGTTGAAACACATGGTGTTTCCTTAAAAGCTGTGAATTCAAATGATGGCTTAGTGCTGAAAAAAGGATATTGGGTGTTTACGATCCTGGGCAGGTCTGTCAGCTACAGAAGTCAGAGCCTGTTTTCCACAAGCTGGAATAGTCCATCTGGGGCAAGTGCCAGGAAAAAGGGAAAATCTCCCTTGGGGAAGCAGTGGGGACGTAATTCATGATTTTGTGAAAACTCATTAACTTAGTTTCTAAGCATTAGTTCTGAATCCAGTGCCAGTCAGTATTTCCATATTTTCAATCACCAATATGGATAGTAACATGAATTTGCTGGTAAGTTTGTAGATAGCACAAAAATTGCTAAAATAATGAAGGCTGTTGCAAGCATAATCTGAAATGGCTGATTAGATGAAAATTCAAAAATTCACTTTTATGCAGACAGATGGAGAGCTGTACATGCAAAGATATAAGGCTTTCCGGATGGAAGGCTGCTTTGGGAATTAGCAACCCTGAAGTCAATGTAAGGTTTTTGGGGGTAGCTTCCTCAACGAGTACATCAACTGAATTAAAAGAGAAAGTCTTTCAAAGAGAGCTCAAGAGGTTTGTTCTTGATGCTGATATTCTCCTATATATGTATTTGTGAACTGAACCTGGAAGATGTTCTTGCTTACATTTTTTTTTCTCCTTGTCTCCAGCTGCAGACTCTTTTTTGACAAACTTGCTTGCTCTTATACAGAAAAATCAGTTGAATTCTGCTGGCAATTAGCCCAGGGAAGCAGAGACTAGTTAGAATAATTATTGCTGGAGGTATAAGTGTAAGTCTACAAAGCCTAAGGCTAAACAAGAGAAGACAGATTAAAAACAGCTCTTTGGAGTCTGAAAGATTAATAATGTCTGGGCTTAGAAAGTTCTTGAATTCTTGGGGAGAACCTGGTAGGGTGGTTGAAAAAATGCAGATTATTTTTGTATGTATATGCATTCATTTAGTCCCTCCTCTGCATGGCCTGATTTTATTAGGCATATTTGCCAAGTGATCTTTTACTTTTAGGGAAAGAAGAACAAAATGTTTTAACTTAGTTTTCCAATAGCAGCACTAGGCTGGCTTATCCCAGAATCACTATTCCTGGAAACCTGTGGTGAGGTTCCTGTAAGCTGTTTGTGGGCTGGCCATAAAGGGTATATCAAGAGCAAGTAAGAAAATTGACTTGGCTTTGCCTTTGGTAGCTGCTGCTGCTCAGATCTGGTATCCACACCTCAGAAATGTCCTCAATTCTGGAGAATATATTGTGAAGATAAGGGGTGAGGAGTAGGGAGGGGACCCCCCCAAAATTATCCAGATGCTGAAAAATCAGCTTTATGAGGTGAATCGTAGGGAGGTCAGTCATTAATCTCATCAAAGAGAAAAGGTCAAAAAGCAATGGGATTACTGTGTGTAAGTTCTTATTTATGGAGAATGTATTTGTCAGCAGAGGTCTTTTAATCTTCTATAAAAGCATATTACAAGATCCCGTAGATAAATATCGAAGGTAGATAAAGTTACTTAAGAAATAAGTCATCATTACTTGCTTGGCTGCGTAAATAAATGTAGAACTCATTGCTAGAGGAAGAGGTAGGAGCAGTGTATTTTTTGAAGTGTAAATAGCTGCATTTTGTGCGATGTGCTTTAAGTATGTTTCTGATTTATATGAATTTGGGTTTGGAAGTGTAGGTGGAGAGGAAAATGGACAGAGAAAACCAGGTGATTCTTTCTAGCTTTGGATTTAGCATCTGAGATGTCTTCAGTTTACTTCTTTCCCTGGAGGATTATTCAGGTTTATAATGGCTGCAAATCTAAAGCAACATGATAATTACCTGCCACCACAGAATACCAGTCTATAGGAGGTCACAAAAGATCCTGTTTTCTCCTGAACATGTTCTTGGCTCCAGTTGCAGTCAAACCTGCCCACATGCACCCCTCAACAAATTTATGTTCCTTCAGGGAGCTGAGGACAGCCACAGCCTGGGAGGAGGCAGTGCCTGAGGTAATGTACAAAAGATCTAGATCTCTGGCTTACCACTTCTTTAAAAAGGGAAGCTTTTTAGGAAATGTAATTGTGTTTTGTGTTTTTGAGGGCCATTTCCACTGTTCAGAATTGTTCCAGCCTCATTGCTTTATTGAGAGACCATCATCTCCTTATGCCTGTTTCAGGGCAATCTTGACTATGGGAATTTTGTCTCTGTGTTCCCATCCCAATGTAAGAGCAAAAGATCAAATTAATCAGTTAGAATAAATCAGAATTTTTCTGACACAAAAACCTTCAGGAACAATCACTGGCTCTTAGACAAAATACAAACAGTATTAGGGTAAGTTAGACTACAGATACATCTTAGGAGCCAGAACCTGCAGTTTAGAGAATCTAAAAGCAAGACTACAAAATGCCTTACAAGCTCTCTGAGATGCCTAAGTACAGAAATCCTTCACTTTACAGTAAAAAGGAGCCACTGCCAGGAAGCAAAAATACTTTTTTAGTTCAGGAAAGAATTACTTTCTCTGCCATCTCAGTAAACACTTACTTTGTAGCTTTTATCCTCTTGGATTCATTGCAAATTTAGCCATAAAACATTTGGCTTTGTGATCATTATCTGCCATTACCTGCTATGAGGACTGTTACATTTCACTGTATCGAACACTATTGGAATTAAGGCTATAGTTGCAGGAATATCTATTTCCACAGCTTTGCAGCTCAATTCTAGGCATCCTGAGTAGGAAACATTTAGCTCCAGGCTGTTACTTAATTTTTTATTTCTGTCTTTTTCCTTTGGTGTTGAAAATAAAATTTTCATAATCTTTGAAACTAAAATAAACAAACTGTTGTGGAAGCTTGCCAATTCCCACCCTCACCCTCCTTTTTGCCTTTGTCCATCCTCCTACCTCTCTTCTAGCTGCAGTGGGATGGACCCTTTTCTCTGGTCTATCAGTGTGAAATAACCATGAGAGTCACAGCAGAGCTGAAAGGTAATTAATAATTAAAGACAGATCCAGAGAAATGTATCTATAATGCATTGATTTGTGGGGGGAGGAGTAAGTTTCTTTTTTCTTTTTAAGTAAAAGAAAGAATTAGCAACTAGTCTTTGTTTTGGACACAAATCCATTTTGCAAAATTCAGATTGCACTTCTTATTATCCATAATGCTGTTTCTGGGCCTGTGGAATTGGGACTTAAGTTTGCAGGTCTCTGACTGTCTTTGTATTAGCCAGCCATGCACAGCCACAGACTGTTAGTATTCTTTGTTCTGAGAAAATAAAAAAATAAAATTAAAAAGAAGGGAAGGAAGGACAACCCTAGGTACCAGGATACTAAAACCAAAAAAACAAACTTGCCTGAGCTGTGATGAGAGACCCTGCATGTTTCTCTAAGCTATTTTTCTTAAGACACTGAGGAGTAAAAATTTCTTAGGGACTGACAGATCTCTAAATAGTTTAAGTCACTGAGAAAATAGGCACTGCTCTAGTTAAGATATAAACCCAGAAACTGACCTGATGTGTTTGAGTATCCATTTCCCTCTTCCTGGCAGATGCATTTCTCTGATAGCACATTTATTGCCTTTTTATTTTATTAATGGAGAACTTGCATTATTTCCAGACACTGGATAATTTCTACTTCCTCACTGTAGTCCCCTGACCTTTATGTCCATACACTGTATTTCTTCTTGCTTTTGTTAAAATTTTTTTGGGTCACCATCTACTGGTACCATAGTTAATAAGCACAACTGATTAAGAGCTGTTTGTATTATGTCTCCTTCCTGAGAAATGCACTTCAGGCTGCTTGTGTTATGATTTGGAGAAGGGATAGGTAAGCTACAGAAAATACCATTTCAGGTAAATTTCTGTCAGTTTGTTGTCACAGAGATAAAATAATGCTTTCACCTTCTCTGGACCAGGGAATATGGAGGGGACTTGATTTCTTTCCCTGCTGATATGGAATCAATGCCCCTGAAATTGCTTAGGTGTCTGTGAGTAGTGCTCTGAGCTGGGCAGTTTGTGAACATAGGTAGAAAATCCCTGGACTGAACTAAAATCTCCCAGCACTGAACTTTAATGTTTGTTATTTCTCTCTTCACATAGCAGTAATAAGGATGTTGTATTAATTAAGTAATGTGATGTGTTATCCTGGCTTATTTTAAGTCTCAGAAAGAAAGCCACTTTGCTCTGTATTTTTCCTATATCATGCACAAACATTTTCCATTGGGTTACATTCATACAACTGGCTATTAAAAGTAAAATTTTAGCTTAAACAAACTTTAGTTCCCTTATTTTTAACACTGTTTCCTGAAGAAATGTCACTGGTCTTCTATTTGGAAAAAGACAATTCATTGAAGAATTGGCCGGGAAAATAGAAGGTTTTTTTGAATTTTTTTTTCCCTAAAATTTGGTCAGTTTTGACATGCTTCTGTCTTCAGGAGGTGGCTGAGTAGTCTTGAATGGATGTTTTATTCATTTTACTGTATCTACAAAATAATCTTCTACAGCTATTTCTTGGGCTGCATTGAAAGCTTGGTTTTCCTTCTATTTGCTTTTGAAAAATACAGGCATACTGCCTTGTCTAAGATGATGATGGGCATGGGAGATGATGGGCATGGGAGATGTTGGAAAGTCATTTCTGCTGATGAAAAGACATTTCTTGTTCCAAAGTGGGGAAATTGAAGGAATTGAATGTTGTCTTAGACATAAGGGTGATGCATTTTTCCTGTGGCCTCTAATCTTGTAAAATTCTTGCAAAATACAGTATTTAAAAAAATAACAACAAAAGTATGTAGTTGATCAGGGATTAACATAATAGGTCTGGGGTAATTTCCAGGAGTTACTTCTGCTTACTTTCTCTTGTACGTTGTGAGTGAACTTTACTTCAAGAAATATCTGTTTAGAAATACCTTTGGCAGTGTAAGTTCCCACTGCGTGGTGAAGAAGCTTGCATTGTTAAGTTTAGCTGTAGCTATTCTCTTTCAGTAGTCTCATGTCCATTATAACTTGACATTTAAAGTCATAGATTTGTACAATTGCAGGCATTTAATGGAAAATACAGTGTGGTTGTTTTTCCTGTGGACAGAATGTGAGAGACTTGCAAATACTGGTTTCAGCAAAACAGGATCCTTCTCTTCATGTAAGAAACTTCAAGATCTGCTTTATTTTTCCTGTGTTTAGAATGGGCTTGATCCAGATTCTAATTGGATCAGACTTTGGATCAGACTCAGTAAATGCATGGGTATGGAAGAGGAGGAGGGAGCAACAAAAAAAATCCATTTGCTAGACAACATTGAGCTGAAAAGCTGCCATTGGTTTTAGGCTGTAGCTTCTGAGCTCTGGTTATTACTGTCTTTCTGTCATGACATCAGATAAGCCCTAACTTGAGAAAAACAATTTGCAAGAATTTAAAGGTTCAGATTTTTTTCTTTGTTTTGGGATAAGTTAATTTCCATAAGAAAAAGATTGTTGACTGGTAAACAGAGAAGACTATTCTCTAAGTTTCAGAAATAAAATATAAATAGAGAGAGGCATTTACAATTCAAATATAGAAAAAACTCATTAGGAAAAATGATTGGAAAATAAATAGCAGTTCCAGAGAGATGTTCAAAATAATGGAGGACAACAGTAAATGTCATGTACACTGTACAGAAGTTTTAACTGTCTGTTATAGTATAGTATAAAGTTCTGTTGTAAAGAACCTTGGAATGAGGAATATCATGGTCATACCTACCATTTTGATGAAATGAAATATGGAGTTTTTTAGTAGTTAAGAAATTAAGTCTGCTGCACCTTCTTAGAATATATATATATATATATATATATGTCTTTTTACAGATTTCTTCAACTCTTTCCTTAGTTCTTCTTTTATTCCTTGGTGGAAAGGGAAGTAAGGGAAAAAAGCAATTTTTCCCATATTGAAGATGTTGCCTCTTTGGCACAGTTTCTGTTACATGTCGGAGCATTGGTGGTACAGAAGCATGTAACTACTGCTGACCTCCTGGCTCCACAGTGTGGGTGTGTTGCCATGTGTTGTGGGTAGCAGTGACAGGGAAAGGGTCTTGGGACTCTGAAAGCTTTTGGGAGATGTGGGAATTAGGTCTGGGTACACCATGGATCAGAAAAGAAGATCCTTGGGGTTAGGCATATGGAATTTAGATGTGTCTATTGATCCTGCTTCTCAGTTTGTTCTTGCTTTATGTGATGTTTTCTGCTCTGCCTGGGCTTCTCCTGCAGCTTATTTAGATAGAGATTCATCCAGTCTTTTTGAGAGAGTCAAGCTGGAAGTGTAGGTCTCAGTATGGTAAATCACTAGGAAACAAAGTACTTCCAAAGAACTGTTCGCATCTAGATGGGCAAAACTGATCTCTAGGGGTATCTCTGTCTTTTCCTATCCTAAAGCTGGGATAAGCCAGGGTGATACATCTGTCTCCATTTCTCAACTGTAAAATAGACATTATGTTAAGAGGGTGCAAGAAGACTGAAGTTACCTCATTTCTACAGAAGAGAGCCATGAGGAGGTGTAACAGCAGAGATAACTGTTCAGAAGGGTTCTGGGCATGAATATTTTCCTTCCACTTTGTGTGCTGCTTTTAACTGTGGTACCTATCCTTAAATCCATGAAGACAGAAAAGAGTAGTGCTCATAACATGAAGAAAGGAGTACTTAGCATATTTCTAAAACAATCTGTGATCACTGGGAGAGACCAACCATGAAAAACATCAGTCTTTAAGGGGGAGAATTTCACATTAAGAGTTTGTTACTGAAACTGCTTTGCAGCTCTAGCTACAGCTGATTAAATGCTGACATGCAAATACTGTCTCTCAAGAATCTGTTGAATACCTAAGTCTTTACTGGAGTAAAATAAAGAAATATAGATCTCATTTATCAGGGCCTACAATCTTTTCCTGCTTGTATCTATTGGATCTGAGGGTCATTTAAAATGTATTAGAGGTTTAAGATTGGAATGCAAGGCTAATTTGAAACCTGGCTCTGAGATGACTGATTATGTTATACTTTATACTGGTTAAACTAAAGCATAGTGTCTGTATGACAGGAGGGATCCAAAATGATGTGGCATTGCCTGGTGAAAGAGCTGTTCCTTTTCACACATAATGCTATATAATTCCTCTTAGCTTTTTTATGTCCCCATGGCTGTTGAAGTAATGGACACCTAGGGCAGAGGCTGGGTGAGGAAACACAAAAAGCTGGCAAAAACTCAGTGCTCACAGATTGGAAATCTCCTGGTTTGGCTTCAGACTGAATGTGGAGAACTTTCCAGCACTCCCTCAGTTGCTTCCAATGTTTTCTTTGACGTATTTGGCCCTTGACCAATTTTCCCAACTGCTCCCAAGCCCTTTCTAATAGTCTCCTAACCCACTTGGATGTTCCCTCAGCTCCTTTACGCCCTTTCCATTGGCACGGATATGAAGTTCTGCTGCTTCAGGAATAACACTGAAGATAAATGTGCTTTTATCCTTCTTCTCAAAGGGGTTCATTCCCAGTGTTTTACAGTAGCTGAATTCTGTTAATGTCATTTGAGGTGTTCCAAATTTATTGTGAATGGGGCCACGGGGAGCAGGCAGGCTTGGCTTGGTTCCCTCTCACATTACACTAGAGACAGTGAGTTTGTACTTCTGAAATTAATTGTTTTAGCAAGATAAGTAGAGATGAAACAGTTAAAATGAAAGGCAGTCCTAAAGAGACCAACTTCCACCCAGGAAAAGTGGGTGGTGTTGGGCCATGTCTGTCCCTGTGTGAAACTTGCAGAGAGTATCGTCCTTGTTTGGAGAGGCAGGAGTCACTCTTCACTGGGAAGGTGATCAAGCTTGGGGACTAGAGGACTTTTTTTAGACAGCACCTGGAGTATCAGCCCCAGATCTGTTTTGAGTTATTTCTGTTGTACTAAGCAACCTGATTTTTAT
Organism: Acrocephalus scirpaceus scirpaceus; assembly: GCA_910950805.1. Classification (NCBI taxonomy): domain Eukaryota; kingdom Metazoa; phylum Chordata; class Aves; order Passeriformes; family Sylviidae; genus Acrocephalus; species Acrocephalus scirpaceus. The sequence goes on from OU383778.1 coordinate 34,352,708, forward strand.
TTTTTAATTTTTAATTTTTTTTTAATCTTCTACTCTCTTTTCTGTGTCATTTTCCAGGCCTAATTTTGACTTTGGAATAAGCAGAGTTAAAGTATCCCTGACCATGTAAATGCTGATTAGTGCAGCATACACGCTCCACATCACAAAAGGTGTGAAACAAGTTTTGCATCTGCCTCTGGTTTGTCTCTGGTCTTCTGACTGAAATATTAATCAGCATCACTCTGTCACTGTAATAGAACTGCCTTGGTCTTTAGCATGTTTGTCCTGGCAGCATTCCTTCCGGGTAGGAGTGTGCCCATGTTCCACTCTGTAGATCATGTTCCCATGTTTAACTTTCTCATTCATACAGAACAAACTCAGGCACCTACAGTATTCAGTTAATATAAATTTCAGCCCTTGTTCATGATAAAGAAGGATATTAAAACAGTGTGGTCCTTTGATCTTCATGAAACATCAAAGGTCTTGCTTCCATGTACAGTCTTTATAAAGCCTTTTTATGATAGACAATTAGGCCTCATTTGAACACCATTATCCATTTCAGAGATAATGAAATGTTATTTTGAAGTTGCTAAACCTCTGGTAAATTGGATGTTGTTTGGTACAATGATACTTAATCCTGTGGTTCTGGTGAAGACAGAGCAGCTCTGAGGGGGTGTAACCAATGTGAACATGTCTGCCAACAGCCCAGCATCAAAGAATGCTCTGCCCAGCTTGTGGTATCCTCCTTTACAGCTATATCCCTATTTCTTGCATACTAATTTCATTTTTGAAATAAAAAGCATAGTTATTTTTATATGTAAATGTTTTTCTTTTTTAAAAAAAAGCTCTGGCCTTGAGAAGGGATTCAGTGATGCAGATTAGAAGCTCACTTTCAATTTTTATATTTTACTATTGGGCAGTAACACAACATGAGAGAATATTTTACAAACTGCACTTAAAATCTGATTTTTCTTTTCTGGTAGTGAATAGCTATATAATAGTGATGATCGAGGTAAACAGCTTATCCATAATATTGGATTCCTGAAATAATTGGAAGGGACTAAAGATGTTTTACATATGCCATCTTTCTATGTTAGCTCTGCTTCCTCTTGAATTTTCATGGGAATGAAAAAAAATACTCACATAAGTTTGGTTCTGCAGGAAGGATTATTAATTCAATTTAGAATACATTAGTAGGGAAGATAAGTAAAGCTAGTCTGTATTTAAAAAAGAATCACAATTAGGAGCCTAGAGAGACAGGAAAAAAATAATTCTTGCTTCATGCTTTAGAAATTTATTCTCTTGGCATGTTTGCAGATGTGGTTTTAAGAACTTATCAAATGCTATGTTAAATATTTAAATCTAAAAATTGCTCTGGTTGTGTAGTAAAAGGCAATGACAGAAAACTGGAGATTTTTGTGCCAGAGGTGACATTGTTTGGGGCTGTTTGAAAAAGAACAGGAAGTTTAATTGAACAAGTATTTAAAATTTTAGACAGTTTCCAAAGCTGCACATTTGAGTCTAATAATTCTGTGACCTTCAGACTGAGTTCCTTCCCATTTGGTTGAGCAAGCTCTGCATCTGCAGCATACCCAGAAATCTTGGACCTGCATCTAATGGTTCTAGAAAGGATCAGCAATGTGAATGTGTTGAAGTAGCAGCAGTCCAGATTGGCTGACCAGTTCACAGCTACATATGCTGTGATTTTTGGGGACTGACCATTGACAGTTACATAACAATAGTCTCTGTTCCTGTGTGGGTGGGTCAGGCAGTGCCACATAGAAACCTGTGTTTATCCAGCAGCCAGCTGCTAACAGCTGCAGTAGCAGCCCAGCTGCCTGAGTTGCAAATTGCTGAAGATAGGAAAATATGTTTGGGAAGCATCTTTATTTATATGCCTTCCTCATTCTCTGTTTTTTGTACTTTTTTGTTTATTGCTGTTCTAGATGCATCTGTGCTATGGACTTGTGTTATAAACTGATATGGCTACTTCAGCCATATAGTATCTACTTTTCTTTTAAATATGATTGAAATTAGTCAGTGGATTTAGAATTAAAAGGTAGAGATGAGGAGCCAAACCCATACATATACAGTGTCATATATATGGAGTGGCATAATGTAAACATAATTTTCTTAGGAGCTTGCATTGAAAATGTGGCATGAGTTGGTAATGGCTGATGGTGTTTAAGACTTGTGTTCTGTACTTGAACTGTAGGCTCCTGGAGGCAGTAGGCTGTCTTTTTGTTCTATGTTTGTACAGAGCTAACAGAATATAAACCTGTTCTGTGATAGATAGTGGATTAAATATATTTGATATCTTAAAGTTACTTTTCTGTATGAATGTTTTCAGGGTTAATGTGTGAAGTACTATGTTTAAAATGGTTTTGAATCTGGAAGCAATCACAACTACTGCTTTCAAGATCGTGCACTTATTCAGCTCTTGTGGGTGGAAATACCTCTTAGAGAACAGGAATTGAGCCATTATTGTGTCTTACTTTGAATTATGAATTAATTCACCGTATGGAATTATTACTAATGTTTAAGACAAGTGCACTGGTATAGTCAGTGACTTCATACACAGTAAGTCCTCTCGTCTCCCAATACAATTTAGTTGGAAGAGGTAGAAATCTAATTCTTTAAGTATTTCATATTAAATCATATATTGCTTTCATGAATTTTATCACCAGAGAGGAGTAGAAGCTTATACAGTGAATTCTTAATAGCTTAAGTAATGGTTTAAATGTTTGCTTTCTTACCTTTTGTCATAGTGCTACGACAGAGTAAACCTAAACGCTCTTTTTCTGTTTAGTTTTCCGAGCATAATCAAATTATGATGTAGCTATTAATACTAGTATGGTAGTTTGCCTTGTAGTAATGTACCTTCATATTAATAATTTCCTGAGTTTTATTTTTTTCATAAGAATCTTTGTTTTAAATAAGAAATGTGAAAATTAACATTGCTCTTAGCGTGATGATTGAAGAGCCTGCTGCTGCAAAAGTGGAAATGGCTTGAGGGATTGGAGCAGTAGGTGGTTGCCTATAATTTGTTAGGGAGCTTTTTGATTATTAGTTGTCAAAAAAGTTTTGGAATTACAGGGGATGGTAGTGAAAAATTAGTAGGATATGCTTAGAACCTCTTGATCTCCCCAAAATAGTTGTGGTGTACAGTGGAATAGTTAAATAGCTGAAAAGGTGAGTGGGGCTGTGTTCTTGAGCAAAACAGGAGCTTTTGTTCCAGTCATACAGAGTATTAAGTGCCGGTTCAAGTGACTCTCATAAACACTTCTTTGGATTTCAGTGGGTTCATTCACATGAATTAAATTAAGCAGATGCTAAAAGGTTAGCAGAAACTTGAATCTGTCTGAGGAGTTTATTTCCCTGGTAGCTCTGACTGCCCAGAAGTACTTCCAGCATGCTCTCATTTTCTAAAAACTTGAGGAAAGACAAAAACTTGCAATCATACTTCTAATTGTGCATTTGAAGTATTAGACTTTTACTATGAAACTTCTGAATAGATGCCAAAAAACCCCCAAAACCTAAAATCACAGATTTCAGGGGTCAAATAAAACTTTATCTGTAAGAATCTGCATGTAGATAGAAAAAAAGAGATCTTTGTTAAGAATGGTCCATGAAAGAAAGCATCATGGAGGGAGCAGGGGGGAAAAATAAAATAGTTTTCCAAAAGTCAATGTTTATCAAAAAGAGAAGGATCTTAGCAAATCCTCCACAAAAAGATAAAATATAAACACCAGGAAAAGTGATTGATCTAGAATTCATTCCCTTTTCCTTTCTCAGCCCTCTTAGCTGACATGGTGATGAAAAGAGAGGATTAAAACAGGCTTCTTAAAGCCAAAATTTTATTAGGAAATGATTAAAAGCACATTGTGTCTTGTAAAGTGAAGTTGTGCTCTTTTCAGCCCAGCCTTGCTGCAAAGGATTTTTAGAGGAGAGCAACAGAAAAGGAGAGGGGATAAACATAGATCATTCTAACTTTCATTATTTACGGGTAATAATATCTATGGAATTTTCCATTTGTTTTCCTGGTCTGTCATTCACTGAAAACCCACTGCACCCCTGAAGACAGGTCTATATCTAGGAAGGATTTTGGATTGAAACTGCTTCAACTCCTTTTTTTGGAGAACAATTTTGAGCTATGACTACTGTAGCAGTGAGAATTCCCACAGGCAGGAACAAAGTAATGGAAGCAGGAAAATGACATGGAAGAATCAGAATTCCATCTGTGCACCTTACTGCCCCTCTGCCCCCCAAAAAAGGAGGGGAAGGATGAGGTAGAGAATATTCTGAAGGCCCAACACAGAGAAATTGATTTGAGCTAGTTATTTCTTCCATGGAAAACTAACTTCTAATTCACATTGCATTTGATTCTTAGAATCCTAAGGGATTTATCTTCCATACCGTGGCACATAGAGAGAAGTACTGGCTTTATGGAGAGGCCTTTACCAAAGGCTTTGGTAAAGAAGCAGGTAATAGAGTACCAATTTTGTGATAAAAGCTGCAAGTTTTCACTTTCTTTTTCCCTTTCAGTATTTTTGTCCAGAAGCACCATCACGTTTTCATAGGTCCCTAGCACATAGCAGTAATCACTGTTGTCACCTCCATTGTCATATTCTGGGAAGGAACTCAAAGAACTGTGGGTGAATTTAAGATCAAATGGTTTAAAATGGTTTCACAAGTCTCTGGAAGTCTGGTTGGAATGGAGATCTCTAGATAATCCTATAAATCCACCTTAAAGTAAAAAATCTGATAAATCTAATTCTCCTTCATTGCCTAAATTTATTTTAGCTGTAAAATAATAAGAGAAAAAAGTTAAATTTATTTTAGCTGTCCATGACTGATGGTAGTATGAGCTGGTTAAGAATCATATCCTTGATCATTGCTCAGTTGCTGCTGTGCCTTTCCCCAGCCACAGGCCACCCAAGCACTTTCACTGGGAGAACCATGTGTATGAACCACTGGCTTCAATCCAGCCTGTAAAATGCTCGTAATTATGCAGTCTCATTAAAATGAAATCAGTGAAACAGGCTTCTGCTCTTAAAAATGATGGGTAGAATCCAGAGATCCTGAAGACCTTTATGCCTTCACTGTGAAAGAATTCCTTCTGTTCTTTGGATCTTTCTATTAATTTAGAAAAAGTACAATTATGGTTAGCAGGATTGCCTGAAAAGTTGCTTGCAGTCTAAAGGGCTATGCTGTAAAATCTGTTAAATAGCTGGCCTCCATTATTCAGATACTGGGCTGAAATCCACTGGCATAGTTGGAATGATGGTCAGCCCCTCAGCAGCTTCATGCTTAAGTTGTGACAGGAATCTGCTAATGCCGTTCAAGAGTCCAAAGATGGCTTCTTATGGCTTTGTTTTTCCTACTAAGTCATTCTCTCTACTTCCAAAGTGAAAAATAAGGTATTTTCATTTTTACATGAATTTACCAGTCAGATTGGAAAGCACTGACATCTATTTTTCAGAGCTCTGACTCAGTTTAAAGCACCAATCCTGCAGCATCAAGTTGTTTTATGGCTTATGGCTGCTCCCCACTGCAGTTTGCAGTTACCTGGAAGCCATTGAGCTGCAGTGTGTGGAACAGCAGTGGCTTTCTGGTTCGGTGTGTGCATGCCCAGATGAACTGCAGCTAGCCAGCAGTACCAGGAGCCTGACAGTCTTTAACATTTCTGACAGGTGCTGAGTTACAGAAATGGCTCATCTGGAAGGTTCTTTGTTGGTGCATCCATACAGGTTATGCTCAAAGCAGGTGGACTGAGGGGTGACCCAATAGGATTTTCTGTGTGTAATTTTAATCTGTTTAATTCAGGAATGGAACATCATTTGGCTTAGCCTGTGGTAGTACGGCTCCAACACATGTTGCCCAAAATTAATCTGAATTTTAAAATTTCTAATTCTAGGATGTACAGGAAGGAAGGCAGTTGGCTCACCAAATTCAGGATTCAGCCTCCATTTTTGCATAAATGGAAGGAAACAAAGTATAATCTGTTGTATTTTTAAATATTTATCTTTTTTTATTTTCATGTACCAAGTATGCATTCTTGTATCTCTTAAAAAAATAAATTCCAGATCAGTTTTTGTGACTTAAGAGGAATTATATTTGTTTGGAAAAGCACAGCCTGAAACTTTTTCCTTAATAATTGGAGCCAATAGATGCTCCCAGTAGTGAAGTTTCTTTCTTTTTCTTCTTAATTGCAAGCAGCAGAGAAAACTGTAGTTAAGAAACTGACAATATAATAAATAGCTGACCTGGTGGAACGTGCTTGGGCTGTAGCCAGGAATCTCATCCATAGATATTATCTCCTCTGGGAAATGGTTCTTTCTCTTTGCTTTGTAAGTCTTGTAGTAACTGTTTAGCTTTTTTTGGTGGGTTTTTTTTTTTCCTTAAGTTTATTTTTATAAATAATCAAATTCAAAAAAGTGATCTGGTAGATTGTGACTCTTTTGAGAATAGGATTGAATAATACTACTTGTAAATTATGGATTGTTTCCACTTTTGCTTATATCAATATACATCCAGGAATATGTGTTGTGAATTTATTAGGTTTGGCTAACCTTAGTGAGACTGGTATTATACCTCAGTTCTGTAAAACACTGCATTATTTCCATGTAATAACGTCTTTGGTCTGGAACTCTGTTCTCTCATAAGCTCCAGCATAAAAGGAGTGCAGCATAAATGTATCATCGGCATATTAATTACCTGAATAATCAAATGGAATGCCTACAGTTGCTGTTTGCTGGAGATTTCATCTGGTGGTCAGGAGCAGAGCAGTGCCAGTTAAATAACAGCTTGCTCCAAACTGTTGGAGACTGGTGTTGACTCCACATTAAAGCAAGCCTCCAGCTGTGCAGGGAACCAGCCTGTTCTACCTCTGTGGGGTTGCTATGGGCATGTGGCTCTAGGAGCCACTAATCTAGATTGGCAGCAAGTGAAAGAAACCTGTAAAAGATCCAAACATAAACCATAGTATTGAGCTTGATACACTGGTTGTGGACTAGTGCTTTACATTATTTTACCAGTGAATTTGTCACATGTTGAGCAGATGGAAAGTATTTCTTGCTGACCCTTTTCATACGATGAAGATGTTTTGTGGATGAAATTTGCTTGTGTATTTTGTTGGCTGTTGCGGATGTAGATAAGTAATTTACTGAGCACAGAGCTGGTTCATGAAGGGAAAAAAGTGATTCTTCCAGAAATGAAAAGTGATAGCTAAGAAAGTTGCGTTGCTGATCTTGTAAGGAGGGCCAGAGCTCTTTTTTTTTTTCCTGATTTTTTTTCTGGATAATCAAAATTAAATTACCATTGTTTAACACTTTGGATTAAAAAAATAATTGTGTCTGTAGAGTTGCCTCCTAAATTTAAACTAGCAACCAGGTTGGTTTTTCCTAATCAGAAAGTCATAAAGATTGCTTGGGGAATGTCATGTGGCGGTGGTATTTGTGACAATTCCAACTCCACTTCTTATGTGGAATGGGCAATCTTTCACAGTCACCAGGTCTTCAGAAAACTTCAAGTGCTGAAATCACTCTTCCCAGAAAGAGAAATGAAAAAGCCAGGCTAAAAAGCAAAACTCTTAAGAGTTAAAAATGAGGTGAAATGCTGTTCAGATTTTCAGAAGCCTCACTCTCATATTTCCCAAACTCATGCTGCCCATGTCCATTTCTGTTTCTTACATCAGTTTACATATTTAAATCTATTTATTCTCTTTTTCTTTTAGGTGATCCTGATCCTTACCAAGTATTATCATACTGACATGGGGAAAGTTCTGGAGAGCTCTCTGTGGAGGTAAGTTCTCTATTTTTTCTATAACCTTCCCTCCTGCTGTTCTTGGAATAGATCTTTCACTTCTTTTTCCAAACTGCTGCTGAGTCGAGTTGGTAGCTGACTGATGCTGTTGTAGTAAGATTATCCAGATTGTCATCAGCTCTTACTCCTTCTCCTTGAATGCATTTCCTGTAGTTGAATTAGAGTTTGTAATGAGTTTTAACAGTAGAAACAAAGAATGATGGAGAATGTAAGGTAACTACTTGATGCCATTTAGCAACTTGCCTTGTTTTTTCTTTTCCTAGAAATTCTGTATCAAATCTACTTTAAAAGTTTGAAATGCTTACTGTGTTGGGATGTGTCTTTTGGGAATTCTTGCTGCTTGAGTTGTGTACTGAGGTTAGAAAATAATCCTGCTTTGGAAGTAGTTAGGATTGTCTGGATGAAGTATACCAGCAGTGTAGGCTATATTGTGTTTTATGACAACTGGGAATATATAGTAATCCAAATAAGTTTCTAACCTGATTCTCATTCCCATAATACTTGTGAATAAAGATACCAATATGTTGCCTGTGTGTGCACAGATTGCATTTTCAGGTGTACATCAGCACAAAAGCAGGGCTAGTTTTGTTAGTTTTGCTGGTTATCTCTAGCAGTAGCATGAGACTTAAGCAGCCATATGTGAAACTCAAATGTAGCTCATAAGCTTTGGGTCTAGAAACAAATAGTTTATCTAAAACCTTTTGGCTTAGGTACTTGTAACCTTCATGCTGTCCCAAGAGCTTGTATGGGAACTTGACCTTCAGCTGTGAGTGTAAGGACCTTTACAGAGGCAATCCAAGAAAGGGACTGGATAAGGGAATAGGGAGTGGGAAAATCTGATTCCAGGACATGGTACAAAACGGCCTTGTTATTTGTTTTGAAAGAGGTGGCATTGTTTTAACTGTGTGGGGTTTTCTCAGTAACAGTGCTTCTGCAATAATTTGTTGTCATACCAGTGTCTGACTAGTGCTCAGTCTGGCCAGGGCCAGTGGTCCACGCAGAATAAGGGTATTTCTAGAAATTTCTGGTTGTAAGAAGGAGGTATTCAGGAAAGAGAGTAAGATCAAATGGAGACTGCTTAGCATTGGCTCAAGATTGGCCTTTTTAGGGCTATGACAGTTCATTTGTAACTATCCTTTAAATTTACAAGATCTAAAATTTATTGCACATGTGTTTTTGTTTTAATTTTTGTCCAACATCTTGTGCAAATAAGACAACCAAATGACAGTTTGGATAATCCCAACTGCGTAAGCACACACTGCTTTCCTATTATTTTTCAGTGGCCCATACAACATGTGCAATATATTTCAAGTTTTCCAATCCATACTTCAGGGTATCTATCATAGTCTTTTAAGCATTTTCAGTTGGATTCTTCAAAATAAACTCTTTAGTCTTTTAAAATAAACATAAACCAGGCTTCAGATAATGTTTCTTTCTTTGGAGAACATAAATACTTAAAACAAGGTCATCCAGACCTTGCTGACAGCTGCTGTAAAGAACTGGTGTGAACTGCATTCAAATAAAATCGATACTAGCGTGCATCATCTGGAAATCGTGCCTTTTTACTTACAAGTAACAGATGTACCAGATGCTTTGGTACTGGCACAGGTCATGGTCCCACCCCAAGGGCTGGGCAGAGATGTCCTCAGGGCTCTCAGTGGTGTCAGGCTTTGGGAATGTGCCGGGTACCCATGGCTCCACTTCAGTGTGGCAGGGATGGGGCCTCGGGGAACTCTCCTTGAGTATTTCTTGCAATTTCACAGGGTACAGCCCAGCCAGGGTCTGGACATCAGGGTGCCTTGGGCTGTCCACCTTGTCAAGAGCCCCTAAGAGCTCACTCTTTGATGTGATGATGCCCAGAACCTGCTGAGCCAGGGATGGGGATGAAGGCTGGGGCTTGTTGACCAGACAGGCTGGATGGGTTCTGAGTCACCTGGTCTAGTGGAAGGTTCCCTGACCATGGCAGCAGGGGTGGAACTAGATGGTCTTTAAGGTCCCTTCCAACCCAACCCAAACCATTCTATAATTCTGTGGTTTCTAAAACCAGGATGGAAAAGCTAAAAGGAAGCAAGTGCTTAAGATGCCTGCTTGGACCAGGGGTTACTACCTAGGTGATCCATGCCTGGATATGTTCTGGGCTCACCTCTTTCCTCCAGCTCTGCCCACTGTGACATAGAAGAGACACCCACAGCTATCACACTGGAAGAGTTACAAAGTGCTTAGATCAATTCAGACCAACTATTGCAAAAGTATCAAATAGTGCCCTTCTCTGTTGAGATGTAGCTCACTATTTGTACTAAATAACTGAATGAAGCTGAAGTCCCTTTGCAGTCAAGGGACTTCTGTGTTTCTCCCTGTGTAAAATGGTTGGAGCTTCACCAGTTTTCACCCATGTTTGCTGATGGAATTGGAGCGTTGTATTCACATTAGCAGCATGCTCAAAATGCAGTGTATATATTTTTCAGCTTTTAAAAAAATTCCCTTTTGAATTCTTTTTATTTTTATCAAAGAAATATGCTGTAAAACAGGTGTGAAAAATGATACAGGGTTTTTTTTGTTAGCAAAGAAGTGCCATTAATCTGTTTCTGTGCCCTACTGGGAATAGACCCTCTCCAGTTTTCCTGAATTGGCCCAATGTTTTTTGTTCCTATCTTGCCTGGCTAGACAATACCGGAAATCATATTGTCTAAGTCACTAAGTGAAAATAAACTAGTTTTATAAACTGATCAATTCTGACCAGGGTAACTTTTTAAGGTTAATATCCCAATTTCTCTTTCTGGCCAGTAAATATTAACCTACCTTGGTGTTTATCAGTTCTTTTGTTCCTTGAAACTGTATCTTTCATCTTCTAAAACATATCTCCACTTCATCTCTTTCCTTTTCTCCCATCACTCAAAAGAATTTTTTTCTCCTTGTTTAGTGGAACAAAGGTTGAGAAAGGATGGTCTAGTGATACTTGTTTGTTCTTAGTGACCTTGGAGCTGCAGTCAGACTGTTAAGAGTGGTGCAAATGGTAGTGAAAAACACCAGTCAGAGGTACATGCCTAGGTGGGGGGACACTATGTGAAGAAGATTTGTGGGTGGATCTTGGTGACGCATTTTTGTACCTCTGCAGAGCATTGTCAGTTTGTGTAGGTAACTTATGCTTGCCCACATAAGTCAGGTTACAGGCTTGGGAGACCTAAATTTGAATTACCTCAGAATTTTTCATTGTTGAATAAACAGGGAAAATATCGCTGTGTAATGAAATTCTTAAAAAGGTTTTTACTTGTAGCAGCAGTGTCTGTTACACTAAAGAGGTGAAGACAAAATCTTGATGGAAGTATGCAGTTAAAAAATACCAGGCTGTGCTTCTTTAGTCAGCTATTTCTGATGCTTTCCTAATTTGCTTATTAAGTAATTTCAGGGTATAAATCATATAATTATTTTACTCAAAATAAGGTAGGGAAATAAATAGAGATAACATTGGTTGCCTCTTGAATATAAACTAAAATAACTTTTTGGGAAGGAACAGAGGATTGTTTTCAGGTCCACTTTTAGAGTTTCTAAACTGTGGTACATATTGGGAATACAGATTGGTTATCATGTTAGAGCTCATTAGCATAATAAAAAACCTGAGAATTCAAATACTAACATTATTGTCACAAATTGTGCATACATAGAAGATGTTTTTCATACTAGAGCTTTTCGTGTCAGAGTTCACACACATATTTATGCAGGATATTTACAGTGTGAGAGAGTTGAAACCAACTGATTATTTAGATTGAGTGTCTATCTTCATATGCTTTAAGGACCCATTTGTGCACAAATATATACGTGCACATATTTTAACAACCTCAGGTGCCTGCTTGCATTTGTTGAATGCCTGCAACTTTAGATGTAAGTATTAAATTTTACAATCAAATAGTTAAACTTTGAATTAGTAACCACTATGAAATTAATGATAATACTTATCTGAGTTAATTATGCCTAATAATATTGGAAATATAGATGATTATTATTATTCAATTTTATACATGGAACAACTGAGATGGTAATACAGCTGAAGATTATGCAGTGGTGACTCAGCACTATATGACCATGGAATTACCTTCCAACCCTATGCTTAGACGGGCTCAGAGTCCTGTTACTGGTAGACATGCAGCCTTCCCTTTCTTAGCTTGATCTAAGCAATGAATAATAGATGCTGCTGATGATTTCTAATAAAGTTTTGATTGCATATTATCAAGCTGTAATGATACAGTAATGCTAAAGTGACTTGCTGTGTAATTGCCATTGTTCCCAATGGCATCACCATGTTGTTACTGCTTCACCACAGCAAAACAAATGACATTACTTGATGTTAACTGCACTGTTGGATCCTGTCAGCATTGCCTGCTGAAACAGGTGGCCCTGTTTTCAGAGATGTTGGGTTGTTTTGCCCCACGTTATCGGTAAAGAAATACTAAATGAAGGAACAGACTTCCCCCCTTCCTTAAATATTTTTGGATATATTTTGGAACTGAGCTTTCAGGGACTCGTTATTCCAAAAGCAGCCTGAGGGGGAAGAAAAGTAGAAGCGCTGTGGGAGGTTGAAAGTCCAGATCAGTGGCTGGGCAGGTGAAGGTGAGAATAGTCAGGAGAGCCTCACAAACAGCATTGTGCTTGCCAAATCCCAAGGAGTCAGGAATATCCTGTCTGTGGTGGCACAGCTCTTTCTATCTGCACCCACAACAAGCCACCTATTCAAGGACAAGACTCACTTGTGTAAGCCTGCTGGCTGTTGGGAGTGATCGGGGCACAGTGACTGTGGGGGCTTTGGCCATTTACACAGAGTGCAGGCCTACACTACAGCCAAAATCCAGACTGCAAAGAGAGGGGGATTCTTTTAAGGTGGATACAGTGAACAACATACAGCTCAGGAAAGTAAAATTTCCAGGTGGCTCACAGAATGTGTGAAAATGAATATGGACATTTGTTTCAAAAATCTTTGGACTTCAGCTGTTTCCTGAAATTAATTTAAAAAGGAAAACAAAAACCCCCAATATGCAGTTCAGTGCCGCAGTGAAATTTTTGGTATTAAATACTGCTTAATAAATGAACAATTGTATTCTGAAACAACTTGCACTTCCAGATGGCCTTATATTATGGCTCCGCTTTGAAAAGTGACTTTGTAGAAATGGCCCCAAGGGATGGAGTTATTGAGTCTGTGATTTTCATATCAAATTTTCTCCTTCCAAGGTAGAAAAGAAAAAGAAATGGCTTTCTAATTATTAGCTCCGTGAACTCAGCTTGGGATCTAATGTCTAGCTGTGCTTTCTCTAGCTAATGCATCATCATGAGTAATGCAAGTTCTGCAATCAAAATAGAGTGTCCTCAATTATACCCGTGCAGCTCTTTTGTTCTCTTATTATATCCTTATTTACACCTGTTCCACTGAGCAAAGTTTTTGGGCAGTAGCATTGAAAAGGCAGTTTAATTACAATTAGAGTTTTATTTCTCTTACTGAACAACAGATTTTTTAAATGCTCTTTTTGATCATATCTCCATAATCATCTAATAGTATTACAAAGACTTTCATTGTCTTTGCTGCAACTTGCATTGTCTCGCTAATACTCAACAGTATGTCATTATGAGTTGAATTGTGCAGGAAAGTCTTTAAATTTATTTTGGACACTTAAAATGTGCTGTAAAACTGTAGTTAAAAAGTGGATAAAGTGGGTTTCAGCATATCAGTAATGTTTTATTATGGGTGTCAGGAGGAAAATATGTAGAAGTTAAAGGAAATTAAATAAACATATCGTGACAAACCTTGGAATGTGCAAGGTATTGAAGAGGTGATTATTGATGCTTTTAATGGTAGTGGAATTGATTCAGGAGCACAGAGGTGCCGATGTTGCAGAGTGTGCTCTAATGGACACATGACCTACCATCGACTTTCTGAGAGCAAGGCCCAGCATGAAGGGTTGGCAGTAACCTTGCTGTTACCTGGGTGTTGCACTCATCCTGCCTCATGTTTTGGCTGTGGCTTTTGACCATTCAACAGAGGAATGAAATTTGGCTGTGGATATTTGGGACTGTTCTCCAAGTTGTGACCTGTAGACTCCTCTGAAGGAGATGTCTTTTTTGAAAGGCTTTCCAGTGCATGGGATTTAGCTTAAGCAAGTACTTTTATGTCTGTGTTGCCATAATAGAATTTAAAGATTATTTTGATGTCTTAGTATGTATGAAGGTCCAAATTGGAAAAATGTATATCCTACAAGCAAGTAAAAGCTACCAAATAAGTCTATCCAAATTTCTTTACTGAATATCTGTTGGTCAGAACAGATGAGAGTGCTGTGTCATAACTACTTTTCCATCACTATTCCAACAACTTGGAATAGTGATGATGATTTTGAATGTTTTTCTGCACTTGCTTGTGATCACATAGAGAATATGACATGCGAATTACGATCCAGTTAGAAAGCTGTGATTTATGTAGTTAGGAAAGGGCTCTTGCAGTATACTTGTGCTTATTGGAGCTGATTGCAGCATGGCTGCTGAACATGTTAAATACATCTTGGAGCTTGAGAATTTTGCTACTTTACAGGTTAATTTTTTTTTCCTCACTTAATCCTCCTTCTGGAAAATGAATTAAGTCATTGCAAGACATAACTCATAATGAGTGAGTCAATTCATTGAGAAAGAATAACCATTTATTTTAAATGGCTTAAGAATCCTTTTCTCTTGTTTGAGAAACTTGAGCCTAAGAGAATTTCTGATTGCTTTACCTAGTGCTGCAGACTTTGTGAGAATTATACCACAGGTTCTTGTTTTAAGTAGATACTGTCTGGCCAGGACTGATGGTAACAGAATTGATCTTTCCTTCCCAAGACCCATACAGGTTGGTAGCAGTAGGATGTTTAGGAAAATTGCTTCGCTGGTGTTTCATCAGTTTTGTCATGGTATTTTATTTAATAAGCCTCCGTCTAAGAAATTATGTCCTTTCTTGCCAGCCTCAGCAGACAGGTTTAAGGTGAGCAAAAGGAAATGTTGTCTTTCTATGCATTAGTCATCCATGGGGCTTGTGATTTGCTTTTGCCCTCCCTCCCCGCATAAAAGAGAGAAGTTTTGCCCGTGATCCACACTTCCGTGTGAGCAAACTGAGGACAGCAATCTTGGATCTTTTATTGTGACATGATTCCTCTCTATTAAGTTCATATGAAAACCGTTGAGCCATCAGGATTATCAATGTTTCCTTTGCCACTCTGCAAAATGAAATAAATAAGAAACCACAATCAAAGCAGATAGTTTCATTCCTCATTGCATTTTCATGATGATGAATGAGGTATAAAAACTGGGATAGGATATTTTTTAAAATCTGAAAAGGGTGAAGTCATGGTGTCAGGTAACTTGAAATAGGATACATGTGACATTCCACTCAGCAACTAGTGATGCTGCTGGTTCTACCTTCAGCCTATTATGTGACTTTTTTGAGAGCCTGCCATTACTCTGCTTTCCTCAGTTGGTCTTTTGTTTCTTGGGAATATAGGTGATTTGGAGAACTGATTGTGGGATTCCCATTGGTGCTGGCACTGTAATACTGCATTAATAAAAATAATAGGAAGGAGCTCTAAAGTTTATGGATGTTTAATGTTTGTGTCCTTAAAGTTTTTGGCTTGAGCCTGAGAAGGACAGGAGTCCATCCGAGAGCATGGGCACAGCATGAGACTTACCTGAAAATACCCATATTTTCCCTGTGGCACAGTGCCTTTTCATAGCTGATCTTTGAAAATACCATTTTGCAGCCCCATGTTGCATCTCTTAGAGTTGAGCACCTTGTGCGCTGATGTGGTGTGTGGAATGTGAGCAGCTTCACTTGCTTCTGCAGTACATCCAGTCTGCTCCAGAGCATCCACTGTGAACTGATTGCAAATTAATTTGGTTGTTGGGACTGAATCAATGAACAGCTGCATGGTTAATTATGCAGAATGGTATAGAAAAATGTAATGTTAATGTTTTATACCCTCATTATCTCTGCAGTATGGAATATATTTTTCAGTGTGAAAGTAACAAAGGCAATATTTCCCACATAACTTATTTATTAAGATCATCGTATTGTTAGGCAGCTTTCTCTGCTTTAATTTGGTAAGAATTGGGACAATTAAAAACTCAATACAGGCCAGTTTCTAAAATGTAAGTATAATCTTACATGCTGAAGAATTTGAGGGTGTGGGTAGTTGCCAAAAATGAAACACATTTTGCAATAAGATTTAAATGTCTTGATTTTTTTTAAATTGACTTTCTGAAATACAGAATGTTAATTGAGGGCTTTTCCTCGCTCTCCCTGCAGCCTCTCATTGAAAAGATGGCTGATAATTTGTCAATTAGTCAATTGAATCACCATTCCAGCTAATTTTTTAAAAATCATTTGGGAGGGATTTATGTTGTTTTTGTCGCCTCCTGCTTCTGCTCTCCCTTGGTGTATTTTCCTTATGTTGCATATGGAGCAGGGATAGCAAGTTACTTTATTTCAATGAATATCTGTTCTTGAGCTAACCTTCAAAAAGGATATTTCACTTTCCCACTGATTTTCTCTCCTAGTGGCCTTTTTTTTTGCTTGCTGTTACCCTCCCTCTTTCATAGGTTTGTCTCTTCTGGGCCTGATTGCTTCAGTCCAGACTGGAGAAACTGCTTTTTAGATGAGGTGTTAACTTTTGGTATTTTGGCCTAACATATCAGCTCCAAACCTGTTTTTGGAAGCTGTTCCAGAGTTGATATCCTTCTGATGGCAGGGCTTTCTTCTCATAGTTGCTTTGTCAGATTGTAGATATTTCAATGACTTGAGAATACATTTTATCCCAACTTTCTAGCATAGGATCTGTAATTGTCTTTTTGGGCAAGAGTGGGGCAATACTTGTTATCACCTCTTTGTTGAAAAGCATCTATATGAGTTAAAAATTCTTTTTTTTTTCAAATCTGGTATGTGCTTTCTTTACAAAAGGGATATAATTTTTCGTGAATAGTGTGCATGCAGTTCAAATTACACCCCTTGATAAAAAAGACATCACAGTATCAGTGAAATACAACCACCCTTGGGGCAAAAGCCAGGGAAACAAGTAAAGAGACATGTGGTAAAATGTGCTTTCTTAATAGCAAAAAAACTTAACAGTTGGGTTTAAAAGCATCTATGTCATTCAACCTTCTGATAGTCCAGCTTCCAAGCTTTCCTTTCTGGCAGGAAGGGGATGTATGATTCTGCTTTCTTTTTGATTTAGAATAGTTTTCTGTAATGCTGATATTTCCTTAGGATTCTTGGCTGTTCTGAAGACTTCAATGTAAAATTATTTTAAACTTTACTCTCCTCAGAATTTGGAAACTTAACTTTGTTTTATCTTAATTCTTACCATATGCTGTCCAGTCCCTAATTTTGCAATGTCTCTTTGGGATAGAATGTAAAATTCCAGTTGTGCTGTTCTGAAGTGCACTGACTACAATTTGAGATTTCTCTCCATCTACCCTACCCCTATGCAGTTTCTATGCTAAGTACTGGTCTCTCAGGTTTCATTAATTTTTAATATATTTCAGCCTGACATGTAAAATTAGAAAAATGACAGTATTTTACTTTTTAATCCCCATTTAAAAATATTAGGAAGCAAATTATACATGTGATGGAGTTTTGCATATATGATGATTTCAGGTGCATAATACTTAAGCTCTTGATGCTATTTTGGTGCAGTTTTCGGTGCAATTCAGACAGCTCAGTGCTAGTGGGGAGAATGCACCAGGAAAAGATTAAACCTCTGCACTGTGAAAGTGCAGCACATTCAGGCACAGTGTGGAAACCTAGAGTAAAAACTCCCATGCCTTGGCTATCCATGTAGCCTCAGGTGAATATATTAATCTGTCAGTATTCCGGAGTGGAAAGCATCCAAGAATCATCTTTAAATAAAATTAAAGAAGGAAGTAAAGTTAATTATATAAAGACCGGAAAGATATGTTACAAATATGCATCATAAAACACTATGACCTATCATAGCATTATCTTAACAGGTCTAGTTAGAGGAGATCTCTTAATGTGCCCTGGTATGTGAAAAATGGGTTGGAGTTCTGAGATCTTCAAAGTGACAATAGGACTTGGCTTCTCAGAAGGCTTGTAAACATTTGTAAGGTACGTCAAGAAATAAAATTTAAATATCAAATTATATTTGATTTCTATGCTAATGGAAGTCTTGGTACATCCAGATGCTTGAGTTCTTAAGATTTTTTTTAAAAAATTTCACGTTTTGAATAGATACGTAGTGGTTTTTTTATAATAAAAATTATTATTTATTTTTTCTTAAGCATATTTTTTAGGGCTGGAAATGGGACATAAGTTTTCTGATACCCAGTTGGTCACTTATGTCACCGCTTCACTGGCAAGTTTCTGCTGTATTGCATCCATGCAGAGAATGATTTTGGTTGCATGGGAGCACAATGGACATCAAGTACAACCCCTGCTCAAAGCAGGGGTTGCTGCTGAAGTTAATCAGGTCACTCATGGTCTCATCCTGCCTAGTTGTGAAAGATGTCCAGGTCAGAAATCTCACAGCTTTGCTGGGCAATGCTTTGCTGCTGTCATTGCGAGGGGTTGTGTCAGCTTGCATTTCCCATCTTGCAGCTTGTGCTTGCCACCTATTGCCTTTTCACTGTCTACCCTGACCCTGTCTTATTTAAAACTTCTCTTTAGATGGTGAAAGAGGGAAATGAGATTCTCCATTAGCCTCATTTCCTAGAATGACCTAACCCAGCTCCCTCAGCCATTCCTTGTACATCGTGTGCTCCAGTTCCCAGCATCTTAATGACCCTCCACTGGACTGGCTTCACATTCCTGATCTCTTTCCTCCGTGAAGTGACACAGTTTTTTTGGGTTTTTTTCAGTTCCATTTGCAGAACTAGGATAATCTGTTTTCTGAAAGTTCCTTTCTGCTGTTCTCCCAATATAAAATAGACTGTTCTATGGTGAATTGTTTAGAATAGTTACCTTATTTATCTGAATACAAAAATAAGTGTGGAATGCTGAAATCATTAGCAGGGGAAATTCAATTCTTTAGAAATTGCTTAGATACCCAAGTCACTTTATTACCTGTATAGAAAGATAACATTGGTCTTGTTTGCACTGAACTGCTCAATGTAAAAACAGTGGGAATGCCAGCATTAACTTTTTGTCCTCACTTTTGTTATGCACTATGAATTCTTGATAGGTTTTGATTTAGTTGCTGGTACATTATTTATGACATCTCTTGGCTGCAGCTGCTGTAATCCACAAACCAAAGCCAAGCCTATTATTTCTAGTAATAGAATTGTATTTTGTTGTAGAGCAACTCCCAGGTAATTAGGCAGGATGTGCTATAATTGGTTGTAACATAGGCTCTTCTAAATAAAGCATTAGTCAGAGTGAATGGCAGATAAAAGTATTTTTTTTCTTTTGAAGATTTGTCTACCACAGGTAAACATCAACGTAACCACAAACATTAGGTTTTGCCAGGAAAGGAAGGAGAATTTTTGTTTTAATGATCCTTCACTTAGCAGAGTGTTCTTTTAAGTGAGAATATTGAAAAGTGCAAAGCAGAATTTTTTGAGGGCTTTTGGGATGTAGGTACATCTAAAGTCTTTTTCAAAGAATGGGCTTCATACTCCAGTTTTTATTGCTATTGGATTTGGGTTTTGGGCAATTTTGAATCATCTTTAGCTTGACCTATACTTTTGTATATGTATATTGTTAATTGACAGTGATTCAAGGGTCAATGTAGACATCTGTAATTTCTGGAGTAAAATCTGCTGATTGCTTTAGAAGGTGATTATAAGCTGAGAAGTAATTGTAAGAGGTGCAGTTTGGTGGATTTCTTGTCTCTTGGCATCTTCCCATCAAAGCTGGATTCTTTTGTGGACTATGTGATGAATCCAAGTTAACTGGAAATAATTCAAAGGAAATAGATTAAAATTCAACATTAACTGTGAAAGTCCAAATATACAGTAGCCACCCCATAACCTTTGAGAAGTTGGTGGATTTGTTTCACTTCATTTAGCAAAATAATGAAACAGTCTTTGTCATCAGGACGTTCAGAACAGGGGATGGAGACAAAAGGCAGTCAGGTTGCATTTGTTCTGTTGAAAATTGTTCTCTTGGACATGTTGTTTTGCCATAGTGGTTTGTTAGGAGAGAAACGAAAGAACAAAGGGTCAAAACTTTTATGTGTTATGATTGTCTTTTTTCTATTTGTTCTATTTCTTTTGTTCTATTTGGCTGGCTAATGGGGAAAGGTGTTTATGAAAAGGCTCTAGTCTGTTCTCTTTTGGGTAGTGAAACAAAGTGAATGACTGTGTTACACATTACAAAGAAAATGTTGGGATGACACTAAGGCAGAGCCTAGACCACACAGGACTTGTTCCAGTTTTCATTTTGGAACTCCACATTGTGCTATAAGTTCACTGTTTAATTCTCCTTTGCACTCTCTCTGTAAAATTCCCGTGAGAAGTAGCAGCTGTTGGTGCTGATGTGCTCACAGTGAGCAGGATTTCCCCTTCAGCAAGTCACAGGTTGATTACCAGAAAACAGCCATTCCAGAAGAAGTGAACTGTGTGGTCTTACCCTTGGGGCCAAGCTAACCTGCATGGCTCTCCATCTTCTCTCCTGGAAAGCAAACTGTGTTTTAGGGTACAAATGCCCGGGGGACATGAGAATAAAGTGGCTGAATTGGAATAAAGCACTCCAGCACTTTTGGAAGCATTGGGGCTCTATTGATTTGTATGGGTTACAAGTCCTAAAAAGGTACCAATTGTGGATTCTTTCAACTGAACATCTGTGCAGTACATTTCTTATGTTATTTTTTCTGGAAGTAGTAATCATCTGTTCCCATT
This sequence comes from Acrocephalus scirpaceus scirpaceus, assembly GCA_910950805.1. Lineage (NCBI taxonomy): Eukaryota > Metazoa > Chordata > Aves > Passeriformes > Sylviidae > Acrocephalus > Acrocephalus scirpaceus. The sequence continues at coordinate 34,373,369 of OU383778.1, forward strand.
ACTTTTCCCTCTGCTAAGTGGCCTCTGAGGAGGCATTTTTTGGATTGCTGGAGTTTGTGTTCCACAGATGAAGTCCTGCAGCAGAAAAAGGGTTAAACTCGAACTCAACAGCAGGAATTTTCTGATCTTGACAGTTTGCTCAGCAATTTTGATTTTTTGCATCATAAAGCATTTTCAACTAGGCAGAAATTGGGTGATAATCCTCAGGGTGGGAGAAAGGCAATATTGAATATGTATAGGTAAGATTAATCTGAGTAAAAATCTGTAGAGTTGAAAGGCCTTGGGCTTCCTCTATGCATCTGACAATGATTGCATCGGTTTGGACATCAAAATGGAGAGAAACGGTGTGTTAGAGCTAAGTCTGCTGATGCACTTATTCTCATCTCCATCATCTGTTCTTTGCTCTATCACAAGCAAGGATCTTTGTTGAGCCTCATACCTTATTACTCATTTTGTCACTTAGTGTAATGGGCAGAAGGAGGCACACTTGAAGCCAAGTGGCTTGAGTAGATTCTTGGCTCCTGGTTTCTGCATTTGATAGCAAATGGCAAGAGTCGCAGTGTTGAACTGAGTCTCTCTCCCCTGTTAAGTTAACCAGGCTTAACTCAGTCCTACCTGGACAGCTGAATGGCAGCAAGACAGCCGGTTGCAGAAAGGCAATAGTTTCTTTCCTCACAACACCTTGGCTTAGCTCTATATTTAAAAGAAGCAAATGCATCAGTTTCACCTCTGCTGAAAGATTTGAATATCCAAATGTAAGTGTAAGAAAACTGATTGCCTCCAGTTGTGTGGGGCCACTGCTCAGAATTTAGTCAGTGGTAGAGTGCACATGAGGTGTGGCTTCTGGTGGTCTCATCTTCAAATCAACATGTGACTCACCGAGAGTATTGTAAGACTCACCAAAGCTGTTATCATGTGTGTTAAGTTGGTCACTGTATTTGTTCAAGTGCTAAATAAATTCGCTAAACATTTCTATAAATGACAAGTACATTGGGGCATGTAGAAAAAGGGGGATAGAGTCATGGGAGCATTTGGAAGCTGGAGAAAATGGCCTGCTGTGAAGGATGCACAGCCTTCAGATGTTAGGTTTATCAAAGGGAAATAAAGGGCTGTTTAAATCTAGGCTTCTATTCACAGGAGGGCTTGATGTTTGCTCTGCTCAACCCTGGGTGACCCTTGCTGTAGCCAGTAGGCTTCAGGGAAGTGATAGATGTGTCTGTTAATTTGTTTTCTCCTTCTTATATTCCCCATCTTACCTGGTTTGACCAGAAATACCTTTCTGACTTCTTCCTCCTTAGCCAGATTTCTCTGTAAATTATTTTTTGGTGAGTTTCTTTAAAAAAGAAAGGGGGGGTAATAACTGCTCAGTTGGATGGGCATGTCCATTCTCCAGTTGTTTTTCTACAGGTCGGGTGAAGGGAAGGTTGGTCAAAGAGCAGTAAGGCAAGTAAGAAAATAAATACATGGAAGACGTTATCACAGTTCTTTACAAAAAGCTTTGTAGCATTCTGACTTGCCAATGATGCTTTTTAAAAACATTAACTTAGTTTATAAATTTCATCCCATTTATAAATTAATAGTACATAGCACCAACTGTGCATTGGTGGAAGAGTTGGTAATCTCCATCTGATTGCTCACAGCCATGTTCTTAAAGTGGTCAGAAGCCCCAACAGAATCAATGGTGATTTATGTTCCAGTGGGGAGCTGCTGCAGAAGGACCAGGAGACTGATACAAATGCAGCTGGGAAATATGCTCTTCTCTTGGGATGTGGATGATTCACACTGGAGCTTTGGTCATCAGCACAATGTTCAGTTTATCTTAAATGTTTAGTGTCATAAATATTAAGTTTTGAAACTGTGAAGTGTTGTTAGTCAATTCTTTCAAAGACTGTGTGAAGTCAGAAGGTATCCTTACCTTTGTGCAATAGGGAGGGAGGGAGGGAGGAAGGCATCCAGACTTGTGCCTGGGTGTTTACTGAGAGCCTGATTAACTTAGAGTGTCTTAGCAAAGTGTAGTGTGTGCAGACCAGGGCTATGTGCCTTTGGGTACCTCTGCACTCTCAGGCTTTGGCATTTCCTTCTGAGAGCAGGGGCAAGGCTATTATTCCTGTTTTCTTGGCTTCTCATCCACGTATTCTGTCACTTTGAATGGGAATGTTTTCCCCAGTGCGCATTAATTAAAATGAAACAAGGTAGTTCAGATTGAAAGGTTATCAGCAAAAGCTGCATGAATGAAAATGTTAAATGAGTGAATCTTTCATGTGTCTTCTGTGTCAGTTCTGCTTAGGGGAACAATTCTGAAAAAGAGACAAAAAATACTCAATGCCTTAGATTGGTAGCATTTAACAATTCATAATACTCAAATTACCCATGTACTCATTAGGAAAAGGGGTCGGTACTCAGAGGGAGAATTGATTACTTGCTAATTTATAGTGTTACTGAATCATGTAAATGAGGGTTTTCTTTAGCTTTAAATGGACATGTTATGCAATGGTGTTAGACAGCTTAGATGTGGGGCATTTCTCTCACTGAAGACTGTATGTTTTTGGTAGATTTTAATAGTCGATTTGCATGGCATCTGTGCTGGGTAAGCAGTCTTGTATAGTTTGAAAAATTATTCAAGTTTTGTTCTGAATTACTCTAATTAATTTAGATGTATTGAATAATATTATAATTTAAAATAAATGGGTAGGAAAAGGAAAAATAAATAGAGATGAAATCTCAGTTGGAGAATATGGTTTTGCAAACCCCTCCTATAAATACTGTGTATATGCAGAGGAAGCTATTTAGGAGGTTATTGTTTTAGGAACTTCTTCCTTTACATATTCCCTTCCTTGCCATTAATTTTTTCATCCTGTTTTTTTTCTATCAGATGAGGAGTGAGGGGAAGTGACATTAAACTCATTGAGCATGGTAAGAGTCAGAATGATGTAGAGCAAAGCAATATTAAAGTTGTTCTCAGCTACACATTCATCATTTTCTGCCCCGTATTCTTTGGTTTGGGATAAGAAGGTTCTTACGAGTCAGTTCCAAGCACCTTTAGAAGGAAGATTAGGAGTAAAAATAGATTCTTCAAATAACATAACCTCCATTTGTATCCAGGGGAAGTTGTATGAAAAGGAGACTCTCTCCCTGGAAACCTTTTGCAATGTGAGAATTGAATTTAACAGGCTAAGCTTTCTGTGATAATAATTGCACAGCTGAGGATGATGCAAATTTAATGGCTCTAATCAGATGAGGTGAAAGAAAGCAAATATTAGGTTTATGCTTTAATTTGTGATTTGCTCTACTGTTGATTCTTCCATGCAAGAAGAAAGCTGTGTGTGCTGTTCTTTTTTTCTTTCCTTTTTTTTTTTAACCTTTGGAAAATGTTAGTCACATTGAGTAGTCTTCATGAGCATAAATTGATTCCATCCTAAAATGATACATTTTACATTTATTTTAAATAAAAATAGTTCCTTGAAAATTATTCAGAAAATGAGAATCACCGTAGGTCATAACAGAGTACTGAGCTGGGCAGTCCTTTGTCTTTTCCAGTTGCTCATAGAAAATTGAACTGCCAGAAAAGGACACAAGTCTATAGTGGAGTTTCACAAAATCCCATAATAATTGAGGGTAGAAGGAATCTCTCAAGATCATCTAGTCCAAGGCCCTTCTCAAAGCACTGTCACCCCAGGATCATGCTTAGCTGGTTTTGGAACCAGTTTCAAGGATGGAGGCTCTAAACCTGTCTGGGCCAGCAACCTGTGCCAATTTCAAAGGTCTTTTTTAGGTATTTACATGGAGTTTCCTCTGTCCCATCATTGGACACCACAGAAAAAAGTCTGTCTCAGCTTCCTTAAACCTCCCCATTATGTATTTATGCATATGAATAAGGGGCCCCTGAGTATTTTCTTCATCAGGATGAACACTCGCAGCTCTCTGTCTCAGTCAGAGATGGAAGTGAGGTAGAGTTGCTCGTAGCTCCCCAGTTCCTGCTTTTAGCCTTTCTTGAAGATAGGAGGGACATTCATTCTTGCATGAATACTCTCCTTGGCATTTTGAAAAATGTTTGGGCACATTTTTAATGTTATTTTCCCCAACGACTACAGGTTTTGAGGAAACACCTGCTCCACTTTATCTTGTTAGCTTTAGATTTTGTGGACACTACAGTTTCTGATCCTTGAAGAGGAGTCATTTCACTTCTTTGCTTGTCCTTGTTTGTCTAGGTGTATTTCTTGTGCTTCCCTTGTGTTGTTGTTTGAGTTAAGCACGGCAGTGTTGAAGGTTAAAGGAAAGGGCACAGTTAAGGGGCTAATACAGTGCTATAGTGGTGGTTTCTAAACCTATAGAAAAAACCCATTAATTTTCTAAGTATTTCTGAGGTGATGTTTTTTGAATCACTGCTAAATGGCACATTAGTGTTTTCATGGTACCCTGGATCATGTAACTCAAGTACCTTTAGGGTTTGTTCAAAAGCCTTCATTTTGTATGTAATGCCAGAACTTCCTTTTTGATTTATGTACTGTGAATGTGTTTTGCCATTTTTATGACTAGTCACTCAGCATCAACAGATTCATCCACAAACTTTCGTATTTACTGTATTAATTGATATTTATGTGTCTTTGTTTTGCTCCTTTGAATGACATAGTGTTATCAGCATACTTTTTTCATCATCTGCCTCATTTCTATAGTTATGATATGTTAAATAGGACTGATGAAGAACCCTGTGGGACTCCTTTGAGGACTTTTCTCAATAGCAAAAATTAATCAAACCTCATGTTTCCTGATTTTAGAATAATTATTCTTCCAGATGAAGACTGTCCTTATATCCTATCCTCCTATCCTCTAGCAATGCAGCTTTTGGAGCACATTTTGTGGGGAATTTTTCTGCAAGACTTAGAGAAGACAACTTGGTTGAGTTTTACTTCTTATATATTCATTGATTCTCTCAAAAAATTAGGGCATTAATGAGCTATGCATTCCCTTCCCAAAGTCATGTGGACTCTCACTCGGTACCTTTTATTTCTCTGTGTGTCAAATTACAGAGATGGAATGATTTTTACTATTTTGCAGACTTTAGTGCCCTGAAGTGCCTCTCTGAATTGCTCTTGAAGACCTTTTAAAAATTGGAACCCATATTTGCAATGTTCATTTCTCTAATACAAACATTATTTTAAATGAGAAGACACTCTGCAATTAATGGCTTAGTGATTTCATCCTTGAGTTCCTTTAGAACGTTTGGATGAATACCATCTGGTCTGGGCAGATGAGTAGCGTTGATTTGTGTAAAATTTCTTTCACTGACACTTTAATATGAGACATTTCTTAATACAATGACAGCGAAGAACAGCTCTGACATGGGAACCTTTCAAAGCAGCTTTGGGAGGAACAGAGGTGCAAAGTATTAGTTTGCTTTCTCTGCTGTAACTTTGACTGCTCTTTTTTCACCTTGCTCATATATTGGTTCCACAGATAGCTGTGACAGACTTTGCATCATTTGGGAGGTTGACAGAAGATTTATTGTTACAGTGTAAACTTTTGCAAGTTGTGTTTCACAGGTTTTTGTTTTGGCCTATTGCATTATAGGGTTATCCTTCCAAGGATGTATTTTCCCGTTATCTTCAGCAGGTCAAATTCAGCGCATTAAAGTTGTGTGTCTTTCTTTGAGTCATGTTTCTTTTCAATCCTGCTTCTTGTTTTCTTTGGTCCACTTTAGGTAGTATACACTTGCACTGAAATTCAATCTTACACCTTTAAAAAGATATTTCCAAAATTTTACCTTTTGTTTCATTCTTTAAGTTTTTTTGGTTTTTTTTCTTTTTTTTTTTTTTAACCAAGCTTCCTCCTTTTTGTGCAAGAACCCTTTCCTTGTGGATATTTTGGCTTCCTTACTTATGCACAGATGTTGAATCTACGTCTGTGCTGCTCACGGGTGCAGTGACTCACTGACAGCCCTGCTGAGACCCAGTGAAGGGTTGCTTCCCCTCAGAGTTTCCTGGATAGCTGCTCACAAAGCAGGCTCTGAAAATTTGCTCTTGGCACTGTGCCCTGATGTAACATTTAAGCAATCTACATGGGGTCGTTGAAATCTCCCATTACTTCTGTGTTTCCTGATTTGGCGTTGTTGAGTTTGTGGATCAAATCTCACAGCTCCCATCCAGGCCAGCCCAGTGGTGATATGCTAAATGCTGCATGCTGTGCTCCCAGGCTTCTGTGGGATGAACTTCCAGTCCATGGGGATTCCATGATACTTCCTACACTTAACTCATTGATTAGATTTAGCTTTTTCTAATGGATAGTACCCTTGCTAGTTATTCTGGGGCTTTTTTCTGTATTTCCCCTTTGTTTCTTTAATATCTATCACTTATACATAGAAGGACATTGACTTTCTTTATGCTTTGGTATGATTTTCTACTTTTTTCATGCTTGTTTAAATGGGAGGTTTTTTTATCTGACTGCTTACAATGATCTGCAGTTTCAGTTTTACCAATCTCTCCCCTATTCTTTGTTTAACAGTACCGTGTTTGCCTTCCTTCTTCAAAAGTTGCATGTCCCAAGATGTGAGTTCTTCTGTACCTTTGAACATTCTTTTTCTATATGTCTTTTCTTAATTTGCTTTCTTATCACGTGGCTATCAATGTTATTGGCTTCAAATGTAAGTAAGAAAGTAAGTAGAATTACTTTTCAGCATTATTATTTCCATTAAAAAAATAGAAAGCAAGTGATGCTAAATACTATCAGATATATAACATGTCTCTACTGTCAATATATTTTTGGGGAGTTCTTTTATTTTCTTCTTTTTCTGTGCCTGTGAGTTTACACACTGGAGATGCCAAAAATGAGGCAGAACTGTTTCTTTTTAGGGGAGAAGGTCATTAACTCAAAAGAATTTCTGTCTTTCTCCCTCACTCCAGCGGCTTCCCTGGGAAAATTCTCACTAAAGAGTGAGGACGCCTTTGTAAAATCCTTGGCCATGTGTTTTTTGTACATTTGTCGTCTGGTTTTTGGTTTGTTTTTTTTTTTTTTTTTTAGTTGTACATATTTGTTATAAAACAAAGTTGAAACTAACCAGCATGTAGAGGCTTTGACTTTTCTGGTGAATTAAAACAGAGATAGTGTACATGAATAAAACAGTCTTTACATGTCTGCAGCAGCTTCCCACACTACATCCCCACATCCACCAGGCAGCCAGCACTTTCTGCTGGCTTTACAATTAAAGCTGTAATAAAGCTCTACACATTGGCCATCATTTGTGTAATTTAAAATAAAACTGCTGTTTAATGCTTCATGGACATTACCTCCAGAACATCATTATTTGTTAATTTTAGTGGCTAGGAACAGTTTAGTCATCTGGATTGTAGTTTTCTCACTACTGCTTTTGCCTGTTGTAGATCCTGCCTGTCAGTGGTTTGAGCAGTGATGTTTGGGAGTCCCTTCTTCGCTGTCTGTGCCTCTTGCTTATGCCTTCCCCTTTACAGGGAGACATCTGTCATCTGCCACCTGAGAAGAGATCTCTCTTTATCCTCTGCCACCTATTTTTTCAGGATGTTTTAAAATAGAAACAGAAATGCTAATAACAGGAGATCAGCATTTCTAAGGAAAAAGATCAAGAATTCTATTTATTAAGAAGGTAATTGTGGATCACATTTCCTAGGAATTTCAATAGGTTTCCAAACCCTGCCAAATATGATTTCATATATTTTTAAGATAAGATCTTTTGTTTGTTTTTGCAGTAGTAAAACTCTGCCTATGACCTTCCTCTACAACACAGGGTCCCTTCCTTGCTAAGGAGCCTGTTACAAGAAAAAGTCTTTATCAGAGCTGTCAAGAAAAGAAAAGGAGGAAGCCTTGTACTCTTGTCCCTATATTTCTTTCATCTGGTCTATTCTTTGTCTGAAGAAGAGGAGAGGATATTAGGAGGGGAAAACTTGTAAAAAATAGAGTTGTGGGAGAAACTCCTAGGAGAGTATTTCATACTTTCTCTCTTTCTTTGCAGAAAAAAAACTAATGTGCAAATAAATTCTGCATGCCATCTAAAACTATTAATGCTTCTGTCATCATTACTTTGTCAGCCTGTGTATGTCACCTTGACTGTGTGTATTCAGGGGTATATCACTGCAGTGGAGCCTTAATCCTGGCAAGCTCAAACCTGGAGCTATGTGCTAAGCGTGGTAAGGAAAAGGAAGTGGGCATCAAGTAGCTCATAGTGCTCAAATGATGAAATTGATGTCAGTGCTGTTTCTTTGATAAGGTGCTAAATAAAATCATTATCTTTTGTTATTAGGAAATCAGTCTTTATAAAAAGAGAGGACTTACTGTTATCCTGGACAAATGTCAACTGCTACATGCATATATTTGGACTTAGTAGAGGTGTTGTTCTCAGGTAATGGGGATGTGATAACTCTGTATTTGTGTGTTTCTGTAGGCAGGCATGTAGCCTGTTGAGGAGAAATCCACTGTCCTCTCTACAGCAAGTACTGGAGAGCTTGGAACTCTAACAGGAAAAAGGCATGAGTAAAAGAAAAGCCTGGGAATTGAAGCAAGACAAATTCAAATTGGAATTCAGGCACACATTTTTAATTAGGAGCATAATTGTTTACTGAAACAAACTAGTCATGGTAAACGATAGATTCTTCTAAGACTGGGTGGCTTTTAGAAAGACGTGCATTGGTCAGATGAGTTGCTGTCCTCTCATGTAGCTGTACTTGAGCAAAATGTTCTGGCCAGTTCTATGCAGCAGGTCAGGTTAGAGACTCTAATGTGTGTTCCAGATTAAAACCAAGTGAATCTAAATACTTGAGTATTGCTGTGAGGCATGTGTATTTAAAACTGGAAAACAGCAAACTCAGTAAAATGTAGAGGGGAAAGTGTTTAAGGAAGGCACATGTTAAATTCTTAGTTTAAATTTCCAATTTTTAGCTCTGCATTATAATTTTTTTCCCTTCTCATGGACATGTGTTTTACATGTATTGACAAAAAATTGAGTGTAGAAAAGCTTTACAAGTTAGGATCTAACTGGATTTCATAATGAACTTTTGTCATTGGTTTGATTGGGGGGATACTGAGATGCTTTACTTTTCCAATGAAGATTAAAGAGCAGCAATTTAAAATAGATTTTTTTTTCCTTCCTGTTTTTGGCACATTTAACCCTTTTAACATGTAGGCATAGAAATAATTTTCTCAGTGCTTCTTCTGTTGTGCTGTGGGGACTGTATTCTTCTGTTTATTATTTATTTGTGGTTTCTTTGTCAATCGGAAGTGTGGAGTGAAAAACTGGACTTTATATCAAAGTCTGACTCTGTGTGTTTGGGGGGTATGACAGGAAATGGAGTTTGAACAGGCATTTTAAACTGTTTTTCAGTTCCTTCTTGTACCACTCACTATTGTGCCCTGGCAGCCAGGGAATACTGGCATTCCCTGGAGAGGGAGGAGAAATTCTGCCTTGATGTTACGTGGATAAGATCAACTTCCAGCAGTTGCAGCATCTCAGCCACCCAAAGCTACTGTTGTCATCCATCTTCTTAGTTTCAAAGATTTGCTTTTGAGTGCATTTTCTTAAAGCAATAGACATTGTATAGCTTTTACAATAGTATGCAATAATATATCTCTGCAATAGTATGCAAGATTTTGTATATGTGGTATTCTAGGAGACTTAAGAAATGTATAGGATCTCTTGGAGAGCAACTGTCTGTTTCTGTTTTTTTTTTTCATTTTCTTTTTTTTTTCCCCTGTAGTGTGCAAACTAAACAGGAAGTAAAAATACCCATTCAACTGTTTTCCCAAATTTTAAATAGGTTTAGATATTCCTATGAAGTCATCAGTCACCTAGTTACTACACATAAATGTGTTCCTAAATGTAACAAGCTTCAGATTTCTGGCTGAATTCCTCTTTGCCTGTGTCAGAAAAGCCCCACAAACTACAGACAGCTGAAGCTAAACAGAAATAATCATTCCCTGGAAGTGCATTTACTGTGTTTGGCAAGTGGACCACAGTTATTTAAATGCTTTTTAGGTTTGTCTGTGTATTTTTGTCAAGACTGTACACAATATTAAGGAGGTTATAAATTTTAAATTGCCCTTTTTGCTACTTTTCTTACAGTCATGAGTAATTTGGAGTTGAGGAACTTATTAGTAAGGGCTTGAATCCATTTGTTCTGCCAAGCAGAAACTATCTAAAATATTTAGCAGCGCTACTAGAAACAAAGAGGAAAACAAGGAAAATACAGATACTTAAGTTTTAATGAGCAGAATTGTAACTAACTCCATTTCTCTCTTTTTCTTGTAGGTTTTATTTTTTAAAGGAATATCTCTCCTAAATTCATCAAGTGACTGTGAGCCCCAGATATTTGTATTAACTTAAATGCCTAAATTAAATAGGTAGTTGCCTGAGGACATATGTATTGCTAATGGAGATGAGTATAGGTCTCCAGGGGATGCTTGGGAAGATAGGGGTGGTGACCTGACCACGCAGTTGCCTTTGTCTGTCCACTGATTTCTGTAAGTTGAGTGTTAAGTGGGATGAATCTGGATCATATGAGTCCCATCGGGAAAGGAGGAGGAGTCAGTAGGTACCAACTCTTTCCAATTCTCTTGCTTTGTATCTGAGATACATTTAGGGAAAAAGAGGAAACAAAAATACAACACAAACAGTTCTGGATAGGTGGGATTGGTGGAGTTTAGGTTGGTGCCTTGTTGAGCAAGAGCCAGTAATGAAGGTGGGAGGAATACCGTAGGAGAAAGGCTAAGTCACAGAGTGAGAAAAACAGGAGCAGATGAAATTGATCTTTTCCAAACAGTGTTCAGATGATGCTTGTGTCTGGTTCACTCCCATCACTCAGTCTATTCAGGACAATTCTGGAGTAGGGAAAGACTGTTGCTTGTATACTGTTTACTCAGAGGTCTTCCTAGGTGTAGGTGATAATAACCATAATTTTAGGTTTTTGATGGGATAGTGGTGTTGCTGCCATCACTTTCTGCCTTGTTTAGTGAGTTGGTAGACTTTTCCTTCTGAGACGAAGTATTCAAAAGAAATGGACACTACAGTCCTCCTCAGCTAATTCCTGGCTGGCTTGGGTAGGAGATGGGCAGCAAGATTCTCTTTTCTTATGTAAAGAAACAGTTTAGTGTGACACCTTCATTTTCTGGTTGAACAGATTGGCAGCAGGGGTATCTGAACTGATTTCAGAAGAAAGAATTAACAGATTGGAATATATAAGTAGGAAGGTAGTGTAACATACACTTTAACCCTTACTGAAAAATGGGATTTAATCAGCAAGAGATGAAAAATTACAGCCGTCCCTTGGATGATTTAAATCATCTTTTATATTTTCATGGCAGGGATATAATTACATTGATTAATTGCATAAGATATTACTGTGGAATATAATTTGACTGATACAGGCATATCAGTATATTTATACTACTGAGAATATGATTAAATACACATCTTTACTTGGAGAAAGCATCATGATTTGTTCTAAAATGCAACCTTGTGTAAATCAATTAATTATATAAACTGTACATTTTACAAACTTTATGTTTAGTTTCTGACAATGTGTTTGATAATTTCCTTGTTATCCTTAGAGTGTAAAATGACTTAATTGCTAATTAAAATGTTAATTCCACCTGAAGAAATCTATTACCTAAGTAGTTCTAGTAAATATGTTCTGTTCTGTACAAAGCAGAGGGAAGTTTTCATTTCTAAACTGTTGGTCATTTAAGTACTCTCTTACTGTTGCTACACTTCATCAGTTGGATTGTGCTTGGAGGAGGAAATGTATTTTCCTTTTGAGACTTTACTACATAAAATACTCTGAGTAGCATGCTGAGAACCTTCAGGGAAAAGGGATATCTTTTGTGTCCCAATAATGGAGGTGCACATTCAAGGTTTTCCTGAAGCAAACTAGAAACCCTAGGAAGGGTAGAGGTGAGCTCTATTAGCTGGCAAGTTTTCTTGACTGGATGACTAAAATAGTGTCTTAATGAAGTCCTGATCTTAATGAAGTTTTCTTGACTGGATGACTAAAATAGTGTCTTAATGAAGTCCTGATCTTAATGAAGTCCTGAAGTCCTGATCAAACTTTGAAGTTTGATCATTAAAAGGTGCATATTTACATATTTTTCATTTGTGTGTGTATATTGCAAGTATGTTCCTGAAGTTTAACATTTGGACCTTCAGTATAATGTATATTCTTGTTTTTTCCCTGCTGTTGTTTTCATGTATAGGAAAAAAAAAAAAGGAAAAAAACCTGAAACAAAAAAACCCTAGCCATTCAAAAACTCTTTCTATCTTTCCTTATTTCCTGGGAATATGATTACATTTATATACCTTGATCTATACATTTATTTAAATGTGTTTTTTTGGATATGTGTGTGCATGTGATTACATAGAGAGGCCAAGAGAGGCATGAATTTCTGAGCTGTACATTTCAATGGAAAGAAAACCAAAGTGATACAAGAGCAATTACTGTCAACATCTTCTCATGTCTGTATTTAGAGTCATAGTTTTGCATCTGGATATCATAGTAACTTTTTGATGGGAAAACCAGTGTGACTTAATCCTTCCTGAATTCATTGATTTGAAAATACTGAGAGTCCTGTGGGTTTCAAATGCAAACAACATATATTAAACACACAGCTGAGGACAGAATGTAATTTTTTTTTTTTTTTTTTTTTTACTAGAGAGCTAAATTAAAAAATAAGTCAAAACAGTATGAGTGTTTTAGCATTTTGGAAAACAGAGGTAGGTGCCAAGCTTGCTAAAGAAGTAATAACAAAATTAAAATATTATTCTTGTAGGTATAAATTCAAAATAAATCTTGTGCTTTGCTTTATGTACCTCCTTTTCTAGAGTGGCAGACAGTTTACCTAGCATTATGTAATTGCAACGTTAATAGTTCGGTATTACTAGAAAACATTTCCTTATTACATGAAACTTTCGTAAAGTGTTTGGATTTGAAATCACTGATGCTGAGTTTTCAATGTATTGCCTATGAGAAGGTCTTCCAAAAGCAGCAGGATATGGGAAGGAATTGGTGTAAACCTGATCAGCTATTCATTTCTTAAGAGCTGTTTATCATTAGAGTTCCTTTCTTCAATCTTTGGTAGTTTGTAAAACATGGCTGGCAAGAATATGAATCTAGTATCAGAAGGAATTGCACTTTTCATGAAGTCTCCCACATATGATGTCTGATATGCATCCTATTACTCTACTTGAGTTTCTTTCCTTTGAGAGAGACAGTTTTACTTTCATGTCAATTATTTTCTCTCACAAACACCTTCAATTAAGAGAACATTTCTGCCTTTAAAAAAATCAGCCCAAATAGAGTTTGAATAACCATAAGCAGCTGTGCAACATTTCTATTCTGTCCTATTAGAATATGCAGTAAATAGTCTGGCACTGCAGGCAGGAGATTATAATACATAAATAAAGTTTGAAGAGTAATAGCAATCAACCTTTTCAAAGAGAAGCTGATTGTATATTCCCTGATAATGTACCATGACTAAGAACATCAAAACCTGTTATTTGTTGCTGCCTGGACTGGTGGAAAATATTTTAGGAATGGCAAAGTCTGTGAATGTTAGGTCAGTGGGCCTATTAGTGGGGTTTTGTGCTAGCTCCCACTTCAGAGACACTGACCGATATTCCTTCCTCAGCCTTGCCAACAGAAAACTTAATTAAAAAATTAGAGGTTGTTGTATTGCTTCAAGATTTCAAATCCAAAAAGTGGAAAATATACTCAAAGGGATCTGAAAGGATATACTGGTATGTCTGCCACAGAAATGTCTGGGTTTGATGTCTTCCCTGAAAAGTAAAATTCATTCTTGCAATACCCCCCAGGCTTTTGAACTCTTAAGCCATTCTTCAAGATGAGATTATTTGAACAAATGACCCATATCTCTCTAGGTCCTTCCTACAGGGGTGATAACATTGGAAATTTCTTTCCCTTTGTCTTGGATTAGTTTTAAGGTATAGAGCTTTGCTGGTCAAAAAGAGGTTCACTGTATTTCGTGTACAACATACCAGGTGCTTTTTGTAAACCCTTCTGAAGGGGAAGATCTAGCCCAAATCAGGATTGCATCTGGAATTGCCCACTTGCATGGAATCTGATGTCACCTTGGCTGAGCAGGCCAGAGTAGGATTCCCACCTTTGGAAATGGTGATTAGAATGAAGCCTGAGCTCCAAGAATGTCAACAGAGGATAACTGTGTTACCTGGCTAAGTTGCAGAGCTGATGTATATAGAGGAATGAAATTTCTGAATTTCTTTGTTCAATAGCAGAACCGCATGTACAATTCTCAAATTCCTCTTCTTACTGCTGCCTTTCCTTGGAAAGAATTGTGTAGTTGAGGAAGCATGTTTGAAACTGTCAGTGTTCCATTTTTAGCCTGTGAATCTTGGGGACCTGGACCTCCTACCAGATGAGAGAGACTTCTCTGTCCACGTGCCAAGGAGCACAGTGGAGGCAACAGGGGCCAGGATGGAGTTGAGCTAAAGGTGTTTTCCAGGCTCAGTGTAGGGGGTTTAAGGGGAGATGGCATGGCACACAAGTTTTACATCCGATGAATCTGAATTCCCTTTGTAGGCAGTAGAAACAGATTTGTTTGTTTGTTTGTGGTCTAGTCTCTGAGGTTTAATTACCCACAGTTTAAAGCTCACAGGGAGGGGTAAGTGAGCTGTGGAAGCAGGATCACAGAATCACAGGTGTGTTGGCTGGAAGTGACTATTGGAGATTGCGGTGCAGCCTCCTGTGATCTTGCGTTGGGCAATTTCACCATCAGCAGCTGTGCAAACTGAGGTGAGGGATTATTGCTGATGCATCTGTGGGGCTGGGTATTTACCTTATACATATGTCTATGTTTAAACAATTACTTGTTTTGGTACTGTTTCTTCTCCTTGTAATAAAGGTAACCCTTATAAATCATGTATGAGAGGGAACGAACCGCTGAGGTATACTCATATAAATAAGAACCATTGGACGTTTGCATCCTTCCACCTTAGTTAGTTACAACAGTGCCCTAAACAAGAATTTCTTTCAACGAGAACTGGGCTCCAAACATTTGACTTTGAATGAAACTGGATTTTGGGAGAGGGTTTTTTTTTTTTTCGGACAATGGCAAAATTTCATCAACAAATTAGGTGAGGACAGGCTGGTTTTAGTTTGGCCATATAAGCAGATATATGAAGTGATGAGGAAAATAATATGGAAGTGCAAGTCAGACTTACATTTTCATGGGGCACCCCAGAATTCATTCATTTCATACACCTTACTATTATTTTGAAGATAAGATTATAGCTGGGAACTCCATCTTACTGTGTTTTAGAAATATCTTATGGTATCTAAAGGATAAATATTTAAGGAACACCTTGTGCTTTTGAAGTATGAATCACAGTGTTGGGAAGTAAGGGCCACCTTTTATCTTCAGAAGGGGTTTGATGAAGGTGACGGTTCGGAGCTGTTTCTCAGCTCCGTGCTGTGGGAAGGTCCATCTTTAGCAGAGGGAGGGTGCAGCCTCTGTGGCTGTTGCCTGTTCAACCACTACCACCTAGTGTGTGATTGTCAATTAGTGCTAATTGTGTCCAGAGCTTTTATGAATCTAACTAACTGTTTCAAGCCATTCATATTGCTTTCCTGGATCCTCCTGGAGTATTTAATGTTACCCACAGTCTGTAAGAAGACATGTGTTGCCCCTGTGCTAAATTAGATGATTTAATATCTCCAGCTTGTTGAAAAGTGATGGGTGTGACTTAGGAATACCTGGGTGAAAATAAATACTGACAGCATCTAGGAATAATAATTTGGTTTTCTCATTTTTAGTTGCGGGCTTTCTAACACAGATGAGATACACAGGTATTAATAAGCCCATCTGCTCTTCCACCATTTGCCCACCATCTAAAGTAAGCCAATCTTATAAGCCAATTGAGGCCATGCCTTTGAAGATGTGTCTGCCTCCATCAGCTTTGATGAGTTTTACTTTAATTTCCATTTCCTAAGGGTTCATCTGGGCATAGTGTAAAGGGGGGTGTTGGTGTTTTTGTACTTACTGCACTTAGGGACTAGGGCTGAGAAGTTAAAGGACAGAAAACTGAGATCCAGAGTGGAGGGTCCAAGCCGTTAGTCTTCAAATTCTTATAGTTCAAGATTTTTCCTGAGTATTGGAGGGATCCCCTTGTTGACAGGAGTACTTAGCTGAGTGCTCTGGCATATTGCCATTTACTAACTTTCATGTGAGTCTAATCTGCCGAGTAATACTGATTTCTCAAGCAAATGTTTTAAAGCAGCAGAATGTTCTCACACTGAAAGAAACCCCAGGGAATCATCCGTTTCCTCTTTCCTGCTACAACAGAGGAGATTATTTCTGCCTATTTCTTTCCATAGTATTTTTTCCAAGAGCATCTCTTGTCCCAAGCTATGCAGTAACCTAGGTATCTGGCACTGCCAGTCAGAAGTGACCCAGGAACTCAGGGTGCAAGCTGTAAGCAGAATGAAATATTTCCTACCCTTGGCAATACAGTACTAGATGGAAAGAAAAATACTTTGCTTTAGGAAGTTGAACTTTTATGATCCACAGATTAACTTGGTGTGTATCCAGAACTTGATATATTCTGGGTTTATGTCCTTTATAGAATGAAGTGTAAAATTCTTACTCCATAAAAAATTTTTACAGTAAGAAGTGGATAGCTGGTTCATCATTGAGAAAAGTTATCATAAAACTATAAATACCCACTGGTGTTTATGTATGTTCAATTTAAAAATTAAGGAACTATAAAGCCAATGAAGTTTCTTGTTTGAGCATGTTTTTAATAGAAGTTCCTGTAGTGCTTGTTCTTTCTGAGTAGTGATCTATCCAAGATGAAGAATTAACCTGTAGTCCAAATGCAACTTGTGAGCATCCTTTCTTACTTCTATTAGTCAGCGTCATGATACCATGGCATTTAAAACGTGGTGTTTAAGAACTGAGGCATGTTCAGAACATGGGCTTGAACCCAGAGAAGTACTCCACTATTGTCAGATTTGACAACTTCTGAAAATTCTGAGGTTTTGCCTTTGTTAAGTCTTGTGTTTCTTAGACTTGAACACTGCTTTTGTGTCAGGGCAAAAGAGAGTTGAAAGAAATTTATTACTGAAATAAGGGAAGAAAATGAAATTCTGCTGGCTGCCACTAAAGAGTTATGGACAAAGAACACACAGACAATAATTACTTTTAAAGCCTCCCTGGAAAATGTAAAGTCTCTTGCTATTATCTAAACTGCCTTTAAAACTAAAGAAGTCATGTGCTGGGCCCGCACAATTTCTTTGTGTGTGTCCATGTGTGATTCTTTGAAGACTTTTTATTTCCAGTCCACATTTGCATATTCTCCACTTTCTTTTCATTCCGGTAGAGAACTTCTAATGCCTGTTTTGACACACAGAATCCAAAATTCCACTGTCTGGTTTGTTTATTTTTCATTCGACTATTATGTATTATTATAAAATTGCATGGATATCTTGGTTAGCTAAATATATGTGTTGATTGATAAATTTACAATGGGAGCATGTGAATTAATACAGGCAGTTCTTCCTTTGCAGAGACTTTTCTGGTTGCTTGCAGTCTGTTTGTGCATTCCTCAGTAATATTTCCGAGAGATGGGATTTGAGGAAGGAAAAGGAGCAAATCTAGATTCGGACTTTGCTTTTGAATCTCCTCTCTCTAGAGGATCAGAACAAATCAGTATATTTAATCAGGCACTCAAATGTGATGAAAATTTGGATATTAATAATCAGTGGGAGCCAGTGTTCTATGCTCATTAAATAGCAAATTTTGGTGAGTGCTTCCCATTCCCTTATGAGTTACCAGAATTGCATGTATACACCAAGCAATGAGAGGTCATAATGCAAATTTTCTTGGAAGCAGAGCACTGCATATTGTATTAGTTATCAATGAAATCTCAGATTCCACTTTTACTCATGTAACTTTAACGTCATAAATATGTAAAATTATTTTATCATATGCAACTTGGCATTCTCATAACTTTTGTTAATGAAAGTCTGGACTATTTAGAAAGACAAGTTGTTAGAGTCAACATGAGAATTAGATTGAGAATCACATTTCAAGAGTGGGGAATAATAATTCAAGTGGCATTAGAAATAAGGGAAATCTTCTGACTTGCTAGTGAAATATATATTTTTTTAATTGATTATATTTGCAACATAAATAGAACATGACCTAAATACTTGGAGTCATAGAGGACTTTAGGCAATGTCAATCCTGTACATTCAGAATTCAGAAACAGGCTTGAGTTAATAAACTTTGAATTATTTTTGCATGTCTTCTGGCATTTTTTATCTTTAGGGATGATATTTTTAAGGATTTTTTTCTGCTTTAACAATGAACAGAAATTTTCTTTTGCATTACTTTAAATAAAGGAAAAAAAGAAAGCCGGGATTTTTTTGGTGATTATTTGTCAGAAAAGAAAGGCCACTTAAAGGAAAAAAAAATAAATCTGAAGTCTCAGAATGATACTCAGATTTGTCATAAGATTTCACAGTATGAAGAAAAGGATAATTCCCATGGCTAGACCTGTATCTTGCCTGTTCTAGAACAGGGTTCCCTTCTCTCTATAATGCCCCACAGCTGGGGCCATCAAGATGTGTTGAGTTCTGGTGTAGGTACTTCCCGTTCTGATGGGCTCTTTTGCAGCAGGGCTGTAGGAGGACACCTGCAATGCATCTACAGCTCATGCTCCAAGTTGCTTTACCTGCTGCCATCCTCCTTCCTGACCCCAAACAGGCCTTGCACTGTGTGCTGGTACGGGGCTGTCACACAGATGGAGATAACACTTGCGAGTTTGAGACCACCAGGGCTCCCATGAATGGTGGCGCTGAGCGCTCCTGTGGGAATGCAGTGTCCATGTGAGGGCTCTTCCACCACGCAGGATGTCAGAGCTTTTCATACTCAGCACGGGCATGTGGAGTTCCCCTCCAGTTATCTTTGGTTCATACTATAGGAGGCTGATTGAAAAATGGTTCAAGATCCCTGTGTAGCATCAGAAGGAAATAAACCAAACAACAAAACAAGAACATGGGAGATTTTAGGGCAATCAATAGAAAGCACTTAGGAGCTAAGCAAATCCTACAGTGAGTTTAAATTGTCTTTTCTCGAACCACTTTAAATATGGGAAAGCGGCATCTATACTAACCCAAAGAATGTAACTGCAGCTGTGTAACATCTGCAATTATTGAGTGCTGAGGTAAAGATGCATTTTTAGAATACCTTTATGAATTCACAAATACATATGTTTTAAAACATGCAAAAAATCTCTAGATTGAGGAGAAGCAGTTGAATCCATGCTGTTGCATTCCCTGAAAACTGTAAGGATCACATGGGTAGGGTTTCTCAAGCAGATCTGGGGCAGAATCTTGTTTTCCTTCATTCACCTGGCAAATCTGATGTTCTAGGTTGAGAAGAGAGCACTTCCCTGTGACAGCTGGTGAGTTGCATGCAAATACCACCTGCAATCCCAAATTCAGAACCCAGAAAAATTATAAACCTCAGTATTTTTAGCAGTATTCTCATTAACAGTATAAGTCCATGCTTATAAAGGTGATTGTTCCCAATGTTAAAAAAAGGAGTCAAGTTAAAACAGCATATGCCAGTTTTAATACATATCCTTTACCAGCTAATATTACTTCAAAACAGATTTTATAAGTATATATTATATGTAAGTTCTTCTTCTATCCACAGAACAAAAATTAAGTTTAAAATTGATTGTTTATTTAAAGACCAAGTACCATGTTTGTACCTAATTGTGTATTAGAACATCATGTATTAATACAAGGTATGTTATTAATTAAAAATTATGCCTCAGAAGAGATTTTTAACTTCTCATTGTTTGTTACTGATCTCATGCAGTGGTACTTGAATATTTTTACTTCCCAATGCTGAATGGGAAGAGGTGGAATGGAATAGCATTCATTCATAAGCAGCACTTTCTAATAGTTTGCATATTTTGTCTCTTTTGATTTAAAAAAGCAATGCTTGTGGTGGAAATACTAGCTGCATTTTTATGTTTGCCACGGGTGATGAGCAGCTCTCCTTCTGAGACTGGCCTAAGTTTGCAGAACTGTCTAAACATTCTTATACTAATAAAATAAATATAATAATTTTAATATTAGATTTTATATGACCTGCTTAACAAAATCCAAATGGGAGTAGGCTATTCAAGATATCCTTCTAAATCCTGTTCTCTTGTGCAGTTTCCTACTGATCTATGTAATTATTAAATGCAATTACTTGCTCAGTTTGCATTCTTTCCTAAATGCCATCTTTCTGTTTACTTGGTTTGTAGCAGGGGAGGGCTTGGGGAGACTGTGGCCTTATTTATTCTAACCTTATAATAATGCATTTTAGCTTACTTGTGTTCATCAGCAAATGTATGCTCCATGCATTAAAGGAAAATATGAAACCTCTTTTCCTAGTGGAGTTGTTTTAGTTGAGTCTAGATTTAAAAACTGAGATCATCTGCCCTGTAAACCCATTTGTCTGTAATTTACTCACTACAAAAGGCTGTTATTTTCTTGTCCTTTCTGTCCTGACTGGCTTGAATTTCAAGAGTAAATGAATTTGTGAGCAATGTTTTGTTCCATTCTGGCTTTAAGGCTTAATGAGACTGTAATGCATCCAGGCTGAGGTTTCTGTTTGATCTCATAATAGTAGGAAATGGACAAGTAGATTGCACTAATCATTAGAGATTGCCCGTGCATTTGTTTCTCTGTGCTCTGACAGAATGGCCATTGAAGACGTGGGTTGGAGTTGGGCACATGGTAAAACCAGAAGGGTTCTATTGTCTATCTTATGTCTCTGGCAAAAAATACACAGCTGGTTATGGAGAAGGCTGGGCATCTTTCATGTCTCTTTCTGTAGGGGGTGAAGATGGAAAGGTCAGTGCTGTTCGAAAGAGAAGGATGATTTTATTGGGAACTTCCTCCTCCTGTGACCTGCTCTGCAGGTGTGACAGGTGATCCTAATGCCACTCAGGGAGTTGGACACCTGCAGCCATGCCCCATGGGAGTTAATAGTCTAGAGCATTGTGATGGAACTGGTGGCAAAATCGTGTTGCCAAAGAGTTCACTTTTAGTGTAGTGACTCTGGTTCTCCCTGAATTCATTCCTGAGACTGAGTCCTTTTGTTCTCTCACAGGTGTTGGAGTGAATTACCTGTCCTGCAAGAGAAGTCTGAAATGAATTTCCTTTAGGAAAATTGAAAAAAATAAATTAAACTTTAAAGAAACCACAGAATGCCTTTTGAATATTTAACTTAAACCTTGACTTTTTTTCTTCCTCTCACTTGGCCTGCCTTGGGATAGAATCAGAAATGAGGGCTGGAAATGTAGAATGGGAGAGTAGCCCTAAGGTAGAAGTTGGTTTTTTGGATGGTGGCCCATCTTTAGAGAAAGCCAAACTGGAAAAATTGTGGAGGTGCTAAAGGCTCTGAGCCCACTATGCTTGAAAAACTGCTGACCTGAAAAGGTAATATGAAATGTGTTGTAAAACTTCTGGATGATGGAATAACATATGCAGTGAAATGAGAAAAAATGTTGGCCTTTACAGCAACATCTGGATATTCTGAGGGATTTTTTGTTGGTTTGTTTTCTTCTTTCCCTTCATGTTAAATAGGACTTAAAGAATCTGCAATGTATGGGAGCTGCAAATTCTCACCATGTGTTGCTTCTAAGTATAAGGGTATATGGTATGTGCTACAAGTTCTGTTTATTTATTTATTTAGCGAAGCATTCAGGTGAATTGGCTGTACCTCTGTCACTGAAGGCTGTCAGCTTGTGGCAGGAGAGGTATTAAAGCCATTGCAGACAACGGCATGAGGATCTGGAGATGGACACAGGACCTGCCTGAAACAGACCCCAGGAGCCTAAAGTTTCCAGCCTAACTTGTCTGCCCAGTTTGCTTTTCGCAGCCCCTGTCAGCAGGGCTTCACTGTGGTGCTGATAAGTACTGCAAAATGTCAGGGATATTGTCTAGACCCAAATCCAGATGGTGTTGCATTAGATTTGATCTTGGGAATATACATTCTCTTGGAAATAGTTGTGATATTAAAAATAATCCTTCTTGCACCAACAATTGGTTGGCAGCTCTATAGACACTTTATAGTAATAACACAGATGACTTTATTTGTTTTTGGAAGGTTTTGCTGCTCAAGTCCATGCTCCTTCTCTGCCTTTCCCCACCTGATTTCTTTTTCCTAAAACAGGACTAGATCAAGGCTCAGTGAGTTTTGCAAGAAACCTTACGTTTTTTGGTGACAAAACAGATAAGGAAATCAAGTGTCTTTTTCTGCCATACAAACATTTATTGACTGAAACAAACTGTGTGTGAAGCATATTCAAACACTTGGAGAGAGAAAAGTTACTATGGCAGCTGGGCTGTTTCTTCTAACTGTGATAAAGATAAAAACATTCTGGTTCTTTTTGAACCTAAGAAAATTATTTACTTGAGGAAAAGAAAGACGTATTCCGGTGTAAACGAAGGAAGCCATATGCACACTACACTTAAATTCTAGTGCAATGATTTCAGGAAGTGGAGGAGCTGGGAGTGTTTTCCTTGCTGCACAATGTTCCCCAGGGACACGTGGAGCAGGGCCTCGCAGCCCAGGGAGGCTGTAGTAGGCTCTGGGGATCCTTATGCCCTGTGATGTCTTTTTTTTTTTAAAGGGCACTCCAGCTTAGGTGATCTGCTTCTCAGGAGTTAGTACTTAGCAATAGGCTACCTCCTTTCTCTGTCTTTTTTGGTGTTTGAAATGCCGGGATTTACTTCATAGTTCAGACTTTTATGCACACCTTGGTGGCATGGTGAAAATATTAGAAGATGCCAGATGGGTGATATGATACTGTGGACAGATAAGGGACTCTACTAAGACTTGTGGACATCCAGTCATAATGGAGACCATCAATAACAGATGCTGTATATTTTTCTTAGTGCAAATGTAATGAAGAATATCTCCCTGTAATTCAGAATATTAGCATCCTGTTGAGTAAGCTGAGGGTTCTGGAAGCCTCCAGAAAACAGAATTAGCTACCTGTTGTATATGTGACACTTGCTCATAATGATGGTTTATTAGTCTTAGAAACAAGGCACAAATTTTCTTTGTTGTTCCTCTTGAAAGATTTCTTTGCATGTGATGACTAAGATTTTCTTTGCCTGGAAGTTTCATTGAGGGTTTTTTTTTTGGTGTATCACAAGATTGTGTCTAGCCCTGAACAGTGAAGACTAATCAGGTAAGAACAAAATGCAGTCTTTGTGCCATATATTCTGGAACATAGAATAAATAGATGGACAGTCTAGTTGGGGCATAAATCCTGGGTTTAGCTCTGCTATAAGGTTCATACGTGGTGCTCTCAGAGATTTTTCTAAGAGCTTTTTCTAGGCATCTAGGAAGAATCTCTGTGACGGGTTTTGTGCATTTAGGAAACATGAGGCTTCAGGGTCGATTGTGGCTCTGGAAATGTGGCTCCCTGGGCTGGGTACTCAGCTTGTTTCACTGACAGACACATACACTGTGTTTCTCAAATCTCGTGCAAAGTGCTCACTGCAATCCTTTCTTTCTGGATGTTTATTCTCTGTTTGTAATTGTCATAATCTCAGTGCAATTATGATCTCCACCAGGGCTACTCATTACCTATTTTCACCTCATATCTTGGCATGCTGACAATCACTATGAAAACTGTGGAAGATACAAGCTTTACTTCACAGGGTTTCAAGCCCAAAGGAACTACTAGAAAATTTAGTTCTTATTTTCTTTAGAAAAAACAATAGATTTTTTTTTTTTTTAAACTCAAATACCCTTTTATTCAGACTAAAGCTCTTTTTTCTTCTGGTGACTACAGAGAGAAGGAGAGATGACAAAACCTCCCAATAGTGATACTCTTGGAATGGCAGGGAATTTATTAGATATGATTACATGTGTTCATCCAAAAAGAAAGTTCATGCACCATTTTCCTAGTTTTAAGTTTTGATTGTGTTTAATTGCTAATAAAGTAGAACAAACTAAATAGAATCCTTTCTTTTCTGCCTTTGGAGTAAATCTAGTTAGCTGTATGAAAGGGAGAAAGTGTTGTTTCTGACCTCAGTGGATGATTTTGGAAGCTAGAATATGTTATTTCAGTAAAATCTGCTTCTTAATGGAGAAGAGAATTCAACTTGACTCTTTGCAGAGAAAAGAAACTCTGTGAATGAAAGCAAGAACCTGTGAATGAAGAGAAATGAGCAGGCAAAGGGTTTGGAGTCTTTACTTTTATAGTCTTTCTGCCCCTGAAAGTCAAAGCATGATCTTTCCTGTTCAGTCCTAAGCGTGCTTACTGCAGAGAATTTTTGCAGGGGGAAAAAAGAAAGGGGAAGAGAAATATATTCTAGAAGGATGGCATAATTTTCTTTTAAAGACTTCAAGCAATGCAGAATCCCCTGGTAAAATATTTCAATTTGATTTTCCCGGCTGTGAAAGTAATCAAAAGCTTCTTTCAAGGTTTTACTTGCTAATGAGATCCAGTGACTGGAAGTTAGCTATGCCATTGTCTGCACGATTAACTATTTCCATCCTGTTACCAGATAGCTTTTATGTGTGAAAATACCTGTGTGGTGATGAAGTCAGATTATAACCTTCTCTTTGATGATCTGAATATGTTGCACTTCTTAAGTCTCAGATCATAAATCATGTTTTCTAGACTGGAGTAATTTTTGTGGCCCTCCTTTTAATATTTTCCAGTATATCCACATGTTTCCTAAATTGTGGATGTTATGCTGGTTTTCTGCCAGAGGGCTCCCAAATAATATAAAATGGGGATGATTTCTGTTTGTCTAAGCTTTATATAGAGATTTTTTTCCCCAAAAAAATGTAATGGATGCTTTTCACTAAGAAAGTATTTCAATAAGTTTTCCTGAAGTTCTCATTCCTCTTTTTCCTTCGGCTTACTTATTTTTTTCAGTCTCACTCCACTGAAGCTGTTTCCCACGTTCCCAAAGTGCGTGGTTCTCATGGCAGTGACCAACTGATAACCTTCAGCCATACAACTCTTGAAGTATCTGTTTCTTTTCTGTAATTCTGTAGGAAGCATAGGCTCTTATTTTAAAAACCTTGACAAACATCTAAACTTAATTCCTTAAGCTGTACAAGTCAAGTACAACTCTGGACTTCCCATTTGGTACATAAAAACTACGTTCTGAATTCCCCTTGCATTGTCTTGCATTTGGTTCTATTAAAAAGAATTTTGTTAGGTTCTCCATGTAGGCAGGAACTCAGTTGATTTCCCAGGTACCCCATTTTCTTCCCTAACCCTGAAAAGCTGTCTCACCTATTGCTGTGAACATGGGAGATTTTATATTTTTTTATAAAAACAACATCAGAGGAAGAATGAATTCCGTGTCATTCCACTAGAGGAGGAGCTGGTGGTATCAAGAACATTTTGAGACCTGTGAGTATACTACAATTGTACCCAACTGAAGTACACTCTGTTAATTCCACATCATCATTTTTTAATTGAGTTGTCATGTTGTACTAAGTCAAATGCCATGGAGAAATCAAGTGCACTATAGCATACAATTGCCTTTGTCAAGCAGACCTGTTATCTCTTCATGAAAAGACAATAGGTTTGTTTTACAAGACCAGCCTTCCATTAAACTAACTGATTGACATTAATTAGATTTTTAGCCTCTAATTCTTTGTTGATGAAATTTCAAATTAATCACTCCTTTTACTGAATGCTAAATAACTATTCTAGAGGTCTGTGGCCCATCTCTTTTATCCTTGTTTAAATATTAGGTCTCCTTTGGCAGTTCTTTTCTTTGAAATTTCCCCATTTTTCAAAGATTTGTTTAAAAATAATATTAGCAATTCAGGGAAGCTCCTCTGCATGCCCTTTTAGCACTCAGGGGTATGTGTTATCCAGGCTTCTGATTTGAACATTGTTTAATTTTAGCAGATATTGCTTAACATCCTTCTTTATCGCATATGGCAAACTTCCTATTCCATCCACATCTTTGCATGAGGTGAATGCATCCTCCTGCTTCATTCTGAATACAAAACAGGAAAAAAAATTAGAGCATTTCTGTGTACTTTATGTACTTTACATCATCTTTTGCCGTTTTGCCACTCACCTCTTGCAGATCTTCTGTATCTTTCCTGCCATGATTCTTTTTATGCTCTTTCACTTCCCTTTCTTCAGCCTTATACATACACATGCTCACTTTTATTCTCATATATATTTTATATGTTCTAGTTTCTTTTCTGCTTTCATTGTTAATTCCATGTCTCATTTTAAGCATGATACTTTCATGTCCTGGTCCATCTGAGTAATGATGACTTCTTGGGAATTTGAAGCTTGTAAAGACACCCTTGTATTTTGTTAAAACTTAGAACTTAATATTTTTTGGTTTTTGTTTTCAATTTTAATGAAAACTATTGTTTTAAATTTTGGAGAAATAATTCTTCAGACTTTTCAAATTTCCTGTAAAATACATGTTTGAGTTTTTAGATAGAATTTTTTTCATGAAGATGATTTACTCAAGGTAAGCACAGTGAAGTCATCATCATGAATATTGCAGTCTGATGTTGAGCATTTTTTTTGGAAGTGTTTCTCATTTAGATATGTGAAATAGAATGTGGATGAAGGTTTTGAGGCTGATTTTTTGAATGTAGGAAGTCAAATATTTGTCTTTGCTAGGACTTCCTTTACTTTTCTCAGCAGAGCTGAACAGATCAGCTGCTGCAGAGCCCATGGAAAGCTGTGCTGCTGTGCCAGCATGGAGACTCAGTGCCATCGGCAAATTCCAGCAGCCAGTATTTGCAAATATGACATACTTTTAACAATACTCAGTGGTATTTGCACAGTAGTACAGTGAAAACCTTTCATTCAGGCCCTGTGGTGTGTGAGCTGTTATGTCATGTGCTACATCTCCTGCTTGCTGTCCCTTCTGTATTACAACTGCAGTAGTATTACTATGACTCCCTACTCCCCCAGAGGTTGAGGAGGTGTGGTTTTGGGTTTTATTAAACTGTACTGGCTACCTATGGTATCTTCCATGTGCTGTTCTGGCACCCACTCCTGCCCTCAACAGAGTTTGGTGTTTTGGCAGCAAAGAGCTTTGTAGCCTCACAGTTTTAGATTTCCATTTAGGAAATTCTGCAGAGGGAAGGCAACCACCCAGAAGTGGTTCATGCCTGATGTGAACCCAAGACAGATGGTGTGGCCATTCTGCAACAGGCGCTGTTCATGACGGGGCTCTGATGGCTCTTCTTTCCATCTCCTCTATTGTTCAGTGAGCTCAGGTAGGCTCAGGGTGCTGCTGTGGTGACAAAGGGTTGTGGGCAGGAGGTTTTGTGAGGCTGATGAGGAAATCTCCTCAGACAAAGGACATCTGTTGAGATTTTTTGTAGGAAGCAGAGAGGAACATAAGAACAGGGGCTGATAGTTGAAAGTAGAGGGCACAGGGTAGCTCACGTGCACATGAAAGCTCACCTTGCATGTATTCCCTTAACTTCCCAACAGGATTGTTTCCAGTGTCTGAGTACATATCTTTAATATCTATTTCAATTAGAAATGTCTCACATGTCTGTATGCTGCTGTTAGCCCCAAGAGAGGCATTTGGGATAAAATCTGGAATTTGAAATGCAGAGACATTGCAGAGTTGATGTCCTGAGCATAACTATGTCCTTCAGAACTGGATGTGTTTACCACAGTATTTTCTATACATCTCATGCCCCCCTTCACATTTTGAGTCCTGTGCCTTTATTCCCTTGCTCATTAGTGCTCAGCAGATCTCAGAGCATCCTCAGCAGATCTGACTGCTGTGGTAAAGATAACTTTATTATGAATACAATTAAGAATGTTATTTATGGTTTATTTGACCCTTTTTAATCACTTTAATCACTTTGCTGGCTGCTTTGTTTTGTAGCTGCCACTGAATGTGTGAAGACTAAATAACCTTGTACTTCAATCATATCTTCAATGTTGGTGTCTCTAGTAGAAAAGTGATTGATCAACTAATTGATAAAACCCAGCTAGGAATTCCCTAAAGTCCTTGTTGGCAGCAAAGAGGTGAGGAAAAAATGGAAAACCTATTTATTCTAATTAACTCAGTAAAAAGCAAGTTTAGGAAACAATGCCTGCCTCAGTGGTGTGGAAACCTACAGATACAGGCAAAACAGCTCTATATAGTGTTTCTCATTTTATTAAGAGTGAGTTTCTGATTTGCCAGAGAGGGCCATTTTTACTGTACAAGTAAGGCAGAAGAAAAAAATTAAAACTAGATTCCTGGAAGCTTGAATGTAAAATGTACTCACCAGTTGTCTTTGTTCTCACAGCCTCAAGCACTGTGCAGTTCCACTTCTTGCCTCAATGCATATATTTGAAGTAAGCCTGAGACTCAAAGTCGGTGGTAAAATTCAGCATCTGAGATATGGGAGTAAAATGGAAAGGAGCTGGGAGACATCAGCTGCATGATTCTAAATCTGATTGATTTTTATCTCCTTCCTTGTCTGTTAGAGTTCAGGAGAAGCTTTTGCCCCTGCCTCCTGTATTCTCTGAGAAAATGACAAAAGGGTTGTGTTGGCCCGTAAGTGCTTTGGTATTGGAATGCATGTGCATGGATGGATAATTGAGTCACTTTATACAACTCTTTGTGCAAATCTTAATATGTTGCATTTTATTCCTTGGGTTCCTAGTCCTGTGGCTAACCTTTTCTAAAGAAAAGCCCAAAACAAAGCATCACCACTATCACCAAGGAACATAAAACTCCCTAAATCTAACCGCAGCAACAAAGAAGCCCAAAACATATCAAGCTCCTCTTTCCTCAGTAATTTCTTTTAGTTGTTAGAAGTGCAAACCAGCAAGTCTTTGCTTGTCTAGTTTTTAAACCTGACTGCAAGAATAGTCATTAAGGGGTGTAAATATTTATTTCACTGAGATGCTAAAATTAAAAAAAAAAAAAAACAACAAAAAAACCCCAAACCACCAAATGATACAGGTGTGGATACCAGCTCTTTGAAGTTTAGTTAATTGTTTCATTGCCTAGATTAGGATGTGGAATAATTAACTAAATAATATGCTTGATTTTCAAACCCAGACAGCTTCCTCATATACCTAAACCTTGCAGTATTTCCTCTCCATCTGCCACATTTTCTGCTTTCCCTATAGCCTTTCCTGACAGGATTTATAATGTCCCTCTCCATCTTCAGTGCAAAACTTTATCCATTTTTGCTATTTAAATCTTCAAAGCCATCTAAGTTATTCAAATATATTATAAAATAAAATATGGAAGTAAATACAGACCAAACCATTTTAGTTCACTGTAAAATTTTATTTTTCATTGTGCTACAAGACTTTCCCATAAATTGCAGCAAATCCCTGACTCTTATCTTTGAATTGAGGCCTTTTTCCCACAGCAGGGGGTGGTGGCATGCAGGAAGGTTGTTCTCCATGTGCAGGGCTGGGGTGGGCAGCAGAGGGCACTGCCAAACTTGAGCTGCCATTCACTTCTACCCCAAACAAGATTATTGTTTTCTCCCTTTGGCATCTTTAGCAGATGTATTTTGTAGATCAGATAGAAAAGATACAACTGAGGGGAGTGTAGGACATTTTCTTCCTAAAAATCTCTGATTTCTCCTCTCGTTTATGAATAGTTACTGCCAAACTACTACTGCAGTTACTGCCAATGCTGTATTTAGTGGCAAAGAAGGTTATTCAATATACCTGCTGGTTATCTGAAAGTGCTTTAATGGCTCCCTGGCCTGCTTTGGAAATGCTTGGCTGTTGGAAAAACAAGAGAGATGCACTGCTTTGACTAATCTTTATTTAAGAAATAGGAATTTCCTAATGAAATTAGAAAAATACATATTTTTACCAAACTGTTTTGAATTTTATACAAGAAGCCTTACTATATTTTATAGCTGTATTACAAATATGAAAGAGGATTAGGTTTAATACAGAGAGACTGTGATCTTTTCTGTGTACCATGAGTTATATATTACCAAGTGAGTCTGTTGTGTTGTGGAAGTTACAAGTTTAGTTCAGGATGCCTTAGCTCAAATTGCTGCAAACTGAATAGTTCTGGTTCAAGGGTCTAAGCTCCTCAAGTCTGAATATTCAAGCTCAAGAAATTTATATCCCCTGCCTGTATAAAGGCCCAGGTAGTTTGATTGTTCTGCAAAAAGAAGATCTTAATAGTGTTTCTCTTCTTTTCTACTTACTCCATAATGTGCTAGTGGTTTGGGGTTTTTTGAGTTATAATTATTTCTCTAGGTTTTTCTTGCTTTGCGCACTCACAATACTGTTAAATAAGCAAGTCACACACTCATGACTTCAGTTCAGTAGGAGTGGAAAAAACCATACACAAACTTCAAGAAGCTCAGACTAATTGAATATCTAACTCTAATTTGACCCAAGTTGTGTCTGCAGTAAGATAATGTGTCACTTTGTAGCATTGACTGCTTAGCAAGTAATTAAATCTGTAGTAATTCTAAATTAATTCTAAATTGATAGCTCTAAAAAGTTAAGATTGTCAGATACATCATACATTTGTCACAGCCTTGGAGAGTAATATAAATACTAGTAAGTTTGTAAAATGTTTATATTCTTTAAAGTTACATACTGCAGACTTTGGGCCTTTAAAATAGCATTCATTTCTTACAAGTGAAAACCTATCTGATATGAATATTTAATGTAGGAAATTATATTTGATGTTTGGAATACATTATGAATACCTGATTATTTTAAGAAGAAAATTTCAAGTGGTGCTCAGGTTAACCTTGGAGAGTTGCTGTGATATGTGGAGAGTCAGGTGAAAGCCAGTCCCCTGTGGGATGTGGGATAGGAGCTCCTGCCCTGAGTTCAGAGTGTTTGCAGCTCACAGAAGACCTTTAACTCCTAGTGCAGAAACCATTGCCCAAATACAGCACCCAAAGAAAACCTCCTTTTTTTGGAAAGCCCCTTGTAAGGCAGCAATAATGGTGAAGGAGGGAAATGCTCTTCTGCATGAAAACTTTTGCCTCAAGGAAATCCTTGTCAAAAGTATGTCTTCTACAGCTCAAGATTTTCTGCTTTATTTGGGCATTTTGTGTAGCATTATTTACATGTGTTCATGTAATTAATTTTACTGAATAAAGCTGACACATTTTCTTCCTTATTAGCTTTCTGATGCTGCTTTCCCTTCTTCCTCCCTATTCCAATAATGAAAAGAAATTAACGTTCTTGGGATTCAGACCCTAAAGGATGAAGTCAGTGTCATATCCTTGCACATTATCATTATGTATGCCCATATATAGATATAGATTTTTATTATGACTCAATCTTTCTGATGTTCTAGCATTGTCACTGAGAGCTTTTGCTTAAAAAGGAAATAAAAGTAAAGGTGAAAATAGAAAGACAAAAGTTGAGCTTTGTCCTTTGATGTCTTACAAATAGGAAGAATGTATCTGGAAAATGACTGCCTTCTGAGGCCTCCCTCTGATACAACTAATCTTTTAAAATTGATGCTGATACTCACTTTTGTTCAAATCTGAGAATAAAACCTGTTTTAACAATGACCTGTGATCTGCTTCTGATTTTCTCTGCTCTTTTCTCTGCCTCCTCCCCTTCACATAAAGCCTGCTTGTAGTGAAAAAAAAAAGTCAGGATATACACAGCTAGTTTTGAGAAAAATGTGGCTATATAAAATGAGTTTGCTGTGAGCAAACTTTCTCAGAGTTGCTCTATTTCTCCATTAATGCCATGCCAGCAGCCTAGTTGCAAGTCCCTGTGTTGCTGAGGGTCATGCATTATTTTTTATCTTAGGTTTATGGGTTGGAAACATATGAATGATCTAGTGAATGCATACATAATATCTGTGACAAAATATGAATTGCACACAGATTAAGTGGAAATTTGTATATCTGAATTCTAGGCAGAATTCTGAAGTGCACACAATTGTGTGCAAAAATGAGCTCCAAGTGGTGGTTGCTATTTATTTTGATTTCCTCGAGGTTTGGCTGTGTGGTTTATAGCATTTCAGGTGACAAAGTTAGTTGGTGTTTAATGTAGTTGATGACGAGATCAGCATTGTTCCTTCAGTATGTGTCCTCATCATGGCAAACAGACCAAGGATTAAACAATACATGGCAACATGGCAACCATGCAAGGACTGAAAATACCCTCCAGTATAGTCCACTACCTGCATGTGTGTGCTGGGGAATAATTCCCTTTTACTGAATTAAATCTAAACAATCTTCTTTAAGCAGAAACATTTAATGGAAGGCTTTGCATTTTAATGTACAGACAAGGTAGAAATGATGTTTTGTATTTAACAGAACTCAACACCACCTATTCCCCAGAAATTCTGCTCATTTAACTCTTAGGATGTCATCCCTGTTTCTATTAGAGCAGGGAGTCCTGAAGGAGGCCTGTGAGTAGCGTGAGCATGGTGGCCTTGCAAAGCAAATGTGTTCAAGCTTGTGGAGCTGTTTTCCTTTTCTCCCACTTACAGTTATGAATGCAGTGGCTACTTGAGCAATGCAGACAGACTGTGCAATTCCTTCATGGATCAATCTAGGAGACAATACTTAGAGAACTCATGATCTGTGAAATTGCTTGCTGTGAAGCCAGAGTACAAACGTTGAAGTGGTTGGGTGTCAGCTGGATGCATCCCTGAGAGGGGAAGATGAAATGCTGTAGTGCAGTATGCACATTGAGGTAAGCTCCCACTCGTAGCCTTCCACAAAAACAAACAAAAAAAACCCCAAAAAACTGTACAAACAAAAGCCAAACAAACAGAAACAAAAAAATGTGTGTTCTGCATAGCTCAGAAGTAGCTGAGCCTTTGGTAGCAGCTGTTGAAGCAAGCAAAGCATGAGGGAGATGGGAAGGTGGTGGCGATGAATTCCGGGAGGATATTGCCTATGAGTGGAGCTGGGCATGTGAGAGCAGAGGATCATCTGTTTGGGAATAGATGCTTTTACATTCCATAGCTTTGCATAAATGGTTTTGTTTCAGGAGTACCCATGCATGCTGTCAGCTCTGCAGGAAGGCAAGTTCAGTTAGAAAATTCAGCCAGATGTTAAGTTGAACAAAGTCAGGTGTTGATCTTGAACACTTGTTTTTAGATGGACATTTTGGCTTGTTATTTAGTGTGTTTGTATAAACACATAGCATTTAACGTTGTAGAATCTTCATTTCCCAACAGATAAGGCTTCTTATATACCACAGTCCTGGTGCAGGTAATGACAACCACGGAACAAATACCTTCTGCGCTGCAGAAATTGCTCTTGCATTCAAGGTAACTTTTTCCCAGGAAAAAGAAATGTCAAAATCAGGAGATGTGTCTTTCTCAGAGTCATTTGCCATACAGCTAGTGCTACTCTTGCAGAAGGTAATATTGAATAACTGTAGGTATGATCACAGCAGTGTCAATTTTGATCTGAAAAGGTGTCTTAAATTATTCTCAGCATTTTTTTCTGGATCATAGTCTCATTTCTTTAACAGAACTTTTGTCTTCATGATACTGTCTCTAACTGGTCATAACATAGAAATGGTATTATATAGCAGAAATTGAGGTGGGTGCAGTTTTGTGCCAGCTGTGTGCAAGAGAATTACAGTCTTTGTTTGAATTGTGCCCATTTTCATAGGAAATTTATTTTTAGCAAACTAAGACACAACAATTTTAAGTGGTTGAAGAAACCTAAATCCTTGTCAGAACTGGGAAATGTTCAGCACGTGGGTTTTTGAAGCCTGGTGTCTTCTCACTAGCAAGGGCTGACATAGGATGCCTAGGACAGAGTTTGAAAACACACAGATTAGAGATTCAGAGACATCTCCTGCCTCTGTCAACATTCAGAGTTTCAGATTCATGGAACCACAGGTTGCATCAGAATTAGCTGTTCATGAGTTCTTCTTTGCTGATGAAATACTGAGGAAGATGACCTGCAAAGAACCAGTAAGGTTGAAGTCTGTTCTATGCACATCCAGGATTACTCACTGGCATAGGAATCTGCTGCTCCTGCTATGAGCATATCTTTCGGAAAACTGTCCACCTTTTTTTATAACCTACTTTGTTATTGTCCTCTTCCCTGCATGTGAATTTTGCTGTACTACCTCAGTGGAAGCTCATCTTCCAAATCACATTTTTCAAGAGGATTTATCTTTTCTTTAAAGACAAAGGCTTGGCTCATACAGTTGTATCCCAAGTACTTCATTCCCAACTCTGCCTATTATTTGCTTTGATTTAAGACAAGACTCTTTATCCATTTTGTGGAAGCAGAGTTAATATTTTTCTCTAGAGAGGAGTTTAAAGTTTTTAATATTTAAAGGTACTGCACTAGTAGGTCCACACTATATCATAATATTTTATTCATCAACTGGACAAGTGAATGCAGCTTATAGTATAGTGAGATCATGAGGTATTGCTTGGGAGACAGCTGAAATTTACCTAGTGGCGAAAGTTTGGTGCACAACTAAGTATCTCTGGCATTTCAGAAATATATATCTGAAATATATTGATCTTCTTCCTTAAACAACACTGCATTGTAGATTTTTTAAAATTATTTCTAGTAGAAGTAAGGACAAGTTCTTTACGTCCTAGTGGTACATGCAAAGAGCTTGACTCCTATGGAATTGTTGTTAAATATTCTCTGAATTTTCCTATGAGTTTTAAAGCCTCTTTTTTTAAGGCTTTTCTCACCATTTTTAAAATGCAAAAAGCCCTTTGATTCCAGCAGCCTTTACTGTCCACATTTGACTGCTTACCCAACCTGGTGTGCCAAAGTCAGTTTACTGATTTTAGCTCTTCTAGAAACCGGTGAAAGAACCAAGCTGTATTTTTGCCTCAGAACATATAAGGAAAATAGTGATCTATTGCATTTTTTTCCAAGTTGAAGTGCAGTGCAACCGGCTTGTTTTCATCATGTTTTCTTCTGGTCTAAAGCACACACTAAAATATGTGTGTGCTTGTGACGCAGAGAGAAAATTATTCCCATGAAGTGCTGTGACTGGCTACTTGCATATGGGTGATGCTGAGCAAATGCTTCTAAAATTAACTGCTGAAATGTAACAAGGAAAACCAATGTTGTGCCATAAGGTTCCTGTAGGAATCCATTCTCCCTGATCTGAAATGTGGAAAGAACGTTATCGCTCTATAATTGCTGCTGCTTCTACCTCACAGAGTGTTTCTCTTTTTTGATGAAAGAATTTTTTTGAAGATTGTGAAAATATAGAATCAGAAGGGAAGGTCAGTTGCTTGTCTGGATGTTTGTAAAGGGATATTTATCCTCTGTTTTGGTGTAAATTAACTGAAAAACAGCTGTGCTATAAGTAAATGGACCACTGTGGTAAATTAGTCAAGAAATATGTTACTCTCTATGCATTATTCTAAATTATGTGTTCTATCCTATCCTGTCCTATTCTAGCATGTTCTTCCTTTTTTTTAATGATACTACATTCCTTAAAGGATAATAGTGAGTTTAAATGCAGCAGACAATGTGGTCAGGAATAGTGCAAAGCCACTGCTGGGCCAGTTTCTCTATGCCAGCTCAGGGCTGAACTACTCTGAACTGAACAGCCTCTGTTCTCAAGTTCTCCATGAACAAAACCGAGAAATGTTTTAATTGTCAACCCTCAGAGTGAAAAAGCTCGTCCATTAACTTATAATGTCTCCTACTATACTGTGTTTATTGAATCACAGGGCCAGAAGTGCAGATAATAACGAACTGATGTGCTTTAACAGTAAATTACTGTAATAATCATGATTGTTTGATGGCACTCCTTCCCCTTTCCATTCTCTTCTATAGCACTGTCTCATCTTCTATACTATTGCTGCATTGTTGATCATCTGTCCTCCTTTTTAGTGTCTAATGCCAAGTTTTAATTCCTCATTAGACAATCAAAGAATTTTGTGTGCACCAGGACAGACTAGGTTTTCATAGTGGTGTATTTGCAGTTCTTGTTTGCATCAAGTTCAATAGCAAAACAAAATACTTCCTGGATACTTCATTTTAGGCATTGTTTTTTGTCTTCAAAGTAGAGCAAATATTGCTTGTCTAAGAGATGAAGAGCTGGTGCGGACTGACTTGTACGTATGTTAAACTGCCTCTCTTTTATTTGCAACTTTGCTCCTGATTTTGGTCTTGGCAAGTTCAGAGCTCTGCAGGGAAAACTTCATAAATGCTCTACAAATCTTCAGTAAATTAGGCTGTAAGGAACATCAAAGTAGCGTTCCATCTCATTATCTAGAAAAGGCATGGCTTGCTGCAGAATTTAATGGTG
The DNA here is from genome assembly GCA_910950805.1 of Acrocephalus scirpaceus scirpaceus. Classification (NCBI taxonomy): domain Eukaryota; kingdom Metazoa; phylum Chordata; class Aves; order Passeriformes; family Sylviidae; genus Acrocephalus; species Acrocephalus scirpaceus. Next base: position 34,409,622 of record OU383778.1, read on the forward strand.
ATTGTTGAATTAGATAATGGGTTTTATGCTGGTTACTATAATCTCTGGTGATGTATATGGATAAGCTATTATTCAACATGCAGCTTATAGAGATAGTAGATAACTCAAACTTGGATGGGAAAGTGCTGTAGATATTTGAGAGGGAGAGGGGAAAGAAGCTATTAATCAGTGAATACTTATGTTTGATGCATTTAATCTTTCTCATAATGTACATGGTACTAAATGGATCTGGCAGGTCTTACTTTGTAGGTAAAATGTTTAAAGAGGAGAATGCCTAATTCATTTAAATATGAGGAGTCCAAACTCCCACTAACAGGATGTACAAATGCATGTGAACTAAAACCTTGAACACAAACACGTTGTGACAGGGAGTGAGTGCAGCTGCTGTGGGTGACTAAGCCACATTAGAAAACTGCTATAACTGATTTTTTAAAATTATTTCTATTAGTTTTTGCCTCCTTATAACAGCTGATCACACCAAGTTTTAAAGTTAGTTTTTTTGTCGTGTGGACAAATGCTTCTTTGTCTGGATTTGAAGGCAAGGCATAGGAGTGTCCTCCTATGTGTCCTCCTTATCAATAATGTGAAAAAACCCCAAATCATTCTCTTCATTCCTTGACCTCTACAAGAAAAGATAAGGCAAAAAGCATCTATAGATGTGACAGGTTAGAGCAGACCTGTAAAGTAACTGAAAAGGTGATTTACTCACACTTTGAAAGAAAACATGACTTCCTGTATGTATAGCTTGTAGGCAAAGTTTGATTTGTGATTTTGGGAACTGAACATCAGTGTCATAACAGGCTAATGAAGAATTTAATTCAGACAGTAAAGAATGAATTTGAATTATCTAATTTCTGTATATTCCAGCATCATGCAATAGGTTTCTCTGAAGCTCTGCAGTGAGAATAAAACCAGCATGTCTTGTTCAAATATGACTATTCATTACTTCTGGTGCATGTGTTGAGGTCAGGCTCTGGAACATGTAGATGGCCATTGTGTGCCCATGGAGATGGATATTAAAGCTATGTGGAGGTGAAATATGTTCCATCACCTGCTGGGCTCTAGTGAAATATCACCATCACAATATGGATTATGTTTCTAGTGCTGTGTGTAGCATGATTATGAATTGATTTATCATGCGCCTGTGTTACTTCTTGGTTTCAATATATCACTCCAGATATAAAGATGGTCTGATATGGCTTCTGGATCTTTTTTTTTGCAGTTATTTTATTGGCTTTTGAGTTATGCAGTGTACTGGAGATGATCTTCATTTTCCATGCATTACTGCAAAAGAAGATAATATTTTAGGACAGCTGAACTACCTGTTAAATTCCTTGACTGAAGATGTAAAGTAGTTTTGCAGACAGCAGAGAAGAAATTTCTACTAATGGAAGTATTTACATTCGGATTCCTTCTTTTAAAAACTTACTCAGCTAAGGCTGTAATTGTCTGTGCTTGGTCTCTGCACAAAAGAGTGAGGGTTTTGTTGGTGTGAGGTGGATTTTTATCTGTTTTTCTTTTTAAACACAAGCCAAAATGCTTTAGTCATTACACAGGAACATGAGAAAGCTTAACAATTCAATTGTCCCTGCTGTCATCATGCAGAATTAGAAAAAAATTGAAAAGGCTAAGGGTGAAAGGGTGAAATCTAGAATTTAGGGCTGAAAAATCCTTCCCTGGGGAGAATAATGGTGTATTAATTACGTTCAGCAGTGGGAAAATGTTCATTTTTATGTTGACTCATACAGCTGGTTTTAACCTCACCTGTCAATGTTCCTCATGAAATCTGGCATGTACACATGCTTACATATCATTCTCTGTGAGATGTTGTGGATGTTTTGTGATGTACTTACTCCTGGTCATATTTTTTAAAATTAATATAGTGGGTGTTTTTCTTACACCGGGGGAAGAAAAATAAAAATGAAAACTTTTGCCTGGCTGTTTGCCTGAGTACAGGGCAATCACCTACTCTGTGTCTAATTTTCCATGTCTTCTGTTCAGGATTGTGCTCAGGTGCACTTAGAAATGTTCTTTGTGGTCCTGTGGCAGCAGGGTTTCATCGGTATAAGGGTAGTCCTTGAAGATCAGGGTGGAAGGTGGGCTCTGAAACATCTCTGCTCCTGCAGAGTCTAAAGAAAGGGACTGGCCAGGGAGATTTGAATAACCTCTTTAGGACTGGAAAACATTAGATCTGAAGATTGCCCCTAGAATGACAAGCTTCTGGAGCTTTTCAAAATGTCCAAAACATAGCAGGTTTTTACAGTAGTTCACTAAGGGCAACTACTTTCTGATTGCCTCAGTAATTTGCCTAATGGACAAAATTGAGACTGAAAAATGTCCAAAAGAAGATCAAAACCAAAACATGCTTTGCATTAGCCCAGTATGTGTTTTCCTAACAGAAAGCTTTGATTTTGGTGGAGGTCTGGGACATTGTTTGCTTTGATTCTGCAGTTTGAGCTCAGTTTGAGAACGGTCAATTATTGACTAAATGTTTGAGAGAATTTGGACTTAAAGCAACTTAGGAAACCAAGGGATCATAAATGATAGTTGCCTAGTTTCTTCAAGCTATTCACAAAACTTTTTTAAAGATGTAATTGAAATCTTCATTATATTATCCTTGTTCTCAAAATAATAATAATTTCTATTTATAGTACTAGCATGCAATTGTTACACTGTAACACTATGCCCTGGGTAGCATTTATTAAATGTTTTTAATTGGAGGAACTCGGAGCATTTCACAAAGAATTAATAATCCCTGTAACTACCCTCCTAAAGGAAGTATTCATAGCCCCATTTTTCATATAAAAGATGATAAAGACATTGAGTCATTTGCCCTGGGTTACAGACAAGCCCGTGGCAGAGTGAAAGTTTAACCTGTGAGTCCTGATCTCTGAGAACTGAAATCTGTCAAACACAGGCAAATGTTTTTCACTGCATGGGAATTCCTTTCTATGAGCAAGGGGAATGAGGATAGGTGGGTAGTTTTTATGAGTGCGTGCTTATGGAATTATGTTATAATTTTCTTTGACCCTTTCTCATAGCTTTTTCTTGAGTTTCCTTTTGGAAGAGTAGAAGTCATATTTGCAACAGTGCTAAATAAGAATGCTTGTCTTCAGTATGGTATTTTCACCATGGTGTTACAAAAAAATGGAAGTACATGCAGTGCCTTTGTGAGAATTTGAATTGTAGATTATTTTTTAACTGTTCAGTTGCAATGGTATCAAGCACTACCAAACAGAGCTCACACAAGTGATATGGGAATACAGAACAATGAGATTTTTGCATCTGTGAGGAGATTCGAATCGTTAGACTGTGTAGAAAAAGGCATATTTGAACACGTATCAGCCATATGAGAATAGACACTTCTAATTGAGTCAAGCTTATTCCTTGAATATAAAAATACCTTATTTACATAACCAAAGTTATGCTACTATAGCATTTTTTCTGAGAAAATATCTATATTTAGAGATATAAAAATATGAAAGTTTAAATTACTGTTATGATTTTAGTAATTAACATTCTGTTGTAAATCAAGTGTATAGCTTTGTTTGATGTCTTTATATCAGTTTCTTAAATAACAGCTTATAAATTAAGCTTCATATCAGAAGAAAAAAATTTCTATATTAGAAAGGAAATAGCTATAATGAAGAGATTATGTGTCTGAAGTTTCCTTTTTCATTTAGTACAGGCCATCTTATTCTCAATTTTTACTCAAATAAAAAGATGATTGCAATCCTTCCCATGGTCTGTGCTATATTAAAATAATATTAATGGCTTTTTGTATTTTGGAAGATAACCCCACTGATTGTAGGATCTTCTGCGTTCACTATTGAAGGAAGGGACTCTGATGCTATATTGGTTTCTAATATAAATCATTCACAAGTTCATTGCATTACATTTTATAGTGATGTACCAGGAAACAAAGACTATCTTATAGCCCCTCTGGAGAAAATAACCTACTCTGCTCTTTGTGTCCTCAGACGTGTGCAAGCACTAATCTTTTCTCTGCTCTTAGTGATTTTGGAAAAATTCTATTACTTTATAGTGCTGTGATGCTTTGTAAAAGAAAAAATACTGAATTTTAAAAATAAATGTAATAATAAAAATATACTTAGTGATGACTTTGATGTTTTTATGTGGGGATGGGCACCTTAATGAAATGAATCTAACATACCATAAGTGGTTCTGAGTTGACTTGAGCTGATGAGAAATGAGTTGTTGGTATTAGGATTTTCAAAATCAATATTCAGTCTGCATTGCTGTATGAAATTTTATAGATTGAATGTATTTTGAGTAAAGCTGCCAGATCTACCTCAGGAGAAATAATTATTACGAGTTGCAAGTCATGCTGTTGTCATGACAAAATTCAAACATTCAGTTGAACACACCTGTCCTCCTGACCACTGATCTTCGTATATCACTTGGAGACTCTTGTACATTTGTGGCCCATGTCTGAATGGCAGCTGTTCCTTAATGGGCAAAAGAACAAAAGAGAAAAAAAGAAAATCAGAGGTACACCTGTGAAGAAAATTCTACTATTTAAGAGCAACAGATAAAGGCTGTGGATAAGCAGAAGAAGAGAATGTAAAAAGGCGAATTTCTCAACAGTGCAGTTGTACTGTCAGGTAACCAAATTACTTTGTCTTGTTGATATAAGAAATCTGTATGTTCATCTTCAAGCAGCACATACTTACTAGGGTGTTGCCTTGGGGAGGCTGACCTGAAACAGAGACTAGACAGAGCTAGAGAATAAAGTAGGTATTTATTAAAAGGTCTCCAGGATCCACCCTGGGTATTACAGGAGCCTAAGCAAGGCTGCACCCAGGGTGGGCTGAGAGTGGTTACAAAATGGCTGACCAGTCACGAGATTTTACCATTTTATAAGTTTAGGTCTATTTGCGTATTGGGGTCTGATTGTCCAATTACAGCCCCAGGCTGTGAGGTCCCATCCTTTATGCACCCCTCAATCCACCGTTGTTTGTGCTTTTGGGCTGAAAGTTGTCCTTGGTCTTCCAGCAGAAATGGATTTGTTTTGTCCACCTGCTCCGCGGAGGGAGCTTAATATGGCACTTAATATGAGGCTACATCCCTAGGTAGCACAGAATCTGAAAATATAAAAGCTAAGGCATCAAGGAGACCAATGATGCAGTTGGTCCAGTGTATAACATCTGAGTACCAAATGTTTAAAGGAAAATGCAGAATGGCTTGAGAGGTTTCTTTGGTATCTGAACTGGTTGAGACACTGAAGAATTGGGTTCAATAAGGTTTTCAAAATGTGATGGAAAACTTGCCAGTAACTCTAGAAATTCCTATTTCTCTAAATATCATTCCATGAGCTAAATATCATTCTTCTCTACTTGATTTCTTTATGATGTGACAGAGAAATCCATGCATCAGTTGTTCAAGAAAGATGGTTTTGCTTGATCAGGTTTGATTTGATACATTCTTTGTTTCATTCCGAATACCTTTGTCATGGTACTGCATTAAATAGAAAAGTGTTACATCAGCCCACTGTAGCATGTGCTTTCGTTATACAGCGTGCTTATCATGTTTCTTCAAATTTTATCTTTGTCAAATATTTCAGCCTTTTAAGTCAGTCTTTTTGAGGTAATACTGGTGTCATTTTATATATTTTCATCCCCAAGCCCCTTTTAGCTCTTTAATAAATGGATTTAGCCCTTTGGATTAAGCATGAAGCAGAATTATTCAGCTAGAAATGGTTTCAAACTTGTACTTTTATGTTTTGCTGAACCTTGGCCTAAAAGAATACATTGGTTAATTCAGAAGCCTTTCTTATTAGGATGCAAATGCTGGTGAATGAATATTAATTCCTTATTAGCTGATTTTGGATTAGGTTAATAAAATTACTGAGCATTTAATGAAGGACTGTTTTTAATATTTTTAGTCTTGTGCACTGCTATATAAGTGTGTGAAGATTATTTCAGATTTTTAGTTTTCCTTTTCTCCATAATGGATCTACACCACATTTCAGAAACACACTTGCATTTACTGTAGAACCCAAATAATACAGTGCTAAATTTTGGCATATAAAGGGTTTGCCAGAATAAATCCTTCACTTATCAAAGGCTAGAAAATAAACCTTGACTGACCTTTAACTTTAATGTCATAATCATGACTATATAGCATAGAACACCATATAGGATTTCAGGTGAAATCACTGAATTTATTTTAAAACAGTTATAGGACATTGGAACAAATCTGTTCCCTTTGATTCCAACAAGCCACATGCTGTAACAGCTTTGTTAATCTTCCAATATATGTAAGGCACACCACAGTTTAAATCTTTGTGAGGGATAGGTACACATACACAAACAATAAAATGATTGTATGAATTAGGTGAAAAAATTTTATAACATGGATTTGTTAGGATTAACTTCTTTCAAGGCCTGAGCTGTGGGAGTGCAGTGGGAAATGTAATATGGTTTGGCTGATGAGTCTCCTTCTCTCCCCCACCCCCTGCCCTTTTTCTTCAGTTTCCAGCCCGAAACCTGAAGCTTTCCCAAATCCACGTTCAATCCACAGGGATAAGTTGCTGGAAGTCAGTTTAGCCTTCCAGTGAAATGTGGCTGGTCTGGGGCACTGACATCTGTGGCCGTGACCTTCCTGTGAACCCTCCAGCAAGTCTATTGCTGTTTTTCTGCATTTCACTCAATATACAGGGCAGAGATTCACTAATTGCATTTACGGGGCTATGCTACCTTTAAAACATTGCTTTTACAATGTCCTTTCCTCTCAATCACTGGTTTTTTTTGACTTTTCTGCAGTATCTGCAGAGGATCAAGCTGATAGTTGCAAATAGAATATAAGCTTTTGAAGTCCAAATATTTGGAAAATTGTTCAGCTTTAATGTTGAGAATAAGTATATTATTGAGTAATATTAAAAACAACTGGAGTGTTAATGATTTCACGCCTGAAAAAATGATTATTCTATCAGAACATTTAATTTCCAAAAATTAAATTATGCACAATTTCCAGATTTGTAATAAAATAATTAGTGCCTGCATTTTCTTATTATTTACTGATTTGCTCCAATTTCTTTGTATGAAAGGGGCTTTTACATTGAGTGAGGAGTCGTAATATAGTCAAGTTTTACACATTTTATTGTCTTGACTTCAGCTCCAAGAATTACATGTGTACTTGGGAAATGAATTCACAGTACCACAGAGGCTGGCAAGCTTCCAGATTTTAATTGCTTACCAGTGAGGCTCAGGGCAGACTGTTCTTCCTAGGGTGGGAAAATGAAAAAGAAACAAACCTCAGTTGTGCTAAAGAAAATGGAAATTATCTTCTTGAGAAGAGTACTCACTGATATGTGAAAAAAAGAACTGCATTGAAGTTATCATTGCATATTGAGCTCTGTGGCTGAATTAACAAAATTGGAAAACCAAGGTAAGCTGGAGCTGTCATGGTATTTAGCCAAGTCCTGCTTTTGTTGCAGCTCATTTGTAGCAAACCGAAGAAGTACCCTGAGCACGTCTGCTTCTATGAAAAGATACTGCATGAGGAGGTCAAGTGATGAGATGTTGTTACTGAAAGCCAACAAACCTGAATTCCCATCTCTGCCTCCAAAAGAGGCTCCACTCAAGAGATTGTTTGTGGTGTGCTCTGTCTGGAACAGGGAATAGTTTTTCACCTTTTGCCTAAAGATCTTTCTTTTTCATAGAAGCATTTTCCGTTGTATAACTTCGTGTCATTGCTTTCATATCTCTATCTCGTAAATGTGCAACCATCATGATGCCAAAAAACTAGTGAGAATAATGGAGTGAAGGAGTGATGAAGGGTAAATATCTGAAGTGAAATAGTAATGATAAGTGGAAAATGATCTTCGTAATTTATAGCTATCAAGCTGTCTAGATATTATTGATAGACGATATCTATTTAATACAGCTTCAAAAGAGAAATACATCATGTGTTTCACTTGCTGACACTAGTGCAGCAGGTATATAAGACTACAAAAGGGGAAAAAGAAGGAAAGAGGACACTGTTGGAAAGGCTCAAGCCTGAGCTCTGGTAGGCAGACTGATTCTGATGTGAAGTGAGTTTTGTGTTTGCTGCAAAATGGGTAGAGAACTAGTGGAGATTTACAGGGAAGAATCTTTATTGCACTGGGCAAGAACAGATGAAAAATAACATGCTTGAATTTGGATATGAGCAGTTTGGGAGGCTGTGGAGGAGGTGAGATGGGCTAACCAACAGCTGTGGGCAAGCTTGGTGGCTGGATTGGTGTGGCTGTGCAGGTGTGTGCCTTTGTTCAGTATTGTTTACTTGGGGTGTGGACTGCCTGGCATCTGACTGTCCTCTACTGGGTCTTTGAGTCTCAACTTCGTTGCTTCTCCTGAGCTTTTTTTTCATAACTATTAATTGGCTTATACTAAAATTTGAGCAACCCTTGTATTTTTTCATTGTTCTTTCCATTGCCAGCCTGGTAAGTGACAGGAATTTCAGTTCAGTTGAGCTGCAGGAAAGACATTTCCATGCAGTACAACATGGACTCTAAAATATATTCACCAAGCAAGAGGAAACTGTTTACATGGCTTAAGATCTCTTTATCTGTCAACAATTACATGCTCCAATAGATCTTGTTTAATCTCAAGATACTAATAATATGCATGCTAGAAAGAGTTTTAGTTATATTTGTCAGAGCTGAAACTTTTAAAGCCTTGCTATTCATTCACTAATGTTCACACTCACCAATGTTCATGCTCGTTAAATGTAACACTCATTAAAAATATATAATCCATATTCATCATTTTAGTTATCCATCACTAAATCAGATTAATAGATCACCATGCAATTTTACATTCTTTTTACAACCTAATGGAAATGATCCATTATTCAAATATTGAGCATTGCCCATCTGCACTCCTCATATTTTTTTCCCCCAGTTGAGTCACCCATTAATGAATGATAAAATGGGAAAGGTTGACAAATGAGTTTGGATATCTTCAAGTTGTTGCCAAGACCCCTTGGAGAGTTTGGTCAGCCTTCTGAGTAATTACTCTCTGCTTCTGGCTTCTTGTGCATCCTCAGGTGGAGTACTCCTGTTTTGGCAATGCTTCTGAAAGATGGCATCTCTGATTGGATTAATGGGTTCCCTTATAATGTTTGATGACTTCTCATATTTCTCATTTTAATCTATTTTTTAAAAATGGACTCATATCTTGGTATCTTCCCATGACAGAAGGTCTTTTTTAATCAGAACACTTATATAAAAGGGATTTTTTGGCAAATATTGCTTTTTTTTTTTTTTTTGCCAGTACTGCCATCTAAATACATTTATCATTGTGCATTTTAAAATTCTGGGTATCTGGGCTAGGCAGGATATTTTGTGCCTTCCTATTCCAGTCTGTGGTTTCTAAGTGCACTAAGGAGGCAAAAGATAATGACATCATACTTAATTTCAATATTAATCACAACAATAAGTAACTACAAACACATCCCTCACTGATTTGTTTCATCTGGATTTAGCTCAAGCAAAGCCTTCACTTTAAGGAATGTCTCCCTCAGGCTTTCTCCACCTGTCTCTGTTATTAATTTTGATTGGTTTTGTCTTGAGCAACACTTGCAGGGGAGGTGGTGCTGAAAACCAGCGTGTAGCAGTTGGTCCTGAGACTACAGCCTCTGTCTCTCAGACCTGTCACCATGAGCCTTGTGAATAGGGTCTGAAAGTGTTAGCAGCTTCTCAGGCACTGTCAGTGCTAAATGATGCAATTGCAGGAGAAACTCTTGGCAATATGTTCTCCTCTTCAAAGCCAGCAGTCAACTAGCAAATACACAGTGTGCCTCAGTTTCTGGAAAGTTCATGTCACTCAGTACACAGAGATGAGTGATGCTAACCAGGCTTAAGAATTGCATGAGAATTGCTGAGGGAGAGGGGTGAAAAAGGGGTGGAGGAGAGGTAAAGCTGGTTTTGGTCACTGCAGAAAAAAATTACTTTCCAGCACCTGTGAAATATTGTACAGCTCATGATGAGTTTTCTCTATGTAATATTTTTTATGTGTGTGTATAATTCCTTTGGATAGGGACTGACAGGTAGAACATATGATAGATTCTTTTTAAAAACACAGTTTAGTAAATCCAGCACATTACCTTTTATCTTCCTTTATCGCTAATTTTGCCTCTGTAATTCATACTACTTCAACTTACCAAAGAGCTGCTTGTTGAGGCTGCAGTTGGTAGGAATGCTGGGCAGGTGATGGGGGAACAGTGGGGAACACCTTTTGTTTCTGGCCTTCCCTGACTCAGCCAGTGCCCAGGAGTGCTCCCAGAAGCAGTGCGGTGCCCTCTTGAACCTGGTTCCCACTGGGCTGGTGGCCTTGAAAGGCTGCGAACCGAGCAAGGTCTTTTCTGAACCTTCTCTTTTCCTCACAGCTTTCCTTTTTCTTTCTTACCTTGTTTTCCATGTCTGTTCTCTGCCTTTTCTCCCAAGCTGCCTCCTGAGGTCTGCTGTTAAGGGGAGTGGGTGCAAGCTGGGCTTGCTCTCTGTGAAGTGTTTTCAGAGAGGAACCTTGTAAGAGGCTGAAAGGTGAGAATTGTTTTCTTTTTCCTCAGTAAATACTTGAAAAAAAAAAGCTTTGGCAATGAAATAAACCTTCAGAAGTGATACTAGAAGGAAAAGTGGACTTTTTTCACAGTGTAGAAACATATCATGCAATGTGTGGTTTAATTACAGGAAAACAATCAAAGAAACCTGTGAAGGCTGCAGTTTTTGTGATTTGATGATTGCAGCTTTTTGTATTGCTGAGAGAGAAGTGTTGCCATGCTGTGAAATCATCAGATTCCACCATGCTTGCCCTATATCTGTAAGGCAAAACAAACTCCACTTTATGTGTTTATCTAAAGCTTGCCTGCTGCTGCTGTAAGCTTCTTCACAGACCAAGAGTGGATCTGAGTTACTGATCACTCAAGAGTACTTTAATAAAATAAACAATGGTAGATCCTATATCAATGCTTTAAACATTAGGCAAATGTGTTCCATATACATCCTTTCCTAATCATGCATTTCACAGCAGATTTTTTTTTTATTTTTACATATAGGTCCACTGATGCAGTTGATTCACATGTTGTACAACAACATTCAATTTCACCTCTGTGTTTCCAGCTCAGGAAAAGTGACCACATAACTTGTACAGATAGGATGTGAGCTTTGTCCCACAGCTAAAACACGATGCACCAAGTTGTACTGACCTTTCTAAGTATTTGGATAGGCTTTTAGCTTATGAACATTGTCTTCTAATGTTCAGGGATTTGCTAAGATTCGTATTTGCATTTCCTGTTCTCATCTGTCTGCCTGCTCTGCCTTTGTATCTCCTTCCCAGATATACTTTATCTGTATGTTCTTTTGCCTTTTTCTGTTTCTTTTCCCTGTCCTTTCTCTAACTTGAATTCCTTTGATATTTTTCAGCATCTAATAGCTTCACCTGCATCCTTACCATGATTCTATGAAGCATTTCAGGGGCAATCCTCTACTGCGATCCCCTAATGTCAGAAATTAAACAAAGCAACAGAAAAAAGAGCCCAGTTTAAAGCATGTTTCTACATTTCAGTATTTAGCCCATGTGTTTTGTTGGGGCTATGTGCTTTGTTCAAACAGTAGAGAAACTCCCTTGGAGAGCATAAAGGCTGAGAAGAACCACTGGAGGAGGCAGTTGGTTAAAGAGGTTGCTATCACATGCAAGCACAGCATGGACAAAAAGAAAAAACCTACTAGAAAAGAAAGTTTTTAGTTTGGTTTTTTTTTTTTTTTAGTATAGTGTAAATGGCAGTAGGGGGTTTCAAGAGGGATGTAAGCAATGAGAAATCTGTAGATGAATCATTTGCTTAACAGAGCTTCTCATGTGTAAAAGGGGCATTGGAAGGAGGGGTGGGAAGTCACGCTGTCAGTGGAGGAAAGAGGCAGGGGAGCAACTTCATGAGAGATCAGGACAGTTTTGTGGACTTTGTGCTTCAAGTTCAATAGAGCTTCAAACTGGAACAAAGCATTTTGGATGACAATCTGGCCTTTTCAAAAGATGAAGGGGTTGTATCCTCCTTAAATATTTAAAGAACACAGGGAGCACTTTGAAAAGACTAAAGCATCAAACTAGGCAATTAAAAGGGAGAAGATTCTGCTGAGACCTTGTTTCTGAAGATGTAGTGAAGAGGTAAAAAAGCAATCCAAACGCTTAGTACACAGAAGACAGCAGACAGTAATTGCTTAAGTAAATGTGTGCTGTAAAAAAAAAAAACGAACAAAGTGTGCAATGCAAAAAAGGCAGTGTTCCCAATCTGCTGTTGAGAACCTGAGCACAATTGTGCATGCTTGCAGTAGAAATCCATGCACTTGCATGGGAGTGTGTAATACCCCTCTGTGCTGGAATGAGGAGCCTTCCAGCATCATCCATCCCCGGAAGATTTCAAGGCTAGGTTAGATGGGGCTTTGAGCTGTCTGGTGGAGTGGAAGATGTCCCCAGGGCAGGGGATTTGGAAATGGATGTTCATTAACATCCTTTCTAACCAATACTATTTCACGAATGTATGATCCTTCTACTTGGATAAAGTTTCTTCATTCAGCCTCTGCCCATCCTGTAATTGAGAACTGATGAGATATCCCAGGATACAGATCATTTTGTAGGCATTTAAAAAATTATGGATTTTTCATGGCTGAAAATCTCTCCAAAGGAGTTAATTGAAAGATTTATCAATTAGCAAGAACCCCACCACTTCCAATCCCTGCTGGCACAAGGAATTTAATCCTGTATTAGGGGAATCTTTGATATGGCTAGTAGTACCTGTAATGTGCTTTAGAGAAGCATAAATGGGAAAGGCATAGGTCATTCCATAGTGGATATTCACAATTGAAAGAATCCTAGGAAAATAATTGGCTTCAGAAGACTTTTGATTTGTGATTAATTATTCACAGCACAATTTCTATAGCCTGTCTTGATCTTACACTTTAATCTCTTCAATTTGTCTGGCTTTCATTGGTTTTATTTGTAAGTTCATTAAAATTAATCTTTTTGAAAAAGAAGTCTGACTTTGAATATAATGTTGCTTTTGCAATGAATGTGGGAATTTTGCTTTGTTACATGCATATGTATTTTATGGAGCTGCATATGAAAGGGTGGTCATGTGGGTTAGATGAATGTGCAATCAGTTGTCTCTAAGCATAATATGTTACACAGCTTCTGTTCTAGAGGAGAGAGCATCTGCATAGACATGTGCCACACAGCAGCACTGCCTTCACACTGCTGTATGTTTTCTGAAAAAGATAAAAAACACCACTATGAATGGCTTGAAATTGTGTGTAAGTGGACCGCAAGTGCAAGGCTTGGGGTATTGTGGTTGTGTGCTGGGTTGGGTTTCTATGTCCTTATGTCCAACACTTATGTTAAGGCTGGAGTTGCACAGGCAATTTAATGATCAGAAACTCTTCTGGTACAAAAAGGGGCAGCTCCTTTCCCTGTCCTGTCCCAGGCAGAGGTCACCCATCCCTGTGCCAGGGGCTGGTGTTGGTGTGGCTGCAGGGAGAGTGGGCAGGGTGTGGGCTGGCTGACAGCCTTGGGCACAGGAGGAGGTGACAGCCAGGTGTTTTAGCAGCACTTTCTCTGACTCACTCCTCTTGCCCAGGGTTTTGGTCAGAATGTGGGAGCCATGGCCTGTGGCAGGGCAGCAGGGCTAGGGACAGCCTGTGCACCTGCTGAAGGCATCAGCAAGCTGTGTTACAGAGGTGTAGGACAGCAGTGCAGTTTGTCAGAGGCGCCTGGAAGGGTGGAGAACAGCAGTGTTTGGGACAGCATTATTGCTAACCAGGTTAGGTACTCATTAAGATTGGTGTGTAATTTGTTACTGTGGTAGTTTAATGTATTGATTGACAGAAAAAAAAGGTGAAATGATGCTTTAGCAAATTTGATAATCTCATTCCTATATCATCTCTGTTGTATTTGGCTGTGAAGTGGTGCAGGGATCCTGTGAAGGATCCCCTCTGATTTGGGTCTCTGTTTTATAACTATTTGTTTGAATTTCATGTGTTTTCTTTTGATCTTTTTAGAAGTATTTCTGTCCCCCTCAGCAGATACCTTCTTGATCAGGTAATAGTGTTTCATCTGAGGTTTTTTCAAAATTACAATGATGCTCTGCTAGTTCCTATTCCAGAAGGAGTAAGTATCACTTTGCTTTAGTCTTTATGAAATTATTACTTGGATTTTGTCCTCTGTATAGATTTTAAACAGGCTTCACAGCTCAGTTGAATACAATTGAATTTGCTTAGCTCTCTTTTGTGAAAAAATAATAAGCCTGAATGAATATTTCTTAATTAGCTGTGCCTAGTCTTTGCTGATAAAAGTCACTTTGAAATGAATCCGGTCAAGGCTGCTATAGTGCTAGAGATACTCATTAGGTATTTCTGCCCATAAGACTGTTCCAGATGCTCCCCTGGGTTTTACTTCTGCTGTTTGGAAGGATTGGTAGCAGATGGGAGGAATTTGGGGAGTAAGTCCTCAAAATAGCAGATCTCCAGTTTTGCAGTTGTCCAGTTCGGACCAGAAGCCAGTGAAAATAGAGTTTAAGTTACTTTTAAATCTGAGCTGAGGTTTGAGACCTATTCCCAGAAGAGCTGTTCATCAATTTTTGCTGGTAAATAACACTTGGAGCTTTACATGTAGAATGTAGCACATACTTTCCTCTTCCTGAAGTTGGTGTCAAAGTTTGTAGCACTGAGAGGCTGAGAAGGAAACCCAAACTTTAAATCCTCTAGAATTAGCCCAATATCTAACTCAGTATTAATTCTGGGTAATTGCAAATACCACCACAATCATATGGGACCACAGATTAATCCTAACATCTATTTAATTTTAGATTTTGATTTGATTGCTTAGATACTGACTGTATCTGGAATACAGATTATACCTAGAATTTTGCTCTAGCAAGAGTAGAATTATTAACTTTTTCAGAGGTTTGGCTTAACTCTTAACTTTTTAGCTTCCAAAATCTTAGCTGAGCTTAAGGTTCAGAAAAGAGACATGCAACTATCAGGTAGTGAATTACTTTGTTACAAAATATAGTTATCAGTTCAGCCATTAGCATACTTCAAATGTAGTGTTCAGTAAATATTTGACTTGCTTTGCCATGTGCCTTCAAGGGCAAACTTTTAAGCTCGTATATTCACAAATTTGAGGGGTTTTAATTTTTTTTGCTTTTGCGTGAATATATGTCAGACTAGAGATTGCTTTAGAAGACCACAGTAGCCTCTGTCTGGACAGCTAAACCTGCTTTGTGTGTGACTATGTTTGCAGCATTTCTTTCTAATGGCACCTGTGAAAAAAGATAGATACTGGAAATTTTTGACTGTCCATACATTAATTTTGCTGACACTTTGGCCTTTAGGTAGTGGGTGGTAGAAGAATGGTGGCTGTTACTTTTCTGGTTGATGACTTTGTCTCCACAAACACATTGCATGTGAATTGCCTCTCACCATGTGTCCCATCTGATCCAGCCCAATATCATCTCCTTCCAAATGGGCTTAAATTGGGCAGTCAAATGGAAGCTCCTATTCACAGTTTGCGATGAAAAAAACTAATGAAATGCTCCATTAATCATTTATTTTGCCCTTCATTCCCACTGCAATGAAGACTGAGAGGCAACATTAGCTCATCTGAAAGGCTTAAGCATTTAAAATTGATCTTGAATAGGATAAGACCATCAGTGATATGATCCAGGATTACTAAAGGCTTAAATAAATAACTCATGTCTTATAGTTGTGTTAACATAACAATCAGTCATAGACAGTACTTCTAGGTATTGTATTTAAATTTTATTATTAAAATGCCTCACTGCTGAGAGATTTTGTGCTTGCTGAGAAGCTTGGTAAGGCTGCTTATTTTGGCTATTCAGGATTTTATTTCACTACTTATAATGCTGTGAATGTTAATAGTGCTAAGTGAGGCAGGAATTACTTTTCAATACCTGTGAAATAAAAATGCTGCTGCTTTGTGTAGAGTTTCCTCAGTCAGTGTTAGTCTTCTCTTTATGCCGGATGATCCCAGATTGAAACCCCACTTAGACGCATGGAGATCAATTGTCTCAACATCTTTCCGTGCGGTCTGGTGTTCTGTGTGAGACGTTGAGCCATATCCATGCTTGAAGTGCAAATTCTGAAATTACAGGCATGAAATATGGAAACTGTAGGGGAATTTAGAGTACAGTGTAATTTTTTTTTTTTCTCTTTTGTTATACTCTTTTTACAACCTTTAAAATTAGGAGAGAGCACCTATGGAAACAAGCATTGGTATTCAAAGGACTTTGCATTATAAGTGTCTCCATTAAGTAAATAAATGTAGGAGTCATAGCAAAGCAATTTGTTGTTTAGCTGTATAAAACACCAGTGATTTGTGTTTATTGAATTTTAAAACAGCGCAAAAAAGTTAGAGCAAAATTTAGGAAATAGCTATGCAGTTCTTGTTCACTGTTACAAAAAATTGAGTGATGCATACAAATAGCACTAATTAATTTTTCAGTAGGGAACCAACACTTTGTGCATACTGATTTTTCCAACGCTGGCATGAAATTGGTTACACTGTTGCATTACTGGGAACAAGCGGCACTGCTGCAGGGGATTTTGTGTGTAGAAAGGTGCTGTGCAATCAGCACTGCTTGGATCCACAGTCTCATTGACTGAAAGCATTACAAGTGGGAAAATGTATCATTCTGATTTTACCAGTTACTTACTTTGAAAATGTATGAAATTGAAATGCAATTTTCTGATTTTTTACTTTAGGTAAATTAGACTACAATCAGTCTGTAACAAATGGAAGGATTACCATGGTGCTTGAGTCAGGGTTGATGGCAAGCTCTAAGCAACACTAGTCTTTAAATGAGCTGAACTTGTTCCTTGTCAAGCAATATTTGTCAGTAGAGCAGGTTTAATGTGAGACTTTTAGTAACAATAAGACTTTGTGGATTTGTAGACCGTTGTTTAAAGATCTGTGGAGTCTCTTTTGTTTTATTAATGAACAAGGCCAAATATATATTTTTTTCTTTTACCAGGTTGTAATATTCCAGATAATAAGCCTTTAAAAAAATCTGAAAAGCCTCAGATGTTATTTCTTTGCATTCAACTTTTTCACATCCAGTGAGAAGAAAGATTTGTGAAATTTCTGTACAGGAGGAAGCTGAATGGAGAGAGTAGGAACAGGGAAAGTAATTTTTCTGGAATGTTTTTACACCAAAAAATGTGTTAGAATAATAAATGAGTTGTGATAGCTAAAACTTCAGGTCATTGAGGCAATGCCTCTGCATATCCATATAGTCTTAGCCCATTTTCAGCTTTGGATGAAGAAGCAAAGAAATGGAAAAGCACTGTTAGTGTCAGAGCATAAACTGTTGGTGCAGGGCTTCTCATGGTCACAGTCACTTTGCACTTCCCTTTGATATGGCTCTACATACCTTTCCTAGGGCAAAAGTACAGGCTGCAGAATCAACAGATGAGGTTCTTGCCTTGCACCAAAGAAAATATTTCAGTAGCTCTTGTATTGAAAAAAGTTGAACTAATTTAGAGTGGGTATTTTTGTGGCTTTATGAATTGACCATATCATGCTGAAATCTTTGCAAAATGTCTAAATTACAGTCCATGGCTTGGCTGCAGTCTCTGGGATGACTAGTCCAGACCTCAACTAGAAAGTTGTTTTTTTGACCCTGACTATGTCAGTCCTTTACTCTTTAAACTGTAACTCATGTTTCCTAGAAAGTGGTGACTTACTGCTGGTATATACCACAGCAAACATTTAGCTCAAAGACTTGAAGATATTGAACAGTTCAATCACAGAATGCAACAACAGCACTGTAAAGCTTTGAGTACAAGATAATTTTTATAAATGTCACTGAACTTTAGAAATTTAGAGCACAGTACAAATATCAATGTTAATATTTTAACCTGTCTCTAGAAAAACAGTGATTTCTAGCTCCCAGTCTTTATGTCTTTAGAAAGTTCCCTTATTCAGCTGATACAGAATGGTTTGGAATATTTTCAAAATTTCTTTTGTAATTGTCTCTAGCAATAGCAATTCATCCTGCCAGGCAAAGGTCTCAAACACTGTCACCAAGCTGATATATTTGGAACATTTGTAAGTACAGTGCTTCTGTGAAGCTCTGAAAGCCTCAGGGTATTTCATTTCACAGCTCCAGTGCTCTAATGCATATCTGGGGCCGTTTTAATAGGGAAAGACCTTTCTCCAACTGGAAAATTTGAGCCAATCTGAGGATTATCTAAGTGTTTCTAATGATTTTTCAGCCCTACTTACTTTGTAACAAGACACCCAACTAACAGGCTTACTGTATAATATTACATTTCTTGTTCTGCTCTAGCAAATTTTGGGTGTGTTAAATGATTAAATGACTCATTCAGTCTTTACTCAGAGTGCAAACTGCTCTGTGCTGAAGGGACACTTTCTCCTGATGTAAATAAAGATTGGAGGAAGAGCAAGATTCGAGTCCCACCTTGAAGAGACAACAAAACATTATTGTTCCTCTTTGATTGGACTGTTTTATTATTAGAATCATACAAACTTAGTGTAGCACAATTTTTATCTGAAAGAGGAAAGGGAAAGCACTCCAGAAAACCCAAACAAAAATCCTTTGTTAGATGATAAGGACGGGCTAAGGTAACACTGTTGAAAGTGATATTTTATGGTTAATGCTAGAGCCTTAATAGGTATTGAACTTAAAGTAATCTCAAGAATTCATATCTGTTTTACAAATACAATTTTATTTTCTCCCAAAGCTTTTGGTGAAAATAATTATTATAGTCATGTAAAGGGGGGTACATTTGTGAGAGATAAGCAGGTTTTGTCATTTCTCACTATACCAGGCAGGAAAGTATGCAGAACAAAAGATTTATGTATTACAAAAGAAGTGAATGTGGCCTGGTGGTTGCCCAGCTTCCCACCCCTCCCTGACTGAGCCGTATTGGTATTTTTATGCCCTAGTACATTTTCCAATACCGTGTTTTACACCTCCCCCAGCCATGAAATCCTGCTGCTACCTGACAGTTTGCTCTATATGCTGCACAGACGAGTCTTTGTGTAGAATGAATCCCTCTAATGCCTTTTGTGGCCAGCTTTTCCCCTCCTTTCACAACATGTCTCCTTTTATTGAGGATGGCACTGATTCAGACTGTCTGATCTGTTCATTTCAGACTTTTGTCACTTTTAGATTCTTCTCCCCAGTGTCCTGTGGCAGATGATTACTAAGGTTATTCTTCCTTCTTATTTTTTTTCTTTTCTTTTTTTTTCTTTTTTAATTGTAACCTAGGCTCTGTAGCTTGAATTTTTCTGTGAAGTGTAGTAGAATATCTGAAATACCTGTCTCACCATGTCTCTGTATTTCAAAGTCATTAAAAATTTTGTTACTGCTTCTGTTTCTCTTAACTTTAGGTTTATATTATCAGTAATTTTTTAGAAAAATTTTAGCTTTCTTCTAAGGCTTTAATATTGACCATTTTTAGATTCAAGCTATTACTACTTTTAGATGTCCCTTCGCCATTGTAAATAATCCCTTGCCAGAAGGAATTATTCTTGAAAAGTGTACTCTCACCTTTCCTGCCAGGTATAAACAAAGCATTTTCACTCCCACACCTCTGGGCTTTATCTTTACAACCCGTTCATTGTTTTGCTTGCCTACTTGAGATTTTCTCTAATTTATTAATGCCCTTTTTGTAATAAGTGCCCAAACTGGCATGAAGTACTTTAAAGCAGTGGCACTAAATAATTTATTTTCTATGAATAATTCAGTCTGTACTCTGGTAATGAACAATCTTGCCTCCACAGAAGCATCCATTGTTCATAAGCATGTGCCAAATTGTTTGTGCAAACAAATGTCAGGTGATGTGATCTTGAATAGTTCAGCTGTTTGATTTTGGTGGTATAAGTCTATTAACATAAGGTCTTGTTTTAGCACAGTCTTCCTTAATTAAACGGGGCAAAGGGCTTACATCTTAAGAAGACTTTAACCTGCTCTGAATGTTGGTAGTGTTACAGGTTCAGCTCATCAGCTCCTTTTCCTCAATGGAATCTATGCTCTTAGTCCATCACAAATGTGAGATGAGATTTCTGTCTCCCTTTTAGATAGGCTTATTCCAAGGCCTGGAGTACAGCTGTTACTGCTCACAAGTTTTCAGCACATATATCTATATTATTGCTTGCGTGTCTAAACTTAGTTTACCTTCAATGTGTTCCTACACAGCTTCAGCTAAATTGAAATAAATACGTGGCTTAAGCTGAAATGATAGCAGATACAAACACCTTACAGAAGGTGTTTTTGTCTGCAGTCTGGTCCTATCCATGCACCTGGATTCCAAGGGTGAAATTTGTCACTGTAGGAAAATGTAATTATAGAGTGCCATTCAGTTCAAAGAAACCAAATTAAGCCTGCTAAAACAGGCAAATACAGGTTAATACCAGAATCCTTCATCTCTTCCAATACTCATAGTAGTAATCGTGTTCAAAGAATTAAACCAGAAGCAACATGCAACAACATAAGCACAGTCTTTTGCAGATTATTAAGAGTAAAATTTGGAGTGGTTTCATACAGGATTATATAATTTTTTAAGTCTAAGATTTAAAAACGTTACGTATCTGAGACCTCATCATTTGTCAGTGAAGGATAACAATGAAGGATAACAGTGCATTACGCTTTCTGTTATTAATCTGCTTGCCACAGTCTGCAGGACTGGAGACATGGAATTTTGACAGGGGCATTGAATCTTATTACAAGAATATTCTAGGAAAGTATCACTTACAATTATTTAACGAGCAATTTGTTATTTTGACTTCATATTCAATAGCATAATTGCCTACACTGTAAGGCTCTGTGTCAAGACCATCATCCTCTTCTCTGCTCTGCTGTCTGCCTCAGGTTGGAGGATACAGATAACGCAGTGACACAGATGCAGTCATACTGACATTCCATATTAGTTTAGTTCTATGTTCATTTGTATTTTTTTAGTTCAGCCACTCTTTATAGATTTAAATACTAAACTATACATTTAAAACAATCTCACAGCATGTAATATATCTGACTTTAGAGATAAAGTATCTCTAATACTATATGCTGAGAGGAAAAGGCAGCAGGCTTTGGTCCTGAATGTTAGATTTCAGCTAGGCAAACCAATTGTAATTCCTCTATCTGCAAATTGAAGCATCACTCCGGTCTTGGTTGCTGCCTCTGATTTTGGGATTTCTCAGCTAAGGAGCCTATCTTATCATGGACTTCAAAAGTAATAGAAAAACTCTATCCCATCCCTCATGAACTGTTATAGGAAATGGTATTTCTTTGACTGATGGGCTGATTTTGACTTCTAATAAAAAAATGGATTGCAGCCATAACTATGAACTCTGTATTTCCAATTCCCATAAGTGCTCTTCGCTGTATATTAAGGACATGAGATCTGAAAGAAGATTTAGGAAGGAGGGCTATAATTTAGAATTAATAGAGTATCGGGAGTTATATCAAAGTATTTGATTGGCTAGTGTACAACATTACTTCTTAAGAGTTCATTTAAAACACATTGCTTCAAAATGACCATATGTCCATCACATTTAATTTATTTTATGACAGCAATAAAGTGAGTACAAATAATTTTTGTGGAATCGATTGTCAGCAAAGGTTAAACATCCCAAGAAGTAACTTGTGTCTCAATTATTGTGCCTGAAAGAGGTATGGATAGCTTAAAACTTTTTAAAAGTGTTGACAAGTACGCAAAAGTCTGCTTTCAGCTGTAAAGATGAAAAACCATATCAACAAGAAGAAGTGGGATGGAGCATAAAGAGCTATTCACATTTGGAACAAGTAATAACTGAGAGCTGTTTTACAAACAGTTCCTGGGAAACTTTAGGTTGGTGAAATGAAGAGCAAGGACATCATCACTGAATTTTAGCACAAAAGAATATCTTGGCTTTATCATGATTTGGCAACTAGAGAAAAGCACAGAAAGTTGCACAAGAAAAAAGGTGAAGCTTTAAAGGATTTAGAGATTTCAGAAGTAAAACAGAGAGCAACATAAAAAACCCAAAAGAACACTTCAAAGATTTACTTTAGCATATATATGGTGGCATGCAGCTCCCAGCACACTAGAATTCAGCTTTCTTTTTCTTTTTTTTTTTTTTTAGTTCTTTGTGTTTGGTGATGATAAAAATACTTACTGTTAATGCATAGATTTGTGAGGAGGATTATTTGGCAAACTGGTATAAGTAGGTGACAGAAAACTGGCTAATGTACTTGCAGCAAAGTTATTTTCTATTTTTTGCCATTGGGCCCAATTCTGTACTCTCTGTGGAGTGTAACTGATTCAGCGTCATTTGGAGAATCTTTCAAGGGCAGTTGAACATGGACTTTCAAATATGAAATGGCATTAATGTAAGAATTCTCCTCTGATTAGAGAGAGTATTTACCTAATACCTCATGATTATCTTTTAATGGCCTATGGACATAAGGGTTGTTTTCAGAAAAATGTCTTTGAAATTTTGTACTGATTATGTTAATAATGAATTGACAATAATAAATAGTAGCATATTCTGTAGCAAAACACATATACCCTTTTTATTCCCCTGAAAAATAATATATTCTGAAAGCTAAGCAAATTGAATCCTCCAGATTAGATGGGTGTAAAGAACTCAACTCAGGAAAGCATACAGAAGAGCTTAGGCATGATCTCTTTAGTTTTCAGTGTTTTTAAATTCAAAATCAAACTGACAACAAAACCCATTCAATCCTTTTGCAATTGTGTGCCCTGAAGGCACCAATGGACTTTGGTGGCCATGACCAAGCCCTTTGGGGATCGTCATGGCCTGAGCCACACCATGGGTGCAGCTGCCTCCAGCTCTGCTACCACACCAGGTACACCTGTCTGGCCATGTGCTCCGTGGTCTGGACTCTGACCCGAGCCTGATGTGGCTGGAGCTCAGAGCTGCCTCATCACCAGGACATTGCCTTATCCTCTGGACTCACGGCTGAACCAGGCCACCATCTCCAGCCTGCCCAGATCACTTCACTTGATGTGCTGCAGTGGAACACTGCTCAGTGAGGTTCTTGCCCTGGTGACCTTGGCCTTTGGGGACCAGTCACTCCTTGTTGCATCTTGACAAATTAAGGATTATTCCATCTGTCTTACAGTGGGAAAAATTAACTCTGCATGAATTCAAACACCACAGCCCAGTGTTTCAGTAGTTGCTTTAGGTTCATTCCATTATAAATCCTGGTAAGGGAGGAAAGGAGACCAAATATACAAACTTTATGCTCAACTGCCTGCTTCAGAGAAACAATTTAAAGGGGATGTCCTGTGTGAAAAGCCACTTTTCCTTATATTAGTAAATAACTTCCTGCTGGGAAAAGTGATGTGTGTCCGGTTGATTTTTGGAACACAAACGTGAGACCAAGGAGAGATTGACCTGTTCAGGGGGAGCGAATACTCCGGGTTGAAGTCTTTCAGAACATCATAGTCACAAAATCATTTTCCAGTACTGAAACTGCTCTAAGCACAGAATGGTATCTGTTATGTATACGTACTGCCAGGGAGAGTTGAAATTTTCTCTTTATTTTAGAGAATATTTAAAACTACCTAGATGGATGAAGGGAGAGCAAGTGGATAATGTGTACCTTGACTTCAGCAAGACTTTTGATGCTGTCTCTCATGAGGTTCTTATAGGCAAGCTCCAGAAGTGTGGGTTGGGTGACTAGAGAGTGGGATGGATTGAAAACTGGCTGAGTGGTGGATCCCAAAGGGTTGTGATCAGTGGCACAGGGTCTAAATGTCCCCCAGAGTTCTATACCTCACCCAGTATTTTAACCATGTTTGTCAATTGGCTGAAGGGCCAGATGTTTCCTCAGGAAGTTTGCTGATGATACAAGGCTGGGAGGAGTGGTCAGTACCCCAGAGGGCTGTGGAGCCCTTCAGAGGGAGCTTGACAGGCTCAAGAGATGGGCAGAGAGGAACCTTCTGCAATTCAGCAAGGGCAAATGCAGGGGCCTGCACCCGGGGAGGAACAACCCCATGGACCAGCACAAGCTGGGGGCTGACCTGCTGGAAGGCAGCTCTGCAGAGAAGGACCTGGGGGTCCTGGTGGACACAAGCTGTCCACAGGCCAGCATTGTGTCCTTTTGGCTAAGAAGGCAAATGAAATCCTTGTTTTTACTCTTTATTCTTATATTCCTGTTAAAACAAATGGGAAATTGGGCACCCAGAACACTGGCACAAGATGTAGCTGAGCTTTTCAGGGAGATGTGGCAACTCTTCCTGCATGGATGTAGCTGCTGAACAACCTTGTGGTAGCAGCATAACTTAATCAGTGTCTCCTCTCAGCTGTCTCATTGATTCTCAATGTGTGCTGCCACAACCCTAGTAATAACAAACACTGTTATTTTTCTAATGGAATTGTTTTACACTTTGACCAGTTTTCCTTTTTCGGTCATGAGATGGGCACACAAACACCTTGTCAAGCACAGTACTGCCTACAATGCAAGGGCAGGAATAAGTGGCTGGGACTGTGGAAGATTAGGCAAGCTGCTGTAGTCAGTACTGCTAGTGAGTGTGTAATTGCAGCCTAGCTTGCACTGACTTTCAGCCCCTGTCACTTGTGCTTATAGAAATCTGAATCATTGTGTACAGCTCAGGAATAGTTCCAATTGTAGACTTGCAGAGTATTTGATCTGAGTATTTGGCATTTTAAAACTGAAATTCCTGACCTCTTTTTGGTTTATCTATTTTTAAGTGACCCCCTGAGTTGACAACAACTTATTTCCTCTACTATGTGAAGACTGAGGTGCATCTGTAATTATTGGCTCACACAAACATTTTGGAGGATCCGAGCTGTTGTAAACAATTGCATTAGATGAGCACTTTCCCAGCACGTGAAACCATGTATAGTCACTTATCACAGCCTGCTCTCATTTCTTCACCTTGGAAGAACTGAGTTCTTGCAGATTACTGCTGCCTAACAATTCTCACTCTCTTTTTAGCTCCTTTGTCCCTGCTCCAGAGGGGCCATGATCCATAGTGTAAGATTACATTTGCATTCATGAACTGAATGTATGAAATGTGTAACTCAAAGTGAAATTGAAAAGAGGAATATGAATTTTGGAAAAGGGGAAAAAGCTTTTCACAGTCATTTAATCTCTTTTGAACTTCATCATTATAGGAAAATACCTAGAAGAATATGTTTCTTTTATTAACCTGAAAACCATATTACTTGAACCTTATATCAAAAGTCATCCTCTTGCTTTCACTGGGGCTATTTCTTTCACTGGAGAGAGTAACACCAGTCAGTATAATGTTGTTTAAATATTGCTGTATGTAATACTTTAAATCGTATTTCCAAGGTGCTTTCCTTTGTATCTGACTTGGGCTGCTTGATGAACATTTTTTTTTAAATTAGAAATAAGCGTTTAATGTGGTTTTCTGAAGCAGCTATGGAAGCTTGTCATTTGTCTGTGACTGACCCATAAAGCAGGCTTGAGACCACAGTCTGAAAGCCTATGCAAGTATGTAAATAACTTCCCAGGTTTTGTTCAGAAACTCAGGGTGGGATTACTTATAGTAAATATCTGAGTATCATTGTTCTATGATTTGCTTTATGATCTAAGAAAGTTAAGAAGCAATATCTCAGATATCAGCATGAAATAAAAAATGCATTTATAGTCTTAATGGAGTTCAGAGCTTGTTTGTTAATATAGAGTTTTTCCATCACTTGCTTGCTACCCAGTGTGGGCAGAGGCTCTATGAGCCAGTAACAATTAGCTCTTGACTTTGCTAATTCAGCGTATTTGTACTTTGAGCTGGATGATGCTTTGGTTCTCCTTTGTGCAATTTCTTTTAATTGCAAAAATCGGATGGAATAAACTTAAATTTATATAAATAAATATTCTAGAGATGTCTGGGCTCTAAGAAATCCAGCCAGTTCTTCATTATCACATGCTCTTACATTACACTTAATGCCAATGAAATACATCTGTCAAGGCTTATCTTTCATTCTCTTTTAAATATACAGTTACACTTCGAAACATAGCACAGAGAGTTTCTCCTGAGTCTGATCGGAGTGTGATGGCTCCCTGTTGACTCATGCAGGGGATGGTAATGGAAATCTTCACACTTTTGTCTTGAGCTTGGGCCAGGGCCTTCAGCCATAGCAGCCATGGACTGAGGCACTGCATACTGCCCAGTGGGTTAAACAAGCACTTTAAAACTAAATAAGACTCTTTCCAAGACATAATAAAATCTGGACTTGATCCTAAATAAACATTAAAGGTTTTTAAAGGGACATAGTCCCAAGATATACTTCATATTTATGAGCCACAGATTTTCATATGGGCCAGAAATAGACTTTGATTAAAGAAAGGGCAGTAGTTCATCTGGTGCTGCTAAGAAATACATTGGTAGCATGTAAGCAAATAAATATGATTAATATGTGGTTTAGTTGCTACATAGTGTCCTTCAAGGCTTTACATCAGTTATTGACAGAAATGTTTCATGCCTCCAGTATATTTTATCCTTCAGTTGGAAATGTATTTATTTGTGATTTAGTAATTAGGTATGCTGAAGTTGTCACATGTATTTTGTCATTTTGAGGGGACATAATGTATGTGTGAAGGAAACAACTTATTATGTTGTAGTAGACAGGTAGATGAGTTCTTTAACTCTTATTTCTATAAAAATATTTTATGGGGTTTACTGCTGAAAGCCAGTCTCCACTGCTACTATGGAGTGATAGTTGCTCTGTAATAAACTTATGATGCTGTCACAGGATGAAATAGATATAGGCACACAGTTGTGATGTTGATACTTGATTCTGTGTTTTTTCAAAGACTCACAGCTTGAATTGCAGGCTTTGTTGAATTTCTTTGCAGATTTTATGAGAGTAAGTTGATTCCACATTGTACAAAAAAACAAAAACCAACCAAAAAAACCCTTTGGAGGAGAAAAGAGAGTGACTGAATATCAAGCACAGAATGGTTTATAGCAAACAGTAAAAGGAAGACAAGCAAGAAAAGAAAAAATTAAGATAGGGAGCTTGTGATAGTCACCTCATCAAACACTAAACCAGACTTGTTCTCCTCCAGCATGCCTGCTCAGACTATGCAGTTTCAGGCTGCTGAATCCTGTACTGTGTCAAACTTCCTGAGGTCTCTGGTTCGTTGTTGTTGTTGTGGGGTTTTTTTGTTTGTTTGTTTTGGGTTGTTGTTGTTGTTGTTGTTGCCATTCACAGCAAAGAAATCTTCTCCAGAGCACCGTTCTGATAAATGAATAAAAACAGGGACATCCATCTTAGTTACAATTATGACCTTGCAACTTTTAAGGAGTATTGGATTGATTTTTTGCCCTAAAATTGCCCAGGTACTGCTTTTTCATAGTAACAGTGTTGCAAATGAAACTGGCAACAAACTGTTCATAACACAAGGTCAAAGACTCATCTGATGCTATTTAAGTGTGGGGAAAAGTATTCTCTAATGTAGATGATGGTAGCATTTTACTAGTTTATATTTGTAAACTTAGCATTGAATGCCCAATATCCTCTGTGGATTACCATTTAACCGAAATATAAGGGGGAAAAAAAGCCTTCCCTCATATTTCTGTTTTTGTATTAGTCATGGTTGATAGAGTCACCCACCGTTGGAAGGCTGACCAGGGCCATGCAATATTGAAAGATACTGCATCCCTTTATAGTGCCTGGGCGTGCAGAAAATTTTGCTTTAGAATTGAGTGATACCATATCTACAGCAGGAGGCATTTCTACGAGGAAGTTATATCCTTCTCGCTGTGCAGGAGCAGCCTCAAGGCCAGCCTTGGGTCCAGCTCCATCACCAGTACCCTTCAGTGTCTCCAGGGTCTTAGGGGTGCCTCTGGGCAGTGTTTCTGTCCCAGCACACACTCCAGTGTGCATTTATTTGTGTGCAGCCTGGCAGTCCCCTGTGGCTCTGGCACACGTGCAACAGACATTCCTGTGGTACTTCTTAAATGGCCACCAAGTTTATTTGCCAAAAATGTAGATGAATTTCAATGGTAGCAGAGGTTCAGGATGTCCATATAGAAAATGTGGAAGGATGATGCAAGCCTGAGAACAGGAACAGCCAGAGCACCTCTAGTGGAGCCAGAGGCTTGGATGAAATAGGAACAACAATAATAAAGAAGGAATTGGTCCAGGCCTTGGAGTGTAGAGGAAATACGAAAAGGTTCAAGCTAGACTATTGCTTCTCATTCTTCTTTTTTTTAAAAAATTTTCAATATGATGTCTCCTGTGGATTTCCAAATCCACCATCTTTCTGCCTTTGTAGAGTCTCCCCAGGTGTATTGTCTTCAATCGTTTTTCTTTTCTTCAGCAGAGCTTTCCTTGCTACCTCTATTATTTGAACTACTTCTGGTCAAATATATTGGTCCAGGTGAGGGAATTATTTCATGCCTCAAACCCTAAAGTGGTAATAAAGAAGGAGTACTGGAGAGGGAAATCAATCTTTTCCCTTACTCATCATATCTGTTAACTCTTCTCCAAGCCATCTTTTCTTTGTAGACATAGCCCTATATTGGAGTAATTGCCAACAAGAAAAAAAAAGAAAGCAAGAAAAATCCCCTAAATTAAAAAATCCAAACAGAACAACCTACAAACCCTTCTTGTTACTGATAAAAGGGTCTCCAAATATATGGCATCTGCCTGCCTAAACAATACGAATATGGGTAGTAGCAGAAGAGTAAGAAAGCAAAATGTGGCAGCAGCTGTATCTTGCACTGAAGCAACCAGGGGTCACACCACCTACCTTCCCTATAATCATTCCAAGAACAGTAGGGCTGGCTTGGTTAATCTGGCAGCAATCCTTAAGTGTGCAAGGATACAAGGACAGAGAGGAGAAACTTGTTAAGAAAACACATCTCTTAATTGAGCTGGGACTGAAAGTAAAGGAATTTTTATGAAAAAACCCCTGTGATTATCTCTGCATCAGGTACAAAAAGTGACCTGAAGCACTTTGTGTTAGAAATATTTTCCACTGTTAGCATAAGCAAAGCAAACAACAGCACGGAATTCAGGCTGCAGATGTGCATTGGCAATATATGCAAATGCTCTAAAAAGAGGTTTCCACTTATTTATATACACCGCCATCATTGCGGTGGGAATTGAAACTAATAACATCTCAATTGTTTAGTTGTTTTCTGGATAAATGAAAAGTATCAAATGTAGGAACTTGATAATATATATATATTAGTGTTTAAGATGGGGTAATTTTAAATTAGTTTTAAGTCATGTATTCTAAAAGGTGCTTTGCCACTGAAGACACTTGCTCTGTTCTCTGAAGAACTGCCATGCTAAATGAGGCTCTGTTTATTGAGATGTTGTAATTTCTGTACTAGAATATTGGGTGTTCCTTTTCTAGGTACTTGAAAGCTTTTTCTCTAAGGAAAGGTGTCCATTAGTCAGGTTAGCTGTCCCATTTCTAGCATCGTTTTCTTAATCTGAGAACAAGTCTTGAATTTTCAGGACAGAAAAAAAGAAGGATTGATGCAGCTCAAGCAAGACAAGAAGGAATTAAAACTTGACTGCTTTGAAAGATGGATGCCTCCCAGCAGGAGCTCAGAGAAGAATTGCCTGTAAGAATAGAAAGTGGGGATAGGTTGCTGGGAAACGGATTAATGAGCTGGAAGATAAATTGAGAGGAGAAATTAAACAGCAGATAGACCCTGCTTTTGGTGTCACAAAGACTGATGTCCAGTTCCATGTAAGAGAAGAAGCTGTGAGTAAAACAGCCACGTCAAGCCCTCATGCTCTGGTTTCCGGACCAAAATGTTTCTGTAATCCCCTCTGTTGGTGAGGCAAGCTAGGGTCTGCTGCCCTGCACGTGGGTAGTGTTGCCTGCTCACAGGGTCTTTGAGAGCTGTTGTATTGCTGGGGCAGTGGGTCTGGTAGCATTACACGGGAGAAAGGTCAAACTGGGCCCTAAAAGGAGAAGAGTCGCCAAGGGTGTTCTGTTAAATCACATTTGTGTGCATGGACCTTACTTCTCTTGAGCAGAGGAGAAACAGTAATGTTTTCTGACATGTTTTTGAGGAGGGAAAAATGCTTTCTTACTTGATTTAATAGTTTGTCTCTAAAAATGAACCAAATACCTAAGTGATTGCCTTTGAAAACAGATTATTAAGGTGCCTGATGTGCATTCATTGGTACAGAATCAATTTATCATCATTTTACAGTCTACACATTTGCATCTAAGGCTGAGTCAGCCTTAGATCACTAGGGACACCTTTTACTGTCACAAAGTCCTTTTATTTGGTAGAATAATGGTGCTTGTATGTCATTATGAGCGAGCTAGTGGTGGAGCTTGTAAGCGAGAAGGAACATTTTGGATATGCATGGGAGACCTGCTGCAGACTCTCAGAGAAAAGAAGGACATATCCCATTTGGAGAGACAACAGTGGAAAGGGCAGATTATGGAAATGGGTCATGCTCTGCAACAAAGTGTAGTGCCTGAGGGAGTATCCAAGAAGCGTCTAAGAGCTGGCAATGTAATGACACGGTTATGGATGAAGCAGCTCTGCTCATCCATTGGAGCAGAAAGCAAATGCATCATTTTTCCAGAGCAAGTGAAGGCAGGTGCAACAAGAACTGAAGGCAATTCCAAGTTACACACTGTGTAAGGCTCTCTCTCCTGTGCTAAGACCTTAGTGTTGAGTTCATTTCCCAAAATATAAATTGAATGGATTTTTTGGGGTGAAATCTTAAAGGTCTGGATTATGCTTTCAGTTAACCCGATGCAAATTTAGTCTCATCCTGTTTAGTTTGGTAGAGTAACTTGGAGTTTTTAATAAGGCAATTGAAGCAAAGTCTGGCCTCAGTGGATTTTACACATCTGAATGCAGGAGAGAGCAGTGCTGTGAAATGATGCTCTTGTTAGAGCCTGAGAACAGGAAGGAGGCTGTCCTAAGTTTATAAAATTGCATTAGATTGCATTTTCCAAAGTTTTGGCCTTTAAACCAAGCAAATACTAGCATAGGACTGAATTTTACAAGCAACCCATCTGAAAATAAGCTGAGATGACTGTGTACAGAATAATCTTACTGGATTTTGACATAAATTAGATCACATTGATGTCGCTGTTTCAGTGTCTAGCCTACAGGAGGCTAGAGATGGAAATATTATGAAAAGTCTGGGCAACAGCTAAGTTGCCAGGTAATTAGGCCATATGTATCTAGTAGCCAAAGAAAAACAAAAATGAAGAGAGGAAGCAACAACTGAAGCACAGCATTTTTAGACAACATGAAATATTTTACTGCTCTATTTGCACATCTAGGCGAGAGGAGGGAAAATATGGGGAGTTAATTTTATTTATTGATCCTACAGACATAAAAAGTAGTTTTAGATTTTTGTGATACTTCGCCTCTTGTCAAAATCTGTAGATAATCCCTGCTTGTTCTCCTTGTCCTGATGGTTGATTTACTACAACAACTGCAGCCAAAGGTGGGTGATGCAGAAAAAATTGACTTTGAAAATACAAAGGCAAAAACATCTTTGTTTTTTTTCAACTCCCCCAGCCTCCTTCTACAGTCCAGCAAAAGACTGGAGATAGCATCAACTTTTACAGGGTGCTCTCAGAGTTCTACATTCTCATAATGTCTGCTAAGTTATGACAGTCATATGCCTGGTGAAGCATCTGGTTAATCTTTAATTCTGTAGTGAATAAATTCTCCTGCCTTTAGCACTGATGTGAAATAATGGATCTGACCTTTAATTTCAGACCCTGGTCTTGTGGGATAAAGTGAAGCATAAAGCTTTTTTCACAGCTCCAGGAGGTTCCTAGTTTAATGTTGGCAGATACACAGTAGGATCTCATGTCTCCTTATCACTGGCCAGTTTTAGGGATTTTAGTAGAAGTATTTAGAACAATAACAAATGATGCCCTTTCCAGAACATTGTGTGTAAAATCCTGATGAAACTTTTCAAGAGGGGCTTCTTATAAAGTGTCCGAAGGCCTATTATTAAGGAGGTACCAGTCTGGTAACTGCATCACTTTTTCCTCACTATATCATATGTAAAAGTCCAAAGAACCCCTCCTGCTCTTCAACTGTTTCTGGTTTTTTGTTTTTGTTTTGTTTTGGGGTTGGAGTTTTTTGGGTTTTGGGTTTGTTTTGTGGTTGGAGTTTTTTGGTTTTTGGTTTTTTTTTTTTTTTTTTTTTTTTCTTTCACCATAGTCCAATGATTAATAAAGTATTCACCTTGAATCAGTTGTAAAAGAGAAGTTAAGATAAATGTAAACTTACAGACATAATTCAGAGTTCTAAGTTCTCAGATCTCTTATTATTAAGATTAAATTCCCCCAGTGCAGACTTAGGAAGTATCGTATTAGGAATAACTTTATTTAAAGAATATGAAAGAAATGCTCAAAGGAAGTACCACTGTACTAGGATAGTAGCAGGAAAAACTATCAAAGGATAAGAAAAATGGCCCATAAACTTGCCTTTAAACCTGTAATTATCCTAACAACCTTCAAAAATGTGAGCCATTAAGAAATTTTTTTGAAAATTTCAAACTGCATAGAATTTAAATATAAACTTGGTTCGTCTCCATTGTGCTGTTAGGCAAGAAAGCTTTGAGTTCTACTAGTCTGTATAGATAGAATGTTTTAAAATTTTCTCTTCACTCTGATTCACATTTTCATATTCCCAGTTTCAAATTTTTACTGTTGTATAGCTTTTTGCCTGTTAAAAATGCAGTCATTTTCAGTAATGCTGATACTGGTAATGTAAATCTCAAGTGTAACCTAATATACTGATAAAATATCTTCATCTCTACATCTCTGCAGCTGAGGAGTCATATCGAAATTGTCTGTACCTTCTAGTGTTTGTGGAGGTTTCTTTTGTTTTCTGAAATACACTATTAGGCATCAAATGAAAGAAGAGCTGACAGTGCCCAACCCTGATGGGCTGGCCCTGGCTGATGTCCTTTGCATTCTAAATACAGTGGTTATGGGGAAAAGACCACTTTTTTTCATTTGTGTTTTTTAGAGATAGCTTATTTCATGTCACAAAATATAGCCTTCAAATTAAATTAATTTTACTTGGTTTTTTTTTTTTTAGTTTGCTATATATATTAAAAAATATAACTACCTTATATAGGTTTTTTCCTATTCTATTGGAGTTTTCTGTAGAAGGTGATCATAATTGCAGAAGTCCCATTGCTTTGAAGGATGCAGAAATGTCATGTTTGTGGAAGCATATGGGAGCCAACAGAGAAAGTTGTCTAAAAATATATTGTTTCCTTTTCTTCTGTTTTAAATGACTGTTAAATAGAATTTTCAGTTTCAACATTAAGAAAAAGTGGGAGAAGTAAAATTTTGTGAAGAAAATAAAACCTTACAGGATTTCTTTGCTGAAAACCAGTTTTAGTATGTGTAATCGATGAGCATGGATAGAGGTGTATGGTCCTCTTTCATAATCCCCCAAATGTCAATTATGAATGGAAGTTTAAAGACACAGCTATAATAATTTAGTAAGAAACATTGAAATTTCTCATTAATTTCAATGTAATTTCAAAAGAGTTTCTATCAGTTGGTATATTGCTAAGGCTTTGATAATTGATTAATTTGTTTTCAATTGCACTTATTCTCATTTATGGATATTCCCATTTGTTTCACTGCCGAAACTGTGGGAGATGTAGTTTTTAAGATACCTTGTAGTCTGTAATATATCTGTGCTTTTTAGAAGGCTAAATGAGATTCCTCATTAGTTTCAATAGGAATCAGGTTAATGCAAAAATTTGTTTGCTTTAAGGCTAATTTCTACTTTATTTTAAGTAGCACATATCATGAGCAATACATTTTTTTTCATACTTCTCTCTCATTGTTTGGAGACAGAAGCTCTAATCACTGTGTGGTTGGAAGACAGGAATTCTGCTTTTCAGCTCTTAGTAAGAAAAAATTCAATCTGAAGGGTCTCATTTGTCACTGATGATGACATTTCAACTTTGTCACATTCAACAGTTTCAGTTAATATTGTTCATTCTACTGAATTTGTATATCTTTTCAAGAAAGGAAGGATAACTATGGATGTATAAAATTATGAGCTAGAAAGCAAAGAACCAAGAAAACAGCTGTAGAGTGTTAGGGGAGGATTGGGGTGGACATTTGGAATTTTGGGTCCTTTTAAAAACATATAAACAGGTTACTGATTTCTGACTTTATAGTTTCTGAAAAACGATTGTTCTCTACAGGAGTCTGCTTGCTTTAATCTAATTTGCAGATGGGTTTAGAGTCACAACACTCAAGTTTCAACTGAATACATAAATTGAACTAAAATCATATCTTGTCTTTTAAACAATGAAAATATAAATTACATTCACTCTGCCTTGGAGAGAAAAGTCCATGAAATGTGGGTGGTCAAAAGTCTGTGCAACAGACAAGAGCTCTAATTTATACTGGGGTCATGATTTTAAGGAATAAATGTTTATAATCCCAGATGGGAAAAGGTTTTAGAAAATAATTTCACAGTCATGGGATTGCCACTCAGAGAAAAATTACTTTCTTATGGACATATCTTCAGCTATAATTCAGTTAAATATGTGTATGTACACTAGTAATAATTTAACAAGTTCCTTCTGTTGTGTCTCACTATGATGAAGAAAGTCTTTAATTCATCAGTGAACTCACTGTCTGTTTTCCCACCTCCATTGGTTCCTCCAGATGTCTGCTATAGATGCCATAAAATGATAAAAGGATTAAGGTTTTAAGCCATCTGTTGATGTAGGTCTTGCTAGAATTAGAAGTTCTAATTACACATCTCAGTGTAGCATACATTTTCAAGGCTCCCTTTATTCCATTATCAATGTCCTCCTTCGACTATCTTTTAAGACATAGTTTTACTCTTTTATCCGTTTGAGGGATCAAGAATTCAGTACCTTGGTTATTTGGCAGCCAAATATGTAGTATTTTCACTGACATGTCCTTACAAATAGTGGAATATTTCTCCTATCCTTTTAATTTTAGTTGTGAAGCATATTAATATATTTCATATTTTAGATCCATTAACAGCATTTTAGGTTATCTGCCTTTTTACTAAAACATCTAAGGTTCTGAATTTTTAACTGCACCCCTTTGAGGATCTCGGCATGATTCACTGCAGGGTCTGTAGAGCTTGTGCAATACAGTGTGATGGAAATGAAATGAGAGTTAAGCTTCTTACACTGCACTTTGTACAGTTGCTTTAATAAGCCAAATTCTCTCAGTGTAACTGAATCATGCAGCTCACAAGTGGCTGAGAATTGTAATTGTAAAATTATCCAGTCCTTCAACGTGGATCTTCATTGCAACAGCTTCTGGGAGAAAAGGTGCCTGTGGATGGACTCTGGAGAGTTTGTGAATGTATACCATGTTCCTGTGGCTCACTGTCAACACCCAGGCACAGCTCACACCTGACTTTCAGAATCATAAAACGTCTCCTGGGTTGTGGTGGTGTAGAAAGACATTGCAGGCACATGAAGTTTCTCTACATGAGATGCTCCAAGTTATTCAAGGCCATGTTTTCAATTTTTTTACTCCAGCTAAGAAATTTAAATAAGTAGAAATAAGTTTGGCAATATTGGCCAAAACCTGCTTTTTTGGTGGAGGACTATTGCCTTAAGATACCCATTCACAATAGAAATGGGATTGACCTGCATGAAATTAAACTGCAGCTGGAATTTCTAAACTTTAAAACAATGTTGTGGGTAACAGCCTGATACAGAGGAGTTTCTGGGGGACCTTTACAAAAGAAATAACTGATAGGTTTTCCTTGCTTTACTACAGCCAGTGTGCCCTGTAATGTCAGTTGCTATATTCTGTACCTTGGCTTCATCTGACTTTTTCTTAAAACTGATGAAGTCCTAACCTGAAGCACCTGAAGTCAATCAACAGTGAATTTTCATCCCTTCTTTTGAAATTCAAGCGAAACCATTATCCTGTTAGACACGTGAAATTCTTCCCACCTTTATTAAAGAACTTCAGCCAAGTTTTTGTTTTGGAAGGCTGACTTTTTCTGACCTAAGTTGTTCTTGTCTGTTCAGTATCTTTTTCTACCCTTAGGATTTTAATCAGAAGCCTCTAATTTCATTTTCGGCTTTAGAATATCATTCATTCCAAAAGACACAGAATATCTCATTGCTGTAATTAGAAAATCAGGGTTTGGGGCTGGGATTTACATGCAGTCCCATGTGACTGTCAAAACCAATTCATAGCTTTTGTAATCTCTTTCCTTTGGGAAGGAGAAAAAAGTTCAAAGCACCCCTGCTCAACTCTTCAAGAGCAAGTCCCTTCAGACTTAACACCCAAGAAGGAGGGCATAGACCTGCTTAGGGTCTGTTTAATATAACACTGAAATATTGGAGAACATATTTTAGAAAACCATACTGGAAATACGAATGACTTTTTAATTTGTGCATTTTGCAGTTTCTAACTCAGCTGATTCTGTGCCCTACACTGTTTGTTTCTTGCGCTCCCTTCTATAGCTAGAGAATTTGTGTGCATTCATTAGCAGTAAACTGGGATCAGGCTTGGTGTCCATTTTCTTGGCCTCAAGTTTGCTTTTCTTTCAAATAATTGCTTGTTAAGGATTTGCATGATCTATCTCTGTATCTGATCTATTTCAGTAAATTGCAAGATCGCTAGCAAGGGCACTGGCCACATCCTCTGTCTCCTAATAAATCTGGGGGTTAACAAACTGTAAGCAGCCTTTCTCTTCAAAATGTGTCTTCTTTTTTCTTTGCTCAGGATCTCCTGATTTTGCCCAAGAAAGAACAGAACAACTGCTGCTGTGATCAGGACAAGAGTCCTGCCAGCCCAGTTTCCTTTCTTCCCGAAAGATCAGTACCTTATGGAGAAATAGAAAAGATGTGACATTGAAAAGAATCTTTAGAATAGATTAATTTATTGAATTTATTCTGGCCACTGATCCAACCAATATAATTCTCCCTTAGCAAATAGTACTCTCATATATGAAATAGACTTTTCATGGTTTTAGCAGCCTTACACAGTCAATAGCTGTTTTATGTTCAAGTGTAATATGTACTTACTAATTTTCTCGCTAGACTTATAAGCATTTCTGTAGGAAATAGAAAAGTTTGATAAAAATGCAAATATAGCACCTACACACTCCTCTGCTCATGGTTCTTAATTTATTAGGCCTGTGTACAATAAATCTTAATCTACTCTGTGTGCTACATACAGAAAATATTCTCCAGCTGTTGAAAACAAGTGTAAATAATGTCAGAGAAAGCAGAAGCTGACACGGATTAAATGACCTTTCTAATAAAAGGAGCAATAATTGTAAATTAAAGTTTCAATTACCCAACATACCTATGGATCAATATTTACTGATGTGTCTTATGTTGAGGCAGTAAATACTGAGTGAAAGGACCTGTATATAAAGAGTTTCTTTTTAAGTGTCTTCCTTCAGCCTCTGTTTGTTTTTTTTTTTTTTTTTTAACTGTAGTTTCTTTTATAAAATTGTCTTTCAGTCCCCCAAACTAGAACTTCTTTTCCTTATTTTTGTTTCCATGGATGTACCCTTGGCCTCTGTTTATTATCCCTCGGCTGCCCTCCCCACTGCTCACTTTCTTTTTCCCCGGATCTCTTCTCTGGCAAAACTAATGCCATCCATTTATATGCTGCTCTCTGATGCTGTTTACATTTCTGATTTTCTCACCTTCTATTTCCTTAGCATGCTCTTTATATTCAATCATTTATTTTTGGGTTTTGTTTTTGTTGTTTTTTTTTTTTTTTTTTTTTTTCCCCAGTCGGAACTTTCATCTCTTATTTACACCTGAAGATTTTCCCCATTCAGTGGGGAAATAAGCTCTCTTCATACATACCCTTTTCTGAGAATTTATCTCCTATAGGTGATTGATACTGATAGGTCATACAAATGATTTTAGGTCTTCTTAAAATGATTTACAGTTTAAGATAAAGTTGTCTTCAGCTCTGGGATGTCTTATGTGTCTTTCTTGTGTGTGATTATAGCTGCCTTGGGGCAGCATTCCTGTCTTTCTTTTGCATGCAGCTCTGAGCGTGTTCTTGTCACTAAACGAGTCAGGTTATTATTGACTAATAGATGGGGTGTTTCACTTCTCATTCTTTTAATTTGAACCTTTGTGAAACATGATTCCCCTTTTTAACCATTTTAAACCTACCTTACAGCTACTTTTATTCTCAGCCCAATGGAAACAAACAGGGTATTTTCTCAGCAGATGCATTTTAGTAAAATGTACTGTTGGCACGACTCCTAAATCTTGATTTAGAAGATTTTAGAACAGACAGTTTGAATGATTTATAAATGATTTGCAGGGGCTGATGTGTTGTGTTTGCTTCAGAGATTGACCGACATGTAATCTAAAATTTCTTCACAGTTGTGTAGTTACTAGTTTTGACTTTAATGGGAAATTCAAGTCTCCACTACCAATTTGATTAATGGGGTAATACAACTTGTGACATTAAAAAAAGTTAAATGTTGATAAAGATAGGAGTTTCCTAGGAAGTTGGAAAGATATTCCAGTTGTTGCTGAAGAGTTACAAAGTCTGGTCACTTGAAAATGTTAGCATGATTTTTTAAAATTAAATAATACTTGTCATCTGAATATTTGTACCATTCCCAATTCCATAAGACTTTATGCTGAAATCTTAATGTCTGCAGGGATGAAAAACTTTGTTGCATAAACTAATTGGTTTTGAAGAAAGGAAAAGAGCATAAACTGACACATGAATAAGCAGAAATGCCACTCTTTGAAATCCACTAAGTAGAAAAATTCTTAAAGAATTACATCTGCAATAAAAACGTGCAAAAAAGTGTGTTGGCCTTTTTAACATTTAAAATTTTTTGTATGATATTTCAATATGTAACATTTTTATTATTTTTGATAAATATGGTAACACAAAATATTGTCCATTTATAATCAAGAACACCATTTTCTGTACAGGTAAAGTAAGAAAATGTAATTACAGAGGGAGAGAGTAGTAGCCATATATAATTAATTAATTTAATATTCTTTTGATTGTGTAGTAGAGTAGAACTATAATCTGAGAAAAAATAGTTTTGTTAGCTGTGAAAACAATGTTGATTCCTACATGCCAAGTCAATGCCTGTTAGTATTTCTTGATATACTTTGACATGAAGTGCTTTAAGGAGATGGAATCTGCTCTGCCAGAGTGTGCAGGTGTATGCAAGTACGATGTGTGTGTGTGTCTGTGTGCAACTCTGATTTTGTATTCTCATTGTGTCAAGAGGAGCTTTGTTTGGGAAAAACCAACATTTTATCCCCATTTGCAGCTGAAAAGCTGGAGAATGGAGAAATTAAGCAATTTGGGACTACAGAACTATGGTCTAGTGACAGAACTAGGACTGGCTGAACCCAGAACTTTCCTCCATAACAGGATCATTATTGCTGTTGTTCTTTCAGCTCTCCACTTGTAGAAGACTAATCTTGTCCATGAGACACAGTACAGGGTTAAGATTCATATCACACAATACTTCAGCTTTTAGGAAACACCATTGTCCTCAGTTCTGCCATCTTGCCTTCCATCTCTTCAAAGACTTGATTAATCTAAGCCTGTCTTTAAGATTGGTATTCCTTACAGATTTTGTGTTTTTAATTACCCTTGGTTTAGAGAAGATTGGCTTGTTGTTTCAGTAATCATGTAAATTCTTAATGGAAAATGAGGAGCCTCAAATGGCATTGATTGTGTGTTTTATCATCTGTTTTCTTCAAATAAGTTGACAGTTTCAGACACTTAAATACTTACAGCCCTACTCTCAGTTAAGGCTGTGAGCAGACCCAAAGGGATTGATGACTGTTTTTGAATAACAAGATATTGCACAGAATGAATGAAAACAGCAAATATAAGCCCTATACTGTTATTAAAATGTTCATGCACCAGAGACATAAAGTTGTCGCTAAAAAAGTGCTTTGAGAGAAAAGGAGGATAGGAACAACTGTGAATGAAAGTTTAAAAGTAGAAAAAACATGACCTGAGAAGAGAGTAGATTTAACATACATCTTGCAGAATCAAAATTTCATCCCTCCCCTTCTCCTCATTGGTATTTTGCTCACATGTTTTTAGAAATAAGCAGTGACAAGTTATCACTTTACACTAATTAACATTTTCTCTATAGAAGACTTTTAAGTTTCTGCATTCTTGAAGAAATCTAAATTGCATGGTAAAATATTAAAATGGTGTTTTTAAAATTCTGTCATCGTCTTCTGCTTGTGACAAATGAGAACCCATTTGCTTCTGTATTTTCACTCACTGGCTGTCAGTTCCCAGGCCTAGTACACTTAGAGGGCTTTCGTGTGATGTTTTTAATATTGACTAGTCATATCAGGCCCTAAATCCAAAATATTTTCCAAGGCTGAAGCAAAGATGTTGCATTCATTTAATTGATGTATATTTTTTTTCTGTCTGTACAGTCACAATTCAATGTCCGA
This sequence comes from Acrocephalus scirpaceus scirpaceus, assembly GCA_910950805.1. Classification (NCBI taxonomy): domain Eukaryota; kingdom Metazoa; phylum Chordata; class Aves; order Passeriformes; family Sylviidae; genus Acrocephalus; species Acrocephalus scirpaceus. The sequence continues at coordinate 34,450,088 of OU383778.1, forward strand.
TGAGGTGGATTCCCATCTTCTTGGTCCTGTATAAGAATTTCTCTAAGACCACTGAGTCTCAGAGAAATCTGTCCCCAAACAAAATCCATTCTTCAGAGAAGCTGTCAGTGAACTGATTGATGCCACGTGTATATTCATTTCCACATGCTCATACTTATGGCCTGAAATACAAAAGTTTTCTTCATTATATAGATAAAATCAGGAGCAGAGATATGTGGAAATATATTGCTTTTCTTGGTGTATATTATTCTACTACAATGAGTCTTTGTTTTTGAGTTCACTGTACTAACAGCTAGTGATAAAAAAGCAAAAAATAAAGTTGAGCACAAGTATGTTTCAACGTAGCAGTGAATCACGTTTTACTACTGTATCTTTGTATCTAAATGATTTCTTCCTATTTCTGTTCCTGAGGTTCTGCATTTTAATGTCCAGATGAACCAGTTTTATGGTTGAGAGATTATTTTCTAAAGCAAATGATGAATGTAGCTTTATGCAAGAATTTTAATGCAACAGATGCATTCACTTATAAAATAACATCAAAGACTCTTTGACAACAAATGAAAATATATTAGTTTGTCATTAAAGGAATTTTGAATTTCTTACTAACTTAGATAAATGCAACAAAATATATTTTTGACGTCTCATTAGTTAAGTTGATTCCAATGGAGTCATACATTGTTAAACATGATAAAACATAACATTAAGAACTTTGACTGGAAAATACCATACAGAACAAACTGGAATTGATTTGGTTTGTGGGGGTTTTTTTTTCTGCACCTTCATTTTACATATGGTCCCTAAGAACCAGGGAACTTGAGTGTTGATTTTAAAGAGATAGTCTGTTAACAAGAATGGTAGTACCAAACTTTTTTCTGACAGAAAAGGAATAATAAGATAAGCAGATAGAGCACTTTTAGTGGGAAAAAAAGACCAGTGGGAATGACTTGCCTGTCCCAGAAACCAATTTATTCACATACTGTGTTTTTGAACTTAGGAATTTGACTGATATTTATTTTACCTTCACCTATTACTGTGTTCTTGACACAATTTTACATCTATGCACATGATTTCGACTTGCACCCTTCCATAACTGTCTCCAGTCAGTCCCCTGTCTACCCAGTAGTTTCATCAGAAGGATCAAAGAAGAGTTAGGTCTTCTTGGGGTCTCCTTGCAAAAGATGTGCAGTGTTTAATCTGAGACTGGTGCATTCAAATATTTCATGCCAATTTCTGTTTGTAAATATAGAGGGTTACAGTTTGAACTGTTCTATGCGAATATATGGACACATTGACAATATGTGGCTGTTAATATTTTATATTTTAGCCTTTAGCCAAAGGTAAACTGAGAGTTGGTCTAGTTCCAGTCAACACTGCTTGTACTCTTAAAAATATTCTGTTGTTCATCTGATGATTAGATATTCCTAGGTTCTTTTTTGTTTTAAATCGCAATACATCCAATATCTGTTCCTTAATAATTGCTGGTAATGCTGCCCCCGAACATCTTTCCCCTCATTCATAAACATTGGTTAGGGAAGAGGTTGGTACATTCTCTCTTTCCTAAGTTGCCCATCCCACTGCGGAAGATTGCTTGACTATACAGCTTCCTGAAGAGCTGGCAGACTGGTGGGTGTCTCCTGGGAGCTGGCTTTCTTCAGGGACAGCTCAGGGCAATCAGAATTTAGGACTTCAGGAACACATACCATTAATGCACTGATACTGGTTTTGGAGAAGGGGGTCACTACAGGACACCATGGATAGACATGATACCTAATTTCAAACTGGTCAAAGATGGGTTGGAAACTCCATCTCAATCCTGATCATACTGACCGAAAGAATCCCATGTGTGTGCCCCACATCCCTGACCTGGGGCCTTTCACAGGGCTGCTTCTTGCCTTTTATAAGCCCTCCCTTTGTGATGCGTGAGCCAAATGTCATGAAGCTGATACTTATCCAGGTCCTTTGTGAGTGTTTCTGCATGCATTCCCGTGCTCCCATTTCCAGCAGGATTTTCATTTGCTCACTGTCATGATACTGTGCCTATGGTAATGTAATGCAAACACCTGAGCCAAGCTGGCTTGCTACAGACAGGTGCATTTATTACAGGAATGAGTCAAACCTCCCACGGTGTCTATTTATTTGGGCCTTGCCCTTTTGGGGATTGTCCCAATCCCCTTCTTTGCCTTAGATGATAATAGACTCATTGAACAGATCTACTATCATGATAGAATAGGGACTCTTCAGAGGTGATAAAAGCAATTACTGATGCTGGCATTGAATTTTTTTTTTCCATTAAAACCTTGAGAGATCTGGAACGTGGCTAAGGAGGAATTTTGTGTGTGTGTATACATTTTCTTTCATCAAGAATATATGGGGGGAAAATTACAGAAGGTGGTGTTGAAATGTTGTTTGATAAGATTCAGTCTTTTCAATGCAGACAAGACTGAATGCTGCACCAAGTACATTGTTGAATCTTCCCAGGGTGACATAATGTTCAACTAATCTTATTCATCATGTATCAAATCAGAAAACGTGCAGAATTACTGATATGTCCATTGCTAAACCAAAGAGTGTAATTCCGGGGCATGGGTAAAATGCAGATCAGTCCAAACTTTGTAGAAGTACTAAATTTATTTTTATTCCTATACAGTTAACCCTCAGTATAGTTAACAGTGTGCAGGAGCATGGATGCAATTCCCTATAATACAATTCAATGATTGTATAGCTGATGTTATCCATACCTATCTATCTATTTATCTATATATAAATGTTTCTAGAAGCAAGAAAAAGAAGAAAAATTTAAATGGCTCAGTCAACAAATTGGCCAAAAGAAAGAAATCAAGCAAAGCAGAGATGCATAAGGATGCAGAAAGACAGGATAGACACCACAATAGCAGTGACAGGTTTATGGCAAGAGAGATAATGATTAGGAAAAAATGAGGCAGCTAAATGATAACGTGGGGAAAAGTAGATGTAGAAAAACTGATGCAAAAAAAGTATGCTGTTTGGCAAGAGAGGAATTACATGATGGTCTATGAAATTAGAGAGTAAAGAAAGATAAGATGAAGTGAAATTGGATTTAATGAGGTAGAAGAAAGGTGATTAGGGACAGGAAAAAAAATAGAATTTAGTGATGAGAAAATCCTATTAAATTATCCAATAAATCTTCTTTCCACTCAAGCATTTCCCTTTCTCCTCCTTCTCTCCAGGATAATATCCAGGTTGGTTGTATCAATGTCCAACCATAGAGTAAATGCCCTTTTCACCATCTCTCCATAGAACCAGGAAAATGATATAAGTGTGCTCCTGGCATGTAGTCATAGTCTCCAGGCTTGTAGCCTACATAATGTGTTAGCTCTTTTCCAAGACCATGGTTAAGAAACTAGTATCACTTTTTCAAGGGCTCCTTTGTTTAGGTTTTTGATGGGCATTAAATCCATTCATTACATGAGATACTGTGTGTGATATAACCTTCTTTCCCTTTTTTCCCACAATCTCTGGTGCATTAGTTAAATCTCTGGAATTTGTGCCTTTTGCTTCTCTTTAATATTGTTTAGTTTCCTATTACAGTTTATTTAAACCCAAGTATAGCAGATAGGAGCAGCAATACACGATGCTCGTGTGTCGTGGTTTCACCCAGGCAGCAGCCAAGTACTGCACTGCTGATTCCTCACACCTTCCAACTTCCCCTCCCATGGAAAGATGGGGAGGAGAATCAGGTAAAAAAAACAAACAAGTAAAACCTGTGGTTCGAGATAAGAATAGCTTTATAATTGAAATAAAATCTAGTAATGATAATTATAATGAAAAGGGAGACAACAAAAAGAGGGAGATAAATCCCATGAAGAACAAGTACTGCACACTGCAGTTGCTCCCCATCTGCTGCCGACTGCCCAGTGAGTCCCTCAGCAGTGACTGCACCTCCCAGCCAACTCCCTGTTTATTTCCTGAGTATGAAGCTCTATGTGTGGAACAGCCCTTTGGGCCTAACAGGTTGGGTGTCCTCCTATGCTCCCTGCTGGCTTCTGGTGCAGCTCTTCACAGGCAGACATGAGCCACTGAAGAGTCCTTGACATAGCATGAGCACTACTGAGCAGCAGCCAAAACATCGGAGTGTTATCAACATTATTCTCATCCTAAATCCAAAACACAGCGCTAGGCCAGCTTCTAAGGAGAAAATTAACACCACCACAGCCAAAACCAGGACAGTACAGCAGATAGCTTTCCATTAATTTAACTGAATGATATTCAGAAGGAAAAGTTCACAGATTTTGGGCAGTTTCCTTGTTTTGCTCCCTTTTTTTTTCTTTAGTGGATAAAGAGGAAAATTCAACACTACATGCCTCATACTTCATACAACAATCCATCAAAACAACAATGGCCACTATTGCATTCTTAATGTGTCACCTTTCTGCCTTGATGTCGTGGCACTGGGACCTTGTTTGGCAAGAATTTGCCTATAGGTTAAAATCTGATCTGTTTGGACCATAGGATGGAAATTGCAGCAAAATTACTTATTTCCCACAAAAATTGGTTTAACAAAAAAACCCCAGACAACTCACAGTTTGCTGTTCTGAAAAAGGCGCTTTTCAAGTCAGTGAGCTAGTTGAGGTGGAGGACTGTTCTGAAAAACAGAACAACTAAACCTCAAAGTTGTGTTATAAAAAATTCCTTAACTTGCCTACAGAATGCTTCCTGTGCAGTTACGGTGGATCTGATGCATCAACAAGCTTCAGTCTTTAAATGGTGTGTTTTACAGAGTGGAAGGCAACTAAATTGAGCAGGAGTTTTGGAGATCTGATATTTTAGTGATGACTAGTCACTTGTTCTTAAGTTTTTTGCTTTTTTCCTTTCTTTGAAGACTATTTTAAGAAAAAAAGGAGAAATCCAGGAACTAAAGTTAATGCAGTTGTCATTAAAAAAACCAAAATCGGTTTAGTCAAATCATAAAATTACGGGAAGTGTACTGTTATGTTTTTCCTACAAACTGGGAATGCTGAGTGGAAATAAGTGTGTACTAACCAAGTCTTCCACGTTTATGTCCTTCATGGGAAAACATTCTGAGTGCTGCAGTTTCACAAGTCTATTTGTTCAGTTTGAGGTACATTTCAAAACTGTTCTGGTCAATTAGATAAACCTGATGGTTGCTCAGCAAAGTTCTTAATTTTTAGTGCCGTAAAGTTGCAAGGAAGTTCCCTTAAGTGGTAGTCCCCTTGACATGGAAGGTGCTGAAATCCAGTCTGCTTTCCTTTCTTGTAGTCTCTGGCTGATCACCCTGTCTTCATGAATTTGTGTTATTTACTATTGTCAGCTGAAGCTGCAATTGGCAGTATTTTAGTGAAATAGAATTGTTAACCTCTTTTGAGAAGAGAAGCGATATCCGAACAAAGCCTATGTACCAAGATTTTGGAAATCTCTGTGAATGTGAAAGTAAAGGCAATCCTAATGACTATGAAAAAGAGAAAAATGCTGAAGTAATCACAAAACTAAATGAGCAAAATAACTGTATGCTTTTAGCTCTGTATTTTACCTATTTCTTAAATACTTGTTATTAACAGTAAGGACTCTGCATATTAATCCTAAAACCTCTCTCTCCAGGGTGGATGATGCACACAGCTGTTTTTCCAGCCATATGAGTACAGTCTGTGTTTAGTGATGGACCAAACAGCCATTCTTTTACTGGTGATTCTTGTATCAGGCACTGAGCAGGTTCCCGCTGTGTGCACCAGAGTCAAATTGTTTGTGAAGTGAAATTTGAAAGGAAGACAGCATGAAAGAATTTCATAAGGAATATAAAATAAAACAAGATAGTTGTTGAAAGCTACAGGAAGCTTGAACTGGCAAGAAGAGAGGAAGTATTCTAAATTTATAATGAAAATTAATTATGCATTCATTGCATTTGAAGAGGTCAGACATGATGAATTTAAATAGTACATGAGAATGAAGGCCATCTTTTATATTAAAGGCAGTACAACAGGGTGATGTGAGGAGAGGCAGAGAAATATAGGAAGCAAATGGGGAAAATTGCAAGACAGCAAGGAAAAAGAGCATTTAATCAAACAGATATGCTTTGTGACTGAATTGATTCATGATTTTCAGACAATTCAAAACAATGATAATTTATTAGCCATAAAATGATACTGAAAAAGTGCTTTAAGTTGTTGAGAAAGTTAATAAAATAAGGAAATTTCAAAGTGGATTCTCTGATTCTCTCCAGCTTGCAACAACCTTAAAAACTTATACAGAGTGGAGTAATTTTTTCTTAAAATTTTATTCCTTTCTTACATGTAGTTGCTATATATGCTTCTTGTTCTTGTGGGGGGAATGCTATTTTTTTTTTCTGGTTTTTTCCTATCTCCTGTCACATCTATCATGTTTCCGCTACCTCATTTAATTTGTGAATGCAGTATCTAAGCAAAGGGATTCAACACCAGCCTGAGTAAATGCCGTATGGGATGACTGGCTGTAGGGCTAAAGCAGAGTGTGTTGTTCCACTTTCTGGGTTACTGGAGCAGAGAGTTATTCTTAGCAGGGATAGACTCTACTGAATAACACAGGCAGAAATTCAGCAGAACCTTTCTGCTTAACAGTGTTTAATACCTGTATTCTGGGATCTGTAAAGATTCCACATTGCTCAGCTGCCTTTCTGTTAGAAAGTCAGATGATTTGGAACTGGGGACCATATAGTTTTCATATGAACTTGGACAATTTTTATATTGATAGCTAATCACTATTGTCAAACCCAATGGTTTCGTTTGAGCAAGGTATTGCTATGGAGCTTGACCATACATAAATAGTTTGTATTTTGGAGTGTAACTGGGAAGTCAGAAACTTGTTCTGGTTTTCCTGGCCAAGGCATACCTTTAATCATAGAAACTGCAGGTGAAATGAGTCCTTCAAGAGTTTAATTTCTATGGCCCTGAGCTAAGCATCCTTAATGGCAAATGAAATCAGACAGGCTTGGTGGCTAAGAAGGGTGAAAAAAAGTTGGAACAGAAAATAGTAAATTGCCATCTGAATCTTTTACATAACAACACATTAGAGAAGTAAAGATTTTTTTCCCAGAGGGTGGTTTCATGTACCTTGTTGTCCACAGGGTGCAAGGTTACCAGAGCAGGAAAGTGTGCTGGATAATTCCATCATGGCAGTTGTTTTGATTCACTGGTTTTAATAGTATCCCGAGCTTTACTTGAGGGAATTCTCCAGGCAAGCTCCTAAAGCATCACATGGAACCTAATAGCCTTATTGTTTTTATTTTTTTATCACAGACATATTCTTCATTTACTTATAGTCTACACTCAAAATGGCACCATAATTCCTCTAGCCACAATTAGATAACCACAGCTAGGTTTAATCAATACTTATTCTTCTGAAGAATATTATACTGACATTGTGGAGTATATCTCTCTCTGTCCTGACAAATACAATTACCACTGGAACAACAGCCTAAAGTCTCCCTAATTAATGTAATTGGTTATTTCCAATTAAATATTTAACACATGTGTGCTGTCCTCATAATTTAGAATCCTAGAAGTTCAGTGTGATTATCTATTAATGACTAGTTACTGCACTGTGTTTGGTGATAATCCTAACAATGTTGGTGGTGGGCTTTTAGCGCATAGGATTTTTGACACCTTTTAAGGTGTGTTGGGTTTTCATGTTGTATTTCCTTTTCCCTTGTGTTTTCCTTATTCTTCACCCTAGAAATGAGTGTAGTTCTATGATAATTTAATGATATTTCTTTTTACCCTCACCAAAGTGCCTGGGGTTACTGTGCATTTGCCCCATGAACAAAGTGCGGGGCACCGAGTCACCAAATGTAGGTAATTCTCTCTCTTCTTCATGAAACTGACAAGTATTAGTTCTAGGAAAAGCTTGTAGATGTCCGTGAGAAAGACACACTAACAAGAATATGGTGGGCTATCAGCACACGAGATCAACCAGAAGTTTATATCTTATAGGAGCAATAGATAAAATAAAGCAATCATCTCCTGTTTTCAAATTACCATTTTAATGATCTCCAAGGGCTTAATTCAATTCCAGTCATGACTTAAATTCTGCTTTAAATTTAAAATTAAAATTTTATGCTTTTAAAACTTCTTTAAAGTATTAAAGTGTTTCAACACAATTTCTCTCATTTCAATATCTCTGTCCTGAATCAAAAGTGGATTTTTTTTTTTTTTTTAAAAAGGCACAGCAGGGGAAAATCCTTCCCTGCTAAGATCCAGTCAAATTTTCTTCATCATTTAGGTTGACAGCAGGTTTAGCGCATTTATTAATTATGATTGCAATTTGTTAGAACAAACAAGATTCCAACTCTTTAGGAGGCCTACCTAGATTATAAATAAATAAAAACCTTTGAAAAATTCTTCAGGGCAAAAGTTAAGCAAAGAAAAAAGAAGGGATTCTACTTTGACACAATTCCATTTAAGTGGAGAGTACCTTCTTTTGAAAAATGATTCCAAATAAGTTAGCAATATGTTTTTTTTGCTTGCGAGAGGTTCATCAAAACAAAATGTGTCATGGACTTGTATATGAATCTCCTTGTGAAAATCTATCTTCAGGACTGGCAGTTGTTGTCTCCTTCTTGTGTATCTGATTGTATTTCCGGCTTTGGGGTACCTTGTTTTTATCTATTACTCAGCAGATAAAATTCTGCAACAGCAGTGATTACTGTGCATTGTGGGTTGGCACATGCTCCTCTTCTTTTTCAAGAGAATGGATGCTTGCCAGGTCCTTAAAGGGATCTCTGGAGGTCATCAATCTAGGCAAACTCCCTTCCCTCAAGAAATGCAACCACCTTCTTCAAGATTACCATCCAACAAAACCAACCAAAGGGGAAGGTTAATTTTCAGACATTGTTTTCCATGTGGCATTTGTTACCTAGCAGACTTCTTGAGCAGAACCCAAATACTAATCCTGGGGGCACAGTTATCGTAAATTACTACAAGAGCTGCTCTTTGTGTGCCAACAGATACAAGAGATTTAGATGATTATCAGCTGTCATGGTCAACTACTGTATTTAGAAAGTCTAAACTGTTTTTGTGTTAGAGGCAGGCAGTGTGACAATTTAGTTGGGTAGCACTAAGATTATTGATTTCAGGTTTTGAGCAGCTTGTTAAATATATTGTGAAGGCCTGTATTCATTCATTTTTTTTTTTTATGAATGGCCATCAACACTGAAACCTTGAAAGTTGAGTGTACGGTAGTGACATGAATAAACCTCATGTTAATGTCTTCAAAAGAAGCAAGTAGCTGTTTACAACAAGCAAAGCCATATTTCCTGTGCTGACCTGGTTTGTGTCTCCCTATTTACCAACTCTTAAAATTTTCATGATTTCCAGTTTTCTATACTTCATCCTGTGAACAGGGCTGTAGCCACTCCATTCCTTGATACAAAACCAGTATGAGCTATTGTGTCTTGTCTCACTATCTTGGGATCAGTATTTCTGAATTTTCTTCTATGGCAGGGATTTGCATCCAGTAGTTCACATGCCTCTATCTATTGTTGTACATTTGTCCATGAGAAGCAGAAAATAATATAATGCTGCTCATTGCTGGCACTAGAACTTCAGAAATGAAAATGTTTTTCATAACTAACCTGGATGACACTTTTTCAAGGAAGTGTAAGAGCTCTTGTGCTGTGAACTGGACTCACCTCTTTGTTACACTGATGATAAAAAGGGTTCTTTGGTTGCATTTCTGGGGCAGTTCCAATGAAAATCAGGGATCTAGATCAGATACACACACTGTAAAACAGAGCTGAATTTGAGTCATTAATGTGTTTTTTCTTCAGATGTAAGATTTTGTTTCACCAATGTGCTGCTATAGTGGGTTGCTTTTGTAACTACATTCATCTTTTGAAGTTGCAAATATGACAAAGACATGCTGTCAAGGTAGGTCAGATCCACAGAAGTGTATGAAATAGTTAGGAGCAGGGTATTGTGGGCTGTGAGAGTGTCTGTGACCCAGAAAGTATCACAGAAGTACATTTACTCTGTGTGCTGATGACATACTCACTTTGTTTTTTCAAGAACTCAGTTACTCATTTTCCTACTCTATTATGTTTATTGGACAAGTGCCACATAGTTCATGATCAGCAGAAAACTGAGGTCACACCATTAACATTTTTTGGAATTCATAGCTAGACATTTTTCCCCTTTTAGCAGAACACAACCTTGAAATAAATAAATTTAAAAACCTGAAAGCTAACTGTAGTACCTTGTAGGTCAACAAGTTGGTTTTCCAAAAAATGGTGCTGCCTGACAGTACCTGTTGGCAACTTTTCAGTCATTCTGAAAATCAAAGCATTTGCTTACGTACATCAATGTAAATGCCACTGCCTGACTTAAGTGTTCTGTGTTGTTTGGCTGGATTTTTTTCCAGTTTTTAAGTGGCTTGTAGTGTCTTTTCCTTGACAAAGAAGTTGACAGCCAAAGAAAACAGAATTGAAGGAGGCTCATGTTGTGGACATGTAATATCTGAGCTGTTCATCTTTGTACATCTGGGAAGTTGCTGGTTTGATCTGAAAGTCTGTGGGATCAGTTGAAAGGCTGATACTTAGGTCACTGTTTTAAAGCCCTAAATGCTTTGTGCAGCCACTCCTGATTTTTCAGTAAGATGTATTCTCTTTCTGAATGCTTCTGTCAAAATTCCTGAAGGACCAGTTGGTACCAGATTCACTTCATGATTGACTTTCAGGTTGAGCCTGGACTTTATAATTTGGGATATGAGTTCTGATTTAGCTGTGAGCATATATGGTTTATCCCACCGCAGTTTTCCCCTCTCTGCCCTCTTCTTGCTTTCCCAGTGACTTGTACTGACTTGACGTGGGAAACTGCTCTGCAGTTGGGTAATTGCAGCTTTTATTTTGGGTGGACAGGCCAGGAGTGACCCTTTCCAGCTAGAAATGATTGTTCCCCTCTGTCACCGACCCCACACATGGGCTGTGCTTCAGGATGTGCCTCAGTCTGTACCAGGAGCTGCTTGCTTTCATTACCTTTTCTCTCATTATGCCTCAAAGCAGAAAAGCAACATTTCAGCTGCTGTCTGCCCCTGGGCTTCAGAGAGTATGGCACTAGGAAGGTTTCTCAGGATTGATCTGGGGACAGCTGTATTTAATGAAGATCTCCTGAGGATTTTTGAACAACGCTGTGTTTAAAATTACCAAAATTCATTCTTTACAAATGCTTTTGTGAACATTTCATAGCCATGCCCAAACTGTTCTCCATGTTTTGTGCAGACAAGGAGAAATTATTTCAAAGGAAACATTTATGCCGTTCTGGATGACATCCTGCTGCTTCCAACCATTTTTTTGTTTGCCTTTTTTTTTCCTCTCTGCTCCATCATATATTAATTCCATCTCTTCCTCCTTCAGAGACAGATGGTGAGCTGGTGGTACTAATGAGCTCCCTGCTGCCCAGGGAAGGCGGATTGAAATGCTTTGTGTTCTGAGAACTAACAGGCTGAGCACCCTCACTGAGGATGTAACACATGTGATGAAAGGTTTGATGCACAAATACTGTAGCGGACCTTTTCTTTCACAGACACCTATGAACCGTGTTTCCCCAAGAGAGCAGCTTCCCAAAACAGCCTTCCTAATAGTCCAATCCTTACTGTGTTTATTGGAGTATTGCTCTGAATGGTACAATAATCTCTCTCTTTTATGGAGATGGAGAGAGCATTAGGTTGTGGACACATGGCAATTGAATGCCCTGCTTCTCTGGCATGAGCACACTGAGAAATAAAAACAAAGAGCACCTGCTGTTCCTTGGAATGAGTCTTTGAACATTTTAAAAACTTTCTTGGCAGAAAGCCACTCTCTTCTAGGCTGACTTTAAAAGGAATGCAATTAATTATAGGAGCCACAGACCTCTAAGGTAACAAAACGTAATTATCCAGGGAGTCATGATAGATTCTGTTATGTCTTGTTTAAAATGTAACAGGATTGTCAAAAGTGACTTGTACTGAGGATGCAATTAAAGACAGATCCAGTTGGCTGGGAAGTCTAATGGCTGTAGTCATGTGACCAAGAAGGCTGCCTACAAATTTTGGAATGGTAGTTATGTGGATTCAGAATGAAAAGTATTTCAAAACCTAATGAATTAAGATTCTGAGAACTTTTGTAACAGATTCATTAAATGTGCTCTCTCCAGCAGAGACCACAAACATGGATCCCTTTCCCAATACTCAGCAGAAAAAGTTCGGTGCGACAGTATTTCGAATTCAGTAAACGTGAAACATTTGGGGTTTTGTGTTTAAAACCAAATAGATACTAATATCAGAGTATCTGTCTTTTTATATGAGATGTCTCCTTAAGAGACGCCATTTTGCAACTAAAATGGAGAACATTAAAAAAATCAAGGATTTATTTTAAATTACTACATAGAGATAGATCACATATGTTTAGGGGATGGATAATAAATCTAGCTCTAACTTGAGCAACTATTATAGCTGATAAAGAAGTGTGTGACTCTTATCAAAGCAGGTGCTTTGATATCTGTTGATTCAGGATAGTACCCAGTCCACATTTAAGTTAATTACTGTATACTAGCAAGTAACAGATGTGCTACAGATGGCTAGGGTGATTAAAATAAAAAAGCCCATAAATAAAGATTTTACAGGTTTGGAAGCTAACAATAAATACACAAGTTAAAAAGGACTATATCAAAACTCAAATATTTTAGTAATTTAACTAAAACTATATATATTTCTTATCTTTCAGTGAATAGGATTAAAACAGAATATTGAGTTACACACTCATTCTCATTTGACTTTCCTTCTACTCTGCCAGCAGTCACTCTGGGATAAAGTGTGTGTGCTCTCTTCCTGCTTCTGTGCTTTCTCCAGCTTTCAGTAAGAGCATAAAATGAGGGTCAGTCTGAAAGTGGCTGGTGGTCTTTACATTTATGAAAATAAAGCTTTTTTACAGACCTGTACTGGTTTCACCAAGAATCCTTTTACCAACATTTCTACTTTATGGCTGGCAATTCTATGGCGAAGGGAAAGGAAGCCACAGACAGACAAACAAACACCTATCTCAGAAAAAGCAATGTGGTCCTGTAGGCAGTGCAGGGTCAAGAAGTTGAACCAAGGGTTCCCACAGGACCAGTGGATATATTGACAAAAGGCACTTTTTTTGTTGTTGTTTAACCTGTATTTCCATCCGAAGTCAAACCAATAGCAATATGGAGTCTCAAAAATTTTATGTGACAAGAAAATAGTTTCATGCTCAGCTGTGAAAGGTGTCATTGTAAGGTGAGAAAGATTATGAAATGTTAGTAGAGGAAATGATACAATCTCAGTAATGTAAGTGTGTATGGACAGGCTTACCCAAATTCCAAATTAATAATTAAAATGTATACCACCACCACATACATATTTATGTGTATGTAGATACATAAATATGATATTTTATTTTCCAAAAGGTGTTGGTCTGAGCATTGCTGTGTCATGTGAGAAGATTAGCACAAGATGCGCTGCAGAAATATTTCCTTCTCTCATGTAGTAAATTTGCTTCATATTAATGCTTTCTATTAGTTTGGATTTTTGGATATGGCAGAAGATTATCAAATATAATGCAAGACTGTTCAGACATGTTTTAGGTTTGCTTTGTCACAGACACACCCTTAATGAATTAGGCAGGAAGAAATAATGTTGCCTTTACTTGGATTTGCATTATGAAGCACCTTCTTAGAAATCACTTTTAAATTTCTGTCATGTCATATGGAAAAGTCTTTTCTTTCCATTTATTGTGAAACAAATACCCCCACCCCTCACTCAGATGTACAGGAGATGTAAGCCAAAGAAGTATTTAGAATTGATTAAAATTTCTCATTTCAGCATATGCTGCTGGCACTGGGGAAACCTGGGAAATTCTCTCCCAGTAAAGATAAATTGAGAGGAAATGCCTTTTCAGTGCTGAATAAACCACCTGTGCTTTAAGTATGAAGAAGCTTGGTTATTTTGCATCCAATGAAACCTAAACATGTTGATATTCGAGGCTGTTTCCTTTTGTTATACAATTGTCACACTATACTGGCTGTCATTGTTAAATTTGCTTTGCCAAGATCCTCTGCAACTGATTGTTTTCCAAGCTATATGGATTCAGCTCTTCAGGTCTGTCTTCATATTAGGTTATTAAGTTCAGTTTTAGGATAAACTATACCTGCTGTCTTTTATTTTTTCAGAATGTTTTGCTATTCCTTCTTTTACCCATCCTACTGGCATTGATATAGACAAATTATTGTGGGTAATTCTTTTGAATGTAGTCAGCACAAGAAAAGTGGTGTATTTGGATTGTGAGCAGTGAGCAGTGGAAGTCTAGCACAAGTAGATACTCTACTGCATCCAGATCACGCTCAAAAACGGCTTCTGAATGTCCAACATACAATTCTTTTGGCCAGAGGCACAAGGCTGTCATTCATATGGATCTGGATTTCTCTGCAGCCTCAAATCTGAAATCTTCTGACTTTGCACTATAAGGGATTATACTTGTTACAAAAGACAACTCTATAATCCACTATCAGATTTCTCCACCAAACATAGTTCTAGTCACAAGGCCTACGCAAGTTAGCATCTAAAATCAGAGTTTATGCCACTTTACACAACAGTATCATGCCATGTAGGACAGCACAGAGTAACAATGAGACCAAAGGCATGGAGGTAAATTTTGTATTCAGTATTTTATCCCCTGCTGCTGTAGTTTTTAATTTTTCTTTCTGTGGGTAGCATGCAAAGGACTACAATAAATTATCTACTTTACTGTTGTATACCACATCTCACTTGTAAGTACAATGCCAGAATTATGATTTGAATTGTTAATATTCCAATGGTGAGCACTGAAGTTAATGGAAATCTGGCATGCAGGATGAAGGGATTTTCAGTGTGAGCTCAGTAAAAGGCATGTACATTTTGTTGCTTTAATTGGTTGCTTTCCATAAAGCAATTTTTGAGTATCTAGTTCTTTATTTTTGGTCCAAAGATTTTGATGGTCTCATGAAAAACAAACCAGTATCTAGGGGTGAATAATCGAATGAAGCTGCTACAGAGAAGGTGGAGAGCTGGGCTGAAGACTTCCTCACAGTCAGCTTCACTGGAAAAACAGAAAAGTGAGATGAAGGGGATTCTCGAGACAACTCTGTGTTTGGGGTCAATCAATTTTTATTACTGATCTGGTTGATGGACTAGACAGTGTATATATTGAATTTGTATATCTTGGAATCTGAAAGGTTTCTAAGCATTGTTGGAAGACAAAACTGGAGTTCAGTATGATGTTGGCAAACTGAGGAAATGATGGGAAAACCAGAGGAGATTAATTAATAGGTCTAAGGGTAAACTTTTGCACTTCAGCAGGAATTGACAGCTTCACAGCTAGTGATTTATTTTACAGAAATAAAGCTTGAGTTTTAAAATTAACCACAAACTAAACTTCAGAACTGGTTTTGTGATGCAGAAAAGTCAAATCTCACACTGGAATATATGTATATCTTAATTTATGTGTAAAAGGCACAGAATAGTCCTTCTGGTCAATTTGGCTTTGTAGGGCATCAGATGGGAGTGAGCCTGAAGAGCACCAGGGGTGAAGGAGGGTCTAACAATTGACCTGTGACAAAGGCCAGAAGCATGTGGGGGTTTTATTTCAGGGAATAGCTGTCAGTGGGCAATGTGCTAATCAAATATAATAAAAAATACCAGCAAAGAGGATGCAGACTCTAAATGCATAGTGCTAGATGGTGAATAGCAGGCTTACATATCAGGAAAGAAAACACAAGTTAGAAAATAGGGGAAAACTTTATAGTGATATACTATTTAGATTATTTGTCTGAGAAAGGGTTAAAATCTTCATTACTGGTGGTTAATAAATATACAAACAAACATCTGTTAGGGATAAAGTATAATTAAGCTGCCTTGGCAGTGATGGAAATGAAGTAGGTGTCTTTTGAAGAAACTTGCAGCCCTGATGTCTGGATTTCTCTGTGGGTTTGTTTGTTTGTTTGCTTTGATTCTAATGGAAATTTGATATTATCAGAAAAGAAATTTTGTGCTTTAGGACTACTTATTGCTTTGTATACTTAATGCCTGAAAAATTTCACACCTACAGGTAATATTGCTTAAATTTACATGATAAGAGTTTCTTAAATTAGGCAGATCAATACTGTTATGGTGATCGATAATTATTTAATGTATCTGTGGTAGGGCAAAATCAGATGTTTTTATCCTTTTGATATGTGGTAAATTGTGTTTTCCTTCTGAAAAGCTTCTTTTATGACCATGCCTAAAATAAACACTTTTATCTGCTCTCACATCTTGGTAGTAAATGAAACATATTATTATTTTGGATTTTTAAAAAAGTGTCAGTTATTCTGGTAACTCTTGTGATCTTCTGAAAACGGTAATTTGGAAAGCACATTAAGGAAGTTAATAGACTCCACTGGTACATTGCCCTGTGTGGCATTAGGGTTTGTTACCAACTTCCATAGCAATGGTGCAATAAAGCAAAATTTACCTCCATGCCTTTGGTCTCATTGTTACTCTGTGCTGTCCTACATGGCATGATACTGTTGTGTAAAGTGGCATAAACTCTGGTTGAAAGATAGTGTGACATCTTTATCACAGAGAGGAATAGCCTACAGCAGGAGCTGATGAGATTTGAGAGAAGCAAAGGATTCAGTTTCTTGTATCCCTGTAACTGCCTTTGCCAGGGTGGAGGTGGGCATGGCAGAGCAGGCAGGGTGCCCTGGGCTGTTTGAGGTGGATTGCACACCTGAAGGAATCCTCTCTAGAGGTGAGTGGTTCGTCAGTAATCCAACAGTCAGCAGCTGCTCTGCCTGCCCCCAGGATGTTTCATTTCTCATAGAGAGAACTTTGTTTTAGTCCTGAGAGATGCTTCTGTCAGTGTGGATTACAGGTATGCTGGAAATGTGTGTTTAGATCCACTGTTCAGTAATGGGAGGATTGAGGACTGAAACACTTTTGTTGAGTAGAAAGTTATTTTTACAGTACTTGTACACAAAAACTTAATATTGTATACAAAAAACCTACTATTTTTAGGCACTCTGACAAGAAATTGGAATTTGACTGCTAATTATGAATTATGTTCAAATCAAGAAGGTTCCTTTAGGTTTTTCGTGCTTTGCATATGTTCACATTTCTGCCCAAATGTAATTTCAGTTCTCTTTGATATCTGAAATATCTTTCAGATCTGGAGGAAGGAACAATTTCTACCAGGCTTGTTTGTTCTGAGTTGTAGCATTACCTCATCGGTTTATGCTGTCAAATACAGAAAACAGTTTGCTCTGTGTGCTCTCCTGAGTTCTCATGAAAAGTTCATAGAACTGTAGAATGGCTTGGGTTGGAAGGGACCTTAAAAATCATCTAGTTCCCCAATCCTGTGCCATGGGCCAAGTTGTAAATGAATTCGATATTGTACACAGATGTCAGCTCCATAATAAAGGCAGAACACTGGAATCAGATCCCTTTATTGCTGGATTCAACATTGATTTTTTAAAAAATAAAATCCATTGATGTCTTTGCTATTAAGAGTAGCCCACTGTCATTACTGGAGGATGTGAGCAGTGTCCATGGCAATACCTGCAGGGCCTTAGCTGGAGATTGGTTTATATGTTACGTGGTACAGCCTTTTCCACTTGCATACATTTTCAGACAAATATGAACACTCACCACATGTAGGTGAAGAAGAGGAGTTAAGAAATGTTTGTGGTACTGACTGATGGCATTTCTAATTTTCCATGGCGAAATCAAATCTTTATGAAAGCTGAAGTATTCCTAAACATATTAACCAAGTAATTCCAATGTTAATATTGAAAGTGGGATGTTTTCTAGTGGCAAAACACTACCAAAAAGGAACCAGCTAAAGAAGCACTTGTTCTGTGAATAGGTTTGTTGGGACAGGTATGGTGATGGTTCTGCATCTCCAGAACAGAAATCACTTTTGTTTTACAGTTCTGTTCAGTCAAATTACCTTTTATACTTCTGTTCAGTCACTATTAGTTCCAAAGAGAGGAGTGCTTAGGGCAAGAGAGCATTACTGAAGGCATATGCAGTACACAAAAAATAATTGAGAGACTCATTCAAGGATAAAAAGTTCTGTTACAAGTAGAAATGAACTAAAATAGCTCTTGAACTGCTCCCCCTGCACATTCTGTTGAGATGGATTAAAGCTGGGAAGGATTTTTGGTTACAGAATCATTGATTTTTGATTTCAACAACTGAAATTATTTTTAACCACTTGGATAAGCAGATTTCAAGATGAAATCATGTATTTATAAATGTTTGTCTGTAGTGAATGGCAGTAGGAAGTTAACATTTACATTATGAAGGACTCTTTAGACAATGAATTGTTAAGTTAGAAAGTGTTGTTGTTTTGCATCAGTAGGGATAGTGGTAGAGAAATGGAAGGATAATTCTGGAATATTGACTTGTCTCTGGATGAGCAAGTGGTTTTCCTCTTGAGCACAAGGTGACCAGAAGCTCTGGCTCCTGTAAAAAACCTCCGTGACTGAGAAGGGCTGCTCTCATTAGATCTTGTCTTCTGCAAGTTCTGCCTAACTCCTGGGTGTATTTGGGAGTCTCAGTGTAGCATATAAATAGAATCAGCCCTGTTAGGAATTGTTACCATGTACCTCATGGCATGTAGACCCAATTCCATTTTTCATATCACTCTTTTTCTAAACTGACTTTTGTTCTCTAGGAGTGGATTGGACCCAGTGTAGGTCCTCTTCTTCTGTCTGCAGGTGTTTATTCAGAGGTTAGGAGCTGGGATTGTTTTGCTCTGTGGATGCAATTTGATGGACAGTATGGTAACATTACTCCCACAGTCAGGATTAACTGACAAGCCAATACCATCATAGAGTCAGTGAAGGTGCAGCCCAGAGGATGATTATGGCAGTTAATTTTCCTTCAGAAGTCTTCTCTTTAATTAAAGGTGTTTGAGATTGCAGTTGAGTTTGGTTTCAAACAGTAAGCATATGGCAGCAGGCTGGGGAGCCCAAGTCTTATGTTGGGATATGACATCAAAGATGCCACATGCCTAATTGAATCTCTTGTTCTGTTTGAGTCAAGCAACAGAATATTTTTTTTTCTGTGAATATTAGCTCATATTTAAGAATTAATTTATTTCAATCCTGTCTAGACATGTCTTTTGTTCATCTTCTACAAATAGACTTCGGCAAATGGCAAAAGGATTTTCCAAATCAATAGATTATAACTATGCATTACAGAACTCTCGAGGATGGCAGTCAGAATTTATAATCACAAAAGCTAAGGGCAGAACTGTGATTCTCCAAGTCACAAGTAGATCAGGCAAAACTAAACTTACCTGAGCTCTGACGGGGCATAAGGAAACAATATATTTTATACCAAACAAGATACAGGTCAAGAATTGCTTCACAAATATTCTGAAGCAACTATCATTGATACTTTGCAAACAGTAATTTGTTTGAATGACATAATGCAGTGTTCTGTGATATACTGGTGTATTGAGATGAATTCAGTGTTCATATACATAGAAATCACAGAGCTTGATTCCAGGTGATTTACTTAGGTAGGTGCCTTTTTAAAGGGAGTCCTAAAGGATGAACTGCTTTCTGTCTCTTAGCATCTCTTCCCTTCCTGTATATATCTTTGCAGAGTATTTACCCTTTTCAGGAAATGCAAATTGTCTCACCATTTTTAGTTTCCCCTTTTCTCAATTATAATGAAACTAGAATGGTGGGAGCAGCAAGGTCTGCAAGCCCGTGGGCCAGTGCTTCACAGCTGAGCTGTGGAACTGCATTGCAGGTGTGTTGTTTTCAGTTGGCAGTCTGTAGTGGTATTTGAGGTATTCTGACAGAGATCTCCTTATTTAACATTTTTGGAACCAGTTGCCTGCAGACAGCATACCTGATATTTAAGGAATTTGTCTTCTCTTTTCTGAGATAGGACAGTAAATTGACACCGAGTGTTCTTATGCTAAAAGAGAAGATAATAGAAAATTCTAAAGCAAATGCAAATAGGCCTTCTCGACTGTGTCCATGCCTGACATTGCTATCAGTACTGTTAGTGATGCTGTACTGGCAATTTAGATTAAATCTGTGCCTAGCATGTCCAGTTTTCAAAGTAAGAACTAATGCATTTTTCTCTCCTTGCTGTGCTACACACTGGGTCTTGTGTAATCGCTACCAAAAAATAAGAACGAAATGGCAAGAAAATGTAGCAAAAAACAATGCTATTGTCATGGGGAAGGCAAAGAAAAGATAGGTAGAAAAAATTGTATGTGCAATTAGTGCTGTGATAATACTTGGAAATGCAGCTACTAAAGGTCAGCCATCTCCAAAGGCAAATTTTGCTTTTCTGCTCATAGACTTTGAAGTGGTGGGGGAGAAGCTTGAGGGAAGTAACAAGTAGGGATAGGGTGGGCAGCAGAGGATGACAGATCATATTTCCCTCCTCAGGACCTTAGGTCTTCTAATGATGAAGTCACATACGTCTCTAGTAATTGTATGCCTTGCAGTATTGCTTGTTCACTACAAGGCATGGAAGATGCCTCTCTCTTCCTGCTTCGTTATACTCTGCCTTTGTGTATCTGCTGCTCAAGGAATTGAGGAACAGCAGCACTAATTCCCTCCCACATTCTTCTCTGCCTTTTGGCACATTTATAAAAAAGACAAGGTATTTTTCCCCCAAATCTGTACGTAAAGATTTGAAGAGACAATTGCAAAGCATAAAACTAAAGCCTGGAAAATCTACCTACTATATGCATAACCCAAGCATTTTCTTAAAGACATCTCATTGAAAATATAGCATAAATGTTCTTCTTTTCTTTCCTTTCCTTTTGTACTTGACAGTATGTGTGTAAAGATGTGAGAACCTGAATGTGGTGTTACTTATTGTTGTTATTTAGTAAAGCCACAGAGCTGAAATGATAAGTAATCCAAACCTCATAATAATAAGTAGGGATGACTCATGGATTACTCCTGAAGTATTTGTTCCATTAATCCAGCTCTACTGTGTGGTTTGAAAGTAATTACATTTTAAATATCAGTGTGAATAACTTAAAGGTTTGGGATCACTTGAAGTTTCTTATCAATCATCAGCTAATACCCCTTACTTATAATTTGCATTCCTAACAGAATAAGTGACTCAAAGCTACTCCTTATTTTACTTCTTTTCATAATTATTTACAACTTCCTTTGATTGTATGGTAATATCCTTTACATTTACATCTTTTAGTGTCTTAGAGGTGTAAGTATCAAGTTTTTTTGATTTTAATGCTTTATTGAGACAAATCCAGAAGTTTCTCTGACCTTTTGTAATATTTGAGGGAATATAAAGCATCTGAAGCTCAGTTGTGAGAATGTATATTTATTTATCTCTGCAAAATATGCAAAATATTATGACAATCTGAGACAGATCCAAAAACTATAACAAAAAAAAAAAGAAATTATCAACTTTAAGTGCTAATCAAAATGCTATCCACACATAGCTGCTGAATAGCCTGTATGTGGCCAATGCAATTAGCAATGTGGTGTGACTGTTCCTTGTTATGCTAGATTAGTCAGCTCCTGAAGACACAGTACTGATAGGGAGGACAATATCTATGGGATTTGATGGGTCATCTGATTATCATATTTCGTATTACTCTTACTAATCTCAGAAGAGATAGATTTCCGAGCAGGTAAATAAAGAGAGTGCAACTATATTCACACCCAGAATATTCTGACTTGGAAGGGGGCCAAAAGGATCATTGAGTTCGACTCTTAAGTGAATGGCCCGGGGTCAAAGCCACAGCCTTGGCATCATTAGCACTCTGCTCTAAATTGGAACAAAAGATCCCTTTTCTTTCTGAGACAGTTATGCAGCAATGCAAATATTTAGGAAACACAAAAGAAAATTACTGCCATATGTAATTTTTTAATGTAATAATGCTAACGAAGGAAGGAAAATATTACCACTGGAAATATTTCCATCCTCCATCACACTCCTTAAGTCTAGCTGTCTCATTTTTGTGACTCTGGAGTGCAGAAATGCTGGCTCCATGTTAGTGAGAGAGGGAAAAATTCAGTTCTATACATTGTACATCATGATGAAAGAGCAAACCAGCTTTGAGGCTTCTTCTCAAACTTGCCCAGACCTTGCTCAGTAAGAGGCAAGAAAAGGCTTTTTAGATTTTATATCTGTTTCTGGGAAGTGTTTTGCATCTGTCTTCATCTCATGTATTGTGGCCTGTCTTGATCTCAAAAAATAATGTTCTTCCTCAGTCCAAAAAAAAAAACCAAAAAACCCCAACAAAAACAAACCAATAAAAAACCACAGCATAGTTTAAAAATGGTTTTACTTGTCTTTAACTATAAAGTTAAAGAAGGAAATTTGTCTCTTTCTTAAAGTACATTACAGATGACCTACTGTCCGAGCTCATTTACTCTTATTAGATTTTTCCAAACTTGAGATGTGCTGACATCCTGTCTTTAATGCTCTTGTAAATTCTGAAGTAAACAGATTTCAAAGACTCTTGACTGTTAGTGTGAAGACAAGGTCAAAGAGTTGAATGACACATCCTCCTCGTACAATAAGAATACCTATCAATCAGTTTTACTAGCAAATTCTTAATAAAGAAGAGAGATCAGAATGTGACAGAAGTGTATCTTGGAAAATATATGTGCATGATGTCCATCTTGGTATCCTTGGAATAGTAGCTAATGATGAACAACCATTACATACAATGGAAATGTGATTGTCTCCTGTAGGAGAACCTCTTCTACAGTTTATTTCTTCTGAAAATTAGAAATAGAAAAGATCTATTATGTTAAAGTGGTCTGAACATTTTAAGTAACTAAACTTTAATGTGTATGAACACATTTAAGTAACTAAAGCAAGATGGTTAAATTTAATTTAAGAATTGTCATATTTTAGTGTTGCTAATTCAAGAATGGTAATTTACAGACATTAAAAAAATATTTCAATTATTGCATTCACTGATGATATGCTTGGCAAAAACACACTCAGAAGTTAGGTCATTTTTGGTTTTCAGTATGCTGAAAGATTTTGGCATTTTTTAGCATGCCCTGTGGTGCCACTATCTTTCATTTCCCTAAATTTTCTGCAGCACTTTTTCTGCCGTGATGGGTGTTAGAGAAGGGTTTATAAATGGTAATGTTAAATATAGCCAGTCTACCACTTTAATAGTAGGACCCAGTCTAAAGTTAG
Organism: Acrocephalus scirpaceus scirpaceus; assembly: GCA_910950805.1. Taxonomy (NCBI): domain Eukaryota; kingdom Metazoa; phylum Chordata; class Aves; order Passeriformes; family Sylviidae; genus Acrocephalus; species Acrocephalus scirpaceus. The sequence goes on from OU383778.1 coordinate 34,473,290, forward strand.
AAAGATGGCTCTGGAAGAAGGAATTCCCTTTACCTGCTAAGTAAATATATAGAAACAAGAAAATTGTGAGTCGAATATATTATTGTTATTAGCAAGGATATTAAAAATCAGAGAAAATATAAAATCCCTGTATGATAAAGCACTTCAGGTGTATTCAACAATCAAGGAATTATATGTCTTTTCAAGATACATAGTGAAGGTTTTTCATTTAGTCATTATCTCATGATTATAAAGAGAGTTTGTCTCAGTAAAAACAATTGATACCTGGAGATCCAGTCTGATCCAGTCTACACACAAGATACATTTACATATAAATTTACACATTTATATTACATTTAAATTTATACATATTTATATATGTAAATGTATCTCGTGGTGGTGAATGTGGCAGTGCTGGGTTAATGGTTCATTGGTTGATAATTTTAGAGGTCTTTTCCAACCTAAATGATTCTATGATTTTATGAGAAGGAGAGCAGATGGCACTCTGTGGTTTTCCATGGGATTTTCCACGGGATTTTCCACAAATATAGGGCAGTAGGCATTGAGTGACTCCTTATGACTACCTTACTGTTGTTTTCCCCAGTGATAGCTGGAGTCCGGATTTTTTGAAAAAACTGTCCTGGAGTGGATATAATTTGGAAATAAGAACAGCAAATATATCTTGGTCTCTTCCCAAATGCTGGCATGTTGGGTTTTAGTTTACTGGTGTAAGATCAAGCTGGTTTCCAAGTCATGTGTAAAAGGTATTTAATAAATCATGCTGAACTTTCCCTGTGAACTGGAAGCTTGACCACATACACCAAAAGGTTTGCCAAAGTTTTCATAGGTTAAATTCCCCAAAGTGGCGATTTAGAGTGGAATCAACAGCAGCAGAAAAGGGAAAAAAAAACTTTCCTTGGGGAAATCCTTTTTTTTCCATTTTCATTTAAGCTTGGCTGTTTTGAACAGTTGAATAAGACTGAGCTATGACTGCAAAATGACATTTAGATAAAATGCTTTTATGCCACTTTTCAGACTTCAAATGTAGAGTTTGGGATACAACTATAATTTCAGACTTCACATCCAAAGATTGTGCAGGCTCTGTGTTGTAAGCACTTTTCTTATCAGTAAATGTGAAGGTTTTTTTTGTTGGCTTAACCAACAGTGCTGCCAGTTAAGAACTTCTTTGGAACAAGCGCACTCCAAGCAGAGTTCATTTCTGCTGAACTCAAAGCAAAATAACAAAGCTTTTGGTTTTAGTTCGTGAAGTTGTGGATTCCCTAGAAATTATGCAGTGAAATTCCTTGTATGTGATGCTTTAACTGTGTTGGTTGTCTACAGAAAATTACTTTTGATGCACAATATCTTCAACAAAGTCACGTTATGTAACTTCCAGTAACTGCAGAATCACAAGTTGAGTGATGTTGGAAGGGAGCTCTTTGATATCATTGAATCCAGCCCACTTGACCAAAGCATGGTGATCTAGATCTTGTCCAGTTGACTTTTGAGTATCTCCAGGGATGGAGATACCACAAGTTCCCTGGGCAGCCTGTTGCACTGTTCAGCCACCTCATGGTAAAAAAAAAAAAAAAAAGTTTCTTGTGTTTAAATGCAGTTTAATGTATTTCAGTTTGTGTCCATTGTCTCTTGGCTTGTCACTGAGCACTGCCAGGAGGACTCTGGCTCCATCTTTACACATTCACATCCATTATTTATATACATTGATAAGGTCTCCCCTGAGCCTTCTCCAGACTGACCAGCCCCAGGTCTCTCAAGCCTTGCCCTTTGTGATAGGTGCTACAGTCTCTAATCATCCTTGTGGCTCTTTGCTGGGTGTACTCCAGTATGTCTGTGCCTCTCTATCTGAAGGGCCACATTACTGCAGCTGTATCTCAGCAGTGCTGAGTGGGAAGGATTCACCTCCCTCAGCGTGCTGGGAATGCTCTTCCTGATTCAGCCTGAGACACTGTTGGCTGCCTTTGCTGCAATGGCACTTTTTTGGCTTAGGTTTGATTTGGTGCCCTCCAGGACCTCCAAGGCTTTTTCTGCCTAGCTGCCTTCCAGCCTGTTGGCCTCCAGTATGTGCTGGTGCATGGGGTTATTTCTTTCTGGGTGTAGTACTTTCTACCTCACTTCGTTGAGCTTATATAACTGATATATCAGCCACTCCTCACAGTTTTTTATCATCTATAAACTAGCACCTTCATTCCATGAATCTCTTTCCCATCTTCTTGGATGCTGTGAAATTCGCTTGCCTCCATCTGCAGCTATTCTCTTGGTGGCCTTCAACCACCACAAGTCTCATGCAAGGACAGAGCCCATCTCCTGCTGTCCCAGCCTCCGTGAGAGAGCCCAGACACCCCAACAGCCTCAGAGCTATATCTGCTACTGGCACCTCTATCTGAGCTTGAGTAGTAGATGATAGGGGAAGAAGGAGAACAGGTAATAACCTTCATTCCTACAAAAGAACTCCATTTTAGACACTGGGTCATTTTTTTCTCTTCCTAGTCTCCTTTAATGTCAGACAAGAAGGTGATTGAAGTTTTCAGTTCCTTCATGCTCTGGGTTATTTTGCATGCTGAGAACTATTCTTAGTCTGTGGGGCTTGTTTTAGCTTGCATTTGAAATTACATGCCAATAATTTATAGTGGACCAGGCTTCTATTAGGGGCAGTTAGTCATCACCAACTGAATGGATGTATTAGCATGTCACCCTGGTATGTATCAACCACCTCTCCCATAAAACACAGTGGCAGCTGTGAATACACTCTTAGTGCAGCTTTCTTTTAAGAAAATAGATCCAGCAAGGCATGTATTCAGAAGATCCCTTCTACCAAGGATCATTGCCTTACTGTTTTATTTTTGGAATGTTCATTAACATGGTGTGGAAACATCATAGATCCATGCGGAGGTGTTAACGGCCATAAAATTGGCTGCTTCCTGTACTTGTTGCTATGAAGTGTGATCTTAGTTTGGAAACTCCTGTGTAAATGCCTGTATTTGTCTTAGGATTCTGTTTCCTAGCAAACCATGACACAGTGCAAAATGTGCTGCATTTGCTGTGGCTGGCCCTCTTAACCTGTCAGCATAATTTATGGGAACACTTCCCAACACCTTCTGCTGCTAATGGTCTCTCAAAGTCCTGCAGAAAAGGCTAGTTCTGCCTTCTAATTTTAAGCCATGATGGTGGCACTATTTGTCTCTTTTCTGGATATATTTTGGATTTATGTCTGGCCAAGGGTTTAAAAGAGCTGCTATTAAAGCAGAAACATCTGCTGGGGCTTTATGTGCTGCAGGCTTGCCAAGTTCAGCAGCAGGCCAAACTACAGCTGATGGGCTCAGCCCTCCACAGGTGTCACTGCAGTTACAGGAGAATGACTGTAAGGGAAATTGGGCTGCTGAAAGCTCTAAACAAAATAAATAGATAATTAAATAAAACCCCTCCAGCAACTGTAGAAGGCTGTTAGGAGATTATGGTAGGGGTCATTAGCAAATAACAGAAACAAATCCTGCTGAAGTGGTTGTGAGTATCTGAATTCCGCGGTGTCCCTGGTTGCTGCAGCACCCTGAGATGTGCCTCCTCCCATTCCTACCTGCAGGCTTCCCATCGTGTTCTGCACACTGCCAGCTCAGGCAGCACAGACACACAGTGATTTTAAACACTGTTAGGAAAACCTGATTTTGTTTAACTATCTGAATATTTTCGTGATTCAGACACATCACGGAAATCTCATTTGTGGGCAGACAGGGGTGAGGCAGGTGATTGTTTTGACATGGACTGTTTTTTGAAGGAGAGGAATTCAAAACAATGCTTTAAAATTCCTTGTAAAGGTTTTGTTTTGATGCAATTGTAATAACTTGAAATAATCACTCCTTTGACATTGGAGACAAGGGAACTGACACCTTGGATGAACTTGAGCTGCATCTGAGCACTGCCCAGCCTCCATCCCGGATGTGTGCTTGCAGTTTCAGAGAAGCATACCAGAAAACTCACAACAGGCAACAGTGGGTCTCATACATTTCCAGAGTCTATTTTTCTGTATTTACTTATTGTTTAGGATTTTTATTATTTTTAAAAATGTCCAGTTGCACCCTTAGTTTTGCCAAGCATTTGGCTTCAGGTGCAGAATACCACAGTCAAATCACTGACAAAACATTGCCTTCATTTACCTTTTTATAGAGGGCTACACCTGGCCATATAGTTCATTTTCCCTCTCACCTCCCCCACAGTAATAAAATGGAGGTCAGCACTTCAGCAGCAAAAGCTGAAACTGCTACAAGTGGAGCTCAAAAAGAGTTCTGCTTACTGAAGAGTGAGTAGAAGACTGTTATAATTGGCAGAGCCCATTGCTAGAGGAATAGATAATTGCATGTGAATGTGCATATGCAATTTAATTAATTATTATCAGTTCTTTTTAATTTTGTAAATGTTCCTATTCCAACCAGTTCTATCCAGTGATTACAAGAAAATTTGCTGTTCTGGTCAGAAAGCACAAGGCCAAATTCTCTCATATATCCCAACATGTTTCTTGCCTTCCAAGAAGCTGCCTGACTGAAAATAAAGTTGTTTCAGAAATATTTCAGCTGTGTTTAGTGGTTTAAATAAAAAGCCTGGGCTATGGGAAATGCCTAGCATTTTTCCATGGTGGAATATTTTAATGTTCCTTGCAAACCTCAAGAAAATATACTTGAACCATCTCCTTTCCCCAAAGAACTCAAGTATGTGAGATAAGAAATAATTCCTTTGTAATTACTCATTTCCCCTCACAACACTCATAAAAGAGAAATCATACTGGAAATGACATATATATGTTTCCATTTCTGACAATATTGTTAGTAAGCATGATTTTGGAAAATTATATTTTAGCAACAAAGCCTTCTTTTTCCTAAACTAAAAACAAACAAACAACAAAAAAACCCAACAAAACAAAACAAAAAAACCCCCAAAATACCCCACCAAAACGAAACCCAACCTTTTTTTCCAAAGATGTTTGTCTAAATAGCTGAAAGGAAGTTACTATTACATAGGAAGTATTAATTTGTTTTGTAGGTAGTAATTGAATAGTTAATTAAATAGTTAAGTCTCCCAATAGCAAACCTCCCAAATGCTCCATGATACACTCTATTCCTTGCTGAGACCTACTAATGCAGTGCTGGACTTGCAGCTGCTGAAACTGAATCTACACAGGGCTACACAGTTTCTTGGGATAAATGCTTGCATACAAACTGTTAGTTACACAATACATGAATTCAGTGAGAAAGTGTGGTAAGAAATTTGTCTTTCCCTATTTCCAAAATTTCATTCTTGTTTTCTACTCCCTCATGTAGGTCACTGGAACTGTTTATGGAGGGGATTGTAAACAGCATTACTGAAATGATCCAAAAGCAAGACTTTGAAACTGCTAATTTGACTGTGAATTATTTCAATAAGTGTTGTAACAGGAGCAAATGACTGGGATTGAATGATGTGGGGAATTTTTAATTTTACCCCAAGCACCTTAAGGTGCCCCTGTGCCCCTTGAGGGCAGCGTGCTCCAGCACATGCCCCAGCTCTTCCATGGCTGCAAAGCTGAGGAAGAAATAACCCAGAGCTTTTACTCTATGCAAAAGTAAGACATAACCCTGTCTTGCTGGTGGTGTCTTGTCTGCTTTGTCACTGTGACACTGCTTTTTCATGGTTGAGTGATTCATCACGAGTATCTGTGTACTGCAAGCGTGCCTACAGCTGTACCTTCCAAGACGTGCTGTCAGCAAGTGCTGTGGTTGGTGATGGAATTAATGCCACCAAGGCAGTGTCAGTAGTTTCAGAATAGGTGTCTAACCTAAATTAACACTTTCTGAGAGGAAAGGAGATGGCTGCAGCTAATAGAAGCTAATGTGATGTTTTGTCAGCCTGTGGAGTATAAAAGCTAATTGTTGGAGCTGTGCAGCAAAGTAATGAGGAGCTTGAAAATGTAACTGATAAGCAGAGTGATTATAGACTAATGAGCAGGATGTTTGTGGTATATTGAAGGACTAATGAAGGGCTGCAACTGATGACTGCGATGGTATACAGTGAGATATGCAGAGTAGTAAAATGTTTAAATACAGCACAGAAAGATTATGTAGTAGATACTAAAGACACAGTGCTGCTAACTATTGGAGTTTGAGCATGTGTGTGTGTGCATTGTGAAAATGAAGCACTTAACCAAAACCAGTACCTGATAAATGGATGACAGAAGATACTAGTAAGGGCAAAAAAGATACAGTAGGTAAATACATATTGTATAATTCACATATCTCCATCAAGGAACACCCCCATCTGTACAAAGAGCTCTATCACTGGCCATGTTCTCTCATAAGAAAACGTGAATGGTTGCTGTACTTGTGTGAAGCATCGGGTCCAGACAGCTCTGAGACAGGATGGCTCCTGGAAAACGTGGACTTCAAAACACTTTCTTCAAAGGTAATTGCAACGTCAGGGTAGAAGATTGTAGCCTGGCATGCCAGGGGCCCAGTCAGGCTTGGTGCCGTGCGGTGTCAGAGGACCCAGATGTGTGTGCTGCAAAATAAGGTCATGTCTTATTCATCACTGTGACATTAGCAGCCAGAGTTCATGAGGAAAGATCTGACTCCCTAAAGTCAGCTGCCATGGTAATCCTGGCTTTGACTGTTGGCTACAGAGGACTGGTGTTCCTTCCACTGTGGCCAGTTGAATTGGATATGTTTAATGCTTTGAATAAAAGCCTAGTTCTAGAATATGTGATATTTATGATCCTCCTTGAGTCTTCACTTGAAGCAAATGCAGTCTTTTGGGTTCTTTTTTTTTTTTCCTGTGGAATTTTTTAGGTCAGCAATCTACAATCAAATATACATGGACGTTAATACCTTTAATTAATGGAAGGAGTCTTTATAACTGTATAAATGCAAAGTTGCACCATGTCCTGTACACAGCAGAGCATTACAAAAAAGGTCACTTCAACTAAAAAGGCAGTTGGATTACCAGCTCTTAAAAATATCTATGTTATCAGGTATGTGATCAATATATGATACCAATAATTGATAAGTGAAAATGGGACATGTTTATCTCTTAGTGTTTTTGGGAAAAGAAGGTAAACCCTCTACGGCCTAAATATGAAGTTGCTTAAATATTTATATGTTACCTCTTGCCTACATCATTGATTCTTTAGTGTAAAACTGGATTAAGGAAGAAGCATTTCTATATTTTTGGTTTTGGGAGAAAAAAAGTGTAATTTCCAAAAACCTCAATTTTCTGGAGAGTAGAGAGAGAGGTATTTCCAAAAAGTACCCAGCAAAGCTGATAGCTGTTTAATAATCTGTTAATTGGATTTCTGGGTGTTAATTGGATTGCTAGGAGTCCTACTCTTCTACAGCCTTTGAAGAAACTTTCATCTGCATAAATTCCTCAATATATGAGTTGGGTGTTGGAATCCAAAGTTACAATGTGTTTGTACTCTGAAGAAAGGCTTTGGGGTTTTGGAGTTTTTTGGTTCTGTTTGAAAGGATTTTATGAAGCTAACCAAAGCCTCTGCAATTCCCACATTGGATGTGTGAAAGCCCTTGAACCCTTCTGTGCTGTTTAAGTGAGGATGACGGGTTAGTTTTCCACTTTGTAAATGATGTTCCTCTGGTTTCTTCCCTTTCAGTAGGTTTTTGTTGTTGGAACCTCTCATATATCTGTTTTAGATACTCCATCAGCCAGTTCTTCATTACTCTGCTGTAGTTATCTATTTTCCTTTCAGACGTGAGGTGTAGTTGACTGTGTTGTCTCTATTATTCAGGTGAGGGACCAGAGCACAAAGGAAATCCTACTGTTAGATGTAAGTCTGTCACAGAGCAAGAACCTAAAATAATTTCTCCTCCATTTTAAAGTTCATACTGTGAATCTTGAACTGTTCTGCTGACTGAAAGGAGGGGAAGGTGGGAAGAAAACATTTGCAATAGAGTCTGGAAAAAAATTAAGTGGGAAGCAGCTGAGTGAGTTTTATCTACAGATCCACTCTGCCTTGATTCTCTAATGTGCATCTCAATTGAATCTTTTTTTTTTTCGAACAATTTACCAATTATCTAAACCACCAAATCTTTTGTATTCTTTGCTTTCAAAGACCTTTTTTTGGTTCTCCAGCTAAGTAATCCATGAGTCATTTGAAATCTCTTCATTGTTGTCTTCCAGGATTTTAAATTAATGGAGCTTGAAAAATATGACTCATTTGACTAGAATGGATCTTCAAGTTAGTCTTCAAGAAGAAAAAGTAGAGGAAATCTGATGAACATGTGTGTTAAGTGTTCCAACCATTCTCTTTCTAGTGTATCTCTTTCATTAAAAAAAAGGAAGAAAGCATTTTTGTTTTGCAGTTGATGTGTTCTTTGAATATTAAATTTGATTTGGGAACGCAATTTTGATCTCTAAGAATCTTCATTAACATGTTACTATATTAATTTTAATTTTTCTTATGTATTTTTAAATATCTACTTGTAAATATAACCTGGAAAAACAACTAACAATGAGCAATGTCGAATCATAGGTGTGAGTCACTAGGGGAGAGCTGTATAATGATAGTGAAGTTCAGAAATGCAAACATTTGCTTCATGTCTCTTTTGGTATCTGCTAAATTTCTTCTTCTTTCTCAATATTTCTATTGGAAGATATCCAGATCCAATGTTTAGGTATAGTTCCAAATTATGTTAGACATGTATTTTAGCTCATATCTAAAAAAGTTACATTTTTGAGGATGAGACCCAAATTTACACAGAGCTTAGGGGCTTTGGGAGTTCTATTTCATCAGGGTACATTTCTCTACCACTTGGAAGTTTTCCCACCTATTTTTTTTGTGATCACAATATTAAGCTAAAAATACCTAATTATGTCTGTGCTGTAAAATCATTGTATGATTTTGAGGACTCCTATCTGAACATGCTGTTCATACAGTGAGAACTGATTTTTTCCATAAAGAAAAAAAAACTCTAGCACATATTTCAGCAGAAATATATACATTACTTCCAAAGCAGCTCCTACCCAGCCACAAGCTGTCAGGCTCAGGTTGTGTGAGGTCTGCATCAGTATGTGAGTTGTCATGTTGCCCCAGCATTCAATAGCTCTATCACCTGAGTACTGGAAGATGTATTTCCTGTAAATCCTCCACTGAGTTCTGCTCGATGAGGAAACATCCTTGTAATCTGTAGCCTGTAGTGCACAGGTGGATACACAGCCTGGGTATATGTATAGCTTGCTGTTTCCCCTGCAATGTCTCATATAAAGCCAAAATTCTAATTAACTGTGTCCAGATCACTTAGAACTGCAGATCAGACCCTTCTTTACAAAGGCAGTCTGTACACTTCATGCTCTGGTCTATGGAGTTCTGCTGTTGTGCTGCCACTTCAAATAAACCATGGTATAGGAGGAAGTTTTACTCATCTCATCAGGTACATTGTATATCCTCTTTCCATTATAACTAGAAATATCTTTTCATGATTTTTAGGAAGAAAAAATAATATTGTGATAAAAACAGGTGACTCGTGGGATTTTTCCATCTCCTTAACACTCTAGACACAGCATGAGTTTGGTTTCTAACAGAAAAAAAATCTCACTAAGAGTGGAAAACTGTAAAGTGCTCCTCCTTTCCTTAATTTTGTACAATGTACATTTTGAAATATATATTGAAATAGGCGGACACTGGGATCATAGAATTCATCCTCCCCAACCCTGTCTGTAGCTCAGTAGTGCAATTAAAGGATATTCTGTTCTAGCTGTATGCTACAAAGTGTTAGTTCTTTATGTATGCACAGTCAGGAACTTGGATGTCATATCTTAAGTTAAAAAGTTGAGGTGACCTGTTTTCTCTGGATTATAGTAGATTTGGAAAAGCAGTTATTTTGAACCGTGCCTCCCTTGAATGATATCTTTGAACTATGTCCTCCTGTGCATGAATGTCTCAAAGAATAGCTGATGTTCCTGGGCTCTCTCAAATCTGGGCTATAGTAAAAAAGATTTGGAAGTCAGAATACATTTCTCCATAGATCCACAGATCTTCCAGTCATGGTCTTTTCTGCTCAGGCATGGTGTACTTTTCGGGAGATACAGTTGCCTATTTTCTCTGGCTGGAAATGGATTTTTTTTCCCTTGAGATTACTTATTTTTACCTGGAAAAAAAAATTGACTGTATAGTTTTATTACATTTGAATGAAAATATTGTAGTTATCTTGGTGCTCTCTTCTTGTTAAAACCTAGTTCTTTTTTTGCAGTACTTTCTATAATTCCTGAGAATTAGAAAGGAAAGTTTTGAACTGGAACATTTTATCTTGGAACTTACTTATCTTTTTGGGCTTCCTGCCTGTACTCTTTTCACACATTGACACGGTTACCGTGGTGTCCCTCGCATGGCGTCACTCTCCAGTGGTCCCATTGTATTAATCCTGTAACTCCCTCTTCAAAGTAAATTGAATCATCTTTAAGGTTCAGAGAATTATTTCAGGATGTTATTACTGGGATAGCCACTGACCTGATATTCTTCTCTCAAAGAGGGAAGGTTATATTTCTATATTATAACCTATAATATAGGTTATATTTCCATCATACATACTTGTTCTGCATGATTTCATTACATCTGTCTGAAGTTGGTATTTTAAGTCTTTGCTTTAATCTTTTCTGTCAAATACCACTGGCAAATTAGGTTTAGCACTGTCCATCCTATTCCCCTTAGAATTTTAATTAGTTCTGTGCTGAACACCCAGTTGTACACTGCAGTTGTATGTGTTTGATATCTACATATTTATTGTCAAAATTGAATTGCTGTGATTCAGTTAATTCTCTAATGCATTGCTGTATATTTGCAAAGAAAGCAACATTATGGGGGAAAAAACCCAGATCAAATCTATTCAGATAATGCTATAAAATGGTTAAACTCTAAGCTTTAGGCTGTGAGGATGGCCTGAGTGTCAGTCTTATGACCAGTTGGGTTTTTTTAACTGGTGGAGAAGGAAGAAAAACAAGGTAAATATGAACCTTTCTTGGTATTCCTTAGGACCTGTTCCAGGCATATCACTGTCTGCCCACAGTTCTTGGTGATGCCAAAGACACAGAAAGCTGCTCCATGACAGCAGCTTAAAGTTCCTGTGTCTTGTGGAAAGATGGATTGATGAAAGCACAGGAGGCGCCTCTGGCTTCCTACAACATGCCCTCCGACTTCAGTGACATTCTGGGTGACACTGGGACATAGGTGGGATGCTCATGGCAGCCTCCTGTAGGCACCAGCCCTTCAGGGAATAACCCACCTCACGTGGCTTGGAGGAGTCCTCAGGCAGTGGGCTACTTCTCAACGTGTACACACTCAGCCAGGGATTTGGTTTTTCACTGTTCTCTCTCGTTGTACTCAGTCATGCTGCTGCAAACTTCAGCAGTGACTGCCCTGGGTGAGGAGGAGCATGAGGCAGCAGAGCCTGCTGGAGAACAAGGAACATGCTAGAAAGGGGCTGTAGGACAGAAAGCACTGCACAGGCAGGGCAGTGTCACACTGGGAGGGACAGTCTTGTCTTGGTTCTCTTGGACATGAGAGCTTTTGAATGCTCCCAATTGTTTGAATGATGAAGAGTTCCTGGTCAGGGTAGCCTCGGTCCTCTTTGTTTTTCCAGGGAGAAAAAAGGGTGTATAGAGTGGAAGTCCTCACACCAAGTCTCTGTTCTAGGGAGTGCATCTTGGTGAAGAAGGGACAAGTGCCTGAAATGTGTCTGAGTCCCTTTCCAAATGCAAAAGGAATAACTGTAAATATGGAGAGGGCAGGGCATATGGTACCATTTGATCCTAAACAGAACAAGCAGGGTTTCATCCAAAGAGATGTAAATTGCTTTGAATTTCACCAACTTTTCCTTATACTAACATTTTACTTGTCTGATCTTTTTATAATTGACAGTGGCAATACAATTGCAGAGCAAGGATGCCATGTTTCACTGCTTTCAGAAGCATGGAACACATTCTGCAGAGTGCCCACATTTGAAATTCTCATGGAGATGTGTGTGTGACATACTAATGGCCAAATACTGACTTTCATTTTTTTAATTCAAAATTTAGTAATTCTCTGAAAAAGAGCTGGAGGGAGTGGATGGGATGCCTTTATCCAGTACTATGTCTGCTAGAGGTCTAATGTGAGTCTTCAAGATCTTGGGCCAAATTCTTTGCTTATGCAACAGCAAGCTCTGAAGTCAACTCTTCTTTTTCTGCATAGCTGAGGAGATGCTGTTAGTACTTGCCAATGAGCCTGTACTCTTAAAAATTCTTTTTTTCCACCTTGTGGGTGGTGATGAAAGGTGTACATGTCAGGCTTCTGTCACTGCACAGAGAAAAATAAACTACCACTGCAGAGAACTTCAAAGTACAGACAGAACTAGCCAGGTTTTTTTAAACCTAGAACCTAGTTTTTTTATAGTAGCAGGTTTCTTTTAGTAGCTATTGAGCACTAAAAAGAGCAAAAGGAGGGCAGAGAAGCATTGAAAGTGGACGGTTGGTGTACAGAGGGGCTTTCTTTGCCGAGTTTCAATGATGAAGCCTTTAAAAGAAAGCACTTACAGATGTTTGATTTCTTTCAGGTCTTCAGATTTTGGGACATTATACACAAAGTTGAATCTACAGCCTGGGATTGCCACTGTTATTGACAATTTCTACATTTGTTCCACCAACAAAAAGAAGGTATGTGGCAAAAAACCATTTTTGTAGTGCAGGTGAGATTCTGCAACTATGTGAAGTGTGTTTTGCAAGTTTTCAAAATATAGGAAACTGATTTTCACAATGGTGAAGATCACCTTTGATGCATTTGGAACATACAGAAGTGGGATATTTATTGTTCCTGAGTAATACAGACAGAAAAAAAATCTTGATGGACACAGAAACCTTATGAGGTCATTGACTCATATGACTCCTGGAAATCAAGCTTTCTTAGTGTTTTCCATGCAAATGAAAAAGGAAATTCTGTAGGTTTTCACACATCCCAATGGATTCTGGGGCTAACATTCAAACTCTTCATCCTTCATGCACAAGGCTCTTTGCATGTTCCTTAATATGAAGTATAGGGATTGGGCAGGCTGTCATTTATAGTGATGTTTATCCTGTGTAGAACCTTAATTTAAAAAAAACCCTCTCCTTGAAGCTTTCTTAAGAAGTGTTCCTGCATCATTACTAAAAACCAAAATGCTTTTCTTGGAACCTAGGGAAGTTAAGTGGACTTTATAAGTGAGAGCAAAATTGACCCAGTGTATTTACAGTGATGTTATATTAGAAGCAACAGGAAGAATGATTATGAAAGAAAAAAACACATTAACAGCCCTTCTGTATCTTCAAAGTGCTGGTGATTTAAATGGCAAGAATTTTGAAGTACAATGTGAAACACAAGCACAGTAGGTCTTTCATGAAATAAAAATTTTCTCTTGATAAGGGACTTTTAAATCCAGTGTAATACAGAAACACTGATTTCAGGTAGAGGCCACTGATTGGAAGAACAATGTTTGTTGTGTTCGTCTGTCTGTTTTGCTTAGTCAAAAGTCAGTGGAACTCAGCGAGGCTGCCTCGATGATTAAGTGCATATTGTATTTCTCTTGAAATTGTCACTGGAATTTTGTGCCCAAGCTGTGCTATGTCTGAGCTTGGTAATATATTTTTAATCTGCTGCAAAGCCAGAAATTATTTTTTTGTTTCTTGAAGTGGAACCGCCAACAAGCATGAAGTTTCTTCAGATTGTGTATCTCAGATATACAATCTACTGGTGGTTTCAAGTCCAAAAGAATAAAACTAAAAATCTTTACCCATCTCAGTTTCTGGAATAAAAGCTAGAAGGATGAGATGGATGACAGCCCCATGGAGGATCTTTCCCAGCTCAGTCAGCTACAATATCAAAGCCTGCCCAAGCACAAGGGTTCAGTGAAAATATGGTTGTGCCACTTGTGTGAAAAAATAAACAGCAGTAAGATCACTGCTAAATTTCAAGCCTGAATGACACACCAGTGTTCACAAGAACCCTCATTTTAATTCTGTCTAAGAAAAATCTATATTCTACTGAATTTCACAAGTTGAAGTTCTTACAGATACGAACCCTGCTTAATAAACTATTATGATATTGAAATCCACTTGATACAGAAAGTCCCTTTGAGTTAATATAAATATGCTATTTTTATGTGGATGCTATTTTTATTCTGTGTGAAGATGTGAAGATGTTGTTTATTAGTACACAAACAACAAAAACAGCAGAGCAGAAAGGATTTATGGCACCTTTTAATGATGCCAGAGGGAGATACATTAATACATGCAAATATACATACATGCATATGTGGTACAAAAATGATGAAAGCAGTAGGGTTGCATGCTTTAGCCAAGGGCTTCGGACTGTTCTTGGAGATTTTGCAGTCACATGGTGGAAGGTAAGAGGGAAGCCTTCATGTTGTAAGAGCTTTGTTGTAATGGGAAATTTCAGGTGCTGGACCTTTGATTAGGGCACTAAGACTAAGTTGATCTCACACAAGTTATTTGGGATGATGGAGGAACACGTCTCCCTGTCTGTTTATTTCAGCACAGTTGCACTGCAGTGGCATAGAATATTTAGAACTCTGACTCCCTTTTCTAAGCTGAGCAGAAGTCTCAGAGTTTCACTTGTCCTTGATGTTACTTCAGATCATTACGGTGTGGGGGTTTTCTTTAACCAGTTCACATCTTTTAAAATGTGCTGAAAATGGAAACTGGAGTGCTGACTGTGTATACTGGAACTGAACATGCACTTTAAATTTAAAGCATAAGTAGTCCCATGCTACCACTTAGCATTTAGTGACTGGGAAAATACATGAAAGCAAATATAAAAGACATTTATAGGGATTTTTAATACTTAGCATATTAAAAAGTGTTCTATGATTTCATTTCATTTAGCTATTTTTGTCCTCATCTGTGGCAGAACAGATACTGCACATTTAAAGCTCATCATTCCCACCTCAGTGTCATCAGAGCATTAACCACACCTGATTTAAGTTCTGTAGAGTTAGGTATCTGGTCAAGCTCTCTCCGTCTACAACCAAAAAAAAAAAAAATCAATGGAGAAATATGGGTATCTCCAGGCAGTTCATACTGTTGAAATCATAGTTCTTTGTGAGAATTCTGTGAGAATAAGGTTGAATTATCTTGTGGTGATCTCTGTAACTGACTTTGTGACTATTGAACAGAATCAAACTGTGGCTTCCTACAAAGACGTACAAAGAGATGGATCATGGTTTAACCCCAGCTGGCAATTAAGTACCACACTTCCATTGGCTCACTTCATCTGCCAGTTCCCCCAGGGCCTGTGGATTCCCCTCATCAAGTCCCATGGACTTGTGCACCTTCAGGTTCCTTAGATGGTCTCAAACCTGTTCTCCTCCTGCCATGGCAAGTTCTTCGTTCTCCCAGTCCCGGCCTTTGCCTTCCGTGATTTGGGTGGTGTGACTAGAGCTCTTGTGGGTCAAGAAACGAACACGAAGTGGAAGATTATTTGTTTGTTTTGAAATGCAATTAAATGAAATATCTTCTAGAAGGCTCCAGTCTAGTTCTTGGGCTAACATCATTTTTACAGTTCATAGCTCCCAGTATCCAGCTCCTGGAGTGGCTTAGACTTTCACTCAACTTACCTCCACTCTGTGAGCTGCAATTATACCAGACAGACCAATGGACTTCCAAGTGAGCTTTATACAGCAAATGTGAAATTGTACTGGAATTTTTTTGTGAATTAATCTAATTTTAATTTTCTTAAGATGTATTGAAAATAATGCAGTTGATGAAGAAGTGCATTAGCAAAAAGTACAACAGCATCCTTTTCACAGAGTACTATATGAAAAAGGGATTGTAAAAAAACCCCACAAGGTTTTAAGGTAAAATATAGAAATGTTGGGGACTGAATAAGCTGGAGGAAGTATGGACTACCCCACTACATTCATTCAAGGAGTGGCACATTCTATTTCTCTCTTAGCCTTCTGTGAACAAGTTGTGATGAGTACTGTTCATAGGCCTAAGTTAAGAACCAGGAAGGAATTGTATCAAGGTCATGTCTACACAATCTTTTGACAGTTGAGGTAAATTCATTCACTCTGTGTCTTTTTCTGGCTGAAGGCAGCAGAACTCTAATGCAGAAATTGTGTTGCTGCAGTTACCAGCGGACTCAAGGTATGAAACCCAGTTTTGACAAGAAATAATGGCAAATCTCTGAGGGTAGAGCTTTGGAGGGCTTTGTTTGCTGCTCTGAATGGACCTTTCTGATGAAATAATGAGATGGAGGTGTGAACTGTGGCCGTATTATTTGTGAGTTAGAGTTGAATTGTGGTCAACCACCTGCACAAGTAGAATACATTTTCACCTACCAGCAAATGACCAAGTAGGATCATAGATCATCACCCTAAGTGCTATGAAACAGCAGAGTAATAGGCAAGGTCACACTCTAATTAAGAGTTCACGCTTCCTAAGGATGCATTAATATTTGCTTTGCATTCTGTCTGGTTTTAGTGTAGTATAAACCAGCAGCTAAAGACTGCTATGGTTTTGCAGAGCTGTAGAGTAGTGAAAGGTGAGTCCTGCTGTGTAGGCTCTCTGATGCTTTTTGATTTGAAGTACTTTTAAATTGAGCTGTGTCATAAAATAGCCTTTCCCTATGCAGCCTTGAAGTGTTGTGCAGTGATAAAGAGATGTCCCTGCACTTTAAACAACAGAATTTATGTAATTATCTCCTTTTCAGTAATTAGCACATGCTAATAGTCAAATAGTCAAATGGTGCAGGAAACCCATCATGTACCATGTGGAGGAAATATTTTGCTTTGTGTTCTCTGTTTTCCAAACCAACATTTTAATTGTGGCTTGGAAGTGTCATGTACCTGGTTTATAGAGGATGGGATTAAGGCTTCCATAGTGTCAATCTGGAATCAGGTGAACAAAGTAAATTCTTTCTACAGAAGAAAACAGTTAGCAGAATTTAGTTTCACTGAGCTAAATTATCAATAAAATATTTAACATTTTTTGGGCATATATGCTGTTGGATATAGAAATTACATATTTGATTTTGTGTAGTGTTGCTGGGGAGGAGTTGAATGAACAAACTGATTTTTCCCCTCACATTCAGTGCATATTTTAATTTTAATTCATGCTAATGCAATTGGTGCATCCATCCTTCCATTTATATGCTTTTGGAAAACAGGCAGCTAAGCAGTTTATATTCAGGCTTTTGATATTAAGAGAAAATAAATGTTGATTGTGCATACACTAACTTATTAGTTAAATGGATTGAACACTTATATTTCCCAGCTGTCACAATAGCTGCATGTTTTTCCATACTGAAAGACAAGGTGACAAACATGTATTCTTGCTTGCCAAACAAGGCAGAACACTTAGGATAGTAATAAGGATATAGGCTATATACACTATTTTAACTCCTGATAATTTTAATAGTATGAATTACACTTTGAAAAAGAGTATTTGTCAGAGTTATAAAAGCGTTTTCGAAGATGCAATTGTCTTGAGCAATGTTTGTAAGCACTTCCAGGTATGTGCAGTCCTACATCATTTTGACATTTGTCTTTCAGAGCAGAACAACTGGTTGTGGAATTTGTCAAAAATGCAGTGTGACTATGTTTACTTGTAAGGAATTATTCTACTCAGGTATCAGTTTCCTTAGAGACCATGCCAGGACATCTGCAAGTATAGAGATTTAAGTGTTAATTATCTTAACACTTTTACTAGTAGTCAGCTAAGGAATATTCCTTTCAATAAGGTGAGAAGTTACTTCAGGAACATTTCCCTATGAAATTACAGAATATGAGTCAGTATGTTGAGATCTCTACCATGATGTGTTCTTGCCTTATAAGCAGTGTCACCATTCAGTTTTATTCCAGTGATGTGGCATCAGAGCGCTAATGTGACCTGACTGCATCATTTTGCTTAAGGCTTCAGTCCATGACTGTTCAGTTTGTCTTCTAGTTGGTAAATTGCTGTGAGAGGCAGTCCTGGCCAGAAATCCCAGATTTTATTCACACACAACTGATGAGCAGTTGCTTCGTTGACAACCAGGAAGCTGTTAAATACAAGTGGAACTCAGTCAGAGCTTTCATTGATCTGTTAGCTGGAGTCACAGTCCACAGCAGAGGTTCATCCAGCACCACCAAACCCATGACATACATGGGGAGGATTTGATGGATGCTGTTTGATGGGGTGTGACTATGTATATGTGGAAAAAATGTGATAAAGCTTTGAGAAACAGAGTTAAACTGTTGAAAATCAAAGCTGTGGATGAAACAATGGCTTGGGATCTGGCTATTAAAGAAGTATTTGAGTTATTTACTGGCTAAATGGAGGGTAAGAGCCATAGCTTTCCAGTTGGACTGATTTCTGCTATGGTGAGAAACCAGGACTTTTTCACACTTTGTACGTAAACAGGGCTGCATAAAAAATGTGTAACTCCTATGTCATTGTCATATTCTAACTCCTAGTAACCCTTTCCATAAGTGGAAGGTAGGAGTAGTGTTACTGTTTTATTTGAGAGTACCCTCTCTCCTAACCAGTAGATTATGAATGTGTTTTCCTACATAGTGGTGACAGAGAAGGATTTAATTTCATTTTGTTTCCATCAAAACTCTTTCCGTGCATGTCTCCATCCTGTTCTTGTATGTGCAGAGCTAGAAGGAATCCTCAGCTTTTGTTGGTCATGACAGGTTTGTCATTGAATACTTTTTTGAATGCATGTCTCTACTAAAACATTGAACCATGCAAGCTGAAGCTGCCTCTGAAATTTTTGTGTCAATTCTACTCCCCTGGAACCAATAAATATTCTACAGTCCAGCACCTGAAGTACACTGTCATTAAAGGCTGCACTTGATATTAAAAAAAAAAGAAAGAAAACAACCCACAAAAACCAGCCAAGCCAACAAACCTGACTAACAATACAAATGAACAGTGGAATGCCATGACCAGCATGTAGGCTTCCCACAGTATGTAGGATAATTGTTCATCAAGGTAGAAGGTGTGTGAGCTAAATGGCTGCATGCTTGAACAGACATTCAGTGTTATTATTCTATCCTAGAATTCATTTGATGCTTAGAGATCTCAATTGAAGTTTTTGAGACTGACCTTCCACTGTGATTTTGTAGCCTAATGTGCAACTTTTGCATTCTTTTCTGCTCAGGCATACAATTATTCTGAGGAAAAATAGGCCTGTCTTTATGGTATGCTCATTATAGATGCTTTTGTTCTGTTTTTATGAATGTCCTGTCTAAAACTCATTAGTCATAAAAGCAGACCAACAACTACCAAAAAGACGTAATGTTAAATTAAGTTTACTGTAGTGAAGCCAAAAATAAAATGACTAGTCGGTGGGAGTACAACATAAAAAAGATTTATGTGAAAATGGAAAAGACCTCCAAGCAACTGTTAGGAGACCATTGTGCATATGATTCTGCACTTGAGAGACATCTATTTTCCTCCCAGTAATTTTGGAAAGAGAAGGATTTCAAGCCTCGTATTTTCAGCAAGGTTTTATTTGCTATTATGATGAGCAGGGGTCATTGCTCAGAGAAATAAGAACAGTCAATCAAGAGCATGCAGCAGAAAGCAGGTCTGAAGCTGCCCTCAGCACCTGGGGAAGGCTGTGCTGCTGAGGGGGTGCCTGGTCTGAGGGAATGGGAATGCACAATATTCCATGCCGGCGGGGTTTAAGATCTGGGATTTTCATTTGCTATGTCTAAAAATAAGGGTAATTTTGCCAAATTTAGACCAGGTTGTTATTTCAAAGCTCATTATTTTAAAATGTAGATTCTTAGGCCCAATTCTAAATTTGAGCCATATGCCACTGAAAAATATAGAGGGGGTGGGGGTGTGTGGGTTTGCTGTGCAGGACGCCAGGCAAGCTGTGTGTTTCCCTTGTCCAGCCTGCCCATGTGCTCATTGACCTGAAAGTACTTCTGAAATCCTTCTCTGCTTGAGATAACAACTAAGGGAAGAAACAAACTCAAATAATCAATCATAAATGTCTGCAGTAGATCTCTAGACTTGAATGAGACCTGAATGAGGCGTTTCTCCAGCATGGCAGAGAATTTCTTGTGTCCTAGCAAAAGCTACAACAGTCATCTAATCAATAGTTAAGAGGATCATGCACATCTTTTTTTTTAAGGCTATACATTTCCAGGTGAATATCATCCTGGAAGATCTTCTGATGCAATATGGAACTTGCAGAATTAAATATAACAAGGAAGCAAATCATCATATATGGGATAGTGTCCAAAGGAGAAGGTGTCTGTATGAGGAGTGAATAGAGAGTTACTCAATCTGCATAAATTCTGTCACAGGTAAAACAAGAAAGAAAGATGTGCTGCCTTAGTGGTGCTGAATCTTAACAAGAGGAAACAGGAGAAAAGTGAGAAAAGATAACTGAAAAGAGGAAATGGTAAAGGATTGGTAAGAAGCCTCTGACTGTACTCAATAAGTATTTAGTTGGTTGCCAAATCTGCTTGGATGAAATGGGTACAGGTATGTCTGGAAAATGGAGTCAGGTTTCTGTTGAAGTGGCATAGGCAAGATGAGGGTTTTCTGTGACTGATATAGATTATTTGTATCAATTGCAATTATCCTGTATGTTGAGATTACTTTTGTCTGATTATTTACTGAACACCACAACATGCCAAGAGGCTATATCATGTTGCAGAAGGCAGGAAATTTGGAACTCTTTCATCTTAACTCAGAGTGTAACAGCAGGAACCAGTAGGTGCATGTTAAGGAGATTATTTGAAAACTGCTAAACTGTATTTGACAAGAGATGAGTACCATTCACAAGGTCTGCAAGGACAGTGTACAGTAGATGTATTCCCCAGACAGCCCCAAGAAAATAATGGTGTGGTGTGTTTGAGACATATTCATCATGCTTGCTGATGGATCGTCTGTTTCTCCTGGAGACCTGTGTGTTTCCTTCTCATTTCCCCAGTGATGGAATGGCAGATGAGTCCCAGCTTCCACGCTTCACGCTATGCTAGCCTTGTCCAGCCTACTGGTGTGTCGAATCCTGCTTCTCTTCGCTGCTGTTCAACTTCCCTTGTGCTGACCACACAGGCTTCTCTGGCTCTCTCAGTAGCAGAGATGCAGCAGGACTTTTTTCCCCAGAGCTGGCATGGAAGCACAGTGGAAATGAGCAGGGTTTAAATGGTGGCCATGGCCATTTTGCAGGGCTGGCAGTGTGCTCACCCTCCCTGAGAATCCTGGGGGCTGCTGCCCTCCGATCTGCCAGTGATCAAACCAGTCAGCTTCTGCAATCTGCCTGTCATGGCACGAGCATGGACTTCTAAACTACTGTGTAAATCAAGTATTCTAGTGACTTTGTTTATCCTACTCTCTTTGGGGCATTTACTAGAAGGGATGGATGTAACTGTTTGCTTACCTGTTTCTAGTTCTGAAATGAGCCCTGACTCTCAGTAGCCCCAGCAGCCTGCAGCAGCAAATGTCTACTGAAAAAGCAGGACCTGTATGGCAAATATGTTCTAAAGCAGCCTGTACCCATTTGTTTGTGCAGAGTCAGCAAAAATTTATGCAAAGACAAAACAGGATTTTAATTTTTTTTTTCCACACTATGTGTTTCTGTCAAAGATTCTTCCTCCTGGAAACTGGAATCTCACATTCAACTAAGCCACCTCTAAAGCCTTCTTAATGTGGTCTCTTTGGGGCTTGTGCTAGAGACAGATTTTTTCCATCTGTGAGAGTAATGCACTAGCTTGCTGCCATTCCTTCATAGCAGAAGATTGCTATGAAATGAATGGTGGATTCTCCTTAATATTGCCCGTTTGGTTTTGAGAAGGGATCCTCTGCAAGCTTGTTTAAGTTTGTGACTAGCAGGTATTTCTTTCTTCACCTTTTTTTGGTGTTTTTTTTGTAACCTTTCATTACCTCTTCCTAACCATTTCCTAACCTCTTTCCAAAGCTCTACTTTTCTTTCTCCCATTTCTGAGGATTACTTCTTCCTACACCTCACACATAGATTGTGGACCAAATTAAAGCTTTTCTTTTTCTTTCATGGCTACAACTACAAAAGAAAAATATTATTTAGAAGAATGTAGCTAATGGTTTATGTTTCTATTCAAAAATCACAATATTCTTGGGATAATAATAATAATAAATCTGCTGACATGTCCTTAACTATCATTCATAAAACGAATCTCTTCAAGAATGGTGGTAGGATGATTCAGTCAGGGAGCTCTTAGCCAGGAGACCTGACATCAGTTTCTATGACCTTGAGCAAGCCTGAGCCTCCCTGAAGCCTGACTTCCTATTGCCTCATACCTTGTAATGGCATTTGCCTGGTGCAAAACCACTGTGACGGGACAGGATTTGACAGCCTACCTTGAGATCAGATTGCAAGGTAAGGTTTTGCAAAAAGTACAGAATTAGTCTGGCTTCGTTTCCTTGCTTATAAACTTAAGACCATAATAGTGAAGTCTCTAGATCACCTATGATCCCTAAAGTGCCAAGTATTTTTATGAACCCATTTCAAGAGAAATACACATTTATCAGCTATTTTTTTGTGTCAGACCCCTGCAGTATTCAACAGCATTTTAAGATTTGCTGCAGGCTGAAAATATTTGTTATAAATATGTTTGTATATTTGTAAGGTTGTTTAGCATTTCTCAGTTATGGCTGGTTCAGTACATAGGTAATAATTTGAATACGACGGTAATACTTTTTTTTCTCACTGAAATGAGGAACGTCAGCTTTTTGCCCCAAGTAGAACAGGATTAATTTTTGCTGCAATTGCTGGATCTACAATTTACAAATATATTATTTTATTCTCAGTCCTCTAAACAAAATTAGCAGTCTGTGTCTTGAAATGGCTTTCAGATTTGAGTAAGATGCTCTCATTCTTTTCTAGAAGGCACAAGCCTGTACAGGGAGGGTCTGGGATGGAATTGTGTCAGGTAGCACTGAGGGATTGCGGGTGTTTATCTTGTAAAACTCGGTGCCAAAAACGGACGATTGCAAGTTGCATAAAAGCTCTGCTTTCAGTGTAACTATGACTACAGGAATCGGCCTGGGATCCATGGGAATAATCTAACATTTCATATCAATTTAAGATATTAAATGCACTAGACTAGGTTTTAGTGCTAATATATGTCCTGTTGTTTTCATTCAGCCATACCCATGAACTACTTTTTTTACAAATTGCATCACTCTATGTTTAAATGCTTTTTCAGTTTGTTTGGGATGTGGTGCTGGCAGGCATAAATTAGTGGGGTTTGGCTAAAGGTTCCAGTCTATCCATGAGAATAATAGTGTCTCACACTTTGTTCTTTCTGTGGGCTCCAGCAATGGTTCTCTTACCTGCTGCTACTGAGGATTTCAGAAATGCTTCTCTGCTCTGCAAAGTGCTGCAGCACAGGAGCAGGAGGTCTGGGTCTGGATCTGCATTATTCTTTTTACATATTTGCTGTGTAAGTCTCAGGGATGCAGGGTTTGTGCTGTGCTTTGGGATTGCAAGGCAAAGGCTCCTCAGAAACTCTCACATGCTGTATATTATTGTGAGGTCCAACTGTAACTTTTCACTTGACTTAGGCTGAAAAAGTCTATAAAAGTGTCTGTTCTGGACTAAAATTCCATTCAGGAGGTACTAATGTATTGCTTGCTATATTGCAAGACCATATTAAAACCACTTGTGTGTTGTACTCTGCCATAGCATCTCAGAATTTTATGTGCATGTGGATGACTTGGCATCTCCTGTTAATAACTTTGGGAATTCTGCAGAGGTTATAAGATTTTCCTTTTACAGATGTGGAAACAGAAAGATGTAAATTACTTGCGTGGGAAAGAAATTAGAGAAACTTAATAATATGCCACACATCTAAGCCAGTCTCTCAGCTGGAAGACTAGTCTTGAAAGCTAATCTTTTCCATCACAACAAAACATTAGATTAATTAAAGACTATTCATTATTACCAGTTTACAGGGGAGTTTGGGCTTGTGGAAGGTCTATCAATACCATAAATATCAGTAGTCAAATATATGAAAGTATATTTTGGTGTCCAAAAAAGCCAATCAGAAAGGTTATTATTTCCACAATCAAAGACTGAAATTTAGGAATTATTTTCAGTAGTAAGATCATAATTAGCTTTAAAAGGGATCAAGTAGATTTTTTCATTTTGTGGGTTTTTTTTTTTTAAGATTAAATAGGTGAATACACATAATTTGATAAAATATTAATCTGTTATCTAAGATAAAATATCTTAAGACTAAAGATGTGACTTCTGAGCCAAATTTCTTAAGTTTGTAGAAAGCTGAATTTTTAAACTCTGTATCTGGAAAGATAATGGAAGTATTAAAGCTTTTCTAAAGTGTTTGAGGCAATTTGAACTATCCCTTAGAAAAGTTATACTCAGAATTGGAGAAGAGAGTTGAACTCACACCTAGGACCTTAATTCTAGATACTTGGTTGGAAAACTTTGCCCCTGTATTTCTGCATGGTTCACAGAATTCAATTTTTATTAACACTTATCTTCTATAAATCATTTACCATGCAAAGTACCATTACCACATAGCTGTATTAGGATAAAATCAGAAATTTTTACCAATACTCTTAAAAGTTTTGAAAAATATTTTTACTTCCAAATTAAAATAAAATGCTTGGAAAAGTGTTGATTGAGCTAAGATAAGGAAAACCAATGACATGAGTGGAATATTTTGTTTAAGTTGTCACCCTTTTAAATGTAGTGCTTTAAAATTATGTCAAAGTTTACTTATAAAAATAATAAATTCTCCTAATTAAAATTAGCATTTGGCTTGGGAGTCTAGTCAGAATTAAAATGTGCATTGTAAACATTGCCTTTGCCACTTCAGCATTTTCTGGCCAAAATTTATATTTTTCTGAAAGTGCCCTGACATTTTAATAGCCTGTTAAGTGCCAGAACCTTACACATTTTTTACTTTGATAGCTGGTAAATTTTTGACTTACGTAATATTTATAACTCTGAGTTTACCTCCAAGCTGTAAGGAATACTTCTTTACTTACGTATTTTTCAATTTTTTTGATTCATTAGTAAGGGCATTATCCTCTTCCCCCCCTTTTTTTAAACTAAAATCTTAAGAGGCAAATTCATTAGGCTCACAGTCTACAGGTGACAGTGGTCTGTTTTTCTATCTTGTGTTCAGTGGTCCATGATTTAGGTAATTACCAGTTATTTATCTCTTTTGAACATTTTGATAGCACACTGTGTTTTGTTTGTGGGTTTTTTTGGCATCTCTCTTGTCTGCTCTCTGACTAAAGAAACTGCTGCAGCTTGTCAGTGTTTGAGGTTGGACACTTTGCTGTTCCTTAACACTACTCTGTTACCTGCCACAGTGTTTAAGACATGTTCGGAAATGTAAGGTAAATATCACCCAGGAAAAAAAGTGTCCAACACTCTAAGTTATAGCAAATAAGTTTATTTAAAAATCAGCAGAATGCCAGAGTCCCCTTTTCTGCTTTCCTGCAGCTTCAGCTAACAAAATTACCCCAGAGGACATTACAGCTGTAAACTGGCAGTGACATCTACTGTGGCTTTTACCAGAAATCTCCAAAAAAGGTCTGTTCTCAAGGCTGTTTTTAGTAGATCTTAGGAAAATTAAGAATAATGTAAGAACGCACAGTAAATTTTCAGTTTACTTTTTAATCCAGTAAATATATGTTTATTGTTGCTCACTAAGATGCTATTGTACTTCCCCCTTGAAGTTTCCAGCCTATTTTCGTTTCTTAAGGAATCATAAACATCAGGAGGAAACCTTCAATTTAGGCTTGTCCAGCTCTGGTGCAGTATATTATATGGTAATCAGAGGTACCCCGGTTTAGTGACCTTTCAGCTACGATTGTTGTTTAGCAGTGCACAGTGCTTCCATCTGGCCTTTTATGTGTTTTGAGTATTGATTTTTCAGATAGTGAGAACTGGAATAGAAACCTGGGGAGGTCTGGCATCACTGCGACTTGATTTGCTTTTATTCCTTGTGACTCCAGTCAGCTTCTGGGAGCGGTTGGCTGATGGAAATGGCATGTCTCTCCCCACTTTGCTTTTGTGAAAGCCCCAAAAATACATTTCCCTAGTGTCTCTTCTTCTATCTTTCTTTTCCAGCTTATTTCCATTCCAATTCTCTTTTTGTCCTCCCACCCTTCCTGTTGCAGATCAACCTGGAGGGGGCTTTTCCTGGCACCTTCACCCCAGGAGCAGCAGCAGTGTTCAGCTCAGCCTGTGTGGCTGGGCAGCCTTGCATGGACACTGCTAATGACTGCAGCACTGGAGGCTGAGGGAGTTGTACCTCAGATGAAAAATTGCATATCAGATGCAGTTTTGGTCAAGAATCACCTCCAGCTGCTGCTCTGCTTTCAGAGTGTCTTACCTCTTTCCTTTGGAGAAAGAAATGTCCTGGCATGATTTTGTTCAAACCTCTATGTAAACTCCTTCCCTTTCTAAAGCTCCAGGGTACGAGTCCCCAGTTCACACTGGGGTACTGTGAACTCACAGAATTATTTATATTGGAAAAGAACTTTAAGATTATCAAGACCAACCGTAAGCCTAATGCTGCCAGGGCCACCACTAACCCAATGTCCCTAAGTGCCAGGGACATGACTCCCATGAAGGGGTCATGAGGGCAGGACCTGGCACTGTTGCCTTGTTGAACCTCATAGAGTTGACCTTGGCTCATCAATCCAGACTGTCCAGGTCCCTCTGCAAAGGCTTCCTGCCCTCCAGCAGATCAACATTCCCGCCCAGCTTGGTGTTATCTGTGAACTTACTGTGAGTGCACTTTTCTGCCAAGACTGATTGAACCAGATGAAGTCCCTTCCAACTTGGTATTCTATGATCCCCCCATCCAGATAACTGATAAAGATGTTAATGATCTGGATGAGGGGATTGAGTGTACCACGGGAGTGGGTGGCTTCTAAATAAATACTGTGATGGTGGTTGCTGTGAGACTAGTTCTGTGTGAAGAGCCCATAATCTGGATGAAATGCTCTTCCTGCTTAGGGAGACTATGAGCAGCGTAGTGCCACAAGAGGTTGAGCTGCTGACTGATGTCAGTACTCCAAGTTTCTAAAACAATGTCAGCAGACCTCTTTGTAGTCTTGAATATATTTCCTCAATCTAAAAATCTCTTCCTAAATGCAGTTTTCTCATGGGAATGAGGTTACTTACTGACCATTTCAAAATACAGTAGAT
Organism: Acrocephalus scirpaceus scirpaceus; assembly: GCA_910950805.1. Classification (NCBI taxonomy): domain Eukaryota; kingdom Metazoa; phylum Chordata; class Aves; order Passeriformes; family Sylviidae; genus Acrocephalus; species Acrocephalus scirpaceus. The sequence continues at coordinate 34,500,462 of OU383778.1, forward strand.
TATCAATGTTTGTTCATCATTTCATACCCATGGAATGGTGGGTATGAAATATTTATAGTCTTTCCATAAGGATTGCTGTTGGGAATAGCAGAGTCACAACTCATTACCTCAGCTGCTGTTTACAAAAGCCAGCTGAATTATCATACCTTGGTTGGAATAATCTAGCCCCGTGTTAGAAGTATATAACCCAGTAAACACAATGCAGTTGATGCCTGTTTGCAGAGACCTCACTCATTTCAAAAGTCTCAGGAGACAAAATAATTTATTTCTGGTGGCTGAATCACTGAACAAAAGAGAAGCCGTTTGTTATCTGAAGTAACAGGACAGCATATGTTTCACTGCAGTGCGGCTGGCAGCCTAGAGCCTTGAAAAATATGTTCTTGTCTTCAAGGGATCATAGACATCAACTTTGTGCATCTCAAGAGGTGTTAAAACAACATCTGATGAGTCAAGTTGCAATCAAATGAGCCTTGCTAGGGAAGAGCAAGCAACACAGTCAAGGTTTTGGCAACTTCCATTTTACCTTTGCCTTTTACAATCAGAGAAAATCTACTGTGATTTCTTAAAAAATTCCTTGAGCTTTTCAATAAAGAAGGATGTCCTGAGATACTCTCTCTGTCATCCAATTATCTTGAAATTTTAAACTCAGAAGTGAAACAAAAAATGTTAAAATACAATTTGTATTTTAGCTTCTATTCCGTTACCTAGTAAAAATTACTTAATCTGTCATCTAAGACTTACTGAGTTAGTCACCTGTGGAAACTGTCTTTATTTTAGAAGAATAAATTGTGAATTTTAATTTTTATCGACTTTGAAAACACTTTGCCAAACAATTTTCTTGAAATGTCAGTTCTGCAGATTTATGAAGTCCTATATTTGTTATGTTTGTGTTCAGCTATGCCATTCCATCTGTCTTCATGATTATAAGATAAGTGGCCATTTGGGTATTTTAAAGTTTGTATTTTCTCGTAGAAGACATCATTGATGCCCACATTTTTAGCACCCTCACACTAGTAAACAAGGAAAAGGTGGTAATCATTAGAGGCTTTTTTGCTCCCAACAGCTTGCAAAGCCTTTGAAAAATAGTCCTTGTACAAGATAAAGATGAAAGGTTTTCAAAGTCTGTATGTTTCTAGAATTTCTAGATTTCTAGAAATCTAGGCAATTTCATCACCAGTCCTAGGCTAAGAGGAGGGACTTTGTTTGTGGCTGATGAAAACAGCCCCAACAAAAAGGGGTAACAGTCAAGTCTGTGGAGGAGGTGTGTGCTTTGATTGGATCTGTAATTCCATTATGCTGGGTAAAAGAAGTTTCACAGAAGAGCCTGAAGCAAAGATTCTTCTCTGAAGGAACAGGGCAAGAGAAACCATGTTCCACCAAGATTTGTCTGGCTGAAGTTGGAAACACAACATCGAACTATGGATGATTCACTCAAAGAGCCTCAGCTGGGACCATGATACATAAATCAACAGAGAAGTCCATGGCCATATCAAAGGCTCAGACTGTTGATCTTCCGGAGTAATTACCAGCTCCATCACTTCACCTTGTCCCCTTGTACAATTGCACCCCAACCAGTCCTTACCATGGTGCCATGCAGTACTCTTGCACATCCACCTAGGAGCACTTGCAGCAAAAGGGTAGATAACTTGGACACCTATCTTTACATTTTGCTTGTTCTCAGTCATACCTGTTGCCCTTAGTTTCCTACCCTGTCCTTTACATTAATTTAGAATTACTGGTTCTGTTTGCTACAGGCTGTAGGCAAATGGGGATACATGCCTTGGGTGTAAGGTCTCTCATTTCTGTTTATTTTTTACCTCAGAATTCCTCTTTTCTCACACAAGTCATATTTATAATGACTATTAGAAAGGATCTAAGGAAATCCTTTCATCTTCTCTTTGCTTGCCATGTTGAGAAACTATCACCAAAAGTAGAAACACTGACCTTCTCCTTATTCAGAAATAATTTAGAAAATTAATTCAGCCAGTAAAGATTATTTCAGTACATGTAGGACAAAACTACTTGGTTTTGCTATATCTATTACATCCTGGGGAAATTGTCACATTAGGATGGCTGATAATTGCCTTGCTGAATGATCATCTATTTTGTTGGCAAACCTCATGCTGTTGCATGTTTATTGCATGTTTATTGTGAATTAACAGAGAGGTTCATTCACGTGACATTGAATTCTTTTGCCATCTTTATATTAATAGCTGATCATGTTCTCAGGAGCAGTGGTTTGACTGGTTCGTGGGTGACAGTGATTAGGAGGTAAAACAGAATAATCAAAGCTTTTGAATATTTTTACTTCTTTATTTTTTTGATTTCTCCATGGCTGTGAGCAACACGGAAGAGCATCACAGGCAGTGTGTTGCTCCCAGTGCTGCTACAGGATCTAACCTAAGTTTGATAAGATGTAAATTAGCTGAGTTTACTCTTGAGGATGTAAGCAAAGGGGCATTTATCAAAATATTGTACAAAACTTCTGCTATGTTTGCTTGTGCCACTTCATTTGTTAACAACCTTCTTGAAGCATCAACCTTTAGTCTGGCATTAGAACTGGAGTGTTGAAAATAGTTCTATGCACTATGAGTTTCTTTATTACCAGATTATATTCTTACAACACAGATATAGTTGGGAGGTACATGATATACAATATAAATATGATAAGAAGTGTCACTACAGCTCATCCTTGATTAAGATTTTATTTTACTCTCCTCTTAACTAGAATTGACTGGATCACAGGCCATTTCATTTAAGAGGCTGTATGTGAGAGCTTTGTTGATTTTTAATTTTCTTCCATTGATTTTCAGCATCCAGAGAGCACTTGTTCTCTAATGGCTCTCTGTGTTGGTGTTTGCTTGCAAATTGAAGTAAAAGATAAATGGCTTTCAGGGTAATACCTCTCCAAGGGCTTCCACTTGAGGGCTGGTGGCTGTTAGCAGAGCTGCATTATGTTTAGAAAAGTTCTGTGCTCAAACAAAAGCATTTCTGAGCCTTTTAAGTGTGGTAAAATTGTTTTTAGGTCTGGTGTGACAACAGTCTCTAGCTGATCTATAAATCTTTGCAAGGAATAGTTAATTTTGTCTACATTTTTCTATGAAAGTAAAATTCTCTGCACTTTTTTTTTCCTTAGGAATTTAAATGTGTTCCCTGCTCATGTTTTTTCCACACCAAACAAATTTATTTTTCAATTAAAAAAAAATATAAGAGTTGCTGGTATTCAATTAGTTTTAACAATTATTTGTGCTAAAATACAATGCTAAGTTGAAAGTTTTGGTCTGTGTATTGGAAAAAAATATTTTTGAAATGGCTATAAATTAAATTTTCAATATCTTTGCTTGCTTAGAAATGTTAACCTTATCTATGGCATAAGTTCTTTTATATTTGTATATTTCAAGCCTTCCTGTACACTGTTGTTGTGATATATCATTGCATTGAGTAATAATGTTCTGTCTTATCACCACTGCTAGTGAAAGGGTCCTACTTAACCCCCATTGCCTCCTAGGACCAGGCTTTTTTTTAGAAAGACAAATCCTTATTCTAGACTTGAGATAGAAAGCCATGGAGAAAGAGGTGTGAGGCTCTAGGAGCTCCAGGAAGATGATCCAATGGCAGCATTTCTTCCCATCATGTTCACTAGAAATGATTGCTGTTCATTGCCTCAGAAAGTCCCGTGGTGGTGTCAGGTGGCTTTGTACAGTTTGTACACAGAGACTGCAGTATGTGTTGTCATGCAAACCTTAATTGAAGCAGCTTCAGCAAAGATCTAAAGTAAGGTTTGTATTCAAATGTCTTGATCAGGACTGAAACTGCTTAACAAATTACCCCATTAGTATATAGGGCTGAGAAATTAAAGATTCAGTCTGAAACAAGGAGGAGCTACAAATCCTGGGCTCCTTTCCCTCTGCTGCTGTCATTTCATATCTCCAAGTTGGGCATTAGAACAATGTCAGCAGTCCCCTTGCCCTGCAGAGCATTGGTCACAGTTTGATCAAATCTGAAGAATTAAACCCTGGATTTTAGAGTGGTTTCTGTGTTCTGCTGCAGCTAGAATTTAAACTGGTCAGGCACTAAGCAAGTGGGTGATGCTATGGACTTCAGTGCAGTGCTTAAGGTTAAGCATTTGCACAATTGCATTTGGGAACTGGGGAATAAGACAGGATGTACAAAAATTAGTCTTTAGCAGAGGAGTGGGACAGGAACCTCTCCATATCTTAATTTATAAATGAGAAGAGTAGCGCTTTTTTTTTTTTCCCCAAGCAAATCAAGTCTCTGTTTTACAGAAAAACGCAATTTATCTGGAGCCTTCTCTTGGCTCTTTTTTAAAAGTTATAGATTGCTGATGGCTGTGTGTGTCACAGGGCACACAGAAATCTTTTGCTGGAGGCTTTGTTTCAGGCTTGTGGGGCTTTCCCTTCTCAGTAGTCAGGCACATTACATCAGATGTGCTTTTGTTTTGTTTCTTCAGTGCAGCTTTCAAGGTGACCTCTACTGAGAGAAGAGGACTAAAACCACAGGAACATCTTCAGCAGAAATGGGCAGTTCATTGCCCTGATAGCAATTGCACTTTTCCAAAAAGAAACCAAACCAGACCAAGAGCAGGCCTGGCAGAGCCACTGTCTTTTTGTTCCCTCCTTTATTGCTTGTGAATCAGTGCAATGTTATGTCTTGAAATACAGTAGTATATATAATGACCATAGTAATGATTGAGAAAAAGCACTGTTTTGGGGGTGTTTTTTTAGGAATTAAAGGAGTACCATAATGTTGCTACATTCCTGGTCGGCTGTTCATTGGAGGCTCTTCTGGAAGAGCTTGAAGTTTGGGCTGTATCTTCACTGCATGGTTCAGTGCTGTTTATACTCAGGCAAATGTAGTGTGAAGGGGTTTGAAATTCTGCCAATAGTAAGAGTTGGATTTAAGCTGCTGTTATGGAAATCACCACCAAAACAGGGAAGATGTCCAGGTTTAGACCACACAGAGGTGACACAGCAGCTGGTCTGTATTGGAGGGATATGTATGTGCTGGGGATCTGTCCCAGAGCCTCATTTCCCAGTGAGTGAGTTTAAATATGATTTTAGGCCAGCACAGATCTCCAGAGAGGGAGCTTCTCCCTCTCCCTCCCTCCTAAAAAGGGAGTGCAGCAGGTTGGCCTTGAAGGAACTCTTCTTACAAAGGCAAAGATATAACCCCCAAATGATTGAAAGGGAAAGACAACCAAGGGATTTAAGTGAAATTACTCCTGATGCTTTTTCTGTTTGTCTTTCAAATAGAGTCTGGTGCAGCAGCCTTCCTGCAGGAGAGGCTTTTCACCCAGGACACTGTGGAGGAGGCTGGCTGCTCTGCTCGCTCTCTAGGAGCTCCTGCTCTGTAGGGATGCAGCAGTTTTTGGTGAGAGTGTAGGGTTGGGTGTGTTTACCTTTGTGGAGCTGTGAATGGCTAATCTGAATGTCAGGGAGTACAAAAATGAAACCTCCATCTCTTGTGGAAGTGGCAAATAATCTCTGTTGTGAAGGTGACTTTATTTACTCTCATTGCAATAGAAAGTAGGAGATTTTGTAAGTGATATTAGACCATATCACAATCCATAAATAAATCCATGTTCTTTGAAATGGAGTGTGGGATGTGAGGTGTGTGCATGTGTGTGTTTATCAGCAATGGACCCCCTAGAGCATTTCATGGGAAACAGCTAAGAGTGATATCAGAGAATAGTCCTGGAATAAGACTCAAATGAATAAAATTGTGAATATTTTCATGATACTTGTCTTGCTAGGCATTTTTAATCAGATGTCTAGCAAGGGAGTTGAAGGAGGGCACTGGAGTGGTTTGAAGCTGAAAATCAAGCATTTTTATGGAAATAGACTCATTAAAACTGCCTGTTATAGAAGGGCAACTGTTTTTCTCTGAACATGATATTTGTTCAATAATTGAAATATGTTTCTAAAAAAGAACTATACTTAGTTTTTTGAGGTTTTTGTTTATGTGATTCATGAATGCCATTTATAAGTAGACTAGATACCTTGCCCCAGAATACATTGAGCATATCTACCTGCTTTTCATTGATCTGGTAATGTAACCAACCCAACCTGCAAAATAAAGGTTTATTTCATTACCTATACATAAATTACTAATTTGGATCAGTAAGTAGAGATGTGGTTCTACATCACAGCATGTATTGTCCGATATTGATGAAGTAAATTCAAATAGCTTGAAGTTATTTCCATTATTTAAAATACTTTATATGATCTAGTACCTTTTTATGATATATTTTAAAGATATTTTTAAAGCAGTTCTTTCACTTTGAACCTTATCTTATACCTGAAACAGTAGACTTTGTTACTATGCCTGCAGACAGTAATGGGGAAGCTACTTGGTTACTTATCACAGTTATACTATCTTTTTAACCTTCCTATTAATTCTAAAATTCTAGAATGCTATTTAGTTTTCATTTTCACCACACAGATTGACAGCCTTGGCTTAAAGAAGTCTATTCAATTTATTCCAGCTTTAGTACTTGATGTCAGAGGGTGCAAGGTGGGGCAGCTGCTCCCGGTGGGATGGGGAGCTCAGAGCCAAGGGGAATCCTGTGGCAGTGAGGCAGAGATCGCCAGGCACCTGATGGTGATGAGGCTGCAGCTGCGGAGGTGGCGTCAGCCTTGACTGTGGCTTCCCCATGGGGTATCTGTGAGCCTCTTCTTCCTTCCCACCCCAAAATCATACTTTCCAGAAGTATTCTCAACCCAAGGTTAGCTGTTGTACTAACCTCATAATTCAGCCCCCAGGCTGGTCCGCTTGAGCAGGGGTCTGGCGTGGAGACCTCCTGAGGTCTGCTGGGTTTCTGGGGTGACAGAGTGCCCCACAGAATTCAGTTTCATGGGTCTCCCAGTCACAGAGTATGATTTACTTAATGTATTTTTATTTTTAAGTTGTTTAACTTAAATTCAAAACTATGTAAGACTCTTTTTCATGTAAGATGAGCAGTGTGAGTCAGCCCATTTATGTATGTAATCTGCTTTTTTATTGCAGAGTCAAAGACACCACGAGAAAGGAAAATGCTGTGCAACCTGCAGTGTAAATCCTTAAAATAGATCCTCTGAGTCTTGAAGTTACCAGCTTCACACAACTCACTGTACAAAACTGTGTTGGTTCAATCCTCCAGTTGGCCAGAATACCCATTTTAAACATTTATTTATATTTTCCTTGATGGTCTTTCCCTTTTGTGAGTGTCTGAACTAGACCTTTCAAGGTTGTAGCATTTCCTATGCCCTCCTTCTCTGATGGGACAAAAAGCTTGCTCCTGTTGTGCTCCTGGAGCCCAAGTGAGACAAGAATCAGTGCCTTTTTAGGCTGAGAGCATCCTGATTTCTCCAGGGATGGAAAGCGATGCTGTTGTAAGCAAGATGACCCAAGTTCACTTGATTTGGTTGCATTATGTATATTGATATTGGTTCTTTTGTCACTTGGCTGACTTTTTACTTAACAACTCTCCTGTTTTGAAGTGTAGCAGCATGCTGAAGACCAGCTGAACATGAGAGGCACTGGTGATCTATTGTGTGGGAGTTACGGGTGTCTGAAGTTGTGGTTTGCAATTCAGTAAATGTTCATCAGTTCTTCTGGCAGATGCCATTAGTTACAGTTTTCCTTTAGGTAAAAGGTTTGGCAGCTCCTTTTGTAGCAAGTTGACTGGTAAAAGAGAATGGCATAGTGTGCACATGGAGTAATCTCCCCACTCCAGAGCCACCCACTCTTCTGCAAGAAGAAGCAGCCACCCACTCTTCTTTTTTTCTTTTTCTATACATTGCATTATTTGCTGTTTATTAAAGGGTTTTTTTTCACCTTTTCAATCTAATTTTGTTTACAATATGTCTATGTAGGTAAACTGTTTTATACCTTTCAGTTTAGGTGAAATTAGACAAATTTGTGTAACTCATGGCAAAACTGCAGGTGAGGTGCTGGAATGCAATTTTTCATGGAAAAAGATACAGAGAAAGGTAGACACCATTGAGGTGGGTCACACTTTGTGTGTGACAGCATCAGGGGCTGCTTGGAGCCAATTAACTGACAATGTTCTCAATGCTTAGTTTCCTGGGCATATATCCTCACTGTTAATGCATGAGCTGCTGGCTGTGCACACAGGGTATCAATGGTAGAATTTTATAGGACTTTTTTTTGTGAAGTCTTTTTAAAGCAGACAAGCTGTGAGAATCTGCACCATGCCTATAGACAAAGTATGTTCTGTACGGAACATCTGGTGACCCCTTTCAGCTCTCCCCATAAACCATGGAGCACCTACTGGTGGCCTTTGTGTTGGCATTTTCATCAGGTTTCTGAAGAGGCATCATTTCTGGCTTGATCAATAGAACTCAGTGAGATTTACTGATTACACAATTCTCTTTTCCCAGGACAAACAGCAAGTTTGTAATTGCTCAGCATACTTTATTTTCTAGCAGTTGTATTCAACCACACCTGTCAGTTTGCATGTGTCACAGGAAAGGATTCAGATAATTTCAGACCTCTTTTGTCTCCCCCACTGTTGTGAGCTGGTGGACTTCCTCCAGCAGAAAAGGAGAAACATGCTTCCTAGGATCTGAGCCTGTCACTGCAGACTTCACAGCAGTGACCGTAATGTGAAACAAATGTTTTGAGATTTTCAGAGGGCACATTCTTAAAGCTGAGTGTACTACTTTAAAGAAGAGAAGGACTGTCTCAACATAGTGTACTAAATGTACAAATCAGTAACAAATGAAATTATTATAGTGTGTCTAACTGACCTACTAACCCTGATTTTAGGTTTTTTTCTGAATACAAACATATTTTTTGTTGTTTCCAAGATTATATTTGGAACTGGGAGTTCCATTATGTGTTATTACATCTATAACTGTGTACCTGCTCTTTTCCTGTACATTGACAGACATGTCAATCTCAAGTTTTCGGAGTTTTAAGTCTCCAATGCACGTTAAAACTCCAGGCTCAGTGTGAGTGTTGGGCCTCTGGAGCAAACTATATGCCAGTCAAGAAAAAGCAGTAGTTAATCAAGCCTGTCTGGATATCTGCAAACCTCTGTGCTCCATGTTAATGGGCAAGTCTCTTAAAATGCCTTTTTCTCCCTGGTTTGGTAAAACAGTTATTTTTCTCTTTGAAAATGCAGGTCTTCTACTACTTGGAAAATATGTGCTAAATAACACAAAATAGTTAGATGAGACCTACCATTCCTATAATCACATTTTCCTCAAGATTGCTCTTGCTTTTTAGTAATCTATTTACTGCTGTTAGAATGCTGCAATTACAGGACCCAGGCATACTTACTGAAGGACTTTCTAAGTAGCTCTGTTAGAGATATGTTATTCTTCAATTTGGCTTCCTGCTAAGGAATTACAGCCATTCCCTCCACGTATTTTTTCTTCTGCTACCCAGATTCTCTACTGACATGAACAGATAAAGTTGCATTGATAAAAACACTTGATTTTGAGCCCCTTTTCCACTATACCCTCTCCTATCCTTTAAGTGATATTATTTAAAGAAACTCTTCTCATCAGCTTGCATTATTTGTTTTGGTAAATATAATGGCTTGACCATCCCTCTTGCTGGGGCTGCAAGCCTGATATTGCTGGAAAATCCATGCAAAAAGAAGAGAAGGATTCAGTGAGGCTGAACAGATGGAATTGACTTCTCTTATGTCTTTTTTTTTCCTAAAGAATTTTGATACTCAGGGTCTTGATTGTCTGTTGTCCTGAAACCCATTTACTGACCTCTAAAACTGTGAGGAGAAGCTACAAGCACACTACTGTGGCTATGCAAAATGGAGGCAGCAGGAAAAACAGAGCTGGTTTTACACAGCAAGCAGAAACTATTTGAGGAACCTAATACAAGGGTTAATAAATGCTCTTGAGGGTAGGAGTAGCCTGAGTTTCCTAATGAGTATGTTATTGTATTTCAGACAACTGTTTCACCAAAATTAGCATCTTCGTTTTCTTTGAAACCAGACTGACCTGCAGCTGAACTGTGCTGAGAGTTTTAACAGAATTATACCAGCTGTTAATTGTTAGAAAAACCCTGTGCTAGACTCACAGCTGGTATAAACTGATGCAATTACATTGTGTTCATGGGACCTCTGTTTGTCACATCAACCTGAGGGTCTGTGTTCAGGGTTTTTCTAAGGCTGATGGGCAGCATGTGACTGCTGTTTTCCCTACAGGCTGTGCTGGTTTGCTTACTGTGAGGTGGGGAAAATATCTAGGTTTAGTCTTAGAGATTCCCTGCTCAGACTTTGAAGAGACCTTTTACCACCTCTAATGCTTCCCAGCTCTCGAAGAGTGCTGCATGCCAAGGTTTTCCTAGCTGGGATCAGCCATCACTGTTATGGAACCTCCCTAATGCAGGCAAAAATATGTGTGAGACTTTATTTCACAGCATAGTGCAAAAGTGGTTAAAGGAGGTCCAGTTTTCAAGGAGAAACTGTATTGTTGAAGGTATTCTCATGTGAGCAGTATCTGCATTGCAGTCTTAGCCACTGGTTTGCAAAGAGGTGGAACTAAGGGGATAAAATTGGTGGGCTCATCTTTTCCTGGTTGTCTGCTCCTTAGGAAAATTGTAACTAAGGACAACTTTGACTAAAGCTTTGTCCTTTATACAGATTCATCTCCTCTAGAAGTTGGTTGGTTTTCAAGATCAGATAAAAGTTTTAATTAATTGCTTAATCTCTTAATCTCTTTCAGTAGTTCTCTTTTAGTGCTCTTAAATTACAAAATTCCTAGGAGATGAGTGCTATTTAAGTCCACAAGAACCCAAAAGAATGCTAAGCTGGTTGTGTCCAGAGCTGCATAATCTGGTAATTGTCTACAGTAATGCAATGTCTGTGATAAGTTTTTTCCCTTGTAATTTTGAGGCCATGACATAATAGCTCTATGATATAGGTGCTGTTTAGTAGCTCTTACTTACTACTATGTCTTCAAAACAAATAAAGGTAAATAAATATATGGTGAAGACATGTTGAACATTTACTTTTTTGGATGTTTAAACAGAGACTTTTTTTCAGATGATTACTGCTTGCCATTTTCCAAAGCAAGGGATTGTCTCCAAGTGAATGTGTTGGGATGAGATATGAAATCCACTGTGTCTTTGCTCCCTAGGTAGCCTGTTACAGCTAGAGGGAAGGGCAGCCAAATGTTAAATTATATGTCTCAGGCCATAGATACTAATTTCAGAGACAGCATTAAAATATTGAAAACAATTAGCATCCTTCCTTGGGCTGATAGCTTTCAATGGGGGAAAAGAACCACCCGTCAAAAATCTCTCATAATTCTCCCCCAGTGTAATGCTTTTATTTTTTTTTCTTATACCTCCTTTAAATTCATAATGGCCTAAGTTAATTCTCTCTCTTTCTATAAAGTATTCCTTGTGACCAAAGGGAGCTATTCCTTAGGTGTAAGACGTGGGTATGAATTTCTAGTCTATTTTAATATGGTTTAGCAGGTGGAAGAGGGAGCAGAATTTCTTTCAGGTGGCCAGGTACTCCTCGGTGTAGCAGCAGCAGGTGAACTGCTGGCCCCTAGTGGTAAATGGGAAGTAATTGGAGAGTCTGAGTATCCCTTGCTCAAAGATGATGTTTTCTGATGTTATGTCATGTAAGTTACACCATATTTGATATATAACTGAGACCACGGCTGTGATTTAGTTTCAGTTACATGAATTATTTAGTATGATTCAGATAATCTTGAAATTAAATACTCTTAATTTTAACTAAATGAAAGAAAGCTCAAGCTGTATGTGAGCACAAGAAGAAAGAGTTTTGTGTATTAAGGGCCAAGGGTAGAGTCATTTTAAGGGAACAAGCAGTCAGTATTTTGTAATTTCTGTAAGGAGGAAAAGGTTCTGTCAGGTTGGTTGTGACAGACAAATAGATATTATTGTAAAACATAATCATCTGAAGGTACTTTATTTCTTTTCCAAGTGAATCCATAAAGAAATATAGCTCTCCCTGGGATATATGGGCAGTTAATGAGGAAAATAATATAAAGGCCAGTTTGGTGCCCTACAGGTAAGTGTTGTGTTACAGGGCTGATCTCTGCTCACCTGGGACAGCAGAAGCCGCAGAGAAAAGATGCAATATTCTCATTTTTAATACATCACTGAACTGTGCCCCAGTCCAGCAAGTGTTGCAGTGGTGCTTGTGTGATGAAATTTAGTAGTTGTCACATGAAAATTGTAGCTAAAACATGCTGAGTCTATCCAGAAGTCTTCAGGAGAAATGTTCATTACAGCAATACCTTAGAGGGATTCCAAGAAGGGAGGAAAATGCAAACCTTTCAGGACAGTTGAGAGGAGAAAAGCCTCATTTATTAACCCAAGAAACAATTACTGTGAGAAGTGAGACATTTAGTCTTACTAATTTGTGTGTTGCCAGATGCTTTTACATTGCTTTATTTTCTTTGATTAATGTGTCTGAATTCAAACTTAACCATTGCTCAACTTGTATTTATACTAGACATAGTTACTCTCAGCTTAGTGCAGTCTTTTTTTTAAAGACCATAAATAATGGCCCTGAGTTCTAATCACAGAAACTGGTGTAATTCAGAGGTTGAAGCAAAAGATCTGAGCCAAGATAAAACGAGAATGGAATTTGATTTCCTTGCTCTGAATGGGGAGAGACTTTGGCATCGAGGTTGAGCTACTGTTTTCTGGTTAGCCCAGACTAACTGCCATTTCTGCACAGATATTCCCTTCTGTAAGACCTCCTTCATCCTCACCCCTTTTTCCACTGAAGTGACAGAAAGGATCTGCTTACGCTTATGTGCACCTCAATAACAGTATTTCCCTAACGTTCCCTGGCAGGACATTTTGTAGTGACTAATGGTTTCTCTTTGTGTATCTATTTGCTCCCTTTCCCCCATCCTGCCTTCCCTCCCCAAGACCAAGGCTGTAGAGCCCAGCTTCTTGCCTGCCTGACTGTAGGCTGGCTGGTGGTATTGGGGTTCTTAGGGCCTGGATGAAGAACGTGGCAAAAGGAAACTTAAAAATCCATAAGTTGCAAGAAGCAGAGCAGCCAGGTGTTGTTTACTCAGTATAGCCTCCATGAAGTTTTTAGTACTGTAGAGATTTTCATGTTTAAGATTTGTTTGTGGAAGTGTCAATATTTCAGCTGTTCCGGAGTCTTTTGGAGCTTTTCCCTGGGTGCCCCTACCTTGGAAGAATGTATTGCTTTACTGTAACTGCTGGAAATCAGGCTTTGTGTTGGGTTCTTAGTGCTGTTCCCCTCATTCACAGGGAGCAGTGGCTTGGAAGAAAAGACTGATGCCCCTTCTGGCATTCATAATAGGATTTCCTTCCATTTACAGGGCCTTAACATTACTTACTCAGCTGTGTAGGGGTTGATGTCAGTGAATAGCTGCCTGAGTAATTTTTGAGTTATTTAACATGTTGAAAATAAGCCTGAAGCTGTCAGACAAGTAACATCTACACAGGCTTTTTTCTAGCTGCAGCCATTCTCAATTTCTGTGCTATATTAGAGCTAAGCTAATAATAGTACTTTGGGTGATACTTTGATGGGAAGCTTTGTTAATGCACTTGTGAGGACTAAAGAGACCAGTTAAATCAGTGCTAGGAGTGTGAGAGAGCCAATGAAGCTAAGCTGGAGATTGAAGGAATAGATGAAGCAGCTAGACGTTTTGCTAAAGCAGACAAAATAGGTGTGTATGTCTTTGCAGCACATCAACTAGAGAGTAGGTACAAGAGGTACGTTGTCATAGAGCTTCTTTTCTTCTGTAAGAAGAAATTGTTTTTTAAAACTGAGGCTAATTTTACAAATCTGACTACAGGTATTCAGTTCCTTGTTACATGTTAGTAGTCATTCCCACACTGAATCTTTTTCTCTGCACTAGCCTATAATTTAGCCCAAGTTAATTAAGAAGAAGGTGAGTGGTACATCTTTTCTGAGTTGTCAGCAGATGACGGTCAGGATGCACCCCTGTCTGCCAGTACCATGCAGCAAAGTGGGGCCATCTGCAACATCATTTGGTGACTTAAGTTCAAGAGAAGAGTGGTGGCAATGACAGCTGCATCTGAGCAGAGCAGGGGATGGTGGTGAGGATGCTCTTGTGGCACAGTTTTGTGTCAAATGTGTCTGTGTCTGGTGGGCCAGACCCCTGTTTGGTAGCATTGATGGAGTCAGTGGAACTTGTTGACTTGCTGCCTTTGAGATTTTTGTCTCAAGTGACACTTCTATGGGCTTAGAGGTGTGGATTAGCTGACATCCACCACTGACTAATCTCAGTAAGATAACCTTGTTAGGAAAGTAAGATTAGGATATCTAATAGTAAACACAATAGTCACTGCAAGACTGTAACCCTATAGAAATCATAGATTTTTTAAATTTAAATTCAGAAAAACTTATGCTTTCTTGAAATTAATGGTTTTATAATTGTATCAATAAGGTGGTAAAAAATATTGTAAAATATATGTTTACTTTGGTGGCTGTGTTTCCTTCTATGTGGGAGGAGTTGTAGGGTGAGATCTAAGCATATCCTGGCAGAGTTATTTTGTTTACTTTCTTGGTTTGGCTTACCCTTTTTTCTCTCCCTGTGGAATAACTGTGTAATGTATTAGATAAATTCTGTTTATTCTATGAAATTGTATAGATAAGCTTGAAAACTATACTAAAAAATACTAAATTCTGTGGATTGGGTTTTATTTCCTTTGTTCATATTGAATAAGGCTCTATAGGAAGAATTATATGATATATGGTATTGTTTAGTGTTAGTAATAGTGGCAGAAGACAGCTATAATTTGAGTACAATTTCCTTATCTAAGTCTGTGAAAGCATCAAGGGCAGCACAAAGGAACAGGACAGGGTAGGAGTAGGAAACATGCTGAAAAAGGTGGTGAAACATGAAAATACATTAAATAATATACATAAATAGATTAAATGAAAAGGGGTAAGCCAGAACGTTAAGTCCTGTGGGAGGAAAACCACTTCACATGTACTTGTTGCTGATTGCCACTCTCAGCTTGTCTTTGTTACTTCCCAGCAGAGAATTTTGGTACAATTTTCAAACATTATGTAGAGAAACTGCCAGCCAGCCAGGTTAGCAGGCTCGTCTGGGGCTATCCAGGGATGCAAGGTGGTTGCAGAACACAGCCCGTGGGAGGCTTTCTTCTCTCTTCCCCGCACAGCTCAGTGTGGCAGCTTTGTGGTGGGAGCCACAGCACATTTGACTTTCACACTTTTGCATGTGTTCTTTTGATTGCAGAAAACTGGTTGGTGTAGGGTCACAAAAATTCCTGTAAATTGCCTCCGTGGAGAGTTGTGGAGGCCACCAGTGCATGTTACATTGTGGGAGATATTGCCTGTAATCTATATACAATATACAAAGGGAGCAGAGCCAGATCTTCCCACCTAGTAGTGGCAGTTTTCTGTCCAGATTGAACCCTGGTTTGGATGTGAGGAAGATGATGGGGTCAATGCTTCTTCATATTTCATGTATCCCCCTTTTCTCCAAGTGCACAGTTTGCTCACAGCATATGTAAGCAGATACGCTCCTCTCTTGTATTCCCTTTGTGATTTCCTGGCATGCTTTGCTTTTTGCCCTCCACTTCGTACGTGGACCAAGTGGTAAAGCTTGAAAGCAAATGTGCAAGAATAAACAGATTGTCCACGCTCTGTATCCCTTACAGACAACGCAGACTTTGAAATGCTTTTTGTTTCAGCTAGAAATGTCAAAATAATCAGGGGCTGGAAAGCTACTGCTTTGCATAAAGGGAAAATGTTGACACCATTTTCACTTGCATCAAGGCCCTTAATGAGCAACTGTTAAGGAAGAGAGGACTAGCACAAGTAATTGTATTTCTCTTTGGGATTACCCTGTCAGCTACAGTTCTGCTTTTCAGAAAAGCAGAATAGTATTTTTATGCTAATTAGAAATGTAATATATATTGAGGACTGAGAGTCTCTTTTTACACCTGGAATATGAAGCTTGCAATCATCCTGCAAAATTGAATAACCATTTCTACCACTGCGTGTTGAGAGCACCCTTGCAGACGTGATGTGGGGCTGTAAATGAGTCAGTGGTAGATCACTGTCCTCACCTTGTCTTGGCTTCTGAGTCATTTCTAGATAAAGTGTGAATATCTTTGGATGGTGTAATTGAATCGGATGCCACTTCTTGAGATTTCTAAAACTCACTTGGTCTCTTGCCTGGTACAGATATGCTTTCAGGGACAATGGAACAGGGACATTTTTAGTAGTTAAAGCATTGAGAAATGGAAACTAAGGAAAGTAGTCCTGCTTTGTGGGATTTTAAGCATGCGAAGGCTATTAATACCAATGAAGCTAATGCTTTAAATTCTGCTAGTATTCAAACGTAAAAAAAATGCAAGTTCATGTAAAATATGCATCTTTTTTTAGCCAGGGTTGTCTGAAGACTGACATATTACTCTTCTAGATTTTTCTGAAATTGCTTTTGCTTTTATGAAGAAATAGAGCAATCACAAGCTTTATTAAATGGATATTACCACTCACTGGTTTCTGTACTGTATAGCTGTGATGCTTGGTGCTTTCTCTGGTGATTCCACTGTCACCATTCCAGGTACAAACGCTGTTTATGTGGGATCTGTACATAAAGTGAAGTATTTTTTTAATACTCAGACCTTTATAAGATAGTTCTGTGAAAGAATTGGTTTAATACTGGGCCAAAGTCAAAAGAGAATGCCGAAGTTCCAATTCAGGTTCCTAAAGACTGCAAAATTTTCTGGGGAACTAGTTTAAAGATCTCTTTCATTCCCTGTCAAAAAAAAAAAAAGAAAAAGAAAAAAAGAAAAGAAAAGAAAAAAAAAAGGAGTGTCTTAAGTGCCTTATTTAGAAGCAATATTGTTGTTATGATGGGGATTTTTTGTCATTACTAGTATAGAAGTAGATTTTTGTGTTCAACCAGTGCTGATATAAATACACAAATAAACACAATAAAGTATCAAGGGGCTGGATTAAAAAACTCAAATATTACTTTCTCTGTATTCTTTCATTACTCTTCATCTACTTCCTACGTGGTACTTCCTGCTTATACAATGATTTTACAGAAATTTCAAATTGTCAAAATGTGAAAAATTTATTTGTTTATATGTATCTGGAATATTTACTTTTTTGTCGTTAGTAAAAATTTTGAATTTATTTTTCTTTGTGATTATATTATTGCTGAGGGCCTAATTTTAACAGCTATCATTTTACTGGGTTTATATTTTCATTGGAGCCTCACCTCTAAAACTTAGATTTAAATCTCATATTAGATTTAAACCTCATATCAGTAATAAGGACTGGCTTGCTTGCTCCTTAATGCTTTGATTTCATGTCCTTATCTCTTGAAGGTCACAAGTTCTGGCTGTCCCTCAGTTTTCAGACAAAATGAGATCCTTTAGATGCATTTTGTGTTGCAGCCTAACAAATAATATTTGGTTATGTACTTAATGAAAAAGATTGCTGGTGGATGCTCTTGTGCTACTTTTAGTTGTTATCTGTGCGCATTGATCCATGACAGCAGTTTAATTACATGAAAAATGAATGTCGATGGATGTAGAAAGAAATAAATCTTTTAAATCTGTGTAGCATAGTTCACTGAAATTACTGAGTTTACTGCACTTCCTCAGACTACCTTTAAGAAAGGTTGAATTGGAGCTATAATGTACTGTATGCCTGCATCCTTCAGCACCGTGTTTAACCCATCTCTCACTGCTTTTAAAATGAAGGCCTGGAACAATAAGCTGATTTATAGAGGAGAGCTTTGTAGACTTCAGGTGATCTGTCTTTATATGATATTTCATGTTTATATTGGGTTGATTTGCTGTGGATTTATTTTAGCCACACTTAGAATGGCAAGAATTAACTACGAAAGGGTAGGAAGCAGGCTTAACTCTTACTCAGATAACATATCAAAAAGAGTTATTGACTGAGCGTAGCTTTGTATCTTACCTGTTGAAATGGCAACATTTTGGTTGAGTGGAAAATACAGACTTCATTCTGTTTGGCTGCAAGGAAGTGCTTTCTGGAGAATTCTTTTGAATATAACATATTGCTCAGCCATCACAAGCTGTGTTTTCCATATTGTGGGATTCAAGACATTCATATGTCTGTGAGGCAGAAGAGTAATTGGTCTTTAGGTCAGTAGGTTTCAATGCTCTCTGAAAATAACAGTCGTTGTGTGAAATAGTTGTTACTAATCTCTGTTCCCAGTCTAAAAATTGTTAAAGATTTTTGGCTGCATTTTGTACATTTTCTGCAGTCTACTGAATTGCTGGGTGAAAATACAGTAATTTAGAACAATTCACCTTTCTTTAACTCTGTTTTGTAAGTGAATTTCCCAAACAGTCTGATAAAGCCTTTAATTACAGAGTAGCCGTGGAATAAATATCCATAGGACAATGCAGGTAGCATTTAAAGCTCAGCTACATCACCTTTATGGCAATCATGCTTAAAGTCAACTAATGAGTGTGGAGCTCACGAGAGAGTAGATATTGGCAGGATAACACACACCTTGCTGTGACTACAAAAGGTCATCGGATTTTTAAGCTTTCAGTTAGCAAACAGCTGCCTAAATGGGCCTAACCAGGACTGATATTTCAGCCATGGTCACAGTAAAGTCACTTAAATACATAAGTAAAAGCAGAGAAAATCTGACAGCTTCCACCTCCAGGGCAGTAGGGGGAAAGAAGACCTGACCTTAGTGGCTCTTACCTACATTCCCTGCATTGAATGCAAGGCAAGCACTGCTCCAAGTGGTTCATGTTTGTCCCCCACCCATGCCCTCATTGACTTCAGACATTAAATCAACCTTTCTGTTAAGTAGTAATCAAATCATTTTAGAGACTTTTTTTTTTTTTGGCCTGACTCTCTTAATGTTATGGTGCACACTTTTGAAACTGAGACTGGCTGAAGTGACTTCCCTGAAATCAGACAGAGGCTAGGATGTGGAACAAGAAATTGTAATTTTGGTCTCCTGGCACTGGTTTGATATTTTGTCCCCTGGGATATGCATTTTATATGAGTGGTGTGTGGCCAGTGTTTCCAGCTTGCTCCTGTATTTGATTTTATAGTCACAGTAATGATTATTGTTCATCTTAGTTCTGCTAGACCATTTATTGTATTAAAATCTGTGTGCTATGTTATCCTGAAGTTGAACTCAAGGGCTGGTTTATAACAATCCACTCTTTATGACTCATTTAATATTGCAGTTTTAAACAGTTTTTCATACTCCTTTCTCCTTTATTCAGAATCGCTGCAAGGACTGAGTGGTCCTAACTGAGCAAGTGTATTGCCCAAAGAAGTAGCTTGCAAAATATTAAAGAGAAAAGATGTATGCAGAAAAAGGAAAAGGTGTTTGTTAAACTGTACCTCTAGTTCCTCATGATTTAGGAAAAGGAAAAAGTCTTCAACTGTAAAAAATTTCTTTTTTAGAGAACGGCATTTTTCCCCTCATAATTCTTCAGTCCTGTGACTCGTAAAAAAGAAAAGATGAAAGTACTGCTGCTGTAGTTCTGTAGTCTTGTACAGTGTTGGCCATATCCAGAAATGATACATATGTTGGTAATAATTACTATTAATCTAGTAGGGAGGAGAGTCTTGCTTCCTTTCACTGTAGCAATCTAAAAGCTTCGGCATTTAGTACATTTTGTTGCCAAATTAATAAAAAGCCGGTGACATTTCACCATGAGAAGTCATAGAATTGGAGTGAGAGATGAAATATATCACTGATATGGCTATGACCAGATTTGTTTAGAGGCTGAGGAAATCTACACTGATTTTTAGAAATAGCCAGTGAAGTTTATTTTGAATTTGGCTTTTCATTGTCATTATTGACTTGCTCTTTGTGTGTGTTTGCTGTTAAAACCTTAAGCATCTAATCCTGTGTTAAGTTTGCATTTCTAAATCAATACTAGAAAAGGAAACTTTTGTTTGCAGAGTTTTTTCTATCTCTGGCACAACAAATGAAAACTGTTAATGAGAAAGTCCTAATTTCTGTCTGTATTTATACCACGCATTATAAAATGACTTGAAACTATAGACAGATTTTATTGATTGCTCAGTTGTTCGTGTCTTCTGGTATGAATTGCTGTTATTAATACTTTCAAGAATATGTTAGATGGATGACTGGGGTCTGTTGCTGTTCATACCTCTCTTTGCACCCAGGGGATTGTTGAGCACCTCCCAAAGCAATAAAATGTGACTCCTGAACCTGTGGCACTGTGATGCAGTGAATTTGTGAATTGGTGTAATGACAGTGCAGCAATACATAAAGAACAGGTGAACTAGAGGGGTCTTTTCTGCAAGATCACAGGATGCCTGGAGATGAACATAGTGAGCTGGGGATATCTTTTCTAGCTTTGAGTATGTTAATAGCTGATCTCTTTGCAATCCGTATCTTTTGTCTTTATGTTCTTTCTCAATTGTGTGTGCACTGTTAACCTTCAGGAAGAAATTAAATTCATAATAATATACACACATGACAGATTTGAGCTCCATCTCTGCTGAAGTGTCTTTTCACTCCTACTAACAGTAACTTGGTTGGGGTTATTTTGGAAAATATTATAGAAAATACAAAACTAGGTAGGTGATACCATTTTAAATAGTCTCCAATGTCTGTGGCTATTTCCTGTTGGTTACTTGGGCATAAAAGTGTTTGCTGTGTGTTTACTCAGATGGGCTCTACTGAAGTACAATAGGTGTCTTTTTCAAGACCACTGCTGTATTAATATTAGGTAGGTTTTCCTGCAGACATGGGAAAGAGGAGACAATAGAGTTTTGTGTCTAATGTTACTCAAATAGAGATGCTAAAAATGAATAAGCAGGGGGTCTCCTGATAAAGGTAACTGTATCTGTAGATCAAAACCACTTGCAGGTCATTTTGAGCTAGGTAATAATCTGTGGTGGGCATTGTTTTGGTAGGGTATAATGAGGAAGGTGGCAGTTCTGACAGGAAACTTGGATCAACAGGGTATGATTGAAGTAACTAAATTCTTTAGAATTAGCCCTGAATGAGTCTCAGTGTGATTAATAAAGAAATGAAATCTTTATAAAGTTAATGTGTTAATATTATTAATGCACAGGATGTACTGAAAATTACTGATGTATCTGTGGAACTTGAGCATCTTCCTCAGTTGCATGCCAGTACATGCTTTCTGAAATATATAATCAGTGAACTTCAGTGTGGTACCAGTCAGATTTGGCAGCAGGTATGAATATCATCTCCCTTCTGAAGCAAGTTGTCATTTGTTCAATTTAACACAGGTATTTTCTGCTGAAGGGGAAATATCAGTGTGCTGCCTGCTTGATGAGGATATTTAGATTCCATGGCTCTTTTAGTAAAGGTGGAAATTTTTTTTTTTTGCATTCTTTGAGAATATGACCTGATGAAATCTGTAATTGTTAGGCATGTTCTTAACTGGCAGCTATCACTTTGTTGTAGAAGCTTCATTGGCCCTGTATGTGACATAGAAGCCTTCCGGGTTGAGCAGAACTGCTGTGTTAAAGTATTGCTAATAAAAATGTAAATAGAAAAAACCCACATTATCCTGGGAAATTCAGATCTGCAGAATGGAGAACATTTGTGAGGAGCAGTGGCAATAGAAATTTGGGTAGCAAGACAAGCAGCGTTGGCTTTTGACTCTTCAAAGTGTCACAGATGGCAGGGAGGCAAATTAACAATTCTTTGAGAAAACTTTTGTGTGTGTTACCAAGCTTTTGACAGATGGGTTTCTGCAGTAAGGCCTGCAAGCTACAGTTTCCACTGGTGCTGTTGACTTACGAATTCAGGGGAGTTAGTGTTGGATCAATACGGATTTTTGAAGCCTTCAAGGCTTGTACTGGGAGGTGAGTGAGTGATATCCTTGGATGTTCAAGAGGTTACTTGGTAATAACTTAGGCAAAGATATGAATTTCTGCAACTGTGATATGAAAGAATGAGCTTTTTAACTTGAAAGATACTAATTTTTCTCACTTCAAGAAATGTGCATATGACTGAAATTCAAGTTGGTTAAGTTTGGCAACTGGATCAGCAATTTCTGTAGTAGAACCTGACCACTGGACATGCTGATTATAAAAGCATAGTACTATTATTCCTCCTGAGAGCCTCAAACAAAATCCCTTTGTTGCAGTTTGGTGGCTGAGCCTATCAGTGATGTCCCCCTGGATCTGTGGGAGCAGCATCTCATGGATCTGCTCTGTATCCACTATGCGACACAAATTTTGAACCACCTGAGCTCCTGGAGTGGGGAAGGAGTAAAGGCCTTAAGAATAAGACACAAATTTCCACTGACTGGTTATAAAAGAAATTAGAAGGGATCTAAATCTAAATATTTGATAAAAACTAGAGAGTCAGACCAGGGCAGGGTTGTTGCTGTATGCATGGATGCAAACCCGCTCATCTCACAGGAAGAGAAGATAGGCGTATACTGATACTGTAATGTCTTAAGCTTCTTTTCTCAGGTGTCTTCAAGTATCTTCTAAAGGAAAATAAAGGGCTGGATTAAACTGACCTCAGATCTGCTACACAAAGTCATATTTTACAGAGGAAAAATAGGTCTTAAAGAGAATTAAGAGTGTATATCTGGATGGTTGTAGAAATTATCGTCATTTTAGATAAGAGCCAATGTGCAGAAATGAAGAATTAGGGAGCAAGGAAAAGGCTAAGTGTAAATAGGCTTCACCCAGAGGGTGGCTGGACACTGGAACCGGCTCCTCAGAGCAGTGGTCACAGCACCAAGGCTGACAGAGCTCAAGAAGTGTTTGGACAATATTTTGGGCACACTGAGTGACTCTTGGGAATGGTGCTGTGCAGGGCCAGGACCTGGACTCAATGATCCTTGTGGATCTCTTCTAACTCAGGATATTTTATTATTCTATAAGAAAAAAACACTAGGGTTTATTGGCATCAGAGATTTCAGTAAAAGGCACATGTCACTTCAGGAGGCATGGAGAAGATGCCATGGTGGGGTATTTGGTGGGAATTTCCTCTAGGATTAAAAGTAGTAGAGCAATACAAGCCACCTGATAGGAGTTTCAGTGTGAAGAAAAAAAAAATCTAAAAATGTTTTAAGAGGCAACAAGAGCAGATGGGGGTCACAGCAAAGTGGTCAGTGTACCACCCTAGCTGTCCATTGTCTGTGGCAGGTACCACTGTAGCCCTTTCCTAGATCACCTGCAAGTGGCCTGAACCTCTCACTTCTCAAATAAGTAACCCAACATTACCCTTTGAAAAATCTTCCTCAAAGTCTCAGTAGCACAAGATGGGAAGGCAGATCTATTGGAAAGCAGTGATTTTACACATTAGTGCATGGCTGTGTTGGATTTGGGACTCCCCAATGTCAAATTTTAACTGAACCCTAATTGCATCTGGGCCACTATATAAATCTACTCCAAAATACAAATGCATTAATTCTAATCTTAATAAAAGCAGCAGCTGCAGATGGAATTAAGATCTTTAGGAAAAAAAGCTTAAAGAATCACAGTAGGTGAATTTTCATATATTAAAATCATTGAATTTTTAAATATATTTCCAAAGATTCGTAATTCTTATTACACTGGATCATTCAGCAGAACGCTTAATGCCAGGGAAGGAATGCTTCACATTGGCAGGCTAAAGAGGAGAGGAGAAACTTAAAATTCCTTCAGACTAAGAAGAAACACAATTCATTGCTGACAGGACTTTAGGAAATGTTAGGAAGAGCCTGTCAGGTGCAGGGGTGAGAGCATCTTCTGGGCATATTGATAGACAAGGCTAATACAACCAGGGCTCAAGAACATGAAAGAAGGAATGTTTGGCAGGAAGCCATAAGCAAAAAATTCATCTCTTTATTTAAAAATGAGTAGAACTGCAATTGAAAGGAGGTGGGAAAAAGCAAGACGTGTAGAGTGGAACCAGAGTACTGATGCTGTTAGCACAGGAAACCTCACAGGAGGCTGGTGAGCTGGGGTAAGATTCTGAACCAGTTCCTAAATCTTATGTGAACATGGACAAGACAAAAACGTGAACTTAAAAATTGGTTTATTTTCACTGCCACAACATCAGGTCTTCTTATTTCAGTTTTCAGCTGTCATATCCTAACATACATACAGCATTGAAACTGAACATTTCTCTGTCATTGCATCTTTTTCTTATTTAAGCAAGAACAGTATTCTCTTGCTGAACAGATTGAGCTTGGAGACCTTACATGGTAAAGCTGGCTTTTCAGCTCTTAGAGCATTTCTGTGGCTTTTTTTTTCCTTACAGTTTTGTGGCATTATAAAATGTTACATTTGAGAAAATTTATTTGCTAACTATAGTCTGCCCTACCTACCTCATATTCTGTATTGGTTTTTTGTCCCCTAAAATCTGTATGATCATTGATAGTGACAAATTTCTGGGAGATAAGGAGCCCCAAATGCTGCTTTGCTTATATAAGCTTTAATTGGAGCAGCTGGCTATTTCTTGAGTTGCTTACAAAATATATAATTGTAATTGTGGGTGAGGTTGGCTGTTTGAAGGCTGTTTTTCTGGCTTCCTGCTGGAGATCATAGCATACTTCACTTCTTAGCCTATGGGAGCAAAGCTAGGCAATGAGAGCTTTAGAAAATCCCACCCTACAATTACAACCAAAAATAATTTTGTAGCAAGTGGTTGTCACTGCTTCCTTTTTTTTTAAAGCTGAGCCACCCACTGGGAGTTCCATTCTCTAGGACTCTGAAGATGATTTGAAGGCGGGGGAATTCAACCTAAAAATTATTTAGAGGAGCTCTTCAACGCCTCAACAAAGACACAATTGTAGGCCTGTCAATCCTGGGCCTCCAGGACTAAGAAATAAGTGTTGGATCCTTTGGAAAGGGAGTATTTTTGTCTAAACAGGTGCCTGTGTACTCTGCACATGTTCATAGAAACTTTATCAATTTTTGCCCTCCTTGGGTTGATTTAGAAATGTATATTGAAGAATCTGGATTGCTCTCTTTTCAGCATCCTCATTACCTTGTTTTTAAAGATTTAGTACCCAAAAGACTACAATGCTTTAAGATTATTGTTAGCTAAGCTGTTGGAAATCTCCTAGTTACAGTTGATAAAATAGTGAGACTGTTGGTATTAGCAAATGAATCACTTTCAGCAGAACTGCAGAAAAGCTGGATTTTCAGAAGGAATCTGAGATGCTGCTTTGTAAATAGAACAGTAGATATGGGACCACGTTGTGCTCAGCACTTACACCGGAGTCAGTCCCGATCAACTCCTCTAAAGTTATCAAATCCATGCTAACTTCGTCGTGAGAGCAGAATATAAACTGTGGTGTCCCCTGGCTTGCTTTACTCCTGGGTGGATCACTAAGGTTCAGCACTCAGGTTGTTGCTGACCCATGACTGCCAGCAGTGCCTCTGCCCCTTGCTGCACCCTGGCTGCAGCGCTGCAGGAGGCTGATGGAAATGTCACTTGGGAACGAGGTACCAAAGTGCCTGTGTGTAAAAGACAACTGATTTTTTCCTCCTAGGAGACTGTGTCATTTGCTAGTTGCTTTCACTTTTCAGAGTCTATCTGAAAGTGTGCAGAAAAGATTTTTTTCTGTATTTGCTATATAAGATTTGGGAATACAGTCTTCGGCTTTTCAGGTGGGTATTGTTGGTCCTGTAGTGCAAATGGATGGGGATGTCTGCAGAGCTTTGCTGCTGCTCTGCTGGAAAAGTAAATTGAAAACCAGAAACACTGCTGATCCTTTCTAAGTTCTTCCACAATGAATTAGTATTCCCTCATTTGTTCTGAAGTGTGATTTTTGCATTTATTTTACTTTGAGCCTCCAGTGACACCCATCAAGCCTGATTATACAAAGGGTTTGCAGTCAGGCGCTACTCAAGAAGAAGGAAGGATATAAACATTACTGCTTGCTTCATAAAGAAACATATTAATCTCTCTCTGCCAGGCCTTTGTGAACTTCTGCAGTGGATAAATGATACTGTAATTCTTCAAGCATGTAGGGAAGGGAAAGCTGGTTACTTGACTTGTGCTGTCAGCTATCATTGGAAACATAAAGTCTGTGTTTCTACAACTGCTGACAGTTTGTAGAAGTAGTGAATAAAAATATGCATGCTTTGTCAAATTGTGCTGCCTAACCAGAATATGCTGTTAGCCTTATATCCTATTTTTGGATGAAATGTAATATATTTGATTGAATAATTCTATTGTGAGTTTAGTATTTCATCTTTCTGTTTGTATTTTCAAGGCTATAAATAAATTAATGAGATACTTTTGACATTATCTTTCAATAAATATCTATGGTAATTCCTGGATAAGAGATAAGAATTAATTTGTTGTTTTGATCACTCTATACTTACATATATTCATTGTTATAATATTTTAGTCACCTTAAAAAAACCTTAAAATTGTACTCTTAAGACAATAATTTCAAGAAATGTCCTTTCTGGTAGTCAGTGTTAACTGGTGCTTTCAAAGGTAGATTTAAAAAAAGATTCTATTATTGTTTTCTTGAGGTCATAAATAGAATAATAAATAAACCACAATAATGCAAACTCTAATTCATATTTCTGTGTAATTATAGAAAACACAAGTGGGTATTTGTCTTCTGTAATTTTCTGGCTGTATTTCCTGTAAATGC
This sequence comes from Acrocephalus scirpaceus scirpaceus, assembly GCA_910950805.1. Taxonomy (NCBI): domain Eukaryota; kingdom Metazoa; phylum Chordata; class Aves; order Passeriformes; family Sylviidae; genus Acrocephalus; species Acrocephalus scirpaceus. The sequence continues at coordinate 34,527,063 of OU383778.1, forward strand.
CAGCTCCACAATTTTTCTATATATTTTCATTTTGGTAGCTGAAGGAAAATGTCATTTCCCAGTAGACAGAATCAGAATCTTCTGTAAATAAAGTAAAATCAGAAATGTAAAATGTCAGCAACTGTTTTCATTTAAAGAAGGCCATTTTCTCTGTGTGTTTGCATGCAGTGAATAGGGAAAAGAAGTTGCTTTTTTTTTGGCAGTATTGCCAATAAAGATGATATTTCAAGCAGCATTTTTAATTTGTTCTTCTCCAGGGGCTGACAATGAATTATTAACAGTTTTTAACAGCGATGCTGCCAGTTCACAGTGTGTCTGTAATCCGAGGTTGAGTCTATCCTCCTTGAAGGAGCAATCCTTTGTTCTGTGTATTCGGTGCAATTTCAGCTGGGGTCAGACGACCTCTAAGAAGTACCAGTAGTGGGCTGAGATGGTATCATCCCTGAATTGTTCCACCCTTGCACTGGAGGTTTTGCCAGAAGACAGCTGAGGTAGCAGAACAAATCATCCAAGTGCTTTCCAGCATCTTTGGTGCAAATTAACTATCTTTGTTTAATCAAGGCTCACTAGCTATCCAAGTCAAGCCATCCAAGCCTGTGCTGAAGAGGAGGGATCCTTATACAATCAATTCCTCAGTCAAGAGTAGGAGAGGTGGACTTCAGCCAAGGAATTAGCTTATGCCTTGTAGAAACATGGAGCCATTGGAGCTGCCAGCTTTCAATTTTTTCTTGGTTCATTTTAATCATGGAGAAGAAAGTTGGGGAGGGTGAGATTAGTACATAGGGCTCCAGCTTAATTCCAAAACTTGCATAGCTATTTCTGATTTACCTTCCTAACCTTCATCTTAGTCTTGCCTTGTGGAGGGGGCCTGGCCTTTGGAGGGTGCATTTGCTTCCATCTGGGATATGATTAGCCCAGTGTGAGTCTTTTCACTCACTTTACAAGGACCACAAACCATGTCATACACGTAGGTTAAGTATTACCCTTGGATGTCCACAGCTGGGAGGGATGAATTTGGTGTTAACGCCTCAAACACAAATCACGTATTGCATCTGACAAAGTCATGTAAGTTGTCTTTCACAGCCCCTCACTGTGTATTAAGCTGTAGTGAATTCGTGTTTAGTGTAGTCTAAGACTGCATGCACTGATGGTTGCCATGGGCCAGGTAATATTTGTTAGCTGAATAAACTATAATAACTGGATTTGGAATCTAATTCCTGGCTGAATGTGTGCATGGACTATTGTTGTTATTGAACTTCTTTATTAGAGTTATTTGTGTGCTAAGAAACCAACATTAATAGATGGGAATCTAAGGTAGATAGATGTGATCTGCTTAGTTTAATATCCTGTCTCAGAGAAAAAATTGTTTAGGATAACATATCTCATAACAAGAAGCGAAGAGGAAAGAGTTAATATTTCCTTTTTTTAAAGTTTACCACTATTCACTTTTGTGGAATGACTCTTCTGTCATGAGACAGAGAGCTAAAGTTCCCTCTCAATATAACTCATTATTTTTGATACATTAATTATGAATCTTCTTGTTTATTTCCCTTCTGGGATAAACACTATCAGTGTTTGCAAATCCAGCTTCAAAGGAAGAAGCTCTGTTTACAAAGAATTCCTAAAAATATGGCTAATCTTAAAAGTATATTCCAAATATGAACTCTCTGTTATCATAGTAATGTTATATTTATTAAAGCAGCATAGAAAAGGATGGAGTCAGAAAATAATGCCCTCTCTGTCCATTGACCTGACACTATTACCTTTACACTGAAGATAGCTGGAATTAGTATGAGAAAATTGGTCTTGTTATGTTTTGGAGGATAGGGACAGTACAACATATTTCTTAAAAAATCTGCAAGTTGTGTATTTGAGGTTTTGAATGAAAGTGCTGCCCAATTCCACAACAGTGCCTTAGAAATGGGTAACAAAGGGAAGCATATACCAGGCAGTGCAGTCACTGGAGGAACAAAGATAATCTACATATTTATGTGAGTAAATAAGAACGACTACCTCTTTTTGTTGTCTCAGTTGCTTCTTCCAATTATAGCATCCCTTTTTCTGTCTTAATGTTTTTCTTAATTAATACTGGTGAAGCCATACTCATCTATGTTGTCTAGACATTTTTTATATGTAAACATATCAATTATTAAAAAAAAAAGTGTTTTTTATGACCGCAGCTTACTCTGATATGGCCTGAAAACCCCAAGTATCATTTGCTTGAGGCAGTGTTTTGTGTACTGAAGACCTGCAAGGTCGATATGGGTTTAGGCATTGGAATGAACTGCCCAGGGAGATGGTGGTGTTTAGGAAACTTCCCTATCCAACCATCCAGGAGCCACTCTGGCAGTCACACCCACACCACCTGCACTAGGACCAAGGCCACTCCACAGCTACAGCCCCCACACTCACCCAGCCAGAGCAGGATTCCCACAGCACAGTCTCAGATGTCCAAATTGTTAAAATAATTTAATCTCGGTGCAATAACAAAATAATAGCTCGAGCTGGTGCCTCCAAGGAGGGAACCAGCACAGACCTCTGACAGTCTAAGCACAAAATGTCTGTGAGTCCTTGGCTCCTGTCCTAAGTGTCCAGTCCCCTGGCTGGTGCCACAGGTCCCTGGGCCCTTTGTTTTGCAAAGGTGGCATTTCATGGCCTCTTGCCTGGGACTCACTGTGCACCTGCTCACCGACCTACCTGCACTGAATGTGTTCCTCAACAGTGGAATCACCATCCCTGGAGCTGTTCAAGAAAGGGCTGGATGTGACAGTGCCATGGTCCAGCTGACAAGGTGCTGCTCAGTCAAAGGTTGTACTCAATGCCCTTGGAGGTCTTGTCCCACCTTAATGGTTCTGTGATACTATGGATTGGAGGACTGCAGCTAGAACCCAAGTTTTCTATGTAAAGAGCAGTGAGATCCATGTGACCTTAACTGTTGATGAAATGGTGTGTGTATATATATATATACATATATATAAAACTAGAACACAAAAGTGTTTCCCCTGTAAAAACCTCAGACTTTTTCACATCTCAAAGCTTTAACATTTCAATGAAAAATCTCTTATGCCAATGGCAGCCTTGCAGATGAGTTTTTTATTTCCTTGAGCACTGGCTCTCACTTTATTATTACAGATGACAAAGAATATTCAGGAGCATTAAAATGCATGTCAGGAAGTTCTTCAAACTAGAAGATTTGTTTAGTTTGCTGTTGCACAGGCACAATGATATTCTGGAAGAACCAAGATGTTGAAGTAATTTTAAAATAGATATTACAGCTTCATATATTTCTTGCATAGCAATAGATGAGTTGTTTTACAATACAAATAAGGTATTTGGAATTAGTTGAGGGGTATAAAGTTAAATATAAACTTGCTGATTCCTTGCAGAATTGTTGTTTAACAATTATGACATCCTAGAAAATTATTAGATGTAAGTACATCTCAAAACTTGTTTTTCAGTTTAGGAGATAGATCTGAGCTGTCTGAGTACTTGATGAAGCATATTGTATATGAAAATTGAAAAAGTGTGTTTGATGGGATCAGGTTTTTTTTCCATGTATCAGCGTTCATTAAAAAAAAAAGAAAGGCCACCTGATTGTCAATTTCTGTGTAATGAAGTCTTAGTCAAAATTTGGTAGCTATTATGAAAGGACAGGTCAGAAAGGGGCAAGTCAAAAGTTGTTTGAACCCCTGCCTGTATATTGCTTAATTGATGTTTCTCAAGGAGTCAGAAGATGCTGTGAGGGGGATGTTAACAGCTGAGGTTTCTGCTGCCATACCATAACTGCAGGCAGCAGAGACTGCACATAACTTGTCTGAGGAGTCTTTACATAGTAAAGAGAGCAAAGGACTCCATTTTTTTCTGTGTCTTTGAATATAAACTCCCACCTTAATGAACAATGGGTTGCTTTTGCTACTGTAGAATAACAATAGAGGTTGCTTGAATTTTTTATTAGGTCAGGGAAATTCAGGTTAAATGGGTGCAAATTAGACCGTGTTCAAACTTATGTTCTGTAAATACAATTCAACTTTTAATATGCCTTTTGTAGACTTTTCATCATGGTTATATTTATTAATATTATCTTGCTGCAAGAAAATAATTCTTGAAGGATTACTAGAGGGCTTTCTCTTCTGTTAGGGAAAATAAAAACATATTCAAAATAAGTTTGATGTGAAACTACAAAATACGTGTCCTTCATTTTATATATAAAGGCAATTTTGCATGTTCCTTAATTAATTTCAATTTAACAAATATTCATTTACTAAATCATGCATTTCCTTGCTTATTGATATTGTAAATTGGTGTGTGAAATATGTATTTTATTCACTACACACAATTGTACAAATAATTTAATCCATAGTCATTATGCTGTTGTCCATTATTTGGGAAAGAAACCATGGCATTCACATACTGGGGCCTGAGATTTGAGATGACATAAGTGATGTCTGGCTGCCACTTAAATTGAAGGATCAGTGTTCCATTTTGCCTTTTAAATATGAGCAATAATTGCTATAAAGATCCCAAGGACAACAAAAGAGCTTTTCAAGGGTACTATCTCCTGTTAGTGTTGGAGACATCATTTCAGCTCCAAATGTTTCCCTTGATTGTCTGAGATTTTTTAACAGTTCTCTCAACTGCTCATTTACTTAGTGTTTTTAAAGATACTAAAGATGTATGGAAATGCTTATTAAATTAAGTAACACTGATAGTAGGAGATTTCAGTTTTAAGTTTTTTAATAAAGAAGAATGTGTTTGACATACTTCAGTATGATAGTAGTTAAGATATCTAAGGATGTTATTCTCAATTATATTTTTTTTCCTTTTTTTTTTTTTTTTCTCCTAACACTTTCCTACTGTTAACCAGCAGCTACAAGAATTGAAACTTCGGTAATAATTTTTGTAATTTTCATCCAGGGAGAAAAGAGAGGGATTTATTTATTTTTGTTTGTTTGTTTGTTTTTAAGAAAAAGAAGAAAGGCAACAGCAATTAGTTCAGCTTGGAGCACTTTCCTCCACAGCTAGACAATTTCAAGGTGGCTGAATCAGTTTCTTTTAGTAAAGGCCAGATGAAAAGAGACCAGATCAACAGTGCAATCTGAGTATGAAAAACCTAAACCTGGTTTAAGCAGACAGTACTTGATAACCCCACAACAGGTTGCTGTTTTCTGTTACTCTACTTTCATATCTTCTGTGTATATGAGGTATTGATTCCTTCATCAAAATTCTCTGTAAGAAGAGCAAATACTCTTAAATCTTGATAATATTTGGCTACTTTTGTTTCCCCTTTCTGGTTTTTTCACATTTCCATTTTGGTAGCATTAGCCTGTCCTAATAGATGTACTAGCAGATGATGCACTTGAAGGCCTTCTTTCTGCTGAACTTGGTCAACAAGATATATGAGATTGTGGTAGGATGTTGTATTTGAGTGCATTTTGCTGCCCATATTTTGCTATTTATTCTACTCTAGAACTAAAGGCAGGCATGGTTTCCTGAAATCACTATTTGGCTGCAAAGGCTAATGACAAGACCAACCTCCCAACCAAGTCTCCTAAACGTCTGGCTGATGGCTGGTGCAGACCTGTGCATTAGAAAAGAGCTGTGTCTGTTGTGAGAAGTGTTTGACTGAAGGTTGTCTTTTAGAACTGGGAACTCAAATGGGCAGCGTGCTGCTGCTGCTTTCACATATCCAAAGGTGTTATATCGCAGGCCGTAAACGTGACCATTGACTGTACATCATGATTATGTCATATAAGTGCAGCTGGAAGAACATTTGTCTGGCATTAAACCAAACAGCTCAACTCTTTCAGACAGCAGCACGCACATAACAGTTTCAGATCATTCATCCGTCTCGTTTTTGATATACTGTGAAAAGAAATACCAGAATTTATGCACATGGCCACGCTGCTGACAGATTCCTCAGGATACTTTGAAGAAATCTGACAGCTCCAATTTAAGTTTACTAATGTGATAAAGTGTTTTTTAAAGGGTATAAACATTTTATATGGGAAGCTGCAGTCTTGCCAGTGAAAGTGTTTGGCTTTACAAAAGCATAGAGAAAACAAATGCCCTTCCCTAAAATAACATGGCTTTAGAGTAATATCGTTAGAGAAATTCATTTAGTCAAATCTGCAGAAGGAAGTAAAGGATTCCATAGGTCATTGGATTTCTGGGGCAAAATCTTGAAAGATCATAAATGTTTTAACAGAAGTAAGGTTAAATTGTAAGATTAAAAACCCAAACCAAAATAATTTCTCGTGGGTGGGGTGGTTTTTTGTTTGTTTGTTTGTTTGGTTTGTTTTGTGGTTTTGTTGTTTTTTTTTTTTAAATTTGATCCTCCAAATTAGACTTCATTCTTTATGGAAACACCTTTACAAAAGTCAAATCCATTTGTTTAATCTTTTAAAATAATACTTCTTGGTTGATTGAAAGTTTGGATCAATTTCCTTAATGCTTTTAACCTAGCATGGATGAAATAGATTTTCAAGTTGAGCTTGTGAAAAACTTAATTGCTGTTCAGGATATTTACTTGTTTTCTGCTGTACTGTACTGCATTCTTTTTGCAGTAAAATCACATCTTAGAGTGAGACCACTTAAAAACAATTACTCTGACTTTATAACCATCAAAGGAAGTTAAGCACCTTGTTGTTCCATACTTCAGGGTTTGCAGAGTGAAGATAATCAATTGGTTTGAGTGTGTCAGGTATAAATCTGAAACAACAAAGACAGTGGAATAAACTTCTACTGTCTGCTTTGAGTCAAGGAGTGCTCCTACCATCACTCTTGTTCACAAGGAACATCTGAAGTGACAGTAGAGGAGATATTAAAATGTATTGCCAGAGACTGATGGTAATTACCCAGGAGGGGAAAGGAATTTAGGGATGAAATAGCTCTGCCTTGTACCCATTGCTGAAATCTGATGTGCCACCAGAGCACAAGAAGTGGGCAGTATACCTCAAAATTGGAGGGGAAGATATGTGATCTGTGAAAGTAGCCAGTAAGCCCAAGATTCATAACTAATCATTAGAAACAATTTTAAACAATAAAAATAATATATAACATGTTTATTGAGGGGATTCTGAATATCAGGAATATGTCAGAGGTGTTTTTGAGGAACCAACCAATATTTGAAATATTTGTTTGATAGTTTATCCGGGTTTTCTGGTGGTCCTACTTTCCTTCTTCTACAGCTGCTTTGTGTGTTTCACTGTTGGTACAGAAGCCTGTGGATGCCAAACATTTGCAATACTTTAAAAAATGGATAAAGAAATTAATGGAAGAGAAATACACTTATGCTCTTAAGCATTAAGCTGCCACTCCTGTTTTGAAAACAACTGAACTGAGAATTGGTGGAAGACAGCAGTGTGGAGAAACTGTAGGGCAAAAAGTGTGGAGCAGAGATTTACTTTTCTATTGTATTTTTTCTCGGAATCTATTCTTCTCCTGTCATGGAGTAAAGACATTGATGTGAACCCTCTGTCATCACTAGTGTGGATAATCATGTGAATATCTGCAGAGCATCTTTCTCTAGCCAGTGCTTCCTGTGACTATATTATTTTTAAAAAATATTAAATGATAAATTCACCCAGTATATCTTAAACTTTAATATTGTTCTCTGAATAGATTACTATTGAATATCTGCTCTTCTGTAACTGAATGTTCTTAATTAAAAACTGCTACAGTAGTATATGATACATGTATCACAGAGTAAATGATCCTGTTCAGAAAGAGATGTACAAGAATACATCTGGATACTACTGGAATGATTCAATATACTCTTTCTCAACCTTCAAATGGAATTCCCTTATAGCTTTTTATGTGATGTTTGCTGTATATTGTGTTTGTTAAGTGATGGATTCAATGGATGAACATGATATTGGGTGCTAAACTTTCTCATCACTTTCTAAATCTTCTCATTTCTTTCTGCAGATAGGTGTGGATACACTCTTCTCTCTGAACGTAACACCCATTTCTCCCCAGTTACTCATTCCTTTGTTGCCTCTTACAGCACACTCATCATTTTTGCTTAAGCCTAGCTCAAGGTTTAGCATCTAAATACAATTTTGATGGAATCAAAGTGCAGGAGAATAATTCTGAGAATGTCGCTGAGTGAGCTGCAAACCCTGGAAGTACAGCTCTTGTCACTAGTGGAGTTGAGGTGCCTGGTGTTTTACTGCCAGGAGAGCCCAGAGGCAGCTCAGGCTCAGCTGAGCTCAGTGTCCTGGCTTGTGCCTGGTGCCAGAGGCCGTGTGGATCATGCAGGGGCACTCAGTGCTCAGCCTGCCCAGCAAATACTGTAGCAGGTGTGTTCAGCACTTGTCTGACGTGTACTGACAGTGCTGCAAAGCTGTGGCCGCTATAGCTGTTGGAAATGGCTGTGGATACCTGTGGGTAAGTGATAAGAGCATCTGTCCAGGCAATTTAAAACCAGGATCATAGGACTGCTTTAACTAGAGGGAATTCAAGCCAGAGCTTGTGATTTTCAGAGAAATCTCCATCCCCCTAGGAGGGTTTCTACTTTCTATTCAGTGATCAGTAGATATAAAGGTACTTGTGAAAGGCAGGACCAAATTCAGGACTTTGCCTTCCCGGATAATTCATGGAAGAGGGGACCTAGAGACATGTCCTGCCACTGCCCCTTCTTGCCTCTCAAAATCTCTTCTTGCTGACCCAATGAACAAATATTAGTGTATGTCCTTGTCCAGTTTGGCTTTAAGCTGGTAGGTGTCATGCTCTTTAACCTAGTATGTAGCTGATCATATGATGCAGTAAGTAACAATTCCTATGCTCCTTCCTCCAACTTAAAAAACCCCTAAAGCTACCTATGCCACTTATGTCCATAAAGTGAAACACTTATTTTGGGGGGAAGCTGACAATTCCACTCTTCTTTCAGTATCAAGCTGGAGGCTTTTGCTCAGTGTACAATCTCTAGAAGGAGGTGGTATTTTTCACCATTTTATGTCATTTACATTAGGTGCACTCTTGATCCTCTACCCTTTTCAGTGTACCAAGAGGAGTTGAATTCCACTCTGTATGCCTCAGTCTTTACATTCAAAAAAAAAAAAAAATCTAACACAGACCCAAGGAAACCCAAATATACACAAGTTTAACTTTTTTACCCCTGCAATCAATATGTCTGTGCTGGCATGATAGGTGAGAGTGTCTTTCCATCATGCTTCTGCTTACAGGCATGGCTCAGGGAGCCCTGTCAGGGCAGTTGGTTAGACAAACTTTTATGCGTCTAAAAAAGCAGGGTTGTTTACTCTGCTTTGGCAAGTAGGTGTATTGACTTCCCTTGTGGATGTGACCAGAGGAGTGTGTTGATAATTATGCTGAAATTCAATACAGGTTTTCATCCCCTCCTGCATTTCTAGCCTTTTCCCTTCTGCATTCCCAAGCCTTTTCAATAAGGAAACTAAATTCAGCTGTGGAAGTTTTAGAAGTAATTACATTGAAAATGCCATATAGTGGGAAGAAGATTTGAAAACATGGTTCAATATTTTGTTTTAAATGGATTTGTAATTACATATGGGAATTCTTTGCTTCCACAGTCCTCAATGGGACAGGAGGAGAAGAATGACAGCATGCGTGGGAGTATTGATTTTAAATAACTAGACTATTAAATGATAGCAAAAAATGTATCACTCAGTAGGTACCTCTAAGGATGAAATCACTTTCATCTGTCACTGTGGAATGGAAATAAGTTTTAGACTTTTAGCTTTTGATATAGATTTTATGGACTTTTTTGCCTGTATAATTGGATTAGAATTGCTGCACTTGTAACCTTTTTAGTGACTACTCATTCAAGCATTGACATGTATGTATTTTATCAGTATCACCCTTGTGGCTCAAAGGCTTGGTCTACAAACAAATGAGCATCTGTCCCTCAAGATATGTCTCTCAATTACTGCAAACTTCTAGAAAACATATAATTTATAATAATATTGATTTTCTTTTTTTTTTCCATAACTGGAATTCAGCAACATCTCTTCAGGCTGACAGTGCTGGCCATAAAAACCCTTTGAGTTCAGATGGAACCATAGTTCAAAGAGTCTCCCTGGATGATATTTAAATCATATTAGTCTCTCTGTAAAGTCTTTTATGACTATTAGTAGAGTTGAGAGGCATTAAGTTGCCTGCAATATCTGTATCCAGTGAAAAATGCAAAAATTTGCTTAATGAAACTACTTTCAAATTTATGTTGAATTAATATCATTAATACACAAGAGGTTGAAAAAAGTGGTCATGATATTGTAAGGTATTGGCTTTTTAAATTTAATTTTATTTTTAATGAGAAAGTGGGAAACTGCATTGGGGAAGTGATTTTATTAAGGACCGTTTCTAATCCTATTTTTTTTCTTTAAATATTAGAAAATAAATTACACTTGTCTTAGAACCTTTTTGTTCATCAACTTCTAAATCTCTCTAATTTAGAGTTTCAGTAATTCATTATTAGTAATGGACATTAGTATCACATAGATACAAAGCCCATTGGAACTGGAGAGTGGACACATATTTCATCTGGAAATATGATGACAGATAGTCTGAATTTTCATGTGGATACAGTATGTGAGTTGGTAAACAGGCAGTTTCCAAAACCAAATGCAAAACTTTTACCCAAAATGCTTAACTGATATGAGAGTTATGTTGATCCAAGGGTGACCTTTGTGATCTCAGAGTAATTTCTTTAATCTCTATGCAGAGCATGTAATCTGATTTTTTTTTTTTTGGTGTGCAGAAAAACCATATAGCTGTCCTGTATTACAAGGACCAGGACTTAGATTATGTACAATGCCAACAATGTGAAAGTGTTAATGTAAAGAATAAATTTTATTCTAATTTTTTATTCTAATTTTATTAGAACTTTATTCTAATTTTGAATAAAACCTGCCTCCCAACCATAGGGGTTTTTTTATGTTTTGTTGAAAATACCTGAGCTCAGCTGGGGAAGCCATATCTATATGAACAGTCCTGTTAACATCAACATTTGGGACTAATTGTGCTACAGAATAATTGAACAGTGATACAGACTCGTTCTCAGGGGTTTTTTTAGGAGTGGGAAGCACTCTTTGATTTTCCCCTCTTCACTCCATCCTCTGCTATTTCCTGGTTGGTTGGGTTGGTTTGATTTCAGGGTGTGGGAGGATGGTTTTCAGCCTTCCTTTGATCTCTAAATATATTTCCTTTTTGTATAGATGGAACTTTACAGACATGAATAATCTTTTTTAATTCAGTGGGGACTACCTGTGATTTTAAACTGGAAGATTACCCTCATTCTCTGGGGCAGGGATTACTTCTCATGAAGTGCATAGCATATTTTCAGCACTCAAAACAAGCAAACTACAGATAAAATATGAGGGTTAAATTGATGAGTGTTCAGAAAAGTACAGAACTTTTTATAATGAAAGACACCACTGCTCTCTCCCTCCTGCTTGAATACTCAAAACAGGGTAAATAAACTCTTCTTAAACTTTCCAAAGCATTTTCTTTTGGAAGGAAGACCAGGCAGAATAAAGATCTTACCCAGATGTATGCTTTGAGGAGGTATATATGATGGAAAAGACCCAGTTAGAAGTAAAAGAGATGCTATTCCAACATGACCTTTTACATCCATCCCCAGATGATGCTGTGTGAACAGCTCTAGTGGTTTTCACTTTAAAAATCTTGGTTTCCCCCAGTACCTGGCATGATGAGGCTCTCTGCAGTCCACGTTCTCCTTCTGGCTGATATGTTTCTGATAAAACAGGCTTTGGATAGAAATATACTGGCAGAAATTCTGGTGGTGGTGCTAGTGGTCTGTATTCAGAATGGGGAGAGTCAGGTTGTGCTTTTTTAGAGGAGAGCAGAGGTCATTCACCTGGGAAATGTGGATGAAGTGTGACTGCATTTGTCCTTTTTGTCTGTTTATCAGCATTTCTGAGGTGTGTGTCTCTCTCCCAGGAATCTATCCGTGCTGTGCACAAACCACAAATGACCTCTCTCTGAATCAAAGGCAGGCTATCTCCAGAATAATCACAATCTGTACACCCTAAAAATGCTTTTTTGAAACAAGTCAGGTAAGCAATAAACAGATGTTTTCTGGATCCTGATGTGTTGTTGAGCAGGTGGAACTTCAGTGCCGTGAACTTTCAGCTGCTGCTTTGGGACCCTGTGGATACAAGCTTGGATTTCTTACAGCGTGTGGTGATGGTGGGAACAAGCTCCACTGACCTCCCTTTTCCTCTCCTTCCTGGTAGCATTCCTAGATTATATACAACTGCAAACTTGGCAGTATTGGCCGAAGAAACTCAGGCTAATCATTTAGGACATTCATGGGATTTTTTTTAATCTTGCTCTTAAATTTGTTTTCAGGTTACAGAAGGTTGCAGCAAGAGGCAGATTGGGAGTTCAGCAGCAGATGATGCCTGCTGCAAAGGGGGCTGAGGACATTAAATGGGGATAAAGAGAAAAATAAGATGCAAGTCCCTTTTGAAAGCTTTTGAAGCCATAATCCATCTGTACTGTAGGTTTTTGTGGTGTTTAGAAACTCATGTCAAGGCAGAATTTTCAGCTTCGGATACTGGTGATGGCAGAAGGCTAAATTAAAAAAAAAGTGTGAAGTTGTAGGAACTCTAGTGGCAGGAAAAGTTGAAGCCACAGGGATGAGCAACAGCTAACATATCAAAGTGTAAAGTATGTTTTATCTCAGTTCTCGGTCCTTTTGTAAGATATTAATTGTCTATTTGAAATGCAAATGAGAAAGGATGAAATATTATTGCAAAATCATATTCCATATCAAACTTTGATGTCTCGTTATACAGAAAGAGATTTTAAATTTTTTTCATAGTTTTTAAAATCAGCTCAACATATTCTTAAAGGGCCTGCATTTAAGATAAAAGATTCGGCAAGCAAACAGCAGTTGCTGTTTTAAGTTCACGTTCCTATTCTCCCAAGCATCAAGCAGGGGAATCATTAAGTCTCCTTTGTTTAAATCGAGTTGAAGGAGAGGGCGGAAGGTGAGTAAAGACATTGTGGTAATTTTCTCAGAGACTATCTTATACAGCCCTTTTGTACCACCTGACTGGGAATCAATAGTACTTTATTGGAAAACAAGCAAGCAAAACGAAAACCCGGGCCAGCTCTTGAGCACAGCTGCTGTCATTGCCATTAGGAAACAAAATCTTCCTCTAGTTTTCAACATTTGCACAGAAGGACAGTGATGCTGTTGGAGTTTTACTTTAAATTTGACTTCTTTTCAGGACCTTTCTAGGATGTTATTTTGGTTGGTTTTGGGTTTTCTTTGGTTTTTTTTTTACAGAAAGCACTGCCTGCTGTTTTTGTGGAATATAAATCCCATATTCTTGTATTCTTGTATTCTTGTATGTGCTGTACCAAGAGAGTAACTTCAACTGGGAAAGATTTAATTTTTTTTTTTAAGTCAGTTCCATGGTCTTGCTTTCTTCCCTTTTCTTCCTCCACTTCCATCCCCAGCTTCACTTCTCCACAACGACATAAATAGGAATGAAATTTCAAAGTGGAGAAGGGAATTCTTAACTGACATTGTCTCAGAGAAACTCTTGATCAATTTGATCACTGAGTGTCTTACTTGTGTGCCCTCCTGAAATCTGACCATGGGACCAACTCAACAAAGTACCAGAGAATCCAGCTCTGTAATTTAAGCTGAAAGTTGTCAGATGAAATGGAAGCTGTTTTCCTAAGAAAAGAAAGAAAAACTGGTTTGACAATTCTTCAGAAAAATGAAATGACGAAGCTGTGAGAATTATGAATGGAGCAATATTGATTTTGAAATATTGTCATCCAGATAAACACTGTTGATAAACACCCATTCTGGTAGTCCTCTATTTCTTTGGTTTGGTAATGATCACTTTAAAAAGCTGGCTTCAGGCCTAAGAGTAAAATCTCCTAAAATTATTACTATTATTTTCTTTCTTAGGCTTTTTTGTTACTCCTTTTTTCCCTTTTCTTTCCTTTTTTTTTCTTTCTTTTTTTTTTTTTTTTAAACGTATTCAAAAATATGAATGGATGGAGTTAATTGTAAAAATTAATGATGGTTAATTGGGTAGGATTCCTCATGACTAAGGTGTAAATGTCAATATCTCAGTTAATTGTAATTGGTGGAAGAAACTAATTTTTGGGATGCAGTTCAATTCATGGAATGCATGTCTAAATTTGTGTCTTAAGGTGCCTATTTCTCTTCATTACATAGAGAAGCTTGGGTAACTATTTCAGGTCTAGATATCCATGCAGATGTTTAAATTTAGAAATTAATTTTATGCTCTAACTTGAAAGCATCCAGTCAAAAATAGATCTTGGCATCAGTGTAGACAGCTACATTCATGCTTCAATGTGCAACAGCTGACAAGGAATAAAAAAATATTCAAAAATTGTGACAATGAGGGAGGGGAAAATGCTGAGAACAATATGACTATGATTTTATTAAAAACCCAAGAAAAATCAGTGCTCTGCCCTCACCTGAGATTCTGTGTTTGGTTCCAATCGCTGTGTCAGAAAGACACTGGAGAGAGAGAGGGGTTTAGAGGTAAGATGAGGGTGAGGTGTTTATGGACAAAATATATCATATGAGGAGCCTGAAATGCCTTGGATTATTTAAGGAGAGATGAATAAGAGGGAAACAGTAAACTTAGCCAAAGTAGTGATTACAGAAAAGAAAAGCAGGATGTGAATTTGTATTTTATTTTTAAAACTTGAATAGAAGAACAAGGAAACACTGATTGGAACTGGAAGGGGGAAATAAAAAACTGATGGAAGAAAATAACTTATTCACACATTGTGTAATTAACCCATGCAGTCATTTCCCTAAGATGGTATTGAGGTTAGTGTTTTACCATTGTTGGAAAAAAGGACTGGAAGTATATATATGGGAACAAGTGAAGCATCTACAGCTATCATAATGTGCAACATCTCCCCTCAAAAACGAGAGTAGCTTTGAGTGTTATAAAAGTAATTTCAGAACTCCTGGGCCAGCATGGCTTTGGGATGATTTCAGATTTCACATTTGAACCAAGTATAAATTAAGTGGTTTTGAGGAAATTTTTTTTCAAAAGTTAATTTGTTTATGCAAAATAGATGTACTGTTTGAAACCACGAGATTCGATCTTGCTTGGTTATCATCTGCTCTCATTTATTCAACTTTATGCAAAATCCATTGTGGCCCTCTGTCAGAATGAAGGCGTATGTTTTTTGTGATATATTAAGAGCAAAATAGCAGTGATATTTCAAAAAGAGTGGGCTAAATCAGTTTCAGTATATTGTCTGACTGGGAGATGAGCTCAAAGGAATCTCAAAGCAATTCAAGCAGGTTGCAGCCTTTAAATGCTAATTGGGTTTGTCTGCAATGTTATTGATAGAGCCTCTAAGGAAGAGAATGAGAATTCATTATTCTTATATGAATAATCAAAGGAAGAGGAAGTGAATTAAAGGGAGATGTACTTTTTCTTCCTAAATTCTAGATCTATCAAACCTATTTCATTCACTTCAATCTTGTGTCTAGTGGCCAGTTTAATGTTTTAGATTTAGTTCTGTTCATAGGTAAATATCTGTTGCAAATGTCAGTGAGGTTTTTTTACTTAGGCAGCTGGCAAAAATGTGAGCTTCTGTTATTGCTCCAGTTGTGGGATGAAGTACAGCAATGCAGTCTGTTTCCAGTCTACTTCTGTATCAGCTTTGGTCTGTTACACAGGGTTTACAACAGATATTAGGGGGAAAAAATCATGGAAAGTTATAGAGCATTGGAACAGACTGCCCAGGGGAAGTTTTGGAGTCGCCATTCCTAAGAGTGCTATTGAAGCATGTGGATATGCCACTTGATAATCTGTTTAATGCTGAATGGTGGTGGCGCTGTGCTGATGCCTGGACTTGATGATCAGAAAGGTCTTTTCCAACCTCAACAATTCTGTGATTCTATGATTGTATGAAGTCCTGTTTCTCTGAGTTAAAAACTAAGTTTTCTGAAAGCCCAAGGATCATTTTAACTAGGACATGCAATTGAGGGGCTCCTGGAACCCTTTCAAGTGCCTCCATGCTTTTTTTTTTGACCAAGGAGATCTGGAATTCCTGACCTTGCCTCATTGCCCCCTCCTCTCGGTGGCATTGCATTCTGCTGTGTGACTCCCTGATTCTCTCTTAAGCTGGGATGAGGTTTGGGCTGTAGAGGATTGATGTGAGGAGGCAACAGGGCAGCTTTATGCATTCATTTTCTGGTTCATGGGGAAAAAGAATGTGCAGACCATTTCCAGATGGGTATGACAAATATGTATGAGGTAGAACTTTGATTAGAGGTGCTGGGAAGCAGCAAGAAAGGAATTGCCTGTAACTAACCCATGGGGTTTTTTTGCTCCCTACTCAGGAATGACATTTGGGCTGTGTGCATTTCTCCCTCCTTTCTCAGTACAGTTTACTGTGGTCCAACCCTTAACATTGTTACCAACCGAAAATTTCCAAGACGCTGCTGCTGCTGTGAGTGTCAAATTGGGTTAGAATGGAACTCAGAAAGAGCAAGAGGGAGTTTAAAGCTGGGAGCCATGGGCCATATTCATTAGTGCATACCAGCTGCTCTGTTTTGATGTGAAGGATATAAAAACATCATCAAATCAGGAGATTAAACTGTTTATAGCTGCTTTCTCTTACTTTCAAAGAGATTGCCATACTGGTGAATCCCTGTAATTTTGAGACTGGTTTGAAAAAGGGGCATTCATCTTTTAGATTTATTTTTTTAAACTCTGAGAAAATAGATGGCCTTGAGAGGACTATTATTTTTCACAGAATTGCAGTAAAATCTGGAGAGCACCTGTAAAGTCTGTGTTGGATACTGTATATGTGTACCATGGGTAGCTGTGCCCCCAGGCATCTTAGGAACCATTTGTTGAAATTAATTTTGTCCCCCCTCACCCTAATTTCAGTAATGATCTTTGTATTCACTTATTATTTTAATAAAACAGATTTAAAACACAGACTGCAAATTATCAGATACTCACTGATGAAGTGTGTTAATTTTTTTTAGCATTCTTTTTTTTACTGTGGCATTGGAATAAGCAATATAATTATGGTCTCCTAAACCAACCCAAAGAGGATTTTCTTGTGGCTGGGCAAAATTTAGTGACCTTCTCCAGGGCACTGTGGACCAGAGCCCATATGTATTTCTTGGCACACTCTGTTAATCTTAAATTTAAAACAGAAGAAGTAGAACAAAAGTTGTAGGAGTACAGTTTTTTTTTGTCTGAGTGATTCTGGTTTCCTCCTTGTCACAGCCCCTCCCAGCTGCTTTTCTGGGGTCTCTCCAGCAATTCTAGCCTTATTTCTTTCTTGTATGTTTTCATAGTGTTGATAAAAGGTATAATGGTGCCTTCCATTGAAAATCCATCCAGCACAATAGCTCTTTATCTCTGTGCATTACAAACCTGTCATTTGGGGCCTTGCATTAAATTCCTTAAATTCTTTTGTGGGGTGGATGCACAGCAAATAAAGCCTGGATTTGCAAGGGTCCTGAAGAGGTTTTGTTTCTTAGGACTTCCATGGGATGTAATGTTGGCTATCTCCCCTGAAAATCAGTCCTTATCTTTCCAGGCCATAATGCATATGTGTTAAACTTGGTAGGAATTTCTGTTTGAAGTTTTTTTTTTTTTACCTTCTTGCCACCAGATGCATATTTTCTAAGATAATAATAATAATAATAATCTCTTAACTTATCCATTCTCACAGCAATATGTATTTAATGTACTTTTGTCTATTATGCTTCATTGTCAAGTACTAAACCTATGTCTTTACTAAGTGAAGAAAGATAATTTAAGTTAACAAAGTACAAAAAAAGTAAGTATTTCTGCATTCACATCCCAAGTGATGGATATTTAAATGTAATTGCTGTGTAAGATGTGGTATTGATTTTGTAGCTGACAAATGAAAGAAGAATGGATACATATTTAAACTGAACTTGGTTTGAGCACAAACAGCCAGGTTCATTGCAGCTCTTCGTGTTACAGTTCCTGAGGAGAAAGCGTGCTTAGATGAAGGAGGAGAGAAAGAGAGTAGGGTTACAACTCTGTATGAAACCAAACTCTCTGACTAATGAGGATACTTGACCAGGTTTTTCCTGTACTGATGTATAGGCACATATTAATAGTGGATCAATTCTGTCTAACAGGCAATCAGAAGTCATCTATAATCAGTGTGTGTGTTTGTATGTATATAAATCTATAAAATATTTGAAATTTACATCCGTTGCAGAAGAAATGTTCCAGAATGAAGATTTGGGGCACATATATTTATAAATGAAAGTTGAGTTGAAGTGAAATAAAAGAATGGCCCTGTGTAATAACCTGTGCTTTGCTGTAGGTGTGCTAAGAGGAAAATGTGCTGTGGCAAATGTTAAGAATTAGGGGATGATGGTTATCTTAAATTGTTAGTGCTCCTCTTTGTATCATAGTGACTGGCAGGCCTGGGGCACGGCTGCTCGGTCTGTACAGCCAGCAGAGCATCTGCCTCTCTTTTTTCAAATGTTTGTTACTAATTGCTGTTGAACTCAACCCTGGCACAGAATTTTTCAGAGGGTTTTCTGGGCCACTTAATATTGAAGCTTTTCAATATTATCTATAGGCCTGCTTCATGGATATGTTTTAGTGTTCCTTTGGTCCAGTTCACCAGCCACCAGACTTACAGAGCACACATTTCTTCTTTTTTTTTTTTCTTTTAGAAGCTATTTTAAAATGTAAATTATATTAATGGAAATTTAATGAGAAAGCAGAATATTACTGTATCTTCTTATTGCCCAGTGTGCCAAGAGGTGCAAACTAAATGCAAGTCTCTTTTAAAGTGAACTTAGGGTAAAATGAAACATATTTCTGTTGTTACCAGTGGAGTACCAGTGATTGTAGCTCTAAACTTGTATTAATTTCCTTTAAAAAATAACAGCAATAATATTTTTTAAAAAATAATTTTTTGAGTGAAAGTATCATTAAAAACCTTTGCTTTCTTTAATAGATAAGTCTCAAGAATCAGCAAAAATAATTATAGATATGTTCATGGTGGCATTAATGAAAACTTTAAAATTATTGTTTACTCTCTTTGAAATGGATGACCAAAGCTTTCCTTTACCACCTTTGGAGTTATTTCCAAAGGGAGACATCACAACCTGGCAACACTAGGAGAGAGGTTCATTAAATGAGAATATGATGGTGTTTCAAGGCATTCAGAATTAGCTGTGCACGCATAAAGTGACTATCTGCTCTGTGTTATGAACCATATACTGCAATTAATTGTGTGGCCTTTGAGAATGTTTTCCGCCATCTGGATGTCTACAAAATGGTGGAAGAGCTTTATATCTTCAGGTAAAAAAAGAAAAGATAAACTTGATCTTAATATCAATTAGGGCTTTAACATCTGAACTAATAGTCCATAAACATTGGCATTCTCAATATCAGATGTTAAAGGTTGGAACATTTCTGGGTTGTTGTTGGCAGTATAAGTATTATGCATCCTGTCCTAAAATAAATGTCTAAGATGACTAGTAAAAGTTGCCCTTTCCAGGTGTGTGCCTCTGTGCCACAACATTAGAGAGAAACGAGGGGGTTTTTTCTTTCAAGATTGCTGGGGTGAAATCAGACTACTTCCAATATAACTACCAAACTGCATTTTTAAAAAAAAAAAAAAAAAAAAAAAAGAAAGAAATAAAAGGTAGTGTGAAGTGGCAATGGATATCTCATAGCAGGTATAAGTCAAGCAGAAATCTTTTAAATAACTCTGGCTTTGGAATTAGTGCTGCACAGGGAAGGGGCAGAGGAAAAGGTGTTTGGAAGTAGTTCAGTTAGACAAACAGTTATAACTGGAATGCCACATTTTTAGGTTTGTTTGGTTTTCTTTCGCTTGTTCCATTTAGGTCTGGACCCCAGTGAGCCATGCAGTAGGGACTGTCTTGGCTGTTTAAGCTGAACCAGTTTTTAGACTGATTTTTTTACAGTTCCTCAAGTGTAGACGCTGATGATTCTGTGCTGCAGGGGTAATTACCATTTTCTCACCTTAAGAGAACTTTCTCTAAATAAATTAGAACACTTCTATATCCATGCTTCTTTCTCAGTGATTTACCATATCCCCAGTGTATTTGAATTGTTTATTAACCAGATGCTACCTAGATTAGAAAGGAAAAGGTAATCTACCGTACAACATGACCCAATACTGGCTTAAAAATGAACTAAATTCATTCCAAAACATGGCAAACAACATAGGCTTTTCCCTTGGGCTTTGCATGGAAAATTTCACTCAGAGCTTATAAATGTCTTCTCTGTGTCCCTATGCAGTTTGTACTCATGCTGGCTTGTATAATGAGGTGTCTTGTCAATCTTGGACAAAGCTGAGATAATGTTGTAGGGACAAACTGCAGCAATTTCCTTCTCCCTTCCCCGCCCCCCCCCCCCCCCCCCCCCCCCCCCCCCCCCCCCCCCCCCCCCCCCCCCCCCCCCCCCATTATCTTGGCTTTCATGGGAAATCAAATAAATAGTTCAATAGAAATTCTGAAATAAGATCATGGCTCCCTTCTGCATAGATCTCTTATGTGTTTAAGATTTCATGGAGCTTTAAGGTCATGTGAATAAAACTCCAGACCCTGATTAAGGTTTATAAAGAAATTAAGGGACCTGAGGAAGCAGGCAGACTTCTTGTAGAATTTGCATAAATGTTTAAACACCTTGGTGATTAAACCAAAATTTTTGCTAAACCATTGTAGGCACTGCTGGAGCTCATTTTAAGCATATATTTATATTTGAGTGCTTTCAGTATCTTCATAAATCTGACTACAAGACTTAAAACCTGCAATAAATGTATAGTTTGGGGGATTTTTATATTAAATTATTTTCATTTACAGTCCATAGGTGCATGCAAACTACTGGAAATGCTTAGGAAAGAATGAGTGCTAGGTCAGGAGCCAAGACTCACACGTTCCCTTGAGTTAGAATTTTAGATTCCTATGGTACCATAGGAAGTATTTCAACCTTATGCCACAGGAGCTACAGGAAAAGACCCAGTCCCCACCTGAGTAATGTGCAACATATAAAAAAAATGCAAATGAAATATAACTACTGGAGGTTTTGTGTGATGACAGGACTAATGATAACATACTAGTAATATAATACAGACCCGAGACACCCTCTTGGCATTTGTGTGCCATTTAAAAAAAAATGTTTGTAGCCTCTGTGTCTATGTTGTTGTTTTACCTATCTACAAACATTGAACTTGATTTCTGTTATTGTCCAGTGTTAGTTCTAATGTTTCAGATATTTCCTTTGATCTTTCCTCCCCTCTCTTACAAAGCACATAAAATGTTGCTACGTTCAGGATCAAACCAACACGATGGAGAGGGTTCAAATTTGATGAAAAGCATTCACTTGTTTTCAACAAAGATAGAAAATGGGATGATAGTTTTTATTTTGGAAACTGCTCTATGTATATATCAGAAAGGCTGAACTATACTGTGATTTTATGAATATTAAGTATTATAAAGCAATGCATTTCTTCCTGGTGAAGTTCTTGTCAACATGCTTTTGTGATGTTATAAGTCATTTTTTCTGTGGAAAACCTAACAGATGGGTTTATTTTCATTTTTTTTTATTCACAAAAGTGTTCAATTATTTATATGCTACTTTGCTTCCCATCATAAAGCTGCTCAATGAACATATTATGAAGGCTTTTGAGTTTGTGGAACAGAATTCTGTTTGGTTTTTCTGTTCTTTTATCTCAAGCCTCTCTCCTCTCGTCTGTTCCTACTACTGTTGCATCTCCTGTGTGGTGCTCATACCTTTCTGATCACCAAATTTTGTCCTCTACTATTTCTCCTCATTTATTTACAAAATTTCTTCCAACCTTCCATAGCCTTATCACAGTTTTCAAATTTTATTTTGATTCATTATTTACAGAAAAAATTGGCAAATTTTCACCCACAAAAATTGAGAAAGGTAGAAGTAAAATTCTTGCTCTACATTTAACATAATTCCAGATATTCATTCCCTCTTGACCCCTCTGCTGAGTAGCTGGACATTCAATCATATTCTCTCTTTAGAACTGGTGTTTCTTTACTGCTGGTAGTTTTAAGCAAAGTTTCTTTATGCCTTTGGCAGAAATGTGCAGCACGAACTACTTCAATTCATGTTTTTCTGTATTAATTTTCTTTCTGCAGTTTGACAAACTAACTCTCAGGAATTTCCATTGAAGAAATTAAATGTCTTGGAAGGCTCTGCTCACCTCAAAATTAATGAAGTAAACCCATTGATTTTACTGGGGATAGTGCCATGCCAATTAACAAACAAATTACTTTGTTATATAGAGAACCTGAGGATGGTGAGATCTGAAAGAAAAACACTAGCTGCAAATTTCTTTCTCAAATCAGGGTGTATAGCAGTACCCTCTAATCTGCACATGAAATTTTTCTCCTTCTGCAGTACATCGATAGAGACACTGTGTTGAAATATTTATAAATGTGACTTAATTTTTGTTAAAATATGAACATCAGGAAGGTTCTATTTGCGGCTATCTAGAATCTATGTGATATTGATATTTAGAATCTATTTGATTCTAAAATGTATACACTCACTAATGAGAATTCCCTTTTAAATATGTTAAACTTGCATGAGGCCCTCTACTATATCTGAGAGTGTGAGAGAGAATTTCAATAAGGTGCCATTGATATTCTGCTGACTTTTATTAGTGATCCATAGAAAAGGTTTGCAGCAACATCACATATAAGCATATGGGTTTGCTTTGGTTTTCCTTGTATTGAGAAAACCAGTAGTTCACAGTTTGATCTAAAACCCATAAATTGTTGACAAGTTTTCACTGTTCTTATGAGAGTAAATTAATAATGACTAATCTTGTCAGACCAATGTTACTGGTTAGAATGTTTGTCTTAGTGTGATGATTTGCTGGGTTTTTTCCCCAAAGACATTTGCAAAACAAGATTGGCAGATTCCTCAGCAGTGATAGAATGGTAAAAGTTGAGCTAAAGATAGGAAAAAGGAATCTACAACAATGGTTTGACAATGTAATGTATTGAACAGAATTGAATAATATGATAGGAGAGTCATGACACACAGTGTCTACAAAATGCAGGTGCAGGATAGAAAGGTGCCTTAGAGGAAAGCTGAGTGTGAACCAGGATAAACCAGTGCCATCTCCTGATCCAGAAGCTCTAAAGTTGCTGACTTGGAATTTTATTTAATAAAATGCATATTTTACTAAATAAACCTGTTACTTAAGTGGGAGTTTAGTTGGGTTCAGCATGTATACAGCTGAGATTTATAACAAATTAATGAGATCAATTTAAAATTGATTCAAGTTAAATCAGTTCAATTTCTCATGAAGATTGAATTTCAGATGGGTCAACTACTGGAACAAGGTTTTTGCACAAAGAGAATTTCCAGATAGTTGGCAGTTAGGAAAATCAAGCTTCATTTTGGTGGTTAAATCAAAGGTACAAACTTTGTTCTCTTTTTCTCTCTTTATCTCAGTGACTTGCCCAGGGTCATTCTGTGAGTCAATGTCTGAGCTGGAAATAAAACTGAAGAATTATAACTCCCAGTCACAGGCACTAACCACAAGACAATCTTTCTCCTCATTTCCCTTTTAATGGACTACACTTGCATTGAGCATTCCACACCAGTCAACAGGGGAAAATTATTGGCTCTAGTTAGACAAGCGTACTAAAGAGTACCTTGGAGTTTATGGATGAAAACAGCTATAAAAATGCTCAGTTTTATTATTATTATTTATTGTTTGCAAACATGGAGATTCAATAAAAGTTTACAGATAAAGGAGGCCCAGTGCAGGGCTTAAGTTTCCCATTATTTCTCTTCTGTTCTGAAAGTTATATGCACTAAATATTTAGTTGAAAAAGGTTGTTGCCAATACATTTTTTTACAAATATTTTGAAAAAAGATATTAAAATATGGGAAAAATCATTATGAAAAATGACCCCTAACTATCCTGTTTCCATTCTTAGCTTCTCTTCTTCACCTAGTAATTGTTACATGGTTCTGTGCTAAGAATATAAAACAGGACCTGTTAGTTAAATTAGGAGTACCTGTAGTCCTGAATGATCTGTGAAGGGTTTTCTTTCATTGCCAGATCATTTCCTTTTGTCTGGATGCCAGCTCAGTTCTCCACACTGAGGTTAGTTCCCCAGATTTTTAGTTGATTTGCCTTCCTGTTGTTGCCAATCAGTAGGAGTGGTGCAAATGAGCTGTATTATCAAGTACCACTCAACATGGGCAACTCATAAAAAGTAATGACCATGTTTTTCTTTTGGGCATTCCATTAATTTAAATGTGAATCGTATTTGACAGCAAACATTTACACCGGGAGTTGAAATTATTGCGAAAGGAGATGAAAAGCTAAGGTTACTAGATTATGAAACTTCAGAGTCTTACTGCACAAGTTCAGCAGGGGTATCAGAGCCAGCACACTGGGCACACACACAATGGGTAAGACGGAAGAGAAGAACTGTCTACTTGAGCACATAGTCACAAAATAAAAGAAATGGATCTGCATACCTGGCGGAACCTGGCACAGGTTGTAGGGCTGCAGCAAAAGCAGCTGAACACAATGGCAGCAAAGCAGTGCTTGGTTTGCATATCAGCTGCCAGTCCTGTAAAGGAGCACAGGGATGTGCCAGGCAGAGGGAAGGGAAGGGAAGGGAAGGGAAGAAGAGAAGAGAAGAGAAGAGAAGAGAAGAGAAGAGAAGAGAAGAGAAGAGAAGAGAAAAGAGAAGAGAAGAGAAGAGAAGAGAAGAGAAGAGAAGAGAAGAGAAGAGAAGAGAAGAGAAGAGAAGAGAAGAGAAGAGAAGAGAAGAGAAGAGAAACCTTCAGGAGGTGTGGGATAATGGGGCTTGAGGGCACCTCTTCATCAGGAATTGCTAGAAGAGCACAGAAGTTATTAGAGAAGTGACAGAGAACATTTATTAAGTTGCAAAACAAGGTGGCAGTGGTAGAAAATACTTATTGATGCTTCCAAGGGCCACATGTCCCTGCAGAAACCAGTGTGTATCTTTTAATTCAGAGTCTCAATACCTTTGTGGAAGCATCTATTAGTGACCCCAGGGTGGTGAAAATGGGAATTAGTGCTGATAATAGATAAGATGCTGGTGCTGCTAAGGAAAGGTAAATAAATTAGCATGAGCAAGCAGTCCAGCAGTGCCACTGCAAAAATGAGACAGGTACTGTTGAATGCTCTGCTATGCTATTCCTGCAAAGTGGGGCCAAAATTGCAGTTTTGTGAGGAGCTATACAAGTGTGTTTCTTGCCTGGAACTATATGAAACTTCTTGTCATCTTTCATGTCCACCCTCTGTTTTTTCAACTTAAAAGACTGTCTTCGCTTTCTGTTTATCTATTTATTACAAAAGGATTAAGAGTATAATTGACCTCAGCTGGCTAAGAAACAGTAATTTTAAAGCCTTCTACTCCTGGGTCATTAGTGTGACTCATATACTTAAGTTTTGTTTATTCTTAAATGCTAAATCCCAGTAGAATGAGGAAAAAACAAGGGAGCCTCAGAACCTAACACAAACTACAGACAACAAGTAGCAGAATGCAATAGCAAATTTCAGGCTTCACTTGATTTGACTACAAATTAATTCTGCATTCTAACTGTGCTCTCTGGTTCATTAACATTCCAGTTTCTTTTGTGTTTTCTGAGCATTGTGTTTAACTCTAACACATCCCTGTTTCTTTCTGCATAACCTCATTCCACCACAACATTCCAGTAGCAGGCACCAGGCTTGGAGAAATGCATCTTTTTTTCTCCGTTCTATTGCCTCCCTTATTTCTCATCAAAGGAGCAAGGGAGTTTTGCCATCAGCTTCCATAAGGTAGTATTTCACCCATCATGCATTAAAAATAAGGATAAAGAGTAAGTACATCAATAAAAAATAGCTTTTCTCCTCCTCCACACCATTTAAAAAGAATTAATTTTATTTAATTTGCAAGCCATTTGATTCTTTCTCTTAAAAGTCATTAATATTGTTATGGTACTCTCTAGTCTCAGTGAAGACACTTAACCTATTAAATAGACACAAGGGGTGGGGGGAATTCTTCAGGATAGCAGAAAAACCAAGCTTGTTTTGCAAGATTCAAATTAAGCCTTTCCACCCCTTAGAAAGGCTTAATTCATAACAAGTAATCTGAAAATAACATGAAGAATATTTTTAATGTGAAAATGAGTACAGTAAAATTTACTGAATGTGAAACCATCATGAAAACTTTAAATATAAAGTACAAATTATGTAAAATGTTAAGCTTTGGTTTTGCAAGCTGATCAGCTGGAGTTATAGAAATCTCCTAATCTCCAGGTGCATGAGGTTTTATGCATCCCTCTAAAGCATTAGATCACAGCTGGAAACAGATGAGGATGATCTGTGGCACTTTGTGTAACAATTTCCAGAAAAAAATGCATTTAACGTTTGCAGCTAGGAGTACATTTATTTAATAGATTTCTGTTTCTTCCTTGAACACATGGTGTTCCACAAATGAAATGTTTGTCAGATTGCAATACAAAGTGTGATCCAGGTTTTGTGTGTGGAGAGGGTTTTTTGGTTATCCTTTAATAACAGGTAAGGGCTGCAGTGTAATTCTTCCACTCTGTTCTCCTTCACGCACCTCAGTCACAAATGTGTAGCAGGAATGTGGTGTGACTTGTGTCTCCTTTGCAAGCTGCTCCATAGCCTAATGTCAGGGGACTCAGACCTGACTTCAGAGCCCTGCTCTGGGCATTCACTGGGTGGCTGTGTAATGTACAGTGCATAAACTAAGCAGGGTGCATAACCCAGTTTGTCCCACTCCCCATGGAGTACTCTGGGTATGAGGCCATAGAAGCAGCTTGCTCTGCCTGAAAATACTCTGCCCTCTAATGTGCAGCCATGAAATGCATCTTCACCAGACTCTCCTGTAGGCTGTGGGCAGGCACTCGGACTTGTACTCCTCCCAGTAAATTCTGGATGCTTAATTGAAATGCCCTGAGGTGTTCAGGATCTTACCTCAATAACGAATGGAAGGAGAGACGCAGTTGTTCATCAAACATATTTAAAGATAATTTGCCCATAGGATGTAAACACACATCTATTCTCTCTCAACCTGGAGAGATATGCAGGGAATTCTCTCCAAGTTTAGGAAGGCACTTGGAATTAGATGGAAGAAGACTTGCCTCTCCGAGGTGCCTGACAGGTTGAGTTTTCTTCTACCCAAGGAAAGATTCTGACCCCACCTCTTCCGTTCCTGGCTATACCTGTTAACCTACAGGGCACAGTGTAAGTGTTTCTTGTCACCCACAATTGGATGTGTTTTTTAGGTACAAGTCCTGCCTCTGGCACCTGGATCTCAGGTGGAGGGAGCTACAAAGCACTTACTCAGATGTCTTAGCTTCAGAATATGGCAAGAATTTACAGACAACCCTCTTCTCCAGCTGTAGGTTTCTCCTTGTTAACTTTGGAGCTTCCTAGGTATTTCTTTGGTTCATCTTTTGATGCTGGTATTTTTAATTATTTATTTTTATGTTGCCTCTCTCTCTGAACTGCCTTATGTCACAGCCCTTGCTGGATTAGGCAGGTTTCTGACACCCAGACTCCTTCAGGTCTTTGGCTCCATTAAAGCTGTTCTCTCTCTGCAGGATAATGGTAATACTCTTTTCACTCCTCCTTCCTGTTTTGGATGAAGGGCGTGTGAGCAGGGCTGATTGCACCCACAGGAGATTACTAAGCACTTCTGGCAGCTTGGTATTAATATACCCATCACAGCATCAAATCCTCGTGCTGTGAAAAGGAAATGCATCTCCTTAACGCGCTTAGCCTGGAAAACACAATTTAGTTGCGAATAGGGATATTTGTGCTAACAATATAATCTCCTTTGCCTGGTTTTTCAGTGAAGACAGTCCCCTATCAGCCTTTATTTGCAGTTGTAAGTCTGTAGTAAACTGCATGACTTAAGCATGTTACGTATCAATTCAATACATAAGTCATGGTCAACAGAAAATAAGCCAGGTCTTTGCATATATAAAAATGTTACTCAAGTGAGTCTTGATCCTGATCTTTTTTTCTCACAGGGTAGACTTTGAAGAATAAGGGAAATGCCAATTGTGGATAAGCAGTTATGCCATTTAATAGTGTTAAAATTTTCAGGATCAGTCTAATTGAGCAGGTTCTCCAGAATTATTTTTCTTCTTCACCTGAAGATGTGATTGTAATAGGAAAAGAAGTTGCAGCAGGATTTTGGTCAATGTGGTATGAGATACCTTGCAGTAAATTGCAGTAGATCATGTTAAGCATTCTCTGTCAAGCAGGCAGTCAGGGCTTGCTGAGCAAGGAGATCCTGAGGTAGGAAATTGAAAACTGTCTGTTCCTTCTTGTGATGTCCCTAGTTTTGTTTTGTAAACATGTAAGGAATTGGTGTTTTGGGTGTCTTGCTTCATTTTTAAGTAATGTGGAAGAAGTGATCTGCCTCACCATGTCTTGTAGTAACAAAATTCTGTATTGTACAGCCCCTTTGGAGGTCTTTTAAATAAAGCAAGGTGAGCATTGTCTCTCTCTTAAGGGGTTACAGCTGATGCAAGACATCACCTGAGCTGTTCTAAGCCATGGTGTGATAACAGCTGTTGGTAGTGCTGTAGGTGGAAAATACATGTGCTCTCCCTTGTCTTTTGTACTCGTGCTTGACAGACTATCCTGAGTTTTGTAAAAGCTACAGAATTTCAAAACTCAGTAAAATCAGTCCATTAATGAATTCAAACAAGATTGGCTACAGCATGCTGAAACTTGTGTCACTGAACATTGGGTAGGTTTTTGAGTGTTATGTTTTTATTATGCTTAAATAAGTGAAATATTTGAAAAAGGTAATTTTCTCTCAACTCTT
Source organism: Acrocephalus scirpaceus scirpaceus (assembly GCA_910950805.1). Classification (NCBI taxonomy): domain Eukaryota; kingdom Metazoa; phylum Chordata; class Aves; order Passeriformes; family Sylviidae; genus Acrocephalus; species Acrocephalus scirpaceus. The sequence goes on from OU383778.1 coordinate 34,555,951, forward strand.
GAAATGTCATGACTGTATTTCTAAGAAGACAGTGTTCTGGTATTAAGAAGCCTAGCTATTTTAGGTTGCATGGAATTTGAATCAACTAAGCTTTTAAAAGTGTTATTTATTTTAAATTAATAGCTGATACATCCGTTCTACTCAGAACTTCAGATATTTAGTGAGTTTTTTTACATACTTTACTTCAATTACTGGAAAAATACTGAAAGACGTCACTCAAGGTATCTGTAAGCACCTAGAAAAATAAAGGAGATAAAGGATGGTAAACATACATTTGCCAAGAACAAAATGTGTCAAACCAATTTAGTGTTCATCTCGTATAGAATAACAAGTCTTGTGGGTAAAGGACAGGCAGTAGGTGTCATATTTTGACTTTAACAGAAGGAATTATTGTAGTTGGATAAAAAACTGTTGAAAAAGCTATAATAGGGGAATGTTATTAATATTTCACTGTCAAAAAAAAAAGCTTTTGTGTCAAGAATGTGCTTATTAAATCTGTAGATGACACCAACCTGAGGAGTACTGTAAGCACTTGGAAAATAGTGAGGCAGAAGATGAGGAAAAAAAGCTGATAATGTGATTAAGCAGGGAGAGGTACCTGGAAAATGTAATGATGTTGCAATGAGCGGGGAATGCCTCAGTTTTGCTAAAGCTTAAAATAAATTGTGGCTCAGTACAAAGCATGGCATTTGCTATTTTTCTTGATTATTGCAATCGAAAAAGATTTTATTTTCTGCATCCATTTTATCTCCTGAGGTGTGATATTTCCAGCTAATGTATTGGGTTAAAGAGTCCATGCAAATGAAAAGGGACAGAATATTTGTTTCAGAAAATTGCAGATTTTTATATGAAACTTTAAAGCTATTTCATATCACAGCTGCCTAAAACTTATATTTCAGCATTGTAACTGCTCTACCCAACCATAAGCATTTTTTGTACTAACTGATGTTTTATCATTTAGGTGGGAATACTAGAATTTGTTTGATCATTTGGAAATATCAGAATAAAAATTCTGTGAGGCAGTTTTTACCTCAGTGTAACAATGGGAAAACAAATATTCTTGGTAATATTAGTTTATTCAGCATATTTGAATATTGTTGTTATAAGGATGTTGTCCCTTTTGGTTACTTTGTTTTTATACCCTATATTGTTTCTGATAGAAGTATTTTAACATCCCTATATATGCCCTTATACACTACCTTGACATACATCCCTATGTTGATTTTACTTGAGAGCCTTATATTTTTAAAAATCTTTTCCTTAAACTCTCTTTTAAGAAGCTACTATTAGTTTAAGAAAATAATTTACTTACATTCACAAAAGAAGTACAGGATTGGAACTCAAATCCCTGTTCCCTTAAAAACATAGTGTTAACTTCATCAAAGAAATTGTATTTAGTGTAGGAGCACTGTGGGGTTAAGCAAAGGCTTGCCAAACAATTTATTTATATCATATCAAAATTATTGGTCCTAAGTGATCAAGTGTCAGAAAAAGAAATGCCTTCAAAATTTGTTTAACTTAAAAATAGCTGTGGAGAATATTTTTAATAGTTTAGTTATCATGTTAGCATTTCATTTGTGGTGTTTCTAGACAATATGTTTTTAAGATTAATCCCATTAACATGTTTTAACATCTATTTCCTGTTTTATCTTCACTGAAATCATTATATTTTCTTTAATAAGATGAACATTTAATGTGCTCTTGGCATGAATTAATTTTTAATAAACCATTAATAAGTCAGATCTGTATGGATTTCTTTCCCCTGAAAATCAAGCCTCTTCTAGAAAGGCATTTTTAATAGATTCTGACATTTGAATTTACTGTAGTGTTTTCAACATTATTCATAATAAGAAGAAAGGAAAAATTCTGTTTAGTCAGACTGTAGATGATACTTTTTTTTTTCCATTTGATGCACTTATGAGACAGTGTAAAAATTCTGTTGCTAGAGGAGCTGGGATGTTATACCATGTGTTCTAATTTCCTGGCAGAAATCAGTAAAATTGGGCATTTCATCTATTTATCTACCTGTCAAAATGTTTGTGTCCTACTCAATTTACACTTTAACTGGTTGATGAGTTCTGGTGATAGTTCTGGTATTGATGCTTCAAAGATCTGAGTTGCAGAACTGACATAGTCTGAGTATGGAAACAAGAATTCTAATTAGAACTTGAAAACCTACCGTGGTAAACTACAGCCTTAGGCTTCTCTGTGCTTTCCAAGGCTTACAAAGGAGGCAAATATATTGGCAGTTGATCAATGTTTTCTTGCACTGGCCATGAAGCTGCAAAAAGTTGGGCAAGCTTTTGGACTGTTCTCTTCCAAACAGAGCTGGTAAACTTGAAAGAAAATGGTTTGCCAACACTTAGTTCTACTGGTACCAGTTATACCATTTGGGAGAAGATAGTCTGGTACTCGTGGATGGATGGAAAAGGCTCCGATGTTCTCTCCAAGGAGAAGGAGGTCAAGACTGTAGGAATGCAAACTATCCTTTCAAAAGAAAGGTACTTCTGTGCTAAATTTAGGAAATCTGTCAGTGAGATTTATCTGCTCACAAGTACTCAACACTTGTACTAGGGGCATTTAGTTATTCTCCAGTGGGTTGCTGCCCCTAACTGAAGCCAGTGACTTTCTCCATTCAGTGGAAGTTGGAGTTGTAGCTCTGTAACCTCTTGCACGTAGTCTGTTGTTTCTCCTCCTTTCTGAGAGGAGAACACAAACTCCTTGAGTGGAAGGCTTCTCTTGCATCTTTTTGTGCAGCTGGAGTTCGTTTCGATATGAAGTTGATGCAAGTCTTGTCAATGTTTGCTTAAAACTTACAGAAAAATCAGTTTGCTTTGAATTTCAGACTCTGATGCGTTTTAGACTTTTAGAAGACAAGTGGGTATAAAACCAGTTGGTCAAGATCTACCCTAAGGGAAGAGCTGCCATTGGTTCTGCTTGTACACAATTAATTTGAATGTCATTTGTGGGGCACTAAGGCTTCTCTGGCATAGCATCGTCATCAGCTCGACTCCAGCTGTGCCCCCAGTTCCTGTGAGTTGGCTGGGGCCACTGCCAGCCTTCCACTTGGAGCACTGAGTGTGCCCCACAGCATCAGGCTATCCATAAACAAGGATTTATCTACTTTTCTGTTGCCAAGATCTCTTATTTTCCCCACAAATAACTGTGTGTTATTAATGATAGGGTGGTAAACCTGATGTAACTTCAGCATTTTAAACAAACTTCAGCATTTTAGGGGAACTGCAGCGTAGGCATTTCTGTTTTCTGCAAAACAGATGTAGTCATTTCTTTTTCCATTGAGTTATGGAGACAATGTTTTTCTTAGTTTTAGGCCTTTTTCTGTGAGCAGACGTGTTGCTCTGTGCCTGAGTTTTAGAACAAGACATGTTCCTATGCTATTGTTCATTTTGGTTGTGTTTTGGAGGTGTTCTCAGCCTAATCCATTAGTTTAAGAGGAAACTTAATTTTTGTTGAATTGGAGCTAAAAGTTTTTAGAGTAGAAGGAATGGATGAAGCCTGAAGACCATGTAATTGCCCTGGATTTATAAACTGTGAAGCTATTTATATGTTGTGGTTACTTCCAGTAAACTTGTCAGCTTTTTTGCTGCAAGGGTTTACAGTTTAAATAAGCCTGCAAACATGCAAATGTTAACAAGATATAAGCTCTTGCTAACACTAAAACCCAATTGATCAGCTGGAATGACAAAGGAGGCCATGCAGGGCTAAACCAAAGTCTGGAGAGGATTCTTATTGCTTTATTTGTATTCATTTTCTTTGCTGCTAAATCCCACATGTATAAGAGGAACACCCACAGGCATTCCCATGTTACGTGGTTCTGTAATAACAGTGATCATGTCTTTTGCAAGCATCTTTTCTAAGCACTTGCCTTATAATAAAGTAGTTTCTATTATTTTCTAACTTAGCTACAGTATATTTCCATGTTTATGTTGCCTACTTTCCTTGCTCTACCTGTACTATTTCTGTCCATCCTAAAGTAAGGAATAATGAATAGATTCCGTATACTTTTGTTTTGATAAGTGTAATCTTCTAGTTTTGGTTATGGTGTTTTTTTGGTTGATTGGTTGGGGTTTTTTGGTTGGTTGGTTAGTTTTTTGTTTAGTTTGTTGGTTTTTGTTTCTTTGATTTTTCCTTTTAACATTTAAAGCAGTCGAGCATAGAGGATCATTATGGTGACTAGAAAATTATGATATGCTAAATGTAGTGGGGTTTTTGTCACTGTTAGGAAGCAAATTAGAAGTATGTTTCAAAGATACCATTAAAAGATAATGTTTGTTGAAGGGAGGGATTGTGTGCTTTTTTTGACATATAACTACTTCTCAGGCTGTGCTTTCTGAATGTGATCATTGCTTTATATGTATGGGTGCATTGAGATAGGTATTTTTATGTATTAGGAAATTAATAAAGTATTTTTCTTATCATTAATATAAGGTGTGAGCAAGCATTCTTGCAGTGGTATTTTCAGGCACACAGACTATGTCAGTACTTCTAAGTGCATCGCCTCAATCAGTGTTTTTCTAGCAAGGTGATTTCAGTTTTGCTGATATAAATGAATTCAATACACAGGGGTGAAACAGAAAATACTGTTCTAAAGGGATTTGCTAAATATTAGTATTGACTTTTAGACGATCTATGAATAATGACTGATATTTTTTAAATATTGTAAATTACAGTAATTTTTGACAAACACATAAACTATAGAACCTTATTAGATACTCACACTCTAAAGATGGCAGTAGTCTATCTACTGTAGTTTGGAGGGGACTTCTGAAGATTTTATGTCCTGTGTTAGTGGAATATTTGCTTAGGAGATGAGACTGGTTCAGTGCTGTCATCAGTGTGATGGGCTCTGACACTCCTGTCCTGCTCAAACTGTCCCCTTGTGCTCTGTAAGGCACAAGAAGTGAGAGAGGAAGAATACAGAGGGGTGATATGGATCCTTGTGACTCAGCTCCTGTACTAAGCAAAGACTGTTTGCTATAAAATACAGGAATGCTATTGTAAGAAGGGCTGCAAAGCTTCATAATCCCTGTTCCTCCCTGCTGTGCCCTCCCGAGAGGTAATTTCATATCTAGAGCTGCTTTGATAGGAGACATGGATTTGAATCCTTCCAGGCAGAGGAAAACGTTGAAGTTCACACTTCTACTCTGCCACTGCTGCATTTTGTGCAGGTCTTTATGCTGGTGGTAAATGTTACTCATACTTTGAGAACCCCTACCAGACTGAGGCTCTATAGGCATATAGGCAAGAAGTACTCCAGGTTTTTTTTGAAACTGGCTGGCCTTCAGTGGCATGATAGTTTTGCAAGCAAAACCTGATTGAAAAGGGCAAACATTATGCCATCTGTAAAAGAAGGGAAGGAGGAAGAATCTTGGCATTACAAGGTTGTCAATTTAACTAATTTTTTAGAAAAGCATTGGAAGAAATAAATAATTTTACTGTAAGCAACTGGAAGATTATAATTATGCATAATAACTGTAATCAGGAAACCAAGGTTAATCAAGAAAAGAAAAAAGTGTCATAAATTCACTTCTCTATCCTGACAGCTTAACAGTTCTGATAGACAAGAAAGAAGCTGTAGATGTCTATATACTTATGCATTAGAAAATCTGTCAAAATGGACAGATATATCAGGACTTTTCAGGAACCCAATTGGTATTCTATATTTTCATTAAATACTTCAAATGAAGGACAGAGATAGCTTATTCAGTCTTCAGGTCATGACAAAAACATTATAAAGCGTACAAGGATGTTTAGAAGACAAAGTCTGAATCTTGTGAATATAAAATCATTTTAGCCATTCTGTTACTGAAACACTATGGGAAAAATAAAATAAGCTTAGCTATGTAGAAAGGAAAGATTTAAGCTTCTATATTTAGATAAGAATAATTAACTGTAGAAGCAGAGGGTGGGTAATGATTCCTTAGGAATCAGCCATACAAGAAAAAGTGTGCACTAATAGTCAATTTTAACTTGAACTTAGGTAAACAATCTCTTGTCAGTGGTGTCAAACACTATCTGGAGTGTGTGACAGGAACACAGGAATATTGTGTTAAACATCAGAAAGAATTCTTTAGTCCTCCTTGATTCTCCTAAGGTCAAAAAGGATATGGACCAGTTTAGGAGAGCTCAGCAAAAAACATGAGAGCCATCAGAAGCCTGTTAAGAGAAACAAAATCCTAATAAAAAAAGATTGAAGGAATTGGAATTATATATATATTTTAGTACAGAGAAGGTAGGACTCAGGTGTCATGATACAGCTTTCAAATATATAAAAGGCTCTTGCAAAGAGGCAGAGACTGCATTCATGGTCTTTTACAGGGAGATCAGTGAGAAACAGGCTTGAATTGCAGGAAGGAAGATTTAGGTTATACATCAGAAAAAAACTTCTAACAATAAGGAGGGTGAAACATTGAAACAGGTAGCCTAGAGATAATGTGAAGCTTCCACTCTTTGAGGTTTCAAGAACAAGCATCTGTACTTGGTATTGGGGAAATACAGAGGGAGCAGGGAGAGCTCTTTGACCTAATGTAATAGATGCATATGATGCTTTTAGTAACATCTATTATCTGTATGTTGGATTCTTGGAAACAACATGTTTGTATTTGAACAGTTTTTGTATGTTACTGGTACATGAAAGTACTAGGATGTAATGTAGTTAAATATGTGTTGAACTTGGAAGAGGAGCAAACTTAGTCCCTGGGTCTCATTCTTATGTGCAAAAGCATTTCTATGTTCTAGTCCTTCAAAGGTGAATTAGAGAACAAAATTTCTTCCAGATTATTATTCTCCTAAAATGCTGTTTCAGCACTCGGCAGCTCAGAGCACAGCACTTCCACTGGAGAGTTGTAGTTCAGTCCTAACCCAGCCCTAATGGCCCCACTGGGCTCCTGCGTCTCAGCCAGGGCTTGTTACTGACTTTGATTTTGCAGAACCTGACAGCAAAGGTCCTGCACATTTCACCCTTGTTATTGTCTTAGTTTTGTGCCTCATAATTTCTTCAGTGGCATTTTTCTTGGACTTCCTTTTTTAATCTTTTTATTTTCTTTCCCCCCTTCTTGCTAATGTAACCCTGGTTGGGATGGTATCAGATGCTGGTCTTAAATATCAGGTCCAAAGCCATCTCTGCTTTGTCCTGCTTTTGTTGGGAAAACAGATCTTTTCTGGTGTTGTTTTTAAACAGCAAAGGGCTGGACTTCACGTCAGACTGTTTATCTGAAAGGCACTTCACAGATAAAAAGAAGAATTGCTGTATTTATCTTGCAGTAACGGCGACATTCAGCAAATAATGCTGCCATCTCCCTTGGCTCTGGTGCCTGGGACACAAACAAACCCTCTATAGAAGGCAGCCCGTGTTGCTATAGACTCTCAATTTAAGCACTGTCTATTAAAGAACATCTACATGGCCAAATTTTTCTGGTTTTCCTCCCTTAGGAGGAAAAAAGGCCTAGCTGTTTTTCAGTGACAAAGATTCTCAGTCCCAACAGATGGAAGAGCTGTCATCTCTCTTCTCCTGAAGTGGAAAAAGGACATTCATCAGCACTTGGAACTGGGTGCAAAAATCAATAGCTCCTATGTTGTTAAAGCCATTCAAAGCTGGAGTTTCAGCATATTTGTGAAACAGCTTAAAGCAGTGAATGAAAAAAAAAAAGACATCGCAGTAGGAAAACCTCACTAATTTCAGTATTAGCCAGAATATTTGCTATTAGCCTACTTAAATATTAGTATAGAACCAAACTCTCAAGTTTTTTTTCCTCTAATCCAAAACAGACTTAATTTTAAAACCCAGAAAGAACTTCTCACATTTCTTATCTTCTAAATACATACTTACTTCAAAATTCAATTTGTCACTAGCTTAGCTAGTGCAGTGTGCATTGTAAGCTGTGAAGGAATTGCTGGTACAAGCCCGGTTGTTCAGAGGCGACTCAAAGGCAAGAAAGAGCTGAATGGGTGCTGCTTCACCGACCTCCTGATTCTGAATGGATCTGTAGAATGTAGTTGAGTCTCTCCTGCAGTATCCTCCAGTGGTGACATTTCAGGATATTGGAATTATTCTAGGATAAATACACCGAGAGTTTGGCAAATATAAACTTTGATTGCTCAGGCGAGGTGAGAGCACTCGGTCACACTCAGCAAGAAGGTATTTCCTGGTGTTCAGAGGAAACCTCCCGTGTCTCAGTGTATGCTCACTGCCTCTGGTTATGTCAGTGGGCACCACGGTAAATATCCTGGCTCCATTTTCTTTGCACCCTCCATTGATAAGATCTCTCTGAGCCTTCTCTCCTCCAGGCTAAACTGTCCCATTTATAGCATCACTCTAACACAATATCACACTAAATTTTACTATATTAATGAAAATTCATTAGTATTTCTGTTTATATGTAAGTCAGATTATTAACTGACCTGAAAGGGGTTGCACTTCTAAAAATCCATTAAAAGCAGCTGTTTTGGCATCTTAGTAAAGTCAGGGTTGAGTACTGTGGGTTTAAATAAATATTAAATTATTTAATACATGATGCTATATTTCTGGTTTTGACGAACGTCTGAACAGTTCAGCTTGACTTTGATCTCCCATATGGAGTTTGGAATGAAGGACCAGTAAATAGCTGTGAAAAAATCTTTGAAGGAGAATGTCATCTACTATGATATTTTGCAGTCATATTTATAATGCAAATTTCACTAAATTTGTGTACTTCAGGATAAGCAGGGATGATCTTTCTTTGTTCAGACAGATTTATCCTATGCTACAGGGAAATCCCTTTATCTTATCACATGCTTTCTTCTGTGGTAACAAGGTATTATCGGTCTCATTACAGTGACATCAGATTTTGTTTTCCACTGGAGAACAAATGCACTTGCAGTAGCAGATCTCATTCAGTTCATTGTTTCAAGGCAAAGCCTTGAGAAATGCTCCTTGTAGAGAAAAACCTGGAAACCTTAGATCTCATTATTGCTTAGATTTAGGGGAAGTTGTATTAAAATTCAATTGTGTTAATAAAAATGGTCAATTGGTTAAAGAATTCACTCTTGTAGCTATAACATCTCTAGAATTGCACCTTTTTCTTGTGACTTTAAAGATTAAAGGTGACTTCTTAGAAGTCAATTTCACAGAAAGCTTTGAAGAAAATCCTGGTCCACTATTCAAAGACGACACAAAGCTGTAATTCTTTCTTTGATGAAGTCCACCCCTGTGAGATTTGACACTCAAATCCCCGTTGTATTTTGTACATGCATGATGGATTTCTGATAGTATGTGTGGCTTTCTCATCTGGCTCAATGTGTGTTTACATGTGGGTATTTTAGAGGATATTATGACATCTCTATCCATTCTTGTTGTCAGTGTTCTCAGGACAGATGAGAGAAGGTCTTCTAAAAGTTTTATTGTATAAATTAAATTCTAGAGAAAAATTGATTTTGGTGGCTTTTACTTGAGAAAAATATATATTTTTTTCATTGGCTGTAGTATTTAGAAATATGCATCCATAGTCTTCTCAGAATTTTATAAAATTTTCCTCAATGTAGATTTTCCTCTCTGCTTTAATACTCTTTACTAAGTTATTCAGTTTTGAGTACTTGATATGTGGCAGTTAAACATAAAAACTAAATGTATCTTAGATTACTCATAAGATCATTAAGAATCTTTTTTTGCAGAGTGGACAAAATCTGATAATGCTTACCATAACTTTGCCTTACATGAGCAATGTTACTGGTGGGAGTCAATCTCTTCAACTAAAGAATTTTTTACTGTGACTTCTGCATTTTGTTCCTTTTAAAAAAAGGAAACAATAAGTTTAAAAATGCAGTTCTCTGAGACCGTGTTAAATGATCCTTTTGTGGCATGTACTTAAAATGCCAGAGTGTGGTCTTGTGCTTATGGCTTATATTAATGTTTTCTTCTTTCAGACATATTGACAGGTATTTTATTTCCTCTCCTCTCTTAACAACTCTCTCCTACTGGCAGAAGGTACAGCTTCAATTAAAAGGAGTGTGTTGGAGAGAAGTCAAAGGAGTTACAATTCCTTATGGGCATGAGAATAACACAGCTTGTATGACATCACATCTGCAAAAGATATGCAGGAATTTGCATGCTATGTGATTTGGTTTCTTGGAGTCTGGATCCATGACAATAGGTTAATGTATCAGGTTAATATCCTGATATTAACCCTTAAATCTTCAGCTGGGTTCAAGACGTATCATACTGAACATTGACTATTTTTACAGATGGATTAGAAGAATGGAAAAATGTATCACTATGCTGGAGGGATATTTCTACACTTGGCTGCTGATAGGTTTTATGTTGGGCGTTTGATAAGGGAAGAAGGGTGAGAGAAGACAGATGGGAAGAGCAGGAAGAATCAGAACCTGAGTTCTCCAAATCATTTATCAGGAAAATAAGAACTGATTAGGCAACTGGGTGGTGAGGGTGTGACAGCTGCAGCTCTGAGGCTCTGGGAGCTGCAGAGAGGAGGAAGGGTGCTAGAGACATGCCATGTGTGTGCTTGGAATGTCCAACACCAGTTAAGAAGGCGGTTGAGGATGAAGTGCTTCAGTCCTGTCAGGTTAACGCTCTCCTGTGTGTTTTCAAGTGGATTTTGTGAGTTGTTATTGGGATTTCTAAGCATACACCCTCATTCACAGTTGCAGTTACCCATCCTGGTGCTGGCTTCTCAGCAAATAGCAGTGCTCTAAAACCTTATTAGCATTTAATGCCAACAATTAAAGGTTGTACCCAATATGCCCTTCTAAAACCAAATCAATTCTTTTTTTTCCTTTCACATCCAGGAGAGGTTTTCATATCTTCATTTGTTTGACTAAGACAGTCAGATAAGAGAGGTACATAAACTGAATGCCAGCATTTTTTCTTTAATTGTAGAGGTAGTCCTCTCAAATGAGTAAAAATCACTAGTAATCTCCAGTAGTTTTTAATGGATTTGTCATTCAGATGAGAGTTTTCAGTTACCTTTGGTTTACCTTGTAGCTCATGAGTTCATGCAGGGCTGGATCCCTTTGCAGCATAATAAAGAAATCCAAATTGTGACAAATTAGGTGACTCTTTGCTGAAAGCTGCATATTTGGGGGAGTTTCACACATATATATATATATTAGAGAATTGTAAGTAGTGCAGTCTCCTTTGTTTTTCAAAAGAAATACTAAGATATCATGAGACTGTGGTGTGACTACCATTTATGAATATAGTAAGAGGAGGTATTTTTCCAGAAATGCTCAGCCAGGCTATTTAAACTTCATACTGCATGCAAATTTTAATGGGCTGTGACTTTCACCTCTTGAGGTGCCTGGTTTGAAACTATTGATTTATTCTATAATGTAAAAAATACTGTAGACAAATACTAGCTGAACTTGTGAATAATAAGTGGTATCACATAGTCCTTACTGTGCTGATTCCAGACTAGGAGTTGTGATGATCCTTTCCATTACAAATTCGTGAATCAGTGATTCCCCAAGTAATAAAAAAATCTCTGGGAAAACAAAGTTAATATTGATGTCTCAAATTCTTATTAAATTGGCAAAGTTAGACCAAAAAATGAATGTAAACTTTGTTAGCAGAATGAAAACCTCCTTCAGTAGATGTGAAAAAATAGAGAACTTGAAAATCATAAACTTTTCTTGATATCTTGGCAGGTACATCTGGCTTGTCCTGTGTTTTGCATCTGAAACTAAATAAGCAGTTGGAACATGATCTTTCTTACAGTCGTTTGAAGCCATCTGTGTCCCCATTACTGGAAATTTTCCCAAACTTTGTGTCTAGTTCTTTAGAATTGACTGAACATTGTGTTTTCAGTTTTGGTTTTCTGGTTCTAATAGGGGATTCTCTCTTACTCTTCATTTGTTTTCTCTCAGATTTTGCCACCTTTGGCTTAAATAGCTGGCTGAAAAATTGTCTGAATTACGACTTTTAGAAAGTATTTTCTTCTGGATCTTTTCTGAGCAAACAATGTTAAGACTTGATCGTGTAATAGCATGACTGTCACTCTCACCCCTAGATGATGGACCTGATCTCTTCTTCTGGGCTTAACTTTACTTTTTCTTTCCTTATTCTAGAATAGGCATGTCAATCCATCAATTTTTGGTCATTTTATTCTATTTGTGTTTCTTCATATTGATCAGCCAAAGCAGGGACAGTTCTCCTTCATACTGTTGTAATTTATTAGTTGCCTGCTAATTTGTGAATAGTATTGAACACCAGTCTTTACTGTCATCCCAATCTAATGCTTTTCACACCACTGGGAGGATTTTTTTTCATTTGTAATGGTTAAGAAAAGTGATATTAAGTGAATTGTAAGAGGAGAATATCCCCGGAGATAAGACCTAAAAGAAAATTCATAAGAAAATGCTTATGTCTAAGAGAAAAAGCTTTCCAAGGAATGAAACTAAGTGGCATCCACTCAATAAAGACATCAAGAGAAGAGGAGGAGGATTCCCTACTCTCTTCATGCTGTGTATTAAAAGAAATTAATATCCTTATGAAGTGTGACAGAGCTGTCTCCTTTTTTTTGGAGGAAGACAGCTTTTGACCACTAGAATTCATCAAGTTATTAAGTCAAACTCAAACCATTTTGGGGTAGAGGGAGTTACTTATGGTTAGTGAAGAGTATGAGACTTAGAATAATAGAATTATAGAGTCATTAAGGTTGGAAAAGACCTCTAAAATAATCCATAAACCATCCGTAAACCTATCTTTATCCAGCCATGAGCTTACCACTGCCAGGTTCACCACTAAACCACGTCCCTAAGTACCACATCTACACATTTAAACCCTTCCAGGGACAGTGATTCCCCTACTTCCCTGGGCAACCTGTTCCAATGCTTTATAACCCTTTCAGTGAAGAAACTTTTCCTAATATCCATTCTAAACCTTGGTGCATTTTGAGGCCATGTCCTCTTGTCCCGTCCTTTGTTACGTGGGGGAAGAGACTGATGATCACTGCCCTGCTCCTGCTGGCCACACTAGTCCTGATCCAGGCCAGGTGCCACTGGCCTTCTCAACCACCTGGGCACACCTGGCTCATTCTCAGCTGCTGTCACCAGCACCCCCAGGTCCTTTTCTGCTGGGCCCTTTCCAGCCACTCTGCCCCAGCCTGTAGTGCAGCCTGAGGTCGTTGTGATCCTAGGACAGGAGCCAGCACTTGGCTTTGTTGAACCTCCTAAAATTGGCCTTGGCCCATCAGTCCAGATCCCTCAAACTTGAAAGAGTTTGGAGTAAGTTGTAACTGCTGTTGAGCTGCTTTGTAAGGGATGTGCATAAATTAATATTAGGCCTGAAGGGCCACTGAACTTCTTTGTAGAATACAGATCACAGACTGTCATCAGTGTGATGGGCTGAGGAGAGCTTGTCTGGAGTCTGTAGGCAAAACAGACTGCTTGCAAAATGCTTTGAGTATTATTAAAATATTAGATTATTAAATCAGAAAAGTTGTACTAAAATGTTCTGATTTATGAGGCGTATAATATCTAAAATGTGGAAGTACTTTGGAGAGTACGTATAAGGATTATAAGACATCTACTATAGCATGAAACAATAATAATAGCAGTTTTTCTTCAGTAAGGGGCATTTCCTGCTCATTGCAGGCATTTTGATTAGGTTTTAAAATAACTTATTTTAATGTTTAAATATAATTTTATTATAGAGTTTTCTGTAACTCAGCATATCTGTAATTTTAATGGAAAAAAATAAGTCAGTGATAAGCAATCAGAAAAGTACCTATTAAAGTGATTTCCTGGTACTGCTAGGCTATTTTTTGGGATAAAATCAAGCACCTATACATCTGTACCAAGATATTTTGTGTTTTGTTTGCTTGCTTTTTGAATTCATACTGGATCAGTGCTGCTCCCTCTCAGTGCCTGACAACTTCTCATTTTTTCTTTTTCCCCTTCATCATTGCAATGCACAGCATTGACACTCCTTTAGAGAAAAAGGATGCAGCCTGTAACTTTATCCAAAAGCTTTCTTTCCAACTGCTTGTCACTCTTGGCAAGGCTGAGGAGTCTATTTCTACCTAATTGTGGTTGGTTTTAGAAATAGTCTCCATCATTTTTACACAACAGTAGAACACAAAATACCTTCATCTTGTGGATTATCTTGGTAAACTAAGACAAACAGGTGAATTGTGAAGGTGTGTTGCTGTGTATTTGTCAGTGAAATATTCTAAAATACAACTCAGAAACAGTCCCTTTGCAACTCTGTTGTGCTTCAAGGGGAAATACTTCTATGGGAAACACTGTCAATATGTTTGCTGAAGTATATAATTCCTGATTCCTAAGTTCCTATTTTCAGCTGGGCTCAGGGTTTTATTCATAGTGACTCACTTGGGAGGCTTAGATAATCACGGGCTCATCTCCCTTTCCTCCCCACCTGTCCTGTCTGACCCTTTCCTCCGACTAATCAGTGACTGAGATGTTTTTATTTCCTTGAATTTTGTCATCATGGTGACTCCTCTGGAGACAGTGCTGAGTTCACATAATCCATTCCAATTCTGAGCTCCAGACAAGTGCAGAGGAAGACAGCAGGGAGTGATAAAAAATGGCATTTGGAGGAATAGAAAATAAGCAATAAATTTTTAAAACCCAAGTGATGAAGAAGTGGGGAACACACAGCAAAAGAAATAGCAGCAAAAATATTTCCAGAAGTAGGACACTTTTTCAAGTCCTCAAGTGAGAAATAGTGGGTCATAAATGATGTCCTAAATTCTTGCTGCACCTTTTAAAGAGACTCTGCACACATGGCTTCAAAAAAGGCACTGCAGTGTTAGGTGGGTAAATTCATAATTAGATTGATTTCTTTTTGACAAGCAAACATCCATTGCTACCACATTAGTGATGTTTCACTGGCAAGCTTGTGAATTCAGTGCAGTCAAAGCTGCAAACTAGGATATTTTCCTGTACTCAACTTATTAGTACACCATAGTTTGCACTAATTGAAATTTTCACGGTGATTTCTAAGTTCAGAACATAGGTTTAAGGAAATATAGTGATTTAGCCACTTGGCACTTCTGATTCTCAGGATTGCACTTGTATCTTCTAGCAGTGTACATTATACATAATTTATAAAATCCAAATTTCAGAAATATGCTCTGCCCTGTAGCAGGAGGGTGTTGCAAGGTGAGCTCAGATAACATGTCACCTCCAATTTTCTTCAAGATAAAAGAGCTTAACACAGTTGTGGGTGAGGTTTTTTGGTTTTGTTTGTTTATTTTTGTTAGTCTTGGTTGTTGTTTTTGGTGTTTTGTTTGGGTCTGAGGTTTTTTTTGACAGGGGGAAATAAGGTTTGGCAGGTTTGTTGTTTTGGTGGGGTTTTTTCTTCCCCAGATTAACTGGATGAATCACAAGGAAAAGTTGTCTAAGGTCACCCAGAGAAGTTCATAGTTCAGTGTCTAATTTTCCTTAGGCTTTTTAGTGTCTGCTTTAAGTACCTGGTTACATAGTGGCAAGAACATATAGAAATGCCATAAGAAAAAAACTGCTACAAATTGGAAAGTAACAGTGGCCAAGTGGTAACTTTTAACATTAAATAGAGGTGCAGGGGCTTTCCAATACTTTTATTTCAAGAGGATGTAACTGGTAATTGGGAAAAGATTGCTCAGTGGTAAAAGCAGTTGTAAGATATAGCTAAGTGCCTTTCAAGCAGTGGAGGATCTCTGAAATACAGACTCTGCCTTCCCTCCTGGGTTACCATTACAGCAGTGCCTAGAAGAAAGCAAAAATTGATTATGATGTCTTGATTTTAAACTGAGGAAGTTACTTAGTGGTAGAGTACATTAACAGTGCTTAATACATAAACACAGTGGACATATACAAATGCTTCCAACTGTGAAAAATTTGGTTAGGACAAGCTTTGTACTCAAGCCTTCAGAAGCATGAAAACAATTAAAAGTAAAGGACATCTTTTGGTAATCAAGGTGATGAGACCCATCGTGGTTTTGGGTGTTCCATGTATTTGTGAACATGGAAATAGCATATATTCCCTTCTAGTTTCATTTTTGGCACAGGGACCCAACTCTTTGTTGTAGCTGTTTTTTTTCTGTACTGAGAGGGGCAAAAATTTATGAGTGTGTTTGTTTGAGAGAGGCCTGATCCATCACTGTTGAGGTCAATATCAAGTAGTCTGCTTAAAGAAACTGTTGTCATTGCAGCTCTTCCTATTGAGTGCTATAAATTTTGGACCAGCCCAACAAAAATGGGAGCAGGTCCCTAGCAGAAGAAAAGCAAAAAAAGCAGAAAAGCAATTTTCATTTAAACTTAACAAGTCTTGAATGCCCTAAAAGGGCAGTGAGACATCCTCACCTTCATCCTCACCTCAAAGCCTCTTGTATCACCCAGCAGGTCTGAAGGTGACCTGGGAGAGGATTTACAGCACTGCTGAACACCATCACAGTTGTTCTTTGAATATCCAGCTCCAGGAATAGAGCCCACAATCCCACCTTCCAGCATGTGCTCTTTATAAAACAGATGAGGACTGTCAGGTGTGCAAGGTGTGAACAGTGCTGGACTGTCTGGCCAGCTCAAAGCAGGAGCCCATTGCCTGGGGCTGCAGGAGGTAATGCAAAGGTGTAGCAGCAGCTGCAGCCTGTCAGCAGTGTCATGAGGAAGTAAGGGGAGAGAGTCAGATCCCTGAAGGAAAATGGTTTGGGGGAAGAGAAAGAAAGATCTCCAACCGTCTGCAGCATAAATAGCTGTGATCCCTCAGAGCCAGCTCCTCCAAATCAGGCAGATCCCAGTACCTCCATCCTGCTGTTAGCCTTTCACACACAGCCCCTCCAGCTGCTGCTGCCCTTGAAATGCTGATAACCTGCTCCTGCCCTTCTGCAGTTCCCAACCATTGGTGTTGCCACTACAAAACTGAATTGTGCTTAATGCTATTGAAGCCTGGAATTGCCTAAGAGCCATTTGTCAGGAAAATGTGAACAAAGCATGCAAAAATGTCTGTGGCCTGACTGGAGTGTTCCTGGGATAGGAATTTGCCTGTCAGAAGAGAGCACAGCTCAGAAATCATGCTGCAGCTTCTGTCTGACTCTGCTTTATCCTTTTTATATTCCTATTCTTCTACAATTATAAATAAATAGTTTTCAGGTGAAGATGTAGTATCAGGTCTTACACTTCCAGGCGGAGTGCTCAGCTGTTAGGAAAATGTGAGCAGTGCTGCTGTCTTCTGCTCTCTGTTTTCCACCTTTTTGAGCTTCTGGCTGTCCATGCTTGTGGGCATGGGCTAAGTACATCTCCCAGATTAGTAGACACAGATTTTAGACCCATCAATGCCTGACTTTGCGAGTCTTAGCTGGAGCTGGCGTGCATTTACAGACAGAGCTGAGCAAAGTCAGCAAATGTACAACAGCAAACTCAAAACCTCCCAAGATTCTTTTTTTCAGGAGAAACAAGTTCTCAGGGATCATTAGATATGGGAGGTGTTGCAGTCAAAATTATTTTGTAGCTTTCATGTTTGGATTCTGTTTAAATTTTGCCTGATTTGAATTTTGGGTGCCTGAGTGCTTTTTACCTCCCTAAATAGGGACAGATGAAATATGTCTGTGGAAAGTTGAGGAACATATCATTAGTACTTTTACATTGCAATCAAATGTTTTATGTTAGAAATTCCTTCTCATATCTAAAAATGAATTGGGTTTTTACTTTTGATTTCATTAGTAGTGTATTAGGATCCAAAGGAGTTAATGATCTAAAGATGTAATGGGCACTGAATTTTGAAAATTGGTGAATATAAAAATTCAATTTTTTAAGAAAGAAAAGATGCAACTCAAAATGTATTTTAGTTCTTTATTTGACAAATGTAGATTGATATTGAATTAGAGGCTTCCTAGACTACTAATAAATATTATTTGATAAATTTAAATAATGCTGGAGATTCGTACAGTAATGTACAATTACAAATACAATAAATTGTAAATCTCATTATGTTGGTCTTTAGAAATCCTTTCTGAGAAGAAGGTAGGTGATGATTATAATGCAAATTGTGGTGTGCAAACTAAATATTATCTAGTAAGGTGCTATTCTGTTTCGATTTTATGATTCTTGTTTTCTCAGATAAGTCTACTGCATTCATTTTAAAAATAAATAGCGTTATTGAGTTTCTGTGCCAATTGTAGATTAGGTTAAAGTGCTAATTCTTTTGTTGTTTGTTTTTAATTTGTTGTTTAGTATGATATCATTTATATGTGGAAATGCAGGAGAGAGCTCTCCTGCACTCTTTCCTCCTGCTTTGAAATTTTGATTTTCTGCAGTGATTGCTTCCTCTGGAAAAGTGGGAGGAAAAGTGATTTGAAATGGTGTGGCCTGGCTTTCTGGGTTCCCTGGCACCTCCTGTGGCCTTAATTTCGTTCGATCAGTCATGACTTTCCTCTTGAGCTGTTGTCCCATCTCTTGCCAAGATGCTGATGCTCACAAGTGCTCTGACACCCCTTTGTGACAGTGCAGTTGTCAGGGGTGTAACCTTTCCTCAGCATAGACAGCACTTGAATGGAACTGTCTTCATGTCCAGGGTGGAGTCCCATGGCAACAGCAGTGTGTTTGTGGGAAGGTTAATTACAGTCATGTTGGTAAATGAAGAGCTCCAGGAGCTGTGTGGTTACTAATGCCATCTACCTGTGCCAGTCAATGAGGAGATGCTGGGTTTGGGAGAGAACATAATTCCCTGTGGATTTGAATTACTCAACCCCTGAAGCAACACTTTCTGCAACACTCAGGGCAGAGGAAATTTTATCAGTGTTATTTCAATCAGATTTGGACTCAGGCCCCAGTACAGGACGCTGCCCCAGTGACCTGTGGTCCTACAGGTCTGGGGGCAGTGGTGTCCTTGAAACACCTCATGGGATATTTTCCTTGGCCAGCTTGGGAACCTGACAACAAAAGTTTTTCTATTCTCACCCGATATTTATTGTGAAGGTTTCCTCTGATTTCATTAGGGCAGTAATGTAATGTCAAAATTCATAACTATTCTCGAAAATAGATAAACAGGGAGGTAACAGCTTGAGGTTTATGAACAGCCTTCCTCCCTGTCTGACCCCATCACGAGGAGACTGTAAAGAACTGGGACACAGAGTGAAAAGTTTCGGACCAAATCCTTACAGACTTACTAGAATTCATGTTATTGGTATCTGACAACAGATATGAGAAAATGCAATCTTCATATCAGCCCTGCAAAGGTATCAATGCATGATGAATATATTGAGAGAAAACTCTGAAACCCCTTGGAGGGAAATCTCCAGCTGTCATCTTCAAGCAATAACTAAACTTTTCAAGGACAAAAGGGATTGAACTGTCAGGTAAAGTTTAATAAATGCATCTTTCAGTTAGTTACTTTTTCCATTTTCACTTGTTGAGTCTCAGAGAATGTCTTGAGTTGAAATGGACCCATAAGGATTGCCAAGTCCAACTCCTTGCTCCTTGCAGGACTACCTGTATCCAGAGACTTTGGTACATTGCTCAGCATAGTAAATTTCTACAATTCTTTCTTGGAAGCGAAAACTAATTCAGTGATTTTTTTTGTTTTGTAGTGTAAAGTGAGGTAAAATCCTTAGTCATGTAAGAAATAAAGCAGATGGGTTTTTGAGGCAGGAGGCAGCCTGGGAGTGTATTCAGATAAGGTACTGGGATACTGTTGCACCATTTAGTCTCAGAGTGGATGATTCCAGATAGGAGTGTGTATTGCAGGGTTTGTACACATTGCTGCCCACCTTTTATCAGGCTATGAATTTATTTACAAAGAAATGTGGAAGGAAAAGCAAATATAGTTGAGACAACAAAATGTGTACTGAGCTTAGGAATGCTTTTATCCATTCTCTTTTTATTTCTTTACCTACTTTGATTTTATGCCTTTCAGAATAGCATCCATCTGTCTGTAGGAAGTGCATTACTGCTTCTTTCTGACACTGTGCAAATGATAAATACTAACAATATTCCCCTGACCTGCAGTGAGAGTCAGGAACATTTAGAGAAATGCACTTAGCAAAGCAGAAAAGGCCTCATATGATGATTGGAATTTTAGCCTTTGGAAGACTGTAATCACAATTTGCAAATGCATTTGCAAATTTCCTTGTGAAATAATTGAGAAGATGAAGAATGTTAAACTGGATTTACAGAAATGTTTGATTTTCTTTTTTTGGTTTCTGTGTTTTATTTTGGTTTGGTTTTTTTACAAGGAAATCTGTTTTATAAAGATCATCTTTTAAATATATCTACTATTAAATGAGATGTCATGGTGGTTATTTTTTAGTCCAAGCTTAGATCATTCCAGTGATGGATGCAGAATAATTAGATATCCTATTTCTTGTGTGATGGAGCCTTGTAAGATGTGATAGCTGTTCATCAGCAGGGATAGCCTGCAAAATGTTTGAAGGGCATGACAGAGGTCACTTTCTAAAAAATCTGTCTACATTCTGTCAATATTATTGTTTATCCATTTAGTTTATACTGCAGCATTTGAGTTTTCTTAGTCTAATTTTTTTTAAAAAATAAAGAAAAAAGGAAAACAAAGTCATATAATTAATAAGAGGTAGATATAGGGATTTTTGTAATTTTATTTTATTTTCCCAATACCATCTTCCCTTGCATAGCAGAGAACAAGTTCAGACAGAAAAGATCCAAGTAGAAGACCACAGAAATATTCAGGAGCTGGATGGGCAGTCACTATTATCAGTAATTGTTACTGCAATAATCTACATTAGTCTTATTGCAGATAAGCATTCTGGCAGGGTTCTTTCATCCATTGTGAATGGAGTCAGTCTGGTCTTTGAGGGGACAAGGAGGCGACCAGTAATAAATATGGCATCTACATGTGAATAAAATGTCTGAATGAAATAATACCGTTCCCCAGCTTCAGTTTGGTATCTGGAGAACAAATGTAAACGCTGTGTTGAAACAACCTGGGCAGGGCACGCCATGGGTTACTGCTTTGTGTGGATAATGTAGATGCAGTGTTGAAGTAATGCTTTTGGACAGCTAAACCAGTATGTAAAAAAATGTGTATGGTCTGTCTAACAGTAATTTTATTTCCAAAAGCCTTGAAAGTTTCCTTGGGGGGACAGGAAATGTCCAGTGGGGAAAAAAGCACAATAGCTGTATGCTGTTATGATAATCAGGAGTGACTTCAAAGGCAGGGACCCTCGTCAGTAGGTTTTGACCCAAAGCTCTGCTTGCCCTTAGTGCGGTTCAGTCTCCAGACTTACACGTAAAGGCTAGAAAAGCACATATGTTTATGCAAAAGACATGAACATTGGCTGCTAAGTGAGTGTCTGGCCTGCTGCCATCTTTGGGAAATCTACTACAATAGCGTATGTTGGCGAGAAAACATGTTTATGTAAATGACCAATTTGTCGACAAGGAATGCTGAGTGGGATTTGTCTCTCTGAGCATGCCTGAGGTTAGAAAACTGGAAGATTAGCCTCGTCAATAGTAATTACCCTGTCTTCTTCCAGCCCTTGCAGGGAAAGAATGATACCCCAAGCTCTTCACTGCTCACTACCTGCTGCCATGTGATAATTGCTTTGGCTCAATCAAACCTTAATTAAAATGTTATTGATAATTTGTCTGGAAAAGCAACACTTGCACACATTTCTTAATGAGAGGTCAAGTCATGTCATCCTTTACCTTTATCAGCTAAAACTTCAACAGAAATGAATTAAAATTTATTGTGGTCTTTTTGCTTTCCTGTGGAGGTGTTGCTCAGTAACAAAGGGTACAGGATGATCTGCAAGGATATGCAGGGATGGCATGGAGAAAAGATGTATATGTATACAGATAACACTTTACAAGTAGGATAACATAACAATTGCGTAGCAACTCTAGCTGAGCTAGCTCAGTGATTTTAGTTCTACATCACTTTCATGAATTACTCTTAGTTTTTCTTCTGAAGTGTAACAATAAACAACTTTCACATAGTGTTTCAGTAGGAAAAAACCACCGTAGATCCATATAGTAAAACTCAAAACTGCTCAACTTACCTGAGTTTGCACGAAATACATATTTCAAGGAATTTTAAAGAAAAATCACTGACGTTGACTTCAGGTCATTTCATGTACAAAGGTTTTCTAAATCATAGCATGTTTCTAATGTATCATCCTCTGTTTGGACCTTACAATGTGTAGAGTTCATTAAATAATGTGTTTCAAGTTCATTGGATTTGCTGAAAATTGTAGATCAGTTTTGTCTTGGCAAAGTAGGTAAATTTCATATGATTTCAAATTTGGTTGCCATGATAGACCCTAACAACTGTTTGCATATTTTTAAATCAGTAGTAGATGCATGTAGATGTTATAGATGCAAGTAGTAGTAGTAGAAATCCTGCTGCTTTCCTCCCTGGCAGCTCTGAGTCCCATGTTGGAGAACATCACCATTTGGATCATGTCTGTACCTGAAGGAAACATACCTTGGCAAAAAGATCAGTGTGTGCAGTGGTGCTGGTGTAAAACAAGGTTTTTGTAGTAGCTATTATTATTGTATATACTTTTTAAAAATTATTTCTGGTTGAAAAAAGCCTTTGGAGAAAATCTGTCATTGGAAATGCCCAGTCTATCTTTTGTGCAATCTTTCAACAAATGTATCATCACCTGTTTTTGCTGGATATATTTAGGTAAATTCTGCCTAGTTTGTGTCCAGCATGTACAGGTCTTTGAATAAGCATCCTGCAAGTGTATAGGACATTGTCTGCCCTGCCTTTTCTGTGGGTTTTCACATTACATGGTTGATAATTTGTGGATTTTTGTATTGTGGTATTTTTGTTCTGAGGCTAAAAAGAAACTTTTTTTTTAAATAGTCAAGAAAGAGCAGTAGCTTAATTATGAGCTTGATGGAACCGGTGGGTTTTGTTCTGTAAAAAGTGGTGAAGTAGTATCTGACTAGAAAATATATTGATGCCACAAAAAAATATTACACACACACTCTTAAATTTCTTCTAATACTTGCACATGGAGGACTGATTCAGTTAACCACAGTTGTCCACAACTACATCCTTACGTGTGTAAATTTCTTTTGGAAAAAAAAGGGCAAACTGGCACATCAACTTCCAATTAAGTTTATTTTGAGCATATAAGCAAAAGCTTAACAATTGTGCCCAGGAAAAGCATTGGCTAGGTTCTGGTCTGAGGCACCATTAGCAGTCATTCATTCTGTATTGATTTTAGAAATTTTTCCAGCTGTTATTTTAGAAGGCACAGTTTTTAATTTGTAGAGTGATTTTCGTCTTAAGCCTCCATCTTCACATCAAAGTCTTAACATTCTGCTTGCTTTCATGATTGAGGCAAATCTCTCTGGGAAATTTATCCCAGTATACATCTATCAGATAGGGTGGGGATTTTCTTTGCTCTCATAAGTAGATTATGTAAAAGGCCTAAATTGAGTCTCATTAGTGATGGGTATTGGAAGGCCAGTTTCCTGATTCTCTCTCCACCAATAATTAGCAAAAATGTTACTGCAAGCTCCAGCATGCTTTTGTGATCTATTTTTTGTAGCTGACATGACTGAAATGCACTTTACACTTAAATGTTGCTCCCCATTGCATCAATGTTGTATAAATCATTAACAGCCCTTATCATTCCCCTTTATTTTCGTGATTAGAAAGGTATTATCACCATCATCATCATCTCTACAGAAAAGTGTAATAGGCAGGGAAATGAAGAGACTTCTTCATTGAGATTCCCTGGCAGAGAGTCAGCCCTGATAATGACAGCTCCCGGAGCAGGATGGGTGGTCACAGGGGTACAGTTTGTGCTGCTGAAACGTGCTGCCTTGCTGGGAAGAGAGGGAAGAAAGGGTTTAATAAGAATTGCTCAGTGGCCAGAGGCAGCTGCTTTAGGAAATGGGGCAGTATTTATTGTGAGCTGCATATAGCTGTTGTATTTTCTTGCCAAGGAAGTGAAAGCATAAACATTTAGCCAGATTTCTATTTATTTGTATGCAGTTAAGGGGACTGTGCAATCTGTTTGGGGCTAAATCTGTGTGAACAGAATGGCCATTTTTAGTTGCAAGTCTACCTCCTTATCCATCATATTTCTGTAATTCCTCATTGCACTAGGCCTATTTTCCTGCTTTGAATCCACCTAGTAGGTGACCAGTTTCCAGACAGATTTTTTTGGAAGTGGTTTTGTTTCAGCTTTAGTGAGACCCACTTTTTAAGTAGGAAATCTGTTTGTATGTTAAACATACGACTCCAGTGAATTCCTGCTTCAGCATTTCTTTCAATATTCACTTCGTCACTGATATTTGGAGAAATAAAGAAATGAATGCTAATGATATATCAAAGTCAGGCACTAGAAGTTGGTTTAAAAATTCAACATTTGTATTTATCCCTTCCTGTAATCTTCATTTTGGATATATAGTGCATTTTGCTTTTTAATGGGTAGCTTTTACAGTCTCACTAATATGAAACAATTACTCATCTTCAAAAGCAACTTTGAAGCTATAGAGGACTATTCCATCATCTCCTTAACTCTTCTGAGGACTGTAGCCTTAGTAGCTCATGTTCATTTGCTCTGTTGTCTTGTCTGTTTTCAGACTTAAGCCCACCTAACCAGTTTGCAAAAGTTTTTTCTCATTAGTTGTATGATCTAAATTATTTAACATTGGAAATGTGAAGCACATGTAGTGTGCCTTGGGCTCATCTGGTGTAATTTGTATTTCTCTGTGATTTTCTTTTTCCAGCTAAAACCAGATGAGGAAAAAACCTCAATGTTGTGTGTGTCATTGAACAGGAAAGTGAAAATGGAATCCAGAACTGAAGTCCTCTTTTTAGCAAAAGCACAAATCAAGCCCAGGCTAAGATAAAAATGACCAACCCTAAAGGGTTGGGTGTTTCGCCATTAATATAACATTCTACTTTGTATCAACTACACTAGTTATAAAGAAAAAATATATTATGTAAATGATAGCTTAGCATAAATGCTTTCCATTTATCCTGTTACTTTGAGATTCTGCATTAATAGTCTGACGCTTTTGTGTCTCATCATAGTTTGACCAATGTGACATTAAAGTATTAGCAAATTTCTTGAAGCTGCATAATGTGTTTTTCTGTAAAAGATAAGCCTCTCAAGTGTACCCTATTAATAGAGAAGATCTGAAGGAGAATATAAAGCTGTGCATGGTGTTTTGGATTCTAGTAGATGAAAAGTCCTAAGTACTTTGTATAGTGAAGTTTAATCATCAAAAAAATTATCCAGCTGAAATTCTTTGCAATGTCCATATACCATGTAGCTGTAGTTGTCAGATAATACAGCAATCATCTAGTTCACTCCTTGACAAGCTTGGATGCATGAGAAAAGTCAAAATAAAGTAAGTGAAATCAAGTGGAACCTCCTACCGTGGGAGGTTCTATAATTCTGTAGTTTAAAGTCAAAACTGTTGCCTAAAATTGCAGTCCCGTGTTTGTGCCAGGACAGCATCTCACACTGTGAGTCAAGGTCATCCAATATGCCAAAGTTCTGAAATAATCAAATTAATAATTTTGTTCATGACAGTTTGTGAGAATAAAATCTTAAAGCAGGATTTGCAGAGGGACATCAGTCTGTTTACTCAAGTGCTAATCATATTTGTTTCTACCAGCTGCTCAGGGTTGGAAGTTGCCTTTATTGATATTTGTGATACATTGTATGGCTTGCATATGATGTATGTAAGTTGTTCAGTAAGTCCTATTATACTTTATTGTCAGCTTTTTGTGCTCCTTCTAATAGGCACATTCTTTCCAATGAGTCAGAAATACAGATCTTCCAATAGAAGAATTTTTACAGTAGTGCTCTCCTGCCTAAGCTCCTTACCTGTTGTGCAACTGTCTACTGAAGAAATTTCAAAATTTCCCAAAGCAGTCATCACTGAACGAGAAGGGAATGAAAAATTGCGGAAATAAAAGAGAGCAGTAGAAAGAATGTGCAGAAACAGACAAGCTTTTTTTTACTCTTCTTGCAAAGATGTTTTATGTTCCTCCAAATATTTGGTTTTTTTTCAAACCTGGCCTCTAGTTGAAAGTTTGTTTTACATAATTGATTTTTTTTTGGCAGGGAAACCCTAGATAACATTGCTTATGTTTACTGGAGGACTCTGTTAGAGAGTAAGTTCTGCTAGAACATTTTAAAGCATTTCAGCTACCAGGTGGCTGGAAGAGTTCAAGAGAACATTTTTTTGTTTTTGAACCTGGACTCAGGTTCTCTCAGTCCTATTGTTATGGTTCATGAATTCTGAAAAAGCATTTGGGCAAGTACATAAGGACAATATTACTTAGTTTGATGCACATACTAATTGAAGTGTTCCTTTCTCTATCTACTAATTTTTAAAGGAAAGAGTCACAGTGGTCCATTTCAGGATGGGTTGGGCCCTTCATGATTTTTGAAGTTTGTGGCAGTTGCTTGGTCATTTGGGAAATAAATGCTGAATTTTCAAACTGAATCTGAAGAACTATGTTTGGCATGAAGTGATAATACCTTAGCAAGCAGAATCAATGTTATGTCTTTGTGCCATTTAAGAAGGGGCTGTGGTTTAGCTGGGTTTTTAATTTAAGGATATTCTTTTTATATTAAGGATTTCTGCCACTGATTATTTGCAAAAAAACCCAAATGCAAACTCAAAATCTCAGCAATGTAAGTTTTCTGAAAGTTTGATCATAGAATTATAGAATGGATGGGGTTAGAAGAGGCCTTTCAGATCATCTAATTTCAACCCCTCTACCATAGGCAGGGACACCTTCCAGTAGACCAGGTGGCTCAAAGACCCATTCAAACTTGCCTTGAACACTTCCAGTTATGTTACTCCTTTTCTAAGTAATTAACTTACCATAGCTTTAAAGAAACAAGCCTTTATATTAGGACTGAAATTATTTAAATATTAGGTTCAGTTTGAGTTTTAAAACTTCATTAAGTAATCACAGTAGAAATAGAGTCATGCTGTTTGATTTTTCTATTGCTCATCTTAATTAACCACAACTATGATATTTTTTAAGGTGACTAAATGACTTACAAGAATATGTATCAATGGAAAAGGTAGCTTAGATCCCTTAGAAAAACATTATATCCTCTGCTTACTGTACTCTGTGACAATAATAAACTTTAAAAATGCATAGGCTAAAACATGCTGCAATCAAACCAAGCACCCAGGTCCATTCAATAATGATTTAGATAAATCTTCATTTCTCAGAGCATAAGCATTGCTTTAAAAATATTAAAAATGGTTAGATGAAACCACAAGGAGCCTTGAACATTTTGTCCTCTGTGAGACTTGCTGTAACACTCTGGCTGGTGTAAGCAGAACCAGAAGTAACAGGAATGTTTTAAACAGCCAAAGGAGTTGGAACATCCGTAAATAATCAAGAGGATGGAACTGACCTTGCCTGAAGTTTGGGTTGTTATGTAGTCTTAAGTTAAACAGAATCTTATGTTTTGCTCTACTTACATGTGAGCCTGATTCAAAGCTGAATCTTCCCGTATCCTCCTCTGGGATTTGAATAGGTTTCAGATGAATCTCCTATGGCTGTTATGAAGGTTAATAAGTTAATGTTTGTGCAGTGCATAGAAAATGTGAGGTAATCCCTACCCGGGGAATATGTTGGAGTTAGACACAGCTGTAGTCCAAGTATGGATGGACAGAAGGGAGGGTGAAAGGTTTGAGGCAAGTTACACATCTACACAATGATGACCGTGTCATATGAAGCACAAATATATACTGCTGTGTCTCATGGTAATTGAGAAGCAATATCCTCTTTAATCTTCCTTATCCAGTAAATCTACCTTGCCTGAAATAAGCCTTACAAAAAATTTAATGAGCAGTAGCTTCTAAGTAGACAATTGTTTCATGCTCCTTGTACCACATGACTATGGTCTTCTGTTCTTTAATAAGAATGAACTGCATCTTTGGAAAAGAAGTAACTCTCTTTGAAAAGATATATATGTAAGATATTGTTGGATTATGCTAAGTATTAGGGATTCAAGATGAATGCTTCCATTTTGGGGCTTTTTTTTACCTGCATCTAGGATAATTATGCTAGCATGTGGATTTTGTCTTACCTAAGCTATTCTAGACTTGCAAAAATTTGATTTGTCAGAAGACCAGCTGTACGAGTAATGTCACATCAGGGAATGAGATACTTTTGGGTAAAAGTTCTTTGAAAAGGCAGTTTATTTCCCAAGTTAAATAAATGCAACCCCATTGCATTTGGGTGTCATAATATGCCATCTTTGAATCTGAAGGATTCCCTTTAGGGGAAGATGCCAAGAAGGAGGGATGGTGAAGATGGGAGAGGGCTGGGCTTAAAGAATATTCAAAGGAAACTTGTTCATTCATATGGTGATTCTGTGTTTAGAATAGCGAAACCTGTTTGTTAGTATTCTTGGCTGATAGAACAGTCCCTATGGGTATGTTAAAAGAGGAAAAAAGCATCACATTAATTTTCACTTAGTGAGTACCTTTAAAGACGTTTGGCTTCTTGCTTTCTTTGACCCTTCCAGGTAGAGAGTACCTTAAGAATCTGTAGCATCAGAAAAATTCGTTGTTTAAACAAATTATTAATATGCTTTTGCCTGGAAGCAGATATACTGTTAAATTTTGCACTAAGCCATGAAGTCCTTCCTTTTTGTTGTGGATTTTTTTAAAAAGAGAATTTTGTTTCCAAAAGGTTGTTGCCTTGTTTTATTACCTGACATTTCCTTGCCTCGGTTTTTCAGCAAAGTTACAATTGAGATCAAGGAGGGTAGTGAACTTCAGAAGTAAAAATCAGGGACAGCTGCGAGGTATGCTTTACAGCCAAAGAGGATCACTCATCATCTCTGCTTCTAAAAGCCATGGGGTAGCTTCTGTCCTGTACATGTCTTTGAAGAAAAATGTAAAGATAGCCAAAGATGCTGAGAAGCATTCTTTTAATCCTGCATTTTCCACCAGCTGTTGAACAGAAGAGCTTAGGGAATGTATGGAAGTGCTGTAATAAATAAACATATTTGGCTGGGATAAAGTTGACTGGACACATCTCTCTCCAGAGATGAATAACACAGCCCTGTGTGGCAGCCAAGGGAGCCAGTTAAGAGTGATCTGAGCTGTTTGGGGCCCCCAGAAGATGTTAACAATTGCATTTAATGCTTATGTAGCACTTTCCCAATATTTAACTGGATTACTGGAGGCTTCTAACTTAAAGGCTTCTGGTGACTTAAAACACAAGAATATAAAAAATATAACCAGAGGGCAGAAAGCTCCTCCTCCCTTTGGACACAAATTAGGGCAAGAGCACTCAAACAGGAGCAAAAGAATAAATAGGTCTTCTTGAACTTCAGCTTCACCACATGTGAAGCTTGTTATGTACAGAGTGTCCATCAGGTCATATGACATCATGTGGATAGCAATGATATAAAGAACTTTTTTAACATGATAATAAAATAAACTCAAGTTCTTTTTATTGAAAATGTAATCTGACCCTAACATGTTTGTAAAAAGGTTCAATAAGGAAGACGTGAAATAAGGCTAAAATAAAGCCAGAAAATGTGAAAGGAGAAATACGTCATCGTCTGTAAAGCTGGGAAGAGCAGCCAAAATTCTTTTCTGTTAGGTGGAAGTGAAGAAGCTGGTAAAGGATTTTGGTGATACAAAGTAAGAATCCTCTCCCTGGGTTCCCTGCACGCTGATGGGGCTAAGAATTGTATAGTACAAAACTGAGCAACAGATCCTAAATAAACCTCCTGCTAATATGAGATACAGACAAAATAGCAGGGCTTTGAAGCAAATCATATCAGACATCTTTCGTAACACATTAACAGCAATGCATTTTTGCCAGCAGATACCACGGCAATAGAAAATAAAATGCACAGAGAGCAAAACTATGGGATCGTGCTGCATGTGTTGTCAAAGGGATGATCGAAGCATTTGTGATTGTCATTAAAGTTCCCTAGTATTTCCTAATGTGGGTCTTTTCAGTTGCTTATAGTTCTGGCTGGCTTTAGGTAAAATTCAGACTGAATTTTTATTTTCCATATCTGCTACTTGATTGTTTGAATATTAGGTAGTAAATGGTCTTTGAAGGTTAGGTATCGATCTTTTGCCAGGGAATGAAGAAAGTATGTGGGACTATATACAAGAATGAAGGGAGCACATGCTCAAAGACTAATTTGTGATGAATACCTGAGATGCTGAGCCAAGACTGCACAAGCAACTTCAGTGTAAGTTTTGGCAATTACAGCTCCAGCATTTCTGGTCTCTATCTCTGGGACAGGAGTGCTGGAATATTAGAAGCTGAATAAACACATCAGTTTACGTGTGGGGTTTTATTGTTTGTTGGGGTTCCAACAAACATGTTGGAACCAAGTTTCAGTGACTTTACTTGTTGTGTACATTAGCATCAAGTGCAGAAGTAAACCTACTGGATTCATTGGATCTGCTTATACAGCAAGAGGTCTCTCGCTCTGAATGAATGTAGAGAAGGGATTCTCTAGCACTAGGCCAGACAGAAGATCTGGCAATAAGAAAAAATAATGTTTTCATGATTTCTTTCTGATTTTGAGTTCCAGCAAGTTCTGCTAAAGATAGTAGGAAATCCTAGAAATGCGGGGGGAATAAATACTGAGGTAACACATGAAGATTTGGTATATTTCAGTAATGTAGAAAAGACATCTTGTGATGCTGAGAGCACACTGCGAATACAGCCCCACACAAACCATGTGAGCAGGTATGTGTATGGCTGACCAAACAAATAGAGTTGTGCTTGGTCAACCTGATCAAATGGTGACACATTATGTGTTTCTTTCCAGTGAGACATGATGTGTGGTTTCATCATATGACATTACATGGGCTGGTAGTCAACATAGAAGTGCTTTTGGTAGAGGAAATCAAGAGGCTCTGTTGTAAACACTAAGGAAAATATATTGTATCTGTATTTCTTCTTTATATTTGTGCATCTGTTTTTCTGTCAAATGAAATGTATTACATTTAAAAACATCAAATTAGTATCCTATTAGATGTGCATTGAAATTTTATCTTAATCTTAGCCTTTTCTATTCTATGTAACTTGATTTCTTAGCTTTTCTTCCAAACACGAAACCAGAAGACTCAACTTTGTTTCCAGCAGCAGTCTTGCATGGCCTTATTCATATTTTTGGAACATTTATGTATAAAATTGTATAGATCTCTGTAAGCACGAAACTCTAACCTATGTCCTTAGTGATGATGAAAATTCAGTTGTTGCTTCAGTAAACATGTACATGAGATGCAGTCCCATATCTGCATCTACTTGTATGTGTAATTATGTGTGCAACTTTTTAAAAATTAAGTCATTCATTATGGTTACATTCAAGATGCAAATATTCTTCTTCCTTTTAATATATGGGGTACTGAATTCAATGTTGAAGTTCCTCATATTGAATATATTCATAATATATTGTAAGGATTGAGTCCTTACAATCAGGTATCTTAGTTGCCTCTCTGTATTGCTGCTGTGTATCAGGTTAATAGACTGCAGATTTATTTTTTCAGTCATTTTTCGGTCTGTTTATGAATATGCTGAAGCATTTTGTGTGCTGTAGAATCCAATTGCTTTCTTCTGAACTAGTTATTATACAAATCCAGTGTGAAGTTCACTATCTGCAAGATTTTTGAATTGGTGCTATTTCTCAGCTTGCTTGGTGTCAGATACTTTACTGAATGTGGTCTTTGCAGAAAACTATTTTACAACATAATTAGAAATTAAAAAGAAAAACAAAAAGTGCACAAATGCCCAGTGACTTGGTGGAGGATTTGCCTAAGTTATACTTTTCATGACTTTTTTTTAGTAAAGGTTTTTATTCAATGGTGGAACCTCATAGCAGAACTCATTGGGAATAGGTTGGTATCTTAATTTTTATCATCCACACAAGTTCTTCACATTGTACCATGAGTCTGAGGGCATATCTTGCTGACTGACAATTCCTTTTTCCCTTGATACTATACAATTGTGTTAAGGATGTTCTCAGTGGATTGCAGGTTGATCTCAAGCCCTGCGTGGAGCTTATCAAATTAGGATTTTTTCTCTGGAATTTTGGTGGAAAAATTTTGGTTTAAGAGTTTAAATCTATTTCAGAAATAGGCTTCAGGCAAAATCCATCCTTCTCTTCCATCCTCTTAATACCCGCTGAGTTGGAACCTTATTTTAATTTCTTCAGTGTGGTTTTTTTTCTGCCACTTTGATTAAAATTGTGAAATAGCAATGAATTCTCACAGAATGTATCTGCACAATGTTTGGTAGTAATCATGTAATCTGTCTGATTCCACAGGCTGATTACAAAAGCAGGTGTTCAGACTGATTACATGGAACAGCTTCCCTTCTGCAAATAACTGTCATTAAGGAGCAAATTGTGCAAATTGTGCTCCATGCTAGTTTAATTCCAAAGTCATTCCATTAAAATTAATGGAACGTTTCTGGATTACAACCAAGATGAGTTCTTTAGTGAACGGTTTAGATGGAAAACTGACAGCCGTACATATTTGTGATCTTACTGTATTTTTTTTTCCCCCAGCTGTTGTCCTAAAGCCAGAGAGAATATTTTGGTTGCACAGAGTTCATTTTCTGAGACACAGACTAAAGAAAGGAGCTATGTGAAATGGAATTTTTGTTTGTTTGTTTTAAAGAGCGGATATTTCAAGTCTGGTACAAACAAAGTATTTCACCGTGTTGATGTAATTGATGGAAGTGAAAAATTACTTGAAAATAGGCTTCAGGCAAAAAATATAGCGTACTTCATGAGCCCAATTTGTTTGTCACTGCGTCCTCTGCAATTTCTACTGTGGTTAATGCTCCTCCTTGACAGCTGATGACCTTTCTTCAGCTGAAATATGATTCCAATTATGTAGAGATAAATGGAGGCTACTTGGATACTAATGATGTCCCAATATCTTCTGATAAAACCTGAAGTATTCATACACCCCACCATGGTGGATTTGTTTGACATGATGTTGAGAAGGATGGTGTTAGCATGACTCTCACCAGCCCCTCTTGATCTTTCGATTGTTCTGCTTTTTGAGATGAACTACATTTTACAGCAAAAGGGGACATGTGCAGTGAATCCTCTCTGGGAAATAAAGTTACCCCATTTTGAAGGTTTAGATCATAGTGTTTTTTATATGACAAGTATAGGCAGCATAATATTAAAGAGATAATTAGCAGAGATCTGGGGAAAATCCAGAAACCCAACAAAACTATGCCAGTGTGAAAATGATGCTAGAAATTTACAGTACTATCACATGCAGTTTCAGCAGTGTTGCTCCCATGAGAGACCATTTTAGTGGCCTTTTCTAGACTTAAAAGGTATAAAACTGTAAGGCTTTTATAGTTAGAAAAAATACAGCAGTTGCTCTGCCTTTTTATGGTAAATGAGTGCTTAAAATTGTTTGGTGTCAATAGTTTAATGCATAACTGACTCAGCTGTTTACATATGTGTTTCAGGGTGCCTTTTAGATCAATTCCTCCAACAAATGAAAGCCTCATTATAGATGTATTTGAGCACTATCAGGCACTCAGAGTTAATATTAAGACACGCAGCAAAACTTTTCATAATTTTTATAGGGTTTTATTGTCTTTTAATGTCACAGAGAGATAACAGGTTTTTCAGTTACCTGGCCTTCTGAAGCATGCCCTGCATTTGAAGAGGAGCACAGCTTAATTCTATCACATTGCAACCCCAGTTCACTGCACTGAGACCAACCCTGTCATGCTTTGAGCACAGCTGAGCGCGTTCTGTTGTCTAATCTCTAAGTTCACAACCTGCTGTACAAGTGATGGCTTATCAAAACTTGATTAAGAGGTAGGAGCTGGGGAGGCAGGATGGGAATCTCAAATGTTACAGCTTTTGAACTCTCTTGAAGCCCCTGGTGGCAAATATCTGATAGCAGAGGGTTGCTATCGCAAAGGCTGGGACAGGTCGCGTAGAGGGCGGTGGAGCACATCTGTGCCAGCTGTGTATCAGCAGTGATACCTGCCTCTCAATTTAACTTATCTCTGAAGTTTCATAGGAACACACCACCTTCATAAAGCTCACTAAGCTAGAATATGCGATGCACAGAGCTCAGTAAAAAGTTGACTGTCTTGCATGATGCTGTGTTGGAAAGTTACTGATGGAGGATCTGTAAAGTTGGGGGAGTGAAGAAGAGAAGAGAAAAACACTTTATTAAATCTGCTTGACTCTAATGAATGTTGATTGACTGTGTAACTTTTAGGTAGCTTTGAGTTGGAGTAAATGTCAAATATAATTCAGTTCACACAGCAGTGTGAAAAGAACTGTTACTTTCCTTGGAGAAAACCTGACAGCCCAACTTTCTTAAAGGGCTTTTCTGTCTTGCTCATTTGTTCTCTCTTTTTAATGAAGCCTTTCACAGTTGACACTTCCCTAACAAAAGGTAACACAGGTCGTTCTATTAAACAGAATATTTTTCCATCAGTGACATCACAGCTGTAATCCGAGATCAGAAACTGTTACTTCTTTTTCATCTGATGGAAAGGATGAGTTGTTACTCATAAAAATAGTGTGGTGCTCTGAAGTAATGTCTCTATACTGTGGGTGCTTGATATCAATGACACATGTTGAGAACAGGCGTTTAGCTGCCATAAAATATATACATATATGAAACTAAGAAATGCGTGGTATTAGGTTCTTGAGTGAAAAAGAAAATGCACTTCATTAACACCCAGCTCCACAACAGACTTAACAGTTATAGAATCCTTTTGGGAACAGATTTGGGGGATGGTAGGCAAGGACAGAAAAGATCAAAATTGCTTAGTGCCTAAGATTAAGACCAGATTTTCAAGGAGTTAGAGTAACAAGTTTTGACATAATTGGAAAATTCACAGT
This sequence comes from Acrocephalus scirpaceus scirpaceus, assembly GCA_910950805.1. Taxonomy (NCBI): domain Eukaryota; kingdom Metazoa; phylum Chordata; class Aves; order Passeriformes; family Sylviidae; genus Acrocephalus; species Acrocephalus scirpaceus. The sequence goes on from OU383778.1 coordinate 34,590,765, forward strand.
GTCACAAAAATAATTGCTTTTTTTTCCTCAGTGTTTTTCAAAGCCACGTCTTTGTTTACATGTTGTAGTAGAAGGTAAAAGTTCTTTTAAAGCTGATCTTTGTTTTTCTCCATCAGTTAACAAAATGGAGAGCAATGGTAATATTTTTCCTTTGTCCTTCAGTCTATTTGCTTTTTTACATTAGAAATGATAAAATATCTTTCCTTCTTTGTGTTCACATTTCTGAGCTGCTGTGGTTTGTAAAGAGTTATAGAAGTATTCAGAAGTCCTTCAGATACATCTGTTGTGTTTTGCCTTCTGGGACAGGATCACCAGATCACAGTATGGGTGAGGTTGGAAGGGACCACAGTGGTTATCTGATCCAACCTCTCTGCTCAAGCAGGTCCATCCCAGAGCACATGGCACAGGTTTGTGTCCAGACAGTTCTCAAATATCTCCAGTGAGGGACACTCCACACGCTCTGTGGACAACCTGTTCCAGTGTTTGGTCACCCACACAGTAAAGAAGTACTTCCCATTATTCAGGTGGAATTTCTTGTGCATCAGTTTCTCCCCACTGCCTCTTGCCCTAGTGGCTGGCACCACTAAACACAGCCTTGCTCTATGATCTGGACACCTTCCCTTCGAGTACTTATATACAGGATCACACTGCTTTTAATTGTGGGGATTTCTGAGCAGACAGCTGATACATTTGACAATCAAAGTTTGAAGGAGCAGGAGTGTCAGGTTTGTACCTAACAGGGAAAAAACAAGCCAAGTGGGATTGAAAAAAGATGAGTATCGCTCCAGGGGAAATCAAGACTGGTACAAGAGCAGGGAGAGAAAGGAAGAACAGCAGCAGAAAGTTGTAGGAACTGAAGATTGCTTTTGACAAGAAAGACTTTTTGATTCAGGGAGCAATGTCATGTCAATAATTCAGTTGTGTTGGATCAAGGCACCTGAAGTGCTGCTCCTTGTTGAATGTTGGGATATGTGTTAATTCAGCACTGTAATGAGAATAAAAAAAAATAAATGTGTCTGGATAGCAGGGAGCTGGATTGAATTACTAAGAGCCACTATTGAAATGTAAAATGGTTTGTCCCTGTAAAATGTAGCAAGTTCTGCTATAGATGTAATTAAATAAGCAAGACTGAGAGTAAAGAGATGATGAACAAGGAAAAATGTACCTGTATTGTTCTCATGTAAGACTGACTGCATCTCTAATTATTACTGAAAGCAAGGCAAACAGAGGTCCAGTTTGGTGAAAATTGAGTTGGTTATGTTTAGAGTATGAATTGGGAAGAAAAATTTTGTCTGTTACTGACATCGTGTTTTTTTATGCATCTCTTGAGATGATAAATAATTTTGGTAGCCCAGTACAAAGATACATTTTCACATTTTCCAATCATTCCTTAATTACAGCTGTTTGTGACTGAGGAGTAACTAGTGATAGTAATAGTGATGTTGGTAATGCTGGTATTCCCAATGATTATTCAGAAGGCAGCATGACTTTTAGGATTTCCTGCAGTTCTTATCTACATGAATTGTACAAATGCCACATTTTAATGGCTTTTTAATATTTCTCAAGCAGCCAAATACTGTTCTTCAAAGATTCTTAATATTACTGTAATAAATACATTTGCTCTTTAAATAGAAAGGAAATAATTTAAATATTAGGATTATTTGACATATATCTCTGCAATGGTATATATTCACTCTTGTATTGGAACACACTAAACTGCTTTGATTTAAGAGACTCATACTTGATTTTCGTTCATTTTATCGGTTTGTGTTTTTACAAGATCAAAATTTCAGGTGGAAATCTATGTTACATAGTTATTGTTGTCCAAACTGCTATTCAGAATTTAAAGGATATCGGGAAGAAAAACATTCTGATAATTCAGCAACAGTTGTAAATTCTGTATTTATTTATTTATTTCCAATGGGGGTCCATGAGTATTGTAGTTCTGCTTTCCTTTTACTCCTTAACTCAGTGAGGAGGGCTGTCCTTGCAGAATACAAATCTTTCTTGGTGGTTGATCTAAGGGAATGCTAAGAACTGCCAGCAAACCTCCAAGTCTTCTCTTCCATCTGCAAGGGACACTAATGGTTTTGTATTCTGCAGACTACAGAAGTGTATATTTTAATAAAATATCAGATCAAGACTGTGCACAAATGTTTCCTTGAAAAATATTTTTAAGAGTCTTTCTGTGATCAGAATGTATCCAGTCTGTATTCCATTAATTCCAGTGAACTGACACAGAACTCAGCATCCAGAAGCACGAGTAGCTCTCAGTGGTGACAGAGTGACCTTTTTCCTGAGTCAAAGAAAGGTTTATACCAACTTATAGCCAGCATGATTTGACATAACTTTTGATTCCTTTTTATTGAGTAGTCTGGGTGCCGTCCATTCATATTTTTTAATATAATGGTGAGTGCTCTGATTCAGGTCTTTCTTCAGAGTGGTGAGAATCTGAAGAGAGGTAATTACTAGAAATAAAAATAAGTATATTGGCTAACTTTCAGGACAGAACAGGCAGGGTGGGGGAAATGGAGTGCTAGTACAAGTGTTAACTTCTCCCTCTGAATTGAGTACTTCTTGATAATATGAAAGTCACAGAGTGCTGGTGTGCTATGGAGGATAAACCAGCTCAAAGGCTTGAATTCTTACACCTCTGAAAAATCACAAATTATTCTAGCTCAACAGATGGCCATGGCAGATCTGATTCTGCAGCCTTGCCTTACATAAGGAATGATTATTATTTCCCTAAAACACCTCCTATATTAAAGTGAAGAAGGACTGTATAGACCTCCAACTGTTTTTTTGGAAGGTCAAAATACGTCTGGACTTCATTGTTTTAGCCACAATTTTTAAACTGACAAATGTGATTAAAACAGATATTATAGCAAGAGGTTTTATTTTTCAGGGTGAATATTTGCATCTGTTAGACTGAGCTTCAGCAGATTTAATGGTCTTTGTAGGCTCTGTCATTTCTACAGGGAGCTATGAAGTTGAATGAGTAGAAGATTCACTTACTTTATGGAAAATCTGCTCCTTTGAACAGTACAGATGTTTATATTTCTTCACAATAGTTTTTGTTTTCTTGTTCAGTGGTTGCTATTTTGATCTACACTATGCCCATTTCAAAAAAAGTTTTACATTAAATGGTCAAAATGCCAGCAGAGAAAATGAGAAGAAACGCGCAGAGAAAGTGAGAAGAAACCTGCAGAGAATGAAACCTGGGTAGTTATTTTTTTTGAGAAGTGTAAGTAGGGATATTCTGGAGTATTTACAGCAAAGGACAGTTTAATATTAAGGCATATTTTTATTCCATCACATTAATCCTGCAATGCACATAAGCATTTACCTACATTATGTTGATGGGTATTATAAAGCACAGAAAGGTGAGGTAAACACTCCCCCAAGTCTTACACTGAATTGCTGAGAGAATATCAAATACAGCCTGGGATCTCTAATGCCTTGTTTTGCTGCCTGTCCATCACAGCACATCTTTGTTGGGCTCCAAGAATTATATCCTGGTGAATCTGGTTTAAGCTACCATTAGAGCAGTTTATCATAATATTCTGGTCTATGACCAGGGTATGCCTTTTTTACTGCTCCTTTTCTAGTGTAGCCTTTAGCAGAGAGGTTGCAGAGACTCATCTCAACATGCAGTAGAGTTTGCATAGCTTTAGGGCCTTGTGTTGAGAGGGAAGGCTTTGTGAGCATGTAATTTTATTACAAATCTTCTGTTGAGGAAAAGCTGTGTGGTTTTTGCTGCTGTGGTCTGTGTTTGCAGAGTGCAGTGTGCTTTGGGAAACAGTTATTGTACCTTGTCAGCTTGCATTATGTTACACCATCCACAACAAATTGGTTTTTTACCATAATTACGTTGCAAAAAGTACCCTGAAACTTCTCAAGGTGTTTTTTTCCCCATATATTTAGCATAGTGAGTATGGATTAACAAAGGTCATAGTTGACTGTTTTGATTAAAAATAGCAGAGGATTTGGGAATAGATCAAAAAAAAAATCTTAAGTTCTTCCTACATTCTGTAGACAAGTGTAGACAGAATATTGACATAAAGCCAAACCATTTTTCATGGGAAGTTATAGAACACAGGATCACCCATTGCTATTGAGCTACATAATGGGAACTACAGACAATGAAATGCTTCCCTGGGAGGCCCAGACATGCTAAACATACAGGGCAGCAAGAAATTGCTTTAACTGCAATTTTTGATGGAGATGCATATTTAAATTACCTATAACCTACACTGCTCCTTCTCCTTCTGTAATAGTTTGTCAACTTGTGGTTTCACTTAGACATGAATAATGGAGAGAAATCAAAAGAGATACCTGGGGGTTGAAGGTACAAAAATATATAAATTCCCGGCCTGAGCATGGTAAATCTTAGATGCTAGTGACAATAAAAACTTGAAATGCATATTGTAACATGTTCTGTATCTCATGAATGTTTCCAAAGCTCTGCAGACATGTAAAGACTGTTTATGTTCATTTTACAGGTAGAAACCAGAGATAACCAACCTCTGGTTAATAAGTTATAGTGCGGAGGTAGGGGTAGAATTTTAGAATACAGAATTTAGCTTTTGCCTGTTTCTGAAAAGTGTCTTATAATAAGACAGACTCTTTTTTTCAGTGGGAAATTGCTTTATTCTAGAACAAATTTTACTTGGAAACCAAATCTGCAATACATTGAACCTTATGGTCTCAGTTCCCTGCAAAGTGTCTGTCTGCAGTAGATGTAGGTTCCATGCTCTGTAAGAATCTATGGCCTAAATCTGAATTCACAAATTGAATTTGCAAAACTGAAAGACTAAATATACTCACTCACTGTAAATTTGAATGTAGATAAGAAAGAAATAAACATAATAATAATAAATTTGTTTATTATTGTTTTTTACTAGAAAAATATTGGCATCATACTGTAGCTGTCCCACCTGGTTGGATTTCTGTAGAATTCTGTGCCCTGTTCAGCAGAGGGACCTGACAGTCCCTCAGTGTCACTGAGAGAGATGGGAACCAGATGAACACATCCAACCTGAAGTTTGACAGGTTGGGTATGTTGTTGTTGAGATTTTTGCAAAAAATTAACATTCCTCAGAAATTATATAGGCCACTCCAAAAAGATAACTTCTTGTTTCATCCTGTTGCAACTAGCTGTTGGCAATCTGACATTTCTCAGTCACAGTTGTTTTCCAGGGAAACAGTTCAGCTTCTCAATTGTTTGCTGTGATTATTGTCTGTTAGCATGGTGCCACTTCAGGTTCTTGGGGCATGAACCTGTGTTGTTCTCTTTTGCTCTCTTTCTCCTTGTCTGCAGGTACTCTAACAGCCCAAATCACAGTGAGCCTTTCATTAATACCCACGGCCATGGTTGTTTGTAAAGTCACGTTCGTAGTGCTGGGATACTGAAAACTCTTCCTAGTGATAAACCTTGCAAAAGATGCTCAGAATAGGAGGCTAAGCAGACCCAGGATTTTCTGTAGGCATAGATTTAAATTCTCTAAAAATTGTGGAAGGCATAAAAGATGCTGCAGTTGGGAATTTCTGATGCTGAGCAGTTTGCAAATCACACCATTATTGTATCAGCAGTAGTACAGTGAATGAAATTAGTGGAGCTGCTTTCTGAATATGACAGCAGAAATGAGGACAGTGTGTAGCTCATTTGAATTAATTTACCATAAATAATTGTTGTTTCTTTAAAAATCACCAAGTCCTCATTTGAGGTTTAAAAAAAAAAAAATTACTTTAAAAAACACTCAGCTGCTCTTAGCACTGGGTGTGACCAGTCTGGTTTTTGCAGCTGTATTTATTTACTTTTATCATTATTGCACCTACAGGCAAAGGTATGATGAGCTCGGCACTGTCCAGATGGGAAGCAGGGAGAGAGTCTTGCCCTGGGCAACTTGTAATCAGGCTGACAGAGAAATGGATGTGCTGAAGCCCTTTGAAAAGCTAGCTAGGACTACAGGCATGCTGAGCACATTTTAGATGGTGGGGTCTTCTTGCGGCTTTCTTTATGAATTCTAACACTGGTATTGTTTCTGCAGGCCAAATCACCACCTGGATTTATACAGTTAAAACTCAGAGAAATTTTGGTTATTCTTCCTGAATAACCAAATAATACAAATATTCCATTTGTATTAGGACCCTTTGTATAAACGTGCAATATATTGTTTAGTTATCAAAGGCAAAATATTTCACAGACTATAAAGGTCTGTTTGGAGGCAGCTGGGAAAGCTAGTCATCTACCTAGGCATTCTTTCTTCTTGAATGAGGCTTATCTTTTCTCTTGGCTTTTGGGGGAGGTTGGTTGGGTGCAATTTTTTTTGTTTCTTTTTTTTTTTTTTTTTTTGGGGGGGGGATTTGTAAGTATGAGTATGTTAATATGTGATACCTTTTGAGTTCTATAAGGTCTTTTATTTTCAGTAACAATAAATAATTTATTGTATATTTCTCTAAAAAACTTTTTCTTGTCCACTTATTAATTCTCTCAAAGAAATGCCTAGGAGCAAGCTGATGAAGTGAGGTAGGTTTGAATGTGAAACACTGTCAGGCAAGAGAATAAATAAGGTTTTTTCCCCCTTTTTTTTTTCCCCTGCCTGTCACTGAACTATTTAACTTGCAATAAATTATCAAGAACTGTTAGTAAATTAGTATGCCACCTGGGACAGGCTGTTGATTATTTTGTGATTTCTATTTACTTTTCTGGAATGGGCTGCAGTCTCAGATGAGTGCTTCTTTCAGGAAGCTTACTTGAAGAAATGACAAAAAGCCGTTTTTTCTGGATATAGATTATACTGGGAGTTTTAAATTAACTTTTAATTATGTGAAAGAGGCTCTTTATATATCCCAGTGTTTAATTTTTTATGTCTCATCCTTTATAGCTTGCTCACACTGGCCTCCACCCAGTTTGTTGTGTTGTATTATGGTGATTTGATGGTGCTTACAAGTTTTTAGGAGCATTATCTCAAATACAATCAATAAAAAGTCTGCAAATATTCTTATGTTTTTTATCAGTGTCTAGCTGTGGTCCTGGGCTGCAGTGGCTTAAAGCATGAGAGGTGTAGAACAAGATGTGCTGGACAGTTATACTGGAAAGGATTTTATAAACATAAGAAAGTACAGTGTCATTTACAGGGCTAATGACAACAGGAAAAAATCCCAATAACCACAAAAAAGCTCCAAACAAAACCAAAAAAAGCCCTGTAGGAGTCCAGAGAGATTCCCCTGGAAATCCTGATCCGGAAAAACGCGAACAAAAACCTGTACAGGGGGGTTCTAAGCCTGTACAGGGGGGTTTGAGAAATGTACAGGGGGGTTGGAGACCTTGGCATAGGCCCCAGACGGACAAGGGATTTGATTATAGTCCCTGGGAGAAATTACCAACATTATGGAAAGAATTGCAAACTCTGGAAGGTAATAAAAAGTAATAATATCAATGCACTTGGGATTTTGGAATGTGGGTGACCAGAGACAAGATGGAGGATTTTGGGCGTTGCCCCGAAGTCTTCTCCTTCTTCTTCGTCTCCATCTTGTGCAAGGGTGATGACACCAAGTAGATTTAGAGGGATTGGGTCAAGTCAGTAGACACCTGTTTAGTGTTCTGTATGTGTGTTGGTCCACAACTGTAAATAATGTGCACGTAAGATACAGTATAAGAACGCAGAGCCGGGAGAGGGCGGGAGAGAAGCTGTCTGTCGCCCGTGCTGAGCGGACCTCAGCCCGGCTCAAAGAAAGGCTTTGTGATAGGATAAAATAAACAAGGCTGAAGACCTTGAAACCAACTTCCTACGACTCCGTGTGTTGCTTCTGCGTGGCCTGGGGCTGTCAGGCTTTTCTGCAGCCATCCTCTCGGGGCTAGTAATAGCCTCCATCTCATCGGGGTGCACAAGAGACCACGACAAAGCCCAACCCAAAACACACAAGAAAAGCCACCATAATGCTTTTATGGCATTAGGCAGATTAAATTCCAGCTGGGCATGACCCTTCTAGTTTTCTCCCTGCATAACCTCATGACATCCTTGTTGTCCTCCCAAATTGCATGCCCCTTCTTCCAAGGGACAACCTTCTTCCAAATGTCATAACTGCTTCTCCAAGAACAGCAAACTTACCATTTTGTGATCACAGCAGTCTCTCTGTTCCTAAACAGGAGGTCCAGCAGGGCGTGTTCCCTAGTAGTCTCCCTCATCAGCTGTTGGGAAGCTATCTTCCACACACTGCAGGAACCTATCTTTTAACACCACTTGAAGGACATGTGTTTTTATTCCCATCTTGTTGGTATTGATGGGAAATGTAGAGAAACTGTGATAAATGTAAAGTCTCATAAGACATTCATGTTACAGGCTCAAGAATTACTGCAAAATCTTGTAAGTGCCAAAGCAGTGATAAGGCTGATGTTTTGGTTGGATTCTGCCTTAGATGGCATCAGTCCCAGAGTCTGAAAAATGGTCAGTTTGCAGTGTTCCATCTGAGTGGGATCAGAATTGGAACTCTAAGACTAAGGTTAGTCTCATGTTTTTAGAGCTCTCTGTAGCTGCTTGTCTTAGAAAGGAAAATAACAATATTGCCTAGATTTTCTTTTTCCATATTGGCTATAATTTGTAGCTGAATCTCTAGCAATGTTCCTGGCAAGAGCGAAAGCTCCTGAAATCTTCCTAGCTGCTTTCTGTCTCTAAACATACTGCTAGGAGCCAAGCTCCTCAACTTCCTATTTCCAGTAAAATATTATGTTAAAACCAAACAAAATAACAAACAAACAAATGCCTGGTTTAATTACAAGCTTTTAAGGAGGATTAAATGTTAGTAAAAGGGAGAAAAGGGTATTAGTAGAAATCTTTATGCATTCATTTATTAATGTTTGTATTCACTTTTAAACGACTCATTAAAATGTTCTGGAAAAGAGTCAAAATAACATTCTCAGGAACAAAGATAGAAACAATAACACTTGCCCCTAAATTTTTCGAATGTAGCAAATGAACAAGAGCATGTTATTTCTATTTCTGAGCTGGTTTGGGTGATATGCAGCCTTTTCTCTCTCATATGTGAGAATATGTACAGAATTGCCTAAGGTTTAGTAAGAACAGCATTCAACTGGGGTGAGGCCAGGACTTGTTCCTGCAATGACCATATGAGTGCTTTAACAGCTAATGAACAAAGACAGTATCTCTGCCCCAGCAAATATTTTCTAATTATGAGCATAAGGTGGAGCATGCCCAAAGGGAGCTGTTCTCTCCCCCTAAGTCCCTCATGGGACTAGGAATCATGCTTGTAAATCTCATGTATGTTTTCAGCAATACATTTCAGTGATGGAAAAAATGTATGCTTTTCAATAGAAAAAAAAATTTTAACATACCCTTCCAAAAGCACCAGTCAACACCAGTCCCAAGTATGCCCAGAGAAAACTAGGACAATGGCTACCAGGTATGTGTATTTACTGAAACTCTACCTCAGTATCAAATGGGTATTTTACAACTGCAAAAATCTAAGCCCCAGTGGAGAAAGGTTTATTGTCTGCAGTGCTGCTAAAATCAGGCACAGCAGTACTGTATGCTTCTGAATATAAAAGCTCTATTCTTCAGTGAAGTCCTTTTCTATTAATGAGATTCACCCTAATGGGACCAAAAATTACTTAAAAAGACATTTTCTTTCTGCTTTTCAAGGTTTTTTTTCCAGTCCATTTGGGCTGGATATCAAAGATAAGGGGAAATATTTCAATAGCAAGAGCTTTTATAATTAAGCTTTGTAGCCTACATAATGGAGATATGGCCAAATTCAAGTGAAAAATAATTACTGTTTTTCCAGCACTTGCCTCTGCTGCTCTCCCTTTTTTCTCTGTCTCTCATTTTCTCCTTCAAACCCACATAATCTGTTGTGACTTAAGTATGAAAGACTTGTTCAGAGCAGCTTTCTCCCCCAGGTTTGTGTTTTCCCTCATCGTCTAGGGGAGAAGACCTGTTCAATCTTTAAGATTGAACCATTCCTCCTTTTGGGTGAGTGCCTACACTTTTCAAAAGGAATCAGGTGCTTCCTGAAGGATAAGGACTTGAACAGCTCATTTCCTAGTGCCAGCTACGCCTTTGGATGTGGAAATGGGCAAAAGCAAAATCCATATGAGATGTGTGAGACACATCTGAAGCACTTTGTGGATGATGCTAAGACAGGCATGATGTTTATTTTTTCCAGTCTTCAGGAACTTCTCCCAGTCACAGAGCCCTTCAAAGCTCTCAGTGATCAGAGTCAGCAGCTTCAGCAGCTTTGGAGGTGGCCCATCTGGTTGCTTGACTTTGTTTATGTTTGCAAAACATATGTTTGTATGTATATATTCACATACACACACATTTTTCACCTACAAGTTTGGAAAATGCTATTTATTCTTTATAACTTCTGACAGAGTCGTTAAATACCTTGATCTCCATAAGAAGTGCTCTGTAAAACTGGGAGAGAGGAGAATAGATGTGCTTGACGTTGATGCATCAGCTGGTATTAGGGATGTCTTGGGTACCTTATGGGAAGACCTTTGCCTGTGAAAACACCCGATGAGTATTAGGTGTTGAAGGGGAAAAATTGTGCAAAGTGAGATTCCCCAGAGCAATGTTTTGAGAGATCCCCTTTTTGTAGTCTTCCCAGAAAATTCTTATACAGCCTTGTAACAGAGCTGAGATTCACAGTAAAGGACCAAAGGCATACCTTTAGTATTTTTAAGACAGAAAAGTGTTTATCTGTTACAGAAGATGATGAGATCCTGATCAATCCTATATGAGTGATAATTTTAGCCACCACAACTGCCTTTCTTTCCTTCATCTTTTCTCCCTGTCACTAATTACCATCCATGTAATTTCTCTTTGAGCTTAGTGCACATTTCACTGTTGACAAATTAATGGCTGGTGGCTAGAACTGTTTGAGCTGTTCCTTCATTAATTTAGATCAAATCACATATGCAGCCATTTGTTGTGCATCCATTATCATGTTTGGAAAGCATTGTTTTATATTTTTGCTCTGTGATGTGTTCAGGCAGAAAATATTTGCAGTTTAGTTGGAGGTCTGTAAAAGAACTTGAATTAGATTAATCTGTGAATGCCTAAGCTAAAAAGATTAGTGTGTGCCTGTTTTGTCCAGTAAATACTAATGTTTGTGGAAATATTGGTGGGAAAGAGTGAAACTTACCCATTTCTGCTTTTAATACAACTCCCTTTTTTTTCCTCTGAGAGACAGAATATTTTCTTATTTCATGGGCAATATAAAACCAGGTTAGGGAACATTCCCCTGCTGTGACAAGAATTGGCACTATGCCTTCCCCAGTGCTATTCCTCTCTCAAACTGCTGATTTAGAGCATACTGGGAAAGACAAGATTTAGAGCATACTGGAAAAGATTTAGTTCTTGATACACTGAATGGCATTGATTTAAACAAAAAATTTTGAATATGTGAACAAACCAATATGGGGACCACCCCTCAAACCATCTCAACATTAAGTTTTGCTCACTTTGGATGTAGGAGTGTACATCAAATGATCACTTTTGCTGAAGAATTAATGATAGCCAGGCTAACAATGGACTTTTCAGGAAGATCAAAGGACTCTTCCATTTTTATTGTGATCTTTGGCAAATTCATGATTTTATTAGTATATTGCAGGAATTCCTAATTTGCTTAATGTGTGCCAGTTTTTTTGAATTTTCAGGCTGGCAGCATGAGGTACTGCTCTGAAATGTTTTTGAAGAAAGCATTTCTCATGAAAATTTGCACTGTCATGGTAGTCAAGTGGCAATGATGTTTTGGTTCTAGCAGGTTATAGGTGCATGAAGTTTGTTCCTGTGGAGGAATTGGTAAATGATCAGCTTGTGTATCCTTCCCTTCTCTAAGTAAGGAGACTGATGAATTGAGCTGTAATTGGTATCCCCTAGAGACTTGGCATCATCAGCCCATTTGAGGTTCTGTTCAAGAGATCTGACTGATTTAAATACAAGTTGCCAACAGGAGAGAATTTTCAGTCTGTTTATCAACACCCAGAACATCCATAGCTGTTTCTTTGTGGGCATTCATTATAATGATTTGTAAGTGCCCTTAAACTTGATTTCACTGTGGTAAATGCCCTAAAGGAAAACCAACTATTTCAAAATTATTTTCTTTTATTATCTGATTATATTGTTTCAGGCTTGCCTAGGTGCAGTGTAAGCCAACTGTGCTCTGTCTAGTTACTCTGAACACATTTTTCTGTTAAGGTGCAACCTCTGATGTTCACTCCCTCTTCACTATGTCTCATGTGTTACCAGCTGCTTCAGTTGCTAACCAGCTTATTTTAAGATCCTAACCTCTAAATATTCATTCCACATCCTAAAGTGCCTAATATGTTGCTGATACTAGATAAAAAATATTGCACCTTCCGTTGTGATATTCCAAGTGATTAATGAGCTGACCACAACCCAGGGGAGAAGAAACTGTGATACATGTTTTCCATTAGCTCCACCAGGAGTGCTTCAGATGGCCTTTGATTGTGTCCTGAGATTATGTGATCAGTGTAGCAAATAATTCTCAGGAATCATCCTTAATATTCCCATTTTCCCTTCCCTTGTGGTGGTTCTCCTAGAGACTAGTTACTGTTTTGAAATGCTTCTGTGTGACAGCTTAGAAGGGACTCTTCAAGAGAAAGTAAGAATTCTAGAGGAAGCTATGAATGCTTAACATAAAAAGTAAAATACTTCTCTGGACGTATGTAAGTTCCTTTCTATATGTATTCCACACATTTCAGTAAACAGACTTATTAGATCTACTTGTAACTTCACATTTGTTAGGAGTGATTTTGTTATGCAACTTCCAGGGAAAATCTACAAGATTAAACTGCTATATGGGAGACATTTTATTTTACTCTCTGCTTGGAATTATCTTGGGTTGATTTTTTAGGTATTGTTTTTCTCCACTCTGAGAGTAAAGGGACTATAATTCACTCTCACTTAGCCACTCTTGAGTTATCAGGTCTCTCATATCATCCGAAATAAAAATCATAACCCTTTGCAGTCCACTTTGTGTGTTTTATGAGTGCTGCCTGAGAAGCAACATCTCATTTACAAGTGGGACCAGGAGCTTTAGTAATCTCTCTCTCAGCCAAGTGTATCTAATGGCATATGAATAACATAAATTGTAAACCCAAGAAAAATAGATGAGTTACTTAGTCTTAAAAATGTTGAGGGTGTGACTGCAGTGCTGTGAAGCTCTGTGAATACTGCCCTGAGATTGGCAGTGCTGGCACAAAGACCATTTCCCTTCAGAACTGTGTAGGCACAGAGCTTCTGTGATGGTGTCACTCTGAGCCCAGCAGCCTTGTCTCCAGTTTAGCTAAGCACCTTCATCTAGGCATTAGCCACTGCATGTTCTTAGTGGCTGTAAGGTGAAGGGGGTAGATTTGGGCTGGATATTAGGAAAAAGTTCTTTACTGTGAGGGTGATGAGATGAAAGATTGTTGTTCAGAGTAGTTAGTTGTTGATGAGCCCTCCCTGGAAATAATCTATGGAATGATTTTACCTCAGTGGGGATGGCTTATAAGTTCACATCATTAAGGGTTTTCTCCTAGAGTAGGTCCAGTATTCTTTAGGATTGTATCCCCTGAGGCGAATCCTCTCTATCCAGTGGGAGTTCAGCCTGCTGGGGGTGTCTCAGGAAGCGTAGGTTCTTCCTGTGCTTCTCAGTGCATGTCTGCTGTGTGCTTAAATGAAGAGTCTCTATTATTTTTTTCATTTCTTACTCAGCCCAAACAAGGTTTCTTCCTTCAGGGTAAGTATAGAGTGCTGAAGAGTGTCTTGATTTCTGACCTTATGAAGGATTACAGAATTAAAAAATAGTGTGTCTCATCTCTCTTAACACTTACTGCAGAAATCTCCTTTAGCAAGTCAGATGCTGTGAGTGTAAAAATTTATTCATCATGGACATTTTTACTTTTTTTTTTTTTTGCTTTATAATACTAGGGAAATAGAAAGGAAAGTAAAAGCTACAATTAAAATTAAGATCAGTTACTGAAACTGAAAGAGACAGCACAATTGTAATATGTTAGAAAATTGCCCTTTTTTAGAGAAAGTGCTGATTAAGATCAAATTTGTCTTGAGTTTAAATTTCGATTGGACCTAAACTGAGGGGAGGGGGGTTATATTTCAGACACAGTGCAAATGATGCATGTTAATATCCTCTGTTTATTGCCACTTGAAATTGCAGCATAACTTTGAATTGCTGCCAAATCTACAGTTAAGACTCCCGAGTAATCACTATGATTATTCCAAATCTTCATGGTAACAGTGAAAGAAAAAGTCTGATACGCAAAGAACTGTAGCCTAAGCCATCAGAATCTTTTCATCCTTTGGAGCTTAGACTGTGATTCCACTCATAGTAGGAATGGTTAGACGTGCATATTGGCCAATCAGTCCTGAAAGAGAGATTAAACAAATGGATTTAATTATGTTATTTTCAGATTTATTTGATTTTTCTGTTAACTCCTACCTCACTGATTTTTTCTGAAATGAGGAAAAGCATGCCTTTTCTTTAGTTTTGGAATGGTTTAGTTCCTATATTGGCATGGTGTAGTATTTTCCTTTTTTACTGATTTTTTTCTTTTCCCTCTGTTCATCTATAACAGATACTATTTTTGCTCTTTTTCTTTACAATCCTTAAAACTGTTTATCTCCTTGAAATATTTTTTTTTTTTTTACTTCTGTGTAGCTACTGGAAGTTGTAGACTTACATCTGACCTGAATGTATACAAATGCTATTGTAGTTTATTTAGCTAAATGGAGATTAAGTACTGAGGTCTGATATAAACAGCATAATATAAAGTTACAGTTTACTAAAAGGAAATATTAGAAGATTCTCACAGGAGTGAGAAATTATATGTAAAATGCTTAAAAGGAGCTCAAATTTATCTGTGCCTAAACTCTGTTCTGGTTTTTAAATACAGTTATTCAAGGAAGTAGTTTATTTTGAGTTAAAACCCTCAGCCATCACTGCTAGTTGGCTCTCCAGATAGTATGTCCCAGTTGCATCCCTTCATCAGTTGCTTGCAGGAGGGTTTTGCTACTTGTTCCGCTTACAAAGTAAATAAAACTTGTTATGGAAAGCATCTAATATGGATACAATATTTAGTCTGAAGCATTTTCCTAAATAACTAGTGTTAGCCAGCAGGCAAGTCTGAGCACCTGGTGTGTTAGCTGTGGGAAGAAAATCTGTATGTCTGGCACATAATGATCAGTTTAAACCAGTGAAATATAAATCACAACACTGAGAGAAATGCAAAAATATTTATTTAAATGAATTATGATATGTGTGTGACTAAAAAGTCAGTGACCCTGACATATATGCTTATAAGTCTACAATCTTTAGGCTATTTTTTAAAATAGATTTAACTCCAAAAGATACATAATATCTTTGAAGGACAGAATTAGCAAATATCTCAGTGTGTTTGCATTACTTTATAACAAGCATTTTTCTTATGATTTCAGTGCTATTGACTCCACATTATGAAACTTAGACATGCCTATATTTAAGCCTCATTAACAGTGAAAACCACTCCCTATTTTATAAATCTCATTCCTTTATTATTTTGAAGACATAATTTTTTGTATTTTTGGAAGTGTAAGATTTATAGGGTCAGGAAAAAAAAGCAAGACAGTATTGCTGTAGTTCAGAGGTTACTGTTCTGTACAAGTGCAGTTCGTGCCTTTTCTTGGAACCAGGTCCTTCTCTCCATGTTCGGTCACGAAGCTACAGGAATGAACACTGTATACCTGTCTCAGCAGGAAAATAGTTTGAATTTATTTATTTCCAAGAGAAAATAGATATTTTAAGCCTAAGTCACAGATGGGAGTCTGGCAAAAAAGTACAAATCTCTGTGCTGGGCATAAACACTTCTTCACTCCCCCTTGAGATGCAGGCACAGGGACAGGGCAGCACATGGCAGCCACATTCAATTTTAGGTTCATGCCATGCCTGCTACAGAAACCCTAATAAATGAGTGTGTTACAAGAATCTTTGAATGCTGTATCTAGGCTACCAGCAGCTACTGATGGAGTGTAGATAGTAATGAATTAAACAGACACTGTTTGAAGCACTTCCCAAGAGACAGAAAGCCACTGGATACAGTAGAAATAAGAGAAGGCATTTGTGAAGGTGTCATTTACAGAGGCTTTCCAATAAAAATGTCAGTTTCCTACTCTTGGGCAAATTATATTATTAAAAAATACAAGATTATAACAACATAATGGGTTATTATTTTGCTCTTCTTACTGACCTAGTCATGCAGCTAATGGAGTAGATTTCCCTTAATATATGCTTTAGTGTGGGATTTCAGCACTGGACCATGAACCCTGAACAATCTGCAGTTGTCTCTCTTGTTCAACAATGTACTTCAATAAGTGCCCCATTTGAGGTATAGGAAAGCCCTTGAAATTAGTGCCACTGTGTATGTGCTTCAAGGACAAGTGCACATGCTTAAGTTACTTGTCAAATTGGAGCATCTGTAAATGTTGAATTTATAGTTTTTCCCCCAAGACCAATTGCAGTAAAAGCTCAGCCCAGCTGTCATATCTGTATAATTCATTAGAAGTTTCAAAATTTTAACTTCAGCTCTGCTCTAAAAAAAGTGACTACATAAAAATTATACTGGTTTTGTTAATCTCTTTCCTGCTCTGTATTCACATTATTGTAATTCTGTTTGCATAACTCATTGCCATTTATCTCTGTAAGCAATTTACAGTCACTGTATCACAGTGATCAGTATTCTGTGGTGTTTTCTGCACCATTTGCTGAATATTCTAAATGCATTTTGAGTTAAGGATTTTTTTTTTAATTGTTTTTGAAGTGTGAGCGAGAGAGAGCCCAGCTGGACTTTGAAAATCCAGTTTGTTTGCAGGCTATCAGTTGATAAAAGCATATTTTTGAATGCCAACTGGACCCTTTTGATCTGGAAAAACAATCAAAATAGATCCTCACGTTGGCAGTTTTAGAACCATGATGTTATAGCAAAAGGTGAAGAAGTTGAAATGAGTGAAATTCTGACTAAATTATGTGGGGAGAATTTCTTTGTTGCTTAAATCTTGACATAAAGGTCACACAAGGAGACAGCTCAAGATATCATCTTGAGTCAAGGCATTGTTTGGACCTGAGAAGGAAATGCAGATAATTTATTGGCATATTCTTCTGCATCAAAGTGAATTAATTGCCTTTTTATTCAAAATATGTCAGGAAGAGGAAAATGGTGAAATAATGGAGAGATATTGTAAAGAAGTTCTTTCTCCTCAGTCATTCTTCTGCTATAGCAATGATTATTTTTACAATCAGTAGCCTCACTAGATAAGGAAATGTGTTTATATGGATGTGTTAAAAGAAGTTATTACTAGTATTTCTATTTTTTTTTTTTGGCCAGTCTGGAGATTTTATCATGTGGCCTCATGACCCTTGTACAAGCACCAGAACCCAAGACAGTCATTCTGAGCAGAGATGAGGAGCATAATCAGTTTGGTGTGGATTGCAAGAGAAGTCATAGAATGTAACGTTAACAGATCTGGTCAGGGAAGATTAATACAATCTTGCAATCCGTATCTCTTAGGTGATTTGAGTTTCTTGTCTGCAGAACAATTTTGATATGTAAGGTAAGGTGTGTACAAAATCTGACATTTACACAAAAAAATAAGGCTGTGTTGTCTGTTATAGAGAAATCAGACTTCTGAAGGTATGTTGTTGGTTTTGTCTTTCAGATAATTCTTGTAAGTTCTTCCCATAATGACCGTGACCAAAGCCTTTTCATAAGCACAGATGAAGGAGCCACTTTCCAGAAACAACCCATCACTTTCTTTGTGGAAACTCTCCTTTTTCACCCAAAAGAAGAAGATAAAGTACTTGCTTATACCAAGGAAGGCAAGGTAAGCTACTGCGTTTCTTTGAAATTTAGGAATTACTCTTTTAAGGTTATATGAAGCAATTCTGACATGCTGATTAGTGTTTGGTTTTATGAAATACCAATTGCCCAGAAGGAAATCATATAGTGGTTTTGAGATTTATTTAAATATTTATTTTATTCATGTCTAAATCTTAGTGGTTATGGTAGTTTCAATCCTGGTATTTTCATTTGATATGGATGTTGGGAATATTTATCCTTCTGCATAAAACAGTTAAATAATGATGAGACGTGCTCCTCCCTAGAAACTGACCATAAGCAATTTATAGTACAGTAGAAAGTTAATGAAGTTGAAATAATGCCTCCAAAGGCTATTCACAGGATAAAAAATAAACTCATACAAAACAAACTGCACACTCATATAGCAGAATAGGATTTGTGGAATCAGTGATTCTGTAGAAATGTAGAATAATTATCTCCCTTATGATGGCTTTATACCACTTTCAGATTCAGGAGCTGTTCGTGTTTGTAAATTTTTAGCCTCTTTCAGATTTCTTCTGGGTAAACTGTGAAGTCAGTTTTCTGGGTGGGTTGGGCTAAGCACGGATGAATGTGCACCATCTTTAAGAGTGTAGCTCATCTCTTTTTCACAGCGCCAAAACTGCAGCTGCAAACTCTGGTTTGCTCATTCTGGTAGCAGCCTTGACTCACCTCTGCCATTACTCCTGTTTTAAACTGAAATTGGTGAACTCCAGTCCATTTTACCCTCATCATACCTCACAGAAAGTGCATATTTAGGTGGTGAGATAAGTCAGAGAAGTTGCACATACTGCAGCCAAATACTGCACTAATTCCAGTGATGTTATATCAAGTCATCCTTTTGGACGTGTTTTTGAATATACAAGTTAACAGCTGATCCCAAACCAATTCATGTTTACAGGCCTTTGCAAATAAGGTTAGAACTAGAATAAAAAATACAGCAAACCAAACTAAGTCACAAATCACACTAAATATTTTGCTTAGCTTTGATTTAAAATCCTAACACAATAAAAATAATTTTAATTCATGTTATGTAAATAAAATACTTCAGGAAAGCCTGAAGTAATGAAAAGCCTTTGTTATGAAAAGATCTTTTTTTAGTTTGACTTTTGCTCCTGACAGTAGATATAATTATTGAATTATTATAGTTACAGAGTGCCAGAATCATGAAGTGTAAGACTCCAAAGTGTATTGAATAAGTTGTCCAGCCCACAACAAGTGGGTAGAAGTATTTGTCAGAAGAGAGCAGGAGGTAGAAGTACAAAGTGAAGCAGTTGGTGTGTGTTTTGATGAATTAAGCATATTAGAAAGATTGTCAGATATTTTATACTTGGATAATCTCCCCAAAGGAGTGATGCTACTATTTACCATGATTAAAATGTGACTGTACCAAAAAAAAAAAAATCAGTAAGGAATAGTTCTGCCAGAGTAGCTGGAAGGGTTGGGCTGATGGACTTTTCTCAGGCTTTCAATGACACTAAAAAGAGTCAACCATAAAGACTTCCTTGACAAGTCCTACATCTTTACCTTAGATGTGTAGGAATGAAGGATGCCTTTGACTATAACTGGGTCAGTAACCTGCTTATGTGTTGTATGAAATCTGATATATTTGGCCTAGAAGGGAGAGGAAGATAAAGTGATGTTGGCAGAGGAGTTGAAAATCAAAATTGCAACTTGACACAAGAAAAGGTCACTGTAGTAAAATCAATGATCTTTAGAGATAATGTTGATCTGAAATTGCCCTGAGGAGTCAGTACACTCTAGGTTTTTGAGTTTAGTAACTTTACCTTCCCCAAAAGAAAGTAGTGTCAGAATGTAACACAATCTAAAACTCAGGAGAAACCATTAGCTCGTGTTACTCAAATGATTTCTTACAAAGGCACTTCGGAGACTGCAAGGAATGCAAGGAATCAGGTCTTTCATAAATAGCAGTCAGCAAGGCTTCTTTGTCTACTGGAGCATCATGGCCTTTTTCACAGCTTTTGATTCGATTTAGGGCCTATTTCATATTGCAAAATATGCATTGTTCTTTCATTCAGAACCCTAGATTCTGTTTAAATAAATCTCTAGCCTCTAGCTGACACTATAAATGAATGCAAATCCAGTCAATGTGGTTGGATTAATCCATTTACTGCCTCCAATCTATATGCTCTTTTTTCTGGCTATCTCTCAGTTATAATGAATAACAATCATATATTTGCTGAGCCTACATAAATGCTTCTATTTAAAAAAAAAATTGCCAAAGATGCAATAGATTTTAGTTGTTCATTTGGATGCAGAAGGGATGAAATAAAGGCAAAACAGAATAATATTTTCAAGATTTTTTAGAAGATTTTCCACACTTTAATTGTACAAGTGAGAATAAGCAGCATTATAAGACCTATTAGGTCTGTTTGCTTCAGCTAGAGGTTTTAGCTATCCACTAAAATACCCATTTTAACATCCTTTCTAATCTCATTTAATATTTTTATCATATGTACCTTTTGAAAAACTGAATGCATAATGGGTCGTTTGGGGTTTTCTTTAACAGAAAGTTCAAGGTGTATGTAAGTTAGTCCCATGTTATTTTTTATCTATTTCAAATACTGTGTCAGCTAAAATTTCATTTGTTTGAATATGCCTTATTAGTCCTATTTCACTCTCTCTTACAGTGAGATTGCAGGGGCTTCTTCCCCCTGCAGAAAACCAAACTGTTCACTCATAAGCTTCAATTTTAAATGTGTATGTGAGCAGGTAGTTTAGTTTTGGGGAAGAGGGGGTGGATTTGGTTTGGCCTTTGGCTTCTCTTGTACAGGCATCACTGTTCAAAGGACAAGAATCTTTCATTTTCTTCTGAAATTCTTTGATGAAAAAATATATCCCTTTGTTCATGTGCCAGTGTTGTCCCTTATCCTAAATAATTCTCTTCCCTCTTGCCAGGAACTTCTGAATTCTTGGCTTTCTTTGTAGCTTAAACAACAGGGTTAGGATAGTGCATTAAATGATCATCTGTCCCAGATTGCTTAAATCTACTGAGGGAGGTTACTCAGTAAGCAGGGACTTTTTAGAAAAATGCTAAACCCCGTGGTTATCTTTTCTGCAATGCCTGTGGTGACAAGTGTTTGAAGAAGTAAGGAGCTTAGGTTCTTCACCCTGCACAGTTCAGTCCATTCACAGCCACATCCGTCCCTCCGAGGAGGTTGCTCAGAGCAGGATGATGTTATGAAAACCCTGGTTGCAGCAAATCCTAAGCCACATTAAATTAATACCAGAAATTTAGCAGGCAAATCAGGAGCCTGGCTCTGCAGCCCTATCATTTAGCTCTGAGGATGAATAATTTTTGATCCCAGATCATTTCTGTCTGTGCATTGACTGGGTCAATACACTGTAAGCAGTCTGAGTCCTCTTTGTAGTTTCCTTCCCTGTGGTCTATCCACTTAATTCAAGTGTGCAATGGAAGAAAGCTCAGTCATTGTGAAGTGCAGAGTAACTGGGAAATTCTCTTCTACCTCTAATTCAAATTTCAGCAAATTTACCCATATAGTTTATGCTACATTAAGTCAACCTTTATCTTTACATATAATTATTGCTGGTTTTCTATAGTATAACATAATACATAACTGCAGGGGGTTTTTATCTTTTGTCATTGAACCTGTCATTTTAAAACATAAACATTCCTTACTACTCTCTATAAGATACTTTCCCCAGAACACTCAGTTACTCAGAATTGGTGACTTCTACATCGGAGAAGAACAGTTTTAATTGCCATTTTATCCCCCTTATTAGAGACATCAAGAGAAAACCAATCTTATGTAAATTGGATCAAATAAGAAATGCATGCAGACAGCAGGGGGCTTTAAATCTATCTTTTTAGAAGTCTGGTAGAAACTTCCTTTTTTAACTAGAGGAAACACATTTTGAAGGCAAATGCTAAAGGAAGGAGATTTGTTAAGAGCTATTTTAGATCTCACATTATTCTGGGGGAAAACATCTTTCATCTGCACTCTTGATACCCATCCATATCATTAGCATTTGTTTTTTCACTTGAGGGGAACTGTTCTTAGAAAAGGTGGAGCTGGAATCCTTCTCCTCCAGGCCATCTTCTGCCTCTGTGCTGAAGGACCACTTCTTGTGGGTTACAAATTAATCGTGTCTGTGGCAAGCCCATAAGTGCATCTCTCATCAAATCTCTTAAGCATTTCTGTAATATATTTTGGTCCTATTTTAGCAGAGTTTTAAATCCATTGACTTCCTAGCTTAAGTATTTTTGATGGCATTAAGGGCTTGAAGCATAAAGGAAACATTTGTGCTTCTTTGGTCAATGAATGGGAGGAAGAAGTGCCCTTTTACCATCCCTCTCGTGTAACTATGCTGAGGCAAGAAAGAATTTGACCCCAAATGAATTGTGTTTTCACAGTAAACAAAAAGTCAGTGTTGCAGAAGTTTCTTTATTATAGATGGTATTCTAAAATAATTTCTCTATGAAAGTCTATTACTCTGAAACACAGGGTACTGAGATCTTGGTAGTGTGTTTCTGGGTTCATTTGTTTTTGGTTTTTTTCTCCTTTTAATTTGTGTACATTCTGTCTTTCTAATAGTGATATAGGCCCTGTCTTTGAGGATGTACAGTATTATTAGTTTCCTATCTTCTAATTTTTCACCTTTTTTTCTCTTTTTCTAGATTTATGTATCTATTGACTTGGGAAAAAAATGGAACCTTCTGCAGGAACGAGTTTCTAAAGATCATTTTTTTTGGTAAGAAGTCAGGTTTTTTTTAAATAATAAAATGAGCAGCAAAAGTATTTCATTCTAACCCAAGATGTTTGCAGAGGTATGGATGGGGACTCTGTGAGCCTTGGCATCCTTTGCAGATGATGGCAATGTTTCTGTATCCTCTATTGCAAGGTCATACTCATGCCAGGGATCATACTGAGTATCAGCACATGGAAGGGTTATAGGTCTGGATCTGTGGAGCCCAAGATTAAAGAAAGGTGTAATGTTGAATGAAATTGCTCTCCATTTTACTGGTGAAATTGATCTTTTGAAAGGAGAGGAGCCTTTTTTGCAGAGAAAGATCTATATTTTTTTTTTAAGAGAGGCTGTATCATACTACTAACTGGAGTCATATATACACTTGCACTATTAAGGAAACTGGTGAAAAATATGACTTTATTGAGGACATATATATCTAATTATTTCATTTTAAGCTCAAGTATTGTGCTGGTATCTCACATTGTGTATATGTCTCACAAAGTAGTTAAGAAGGGATTTAAACAGGTTGACAAAATGTTTGAAAAATAAGTTAATGTCTTTATTTTACAAATAAAATTATTTTGAAAATGGTATAGCTTCTTTAAAACCAACGTAAATATTTCAATATTATTTTACTTTATTTTATTTTTTAAATTGGTCAGTTTCACATTCACTTCCACCTTTCACATTTAATTTCAATGTTTAGTTATGAATTTTTTTATTACAGGTTTAAGTCATACTATGCTAGACACTTGTGTTCCCTAAATGGCTTTTAACTTCTAAATGGACTCTGATCTTGTCAGTTGTGCAAAGTAGAGTTTTCCATATGTCTGTGGAAGCATATCTGGCTTTTGGTGGTATTTTGTGGTTTCCTGGGGATGGTGCCAGTATTGCAATAGATACCTGATCTTGCTGACCCTCACAGATTTTCATGTAGTTGTTTCACTCTTGTGTTAAATACTCATCCTGACCATACTCAGGGTAAAACAAAGCAACAAAACAAAACCTGCCTGAAGTTCTGGTTACGAAGCACACAGAGGTGTTATGGTATCTACAGAAGCATTGGCCATTGCCCAAAGCATATTTGGTGAGTCCAAGGTTGTGCTGGCACGTGTGCTGCTGAAGCTGGGCAGGGGGAAGGTTGGGACTGGGGCAGAGACACACGCACAGCTCAAACCCTGTCTGAAGGAGCTGAGAGCACAAGACCTAACCTGCCCTGCTGCCCAGTTGGTCTCATTAGCCCTGGGCACACTACACAAGCTTTTTCACACATCCAAGTGCCTCATTTTTAATCTGCAACCTACTTACAGCCCATAATTTTAGAAAAGTAGCCTATGGTTGGGTTGTAGAACATTCATCTGATCTATTCCAGTTCGCCCCAACTTTATCTGCTGAAGCAGTTGAGCAGACACTTCCTGCTTACTTGCTCCTGGAAAGTATAGCTTTGAACAGCTATTGAACAGCTTATTTCTGCACAGCAGGTGGAGTTTCATAGGCCATACACTTTGCAGGTCTTTTAAGTACCCTGTGGAAAAGTACAGTTGTTTTTAAGTAGCACTGTGTGTCAGAAATGTCATAACTGCTTTATAACCAATTCCTCCCTAGCAAGATTATATGGGATGTAAATCATGAGGGCATGTGGTTATCTGTCTTTAATAAAAATATTTTTAAATGCATGAAGTCTAAATCCATCCAAGTCACTAACAGGTAAGAAATAAGAGTGGCAGCCTCTCTCTCACGGTGTGTTTTATTGGAGTTTTTTCTCATCTGACACTTAGCACACTTAAATTATGAAAAATACAGAAAACCACTGAAATATGTGTCAGTTTTGCTCCAACCCAAATAATCTGTCACTGTTTTCTGTATGTAAGGGATAAAGCCAACAAGGGCATGTTTATATTAAGGCTGTATTTTGCTGTGTTTCAGAATCCTTCTGTTTCTTTATATCATTTGATTGGAATAACTCCAATGTAGTACTTCAAAGTCACGGTTGTTCATAAATGTCATATTCCTCACAAATAAGAGTTATAAATTTGAAGAGTCTGTACATTTATAACCAGTAGAAATATTTTCCAGGGGGTTCTTTTTCTCTTTTCTACATATAGACTGGAGTGATTTCTCTGAAAAACTGTATCAGCCAGCAACAGCAAGGGTTTGGAGGCAGATGTTAGTGCATCACTACCAAATTATCCTTCTCATAAACTTACATAGAATAAAGATATGTATTTTACTTCTATCTCATATGGAAATTTGCAATATATAAAGAGTGAGCTGTGAGTGGAGAGTTGGACATGATGGTTTTCCAGAGGGATTTTGTCTGTTATGTGAGACTGAAAAGTCACCCTTGACAGACAAATTACCTGAGTGCTAGATAGAAACAAGTGTTTGTGTTGTTTTCAACAGATGTAAGGATTGGGCTTTGTAATAATTTGACTGTAAGTACACCAAGTCTAGTGTTGTTTTCCTGTCAGCGTACATCTGATGTGTTAAAATATTGTGTCAAACTAATTGCACATCTCATGATAAACGAGGGCATGTCTCTTGCTGATCGTGGCTGCTTGTGCCAAGAACATTTCATTGGGCAGATCTTTAGCAGATGTTTCCTCTTTGATTTCAATTTGAGCTTTGCCACTGAGGTTAATAATATAGCCTAAGATTTTTATCTCAGTCTGGTAACTACAAATATTATCAGTCATAATATTTTCCTATGCTTTGTAAAAAACCATTTTTTCTGTGCCTCCAGAAGCAGCCAGATTTTCCTGCATTTCCTGAAAAAGCTTTTTTTTTTTCTTTTTTTTTTCTCAATGAAAATCTAAATACAATTAATTTAATGGAATGTGTTATGTATTTATATTAAGGGAAGGTCAGTAGAGAGTAAATATTTTAAATATTTATGTTCAGATACATATTATAGATTTAAAAGGAATATATAAATATCATCTTCTAGGGTTTATTTGCTTTCCAAGTGTTCTTGATCCTTCCTTAAATATCTTTTTAGATTTAATGTGTGGAGTTTGATGTTTCATGATAGTGGAACTAACGAAAATATTATTGGCATCAGTAGAAAGTATATACAACCATCTCTAATTTAGGAGCACAGAATATTTTCTTTCTTCTGTGATACAGTGAGATCTTTTCTTACACCATCCTAGCTGATTTTCCTATTATTTATTCTTTTGGAAAAGAAAGCTGACTAAGCCTTCATAAGAGTTTGCCTTCTCCTGGCATTTTAGGAGGCAAAGGAGGCTTCCCAGAGAGCTGGTTGATGCCCCAGGCCTGGCAGTGTTTAAGAGGCATTTGGGCAATGCCATCAACCACTCGCTTTAAATTTTGGTCAGTGATACATTTGGTCAGGCAGGGGAACTGGAGGGTTGTTTTTGGTGCCTTCCAACTGAAACAATTTATTCTACCCTATTCTAAAACCAGAAGAGTATAAAGCAAAAGCATGAAAGGCAGATTTGAAACTAACAATAAAACAAAATACTAAATCACACTGTAATTAAAAAAATTGTATCAACATATAGAAAATAAAGATTTTATTTCTGTATAAATACTAATTAGCCTTATTTTTTAAAATTTTGAGCAACTTCTTTTTCTGTAAAATTAAGAAACTTCTCTTGCTGTGATCAGTTTTATTTCTGCCTACAAACTGCATTTGCCCCAGTGTGATGATTTCTGTTTAAGAGATGTTACAGCACCCATCCTTTATAAGTGCTTTCTTCAGTTCTTGGTGCATTTGTAGCATGGAATGCATGTATATGAGCTACCCCAGCCAAACATCAAACATCCACCCATTACATGGTATATAACTGATTTTGTGTATGAAGCCCATTTTAAAAAATGTTTTATTATGTGGTAATCCTTGAGAAGAAGAAAGAGTAGTGGAGTTTGGGATTCCTCTAAGTCTGCTGCTATTCTTCTCAGTCCCCAAGGCTTATGCAGCATTGAGAAATCCTTTTGATTTCTCAAAATAGGTCTTAGTAATACATTAGCAAAGATTAGATTGTGAATCAGCTGTCTACACCAGCAAAAATATACCCTGGGACAGTAAGAAATGAATTGGTAATTACCAGAGAATTAGGCCCAACACATTTCTTTTATGACTATCTAGAGTCTTAGGAATTCTTTATCCTTGACTCACTCAGATATTTGGATCCTATGCTATGGTTATCTGTTGCTCTTATTTTTAGCTACAGGTTTTCCATTTTATTGAGAGATAAGAACATAAAAGTAAAGAATGATGAGTTTATTTTGATGAAGCACTTGCTCTCAGGGGATAAAGTTCTGTTCTCATCGTGAAATTTCATACAGATACTCAGTCACAGCTGTACCCATTTATGTCAAATGTAGTGGGTGCCTGGCTATTCGAGTGCTAGGTGAAAGAGAGGATTTCAGCCATGTTATGTCCTGAAAGAGAGAAATGCAAATGGGATTTCATTGGGCCTTTGTCACTGGATTTTTTACTTGTGTGTAAAGCCAAGAATCTGTATGGGCAATTATTCTTATGTTTGACATAATCACTTGGAAGAGGTTTTGTTTCTGTTTCTGTGTGATCGTGTTGTAACTGGTTTACATGGCAAGGTTTGGTGGCAGGAGCATTCAGGGCTTCTGTGGGATGAGACCAGAGCTGCCCTCGTGTCAGACAGAGCCAGTCCCACCAGCTCCAAGGAAAACCCTCTTCTGGCCAAACTGGGCCTGTGAGTGACACTGGGGGTGCCTCTGTGATAATAAATTAAGGGTAGAAAGTGCCCAACAGGTGTGAGAGAAAGGGGTGAGAATATGTGAGAGGAACAGCTCTGCAGACACCAGGGTCAGTTCAGAAGGACAGGGAAGAGATGCTCCAGGTGCAGAGCAGAGACACACCTGCAGCCTTTGGTGAAGGCCATGGTGAGGCATTACCTACTCTGTTATTCATTAGCAATAAATTGAATTACTCTTCTCCAAGTCAAGTCTGTTTCACTTGTAACAGTAATTCATGAGTGACCTCCTTGTCTTTATCTCCACTCTTGAGCTTTTCATTATATTTTCTCCCCCTGTCCTGCCAAGATGGGGCAGTGAGAGAGTAACTTGTGAGCACCTTGTGGCCAGCCAAGGTGAACCCAGGGCAGGGGCAAACCACTGCAGCTCTTCTGTTAGGACAAACATGGCAGGGAAAACATTTTTGTTAAAAGCACTTAGGCACAGGGAGTAAACAAGTAACAGCACATGTTGGCTGTGTAAGGCATTGGCTGAATCATTAAAGGTGTGTCTTTTGAAGTGGATGTGAAGGCAGCAGGGCAGGGCCTGAAACACAAATCAGTCATAAGCAGATGTATTTTCAGGTTGTATGAATCAAGTAATAGTTTTGTCTTCCTGAGTAACCAACTTGCCAAGAGTCAATGCCATTTTAAACTACTCGGTGAAAACATTTGTATGCTTTCGAGCTGCTTTCTAAGCATGGCAGTGCCCGTAAACCAATTGCTAGAAATCAGTCAGTATAAATGAGGAACGTAACTTTTTGGATAAATTTTGTATCCCAAGATTATGACAGGCAGCTTGAGGAGCCCAGCAAGTTTTCAGATGGCCCTTGATTAGAGGCTCCTGCACATCAGCAAGCATGTTTGTCTTGATTTGGTTTTGTTTTCAGATGTCCTGGTAGAAGTGGTCTCTTCATTAATATTCACCCAAATGAACTGCATCAAATGTTTAACAATGAAGGGATCCACTGGAGGTAGGGAGGATATATGTCCAGAGCAGACTGTACATGATTAGTGTTCAATTGCTCCCCTACAAAATGAGCCTGGGCCACTGGAAACAAAGGGTTTCCTGCTTGAAGTAAAATTGAATCATAATCTCTTGTTAGAACAGACTGATGCTTATGATTCACATTTTGAGATGTGTACTGTTATATGCCAGTGGTAATCAATTGAATCATGGTATTTATAATAATAATAATGAATAATAATATTAATGATAATAATAATAAGGAATAGTCTGTGAAATTTCATAACTGTGACATTTCAGGTGAGTATTGGTGTTTCCTTAATGCTACACTGAGCAAGAGGAAGAAAATATTGGGGTGTTTAGGGAAAAAGAGAGCTAGCTGTATAAAAGAATTTTTTTTATTAAAATACTACCAAAGGTCTCCCATAAAATTTCTAACAGAAAATTCTAAATTCTTAGAATTTCAGTATGGTTATTTAAAACCACAAAATATCTAATGGTCATATCATGAAATATACGTTTATACACCTACTAAGACAAACACAAAGGGCTTTTCAATAGCCTCCATTGCACCATTTTCAAGCTGATATAGTGTTGTTAAGGTCAGTGAAATTACCTGGTGAAGCACCAATGCAAAAATTATGAAAAATTAGGTCATACAACAGCTAGTCTTTCAGGAGAACTTCTGTAAAATGTAAAAGCTCATATGCATAAGAAAACTAATCCCTAAAAAAAATTTCTAAAATTACATTCTGTGGAGCTGTTTTCCCCAAGAGGCTCAACATGGTGTCAGACAAGCACAAGGGAGACAATGGGAGGTTGTGTTCACAGGAAAGGGAAGAAGCATATTGAGGCTGCTTGTATTTACATCCCCCTGCAGTCAAGTTGGGCTATTTTAATTCTGAAGTGTTGTAACCACCCTGTTCTGTGATCTGAAGGGTTGGTGTGTTGCACTTGCTTTATCCCACACGGTACACTTGGTCAAGAAATATTTATTTTCCTAGAGGAAGACATGTCTGATCTGAAAAGTAGTCTGAATTTCATAGGAAAACTCAGCAGTTGAATGTAAAACCTGAAAAAGTCAAGCAGAAAGCCCTGAATTTACCTAAGTAAAACTACTAAACAAACAAATGGTCCCAGACTGCTGAGGCGTGAACATTTTAATTGCAAAGTACTCTGAGAAGAGTGGGGGAATTTTAATCAAACCAAAAAACAACCACTACTGAAATTGAGAAAAATAGATCGTTCCTAAGAAAGTTCTTGTTCTGTTTGGAGGGGAAAAAAAAAATTAAAATTTATTCTGAGATGTCAGCCGAAAAGGAAGAAGCTGTCAGATTATCAAGTCCATTGCATCTGTGCTTTATAAGACAGAAGAGGTCCTATCCTAAAGCCAGCTGGGGAACAGTAAACTGTCCTTGTGAATGGATGTATGGACACAATGCTCACACTGGTACAGTGCACACTTCTGTTGTGCTAGTAGTAAGTGAATGTAAATGAAAATGCAAAAAAACCCCAACTTTGTCTTACATTTCTCCCTCAATATGAAAATGTATGCAGCTGAGCTTCCTTTTCAGAGGACCACATGGGATTTGTGTTCCTGTATGCACCTTGTTTGCCTGTTATTTTCAGGAGCTGGGCAGAGGGCCCTGCTCTGTGTTCTGCCTGCAGAGTATCACAGGACTTTTCCTCTAGTTCATGATTTAAGCACAAGTGAAATAACAGTATTATCTTTTAAGTACTGTTGGCAGAGGGGTCCACTGGAATGAGATTAGTTTATTCTGCAGGGATATAGCTTCAAATTCTCTATATTAGTTATACTCAATTCTGGAGATTTTCTTAGCAGCTGTAAGAGATTTGGTCTTTTTTTCAATAAAAGAAGAAAGGACTATGCCTAAGTGTTTGTAAAGCTGGGTAAAGGGACTTTGGAGTCCAGAAACTCTGCTCTGTAGCTGACATTCAAAAATAGACTTTGAGGGTGTAACATCTTCATTGAGCAAATAGTGTCTGCTGCTAGAGTTCATCAGTACAATTACAGTAATGAAAACCACAATATTTTAAATATTCTGCTTAACTTATTATTAATTAAATAATTATAATTAATAAAACTCTAAAGGATAAAAGTATTCATTTTGCAGTTTTCATTAAAACAGATCAGTTACATCTTCTTTCACTGAAAAATTACACTGGAAATAAGATTACAGTCTACATGTGCTGCCACTGTTAGGAGGAGCATGATAGGAGTGAGATCATTGTAGTGAGATCATTCTGAGCTGTTGAAATAAAGATGAGAAGGTAAAGATATTGACAAATACCTCAAACTGTGCTTATGAAATAATTTGTGATAAATTATAGATACAAGAATTTTAGAAGTACCCAAAAACTTTCTTTGGATTATTGAAGCTTATTAGCATGTCAGGCTCAGGCTCAGAAAATTCAACCCAAAAGTTTCTTTGGTTCAGCTGCCTGAGGTCCAACACTAAAAGTAAAATATTCAGCAAACATTTTCTTCCCTCAAATTGCTGACTACAGAGTTATAACAGGTTTGATTTTGTATTGTGATTATCTAGAAACATAGATAACAGCACACACAGCACAAAAGTTCACAGATCCCTTCCCTCTGCTCATATATATAGTCTCATCAGACCTCAGTGGCTCTAAAATCCTCTCTAACCTGATGTATTGCTAAAATAGTTTGTGTTTGACACATCAAATTCTTAATAAAACAAGATTTTTCCATGCATTTGCTAAAAAAAAATTCCCACTATAAGGTTCTCTGACATCTTATGGCTTGGAGGGGGCTCATCCCTCCCCCTCCCTTTCCTTCTTTGGACTGATCATTTATCTTATTAGGGAAAAACAGCATATGTGATTATTTCTGGTTGTTATGCAGCAGTGGAAATCATCCAGTTTCTTTCCCCTGGCCTGTGTTCCCAGAGACACCAATTACTGAGTCTGAGTTTTAACCACTCCTTATAAATCACTGCTACTAAAATCATTAAACAGTGATGTAATTTCAGTCCAAAGTATAGCTTTATTGCATTTGATTGCTAATAATTTTATCAAAATGATCATTTTCTCTTAAGTATCTTAATGGACCATTTTAATATCTGCATTCAGCTGCACTTTATCACTCAGTGTATCTCCTCTGCATGTCTTCAGCTCACATTTTCTGACTCGATGGACTCTTGCCCTGCCAGTGAAGGGCCTTGAGAAAAGTGATGGGAGTGGGGCTGGATTCTGCCTCACCTTGTGACAACACAACTGCCAGCTCAAAGCTTGCTCTGCAGAATCTGCCTGACTAATGACAATAGAAGGGCCAGAAAAAAGCACAGCTGGGGCTGCCATTCCCAGGCTGGGATTGAAGCCCTGAGGGTAGAAAACTCATCTTTTGGCTGAGCATATTTGACATGAGAGATATTGGGAGAAAATCATCCTGTATTCCCATTACACCTTTACAAAGTTAAACTGTACCTTGATCAACTCTGACTGAATTTCCTTCTCAGGATATTTTTCTCAAAATTATTCTTCACTTTCTTTGTCAAAGCAGAATGCACTCTTCACCTGAATATGCTAACCAGAGATATATCAATTTGTTATGGAAATAGTGTGTCAAGTTTAAGATATTTCTAATAAGAAAGGAATCTAACTCTTTTTTTAGCAATAAATCTGCCTTGTAGTCTCAAATGTTAAACATAATTGTAAAAAGATGCTATAGAGCTTGCAAGTGCATGTGAGTGTCTGTACATCTGTGTGTGTGTATATATCTATTTATATTTATGAAAGTTTTTTTCCTAATTTCACGCATATTTCTATTCTTTTTTTTCAAATTGATTCTATTTGTATGCATTTTTTAGTAGAAGGGATTCTAAAGAAATTTAAGAAAAACATAATGTAAAGTAGAGAAAAAATAATTTCCTCATAGATGTTAGTAATAGGACATTATAAATGGGGTTTACTTTATTCCCAGATAGAATTCTAAAGCTGGTTAGTATGAAATCCTCTCTTTTCTTCCATCCACATAATTACTATTCTGTAGCTGGCTCTACATAACTTGATTATATTATGTTCACAGGGCTGTTGCTGGAGTTGACGGGGACCTTGATCTAGTTCATATGGAAATCCAGGACCCCAGTGGAGGTATGCAAATAAAAATGTTATCAATTGATACACTAGTATATAGTCATATCTCTCTGGTTTAGAGGTACTTTTTCGATTGTTTTTAAAGCTAGTCGGAAGAGAAAGTGCACGAGTCAGGTTCTTCCTCTGTTTATTTGTAGTCAGCAAAACTGTCCAGTTCTATAAAAGTACAGTGTAATTTAAAATCTACTTGTTTTTCACTTTAAGAGGAATTGACGTCAAGATGCTACGCTCTGTTGATAATGTCCATTAATAGTGCAATTTATCCTGGCATTTAAACATTGCCGTTTCTCCTGATTTGCAAATAAAACTGGCAATGCAGTGTTATTGCTGGTTAAGTGTCTGTTAATGTGAATCATTGCATATGTCAGGTCTAGTGCACCAACTACCGTCTCTCAGAATTTCCTCGTGTTACAGTATCCAGTATACTTTGAAACTTCAAAAGGAAAATAAATGGACAAGCAGATTAGTAGTCAGAACGTGCTTAAAGAGTCACCATGATTCCAAGAGCTTGTATAGTTTCTTGTTACCAATCCTACTCTTGAAAGATAATTTAATTCCTTGAATCAGATTGTCTAAGTTCCTGTGCAATCTTAAAAGTGAGTCATAAAGATTGCACAGTTTGACTTGCCCTGTTACCATAGCTTTTCTTAATTTTCAGCTCTATTAAAAAAATCAAAGTTACCATGTTAAAAGGTGGATGAAAAAAGTCTAAATCTTTTAGCAGTGAGATTTATGAGACATGGTGACAGCTCCATCAGCTGCTTTCTTTAGAGACAATGTAAGATGATTCTTCAGGACCTGAATGCAGAAGGGTTTTTGTTGGTGGTGGATTTTGTGTGGGTTTCATTTTCATTTGGTTGGTTTGGTTTAGGATGG
The DNA here is from genome assembly GCA_910950805.1 of Acrocephalus scirpaceus scirpaceus. Classification (NCBI taxonomy): domain Eukaryota; kingdom Metazoa; phylum Chordata; class Aves; order Passeriformes; family Sylviidae; genus Acrocephalus; species Acrocephalus scirpaceus. The sequence goes on from OU383778.1 coordinate 34,624,126, forward strand.
CCTTTTTGTGGGGAATGTGGTTGGTTGGTTATTGGGGTTGGTTGGTTGGTTGGTTTTGGATTGTCTTTTTTTTCTTTTTTTTTTTTTTTTCTGGTATGGGTTTATTTTATTTTATTTTTTTATTTTTATTATTTAACAGAAACAACAGAGAAAGCAAAACTCTCATGAAATACCTCCTGGCTAGATTCTCAACAAACTGACTTTATGCAATTATGGTCAATACAAGCATAACCATTGATTTTAGTGGAAACATCTTTGTACTACCTATATGATGAAGAACTGTAAATTTTTTGTTGTGAACACCTGCAAGACTTTAAATGGTCCATTGCTGCACCAAATGTCCTTGTGGTGATGATTTGGACATAAGCAGGACAACTCAGATTGACTCTAACTGCCTCTTAAACAGATCCAGATTTTAAAACAAATAATTGCATCCAGTATACTGGTTTGTCCTTCTCTAATAAAAAGTCATTTATCCTCACACTGCAAAACTAGAGAAGGACATGGGCATACATTATTTGCTCTCTCACACTGTACCTGGAGCGTTACTGATCTGGGCACAAGATTGTGTAAATAACATTTTCCTCAATGTGCTTGGGCAAGTCACTCAACTACTTTGTGCTCAGAAGCTTGTGACAAAGGGTGAGCTGTACAAGAGCTTGGGGAAGGTCTTTAGGAGTCCCAGGGAAGGTTTTTAAATCATAGCTGCTGTAAGATAGTGATTGTTGGCTCTGCTCTCTCTGATAAGAGCAGATTCTATCAAAGATGCAGTGGTGCTGTTCTAAGAACCCAGGGAGAGAAGATAGTCCTTGCTAACTGGAGAGGAAGAGAAAGGCCATAGCCTCCTCTGATTATAAATCAGTCTAGCCTTTTTCAGCAAGGTATTAACTCTGAATATAGAAATCCTGCCCCAACAGACCAGTTCTAATAGTGTGCTAATACTGTGTCTGAGCATTCTTACAGAGCTTTGAAAATAGGCTTTAAAATTCTGCACGCTGTCTATTAAACGGAGCCTGATTCTTTTCTCATTCATCACAATTTTATACTGGGGTTGATCTATTGATTTCAGTTATGTTGTGTCAGGCTGCCATTTCTCCGAGTGAATAATTCGGCTCTGTGCATAGGTAAAGTGAAAAAAGAGGCTCCTTCTATTATCCCCACCCATGAATGGCTCATTCATCTAGACCCTAATCTCTCTGGACCAGCAAAATTTGGATAATAACAGGCTGCCTCCAGGGAATGATCTGAACTGTAAGCAGTTAATATATTCTCAGTACATTGGAGATTGAAAAAGTCTTATATGAGAGTTTGATATAATAATTCTACAACTAACTCACCTGGCAAAGGCAGCCTTTTTCCTACATGAATAGCATTTAATACCACTTGCTTCTTTTTCCCTTGATAGCCCTGTCATATGTTTCTGTCTCTCTTCCCTCAGGTTATCGCTACATCACTTGCCAAATTCAAAATTGTTCTGATAAGACAATGACAGTCCCATTTGCTGGCAGCACTGATCGGGATTCCCTGACTGTGCAGGATGACTACATATTTCTTCAGGTACTGCCATTTTTGGGAGAGGCAGCTCATTTTCAAATTCAAAAGTAAAGCTCTGAATGGTGCAGCAACACTGTATGGAGCAGGGAGGAATTAATGAATGATGATTTATGATTTTTTACATGGAAAAAAAGTATTCCTTTATCAGTCCAAACAAAAAGGAAATAACAAAAGGCATATTTAGTTTATGCAACCAATTTCTCTTTAACTATAGGAAGATTTTCAAGTGAATTGTGTTACTTTTTATAAATACTTGTGTGTTAGGGGAAATGCAAACCTTGTGCTCCTGTGATTACAAACTCTTCTGGGTCCTTTCCAGGACAAAATACAAAAAATGTTCCCTGAGAAAAGCATCCAAGGACAACCACTGACAGAGTAGTTGCACATCTTCTTCATATGGATTCTTCTCTGAAGACGTTTTGCCAGGAAAGAGCTGCTAGCGTGGCTGTGCTTAGGAAACAAAAGGGTCAAATGACCATAGCTGGGGAGCTTGAAGAAAATTAGCATGGAATCATAGAATGATTTAGTTTGGAAAAGACCCTTAAAATCGAGTCCAGACATAAACCAAACACTGCCAAGTCCATCACTAAACCATGTCCCTGAACGCCACATCTACAACTCATGGTGGTCCAAATTACATTGGGGTTATTTCATTCCCAAACTACAAGACCTGCCTGCAGAAATACGGGCTGGAACTTGTCAGCCATATGGCACCAGTACAGCTCAGGCACACTTGTGAGTATTGTTTTATGTGCTTGGCACTGGTTGTGGTTTGAATCTATCAGAGCTGCAAACTTCTCAAGGAGCAGTTATATCCTCTTTATTTTCTTAGATTTTACTAGGGAAGTTGCTTGTGCTTTCCTTAGTGCTCAGCTATCATTTTTCCCTTACTTTGATGAGATTTGTTAGCTGCAAAGCTTATCTATTTATTGACTTTTGCAGGAAAGCTATTTTGTGGCAATGGATACACCTCCCCATCCGTGCCTCAGTGTGTGTCAGATTGGCTCTTTTCCAACTTTCCCCCCTTGAGCTTGTTTCTTCCACAAGGGCCTGTAAATTATTAGGGTCACAAAACAGCTGTTCTCTTATATGGCATAGTGGTTTCAAGGACCCGCATGGCTTAGAAGAATTAACACTAAAAAAAAAAACAAAAAACCCAACCAAACAAAAAAACCTACAGACCAAGAAAAAGAAAAAAAAGGAAAAAAAGAACAAACCCAAAACTAAACCCCAAACAATGGCATTGAGAAAGAACTTTTGGACTAAAGTAGGCATTTTTCAAATCAGAGCACTCATGGCACTCATTTTGCTCAAAGCTGTTATCACCTGTGGCTCCCTCTAGGCAAAGTCTAAAATCCATTTCATGGTGTGTAGATGCTGAGAACTGCTTCTCACCATGCAAACTTCTAGACTGCTGTGCTCAGCAAAACACTGGCTGCTTCCTCGTGAAGCATTTTGCTTTGCTGGATGTCATGTACAACTGCATCCTGAGCTGTTATTCCCTTTCATGACAGACATGAGCAGACACAAAATGGAAGTGTGAGGTGGAAATGTACACATAAGTAATAGACAGCTGCTACTCAATGATGCCTTTGGTAATTTGGTCTCTCTAGATCTGAGACATGTCAGTGCCTGTAGATGAGATGTTGATGTGTTCCACATAAAGGAGAAACATCTCTAGTCTTTTTCTTTTGGACTTCTCTGCAGTAAACCAAGAGAATGTAATGTATATCTTATTGCTAAATTGGTTTGCAGTTAGTCTTATCTGTATTACTGGAGGATAGAAGGTGACTCTGGAATCCTATAGTCACATCTGAAGCACAGCCACCCCAGAGGTGTGAGGCAGGACAGGATTTCCCTGTTCTGGTGAAACCTTACCAGTGAAACCACACAGCAGCTGCACATCTGAGAAACAGCATACTTTTGAAACCATGTAGAAATGCTTCTATCACTACATTAAAGTATAGTTATATAAGTTATAATCAGACCAGAGACAACTCACGATATCACAGCAATGCCCATCAAAAAGTGGATGGGACAGAATCCTCTGTGTAAAAAGAGAGGAGAGCTTGAGACTGTTTCCATGCCCCCAGCATTGTTCATATTCCCTGAGCTGTGCAGATGTGAATCAGTGTTGCAGGTCTGCACTGCTACTCCTGGCTCAAATCTATTTTGGAGATTTTTACCACCTTAGAGGAAGATCTCAGCCACATTTCTTTAGTATGTCTATATCCATGAGGATCAGAAACTTTCTAATACTCATTTTTTTCCCAGTTTGCACTGACAGTCAGACAGTTTCAGAGGTGGTTTTAGCAGGAGGATTAAAGTTTCAATGCTGTTCTTAAGCACAGACCAGCCTTTAATACCAGTGTGGCTTGACATGATTAGGTGCTTCAACTCCAGTTTTCCTCTGCCTTGCATCATCTCCAGCCATTTAAAATGAATGATGTTAAAATATGCATTTTAAAAAAGCCTGTGAACAAATGGGTAAGACTGCCATTTAGCACTAGTTAAACAAATGATGAGGTTTTTTGGTTTGATCCATCATCATTGAACAAATCACATTCCTAAAGGCATCACTGTCTTTGTACCACAAAAAATGCATACAATATTACATACTTTGTTACCTTTAAAATATTCAGGCAGCTGGACCTGCTGTCATACATCAACTTTATTTTTACCAAGCCAAATCAAGTTTTTATGTTTCAGGATAGGCTGTCTTTCAAATCAGGTTCCCTTTTTAAACACAAAAATTTAGGAGAAAAATAGTGGGATTGGGGTAGGTTTTTAAACTGATTTTCTGAGTCAAGAAAGAAGATGAATCTCAATGTGAAAAAAAGTGAACTTTAGTCACCAAAGACTAACTTTTATTTACTGATATCATCTGGTGGCGCTCAAAGGCTTAGTTGGAATTATGCCAATTTATATACCAGCGTGTTGGTGTTACATTTCTGATTAGAAAATCTGTGAGAGGTTGTGAGTTGACTATTTTCACTGATGTTTATTTGGAATATTCCTTTTGGTGCTTTGAAATATTGCAGTAAAAGTCATGACTACATATTTCAGTTACAGGTTAAAAGCAAATCAGTCTTCCATCTCAGGTTCTTTACATTTTAACATAAGCTGTCACAGAATTCTGTTTCTCCTTTGTATAGACAACATCGGCAAATCGGACCAAGTATTACGTGTCTTACCGTCGAAATGGCTTTGTACAAATGAAGTTGCCAAAATATGCATTGCCAAAAGTAAGTATGCATGTTTTTCTTGCCCTTTTTGCATTTGTCATCTTCTCTTTCTACCTAAACTAGTTTTGTTCTGCTCTTTTTCAAACGTCATAATTTCAAGTTCATAATTTCTCTTTGTAAGGATTTTTAAATCCTTATTTTTTTTCGAATACTACTTCTATTTTTATTCTGTTAAGGTAGTACTCATAAACCATAGAGGGGAATAATGTACAACAGCTTATTTGTCACCAGCTTCAGGAACAGTTTTTGAGCTTTGCTTCCATGAGGCAGTGCTATACACACAATGGCAATGGAATGGTATAGAGCAAGTGTTCTTTCAAGAATCAATTACATTTTAATTCCACATGGTGTTTTCTGGTATAAGCAGGAATACTCATATAAGAGAATTTTGCTGCTTGGTGGTGTTCTGTTTCTTTAAAGAATCCCAGTCTTGACTTTGATAGCTCAATGAAATAGCAAGACTTGGTGAGAGGTTCCTTCAGTCTTCCATATATTCCTAGTGATAGGGGTTTTATATTTCCATAGTAAAACAGCAATTAAGCACAGAAAATTAAATATGGTCTAACTGATGCAGTTGAATTTTTTGTGCTGCATACAGTGTATTTCCTAACTTTACAGTTAGGAGAAAAATAACTTGGAAGTTTGAAAGACCCAGCTGGATAAAACCCTCAGTAACCAGCTCTGGCCTTACAGTTCACCCTGCTCCCAGCAGGAGGCTGATCTGAAAGTCTCATGAGGTTCCTGCTTTTTTGTGTGATTCTCTGTGATTCTGTCACTCAGCAGAGAACTTGTTTTCTTTGCATGCCTTGAATTGCACTGGTATAATTCATTGTTCATCTAATGAAGGACATTAGAGTACAATTTATTTCCTTTTGCTGTTATTGTTATGAAGCAAACGTGCTAATCTCAGGGTTTTTTCATCTTGGTTTTTTATGTCAGTATAAAATAGTGGTCTGAAGACTTCTTATTTTAAATGTACAACAGATTACCAGAATCTCTGATCAAATCCTCAGGTGTTAGTTGAAAAAGAATCTGCAACTTGGATATCCTTATAGTAGCACTACAGAAATATCTATCTCTCTCTTGTCAAGAAATGCATGGTCAAAGACAGGTAAATAGACCAACCCTTCCACAAAATTATTCCTGTGTTTTTCAGGCTTTCTAAGCAGCCTTTATGTTTTCTTGGGGGAAATCGTAGTCAGGAAAACAGCAGGAGAATATCCAGCTTTTGAATGTCAAAATATGCCAAACATGGACACCTCAAGGGAATGCAGCCTGTTGAACCCTGCCCTGGGACACAAATAAGCAATTAAGGAGCAAGGCAGGGAAGCAGAGTGTAAACAAGGAGCTTCTGACACATTCATAAAGTGTCCGTCACAATTCCCTGGTTTTTCTGTCATATGAGGTCTGGATTGTTTGAAATAATGCTGCATACTCAATTCTTTGCCTTATAAAATATAGCTTTTTTTTTTTTTTTTTTTTTTTTTTTCTTACTAAGTGGATTACCCCAGGCCTGACTGAATAAATAAATTAGAAATTAATGGTGTCATTTTGGATAGAGTCTATAGCTACCTAGGAATAGGTTGACTGTGTCATTTTGAAAGGGATGTTTTTGTGCTCTTCCTAGTCCAAGCAATACCCAACAAGAGAAATGAAGTAAATATTATCTCCTTAGCATTTTGACAATGCTTCCAGGAGAAGTTTCTTTGATATCTGCATAAAACAGAGTTAAAAATTTCAGTAAGAGGGCCTGGAAGCCAGACATAGCTTTAGAACATTAGAATACTCATGAATATGAAAGATTCTAACCTTTTCTGAGAAAGATACTTTTTTTTTTTCTTTAAGTGATTTGATACCTTCACATTTAAAACGGAAATTTTACATACTGAAGTAAATAAAAGCACAGCTCTGAAATTTTTCACAGTGCTATATTTCAGTGAGAATCATCCAAGTGCAGTAGAATTGGATCATGGAACTTTGCAAAGACAATGGATATCAGCAAAGACACTGGCACATTAAAAGTACATCTAGAACATGTGACTGTAGAGTTGCTTCTTTTATGGTGGTAGGAGATAAACAGAATGGATGAATTCACAAAGGATTTTTTTAAGATTGATTAAAACCAATAGCTTTTGAAAGATCTGAGTTTCAGAGAGTTTTAAATATTAGATTTTGCCTAACCAGGGGATGAAGCATGACTATAGCAGGCTATATTTAATTTTTCTCAAAAGCATGAAATGAGGTGTTAAAAAAATCTCTTTCCAAGGGGTTTCTGGACAGAATCTTTGAGCAGTGATTGTATAGAGGGGAAGGAAACTGTAGCCAAGTCAGAAGATGCTGTAAACTGGTCACGGATGTGTCTAACAACGTCAGGAGAGCTGTGCCAAAATGCAGCCTCTAGCCGTAGGGAACAGGGCTGGGTTCTTCAGATGTTATTCTTTTGCTGCACACATTCTTTCCATGATCATTTTGCATATAGAGATAGAGCGAGCAGTTTCAGACTGAATAGTTAGAAAATGTTTTTGATGTCTCGTTTTCCTTTCAATATGAAAAGGTTGGAAATCTGCAAAGAAGTTATTCTCATTTTTTTATGTTGTTTGCATTTGTGTTTGTATTTGTTCAAATGCATCCCCAAAGAGAAACCTAGAAAAGAATAGTGTGTCTTTGGACATATCTACAGTTCTCCTTGTGAATGAAAGGCTGCTAAAAGCAGCTTCCAGCCAGGCTCTACCTCTGTTAAGTTTCTGGGCTCCAGCTCCACAGTGCCGCTGAGATCACCTTTTTGTAACACATCATAGCTCTGTGTGTACAGACAGCAGAGCCATTTGGGGCCATCAGGATTCAGATAATTTTTTTAGCCTTTTTTCTGTGCTGTTGAGAGATTTTTTCTTTTCTTTTTTAAACACTGCGTTTGATACTGACATTGCATGGAATCCCACAGCTGTCTCCTGCATTTGACAAGTGCTGGCTGCTGCCAGGAAGGGTGGTAGCAAAGGCTGGTGAGACCATATCAAAGGTTGCTTGTATGCTCCCCAAAACAGCAGAGGAACTTTCAAATTGTTTTAAAATTGAACCGATTTTTAGACTATATTCCATTTCACCAAGATTGCTTGTTCTGTGCTGCTAAAACTAAATCAGCAGTTAGGAACTCCTAGGAAGCAAGTACCAAAATCAAGCCAAGAGGAGCAGGACTGCATTTGCATGTCAGCTTGGCTTGTTAGGCATCCAGGAGTGTCCCAGGGGATCCAGCAATCCTCCTTGGACTGTTTTCAGCCTGGTGCAGAGGTTCAGCTGCCACTGCTGGGAGGGCAGGTCTGCCCAGGGGCACAGGCTGAAGCCCCATCCAGACTGTCAGCACACTTGTATTGCACAAACATTCCTGCAGCTCTGATTGCCCTTGCCTTGAGAAGTGCAATTTGGGGAGGTAGAGAGGGAGGACTGCTTTGGGTCTGGTCCTTTTTCAGGTATTTGAGTCATGCTCTGATGTGGGTAACAATAAAACTGGGAACTAGTTCATTCTGAGAGTTTAAGCAAAAAAAAATTATTAACAAAATTTTTGAACAAGCCAAGGAAACTGCTACAAATTATGGCAATTCTACTCTTGGAATTTGGAATAATTTATTTATTCTGAATCCTCTTCCCATCTCTCTTAAATAAATTCCATTGATAATGATCTCCTTTTACAAACTGATACAAAGCATTGATTTATTCTGCATTCATTCATGCCTCCTGCAAAATCTTAAAATAGAGCCAGAGCTCTATTGCTTGTTGTATCCTGCTGCAATTCGGAAAGTTTAGTTCTGAAAAGATACGGTGTGGAAAAAGCTTCTTTCATCTTTTTTAATCTCTGTATGTATTTTCAATCTTGTGAAATAGGTAATAATGTAAAATTTTTCAGGTAACCAAGATAAATGGAAGTATAGGGGAAGAGCAAACAAAAACAAAATAAGAAAAACCATCCTATTGCATTAGAAATAGGTTGAAGTCTGTACATTATTCATGGTAATATGAATCTCCTATAGACACCTTTTATCACATCCATGTATTCTTTTTGGTTTTTTATCACCTAGTCACCTCAAAGCATGCCCACCTCTTCCTTGCCTCAGTCTGAATATACATCCCTTTTTTAACCATAGACTTCTGAAATTGTCTGTATCATTCAATAAGAAATATAAGATGATCCTTAAATAGGCCTAACCATTAACAGCAGAAATGGTAGAAGATTCCTGCAGCCCTTTTTTGTCATGTTCTCTAAGGATTTGACTGCCTGATGGTTGACTTGCAAGCTACTGAGTCTACGTCAGCTCATTTAGCAAAGCTCTAATTAAATTTAGCAAGTCTCCTAATAATTTTTGTTCCACTTCAGCACCTCTGCCACCCACCAGGCTGGGAGGCTTTGGCTGAGGTTGTTCTCCTGTACCAAGCAGAAGAGCTGTTTACAGCTGCAGCTCCATTCTTCTGAAAGTCCACTGGAATGGCTGTTGAGCAAAGGAAAAAAGGGAACAAAGTAGAAATGCAAGTGGCAGTGGCATTTGATGCAGGGGAAATATTCCTCTCCCAGGCAGTGTCACCAGAGCGGCCAGTGAACCTGAGCTATAGCAGCTGTCTGACTTACTGGGTGTACAAATCCATCTGAGGAGGATTCAAGGAACTGCTCTTTTCTTCACTGTGCACCTTATTGATTTCTCTCCATGAACTTTTTTTACTCAGCCAGGCAAGGAAGATTAGGAGGATTATCTTTGGGATATGTGCCATCCAGTTACCTTGATTGTGCTTGAGAGATTACAGGGCTATAAATGTGGTACATCTGGAGGTCAAGACTGAGACTACAGAGCCTTGAGTGCTTACATCTGTTCCACTACTGATACATTTACTCCTTACCATTCTCTGTTTAATACATTGCTTATTTCATGTTAACATTTTGCTCAACCACAGCATTGAAAGGTTGCAAAGGGGCAGAATTCTGACATCTGACCAAAAATTGCAAGATTTAAAACCCAAGAATTTTGAGATTCTCTGTTATCTGCCTTATTAACTGAAGCACCACAGTCCTGCCTGTGTATCATTATACTGGCCTGCAGTATTTTTACTGAATAATACTTTCTATGTCGTCAGCAGATTGCAGACAAAGGAGCACTGGCGGGCTGTACAATCTTTGTCATCTTTTAGAGCCTTCTGTCTTCAGTCTGTAAATGTAATTGCTTATTTGTGTCATAGAGTTTCTTATCACAGTTATTAATATGGTAAACCATACTGCGCATTTCTTGAATATAAAATTCTGTAAAGTATTTGCAGACTTATAGGTTGGTCAGTTACTGAATGTAGATGGTATGTGACTATATACAATTAAAACAACTCATTTATCTTTCCTTCCTCCTTTAAACCTCTTTCCTTCAATCCTATCTGCTATCTACAACTCCCCCATATCCCAACTCTGTTTAATAGCTTTGGGCTTTTTGGACCCACTTTTGGTTGGGTGTTCATTCAGCTTTATGTGAAAACAGACTTGACTACATTTGAAGTAGGTAATTATGGAAAGACTGATCACGTTGGTATCTCTGTGGTAGAAGTAAAGAAACAATTCTTAAGCAGTGTTTTCAAGAATAAATATTTGATTGTGTCTCTGTACTTGCTGGAACAGTTCTTGGATGCCTGTGGTCCAGGTTGTGGCTGAACATGCACAGCTCTTTCAATGCCTTGTGTACACCCTCAGAAATATTTATTTAACAGACCGTGTCTGTCCACGTGATATGGAGTTTCTTTGAAGTGTTGCTCATCTTTTGGCATAAGTTGGCCTTCTGTAAATGCCTAATTATTTGGGTTTCACTCTGAAACTGTCTTTGTGTTATTTGTTAGTTAATTAGGTTTTCTGCTATTGATGTAGTACAAACATAGCAGCTTACAAGTCCCTGAGAGAGCAGGAGTGACATGACCTGTCACTGGATGCTTAACTTAATCATGCCAAATTTTATTATGAAGTCTTTGATCAGGATTTGTTTAGCATTTTTTTGTAGAAAAGTAATTCTGATTCAACAGATCTCCAGCTGTCCTTAATTGTAATTCCATGGGCTGGTTCACTGCCTTGGACCTATGTGCAGTTTCACAGATTTTTAGTGATAAACATACAGATTTCTGTGCTTAGTGTGGTGTTACATGTCCCAATGAAGACGGAAGGATGAAGGAAAAATAGTGACAAAGGAATTTGCAAAATACAGTGCACAAGAAGCACCTTAGTAAACAAAACAGAAATCTCATGGGGGCTTAGAGGGTTAAAAAAAAAAAAAAAAAAAGGAGTTTTGGGCCATGCATCTCGTAGAACCTCAGAACTGTGTGAAAGCTTACAACCTAAGAGGAGGAGCTAAATGGAGAATACTGGTATTTGGGAATCAGAGTCTATGACTGATACCAACTGACACTGGTGAGCTTTGCAAAAACGAAGAGGAAGAGGAAGGTGAAAATGGCAAGAGCATGGATACTTGGATACTTGGGTCAGCAAGAGATAGAGCAGAGCAGGCATGGAAGACTTGAGAGGGCAAAAGTAAAGTAGTAGAGATAAGAGAAGGGGTGCCCATGGAGAAATGGGCATACCACAGAACATGGTTGCTATGGCAAATTGAGGAGAATTGGGATGTCTGCCTTGGGACATCTGGAAGGGCATGGACTCTCATTTCAGCATGGAAGTGAAGGAAAACCACAAGATCTTAAATACTGAATGTATATGAAAATGCAGCCTGGAGATACCAAAAATCTGAATAGTGACAATAAGGAATGTTCCAAACCCTGAAGATCTCTATCAACAGTAAAGAAAGTCTTTATAAATGAATTTGAATAAATTGTGTGTGAATAGCATAATTACAGAAAAATAACATGATCAGTGGCACTTTGAGTAGCTTGCAGAATGTAGAGAGAGAGAAAGCAGGAGGTCCAGCAAGAAGGCAATTGCTGCAGTCCAAGCGTGAAATCATAAAATAAACGCTTTCCTTGTAGGATCTGCTGAGGCTACAGCCTAAGGTTGTATCTGTGTCCATGAATTAGATAAAGCAGTAAAAACGTGCATTCCCTTCACCAAGATTTTTTTCCTCAGACATCCTTTCTAGTTAACTCTTTGGTGACAGACAGTAGGTTCTGTCTAGCAATATTTGCTGATGTCCCCTCTCCGTGTGCTTCTCACCTCTTGAGCAGTGGGTAGCTGGGATGAAGGAATGGACTTGGCACACTGACAAACCATCCCCTGTATTTGCCAATCAATTTCTGCTTTTTGAATTCACCTTTCAGTATAGGAATAGTACAAGAATGACATGACAACTTACCTTTGTTTTAACTACATTTTCAGCAGTTTGTGTCATCCACAATTTTGAAAGATAAGTTAAGAATTGGGCATGAAATTTGCAGTTTTCCTCATGTTGTCAATTACTTTTCCCAGAGGATTGTATGAGAAAGCAGGAAATGCTGCACAGGACTGTTGCAAGGTAGTATAACTGAAGGACTGCTTTGTTTCTTGAGGGAAAAGAAATCACTGTGAAAGGAAAATAGCTGTAAGGCTGAACTGGAAATCTGACAGCGTAAATTCTGAAAGGAAGGAACAAAGTTCAAGGCAGTGCAAGGGTAATTTCACTTGCTAAGACCAGGATCTGTTAAGTTCTTGCCTCAGCAGAGTTGCCAACCAGCAGCCTGAGTGGACAAACGTCTTTATTAGTAACAGCCACTGCCAAGAGAAAAGTGAACTTGTATTTGCTGAGCAAACTTTTGCATCCAACCCCTCTTTCCCTCACCTGACCCCTACGGTCTGCCCAAAATTAATTTTCCTGTCCTTGTGCACTGCACATTTTGGCTCTTTGCATGTTGCTTCTGATGGCTCAGCTGCTCCTACCCCACCGTGGAATGGGAGACCCAGAGCTGAGCCTGTCCCCCAGCTCTTACTCTGTCACCAAGGGCCACCCGTGCAACCACTGCCACCTCACCAGGGAGAGCATGGGGTGGGAAGGCACTGTGGCATGGGAAATGCTTTGCCTACATTCCCTGGAGTTTTGCATTTGTCTGTGGCACTGTATAAATGTTTTATTGTAATAATGTAGATGATAATTTTGCAGAAGACTCCTGGCTTCATGGAAGATTAAGGGTTTTCTAGAGGTTTTCACATAAAAAAAAATGTTTCTTTATTTCTTTTGACTCTGCTTTGCTTCCATCCTTATTATCAGATAGTCATGGGAACTTTCCATGTGGTGTAATGTGGGCTACCGAGCCTCATGTTGCCCTGATTTAAGGCAGAGATGAAACATTCTGTACATTGAAGAAGCTTTTAAAAGAAGGTATTGTGATCAGTTGCTGTGTTTTTCTGGCATTTCTGCCAGACTCTCTGCTTTGGAGTAAGTTTTCAGTACAAAAGGAAAAAAAAAATATTCCTGGGATACTCAACAAATATCTGCTTTACTACAATATTCAAATGGAAGATTTTGGAAACAGCATTGAGCTGTCATTGATAGGAAACTTCACTTAGATTCTTTTGTGTTGCGATGTTTCACATATGTAAAAATGCTTGAAATTTAACCTAACTATTAGTATTTAATAACTCTCCTCTGTTCACATTAAAAATCTTCCCATTGCATTATTTTACTTCTATACATGTCATTTTTTAATCTAAGTGCCTCAGTCACTGTGCATATTGCCTACAGGGTGACTGCCATGCTTTGCTGAGTACTCAGTGTCGCTCTGTTAGACTTTCTTCAGTCTTAACTTGGATTCTTAGGAATTTGGTTTATTTGTCTCCTTGAGTTTTAAAAATTTCTTTCCTTGATATATATATATATATAAAATTTTTTTTTTTAAATCCTAAATTCATATTCTCTTGACATTCTGGTGGCTTTACTTAACATTCACTCCATTGCCTTAGTACTTTTCCAGTAATAAGGTAACCAGAACTGAATACAGTATCCCAGTTAAGTACCAAGGTCATGAAGAGTTTACAAGCTTTCAGTCTCTGTGACTTGATGTCGTTTGTTACATAGCCCCTACATCTGCCTTTGTGCTGCCATATCGTGTTGCAAACTCATGTCGCTTTATTCTCTTTCCTAAGTTTAGTTCAGTATTGCTAGTCCTGATTTATTTCTTCTTTTTAATATTAGTGTTAAATTATTTTCCCCAGCTGTGCATTTTTTTTGCCTGAGACATTTGGAGTGAAGAAGCTGCAAAAACTGAAAGCAAGCTGTAGCAATATCCATGCCTGAAATTCTTGGGAAGTGAATGCAGAATGTTGACTCTCCTGTTATTAGTGTTGAATATTTAAGTGGTTCTGTAGACATAGATAGACAAATTAATCTAATCTACTATAACACACATGAGCTGTGTGCATGATAAGCACTAATTCCTATGTGAACTGCTGTACATTATATCTGATCCTCTTTGTGCTATGCTTTTTTTAACCTAATTTTCATTTAGCTATTACTTGAAGATTATTTTTTAGATTAGCTTTGTTAATGTTATTTCTGTCTTCCACTGACTCTTATCCAGATCTTGGAAAGTCAGTTACTTGGTTTTTTATTCCTTTCCCTATTTTTCCTTTCAAGAAGTCATTTCCTGCTAAAGTCAAAGCAGATTCCAGCTATTGCACATTCATGATTTTTTTCTTCACTAAGGTGGTTTGCACTGGAGTCAGAAGGCAATGAGGAACCACCTTGGAGCAGTGGGATACAGCATGCTGATTAGTATTATGTTGGGAGATCATTGTTTTTAAACATTCAGATGTTTCCCCTCCCCCCAGTATTAAACTCTCCTGACCAACTTACTGTTTGTAAAATAGAAATTTTGTAAAAAATTAGTCATTATGTACCTTATTTTCCCACAGGATTTACAGATAATCAGTACAGATGAAAACCAGGTGTTTGTGGCTGTACAGGAGTGGTACCAGACAGACACATACAACCTGTACCAGTCTGACCCACAAGGTGTTTACTACTCCATCTTGCTGGAGAATGTCCGGAGCACGAAGCAGCCAGAAGAGAATGTCCTGATAGATATTCTGGAGGTAGATCTTTATGTTTTCCATTATGTGTAGTCTTTGTGGAAGGTGGTTTTGAGTTTTTGGTTTTTTTTTGATTATGTATATAATTAATTTTAAATTAATGTCTTTTCCCAGTTACATTTAAATAAAGTAAAAAATCTAGGATTTCTGTCTTATTTGTAGCACATTGTTACTACTTACATGTTTCCCTGTTGCCCTACTAATGTGTTGTGTACTCTAAATGGATTCTTGGGATGTGGTTCTGTGGATGTGCAAATCCAAAACTTGCTAATTTTTTTAAAGATATTGAAAAGTGAATCTGGCAGCAGAATTTATTATTGAAGTAAGAAGTTATGGAACTGTCTATGCACAGCTTTTTTCTTCTTGGTAACTCAGTGGTGCATTTCCTGACTTAAGAGCAGGACATCTTTTAGCCTGTGGGGTTTTAAGTAGTAATCCTGCAAGCCTTGTGGTAGGTTGTGTCAGCTCTGAAAGGCTAAGAGCCAACAAAATTAGATATTGGACAGCAAATCCACTTGCTTTCAGTATGCGTCTTGTGCCAACAGCATTTTCTGTGAAACAAACTTGGCTGTAAACAAATTGATCTTGTATTTTAACATCAGTGCACTTTGCAAAAAAAAATACTATAGTGTTTTGGAAGAATATGACGGACTGTTATCAATTCCATTCCTGTTTAGGGAATGGAATTTCAATGTACTGAATTTCAGTGTAATAAGGTGTACTCTGCTCTGGTTCTGTTCTTTCTGGCCATTATCAGAACATTAAAATGGTGGAGCGTTGCTCTGACTCACTTTGTCCCATTACACTGTAATTTGCCTGGTGTTAATTAAAAAAAAAAAAAAAAAAAACAAAACTTTAAAGGTGCACCAGATTTCTTTGGCAAAGGTGTATAGGAATTCTGGGTACAAGGCACTCACTGACAGAATTGTTAAATGGCTGTAATTAGACTCTTCTTGGTGGGAGAAAATGAGAGTGTTTTTTTCCTCCTTATCTCCTCTATCTTTCTTTAGCTTTTTCTTTCTAAATGGCTCTAGTAAAACAAAAAGGTCTCTCATTACCAGGGATTATTTTCTAGACTCTACCTTTTTAGAAATGAAGCTTCCTAATGAGTGAAGCTACACATTGTGTGTAGTCACGTTCCCACAGGGTGATTTATTGACAGCATTAGTTTGCAGCATTTTACTCCTGGTCACCCTTGTGACCAAGCAAAGCTAAAAGGCAGTCAGGTGCAATCTCTACTGCTTGCATCACCTGTAGCAGGTAATTTCAGATAAGTTGTACAAAGATGCTACCCCTGGCTATCCTTTTGTCTACGAGAATTATTAACTTAATTCAGTTACACTGATTGTTTCATAATTTCCCAATGTTACCGAGGGCATATTAGATAATGCAATCTTAGTTCATTATGTGCTGGATCAATTTGTAGGGTTACATTTAGAAGGAAATGTACACATGATAAGAACAGTACACATGGAGCTATACAATTCAATTTTTTAAAGCTATTTTTTTTTTAAATTGAGTTGCTTTATAGGAGAGCACTGATAGCTTCTAGATAGCTTGCATGATAAATAATTAGTGCTCATCTTGTTTACTAGAATGGGATCAAGTGCTCATAATGTGTGGGTTGTTTATTCAGTATAAAATTGCTAATAAATAAAACACATATTGCAGCCCTTGAAGATGGGATTGTTTTTGTCTAATCTGGGTTTTCTTTTTTTGGCATTTTAATGCAAGTATCCCACCTTGGGAAGGGGAACCTTCAGAGCAGCACAGATACAGTCCTCAGTGGTGGAAAATTTCTCCTTCTGCCAGTGTATAATTTTCCTTAAAATTTGTACTGTTCATCTTTGTTATTGTCTGCTGACTCCACTTCATCTTTTACTTGTACATCTGCTATAAAATTTTTAATAGGTGTCTGCCTGTCTGTATTCATTTTCTTTTATATGCTTTGTCTTTTTTGCATCATATTTCTTCTCATGTTGCACATGTAATTGTTTAAAGAAGAGAAGAAAAAAAAAAGGTAAAGAACTAAATGACTGTCCAAAAGGAGCATGCCCATGAATTATGTGACTGTATACCAGGAGCATGTCCTTGAAATTGTATCAAGTGCTGCCAGTGTGAAGGAGTCACAAATTTGACATAGGCATATTTGCAGAACGGGGATACTAATGTAATACCTCTACACTGGTTCCTGCTGTGACTCCTTATGTAGATAAGAGCTACATAAATTGCAGTACACTTTCTTTGTGCATTTTTCCCCCAAACAACAAATTGTATATATTTAAATTTTAGTCACAAATATATATTATATAGCAATAATTTCTACATTTCAGTAGCTGCTGCTAAGAAACCCTGTGGAACCATCTGAACTGTGCTTCTTGCTACCAACTAAAAAGAATATTGTTGGGATGGAATATCAGAAATGTAACAAGGAGAAATTAATAAGTTACAGCAGAAAATCTCAGAAAATAATTTTATAAGGTACAAAGTGCTTTGTTAAGAGTACTGGGGAGCAACTATCCCCTGAACTGTTTAAGAAAATAGATACTTGGAGAACTAAGCTCAAAGTTCAAAGAAATCAGCAGAAAGATGCTTTGAATTTCCTCATGTTCAGCTGTCTTGAGTGGCTCCTGGACTGTTCATCAGGGTAACTGAGCACTGCACAATGTTGAAATGTCTTCTTTTCCCTAGCAACTTATTATTAATGTGAATCTTTTCCTTTCTTGATAAAAAGATACTTATGCTGCAATTTTAGATTAGGGAACTAAGTCAAGGAGTAGAATGTACAGAAGAATTTGGGCATCACAATCTCATCCAAGAGGTAGATTTGACACACTTCATTTCCAGTATTTGCAGAGTCAGGTGTGTATTTTTATAGGCCACAGGACAAATGAAATAGAAAATGCTACAGCAGGGGTGGGATGCTTTAAAGATGCCATTTTTTACACACCATAATTTTGTGTTAGTTATTGGGTTTTAGGCTAATGCACCTCTCCGAACATGATATTTCTGAACTTGCTCTGAAGGTAGATGCCTGGAACCTATTTATTATTTCAAGCAGGGTTTATGCCTTTCATTCAAAATACAACTGCTGTGAAGTGCTGGTCGACTTTTATCTTTTCAAGCAGCAGTGAGGGAAGTTAACTGAGACACTGGAAGAAATGTTTTCATAACCTTTCAATGTCTAATAGATTTAAATACTTATGTCCCATATTCTAGAGAGGAGAAGTTACCCTAGAGCTTGGTTAGATTAAAGATGGAGGTAGGAATGGAGAAAAATTCTAGCCTGGCTCCCATTTGATGATTATATGGAATTATTAAATATTCATTAAGTGAGGGGGTGGGGAGGGAAAAGAGAGGAGAAACAAAAATAATCATGATGCAGCACTGGTTTTGCCATCCACAAATGAAGAGGGAAACCTCAGTTGCAGTCCCTGATCTAATTATTGTTTAAATATTTAATACTGTGTTCACTGGAAGAAAGACATGCACAGAAATTTTACCCCAAGTCTGCCTTCCCACGTAAATATTTGAACTGCCAGGCTTTTCATGGCTGAGCTGTCTCTCAGAGGTAGACTACATAAAAATTCCCCAGCAAGATTAAAATGCTTTGAAAGTAAAGAAAACAGGTTCATAATTTCTTCCCTTCCTTTCCTTTTCTCACCTGCACTGCAAAGTATTTGGCTTTTGTGGTATGTTTGATTTGGAGATGAATCTGAGCTTTCAGCATCCTGAATAAGTAACCCAACCACAAATGCATAGGATTTTAAAAAGAAGGAGCTTTGGGAGAGTAGAGTATTTAAGTGTGTATACAGATTTTTTTTTTATATATAAACTTATATATATTTCCAAGTTCTAAGAAAGTACCATAACCAGCAGAACATTCTTATTCTCTATAGATATGGATCAGTTCCTTCCCATGTTTATAAACAGTGAGTATCAAATCTGTAGCCTGCTGGCAGGGATGTCTTTTCACCTTCAATGCAGACTTCTGCTAAATCAATGTTAAATGGAGTTAACATCTGGCAGTTGGAAAAAGAAGGGAACAGTAAATATTTCAAATGAAAAATAAAAGTTCAGAAGTGCATCATGTTATCAGGAGGCAAATATTCCTGATCATTCAGAGAGCTGGCTGTCTTGTGCATTTACCTGAAATGAATGGTTCAGTTTTGTTAAGAGTCAGCACCCAAGGAGATGAGCAAGCTGTACTGTGCTGGAAATGTATACCAGTTTATATATGTTGTGCAGAATTTTTCAAAAATTCAGGAAGTCTCATAAATAATAGCAAGGGAAACAAGAGGACTCTTAAGGAAACCTTCACTTTTAATAGATCTTATCTCATGCCCTTGGGTGGAATACACATTAATATGTTAATAACATAAATGTTAGGGCTAGAACTAAACATATTAAGGTATAATTACTGTCAGTTTGCTTCTAAAATTATACCAATTAACTTTACACTTTGAGTTGTAATAATTTTCTAATACAGGTTGTTTTGAAATGAAATAAAATAACAGCCCAAGAGAAGTGTCATTTTTTTGTTAGTATTATTTTTTCTTCAGAGGTTAAACAGGTGAAGGGTGGCTAACTGGAGTGTGGAAGCATTTCAGATGCTTGAGAGGATGATTCAGCCCTCAATGCTCCTTCCTCAGATGATGTCCCTGTATTTATTTCCTGCAAAGGACAAGAGTACTTTCCAATTCAGTGTTATTTTAAAGGATCTGATACTGTGTTGTGTTATTGTAACCTATTTGTGTGATATTTATATAATATGGGCACAGAAATGCAGTGTAAAAGTTAGATAGTTGTTAAAAATTGCTTACCTCATTTGTAGCATTTTAAAGATGTCCATATTTAAAGAAAATGCAGAGGTGAAATTTTAATGATGAGGCCATGGTGTCATCATTTTTATATTTTGCTGTATAGACTGTTGTGTTTTGCTATATTAAACATGTAATTTGATTCATCTCCTGACATGGAGGAAACTGCATATCCTTTTTAAATACATTTAGAAATAAAAATCAGTTTGTAATTGTCCTTGCTTTCCCCCTTTCTCCCTTTCCTCTTATCTTTTTGCCTTCCTCATATTTTTTAAGGTATCATCCACTTTCCTTTCAGTTTCCAGGAGAAGCTGCCTGAGATACACAGTTCAGAGCCACAAAAGAGCAGCTAATCAGGGATAATCCTTGTTGAAAAAAATGTGTTTGTGCTGGATATTAACTCTTCTTCTCTATACTTCAGGTCAGAGGTGTAAAAGGAGTCTTTTTGGCCAACCAGAAAATTGATGGGAAAGTTACAACTCTGATAACCTACAACAAAGGCCGTGACTGGGATTTTCTAAACCCTCCAGACATCGATATGAACGGCAAACCCACCAACTGCAAACCTGTAAGTGGCTCTTTTTGGTGTATCCTCCCTCTAAAGTGTGCAAGAATTATCTGCATAGTAGGATGTGCAGTAGTTCAGCAGCCCGAGAGCTTTGTGCTGAGTTTACCAGCCAAACTATCAGGGAAATGTACTTCCATTGCATGGGAATCTTAGTCCATCATCACGTAGAGTGAGTAGTCAGGGCTTTCTGTTGCACTGCATTTCGTATTTGAGATCACTTTGACATAAGGAGGACACATTCCTCCTTATGCCAACCACACAACCCAGTTCAGAATAATCATGACAATCATTTGTGTCTGGATAGATGGGGCACATCCTGAGTCAAACAGATTACCATGAATTTTTCTCTTTCCATCTCTTCATCTTTTTGTTTTATAATAAACCAAGGTAACCCTTGGTTCCCTGTTAAAGGGAACTCCTGACAGTTGCTTGAAAATAAATACCATGGTAACTTCCATAAAATATTCCTTTCTTTTTGTAAGCCCAACAAGGATATTATTTCCATTTGTTTAGATGTCCCAAGTGCCCATAGTATTTTGTTACTTGCAAGGCTGTACTGAAAACCTTGTATTTTTCTCTCTGACTTTCTGCTCCTGGGGACTCAAAGCTCTGTATTGGTGGGCAAAATATATGCTTGTAGTCCTGCCACTGCCAGAGCTTTACTCCCTCTCCACGTGGCAGAAGTGGAGGGCTGGAGCTGCTGATTCCCCTCTGAAGAGTTCTGGGCTGTGCTGCAAGGTTCCAGCCTGCAGGGTCTGGTGCAGACCAGTCTGAGATGAGTGGGATGATGGCAGTGGCAGCAGCTCCAGGCAGTGCTGGCAGCTGGCTCCTGGTAAAGCTCCTGGTCACATTGCTGGGAACAATGTGACCTCTGAGTGCACTGCACAAAGGGCAAGAAGCAGTAAGTTGCTTAGCAAGGAGACACGATGTGTCCCAAAGTCATCATGCTACTTTTCATACCACATTTGCACTAAAAAAGGCATTTCAGCCCAAACAGTTATTTTTAATCATAACTCTGCCATTTACCTGGGGCCAACAGACATGCAATGCTTGTTTCTGTTAGTTAACATTTTTAAGCAGTTATTCTGTTAGAAGGGGGTTTATATAATAATGCTGACTTCTTTGAGTTTAGAAATCTTTTTGTTGAGATAGTGGCACACTATGCAGTCATCACCAGAGATTCTTGTTATAAAGTGAAGACTGATACTTCAGAGTGGAATTTGGTTCCATAGGAAGCAGCTGTTCTTTTCTTTATGAAGACATACATTGCTGAAGCTGCTCCCTGTCTGGGCTTTCATTTATTGTAGGAGCATAACTGGTAGCAGTGGTTTTTAAAACCTGTTCTCTGCTTCTTCCCCCACAAGCCTGATTGTTACCTTCACCTCCATCTCCGGTGGGCAGACAATCCCTATGTGTCAGGCACAGTGCACACCAAGGACACTGCACCTGGGCTCATAATGGGGGCAGGTATGTGCATGACGTTATTTCCTAAGACTTGAAATGTGGCAGGGGTTCTTTGTAGATCTAGTCTTTGGATTTGTAAGGATACCATGCTACAAACAATGCCAAAATAAGGCTTTCCTGCAGAATAATCATTTATGGAATCTTTTGATCAAACAATTCAATATAAGTTAATGAAGGCCCAGAGCTGTGTCTTCTCACACAGATCTATATCAGTCACCTGGGTACATCATGCTGTGCTGTGCTGTGCAGTCCCTCCTTCCCTGTTAGTGTGCTGTGGAGGTGTGATGGTGGCTGAAGGACATGTCCTGCATTCTTTTTCCATGGAAGTGATGTGTAGGCCCTCCAGCTTCATGAATAACCCAGAAAAAACTGATGGAAAAAGAGTGGTCAAGCCTTTGTTCTTTCAGCCTGGATACAGATAATTTGTCTTGTAATTTTTATTAATTCCTTTCTGCCTAAAGAGAGATGAATTGAAAGAGGCAAATGTGTCGCTGTGTTGGGAACAATGCTGGTTGTGGCTTCTCCATTATAACTTACATATGGAATCATGTCACTATGAAGAGGAATTTAATAAAGGAAATTCCATTGCAGTGTTGAGCACTCATCAAGAAAAATATTCACATAACTCGGTTTTGCTTTGTATCTTTGTAATCCATCTATTCATTTTATTTAATCTTCTGTTTCTTTGTTTCAAAATTAACTAAATATTAAGGATTCTAACAGCTTTTTCAAATTGTATTATTTTATTCTTATGTTATGGATAATGTTTAGGTGAAATGCACACATGTATGCTTCTCTTTTCATAAAAGTGTATATGTTTTTAATGAATAATGACTAAGATTTTATCTTACCCTAGTCTCTGACGAACAATTTACTAAGTTGAAAGTTTCCTGAGAATGTCAAGGTGAGCCTATTTGGTGTTTAAAGAGAATGACTACTACTGGTACTGGTAATCTTTAATATAACTGGAGACTTCCAGTTTTTCTGTAAGGTAAAGGGAGTTTAACGTATTTTACTGGAGACAGACCTACGTGGTAAAATGCTATTTTTTTATTGGTACAAATGAGACTAAGAATTTATGCAGTGCCCTTGTAGGTGGATTATGTGTTCAGGTCAAACTTCATGAATTCATATGTTTCAAAAAATATCTTTCATTTCAAATGTCTTCTTTTTTCATGAAAGCACTTGAAATGTAGGTGTTCTTAATTTTAGCATCATCATATCATGCTTAAATGCCTTCCAGTAGCAAATTAAGCAGTGAGATTTAATTAGTCCATTATTTCTATTTCATTTTTCTTTCTCTTTGCACTATAATCTGATGTGTTGAAGAGATATTTGTTGAGATGTTGGGTTGTTTTCTTCTGTTTGGGGTTTGTGGATTTTTTTAAGAGCACTATTCACTGAAAAAACATTAGGGAGGGCAGCTTGTAGAAGTGTATTTTGTCCTTAATTTCTTTCTAGAATGGGGTGACATTTTGTCACTGTGGCATTGTCTTAGTCTGCCAGGTAGAGAACTTATCAACAGTTTTCCTCAATGTGATCAGGAGGGAGTGCTTTTGATTACATCCTGATATCATTGAGAACTGAAATAATATGTTAAATTTGAATTGCCTGTAGAGCAACCAGTAATGTAATGGGAATGGTAGAAGGCACCCTTGCTCAGTTGCAAGCCACCTTGCTTTTAGCAACCTAAAAAGCTGGGAGGGGTGGTGTGAAAGTGGGAAAAATGTGCCCAAGAGAGTGCAGTGTGTCCTTTTTCTGGTAGAAGAAAAGTTCTATAGCTGAAAACAGACTAAAGGGATCTATTTTGGAGCCTTAAAAATACTGTAGAGCAACTGCATCCCCTTGCCAAAAGATGACCTGAATCAACTCTGATTTTGACTTGCATTTACATTATTTGGATACCCAGGTCATCTGAATTCAGTGCATGTGTTCAGTCTTATCTGGCAAACCTGATACCCTTGTAAACTTAACACTTCTTATCAGAAATGCTTTACATAGAGTGAGCTTGAATTCCCTTTGGCCTGATCCTTGAAACTGATAATCCTATACAAATCAACATAAGTATTAAGTTCTCAGTACATCCAGGAATCAGATTATTTGGGCCACATCACACTCTATTGGAATTTTACTCTTAGATTAAGGGAGAGCACATCTTCTGGAAATGACTGAAGATGATAAAGATCCGTGAATGTCAGGTGATCACAGCATGTCTTGGAATCATCAGAGCCTTCTGCTGTAAAAAACAAAATTATTCTCAGGGTGAAATAGGTAAATAATTGCCAACAGAGAGAGGGAAATATTAATACTCTGGCAAAATATTGTACAGTGACATTACTAATATAACTGTGTACATTTCTGATAATTTTCAGGACCAGTGAGCAGGTGCTAAGAAGGCCTCTTTGGCAGTTGATGGAAATGGAGAATATTTACAAGAAAACTCCCATTAGCTGAAAAACTAAAGGACAATAAAGAATACTATTTTTTTTCTGGAAGTGTAACCATGGAGTAGAGACAAGTGATGCAAGGAAGTGGATAAGAACTGGAAAAATGGTTTCTAAGCATAAGAACCCTATCAATCAAAAAGAAAAAGAAAATCAAAAAAAAATCCCTTTAAAAAGTGGATTTTGACTTCTTTCTAGGAAGCTTAGACAGCTGCTTGTGGTAATGGAAAAGATATTCTGTGATTTAAGTACAGTTTTTATATAGAAAATTCTGGAAAAATCAGATCAGAGACTACTGAACATTGTTTTAATTTAAAACAAGGGCTAATTAAATGGTGAACTGCATTAACACCTACAAAATTGGGAAAATTTAACATCTTTAATAAGAAGTTAAACCTGCATCTTTTAAAACTCGTGTTTACAAATAAAAAGCCCCACTCTGTTAAACTTGCATAAACAGTTCCGAGGAATGCATATTTTTAGCTTACTTCTATATATAAATTGTTCAGACAGAATATTAAATTTTGTAGCTGCATACAGAAGTGGTATTTTAAATAACTGCCTTGCTCTCTTTAAGAAATGCAATAGGATTTTGCATTTACATTTGATTTTTGTGCATTTTAATCTTGGCAACAACTTCTATTTCTCACAGCATCAGCTATGAAATGTGTGTCAATTGATGTGTAAATTTTTACTATAAACTTGCTAAGGACTTTTCTATGAAAAATGTTTAGAGAAGTGTAGCTTTTTCAGGTGCTAGTTTACAATAATTGCCTACATAGCTTCCAATCCAGATGGCAAATCAAGCAAGCAGTAAATTCTGCACATTCACACAAATTGAGGAAGTGCGGGAAAAGTTCTGTTTACTTTTTGTCATATCAGAGCCAAATATAATTGCATACATTGTGATGAATTTCTATCATTTTTCACAGAAGTACCATACTAGGATGCCTCTATAAAAAAAGGATAAGGGAACAGGGAGATGATTGAGCATTTTGGAATAAGCGTCCTGAATTCCTTTAAATTTTTGTAACATGCCTCAATTCTGATTCCCACTCCCTCATCTAAACACATCTTCAGCTTGCCAGGCAAAACTGTGTGTCTGGGAGATTTAAATACAAATTGGTTTTTATGTTTGTTCTATACTGTGACTACAAGATTGCAGACCATGAAATTTTAACGTATTGTGCATGGCCCGAAGGCATCTTAGAACTGTATTAATTACCAGTAATCCAGGCAAGGCACATCTCTCTTTTTGGAGTAGGTGTCTGCCTGTATGCTAAATTTAAGTGACTGGAAAAGATCTTCCATATTAGAGGGATTATCTAAGCGTTGCATATGGGGATTATTTCTTCTTACTGTAAACATGTCCAAAGTCACATATAAAAATATGGGTAAACACAGCAGTAACTAGCACTTAAAACATGTAAATTGATGGTAAACTTTAAATAAGGTAATCTTCCATATTTTTTCTGACCCAGTAGGAATGGGACCTGCCAAAATGCCCGACTCTCTTGAGATCTGTATTGAGAGCTGTGTTTCTCACAGCTGTACCAGCTTTCCAGAGAGCTTTGCTGGCCACCAGACATCACTGAAAAACATTGCTTTCTTTCACATCCCTGTGCTACCTTCTGCTAAACTGTCATGTGCAGAGTTACAGAAAGCTTGGAGAACTATGTTGAACAGTAGTTAGTGCCTCTGTATTTTAGATTTTGGTACTGCCACCCCTGCAAGGATGGAACATTTGATTTTATGCAGTTACTTAAAATCGGCCTTTTATCAGGACAAGTGAAAAAGCAAAAGAAGATTTCATGTATCCCAAAACACAGTTTGAAAAAGTTTCTAATAATGCAAGTAACGGAAATGAAAAATTACTGGTTTTAATCAAAAAGTGAAAAGTGCAGGCCAAAATGTTTCCTTTTGCTTCCTGAATAGAAGCAGTGTCAGAACATAATAGCAGAGCAAGACTGACTCAGGCCCAGTCCATCCAGCACAGTATCCTGGCTGTATTGCTGGTAAAAGCCTTTGGGAGAGTGTTTAAGGACAATTCAGGTGTATATATTATCCCCCAGGCATTGGAGAAGACACACACATGTGAGTCATTTAGTTACAAAAAGAATACAAAATATTGTATTTAGAAATTCAGGAATTTCTGTTTTACAAACAAAACTTCATGAAACTGGATGTCAAACACTCTGTGTCATGTGGCAGAGGAGTTTTCAGGGCACTCAGATTGGAAATCATGTTAGAATGGTACCATTTGTAGCTGTGGCTAATATAACCTTGGCATGGTTTAAGTCCAGCCAGCAACTAAGCATCACACAGTTCCTGTCTCACTTCCCTTCCAAGAGGATGAGGGAAGAGAACTGGGAGAGTGCTTACACACTTTTCTTCTCACCCCACTCCACCAGTGAGGTGGTGTGGGGTGCACAAGGAATTGGAAATGGGCAGAGTGAAAGTGAGGATACTCATGGATCGAGATTAAGAGCAGCTTAATAACTGAAATAAAATAATAAATTGTAATGCAATGAAAAAGGACAGAGAGATATGAAACTCAAGAAAGAGAAGTGATGTAAATGAAAACAGTTGCTCGCCTCCAACCACCTGGTGCCCAGCCTGTCCCTGAGCAACGCCCCTGCACCAACCTCTCCCCCAGTTTATTGCTGAACATGATGTCGTATGGTCTGAAATATCCCCAGGTTAGCTGGGGTCAGTTATCCTGGTTGTGCCCATTTCCAATTCCTTGTGCACCCCACACCACCTCACTGGTGGAGTGGGGTGAGAAGAAGAGTGTGTAAGCACTGCCCAGCAGTACTGAAAGCATCTTTGTGTTGTCATCAACACCCTTCTTAGTACAAGTCCAAAACACAACCCTGTACCAGGTGCTGTGAAAAAAATTAATTCTACCACAGCACAAAACAGCACATGGCTGCAGCTGATTACCCATTCCAGTTGCAGTAACTTTTTAAGTATGAACCTGAGCTGCCTGCAGTTTATTAGATTACAGTTACTTGTTCCCCCAGATGGATTTTCACCCACTAAAATGATAGAAAAGTTTCTGTGCTGTAATGGCACACCTGAGGAGTTACTGCAGATATTTACAGCTGTAATAAGAAGCACAGATTTTGGTGGTGTGTCCCACCAGGCAAAGTAGCACACTGATATTTGGGGGCTGTGGTACAGTCCAGACACTTCAGTTCATGGTGGGAATGGTACTTAAACATTGCTGACTTCCAGTCTTGGGCTGACCATAATTGTTGTTTTCTCACCTTCTTGTGTCACTGGATCACAGTGTCAGTTGTGCTCACATGTTATTGGCTGCCATACTTACCACAAATATGTTTTATAATTCTCCTCAGATATGTCATAGAAAGGTTCAGAATTTCTCAGTTCTGCTTTGAGTGCTGCCGTGGCTTTGCAGTTGTTTGTTTGCAGTGTTATTAATGTCAGGATTTTTTGCATTTCATTTGATGCGAATTGGAGCTGTTGTAAAGGGGTTTATGGGGTGCCATTACACACACTGTGTTAAGTTAGCTGGCTTATCCAATAGCACAACACTCTGCAAAGTAGCTAGAGCCTAAATTTATGCACTTTATTTTAAATCTCAAAAAGAACAAAATGCTCCAAATCTTTGAAGCTATTTTTTACTAGCATATTGAAAAATAAATTTAAAACAATGTAACTTTTTAACTAGAGAAAGCTCACAACTCTTGTGTCACACATGTTAAATAGAAAGGTTTGCTAATAAAAGTAGGGGGGGTTTACTTAGATCTTTGAAGGACTTGGTTTTATTCCAGTTCCACTTTTTCAGGCTAACAGCTTTCAGAGTGACTTTTCTGTGGTTTATAAAACTTACGCAACACTGTGTGTTCCTGTGGAAATTTCCTTCTGTCTGTCACGTCTCAGATTTGGCTGCATGGGTGCTTCCCACCGCACTTTACAGGAGCCTGCCTGTCTCCCCTGGTGCTGCAGCTTTCCTTCTTTTGGCCTCGCCTGCTTTTCCTTTCTGAATCCACTGACACTCTTTTTCAGCAAGCCATGGTCTGCAGCACCCACAGAGCGAACTCCTACTGCACTGAGAAGTTTTATCCTTCCTTACAAAAAAACTGTTTTATTTCTTTTTTTTTAATCTGCTTGAAGACTTCATTTTACAAAGTTTGTAAAATTATGTCATATAATTGTGTGTCCCAAGAAATCTGGAAGTAATGAAAATTACAGCCTTCATTGATGACACAATTAAATGTTGTGTCAGCAATCAGCAGGTCCTGCATGTTCCACTTATGGGCTTCCACCCTTGGCCCATGGATGGACTGTTTTCAAAGGTCAAACATCATTGAAGTCCTTTCTCCCAAAGCAGTGTCCCAGATTCTGTTCCTGTTGGCATCAGTTGTTGTTTAGGCGGAATGAAAAGTCTCTGGAATTATAACTGAGCCCAATAACTCCTTTTGCTCTTTTACCAAGAAAAGACAGTAAAGGTAAAATCAGAATTAGGAGAAGTCATGTCTGTCTTTTAACAGAGCTGCAATTACAACGCTGTTGCAAATATCATTACTAAATCAGCTGGATAGAAAAGGCTTTTTAATGAAGCACAAGTAGATTCTGTTTAGTTTACAGACTAATTTTCCATTAGCAAGGCAATTTACCACTGAATTCTTTGAAGTGCAGATCCCTAGCAATGCTCAAAATAAAGACCTACTCATGCAAGTAGAATTCAGTAAGTAGTGAAAAGAGGTAGAATAAATAGCATTTATTCAGGAGCAAAACTAACACTGCATTCATTAAAGTTATCTGTGTAAAGAAGAGTGTAGACTGACAGCAGTATGTTAGATTCTAGCAAGTAAATAAATATTTCTGTTTCCAGCTGTCCTATAGAAAACATACTGTGATTAACTGCAGAAGCACAAGAATATACCCATTTGCGGGTGATATTGCAGTGAAAAGTATGACAGAGGAAAGTAAGAACAGCAAAAGAAATGTACCTTTTATACGCAGTTAAATCAAATCTTCCTTCATCCCTAAGAAGGTGATTTCTCATTCATATGTCCTTCTAGTGATCAGGTTAATCTTAAAGCTGTATTTGGAGAGAAAATATGACTGAATTAATGTGTGAAGCTGTCCTTTTGGAACGATTTTGTTTGGTTAATTCATGGGATGTTAGATAGGTTAGATATCAGGAAAAGGTTTTTCACCCAGAGGGTGATTGAGCTTTGGAACAAGCTTCCCAGGGAAAGGGTCACAGCATCAAGCCTGCCTGAGTTCAAGAAGCAGTTGAACAATGCTCTCAGGCACATGGTGTGATTCTTGGGGTGTCCTGTGCAGGGGCAATGATTCAATGATCCTGATGGGTCCCTTCCAACTCAACATATTCTATGATTCTATGACCAACTAAATCTGTGCTGAATTATCTGATAAGTGAGTGTGCAATGTGTTGGAAAAATGAAAACCCAAGAATGGGAGTGACATCTTCTGAACTGTTAGATGCAGTTTAATAATTTGCTATTTGAAATACTGCATGTTAAAAGATGGAGATCTCTGTATTTGGGACTGCATCTGCTGTCATCTTGCCCAAGTTTAATATTTCTGTTAACTTTTCAGGAACCTGAATTCTCCTCAGTGCTATTTGTCAAAATATTCAGTTACTTTCTGGTTAATATTTAGGTAAATCAAATAATTCTGTTTTCAATTCTTTTGTATTTACTCTTCTTCAAAAGCCCTGTCCCCTCTTTTCATGTTGTGTATTTCACCAGATTCTAGTCTAGCTATCACTTCATCAAGTCTTAAAATATTTCAATTTAACAGTTTGAGTTTTATATGAATAACTTTACAGAGTAGGATTAAGACTGAAGCTTCTGTTTTTATGGATGTTTCATTGCTACATCTTAAATACATGTTGTTTCATAATAATTTTTCAGCACACAGCAACAAAACTAAAATGTTGGTCTGACTTCTGCATTTTGGTATTAGAATCAAGCCTCATTGCTTCCATATGGACAACCTAGCAATGGAAAGGAAGACTTTGAAATTTTACATATATGTTTTTAAAGGATTTTGCTGGTTCTACCAGAAATGAATTAAGCCTGTTCAACTGTCTTTAGTTCTTGCTCTGACCTGGAAACTTCTTCCTCAGACTGGGATCAGGACTAGTTCCAATCTCTCTT
Source organism: Acrocephalus scirpaceus scirpaceus (assembly GCA_910950805.1). Taxonomy (NCBI): domain Eukaryota; kingdom Metazoa; phylum Chordata; class Aves; order Passeriformes; family Sylviidae; genus Acrocephalus; species Acrocephalus scirpaceus. The sequence goes on from OU383778.1 coordinate 34,654,397, forward strand.
GCTTATATGGATGCAATCCTTGTATCCTCTTCTTTTGTGACAGGTAACCTGGGGTCCCAGCTGGTTGAGTATAAAGAAGAGATGTACATAACATCTGACTGTGGGAACACGTGGCGTCAGGTAGGAAGCATAAATCATCAAAGGAACCTGGAAATAACCTTAATGTACCAAATGTGATGAATTATGTAATGCATAACTAATCTTTACTCAGTCTTTTGAAGGAGGTGGTATTATTATCTCCAGTTTGCTTGGAAACTAAGAGATTAAGAAGGTGATTTTCTGAGACTCAAATTGATCAGGCTGCCAAGTTCTGCTGAAGTTCAAATATTTTGGTCTCTTTAAAGATCTTAGAAGTATCTTACGCAAAAAACATGATATCTGTTTAGGTTTTTAATAATTTAAGTAATCTTCCTATGTTAATGATGGACTTGGACTGGATCTTGCAGTACAAACATTCTGAGCTAAAAGATATGGCTTAGTTACAAGGGCAAAAATTTTTCTGCTTCATAGTCTGAAAGCTGTTAGTTAAGCATAAAATTTTTCTTCATTGAAACTGACACAGTGAAAAGAGATTTTCAAAAAATAATAGAATTTTTAAAGTCTTTTGGCATGATTTAATAAATTCAGGGACAACAAATACCAAAGTATTAAAAAGGGAACTGTGATATTGTAATGCTATTTGAATTCTGGATGGCTTTCTCTTCCACTGACTAGTGCCCATTAAAGCATTTCACCTTTCTCATGTATTGTTTCCTAAACTGCTCTGCCTCTGTGGTGAGTTTGTCCTGGCTTCATGCCAGGTAGCTGCCAATCTCTGTCACTGCTCTCCTCAGCTGGACAGGGGAGGGATAATATAACAAAAAGCTCATAGGTTGTGATAAGGACAGGGAGAAATTGGTCACCAATTACCATCACAGGCAAAACAGACCCAACTTGGGGAATATTTATCTAATTGCTAGTTAATAACAGAGTAGGATAGTGAGAAATAAACCCAAATCTTACAAAACCTTCACCCTACCTCTCCTTTATCATGGTCTCAACTTTACTCACTAATTCTCAATCTCCTCACCCTGAGCCACACAGGGGGATGTGGAGTGGGGGCTGTGGTCAGTTTTCAACACACGTATATCTGCTGCTCTTTCCTCATCACAGGGAGGACTCCTCACACTCTTCCCCTGCTCCAGTGTGGGGTCCTTCCCTCAGGAGACAGCTTTCAATAAACTTCTCCAACATGAGTCCTTTCCATGGGCTGTAATTCCCCATGAGTTCTCCAGAGTGGTGCTTCCCATGGGCTGCAGCCCATGAAGAGCAGGCTGCTCCAGCATGAGGTATATCCAGGATAAAAAAAAAAGCACTCTCAAAGGACCAAAGTGTTTTCAAAAATAATTTAAGTTCAGTTAAAATAGTGTTGTAGTGTTCAGCTGAAATAAAATTTTGTTATTTTCTTAGAACCATTAAGTGTGCAAATGTTCTCAGTAGTGTTACTGAGCTTGGGGAATTTGAGGTTAAAGGAGAAAAATACAGACAGTTTTTTATATTGCTGTGGTAGGGTGGCATTAGTACTCCACAGAGTACATTAAATAGAAATGGGTTATTTTTGTAATGATAATGTCCTTTGATGTTTAAAAGATAAAATTTTATACCAAATTCCTTCTTGAAATCTAGCATAAAATAAATGGGTGTTTAAATACAAAAGCCTTCCAGGACTTACAGTGGATACTGTGTTATTTAATACTTCTTAGAGGACTCATAATTTCTTGTCATCATTTGCCAAAGTTTTCTAGTTTTTCTGGGATGAAGAATAAGAAGAAAAGAGGAATGAGATCAAATTTATGTTTTCACTGATTTTTATTTGTAGAGACACACAGGTAAATGATACGTTTTGCAACTTTACCCTAAGGTACCTAATTATGCTGTAAAATCAACCACAGACTGATCTCTCATTGTTACAGTCAAAATGGCAAACAACATTGCTTAGCTTTAATTAAAACTCCTATGAAGCCCTTGAAAGGGCTTACTCAATTCTAGTATTTGTGACCAGAATGAAACTGTAGATTATTTTATGTATTTTATGGCCTCACTGTTGAGAATTAAATAATTCTTCCAGTGGACAGCAGCACATTTTCTTTCTCTGCTGGAGTTCTTACAACAAAAGAGAAGGCTTCAGTCAGATGATACAGGAATTTAGATAATTCAGTAAATTGCAGGTCTTGTGAGCTGGTGAAATCCTGTGCTTTGGCACAACACTTTGTCTGAGTTTTAAGTCTTTGCCTCGGAGACTTTGTGGTTGTCATTAATGAGGGCCTGGCACCTTTTTCACAAGCTCACATGATGTTGCTGGTCTGTTTACAGAGAAGAGGAGCAGTCTGTGCTTGCATATAGAGAGAGAGAATGAAGAAAAGCAAACATAAGAGACTTAGGGGAAAATGTAGTGCAAGGAATTAATTTAAGCTTTCTTGAAATAATAGCAGTGTTGGTTCATAGAACTGTGAATTATAGGACTGTGGGGAAGGTAAAAGATCCTGTAATTCAACAGCGTGCTCTAAGACAGCATCAAACCTTCCATAGCCTGCATTTGATGTGACCATATAAGGGTTCAGGAAGACTTACCTATAAACATAGCCAGAGTTCATAGATAGAAATGAATGCCTAAATAAGAGGTTTTGAAATTAAGTGAATTCTAGTGATAAAGGGAATGTTTGGGAAAAAATCAGAAGGTTGACGAGGAGAAATGTAAACACTCAAGTGATGTGCAGTTCAGGTGTCAAAACCCACATTCATACTAGTAATATTTTGGCCTTTTGTGTTGAACAAGTCAAACTTCTGTGTTTAGAAAACATAGGCCTGTGATAGAGGCACAGTATCAAACATGCTTGAGATCCCTGCCCTGCGGCTGCAAGGAGATCCCTGCACAGACTGAGGCAGAGTGGTTGATTATGCCTCTGCAAACCCCTGCAATACAGTAGGCTGGGTGATCCTCTGGCATGGACTGAGCTCTGCAGTGTCTGCATCCCCAGCTGTGTCCCCTCCCCTGCCCAGGTGCTGCTTCAGGGCTCCCCTGGTTGGCCAGGTAATGAGAATAAATTTATTATTGCATTTCCTCTGTGGTTTTGTGGTTGTTCCTGCATCCTGTCTGTGCCAGCTCACACAAAAAGCAAAACCAAGAATTGTTATTACAAATAACCATAATATTACTTGCACTGGTTCCAGTTGTTTTTCTACCTTGGTGTTGCATGGCTGGGCTGCTTGCTGTTATATCTTGAAACCACGACTCTTTGTTTGAGGAAAACTGGGAAATGTGGCTATGTACTGTACAACATTGCACTGTAAATAGCAGTGCTTTAGGAGCTGATTGGCAAGTAGCTTAAACACCCATGCCATGAACTGGGCTGTAGAAGAAAGGAATCTCACCTTGACATTATCGTGAAATATGGGGCTTAGAACCATGGAGTCATTAAAGTTAGAAAAGACACTTAAGATCACTAAGTCCAACCATTAACTTAAGTGCCAAGTGGACCATGAGGATGTGGCCTAAGGTGAACTCATGTTTATTTGAAAGATTTCTTGGTCTATTATACCAGGAAAACAATATAATAAAATCTGTTAATGAACATGAAATATTATGATACTCTGTTAAGTGCTAAGGATTAGCTTATGTATACATATGAGTGTTTCTATTTTTTTTTTAATACTGATTTCTGTTCACAGTTCTGGCTGCCATTGTTATTTCAACAGCATCTGTTACAACACTGTACTTAAAATACAGCAAAGTATTTATACAGCTAAGAGCAATAGAAAGGTCTGACTTTCAAAAAAAAAAAAAAGCCATAAATAAAAGGAAGAAGTCATCAACAATAAAGCTTTCTCATTTGATCTGCTACCAGAGTAGCTCTTGCAGCAACAAAATGTTCAGTTACACTAATGAGGTTACACAGAAAGCCTTTTGGATGTCTAGGAACTAAATCTAGATCTCTGGAGCCTTAGTCTGGTGGGTTTTTTTGTTGGAATATTATTTATCTGTGTCAAATCCTTGTGTATCAAAGCAACTTGAAAAACCTTTGGTTAAGTGAGAATACATGTTTTCCTGCAGGCATCTTAGGAGATAAAGGTTAACACTTCTAAGCACAACAAAAAAGCATGTAATTCCAGCCTCTCAACCCTGAGAAGGTCCAGCTGGCTCATTCTGTGTAGGAAAGCTACTGTTTCCAGATTTGAATTTAGTAATGGATATCACTTGATGAAAGAAAAAAGTAATCTCAGGAATTTTTGTTTATTTTTGCAACTTCCGTATTGCGAAGTAAAATTGTATGGCATATATTTCTCTAGGACTACTTAAATATGCTCTCACTGGTTTCATGGAGCTGTCCCAACTTCTTCCAAAAGGTATTCTGACCTGAAATAGCTGCTGAAGTTGTTGGGACAGACATAAGAAGAGGATAAAATAGAAGCTGACATTGTGATTATAAAGCACAAAATGTGCACACAAAATTACCGAAATAGGTTATAAAAATCTTGTTCTGTAGTGGCTGGCTACTAGTAAGGATCAGAATAGATTTATTGCTTGCTTTAGTTAGAGGAGAGATGTATATCAGAATTGGTGGCCTGCTGTGAACTCACATATCTCGTCTTCCTATGTCTGAACTTCATCTCTCACACTGGGACCACCTTTGCCTCGATCCTTTGCAAACTGTTTGTCTTGGTTTTGTTTCCAGAAAGTAGAAATAAATATTTACTTTTGTGATAAACAGGCATGAAACTGTTCATTCTTTTCAATGTATTGAAGATGAAGAATTGTTTTCATAAGGCTTTCATACATTTTGTTTATAAAAAGTTTGAAGGGTGTGCCAGAAGAGCATTATATGACAGCAGCATTAATATGCCTGAAATGTGTCCTCTGTGCTTTATAGTGTACTAAAGCAGGATTGTTAAAATGGCTTATGGAGACCTACCATGGTGCTTTTCTGGGAAAGGCAGATTTGCATTAAGTGGTGCAGATATCAGCTTCCTTTATCTTCAGTGGTGAAGCTCTGGGAGACTTGGTGTCCCAGCACATACTGTTGCATTTTGGTTTGAGGGGAAGTTCAAACAAAGTTTAGAGGAGGATCAAAACTCTGCTTGCTTATCTGACTCCAGCTGATCTCATCCTTTTGAAGTGCATCTAAAATTAATGCCTGTCCTTTACTGAATTCTCCTCTGAAATACGCAGCTGGCTGAATGAGTAGATCGGACTTAAAAATGCCTCGTATCAGGGTTTTGCCTGTAAATTGGCAACACTGAAAAACTGATCAGATACTTGAAGCCCTAGGATTCCCATAAAATATATTGTTACTAGTGAGAGGAAGACTGAGTTCTCAACCCAAATTAAATGCTTGCTATTTTTGAAGTAATTCTGAGTGTGCTGTAAGATACTTTCACCTCAGGTCTGGTTCAGTCTTGCTAAGAATTCCTCGAAATGTAGCATTTAGTTTTGCCAAAAAAAAGAAATTTAGTATTTTTATTTACAAGGCAAAATAAAGTTAACCTTTATAGTTTTCAACTTTGCTTTGTCAAAGCATATGGGAGACTGCATGTTTGTCTGTAATGCTAAGCGTCCCACATATCACTTGGTCTTGTGTTAAATGAACTTTCACAGGTTAATGACATAAGTAAATCCTGTCTTAAAACAGATTTTAGATGTAAAACATGAAAAATATCTACCTGTGCTTTTGTTTTAGCACTGCTGATAACCTCTAGAAAAGGAACTAAAATAATTTATGAAGTTTTTAATCCTTTATACCATTAAATCAATATTACATGTATCTTGGTTCCAAACTCACAGTGGCCCTCATGGGACATCACCAAATATTTGAACTTAAACTCACTGACACTGGAGAAGCAGAAAACATGCTTGCACCAATTACTTCACATTCTGTAGGTTCTGGGGAGTATGTGAGAAAGTCGTGGATAGCAGTACTTTTCCTTTTTTTCTTAGAATAAGACTACAAAGCATTTTATTCTGCAGGATGCACAGAATATGGCAAACACCCAAGTAAGGTGATGGGTCACTTGGTGATATATAACAGGAAGGAATGCAGAATGCATACTATGAGAAAGATAAGCTTGGGCTAAAATCACTTCAGGCAGTTTAATCTGACTGTGATTTGAAACTGAACATTTTGTGATTCACCTGCTTAACTTTCTTTTCTTTTACAGCTGGGAAAAATATAAGAGTTAACCTGACTTTTACGTCCTGTTCAGTCTAAAGTGTGGACATTATAAAACATAAGTCTCTTAATTCTTGTTTGCTTGTTCATTTTGTTTCAGCTGTTTTGTACATTTGCTTAGCTGGCCTTTCTTTGTCTGACTTGTAGGTCTTTGAAGAAGAGCACCACATCTTGTACTTGGACCATGGTGGAGTTATTGTGGCTATCAAAGATACCTCTATCCCTCTGAAAATACTCAAGTAATTCTACAATCAATTAGAGTAGAGCTGTTGTGTACTCAAGACCTCAAAGTTCAGAGTTTAAGATAAGCATTTCAGTGTGATCATGTATGAAACACAGGTGGAGTCAGCTTAATTTAACATTCATTGAGTAAACAAAATGCAGTTGGATGTTCACTTTAAGATTACTTCATGGTGCTGAAGGTACCATGGCATCGTGCATTAATCATAATAACATTTTCTTGCATCAGTGTAGGCATTTTTTCCTTAAAAGACTGTTCTGGAACTGTACAGTAGAAGCCGTGTTAAGCATAATTGTTTATCTATTACTAGCTGGTGCCAGCTGTACATGTCAGTGATATTCAGCCTGTGCTGCACATGTGGCTTAGATGTGCAGTCAGGAGAGTTCATTGATACTGTCCTCTTCAGGGGCCGTAGGGAAATTGGAGAATAGCCCTGAGTTTCCCTGGCAAGTGCAATTTAATGCAGAGTCTGGGAGCCAACAGGCAAAGGATTTATTTTTGCTTATGTGCTTATGTACTTTGGTGTGCCAGAATCACAGTTCATCTGATATATTCATGCAGGAATTAACTGCGGTGTGCATAGGTCCTCTCATATGGTGACAATGCAGCAAATGGCCTTCTTGGCCTGTTTGGCAGGAGAGGTTTGTTGCAAAGCATTTTGTTATAAAATATCAAGTTTTAGACTGCGTGATAGTGCAACAAAACATGGTAACCTTTATAATCTTCAGCATAAAAAACTGGTAAGACATCTTTATCACTTGTGAATTGGCTCATTTTTGCAGAATTTTGTTATATATATGAGTAGGAACTAGGCTCTCTACCTGGTCATGGGACTGAAAGCCATCATTAACCTACTATCCAAAAGACCTGGAAGAAATGCACAGAAAAAAAAGAGACTTAGACTTATAAGTTTTGGATGCACATTTGAAATATGTTTTGAAGTATATTTTGCTGATTCATCAGCATCTTTTGCAGATGTTTAAGTGGATGCTGGCAGCCATGAAGGGCCATCCTCATACTGGTGCCTGGTGTTAGTACCCCTCCCACGTTTTAGCAGTTGGCCTCTCATGTTTCACTGGCCTCTGCTTAACAGATCTATAGCTCAGAGACTACTAGAAAGAATGAAATGTGAATCAACTTGCTTTTGAATCTTCAAGGTAGCAAGATAGTTTGTTGACAGAGCTCAGTTTTTAATCAGCATGAGGATTTTTATTGTTGTAGAAAATTTATTACACCTTCTCATAAAGATGTGAATCCCTGGATAAGTTCCTGAGAAGAAGATCACGTTAATATCATGCACTGTCTAGGCACACCGTATTTTGTGATCAAAATTCCTAAGCATCAGTAGGGAGGGGATTTTTTTAAAGTGCATTCTGCTTTGTATACCAACAGCTGTAAATGAAAGTCTTTTCTGCTTTTTTACAGGTTCAGCATAGATGAAGGCCAGACCTGGAGCACACATAATTTTACCAGCACTTCCGTCTTTGTAGATGGACTGCTTAGTGAACCTGGAGATGAGACACTGGTCATGACGTAAGGTTTTGGTTTCACCTCTGTTTTCAGTGCTCTCTCTGTTTATGTATTTGCATAGGTTTTCAGCTGTGCATGTATGAGATGGTCCTTGAGTCAGTGGCTTTTGCTTCTCACAGTCACACAGATACACTAGTGTTTGAGCTCCCTGGTACGTAACCTGTCTTTGAGATTATCTGGCTGCAGTATTTCAGATTTTAAAGAAGTGTTATGTTCAAATGAAATCCTGTGGAGTTACCACAGGGGAGAGTGGAATAATAGGACTGCTTTACAAATCTGAAAGATGCAGGGGAAAAAAAAAGTATTTCCTCTTGTTTTTTTTTTTTGTTTGTTTTCTATGGATTTTTAATCAGACATCAAAAACGTTAAACATCTATTGTCTTCACAGTGTAAATAACTATAGTGTTGTCTTAGTAAATGGCACTGCAGTACTTGGGGTAACCAAACACTGTGTTATCAATTATTTGTTTTTCTTCTGTGCAGTGACAGAGGCAGATGCTGTGAATAGAGTTGAAAATAACCAAATTCTGCAATTCAGAATTGTTTATCCTGTTTATCCATCTTTTTACAAAGGCTCAGGGACATCTGGATCTGAGCTGCACCTTTTTCTCCATCTCTAGGATAAATGCCAGTATTTTAGAAGTGTCTGAGAGTAAAAAACACCTGTCCAGTTGGGGAGAAAGGCACATGCTGCCTGCAGCCAGAAAGGGAGATACGCTCAGGGCAATGCACACAGGTTGTTGTGTGTGCTCTTGTTCCAACAGTTTGTGTGATTTTTACATTGGAGCTCAATGTGCTCGTGACAAGCTTTTTCTCCCACGAGTTGCAAATAGAGCTGTCTTTGGCATGTACCAGTAGCATTTTCCCCAGGGAAAAATAAATGAATAGCCCAGTGTATAAAGGACCCTCAGCAAAACAGAAATCCTACCCAATGTTCTTCAAAGCGTTGTGCCAGGTTCATAGTGCTGCACTGCACAGAGGGGGATTTGGTCTGTTGGTTATTTCTCTCTTTCTCCACTGCCCCATTTATTCTCCATTATACATCTATGACTGGAGAAGAACAGTATTATCCCATCATCTTCCCCTTCTCTCAAATACAGGTTTATTTATGATATATGCCACATGGAGACACTTATGCCTCTGAATAAGGGATTTCCATTGATTTCAGTAAAAGTAGACAGATCAAAAGCTTATCCCAAACTGTACTTACTGGCAGATAAAATGATGTGTGGTGACTGTATGTTCTGGGCTTGGGTTTTTTTCTTACTAAGTACATTACAAACAGTGATTCTGTGAAGATGTGCTTAATTATCTGGCTGAATGGGCTAAAGTGCTCTTGTAAAACATAATGCCTTTCTAAAATAATCTACCTAAAATACATAGAGCTTCAGCTAGATTTGGTGCATGAGCCCAAATTGACATAAAAAGCATCATGTGACTTGTATATTTCTAAAGGCATAGCAAGAGTCTGACTCTAGTGTATAATGCCAGGCATATAGGATCTTACTTTTTAGCTAGTTTTACTGAGCATGGAGGGCATCAAATGTTTAATAACACAGACTGGCCCTGAAGACACATGCAAATTTCCTACCAGATTCTAAAGACAATGAGAAGAATAAACCTGCACCATGTGTTTCATTGTTGCCATTATATCAACTTCCTTGTCTCTCCCACTGCTTTTGACTGTTTTACCTTCAGGGCAGTGGTGCTCTGTCTGACTTTATGTCAGGACCTTTTGTCGTTCTGTCTGGCTTAGTTTATTTTTCCTGAAAACTTATTCTTGTATTAAGTTATTGTGCTTGACTTAATCTACAGTGATTTGTTGCTTTTGAGAAATATACATTCCCTGGGAAAAAACCCCCAGAAATCAACTATGCCATCTTTTAATTTTGTTAGATAGAATTTTCTTCCACGTAGAACATGGTAAGATGAACTTGCAAATGGTAATGAAAATAAATTTGTGTTTTTCACCTTGAGGAATCCCCAGATCCATTGCCTAGGACCTAGTCTGACATTTTTTACTAGTATGGGAATTTGATTTTCTTCCTTTGGTGTGGAATGTGCTTCAATAAAGACTTTGAATAAAGAGTGCAATGTCAAAATCCACATTAATTAGGAGAGATAGCATAATTCTGAAGTGGGAAGCTAATAACTGAAAAAAAACACAGCAGAATTAAGGAACAAACAGTATTTCATTTAAAGCTCCTAGAATAAACTCACAAAAGAGTCAAAGAATATTTTACATGTACTGAAAGTGGCTGTTATGGTGAAATCCTGCTTCCACTGAAGTCTGTGTGTAAGAGACTTCTCATTCTCCAGCATGGTATCTGGAATTGTGACCAGTCTTGTAAGTGGTTGGCATCTGAATTCCAGTTCTGTCCTAATTTATCCAAAATCATAGAATCATAAAATCACACAATGGTTTGGATTGGAAGGGACCTTTGAGACCATTAAGTTCCACCCCTCCTGTCATGGGAAAGGACACCTGCCAGAACAAGTTGCTCAAAGCCCCATTCAGCCTAGCCTTGAACACTTCCAGGGATGGAGTATCCACAGCTTCTCTGGATGTGGTCCAACACCTCCACATCCTTCTTATGTTGGGGACCCCAGAGCTGGGTGCAGTACTATGTGTGGGGTCTCATGAGAGTGGATAGAGTTGCAGAATCTCCTCCCTTTCCCTGCTGCCCATGGTGCAGGACAAATTTGGCCTTCTAGGCTGTGAGCACACACTGCTGGCTCATGTTGAGTTTCTTGTCAACCAACACCCCCCACTCCTTCTCATCAGGGCTGTTTTTTACTCATTCTTACACCCAGCCTGTATTTGTGCTTGGGATTGACCCAAACCAGGTGCAGCACCTTGAACTTGGCCTTGTTGAACCTCGTGAAGTTCACACAGGCACACCTCTCAAGCCTTCAGGGTTCCTCTGGATGGCATGCCTTCTCTCCAGTGTGTTGTCTGCACCACACAGTTTGGTGTCATTGGCAGATTTTCTGAGGAAGCACTTGATCCCACTGTCCATGTTCTGGCAAAGGTGTCAAAAAGCACTAGTCCCAGTATTGACTCCTAAGGAATGTCACTCATGGCTGTTTTCCATTCCAAACTGAGGTGGTCTAGTAAGCTTTACTGAAGAAACAGGAAAATGTGAACCTGCTTGCCTCAAGTCTTCATTCCAAAGTTTTGTGTTTTCTCTAAAACAGAGAGGAAAGCCAAATGTTGACTTGTCAAGAGTCTTCGTAAAACTCAGTTGTCATCTGTCAGTCAACATTAATCTAAATCATTCATTGAAATCCCCTGCAGTATTCAAGATGTGTACATACAAATGCCAAGGAAAATATATTTTATTCCATTGTGCTCTGCAAAAGACCTAGTTAAGATTTTTAGGAGTTTTAGTGGTAAAGTATTCAAAAACTTTAGAAAACTCATTCTGTTTTCAATCTGTCTAGATTTCCATTTCTAAAGAGACCTAGTTAGGAGTTTAGGAAAGATAAGCAATAAAGTATTCATAAATTTTAGGAAACTTGATCTGTGTAAAAATCAACTTCTAAATGAGGAGCTCAAATGCAGTATTTATTGCTAAATGAAGGTTTGCTAAAAAATTTTCTCAACTGGTATATTTTCATCAAAATAGTGCATGTACTTGTAGGTTTTATTTTGTAAATTCTTAACAATGAAAGTTACTGCAACTCAGTGTTATACTGAACAATATTTTTAGTTGGGAAAAATTACTTGCTAATATTAGATTGAGTAGTTGCCTAACTCAGTGCAAAAGGAAGAAATTTTGTATGTCTGAAATTCTTATGTTCCTCTTCAGAGGAAATAGTAAATGTAATAAAAGTTTCAAACCTGTTGAAATTGCTTCTAAATCATGTCTCAGCTTCAGGGAGTGTTTCCCAAACCAGGTTATTTAGATTGCAGTGTAAATCCAGTAGGCACAATAACCATGGTACCACAGACCATAACCCTTTTTAAAAGGCCAATAAGAGGTTACATAAAAGACACATGCTTTTCTTTGTGTCAGGTAGATCCAAAATCTTCCTTGTGGGTAATTGTATTTTTTCCAGAGGGTTATTTTTTTTTTGTAATGTCTCATAGAATTACAACTTTGGATGCTGCAGGGAACTTTATGACATCTCTGAACTGCAGAATTCCTGCAGACATGTTTTGCTGTCTTGAATGCCCATTGTTTTGTTCCTTTTGGGTTCCTGGGTGATCATGGAAACAGGAAGATAGTCTAATTTAAACTTACTCAAAACCAGGTGAATATTAACAGATATTAGGTAGAGCCATCTGGATTTTTGTAACTCTTGATTCTGCTAGGAATGCCAACCTCACCTTTAACAACATCAGTCAGTAACAGTCAGCGTTATCTGTACTTTGTGGAGCTTATTGTCATACATGGCAGCACACTCCTTTTCCTGTTCTCTTTGAGTATCTTATTAGGTGGAGGTACTTCTCTGTGTTTGGAATTCTTCTCTACTGAATTTCCCATACTGCAACACTTACAAAAGGTAGATAAAAGGTAGATAAAACCTCAGTATGTAGGAGAATAGATGATTTCTGAAGGCAAATTCTAAGTTTTCTTTTCAGCTAGGTAATGTCTTGTATGAGAATCATTGCTCAGTTATGAAATGGTTGCTCTGCTCTCTGCATGAGAAGGAACATCTCTGAAAGAGGATAGAGAAACGTGGTGAAAAAAGCATTGGAAAAGCAGTTTTGTTTCTATTCCAGTCTAATCTAGATATCAGCTAATGCAGATGTACAGATCTCTGTTTAGTAGCAGCTGTAATGCTTTTGCTGTCATCTCTGTGGACACAGATGTTAGCAGAGCAAGTCGAAGCAGTGCAGCGTCACCACCAACTTGTGACCTTGGAGTCAAGAGCTGGTACTGCCCCAGTCTCTCCCTCTGCCAAAAGAAGTTTAGTGGGTAAAGGTTGTTTTTTAATTTCTCTCCTTAGAGTTTCATATTGTAGTCAGAAGCACAGGAACAGGATGCTTTCAGTGTCACTTCAAAGTCCATATTTAATACATTTTTAGGACAGATCTGTTAATATATTTGAATAAGAAGAATTGAAAAGTTAGAAATTAATGTTCTGTAAGAATCTGTTATCACCTTGTCCCTATTTACAGGAGGAGAGGACAGAAAAACGGTGATGTGACTTTTTCATTCAGAATAGACTCTAATTTTGAGCTCTTGTCACAGAGTGAGTGCCTGAAGCTTTGGTCCTCTAACTATGCTTCCATTTTAGTTTCTATTTTCAAATAAATAAACATTACAAACTTAGCCAACAACTAAATTTGTTAAACACTTTATTTATTTTTGGTTTGGGCCTTGAACTATATTTTGCTCTCAGAATGAAGGAACCACAATTTAGATGACTGTAGAGTATTACCTCTAGGTCTGCTAGGTGAAGTCTGAAAGAAGAATTTCTAATTGTGATGAGACTTGCTTTTTAAATGTATAAGAAGGACAGTATTAGCTTAAGAATTATAAAATTTTGCAAGTATCCCAGATTAATTTGATCTTTAAGTAAGATGAAAACAGAGAGTTCAATGATGTAAAAGCTGTCCTCTACAGTGTCATATGTTTCTCTTTAAACAATTTTGTTCCCTGTCCACCTTGCATTTACTTCTGCAGAAGACATTAGGCCAGGCACTAAATCTGCAATGTTTTCCAAACAGCATACATGTTAAAAGGTTGTTCTTGGACAATAATTTATCAAATAGATGGGAAAAAATGTTGGATGTGATTCACAAATATCATGGAGCCACTGAACTCCTCTATGAAATGAAAACACCCTCATTCTGCTCCTCCCTAGCACTTCTCAGAACCTAAGCATTCATTTCTGTTCTTTTTCCCCAAAAGAGCTAAAACCAAGATGTTTTGGCATTAATGAATGAATGGCAATTATTAGCTTATGGGAGCAGGAAACAATGAAAAAACATATTTTGGTTCAATTGCAACTAAATTGTTTCCTCCCTTCATTTTTCACTTTGGCAGCCAAAAAAAAAACCCAACCAAAACCCAAAAAACCCAGCCTAACCAAGAAACCCTACTCTTCTCTTTAGTGAATTAAGTACATGCATGTGTTTGTAGTTTAAGGCATTTAAATCATAAATGTCTCAGCATATTTGCACATGATCTCCTGTGTACACAAGCATTTTTTATGTGTAGTTGCTTTATATAGGCAGGTGTCTACTTTTGCACATGGAAGCATTCATCATTTCTGTAGTTGCAATTTAGGAAGGCCACTGAAATGTGACCTCTGTTACGTTCTTTTGGAGAATTAGAAAAATATGCTGAATTATAATCTTGATGTGTAACAGACTGTAGCTTGAATCTCACATTACTTTCATCCATTTTACCAGAAGGAACCCTCTGACTTATCTAGGTTTTTGTTGATTTTACAATGCTATAATGGAAGCAAAGACGACTGTTGGAAGGAAAGCTCATCTAATAAAGATTCACTTGTCATTTTCTCTTTTGAAAATAGTAGTCTTTAAATATCACTGTAGTACATAGTCATGGCTAACTGTCTCTGCCAACCCATATCCCCTTGGAAATTCTTTCATTAATAACATTATTCCTATGTGTTAAGGAGAGCACTACCTGTTGGCAGTGGCTACACTAAAGTACATCATGCCACCTTCTCATCACTTTACTCCTCAGCTAATTTATGGACAGATTTTGGATGTTCAAAGACACTGTAATAATATGAACTACAACAGGCAGAACAAAAAGAAGATTGTCACATTTATTTGCTTTTTCAGGGATACTGTCATCATTTGTAGTAAAGGTCTATGTGAAGCAAAGGACTCAGCTCTTTGAACTCACCATAAATTGACAAGAGACTTTTTACTAATCCTTTTATGTAGAAGACAACTGAGAAAGATGCTGGTTTTTTAATGTAAATGGCCTTTGATATCTAGTGAACTGTAAGGTAGATTGAATATTTAATCTGAAGTTACAATTGTGTTATAAAATTAGCAGAGAGGTCTGAGAGTTAAAAAATATTTGCCAGTACAAGAAGTTCACTTGTTCATTCTATTTCCTTCTAATATGATTTACTACTGGAAAGGAGACCTCGTATATGGAGCAAGGTATAAATATAATTTTTTTGACAAACTCTGTGACTGCTTCCATTTAAAAGGAGAGAGAAAGAATTGTTAAAATAATTAACTAGCATCTCTGGTAATGTACTTTACCAGCTTGATCATATAATTGGTTAGCTACTGAGGTTTAGATCTGTAAAGAATTTCTGGTACATGCTTGGACAGCTTTGCTTAGGTGCTTGTCCAGAGGAATTTTGACCTATTATCCATGAGAACCTTGAGATTGCCCATATCACCTGTATGTGGGGCCCTCAACTGACCCTGATTCGAATCCTAGGTTTTGCTGTTAGTAGCTCCATACTTTTGAAGTCTCTTTCAAAAAAACTAGAGGCCCTGCTCCACCCCCAAGCAGCATATGGAGTTAGCAGATTGTGCCAACAGGGCAGTTCATCACTGTGCAGACTCTGTGCTCCAGTGCCCTGTTTTGAACATCAGCTGATGGCAAACTCATATAGAGGAGTGCAAAAGCCAGTGCAGCACTTGGAAGATTAAGGCAGCGAGTCTAGAATGAAAGAGGCTTCTGATTTCAAACTAAAGTAACTGTGCATCACACAGTTGTCATCACCAGTCCTCAGTGCAACGGCAAAACTTGAACAGTTTTAGTTGCTACATTAAACATCTGAATAAATTCCCCATGTGACCTTTGTGACCTTGGTGGGAAAATACTGCAGGATCACTCCCACCACTCTGGAGGTCTTTGAGTGTTCTCAGGTACTCATGAGTAAAGCAAAACACAGACAGGAGATGACACAGCTACTACTGCTCATCTGAACAAGGAGTCTGTATTAAATAGGTCTTGTCTCTTGAACAGAATTTACTGGAAATCATTGCATATAATTTCTGTTAAATTAACTCTGCCTGATTATGTGCTTTACCAGGAACAGAAATAACCAGCAATCCTCCAGCAAATAGTTTAAATGGGTGAGCTTAAAAACTGTATTTAACTGTCTTGTCTATCAAATGATGCAATCAAATTAAAAAATTATGTGCTCATAAATGAACTAGGAAAAAATGTCCAAAGTTGTTATGGCAACTGAAACACTGAAGTTAAAGTTATGGATCCTAAATTCTTGCAAATAAAAGTAAATTAATTTCCAAGGTAATTGGAATTTCTTCTAAAAGTTATTTATCACAGCATCATCTTTTATAGTTTCAACAGAATTGATTTGATGGCTTTCTAATGAAATATAGTTAATCAAGAGGAAGGTTTTAGTAGCTTATGAATTGCTATCATCTTGATATATAACTTCTAGTCATCAGTTACACTTGTGGCATCATTCCAGTTTTTTTCATTCATATGATTTTATTCATCATATATATTATATAATTCGCACCTGAGCAATTATATTGTGATTGCTGTTATGTATTGCTTTATTGTAGCTCGTATTTTTGTCTAATCCATTGAATCCTACTTAATACATGCCTTTGTTACTTTGAAACACGACTTTTTTATTCTAGTGATCTTTAGCAGTACATTTAAAAGTGCTCATGCGAGGTGTCTGCAAAACGTGCTACTGCAGAAACAGCATTAATAACCATTATTAAGACTTTTTTTTCATACAGTATGCTAAACTGGATGCATGTAAAATTCTGCATTCCTTGGAAAATTTACGCTTGGAATTACAAAGCTGTATGTCCGCATTTTAATGGAGTTTGTGACTGTACTGGGACACTTTCTTATATCTTTGGGATTTTATTTAAGCTAGAGAATGTTTTGAACACTGGTGTAATTACTGTGCTCTGTGAGAACATAGTCTTCAGTCTGTAGAATCAGAACAGCCATAATGGAAATGAGTTTTGGGGGGGTTTTTGTTGGTTTCTTTTTTTTTTTTTCACCCCCAAGAGGCTGGACCAACATGCAGAAATGTTACTTCAGTCTTCTGCTAAAAATCCACAGAAGAGAATGTTACGATTCACCACCTGAAGCAGTGACTTTGCTGTTTGCATGTATGGTTTGTACACAGCTGCCATATTATCCTAGTAGATCTTGTATAATTTCCTGAGTAATTTCTACAGTTTTTCTATCATTATAGAGTGTGGAACTGGGCAATATTTATCTAATCTCTATCAATAATCCTGATATTTTCTAATTTCTCACTCTAGTGGGGCAGAAAAAACAACTTCAACATCTTGAATCATTACTTTTACAGAATTTTAGAATCATAAAATCGTTGAGGTTGGAAGTGACCTCTGGACATGACCTAGTCAAACCCCTTTGCTCATGCAGACCCACCCAGAGCAAACCACACAGAGCTATTCCCAGATGGCTTTTGAATATCTCCAAGGGTGGAGATTCACAACCTCTCTGGCCACCTGTAGCAGTGCACCCTCACAGCAGAAATGTTGATTGCTGATGTTCAGAGAAAACTTCCTGTGTTTCATTTGGAGTCTGTTGCCTCTGGTCCTCTCACTGGGCACCGCTGAAGACCACTCCAATCCTAGCAAAGAATCTTCTTTATGCCTTCCCTCCAGGTATTTATAGCCTTTGATAGTTTCCCCTGAGCCTTCTCTTCTCCGGGCTGAACAGTCCCACTTCTCTCAACCTCTCCTCTCACGAGAGCTGCTCCAGCCCCTTCATCACCTTCACAGCCTTTTGTTGGACTCCCTCCAGTTGTTCCATCTCTCTCTTGTTCTTGGGAGGCCAGAACTGGACCCAGTGCTTCACATGTGGACTCACCAGTACTGAGGAGAAGGAATTAGGGAATAATGTGGCTGTACCTTTTAAGCTTATCCTTGTCCTTCATCTTTCTTGCCCTTCCTCCAGGTCTCTTGGAAGAGGAGCTCTTTACTCTGTAACAAGGCTCTGCAAACATTTTGTTGTACTTCTCAGCTGTATCTATTCCAGTGAAAAACCCAATTCTTTCAATCATTCTTCATTGGTTACATTTTCTAAGCAGCTTATGAGTCACTTTGCCCCTCTTCAAATTCATTTTTAGTGGGTCTGTAAATATGCATGTAAAATCCAAAATTAGACACAATATTCTTCCAGAGGCTTCACCAGTGCCAAGTTTATCAAAATAATTACCTCCATATCTTCTGTTTTCGAATTCTGAATACAACCTAGAGTTAGTCTTTCTTATTTTGCAGCAGCACTGCATCCTTGTTTTAATTCCACAGAATTATCCAAGTCTTTTATTTGATATTTGAAAGTTATTTTCTGTTTTGGTTTCCACCTTTGATGTGGGTTTGGGTTTGTTTTTTCTCAAGGAGTACTTTCTGCTCTTGCTTTTGGAGTATTTCATCATATTGATTTCTGAACATTGCTTCCATTAGTCCTTTCCTTATGTATTACCTGCAAAACTTTTTGTCTTTCTTATTTGACCACAAGTGTTAATGAATATACTGACTGTGGACCCATCATATCTTTGTGATACATATCTCAAAATATTCTTTATTTGATAACTACCTTTTGAAAATGGATTCTTCTAATTCAATATGTATTTCCATTCCTCTTCACAGTGATTTTATCTGCACTGATGTTTTCTTTTTAACATTGAGACAATGTCAGCTGGAAATTCTTAACAGTTTTAACAAAGGTCAAAATATGCTACAATTTTTTCCTTTTCTTTATCCACTATACCTTTTACAGTTACCCTGTAAAAGGAGAAAATTACATTAGTTTGACATGATTTGGTTTTGATAAATCCGTCGTAGCTGTTTGTTATCATTTTAATTATCTCCAAGGTGCTTAGAAGTGGATAGCTCAATAATTTGTTTGGTATCTCTGTGGATATCAAAATTAATTCTCTAACTCTCTGAGCTCTGTTTTGCTGGTTTAGATCTCTGGTTATATATACAGACATAAATGTGTATGTGTGGTTGTGTGTGCGTATTTATATATATAAGCAACATGTTTCCCTTGCCATAGTTTCTTGGAATCACCCTCATGAGGTTTCAAAGAACATTAATGATAGTTTAGAGATTATGTTTTCAGGAGAATGTCATTATTCTGTTCTGCCTTGAGCTCAAAACATCATCTCCTTTCTTTCTTTTTCCTTGACTAATATGCCTGAGATAGCTAACATGAATGGAGAAAATTTCATTTGTTCTGTAGAAAATACTTTTTTGGAGGCAGGAGTGAAGCTTTAACAGGACTTGGCTACTTGCACTTGAATATATTTTTTTATTAAATGAATTAATAGAAGACATGTAGTAAATTTGTGAAGTTTTGTGATGTCTGGAGCAGCAAGCACTGAGGTAGGTAGTTGCATAAGCACATGGTGAAGACTGCCTTATGTTAGTACCTTGCATGGAGAAACAAAGATTTTAGAAAAGAGGTACAGGTATTTTGCGTGCAAAAGACACTTCATGTCTGTCAACAAACCCAGTCATATTGAAACAGGCATTGTGGAAAAAGCAAGAGACCACCTAAGTAGACACTTTATTGAGTATGTAACTACCAGTGAATAAGATTATATGGTGACAGCAGCTCTCAGGATCCAGCTGAACCAGAAAAAGGAACCAAACCCTTAGGTTCAGTGAGAGAAGTGGGACCACACACCTGAAGTGCACATACAGCCAGTGGAGTGAGCCACATTTTTTAGTTTGTGTGTATTGCTTCTACTTCTGAGCCATGGGTACATTTAGAAGGAAAGGAATTAGATGATCCAAGTCCTTTAATCTCAGAGCCTTACAAGAAAAGAGTAAGACATACAAACTAAATGCATGTGTTTGTGTTTAATTAACTGCACTGCTGGTGGTGTGGTTTCCTGTGAGCATGGTTTGTCCAGTGATTATAGTGTGAGCAGTGTGGGCAATAATATTGATATCTACATCTCTCTGCTGTGGAGGAGAAGCAAAGACACCAGAAAGGAAAGGGGGAAATCGCTGTACATCTTTAGCCTCTGTGAACTATTTTTCAGCCTTTTTGGTAGATTTCAGAGCTGTAAGCCACTTACCAGGGAACATGCTTTGTGTATTGCCTCTGTGCTGTAGAGAGTCAACCACTTCTGGTCTACCCCAGTTCCAATCTGAGCGTGGTATTCAGGACAAGAGAAATGACTGGCCACTGCAGAATGCTTTTGGTAAAACCGTACCGTTCCTGCTGTGTCTGGATTTGGGCAAAACCAAGGGCAAAACAAAAGGAATTAATTACTTTGGAGAATGATATTAAAGCTTGGAATATGAACTCCGTGCAGTATGAACTGCACAGAAATTGTTGGCTTCAGAATTAACCTTAAATTCTTTGGCAAGTAAGTCATGTAAGCCTGATACAAACCACAAATACATTTTGCTTTTGCCCAAATAGAGTCTTTATCCTTTCTAATTTGTTGCTGGATGTCATACTTACCCATTTTGTTTTGGAAATAAAGATTCTGACTTAGAAAATATTGGCTGCTTTGAAAGTTCAGCTTGGTTTTTAAAGCAATGAAATCTCCTTCCCCCCCTGCCCCCCCCCCAAAAAAAAAAAATTGTACAGTTTGTGGCTGGTTTTTGTTATACATTGAGCTATCTGAAATGAAGAAGAGACTCTCAGTTCTCCAGAACAATGTGAAGTGTATTCCTTAAAATTCCTTAAAATGAATACAGTATCAGGTTAATTCTGTGAGTTTAACAATAGCACATTGCCATGTGAAGAAATTAATGCAAAATCCTGCAATGGAAACAAATGAAGAAATTGCAAATCATAAGGAATGAGTGACAGAGCTGGAAGCTGACTCTGGTGATCCAGGATTCTGCTCCCTGATCTGAGCTTTCTGTCAAAATCTGAGAGCTCTGTCTGTTTCACACAACAAGATAATAGACAAAAACTTTTTGATTCCAAATTAGAGAATATTAATTCCTATTAAATTTCTGGATAGTTTGCTAGGGAAAAAAACCCCTTTAATATATGAGTTATATCTCTTCATTGTAAAGTTTCATATAATTGACAAATGTTTACTAACTAGACTTGTTGTACATAGAAGACGAATAAAAGTGGAAGAAACGTTAACCTGAGACCTTTTAGCAGAGAATTATGACTGTGGAGAGGAAAAGATAGGACTGAAATTTTGAATCTCAGCTGTATGGTATTTCTTAGCAGTAAGAGTTTACTTTTGTTGTTTTGTTCAGAGTCTTTGGACATATCAGCTACCGTTCAGACTGGGAACTGGTGAAGGTGGACTTCAGACCATCCTTCCCCAGGGAGTGCACTGATGAAGACTATGAGTCTTGGGAGCTCACAAATCTACAGGTATTCATGGTTTTATGTTAACTAACAAAACTTTTCCGTAGCTTTCAGATTGATACAGAGTTTTGTGCTGAGAAAATATTTCCAAATTGAATTTGAATGCTACATCCCCAGCTTAGTCTTTTTATGCTGATTTCACAAGAGTTTAAAGTGTGAGAGGATTTTGTGTTCCCTTTGGTTGTGTGATCTGTGTCCCAAAAACTGCAGAAGTGTATCTGGGGGGCTGCCATAATAATAGGTGGTCCTGCTGGATTGGGAAGCATGTTCCATAAACTGAAGTGTGTAATATTGATTGAAACAATTTCAACATGCAGTCGTGTTCTGCCAACTTCCTGACCACATACCATACTCGTATATAAATTGCCATAAGTCCACTGCAGAAGTAATTTAGGATCTCAGTGGACCAATCACATAATGGAGTCCAGTTTTTTTGGGCAGCACCCTTTCTGCAGTAATGCACTAAGGGCGTGCTAATCCTGATGCTCTGGCCAAATCCACTTTTCAGAAGCTAAATTCTCTGTACAATGTACTGATTAAGGAGACCAATATGAGGTGGGGGTTTTTTATTAAATGAATTAATCATATTTATTCATAATCATTCTGATTATTATGTTCTGCTTCTTCCACCAGGGTTGGTTTATTTTATGCATACTACTCAGTGTTACTCCAGGTCTCATTTGCTGGTTCTCATGCCTAATTTTATACCTCTTGTTTGGGACTACTGTGTGTATGCAAAGAATGTTATGGAGATCTGAGTCTAAAGAGTAACAGTATCTTGGGATATTGACATTGAAATGTCTTTCAGAAATTAGAAACTACTAAAGTGACACTGACAGAGTACTTGCAGCTGCCTAGTTACCAGTGATGTGTGTATGGAAAGAGTTCATTCTGTATCCTCATGGCTGGTGCTTCAGGTGGACAGCCAACATGAGATATGATGGTTTAGAGAAATACACTATCTGGAGCCAAATGAAATTTTTAAATGGCCATTCAGAGTTTTGTACACAGGCTGGGCACTCATGAAACGTAAATTGCACTTGCATTTTCATGCACATCTTCAGATTTGTGTCCTGGAAATATAGCATATGTTTCAACTCTGTAATGACCTGTTAGTGGACAGCAGTGGATATGAGGGCTTTCTATACCTATATATCTGAGGATCAGAGGGTGATAAAGTTTATAGTCTGGACAGCAAGACCAGCCTTTCTCAGGGCAGCATAACCTCAGCCAACCTGTGCGGTTGAGGTTCTGTTGCAGTAAGTCCAGTGCTTTGATATTCAGGGTGATCGCTGCATCATGGGCCAGCAGAGAAGCTTTCGAAAGAGGAAGATTTCATCATGGTGCATTAAAGGGAAAAGTTTCACATCGGCTCTCACATCCAAAGTTTGTGAATGTGTGAACACTGATTTCTTATGGTGAGTCTGTCTGTGGGCCTTGGGACTTATTGCTAATAACTATTTACTTAGAGTTTGAGTTTTTGCCCCTGTCCCTCCTACATAGCCATGTATAAGGAAATAGGCAACCTGTTATTAAATAACTGGTTTCTTTTACATTTGCATTTCTTTAAAAATGTTGCCATGTTTAAGTATTTGTTTTACCTGACTGAAAAAATCCTGATGCATTTCTCTATTGATCGAGACTTGAAAAACGACCATTGAATTAATTTTAAAGGCAAGCAAACTCCTTCTACTTAAAAAAAACCCCAAAAAACCAGAACTAAAAAACACCAAAAAAACCCCCATTGGTCTGAGTGTCAAAGGAAACCTTTAAATTTTTTTTTTTTACCAAGGGAGGTAATTTTGCAGAACTGACAAAGTAATTGCAACCAGTTTTTCCCCCAAGTGTACACAACTGCCATTGAAATTAGAACAGAATTGGCTTCATTACCTTGTATGTTCATCTAGTAGAATAACACTGAAAAAATATAGTGACTTTGAAAAATGTAGTCTCATTCACCCCAAACAGGATGGCAGAGTGAAGTGGGGATAGTAACACGTTTGGTATTAATGTTTTTCAGTGATTATGGGTTTGAGCGCTCTGCACCTCTGAAGTCGGAGTCGAGCAAATGCTTTGCTGATTTTTGGTTTAACCCAGAAGCACCTCCTGAAGACTGTGTGTTGGGGCAGGCGTACACCAGCAGCACTGGGTAAGCTGATTTTGCATTTCACTGGCATGATGAGGCTTCCAGAGAGGGGAAGAATATTTCGACCAGCAGCCTCAAATATGGTTTGAAAGAAATTAAATTGAGTCTCCACTTTATGGAGTCTACAAAAGAGCTGGAGAGGGACTTTACACAAGAACACGTAGTGATAGGACAAGGGGGAATGGCCTTAAACTGAAAGAGGGAATGTTGGGATTAGATATTGGGAAAAAATTCTTTGCTGTGAGGGTGGTGAGACACTGGCACATGTTGCCCAGAGAAGCTGCAGATTCCTCATCTCTGGAAGTGTTGAGGGCCAGATTGAATGGGGCTTTGAGAAACCCCACCCCATCAACCCACTTGAATGGAAAGTGTCCCTGTGCATGACAGGGGTTTGGAACGAGATGATCTTTAAGGCCTCTTCCAACCCAAACCAGTCTATGATTCTATGAAATGTAAATAAGGCAAACTGTAAAAACCGAGAAATGGAAAAGTTCTGATTCTGACTTAGAGCATGAGCAGAAGCTTCCTACAGACTAATGAAAGAAAAATATTGCTTTGTGTGATCACAATGCTTCAAAAACTAATCCATTTGAGAAGAGGGGGAGCTGTCTTTTCAGATTTTTTTTTTTGTAATATTTTATACTTATTATTACACTTCTGGTAGGAATGTTCATTCAGAACCTTTTCTTTAAGCTCGTTTCTTGGGTTCAGAGTAATTTTCAGTTTGGATCCAATGAATTACTCTGAGGAACTGGCAACATCTCACAGAATTTCCAAGTTTCTCACTTCCATAAGGATAAGGAGTTCTGTGGAGAATAGATTCTTTTCCTGACCATATGGGACACTGAGAATCAAAGGA
Organism: Acrocephalus scirpaceus scirpaceus; assembly: GCA_910950805.1. NCBI lineage: Eukaryota > Metazoa > Chordata > Aves > Passeriformes > Sylviidae > Acrocephalus > Acrocephalus scirpaceus. The sequence continues at coordinate 34,678,653 of OU383778.1, forward strand.
AAGCTTTAGTAACTATAAACAATATTGCATAGAATATATACTACAATGTAGTCTGACGTCTGTGCTGAGAATAACTTGCAGCTGGCAACTATTCTGGCTTATCATAACACCATCACAGTCGGTTGTGGAGATGAGAACCAAATGCCAAAATGTCCAATCAGGCAATAGAATCACACACTCTGTGTATATTTACCTTACTGAAGAAAATGCTGCCTTTTGGGTTGCGGCTGACAGCTGTGATATACTGAATGAGAATTTAAAAGAATGAAATATGACTCTGTTTTTAAAGGATGTTTAAAAATAACATACCTGTGTGAAAGTGATCTGTAAATAATTACTGTACACATCTGACTATTTCATTATTAGAACTTTTAAAGTGTGAGTCCTTTCACTCTTTTATACAGTTATATTAAACAAATGCTTTAAGTGTTTTAAGAAATTAATAGATTTGAAAGCGACAGTTAAGCAATTAGTTCTGGGTTAGTGCAGAAGCTGTTTGATCTAATTTCTCTGTGATCTTTGGGATTTGAACCAGGACCTCTGGAGCATTGGAGACTTGGATGCTAGAAAGAGGGATGGCAGAGCAGCAGACTGTCCAGATCCCCGAGGGCTAGTCTGGCATGTTTCTAAGTTGGAAAACAGACTCTTCCGATGCATGCAAGTGAAATCCTCATCGTGCTTCACACCCTCTTTCTTCAGCAGGTTTCCCCTAGTAAAGGCAATATCCGCAATGAAAGTACTTGCATTGGGAGTTGGCTTTATTCATTTGCAATCTTATCTGTTTGTGAACCCAAGGAAAATGCAGTTGCTACAATCCCACATGCATTTGGTGCCTTTGCTGGCATTCTTTTGCTTACCTCCAATTCACGGTTGTCCACTGTTTACTGTTTTTGCAGGTACAGGAAAGTTGTTTCTAATGTGTGTGAGGGTGGAGTAGATCTGCAGCAGAACTTAGCACACCATATGTGTCCATTGATTGCTCCCAAGGGACTTCAGATCAGCATCAGAGAAGAAAGTCTGGCTGTTAGGCCTGGGGAAGACATCACCTTCATTGTCCAACAAGAGCAGGTAGTAATGAACATTGGCTACATGGAAGTTAAATCACTGATTTTAGGGTTAGTTTCATTCCTACCTGTTTTGCTGCTGAATGAAGATTAATTTGTGCTTGAGACAAAGATTAACAGCTTTCTAAATACTGAAACCTGATTTCAAGTGAATAAGACAAGCCAGTAAACTCAATGAACCTCCAAATTCTACCCACAGAACAGGATTTGTCTCCTCAGCAGAAAAGGCACTGGTTTCTTGGAAAGTCAGAGTAACTGGATTACCAAAGTCTTATTGGACTGAAAATTTCAACTGCTGTATCAGAGAAGAACAGAAATGCAGAGAACATTTAATATTTGGATTTAGGTGCTTTTGAGAATCAGCCTTTCAGAAAGGAATGAGGCAAAGCTATACAGAAATCAGCAAATAGTTCAGCATAAGAATGTTTATTATATATTAGTTGTGTTGCCAAAGATACGGGGGTTTTTTTCTGTTTATTGAGAGACAATGCCCTAAGGCTCTGACCAACAGCAGTGAGTAGCTTTTGGATGAATTGTTTGGCATGGGTTTGTTTTCTCATGCTTGTTTTTTAGCGTTAGGCTGTAACTGCTCTGCTCAGGTTACCGGAGCATTGTAATCCTGGCTAACCCCACTGGTTTGCAAGAACTTGAAGGAAGTTCACACATTTTGGCAAACCTGTGTTATATAAATCGAGCACTTGGGATTTATTTCTGTAATAGAATCAAGAAGATTACGTGCAGAACACTGGGCTGCTTAATACTTTGCAGGCTCTGTGTCCCAGTGCATGCAGTGCCCCAACAGTTTGTGTGGCAAGTTCTGCTGCCTTCTCTTTTTAGAGTTTGTTTGGAAATGTTTATTGTTAAGCCTAGAGCATTTGGTTACAATTTGGACTCTAATGATTTTGATTGGTAGTTTGACTTTTTTCCTACTGAAGCTTTCATGAATCTCTGTAGCAATATGAAAAACATTTAAAATTATTCACAAATCTTCAGAAGTAAGGGATCTTTAAGAGAATCCTTTGCTGTGTTTTTTGGTGAAATCTTTGCTCCATACATCAAAGAGGAAGACAGATTTAGAAGAAATGTAGCAGTTTGGTGCCCTCTATGGCTAAGAATAATATTTAAACTCAAATGTCCTGAGCATTGCTTAGGAGTTAATCTGTATGACAAAGTCTAATGAGAATTCGTAACAATTACTGAATTTAATACACAGCTCTACTACAAAAAACCAAAACATGCTATTTTCTCTGGTGAACAAAATTATCTTCTCGTTTCTGTGAATGCATGTTTTTAGGTGCAGGAATACCAGACATCAGAGAGTAAAGGAAGCAAGCTTCTGGTACATTTGGGCAGTTTGCAACTGTCCTTAGAAATAATAGTAACAAAGAAATACATCATCATGATCATAATTTTTCCCAAATTTTGTTGGCTGAATATATGGATAAATGTCATGATATCTCGTATTTTTTATGGAAGTGGAAGCCCCAATTCCTTATAGATTTAGCTGCCTTCTCCCTTTGTCACTGTTTTGTTGTCTCTCCATTCTCTCTATATTTACTGGTCAGGAAATAGAAATACCTTGCTGCTTTGAAGACAGCACCCTCATCTTTACACCAGGGAAGGTATTAGAATAAAGCATTAAGAGAACCTCCCTCAACTGTCTTTCAATGCTGGTTTCTGTCTCACCTGGAAAAATATGCATGTATACTTGTTACCATAAGAAAGAGTGAACAAGAACTGTATGCAAGCTAATGTCATCTTAAGAGATTCCACTTACTAACACATTGCTGGCAAGGAGATATCTCTTTTGCTTTAAACTTTAATAACATATTATCTCCTCTGCAAAATTCTACTCTTCTGTTGTCAAAAGAAAGATGTTATTTGGGAAAAAACTATTCACAGTGAAGAGGCTTTCACAGTCCTTTATGTGTCTTGAAATATGGTGCTTAGGTATTTGATAATCCTACAGGTTCCTTATTATGGGTATTTTTTACATTATAAACATCATTGTTTCATGTGATGAAGCATGGAAGAAAATCATCCATGCAAAATAATCACTGCAAAATAATAAAAGAGGAAATAATAGTATGTTTTCCTTCCTTTTGTAATGGCAGGGTACGTAGGTTCTAGGCATGATACCTCCTTTGATTTTCAAAGAACCATAGAAATATAGACTGACAGGTTGGAAGGGACCTCAAGGATCATCTGGTCCAACCTCTCTTGGAAAAAGCATAGGGCTGGCTAAGATGCCTGGCACCTGTCCTGCTAAATCATAGAAGTGTCCATTTCTGGGTATTTCACCAGTTTCCTGGGGAGATTATTGCAATCACTGATTGTTGTCATCATGAAAAGAATTACATTAGTGCTGCCTTTTAGGATTAAATTTTGAAATAAAGCAATTTCAGAGAGTGGCTTTTGGAGAAATTAAGTGATTTTTGAATACTTTAATGTCTATCCTTTTCTGCTTTGATGGCCTTTCATGTCACTTGACCAGCGTACAGGTTTATACATTCCTTTCCTAGAGGCAAGGGAGTTTTTGAAACCGATACTTGTGTTTTCACATCAAAGAGGCTTTTCTACAAAGCTTGGTCCTGCAGCCTGTCTGAATTGCATGGCTGTGGTGGCTATGATCTCTGGCAAGCAAGCAGGAACATCCACACTGCTGGAGATCAAGGAAGCAGGGCCTCTCACTCGGGCAGTGCTACCAGTAGCATTGAGAAAGTGTTGCTGCTCACACCTAAAATGAATTTTCCTTTGACTGCATCCAGATCACCATTCCATGTGGCACAGGCCTGATTTCTCTCTTAAGCAGCCATGCTATGACAACAGGAGTGATGGGTGTGTTTGTCCTCTGACAATGGTATCTGTCTTGTGGTACTTTAGGCCTGAGTTTAGGAGCACAGGGTCACTTAATGAAGAACTTAGCAGAAGTATGATGAATTATAAATTCCATGAGATGTTTGACATGACAGAATTATTTGACTGGGCTTTTAAACCATTTCCCAAACAGCTCAGTGATCTGCTTCATTAAGCATGCATCTAATTTTGCACTAGAGCATGTTAGTTCTTGGCATGCTGGTACCTCATTGTAACGCTCTACAACTCTGTGTGAAGATCTCAGCTTGGGTCTTGAAGGCCACATGGTTGACACTAAGAAGGTCTGGCTGGAAGGTGCAGTGAAGAATGTCTAAGCCAATTAATTTTACTTTATAATTTCAAAGGCTAGAAGCTTGTGGGATGAGTAGTAAATTGCTAGAATAACAATCTTTAGTTGCTTGCAATCACACAAGCATCACTTTTGAACCTGGGGCTGCCCTGCACCATTATGTTACATAATGTCCAGCTGCATTAAGAGAAGAGTGATGGTTTCTGTGCCATACAACTTGGTTAGTGGTCTGGATATATAATTTTAAGGTAGCACCTTGCTCTGTAAACATGGTATTATCTCTATTAGTGCACACAGCATCTGTTGCACTAATGTAATTGCCATGGCAGTCGTGGTTTTACTGCAGCTGTTGCAATTGGGTCAAGATGTCTGGCTGGGGCTGAAAATGCTGTTGTGATTCCGTAAAAGGTTTTGAACATATTTCCTGTCTATTTTGGTTGTGGCCATTTAAGATATTTTTGATGTATTTTCCTTTTAGGGTGATGTATTGAGCACCAAATACCAGGTGGATCTTGGAGATGGCTTTAAGGCAATATATGTGAACCTGACGATGACTGGAGAGCCCATCCGTCACCGCTACGAGAATCCTGGGATTTACCGCGTGTCGGTGAAGGCTGAGAATGTGGCTGGGCATGACGAGGCTGTGGTGTTCGTCCAAGTCAACTGTAAATCAGCTCTTTGGTTTTCCTACTTTTGCCACTCTGCAAAAACCTCATGTCAGCTATGAAGTAGGAGAGAAAATTACTAGTCACAATTAGGAGAAGACATATTTTTTCAATATCCTCATGCAGCCTTGCAGTGTTGTGTGTTGGTAATGCAGAGGCTTGTGAACCTAATCCAGTCGGAGGGCAGAATTAGTTTTGTTTGGATTCGGTAGAAGGATGGTTTATTAATGTTTTAAATAACAAGCATGCCTCAGTATAAATTTCAGGTTTGATCCATCTTCCTGATTCAACACCCCTTGTCAGCTTTAGTAGCGAAAATTTAATATTTCCGAGCTATGTCTTTGTAAAGCTTCCAGGTGCAGTGTAAAGCAAGTTAACAGACGTGTTGGGAAACATAGGAGTTCTTGTATGATTTAAAAAAACAGTCAAAATCTCAGTGGTTCTAAATCTAAATTTTAGGTAGTTAATTCTCACAGAGTTTTAAATGGTGCTTGGATATAACTTCATGTTTGCAGGCAGTATTACTTGACTTATATTTTTCTTTCTCTCCGTAATTAAGACTGAAAAAACCCAATCAAACAGATATAAAATAAAGAATAGCATGGCCCAGGGAATATCATGCACCATTGCAAGCCTAATGTACCCAAGTCATCTCATAACTGAAATGAAGAAGAAAACTCAAAAGTGGAACTGATTTTTGCCCTTCCTTTGAGATTCAAGACAGCTATTGCCTATTTTCAGATGCGTCAAAAATTCAGAAACAAGTAACATCAAAGGAAAAGATATTCATCTTGCATTCTCCAGGTGTCTGGTTCCCTCTGTTGTGAGTGGTGTGTCTTCCATCCTAATCCCAAAGCAATGGAAATCACTGGAGCCATATACCGGGTTGTGCACAGAGCCATCTGCTTTATGTCAGCTTGTCTAGTGACTGCTGATATTTATGTATTTTGCTAGTCAGTGTCTTTCAGTTCAGAGTTTCCAGTTCTTCTTTGGTTAGCAGATGAAGCCAAACAGATTTGTGCTAAAGACCAATCTCCTGTTAATATCAAGCAGAATCAGAATCAAATTTTACACCTCAGTTTCATTATCTGTTTCTTTGTTGCGTTTGTTTTTTAAATCATTTGACAACTCCAGAGAGCTCAGATAAATTAGTTAGGGCTTCACTGTTACTTTTTAGAAGCTTCTAGGTGCTGAGAAGTGGAGTAGGCAAAAAATTGTAGATCTGTACAAGCAATGAACAGGCAAAAACTCTGTCTGACATCCTTCTCTCCAAGAATAACTTCTAACCCTTCAGAGAATGACAAGCAGTAGCAAGCCCTGATGGAAAGCAGAAGACTTTCTCAAAATGTGCTTTTAATATGGCCTATGTTAGGATAAACAGTAAAACTAAAAGATGTTGATTTTCTTTTATTCAGCAGATTTTAAAATGCAGAAAGCAGAGTTATTTTAGACAAGTAAATGACTGGTGCATGAGGGGGACTTTGGTGCTGAAGTGCAGAGGCAGCAGAGCACTGAGATGTGATCCTTTCCTGAGCCTGTCTGTGGATGCTGCACAGGGACTGGCAGACTCATGGAAGTGTGTTACACAGCCTGCTTGAGTAAATGTTTTCCATGTGATTTGCTCTGTTTAGTTTTTTTAGGTAAATTGCAAGATTTGAGGAAATTAGTTGGGACTAATTAAACTGTAATTCCTACATTCTGGTGAAACACTAATGGTCATTAAGGGACACTTTTCACTGTGGAATACCATGAAAATAGGAATCTCTGTAGAGTCCTGCTTTTAGGAGTCAGCAGTCTCCAACTGATGTATTATTCCCAGGAAATTTTTTCAGAGGCAAGTGGTAGAGGAAATATTTTTCACTTCTGCCAGGTTGCTATGGGATACTCTGTAATGCAGGACAATTATAAGAATTTTCGCCTGTCATCCAAATCATACTTTCTGATCCAGATTAAACAATCTACAACTTTCTAATAAACTGGAAGAGAAATTAGGAATTAGAATTAACATAAATGTGAGTAGACAACTGTAGAGGCCCAAGAAATCAGAATAAAAAAACTCAAGGAGAACTTCATACATACATTAGTACATATGCTGCATGCATTTTATTTTTCATGGAACCATGACCTCTATAGCGTGGAACTTTGGAAACTACTGGAATTTTAACTTAGTTAAATAGAAATCATGTAACTTCAGTCTTTATTGTACACACTTAAGGGTGCTATAAAGCTTGTTTGCATGCATTATGGAATTGTGTGACAGAGACAAGCAGGATTTGCAGTAATTATTCTCAGCCCTTTAATATAGAGAAACAGCAAACTGGAAATTCAGTCATCATTCAAGTACCGAACAACTTAGCCTCTAAAAATTTTGGAAAAGAAAGTAATCTTCTTCAGGGACAAAACCATATCTCAAAGTGATCAGTTTTCTCTCCGAAAACACAAATTTATGGCAAAAGCAAAAAAGTATCTCAGATCCTTCCAAAAGGAAAATCTATTTCTAGGAGGAACAAATTTAATGAGATTACTAACATTTCTGAATTTTCCTCAAGACACTATCACTGGAGAAGCATTTTTATGGAAGCTACTGAAAAAATAAATTGTTGCAGCACCCGACATTTCTTGAATTCGTGTGGGTGGTTAAAGAGTTATTGGAGAAAATGCAGAGTGAACGTAGAGCTTTATATTTGGATGAAGCACCACACAGACCAGGTGAAATGAGGTGGAAAAGGAGTTTGGACAACTTGCTCTCAGAAGTTCAGTCAGTTTAGTCAAAGTGAATTAGAAGTGAATAAGCAATGACTCACTTCCTGATACAAAATAAGAGAAATACTTTAGACCAGGGTTAATTACCTTTAAGTTTGCACTGAGATGAAAAACCATTGAATGAGTGAAAAGATAATTAGAATGGAACAGAAATGGATGGGTTAGTATTCATTCTGTGTAACGAATTAATGTTGAGCTGTACTGTGGTTTTGTATCCCAGGTAGTTGGTGCAGGTGAAGAAGTTAAGAAATTCTAGTTATCACATTGTACTGTTAAAAAGCTTTTACCTTCAGACATTCTGATAAAGATGTACTGGGAAACCTCTGAGGGAAAGATTTTCTTTCAACACAGTTATTGTACTGTGAAACAGCACAACACTAATAAACACAACACTTACAAGCAGATAAAACCATTGTAATGATGCATTTCTTTGAAACAAATAATAATGTTTATGGTTTTGGTAGTTCAGAAAGGAATAAACTTACTCTAAGGCACATTTTGGAGTCCAGAGGTTATCTATTTTGATTTGCAAATAAATGCTCCCCTGATGTACACATCTATTTTAAAGCATGCATTAATGAGATTTTTTTGTGTGGTGTGAGCCTAACAGCTGATATTTTATAATGAAAACGAGTAGTCAGCAGCATTCTTTTTCAGTTTTCTGCTTTTCCCTGAGCAATTTGAGATTTGTTAGATTTCTATTCATTTGATCTTTTGTTACTAAAAAAAAAAAAAAAAGCTGAGATTGCCTTTTCCACTTTTTGACTGGAGTGTTTGCTTATGTGTTCTAGAATTGGACAGGAATAAAAAGAATGGGCATGAGAGAAGTGCATTTTGTTGATCTGTCTTATTGCTTTAAGATTTTGTTTGAGGGGTTTTGGGGTGATCTGGGGGATGTTTTTTGGTTGAAATTAGGTCTTTCTAATTACGTCCATAGCTTTCAACATGGATGTAAAAGAGGGAGGAAAGGAAGGAGGGAAAAATAAATTCAGGCTGTTATGGTGAGCAGGTGGGAGGCTTTTGGGGAAGGAGGTGTTAATAAATTGATGGATTCTTGTTCAGTGATATTTTTGGAATTTTGTTCAGCTCCACTCCAGGCTTTAAATTTAGAAGTGGTTCCAGTCATTGGGAGAAACCAGGAGGTGAACCTGACAGCCATCATACTGCCTAAGAACCCTAATTTGACAGTTTTCTACTGGTGGATAGGAAACAATCTTCAGGTACACAAATGATTTTGACTGAGATTATTTCAATCTGCTTCCAGTAAAGGTTGTCCCTTTCTTTCAATTTCTAAACTGTTTTCTTTGTGGGAGGGAAGCAACAATTTATTCTACTTCATTACCTGTGAAAAAACCACAACTTCTAGAGGGGGATGGATTTGGGATCATAACCGGTGAATGATGAAACCTGAATTTATGCACTTCCAAGCTAATAACATGTAAATTAAAGTAAATTAATGTAAATTGAAGTGCTGAACAAATATATATATAAATATTTATATATAGATTGGGGGGTTCTTTCACTGTATAGATAAATATTTTCTGGGAGTCTAAAATAACTGTCATATCAAAAATAAATACATTATCTTAAAGGATATCAAAACATTGGGAGCACTCAAACAATCTAGTGTTATTCATTTGGGGATCAAAGTCTATATAAACATGTCCTAGAGCATTAAATATCCAAGTATTTCTGTTGGGAATATTTATTGTATAGCTGGATGAGTTTCTTTTAAGGTAATTTTTTTCAATAATAGGTAAATAAAATATTTTCTTTATGAGGCAGACTAAGTGTGACAGAGGAATGCTTCAGATAAGTGCAGTGAACTTTCTTCTTGTGAATGTGCTGTCTACCATAATCCCAGTCTGTATCTGTTCATCATTATTGACTTTGCCATTGCAGGAACAGGCAGTGTGGGTGTTGTGAAGGGTTTTGTAATTCTTAAGGATGTGTAAGGGAACAGAGTATCACAGCTCCACCTTAGAGGTTACCCTGGGCTGGTGCTCTAAGTGGACAGCATTAATCCTTTTGACCCTGAGATACCCTACATTTTTTGAGGCAAATTGCTTCATATAATCTTGTAGAGATTGTTGGGTCTCCCTCAGACTCCATTAATTTTAGTGGGATATGGCTGAAAACCTAATACTCAACCAATTACTCTAAAAGAAATATTTTCATCATCTGGCTGCTGTTCTGATTCTATAGGATACTTTTAGGGAAAGAAAAATTCTATATTGATAATTATAATTGATCTATTTTATAAAATAGTAAAAAAATTAAATTTGATGTGAAAGTTTTTGTGACATTTTTAACAATCTCTTCCAGCACTGTTCTCATGGTTCTTGCTGAAATTCTGTTTTCAACGGTTCTTTGTTTTTTTAAAGCCACTGCTTACATTGGAGAGTTTTCTGGTGACAAAGTTTGCTGAGACAGGTGATGTCAGAGTTACAGTGCAAGTTTCCTGTGGGAGCTCTATGCTTCAGGACTCAAAAGTTGTCCATGTTTTTGGTGAGACATTAGTCTTTTTCCTTTTTTTGTTTCATATGTATTTGTATTGGACCTCTAAAACCACAAGTGAACCTATTGTAAAGTTACATCTAATACCAGCTTTAATTATTAAAATTAGAGGCATGAACTCTGATTAAATAATTAACTATTAATTAAACAACTAAATAACTAAATAAACTCCACAAAGCTGATCAGTGGGGTTGTATGGGAGGTTTAATTTCAAACATTTTGTTTCCTTTGATTATTTGAAATGTTACTGTTGTTCCCAGATGCTATATGTGTTTAAGTAGAATTTTGGCCTGTGACTAGAAAATTTCCTAGAATTTGTAAGTAAAGTAGTCTAAATATCTCTGAAAAAAAAAGAAAATGTAGTTGTGTATATGCTCTCAGCACTGAAAACCATGTCAAGTAATTGGCTTTTATCACAATATGTCACTGTTACCTTGATGTTTATCTGAAATTTTGGATCAAATACAGCTCTGCTGTAATTATTAAATAACCCTTCAGCTCTTGTTCCACACTGTGCCCTGGTGTGGCTTTTTTGTGTTTTATTATGTGGTGACAAGGCATAATACACTGTGGAAAATGTAGTGCTGGGAAATTATTTACATTTGTTTTTGTGCTGTCACATGTGGGAATTGTGGTAAGTATTAAAGCTTTTATTTTAATGCAGAGCTAAAAGCCTTCAGATATCATGCAGTACAAGATGTGATACATCTCTATTGTCTGAAGAAGATTCTGTTATTTTTGCTCTTAGTATACTTACTAATTTGAAATAATGGCAAAACCCCACTTATGCTAAATGGTGCTTTTATGAACCTTCTCTTTTTCTAAGATAAATGGATATAACATTTACGCTACCACTTATAAATTCATCAGCTTTTTTAGAAATCTTTAGAAGCATAACCTTCTTAGTGTGACTACATCAATGGCTTTATCATTCCAGTGCTCCTTTTGCCAATCCTGACATCAAGAGCAGGAAAGTACTGGCCATCAGGAAAATACAGACATTTTTGAAAAATACAGCCATGTCAAAATAAAATTCTGTTGGAAATATTGGGGGAAGCAGGTTTGACTTCTGCATTCCAGAGGTTCTCTATCCCTGCTTTGAATTAAGTTCCCTAGGTTTTCATCCAAGGATCCTGTAGGGAGAAAGGGAAGATTTTAGAGACTACTTTTTGAGGATCAACTCATTTCTGGTATTTCAGATATTTTTGACAATATTCAGAGAAATATTGTGGATGTACATTTATTTTTTCCTCAAAGAGCGAGGTATTTAGCCTTTGTCATATTGTTTCTGTTCTTCTTTTCATATCTGATTTATGGAGTAACGTATTCATTTGATATGGAAAACAGAAATGTGTAGTGGAAAAACCCCCACATGCTTATGATTGATTCAGTGAGAATAAAATCCATTGGTACATTATAATTTCAAATAAAAGAAACCAATGACTTCTTTTCAATACTCCCTTACTGACCTAGGAGAAAATTTTTGGGAACATTATGACACCAGGGCATGTATGTAAATCTGCTTTATTTCCTTTTCTTCCTCCTTTTTTAGTCTTAGGGCGCAATTTTGATGATGTTGATGAAAATGCAGAAAGAAATTGAACACCTGACAACAGAGAGAAGCAGGGATCCTAGATACTGCAGTGCTGCACAGCAAAAAGTGCTAAATTGAGACTTTTACCTTTTAGTTCTATCAAACCCCTTTTTCAATCTAGTTTATTTCTTGCTGTTTCTTTTTGTTTTTCTAGATAATTTTCATGTTCTTCCTCTGAAGTTTACTAAGCACCTGGACATGTACAACCCCGACATCCCGGAGTGGAGGGAAGACATTGGGCGGGTAGTGACGCGGCTTCTTGCAAAGGTGTTCTTTCAGATTGGTCCTAAAGTGTTCCCTCGCCAGTCGTAAAGCTTGAAGGTTAAGTTAATACCTTCTCATTTAGAAGGTATTTTGAAATGGAGGCAGAGCAAAATAATAAAGTGAACCTCCTGAGCCACATTTCAAGCAAGTTTGAGGCTAGTGTCACTTTCAAGTGCAAGCTGTCGATGATGATATTGTAACGCAGATAGTTTAGGTCTAACACAGCCTAATTGGCAATTAATACTGAATATTGCTCTCTGGGATTAGGGATAGATATATTAACAAACACTGCTGACTCCAAAGCAGGAAGAGTTAAGTAGCTTAAATGTGGTAGATTTAGAAGCTAAGCAATGTGTAATATAAAAGACATAATCTTTGTGTAAAAACAAAGCAGAAAGGAAGCATTTACTGTGCTTGTTCTGTAACTTTGAAAATGATGTGTAATATATAGGCACACAATTTGTACAGCTGTTTTTTAGAGCATGTTCACAACAGAAATGTGGATTGGGAACAGCTGAATCCTGTAGGTTAAACCAAATACAAACTATGCAGTAGTGCTGTGGCATTACATCACCTCATGGAAACTTAAAGCTTGAGAGCTCTTCAGGCACACACCCTGCCAGCAACTGAGGATGCACACTCTGGCTTTCATGAGGGCAGTGGCACTGAGGTACAGCTTGATATTGTTTACAAAATATTTGAATTTTAAATCACTTTACTTTTCCTGGATTTGCAATTGTGCAAAAAAAGTTCTAAACTTTTTGACTTTATAGAGTTTCCTGATTTTTTTAATATTCTTATTAAATGTCAAATTAATTTCTTGCTTTTATCTTAACTTAAACCCATGCCATAATGAGTTCCACCAGTGTCAGTCAAAAAATATTTTAGTCTCCTATAAAATAGCTCTTGCATTTTAATACTTACTAAAACATTTGCCAAGGTATATGAAAAATTTAATGGAGTTTCAGAATCTGTTTAAGGAAGGCTAAGGAAACTGCCCAGAATATGGTCATTAGAATTCTGTGGCTGCATTGTACAAAACATGGAGAAATTTGGTACTAAAATCCAAATTTGCACAAACTATTTTACAAAGAGATGCACTTGACTTTCATCAGGGGAATGAAGATATACATTACAAATTCAGGAACTGAACTTGAGTGTTCTTAGTCTCACATTGGAAGACTTCTCTCTGTCCATTAAGCACCTTCCTAAATAACCTTCAAAAGCTAAAGTTAGCTGTAATGAATACGCACTTCTAAGTCTGCACTGTGTCTGAATGGTCCACAAAGGATCCTAAATCACTTAGGGGTTTTTTTATGTTACCTCAGAAGTGCTCAGCTATTGCAGAGTTTTGATAAAACCTGAAAACCTCTTCATTTTGCTTCTTTTCACAATGCCACTGCATTCCTTTAATGTGGTAACAACACTTAGGTCTTCCAATATTCAAAGACCAACTCACATTTCAGTACATTTATGTTTGGCTTTGTTTGTCTTTCAGCTTCTAGTGGAATTCCTTTTAAATATTAAGGATCTGAACACCAAAGTCTAAAAGCCGTATGTGGAGTTACTTATGAATTTTATATAAAACACAGTGTGCCTTTGTTGTCTTCACAGGAGACCAGTATACCTGAAGAAACACTCATGACAGTTGTGAAACCTGGTCTGCCCACAGCTGCTGACTTGCATGTTCTACTACCAGCAAATCAACCAAAAAAGAAGAGAAGCATAACTAGTGATAAGGTAACCAGAGCAATGCAAATCTGCCTAGGACAGTCTTCATCCTGTTTTGCAATAAGTAACTGTATGAAATTGTCTCGTTGTCTTTGTATGAAATTAAGAGGTGATCCCTGCCTATATAAAGATCTCACTCCCACCTGACAAGATACATGTGAATGCTATAGAGCAGCTATATCTGCTGCATTTGACAGTGCACAGACCAGCACAATCTACTTCTTCTGGTATTAGTGTATTTCTCAAGAATATTTAATACTGGTCTGTCTTTTAAATAGAAAAAGCAGTGATGTATGTAATTCCGTGAAGAACCAATAGAACAAAAAGTCTCTGCACTGTCTTCAGAAGGAAATTAGATTTCAGGTCCAAACAAACCCAGAACCTTATTATTATTGACCTATAATGTAAAGAGCATCAAGCAAATATTTTCTGCCCTTATAAGGAAATGTCCTTTTCAATTGGTAAGAAACAAATTTAGTGATCAGAGGATAGAAAATCAGGCATCACTTTCTCCCTAATTGTTTTTGAACCATGTTTCTTCCATATTAAAAGACTTCATGCCAGCTGAAAACCAGAAGACTGTTTGGCACTTAGGATTAATTATATTTGTCCTTTTGCTTCTAAAGGAAAAGCTCAGAAATTCCTTATTCAATAATTTAAGGAAACTAATGGTGATAGATTCTTTTGGTTGTAGAAACATTTTGCTCCAGTGCAAAGTGTTATGCATTTTGCACTGAAGTGCAAAGTTCCCTTTAAATCTCAATTTCTCCATTAGTGCTGTGCTTCAAGGCAGTATCAGTTAAAATCAATGTTGTCTCAAGGTTTTTCTCATGTTTGTGTGTGAAACATCACGTGAGTTACTTTAAAGTGTAAAGAGGAGCAATCACATGCTGCAAATGATTTGGAAAATCTTCCATTCAGTGGGGCTATAGGGATGTCACAGTAGTGTAGCAGGACACGGTTTTGTAATTAGTTCTCCAGTAAGACCTTGCAAAGGTTTTCTGGAACTAGAGGAGCACGGGAAAGGGAAAGTAATTGTATGATCTGGAGAATAGGTGTACATTTCTGACATTGCTAGGATGAACCAGGTCAGAACACCCCTATGGTGTCTGGGGCTGGAGCAGGAACAAGGCAGACAGGAGCAATTACAGCAGCCTATGCTATGCAGTGATAATAAATCAGGTACACTAAACTCACATCTCAACACTGATTGTTTTATAGAGTACAATGCTGTGGAGATGTACAGCCAGTCTTCTTGTGACAGCTGCCTACATTTCTGTTTTTATAATATTGCTAATGGACATTGTTTTAGCTATTGATATGTGCACATAAATTTGTTGCTTTTGACTTGAATGGCAAAAAATTTGATAAAATGTGGTATATCAGAATCAATTGTGACTTGAGAAATATCCTGAAAATATGCCCTATATAAACAAACTTAGAAGCAATAGCTTCTGGTAAGTCAACAGGAAAATAGTCATGTTGTCATATGTTTAAAGATTCCCTACATTCCCTTCTGTTACTAGAAGAGAGTCTTGAAGGTTTTTATCATGAATCAGTGGATGTGCTTTTTCACACTGCTTGTGCCAGCTCTCAAAGTCAGTCTTGTGACGCTTTTGTGAGAACTTGGCAATGCAGAATATTTTCTACACATTTGAAGGCAGTGTCCCTGATACCCCTAACTTAGAAATAGTTATAAAATTTCTTTCCATAAAGAGAACCTCTTTGTTCTCAGCTGAAAACCTTTTAGACTTGGGAATATTACATTATTTCAGTAAGATTAAAGGCAATAATTTCTTGCTCAGGCAGAGAACACCTGCTTGCAGGAGTTTTTATTGGTGCTTTACATGGAGTTTTGGGATGTGATACTGTTTATTAGGTTAGTATGTAGAATATGAATCATTAGTGATAAAAGTAGCCATCAATACTGAAGATGGTAAGTAAGCTGTCAGTGCAGTAGGAAGGGCCCTTTGGAAAATTCTGAAATTTTATTCCACTCTGACAAGAGCCTTTTTTGTTTCAAGTATATGCAAGGAGAAATAAAAGCTGACTGTGATTTAACCTGCTTTCAAGAACAGAGAAATTTCAAAAGTATTCCATTCTAATTATTGGCTCCAGAGAAGACCTGGTTGCTTAATGTATGCACATCTATTGCATGTCTAATGTCAGGTGGGATGAGTCTGGTTGAAAGAGTCAATTAAAGTGCAATTAAACTGTAATCTGGAAGCCAGAAATCTTCTGAGGAAGATTTCTATCCAGACAAACTACTTCATGAAAATTCCTAGTGAGTTGCTTTGGCAAAAAGGGAAAGTCAGAACCCAAGATGTATAAGTGGGTAAGAGTTTGAATAATGTCATTATTTTTCATTCTTTTACATTCTTATAATGCAGGAGCCATTGTGTTCACATGTTCAAATATTGTCATTGTAAAGGATTGAGAAAAAGAAGATGGAAAATTTAAATGCTGGTATATGAACCTTAACTTAAGAAGTCTCGAGAGGAGCTCCAAAGATCTCATTTGTTTTTTATAAAGCTGGAGAGGTGGCAGCACCATGCTCAATAAATACCTTGGGGTAGGAAAAAAAACCCAAAGAGCACTGGAAAAAACATCAATCTGTCAGTGAAATAAATAAGCCAGAACCTTTGGCTGGATTCACATGAGATTCAGATTTTTGACCTGAAGACATGCTGTTCATATAGATTTGGGTATGAATCCAGCAGTAGCGATTTAACAAACAAGTCTTAATCACTTCAGCAAAAACCACATCAAATGTTGGGTTCCTTTCAAACCTGCTAGGAATATATAAGGAATCAAAAGTTATGGAGTTAAGAAATTTCATTTACTGGCTGTAAGTCAGATTAGCCTAAAGTAGTTATCTGTCTTGCACTGTACACCATAAGCACATGAATGAACCTGGACTGATACAAAGAAACTTTATTTCATTGATAGCAGCATCACTTTAAAGCCTCCTAATCAGTGGAGTTGTCATATCCATTTTCTTTTAGGCATTGGGCAATAAGATAAATACATAGGAGCTGTCTGCTGTAATTGTCTTGCAAAATAACTGAAGCCATGGTCACTTCACCCTTACGTTGAGTCATTCCCACATGAAAAAAATTAATAAAGTCAGTGGAATGGCTTCAGAAGTTAGATATTTCTCAAAAAGAATGATGATATTTGAACTTTTGTATAGTGCCTGTCCATAATATGAGAGAGACTACAGGGATTTTTATCCATTATACTTCAAAAGCTTGTCAAAGATGAGCACCATAATTGATAATATCATAAAAGGAGTTACTTGTGAAGGTTTCATGGATATAAAGCAAATTTCTAATTTGGCATCCTCTGGGAAGGCATGTCCCAAATTATAAGGCATAGAGTATAAAACTAGCTCTGATCTTTTAGAAAATTGACCATATTGAAGACACAAGCAAGTAGAAAGTATAATTCAGACCATTTGTCATCTGGGGTTGAGATGTGAGGGTATATTTAATGGTTCTGCTCCTTAAAAATATGAGAGACCATATTTCATTATGCTCTATCCACTGGAGGAAAATGGGAGGAATACTGATTTTTTTCCACATGGATGAATGTATATGTTTCTATGGAATATTGTAAAAAATTAGCTATAAATGGAATTCATTCTATTATATGTAAGGAGGTAAGGTAAATTATGACATGCAGTTCATTATTAAATAGTAGTTACTTTTCATGGCAAGAAATTCAAAGTGACATCACAGGTTTTCTTCTGATAGGTTAGAAGAATTGGGGGGGTTAATATGGATTGTGCATTGTGTGAGTTATGACGCAGGTAAACCCAATAGCGCGTGCAAATTACTTGCTGTCTGTCACATACTGGGTAAATGTAAAGACTTGGGTAATCAAAAAGAAAGATTTGGCTATAAAATTGTGACATTTTCAGCTTTTATGACCTCTGGAGTTTTACTTGATTTTTAAATACTGAATTTCTTTTAGATTTCAGCTCATCATTGACAAGTGCTTTCACCATTTAAAGATGCAGAGGTTTTCCTTTTTAAAACATTGAGTGTCTCAAAGTGGAACAGAGCACAAGACATCTGACATTCTCTCTGTTGTATTTTCAGAGAATAGCAGCTATAAAGCAGGCCCTGAATGCACACAACATCAGTTTCTTTCTGAGGGGAGGATACTGGGTCTTAGTGACTTTAGCTGACTCCGGTTCAGGTAAATATATTAAAAAAGCTATCAATAGACCAAATTTTGGATGCCTGTTCAAGTTCTAATAATTTAAGGAGAAAATCTTTATATCAATATATGTGTGTACATATAACACGTATGTATATACTCACTCGGTACTTGTTACATAAATAAACATCTATGTATCTATGATTTTTATATATATATGTTTATATATATACATACACATATATATGTATACATTTTTGCTTGGTCATTTTTAACAATCACAACCAAATAAATATTTTTTTGGTGTTTCCATTTTGTCATACCTCGTGATTTGTATCACAAGCTTCTTTCTTTTTCTGTGCAACCACAATATCAAGTAAATACCTCCATTGTACAACATATGCCCTGAAGAGCCAATCAGGCTTCAAAAAACTCATCTGGTGATCTTAAGGCGCTTCAGGCTGCACTGGCTGCTAAGAAAGCAGAACTTTTTGCTCTTATATCAGCCATTAACTCTAACTACCTCTCTTATAATGTCTTATATCAGCCATTAACTCTGCTGCTGTAACTACCTGGGTCTAACACAAGGCTTGCTGCATCTCTGCCATGTATCTCTGATATCCTGATCAACTAATGGGAGGGTTGCTGTAAGGTCTCCACCTTGATAATCCTGTCCTGAGATAAATTATGTTTTTCCTCTGTTTAAAACAAATGGAAATGGGATAGGGGCAGGGGGAGTTGTGTGGATTTCCTGCCTCCCTGGATTCACTGGTGGTGGACACTGGTTAAAGAGAGTATGTTTGCACACGTGTGTATTTTGAACAGAGAGACGTTAAAATGATGTTTTAACCAGAAAGTCCAGCTTTGACTTACTGAATCTTTTATGAGAATGTCCTGTAATTTTTTGTTTGTGTATTATTTCCCATAATATATCCTTCTTTATTAATTTCACTGTGTTGTGGAAGACCAGCTTTAGCCAGCCATTATCAATTTATATAAATGCTGATGTGATATTTTATCTGTCAGATCTCTGTAGAAGACAAAGCTCTTTTATCTAGTTGCTAATGTAGAACTGTGCTACAGTCTCACTGTGGTGCCTTGTCTGGTGTAAAGGGCTGACATTCGTTTGCCAGCACAAAAGGGATTGAAAGAAGCCCATGTTCATTCCAGCCTTTACCAATGCATGACCTTGATGAGTTCATTTGTGGTTCAGAGCCTTAGTTTCTCCATCTGTGAAATTAATACAGCCCTGCTTTTGCAAGGCACGTACTTACAGTTTGTGTTAATTTACTGTGATAACTTTAGATTCCCTGAAAAAAACCCAAACAACCATTGAGTATGCAAAGAATTAAATCTTCAGGATCCTGGGTTTTGCTGTTTGTTGCTTTCTTTTTCTAAAATACGTCCTCTGTCCTTCTGTAACAAGTCACCAATTAGTTCTGTGCTTCTGCCTTTCTGAAGAGGCCACAGATGAAGTGAAAAGAAGAGGTTGCAAAAATAACAACCAATGTTTTTCACCTGACAATTACATAGAAAAGAATGCTCAAGAATGAGAATGATGTGGAAGGGGCTATGCAAAACTGTTTCTTTATTTTGTGTTTCAGACTCTCAGAGGATTGGAGGAGGCAGTGGCTACTGGGCTATTGTGGTTCTCTTTGTTATTTGTCTAGTTGCAGTTGGGGCTTTCATCCTCTACAAGTTCAAAAGGCAAGTAAACCTTAATCAATATATGCATTTTAATAATTAGATTTATCCATAGACTAGCAAGACAGAGTTTGTTATTTGTAAAGAAGATTTCTTGAAGAATTGCAAGAAGTACACCACTTTGAAAGTCATATTTTTCTAAACTTTTCAAGCATCAAGGTACTGCACTGATGTTTATTACACTTGCTGTGTTCCAAGAGAAATATCAACAATATGGGAACTATGGAGAGCTTGTTCAGTTTGTCTAAATAATACCATCGAGAATCAGAGCTGAACTAAAATATTATTCCTTATTAATTCCCTTCTCATTACTCCTAACAGTTACGAATAAGCTAAAACTGTCGGGACAGGGAGTGCATCTGCAATGCTGATTTGCTTAAAAAAGTAGTTTTATCAAAGCATGTAATGCTCTGGGGCTTCTCTTTGCACACATTACATTTTAATTGCTGATGGAGAATGACTGACAGAAAGAGATTAGCGTTAATTTGGCACTAGAGTATGTGGAGGGAAGAAATATTTCTGCAAGCGGCCTTTATGTGGAGCATATTCTCAAAACTGAGCCATGCCGGCCTTGGACAGTCCAAGAAATCTTTAGTCTGCAATTGATTTTAATCCAAGCTGCTGTGCAATTTAAATAATTTGTTCTTGTTCATGGGACAGTGTTATCATTGTCTATCCTATTGGCATTTCTGTATCTCTGGGGCATTCAGAAGGGTTTGAGCATACTGGAAACAAACCTTCATCATCATCAAGTCCTGTTGTCCTTTGTCAGTGAGGATTCATACTGATGTGCCTCATTTTTTAAAGGGTGATTTTTATTTAAAATGAATAGAAGTTTACAGAACTAGGAGCAGCGTTAAGTTTGTGACAGCTGTAAATGGAGCTAGCATTAAGTGTTTGTTTAGCTAAAGTATTTTTATGTCAATAGAGAAGAACCCCTTTTTCTTCAAGAACGTAAGCTTTTTAGAGTTCATAGTGACTGGTTGCTTTAAAAGACAAAGCACAGAACACTATGTCAGACTGTCTACAATGGAATAAAAATCCATTTTTCTCTTTTAGGTGCCTCAAGCAAGGAGAAACATAAAAATGGTTGATGTGATGTAATTATATTATTTCAATAGCAATGCAGTGGGGGATTTCCTGTTTGTGGTTTCGATCATAAAACTTCCTTGGAATACCTTTTAAAAGCTATCTGATTTATATCTTTTATTAGCTCTTAAATGAGAGCAATTAAGTAACAGTCACAATAACTGCATGGTAGAAGAAGTATAAAATATTCAAGAAAGAAATAAAAACATATTCTTCCTTGAGTTCTTTCTAAAATGCCCAATGAACCATCACTTTATAAGTAGACCTTTTATTAAGGCGAAAAATATAGTACAATTTCCAAATTGTGAGCTTTAATGTCTCTCACACTTCTGTATATAATTTGTGAAAATAATTTGCATTTACATTTAGGGGCAGGGGGTAATTTAGATGCAAGTGAGGACTATTGTGAGATATATTCAAAAGTTTGTCAGTAGCCTAAAAATTGCTGTTGGCATTGATGAATGACCATGCAGTAGTATTCAATTTCAGTCTCTATCTTATCTGTTTCTGAGATATTTGAAAGAATCCTTTTTAAATATTCCTGCTAAGCTTTTCAAAGTTGACAATCTGCAATTTCTTCTTCAAAGGATATTGAGCACCTAATCAGTGCTATGTTTTGCTTTTTCCTCATGGGCTCCCTGTGAACTCCTGTCCCACCAAAATCTTTAATCCCTTTTAAGAAGTCATTCCTGCATGTATGGAGGTGGTTGCTGCATTGCTGGATCCCCATGGAGTACTTGTTGGGAGTGCAGTCCCTTTAAAGTCAGTACAGCGAGTACGTCAGTTTACAAACTGGTCCACAGGGACTGAGGCTATGAAATGAGTGTCCTTTATAAAAATAAAAGTTGCCAGTTATAATGCATAAAGGCAACTTTTCAATATTATATACCTGGGTATTAAAAATTAATTTGCTGAAAGAATGCCATAGGCAATAAAAATTGTTCCATTTTAGGTGCTAATTTCAGAATTACTGTGGCCTATGGTAACTCAGATAACTTGGGGAAATAAAAATATGATTTAATTCCACAGATAAATTACAGATGTGTAAAGTGTTGAAATTTTAATGCTGTCCATAATTATAATGTATGGTTTACAATCCTAAGGGGGAGATGGAAGACATTTGGTGGTGCTTTCGCTTCATTCATGTAGATTAATAGAAGGGTTAAAACTCTTTTTTCCTACATCAGAGAAATTTTTTTTGATCCTAGTTTTATCATTACACTGATTGGGTCTACAGGACCTGTAGCTGATATTGGAGCACATGCAAAGCAGGTGATTTGCAAGAGATTGTATGAAAATGTCTTGGGCTGCTCTCTCTTTTTCTCTCTCTTTGCTGGCTCAAAGTTAAGTTTGATACCTGCCAAGATGCAAGATGGAAAAACTGGCTTGCAAAATAAGATGGTAACTGGATTGGCAGGGAGATTACAGCTTCATACATGAGAGAATGTCATGTATTTGCAATGACAGAGTTCAGGATTTGTGATGAAGAAAGGAGAGAAAATAGCAGACTTTTGTAGTAGACTTACAGCTTTGATAGAAAATGGTGAAACATGCCCAAACTGCCCCAAGGTTTCTGAGTGCTGAGGCTTCTTGTCCCCAAGCATGGCCACCTACCCAAATTATTCCTGAAGTACATGCCATAAGAACTTGGGTACTAATTTACCCTAATTTTTGTCAGACTGAGCTGGGAAACGAAAGGTGGTGTTGAGAAGACATCAGAGACTAATCCAATACCTCTTTTCTAAAATTAATCTTTCATAAGTATTGAAACTTGCTGCTTCTATTTAATTTCTCATTTTTTGAAAACTGCAATATTCATTACTAAAAATTGGTGTCCCTGACAAGAAGTAAATCTAACAAAATTAGTTTGGGAGAGAGCAGTGATCTGAAAATAACAATCCTGCATAACATTCTTTGTCTGATTCCTCATATGCAGAAAAAGAAAAGAGTATTTCATCTAATTAGATGGGGGGTAGGGGAAAAACAGTGGCATATTCATATAGAGATAGTGGGATTTTGGCTGATTAGTTACAAGCATAATACAAACCAATGCCATCTCATCACTCCTCAAGGAATGCCCATTAAATAGAAAAGATGTAAATGGTACAGTTGCTCACTGCTCTAATAAAGTCTAAAATTTTATAATCTACTGGATAACCAGAGCTGTCATGGCTGTCTAGCTAATGATTAGGTGAGTGTTGGTCACATCTGTTCTTGGATGCCCTAATCCCAGATACTTAAGCATTGACTAGGAAGACTGCTGCCCTCTGTTTTTACATGCTGTAAAATTGCGAGCATTTATCATTTCATGTCCCCATTCCTGAACCTCATGCACTTTATCTGATGGTTTCTTTGTGCATCCAGCCACTTCTTGAAAACCTGGTGCTGGAGTCCCCAGAGCTCACAAAGTGACTCCTGGCAGTCCCAAGCATGGTTCATTGCTTTCAACAAAGGGAAAAAAAAAAAAAAAAAAACAAGCCAAAACATTTTGGGAAACACAGGTGTTTGATCTTTTGTGATTAGAGTAGATAAGGACCTCAGATTAGGGCTATTTTTACTCATATACAGCAAGTAAATTTTAAATGATAACTGTGGGGTTTTAAAAACTAATTGTAATGATGCTCAACAAATTAACTGATTAGTTTATCTGAGCTATTGGTTTAGATAGTTTAGGGGAGGAATTTTGAGCATGGCAACAAGGAGCAAGGGGTCATTCCTTGCAGGTGAACCAACCGTGGCTGTGCAGGAGGGGATGTGGGTGGTGTTCAAGCCACGAGTGAAGCGCCTTTGCTCTGCTCTCACTTCTGAGTACGGAAATCACCGAGCGGGTGCCTCAAGCAAACAACATGTTGCAATACTCACTAGTATGCTCCAGTTCTTTAAGCATCCAGGTAAAATGGACTGCAGCTGCTTCTTTTGCCCACAACAATATGAAACAGCTGGAAAATATTTCTGAAAAATCCAGGGCTATTTCTTAATGCGGATCTGGGGTCTGCATATATTTTTTTCTATACCATACCATCTTTACTAGATTTGGTTCGGCAAAAACACACTTCTTCCATTCCCTTTGAAACAGTGTGTGTTTTTTTGTGGTTTTCAAGCTGCCATCCAGAAAAGATTTCTTCATCCTCTCAGAAGAAGCTTTATGGTGTGGGATCCTGGGCAACAGTATAGAGAAGGGAAATAGCACTGTCTGCACCAGATGAAGTGGAGGAAAGGAAAATTATATTTTAGCCACATCAAAGCTGCCGTGTAATCATCATGCTACTAGCAGAAGATCTGAAATCATCATTTTCTTATTTTTCATTTCTGTATAATAGCAGGATATTAGAGTAGCCAACCCAGAGCAAATAGCTGGCTTTTGTGCTTATGTATTTTACCTGGTTAATTGCAACAAATTTGATTCTCTGAGAGAGTATGAAAATCTTCATCTTTTGATTTGTATGCAAACTACTGCCGGTGTGCTTAAAGCTGCATACATTGTTTTCACAAATCACTATGAATCCTCTTCACCCAGATTTATACTGTTTTGTGTGTATTCCTTTTTCGCCTGCTACTATCAAGTACCAATTTTGGTAAATGAACCCCCTCCTGAGTCATTTCCACAATCTGGAGCAGAACTGTGTTATCTTTCTGCCTCATTGACTTACTATCTCATTTTCAGTCTCACAAGAAAAGCTATCTTTTTTCCCCACCTTGCTGCTACTACTTTTATGTTCCATGAGAGCAAGCTTAGTCCCAACCCATGCCTTTTAGTGATAAAAAAAAACAGGCACTAATTTAATGTTCCATAATATATTGTAAAAACATCCTCAGAAATCAAAGTAATAGCATGCAGAAAAGATTTCGGAAATGAAAGAGGCAAATATATCAGGGGTGCCTTAAGGCACAAAGAAGTCAGTCATCTGAACATTAATCCAAACATAATAAAGTCAACACCACAAAGTATTCTATTTAATGGATTATTATTGTTGTTATTTTTATTTAAGTTCCAAGAGAATGCTACATTATTCCATATTCTTTGCCATGTGAATATGTTCATATTTTTAAAACTAAACAGAATTTTAATCAAGCCTATGGAAAATAAATGAAGTTTCATAAAGGCGAATGAATATTTTTTCCACAAAGAAAGAATTGAAAGCCAAATAAACCAGAGCTTAAATAAGTAGGAATCAATATCGCCTTCCCCTCCTGCTGTTCCTTCCTGCTGAACATTTTTAAGTGCTAACAGTTTGGGGTATGAATTGATTAGAATTTGTGAATAAAGGAAGGAAAACAAAGTACTTCCTGGAATGTCTTCTAAAAGGTGTGGGACCTGGAGAGCTTGGTGAAAATCATGTGCTGTGATGTTCTTTAGTAGTGCTGTGCAGAATTAGATGTCTAGCTCATATTTTTTTGGTCCTCAAAGCAGGCATAATGTTTTTTCTTTTTCATGATTGAAATAAAATGCTACACAAAAACCAAAAGGATCTAAAATTGTAAACCATGGAGTGCTGTGCAGAGGAGGTAATTGTCTCCAGTGATGGATGTGAAGCACATGCATTTTGCAGATGAGCAAAGCCCCCAAAGAAACTATTGCATAATCTTCTTGTCTGTTCTTCTAAACGTGCTTTCAATTTTCATATTGCTGATACAAATCTCTTGGGTCAAATTTCGTGTCTTGTCATGTTTTCACAGTAGTCTTTTATGTAGACCCAAGAATTTCAGCTCTGCCTGCTTCAAACGGTTACATTGGACTCAACATTAATTGATTCTTGAAGAAAAGAAAAGGAAAGCACATCAGGGTACACTAGAGTTCTACTCTGTGTAAGTAGGGGTAGCAGCCTCCTTCCTGCATGTTAGAGCAGTGAAAAGCAAAATTGCCAGAATCTGGCCCATCTTTAGCAAGGCTCCAGTATCCACACCCTGTTTCATCCCACAGTGTGGTTATCCCTTGTAAACAGAATATCCGGCACGTGTGTTAAAAATGCCCCTTGAAAAGGCTTGGGCTGTCATTTTCTTCAGGATGCTTGAGTGTGTTCCCTGTAAAACTGAACCAATATGAAACACAGAGAGATCTGTGTAGTGTATAAAAGGTCTAATGCCTCCAGTACATGTCTTCTCAAGGCCTGTGATATTCTCCTTCCTCCAATTGTGTTACAGTCTCCCAGGTAAGTGTGAGGAGCAAAGGAAAGTGTGGAAGTACTGAGTACCTCAGCTTTATACCTTCCCCAAAGGATCTGTACTTAGCAGAATTGGGCAGGATAAGGCAAGTGAGAAATAACAGCACATGTTTTATTCTCCTTTTATTCCTAAACCATAAGGAAATGCTCTTAGCAACAATACATTTAATGGTTATTTGTGAATTTGAGAGGTTTCTTCATTCTTCCTGAATATGTTTACTAGTATGTGTTCTGCTCATGGTTATCTCTAACTGGTAAGTCATGCAGGAGCCGTGAGTTGAAGCCTCAGGATTTACACCAAAGGACACATTTTGTTGATCTGGTTTCATACAGGTCCCAGGCAGCAGTCACAATAGCAGCTCTTCTCCCTTTACTTAACTGCAAAGGTCTGATGTGCCATATGGGTTTGAGATGTTTAACATTTTATTATGTCAAAATTGTTTTGATAATGCCATTGATGTTTCTCCAATCTGTCAGAAATAGTTCTGAGAAGGTTATTATAATTATTTTAGGAACATATGTGCTAATTCTGCAGATGTGTTACAGAGACATTCTTCTGAGTTTTGTCTCCCTTAGGCATTTGGTGGTGGACAGAAAGTGAGCAGTTTGACAGGTTTGATGCAGGTCTGATTGAGAGAATAGTTTTCCACATGACCAGTTTCATTACCAGACACATTAAAAACAGTCTGGAGTTACTGGCCCTAGAGAAAAAAAAATCAAAATTAATTACCTAATGTATTTGTTTTGGTAATGAGGAATGTCCTTCCCTCTTGCAAAATGGCTTTTATTTATCCATATAATGAAAGGAGAGTGGTGCAGGGCTTGGCTTTGTGTGTATGTTTTAGTTGGAGGAGCCCTCAGACCTGTTGAAGTGATCATAATTGCACAGCATTGTGTCATCAGACCTTCTTCCCATCCTTGTCCTTTTCCTTTTGGATTTGTACTGCTTATAAATGATGGGATAAAATACCTTATTTTTATTTAGAGATATAATTGTGTGTGAGTGTATACACATACCTATACAGATGTGTGTGTTTGTGTAGATATATAGGACTCAATTTATCTTCTGGATTGTTCAGATTAAAGGGAGATTATCTTCAGTCATCTTTAATTTCTTAGTAATTTCCATTTATTTTCATTACTTTGATGCAATGGAAGTTGTTTTTCAGAATAGTTTGTTGCAGTAACTTTTTTTATCAAACTAAAATGGTGCCCCTTGCTAAAGACACCTTCTTGTGAAATAGCATTTAAAACAGATCTTTTTCAAATGCCTAGAGCAAATAGAGTAATCTGTGTATTTATCCACCTTTAAACTGCAGCCGTAATATGGAGCAGGAGATGGCTGCTTTTAGAGAGATGCCTAAACATTAATGTCACTTTTTCTATTTTCTCACTGTCTAAAGGAGCTCAACAGAAACCACAGCTGTTCAACCCTGGTTTTTTCTTTTCTTCTCGTTGTCTGCCCATTGTAATAATCAGGCTTTAAGCACAGACTTTGACAGCCATGATCTGCTGTCATGCTGCTCAAGCTGTCAAGCAGCTTCTGGCACCGTAGGAAATGGAGCTTAGAGCCTGCAGCTCCCTAATCTGAAGTGTCTGCTTGGTGCTTGGGAAAGGATGTCCTCACATGCCTAGGCACACTGCAGGTGAACACAGCTACAGCATAAAGGGTATGGCTCTTGAGGAATGTTTAAACCATAAAATCTGTTGCAAAGCTGGCAGTCCCTGATTTTTCGCTTTGAGTTTACAAAATCTAATTTAAATTAATCTAGTTAAGAACCCTTTTTCAATATTAAGTCGTGGGCCTCCCAGTCTCAGCCACTGTGCTAATTGTCCATTAGAGGCATTTAATAAGAGGCTTTTTGTTTCTCTAGATTCTAGTCAGAGTGAGTGAATTATTTTCTCTTGCAGAGTTTCTGTAATTCATTGGTTCCCAATCCAAACATTGTCCTGTCTTCTTCAGTACTGCCTGCTTAACTTAACCAACCTCCCTTGTCTTGTGCTCTTATCAATGCCTGTTTACCTTCTTACTCCTGACCCCTTGGTCCTGGCCTCCTGAATCTTCACTCTCTGATCCTTTCCATTCCCTGTCTGCTGGACTTCTCTTGACTTTTTCTCTCTGACCCTGATTGGCTATGAGTGCCATCTGATGCTATTACACTTCAATGTCAGCCCACATGCTCAGGGAGATGTGATGATGATTGCAGCCCAGCTTAATGTATGTGAGGACAGCTGGGACCAAGAATGAACACCCATTGGGCCCTTTTATTGCTTGAATTCTTAGAGCAGGTTTTCTGTGGCTTTAGTAATTTTTTTTCAATATTGCTCATTGTCTGTCAGTCTTAGAAATGGATGCTTAAACATTATGTTAGTTTGAAGATCCTGATGAGGCAGTTGCATAAAACTGTGAAAGAGAACAAAGAGTTGGTAACTTCAGGTTGTGATCACAAGATTAAGGAAGGAGGGATTGGTGATGATTTTTTGTTCTGGACCAACTTTGCCCTGCTGGAGTTCTGCTGTGATGCCAGTGTGTGTGTGACACAAGAGAATTCCATCCCAAAATTTTTTCTTCTTGTCCCATTTAGGAAACTGCCAGGCAGAAATGTCTACGCCCAGATGCACAATGAAAAAGAGCAGGAGATGACAAGCCCTGTTAATCACAGTGAGGACACCCAGAACATCATCCAGGGTGAGGAGTTTATTGATGATGATCTGGACTCTCAAACACTAGGTAACGCAAGAGGTAATTTCATTTTTAGCTTATAAATTTTCATAAGTAGTTGATTTTTAATTGACGTTTGTTTTCATTTTAGTTCTTTTTCCTTTTCTGTTCAGTCTCAAAAAATGGTAACACCACTAACAAGGGATTATCTCAATCACCTTCTTTTGGCTTGCTTGAGATACAGGCTAATGTATGGATGATGTGCTATATAAAGCATGAGTACAGAGATAGTAGTTTAATGTCAGGAGACTGACTTGGACAGTTTTAGAGATACATTATATTTGGTAGAATGGGATATAATCTGCAACAGTTGAATTCACTCAATAATGCCCTGAATTAGTGGAAAATTGAGTGCAGGCCAAAAGGATTTGTAGAGTCAATGCTTCTGTGATTTCAGATGGATTGTATGGAGATCCATTGCTTTATTTGCTTTCATATTCCAATGGCATTTAAAGTTTTTGTGATCAGAACCATTAAATTTATTCATGTATAAAAAGTATCATAAGTCTTCCTTAATTTAGCAGTTGAATTTCTAGTATTCACGAGGTGGTTATAAAGAACCCACGAGGGAAACTTTCTGTGAGTACCTCTCAGTGCAGATGATTTCAGGTGGAAGTGTATATCCTGGCACACTGTGGTTAGTTTTAATGCAGCATGGAGTTCTGATCTATAGTAGATTGTCTTCAGACTGCTTTCAGGTCACAGTCTGAAAATTGTAGGACAATGTAAAAAAAATTCAACAGTTCCATTTCTGAAAATTTGTGAAAATAAATTGGATGATGCAAAGCTTTTGGGATTTGTAGCAGTAGATTGATGGTGTGAAAAGCAATTGTAATGTCTTCATGAACCCCAAGGAAGAAGATGTGTTTTAGCTGCACCCAAGGTAGCTGGGCAAGACAGAACCTGATCTGAGGAGAGATTTCTTTATCTTGGGTTTCACCTTTTTTGTTGTCGATGTCTTTATTTTCATTTGCTGAACTGTGTGCTGCTTCTAGGTTCTTGGAGGTTTAGCTTTGAACACAAGGGAAGAACCCAGCCTCTTGCTTTGCTTTGTGTATTACTATCTCTTCTTTGACAATCTTGTGTATGAGTATCACTGCTTTCATTCTGATTTTGCAAGATGACCTTTGTTGCTCTCCTGACTTTACCGGAGTTAGTTCCAAAAACAAACCTGGAAAAACAAAGTCTATGTTAAATGTATTTGGTCATTCTGTCTCCAGGGTCTTTAGAGGAGAAGCTGAATGCTAACAAAGTCCTTGCAGACATGCCTATTAAAGTGGAGCATTCAAACACCTCTAGTAAGGCACAAAAGTGTAGCTTCTTTTAATGGTAGAAAAACCCTCATGGTTTGTTTAAAAGAAGGCGGCTTGGGATGCTCTAATAAAGAAATGCTACCCTAATTTGTAACACATTTAAAATTAATCTCTGTTTGCCCTCCACTTGTTACACAGCGAAAACAAAAATCTTCCATCTGAGCAGAGCATTATTTTTGGGTTAAAGAGTACAAGATCATGATGTTTTGATGACATAAAAATATAAATATGATTTCAAGGTGATTTGTGCTTCAGCTAGGTTGTCTGCAGCAGCAGCCTTTCCAGGAGAATGTAAAAAGTTCATTTTTGTGGATCATAATCATCCATATCTGTCAGCTACTGTACAGCTTTTAGACCCAAGATGTTATGTAGTACATAAAACTACACTCCTGCTCGCTCTACTGTTTTGTTATTTGCAATACTTTCCACTAGCTCCGGTATTGCTCAGTACTGCCAAGAAAATATTCCTGTTAATGATACTCTATTTTATCTGGCTTAGAGTATGAAACATGTTATAATCCCTGCTTTATATTAAATTCTGGTTTACAACATCATTTGCAGAAGGTTCCTATGCTATGGAGATCCCTTCTAGTTCTGGTGATCTTTCTCCCTCCCTCTTGGGAGATGTCAGTAGCCGCCTCCGCTCCATGCGCAGCAGGGAGTTACAGGCCTGGCTTTCTGTTTGTTCTCTCTCTTCTCATAACTTTTGAATTTCCACAGTACAGTATTTCCAGACTCACCCATCCACTTTTTTTGTTTTCTATATATTTTATGTTGCCTACTTTATCGCAACCCCCACCTTGGGACTCCTCAACACCATTACCTTGCAGTGACTCCTTCTGGGAGAAGTGGCAACTTGAACAGCTACAGAGTTCCCTTATTGCTGATGCCGGTCAGTGTCCAGTCCCAGGTCAGTGGCATGTCGAATGGACGCCTCAGGTTCCATTCTCCTCCCTCACCTGCACCCCTCGAGACAACTACACCTTTATAAGCCACAAAGAGAACCAACTTATGCTGTCACAGGGATAGAAACACTAGGAATTCACCACAAATCCACCACCATGAGCAAAAGCTTTGTGCAAAAGTGTGCTGTAGGTACATGGAGCTGTTGCACCAACCTTCACCTGACCTGTTGTTTGATAAAGACACTCTCTTATGCAATTTACTTGTCTCTGCAATAAAAGGGGGATTTATTGTGAAGTACCTGAAATACACTAATGTTGGCCTTTTGTTTCTGTATTTTCCTAGGCAATCACTCAGGCGTGGTTTTGAGCATCAACTCCAGAGAGATGCACAGTTACCTGGTTAGCTGATATTTGCAGCTGAACACAAAAACCGAAAGACTCTTCTCTGTACCGTTTTATTTTTCCCTGGTGATGTCCCAAAATTGCAAATATGGCTGTAAATGCTGATGGAGAGGAGGTTTCTTATCAGTCCTGTGGAAAAAAGCATCCGTCATCAGTTACCAAGGGCGAAGGATAACATGTCTTGTGTTCACTCTGTGGCCTGGGAACTCATTAGGATTGAAACTCAAACTGTAGTAGCAAATTTGTAGCCCTAGGCACCTTCAATGCCACCTTGTTTCTTTTCTGTATATGCTCTATTTCTTTATGTTTATTTTTAGAATGAGTGACTGTAACTTTTTAATTATATTTCTTAATTGAGGTATTCAGTGGAAGGCTGGGGGTCTTCAGCCCAAAAAGTTGATTTTTACACAAGTGACTAGACCAGAACAGATGGTTGGTGGATCACAATGACAATTTTTTTAGGAGGCCAAGTGTTTCTGTACTGGGAAAGGACTGAGTGAGAGACAAATGCACTCTTAGTTGAGACAAGCTCTTAACTTAAACATGTGTGAGACAATCTAACAAATTTAGGCTTAGGCCCTTCTGAGGATTAAAGGAAGTAAAATGTTAATTAGGATATCTTGTAATACACAATAATACTCTTGTAAGTGTAGCAAGTCCTGACAAGCTATCAGCACCAGTATCTCCCCCAATCCCACCACATGTGAAAGAAAAACACCAGCTTGATGCTATTTCCAGACCAGGTGCCTTCACTTGCAGACAGTCGTTTTAGTTGCTCTTTTCTTTTCTCCTGAGTGAGCCCCTCTAGGATGATGGCAGCTGCCAGATGAGTTATCCTGTTTAACCCTAGGCTGTTGGCCTGTCTGTTTTTAAATTTCCAGAGAGTGTAAATACCTCTTTTATGCAGTTTTCTTTGTATGGTTATTTTTTTAAAACTTCCTATAAGGGCAGCTGTGCCAGGTGGGTCAGAGTTCTGCTCCGGGAAGGGCTGGATAGCACTGCCACCTCCTTCCCACAGCATCCCTGTTTGGGATTTCCTCTGGCATTTGCCCTTGCTGGCAGGAGTGGGCAAACCCCATCCTGACCTTTTCTGCTTGGGTTGGTTTGACAATCCAAAGGGTCACGGGGATGTTGGGAAGGGATTTAGGGCTTCCTGTTTCCTTCCCATCACCACAGGGTGTCTCTCAGTTCCTACCACTGGCCCCTTTTTCTGCAGGGAGGGCAGGGGAAGGGCTTCTGGAGGAGCTGCCTGCAGGAAGGCTTGTGAGTTGGGTCCTTGTTTCCTAATCCCAGTTTTGTCAGTTGGGTCAGTTTCCTAGTCTCAACCTCCGCATCCCTAGGGAATGGCAATGCAGTGAATCCACACTCCTCTTGTCTTTTCTCTCTGGTTTCTTTTAGCCATGTAGGAAAACAAGTGTGGTGTGGTGAGTTTAAATGTCTGGCATCCTGCGTGTCACAGCTGCCTGGGATTAGGATGCTTCTCTCAGAAACCTATATAATCTCTTCACTTTTTGCCTTTGATAGAGAATAAATAACTCTGTACTCACTGAATGTCATACTGATGCTAGTGACAAGCTCGCACACCATCTTGTTTAAGAAGGATACAGATAGCGCCTCGTCCTGAATATGCAAACAGAAAATAATGAATGCTAGTCAAATAGAAAAGAACTGTCTTAAAATCAGTGTATGCATTGGAATCATTCTTCCATGTAGCTGTGAATTTAGAGCATACTATCATGAAATGCAGCGGATTGGGATGTAGTAATTCAGTGTAGTACTGTAGGCTCTCACGAACCCCATAGGATGTATGTGTAAAGCACAAGGAAATCTAGATTATAAACGTAGGAACTAGGTGGAAAAGTTAGAGTGAAGACTCTGAAAAGCACTTGCAAACTGCTCAGGAAAATAATTACAAAAATTGTTCTAAAATTTCTGCCTATTTAGGTGTATAGTGCCATGTAAACTTATTAACAGAGAAGCAATGCCCTGGCTGACTGTTGTATGCCAGACTGTGGAAATCCAGGGTCTTAGATGTATCTGAGTCTGGGTTTCTTGAAGCGAAGTGCATATACAAAACATGCTGTGAATTGGAAACTCTTGGGATCATTGCACCAGGGGCTTTCCCTCCTCACCAGCTCTTCTTGCTTTTTATAGTAGAAACGAGCTGGAGCAGAGAATAAAATAACATTGTAAACATCTTATTTGTTCTGTGAAATAAATCTGGATAGGTTGTTTGAATAGGACAGGTGAGTGGCAAACCAGCTTCATGGACAAGGAATGGGATGGAAGTTCCAGGTTGTTCTCACATGGTTAGTCTGATTGGCAAAGGACTCTGTTGGAACTAGGTCACACATTAATTTATGCTTTAACAGCTACTTTTATACATTTAATTCAGGGTGATTTGTGTCTCTGATCACAAGAGTCTTTTGGAACACAGTAGAATATTTAACTGCTTGGTACTTTAATTAACGCTTAGCACAATGTAGTGCCTGTAATAATTTTTTCCGATGCTTATTAATTTGATTCATCCAGCACTCCTGTGAGGTTGGTTTGTCATGTCTTAAAAACATTTTTTTCTAAAGACACGTTGGTATTGCCATAACTGTATTAATACCCAGCAGATAATAAAGAAAGCCTTTGATTTCCTCACAAGAATAACTTTAAAATGAATTATTTTAAAACTGAGAAAGTACTATCACCATTTCCTCATTCATGGTGTCTTGATTTATCTGAAAATGAAAAGACTCACTAGTGCTGGTTCTCAAATCTCTTGAACTACATCCATGATATCTTAACTTTTTATCCTTTATATGTGTCTAAAATCCTGATACATTATTCAGAAACACAGAGTTGCTTCTATGCACAAGTGCTAGTCACACATGTGTGCATGCATACATGCAGTATTTGTACATATTTTAGTTAATTTTTTTAATGGTGATATGGTGGCTAAGAAAGAGAAGATGACTGTCAGATACCTGGATTCTGTACCCAGACTTTGAGCAAGTTACTTCCCTTGTATCGCTCCAGTTTTCTCACCCATAAAATGGGTCTGATAGTAATTACCTACCTCACAGGGGTATTGTGAGGCTAAATTAATTACTGTTTGTTCAGGATCATCAGAGCAAAAGAATTTTTTGAGCATAAATTATTAATGGTTTAACTGTCTTTGTTTTACTTGTAATTATCAGTGGTTTTAAAATTTCTCTACTGAAACCAGCTGCAATTATGTATAAATGTAAAAAATGCATAATCTGAAAAAGGTGCATCACTGATAAAAAAGTAAAAAAGGTAATTTTATTATAACACTGCTATTGGAACATACTCTTATGTGGTAGCACTGCAACATTGGCTGTGATTTTGCTGTCACACACTAGTATTGTCAACTCCTCTGCATTGTTATTTGATCAAAAACCTTATAAAAATGGATACAGTGATATTTATCAGCACTGATATTGAACTGTACCGAACCCAAAAAACCTGGAAGTGTACTGGCCTCATTGGCCTCTTTTGGCCTTCTTAAAATCTGATGTATTTGCAATTTCAAAAACACTCTGTACTTTTCAGAGTGCTTCAAGCAGTATGATCTGAAGCATTCTAACAGAGCCATCAAATTTACAGCTGTTATCTTTGCTTTCTCTTTTGACATTGAATGTTTCATATGGCTTTGGAACAGCCCATCCATATAAAGTACTCAGAAATGCTCAGAGGACATTTAGGGAAAATGCACACAGTGTTAATTAATTTTTCAACAATATAAGCAATATAAACCAGTGTATATTTTTATACTCTGTTGAAGAGGGTGGTGGAAATGGCTGTGAAGAAATAGAAGGTACCAGCCTGAGGCAAGATGTTGTTGTTATCTACAATTCACATCCAGTTTCTTGGAACTCTTTTATGATATTCTCATTGAATTATATTCTTCTTGATGAGTTTTATTCCTTCAATGACCAGTGTAATGAAGAGTGAGCTGTTTATTCATATAAAGTAGATGATTTGTTAACTAACTGTCCTGTAGACAAAGACAAATCAGTGCTTTGCCAACAGTAGTTCCTAGTGCAAAGCAGGTTTTATGTGACATGATTATCATGGTTAGCTGTGTTTTCAGTCCAATGAGACCTTCTTTTAGTGGAGAGACTCTACTACTGTATGCTGTATCTTTAATAGAGGTCAATAGAATGGAACTGCAGTAATTTCCATCCTCCTTACACAAATACATGGTCAAAGAAATGTGTGGGGAAAAGAAAATCTTTATAAGAAATTAAATACTTGCATTTGGTTGCAGTAGCTTTTTGATGATGAACCAGAAGTTCTGATAAATTTTGAATTTCTAGTGTTATTTCAAGTCCATGTTTCTAAGTAGATAGAATCAATGACAATTTCAGTCATAGATTTTTCTTATGTTCTCTATTAAAAAAAGTTTTGTAATTTTCATTAATGAGACTTTGGGGAAAAGAGAGACTAAACATTTTATTTCATTGCACAGTCCCTGCCAGTTGGAGTTATTATAGTTGTTTTATTGTATATTGATTGATACCACTGTATTGTTTCCATATTTATTTTTATTTCAGCATTTTAGATGAAAGTAAGTGCCCATTTCTCTCAAAATATTGGATTTCCACCAGGATGAAATTTATAAGCATTTACCTTTATAAATCTTGATTTTTCAGTTGCAAAATTTTGTTTTGTCTTTTAAGTCCATCCAAAAAGCTGCTTCCTGGCTCATTTTCTGTCTTTTTAGTCACAGTTGTGCATTGCTTCTACAACTTTCTTCAAGAGACTGGCACATAGCCAGTACTAGTCTGAGAAAACCTAAAACTTTCATTAGAATGGTATTTAATTGACTATAAGTAAGGTCTGCTCAGATAATTTTCTTAATGTTAAGTTTGTATTTTCATGTTTGGTATTTCCTTACAGTATCTTAGCATTTGCCCTCTCAGTGCCATTTAAATGCATTTTTATTCCTGTAATGGTTTTGACTTATTTTTAGACTATAATCATCAAAGTGACAAATAACTCAGACCCCCGGTTAGCTTTTGCAATTAATAGCCTAACCCTGCAGTCTTTGGGAAATGTCAAGCTGTGCCCTCTCGAAGGTTTAATCTTCTCTCCCAAACCAGCCCTTCTACCCAGCTGATCCCCTCAGCAGCATTGCCTCCAGTTGTGTGTGCATGCTCGGACTGGAGGGGATGCAGAAGGGTCGCACCATGTTGAGACAGCCTAGAACAGCCCATTTCCCAAATCTGGATGGGAATGCCATGCAAAGTTCTTACTTGTTCCTTCTTTTCAAGTGTGTCGCATAAATAGAGAGGGTGCATATTACTGGGGAAAGAAGAACCTCTAATGGTACTTCAGGCTGCTCTGCAGGTGAAAGAATGCATCCTCTTGGGATATTTTTCCATTGAAATTGGTATGTACAGCAAGTTAGTTTCATGATTTTTAATATGAGATCTCATTTCTGTAAGCCTTCAGTCACAGTTTTTTTCCTTCTGTTAAATGGAGTAGCAAATTACTTAAACTATGAATTGTGGAGCCATGTATGACTTCCATTCTTTTCATCCCTTTTTTTTCCTTATGTGAAACTTGTCAGCATTACTGTTTCCAGCTAGTTTATACACTGGTAGCTGAGATGATCTTTTGTAAGACAGCATCTAACATAAAAAATACTGGAAGGCTTAGAAATATGTACTCTGAAATACAATGACATAGCTGTGTGAAAAAATCCTTATCAAAGAGCTGTTATGGTTTGCATTAAATACTTTTTAATAGTATCTCTAAAAATGCATACTCTTAATGCAAACTCTTTGCCTCTCTCTCCTTCCAGACTGATTTTCTTTAAGAAGCAACATTTACTAGCCCTGAAAGGAAGTGCATTCTTTCCCTTACACAAGTAATTTTGCTTAATATTTTTTCCTCGCAACACTTGCATTTCACACAACCTTCATCTGTCTTGATCAGCCTTGATTTCTGAGTTTCTGTAGAATTTGCATCTCTACAGATTACTTGCAATACAGTGGACATAAGGCCCTATTGAGCAGCAATAATACAAGCAGCAGTACCTGACACTGCTTAAATAATATGCCTTTTTTGCACGTATTTTTAATGATATAATGAGTATATTAATCACCAGGAAGGCCAGGCATTCCAGATAACTTTCTTAGCATGTCTTATATTTCTATGTTATTTGTTGCTAATTTTAGCCAGCTTTTGATACTTATATTTAGTTCTTACTGACAGTGTCTGCTCTTGCAGATCAAAGCAAATGAATTGGCTTATTCACTTTTTAGAAAAAGTATTAATTCACACTGCTTATTGATTAAAAGGATTTAAAAAGGAAATATTTCTGAAAAGGTGAAAGAGATACTTTTTAATGAGGACAGCTCATACAGGAAAACAGCAGGCTTATATCCATGTGGCTTTTGAGATATTCTTGTTATGGATTTTGAATAGAAAGGACTGCAGAGAAGCATAACCCCAAACATCAGTAACATGCACATAGGCAGTTTGCAAATGGTAAAACTAGTCCAAAGGAGAATATAGTAATACACCACCTCTGTGTTTCAGGTTCACATTGGGGCCTTTAAATGGTTAAAATTACAGAACATCTTCACAAACAAGATGCCCAGGGATTTACCAAATTCACTGGCTCCATTTACTTGTGAATACGCTCCTCTCTTTGGGGTTAATCTTTTGAGATGCTGAAGTAGGCAAGTAACTGTTCATGAAGTCACCTGCATTGTTTAATGCTTCCAAATCTTTGCCAAGTAGTTTGTGAAACTACAGAAACTAAATTTTAAAAAGGCCGAATTTCCACTCTTTTCTGTTTCTTCTCCTTTTCCCTCCACCCCTTCTTTTGTAGTCCTTTTGTTCTCTTTCATTATTGCTGCTGTTTGTGGCTCTGCCTTGCCTGGCTTCTCCAGATGACAGCTCTCTACAGTCCACTTTTTCTTCCTTGCTTTTTCTGCTTTATGTTACTGTGTTTTTATTTGGATATGCACCCTTCTGTGTCCCAACTGATAGCAAGAAGAATCACAATCTCTTCCCCATTCCTGCCTCTCCTCTAAGCTCTGCTGTATTATCTGAGTCAGTGAGGCTCCCTGTTCTTTGTGTCACTGCAGTCCATCCTTCCTGTTTCTTTTCCTACTTTAGAACTTTTAATCCTTTCAGCTTTAATTTTGGCTCTCATTTTCTCTAAATCTTTCTGGAACTCTTATCTTTTGCCTTTCAAGACATTCTCTCAGATGTTCGTCCCAGAGAGCACATGCTTCTAGTTTGAGATGTGGATGAGCATTATACTCCCTGAAAGAATAAAAGCCAGCATTTCCTCTCTCACCAGCATATATATTGATTTTGCTGTTGCTCTGTAGTGAAATTATGTATTTAATTGGCAGAGATGATTATCTGTTATCTCCCAGATATCTTCCTCTGCCTCCTGTTGGGTTACAGAGCGTGGCATTGTGTTCCCATGAGTTTCCTGGAGCACAGCAAGAGCTGGCTTGCTTTGCCAGCCTTGCAGTCTGGCAGGTACAGAATTGCAGCAAGGTTGGGTAGAGACACCTTGCCAGACCTCTGAGCTGCATTTGTATTTCTGTATGGGATATGCTGAGACCCAAGCTCAGACACAGCCTTTCAGAGAAATTGTTACAACCCAAAGCTGAAGAGTAGGTGAAGTAAAGAGAATTCTTTGTTAATAGAGGGTCGGGAGCAATTTGACTTGACAGGTTTATGGAATGGGTCTGTATGAACCTTTCCTAGAGGGCGGGGAAAATGGTTTGGATTCAAGTTCCATAAAATACAAATTCAAGCAAAGTCACCAGATAGATTTGGAGAAGCATCATGCTGGAGGAGCTTGGAGAATTTAATGGGAGTAAGATCACTGAAAACCTCAGTGGTATCTTGGAAGGGTACAGCCTGTCTTAAGGAGTGTAAGTGAGAGAGATGTGGGAGGGAGGGGAGCACAGGACTAAACAGGACAAGGAAAAGCAGGGAGTGTTACCAGTGTGCATGGTTTTACCACATGTTCTTGATTTTGTTTTGCTTAAGTCTTGAAGCTTACTTTAATTTGTAATGGCAACTATTTAATTTTGTTGGTTGCATGCAGAGACTTTAAACCATGAGTCTAAATTGATGCAGCACATGAGGAACATGCAAAATTATCACCATCTCTGCCTATAATTTGAGACAGATCTGACTTGCAGCAGCATCCCACCTAAGGTGCATGGAAAAGATGTTACTTTCAGAGCTGGGATGCCTGTATGTGTGCTCCAGATGATTGTGGGTCATTTGTTAATGGTGTTTCTCCCTAGCACAGCACTGAGCTAGGAGACAAGGGAAAAGAGTTATTTTATAGAGTCTGTGTCTTGCATTTATACTGTTTAAACATAATTTGCTAGAATGCCTCTATGAGCTGTAATTTTATAATGTTTAAAGAAGATGAATGGAGCTGGTGTAGTATTCCTGAGGGTAAACACCAGTGACTGGAGTTTACTGAACATGTGACTAGAAATTTTAATTTTGGGAACAGAGAGTTCCTCCATTTCATATACACACCAGGCCTTTGAGTACAGATCCTTCTTTTCATTTGTCACTGACAGGCTGTGATTTATTTCCTCATGGGTGTAAAGTCATGGGTTGCGCTTGCTGCAGTGCAGAAGGCTCTGGAGGGAAAACATAATCAAATAGAGAAGTATACTTGAATTCTCCTCTCTTGATCCCAATCTTCTCTGAGTTGCTTTTCTCTGATTGTCATTCTGCCAATAAACTGGGTTGATGTTAAAAGGTGATTAACTAATTTTCATCCTTTTCTGTGTGGCTGAGGAAAAAATAAATACAAGAAGTTTGCAGAGGAATAGCAGATTGGAAGAGGATGGGGAAATCGATCATCTGGCAGAGTGCTTTGGGAAGCTTCCACTTTCTATGTTTTACTTAACCACTCATTTTTACAAATATGTACAGTGCCTGTGATTTACCTTTCCATTAAACTTTGATACGTTTCTTTGTAGAAGGTGGTTTTAAAGAGTACCACCCTGGTGTAGTTGTGAGTGTGAGTTTAGGAGGCATGAGGTGTTGCCCTTCCTCACCTAAATAAAATTAACTTGGTGTAATTGCTCTGTATTTATGAAACAGTGCTAGGAATATTGTTTCATCTTAGACTGGAGGAATATTTGGAGTGATGAGAGTTGGAGTGGGAGAATTTTCCTTTTTAAGAGTAAAGGATGGAAGCCAGCTTATTTACAGTGCATCTGTGGCTGTTCCAGCACAGGTGGGTGCAAAATCCAGATACACACAGATAAATAGAGATTTTGCTGGCATTACCCATGAAAACAAAAGGAGAAAGAAATAGTAATTAAACCAAGCCTAAATTATATTCTGTGGCTAATTAGAGCTGCAGCTCTTGGTAAGTATATGAAAACCTGTCAAATAAAAACTAGACTTGACTCATGTCTTGTGAAGATTCACAAAGCATGTCTCGCTACCCTATTAATGTGGAACATTGTTTATTTGGTATTGCGGGGCCAAATTCTACCTTAACTTATGGCCATGCTGTTCCCCAGTCATTATCAGTTCAGCTTTGTG
Source organism: Acrocephalus scirpaceus scirpaceus (assembly GCA_910950805.1). Classification (NCBI taxonomy): domain Eukaryota; kingdom Metazoa; phylum Chordata; class Aves; order Passeriformes; family Sylviidae; genus Acrocephalus; species Acrocephalus scirpaceus. The sequence continues at coordinate 34,719,451 of OU383778.1, forward strand.
TTACAGAAGAATTTCATCCACGGTGAATTTGAAAAGCAACTGCAGGTTAAAATCAGTCTTCTTTGCAATGCACTTGTGCTTACAGAGGTTACTGACTGATTTTCACCGTAATTTTTATTCCCATTGCCAGCATGAGAGTTCTTGGGATACATGTTATCTAATTACAACCAAGGTAAAACTGAATTTTTTAACTGCTTATGACTGCTTGGTCAGCCAATGCCTAACACTGTATCCAAGCAGATTTTTGACCAAGGGGTTATTCCACTCCATGTCAAGGTTCTTAGCAGTCATCAGTATGCTATAACCCCTACCTTTAACATACACAACTACACAGTCCTCTCCTTCTGCCTTTGCACATTCTAGTGAAAACAGAACATGCCTTCTCCTAATTTTGTTTCAGGTGACCTTGACTTTAAGCAGGTTTCTTTGTATACAGTAACAGGGCTCAAGTAAAGAATGAAATAAATCCATAAGTGGTGCATTGTCATAAATGGGGAAAAGTGTTATTTGTATATTTTTGTAAATATGTAACATTTAATGGCAGTTTTGTAGTGACGTGCTGTTTTTGAGAAAAAGAAACAAATATATGTTTGAATATGCTTGACGTAACACTTAACTGTGATTCAATTGCACAAGTAATAGCTTAATGAAAAAGTCTTGTGCAATATGTAGTGCACACACATAACCAAGTATCTGTTAGCGATCCACAAGCAAGTTTTTGGCTACTTTTAACAATGGTGATGAACTGTGCAGTACAGATTATCACAGTCTCTTTCAGCTTCCAAACATGTAGCAGGCAAACTACTGTATACGTACCTGTGTACTCCACTGCATCCAAAGGTATGCATTTGTCCTGAGAACCTGCACTCCAGGTTTTTCTTTAATAAAATTTGGTTCTAAACTACTGGCTGCTTTGTTTTTCTTTTAAAGCTTTTCATGGGGTTTGTAAAGGGGAAACGGCTTAACCAGTCTCCAGAGTTTGTGTGGCTGTATTTAGCAGCAAACTACTCAACTCAGCAACACTGAGCTCAAAGGCTGCAGCAAACCTTCATCCTCCTCCTCTTTAGCCTCCCCATTTCATCCTCCCACACTGCAGCTCGACTCCATTCCTAGGGAAAAAGGGAAAAGTCCTTTTTCCTTTTCCCTGGGAGTTGAGCTGCTGCAGTGTAACTGGTGGAGGGTGACATCCTGTGGTGAGACGGAAGCATGCAGCTGCTGTTCTAGAAGTCACTGAATTTCTGGATTTCTGTCTAGCTAAAGAATTCCGAAGGTCTCAGCCTTGATCTCCCTAGGATAGAGCGCCATCAACAGAACAAAGGTATGTGTGTTCTGCCCTTCCTGCGGCCTTTATTCCAATCTCTTTTTCCTTTTTAATAATTGCCCTTCCTTTACCCCACTCTTTTCCTAAGGAGTTGCCTGTGCTGTAGAAGCTGCATTCTCTTTGCAAAATGGAGGGGTGTGCAAGTCAAAATTAGCCTTTAAGCTGGATGTAGCTGTGTGCAAGGATCAGGCCTTGACTCAAAACTGAGCTACAAACTATATTCAATCATATACAAAGCCAGCAAAACCAAAATCCTCAGAATTATGCCCACTGGACATGCCCACCTACTACATATGATATTTATTTCACTCTGCCTACAGTCTTTGGACATGAAATTATATAGTGTATTTCTATAAAGTCTTGGCCTTAATATCCTAAAGATTTTCTCCTACTGGTCCTGGCAAGTGCTCTCTGTCTTTGTGAAGGTCACCGCATTGCTGAAGTCAGAATTTGCCTTGCATCCCTACAGACTGGACATTCCTTCCTGCTTCAGAGTTTAGAGATGAGCTGCTTTTGGTGTAGCTCATATTTCAGGCTGGAAGAGAGTTTATGGTTTGCTGAGAGGTGGTTGCTGCTGTGTAGCTTGGTGCCTTCCCATGGAGAGTGACATTGGTGGAATAAAAACTTGATGGTTCTTTTCACCGCCTGTTGCCCACAACAGGGAAGAACAGAGGTGTTGCTAATTGTTGTGGTTGTGGATGTGCAATGTGAAGTCTTACTAAACCTCATACTGGGATAAAGTAGCAACATGAATTATTATCTACCGATTTTTTAATTAGCTATCCAAATTTTATAGACTGCAATGACATTTTAATAGGACCACAAATGGATTATTTATTCACAGAGTGGCTATATTTTGAGGATCTAAAGATGTATAATTAAAAGGAAAAATAATTCAGACAAAATTAAACTGAATTTTCATGGTCTGCCCTAGTTCAGGACTTTCTCATGGTGCCTGCTGAAGGAGCTGGCAGCTGGAGGAATGCTGTGGTGTGGGCAGTCTGACCCTACCCTGTGGCACACCATGCTAAATATGAGGCTGGGTGCAGGAATGAAGCTTGAGGCTTCCCCTACTTGTGTAGTTCAGCTAGGAAACACTGCAATTTGTCATTTTACGTTCTCTAATCCTATATTGTGGCTAGCTGAGACTTCAAACTGCAGTTCATCTCTACAAAAGCAGACTGTTGAATCTCAAATGACATTTCATTTTCCAAATTTAGCGCTCTGATATAAATAAAAGCAAAACTCAAATCTAAAGTCCCTTATTTGTAATGATGTTCCAATAGTTCTTTCCAAGGAAAGCTCCTGATTTGGAAGGTCAGGAGTGAGAACAGACACAGACAAACTGTTCCCATAAATGAGACACCAAATAAAATTTGCTAATACTTAACCTGAAGGGCTACTTTACTCCAGATAGTGATTTCTGTGGAAAGAAAAGAATAATTGCTTCACTTCTGTTTCCTTTGCTGTCGTCATCGAAGTCATACTAATTGCTATACTATTTTGAAGTTTAACTGGTTTCAATGTCATTGTAAGTCGTGCCTCTATGTAAAACTTCTGAGGCATAAACAACAGCCAATATTTTTTTCCGTTTTCTATTAAGACACTGATTTCTTTTCAATTTTTTTTTTCCTTTTTGTGATTTATGCCTTGAAATATGTTTTGCTTTCTTATGGATCCAGCTGCTGTGGAGAAAATGTTACTGTACTGACTCTCATGGTTTTCAAAAGCTGAAGCAACATACTACAAATGCTGAATAGTGTATTTTGAAAGTGATAAAAGGATCCATTCATGCCATTACAGCATCATACCAAAAACTGATCTCTAAAAAAATTCAAAATCAGCAGTACATGCCAAAAAACAGGTTAAAAAAGTAAAAAATTCTAAGGAATATTTCAGTGAAAGCAATTAACAGTCTATTTAAAAATTAGTAATTAAACCAGGAATTAAGCTTATGTTTAGTTCAGGACCATGTAGCTGTAACTCTACTGGGTCTACAAGATAAAAGTATTCCCTTTTAACCAGACTACTGATGAGGAATACCCTTGATAAGATTTAATTTTTTTGTTATCTAATAAATTGTGAAGGAATAATTTTGCATTGCCTTGATCTTAAAAGATAGATGCTTGCTTTAGAAGTCAAATTGAAAAGAATATGATACACTGCTTTATAGAAGGAAATGTTTTTGTAACTGCTGGTGTGAAAAAACCCATTTTTTTTTGAGAAAGAAAACAGCTTCATTTATCAGTAGCAATATGTCAGGGGAGCACGGGAAAGCACACAAGGACACTTAAAGAGAACTCACTTCCAGCCTACAGCCTCCCAGGAGCTGGACTTTCCTGCTTTGAAGCAGGGAGCTTTGTGTTTGATAACTTTAAGTAATTACTTTCTGCCATGAATTTCGTTTATTGTTTATGGACCCATATAAGCTTTTAACATCAATAAAATTCTGTGACAAGTTCTGTAGCTGAATTGGGCAGTTGTTTTGAACCTGATCATTAATTTTGATACCCTCAGTGCTTGTACTGTTAGTGGCAGGGACTATTTTGTTTCCCCATTTTTATAACCTGCTAACACAGTCTCCTCAAGATTTTTTTTTTTTTTTTTCACACTGGAATGACCTTATCTTTGTTTTTCCCTTGAACTTCATTGTAATATGACTAGGATTTTTCCTTGTCTGGAGGGATTGCTGTGTCCCTTGTACGATCACACATAGAAGTTTATCTATTTATGGCAGTCAGTGCCCAGACTTTGGATAATGTTGTATTAGTCCAAAATCAGATGATTGAGAAACCAGCAATGCAGGTGGTTTTCTTTTTTTGCCATTTGCTTCTGCAAGTTTTGTGATTCTGACAGAGCCTACAGATACTTGCTGCATTTTAGACAGGATTATGGCAGGTTTATTATTTTTATTTTTCCTGTTGTGTTTTTAGGTTAATTTCTGTTTGTTTTCATTTATTTTTTATCTTTAATTGTTGTTATTATGCTATACATGGACCTACCTATTATAACTCCATTATGATCTTGGAGGTTGTAAGTACAGAAAAGAAACCAATTAACTACTTTAGAATATTGCTTCCCTTAGTTTGGAAAACTGACATCTACTTAAGCTTTCTACTTGATAAATTTGGTAATAATTGTGGTGTAACAGGAGCAAGAGCAAAATCTAAGAAAAGCAGCAAGGAGTAATTACAGCTTAACACTTCTCAATCTCATCTGTCAGTCATCTATAAGAAATTGCTACATTCATCTTTAAGTAGCCTGATAATCAGCTCAGTTTAATTTTAATCCACTTTCATTTCTTAGAGGTAATTTTTAATGTTTTATATATTGCATAATTTATTAGAGGAGTTGATGTCTAAGCAAACTGGAGCAGATGCAACAGGCAAGCAGGAAGTGCTGCTGTGAGCTCTAAATACATCAAATTCCACATTTCCATTGAAATAGAGTCCTTAGGCTGCACTCAAGTTGCAGGAGGTCATCACTCAGTTAAGTGGGGATACAACTGATACCAGGAAATGCTCATGATAATGTGCAAACATTTTTCAGCTGACTGGCACGGGAGAATGGTTCTCAGCTGAGGCTGACTGTTGTGGGAGATCTGCTAAGGTGTCACCTTAGCACCTCCAGGTGCTTCTTGAACTGACAAACACCAAGAAACAACAATGCAAATCCTTTTTTTGACAAGTAACTTTATTAATAATGGTCTCAGATCTGTCGCACCTACCAGGTGCCAGTCTTTCTTCACACTTTGCAAGACTCTGAAGAATAAACTAGAAAGGCATAAAGTTAGTTGAAGCTACTAAGACACACATTTGAAGGTGGGTCTATTTTGGACTTTTGGGGTTTTTTTTAACACAAGTGTCCATGAATGTGTGTCAAAAAAACTTAAATACACTGAGAAATACAGTAGAAAGGCTATATTTACAGTCAATTATAATGGGCACTGCCAACATATCCAATAACAAAAATAAAACAAAACCTTTTTTTCATGTTTCTATCATGCTTTTTTTCACTGAGGTTTTTTTTAAATATGATTTTGTTTTTTAAAAAATACAATAAGGAAATAATTACATTCTTAATATGAGAACATTATCATACAACATACACCCTGGGCCAATTAATTTGAAAGTGTCTAACAAAAATTGATACTAAATTAATATTCTCCATTTGAAAAATCAAATTGCCACAATCATCTCATTAAAAAAACACCCCTGATTCCCCAAATTTATGATCTGGGTTTTTTTATAAAACATCACCCATTTCAAAAACAAACAAACAATTTAAAAAAAGCACCTGGTACAGTAACAGGCATTTGGTGAGGAAGCATAAGTGTAACATTTTCATAGAAGACATAGAAACAGTTAAAAATACAAGAGTTTTCCTTTAAAACAAAAGTCATGCTGCTCTATGGCTGAGTTTGCCTTGTGATCCTGAAATCTAAAAATGGTGAAAATACAAGCTCTGTCGCTCTTTATAAAAAATTGTGCAGCAATAGTGCTATTCAAGGCAACAGAGTACATTTCACAGCACTGAGAGTGGTCTATAGAGAGGTTATTTCCCCAGCTTTTTGGTTTTCCTCCTTTCAAAACCTTGGCTGTTCTATAGAATAGACTAAAGTGGTGGTGGCTTTGTGGAGTCTTTGCTGGAGGAAGAAAGAAAGATGTTTAGTTTAGGTGGCAGCCCCGTGCAGCAGGCACTATAGGGGCCCGGGGTGCTATAGGTGCTGAGGGAGACCTGCACCTACAGCACAGCTGAAGGAAGGCTGCACCACACAATTTCTGTTTGCCTGGGCAGAGACTTACACACACCTACCCAGGCATAGATTAAAACCTGTCCTTGCCAAGGAAGTTTTTCTTTTTTTTTTACCATTGGATAAGGGGTTGGAAAGAGACAATGCCAATACTTGGTAAACAAGACAAGTGATCTGGCTTTTGACTACTCTGCATTACTCCATGCGGGACCACTTCTTAATGGCAACTGTTACATCGTTGCCAAAACTGACTAGAAGCCTAATTTGCATTATAAATATGTACAGATATAAATTAAATATTTATTGAACTATACAAATAAATAACTTAATTTGAAATAAAAAGCCTAAATGAACTTACTTTCGTTTCAAATTTGTTTCTGCTATTATTTATGGGAATTTGACAGTTTTTAGTCCGTAGTCATACAGTACAGAATGTGCCCTGTAGTTACAGCGTTAATAAGTGACCTAAACTAATATTAAAAAATTGTGTTTTCAATGAAAACCACACTGACACTTGCTTTCCTACTGTATCTGCATTCCTGTGGCACTCTGTACCAAGTACAGTCACAAGAAGCAAGAAGCCTTTTGTCATGCTGGGCCCCATTTCTACACTGGGTCAGTGGGATCCCTGGCCCTAAATGTGTTTGGGAACAGGACACAGCCCTGTCTCCTGTCAGCTGTCAGGTCTTTTTGATAGCTCTGTGCCTTCAAATCCCACAAGCTCCTGCAGGAAGTCCTCTGGCATCCAGCTCAGCTGAGAATCCCAGTGTATCCTCCAGGAGTTGCACACACCCATTTCTAAAGGTAAGGGATAATCTGCAGGCTTGGCCATAAAGGGATAAGATCCTTGATAACTGCTGTCTTGCCAACTTCTGTGATTTTAATTACAGTCTTAACTAATTATCAAGACTCCAGCCCTTACATCTGTGATTAAAATAATATTCATATTTTGAGGTAATTTTTTAATTTTCTACTCCTCACAGCTGAGGAGGAAAGAAGTCTTGAGAGTATGATTGAAAGCTCTCCAAAGGCTTAAAAAAAAAACAAAAGAGAAAAACTTAAAAGACGCCATCTTATTATACATTCTCCCCCCAACCCCCTTCTGATGTTTTAAAACCAATCTTGAGATTTGGAAGGGCTTCAGTGGCAATTTACTGCACGTAATTTCTCAGGAATGACATGGATGGAGACAAACAGATTTTTATAATTTTATAGACCAGAATGCAAGATGCTTTTTCCTAGTAAACAGAAATGGACTCCTGTTTGAGAAAATCCCCAATTATTTGTTAAACTATTTATAAAAGCATCAAAAATTGTCACCTTTTCAGTACATATTCCTCAAAAATAATAGCTGAGGTCTGAAAAGACAAAGGAAACTAAGTACAGCAGTGTTCTATACCTCAAGTTTAACAACACTATATTATAAAAAACAAAACAAGACTGACTGCATAAGTTATTCTGAGTTGCCATTATCTGTTGAGGACTAATTTCAATTGTTTTCTTTTTCTTCAAAATTAATAGAAAAGAAGCAGTATCTAAAAATACCTGTTTGCCTTTTAAAAAAATCAGGAACAAGTCATAGTTCAAGAACATGACCTTTGAAAATAACTGGTGCTTCAGAACAGCAATAAAGAGAACGTACAAAAATGCATCTGTCTCAAAGTTTGGCAGCTTTTTATCTCCCAATGACAAAAGCATCTGTCTAAAGAGTATCCAAAAAACGCTTCACCAATGAGTCGCTGTCATGCCACGGAGGGCGGTGGCCCTGCAGAGCTCCTGGGCTGAGCAGGCACTGCTGCTTCTGTGAGCACATTTCTTCAGTTTTGTTCTGCCATGTGAGCAGCTACCAGCACAGCCTCTGCTGAGGAGTTAGACCTGCCCTGTGGCAGAGTTCAGGAGGCAGTTTTAACCTCTAAGAGTCAAGATTTCACACCAGTCTTCAGCAGTGTTCCGGCCATCTGATACACTATAATTAACACTGCTGGTTCTTTGCTGGTTCAGCAAAGTAAACTTCCAACTGTGACTTTATGCTCCTTTTTAATTCCTATGGTTGGGTTTTTTTGGTTTTCATTTTCTTTACCAGTGAAGTTGGGAACAAGGAGTTACAGCTAATAAAACGGGGCACACGTAGTTACACAGCAATACAGTAGAGGGAATACAGGCAAATTAGCGCCAAGCTACCATTAACTTAACAGAGTTATAAAACTTCTTATGTTTCATCACTTGATGTGACCTTTCAGGTGAGTCCTTTGCAGCCTATGTCTTGGTCTGTAGTAGGTAAGGCCTTTATGGAGAGCGAGTGGCTTTGCTATGTTTATGTTCCATTTTTCATCTCCCATTCCTGGAAAGGGGGGAATAAAAAGATAAAGAAAAATGTTAAAAGAAATCAGGATATTTCACTGATGTCATCGTATCTGCTAAGCCACAACTGGGGTCAATAACAGTTTTTCCATTAACATTGCTGGATTCATTCCACCAATTAGTTAGGGAATGTCAATAAGTATGTTCTGATAGTCTGTGCACAGCATCCATCCCTCCGCAACTATATACAGCAACCTATTTTCTAGTGCCGTGCAAATAAGCCATATTTGTATTCTGCAGAGGGGATTTCTGGAGCAATTCACACCCCACAGCTGCTGTAAAGCACTCAGCTCTCCCTGACTAAGGGAGAGGCTGATTTAAGCACACAGGGTTCTTTAAATGACTTGTGTGAGACAGCAGGAAGCCCTCAATATCTCTCAGAGCTGACACCAAGTGATTGCTTTATTGCTCTTCAATTTTTCTATTATGAGACTCATGTCAAACACATAATTCTATGGCTAAAAAGAGCAACTTAGCAGAGAGACTAACAGGCAGGGTTAAGAAAAACAAGTCAGTTTGCATTGCATTTGTTTCCCTTATAGATAATCCAAATTGAGCTACTGCCTGGCAAGTTAAAGAATTGCTTTGACTTTCTGTGCCTCAGTTTCCCTACCTGTTAGCTGAGCACAAAGACACCATCCACAGCAAAACATGTAATGCTTTTGGTCATATGTCTCAGAGCAAGGTATTGCCATTCCTTCTGCCACATAAGTGAAAATCATGAGATTGCTACAGCAGTAAAATTTGCAGCTATCGAATGACACCTACAGCATTTCCTAACAGTACATAGGAGCAGAAGGGCTGAAGCAGGATGGGCTCACTTTAGGACATCCACACTGCACCACTCCCTGAATCACACCCTTACAGCCATCAGGAACTACTGAAGATCCACAGAGGGTGGCCTCTGGCTCCAGCAATCTGCTTGGAGCAACCGCCCAGCCACTCTTCGCCAGGCACTGGGGGCTGGATTCCTCTCTGACCCATCCACTCTGCAGAGACACTCTGCAGGCAGCCTGCTGACTTGGCTTCCAACCTGAATTCCTGAATTTAACACTCATTCCACAACATTTTATAGCTCTGACTGAAATCCATTACTTATGCACGTAAATAGCTGATTCTGCTGCTGAAAGCAGTAAGAGCATTAGTTTGGCTGAACAGCTGTATGACCATGACACCTATTCAGCTGTTGTAAAATAAAGGTCACAGTTGATGGGGGCTTTACCAATGTAAGAAAAAAAATCCCTTGGGTTTAAAGGTAGAAAATAATTTACTTTGTTTCTAAACCTGTGTTTGGGTTTTTTTAAAATTTAAATGGTGCTTTTACTAACATTTTTTAAATATTCAGTTTTACTCTTCTAGTTAAGGTAATTCTAAAGTTAAAACACAGTACTGGTAAAAATTATATTACTTTAGAAATTCCATTAAATGTATATTCTCTATGGATATGCTACCAAAGCTATAAAGGAAGTCCTTGGCTAAGCAACTGGGAGGAGAATTTTTTTAAGTGTTAAATCAGCCTTGAAAGCAGAAGCTTCTTTTGCAGGTGCAAAAGGAACTTTTTCTTTCTTTCCACTCCTCCTGCAGGTTCACACCAAGGAAAGAATGTCTAAGTCAACACTGACAGCCTAACTGGGATCTTGGAAACTGGGACAGCTCCTTTTCTTCTTCAGTCCTTGAATACAAGCAAAATATAAGATGCTGACATTCACCAATGCCCTAGTTTCAAAAACAAATCAGAAATACTAATTTCAGTTTTCTTGCTGCATATAACAATTTGGTTTTAGAAACTAATTTTATACTTACATGAATATGTGAAATGTTTAAATAATTGCTGTACAGCAAGGATATTTGAATCTTTTTACTTCTCTAGGACTACTGACGCAGAATATTGTTTTCCATATTTTAATTAGAGTCTCCATTTCTAGCCAAGTACCAGATTAGACAAAATTGCAATTAAAATGCCTTCTGGCTTCTTAAAAAATATGCATGATTACCTTCTAAAAATCATTTAAAGATACTCGCAAAAAGAGAAGTTAAAAAATTCAAATGCATTTATGCATTTGTCCTGAACATATGCCCTGAACAGCCAATCTCTAAATTGCTGTTCTTTCTTATACTTAACACTAGATCTTCTTCTCTCTGGATCTCCTTCTAACATCAGTGCATCTGAGAGGAGAAAGCTTTTGGTGGCACAGCCTCCAACCCTGCTGTCCCTGCCGTGCCCCGGCTGTCCAGGCACAGCAGCAGCAGCAGCCGCCTCAGCACACGCACAGCGCTGCTGCCTGGTGAGCACGGCCCTGACACGAGGCTGGCTGTGAACACAAGGCTGGCAGGTGACAGGCTCAGCATCCTCTGTGCAAGGAAAAGGGCAAGGAGGGAGGCACTCAGTGCATTTGAATACATACCAGGGGAAAAAACCACGTTCCGACGTTTTGAACGTTTATACAACGCCCCCATAGCACTGGGAGGTGTGCCAGCTGCTGGAGATGCAAGCACAAGCACAGACGTGGGATCTGTTTCACTCCCACAAACTGCTCTGACATCCATGCATGCAGAGCCAAGTTCTGCTCCGGGATACTCACGTGTGACGCCCTTTCCAGAGCCACAGCTACAAGGCCTGGGCTCACTCGCAACTGCAAAAGGCCAAAAGAACTGAGAGCCAAATTCCACCCCCGCACATGTACAGCGACCCCCGAGCGTGGGGCGTGCTGCAGATGTGCACCTGATGGCAGCTGTGGCTGCCAATGGGCTGGGAACAGATTGGGTTGCACTATCTAATTCAGCAAAATTTCACTCTTAATATTTAGTGCATGAGGTTTTAGGGGAAAAGCTGTTAAAGCTGAATTGGATACTTCGAGTTGTTTTTCCCAGCATGGGAAAAATATGCTTAGTTGCTCCATATCCTTTTTGATTAGCCTAATCCTATATCCAAGATTCCTCTGCCAAAAATCTTGACCAACTTACTGTGCCATCCAAAGCACAGCGACACCAACAACGCAGCAGGGTTTTTCCTGTATGGTATATACTGACCATAAAAATGTACTACAGCTGGAAGGTATTCTTTACATCAAAAATGTTTAGGTTTTTATAATGCCCCAGTTTCTCCAGCTGTAATGATTAGATGGCTGGATTTAACGTGCCTGTCCTGCACAAATCCATGCTCCCATCTGCAAGGACTGTGCTATGATGGACCACATTCCCTGAGTGTTCCTCAGCTAATATCCACATCTAAGACAAAGTATGCAGTTAGAGATGATATTGTTGTGGGACAAGCTAGGGTATAATTGGAATACCAGATAAGCTTTACAGCACATAAATCCTTTTTCAGGTTTGAAACACAAGCTGCAAACTTCAAAGTTGATTAGAACTGAAACCTGAGTGTAATTATGCTGAATGTGATTATTCCTAGTTGTATTTAAATGAATCAGGCAAACTGGAAGGAAAAAGCAGTTGATGTTCATGGAATGGGGGTAGAAGAAGTGTGAGAAAGCTCTCATAAATGGTATAGCAGGAGAAATTATTCCATTATGATAATTTTATAATAAAATAAGTTTATGAGATGTTGATTTCTCAGTATCTACTACATTTGGGCTCCAGGCTTACGCTCAGACACTGGAAATGTATATAACCAATAAATATATATAACAAAAGTTCCTTGAAGAAATCCCAGTACAGAGGACATCAATGAAAAAAGGAAATAGCTTTCATGAATGACAAGTGTTTATGATTATTGCTGTTATAATTACAACTAGCAGTGAACTACTAATTAAACAAAAGCTTGGGCCCAATGCTATTACTGTCACCCTTGGTTATGTGTTGCCCACATGCTTATGTTGCCAGCAAACTTAGCCCAGAAAAATGGTCATACAAATACCATTTAAACTAAACCACAAAAATTAGAAAACTGCAACAATACAAGAGGACAGCAAATTTCAGCCTGGTACTTGCAAGACAAAACTAAAGTAATTTCAACTTTTACTTTAAATGTACATTGAGTAGATACTTGCACAACATATTGTCATTAATTATAATGTACATCTACTCTGTTCTTGCAGTGGCTGGTTAAGATCAGACCCAATCTTGTGCCATTTCTGATCACTTACTGTAACAGTGCTCTTTCAACCACTCTGCTACACAGAGTAGTGGACACATGGACTGTCTACACCACAGACCACTTACTTTGCCAATTAAATCTATAAAGCAACAGAGAAAAACATGGAACCAGAGTAGAGTCAAATCTGTCTCCCAAGCTACTCACCAATTCTTCTGGAAAAGGTTCCCCAAACAAGCAGTATTTATGTAGTAATATAAATAATTTAGATATTCTCTTCTTAAGGCTAAATAAAACTTTGTAAGAAAGTATGAAAAAGCACAGAAAAATAAAAATTAAGACATCAATTCTTTCACCTTTGCTTTTCGAAGGACGTGGCCTCGACATGGAGAATTGTTTGATGAGGGAGGTCGCTTCAGAGCTGCTGCACTGTTCACAGGGATGGAGCATTCAGTATCACTGGTATCACAGCTGGAGATTGGAGAGTTTTCCAAAGTTCGGTGCTTGAAAATAGGAGACTAATAAAGAGTGAAAATCCTATATTAAGTTTCCTCCAAGTAGTCACACGTGCAATATTTTCTACTTCAGATTCAGAACAGCAGAACTCTTTTTTAAAGAAGCTATATTCATAATAATGATGAATAAATGAAAAAGAGATTAGAACAAAAGAAAAAAACCAATGTGCATGTGTGCTCTGTGATGAAAATTGAAGTTGGACTATGGGTCTGATTAAACAACTATGGATAATCCAAAGGAATTGATGTATCCCTCTCAGATCTTGCTGTGATGGCTGCTTCAGATACCAATCTATAGCACAAGCTGTGACAGCCAAGCTCCACTCTGAAAGTGTGAGATGCAGCCCTTGCAAAGTGTGGCACAACTGATAGAGGACCAGCACAAGCAGGTCTCCATCACTGCACGATGAGTTGGTGCATTTAAATCTCCCTGGGCTGGAGCAATGTCTCAGCTCTTGCACTTCTACAACCACTAAGGACAAGGTGTCGGCTTTTTGCACATTATCCTAACACATCCTGCTGTGATCCCCATGTCCACTGCTCCCTGCTGCTGTAGGAAATGTAAATAACTCAGAAAGGCATTTAATTCTGCTCTTATTTCTAGGGCTTAATAAACCATTATAAAACACTCAGTTCCTACTAATTTTTGCTGGAGCTGGGAAGGCTGAGCACTCACAGCCCATGGTACTGGGATTTGCATGTTCAATGGCTTTGCATACCTGTGGACTTGATGTTCCTGATTTGGGTTCAATAGCCAAGCCCAGTGTGATACCACCAGCCAAGGCTTTCTTAAGGCTCTCCTTCACCTCAGTCAGTTCTAGCTCCAGGTTTACACGCTCAGCCTCCTTCTGCTTACACTCCTCTTCCAGCTTCTTTAACTTGTCTTCAAGAATCACTTGGGTCTTCCTGCCTGTCATTCACAGAAATTGTATTATTTCAATAATAACCTTAAATTGGCACTTAAAGAAATTATTTTTTTATAAAAAGTAAGGAAACAAGGTCTCTACATATCAGTGACGTGAAAAAAAACTTACGTACTTTACATAAAACACTTTTTTCATGTAAAAGTTTAGTAGCATAAATCAAATGCTTTCTATCAAGTGGCATTCCTAGATATCCAGTCTGGTTTCAAATCAGTATTGTTTTTTTAATTTTTCCATATCATGAAAATATAATTAGCTAGTGACAAAAAAATTCTTCCCATGTTTGCTTATCTGAAGTTCTCACCAGTGTAATTCCTTGGGTATGTGTATACATACACATGCATATATAAAATACATATATACACTTACACATATGTATTTTTATCTTAAATATTTTGTATCTGTATAGAAAACAAATACAGACATTACAGAGTATTGCTCAGCATCGAAACCAAATCTTGCTTAGGGTGACATATCTTCAGCACAGAACACAAAGCTGTTTGGATAATTAAGCCTCATTCTCAGGTGAGAATTCAGCACAAAAAAGCACATCCTACCAGCATTGACTTCAATGGCAGCACGAAGATCTTTTCTTTCTTTCCGGAGCTGGGCCAGCCTATTCCGGAGGGCTTCTTTTTTCTTTAGCAGCTCCTCCTCTTTGCTTTGTAACCTCTTTGCATCTGCCTCCACACGATTCTTGCCGTATTTGTACTGCTCTGCATCTGCACGTATCACATTGTTGTTAATTAGGGTTCAAACTAATAGTACAACTCTGGACTATTCCCTGAGACTAAACACGACATGAAGCATGTCACGGCTCCCCACGGCAGGGGTGCTGCAACTAGATGATCTCCAAGGCTCCCTTCCAACCCAAACCATTCTATAATTCTATGGTTTGAGAAAAAGTTTTGGCATTCCTCTTCCACTGGCTCTTTCTCAAGGTCCATGATTTCTGCCAAGTTCTGCAGCACAGCTACAACAGTGATATGGGAGAGAGTTTGTTCTTTATATTTACATGAGGAAAATGAGAAATACCAGTCACCTTACAGCACACTGGTTTTGAAAAATGGCCTTGCCTTCCTCTGTAGTTTAGAAGATGGAAAGGGGGCTCCTTGCTAGCTATGAACTCTTCATTCCTAATTGGAAGGGTCAGAGGAAAAACCACCTGCTTGGCCTTTTGCCTGGCTTTCATTCCTACTTCAAGTGCACATCTTTTCTCACCTTACATAAGAGAATACAAAGATGTTCGCACTTCTTTGATTCTTGACAGCTTTCTTTTTCTTTTTTAATTTCCCATACATATGCTTTCATTTCATGGCTCACATATATTTGTGGTCTAATTCATATCACAGCCCCCTCTATACCTCTGCCCTAGTTGCAGACTCAAAGAAGATAGGTCAGCTGAGAGATCACTTTGTCTGTCACATATCTGAAGGCACACTCTATGATATGAAATCATTCCTGGCGAAGAGTTGTTAAGCCAGTTTTAGTCAGGTAGAAGCTACTTACTTTTGTCCTAAAGTCTAAAATAAATTTCTCTTGCTGCCATTAAACCCATGGCTTCTTAAATAAGACTTCAATAGTAAGGCCACTTTTGAGCAACCCAGTGTTCTTACATCTATACCAGCTCCTCATTCTCCTTTTCCAATAGGAAAACAGAATTCCTCTCTCCTCCAAATGAAGGATTATTATCCTTTTTTTTTCCCTGCTGGCCTCATGACTTGGCAGCAGCCATGGGTCCACATTTCATATTTATCATTCTCCCATACGACACTCTTTTCTCGTGTGGTGTGGCTGGAGTTACCAATTTATCTCCTATTCAAAGTCTTGGCATCTCCTCCTCAGCCTCTCATCCACACAAAAACCACACTGGTCCTTTACCTTGTCTGCTGAGACAAGAGCTCTTTTGGGCACCCTCCTGACTCCACTCCCAAGCGAGGCAGCAGTGAGGACAGATACTTACTGGATGCAGTGCGCTTCACACAGGAAACTGCTTCAGATTTCTTCGGCTGGCTATTTAAAGTTCTTGCTTTTCCGGTGATCCCATTAGTAGTCACAGGAGGCTTCTTGCCTTTAAACTGTTTGAAAACAGAAGTACAAATAGGCTCCAGCTAGTCCCATGCCACTGGAATTACTTTCACCCTTTCATCAAGGGCAGAGCTTGACAGAAAGCTGCTTGCTACATCAGAGAGCCTTATTAGAGCACATTGATTGAGCTGGAGATGGCGCTTCCTCCAGAGATGCCTCTGGGAGCTGCCTGCTCAGCAGGCACCGTGTCAGCAATCACAGGATAACAAGGGGATGAACTCCCTCTTTTGGTGGCATCATGGTTTCCAATGCATTTAGAACCCTGGCATTTACACTATTAAGAAAGCCATTGCAAGGCAGAAAAGAATGTACCTTTGAAAAATTTTTTACAGTAAAGACTCTTGAAACACAAGTTTTTCAGAGTTAATTTCACGCAGTGAAACCTACCAGGGTTCGCCACACAAAAATTCAACACTGTTTATTTACTATATGACCTTGCCATCTTTTTGGTGGATTTTTTTTTAAACAATATGATTATTACCTGTTTTTAAGTGCTAGGAGTTAACATGTCATTTTCCCCATATACCTCTTCTATAGCTATTACTTGCAAGCTTTTCTTACTTAAAAACCCCTCTCATAATGGCCAGACAGGCTCACAAGATTACCAGGAACAGAACATCTCATGTTCAAGGGGTTTCCATTTAGAGGGCTCACAGCAACAAACTGAACCCTGGGAAGATAATCCTGTCCTGACTACTCATAATGTTTCCATGGAGCATGCTCTAGCCAAGCAGAGGACGTGTGCCATGCTCTGTTCTCCTGCTTCCAAAAGTTTGTGATGCCTGAATAGGGAGTGCACTGAGAAGCTTGCTGCTGCAGTAATTTATTGCTCATGTCCACCTCAAATTCTGCAACTGCACTGAATTCTAATATTCCACTATATGAGGTTTTTGTATAGGTTAAGTGAGTTAACATGACAGGTACCTTATACAAGGGAAACATTTATCTTAACTGTTCCATGTCAGATTAGATTTAAAGCAACCCATCACTGTGATATATTCACACTGTGATATATTGGTTTAAGCCAATGACCACCTTTCAGAGACCAGCTAAGAGCTCTGAGAAGGTTCCTGGCATGGCTGTGAGCAAGGCTTGCTCTGCTCCTCTGCTGGGTTGTGCCCATCTGCTACAACACTGAGCTCATAGGACTTTGTCTGCTCTGTAGGTTCACGTTTGAGGTACAAAAGCCTGTAGCCACCCCCAGAAAGCAGCAGAGACATAGGCTTATTTTTTTTTATGGGGAGGAAAATAACAGGCAGCAATATAAAGAGGGTATATATGAATATATACAACATAATTTACTAAAAATATAACATCAAGTTATTATATATATGCATATTCACAAAATATATAACCATAGTATACATGATATATAGATTATTACAATTCTAAAAAATGAAATTTACTGTCACAGTCAGGTCATATGTCACCTATCTTTTTGGGTTTTTTTTTCGAAGACATCTCTGACTGAGGAGCCTGAAGGTAGCTAGACATGCATGCAGGTTAAGTGTGGAAGGTCACATTTAATTTTTTCTTTTTATTCACAATCTGTAAATCATCAAGAACATGTGGGCAAAGTACCACAGTACCTCCACACTGGAATTTATAACTCTGCAAGCCTGCTTCATTTGCAGTGGGCTCATAACTAAACTTCAGACACTTCAGTGATAACACTAAGGGACTCTAACAGCCCCTTCAGATAACAACCAGATAAACAGAACAGCCAACAAATAAAAAGCTTTGTTAAGTATTAAATAGTACAGTACCTGCGAGCCAGATCCCCTCCCCACAGCAGAGGTATTAGTGACAGACTGAGCAGAAGACAGATTGGATGAGACAGGGTATTTGTAATGGTTAGAGCAGAGTTTGTCAGTAGATAACCTATTGGGTTTCCTGTCAGCTGGCGGATAGCGCGCAAAGATTTTTGGAGACGGCAAGTTATCGTACAGGCCTGCATTATCATAAAGCATTTCTTCTCCAACGTTCCTGCTACGAGAAGAAGGAAAGCCATCTTCTGGTTCCCACTGCAACACACACACCTCAGCAGTTAGTGAACAATGCACCATGCAGAACCTCCTAAGTGAAATTAAACATTAGTGATGCTTTGGACTCCAGCAAGCCCTCAATGAGGCAGTTAGTGAGCATACACTTACACTTAAACTATTTAAAAGTGGGGCGAGAACACTGTGTGGAAAGCAAGCATTGCATTCCAAGGCTCAGAGCCTCAGTCCTGGGCATGTTCCATAGTACAAGCAAACCTATCACCCTCACTGTTTCATGGACTGCACCTTCAGCTGGTAGCTGGAGTGCCAAGGGGGCACAAGCAGACTGTGTTAATAGGGGCCTACTCACAGATGAATCCATGGGATTACATCTGGTACATGAGTTGTTAAAAGTAATATAGCCTAGCAGTTATCAGAAGGCAAGATTTTTTTCCCAGTTTGTTCAGGCTACATGTCTTTCCCACGAATATCAACTGCTGGTATGCCAGCATATTTTATTTGACGGAGACTTATTATTCTGAGCTATGAGAAGTAAAATAGCTCTTTTTTAAAAAAAATTTTTAGAAAAATGGAAAACTCAACAATAGTACTCCAGTGATTCATCTGATTAACCTTAAAAGAAACCAACCTGGCTGCTAAATATCCTTCCTTAACCTGTCCTGGACATGGCAGTACACTACTCAAACAAAGGCATGAACACACCTAAGAACTACACAGAGCCTGCTCTCCACACAAGTGAACATGCACTGTTCCCAAGAGGGGATTCTAACATCTTTTGGACATTACTGGCATATTAGAGGACTGAACATCCAGTCCATTTCACTTTGAAACTCTTAATTTCTTTTGAGTTTGCCCTTAGTGAGGTCTTTATACAACAGCCCAAATTAAGAGCTGACATAGGTTGTAGCTCCTCTGTAAATCTTCCTGAGGACCCTGTATTGCTATTGGTTAGCATCCACTAAATGTTAAATCCTATTACGCATCTGCCTACGATCAGCTCTGCAACTTAAGAAGATGGAAGTGACCATGTGGTTCTCCTTTGGGATGAGCAGCACCTGCAGTGGTCAGGAATGCAGCCACAGGGACTGAGAAGTGTTTGGGTTTTGGTGTTTCCTCAACAGACATCAAAAAGTGCCTGGTGTAATTGAGTCCTTAATTTTGTTCTTTCCAATGTGATCTAAAAAAATACCTCCTCAAGTGAGTATTATATTCAAGGACTTGGCAACAAATCACCAACAGGCAACTGCTTTCTAAATGCACATTGGCTCACATGCAGGTTAATGCAAACAACATGTCCCATGCCCTTATATTCTATGGGTGTGAGAGGAGTTTGCAACCCCCAATCAAAAAAATATGAGTGCATCTGGAAACTGCCCAGCAAGAATCTTTAGATAATACAATTTTCAGATGTCCACACATTCAACACATGCAAACCATTTGTCCCGTGCAAATCCAGCTCTTACCGATCCATTTATGCAGGGAACATCATCGTAATGAAGTGCCATTCCACTTGGACAGGCGTAGCCATTGGCAGTGCTTCCCCGGTACGGACTTGTGGATATAACCCGCCTGTTCATGAAACTGAATAATGCAAAGTAAAAACAATAAAAACCAGCACTTAAACCTAAGCCTAAATGATGATTCAGTGGTATATTCCCCATGCCTGATTATGTAGCCTGGAAGTACAGATCTTCTCACTTTCTGCAGGGCAGTTTTTCTTTCTTTGCTACTCACACATTGCTGCTACAGCCAATAACACAACATATGTTCCTGTTCTCCATTCTTACAGTGGGGATACGACTCTGTGAAGGCCAGGAGGGCAACAGCTGTAATTGCTCAGTGGCATGTTTACATAGGAACCTGCTGATCTCTGTTATACACCAGCCTGACAGGGTCCCAGCAACGTTCCCTTGTTGTCTGCACTGGGGAGAAGCAGGTGTTTCTGTGTGCATGCATGCTCAGGGGGATGCAAACTTAGGAAATGAGAGAACCAAGAATAAAATCCAGCAAAAATTTGAAAAAACCCCACATAATTTCAATGAAATACAAGTTAACATATCTATCAAAATTTCCTAAATAATTACTTCCTCAAAACCTGAGAATTCTTCTTTTCTATATCAGGACTTTTGGCTGGCTATGGCACTATGCTTCCCAAATCTCTCTGGGTAATTGTACACAAATACTCTATATGCTCATTCTCACTCTATTACACATGGTGGACCTGAGTCCTCTGGAAACTTCAAAAGGGATATACATATATAATATATTTTAATTTCTTCCCCCTTATCCTGCCCCAATCAACACTGTTGCTTATTTTACTGGAATTCTGCAGAACACATGTGAGAGATCAAGAACTACATCAGGTTTGCAAAGATTCAACAACGCAGAAAACGGCAGAGTCATGCCTGACAGCAATAATGACCCCAAGGGTGTTTCCTTTGTAGCAACGGCTGGAATTAAATAAGGTATAGAGTGAGATCCAAAATAATTCCATTCCTACAGTTTCAGGTGTAGGTGAATGGGAAAACAATGTTTTCCATCCCAAACAATGGAACTATTCAGAGTCTGTGCTGACATTCATAAAATATGATAAAGCACTGCTAAAGCAGTGAGGGTCTTCTGTAGCGCTGGCAGGAGCTCAGGAATGCTGTGGTTTCAACAGTTGCTTTCTTTTGGCTTTGGAATAACATGGAGCCCATTGAATTTCTCATACAGAGGGAGAAGTGGGGCTCACCTGAGCTATGGGAAACCTGGGCTCACAGGAGGGACAAACCTGCCCAGCTCGGTGTGAACTTTTCAGGGCAGTGTGGGGATGGAAAAGCCATTAGACAGAAGCTTTTATTACTTCAAACAAACTAACAGCAAAAAGCCCAAGGAAAATTCTATGATAAAAATGTTTTTAACTTTATCGTAACTCCTATCTTGTTAGACATTATTAGAGGGCTGCATTTGTTTACTGTTCTTAAAGAAAAGCATTACACAAGTGTCTCTGGTTGGTCTGAAGAACTGACCTGGGAGTTATTGCTCTATTTCTTTCTAGTTAAGAGGCTCCAATTACAGCAATACACAATAACCATGTCTGAAAACTGAGATATTTGTTAGTGGCATCTGATGCACCTGTACTAACTATTTGCAACACCGAAGGAAGGCAGGATTTATCTCAGTAGTTGCAAACAATTTATAATCATTATTTCAATAATCCTCATTAATCATGTTTTCAGGTGCATCCATGCAAGCTAATTATATTCAGAAACTGCTAGAAGGAAAATCGAGCAACTTGCCTGGAAGCACTTTTTCTCCAGCTTTTCCTCCATACCTAATGACTTAGACGAAGGAAATTGATGGGACTATTAATGAGGAGCCGATACTTTTGCAAAGCATCAGTCTTAGTAAGTGAATAACCAATAATCTAAAGTGACTGAACGATAAACTAAGCTTTAATGATAACTGCATTTAATTTGGAATACTGATATTCATTCTATAAAGTGCAAATGTAGTAGTTCATTAACATTTAAGTATCATTGTAATTTTTCCTCATTTTCTAGCAGTAGCTGAAAATCAGCAGACAGCTACTCTAATGCTTATCAGCAAGCCCTCACAGGCTCTTAAAGACACCCAATGAATTTTAATTAATTCTTAACAGGGAAATTCTGCTATTTTGCAAGTTGTTCAACACTCCTTTCTACCATGTGGTCTAGTTGCATATATTTTTTCACTTGGCTCCAATTAGTACCACATTTGTGCAGAAAAGAAAACCCACACAGAATTCATGGGGAAAAGGTTACCATTCCATTTCTCTTAACTGTGGTTATTGCTAGATGCTGACTAAAGCAAAAATGCACGTCAACACAGGATAAAGTTTTTGAACCCTATTGACTTCTAAACAAATATTAATGTAAGTCTGCATGCTAAGTGCATTTTAATCTATCAAAATTATTTGGTTTTCACCAAACTAAGCTTGTGTTGACACTGAGCCACTTGCATTTCTATCTGAAATCACTCAAACTGGACTCTGAAGCTGGGCATTTTCCCTTGTTAACTTCTCTTGGCAGCTTGTTAATGGCAATAGGATCTTCTTTTGGAAAACTCCAAAACTTTTTTCCTTTCCCCCCCCCCCCCCCCCCTTCATTTTCTATCTGTTTAAAGTCATGATGGGCAGATGGGGTGTGATTCCCTAATGTATTAAGTCACACAAAATTCAAATTAGTCTAGGGAGTGTCATCTTGCAGTGAGATGAGGGATGATGCCTTTGCCAGCTGCCTTCTCAGGCCACCTGCTTTCTGACCATGGGGAGCAACTGCAGCAGGGCATCCCCCCATGTTTCTCCACTGTTTCTCCACTCCTGTTTCTAATAATTTCATCTAGCCAAGAGAAAATGATGGTCTTTCCCCACCAAAGACTGCTTTAATGCCTCAAATGATTTGAACATGTAAATCACAGTATATGCTAAACACGTATTACTCCTTTTAGCACAGGATCAGTAATGGGGAATTCGTTGTACTGATTTGCAATTTAAACAGTTTCCATGCTGCACCCTCTAGACACTTTCCCAATTTCCACCTCTTATATTAAACCCCAGAAATTAATTTAACTGGGGTGAGTTTGATTAAGTTTTTAATTCATCAGAAAGAACTTGAGAAGGAAACACTGATTATGTGACTATCCAATATTTAAATTTGCTATAGACTGTGAGTGTGCAGCATATATTGATCAATAATATGCTGTATATTTCCCTATATGTACAGATAATGCAGCCAATAAATGTGAATTGTGTAGCTGCACACTTCAGAATATTTGTTCTCTTCCTGGAATAGCTCTAAGACTTTAGGCAAAATAGAAGATTAAAATATAGCATTTGATAAGGGGACTTACTGAAAAAAATTAGTATAGATTTGAGTAAAGTTGCATAGTGCCTTGCATCTTTTACAGAACTTAGCAGGATTCCAACCCAATAATCATAAACACATCTAACATGCTGCAATGCTGAAACACTTCAGCAGTTCACTTCAGTATCTGGCAAAGGGGGAGGTGGATTTTGATAAGCTGTGTTGGCAGTGGAGTAAGTACATGGATATAAAATGTCAGAGCACTGGAAACAGCCGCCTAGCTGAACCTCTCTCACCAGAAGGTCTGTTTTGCAGCCTGGATGACGCTGGCCGTCATTTCCACGTCGATGTAGTCATAGTGCAGAGCTCCGGGGTCTGTTGAAGACCCTGTTTCTGCCAGCAGAATTCCTATCCATCTGCCCATGTCTTCGGAGGAGGAGGCCTGCCAGGAGAGGGCAAGAACGTTGGTCAGGTCTTTGCTCTGCCACTGGGCTGGGCATTATTGCAAAATGTGCAATACTCTTCCTTCTCTTCAAATTGCTACCACATTGTATGAGAGGCTCTGGTTTCATTCTGCCGAACTCTTAAAAAACCCCAGGATTTCATATTAAATCTTTGCTAGAAGAAGGGCACTTTAAGTAAGCTATGTGCTCATCAGTTATGATGTAATACAAAGTGGGAAATCCACTAAAAAGGAGGAAAAATAATCGTTTAAGGCCAGTGGATTTAGATTCAAGTAACGCTTATTTTAGACTTCAGAATATTGAAAGCTTTAACATAATTATTTTCCTATGTTAGGCTGGGGGTTTTTAGACAGCATGACTCTGGAGAAGAAAGTGTTGCTGTTAAACAGAAAAAAGAGGAAAGAGGGAACAAAATAGTGAAGAGATTTTAACTTTACTTTTTGAAAAATTTCACTACATTTGTCTAGATGATGACATTCATCTTCCTGACAACACAAGTAAAAGCATTAAGACTATTAAAATAATTGAAGTTCTTTCATATTTTGCTTCAAGTCACCAATTCAAAAGTTAAATAGTAGCAAAACAAATACTGGATAGAAGTAGCAGGGGAAAGGCAACAACTTGTCATTAATAAATTTAGTGGATTCTAAAATTCTTATTTTTATGTATTTCATTGCTTTTCACTGTTCCTTGAACTGTTTTCTAGATTTTAGAGTTCTCTGAACTGCTCCCAGATAACAGGCCTGGTTGCAAGGACAGGAGACACGACTTGTAGTCGAAAACCCAGAGGAGTCAAAGTGCCTATCCTGCCACTGAAAGCAAAAGGTTGCCTCCTGCTCTTTATACTTGGCTTCAAGTGTCTTCTCATTTCAGGTATAGAAGATGACGAATAAAGCCCCTACAGAAAGCCTGACCCACCTAACACAGACAAAGGTGTGTGCACATGAGGAGAGTCAAGAGACACACCAGGCTGCTGGCACACTGTATTTTCTTAAATGCATAATTGTATTAATACAGACACAGACTGAGCAAAAGGAGTTCCCATAAATAGCAGACAAATGAAAATTAGGAGTTTTAGAGCTCCCATCAACAGCGATTCATTATTTAATTATTGCTAAGTTATTTACCCAAAGTAATTATATCCCTGATACAAAAGTGTGCCTAGAGAAGGAGCAGGGATGTTTTAGTACCAGGTCAAGGTGAGGTGAGTGCAAAGAAAAGTATTGTACTGAGAAGATTTTTGAGCTACATTTAATCTCAGTTCTTCCTTTGTCTACAGCACTTACTATTTCTTTTCTCCTTCCAATATTTACTATTCAGCTCTGCAATAATATTATTCCAAAGATTTTTTTCTGACTGGACAGACACAGGTTGTACGGAAGTGCTTCTCTGATTGACCTTGTGGGAGTCCCTGGAAGTCCCAGCTATTGTACCTCAAGCACAGCCACCTCCTGCCCGTTGCGGAGCAGGCGGAAGGTCAGGGGATGCTTCGAATCCAGCCCCAGGATGACTTCGCAGCCACGGAGTGGGATAGAAACTATGTGTGTCTTCAGATCTGTCCTGTCCTTGTGGAAAATGAGTTTATTGTCTTTCACTCTGCACCAGCGCTCGCGCCAACGGTTATTAGAGAGCACGTTGAGGTATCCTGCAATAAAATGAAACATGAGAGATTTTACTCCTCACTTTTTCTGAAAAGTAAGAAAAAAAGAAGCTTACTTCGCAATGTAATGCTAGCCTTTAAATAACTTGTTCCTCTTCTAATAGAAAATCCAGATGGATTTTAGGAAGACAAGTAAATGACCCTGCCCCACTTCTTTTAATGAAGTTTCACTGTGCCAATAACCTAGAGAAAGCATATAAATACATGGTCCAGATCATGTGCAAACAGCTGTTCTGTGTCAGTCCCTGCAGCAGCTGGATGTGCAGGAGCACACAGGTCCCCAGTACTTCAGTAAGAATGGGAGAGGGACACTGATAAAAAAAATTACATGCACAGCCAATGTGCTCACTCTGCCTCTCTGGGGGTAATCACTTTGATAACTGTGGCTTACCAAATTTTTCTGGGAAAACTACAGTTCATATTATATAATTATGTATAGAGTTACCTTGTGTAACATCCAAAAGCAGTGTTTAAAAGACCCACTAAGTGTTGATGCTCTATGTTCTAACTACATTTAGAAAGAAGAATGCACATCTGGTTTGCAGCACTTGCAAACCAGAACTTTAAAGACTGTTACCTATGCAAGTAGAAATAAAATTCATATTGGTTTAAAATTCAGGAAGTAATTATGATACAATACCCTTAACATATTAAAAAGTCCTTAAAAATTTCTTTTAAAACCACCCACCCTTCTTACCATGCTCTATATCAATATAGTGTCTAGGCATATAATATCATTAAACAGGCAGAGTTTTGTGGTTTTCCTTCTCTGTGCCGTAGCAACAACCATTCCATTCAATCAAACATTACAATAAAAGCAATGCCCATTTTTTCTGCCTTAGTATAGTTTGAAAATAGAAAAAAAAACCTAACCAAAACCTTTTACTTTTGCTCCTACATTACAATTGAATTCAGCATGAATTCAGCATGTTGCTACTTCCAAACAGTCTATGAGGAGGGGAATAAATGATATCTTGCAAAAGCCAGAAGTGAGGTTAAAAAGTTGTCTTCTATCTCAGACATGATTTTCATTTAATCCTGTTGGAGAGCTCTCTCTTTGGTTTTCATTAAAACTATGACTTATTATTCATTTTTCTGGGTTTTCCTTCCAACATTATGGTTCCAATGTCAAAAGTGTGATCCAACAGGATATAGCAGATCAGAATTGTGCACATCTTGGAAGGTGCTATAAAAAATGAGGATGTGCTTAATCCTCTGGTTTTGGCTCCTTGTGAAAATGACACTCTTCAGCTCTCCTCCCTCCTCCTGTATCACTGTGCACTGTATTACAATCCCTAGAAATGAAAAAAACCTTCCCGTGCAAGCCAGATACAGCTTGTTTTGGAGCAAGAGTCCTTTTTATCAGACAGTTTTCCCCCTCCGCTCCCAGTGCACCTCTCAGAAAAGCTCTTGCAAAACTTCCTGCTTCAGAGTTAACTACACTGGATCCCACTTCTCCCCCCACCTATCTCTGCCTAAACCTGCACAAGCTGACATGACCAAAATGGCTCCAATGTGTCCCCTTTGGGGCATTAGCACTTCAGCTTAGTGCAGGCAGTCTAGGAGCAGTGATGTAGCAAGAGCTTTGCCATGACTCCAAGAACAGGTGAGTTTTAGTTTCCACACTAGCCACCTGCAGCCCTGCTGGAATCTTCCCTTTGTTCATGGGAGGCTGAGCCTTCTAAAGCATAAAAACCTTCTCTTTGCAAAAGGAGCAGCCTCCCAGAGGGCACTGAACTGAGCCAGACTGCTGGTGGTGAGAAACTCCTTCTAGCAAAGACTTCCTGCAATGACCAAAACCTAGACATTTATATGTTTTCCTTTAAAATCTGCAAGTGGTGTCGAGTAGAGCCAAATGCAGACAAATAGTAAGGGCTGAACCTGTATTTATGTCCATATCCAAACTAATGATAGAAATACGAGGAATTAGATTGTACAGCTGTGGTTAACTCCTCACATAATGCAGAATAATCAACGGAGTGTGAGAGCCCGGAAGTTTGAGCCCTTATGGAGGCCAGATGCTCTGGACAATGCATCTGGCTGGACACAGCCTTTCCCAGCTGTTCTTTTGGTCAATAAATCACATCTGTACTTAGATGATGTATAGACACACATACATTCACTTACTTAATCAAAGTTTGCTTATGTGAATGACTCCCAAAGAGTGGCTTGAAAGCCACCTGTAATCTATGAAGTTCTCTCTGGTGGTCCATGGACCTGCTTCCATCACCCTGGGCAGGCATCTATCACACTTCATGTTCCAATGAGTTCTGCCAACTGCTGCCTAATCACAGACTTCTGGGTTTCCCTAAGTTTTTCTAGTCAATTAAAGGGTAAAATCCAAATGCAGAATCTGGTGCAATTGCTTCGAAGCTTTCTAAGGAAATTTGTTTTTTGAAGGGATTTGGTGAAGGGTGAGTTCAATCTTACTCACGTATGGAGTATTACCTAACACTGGAGCACCAAAAGATAAACTGGAGAATGTAAGTACAATTCATTGTTTTAAAATAGTAGAGCTGTGAGGGCATCAGCTAAGTGCATTGCACAAATTCTTAAATTGTGAGCTAATCTTAACAGCTACAATACAAAACACAAGTATTTTCTGCATGCCTTTTTATATGCTTCCTTGTGCACCACAGCTGTCAGATGGAATGGTCAAAATTAAGAGTTAAAATAGCTTACTAGAAATTTGTTACTTCATTTTGTCCAATATGTACCACTTTAGAAACCCATAATTAAACTCAAATCACTTTGGTTGAGGCCAGTTGACTGCTGTCTGCTATTCCATAAAACCTTAACCACAATCTACTATAAAAAACCTGATCACTTTCCAAGAACCTTCTATTTTGTAGCCTCAATTTATTTCATAGTTCAGCCTATATTAATTTTATAACCATTCAAGAACTGCGCTTGTTTCTTTACGCTTCTTGTTCATCTTTCTCTTCCTCCTCACTTCTGCAAAGAGTAGTGATACCTGAGCCTGTGGTACCATTTTATTTAAAAATTCAAATTATTTTAGTCTCTTTGCAAATGACAAACTCACGATTATTCCTCTTGCAGTCTGGGTGCATCCTTCCAATGCTGGGGGAAGAATTATTGCAGTAAAAGCAATTTTAGAGAAATTCCTAGGCTAGAATGCTATAAAGTTTTAATAGCAATGTGCATTTAAGACTCAAGGAGAAAAATCACTTACCACATGTTGGAACATCTTCCTCAGCTGATGAGGTCTGTTCATCTGTTGATGGCTTTTTCTTTCCTAAACCAATGATCTTTGTTATTTTTTTCCCTGTTACTTTAGTCACAGTGCCCTTGGCTTCCGTTTTCGAACTTTTTTTCCTCTTCACTATTAAGAAAGCAGAAGTGTGTATTTAGTAGTGTGTGTACACCAACCAACAGAGAGAACCTGAATAAAAACAGAAGTTCAGACAAAAAAATCCTATGCAAGAAAAACATTTGTACAAAAGTTGCAGATTTCATTGAGGCAAATATTCTATGCCCTAATAACCTCTGTGTTATAAAAATCATGGCATTCTGAAGGATAATAAAACAAAAATCAATCTTGCAGCTTTATTTAATCTAATCAAGCTTCAAGTCTCTTTCCACAGCAGTCATCATCTAATTTAGGAGTATGACTGCGTATGTGTATATAAATTTAGCTCACATGAACAGAAATAAAAATCCAGTCAGACATTTCTTCACTGTTTTCTTCACTGTTCCTAAATATTTTTCTCAAAATATTTCAATAATTAAATACACAAAAAAGACAGAATATGCTTGCTTAGCAAAATTGCTTCTTCTATGTACAATTAGGTTAAGAGATCGTGTCACAATGGACATTTTAGAAAGACAAGACTTATGAATTAACTACTAAGAAATTAGTGAGATCAGTATAAATATTCAATAGCTATAAGTTGGCCATTTTTGTGACCACTGAGGAAAAAAAAGCTCTGCTGAAAGAGGTATTTTGCTAACATCCAGTCTATGCTTCCACTAACTTCACTTGATACTAGGAATATTACCACTATGAGAACTGAAGCATGTTCAGCTGCTGCATGCAATATGGCAAGGACGATGGATATGGTTTTTAAAAGTGCCTACCTGATTAAAATCCGAATACTTTTTTTAAAAAAAGAGTTTCTAAGACAAAACAGATTCAGAAAAAACCCAGGCCCTTTATTTGCAGAACAGAACAAATAAAATAAACTTCAGAAGCTGCATTCAGTGGCCTAACCTGGATTCCAGCAACAGAGCAAAAGTCTCTGCTAACTAACAGGGCAGCAGAAATTGCATCAACTTGCTGTGATATGTGATTTTGATGAGCAATTCGTTTAAAACAGTTACTAATTGAGCTGCTCTATCTTTATCCCCAACATATCAATTCATTTTGCAACAGGGAACACTTAGTGGTTATGGGCTTGCACAAACTGAGGGAAAACATGGACAAAATGTTCACATGAGAAATGACTGTATGAACAGATGAGCTGGGAAGAAGAATGCACAGCAAATAGAGAAGCAGTTTGGCACTCATCATGGGATAATTTATCATATTTAGTTTAATTGTTAGCAATCATGGAACATTATTTAGAAATTGTATCTGTAGCCAAGACCGTACAAATCTGCCAGTGCTGAGAGGGAAGGCAGCTCTGCAAGTGCCAAAAGCTGCCCCCCAGCCAGCTCCAACACATCCAGGTCTAATTACCTTTTTCACGGGAAGGGTGTTCACAACTTACACTGTGCTCTCTAAACACACAACAGGCTCCCTTGTTGGAGGGAGGAAGGCCACCCATCCAACCAGCTCAAGAGCCCCTGCCTGGGGGGCACAGCACCTGCCCTCAGACAGGTTCCCATCCCACACAGCAGCAGCCAAAGGCCGACTGTGGCCACTGAGGGGCAGATGAAAAGCATTGAAAAAAGCCAGAGACAGAAAATCTCATTTCTGTGAGAATCATTCCCAGAAAGGAATCATTCCCACAAGCATGAACAGACAGTGGAATAAGCCCATTCTAGTGTTCGTTTTTCTGTCCTGTCTTCCCTTTACATTGCTGGGTTTTTTTCCTCCAGAACCAAGAGGCAGCAGAAAGAAGGCCTTCATGACTTACTCTTTTTGAGTCTAAAGAATATACTAATTGCCCAATTGCCAGTGAATTTTTTCACAAAAGCCTTTTATTCTCATTTCCTTCCCCACAGCAAATTGAGCAGCTGGTTGAGAGCAGAGCAGAGGCTGGTGGTTGGTGCCAGCTGGAGATGATCACACTCTGAAGCCTCCCTTCCCACGTACTCCCTCCTTAAACAGTTCCTATCCATTTTAAAAATACACAGCATAACTTCATCAAGGACACTTCAGTCTTCTTGCAGTCATTAATGCCCATTATTTTTCCTACTATGCATTGAAAGTCAATTTTCAAAAGCCACTGGTATTTTAAACAACCCTCCTTGAGGCACCTAAGCTGGGCTGCTTTTCCATCTGCATCATCACACCTTCTGCAGGGTACCAGAGGCACCAGGTACTTCTGGACATCATCATCAGCACAGGTTTTGGGTCACAGATGATTCTCCACAGCTTTCAGAGTTTTATGAAAGCTTAGTAGAACATTTTAAAATGTAAAAAAAAAAAAAAAAAAAAAAAAAAAAAAAAAGAAAGTAAAAATGTACCATGACTTTCAGAAAACCACAAGCCATGACATTGTCCCACACTGTTCAGAGATCTGTAGGGCCAGGAAATGCTGGAGAACGACCCAGGGAGGAGATAAGGGAAATGAGTCAAAAGGTGAGACAGTGCTGGCACCAGGGCCAGTATTGATATTGTGCTCACTGCAGCTCATGTTACCCTTCCCCTAACAGCAGCAGAAAAATGCCTTATCTAAGCTACACCATAGCTATAGGGCAAGTTAAGGAAGCCACAGAATTCCTTCTGCTTTGTGGAGGAGGGAAGAGGATGGGGAAGAGAGCATAAGGGTTGAGTGTATTAGCTATAATTTGGCCAGAACTCTCTCTGGGTTTGCAATTTATCATTGTTAGATTATAAGGACTACAGAACATGCATGGCTACAAAGTAGCATATGCAAAATTATGTACATATGTACTCAAAAACTCACTGATATTGCATGACTATATGTTTTTTTAAATATAAATAATCATATGTAATATGATAGTTCATATATGAAGGCATCTGTGCACACACATACATATGTAAAAATATATATATAAATATGCATGATTTTTTTTGCTTCTAGTATTTAATGATAGCTTTTTTGCTTAGAAGCTTTACACCACTATTTATATTGCCACTATACAATTACTAAAAATCTTGTCACCTGCCTATAGTGGTCGCCCAAGCTCTGAAAAATTGTATTTCTGAATAGAGAAAAGGCCAAATCCAAATTTCTATATTCTGTTTCCTGATACTAATTACATTGATTTTACCTGCACAATAACATCAAATGCCTTCTGTTACTGCCAAAATTTAAAGAATCCTTCTTGACACAGTTCAGCTTTCAAGATAAACTGAATCCTAATAAAACCATTCAAAAACTTCACTTTTTTTGGAAAGATAAAAGCAAGGTATATCCCTTTCTCTAAGCACACAGTACTTACACCAGACATACCTTGTTCTTTACCATTGCACACGGTAGTGATGCCATTTTCCACAGCACCTTCCCCATCTGAGCTTGGCCTCTCAAATGACAACTTCTGCAGGAAAA
This sequence comes from Acrocephalus scirpaceus scirpaceus, assembly GCA_910950805.1. Taxonomy (NCBI): domain Eukaryota; kingdom Metazoa; phylum Chordata; class Aves; order Passeriformes; family Sylviidae; genus Acrocephalus; species Acrocephalus scirpaceus. Next base: position 34,751,117 of record OU383778.1, read on the forward strand.
GAGACTAGCTGACACACGACGTTTGCACCTTCATAAAATCAAGTGTCATGAATCCCTTTAAAGTATACTTATTATGAAATAAAACACACTTTCAAGCTCTTATCCACTTGGAAAAGAATTAGGCAATAGTAAAAATTTCAATTTTAGAGGCTTTAGAAAATCACAGAAACAATAAAATAGTATGTATTTGAAAGTGTATTAAAACCAGTAAATGATTCATAATTCACCATATATTTTAATTTATTTCTAAACTCTAAATGTTGCAATAAAGAATTACATGGATCAGATATGAGTAAGGTAAAAGCTGTATCTTTAAAGAACACTTCATACATGCATTTGTAATTACAACTTCTCAGAAAATAATGTATTCTTACAAGGTCCTTCAGTACTTTCAATATGTGCAAGAAAGGCTTTTGAAATAAATTTTTAGCACTGATTATCCTGTAATGGTTATGCATGAGGTCTGGGTTGAAGTAGATAGAACTTATGACAGCACAGTTTTGATGACAACACTACTCAGAAGCAGTGAAGCCATGAAGAAGATATGCAGATTATCACAAAAAAGAGTGAATGATAAGATAAATTACACCCTTTCATGACATGCATTTTAGAAAAAAACCTATTTGTAAACACTTTAAGTTACTTTGTCAGTACTGTGCAGGTATGTGCAAACATGCAAACACAACACCACAGGCAGTGGTGCACTTCCACCAGAGGGATGGCACTTGCCATTAGGAATTGGGTGATGAAACCTGTTAGTGAGAGGTTTCCTCACATGGGTGTCTTAATGGAGCAGGGCCTTAAACTGGTGCTGGTAATGCACCAATCATTCACTGCAAAGCTGCTCACTTTTCACTAATTCGTGCTCTCACATCCTGCTGAGTCAAGGCAGTGGAATAGCCAAGCACCATGTGTGAGTAGCCAAGTTTCTCTATTGAGACATGAATGCTTGGAAGGGTCTGCCAAAACAGTGACCTCAGCATACCCAGGGATCTCTTCAAGGTCCAAATTCCCTAAAATAAGAGACCTTCCCTTAAAACTCTGGTATAATCTTCATCTATTCTTCCTCAAGAGTGACACCCTACTTGCTCTTTGCATTTGTTGGAAACCATCTCTGCATCTCAGCAGACCTATTAATCTGCACCCTTCTGTGGCTGAAGAAAAGCTGGACCCAAGCCAGCCTGCTGGTTGTTCATGGCCAAATAAACTTACATGGCAGAAACCTCAACTCTGCAGGATGTGTGCACATATCCAAACAAACCAACACAGCACAGGGACCGTGTGCCTGAAACAGCAACATGAGGCAGCAAGGATTTACATCCAGCGCCTATCAGTATCTCTTCGAGTAATCATAAGGAATTTTGCATTCACCATTTTGATAGCTTTACCTTTTCCAGCTCTATTTTGTGTACTGGAGAACTAGACAATGGCCCATCAGAGTCTACAGCTCCCGTACAGTTGCTGCACACATCTTTTATAACCTTAGGAGACAAAGTAAAACTCATTAATTATTCATAAAATACAAATCAGAGAGATTAGAAATTATAAATGGATGTGAAAGGAGATGGGAAGAAGAATCACAGACACAGACATTTACTAGGTTGGCAGGTGTCAGGCAGGCTGACACTACAACTTCTCCATGCTCCCTCCCTAAGTCATTTCATAGATGACCTGAAGGAGACATAAAGTCTAGAGGTGGAAGGTTTCAGTTTCTAGACAGACTAAGCTCCAAGGCTCTCCTAAGTGAAGAAACCAATAGCATTGCTGATTTCCATGAGCTAAATTTGCAGTATGAGCTGACACCACCAAACTAATTTCATGACAATGATGGGAAAATGGGGTCCAAAGTATCTCAAGTCAATGGACAAGAGTTATGTATAATACACTACACAGATGCTCTTTTTTTGCTATCAGAGAACTAATGAAGTGCTGATCAACTTAGAGTTATACTGCACAGTGGTATTTCGTGCAATTTTTGTATTATAATTGCACATTAATGTAAGAGTTAAAGGTCAAAGTAACAGTAAATATGTTTGTAGCAAATGGAAGTGGCACTTTCTGTTTCTAAAAAGTTAAAGAAAAATCTTGAACCAGGAATTTGCTGATATTTTGATGGAATCTGAAGAACTCAAAAACCTGAAATTACATAACTGTAAAAATACACGACGAAAGACGTCTGATGATTTCCCATGGCCATAGCTAAGGATTTTATCTCTTGTGAGGTTACTGCCAGCCCGTTATCAGCCTGAAATTGCTTGTGCTGATGAGAACAGGTCCTCGATCCAAACTCATGCTGAGTTTCAAATGGAACAATTTTGATGTGGAAACTACTAAAAAGCAAAGGATGGCACCAAACAGTCCTTTTGCAGCACTTAAGCTCCCTTTAAGGGTGAAGCTAATACAAATCAAATGTTTATGGGCTTACAAAGACCCTTATGCTATTCAGGAGCACATCATAAATTACAGGCATTATACACCATAAAGAAAGGAAGAGAACCAGCACCATTTTACAGAGGGAGAAGCCAGGAACAAAAGAATGATGAAATCACTCACTCAGTAACACATAAAAAAATCTAAGCAAAACTGGGAGATGAAGCTACACTTTTATTTCTCAGCTAGAATCTCAAAATACCTCAGCATCCTTTCCTGACTGTCTGACCTACCCTATATTTTTTTTCCATAAACAAGACTAGCATTTCATGGTACTCGGTGTCCTTTGTAACACAAAATTTAGATTTATCTGTGGCAGAGCATTAGCACTTTAGAGTTGAACAAAGCCCTGAATTCCCCAAAATCATAAGGTTTTTTATGTGTCTGTTTTTGTTGGTTTTCTTTTTTTTTTTTTGCAATTGCTGATCCTCTGTATGGTGTAAATACACTGCTGTTTTCTCCTTAGAGAGATGTGACTGTATAGTTTCTGGGAATATTCATTTCTGTCTCCTGCATGACCCTGATTCAATGGCTTATGTTTTCAGCATCTGCTCACACCACACAGTTAGTTAATTTTGGCAAAGGCAGATTGTAATGGGAGTTACAGACAGAACAGAGGGAAATGATTTGGCAGCACTAACTCAATAGTATGTGCTAAGTCATGCACTCAAGTAAATCCGGTTCTTATCATACCCCACATATTTAAGAAGAAGCTGAACTGTTTAATTGGGTTGTAATTAAATTTTGATTTAAAAAATGACACATTGTCAAAAGGGACTTGGTGGCAGGATCTGAAGTAAATGCATATTCAAGGGTCCAACACTTCATTTGGGTTCAAAAGGTCCACTGGCAAAGACTTGCTCATCACCTTCTATGTGCAATATAATTGTGTTCAGTGCATAGCACAAAACACATTCTTCTCCACCTCACCAGGATGAAATGTCTTTAATATATAATGGTTGCCTGGATTCACTCTCTATAATTACGTTTGCAGACAGCTGCCATTAAAAATCTGGTTTTCACATGCATATAGCTTTAGTTCAAAATTTTAAGGGTAAAACATTCCACCAGTATTGCCAACTTGCATAATTTCAATCACAAGACTCAGAAGTTCTTGTCAGTTTTTTCTATGTTCCATCTTCTGGAGCCATATGAAACCAAAGATAACTATTTTCATTAAAAAGTATTTGAGAGTAAGAGTGAGGAATGGAGTTCAGCAAACTTTTATCCATCACAATGAAATGTGTAAAAATATGAGTATGTATCTCAATATCTCCAATACCAGAAAGGGAAAAAAAAGGAATCCCCAAAAGTGTTATTTTTAATAAAATGCCATTATGTGGAAGGCTGCACTGAGAATACTTTGTAATGGCAAATATTCCATTAATAGCTTAAGTCTTCTCACACATTAGAGAAAGGAAATAATTCTCTTTTTCTCATCACAAATGCCTTTGAACATTACATGTACACACATAGTGTGATCTGCCAGGAAAATCAAATTGAGATCATAAACAGACTATCTATTCAAATATTTAAAATGTATGAGCAAATGTAATCAGAAAAATGAAGACCCTGTTTTTCTTTGGATAGCCTCAAAACTAAATACATTTAAAATAATTGATTGTTATTCCATCAAAAGGACCTTAAGTACCACAATTACCATTACAATATTACAATTAGCAGACTTCAGAACAGCCACTTTTAAATGCAGACCTAGAAAAAGCTTCTGCAACCTGAACTGTATTATTATTCCTTATTTATAGAATTATAGAATTGTTTAGTTGGAAAAGACCCGTAAGATCGAGTCCAACTGTTAACCCAGCACTGCCAAATCCACCACTAAACCATGTCCCTAAGTGCCACATCTACACAGTATTTTAAATATCTCCAGGGACTGACTCCACCACTTTCCTTGGCAGCCTGCTCCTTTCAGTGAAGAAATTTTTTCTAATATCCAATCTAAACCTCCCCTGGTGAAACTTGAGATGGGTTTCTCTTTTCCTGTTACATGTTACCTGGGAGAAGAGACCGATCCCACCTGGCTGCAGCCTCCTTTCAGGGTCTGTAGAGAATACAAAGGTCCTCCCTGAACCTCGGTTTCTCCAAGTTAAACAGCCCCAGCTCCCTCAGCTGCTCCTAATCAGACTTGGGCTTTAGACTTGAATCCCCAGGTGGATCAGGACATATATCAGAGTACAGCATCAAGTGCAGTGACATAAGGCACAGAGGGGAAATATTTGCAGGTAGGAAGCTGGAAAGATTCCCTGCCCGAGCCATGGGTGAAGTCAGTGGAATTTCTGCCACATGGTGTGTCTGGAATATTTCTCTCTTTAGAACTATCTTAATACAGAAGCACTAACATTTACTATAAAAAGCTTCATATCTACATTCACCTACAAATTTCTATAATTCTTGCATGTTATTTTAAAAGACACTCCAGGACTGGAGGCAAAATACTTGCCCAACATTTATCCTTTCTACATGTGAAGTCAGAGAAAGTAAATTAGATTCTCCTGGCTACTTTAAAGCTCCAAGCTCCAGATAAAAAGCACTGGCTCTGTAGTAAAACCAGAAAGCCTGCCAGCCAGTCCCTGCAACACAGAAACCCAACAAATTCTGAGTAAAAGTACATTTGTAGATAGTTCCTTATGGCTGATCTCTTTGGGACCTGATAAGGAGTAAGATTAAAAGTTGCCCTGTGCTTGAGGAGTTTGCAGAGCTCTCTCCTGGTGGATACCATGGATGAGCTCAAGTTACAGGCTTCCTACTACAGGGATGTGATTACAGCATTTTGTATCCTCTTGTGTTCTCATCGAACTCATGTGAGAAGCTCCCACTTTTGATATGATCAAGACAGAAAGCTCACAGCCTGACTGCACATTTGCTTTCCTTTATGTAATCAGGCCAGAAATCCAGCCAGCCACCCACCCACTTGTCCCCCTCTGCCTACGTTTCACAAATACTGGAATTGCTAGAAATGGGATGGGCTGTATCCCTTGGCTCTGCCACTTAACTCTGGAAACAGGAATATGGCAAAGCTGAAATCTGCTTAAGTACAACACAGCAGAGGGAAAAGGGTTTGGCTCCAGATATAAGTCAGTATTTCCCATTCCTGAAACACTCCTTTTTTCCTGCTGGAAGAGTACTGACTTTCTGGGACTCTCTGTCATTTTGGCATGACTAAATGCTCATTTTCTCTCTCTTGTGGACTGTTTCATATGACATATGTTAGTGTCAATACCCTCCTCCTTAGGAGAGCAGCAAAACTCTTCTTAGTGTTTTGCAGAGAAGAAATGCCCAAAGGAGTTTACCTATAGGAAAATCTTAGGCAGAAAAGGCAGAAATTATTCCAATCATAGCCTATGCTTTAAGTCTCAAAAAGAAACTCCCTTTACCTTCTCTACTGGAAAACATTATTCTCAGGTATCCCTCAGCCTGGAAAGATTAATCTTTCTGCCTTACTGCCATTTGTCTGAGGAGCGTGAGGATGAGATTCTGGCAGACTAGCAGTCAGCAGGCCTGTCCTTAGTGCCTGTGCATCCCCTTGGAAATACTTTTCTGACTTACTCACCTAAGACAAGCCCTGTCCCATTTCTCCTGTGTTATTGCCATGAAGTCCACTGCCATACATGGCCACTGGATCAGGCAGAGCCCACGAGGAGGCACTCCCCAGAGGCTGGGCAGAGTGGCAAGAGGCACTGCTGGCTCCAAGGACAGAGGTGCCCTGGGGCAGGGGAGTTGCATCTCCAGCCTGGGTGGTGCAGAGATGGACATCTCACTTTATGCTGTGAGTCTGAGCTAGGTGTGATTTAAATAATTTTCCATCCAAAGCTGTGAGGGGGAGAGAGGAGGAATAATATCTAGTGGTGAAAGTCCCAGCCCTCCTGAGTTCTGCTCTGACTGTGACAGCTAGCATTTGTGATTTTAGCCAGGAAACCTAAAGAAAAGTTATCACTGAGAAAACAAAGTAAATAGGATGTTTGTGGTTCTTTATTCATGGGTGGTTTGGTTGGTTTTTTTTAATTTACATGTACATCTGGTTCTTTTAAATAGTGTATTGTTTTCCATGGTGCTGGTCTCACACACACACAGACTCTGGCTCACAGCCAAGCTGGGATCCTCTGGCTCTGCCCACTGGCAGAGTTCTGCAGACTGGTCAAAACTCCCACGTGCAGCTCAGTCCATCAGCTCTGCAGGTGGGGCCCTAAATAGCTCTTATGCAAACTCACTGACCTTACTGGGACTTGAACTGAGGTGTTTTAAATCATCTGTTTGAGACAACAGGGGTGTAATTCCTGGGAAGTTTAATTTAGTTTGCACAGCCTTCGCTGATGGTGATGTTGGGCAGTGGAGAAAGAACCTGGCTTGACTGTCTTGGGTCATAGTACACTCTTTAGGTTTCTTGCAAATTAACAAGCACTGCATGGAAATCACTAGTACCAAGTATGCATCCCCCAAACCCACCTTTTTAGTTTGTTTTAAGGCTTAAACATTCAGCACTTGACTCAACTCAGCTACAAAATGGAGATAATAACCTCTTTGGGGAGCATTACATAAGCCAAGAAGGCAGTGCTTGAAGTGTTGAAGATCTCTAGCTGGAAATTCCACAGAAAGCAAAAGCAGACACACAATGTTTACAGTTACAAGCTCAATTTTATGCTGACATAAACTGGCTAAAGAACAGCTCTGTCAGTAGTTCACTCTTCAGTAAAACTGTCCACATAAAGACTGGAGGCCAGAAGTTACTTGACTTCCTTCACTAAACTCAGGACAGTGAAAAAAAGAGATGTTCTCAAAGACTTTCATGAAAGGCAACATGTAGTTAATCAGAGAGAAAAATTGGGTAGGTGAACCAACTAAACAGCCCTACAAGGAATGTTGCAGGGCCTTTGGATGATTGGATACAGTCCCAACCATGATTTTATTCTCTCTTCAGGGCAAAACATCCCCCTTACTATGACAAGTTCCGAACTGACTGAGCATAGTCAAAATGATAGATGAAGAAATGTCTCCTTATGGCTGAAAGATTCACTGCTCAATTACAGACCCTCAGCTGAAGAGATTGCTGCACAGTTGGCAGAGCACCACAAAATGAAGAGAAGTTAACAAAGGGTGCCTGATGTTAGGGAAAAATGAAAATCAAGGCCAGTACTCCAGAATGATAGATTACATCTCATGCATGATAAACCATAAATACATTTTTGCAGGAGCAATGTTAGGAGGATGACAAGGCCTTGGGACCAGTCACCATGACCATTTATTTCTTCTCCCAGTCTTCTACAACAAGTTACCTCAACTTAATTTCTGTGGCATCCATGTATTTTTAATATTGCCTGCAGTTTTCTGTGGCCTAGTCTGAGGGTTCTGCATATAGAGCACATTCATCTGTACAAACAAAGCTACTGAATAAGCATCTTCTTGTAAGGTCATGGCCTTACTAGTCCTTTTTTTTAATGCAGCATTTCCCAGGGATGCTGACAAATAAGTGTAGTTTTACCAATCTGTTGGATGTGCTGAGGAAAACAGGAAAATTTCAGACTTGACCACAAAATGATGCACAGATGCATGTATACTCAAGCATGCATGGAAAAAGATCATTTTTGGGTCAGAGTGTGTAACTGCACACATTTTTTAATGTACATTTTTGTGGGAACATTTTAGGACTCAAGTCTGGAAAATTCCACCACTTTTTGTTGCCCACCATATTACCAAGATGATCTCAGCTCTAGCCTGAATTTATACTAACTTTGCTCCTTCCTCTGAAATCTTGACAGCCTCTTTGGTGACATCAGCTATCAGTTTTCATCAAGCATTTGTTAGCTGGTAAACCTGAAACTCCCTTTGTGGTTTCCAGTCTAGACTTCAATTTGCACTATGTTTATCAGCTGGGGCTTTTTTGGTGTCATCTTTACAAAAAACAGTCTAAAGTATTCTGCATCAATTTAGAATTTGTCTTCCAATAGATATTTAAAAATTATTTACTTAATAAACATATTCTGTACTGATTACATACATGAATTGGAAAAAAAAATTAGCTTCCAAAGGACAATGTGACCTCCAAAAACATTTTGAGCTTTTTAGGATCAAGTGTAAAGCTTTAATGTGACACTTAACATTTGAATTCATGAGAACCCACTGCTCCTGGGTGATAACCTGCCTCAAATGGCACATACTGGTGCAGTATCTTCGACCAAGAAGGCATCTTATGCTCTAAAAATGTGGTTGCAGAGTTCTTTTTCATTGGCAGTCTCTGGATCTGCTCATTTTATTAACTACAGAAATCACATGCAATGGACAGAGCACTGGGAAGGACCCTGGCCCTCTGACTGACAGGGTGGGAAAGCTCAAATCTCCCAAGTGATGATAGTGTAAGAATGTCCTCCACAAAGCCACACATGATTCTCAGAAGCTATTTTGAGATAGGCTTGAATGATCAAAACATAATTGCTTACATAATAATAAAAAAATCCTTAAATTTTGGTGTATTTTAAAAAATACAAAAGCAATGTTTATTTTATTTCTCCAAAGGTTTTCTTTTGGAAACACCAGAGCTGTTGCAAGAGGTGCACAGACCATTTCTGGTTAGCTGTGGGAGAGGCAATTTGTACTGCAGAAGCAAAGGGCTGAAGCAACACTGAGGACTTGGAAGTTGAGTACAGTAACACTGCCGTGTACTTGAAAGATTTCATTAATAGAGAGCTTTGCAGCATGAAGGAGCTAAATAAAGTGCTGTCAGACTGTCTCCAAATGTTTTGCAGACACACAGAATACACAACTGTGTGAACATGCAACTGCACAAAATCTCTCTTTTTTTTCTCATTTTGAAGCAGCAGGAATGCATCTGGGATATGGAAAAATCTAGTACTGCTCTGTCTGCCTGTGTGGGGATGCTTTATATACAATTAAAAAAATAAAACAATTTTTATGAAAGAACGTCTGATAGATGCCAGTGAATTCAGTATTACTAAATCCGAATTTAGAACAACACAGGAAATAAGGGTGCAGCAGTTACTATGATCTAATTACAGCGGAATTCCCTTGGAAGGGAATATGACTTATGAACTTCTTTTCATTCCAATCAGTGGTTTTGAATTGCTAACTGAACCAGTGGGACACTTGCATGACTTTAAAACTTAGAACAAGATACTGATGTTAGAAGAAGCCTAATAGCCATGGCTGGGATTAGTTGCTATTAAAATGACAATAGGGAGAGCATTCGCTAAGCTGGGATACAAAGTCACAGTCAAAACCAAACACACATAAACCGCAAACCCCCCAAAGGTAAATTCAAATATTGCAAAATAGGAAATTACAGATTAATTTTCCATTTAGTACATTAGCCCACAGCAGAATTTATACCTCTTAAGCTGCATTTTATGTCTCCCTCTTCTGCAGAAAAACTATCTGCCATCAGGAAATTCCTATGTGTTTAATTCAATTGTATTTGGAAAAATACAATTTATTCTTAGAAAAATAAGTACCATATAAGGTTAGATCAGAGCACAGCATGGAGAATGCCTGATGAGTCTGATGCATTCAGACTTACACATGTATTTAAAAGACTGGATTTCAAGGTCTTAAAACAGTTGCTACTGCAACTGCAGTGATAGTTTCCCACACTACTTCACTGACCTCCACCTTTGAGACTGGCAAAGTCCAACATAAATACTAGTAATCTGGTTAGGATCTGTAACTGCAGCCCTTGCCTTGGGATTTTCCACGTTCGCAGACATTGAACAGAGAGGAATGGAAGATGACAAAATCCTGTTTTCTCAGAAGTCTGCATTCCCAGGACAAACCATAACAGATGATATGTTGCTAAACCAGAATTAGGAAACTTCAATGGCCTTCATGAAGCTGAAGAACTTTTCTTCATCCACTGCAGTTCAAGCAGGTACCTCCTAAGAGAATCTTCTTTTTAAAAAGATGACACCATGCCAAAAATAATATGGGTGCCAGCCGCCTCCACCTGAGGGAATTTGAACTTTCCACTTACCACCAGTGTGCCCTAACCACCAAATATTTCTGGAAAATGATCTGGTGAAGAAGATGGAAGGGAATTTGCCACCTCTCCTCTCCATGCCAGATTATTGTGCTATTAGTAGCGAAAACCATCACAGCAGCAGCACTGGGTTAACCCTGAGGAATTGCTCCGAGGCCTGAACCTAAAGTCTGTATTTCTGCAGTCCCAAATTAGAGGGGATTTAAGCAGTCTGGATTTGTTTGGAAGTTGCTGTCTATGTCTCAGTTTGTAACAGCAACTGAGCAATGTGAGCACTTTGTGGGCAGAAAAACTGCTGGACAGAAAACCCCCCTTACCTTTAGCCACTGTTCTGCCTGCTCTTTGCTTTGCACGGCCAGAACCAGGGCATCCGCTCCTTGGTGAGAGATTTTCAGCTCATGCTTCTTCTTTTTGCTATCCTTGGGAATATAGGTGATACTGCAGTCATTGAGGAGCAGCTCCATCTGGGGCTGCTGGTCCTTGGAGCTTTTGTAACACTAAATAAATATAAGGAAAATTCCACAGTTAGATATTACCTTTCTGAACCCTGGGGGAAAGCTCTATTTTAAAAATGCTTTATTTTTAATTCATAGAATTTTGAATATATTTTACACATCCCTTTACCACATACCACAGAGTTCACCCAGAGCAAACTCATCCACTCTGTAAGGCAAAATTACTTCCAGACTGACAATAATAGATGTCTTTTATTGCAGGACAGGTACAACATATGGAGAGCATTAAGTGTCTCTGAGTTATCCTTATGACTCAACCTTGACCTTGATCAGGTAGGGAGCGGGTGATTTAGGATATCTGTTCACATGTAGCAGCAGAACGAACTTGTAACTTAACTTTAAAGCTCAGATGTTTACCCTGCCCTCCAGTGACAGACCAGTATATGAAGGCAAATCTACATCAGTGCCTACATACTTCAAGTTCAAAGAAGCTGGCATATGCCTTACTCATCTGTTCATTTTCCTGAGATAAGTTAAAAAAAAAATCATGAAAAGTGTGTAAAATCACACTTTTTAAGTTAATACAATCTAATAGTCCCTGCACAAATTTTTCTGTTACTTTATTTTGTAAGCTCCTGGCTACAGTGATTTCATGCTGGGTCACTGATGACCTGCTCTCTGTTGGAACTGGTGATCTGAAGACAGAGGGTTCCTCTCTACGTCACTTGTCCTACAGAACCAGTCTCCATTCCCACCTTCCAACACATCAATACAGCTGAGGCTCCCAAAGTGTTGCAGTGCCAGACTGCAGAACAATGTTTAACTCTCTATACAAATGTGCAACTATTTTACATATTTGTGTAAAAATGGGCTTTCACTCATACAAATAAGCACTAAGGCTAAAAAGACATCTGATAATAAAGGAGTCTCTGACAATCAATAAGAGTAACTAGCATCTGCATACAAAGAACAGCTGAGCATTTATATGAATAGAGAAAAGCACATGAACTTCTGCATGTCTGCAGCAGTATTCTTGCCAGGATACAATTGTCAGGAAGACAGTAGCTGATAAAAATATGTTATAAACACTACAAGTTAGGCTGAGCAAATACAGTCAACTCTAAACCAGCCTCTGCAGATCACTGAGAACCCTTCCCTCTGCAAAGCCCATTAATACCAAAGTTTTTCCAATTTGGTTACAGATTTTCAATTTGCAACATTTAAAAAATACTAAGCTTTCAAGCTATGAAATCTTTTAGATATACAACATTATTCACTTTAAGAACCAATAAACAGCTTGTAATTCCTTTTATATTAATCTAAATATTTTATTTATAATTATACTTTGCTAAAACTAAAGAATGTATATATTAAAAGGCCTTAAGTGAAAAACGAGTCCCTAACGGACTTTAAGTGAAAAGCAATTCCCCACTAAAAGTTATTTCTAATGTCTAATTCTAATTAAAATATTTTTGTTTTATTATGACGGCTGCATTTATGACACGGGCAATTACTAATCCCTAAGAACACGTATTTGTTTTACTTGCATATCTCATAAGTTAACTGTCCAAGTTCTCCTTCAAACAATAAACCAATCTTGTGTAACTTGGTCGTTAGACTCCTATTGTGATTTTATTTTCTTAATCCCCATTATAGAATTACTGAAAGATGATCCCTACAAGCAAAAAAGCTTTTCAGACCACACATGTGGGTAAAGGAAATGAAAATATAAAAAAATAACATATTTTTATATGAAACAATAAATGTAATTGTAGGACAAATGCTGTACGACTTCAGGGAAAAATCTGTTTCTCTGTCTCTTTCTTTCCTTTCTTCAAGTTGTTATCAGATGGTCCTGAAGTCTGATATGATACTGATATCTGGTGATAAAAATGTGCATTAAGGAAAATGGCATTATAAGAATATAATGAAAGCTGAATCAGAATGACCTTTTTTTTCAACATTTAAATACAGGAGGATACAAAAATTAAAGCTACTGCAAACTAGCAAATTCATTCCAACTGTATTTTCAGAAATCTCTTACCTCCATTTCATATCCTGCTATTTTCTATACTGCCATAATCACAAATGTACTTGGAAAGTGAACACATCTAATCTGCATTGTACCACTGTAGAATAGAGAGGTTCCACAGAAAATGTTCTATGACCTGTTAATCAGTTTTTTACATTTGTGTTATTGCAGTAATTGTTACTTATGTAATTAGGTACAATGGGTGGAAGCACCGTATCGGAAGGCAGGAGAACCAACGACCCCAACTTATTGATCAATATACGCATTAGTTTGCTCATAATGACACACAGTAAGTGTTTCCCTCAATTAAGGTCTCTTTTCAGAAAATAAAAATACATCTATGAGCAGATAATTCATGGAATTTTTCACTGGTGCCTCCAATCAGAAAGAAGCGTAACAGATTTGCTTAAGGAATAAATATATCCACTTGTTTCTATCCCTTTTATAATGCAGCTGTGCATCATGTGAATACTGCATCGTAATTACTGCAGAACAGATGGCAAAGGTTTAGTTTAAAGCATATACATTACCACAGCATATGCTGCCAAGTGAATTCTCAGTCCAACAAGGGACTTTTCTCTCCAGCAGTCTGATCCAACAATTCACACACAGAGCTCCCTATGAGATTTTTTGTCCGCAGGGAATGAAAGGTTGGATTTACAGTTTCAGCAACTTTTTTTTTCCAAATTAAATATTTTAGAAGATAATGGGCCAGACGTTCTTTCCAATATAAGAGAACTGCTGGAGTTCAAGCTTAAGTAAAATAAAAATCAAAGTTTTAAGTGGCTAAATGATATACTTGTAATTTCAGTGCTTTTCTGCTTCTTGGGTAAATCATGACAGAACTCTTTGCTAAGGTTACTGCAGACTTGGCCACTGTTTGCAGAACATATTCCAAAAATCAGATTCCTATAAAAATAAATACATCATCTAAAAGGTACAAAGAAAATATAGCTAGCTAAAAATAAGAATTACCAGTAGTTTGTTTTCTTTGATAACACACAGTAGTTTGGTCCATTGCCCAAATCGTTTTTTTCTAAGAAGGAAGGCACAGATTTTGGCATCCTTCACCAGATCCATAGAGGCTTCCTCAGAAGGCCACTGATGTCTCATTTTCTTCCCCTTTCCATCCTCCTCCTCTTCATCGTAGGATTCATAAGAGCTGCTCATAGCATCTGAGTCATAATCTTTAATAAAAGCATAAAAGTGTTAGGTTAAACCACTTAGCCATGAAGCACATTGAAATAACTAAAAACCTCAAGACTGTTCATTTTTAGTGAAAGCTTTTGAAAGTCAGCCATGAACAAGTTACTGTTTCAGGGCTTAGTAATATCAATGCATAAAGTTAATTAAATGAAAGATACTTTGCCAATATGAAACTTTATAGAAGACCCATACAGACACCTTGTGAATTTTAATGAATCCATAAACTGGGAATATATAGCTAGACTTTCAGGTAGTGTTTCATTATCTTCAAAATATTATTTGACAGCTTCATTTTTTGTAATTCTTTTACAGAGAAACATCTTCATCTCGTTTTAGTACATCACATCAAGAAATAAACACCCCACATGGCAAAGGTCATAAGAATACATTATGGGGCAGTGTCTACCCACCATAACACTTCCTACAATTTCCAAATACAGCCCCTATACTGCTACAATTAGCATTCAATAGTCAGTGCTGTCCGTTGAACTGCAGATTCTGATAGAGGTAAAAGCATTGTGCAAAAATCTTTTGTTCTGTGCTTAGCCTCAGCTGCTTAATCCTGCTCCAAGTTTGGTGATGGAATGGCAAGCTTCTGTTTTAATTAAACTACTTTTCTTCAGGCCTTTCATTTTCAACAATGCAGACAGATCTAGCAGTTCCCCCAACTAGCAAACTATTTTGCCGTTATCACCACCCATACTTATTTGTTTTTGTGGGTATATGTGTGTAAAGCCCTCCAGATAGTAACACCAGAAAGCCTGTTATCCACTGGCACATGTTCACACGGAGGAAAACTGACTGGAATATTTTTAAAAGCTGAAATTTCATCAAAACATTTCATGTAGACTTTGATATAATTTTAGGTCAGAAGGTGGAAGAAAATCTCTTGTTTGCTTTAGCTAGGTAATTAGGAGAGAGTTGGGATGTAGGGAGGGCAATTAGAAAGACTGGGAAGAGGGCGAGAGAGTGGATTGCTGGAAAGCTCATTCTGCATCAGTTCCTCCCTATGTGCATAGCCAGAATGGAACATACCTCACATCTCTGAATGCAAATTAGATATTCTGATCCAATTTGTGTTTTCATAAAAGTGGATGAAACAGTATCTCTTCAGCCCAAAGTGAAATGAAAGTAAAACTTAAAACCCTGGAAGTTTATTTTTAACACTGAATTACCATTTTCTGATCAATTGTGCTACAGGGTGTTTGGTTTGGGGCAGGTCCATATGGGCAAGTGGTAAAAGCCTCAGATGATTATCAGTGGGAAAAGACTCCAATTTTTCATTTGCGTTACAAAAATCAAGAGGAGGATGAAAAAACTTAGGGCAAATATTTAAACTGACAGATTTGGAAACATTTATTCCAGAGCATTTACTTTTGCATATTTATTTAAAAGAATATATAAGATCTAGTAGAACTTGCTGCTTCATCCTTCTTACCCCTGAAGAAGGAAGAAAGCCTAAATAAAACCTCACCAAATCCAGAACCAAACCAAAACATTCTCCCTGCTCCAACTTCTTTCCGAGCAGCTTTCCGCAAACTTTCACACAGAAACCTCAGGAAATGCTTGAGAGATCACTGACCAGTCACAAACACGCAGTAGCATGCCAGCCTGCTGGGCACAGAGACTGAACGATTCACATGGAGCTACCAAATACAAAATGTAAGGTCTGATCATTAAATCAGCTGCCTCAAAAAGATCTCCTAAAGGCACGGGCTGTGGGACAAGCTGCCATAAGCTGTCATCTCTCTGGGAACTTAATCTTCAGCCCCTGGCTTTCCCTTTTCAAGAAAGTAATTAGCGCCCATAACCTCCTCATCCTTTCTTCATATTCAGGTGTGATCTTTGTGATCAATGTCACAATATTCACATTGATGTTTGATCCCTTTCTACAATATTCTTTTACCTCATTTGTGATTTTGCCTTGGTTTTGGCAAAAATATTATTCTGAAACAACTTTTTTTTTTTAGGTAAGAAATAGAAGTAAGAACTCACTGCCCATATGTTGAGATATGAATACACTACTCTGGTGGAATTTTTCTGCATTACTGATGAGAGTTTTCCATTAAGAAACTACCTTTTGAATGCAAGAGAGTCTGAGGGTTAAATTTTATCAGATGAACTTGAAACTTTACTGTACAGGGGGGACAATCTTCAAGTATATTCTTCCTGAGAGAGTGGAGCTGGGTCTTTTTCTGCACTCTGAAGATAGGAATTTTGCATGACAGAGACTTTTCTATCAGAGGACTACATTTTTAAGTGCATCAATCAAAAGGATGAAAAAATTGAATCTGTTTCAACACACTGTTTTTCTTCCCTGTTTAGAACATGATTTAACTTTTTCATATTGCAGTAAAGAATGGGATTCACCTTGGATAAAATTACAGGTCATCCCTTTGCCCTATACAGAAAAGTTGATTTTCTCCTGACTATAAGCCCCATGCAACAACCTTGCCTTATTACTAGCAAATTTACTTGGTTAAATCATTGTTTTTTCCTCACAACATTGAAGCCTATTATCTTCTTGCAGCAAGTTCTACCAGTTTCCAGAAAAAAATAATTATAGAAAGTGCTGATTGGGACTTCACAGTAGAAACCGAAATTCTGCATGTTTAATACCCTACAGCTATTTCCTATGTGGCTCGCAAGCATTCCAAGTGCAGATTTCCTGTTAGCCATAAGCTGTATGCTCAGCACAGGGACTCTGCTGGCACTGCAGTTGCAGTTTTATCCAAATCTCTGTTTCTAGGAGGACGAAAGCCAACAGGAGCTTCCGAGACTCCCATCCTGACCCAGGTTAATGGGATCTTTGGGGACCTGTTGCCATATCCTGCCCATTAAATACTCCTCCTCATGTCTCCCTTCTTGGTTCGTGGGACTCTTGGACAGACTAAGCTCCTCTTGTGTGACTCACATCAGGAAGGATGCCCACTCTGAAGTGCTCATATCATCCTTGATGAAACTTGGCTCCTCTTTACCACATCCTGCTTCTACTGCTTGTTCTCCAAACTGCTCTATCACATCTAAAACAAGGTTTGCAGGCTCTGAGACACAAACTAGCATGTGGAGAAAAATGTCTCTCTCTCCAAAACAAAATACATTTATTAAGTCTATTAAAGTCTCAGAGGGTAAGGATGCACTGATACAACATGTTCCAGTGCTGCTAATCTACCAGTTTTTTTGCATATTTGGCACTTTCTGATTAATCTGACTTCTTTTGACATTGGTTTTTCACCTTCATGTTCACAAAAATTTCCCACTGTTATGGGGTGAAAATCACAGTGGACTTTCATATTATTTGCAATAGTGTATTCCTAAGACTAGTCTGTATTAATTTAGGTATCTTGTACAGATCAGTAGCTTTTAATATAGAGAGTTATCAGACAAGTCATACACACCCTTGCTTTCATCTACATGCAAGCACTTATTTACAAACCAACTAGAGGGACTTGGAAAGTTACAGATATTTCATTTTCATGACCACGTTCTGCAATTTTCTTCAGTGCTTGTTTACTTTTACAGGTAAGACACATGGTATGGAAGTCTCCTTGCTATTAATGACATTACAACAATATTCCCTAAGAATATTTACTTAAAATAATTATATCTATCCCAATAGATGCATTCTTGCACTTCTTCTATTCAAGCACTTTTTTCTATTGTCTTCTCCATCTCAAATACTCCAAACAGCTATGGTTATATCTTTTAATACACTTTGGTAGCTGATTTTAATTACCACACAATCAATTTAGTGCACGTTTCACCTGAGCGAAGATGTATTACTGATTGCACATTGAATTTAAAAGCAACTTCTTTACCAGTGAAGAAAGGAATTCTTTTAACAAAATTTTTAAGATATGATAAAGTTCAGAACATAAGAAAATATAACAAAATCTCAGCAAGTGAGATGCTAAGTCACACTAACAGAGCTTTAAATGTCTGGATACATATATATATATATACACACACTTAAATTATGGAACTGTTAATGAAGTTTTAAGGCTGATATCCTAAATATTTTTATGCCTTTAAATGGTTAAGTACAATAAGAAATCAGCTTTGTACTTTGTCTTGTTTTTCCCTAGGTGATTTTTTAGCAGTGCTATTAATATTTGCACTTTAAATATTTTTCTGCCTGTGCATGGCTCTTGTTTAACAACAAAACCCGAGTCAGAAACTCACTGGGTTACAGGGTGTAGCAGGACCACCCTGCAGCATTTCAAGGGAGGAAATGAAGAGAAGAATGATTCTGCTGCTCCTCTAAGTTCACATGTTATTTCATTTGCTTTCCAGCACATGAAACTCTTTCTTACCTTGAATTTCTCAGGTTAATTAAAAGCTGCTAGACAACATCAGTTTGTGCAGTGTACAGATGAATAGTATTTTAGTTTAAAGATGATTCCTATGCATGTTTTAAGAACAGAGAGATAATTTAAAATAATTAAAATGGCTTTTAAAAGGGGGAAGATATGCCTTTAATCTTTGGACCATAGAAAATAATGATTAGTGATAAATCAGCCCTACACAAGTAATAAATTACCCCAGCCAATAAAAAAGCAGCAAAAAGATGGTACATAATATGCTGTTGACTGACCCTGCGTAAAGGTCACAGCAGTCATTTCAGTATTTCATCAGGGTGCTCTCAGCACAGCTCCATTGAAGTGCAGAGATCTTTGGGGAAGTATTTGGGTGTGAAAAAGAACATTTAGGTGTTGCAGAAGGACGTTCTGGTAGACAGCCAGAGGCAACGCTTTGCCTACTGCCCTGAACCAGTGGTCACAGAAGTACTGTCATGGCTTCACACGTGGCTTGTGGGAGCTGCTGTGACCAATTCATCCCTTTCCACAATGTGGCATCAGAAATGCTGCAAATCACATCTTTCCAATAATTCCTTTTTTCTTTTTATTTGTCTATTTTAGCAAGCAATTTGGTGCAATGGAAGCACAGCAGGCAGATGTGCCAGTCAGTACCAGTTTCTGAGACCTCAACATTCATAATGTAATAAATTTAGAGGGCTTTACTTTGGGCAATATTTAACTCTAGACTCCTGGTCCAATGCTCCCATCATCTGTGGTTCAAAGCAGTCTAAAAGGTTAATGGCTAATTTAGACCCTCTGTCTCCAATAGCTGCTGAAACCTGTTTATGTGCTCCTCACTTGAGCACCAAGTTTAGTTTCCTGTGAAAGAAGCCTGGTTTGGGCACACCAAAACAGCTCTGCAAACCAATCCAATGCATGGCCAGTGAGGATAACCAAACTGTCAAAGTAACACTTATGACACATCACCACAGCACCAACAGAGATGGGAGTTCTCAAGTAACAAAAAAGCTGAAGGACACTGGAATTACCAATTGCTCAGAAACTACCTGGAAATATCTTACTCACTGGAAGTGATGTACTCAGGAGCCTTCCCAGGACTAAGTGGCACCGCCTCTTCATAATAACCTTCAGGAAGGGAAGATGTTGGCAGTGGTGGAGGCCCATTATCTGGTGGCTAAATGAATAAAAAAAGAAAAACGGATTACAGACCAACAAGGTGTTAAATTAAACATGGACAGAACATCTGCTCATGATCAGTGCCAATGCAGCTTCATAAACCCTGCTCTTATGACTATTTCCTGTGTTAACTACCTCTAAAGGCAAGGCTCTGGAGGGCTCAATTAGAGGTTCTGCAAGGTAGCATCTTTTAGATGACAAGCAAGTTCAAATCTCGAGTTCCTCATATGTTGTTATAATTAAATAATAATAGGTAAAGGTTGAGACTCGAAGAAGTAAAGGAACTTAATTATGCTTCATAACATGCTGATACATTTTTAAATGTATCAATATTGTCCAGACCTTCACCACTGGTCATGATAAGGAAACAAAATTTTCTTGCATGTCGTCCAGCTGAGTCCTTTGGAGATGATAAACACTGTAGAATTCTACTTGTCATTGCTAAAGATGGCAAAACCAATGTAACAGCTACATTAAAAGAATTTTCTCTACAACAGCATTAAGTGGTAAAAATGGTGAAAAGATATAGTTCTCCATTTAAGAACTGGAAATCTGATGGGTCTGTGTAGGAAAGAGATTTCTGTGCATGAACCACTTTACAGTTTTAAGGCTTATTTACTGGTGTTTATAACTAATATAATTCACATTACAGCAGCAAACAGCAGTTTGGTTGAAGAAAAGTTAAATAGTCTGGGCTGGCAGAGACTGAGGAGAGAAAATTTAACCATATTTTCATGATAGGTGTTTTTTCAATGGCAAATCAATTCTTAATATACGTATTAATGTTTATAATGCTATTTCTACATAGTGAGAAGTGAGCTACAAACAAAGAAAAGTTTGAAACATCAAGAAACTACTACATGATAAAATAAATATGTCAAATACTAGGTCAAATTCTAAAATGTTTCTTTTAAATATAAACCTGTTTTAAATTTAAAACTGACCAAATTTTGGTATGTTGATATAATAGCAAAGTAAATTTAGTACTCTGTGACTTCTTCCATATGACTTTACTGTTCTATTTCCTTAACAAGTACCAAAACAACTGTATTTTATGGAACCCATTCATATTTGCCACAGGTTTTTAGTTTCACATTTGTGTGTTAGATAAAATACTGAAGCCTTTTTTCAGCTCTAGTGGTTTACTGCATGATTACAAAAATTTAACTTGCAAGCAGAGTTGCATTTCTGCAGTAACATTTTTTCAATACATCTTTCTTTTTTTTAATCTTTTTTTATGTTATGACAGAGATGCAGCAGTGTTTGTCTGCACTGGACTGATCCAGGGTAAGGGAATGAATGGAGATACTGAAGTGATAAACTGGTCAGATACAGACACTTATGGACTGTACCTCAGGTGGGCTGGCCAGTCTAGCAGAGCCTTCTTCCACATCACACAGGTAAGGCCACAAGGACTATTGCTCCTCTTTTGCTACAGACCTGAAGTTACCCTGCCTGGGAGGAGCCTGAGCTTTAATAACATGTGCCATTAACTGTAGTGAAGTTACTTCTGTGGGCACTTTCAGGGCTGGATTCATCTTTGACTATTTCAAAGCTAGACATCTCCAAATCTCATTGCTGATTACACACCTACGCCAGCCACCTGATTCTTAACACCATCACTAAGATGAGTCCCACTCTTGGAGTGCTCTGTAGTTAAATTTGTATCAAGTAGGTTATTCCACCTTGCAGGTAAGCGCTTGTGCATTCCCAGTGTGCAGGAAGGCAAGGAGTCAGTGACTAACCCTGCCCTTTAGCTCATCCAGCATGGATTCACCCTTGCACACCAAGTAAAATGAGAAACTTTTTCATGAGCAATGAACTGATTCACGGCTGGACACAGAAATTCCTGGTCAGATTGAGATTTACACTAATATTACTTCTATTATCAAATGATACAGCCAACTTCTTACTTCACAATCAATTAGAAATTACAGTTGGCAATTACTGTTACCTACAATGTGAACCAAATGAGATTTCCTCACAGACCAGCTTTGCTAGAGAAATTATCTGTCAAAGAAGCAAAATAAAGAAAAAATATGACTTTTAGTGTAGTAACCCTGTAACTTTGCTGAAAAAAAAATCAGATTGACAACCTGCACATCATGGCAAAATAAATGAGTCTTTCAAGGTTAGCTGCTGCTTCACAACAGGCATAAGGGACATTAAAAATTATTACATGTTCGTTACTGCTGGAAAATTGACAGCAATTATGAATTACTCGACACATATCACCTCTCTGTGGCCTGAGATGCTAGACACAAGAGGTGGAATTGCCTCCAAATACTTGATTTTCTCCCTTCACACAAGTGGGTAGAACCTTGTTCTCATTAGTTCTGGTCCCAGTTTGTTCCTGGGGCAGAATAGATTCATACCACCCTTTTCATTAGACAAATTAATTCCTTGGTCTAGCCTTAAACCATTTTTTCTGTCAGATGTATATAATATATGAAATTCCTATCATTATTGAACATCATTCACCCAGGAAATACACGTCCTGAGTCATTCCAATTTTGACTTGACACAGCACCAAGGTTTCAAACCTGTATTTTATCCGGGGACAAATGTAAGCTCCAATAAAGATCAGGAGAAAAAAAAACCCCTTGTTTTTAGACAAAATGTTATTCAGAAAGAAAGAAAAAAGGAAATGAAACACAAATGGTGCTTGTCTGATTTCGACCCTGCTGGAGCACCAGTCACTTCATACAGCTGGGGCGGGCTGGGCTGTGCAGCCAACGTCAACACAGATGGAACCCATTGCTGAATTAAATGGGCCCTCCTCTCAGAAATGCATTTTGCAGTGCTTGCCGTAACAAAGTTGAAAACAATTATAAAAAATATTTTTTTTAAAGGGAGAAACAGAAACATCCAACATTAAATACTTGATAAAAGCGAGGCTGCTTTAATATTAAAAAAAAAAACAACCCACAATTGATTAAATACAAAATAAAAATATCTCACTCAAATCTGTACCATAAACAACTGCATCTTTTGGCAGCTATGGAGTGTATGAGTTTGAGCATCAAGATACATAAAAACACGTATGTGTGCATTCTGGTATTAGTTACTAATATTTATAGTTCTTTAATGTTTTTACTATTGCTAGTTGTATTGTTTAATTCTTTCCACTCAGCAATTTTTAGTGGGAGAATTTTGATGAAGTTATGAACTAAGAATTAGGTCTTTATTCAAAAACTTTTCAATAGTTTACCTGAAAAAATTAAAAGGCCATAAAACCCACAAAATTATTTACATATTCTGTAAAAAGATTAAATCTAAAAAACATTAGAACATGTGTAGCTTGAATGGTACCAGGAGGAAAGACCTGGCAACCTGCAAGGAAGGCATTAGCATGAATTTCCCCCCCTTTTTTTTTTAAATTTGTCTTTTTTGTTGTTTGGTTTTGTTTGTTTTTTGGGGTTTGTTTTGTTTTATTTTGTTTTGTTTTAATGGCAGGCAACAGAGAAGAAACCTAGAGAATACTGTCTCTCAAGATAAACCACAGGAATAAGAACTGAGAAAAGAAATTGACATCACTTTTATCTCCTTGGAGGAAAAGCGACAAAGATGTAACATGTTGTTGTCAAGAATAATAAGAGCAATAATGAAACAGTACTGATGAAGTTGCTTGTCAAGTCCTGGGTTTGAGACCAACTGAGAGATGCTTTAATTGAAACCAAGAAGCAGATGAGGTGATCATTACACTACACAGCTGAGATCTCTGATGAAATTAGAGACTGGATTGTGCACAGGATGCCCAACTCAGCTTATAGGATTGATAGTTAAGAGAAAGAAACAAAATGGTAAAATTTGTTATTCTACTGGACTCTGAAACAGACTTACATGGACATTTTAATTTAATGGCATATTATGATCTTCCCCTCCACCTGCCCACCTGTACTCCACAGACCACAAATAAACTTTTTTTTCCTTTATCCTAAGAGATACATTACTCTATTTCACCCCTTCTGTCCTAGGGTACTGAGCAAGATAGACAGTAACTTTTATTTTATGTATGGTCTATCTGATAATCTGGTGACAATATGGAAAGCAGTCTGAAAGACAAAGGAAAATAAAGGTCAATGTGTACAGGCCTGAGGATATAAAGTCACTTTATACCCCAATGAATACTTACACTCTGTAGAAAATAGAAAGAAATACCTTCCTTTACGCAATGATTTAGGATGTGGAGATTTCCAGTGCAAAGCAGTGAGTTTAGCAGAGCCTGTCAGTAACCCGTGCTGCAGGCAATCACTGCCAGCAACTCAAGTGCCCCCCTTACATGTGTGTTATTACATCAACCACCAGTTTGGATCCAGCTGGACTGTGCAGCCAGCTGATACATAACCCCTCAATGCTGAAGGCAGCAACATGAGAACAGAAAAGGGGTAACACATTGGGGATGGCTAAGAAAGCTGTTCAGCAGCCAGCACAGGCAAATTTGGGCTGTCAAAGAAACTTTGACATGGGCACATGTCATTTGCTCTGGAGCAAGCTTAGACCTGACCTCTGCACAACCCCAGTGCATCTTCTAGCCTGGAGGGGGGAGGAAGAGTATGCACACATCTATGATCCCTAATTCTACATGTGAAAAAAATGGATGTCCAGAAAGCAGGAAGAACCAACAAATTGAGTAAAACACAATTCACAAAGTTACTGAGCATACATTTCAATCAGGCTTTTTTTGTAACACTATAAGGGTTGGAAACTGGGCATAAGTACTTGCCCTGCACTTGTTATGACAGCCCTTAAATAAATTCAAAATTGTGCTAAAGAGGAATCACTATTTATTGCCAGCAGCTGAGGACCTGGATGGACCTTGGATTTATTCAGGACAAAAGTGCTGACTTTGTGGGACATTAAGATCATATTGAACTGTGCAGTATTAACCTGAGTGTGCACAAGGAAAAGCTGAGAAATATTCTTCATTTGACCTCTGCTTCATATTCTAACGTTATTATTTCTGAGCTTGTCAGCTGCAGCCCACAAAACCGGGAGCCAAATAATGTGAAGGAAGTCTAACAACTTATCTTCCCAGCCTCTGAGCACAAAAGTCAGCAAAACCAGCCAGACAGCTACAAAACTCAACTTTTTGGAATGAAGTAGCCCTGTCAGTCCCAAAAGAAGGCCCAGCAATACGAATCCCATGAATAGCAGAACTGGTCACCCACCAGCTCCTGCAGTGCTGAACAGATGAGGGCAAGGGGGAAAGCAGTGGAAGTGATCACCAGGCAGAGGATGAGTATAAGCTCAAGTGGAGCTTCTCCTAAGGGAGTGATCCTGAACAGAGGCTTGAGCAGGTTTAAGGTTAAGAACAGAAGGCACACACTTGGCACGCTGTCCTCCAGGGAGTGGAGGAACATCTGACACAGCCTGAGAGCGTGTCTGCTGACTCGGGGGTGAGTGCCTAATTAAAGGTATCGCTGGAAAAGTGCTTAGTATGTACAGTGACTACAAACAGATCACAGCCTCAGAAAGCACAGCCTGATGATGGGAGAGAGATCTGAACAGACCTGCTCGCATTAAAGAATGAATCAGGGCGTCCTATGGCTCCACAGTTTGATCTGAAGATTGTCTGGAGAGCATTTACACATGTACCTCACCAGCAGCTGAGTTACTATTTCACAAGATACAACACATCTGCTCAGATACCTGAATAACTCCTTCACCTAACAAACAGGAAGACAAAGATGGCAATGAAGAGGACGAAGAGAAAACAGTATCAGAACAACATAGTATACTGACCCAGTAGAAAACCCAATTGGTTCTTGCATCTCTGACAGCACTGTCAGTCTGTGTCCAGACACAAATTGTCTCAGTTCTTGCTGCTGTATGTAATCACATTTGAGATAGTAAATAAAAAGACTGGAGCATGGAATGCACCACTGAAAGGACAGGTGGCTGGAAAGAGTTACACCCAAATTCTGCGGAAGGCTGGAGTGAAAACTCCATAGTCAATGGAAGGAACAGAAGAGCTAACAAAATAATTAAAAGTGGAAGCGAATGAGCCAGTAACAAAAACAAGGTACTTCTGTATCATTCATAATTTATAATAAAAGATTATTACGCAGCCAATTGGAAGCATCACTCAGACAAAACAATAGACTTGACTCAGGTCAAGCAAAGGGTCTGTGGGTACCAAGAAATGAAATGGGCTTTAATTAATGCTAGGGAACACTTTCATACATATTAATGAGAAAGATTAATCTGAATTTTAAGCAGCATGGGGCTCTCACTCAGAGTTGTTTATTGTGACTGTGCTCAAAGAAGTGTTTGTATTCCCCAGAAAAGACAAAATCACCTTTCTCTTCCAGGAGTTAATAAACTCATCCAAGTGTGTGACACAGCAATGAGGACAAAGCAGTACAGTGACAAAGTGTAGGCAATGCCATTTCCATTGGAACAATATTGTCTAAGACCTGAGGACTGCATCAAATTAAAACAAGAGGAGACTTGGTACTTACTGGCCTAATTCCTTCCCCATGTATTTGTGCACAGAACATTAATGAGCATGATCAGGAAAGCAAAAAATTTAGTCCCTAACTATCAACACAGTGAAGGGGTTTTATGGCCAGGTGTAGCATAGAAACAAGAAATTAAAAACCTGAGGTCAGAACTGTGAGCATGCTACAATAAATGGTAGGACAATATCCTATGAAATCTGTGGCATTAGTAATTTAATAATTTTCTTATAAGAAGGTCAAAGATCACCAGTATCTAGCTAAAAAAAGACAAAAGGCAAATAGCTTCATAATGATCATAAAAAGAATTTGGTAAAGAAGTTCAATTCTACTCTAAATAGAATGTAAAGTCCCATTAAAGGCAGCTGAGAACAGCTCATTCTGGCAGCTTAGACATGAGGAAAGTTTTGAAATACGGCAATGTGTATTGCTGTAAAGGTATACTATAAATTAACTGAGAAGGTAATTGCTTTAACTAAAACTTTTCTGTGGTACCATTCACAAATGTGAAATAAATCATCAACAATAATTCATCAATGCCAACCATGGAAAACCAGAATGGCAACTAGAGAGTCCTGCAAGACATGGATAACACAAAAAAAGAGGTGGTATACATTTCTTCATCCTTATTCCTTATGCGATCACATATTACATTCCACAATCCCAATGTGCTCAGATGACCAAGAAGGGCGGTGGCACCTGGCCTGGATCAGCAGTAGCATGGCCAACAGGTGTGGCCTCACTAGTGCCAAGTACAGCCTGTCCCGCTGTACTTGGCACTAGTGAGGTCACACCTCAAATCCTTTTGGGCCCCTCATGACAAGAAAGACACTGAGGTGCTGGAGTGAGTGCAGAGAGGGGCAACAGAGCTGGGAAAGGGTCTGGAGCACAAGTCTTAGAGGCTGAGGGAGCTGGGGGTGTTTAGCCTGAAGAAAAGAAGACTCAGGAGGGACCCCATCCCTAACCTGAAAGGAAGTTGTAGCCAGGTGGGGTCAGTCTCTTCTCCTAAATAACAAGCAACAGGACAAATATAACAGTCTCAAGTCAAGCCAGAGGAGGTTCAGATATTAGGAGAAATGTATTCACCAGAAGGGTGGTCAAGCACTGAAAAAAGACTGCCCAGAGAAGCAGTGAAGTCACCACTACTGAAGCCATTTAAAGTCATGTAGATGTTGCATGTGGAGACGTGGTTTAGTGGTAGCTTTAGGCCTACTCAATGATCTTAAACATCTTTTACAACCTAAATGATTCTATGTCCAGAAGACTACTGTCCTGGTCACTAATTATCAAAGAACGTGATGCTTACAGCAGGTGCTTGGGAGAAATACTTATATCGTTCACTAGCACTAAACCATAGCTCAGAATGAAACTGATAAAGCCTTTCTTATGCACAGTGGAATGACATGAAACCTGAGAGGAATATGATTTGGATTACAAAGGATATCTGAAGCACATGTACCACAGTGAGGGGAAAAGGACATACTTAAACACACAAAGACTGGCAACGAACACTGGGATGGTAGAACAACTTTGAAATAGTGGGTTAAAGAAACCTAAATGCTAGTAAATAGACCTTGGTAGGTTTATGAAAAGGTTAATATTTTATCATTGCCTGCAGTAACTGCACTGATAATTTTAAAAGGCTTCTTTACTTGTTCCTTCATTATGGAAGAACTTGCTCAGACCTGTTCAAGCTGAAGGTATAGCCAGCTCTGAATGAAACTAATATTTTTTAAATTTATTTTTGTGGCTTTTGACTCTTCTTTAAGGAAATAAACTGAAAATTCATGCTGTTTTAAGATCATCTTTAAAGAGGAACAGAAAACAACTGTTTTCCAGTGTTAGAAGAAAAAGGTAGATGAAACAGAGATTCTCAAGAACCCACCTGACACATGGACCCCTTGCTTCTGTTATAGCACTTTTCTCAAGGCACACTTTAGAAAAACCTCAAAAACGGGCACTTTTTTTAGTTGCTGTGCAAAGAATGATTGGTGATATATCATCTCAAGAAACCTTTCAATTTCCAGGAGATTTTTCTTCTTCTCCAAGGACACTGCCTCCTTTCAGCATTTTCTAATGAATATCTAAGAGTTTCCCTGACAGGCAGCCAGAAAAAGGGAGGCTGTTGAATCATTTCTCCACAATAGGAAACCCATTTATATGAAGCACTCCTACAGAGTGACTGTGTATTGTGCAGGAATGAGTTAGAGGAAGATGACCCATTCTTTTGATTCATATCTGCAGGGTTCTGGACTTTTGCTGAACATTTGTTGCGGTTAAGTAACTATTAAATTGTCAATATTCCAAAAAAACCAAAATATACACCCAATTTCACCGTGAAAATCATGCAAAATAGCTAAGTGTGCTGTTTGTGTTTGATTTTGTTGGACAGCACAGTGCAATGAAATCACCAACTGTCAGATGTAATATGACAACCAAATGCTTGGAGGCCAGAAGTGTTCTGTCACTGTCATGCTGTGGATAATTTATGCCAGTAATCCTCAGGCACATCTGAGCAGCAGGACACACCGGATATTATCCTACTGCCTCAGTGGAAAATGTACTTCAAGGCAGCTTGGTGATAGTGCAATGATGGGATCCCAGGTGTTAAACCACCAGCAGCACTTGGAAGCGTGCAGAGCCTTGGCTCAGTTACTCCTCCAAACCCATCATCGAGCACTGCTTCCCGAGCAGGGGAAAGCCATAAACAGAACTGCTGATGTAGAGGTGCATGAGGCAGGCTGAAGACAAGCCCTGGCAGCGAGCAGGCTCAGGAAGGGGGAACAGATAGGACTCCATTTCAAACACAGTGACCTGCTCTGCAGCTGACCCAAACAAAGCCCCAGAGCTGCTGGCACAGTATCCCTGCTGGCAAGCTCAAAGTAATGCACCCAGACAAGTGGTGTCTCAGCTCTGCACAGGGACTCAGCGTTGCCCTTAAGCTTCACATCCTTTATCTGCACCATTTACTTTTCCAGCCATCTAAAAGAGCTACACACAGAGACTAAAGCAAGAGGGGATTTGGGCTTTCTATGCCTGACAGAAAGTCTGCTAGACCAGACGTAGCCAAGGAAATGTGTACAAAGGAGAATTACTGTGCCTAGTGATCTCCTTAATTCAGGTATACCTAGGGCCTAACTTTGTCCCTTCAAAGCCCATTGAGTCCAGGAAAACTCTCCAGGCTCTAATATGTTTTAATAACTGGAGATTTCGTTTAAACTATTAACAGTACGTCTCTTAATAAAATGAATTTAATACTCTTTGTTCATGGGCTGACGAATAACAAAACTGATAGAAGATTTTGCCTGAGCAAATATGCAGGTCTATTTACAGATTTACAAAGAAAACCTTGCACAGCACCTGCCCACACATAATTCTGGCTTCTGGCACTACTTTAAGGAGTATTGAATTCCTTCCCACCCACACATCTTTACATAAGTAGAAACTTAAACACCAATTCAGACTAAACATTTTTGAATGCAGAAATCCTTGAGTGACATAAAGAGAAACAGTGGTGTAAACGAACCTTTAATTTTCATCACATTCAATAACTGATGGGCTAAACCTAGAGATTTTAAAACAGTGTATAGTTTATTTGAAGTTATTGATTCCCACTTCCAGTAAATCCCTATGCTCCATCAGCACAATGTGTTTTCACTGGAGGTTGAGACCATCACTAGATGTTACTTAGCAAGTGGAAAATCTTTCTGTCCTGAATAGCTGTCAAAAAGAGGTGTCATACAGAATGACTTCCAACTTGCCCTGTGAAGAAGGGCAACAAGCAGCAGATACTCCAGCCTCTGCTGGGCCCAGGGAATTTTTTCCACTCAGCTATGAAAACACGGTCTATGAAGAGTGGCTAGGAAAGGTAGCTCAGTATTTATATCACTGCAATTATGTACAGTTTTCATAGAGATTGGCATCAGCTACACATTTTTAGGACTCCATTGATTCAGGGTGGATTGAAAATCACCATGCAAGAGCAGTAATGGATGGGAGAATTAGATCTTGGCCACTGTCACTAATGTACTGTGTATAAGAAAAGAAAGATTATTTGACAGTCTCTGAACAAATGTACTGTGTATAAGAAAAGAAAGATTATTTGACCGTCTCTGAACATATCAATAATAACAAGGGTTTAAGAGATATCTAATAGTGAAAGATTTCCAAGAAACAGCTAATGATCAATTACATGATATCAGTGTGACTTCAGGAGAAGAATTCAAGGTCAGACTGGGGTCTGAGCTTACCACAGTGTTCAAAGGACAAAAAGCTGATGGTTTTGTCTTTCCCTTCCGATTCCTCCTGGTCTTTTTCAGGACAGCAGCAGTCTGTCACCTTTTCCACAAATCACAATGTGCTACCACAGAAAAGTATCACCACTCATAACCTCTATTTGGATATTGCAAGACAATGAGAGGCTTGGGACGTCTCCTGGCTCGTTTCAGAGTGGCACTGACACCAGAAAGGGAGGTGAAATCCACCACTGCCTGACAGCAGCAACAGAATTCCAGAAACACTGGCAAAAATCAGCTTCTAACACTATGGAAAAACTTGATGAATTCACTGAGGTGAAAACATCCGCAGTGTTACAGGCAGATCACAAGGGAGGGGCATGTTCAAACTCCACTTTGCCAGACTCAACATGGGAAGACCACACTGCAGACCAGCCAGCTCTAAGGGTGTCAACTTCCATGGTAATTCCCACAGTATCTCAGAGAAATATTTTTGTTATTAAAAAATCCAAAATGAACTACTGCAAAAACCACTGCTGACCTCCTGGACCTAATTCATTCTTCACACCATTTCACTTGCTGCAGCTGTACCAACTTTAGGGGAATTTACACATTAGTGTATGAGAAAGGAAAAGGAGATGGGTCGTCTTAAGAAAAACAACTTGAATCTTCAGAGCCAAACTAAACCCACACAAATATAAAAGAATGAGGATCTCAGTTGGTTTCAGTTTATGAAGGTGCTACCTGAAGTCTGCATTTCAAAGGCATGTGCATTTTGCATAATTTTCCTGCCTCTTCTGAACCCCTTCCCTCGTAATTTATGCTGTATGTATTTTGAATTAAATAAAAATAATCAGTTTCTGGCACTGTTAACCATGAAATGGATTCTTTCAGTTTCACTGCATATTAATAAGACTTCTTTTGCATCCATTAAATATATGCATAATTAATCTACAGTCACAAACCTAAAGCTGGCATTGCTTAGATAGAAAGTAGGATTAAGGTATTCTACACAGTACATGTTACCTGTGTTTTTTAACTTTTTTCTGCAGTCCATAGCATTTTACAAAAGGCTGGCCAGGAGCTCGATTTGATGAATTAGTTTTTATAAGATATAACTGGCTTATATAGTCCTCAGGACCAGGCATAAGTGTGGTAACAAAACAACACGCTAAAACCAGGCAGAACATCAGCCATCTAGTTACTCTGGCCCTGTCAGCTGCATCTGTGCTTCCTGATTCAATGAGCGTGGGTCTCCATGGATGGTCCTTATCATTGTGCACAAAATTTGCCACACAAGAATGAAGAGATGGATACTTTATCAGTATCAGTTCAACCTTCAATGGGCTAAACCACAATATGCTTATGATTCTCTAAAAAAATGTTGAAAATGTTTTCTTCATCGTATCTACTGTAATGCCAGAATGAGAGAAGCATTGAAACTTGTTTACAGTTTTTTTCTATAACAAGACAGCTGCTCCCAACTGGAGGACTGGATTACAGATTTCAATCTTTGCTATAAAAACCTCCAAGAATAAGTGCATCTGCATGATCTGAAGGGATTTCCTACCCAAAGACCAGGCAGGAAAAGCACTAAAGACTTTATTCAAAACAAAGGAAGTATTCTTCCTTCATTTTAAAACTCTGCACCTTCATTTTTCAGCTACTGAAAGGAGTCTTCTCCTTAGGCTTGCTCCAGGAAATGTTACCAATAAAAGCGTAAGAAACTGTCTGGGATCTGTGGGCTTGGCCAGGCCAACCTCCAACATTGCACAGGTCAACCATTGAAATTAAGGCTATGTTGCTCAGACTTTAGAAATTTTGAAATTTTGAAAATCTCCAAGGATTTGTCACTGGATTTTGAAAATCCCCACAGCCTTTGCAGGTGTCCTATTCCCAGGCTTATTGCACCACAGGGATTTTTTTGATGTCTCTTCTGCAGGCTAAACCAAATTTCCTCAACCAAAGCAGAGGTGAGAGGAATAATTATTTCCCTGGACCTGCAGGCTCTTTTCCCTTGTAACCATTTCTGTTAGAACTTACCATAAATACATTCTCTCCTGTATACATTTATATAATTAAATACAACACTCACCAGCCACTGCTGAGGTATTTCTGGCAGAGGCATTTGAGGAGGCGCCGGCAAACTGTTGGCAACTTCTTGCTTCTGGACATGTTCTTTTATTTCTAAACCTGTGGAAGAGCAACAAACATCACCTAAAACCTTGGTGGATGCAAATAGGATATTTTTTCGACATGTGGATCCCATGTCTGACTGTCACACACTGAAATCTGGCATGCAGTTGTGATCACAGCTCACCTCCTCCCAAGTGCAGTTACTGAGACAGGACTGGAAGAATGCTGGGAATTCAGGAATTTAATCAACCAGAACAAACACATACTTGCTCTATATGATAATGACATATATGCTGTTTGGATCAACAAATACCAGACATTGAAAAAATTACAGGAAATCATTCTGAACTGCCCATCCATCTCAAACTCAAAGACTTAAACAACATTCGAACATGCTGCCAGGTGCCTGCCAGTTAAAAACATTTACTGGGGGAATATACCACATTTGAAAACATCCCAGTGGCACCATACAGTGAATAAACATAGCCTGTGGCCAGTAGGTGACTGGCTGCCTTTTTTCAGTGGAGAGGAACAACAGTTGCTCCCATGGCACATTTTGGATGGGCAAAGCCATCATGCAGAAGCCACCTCAAACCACCTTTCATGCCAAAAGAAGGAAGAGGGCTGGCCCTCGCCTGCCACCTTTTCCTGGAAGTGATGGTGACAGCTCTTTGGCCAAGCCCACAGTGCCCATGATCCCTGGGATCCCTGCTGCCACCACCACCTCTGATCATGGAGCTACGGTGTGAGTCCAGGTCCCAGGGGATGCAGGATGCTGTGACACTTCTGAGGGACACTGCCCTAATTAATTCACTAGTAACAGAAATGCACATTGAGCATATTTTCCCCCCTTCCCTTCTTACTAATTTTTTGTTTTAATAATCTCATGGTTTTCCAGGTGAATTTGAAAAGGGAAAAGAATTAATGTAAAATTGCTTTGAGGGTCCTTTTTGTCATTGTTGCATCTCCCTCACAGGAGAAAAGATGAATGACCAACTCACTCTGTGTTTTTGGCACAATAACTTAAATCACAGTTGAATTCCCTTCATAGAAACAGGATATTGTTTATTCTTCTACATATCAAAAGAAGATTAGGGTGCATCTCCTCAATGTTCTGGCAAAAATTCAGTCCATGGATTGTACCCTGCTTAACCCTAGACTGAATTAAGTTCCTAGTGTTTAGCTGAGTTTTTAAAATATATATTTACATAGTCAAGTGGATGACTTTCGGTCAAGATCATATAAAACTCAAAAATGATGAAACATTTCTTGTCATAATATCCCAGTCCCACTGGCTGTGAAGTCAGGGGTTGAAAAACAACACTGATATATTAAACTGTCTCTAAAGACTACAGTTTCTTCTTTCTTCCTACTAATCAAGAGAGTGATTATTCTTGGAAAAAATTTTTTTTTTCTTTTTTTTCCAGTATAACTTTCACTCGTTGCTCTTTACATAGGA
Organism: Acrocephalus scirpaceus scirpaceus; assembly: GCA_910950805.1. Taxonomy (NCBI): domain Eukaryota; kingdom Metazoa; phylum Chordata; class Aves; order Passeriformes; family Sylviidae; genus Acrocephalus; species Acrocephalus scirpaceus. The sequence goes on from OU383778.1 coordinate 34,785,028, forward strand.
TGAGTGATGAATCCATACTATGACTGCCGTTCATATCCAAGTGTCCCATGCCTTCCATAACAACCAGAAGTCATATATGAAGGGATTTTTACTGAAAAAACCCCAAACTGTTCCAAGTGAATACTATTGACTCCGTAAAACTATTTTTCCCCAGTTTTCATCTATATGTGTTTAAATAAGAAACTGCTCCAACATTTTATTTCTTCTACCAACTTACACTGCAAAAGGAGTACTACAGGTTTAGAGCATCAGGTGCCGTTAAGGAAAACAGGCAATGTTGACAGCCATATTAAATGACTAAATCCAGCAACACTTCTTACTCCAAAATAAACTCTTTGTGTCTGTTTTTTAGAAGAAAATCTGAGCTTTAGCATGAAATGCCAAGCGTTTTCGTCAGACCTACAATCACCACTGGGCATGCCAAGGTGCAGGAAGAAAAATAAGGTTTATAGTTCTGCCAGCTATTCAGAGTAACCACTGGTTTGGATGCAGGGCAGATTGAAGCCAAGCAGCTGCGACCCAAAGAACACATCTGCCTGGCCCAGTTCTGCCTGCTTGATAGATATTAGATGAAGAAAACAGTGGGCATCTGGGGGAGATGGAACAAAACAAGGCAAAAGATTTCTAAAGAATTTCCCAAGTAAGAACTCACTCAGTTTGAAGTGTTTTACTGAAACCCAACCAGCCCATCCCAATAATTTCCACACCTTTACAAAGAAAAACATAATTGTTCATTTCTGAATGTTCTAACAAAGCCAGCCAGTTCCCAGTTCCCCAGATCCATCATTATCATTCTCCATTGATCTCATATGGTTTTCTCCAGCAATCAAAAAATCCTGTTGGACTGACCCTGTTGATTTTTGCAAATGCAACTGAAGCGCTTGAACTCAGCATAGTCCTCAAGCCTCTTAAACTGTGCCAGCAACCCAAGAGCTCTTGTGGAGTTGTGTGGGTGGAGTAAAACAACAATTTGAAAAACAGACTCCAAATGATAATTCATCTTAGTTACAGAGTACTGTGGGTTTATGCATCTTTTATTGCTTTTAATTTTAATGAAGAGATGAATAGTTTCAAAGGGATGGGAGTACTGAATGTTATAACTGATAAAAAAGCAGCAGGGTCGGCTCCAGTAAAGTACATGACTCCCTGGGTAGTTCCACACACGCTCAAGGCCAGGATGTGATGGCAGAGCTCCCAAGGAGGCAGCTCCTCTCCTTCCCTGCCTCCCTGTCCCTGCACCAACCTCTCCTTTTAGCCAGTATAAGCATGTGTGTGGCCTTAGGTTGAACCAGACCAGGGAAGTGACACTGGTTAGGACTAAACCACCAAAAAAAAGCAAATAATGTTTGTGCTAGCAGAAAGGAAGAGGCAATACATGAGTAGCCTGGGGAGAGAAACTGGATGCTTTTTTAGAGGCCATGTTGACTTAAATTCTATTCAATTATATAAACTAGGGTTTATAGACATATAAAGCATAGTCCTATGATCTTATTTAACTGAACTATGGGGTTTCCTTAATTCTCATTTGAACTAGAGCATATCTTTTAGCAAAATATTCCATCTTGATAAGATGCCAGCAATGGCATGCAGAACTTGCTAAGTTCTTCCATTAGTTCATAGCTTCAATGCTCAAAACATGTGCTTTATTTCAACTTTGAAACAAACATTCAGCCATTGCACTTACTGCTGTGTAAGTCTAGGAGCTTGTTCTCAGTCATTCCTTTTCGACATAAAGATTAATTATGACACCTCATTTTGGATCCTTGAAGGCATAATTCTGGATCCTTTAATCACTTTTACTTTTCTTTGAAATGTCTACATTTAATCTCCTTGAACAAAGGCACTAGAGGTGAGTAAAATGTTCCAGTAACAACTGCACTGAACAAAGCCCTACCATTTAATACATGGATTTCATTGGGATCTTGGTGATGGATCCTGTAATTGGATGAAATGGATCTTGTTACAGAGCTTGCAACAGGCTTTAAAACCTAAATGGTAGGTGCTGAATAGTGGAAAGCTATGGTTCTGGGGTCTTCTTATCTGTCACCACATGTGGAGACATAGACTGAACACACCTAGGGAGGTGCCCTGGCACACAGAAATTGATAATCACTCAGTTAAGACCTCTCACCCTCAAAGTGATTTTGAACTGCCTATAGGGAGCAGATCTTTGCCCGAGCTAACTCCCACATCATGCCTAGGAACTGATGGAAGAGACAAGTCAGCTCAGGCCAAACCAACGCAAGGATCACTCCATAATTTAACAGCATAAATAATTAAGCTCTGGAGTCCAGAAACATACTCAGGTGTGTGAAATGGAGGGGTTTTTTGTCCTGGCACCATCCACAATCCCAAAAGAACGAACGTGACAACCTTTCCCCATGTTTTCAAAGTTGGCAACAGAAGGACACCTAACTTCTAAAAAAGTCAAATGTTTTTCTTAATAAATCTTGCTGTAAAGATTGCAAGAAGAACATGCAGTGTCAGCTCACATTGCTGAAGTTATTCTGAACCCGAGTAAAATACAGGTGTTTCTAAACATATCAAATTGCAGGTTCACCCCTACAGATTTTTGGGGAGTTTGGTTTATTTTGAGGAGCTTTTGGAGCATGAAGACTCCTTCCACAATATGAGAATTTGGTATCTGCCTTGTTCTCTCAGTATGAAGTAAAAATAGTCGTGGGTCTTTAAGAATGTCAAAATGGAAAAGAGGACAATCATTAATTTAAAGATCTCCTTGGACTTGAACCCCACGGCAAAAACTATTTCTTTAATAAATGGGGGCAACACTGCATCAAACAAGACCAGAGAAGAAACAAATCATGAGAATGCCATGTGGCATTTTTCTTCAACAAACTCTGGTGTTTTTCAGAAACCTAAACTGGGGGTTTACACTGGCAGTAGTTCTGTCAAGTGTAGTGGAGACAGAGGTCTTAGAGCCCAGATGCCAATGCATACAGGAATATGTGGTAAAAAATATAAGAGTACTGTTAGAAAAAATAGCGAGGAATGTTCTTCACTAAAACTCTGTTGAAAGGTTCCTGTACACAGTAAATAATTTATGTTACACTCAGTTGAATAATCTTGATGGAGACAAGCAATTGTGCAATAAAAATGGTTTTAGATAAGAGGAAAACAAGAAAGTAAGTTTAATTGCAAAATGCAATCCAAACATTCTGACAACCATTTCCTATCTCTGGCTTGGCACTCCTGTATCAGTTATGCACCAGACTCCACCTCAGTATCAAGCCTTTTGATGGATTTGGGTCATTTGACACAGATGAAACAGCGCTGTGGCCAGCACTCCTGACATCAAAACTCACAAACAGCATTACTGGCACAAATTAAATGAAGTAGCCACTCCACCAGCAGAAGTGAAAACATTCTACCTAGGAAATAATTCTGTGTCTGGGTTCACCCATGTGCACCCAACATACTTCTAAGTGTTCCTTCTGCTGTATTTTACTGCTGGACACAAAGGAAAGCATTCAGGAAAGTTACACTTTGGCTTCACCCTGTCTTTCTGTCTTGCTTCAATTTAGGGCTTGTCTTCAGCTCTTAAAAGTTATTTCACTGAGCACAGACTTATTCTGTACATTCTGCAAGCGAGAAAACACACCCCGGCACTGACCTTTTGATGACTGTATCCTCAGGAGAATGTTAGTTATTACTGCCTTCTTCTCCCTGACAGTGGAAGTTAGATACTCATGGTCCAGAAGTTCAAGAAACAGGCGCAGCTCAACTATTAACTCTTCCATGGCTGAAAGACAAAAAAAATAGAATTACATTTTCTGAAAAGTCCCCTTGGAAAAAAAAAAAAGGTAAGAGTTAATTCTCATTTACCCACATTCACAGTTATTTTCTAGTATTTCTTAAAAATGTATGATCCTCCCTGATGAAAAGAGACTTTAACATTATTAAACATTAATAGAACCAACAGAATAATCCATTAGTGAGCACTGCTGGCAATAATAACATTTATTTCCAAACTGAAAGACCTATCTTTTCACACGTGGCAACATGATGAAGCCAGCACCAGACAAGTTACATCCAGGAATGGTGGCCCCTGCCACTCTGGTTCCCCTCTTTTCTACCAGTGACACTCTGGTTCCCTTCCCATTAACAAACTGCAAAATTCCTAACTGCAGAACAAATTTAAGGCTTGGTAAAACTTCTAAATATCACTGGTATTTTAATGAATCTTTCCTTCATCTTTTTTTTCTATTTGCTGTGGTAAGAAAGAGCAGGTATTCTTTTTTTTGCAGTGATTTTTCTTTTTTATGATCTCCAAAGACAAGCTCACAATCCCTCACATATTTTCACTCCCCAGATTCCACGTGATGCATTTCACATTTCATCCTATTCTATTATTCCAGATCTCAAAGCTTTCCAACTCGGTCCGAAGATAATTACATTCCTTCTCTCTATTCCCAGTGCTTCGCAATTTTTTTATCAATGAACTTCATAAGCACAATTCTCCTTTCCTCCTTTCAAGTTATCCCTAAAGTCCTGCATCTTCCTAAGAACTGGTCTGAGCATTAGCTCAGACCATGCATACAAACTCCTTTGTTACAGCCTGATCATATGATATCTCTTCAGCAGGTTTATGAGGAAAGCCATGGTATTGAACCACATTTTTATGCTTCAGTTGTCTCATAATTCTGAGATTCACTGGTCCTTTAGCTTAAGGGGATGTACTATTTATAGTTTTGTATCCTCATTCTGAAATGCCGCCACTTAAATTTTTCTCTACTTAATCACATTTGTTTTTGTAGTCTTCTCAAGGCCTAACTGGGAAACTGCTGCTAAGCCCCTTCAGACCTCTAAACGGGACATTCTTTGCTACTTACTCCCTTACCAGCTCTTCCCTACTCCTAAAACCTTCCTGATACCATTGTTTATCCAAGTGAACCTGGAATCCTTTCTTCCATTTCTGAGAATGTGTCTGAATGTTTAAACAACCCTCGTTTGAGATGCATTTGCTTTATCCTACATTTGACAACAGCAGAGTGGAGGGAAGCCCGCACATGCCAGCTACATTCCTGCAAGAGACTCTTGGCCTATCCTTGTCTCCAAGAAAAGCAGATTTTCCCATGCATTTGGAGGCTGTACCTACGCTCTGACTGCTCTGGCAAAGCCAACAAACCACTAGTAGCAAGCACAGAAGATGTGCCAGTCAGCAATACCAGGGCATGAAAACATCTTAACAAAGAAATCCCTCAAGAAGTATGCTTGGGCAAATATTATCATAGAATCATTTAGGCTGTAAAAGACTTTTAAGATCATCAAGTCCAACCACAGCACTGTCAAGTGCACCACTAAACCATGTCCCTAAGCACCACATCCATGTGTTTATCAAGGAGAGTGATTTCACCACTTTCCTGGGCAGCCTGTTCTAATGTTTGACATCTTTTCACAGAAGAAATTTTTCATAGTATCCAATCTAAATGTACCCTGGTGCAAACTGAGGGCATTTCCTCTCATCCTGTTGCTTGCTACTTGGGGGAAAACACTGACACCTACCTCCCTACAACCTCCTTTCGGGTACTTATAGATGATGTCCACCCTGAATCCCATTTTCTCCAGTCTAAACAGTCTTAGTTCCTTTAGATACTGCTCCTTAAGACTTGTGCTTGAGACCCTTAACCCTTAACCCTTAATTTTCTCAAAGACACTATTCATTTGTACATACAATTCCATCCTGCCCAAGTTCTTCTTGTTGATGATACTTTTTTATTCAACTGAGCAGTAGCACTGCCATTACATAAACTGTCCACATTTTCAGGAACTATGTTTCTCAAAGATTTTCACAATATCTTGGCAGAAAGTGGGTATTTAAAATGACAGAAAAACTGTCTGCGTCACTTCACAATGTAGCTCATGAAAAACATCCCACGGCTATAACGGTAACTTTTTTTGCCATCACATTTGTAACTGTCTAAGCTCTCTAGAGATCTGTCAGAAATCCAAAGTATTTCACAACAACCCTTTTACTTCCAGAGTTGTTCAAATTATGAAACAACATATATACAGCATACAGCTTTCTGAAGCACAAAGGCATAGGTTCAGATTTGCAAAGTAGTAAGTGATCATGAGACTATAAGAGAAATAAAAAGGCCATATGACCAAATAATAATAATATAATAACATAAATAATTTTTTCTCAAATTATACAGTTTACAGATAATATATTCCATTCTGTGTATAGTGGTCTCCATCTTTTAAGTATGCTTTGAATATAAAATGCATTAATATTGTTCATTTTAGTTACAGAATATATGAATATTTTAATAGTTACTTGATGCGATACATGCTTTCAAAAGCTATCATTACCATACAATCTAGGCAATCATTGTGAAACCTAATCAGTATGCAGTACAAGAAATTCATATTTTTCATCTAGTTCTACAGCCATATTTATTGTTAGTAATTGCAATTGCTGTTAGTAATTGCATATATTACTGCACTAATATTTCTTTGCAATGCCATGTTTCCTGATTTCTTTAAGGCAAGGGACTGTAAATAAGCTAAGAGCGAGTTCTCCCTTCACCTCTTCACCAAAGAATATTGTATGCCACAGTCACCTCATTTGTTTGCTGAGAACCTTCACTTCTAGGAAGGGAAAAAAGGATGAAAGCATCAGATACCTTTGATATGCAAAGTGTACACAACTGTGTTAAGTTATTAAAAATTATCAGATCCTTATTCTCAGGATCTTATAATCTAATATAAACAGATGGATTGCACAATGAGAAATGAAAACAGAGCAAGAGGGAGTTACCAGGGAAGGAGACAGGGAAGCAAGAGGACAAGAGATACGAAACCGCTACTGGAGAGGCTTCTAGGAGCTGGCACCTGCCCAAATCCCTCCTGATTGTACCATAAACATGTGGCTTTTCTCCATGTCTTTGGAGGAAATCTACATTGCAGTCCCTGGTGACATCTTCCCATTGACCTACAATGACCAGCCCACCAAAGGTACTGGAAGCAGTTTAAGTGCCCCAGCAGAGGATATAAAAAACAAAAGCTTTGATTAGGACGGATAAGAGGATGGGAAGATGATCCTGATACCAGTGAGGCAATAGTTGAAAACAAGCCAAAACACTGCCTTAGCAAGACATTCACATTCACTGCAGGTGCCCTGGGCCTGGGTCCAGCACTGCGGCTCAGAGTTGGAGCAGTGCATCACCAAGGGACACGGACATGGCAGGACCTGCTCCCCTGCCTCGGAAAGCTCACAGGTGCACGACACTTCAGGCAAGCAGCCACAGATGCTAATTCACAATTTTAGTGTGACAACAGAATGAAATTGTTAGCAGTTGTTAAAAAATGCTAGACATGAACACTTAGACATTGTTTCTAGCAGAATTAAATTAGGGATGTATTTTCTTTTGTGGGACTTAATAGCATCATAAATATCAAAGTGTGAAGGAAGAAAGTTCCATATTTCACTTCATATATGATGTTTGACATCATTTGCACTGATGTCAAACATCCAAATGGAAAGAAGGGAAACACTGTTCCCAGCTAGCAAGAAACACTATTTCCACATATCTTAAAAGCATACTTTCCTCTGTTAGCACTTTTGCTGCTTAAGAAAAGAGCAGGAATACTGCCATGGAGTGTATTGAAATAAAGTACTGAAAACCCTTTTTCCACGATGGCAACAAATAAACTTATATGTTCAGGGGAAGAAATAAGTTTCCCTGTTGTCAATCTTTGCCTGATTTTCTGGATTAAAAAATCATATTTTCTCATTTCTAGAAATGTGATGATAGGCTCACAAAAAAAAAAAAAAAAAAAAAAAAAAAAGGAACTGAATAAGAGAAAATCTATGCATTTTCAGTTAGCAATCATTATTTCTTAAATGGAGACTCAAAAGGAGCAGGGGATGCAAGTCCCAAAGAAAAACATACTCCTCCAGTGAGAGATTACCCTTGGAAATCTGACATCACCACAAAGAATAATAATCAGAAAAAGGCTTTCTTAAAAAGGGGCCAATTTATTTGACCGTTTGGGCTGTATTATCATTGCCAAAGGAATTACTGGTAAGTGGCAGGTGGTGAAAGGCAGGGTGGAGCCCAGGGATGGTAATCACAACAGTAAGCTGATTTTAGCTTGACTGAGGAGTAAAATCAAATTCCATATTAAATGATGAGAAGCCAATTCTATGCTCAATAGGAATTATAGGCCCCTAATGGGCTGCTGTAATTGCCATGCACAAATAAAAAAACAATGATAAATCCAGAAGGGTTTCCAAGATCAACTCTCAGGAGTTTTAAAGTTTTTCAAATGGCAGCACATAAAAACTATATACACAAGCCAGCAACAGAATACACCAAGGTAAAAATAATCAGAGGAAGGCAATTACATCACACTGCAGATTTTGTTCCAAACCAGAACTAAACCCAAATGGGACTAAAAATGCATGATGATGCAATTATTTCAAATCTATGTTTACGGGTACTAGCCTATAACCATTTTTTAAAAGAATATAGTTTTCACTTTTAGTTGATTAGAAAAAAATCATAGGGGCGGTTCTATACCACACACATGATTTCAAGGTTGCTTAAACCAGAAGAAATGACAAGAACGAGCTCAATGGTCAGATTGGTTTTGGTCAGTCCTAGCAATTACAGTATTTCTTAACCTTGCCACAGCACAAATGACCTGAAAGTGTTTTTCAGTTGACTAATATACACTAGTGAATTTCTAAAGGAAAAGAAATGCAAGTCCAGAAAGGAGGACAGGGAGTCCGTTTATTAATTATTGTCTTTTCCATATGGCACAAACCTCCCATACAGAGTAACTTCACTTCCATGCTTGCACGTCTGTTATAAATACATTTATGAAAATACATAGGTATACAAATCTATCATAGAAATATGAATTGAGCTTCAATTTTTTAGAAGGTCCTATTGATCAGTTCCTTGAACACTGCTGAATCAAATTTCTCTGTGTTTATGTTTTCTGTTCTCTGTTTAGTTTGTAGTTTGCTGAAGCTGAAGGCTAGAACAGAGACTCACTACAAGAAATCTGACTTTATATACAATACAGGCCACAGACTTTCACCTTGGTATCCCTCTTTTTGTGGAGGGATGTGTATTTATGTGAAGTATAACTTCCAGGAAAGCAAAAATTCTATGTCAGCATTTTGAGTCCTAGTTGCACAGAAGGTGATCCCACTTGACTTCCCCAAACAAATTTGACTGGATTAATGGGTAATACTGAGGCCAATCTTCAACCTATATATAAAAATAACTTGAAACATAGAGACTCTCCTGATCTTTCAAAGAAACCTCATTGGTATCTGGATACACAAGGAACACTGTAGAAACCAGACATAGGTTCTCATTTAAAACAAAAAGCAGAATATGAATGTCATATTTATATACATTTCTCTTGAAATAGTGTCACTATCCTTAGTTTTGGATGCTGTAATTTGAATATTTTATTAAAAGGCTCATAACAGACTACTGCTGAGGAAACCATGGCTGTTTTTTTATAAAGCTATAAATATCAGGGACACTACAATGGATGCAGAGCAACAAGTAGACAAAAATCTTTATGAAGAAAAACACAAAATCACTTTGACTCACTTCCACTCAATCCTATAATGCAGTTACAAATACGCTGTATCCAGCAACTAATAAAAAAGCTCCTTTCACGACTATTTTATCATTATCCAGGAAAAGATTTTCACACAGAAGCACATAAAATCTGAAAGCAGGCAGTGAGACATATTTAGCAGTAGGAAAAGTTTTTAATGTTTTCAATATGCTACCAGAAACTGGTTGACATATTTGAAAATTGTACGGAAATCCCCTCCCGTAAGAAGTGAGAAATGTTGCTGCTTGAGGACCACCCTGTGACGAGACAAGACTTCTCACTTGGTGAGTTTTCTCTTGGTTGCACTCGCCCTTCTCTGCTGCCCTGAGAACCATAAAGGACAAGGTGTGATGGAATCTACCTGAAAATATGCTAGATCCTGCTTCAGAAAGTGAAGATTAGCAGCCTGGGGATACATGGCATTAGAGTAAAGAGTGGTAGTGTGTTAAAAAGCGGTGAACCCTAAATAGTAAATGAAGCCCTAGAGATGAAGAACTAGTATGAAAGCAAGTAAAACATATATAAGGATTTCCATTAGAGTGTTTTAGCATAGAAGTAATTACACTTCTCTAAAAACTGGCAAAAAACATATTTTGTTTAAAATTTGGCACTCTCCGGCCTGTCACAAAGATTCTTTCCAGATAGCTTGGGGCAAGAGAGGCAAAACCCCTCTACTAGAAACCCCTCCTTCTCATGCATATTTATGATCAACCTCAATGAATGTCAAGGGATTTCAGCCACAAACCACATGTTCTCCTCTTTCTTCTTCTTCTCTCTGCTTCAGTTCTCAAGGAATTGGCTTTTACAAAACCAGCTTTCCAAAAAACCTATCAGAGCTCCAAATGCCACTGTTACAATACCTGGGTAATAAACCAGGAGTTGGGAAGGCATTAAAGAATGTTTAGACAAGAAACAGGTCGCCAAAAATCCTGCTTCATCAGTGAATCCTACAGCCACGCCAATGAGTGACAGCAATGCTAGAGTGTAATCCATTAGCAGAGGGTGGATGGATAAAGGCTTTATTTTTTAGAGTGCAGACCAGTATTTAAGCAACACCACAGACTTTGGAGAGGAACGTCTGCTTTTAAGCAAGTTCACAGACTCAGAGAAAAAAAAAAAGAACCAAAAATAAAACAGAAAAGGAAAAATGAAAAAAGGAGAAATAAAAAAGAGAAAAAAAAATAAGAAACAAAAGAAGAACCAAAAAAGAAGAAAAAAAAATTAGTGTTAAAGGCATTTATTTTTATTTATGTACCAATTATCTGCATGGAACTCATAATATGCTAGCCAAAAAGAAGAAAAAATGCTGATAAGTAACTAGATAAACTTGTAGTGGACTTGATAAAGTTGTTTAAGACTTTATCTAAAAGTATGTTTTCCATATGAGATTTCCTTTGTTCCCAAAATAAATGTAACATACTTTGTAAAGCACATGAACATGGATTTTAGCCTCACTGGGTGCCCAGCAGGCTGAGAAAGTCTCACCCTCCTGCCTCTGTGCTCTATGTGCGCACTCAGGTTGAGTTTTCTTTTTGGACTCCCATTACCCTTCTGCAGCAGGAAATTGAAATTTCTTGCATTTAAGCATCTCTGAAAGTATCAGCTGACATTGTCCCATCAGGTCAAGACATTCCAGGTCCTGTCTGCTGGCTCCTGCATTATCTCACCTCCTCCCTCTCTCCAAACCACAAAAGATAAGCAGCCACTACAGAATTAATGAACAGGCTCTGATTCCACAAAAGAAAATCAGTTCCCTCTGATGACAAAGACAGAAAATCTGTGGTAGGAGGTGAAAGTCTGCGACTGTCTCCAAGTCCCAGGGGAAATGGGGCTGGATAAGGCTGAGACACACAGAAACAAGTGACCTGTGGCAGTAACACCAAAGCAAAGCACTGCAGCACCCCTTGGGAGCTCTTCACTCGGGCCCTCAGCAGAACACAGATCCCTTTTAAGGGCAGAATTTCTTTCAAAGTTATGAATAATTACATATCCAGAAGAAATGTAAGACAGTAAATTAAGGATGTTAATGGAATGGAGAAACAGAATAGCAAAACAATGACAAAGAAATACAAATATGGCAATGGTAGGAACTACACATTATAATCTGGTATTTCTGTATTGAGCAATACAATTTTATTATCCATGTAAAATAAGAAACTTAAAAATTGTTCCAGTCCTGAGTCTGATCATGTCACCCATATGAGCAGTATACTGAAGAACAGTTTTTGCTTTGTGAATCTGGAGCTCCAGATTTCCAGTGTGCTAAATTTGAGCCAGAGATGATATAAGATTGCATTTCATAAGAATAGATAAAGAAGACCTCACATTTGTATGTGAAGATGGAAAAGAACCCCTTTTTCTTCTGTCCTACAACACTTTCTTATATGTCAGTTCTCACTGCTGGGTTCATTATGCAATGAGTAACTTCTGCCATACATTGATTATTGTCTGATGCCTTCCCCAAGGAGAGAAGCATGTCCTGCTTTCTCTGTCAAGCTTTTGAAATTTCCTATTAATAGATGTACACATTGATATAGATGACACACATGATCCATAAAGGCACGAAATATATTCTCGATTGAAAGCAGCAATATATGCCTTTCAACGGTGGGTTCAGCTAGCTGTGATAAAGTAGGAAAGCTGAACTGTAATTCTAAAATGGGGAATTTCAATTCCCTCCACTCCTCAGGTTAATTCTCTGAAATACACTAATGTCTCTCTGATTTTTCCTCCTTCTGGTTCTCCTTCATGATTACTGTGAAGACAGGAAAATTAAATAAACTTTTATTTTTATGGTTTCTGAAAATAAATTAAAAATAAATTAAAAAACAAAAAGAGCTCAGCCAGCCTGAGGCAAATTATTTCTTTCAGCACCTTTACTCAGCACACCTCTGCAGCATGCCAAAGGAGACAGACCAAAGTTCCCTGTGTAACCCTCCCATGCCAAGCACAGAGAGTTCTGGAAGCCTGGATTTGATCCAGGTGCCTCTGGGCTTGGACAGGGGCTGCTACAAAGGAGGGCAACAGCAAACACCCTGACCACAGGGAAGAGATCAGCCAGGAGTGGGACCCACACTTGCTAATGGAGCTCCACAGAGCAACCTTCAAGGCCCCTTCTTTGTCTCCATTTGTTAATAAGTGATCAAAGGTTACAATTTCTCTCTAAAAGAAGATAAAATCAGAAAGTATAGTTCAGAGAACTGTGAAAACCTAGGTCCCTGAAACTAAGTTATATTTTCTTACAATAGGCGAATCAGAATTTAAACAAGTGCACTTTCATATATTTGCTAGAAAAGAAGAGGTGCCAAAGAATATACTAATAATAAGTTAGTCCAATAAGTCAACTGAAATTTTGCCACTTGAGCTATGGACCATACTGGAATTCAAAATGCTATTTTGTCATAAAGTCTCATTTTCCCACCTTTGAAAATATACAGAAAGCTCATAATTTAAATATTCTAGCATGGAATGCTGGAAGTGACGGTGAGTTTTAAATAATGGCAGCAGTATGCATGAGAGGCTCATTGCCCTGGCAGGACATGGGCAATACTACTGTGATGGGACCTGAAACTGTACATGCTGAAGAGAGGAGCACAAATGCTCTCACAGTTTTCGTGACTGGGTTTAGACCTCACAAATCTCATGTAAGAAGTTGTCACCATGTCACCAACATACCATTTGAAATACACTAATTGGAAAGCTGAATTATTTTCAATATCCATAGTATTGATAGATGGTGATTTTCATCTGCAGTACTGATCAGCCAGAAAGCAAGACATATTCAGAAGCCAAAAAATAAATAAATATTTCTCTTCGCAACCAAAAAAAAAAAAGGAAAGAAAAAACCCCCTTTATTCAAAACTTTGGGTCTTTATCTGGTGTACTTCACGCAGTTTCACTAAAGCCCAACTAATAACTGCAACTTTGGACATGCAGCAAATACTTGTATTTTACAGATATTTCATTTTAATTATGGCTGTGCTCTAAATTTATCATGAAACCAAAAAACATATGTTTAAGAAACAGTAATAAACTGCTGTCAACACCTTTCTCTCAGGCTGCTCCAGCCACCTTTCCTCCTCTATCCCATCAGCCTTGCACCTCTTTGGAATACAGACTGTGTAGACAGACTTACCTACAAGATCCCAGGGAAAATTTACCTCCATGGCTTGCACTCCCCTTGCATCATTTTCTGTTTTCTGGACATTATCTAGTTTTTTTACATCTGGTCACGATGCCCCATATGTTTGGAACAGCCTCTCTTTTCCTTGCCAAGTAGCCTCCCTCTCTCCCATGAAATCCGTCTTTCTTTCAGCGTTCCCTTCAGCAATAATCCTCACATTCCCCCTTGACCAACAGTTGCGCCACGTCTCGTCATGCAGCTGGTTTTTTTATCTACCTTTGGGTCAGACTCTGCAGACATTTTCCCATGCTGAAAAAACCTCCCAATCCTTCGATCACTTTCTCTAACTAAAGCACCAGCGTGAGTTCAGAGAGAGAAAAAAAAATGCGTTTTAGTTATCGACATCTAAAAGGCACTAAACTTAATTCCTATGCAAAAGGAGCAAAGCAGACAAACAGTCAGATGTCTGTTCCTCCTGCCAGCAGTGGGAGAATGCAGCTCTGAGGATGGGAGACCAGGGCAGCTGCCAGAACATATCCTGGCACCAGCATGGGCACTGCCTGGCCAGCTGTGCCAGCTACATCCTCCCCCTCACACCTGGCCCTTTCCAACAGAGAGGTGGTATTTATAAAAAATAAAATTATGATTCCACATTCCAAGAATATTTCTAAGCTCTGAGGACATATGTCCAAAACGTTACCACCAGAACGGCTCTCACTCATTCTGAGTCTGGCTGTGTTTCTTCAGGTCAAGGAGATAATTTACTGTTTGTAAAAAGTGCCGCCATGGGACCAAACAGCACAAGCAACACCAGCTCCTCACTGTTAGAGCATCTAAAACCCTCCTATCAGGCCACAGGAGAGAAGAAGAAAAGCACTTTACCTACATCCTCAGCATATTTTCTACGTGACTGCCCACTTGTGTCAGCTGATGGATACCATAAAGATAAAAATGGACCACTGGGTTCAGAACACAACCCTATATTCAAACTACACAGCAAGCACGAGTTACCTCTGAGCACACTTCAGCAGTATCACTTGGGCAGGGAAGCCACATCTTATGACTAAGTTCACTTCATGTCCATTTGTCCTCACCAAACGTCTGTCACAGCTGAGGGAATGCCCTGATCAACATGAGCTTCACCAAAGGTTGGGTGTGCCATCAATGCAATGCCCTGTTTGTCTGGATGAGATCCTGGATGGGTTGTTTAACCACATTTGCCAAAAGGTGTCCCCCAGTTTTTCCCTGTATTCCTGAGTAACAAAGAAGATGCACTGCCAAATGTCCTCCCACTGAGATCTCAAAGGCAAAACCCCAGCACCCTCCCTCAAGAAAAAAAACAAAACACCAACGATTAGAGTTTACAGCAAGTTTGCACATTTTCCTGAGTTTACGTGCTTTGTTTTTCACAGACTCATAACCTAACCAGGAAACCACAGACTGATGCATCTGTTGGTCTCGGTTATTATCAAAAATGTGCTGACCCTCCATAAAAGTTATCCCATTGCATCATAGCACAAACAACCAGTGTCAGGCCCGTGTCTGGCAGCTGAGCCCTGGGTGGATCCCTCCCAGCCGGGCTGGGACTGACCAGCTGGGCTGGCCGGGCAGTGGCCGGGCCCCGCGCGCTCCGCCCAGCGCCCGCCACAGCCGCTGCGCCGAGATAAAAGCTGTCCATGGCAAACATTTGCATCCCTGCCTCATCTCACCATCTGCTGCTGCTGCTGCTCACTTGAAAATTAATACAGTGGCTGCTTGAACCAGAAGCTAATGCTACATCTGTCCTTCTTAGATCATTATTAGACTACACATGCAACCCTCTTTGCAACTCAAATGGGGTGACAGTGGCCTCTAATCTGACAGCATCTGTCCTCCATCAAGAGAGAGACCTAATTGTAGACCCTGAAACAAATTGGACTGAATCTCCCTCCTAGTCTGTGCTCCTCTACTTTCCCCTTCTTCTTCCCCCATACACTTTCATCAGAGTTAAAAAGTAAATTAATAAAGTGTATATCTCTTTCAAAGAACATAAGGTCTTTCCCAAGCAGAAGTACAGAAAATTCAGGACTGGTATTGCCTGTATAAATTACACCTCCCAGTCCAATTTTTAGGGGCTATTCATGGCTGTTAAGGAAACAAATGAATTTGCATTTTATCATCTTAATTTATTCCTAATAATTTCCTCTTTGCATCTGATTTGCACTGCATGAAGAAAAGCGAGATGTGAGAAAAATCAAGCATATATAATGAGGCTACAATTCTCATACAAATCTTAGTTCTGTGGCCTTTAATCCAGAGAAAGTTTCAGAGAGACATTCCCTATACATAAATTGCAACATACTGATTTTAAAGGAGGACTAATTTCACAGGCTTCAGGGGCAATAATCTGAGATAGAAATTTGTCCTCTTCTTTTCCATGGAAGGCACACTAGAAACTTCTTACAGGAACATCATCAAGTTGAATATTTTCAAAATCCTCCTAGTAAAATGTATTTTACACTACATGTATTTTTCACCATTCAAATTAGAAATTATTTACAGTAAGAAAGCGAGCAGTCAAATCCACTTAACCAGTTCTAGGGGAATTCCACCAAAATGTAGGTATCCACAAAAAACCAAAGCCAAAACCGTGCTCAAAATGTTCAAAGCATTTTGAAAATGAAGTGAAGAAACTGCTATGATGAATGTTTGCAACCATTTTTTTCTTAAGCTACAGTTTGAGAACGATGGCTATAGCTAATAAACTTCTAAAACTAAAAAGGGAAAAAAACCCCCAAAACCCAAGCCCAAATAACATTAGAAATGTTGTTAAATATTTAACAACATAAATATTATGCTGTTAAATAAAAATATTCCATCATGTTCTAGTCCTTTCTAGATCTGTCCCCATATTTGCAGGGGCTCAAGACAGATACAGCCATTAGCAATAAAATAATGTTAGGCGACCTTGTTCACCTCTTAGAAGCAAGAAATGGACAAACAAGTGGCAAAATGCAGAAAAGACCAGGAGAAAAATAGAAACTATTAAAAAAAGCAATTGTTTTGCAGCATTTGAGAATGGCAGAAAGGTGCTTCAAAAAGACCAGGTGGTCCTGATAAAATAGAAGGAACATAAGAAGAAAAACAAGAGAATGATGGGTCATTCACACTCCATGAACCTTTACAGCATTCCTTGGAGAAAACCAGAAAAGTTTATCTCAGTAAAATAGCTTGTTTATAGGAAAGATGCAAATGCATTCTTGGGAAAAAGCCTTTTGTCTTCTTTGCTTTAATCTATTTTCTCATGATGACACTTTTTTTTTAACCACTATTTTCCTTAAGAGAAATATGAAGAAAGGCAGAATCAGCTTACACTTTCTTTCATTCCAGATGGCAAAGTGACGAAAACTGACTAATAGCTAAATCAAGAAATCATTATGATGAAGGCATGGATTCTAAAAAAAGCCTTGCAATTTTTCAAGTCAGAGAAACAGTAGAGCAAATATCTCTGACTTTTAGAAAGTAATGTTCATTATCAAGGCACTGAAGACTACTCCATTTTTCTACCATCCTTTTGGGTTATGAAGCAGCACTCTCTGTGGTTTACAGACGGGAAACTGAGGCAGGCTTAGTACCACAAAGACTGTCACAGAGCATAACTTGGCAGCCATGGGTGCCTTTCCCAAACCACAGCTTTCCCCAAACCCAGGCTGTCATTTCTGCCTCTTCTCTGGGCTGGCATGCCTGCTTGTGCAGCCACAGGATGGACTGAAGCAGGGTCTGATACAGTTTTTAAGAGCAATACCCAGTCATGCTGGAGTAACTTCATGGTGGAACACAACCATACACACACTTGTACCTAAATTAATGCTCCATGAAGCTCCTAGGGCTGTAGTCATAAACTGAGGCTGTTTTGAAATGCCATTTATCCTAGGATCAGGTAGCACTAGGGTAATGAAAGAATCATGTCCTCTGTGTCCTGTTTCCTGCCATATCACAAGGAGTGACAGGACACATCGAGGGCTGGTGTCCCAACGACATTGCATGCTGGGGCAGTTCTGTGCACACCCTGGTATTTCACTCATGGGAACACCAGTGAAAAATGAGAGACATTTCGTGTTCTGCAGTTCTCTAAATCCACAAATTTGGTTTCAATCTAACTGCTGTGCTATAACACCAAATTAGCCCTACAGACCAAATATATATACATGGATGTGTAACACTGAATGTTTGAGATGGAATCTCAGATCCAAAACGCCTCTAATGATTCCCAATAATGGTAAAATTCTCCCAGTGTCAACAGCTGCTGAGATAATCTAACTCTTAGCACATCTGAAAATCCAAATCAAGCTGTAGCCCTCTCAAGATAATGTGACTAATTTTATCCTTTTTTGACAGTGTTTTCTATTTTTGTCTTTGGCTTTGTAATGAAAATGTGGATCTAAATCATGTGACCTGAATGCAGTGGAAAGTTCTTATTGACCTACTGAAGAAATGTTTTGTTAATCTTAACAAACTCCTATATAGTAAGTAATTAGATATTTGCATTAGAAAATTATTAAATAAATTGTTGAAACCATAAAAAATTTACTATTATGCTATTAATAACTTTAATAACATTAAATTTTATTAAGAAATTTCTACACAACTGTGCAGGTTTCCCTGACTTTGCAGGACTGTCCCAGCCCTGTGAATGCAGGCAGATCCCACTGGCAGGAGCTGCCTCCGCACAAGCCACAGCATGGCCTGACCAGATGTGCAGATGTTAATAAATAATAATAATGATGATGATGACGATGATGATGATGATGATGATGGCAGAACCATGTAAGCATTCATGACTTTCTAGTTTCCAGCCTCTCCTCGACCTACAACGCCAAACTTGCTCAGATGGCTGGCGAGAAGTCAGGGGCTGACAGCCATCCTGGCAGTGCTCTCCGCCCCGGGGCCCCTCACCTAATTATCCTGACATGGAGCAGAAGGATGCTGAGCCACTGCCAAGCAGGAGGTGTGGGCTCAGAGGGACACCCAATCTCCCTGACCCAAGGAGTCTGGCCTGGAAGGACAATCACAGGTCACCTTGGGCCCCAGACCTACATTCCTGGCTTGCAGTAGTCTGCAGGCAAATGGATTACCTAGGTCCAGAAATAGGGAGGAAGAGGACTGGATTGCAAGCCAAACCAGAGATTATTTGCAGCATGGATTAATTAAAACTACTCAGATTTCATTTTTTTAACCTCTCATAGTGAGAAAGAATAAATACTTCAGAATAAAAATACTCAACCATGCCAACACATCACCCCAATGGTGGCTGCAGATGCCAGGGCACAGCCTGGTCATATGTGGCTAGTGTCACCCTCTGACACTAGCAAAAAATTATATCACAGGCTACAGTGAAACTGTATCCTACCATAACAGCTCATCCTAAAAGCCTGAAACAAGAATAACATGGAGAAAGAAAACAATAGGAGAAAATTATCGTCATATTCAAGCAAACCACATGCACAACTCTGAAATGTTCATTAAAAAATTCCAATGGTCTCAGTTACACAGCCCTGAGAGACTATATGTTGAAATAATGAAAGAGCAAGGGTGGAAGGGGGCTTGGAATAAAAGTCAGCAGGTGTAATTATTATTTGGAAAATTCTAAGGCACTTACTCTTCAGAGCACTGCATGAATATTCATTAAGCCTCCCAGCTTAGGAGGCTTCAGGTTTGAGTGTCTGTGTCTTCCCTTTATGGATAAAAAACAAGGCATAAAACCCCAGTTTCAAACATCTAAGTGGAACTTGAGGATTGCTCTTTCTCCAGTCTCAAGTCTTTTACCAATTATCTTTCTCTAAAGTAGAGAGAGAGCAACAACTAAGTGACTGTGGAGGAAAGCAATTGCCCAAGACCACTACAAAAATAAATGGCAAAAACAGAGGTGAGTTCAGAACTCTGACAACTCAGCGCAGTACCCTGCTCCTTCGGGAGCACTACTTAAGTGTAGCAAATCGTGAGCTAATAATATCACTCTTTCGAGCTCTGGTAACAGTTTCCCAAAGCTTGCTCTGTGAGGCCACAGTTCAGTGATCCATGTAGCAGATCAATGGAGCAGTGCTGTCAGCAGAGCTTCAAATTAAAAGCTAAAAGAAAAGGGTTCATTGAGCTCTTGACATAAATTTTAGGTTCAGCAACGGTGCCTTAAAAACACTGCTCTTTGGCAATCATCACAGTCAGATGGCATTTTTCAGAATATATATCAGCTTTGGAAAACAACACTTTATCAGGGAGCGTCCTGCAAGCCCCTAAGTTCTGATTTGCAGAATTTGCAGCTGAGGACCCCCACAGCGTTAGACGGGCACCTACGCAATGTAAGCTAGAGAAGCCTCAGCCACACACCAGGGCAACAGTTTTGCCTCTAGAAGCTTCAATACCATCTCAGAAACCTATCTGGAGAATAAACAATCCTGGCTACAAAGCCTGTATGGAAAGCCTAGGAAGCACACAGATAATACGCTGTGCCCCAACACCTCGGCTCCTCCAAAATTAGAGGACTAGAAGAAAGATACCAGAGGACTAAGCAGAGACATGCTTCTGGTTCTTCATGGACCCATCAGATGCACTGAAGGGAATGATATCTCCTCTGGGGCATTTTATCACCTTGTCATTGAAGATAAAAATAGTATTTTTATTCAATGTTTATGTCTTCTAAAATACATATATGAAAGCAATATAAGAATTCTTGTGTATGCCATCCAACTGTGAAGTGGTTTTTCAGCTATAGAAATCTGGAAGAATGACAAGAAGTAAAATGTAGCTAAGCAGAGTATGATCCCAAAGGTCTGCCAGCAAGCAATCCAACCTGTCTAATTTGTTCAATCATTTCTAACTTTCCCTGCATAAGACAATAAGGAATTGTTATTTATCCTAATTTGTAGTATATTCCTTTGGGTAAAGGACACAGGACAGGTCATTGGTACCTTGGCAGGGTTTAATCTTCCAGGTGGTCTAAGTAATGGTGAAGTTTTTCCAAATGAACAAATAAATATGTATCTTCTAGTCCTTCCCACTTAAACAATATGAAGCTAAATAACATAAGAACTTGAAAGAGAGTAAACACAATTCAAAGAAAATAACCGATACAATACAAATGGTAGAAACTTGGAAAATGCAACTGAAAAGGCTAAATATAAAGTATCAGCAAGGATGCAAAGAATGTATCTTTTGTTAATAATTCTGTCCATAGGGTATAACATAGACCAGATAGGGGTTAATAAGAAACTTCCCAGAAGTCTGGTTATGCCAAGGTGACCCAAATGATGGGATGAAGCATGTTCTTTTTGTGCATTTGTTAGAAAGCTGGATCTCTGGCAACAGTGCACTCAGGCATGGACAGATAGGAGAAAAGGGTTGCATCTGCTTTGGCAGGATCTTAGCAATATTTGATTCCATCATCACAAATTGTCCCTGTTTCTGCCCCTACATTGGAGCATGTCTTGGTGCCAGTGAATCAGCAGAAAAGTCAAGGGTGAAGCCGAGCTCAAGGAATAGTCTGGGTCATAGTTTATTTGCTTATTATTTTGGGTTTCACTTAATTCTATGAAATTCTTTTCTAATTCACAACTGTTTTCCAAAGGCATTGAATCTTCATGTTTTCTTATAGGTTCAGCACCTCAGAATGAGCCTCTCTGCTGCCTTTTGGCTTTGGACAGGCAGCAGCCTTATCTGTCTTCTCAAAAATTTTATTTATTCTCTTTGCAAAATCTTATTTATTGTTGGACACTGGTGTTGAGATCAGACTCCTTAGAACACAAGTATGTATACACAGCCCAAACCCCTGCAGAGTTTACAATCCAAACATTCACTCAACAGAAAATCCTCATTAGCTCTGTTTCATCCCTGTCTCCTACCCCTATTTATTTTGGCATTGTACAAGAATACACTGTATTCCTGAAAACAGAAGTCTCCTTTATAGTAGGATTTGGGTACATTAAAGCAGGTAAAGTATAATTTTGATGAGCATTAATGTAATAGTCTGGTGAGAGTACAGCTGTTCAGCTGTGCTTTTCACAAAAAGATGCTGAACTGTGTGCCAGAGCCATCAGCTTCACCAAGGCAGCAAGAGAGGTGGAAGCAAAGGAACTCCCATCCCAGAACTATGAAGTTTCCCTGTCTGTAGCATCACATTCCTGTTAACCGAGCAGTTGTGAGAGCCTCCAGCAAAAGGCAGCTTATAGGAACACACAGACCACTGCCAAGTGTCAGGTCTGATGGAGTTATGTGGGAGGAGGTTGTGAAGGGTTAAATGGCCATTTCCTCCACAAGAATCAAACGCTGATGAAGGTCCAGTGCTCTTCTGCAGTTCCTCAACCATTCTTCTCTCTTCTCCTCAAGACAATGAGAAACTGCCACACCAAGAGGCAGTATTTGCAATATGCCAAGCACAAATACCATGTGGGGTGGTAAGAGATCCCCTTTGAGAACCAAAGACATGTTCAGAAGCTTTCTATCAAGAAAAAATATAAGTGTCCCACCAACCTGAGGCAGTGAGATAAGAGTCAGAAGGTCCTCTCATTTATAGCCAGTGCTTTAGAGCCATTTTAGAAAAAGATGCTCTGGAAACTTACCATGAAAATTACCAGCAATTTGTGTATTTGGAGAGGTCTCTTATTTAGTTAAAAACAAAAAAATTACCAAATAAACATATAATTTATTACATCCAGGAGGAAGTGTGACTTTTCAGGAAAAATGAACTTTCTGGCCATGCAGTTTCCAATAAGAGCTCAGAAGAATGAGTATAATACAAGTCAGACTTATTAGAAGTAAATTAAAATCATCTGTCATAGGAAACTTCTTTTTCCTCCTATAAACTTTTGTTCTGAAGCAAAAATAAATTCAATTGTATTAAAAACAAAGTAAATAAAAGCTTCTGTAACTTGTGCTATCTTCTCATTTGTAGTATTTATGATGAATACAAAGTGTTTATTTTTGGAGGGTAGAAAATGAACACTCTACTATTATTTTAGTCTATTTTGTGCCTTTTTAACAGCCATGCATTTAATTCTTTTCAAATGCCTATTAATTTTTGGCGTTAGAATTCCTTAAAGTAATTTTGTAAATAGAAAGACACTTAAGCGTGTGTCTTTACATCATTATTTTACATACTTTGCTAAACATGAATTTTGTTGATTCATTTCTAAAATCCCCAAAAGTTCAAAGTTTTCAGCACTTTTGAGAACTGGCCCCTATTATCAGTTAAAATATCATTATATATTAACCTGCTTGGAAACCAGAGCCTCTTCACTTAATCATAAACACTACAGCTGAAATCTGACCTAAGTAATCTGCCAAACGCTGAGCAGGAGATGGTGCCAGTTAGGATGACAATCTAATTCTCTCTGTTTCCAGAGCTGGATTTTATCCAGGGGATGATTTTTAATTTGAGTTATATTTTTTTCTAAGCTAATTTGGGGCATTTTGCCTTTGGCTTGGAACTTTTCTAAATAATACAAAATCATCAATTTGGACACAATGTCAATGCCATTAATGTACTACTTTTATATGGTTTCATATGAAAAAAATTCCCCGTTACATCAGAGACAATTGTAATAAAAGAAACAGCCCTAAAACACCTTCTTGCTTTCAGGCACGTGGGAAATGTCACTCTGAACAGACCTGCAGAACCTATAGCAAACACAAAAGTTAACTTGGATCCTTCTCCTCTGGCACATCTGGCTAGAAAATGCAATTCCTTGCTCCCACCCCAGGGTGACTGTATGTTTTTGGGAAAGGATGAAGCTGCTCTGTTCCCACTTTCTGCTGTGGGTTTCTGGCTTTTCCCGCCATCAAGGACTAGACTCAGCAGTGCAGTGCACCTTGACTGAGTGCAAAAGGAAGGATTCTTTTCCCTTGAGTAAGATCCACCTCACCCTGTAGCTGCACAACTGTTAGATCTGGTGTACTCATCATGAATCCAACCAAGTGCCTGGTAAAACAATCCAGTCAGGTGCTGTAATCTTCAGGGCTGCTGACTTTAATTGTAAAATTACTCTGGAGCAACTCAATTTCCAACTGCTTTTTGTTCTTCTTGCTAATGCCTTACTCTGAGGATGAAAATGCAATCTTTCAACAGTCAGGTTTAATCACAAAATCCATTTATATGTTCAACAAGTCACTCTTATTTCAAGAGAATGCTTTGCTAACATTAAGATACAGAAAATTCAGAGCTGTCTCCATGGAAATGACTTCAAGATTTCCATTAAATACTTCCTACTAGTGCTTTTATATTAGGCCACTGTCTCTTGGAACTACAGACCTGATGATGGTACAGGTTGCATTTCCTCAGGCACAAAACAACTCTGCTGGAAGCTGAGCCTCTCTCCTACAGACCCTTCTGAGCACTTCATGCACAAAGACACAGCCATGCCTTGGAACCACCCTTCGTGCTGCCTTTGTGCTCGCTTTTTTTTGTCAGTGATGAAGTTGCTAAGGAAAATAATGGGGGAAAAAAAAAAAGATTTCTCCAAATGAAAAGTATAGTTTCAAAACAGTAATAGAATTAGATCTGAGAGGTTCTGGGGGAGACTTGCTGCAGGGTAGATGACACCTGGGGAACCTTCATCCTTGTCAGCTGTTAAGGTTTGCTTCTACAAGATATTAAGCAAAATATACCAGCCACAGCCATAATAATCCGAATTCATGTGACTAGTCACTTTTTTCAGAACCTGCTCCTTCTAGACTCAGCTACTCAGACCTTCTTTTGGGTCATCAGAAGGCTGGTACATGTTCTGGCAGGAAGGCATTCTTTCATCCAAATGCAGCAGGACACATACTGACAGATTCATTCCCATTCTTTTCTGTAAACACCCTGTCTGCTCCTCTTCACTCAAAGAGGCAGAGCTTGATGTTCTGCATGAAGGTTTTCCCCTTCTCCTTTAGTCTTAGTGGCTGAAAAGTGACGTAAGACTCTCACATCCTTCTTTCACAGAATCACAGAATGGTTGGGGTTGGAAGAGAGCTCTGGAGATCATTTAGTCCAACCTCCCTGCTCAAGCAGCTTCACCTAGAGCAGGTTGCACAGGGTTGCATCCAGGCACGTTGTGCATATCTCCAGAGAAGGAGACCACAACCTGTTTCAGTCCTCTTTCAACCTCAACGTAAAGAAGATTTTCTGCATATTCAGATGGAACTTTCTGTGTTTCAGTCTGTGCTTGTTGCCTCTACCTTGTCTCTGGGCACCACTGAAAAGAGCCTGACCCCATCATCATGACACCTGCCCTTAAGACATTTGTTTGTACCTTTAAGATTCTCCTCAGTATCCTCAAGGCTGAACAGGCCCAGCTCCCTCAGCCCTTCCACAAAAGGGAAATACTCCATGCTCCAGGGAGATGCTCTATGGCTGTAAAGATTCCACCCTGTTAAATGACTTAAATTTCTTAAGACATTCACTTCTACGGTTTTTTGCATCTACGATGACAAATGTTTGGGGTGTTTTTAAGCTTAATACATTTAAGTTCATTTAACTGAATTATAAACAGAGAACTTTCTGCAGAAGGCTCATGTCTGCAGAACAAGTCTTTTGAAGACGGTTGTAACATATTGACAATACTTCTACTATTTTCATTATACTAATACCCAGAAGATTGCAAAAGTATGAAATGAACTGAGGCTTTACTATAGCTACAAAGACAGTAGCACTTCTTGCAGGACTAGATACTCAGGTTGGGTTTTCCACATATTATCTCATTGCCTCTAGTATTTATCTTAATGTTAGGAGAGACCCAGTTCTTACATCCCTTCCACTTTGGATCAAAACTACATTCATCTCAAGGTTTCATCCACACACAGACATTGTAATTATACTGAAGGTTATTCTATTTTGTTTGAAATATATCTTGGTCATGAAAACCAAAGCCTTATTTCTAAACGCCCAGCAGGCATAGCACTTTAATGTAAGGGAACACTCCAAAAGATACTCTCCCCAAGAAGACCTCAAACATGATACAGACAAATTTTTTTCTAGGTAAAGAAACTTCTGTACATCCTAGGAAGTTACATTATTTGTTATTCATATACTTAGTTATTCCCACTACAGATATATTTTCTGCATCAGTTGCAGCAAAGGCATTTTACTATAGATGCCTATCAATAATTAGATGCGACTTCCAGCTCATTTCACACTAGCTAGAAACAGCTTCAGTCATGTTAATGACTTTGAGGTTGGCTGAATTTCAGCTAGTAACCTAAAGATGAATAGACATAGGTATCCAATTACTGTGTCCCTTCAAATGAGCACTAACAGAATACTTATCTTTGTATTCAGAGAGGAAAAGGGAAAAAATTAGCCAGGTTGCCAGAAGCCATTTATTTGGCATCTGTCTGAACTAAATAGTAGATTTATTAGTTTAAAGAATAGTCTGAAAATTAGAATTGCCATGAAGTCAAACACACATAAAATTGTAATCCAATTCCAAATTTCTACTATAATATTTAAAATTACATGCTTGACTTAACTGTCAAATTTTAAAAGTCCAGGAAAGGCTTGGTGGCCAATCAAAAAGATATTTGGTAAAAGCAAGCTGTTATACAGGATAATAATCCTAACAGATGCCAGTGGTGACTGTGTGGTCCAACTTTCCTTTCTTTTTCTTTGGCATCTACTGAAAAAGTACACAGACTATTTCACATTCTGTTTTGAAATAGAAATATTTTGTTTGAGTAAATGTCTTTTAAGAGAGAAAAAAAAGTGTTTGGTAAATATGAACTGCAATAATGAAAAAGCTGCAGAGATTGTTAACGATGTGACTACTAGCTAAAATAACTGCCGATTTTATGGCACCAAAAGTGGAGAAATCAAACCTAAAATAACAACAAAAAATGAAGAGATGATCTACTAATATATATAAAAATGACAAATTTTGAAGTAAATACAAGAGATAGTCTAAGATTGTTTGCTCTTGTTTTCCCTAACTTAATTTGTTTAAAATTTATGAAAGACTTGCTATTACCAGATGTATTTCCTCCTTAATGCTCCAGTTAGAAACAAGGTACCTATGTGAAGATACAGAAGAGCAGAAAATGGTGAATAATTAGTAATTTATCATCATAACTGGACTAAAGGCATCAACAATTTATGACAAATTACGAATATGCTGAGCAAACATTGTTTTTTCCCAAGAGTTCTGTTAATTAAAAAAAAAAAAAAAAAAAAAAAACCACAAATAAGAAACCACTTCTCTGTATGGCATAATTGTGCCCAAATGCATTTGCTGCTCATGAAACACCAGTCCCTGCTGCCTCTGCTGTCCCTGGCAGATGGGACACCTGCTCTGCAAACCAGTGTTACAAGTGTATTTTAATCACAGGAGCACATGGGAAGATATATTAAACCCCAAAGGCATCCTATATGTTTCCCAGTGACACACGTATCAGACAGATACCACTTAACAAGAAAATCAAAATCTCAAGGTTTTTGTTCAGCCTCAAGGTCTAAGAGAGCCAAAGAAGGATCATTTCTCTGCTGGCAGCCAAGGAGTGACCCTCAGTGACAAGAACTCAGTGTAACTCCAGCTCTGTAAGGTGATCCAAAATGGGATAACCCTGCTGAGCTCCTGGTAGCTTTCAAGCTTCATTCCTCTGTAAATCAGGAACCAGTGGCTTCAATGATCAGATAGGGGAGGCTGGAAATTTAGATTGCAATATTTTAGCCTCAGGTTCTTCACGTTCTTCCAGTACAGCCTATGTTGACTTTATTTAAGGTCTCTGACAACTGTGACACATTGACACCTTCTTTTCACAAGTGTTGCAATATAAACAAGCCCTCTGATTACTGATGGAAGTGGTGAGACTGCCAAGGTGCCTCTTCAAACCATCACATCTAACACTTAACACAGCCTGCTTCTCAGGAAGGACACCAGGGCCAAACCACTGACAATGTAACTTCTGCACAAACAAAATGATCCCACAGTTCCTGTACAAATAGGCCCTTGTGTGCCACGGTAGCTGACATAATGGAGTAAATACACCAACACTTTGAAGACACAGATTTTAACTACGTAGTATTCAGTCAACTTTCATGCTTTTACTCCTTACCTTACTCTGATTTACAAGAAGATCCAGCTATATTCCTAAAATACTTGACACAATACTGTAGCAGCAAGAAACCAATTCCTTAACCCCTTGCACTTGTGTGTTCTTTCATTCCTCATCTTGGCCCTTCTGGAAAAATGCAGCATCAGTGACAAGATTCTGTTTGTTAGGAATTGTTAATGCTTACTGCCAAAAAACCACCCGCATATTTTGCTAGGTAGCAAACTTGATAGAAAAACATCACGTTATTTATGCCAGAATCATGTAGGCCACATTAAATGTTTTGACATGGTGGTTCACATAGACATTTAAATATTTAAGAAAGAGGGGTGAGATTTTTCAATGTTATTACACTCTCATAATTTCCAGGGAGCACTGGGTACCTTCTTGGTCCATATGTTAAACATAAAATTTCTATCCTACAATGTCTTTCTGTTACTTCCCTGAAAAACTATTAGAAAACCAATATGTATTTTTAACTGGGTTTTGTCATTTTATAAGGAAAGAGACCACAAATTTTTGCAATTATTTCTAAACAAGTTTGTCTAAACAAAGCTATTAACAAAACAGGGCAGTCCATTTCTTCATATCAAATCAAACCATCCATCTCCATGCAAATACAGAGAAAGTCAGAAGGTTCCCCATGGACGACTCCTTCCTTACAGAGAATCTATCATTTGAAAAGGAAAAACTACAGGAATCGCCTAGAGAGTGAGTATCCTCTAACCATTCAAATAAAAATTAGAATCCTTATTTTCGCAACAAAGAAAAATGTATTACTCTTACCTCATTATTACTAAGACATTAGTATGGCTTTTTCAAAACATTCCAGTGGCCTTCCAAAATGCAAAACCTGCCAAATTCTTTGACTCAGTTGCCATAAAACATTTCTAAATTGCTAGAACCAGATCCAAATTTTGTTTTATAAAAGTATAAAAAGGATATGAGTAAAACCGTGAGTTGATTCATTGTGAATGTAACATATGTTAAAGGGTTTCCGGGCCCTGTTACTCATTATGAGAAAATAGCGATCCAGATACGCAGATATATTATGGTGGCTCCACAGATTTAGTCTCATCCTATTGTTTTTGGTGGTTTTCCCTTTCATCTAATCATCTACATCTGGATTTTCCCTAAGTAAACCCATGTATTCCAAAACCAAGTAAATGAAAGCAGTTCCATCAACAAAAGTGTGTACTTTCTCTAGTAATATTAACCACACACTTTTCTTTTTGTCAACAAAGCATATTGGACCACAGAGGAAACAAACTTTTGGAATTCTCAACAATTCAGCTATATTACTATGAAATTCGGAGTACTTTTATCATTTGAGAATACAATAATGTAACTTACAATTGAATTTCTACCCAGGTTGTACAAAGAGCTAGAAAGATTCTCAAGGTTTGTTTTTTTTTATTTAGAATATTTCAGTTTTCTGTGACTTTTACAGCTTAGCAAATATTTACAGGCTGTTAATTCCTTCCATATAATCAACCAAGCAACCACCATGATACTCATATTTAAATATCTGATAAAACATGTCTTTTGCTGCAGGAACATCTGCAGCACTGCTCAGCAGACTAACCTGGTTCAGGTGTGGGCTTTCTATCATTTCTACAGATAGGACAACTCCTGTCTTTCCAGATGGGCTTTGCAAGAGCTTCTGGGAGTAAATCTCCACAGGTTCACAGTCTGCCTTCAGACACATGCAGGAAATTCTGGGAATGCACAAGTAGAGTAACAACAACTCTGCAGCTCAGCCCCATCCTCGCTGGGAAGCAGCAAGAACAGCAGCCCACATCAATGATCTCACTCAGCTCTTCTCTTACCTGCTCATGTTGAGCTCCTTGCCTACCCTGAAAGCAGCTCCAAGCTCCATTCAGAGAGTTTTGGGAAGTGTGTTTGGGAAGTGAACTAGACAATACCTGGGCAAGTATAGGAGTGAAGCCTGCAAAGGGATCAGCAGCTAATTCATGTTCATCTGCCCTTCCTGGAGTCTCAGCAGTTTCAGAGCTGCAGCTTAATGGAAGGTAACACAAGGCTTAATATTTCTGGCACAGGTGTTTGTTTTTTTGGTTTTGTTTTTTGTTTTGTTTCTTGTTTAAACTAAAGACTGGAATTACAGACAAGTATAAAACAAGTTGAATTCTTACTACAGATTGTAATGTTCACACAAAGTGCAACTGCGTTTTCTGAATTTCAGGAAGAGTCTTCCAGAGCGTTCAAGTTTGGGTAGTGCTGAGGGAGTGAGGGCTGTTTTGACTTCATTTGTACAGAACAGCATTTCCATACTTTTAGTGTCAGTTTTCAAAAAAGCACGGGATGCTTTCTTTTTTTCCCTTTTTTTTTTGTTAGTATTTTTAACTTTCAAACAAAGCCAAAAGTGATCCTTTGCTTTGGAGTACTTAGTGGGAGGGAGGTGTTGCTAAAAAATATCCCAAGATCCTCTTCAAAATAAACACTGCAATCTCTTCTGCCCCACCACTTGTGGGTTTGTTTTTGCCAGCACACTGGTTTTTTTAAAAATTATTTTTTAGTTTCTTTTTTCCTATTTGACTGTAATGTAGAACAAATATTTACTCTCAAACAGAAACATAAAGCCAATGCATTCTTTGAATTGTTTTGCTGACTGTGTTCCTTCCACAACATAGTTTGGTTTTTAATGCTCACCACCCATATCAAGCTGCTTTTAGGCAGCAGCACAAGAAACTTCAGGATTTCACTTAATATTCAGTATTCCTCTCCCTAAGGAATGGTGGTGTCATATTTCAGCTTTTGCCTTGTATTTCCCATTGTCATGTGTCTCCATGTGTTTTTTAAGACACAATTTAGGCAGAATATATTTCTGTGAGGCTCAGAGAAGCAAAAATGTGCTTTTAGCGAATAGAAAGAGGATGACAATAGGGAAAAATGAAAGGAAGAACCAAAAAGGAAAGAATATTAGCAAGCAGGGTGTGATTGTCACTCCAAATTCTACTTTTCAATCTAAAATGTTTATAAAAAGTGGAATCTTAGCAATTATATCTGGGTGTTTTTGTTTTTGTAGCTAAGTGATTATATTTGACACAGCTTGAAGCCAGTTACGTTTATACAAGTGCGTGGGTTTAAGATGGAGAACTGAAGTTTGCCAAAAGCCATCGAACTGTAAGTCACTGAAAGTTTTCATCTTACACCAGAAGAGAAGAAACACAGATATTGGTGCTGTGCTCTAACCAGATAGCTGAAAAAGAAAGCTGGGATTTTACTGTTCATATTTCCTTGAAAATGGTATTTCCACAATACTTCAAAGAAATCCCTTTCTGTACTAAAGCCACTTCTAAAGCAGCAGCCCTCAGAGGAAGCAGGATGAGACAGCAGAGGCAGGGGGGAGGAAGGACAGACCGCAACGCCAGAAGGAGATGTCTACTCTGTCAGAGCCTCTCCAACATTCCCTCCTTTAAACACTCAGTTGGATATTTTCTTCCTGAAGACTTAGGCTTTAGTAAGCATAGACTTCTACACCACTCTGAGCAGACTGACTTTAGCAAGCCGTGTCCCTCACAGGCTGGGTCTCAGGAGCGTGGAGCTGACTCAGGACAACCATGGGCTCTCACCAGGGAGCGAAAAGTGCCAGCAACTAAAAACTGAAAGAAAACAGTAAGCACGTCCCAGCCTAACAGCAGATGGTTTTCAAATTCTGGCCATTTGAGAGGCAAAGGGGAGGGAGAGAAAGGGAAGGTATTGCTGTTGAGAATAGATGACAAAGCAACCAATCCTGCAGCTGCTTTCAAGGGTGAAGTACATGTCAGTTTTGCTACTACTGTAGAACTGAATTTCAACACAATAAAAGAAGAAAAAGAACAGAATAATTCAAAATATAAAGTTCTATGGAAGAGCAGCTTTGGGTGAACATGAAACTGTGATTTGAGGAGAACTATGAATATGATAAGTGAAGCAATGGTATTTTAGCATTTAAAGCTTCCAAGAGGTCAAAAGTATTTTTCATTAGTTAGTTACTGTATGACCATCATACTGTATTTAAGACAGGGAAATAGAAGCTGTCAGGTCACTGAAGAAAGCAGTCAGGAAATCCAAGCTACCCCCATGAAAAATGTCCTTTACTACTGTTTACTTTGTTCAGACATTATTAAGCATTAGCATAAGGAAAGGTCAATCTTTTGCATGGGAAAGGGTTAAAAAAATATGAGAATGCACACAACATAAATGGTTTGTGTTCAATCAAAGAATATGGCTAAAAGTAACATTGAGGAAGTGATGCTGTTCATCATTCTCATCCTAGATAAGACCAGGTATCTCATTCGTCATAGAAATCAATCCAGCCTTTCACCTGGCAATCAAACTCAACCTTCAAACTGTTAACCTAAGAAAGAGTGCTTCTAACAGGCAATTATCTTTTTTTTTTGAGTCTTAAGCCCATTTTCTCTGGTTTTACCCACAGAATATATGGGGAACACACTGCTTTTCTCTTTATCGCAGCCTTAACATACCTGAAGACTATTATGATTCCTTTCTTCATTTTTCTCTCTGCTAAACTATTGAAATCCCTTCCCCAACCTCTCACAGGTTACATCCTCAGAACTTCTGAATATTCCTTTTGCTTTTGTACTGAAATCTCTTTTATGGTCCAAATTATCCCTCAAGTACAGCACCCCACATGAGACACTGCTCTAGATGAGGCCCTCTCACGGTTGTTTGGGCCCTGAGAGATTTGACATCTCTTCCAGACAACACTAACACTAAAGTGTTTGCCTGTTACCCTGGCAAAGGCTTGCCATCAGTCCTTCAGCCTTGGCCAGGACGTGGCAGCCACATCTCACACCTTGGAGTGTATACAGTTATATGGCTCTTGCTGTAGGTAATGCATGAAAGGTAACACTTTACCTCAAATTATTTCAATTACTTAAACATGGGTAAGGGAGGGCAGGGATGACATTTTATAATGTTCCTGGCCTTCAGCTTCTGCATAAGTAAAAAACACCATTAAAAAACTCTTCAGGATTTCATCACCAAATTTATCATACCAAAGATGAAAAGCAAGTGGGGAACATTCACCCTAATTGCCTAGAATAATAAGCCTTTTTGTCATCTGGGCATGAGACAAGATGACAAAAAAGCTGCAAATATCCCAGCTGGTGGCTGTCTGAAGAAACTACTTTGCTCCAGGTTGAGACCCCTTCCCACATGCCAAGATTCTGCAGAAGGCTTGCCAACTCCTCCCCCATGTTCTAAAAGTCAGTTTTATGAGAAGCAGAATGATGGAAAGGGAAGGATTTGCAAGTGGATGATACAAATGATGTGCTTAGGAGTCCAGGAATAACCTTCAGCCTGGACTTGCTACGTTTCTGCTCAAGCACTGTTTGAGTAACAGTGTCAGCACAGGGAAAAAACATGACATAGTCCAACACCTCCTGATATTACTGCACATCACTTTAATCACAGAAACAGCTCTGTGTCTGTCTGAAGTATTAGCAATGACTACATATATATCATTCAGCTAACCTTATCCTTTCATGATAAAAAAAAAGTTGTGATGAGGAAACACAGCTCTGCTAATATGACAAATTAGGAGGTTATAAAGCAATGGACACACGACAAAGCCTAATTATGGAGCAGAAATAATGGGTAATTGGCTCCTTTCTGTCAGTCCTGAATTGTTACATAAGTTCAGGCAGGAGAAAAAAGGACAGAAGGAAGAGACACTATACAGGCCCTTCACAATCAGCTCATCTCAACAGAATGACACAGATCTCTAAGGGCTCGGACATACCTTGGCACAGTTGCCAAGGATATCCCTTTCCCTCCCCGGCAATGCATGGAAGCTGAACCAGTCTTATTTCATCTGCTGAGCCACTGTGGCTGGAAGAGTCATGTTAATGCAAAAGATCCCTGTTTCTTGTTAGTATTTAAATGCCAAGCAGTGCAGCAGCTGAATCATAAGTAGTTCAGCCATGCACGGGTGGAATTAACTTCAGCTGGCCTAGAAGGGTACAACCAGAGCTCCTAACCAAAGGTTTGATAGGCTTAGCAGAAAAGAAACCTGTACAGAGCTTGTCCTAAGACCCTCCTTCTCTTTCTTCTTAGTTTGGAATGATACACTTTTCACAGGAAATAAGTGATCCTCATTAAAGATTTAGATCTAATCATGTTGAGTTCTATTTAAGTGGAAAAAATCAAGCTCTTAAGGAATCTCTGATGCATGTCAAGGAGTAGCAGTTAAATTTAGAGAGTAGCTGTAACATATTCAAATAATAAAAAAATGAGAAAAGCCAGGACAAAAGGTAATTCTGACATTGTTCATAGTTTAAATTCCTAAGGTATTCCTCTACTTCTCTTTTTAGATTGGCATGAGATAAATCATATAGTCTGTGAAAGGACAAGATGTACAATAAATATAAATAAAAAACTCCTGTTGATGTTCTCTCTACTTCTCCCCTTCCTTTCTCCAAGATGCTTGCAGGGTGCTTTCATCTTAACTATTTCCTGATTAGAGAACTTGCAATCCCTTAGGCCAGGCTAAGGGATTAGCTGAGTCAGCAACACTGAGAAAACAATAACTGGAGAGCAACTCTCTGAGATACTGAGATGACTTCAAGTGCAGTCTGTACAAGTGAAAGAAGCACACACAAGTGTGCAAGTAGGTATTTCAAATCAGATGGTTATTTCTGGGTTTTTTTTCATCCCTGCCCTTCCTGAAAGCTGTGGTTTTACAAAAAGTTAAAGCTAACCCAAGCTGCTGCTGAGAGGGACTGATGTCATCCCTGATCCCTCATTTCCATGACTTCCTTTGGGCTGAAATTAGCATTTTTGGGCCATGGGTGAGGCAGAGGAGGGCATGGAGCCAGCTCACCATGTGCCAGTGAGAGCTTCTGTTGGTGTCTCTGCAGGGCAAGAGCAAGGAGCAGAGAATGAGCTGGATCTTATCTGAGGTAGCAGCTTACATTTAAATCTAAATTCACTGTGAAACTGCACACTGTAGATGTCACACAATGGCAACTCTGCACATGGACTAGTCCTGTACATGCGTGTGTATAAAGATGCACACATATATATACACACACAGCTATATATCTCCACAGAGCTATACATGTACATACGTGACTATCGTCATGTTGCTGTGGGTGGAAGCATGACAGCTACCAGAGGACAAGTGGTGGGAGAAAACATCTCTGTCTCCTGGGTCAGGCACTCAGGGTATGGCAGGAAGGCTGCAGCTCACTCTCAGCTCCTCAGAGAACAGCCCCTATTCCTGTGGGGTTTCCCTTGTTTATCTGAAGGACTCAGTAGCTATGTGGGAGCAAAAACAAGGCTGTTTTTATTATGCAGTATGCTCAGCTTCTTGGAGAATGTGTGATTCGGACAGAGAAATTTGGGGCTGCATAGAACATATTATAATAAAACACCTGAAGGAAAACATGGTAATTATTAAAAACATATGCAAAACACTTCTGTGTATTACATGTGAAACAGATTCAGATGCTCCAACCTGCTGGAATTACCAGAGGCAATGTCAGCAATAGCCTAAACGTTGTAACTATTTTCAAATGAAAGCAAAAGCTTCAAGCAAGCTCACCTTTAGCTTTCTGCTCCTCGGGGCAGTGCATTCCTAGCAGGGGTGTTATCCTGCATCTCTGTGGAAAGCATTATCTTCTCTGATAACAATGCAGGAACTGTGCTTTTAAAGGCTACAAGGCAACCCTGCAAAGTTCATTCTGAATAAATCTGTGAGAATTAAACAGTCCTGCAGTCTTTCATGTTTTACATTAGGGACATTGTTTATTTTGCCTTCTGAAATTTGGTTTAAGGTCAATAAATACAACATCAGCAGAGACTGTATTTTCGTACATAAATAATGAATCAATGGGCTATTGTAACTACCCTTTCCTTTTTATATATTTTGATAATTAAATAGAAGAGAGTGCAACTGGATAAGCAAAAGTTGTAACAGAGGAATGCATACAGTTATCCACATGTCTCATTCCAAAGGGAATTATTTAATTTTTTGATGTAGTTTAACTCTCAGGACATTGTTTTCCAGGTGAAATTGAATACATCACAGTTCCTACTACAGTCTCCTCTCCTAGAAGACTCAAGCATATTATTCAACCCTTACAGAAGCAGACTACATACATACCCTTACACTGTAAGATGAATTTAATAAAGCTGTCTATTGGAAAACATGGTTGACAAGCATTTTGATTTGTGCTGACATCTGATAACCAAGAGGAGTGACCAATTTTAAAAACACCTCCTGGCAAGGTTTTGAAATCCACAAGCAGCATGGCAAAAGAAAGCATTAAACAAAAATTAAAACCAAACCAAACCACCACCATCATCACAAAAAAAACCCCCAAAACAATAAACCCCAACACTCAAACAAACAGAAAGAACCCATACTCTTTATATGGAAAGGTAGAAAATTTTGGTGTTTCCAGTTTATGAGAAAAATGCAAATGCCTCTGAAGCGATAGGAAGAAATCTCTCCTGGAGGCTTGTAGAGTTCCCCTGCAATGGCTTTCATGTACTGTATTTCTATATATTGTAAATATAATACATGTATAAATACATATATTTTTATATATTCATATATGCAACCTGCTGTCCATAACACAGTTTAAGTACCTGTGTCTTTTCTACCCCACAGCTCACACTCAGCTAAACCAATTCAGCAACTGGAAGTACTCCCTAGTTTACTTAGTGCTTATGTTTCTACATCAAAATCCAACAGCTCAGG
The DNA here is from genome assembly GCA_910950805.1 of Acrocephalus scirpaceus scirpaceus. Classification (NCBI taxonomy): domain Eukaryota; kingdom Metazoa; phylum Chordata; class Aves; order Passeriformes; family Sylviidae; genus Acrocephalus; species Acrocephalus scirpaceus. Next base: position 34,821,543 of record OU383778.1, read on the forward strand.
AAAAGCTGAAAATCCTCACCAGGACTCAGGAAAAGTGGGCAAGCTTCCCTAAATTAAGCAGAGAAGCATCAGGTGCCCTGCAAAGACCCAGGGGTATGTGTCACACAGGAGTCTCAGTGCCAGGGACGAGGCAGTACAGGTAGACACAGATTTGAGTGTCCTTTCACAGCATGGCTTCTCTCAGACATCCTCCACTAACCCAAGAAGAACAACTGGTGTTTACTTTTATTTATATATGTGTGTGTATATATATATGTATCTACATAGCATATTCTGAAAAATATCATAATGGCCACAAAAGGACTGATGGGCAAAAACTAGTCATCTTTAAGGAAGCTGGGGTCAATTCTCCCCAGATACATTTGTGATCACCAGATGAGGTTGCTTGAATTAAAAAATTTAGAAGTTTCCATCATTTTGCAACTGAGACCCTCTCTCAGTGTAGGCTTTTTGAACAGTATGTGGGGTTTTATTCCAGAACTACACTTGTAATACATTTCACTAGATTAGATCAGACCTCACTACACTGCAGGGAAGAAGACTAGTTACAAATTAGTTTTAAGTCAAGAAATCCTATCCAACGTTGTATTTATTAATATCCTTGTGAAGTGAAGACGTATAAGCACCTACATGCTATATGGTTGCTAGTGCAAACCAATTTCTTCTAAATGAAGGTCAATAGTGAAAGGTAGGCATCTCCAGAGGGTTGCTCCTTGCACTTTAAATTCTTAATCCCTGCCCAGTCCTTTACATTTTGTTGCATTTAAGGTCTTTAACTGTCAAAGAAATCAGGAGTTCTCTGGACAGAAAGGTAAGGAGAGCTGTGTAAATATATTTACAACTGATCTCTTCCTACCAACATCTGCAGCATTTTGTGGTATTTTGCTAGGGATCTTGGACACAGTTTTGAAGAAAGCATAGAAGTATTTACCAAGGCTTGATGCTCTCATTTAGTTCTACCTTGCCTTTCTGGTTAATATAGAAAGCTAACATAAACTCCAGCTGCTCAATGTATCACAAGCCCTTGTAAAGAACACATAAATGGACACTTGCCTAAATTAAACAGCAACCACGTGGTGGTCTGCACTGAGTGAATGTGATGTGTTTATGAACAGCACTTTCTAAAATACACTCTACCTCTCCAACTTTTAATAATATTTAACTTATCTCTTTCTTTCAACAAAAACTATTTAGGTAAAACAATACAGGAATAATCATCACGTTCCAAACACTGATGAAACTTTCTGGGAGGTCACCTACCATGCAATTAACATGTAGCCACACAGCAATTATTCAGCCTGCAGCAGTGATGGAGAACTACATTCCCTACAAAAATAGCTTAAGCTTATTAAATCTTTGAACTATTTTTAAGACTTAAACAGCAACAAGTCAGACAAAGGCTGATACCAGTAAACAAATATCAACAAAGAAATAGAGAACATGGGTTGTGTGCACTGTCTGCCTTAGGGGAAAATGAAGGAGTTTCACAAGGTGCCCTGCATCTTCAGAAGTCTGCAGTTCCACTGGGACTTTTGGCATGGTAATAGACAGATTTAAGTCTCCTCTGACTTTTCCACTGAATTCAATGCAAGCACACGTGTGTAACGAGCTCTGCCTGATTGCATCTCATGGGCAAACCCGTTTTATAGGTGTTCGTTTCCTACTGGAGTCATTTGAGTGCTGCTGCAGGTTTACAGTTTCCAGCCATCTTTATTTAAATCTCTTCTACATTCTATGGAAATTATTGCTCTATTACACTACCTCAGAATGATAAATATGTAAAATGTATTCATTATGTAACATGATATAGTATATAATAAAAAACCAAAACAACTGAGTTTGATTAAAAAGCAGCCTTTAAGGAGATCACCTCACAATACAATGTTTCATATATAGACTTCTGCTGAAGAAAAGTGTATTTCTCAATTATCTATATCTATACTTCCGGGCCTAACCTCAAATATACTTACAAAAGAATCAGGTTTTGGAAATAAATCCAAGCCACTGGTCCTCCCTGGGCTTCCTATCAAAATCCCAAATCCTTGATATTGTTTAAATGTAAGATTCATCTTTAAATGGATTAGTTATTGGTTAAACCAATATTTAACCAAATTATTGGTTAAACCCAGATACTTCAACTTCCCAGAAATTACAATCTTTAATGTACACCTTTTTCAAAGACATAAGGAAAAAAATTTTCCCAGATTCTATGTGTAGTTTACCATGTGATGGCTTCCAACCCACTAGACAATCAGTTTCTTTTCCTGTCTTGAGAACATGTTTTATTTTGATGGCAATTTTATTTGTTGTTTTAAAATTTTAAACAGTGGCAATAAAACTAATTATTTTTAGTTTATTGAAGATTAAGAACCTCAGTTACTCACATGCACGACATCTTAATTAGATAGGCACGGAGAGCAGCAGCCTAAATAAAAATCTCACAGCTGAATGAACTTACATTTGGTATGCAAATAATTTTATATGTGACCAATATGGCAAACTACTCATAAATCAGAAAACTAAAATTACACACCAATTCCCAGAAGAACACCACTAAGAATTTTATATCATAAACCTCATTTACTGAGAATCTGTCTCCGTCATCCTTCCTGTATTTCCAGTCTCTTTCCAAAGATGTTTTCCCTGAATACCATAAGCCATCAAAGCTTTGAAACAGTCACGCAAAGATGTTGTGACAGACCTTTTTATAAGCACTAACTAAACCCAAGGTAGGAGTACACTTATATATGCAAATGCAAAAATTACTATCTTGTTTTAAGCCTCCTGAATAAATTCCTTTAACTCAGAAGAATTACTCATTTTATAGGGTTGAAAGCTGAGGCAGGCCATTTGAGCTTTAGCAGTGACATTGCCCTGACTAAATGCCAGTGCTTCCAAAGCAGTCATCTGTATCTCAGATAGTTGCCCTAGGCTCAATGCACAGTCAATGGAGAAATTTAGGCTTCCTAAAATAGATGTCTGGAATAGATCAGATTAATCACATCCTAGAGAGGCCAATTTGTATCCCCTGATTGTACTGAAAGTCTACTGGGAAGGAGCTCAGCTGTAGGCTTGCTCTGCCATGCGTGGCTCAAGTCAGGCAGAATGCATCCCACTCTTAAGTGCCTATCAGCTTTCACATGTCTTTCATTTGGAAATCTGATCTCATGTTTACTAAAATGAAAGTGAAAAAGGGCTTTCTCATTACAGTAACATATTTAAATATAGTTAGAAAATTGTTAGTGATATGTTATACTCACATATATTTACTTGTGCTATGATTATTTATCATTTTCATGTCATCTTTTAACCATGCTTAACCAGTTTTGCTGAGAACAGAAGTGAGAGAAATATCTAGACTTGCATTTTCTGAAGAACCTATTAACTGGCACCACAGAGAGCCACAGTGGAGATCCCATAGAGCCTCCTCAGTTTCAGACTCACTCAGCATTCACATGAGGCTGCTGTAATTACAAGCATCAGGCACAGGCAGGACTTGTGAACGAATGATGACACTTAGTTTCATATTCCCATTTTTCAACAGATGGTCTGAGTGAGTGCTTTTCTTAGTGCCTTGCAAGTACCAATATTCGAGTCCTAATTTAGATGTGAATAGATTAAAACAAATTGTTTATCTTCAGTTATCTTCACTTTTCCAAATGCTAATCTTCAAAATTGGTAGATGTAACATGACTTCATAAAAATACATTCTCATTTCACTTTAACTTTGGCTTCATCTTGTCACAGACTCATCATGGTCTTTTTCTCCATGCCTCAAAACTGGTGTGAAAAACATAACAGACGTGATGGATAAATGAAACATTTCATCCTACTGTCCTAAGAAAAGGGAGGATGGAAAGGAAGCACTTTTGGCTCATAGCTGACACCCATCTATCAAGAACAGCAAATGTGACAGGCCACCACAAACATAATAAAAATGGTTTTAACAAACAGGATGCCTATTCCCTTAAAGTCCCACAGATACGCAGGGCTTGCAGTGCACTCAGTACCTTTGCTTTTCCTAACCTACCAACACCAGTTCAGCCATAGCAATTTAGTTCCAGCCCCAGAGTACACTGAATAATGCAGTTAAATATTCCTTCACTACCCCTCTGGATCCCACTACTGCTCTTCTACACCTGATTTAGATAAGCATCTTATTTCACAAATCTTATTGCTGTTTGCAATCAACCATATCTTTAATCAATGTCCAAGTTGGTTGTCTTCTGTTTCACTTTGCCTTTGGTTGCACATGTCTAGTTGCATTCTGTCTTTGAAGGACAGTGGTTGAAAATAATCAGAAATGAAATCCCCTACATAATTTCTACTCATGGTCTTCTGATAAGAAAGCAGACCCAAACAAATTCCCATCAGCAAGATTCTGTATTGAGGGACTGAAAATCTCCATGATGGAGCCCCTTGGTCTCATTTCTTACAATGCAGACACTTGCTCACCATTTGTCTTCTAAAGTAATTTGTCAGGATACTGACCCTGTCCGAAACTCATCACACATGAAAATTAACAACAGACACAGGTACTCAATCAAAGAGTAAGGCAAGGCTAAAAAAAAGGATGGCAAAAGTGATACAGAGAGGATAGGGTACCATTCAGACATGGATCCAAAATATCTCCAGTGCGGGGCAGACTATTGCTTAAAAACAAGCATAAGCATAAACGATAACTAATATGGTTGTTTTGAGGTAGGATATTCTTAAGTGAAGTTTGCAGACAAACCAGTTTAATGTTTTTCAAGTCCAGCAGATATACTGTCATCTTTGGACTTGCAGCTAAATTAAGGTCATTCTATGTTGCTAAGTACCCTGTATGAGTAGATGCTAAAAGATGATCATTTGGAAAAGCAGCTATCAGTGACAATCAATACAGCATTCTAAATCTCCTCCACAGATGTTACTATTTTTAATATGGAAAATGACACCAATCTGACCTAACAAGTAAAAATCCTATCATAAGTATATAGTAAAAAAGCAGTGGCACATTATTTAGCCAGAATACACAGTTCTTGCTTTGAGAGATTCTGAAAATAGATGCACGTACAAAGAAGGTAGAAAAAACCCTGTGGGAAGATAAAGAAGCTAGGGTAATAGGAAACTACCCAGATTAATCCACTTGCTAGTCTTAATACACATTTTACAGTTGTTTTGCTAGCTTAATAATGCTATTTCTCAGCCCTCACACTGAGCAGATGGGATGTAGCCCTCTGATCCTTAAATTAGAAACCATGCAACTTTATGCTGACAAAATGTTTAATCATCCAGGACACAAAGTCTACCACTGTCAGAATTTGAATTCAGTGACATAATTCCATGGTGGGATCAGATAAAGAAAGGAAAATAATGGGATTTTCAAAAGCCCAGATTCTAGTAATTTTTGTTACTAGGAGGCAAGGCAGGCAAGCAGAATGAAAACAAGATAATGGCAGCAGACAATGAAAATTCTCAATTCTCTTCACTCAAAGGGGTCTCTGCTGGTGTTCAGTGTTTCTCAGCAGTCCTATTATTAGGGTCCCGAGTCCCTGATCTTTCTGGTATTAGTTAATGACAAAAATTCACTTGTCTACAGGCAGACAAAGAGTTATTGTAGAAAATAATGTTGATTCTTAAGCATAGGAAGGAGGAGGCATCATCTGGTTATAATGACAAATTAAAAACTGAATACAATTATTTAATTCTGTATTGGGTTTACTATAGTATAAATAATAATTCTACAAGAAAATGCAATTTACATCCAAAATCAGCAACCAATGAACATGTATTTTTCCAGGTGGCCTTTATTAATTCTGTACTTAACAGTTTGAAATGGTATTTTCCCCTTCTGCTTTGGGCAACTTCCACTGGTGTATGTGAAGTTTCGTCCTTACAAAAATCTCACCAGGAAGAAATTCTCACTTTAACAAAGAAACAGTGGCAAAAGGAATTAAATATTTTCCTAGGTAGGCTTACTTTATATGGTCCAACAACAACAATTTTGGAGAATTATGCCTCTAATAACAATTTCTCCAACCCAAGCAAAAACCTTCTTGCCATGCCCTTTGTCTGCTTTTATGTAGTTACACTCCAGCAACTCTCATCACAAGGTGCAGTTGCTCAATATTACTTTTATATTACTGAACTATACAAAAATGCTCTTTATTACTGATTGTAACAAAACAACCCCATGAAGTGCTATGGTACACACAGAGCCATGCCTCATTCCACCCCTCCTAGAGCTGGCAAGAGCCCTCTGGAATTACACACATACTTTTGTTTCTTCATTGCACTGAATAGGGGAAGGATTATTTTGGCATGAACTGAACCGATCCAGGATGGTCAGCTCTTACAGCTGACCCTGGTGAAGGCAATCAAAGAGAAGTGCAGGTATGTGTGGAGGGTCTCAGCATGTCCCATGTCAGTGAGAAAACCTGCACAGCTTTTCTCTGCCAGATCACTGGGAAAAGGGCACAGTCTGTAATTTCAACAGCAAATAGCAGAGCATTGAGTGGCACCACTCATGTAAGGAGAGTAAAACAGCAGGTGAGATGTTTGCTCCAGACTGCTTGGCACAAGGGGAAAGTGAAGTAACCCCTGAAAACTGCAATTCAAAGGTGCTGCAGCAAAAGGTCTTAGGGATCTAACACCTGGCATTATATCAGAAAGGTTTCCAGGTAAAGTAGATAAAAGCTTCTGTATCCCAGAATTTAGGTGTGTTCCTAAACTCACTAGCATTGCTAGAGTTAACAAGAAAGCTTTAAAAGCAGGGGTGGCAACACAAACAGAAAAGATGCTAGAGGATTCTTACATGCTTCTCTCCCTTCCTTACACTTCATTAGAGAAGATTGTGGGTTTGTACTGAAATCTCAGGAGTGCTGAGGCACTAGCAGGGCTGATGAGAGAAGTGACCAGTGTACCAAAATCCTTACAATTTTATTATGCATTTCTTTCAAGCATTCAGGCAGCCTGTCAGCCTTCTTCCCTTTGCACCCTGAACATGTGCCATTTCCAGTTCCTACTGCTTGTCCAGTTTCATGAAGTCATTAGATTTTAATGAGTTATTGACATATAAAGAGCTGCTCTAAGGTACCAAGTGCTTTATAAGTCACAGATGACAACTTGCTAGAAGGGCTGTGCTTCTTTTGCTCACTATACAAAGGTCAAACTTAGCCTGAGCAAGGGCATATCCCTGCACCTTTGGTCCCTGCTGAGGATGGACCATCCAAGTGATGCCTCCTGGCCAAGAACTACTCCACAATCACACCTTGGAAAGCAGCATCATTTCATAGATGTTTACTTTCACATTATTTACATGTTCTGGGTTGTTCAGATCCTGTCTCACAGAGGGAAACACTTAGACCTCAGTAGGAAACAGCCCTTCCCACAGCAATTTGCAGGGAAAGGGCTGGACTCACAAAAACTGCTTCCAAGTTACCTCCCTGAAGCAAAAGAACTTAACTAGTATCAATGCAAAGACTGAGACTACTTGAACACTGAAACCAAGCTACGGTTTGATCCCTATTTGGAAGTGTTTTTCTTTATTTGGTTGTTTTTCTTTAAAGCTGGCAGAAAACCCCAGAACAGCTGGGTTTTTTGTAAAAGCTGGTGTGTCAGGAAACCTAGCCCAAATTACCCCAGGTCTTGAAGATGGATTTCACCCTTTTCTCCCATTAAGTACAATAAACTTCAAGGCAATCTGAGTTTGCACTTACATCCTGGAGCCTATAGGTGTGCTGACCATAAACTAGACAGGAATCCCAAGTGCAAGAACAGCAGAACTAGCAAGAACTAGCTCCATAACGCTTTAAAAGATGTTATTGTGGTAGGAAAAAAAAAAGTTTTGAAGGATTTAAAAAGGGTCGAGGAAGTCTAGAAATACCCAAACATCATGCCTCTTCAAGACAATTTTTGCTTTCCTTTGAATCTAATCAGTATTTCCATTGTTTCTTTGGGACAGTCAGTCATTTGGGCCTTCTGCACACATGCCCTTCAGTTGGAGAGAGAGCTACTGTTTACAGAAGAGCCTTCACAACAACTTATTTTTTATACTCAGACCACTTTTAAAAGTTACATAGTTGGACTACAAGCAAGTGGACAGAAAAATGAAAGATCTTTTAAAAATGAGGTCAAAGTGGGGACAGCTCTCAGCAAGATTTTCCACATATGCAAAATCTAGACTCAGTGTTTTGCAAACAACAATAAAGAGGAAGATCCAAAGGGATGTGAAGGAAATTGTGGTGTTGAGAGGCTGTCAGGCTCAGTCATTGCAGACAGACAGGAACAGAAGTCAGAGACTAATGGAAACTTGAGTCAGACTAAAATCAACTGCTGCATTTTTGAACCTTGTTGAATATAGTTTGCTCCAGATTACCTCTGGAATAATGCTCAGGATGTGGCTGTCACAAGGGGGAAGGTGTCTTGATGGCCACAAGCTGCAGGAGTAGAGTCTGGTGGGTGCTGAGTTGCACTCAATCCCACTGCCCATGTCACTGACAAAAATGTTAAACAAGACTGGTCCCAAAACCAACCCCTGGGAAACAGCACTCATCATTCATTTACTTAAAGTCTAGCGCTCACATAAACACTGTTCTAGGCTCCAGGGAAAGAAGACCAAGAAGCTGAAAAAAGCAAACCAAGGACAGCAGAAAGTCCCAGAGAAGATGAAAAGTTCACAAGCCACAGGAACAGACAAATTTTCCCAGAGAGAGAACAACTCTTCCTTTCCCCAGAGGACACTTGTTTTGTTTATCTGAGGTTTTTGGTGTGTGCTTTCAGCTGTCTGCATGTTTGGGGGCTTGTTTTCATTAATTTCTGAAGTGAGAGACTTTAAGATTTTTTGATTTGGGTTTGTTTTTTTAAGGTCTCCAACTGCTTTTTTTTTTTCCTTTTAAATGAAACCTTACTTGTTAAATATCCCCCTTTTCAGCAGAAATAGCTAACCTTGGAAATAGGATTGTTTTTGTAACCAGGTGGGGTCCCACCCATCTGCACTCAGCATTATTCATACTGGCCCTCATCCAGAATTTTCCCCAAGACTCTTCAGGGTGGATTTCATTCCTGTTAAGCTCAAAACAAAATGCTGTGGCCTGACCTAGCCCCTTGCCTCCTCTTAGCTCTCCTGGTTCTTCCTGAAGGACCCACCATGCACCCATCATCCCCCTCTAAGGAGACTCGCAGCTTTTCGCGGTCCTAATGACAAACACATGGTGCAGACAGAGGGATCAGGCAAGGAGAAGAGTTCTGTATATTCTCAGAAGCTCTTCAGTCTGAATACTTTTTCCCTCTTCCAAGAACCAGATCTTTTAATTTTCCAAAGGGTAATCTTTTGATAATGCTATGTATTAAGAGAGCTGAGAATCACTGAGCTTCCTAATATTTTCAGGTATTTACTTTCTTCAGCCTGATCTCTCACAGCCAGTGACAAATCCAGTATTTCATTCTATTCCCTAGCATGGACTGCATTACACGAATAAATCCCACTCTCCGAGGGGCAATTTCTTTCTGTTTGATCTATGCTAAGATGCAGCAGCAGAACAGCATCAGAGCAGCCCCTCTGCAGCTCAGCTCCCAACCACCACTGCCCTGGTGACACTCGGCAGCCCTGCTCCTTAACTCATCCCTCTGCCTTTTGCATTATCTTTGCTGTTTTCAACTCCTGCCATTTCATTACGTCCTCATTGCAGCCCACCTTGTTTTCAGGGCTGAACCCAAGTCTTTTTTGTTTGGTCTGACCCACAGCAGGCAGCCAACTGGTTTGCTGCATCCTCATGAAGCAGGAGCCCCCAAACAATGACACAGGACTCAGCATCTCAGACCAATTCCTGCTGGCAGCTTTCCCTCTCCTCCTCATCCTGCTGCTGAAATGGGAGTGCTGATGGCTTTGGACTCTTAAAACCTCTGTACCAAGTGTTTGTGCAGCTGTGGTGCCTGGCTGCTGGAACCAGAAGATGGACAACAGGCAGTACAAGCTTTGGGCAGCTCCTTGCCCCCAGGTTTGCTGATCTGTGGGGCAGCGACTGAGCACTGCAGCCACAGCCCTGCCTAGTGCCAGTGCAGCAGCTGGGGCTATAAAGCCTGTCAAACCAACACAGCACACACTGAGGAAAAGCACAAAAGTAATTATTTCCATAACCAGCTAGCCAGTTCATGTGATTTCTTTTTTCCTGATGGACTAGATAACCTTTCACTAAATGTATTTCACATTTTATGTGCATTTTCCTTGCACCTGCTATTGCCCATTTTCATATGGCATTTCAAACTTCCTTGCCCAGATCTGGTACCAAGATGGCTTCTGCCAAGAACTGGCTGGTTAAAAACCACAGAAATCACAGATCACACCCTGCTGTTGGCCATCAACATTAACAGTTTATTTATTAGCAATTAGCCATTTTTCTCAGAAAGCCTGTGTGACAAAGGCAGCTCTAACATATCACCTACACATATACACACTCTTTATTTATCTATCTACATATTCATTTGTATATATCACATATACACACAAACATGTCACCATGAAGGCAGCTAGAATTACACATTCAGCAGCAATTCTGCCTGTCCCCATTGCTCCTTGCTCTCCCATCTACCTGTCAGCAAGGACTGTGCCTGCAAGCAAGTCAGGCACGAAGTGACAACCTGTCAAACTGTCACTGTACTGAGCCCAGGAAAGTAAAGCCAGAAAGTTTTATCTATTGCAGACAGCAAGAAAAGGAGAGCAAAGGAATTTGAAAACTGCAGTGAACCTGGTGTAACAATGAAATCATGTAAGAACACAAAATGTTTTAAATTTTAGTAAAACTCCATAACCATACCGAGGTCAACAGGGAAAACCAATCAACCAACCAGAAAACAAACTAGCCACTTACAGGATGTTCATAATGTTTTGCATGCTGAAAAGGGAGATGTTGCAGCTGATCAGCTGACCTTGGCTGCTACATTATGAACTTGCCTATGGAAAAGACCTAGAGTAGTCTGCAAGGGCACACAAGATCCCAGCAAAAAAAAAAAAAAGCAGCAAACCACCTAATCTGAGAAAGCTGTTAGAAAGCTGTTATTTCATATAAGAAACAGAGAACTTTGTAAAAATAAAGCTGAGGATTAGAATGGGACTGAAAAGCAACACCTGAGAAAGGCTGAGGCTGCAACTGCTTGTGAATGAGTTTGCCAGTGCCATTGAAATAAAGTGAAAGTCTCTTCCACTGCTTTGCAATCATCATCTTTTATTAATCAGCCCAACAGCACACGGCAAAAATAGAAAATCTGCCTAGAAAGCTGGCACATATGGGAAAAGCTCACTCCTGGTTGTTTTATTTTAAACAAACCCTACAGTAGCTCCCATTGTTTGTTTGTTTTTCCCCCCAGACTAGACAGCATGTGGCTTATGAGCCACACTGATAGATGTGATAAAGCTCCTGCCAGATCTGATTGATGACGGCACTAGGAAGTGCTGTGAAGGTCACGGTGTAATTCTCTCTTTGCAGCTGCTCCTGGAAAAAAATGGTACAGGAAAATAAAATCTGGATCCACTAATTGCTAATAACAGGGAAATTCCATCCTTACCTTCCCTTCTCCTCTTTTCCAATTTCTAACAGGAATGCCATAAGCATGTGTAACCGATGAGAGACCAGATAAGTTTCAAAGAGATACTTAAACATCCTTTAATGGACCAAAAAAAAAAAATCTATCCACAGCAACTGGCCAAATATTGAGCCTTTATACTTTGAAGACAGTGCAGAGCAGTTTAGCATGAAAGCTGTGTATGAAAGAGCTTTTACTATTTGCTCTTCTGCAAAACTGAGATAACATACCACTACATATTCCCTGTGAAGGAGTGCTATCTCTGATAATGTGAATATATGAACTAAGCTCCTTCCCCAAAGTCTATTCATTTTAAATGAACAAGGCAAGCATGCTCACTAGAAGTGGCTACTAGCAAGCCAGAGCATCAGTCAGCCAAGTGGGATATGAAAATCCTGTTTTTCATAAATGTTGAGATGTGATGAGGACACTGATAAGACTTTGGGGAATTCACAAGCATGATATGACAGTCCCCTAATGAATAATATATATTCAGCATAACTCATAGCAATTACCTCACATACAGTGCTGTATTTCTTGGGGGTAAGATGTTGTTATCTTTGAGACATCAGCTACATTACAGATTAAATTTGAAACCACTTGTGTACTCTTTTCTGGCACTATTAATGGATGGAAATATTTTTATTCAGCATTTTGTACTAACAAAGATTTTGGCACAATAAGGCCATTACCAACATCTGTCTTAGAGAAAGATAGTCTTTATCACTCAGCTCAAAACTACATAATGGCAGACAGATCTTGGCAGCAAAAATCCCCTAGATAGTCAAAAAAATCCCACCACTGTGTCACCATAAAAGGAATAATACATAGGAGGGGTTTTTTTTCCCCTTTTTCAGTCTAGGAAAGAGATTTAGAAAAGACAAGCCTATCAGTTTGCTTGCTCCTTTTACTGCCAAACATACACCATTGATTTCTAAAACACCAATACACGTAAAGAGCAGTATCTATACAAGATCCAACTGATAAAAAAAAAATCCTCTCAGGAGTTTCTTTCCTAGATTTCTTGATGAACACTGGCAAAATATACAATCGATATTGATTTATCCTCTTCATTGCTTCCTGTATTCTCCAAGGCATACTCTAAGAGAGGTAACCACCAGCAGCTCATTTGGACACTGCTGTGTTAAGGGTGCTCAGCACCTTTGGCAGTCAAACCTTACTATGCACACTAAGTCATGACTGACTTTTTGCTAGGATGGCAAAGGGGAAACAGATGGCAGTTCTGCCATTTAGGTTTTAATTTCTTGCCATATCTCTGAAAAATAGAGATTATGTCTCAAAAGACTGTTACCTGCTATGAGATATCCCCCACTGCACAAACCCAAGTTATGTTCCTGCAATACTATTCGTTACCATTACTCACAGCAGCATGTCTTTTATGACCTGGAGAGTTAAGAGTTAACTTCTGGTCACAGAGTATCATGGAACAGTTTGGGTTCAGAGGGACCCCAAAGATCATCTAGTAGAGTAAGAGCAATTTAATCTACACACAGTGTTTTAGAGAAGTGATACACTACAAATGGCAGACCTCCATGTGTGCATAGACAGGCTGGTGCACTGAGACACTCGTACTGGTGTAACCCTGCACTCTGAGCTTGGGGTCACCCCCGTGCCATTGCAGCTACGTGCCTTCCCACCTGCTCATACTGGTGGACAGACTGCTCTCGGTATCACTTCATGCTGACACTCCCCAGAAAGTCATCTGGTATGGTCTTGAAAACTTAAATTGCTCTAAGGTCAGCTTAGGGTGCTTCATAGTAGGAAAACTAATTCCTAAAACTAATTCCTCCTAGACAACCCTTATAGATGGAGGAGTACATTCAAGATCTGGCTTTTTCAGTCCTTTACTAAAAGCTCAGTATTCACAGTACCTGCAGTCCTCTGGCTGACTTCCACATTTCTATTACTCTTGTTGGGTTTGACTATTAAGAGTTCAACTGTGAGCCTAAAGAACACTTTACATTAGAAGTGTATTAATCTGGAATACCTACTGAGTGTGTAACACAGTCACCTGCCCAGCCCAGACTGTTTCTATACCAGATGAAACACTATTTGTCAATGAAGTGATGAGTCAGGGAAGTCAGAACCATACCAGTAGCTAGGTGTCATTCACATCTAAAACCAGTTGAACTGCATAGCTGTAAGGGATGCATAATTTCTTTGAAAAATTGCCACAGTATGCTTTACTGTGACTAACCCATAATAGCATAGAGTGGACTAAACTGTACAGGAGTTTGGAGGCACAAGTCCTTGCATCCCACCCTCCCACCTCAGCAGGAGATCTCCTGCAAATGAATATAAAGTACATCCCTTCCTCCTCCTCCTCGACCCCTCCTCATGAAACAAAGAGCACAGCTTTGAACAAAGAGGTTAACCAGGCGGGCTCCTGGATACCACACTCCCACTGACTGACCTAGCAGACACAAAACTTTTGAAAATGGATGGAAATTAGATCGGTTGACTCCAGATAGCATCAACCAGCCCTGAACCGCTGGTTCTTTGTCCGGAGGCAATGTCGCAAGGGAGATGGCAGCAAGCAGCAGGGCAAGACAATTCCTGGTCTTACAGCAAGTTGTCTTTGCACTACTGAAAGGAATAGCACAATTAGTCATACATGTACCAAATACAGCCCGTACCACTGAGACTTCAGTATTTGATTTTAGGTTTTATGTCTCAGACAGTATCTCTTCAGACAGTATCTGAGAGCTTTAGGAGAGAAAAAGGAAAATAATCCTTCACTAAGATTGTAAAATTTTAAAATAGTGTGAGTGGTTGATCTATTGAAGTCTTGCATTTTACCCCCTTCCTCGCTGGCACTGCTTCAATACTGCAATTTCAACCCCACAGACGTTCAAAATCCCTTCATTTAAAAATCTACCCAAGACACAGGAACACAACATAGCACTTTGTCTTTTGATGACAAATTTCCTAGGAAACACCAAACAGTGCCACATATCACCAAAGGCAGTGAGTATCTGCTCATTGTTCTGTTTGCCGGCTTGTCACTGCAATCACTGGCTGATACACAAAGAAAACTGTAGATCCTTCTTTTTCAAATCCATTCCAAATTCTTCTTAAACCCATGTGGTGCCCTATAGCCCCAGAAACACAGGATGCTCTCCCTCTGGCTCTAATGTAGCATTTGCTCTTCTTTTACATCAGTTCTAAAAGGAAAAACGGTTTGCTCAAAACAAGAAAGTAATTGTGCAGTTCTTCCCACGGAAACCACCAGGAGGCATAAGGGATGACGGAAGGGCACCAAGTGCCCATACAGGAGAGCACTGATGGATAGATCCATCTGCCTGCCAAGCTGTTCTCTTGTGCCCCTGCACCGACCAGTCTCGGAAAGGCACACAAAAAAGGTTCATAATACTATTATTTTCATGAACAAAAAGAGTGGTCCTGTAACACTTGGAGCAAACAGTAGCAGAGCACCTGCAAGGGCGAGACACTAGTTATGGAATAATCATTAATTGTTATGGATACCTCTGAGAATTGAACCAAGCCGTGCCATGACATTCTTTTCCCCATGGAACAAAACAAAGAGCTGCACAAAGAACAGCAGAATCTGTCGTCTTAAGAAGCCCTGGACTGAGGCACATTATTTAATTGGATCTCTCTGGCTTTGAGATGTATCATTTCACAGTTGGATCTCAGCCGCAAACTTCAGTAATGCAATAAACAGAAGGGGCACAGGCACACCAAGTGTTTGCATCAAACTGGTCATAAAGGATCCAGAGGGGACATGAGCTAATTACTGTTTCTCGCATGTGCCTTGTCTTGCCTTTCACAGTGTGCATTTACTCAGCTGCACCGTCCTTTAGGGCAGGTGACTGCCTGGGTTGCCGAGGGATGCCTGCCTGAATCCACTCATTTCCTGCCACTCCAGAGCTCTCAGGTTATGGAGCGGCTCCTGCTTTTAGCCGTTTATCTGGCTCTTTTGCCGCCCATTATTTTCCTACCGCCTAAATCTTTGGCAAGTTTCCTCTTAGCCCTCAACACAAGACACATACCGCGCGTAGAACCGACAAACTTGAGTTTCCAAAAAACCTCTCAGTGGAAGAAATCGAACCACGCCGCTGTGACCTGTCCCCCCCAGCCTCCAATGGCAGGCTGCTCCTCAGCTCGACCCTCCGTTCAACAGGAAATCAAGGAGGGGGTCGGCCCGGGAAGCCAGCGGGATGATCTGGAAAGATGGTTCTGTTCGCCTTTGCCCTGACTGACTCCAGGACGGTAATATGATGCAATCTCTCGGCTATGATGAAACAGGATCAAATGGCCAAGCCAGCAGGGAGACCACCTCTGCCCACCCCAAAAGGCAGAAAATAAGGAAGCTCGTAGTGGTACAAAGCAGCAGCGCGGCTGCTTGGCCGGTGCCTTTCCCGGGAAGGGATGCGAGTTTCGGGATGGCGGACAGAGGGCTGCGTTCCGGAGGATCTCGGCCGGGTTCCTGCCCTTCCAAAGCCCGGGCAGGGGCCGCCGCCGCCCGATAACCGGGTTCCCTCCCAGCTCTTTCCATGCGCTGCTCCCCGCCAAGAAAACGAGTAAGACTGTTTTTTCTTTTTTTTTTTTTCCCCAGTAAGCCCATAGCTTTCCAAGCACAGGGCTGCCTGGAGCAGCAGCGAAGCAGCGGCTGAAAAAGCCCATTTCTGAATCCAGCCCTTCCCGTCCCCCTTCTTCCCTCCTGTGCCCCCTCTCGGCCCGCGGAGCTCGGCAGGGATGCTGCCCGGGGCGGGCGGGCAGCGAGCGGGGCCGGAGCCCTCCTACCTTTGCGGCCGTCCTGCGGCGGCTGCCGGCACAAAGCGGCCGAGCGCGGCTCCTCCCGCGGCTCCTCCCGCAGCCCCGCTCTGCCCGGAGCGCAGCCAGCGCCGCACCGCGAGGGGACAGCGGGGAGGGGACAGCGGGGCGGGAGCTGCCGCCCGCTCCCACCGCTCCCGGGCCCGGGCCCGCCCCGCGGGGAGGGGACAGCGCCGAGGCGGAGCCAGCGGAACAAAGGCGGGGGGCCGCAGCAGCCCCCGGGCAGCGGCAGGATGGGGCAGGTGAGACGAAGGGCTCCTTGCGAGGCAGATGCTGGCGGATCAAAACCGAGCTTTTTGCCCCAGAGTAAAGCCTCCCTGGAGTCGGAGGCTTGTTCCCCGAGGAAATGCATGCTGGAATACTGCGATATCACAGCGGGAGCCTCAGTGCAGCGCATGCCCTCCCAAATCCTGCCCAGGAGATCCTGTGACCTGGGCACTGAGCATTGGAGGAATAACACGGATTTGGGGCATAATGAGCATGTCTGCATTTATCTAAAATTTAAGCTCTTTTGTTGAAATGGTGTAAAATCCTGAAAAACCCAACACGATTTTAACACCTGGTTCCATCGTCTTAGTTTAGCAGAAGCTGGGAATCTGAGGTCACAGAATAATGTCACTTAAAGGAAGAACATTAGTTAAGGCCCTTTGTCTTTAGTCCAGCTGGATGTCAGAACTCCTATTCTTTAACTTCAGCTCTAACAGTTGGATGCACAAGTTTGCTCTTGTGAGAAATATTTGGGGAACATTGGACATGCAAGCACATAATTCTGTACAATAATTATGCAAGTACATAATTCTGTAAAGCTCGTAGCTTACTTTGTATCATAGAGTATGCGACTTGTTAAGCACCTTAAAATTTGATTAATAAAATTTGGGTTGTTCTGGCCAGGTTTAATGTGCTCTTCCGTCCTGTTTCATCATACTTAGTTATTCCAAGAAGGTGATACCAAATGTAACAGGTTTGACCAGGGAAAATTCTATTTAGTCAGCATGTACACTGTGTGGTCACTTAGAATATGCATGAGATCTCTGCAGCCTAAAACAGCCCAACCTTTCACAGCCCAACTTTTTCAACAAATACTACTTAGCCTAAAATCTCACTTTCAGCTGTTCTCTTTCTTGTATGCCTTTGGGTATGGGCAGGGAAAGACTTGCCTACTGGATGAGCTATTCCAGCAGCAGCCTGCTCCTACCTGCCTTTTAATATTCTGCTTGTTGGGTGTTGGCAAGGGGGGACTTTGGAGTACTTAGAAGTACTGCTTTTCAGGCAATAGTAAAGTGCTAGCCGGTCTTGAAGAAATTAAACCATAGCTCCTCTTCTCCACGGTTCAATTGCTTGCAGCTATTGCTCTCTTTGAGCTACTTAATTTGTATCATGACCTGTAAAATATGATCTCTAGGGAGAACAATCCAGTACTTTGCTGTAAAAGCACAGCCCTTGGCTGCTGTGGCGCATGCAGTGTAATCTGCACAGCACCACTGATTTGTATGCTTGCAGTGAGCACTTCCAATATTTGCTGGCTTTACTGTCTCTAGGTTGTTTTTTTAAATTTTAATGCACACATCACATTAAGTAACACTTCAGCCTCTGCCTGCCCTAAGATGTGCTGTGATCTGTAAACGGGGTGCTTGGTTCTAGCAACACTTCAGAGTATTTCTTCCACAGAAATGTCCTGAAGAAGTTGGGAAGATGATCAGCAGACAAACATAGATGAGAGAGAGTCATCACAAGACCAGCAAGAAAATAAGCACTTTATGCCCTCTGTTAGATATGAAAGTGAGATAACTTAAGAATTTGTCCTTAGGCTGTTGGAGAGATTGGTAAAGATTTCATATCTTGTGGTGGTAACTCCAAAGGGACAAAATAACGGGCCATCTATCATGAAGACAATCCTCAGAGAGCACAAGCTATTCCTCATAGACAAACTCTCTCAGGCTGAAGGGCTCAAAAGCACTTTTTTTTAATTTGAATTCGTAGTTTTCACAATGCTACATTCAAAATGGCATTACTATTACTCCCCTACTTTTTAGTTTGTACACAAGCATTCCATAAGCTACTTCAGCTGCAAAATACAACTTAGTGATTCATTGAATTTCTTTCCCATGAATCTTTAATGACACTACTTAAATACAAATTCTATTTTATAGAATTTAAAAGAACAGCATATAAGTCACCTAGAACACAGTATCATCAAAATAAATCAAGTGATTCCTAAGGAATTGCTTGCATGGAAACTGAAGTCACATCATTAATAGGAAATCTGTGGTCCACAGTAACTGTACATCATACTTTGCACCCAATAAACTTCTTAAACTAATCATCTTTTCACACAAAGTAACAGAAAGCAAATCTGTGTAAATGTCCCTTTTTGAAATACATGGCCTCCAGCTTGAAAAAGCACTTTTTAGCTTGAAGACCAAATATTCATCCAGGGTTCCAAACTGTCTTTATTCTCAACAATTCACTATACAGTTCCACCCTATCAAGGGTAACTTCATTACTGTAGAAATAATCTTCACAAGCTTTAGGCAGGACTTGGTGAAGCTTAGTCATGGGGATCCCCTATCTTCCTGTAATCTTCTTAGCACTGGTTATCACAAAAGAAAAAAAAATAATCAGAGCAAAGAAAAATAAAATAATCAAGTAAGCAGTACGGTATCCAAACAGAGTTGTTTACGAGACTGGGACTTTAACCATCAGATAATCTGTAGTGTGTCAAAACAAAAAAAGTCATGACAATGACAGACCATATTTATTATCTTAAGGATATGCTTAAAAGAGTTACTTATGCATATTTTAAGATAGCTTTTCCCTTGGAAAATCAACATTGGATGAAATCTGAGAAACACAGGCATGAGAAAAAAAATCTCAAACCATTTGTTGTGATTTATGTCTTGTAAGGTACTCCAGGCAATTTGGATTTGGCTCACTTAAGTATAAAAAGGCAGGAAAACAGTACTGTAGGCATTTAGAAGTACGGGTCAGTTTTTAAAGGTGCACTCAATTCCAGTTCAAATCTGCCTTGGACTGAGTCCATAGCCTGACAACTCACTAGTTTAGGAGGCCCCAAAAACTCAGCAACATCCTATTGAGAAAACAAGTGTAAGAAAACCTACTGGATGCTGTAAGTGATGACTGGTATTCCCTGAAAGTCTGCTCAATACTTTTCAGTAAGACCTTCCAAGGTGCCTGTACAAGATTACATTCTTTTTTTTCCAGTACCTTAAAGTGAAATCATAGCTGTAAAGAAAAGCCTGTATGTTTTTCATATTTGGTATCAGAAAGACTGTGAAATAATTTGCCTCTTTGGATTGCTTTTCTTTCCTTTGGAAGGGGGGGTTGAGCAGACAAAAAAAAAGGCCTAGAATTGTCAAAATGTTGACTTCCTGTGAGACTGCACAATGCCCATGTGACACTGGTGTGTCAGGCAGGGGAGGTGAGGCTCCCTGGAGCAAACCTTGCTGCAGCTGCCTCCTGATGTGTCCCACCTCCTGCCCTCACATCATGTTGCCGGGGGGGAATGGATGGTCTCAGGGAAGAGTGAAAAGCAGGCAAAAATACTGTGCAATCTGGGCTCTCAGGAGATGGAGTGACATTACAGCAACTGCCACTCTCTTCAGTTAAAGTATTGATGGCAGGATTTCAAAAGCAGGAGGCAAGTTACAGCTTTTTAGAACAGAAATCTTCCTCTGTTACTTTGAAACCATAATTTCTCAGTAAGGAAAACATCACTGTTTCTGCAGTTGTCTCAGACACTCAAGGCATTTACAGACTAGGAATAAATGTATTTTACAAATAGAAAAAATCTCTTGATAAAGATAGGGTCTTTTCCCCTTTCTTACCGTATACTGTGATCCTGTTACAGCAGAATCTATTGTTATTAACAACCTAATACTCGGCATCTTTTTGATTTTTTCAAAAAGAGTATCATGAGTTATTTCTTCTTGGGTCCAACAGAATTTTCAGGTCCACTGGGGGAAAAAGTAATTATATTTCAGATACATTTGAAAAATTTGTTTCAGGAATCTTACAGTGCTGAGTACATATATGTCCCTAAAGGACTTATACAGCAGAAATGCCATTCACCTTTGTGCAAAAAGCAAATTTGAAAAAGTGTGCATTACAGAAGCTTCAAGAGGAGGGATTATGCTGATTTTCTATAACGCACACACCTCTCCTTACTCTCCACATGGATAGGTTGTCTGTGTAGCACAACTATCTGCAAGTAAATTCACAGAGATGTAAATACCTTTAATTAGGTTCTTGATTTTGAAACAGGGCAAAGAAGGGAATGTATAAAAAAGGGTAATATCCATTTTACAGAATCCTAATGTGCAGGTAAAAATAGTTACTTTCCACTTACATTCTTCTGTTTGAACTAAACATAGGCAAACAATCCTTCCTTCTGATTTCAGTTTTGGAAGAAATTCTGTATAACCTGACCTTTACACTCCAGTGCAGGTACGAATGCCAGTGATTTCAGTGGGATTAGCATTTAGTTACTGACATTTTCAAAATACTATGCTAACATCCTTTTATTAAATGCATATTAAACCCTCATAATCACTGAAAAGTAGCTCTGCCTTTGGGTATTACTAACTTTGAAAAAATCCTGTTCTTGTAATTTTACTTCTTATAAATTTAAATTTTTATATTAAAGTTGAATACAATACAACAGGGGAAGATTTCCTCTGAGTCTTGCCTCCTTGCCTCTGCTTTCTTTGAATTCAAGCAACATAGGGCCAAAAATGGAATCCTATTGAAAGGTAAATTTTAGCTTCTATTCTGTATTTATATTGTCTCCTGTGCCATTTACAATGGACTAAATTATTTCAGTAGTCTTTGATTATTATTTTTATTGCACTATAAAAATAATCAATAATCATACTCAAAAAAGGGATTAAGACAAAAAAAAAATGC
The DNA here is from genome assembly GCA_910950805.1 of Acrocephalus scirpaceus scirpaceus. Classification (NCBI taxonomy): domain Eukaryota; kingdom Metazoa; phylum Chordata; class Aves; order Passeriformes; family Sylviidae; genus Acrocephalus; species Acrocephalus scirpaceus. The sequence goes on from OU383778.1 coordinate 34,842,846, forward strand.
AATTTGAAGAATTTGATCCTTATACAGCAACTCATACAGTCCTCCTGGCACTTCCACCTGTCAAAAACTAATTGTCAGATGAAAAATGCTTGGTATAAAATTGGGAAAAAATGGGGAGAGCTCAAAGTATTTATGCTCCACATTCGTAATCTGAGAGAAATTTTTTTAAAAATCTGACTAGCAAAATTGTCAAGTGACATGAAGAGTTTTAACCCTGTTCCTCAAGTGAATTATTCCAGGTCAGAGAATTGAAAGAAAGTTCAGACAGATCATTAACAACCTCAGTTGTTTAATTTGCTATCAATCATGGCACCTTCTTAATTATCAGTTAATAGAAAAAAAATTATGGTAGTAATGTGAGAAATAATAATGACTCGTGTCAGAGTTCAGAGTTATGTCCACTTGGATGGAAAAAAACCCCAGCTATTTGCAAGAGTGAGGTTAGGTCAAGCAAGGCATCAGCATAATGTAGATTGGTAATAAAAAAAGTCAAAGACATTCTTCGCTTTTTTCTTCCCCAACCCCCGCCCCTCCCCCCCGCCCCCAAAAAAATAGAAGTTATATTGCTTGACATAACATGGAAAATAGGAAGCCTTTATTCAGTGAGACCATTCCTGAACACAAGGTACAGTGGGCTAAGACAAATTTGCAGAAGGGCAAGGGTAAAGAAAGGTTTTAATCTTGAAAGAAATAAAAAACATTGCAATTTTTAGTGGAGAGAGGAGTAGAGGGTGTAATAGAAGAATGTATCATAGTAAATGGAAAAAACAGGTCAAGAGCAAATCATCCATGATACAAATGTAACCAGATTCAAACCCTGAAATCAACTGTATCCAGACTTGTAACAAAAGGCAAATGCATAATAGCTGGGACAATAATGCCCAAATTACGATACATTTACCTGTGTGGGACAGGTTGCTTTTGCCTGGTCTTCGTTTCCTCCTGGTCACTCTGGAGCTGCTGCTTGTCCAGACAGGGAAGGACTGGCTGCTCCCAACAGCTTGGGTGCCGCAGACGCCTGCCCCAAGCATTTCAAACATACGGAACCGACCCACCTGCACCTGTGTACCTGTGTGCGCAGATGTCAAACACCGAGGGGAAGGAAGAAAAGTAGCAGCATAGAACTAACTCCTCTGAGCTGTAACTCACAGAGATGGTGGTTGTGAGGGGGGAGTAACAACCTGCTGCAATAACACAACAAACTGCAATTTGCTGTGGGTGCTTCGTTACCTGGGAGTTAAACTACGGAGACGTCGCTTTTCATGGCCATGCACGTGTACAGAGTACCACCTTTTCTAACATGGCTTTTCACAGACTAGAAAAAGTGAGAAGGGATACAAACACTCAAAAAGCCTGAGCCAGCACCTCCTATGAGCCTTTAAGGATTTAGCCATACCTCAGAGGCAGCTTGGATATTAAGGATAGATGCAAGCCTCCAGTATAAATTTACATGTACAAGAGAGTTGCATCTGTCATTGTGATATTAATAACAGTCACCTTGTGGGTTTTCTTGGTTTTTTTCAGATACTCAAGATATATGAAAAATGGTAGCCACAACTGTGACCTATCAAGTAATCACACTGGTCAAAGGTCAGTTGAGCTCTTAGGGAGCTTATAAAATGACCCTGTCCTTTTCCTCACACACAGACCAAAGGGGCAGGAGAATATGAATATAAGGACACTCTGAAGTCCATGCACCAGAGTTGAGTACCAGATGGATGTGCCTGGGATCTCATCTAGCTCATCTGCAAATAACAGAACAGCATGTTCTTGCAGGTATGTGAAAAGGTTAGTAAAATAATTGGTCTGTCTTGGTCAAACTTGGGAAATGTCAAATAGATGGCTCCTCAAAATCAAAATTGGAATGTAAGACCAGGCATCTCTCTTGGTCTGAAATGTATCTTTTTTGCTCATGTAAAATTAGCCTTGTCTCAGAGGGTTATTAGATTCCAGGTGCTGTCTCACAACTATGTATTTTCTTGTTTCTGCAATTACAGGTTTCTGAGTTCTCCCTTGAACCATGAGGAAAAGAAATAGCAGAAGGTCAGACAAAAATGTCCAGCCTTCTCAGACAGCTACAATGGTAACCTGGCATGCCTGGTTTCCTATCTGGAGTTGTTGGTTAGATATTCCTTCATCAACCACAAAACCCCACATATTCCTTTGTCTCAAAGACTGTGATGATGAAACGCTGGCTCTTTCATTGCTGAGTTTGAGACACATCTTCTTTAAAATACCTGAGGTGAGAATTAGGTCATACATAGGGTTGACATGAGCAGCTGAGACATACAGCTCAGATCCAGGAATGAAAATGAAATCTCTGACAGAATTCTCCTGCTTCTTGTATACATATCAAAATAAGTTTCTCCAAGAGCTATATTGATCCTTTTGAGCTACATAGCCACATCCATACTTACAAAAATGCTGAAAGGCAGCATGTCCTTGAAAACAAGACTATAGAACAGTAACTTAATAACTGTAAAGAGCATTATCTGAAAAACAGCCTATGATTTGTTGAGACTCAGTTTTTTACTGCCAACACCAGACCACACTATCAGATGGAACATTCTGGCAAAGTCTTATCTCATTACTCTGAATGCCTTTTCCATTTCATAATACTGTGTAAGATTAGCATATGGAACCCTATTAAAATAAACCTGAATATTTACTATGCACATGTCAGTCTATTCACATTTAATTAGACACTCAAAGTTCCTGAAAGAAAACTACATGACTGAAATTCCAATTTGCAATTTTTAGATAGGGAAAACATGATAGATTTTAGAAACAGAAATCTTGTATTCTCTGGTATACCATTGTCTGGTTTAAAGAGTTTAGGTGATGTACAGACAACTTAGCGTGAAGTAAATTACAATGCTACTCACTTCATGGCCCTTTTACACTGGTATATTTGGCTGGTGCCAAATCCAGCACACAATATCATACTGTAAATGTGAATTTAGTTAGTCTAGAGAGCATAATGGAATAGGTCACTGCACCATATGACAGTAGATACTTTAAATATAGACTGATACACTGGCATGTGTCATGTGAAAAAATGAACAGCTTACCGAGATGTGCCACCTTTGCACAGAACAGACATCTACAGACCATTTCAAACTTTCACAGAAATGAAGTAAGGACACACAAGAGTACTTGTTCATCTAAAGTCAGCAAAGGTTTTGTGTATGGAAGCCAAAATTCCTTTTTGGTTTTGGCTGGTAGTAGGAATGTAAGTTGATAAACTGACTGTCTTCTAAAACATTTTTGCGTGTTTGGCACTGAATGCATGCCTGTTTAGTGAATAGTATAATGAGCACAAAAAATTACTGTGTTAGGGAGTTTTGTGAGATCTATACAACTCAAAGTACTTTCCTGATTGCTCGAAAGTGATTTGGTAACATAGTCTAGGAACTTCCAGTGTTAGTTCAGACTGGTATTCCACTGACTTGGTAAAAACTGGCTTAGAATTAATTTCGTCCAAGATTAGATAGCCTGAAATGTGTACTTCTGCAGAGGGATTGCTTTTCTTTATGTTCAGTGGACAGGAATATGATAGGCGAAATTCATCTCACATTTTGAGCATTAGGATGTGAATGAAGAGCATTCTCTTCACTGATCATAAAGGGAAGCACAGAATGACAAAGGAACTTGTCAGCAAATATAGAAAAAGGAAAGGGGTACAACGCCTAATAGACTTGTGACAAGAACTGATAAGAACTGATGTTCATGAGCTAAAAAGTCTAGATGGGAGTAGGTAAAACAAGAGTTGTACCTGATTCAGCTCAGATAGGACAAGGATCTTCAAGAGCCACTTTTAAGGCTTGACATTATACCAGATGAACTGTCTCAGAACAGTGTATATGAGTCAAACAGCTCACATGAGCTCACCATCCTCACTTGTCATCAGCCATAAATCTGCTGGTACATAAAACAGTAGAGAAGCACAGAGCTGTTGATTGCCTGTGGTGCTCAGTAATGCACTTTTTCCTTACAGCACAGGTTGACTCCTACACCAGTACAAAAGTTGCTGTGGCTAAGAAACTTTCAAATTATTTATGAAAATCCAGACTGAACACGATCCACACTGATACATGGATTTCTTTGATCAACCTGGAATTTTCTTAATCACTGAGAAGATGCCTGTAATCAATATGATATCCCAGGAATGTGTGGATGAGAAGAGTGGTCACCACCATCAAACTTCCTTATAATAGTTCTCCAACCAATTGTTCTCCTGGATTTAGTTTTTTGTAGTGCAATGGACCCTGCTGGTCACATTTAGGATTGGCCCATTTCAGCGAGCTTCCAGTTTTCACAAAATAATGCAACAAGCTATTCTGAGGTCGAAGAGCATTATGGATGTGGTCTCCATGTGATCAGGAGCTGTCATTTGAAACTGGCTAACGGTTATCTACACAGGCTGATGGTTCTGTACATCACCAGTGAAGCAACTTTTGCTTGGTGAGATGTGACAGTTGCTTGATGCATTGTTTTTATCAAGACCAACTTTACTGTAACTTGACATTCAGAAGTACACTCAGTACTCTCCTCAGTGAGCAAATTTAACGCAAATTAGATACTATTTACATTAATATCACAGGAAGACCCTATCCAGAGCAGCAGTATGAGCTAAAAAATTATACACACATTAGCAAAGTCATTCAGTTATGTCTTCGTTTTAATGATTTTTTTTTAAACATTTGTATCATCAGACAAAACATTTATGTCATGAGAAAATATTTATTTCCAACAGCATGGACTTTGAAAGTTAGTTGGAAGAAGGCATGTTCAATGCTATGATTTTTCCAATGCTGGGTCACTTGAAATAGTGTGTTGTAGTGCATATATTAACCAGTTACCTTAAGGAAATGCGAAAAGACATAGTGAAGTAGGAGGTGAGTACAAACATCCAAGGCAGTAAAAATGCAGAATACTGACACATGGCTGAAAAATGTACTTTTTGTAATGCTCATTTAGTATCACACAAAACTAGCAACTCACTTTAAAACATTCTTTGTCAGCAACCATACCTCTGACCAAATGATACTATTAAATTTAATACAGTCTTTCAGCTGGAAGAGATATTAAGGTTTAACACATCAAATGCTTAGATTTTGTTAGCTTTGCTTGTTATTTAAGATAGTTTCAAGGTACTGCACCAGTATCACAGTTTGGTTTCTTTCAAATTGACTTGTACGGAAACATGCGAATAGTAATGCATGAGGGTTTTATGTATTTGATTCTAATTGTCTGTATTATTGATAGAGCACACCAAGCTTTTTTGTTACATTTTATGCTGAACTGTTCCACTTCCGCATCTACCAAATGCCATCACAGTTCTCATGGCTTACTGTGTAAAGCTGGAAAGTTGAAAAAGTAAGAATGCCTTCACTTAGGACATATATTAATGAAAATAATTCTCGTATAGATAGATATATCTATCTACATAGTAATTAAGATTACATGGTATTTTATCAGCATGAAATGTAAAAAAATCATTCTTCAAACACCCCAAACTCGTAGGAAAACACAGTCAACTGGCACAATACACTCTTAAACCAGTTTTGTATAAGGCTTCAGTTTTCCTGATGAATGGGACTAAATCCTAGTAGGTCTGTATACATTTTAGTAACTATAACCGTTTTATGTCACAATATATTCTTAATAAAATAAAAACTCTGGTGTTGTAATTAAAGATAGCTAGTTACCTTCTAGACAAATATGATTTTTTAAAGAGTACGCTGTGTTTAAATATAAGAAGTAGAATTAAGGTGCTTCCATATTTCTGCTTTCATTCTTAAAAAGTACCACAGATAAACAGCTGCAATAATTGCTTGCGGATATGCTTTTCTTTGGCTTTTACCATACTTTTAATAGCATCTGATCCCCCGCTGGAAAATTTCTATAATAATTACTTAATTGACTCTGTAGAAATTGCATTATAAAACAGAACGGAACAAAATGTTGGATGCATTTCCTGTGTACAGCTACACTTTTTTTCCTCCTTTCAGAATTTCCATTTGCATCAAGAAACAAATGCAAGCAACAATAAATTTAAAGCTAGATTTTTTGCACATTGTAAACTGGGTAGGACCAGAAGTTACTGACAAAACCAGCTGGAAATGCAAGATTAGCAAATTCTCTGTATCCCAACACATTACCATCTAATCTGTCTTGTTTCCCCGACACATACTAACACAATGAAGCTGGACAATGGTTCAACAGCAAGTGCATGTGATAGTTCTGGCAAGACTATTTTTGTTTTGATTAAGCACATATTTTATCCGGGAGGGTTTAGAAAAGCAGGGCCTTTTTCTTCAGGTCATTCCGCTTCCAAAGTGCCAGACGATCAAATTCCTCAATACTCATTTTGAAGACTTCCTGGAACTCTTCAGGGGACAAATGCCTCTTGAAAATGAAAATACAAATGATATCATTAAGCTTGTCTGTGCACAGGAATATTTCTGCCCTAAGTTTTAAAACACATCACAAAATAATGCATTACGGTTTGCATTTAAATTCCAAAATTGTTTCTGAAAAAGACAGCATCAAAACCAAATGAGCTCAGAGTAGCTGGGAAATGAAATTATTGATGGCAGTAGTGACTTTTGAAAAAAAGTAATATAATTCTAACTGAGCAGAAGCTATGGTTTTTGGGAAAAAGTATGTTTATCCAGGGTGCCTGATGACAAGCACACTGAGACAAATTTAAGCTATTCCAGGACTTTAAAGAGATTGATAACAGTGTAATTTTAGAGCTGGATTTGTTTTGCCTTGATCTTTAATGAGAGCAGTGGACACCACACTGGTCCACTAATAGCGACCTTGTAACAAAGGAGAGAGCATACTGCTAAATTCTGAAATCCAGAATGTGCTTATCCATGGGGAGAGACTCTACTCAGAAGTTCAGTCTGGATAAAGTAGGGGGTTTTTAAATATCAAGAAATACACTTCTATTTGATGTTTTCATGCTTTAATATAAAAAAAAAGAAAAAAAGAAAAAAAAAAGAGAAAGAGAGACTGAGAAAAAGGGAAGAAATCCATCATAAAGAATTGGAAGGTGGTAGGATAACAATTCTGTAGCAATTATTAGCATCCACACAGAAAAGGTAAATCTGTGAATGAATTTGGAAGTCAAATTTCACTTCCTGTTTATTAACAAAGACTTCATCTTTGTAATGTAATTTACTCAAGAAAACAAAAGAAATAGTTTGTAAGAAGTCCTTATGTGTAATTACTTTGAATGGTTATCATGGGTCCTTGTTTCTTAAGAAAAGACAGCCTTGGTTTTTTTCCTTGAGATTACACGTACTCAGAACAACAGTGACTAAGATCTTGGAACTGAGCCTTCACTTTTCATTTGACAAATGACAGCAACCCACCATAAGCACTGCTCATAGCATGGAACAAACACACCATGCATATTTAGCAAAGGAGATCATTTTTCGCATGAAAATGAGCAACATCTGACAATGTATTTTAGAAACAATCTCTCACTGACAGATTTTCATTCTACTGGGCTCAGAAAGAAAAAGTAACTTCTCTCTGCATTGGTTTTTTAAGAATATTTTCCTGGTAGTCCAGTGGACAAATGCAAGTAAGTTTAACTTTAGCAATCTCTCACAGCAAGGAGCATATCTGTAGGCTGTAGGATTGAAAAAGAAGACTGGATGAGCAAAGTGTGTAATATTTTATTTTACTGTCTTGATTGTGGGTAAGACTTGAGATATCTCCTCACTCAGGACAAAGCAGTGTGGCAAACTGTAGTTCTTACTTGAAGAGAAAATGAGAATGCCTATATACCCTTGCAAGTAAAGCTACTTTGTCAACCTTCCAAAACCATAGAAAATTACATATAACTTTAAAAGGACTATGTTTTCACCATTTTTCTTTTCATGAGGTAATTTACACCATGTATTATGAGAAACTCCTGCAGTCTCTTCAGATCTGTTCCAGTACTGAAGGTCAATAGAGGAAAACTCAGCGAGCCCTAAATTGCCCCTTTCCTCCAGGGTGCCAAATTATTTGTCACATCCTCCCCTCCTAATGAAGCCTGCCACCCGTCTCAGTACAAGCTGTGCAATTCCCCCTTCCCTCTCCAATGTTGTACTTTGCCATTCATCCTTTTGCTTTGCCCTCAGGCTTAGCGAGCTTTCGATCCACGTGCTATCCAAGCCAGAATCAATTAGTTGTGCGCTGTGCTTCTCTGCCTGTGCCCAGATGACACCACCTTCATTCTTTGCATACACTCGTTTTCTATTTCTTATACCTAATTTTGTGTTATAACAGCACCATTTTTTCCTCCTCACAGAAGGTCTAAAAGCAGTTGACAGCTTCTGGCCCAGGGACAAAGTGACTGAGATGGGGAAAGCATAAGTTCACTTATTTCCACATCCATTCAATTAGAGAGTTTCTTTGCTTTTAATTTTCTTCCACATACGCCATCATCTCAAGGACTAACAAACTGACTTCCATATTAGCATTTTCTTACTCCATCAATGTTTTATACACATGCAAAAATAATTCTGGTAGAAGGGAACATTTTCCCTTTGGTCTGAACTCTCTGTGAGAATGCCAGTCTGTCCCCAGTGTAACATATTTCCTGCTGTTGTCCCTGCATCTTAGAAGATTTCACCATACCCTTCTTAAGCACCACGGGCTCTAGATTTGGGACTGACCCTAGAAGCAGCAGTGACTTAAGTTCTGTCTTCAAATTTGGAATAAAACCTTGGTCCCAGAAAGATGTCATCAAACTGGCAAAGCTTCAGATAAAAGCAACACAAGTAATCATGGGTGGCAGTTTGATTTATGAGGAAAGACTAAAAGGCCTAAGTAGGTCTAAGCTAAGCCAAATGATGACTAAGGTAAAATATGGTAATATCTACAAGGATTTGAAGGGTCTAAACACCAGGGGAATACACCAGTGTGAGAAGTTTATGGTCACTTTTTATGTTTTCTATGTATATTTGATGCTAAATTTTGCCTGCACTATTGTTGGGACTTTCCTAACAGCTTTCCTTAAAGCTTTAAAACCTAGAGCCCTTCCCCAAAGAAGGCAGAAGAAATGCCCCAGTAAGAAATTCTGGACTGATTTATCTTTCTTCTCGGCTACTGGAATATTAATTCATCTTAACTGAAGCGTTACCTTCTCTCATTAGTCAAACAAAAGAAGGGAAATTGAAAACTATGAGCTGGGAATATGAAAGATATTCATCTTGAGGTATGAGAGACTACGTGTGAAGCTATGCTTTACAAGGCCAAGAACATGATATCCTTTAACTTTTTTCAGTAATGGATCAGCTTAAAATATCCAGCTATGTTAATAATGCATCCCTGGGCCATTTAAGGAAGGAATGGCCAAACTTACTGGTAAAAGCAACCTTCATTCCTTTTTTTTACTAGAGTTGGCCTTGTTTACATAGGAAGTCTGGGTGTTTTACAGTGTGCTAGTAAGTGATTCCTAATTCCCTTTGTGACAGTTTGGCCATATTTAGGCAGCTTAACTCAATCTCTTTCTCTGCTCTGCATCAACAGCAAGGTTGGGCACGCTGCAGACACTGAGGAGAGTCGAGAGGACCTCCCAAAGTCCTGTTCTGCCCACACTCTCAACTCACTGTATCTAAGTCAGGTCATTTTGGAAGCTACATAATGATGTTAACATGATGCTATTTGAAAACCTTGCTAAAAGATAAGGTAAGCAGTTTAAAGATGAATCTTCACTACAATGACTGCTATACTGGACCTCACAGCATCAGGATATCAGCATTTGTTATACAGTTAAGTGTGATATTGCTACAATAGAAAGGACTATGGCATCATGCTGTTTTGATAAAATTGTATTAATCTGAGGCTTTTATTAGGATATACAGAACTAAGCAAGGGCTGAGCTAAACCTCTCCACTGCATTGCAACCACTAGAACAGAAAATCCTCATCCTCTATGAAACATGAACATGAGCACTACAGACATGACCTCATTTTTTACTCTCTCAGAACAAAAGTAATTAACTGCACATTCAAATACTTGCTCCACAGTGTTATCTCAGAAAGAAGTGGTGCTTTTTACTATGAATTAATGAGGCTTGTCTCTATTTCTCTGGTCTGCTAAAAAGCCAGTAATAATTCTAAATAGAGTTATAATCTTTATTTAATTCAATGAGATTTCTTTTCCCCAAGAATAATTTAGTTTTTAATGAAATTCAGAGATGCTCAAAACTAATACCTAGTGTCATGGTTTCACCCCAGCTGGCAACTCACACAGTCATTCACTCACTCCCCTACTAGTGGGATCAGGGAAAGAATTGGAAGGGCGAAAGCTGGAAAACTCATGTTGAGATAAAAACAGTTTAATAGGGAAAGAAAAAGCCACACACACAAGAAGAGCAAAACATGGAATTAATTCACTGCTTCCCATGGGCACACAGGTGCTCAGCCCTCTCCAGGAGAGCAGGACCCATCATGCATAGCAGTTACTTAGGAAGACAAAAACTCTCAATGTTCCCCCTTCCTTCTACCCCCCACTTATACACTGAGTATGATGTCACACGATCTGGATTATCCTATTTGTCAGTTTGGGTCACCTGCCCTGGCTGTGTCTCCTCCCAGCCTCCCATTCACCTCCAACTTTCCTGCTAGAGTGGAGTGTGAAAAGCAGAAAGGGTTTGGCTCTGTGTAAGATCTGCTCAGCAATAACAAAAACATCTTTGTATTATCAACTCTGTGTTCAGTACAAATCCAAAACACAGCCCCACACCAGCCACTGTGAAGAAAATTACCTCAAATGAGCCAAAACCAACACTTAGGAATATGGCATAAGTATGAATAAATCACAGGAAGATAAAATTGCAGTTCCCCTGCAGCCATCCTTCAGTACATGGTGACCAGGGAGTGCTTCACAAGCATCTTTGTCCTGTGTCAGTAATTGGATGGGAGTCCCCATGTGAAAACCTGCTGATGTAGGAAGCTCAGGGGCTATCCTACTTCCTCATGAGTCAGTATTGAACCAATGAAAGAACTCAGTGATGGCAGCAGGTTGAAGACTAGAAAAATCAAGGTCCTAATTCCTAGAGGAATTTAAAACCTCAGGTTTGTTTCTCTTTTGCTCTTTGTTTTGCTATATTCATGGGAAATGACAGCTGAGTACTCACTGCCTTTGCTTGGATCTGTAGTGAATCTCTCAGCCAGTTTCTCTGAGGCACTACTGTGCACTCTGTTTTACAGAGCATAATTTTAAGTAGCTATCTACTTCAATTTGTTTTTATTCAAAGTCCTTGCAACACTTCCAACTTCTGATTCACAAAATCCAGAAATAAAAGCTACAGGATCTTCAGAGATTTCAGTATGAGAAATACTCAAAATAAACAGGGATTTATTGAGAAAGGTTTATGCAGAAGCAAGTGAACGTTCATTTAAATAACCAAACCTTAGCTCTTCAGGTTGGTGCACAAGCTTTGCTGCTGAGATACAATCTTTTCCTATATTAAGATTCAGGATTGTAGAAGCATCTCACCACTTAGAAAATAATAGCTTCTTCCCCTCTCCAGTTTTTCTCATCTTCACTGCACTTCAACTCCCTTCTCTCATGCCTCTCAAGGTTAGACCAAATAAAACTCTCAGATGGTGAATCAAAATTTGCTGGAAATTTTTTTTCAATTGACTTTGGAATTCTCATTTTGCTTTTACAAGGTTTGCACTCTTCACCCTTCTTTCTGTTGCGCTGCTGGGGCTCAGCAAGCTTTTCAGAGGCTTCTTCTAAGCCTGCTGCATGGCTAATTACAAAGCTGTAATTAGCCATGTGCCACATTACCAAGGGAGTATTGAATGTTATGCTCATCTACGGCCTAATTAAGCTTCATGCTCAATAAATATTTGACACTATTAAGTAATTATGTGATTGGGGAGGGAAAGTTAAGAAATGGCATGAATTGCCACCTAATGAACTTTAGAAGGTATCAGAAGATGACTAAGGCAGCTCTGTTGATCAGAGGATAAGGCAGCAGGCACCTGCAGTTACCCCAGATAAGGGCAATTAGTGAACACAAATAGTTAGAGCCCTTGTGCAGCCAAGCCTTGCAGGAGCTGTAGATCCCCCTCCACACAGCAATGTGGGTCCCCAGAAAGGTTCCCAGGGAAAGCTGTGTAATAGAAGCAGTGAGGAAAGGAGTCTGAGACCCTTCCCGGTGCCCACATCACCCCAAGCACCTTTACAAGGCTCCTGGATCTGTGGCTGTATCTCGTTCAGTATTTCAGGGTACCATGAAGTCTCACAGAGAAGCTGCATTCCGCTAAGCATTACCACTGCAGGGTACTTCCAATCTAACCTCCTGGGAAATACCACAAAGCACACAGAAATTCCTCTGTAAGGGCATTGTAGAGTCAGTATTTTTCCCAGCTGAGCCATCCATAAAGGTACAAAAAGCTGGGACAATGTAAGTATTTCTCTCAGGTATATGGATATATTATCTAAATAGCATACACACAGAACATCTCTGATGATAATCTATGACACTACCCTGTCATTCAAACAAGCTTTTTCATTACTGACATTGACATAAGTCATTGCCTCCAGCTGATGGCTGATAAAAAATGCTGAATATCAAAGAAAATAGTTCATAAATTTAAAAAAAGCCAACTTGGAATCCATAATAATTATGAAAATATAAAGAAGATAATGAGTTTCAAAAATTTCCTTTGTTTTAGGCACAAAATACCTTATTCTTAGAGTAGATTTCCCAGTTTCCCCTAGTTTGGACTGCTGTGCACCTGTAATATAAATGTTCCACATCTAATTTCTGTTCACTCAGAAATACAGTACAGTGTTTCCACTCACACAGAAATTACTTTTCACATCATATCACATCAATTCTAATGTGTATTTTCATTTTATAATGGCTGCTTTCATAAAAGGCTTTGAAGTCTGATATAAACATGCATCACTGATCACAACACAAGCACATGCCTAGAATGAGAAACACCACACATGTATTTTTCAAGTTAAACAGTGTGAAGTAGTTCTACTGAAGTCAGTGACCCACACTTTTTCACCCCAATTTATGAGCTTTACCATGAAGTGAGCCCATAACCTCACACCCAGCCCCAAACTACAAACTGCAAAACACACAGAATTCCAGTTTTGCTCTCATTTTCCCCATCTGAGCTCCAGAGGAGGTGGGACACACAATGCTTGTATGAATGACATCCAGGAGCTTGTGCTCTTAAAATTTCAGGCTCAGTTACTGGAAACAAGTCCTAAAATGGTTGAAGCCCAAATGGCTGGAACCCAGGGTGATTGTTGAATGAAAACTAGTGGAAAAAATGTTATCCCTAAAGCAAATCCAGACAAGCAGTTCCAGGAGGAAAAGCATGTTTGACTTAAAGTGAGTGCTCTGTTCAAATAAGACCGCACCCTGTTTAAATCTCTCATTTCTGTTTACTAGAGAACAAGGTGGCAAAGGAAAGTTTGCTACTTGACATTCCAGAATACTTTTTCCTTAACAATTGTCTCAGTTAAACAAAGAATGAACAAGCTCAAACAAAAAGAGGAATAATTTACTTTCTACTGCATTTGATAGGCATGAATAGATAATGCTTTTAAGCTTTGACATTCAAAAGAAACAGCTAAAAAACCTAAGATACATTAAGATAAGGGAATCAAATGAAAACACTAAAACATGGTTTCCAAATGGAAAATCCTAACTATACAGGCTTTCAAAACTACCAGCCTGTGACCACAAAAGAAACCTTATACTCTGTGATAAAAGCAACTGCAGAAGGAAAAAAAAGTATAAATCTATGCAGTTGGGCACGAACTATCAATTTCAATGTGCAAGCACTGAACCACACTGTTGTGACTGAAGAACAGGCAAACAATAGCCAAGCTAAAAGTATCAGGTGCATGCTCTTAGGAGCCCAAGGCTCAACGGATAAAGGTATTCAAGTACTTAAAAGAGGTTTCAAGATATTTGAAAGTGTCTCTAAGCCCAACTTCCTTTGAGAAGCAGCAGGCAAGGAATGTGCCAATGTATACCATCCAAAGGTGATGTATTAGTCCTGAAACCTCAGGACTTCAGTTGTCAAAAATGGGGAAGTTTGGTCTAGGACACTTCTATTTTAACTGTTGCACTGAAAAAAAAAAAAAAAAAAGTTCCAAGATAGACCAAATTGTCTATGTTTTTTTCAAATGTTATTGCAGCAAACTAACTCACCAAATAATCATGTTTTGTAATTATAGTATATCTTCACAGAATATACCAATCTAGGCAAATTGGAGACTTACAGAGGTCTTCAAACCAGGCCCAACTTTAAAGACTATGAAGACTATAAAGACAAAACAGACCATGCTCCTCAAGGCCTTGTCCAGCTGTGTTTTGCATGCCTTCAGGGGTAGAGACTCCACAGCCTCTTGGGCAACCTGTTCACTGCACTACTTTTCCAGTGAGGAACAATTCCCTTCATATCCACTTTCCTGCAACTTGTGACTGCTGCCTCTTGGTTTTCCAGTGCCACCTTCTGGGAAGGGCATGTTCTGCCCTATAACCCCTTTACTACAAAGGTGAGCTGCTGACTCCTTTTCAGCTGGTTTTCCATCAGCATCATCAGTAACTTTTCCTCAGAGCTGTTCCCCCCATCTTGTTCTGATGAATAGCGTTACTTGTTCACAAGTGCAAGAACATGAGTTTATCTTCACTGAATTTTGTGACGTGTCTGTCAACCATTCTGCAGCTTGGCCAGGTCCCTCTGAACAGAGGCTCTGCTCACCTAAGCATCAGCTGCAGTTCCCTCAAGTTCGTGTCATCTGCAGACATGGTGAGGGTGCAATTCCTCTTCTCCACCCAGGTTGTATAATCCAGCCCTGTATTACTGCTTTGTTGTTCTGCAACGTTATGTGAATGAACTTGTTCTTCACCATTTCCTGTTAGAATAGCTGATGGCAATGCTGCTCCGTTCATCTAATGTTTCAATAAACAGCACCGTGGTAGAGAGAAACTCCTAAAAAAATTCCTTGGCCAAATCCTTATCTACTGTAAATTCCTTGCATTTCTAATCAGCTTAGAGAAAAGTGAGATCCAGGCTATTTATTCAAAAACCAATGTGCCAGTAACGTATTTAAAAATCAGCAGGCTGCTTGTTATAACCAGTTCTTGGTGCTGCATGTATTAGTTCACTGTTGGCATAAACATCTCCTTGGAAGAGCACAAGGAACTGGGTACTTCTGTCTCACTGCTGAGTTAAGACAAGCAAACAAAAACATGCTAAGTGTTTCTATGCTTAGTTACATGTACTTTTGAGGAAAGAATTACTATTATTTGAATGCATTTATTACCAGTTGAGCCTTCCTAATCTCTAGATACCTCTTGGGCTTAGAAAAATATGCATTTTTACAGGAAAATATTTTTCATAATCCTTGAAATAAATTTCTTGCACAACAGTGTAATCTAAAAAATACTCACAATGGGAGTGAAGTTAGAAAAACACTACCACCCATTAAACCCCCACCCTCCTGTGGTGCTTGAACATTTGCCAAAGGAGGTTTCATTGTAGCCTCCCTTAATTTGATCCCAGGAGTTAATACCAGTGACTTGAGTTCACTTTTCAGGATAGGAGCACTCAATATAGGAGACTTGGAAGAGTGAATCATAGACAAACAATAGTGCCCCTTCCATGACATCTCTGATGGATCATTCAAAGTTCACAACAAACTGTTCCACAAAGAGGAGGCTGCCTCAAGTCGAATTGTGAGACAGCTGTTAAACAAATCGACCTCATGCAAATTAAGTCAGCCTTATTGCTCCTAAATGGGCCGGGAAATCAGAAACATAATGTATGAGAGAGATATTCTGTTGATACCAGGCACAGTAAGACTGTTTTCAGGTTTGACAGCTGGTATGAAACACCAGCTCCAGGTCTCCTTTCACTGACACCACCTGAACACTGGCCCCAGCCATCACACCCAGGAGCCTGCTCTGATTTGCAGAAGCTGAACAGCAAGGTGAGGCTTCAGCCCATACAAATAATCAGAATAAAACTGGTGTATTTCTTCTTAGGAGATTTTCCTAGATATATCACTCTACAGTTTGGATAATACATGGACTTAGCACTGCTACCATTTCTGCAGGCAAAATCCAGCCCTTTCACAAGTGACATTGGATGTGCAGGATGAAAACAGAACATCAGCTGGAAACCAATTCAGACTGGAAGGAGCACTTGCCTCTTTAGAGATCCCAAGCATTGAATCACACCCTCTAGCAAGTGTGAAATGGACCTCAAGAAAGGGTGAAATATAACCTTAGTACATGCTTTCAAAAGCTTGAAGATACCAAGATATGTTAAGTGGGCCCTCTGCTAACAGACAGTTGTCTGTATCCACATTCCTATGCCCAGTTTGCTTCTGTGCAAACCTATAAACCCACAGTCCTGGGCTCCCTGAGTGCTGGGTCCTGCCCAAGCCTGAAATCTGCTGAGTGCACAAGTCAATAATTAAGTTACTATCTTCTACTTCTGCCCCAAAAGGAAATAATGATAAGCTGCTTTTCTATGCAAAGCTACTTATTTCCAGCAATTCTGTAATACAGAAGAAAGGGTCAGGAAAGAGGGGAGGAGGCTGACAGGGAAGGCAATGGTTTGTGCTTGTCACTCAACTCTGCATATGGTTTGAATGTGTAGATGAGCAACTGCCTCTGTTCTTACAGTAGTTACAGTGCTATTAAAACTCTGCTAATTTAATTGTTTAAAAAACTACCAATCCCTATTAAATGTAAGACAGCCTACAAAGGAGTCCTTCCTGCAGACACATGTGTTTAGCATAGTGCAGCAATCAGCAGGATTGGCCTGGTCCCCTCACTGCTTTTCTGGTGCAGGTTTGAAGCAGATCTTGTTTATTGTTCTTTTTTGCAAACCTCTGTGAAATCTTTGAAGTGGTTGGGCTCCTTGAGCCAACAGGCCCTGTGCTGCACCTGGTGTGAGGCAGACTGAACAGCTCCAAAGTTAAACAAACAGCAATCCCAGCTGAGGATGGTGTATGAGTTACAGATAATGGCAGCCAGGGCAAGCAGGATCCATCCAAAGCAAACTGTATGTTGTCTTAAAAAAGCAATTTAGAGCTGCATTTGCTATTCAGACCAGTCTGCTGTGTTTAAACAAAGAATCTATTCTTTAACACACACATACACATGCGTGTGTACGTATATATATGAAAGAATCCTTTACAGGATATGTCCAGAGGAGCATCCTTCCAACTCCCTGCTCCTTTTTCCAGACTCATACTTTTTAGTATTGCTATCATGGCTTGCTATAAACCACGCTTAAAACAGCACATAACTGAGGCTCTCTTTTCCTTACAATCAAACCAACACTGCTTGGGAAATCTTGGGAAATCAAGTGACAAGCACATTCAAGTATTCAAGAGCGTAACACCAATTTCAAAACATACTACATGTATGCAAATTTGGTAAATTGCTTTTAAAAACTGATCTTTAATGAGGAACTTTCTGCTCCTTCAAATTTTTTCTCCTTTTCTTGTTTTGAAAGTAATTTTTCTTTCTTCTTTTCTTGTCATATTATCAAGTTCAAAATACAGTAAATTCATTAAAATATAGATCTCCCTAAAAGTCCAATCTCATGTATTTTTTTTATTTTATCTCTTCTTCTTAACAGTAGTTCCCAGAAAGATAGGTTAGTTAAGGTGAGTCTTTATTCAGTCCTGTCATTGATCAGTCAAAAAAAAACAACTTTGGGAATTTTGCTTGAAC
The DNA here is from genome assembly GCA_910950805.1 of Acrocephalus scirpaceus scirpaceus. NCBI lineage: Eukaryota > Metazoa > Chordata > Aves > Passeriformes > Sylviidae > Acrocephalus > Acrocephalus scirpaceus. The sequence continues at coordinate 34,860,595 of OU383778.1, forward strand.
ATCAGCTTCAGGATTTGATCTTTGGAAACTCAGCTTTCTGTTATGATAAATTGTATCTGTATTTCTCTATCTTAAGTGAGATGTGGATGGTACAGCAAAGCTGTAGTAGAGTGACCACAGATCACACAGGCAAAGGAGAGGTTGAATAAGACAACAGACCAAACATAGGTCCAGGCATTTTCAGGACAAATGGAGCCTATTTGTAATATTTAGGTTATTCTATGAGGATGTTTTTATATGAATTCAAACCAAAACAAACTCCACTTTTTCCCACTCTTCACCTGAACTTCCAATACCTTGTAAAATCATCCAAAACTGATGCCTTTCACCTGTATCTTTGTAAAACACCATTTGGTCAGACATTTGCAAAGTTTTTTGGCACTTTTTTAGTTAAATTGCCTACGTACTGACTTTTTTGGAAAAAAAAAAAGTAATACATAATGTTATTCCTCTCTTCTCTCTTCTTTGTGGCTATTACTGAGGCACAGGGATATCCAGGATAGTAAGCAAACAGGAGAAGTGCTTGCAAAACTGTCGAGCAAATATCATTCCTACCTCCAGCCTGGTCCTGTCCACATCCTTAGGCAATTTCACACGAACTCGGTTTGTTACAATAAGTGTTTCATAAGGATAAATCTGTTAAAAAGACAAGAGGATATGAACTCCAGCTGAATCCAATTCTGAGGCATGGAAATGGTGGTATGGGGAACTTACTAAAAAACGGTACATACTTGCATCCTGATTTGACAAATATTTCACTGGGACAAAAATTAACAAAATAAAATAAAATAAAAGAACCCATGTAACCTTGCTAGGAAGTGCTGAATCTGAGTGTTCTTCCAGTGTTGGAAAAGCCCTTCTTACCTTGTATTCTGCAAAAGAATGAGAACAGGTTCACAGTTTAGAATTTATAGCCATCTTTTGGTTTTACCACAATGAACATTTAGGTACATCACAAATGTGCTATGCTACTACATTTCTCTCTTCTCAGTAGCTGTTGGATAACTGCATGCATAGTAAGAATTTGAACCCCATGCCCTGAATGCCTATAACACTGTCTATTACCAAAGCAATTGTCCTGGAAATCAAAGGCTTATTACACAAAATCCATCTCCCGATGCCATTGGGTTACACGGTGAGTATGTCTGGCAAAATTGGGTATCTCTTTTTACAGGAGGCTTATGTGCAGAGTTAAGTCAGTCTGTCATCCAAAACTCCTGCCCTTATTGTTCTTTACTGAAAATAGTTAAAATATATGGATTATTAAAGGCATGTCAGTTTGGAAACATATATGAAAACCACTGAGATAATACGATATTACAAGATGCTGACACCCTGCACTTGGGCTGACTGCAGTGGGAATAGCAATAGGGAAGAAAAGATGATTTGGGGATGTGGTAATAATGACTCCTGGATCTACATTAGCACAAGGGAATTCTAGTTAGGTCAGTGTATAACTACATATGATACGACTACCACAATGTTATCTATTCACGATGGTGATTAAATGCTACCAGGATAGCCAAAATGTTTTCATAGACCTTTTTATGGTCTGAAATTAAATCAGAGATTGAGTCTACTTTTTAAAACCCGTACTTTACCCTATTCAGAGACAAAGATTTTTATCAACACAGAATCATGAAGTGAAGCATTAGAGTAAGATCTTTAAATTTAGTTAAAGTGTCTTGGAAATAAAATTTTTCAGGTCTTTTCAAAATTCCAACCCAAGTCCCATATAAAGTGCACAGTCCACTTAAAACTGCAATAAAACAAAATAGAGCAAATAAATTCTGCTTTTTGAACTCTGCATATTTTCACCACACTGTAGCACAACCAAGAAGCACAATGGAGTTTTTCCAACTAGACTTGAAAGAATGATTATCTTAAATTTCCTCTTGTCTTTGATATGAGACCAACACCACAAGGCTGTTGCCACATATCAAGGTTCCTATTGACTCAGCCTGGTTGCACCCTATGATGCAAGACTTCTGTCGGGCCTTTAGGCTGGGCCAAGTAAAAAGAAGATTCTCTGTGATAAACGTGATACTGAGCTGTGTCTCTGGCTACTCATTATTATGTGAACTACAGGAAGAGCTCAGAATAGTAATCTTTATGGCAATATGTTAATTAAAATCCTCAAAGGGTGAAAACACAAGGGGAGTGGAAATGATATTGCAAAAAAAATATATACCTTTCATCCCCCAGCTTGCCTCCTGGTCTGTTTCATATTGGCCCATTGTTTCAGGCTGACAGAGAAAGAAAGAAAGGAAGCAATGTTGCAGCAAAATACACAAAAACTCCACTCTGCACATTGTTGAGAGAAAAAAGAAAGACATAGAACCAAAATATAGATCTTTGTGTGAGAGAAAGAGAAATAAGCCTCATTCTAATTTGACCTAATTGCTCAAGTAAGAAAGGTCTGAAACTGTCGCTTTTCAGTGGTGCTGATGTGTTACTGCCATCATCACAAATGACTTCTGCTGCACTGCAACTTTTCTCCTTCTGTCTTCTGCTTCACCCTGCTGGTGCCACTGACTAGGGAGAACTTTACAGGTGCCATGTATATGCTTTGTTTAAACCACTGTCTTCTTCCTGTGCTGACAAATGCTAGGATGAAAAACAGTACAGGAAATCAGAAAAGCACTATTATATGATTTTTTTTTCAAGCCTCATTTTTGCCTGCTAGGGTATCAATGGTGGCTATGCCCACAATAACCTGCAAGGCTCCTTGTTGTTTGCTTTTGGGGTTTTATTTATGCAGCACTAGGATGGCTGATTAAAAATAACAAACCGCAAAAGCTGGTATGAGCCTACAATCCAAACAGAGCACATCCATTCTGAGAGGAATTTTGGCCTCAAGGATTTGACCATGAGCAACCTTTTCAACTCTTATACAGATTTGGAATTCTTTACATGGGAGAGATGCTGCCATCTGCTGCTTTCCCATCACATTGCAAGGCGTCCTGAGTGCTTTGGCCTCATCTCTGGGAAGCCTTGGGATGGTTTTGATGCCTCAACAGCGCAGTGGCTGGGCACAAATCAGTGTCTTACTTGCTTTAGGTTACTGGTAACACCGATCCTGAAAAGTCAGAAAAACCTTCTTTGACTCATAGGTGGGGTTAATTTTATATGGACCCTTTTAAATTCCTAAATATTATTCAACCCAATTTTAGGGTCATTCCTTTCCTCAGAGAAGAATTCAAGAAACCAGCAACACGGGCATGATTAGTCCTGTAATATTAACTCAAAGGGATGGACATTTCAGCAGCTACCAAAAAATCCATTTAGCTACTCCTTGATAATTTCTTCCTTGTAGCTCCTTCCAAATGACTCTCAGTTTGACTCTTGTCACTGGGGAAGTTTAATCCTCCTCATGTGGTTTTTTTTGCAGGTTTCACATCTTACTTTGGAGAAAGAAGGGAGTTTGAATTAGGTCCTCTCCATGCAATTTAGACATAAATCAATTCTTCAAAAGGTAGGTGCACATGCATCTATGTATTGACAGCTCATTACTATAAACCAGTGTTTTTTCACCTAATAGTATAAGTCATGAACTGAGAATTCATAATGCTAGATGCCAGAGAGAGAGGGGCCACATTGTCAAAGCTTCCTTTTTATTAAAAAATTATAAAAGTTGCAAAAAAGTATTAAAAAAAGAATTCTTAGTCTCTTCTCTAATTTCCCTAAGAAATTAGACAATTTTCTTTCTAGACTGCTGCTTGTCATTCAATCTTCATTGAGCCCTCCCTGCCTTAAAAGTACAACGCTGTGTGTGAATACACACACCACACACAGACACACATTCATACTAGAAAAAACAGAACAGATGGTTCAAAGAACGCGATGGATGTGGGCTGTTCCACCTTTTTTTTAAGATCATTACTTTCCTAATTATAGGCCTGTTTCTATCATTAATTCAAGCTATGCTATGATTAATATGTGCACCCTGTACATCTTAGATCTTCGTTTATTCTGGGAGGAGAATCAAGATTCCCAGTGCTCATGATCCACACAATTAAAAGGAGAAGCCTCAGTCAGTCTTCCTCTTGCAGAGAGAAAAACTGTAACCCACACAGGGAATGAATCTGTCAGACAGGGCTGGCAGCCAAAACACCTTTGAAGTGTTATTACTGTGTAGATTTTCAACTAGTTACTGAGTTGTCTATTTATGAGACCTTGTTTCCTGGAGAATGTATTTAAATGTGTACTTACCTGATGTAAGCCATTCTTTCCATAGCCAGGTAGAGAAGCAGACTTAGAATATGGAAATCCTGTAAAAGACATGCAAATGCAAATATTCTGTCAATGAGATACAATATAACTCATGTATGCTCATCTTTTCTCCGCATTTCGTGCACACGAACATGTGTAACAATATCTAGAAACAGCAGCATGCCAGGGGCACAACGTGGAGGGACTTGTGGAGCTTACGTTATGGAAGCCTCATGCACCTACGTGATGCAAAGCTTGTTATTTGGGAGATGGTGAAGTCTCTGCCTTCCAACCTGGTGTTAAATCATGACTTGAAATTGGGATTAAAGGGACTTAGATCATCACTTCTGAACATGCTAAATAAGTTCTGGGTTATGGTTTTGTTTCTTAAAAAAGATGGGTTGATACCCTAACACTTAAAAAAAATAAAAACTTTTCTGTTCTTTCTGTAAAATTTCTCTTGGAAAAAAGCAATAATGAAGATATAGCAGTGGATAAAGTAAAATAGGAACAGTATATACACCCAAGTGAAAGAAAGTTTTAAGATGAGAAGACTGGCAAAGTGGTGTTACCATGAAAAAATGACGTAGCACAATGATGAAACTGTGTGTGGTCATTATGAGACAACTGAAATGCCTTAATTTTATTTTTAAGAATCTAATAAGGAAATTTAAAAGTTAAGCAGTAGAAGAACAAACACGCGTAATAAACATTTCTGATTCCAGTGTAGGAAATTATGTAAAACTGACGCAAGTGTCACAGAAGTCAGATAGCTCAAAGAACTGAATGTACAATACTTCTTTCTGTCAAAATTGTTAGCAGTCTGTGTCCAAAGAGGAATGCAGGAAGGGAATCCAGACCCCACTGGATTAATAAATACCCTAAGGAGATTATTAGGAATAAGCATACAGAAAGAAAAAACAAAAGATGGATCAGCAGAGGGCTCAAAATGTGCTGAGATAAACTGAAAACTGCCAGAAGTCAAGCTGAGTTAAACACTGAAAATGATATTAAAACAAATAGCAAAAGTTTCTCCAGCTATCCAAATAAAAAGAGAACCAGGAAAGAAGAAATGGGATCACTGGGAGTTGCACTGTGCCAGTACTCAGCACTCAGCAAAGGTGAACGACAACCCAGGTAGGGCTCAAGCACTGAAGGAGTATTTCATCCATGGAACAGAAAGTGGAGAACTGAGCAAGGATGAAAAGCTAATGGAATAAGGGTAGGCCAGTGAATCACTGCCATGACAAAAAACATGAAAAAACAATCAAAGCACTTAATGTACTTAAACAGGGAGGAATAAGCTCATATTGAATTGCACGCCAAAGACCTCCTACCGCTAGAGAAGGGCAACTACAGTTTTTATGTTTTAGAGAGCAAAAAATAACGAAACAAAAAACTTATAATTGGCTGTTATGTGAATGGTAGTGCCACCAGAGAGCAAAGTGTATAATACCCGTGCGACAGAATGCCTGTATCTGCAACAAAGCTGTCATCTCTGCTCCTGCCTGGAAAAAGCTGCTATGTTGGACATCAGTGTGGAGATCAATCTCTTGGCCTTTTGGCTACAGAGAAGATGAGCGAGTGAGTTCTGTTCTGCCGCTAAATAATGCTCAGTCACCGAGGAACAATGCCCCAAGGTACAGACGCGTCTGCAGCCGAGCCCAGCCGGGCGCGGAGCCGCAGCCGGGCTCCGGCGACACCGTGCGGCCGCCCGGGAGAAGCGGAGCGCAGAACCGAGCCGGAACGGCCCCGAACGCAGCACCGAGACCCGCGGACACCAGCAACCTTCCTCTGTAATCAGACACCATCTGAACAGCAGCTACCCTCTGCAGGGATATGGCTCCTGCTTTGTCCAGAACGACATTCACTCCAGTCTGAAATTGCCTCTCAGCACATCATGGACACACGAACAGCAAGGGTTATATGCCTTCCTAGATGTCTGCTTTCCTAAATACACTACACTTAAAATCATGAATTATGGTAAATGTTTAACTATTACACATCTGTAGATACAGAAACAAGAGCCATTTTCACAGGTGGATGTAAGGAGACACAAGCCACACTCTTGCCTGTTGATTGCACAAGCTTCACGCTAATGTGCTGTGTTTTTAGTTGTGTTCTTCTGGGCATTTAAGTAATGTAATGTGGCAAAATGTCTTCTAGAGCAAAACAACCCTTCTCTGGTTTGCTCACAGGCTGGACAGAAAAATGCAGGGCTTTTTGCTCAGTATATCTGGAAACATCACTACCAATTCACAGCCTGCTAACTCCCTCCACTCTGCATGTAATCACTTGGCACCAAACCTATACATAACAAGTTTATTTTCTCTAATAGTCACTGACTATGCCACAGGGTTGGGGGTGAAAGCCAGAGTTCTCAAGTGTAAGTGCAAGAGGTAGAGGTGCTACTCTTCTGTGGCCAATGGCAGACTATAAATATCCAGAACTAAATAGGGAAACACTGAATAGAGAAGGAATTAGGATGTCCACAGGTATTAAAACAGTCAGGTAAGTGAATAAAAGGATAAAGAAAGGAAAAGTGTAAATTTCAGGAAGATAAAACTTCTTCAATGTCATTTCTGTGTGGCTGCCAATTGGGTAATGGGGTAAACTTCCACGAGGACAGAGAAATGCTGATAAAAAGCAATGGAAAATGAAGTACAGAACCTATATTGGCACAAATATGATATTGACCCTGACACAGAAGTGTGAATTATCTATTGCATTTCTAGTTTTAATAGTTCCACATTCCCAAGATAATCAAAAATATGAAAGAAATGCTAGTATAGCAGAGTGACAGGCATAGCTACATTCCCAGGAGAAAAAATGAGCACCATATGTTGTTCCTGTATAACACTTCTATGTACTTCTCTCTGCTTAAAATCTGCACTTAAGGACTGTCTCTCAAAACACGTGTAGAAGAGCATCTGATCTACTCCATAAAGCTTCCAGACACAGCCCATGTGTGTATGACAATAAAAGGTGTAGGTGTTCATTCCTGTACAATGATTTACACATGTTAAGTGTGTGAGGTGGTCAGACTTGGTTTCCCCTGCACAGGAAATCCTGCAATACACCTTGTGCACATGCTCATGATTTCTAGTGAGGATTAAGTTATCAAATCCCTTTAAGCTAGACCAGTGAAACTGATCTAAAATAACTTTTCTTCTCTATCTTATTACAGCCTTGTGACAGACTTTGTAGCATCTGTTTTCCCTCTTCCTTGCATAGCTAAGCCATAATTTCCTTAATATAAGTTGATGGAGCCAACTATCACATTACCAAAATGCCCACAAGACTGACATCCTAACTCTGCTGCCAGACATGCCTTGCATTGGGTGCATTCTTTTGGAAAACTGCTTCCCCAGCTTGTTTACCCTGGATGACCTGCTACTGCTGCATGGTGTAAAGTGGAGGAGGCAGGGAGAGGAATGTCCCAGTTATATCTTAAAATTCATTAAACTTATTTTTTTCATGTATGTAACTTAAAAGTAAAATTCAGGCCCAATACAGATGCTTCTGACTTGCTGAAATGTATAACGTGTATAGAAATGTATAGAACGTGCTTTTGGTACTGACAGCCAGCACGGACGTGTGGTCTCTAGGCCTGTACTCAGTTACAAAATTATTCCCTTTCCCACTTGGAATTTTTCTGTGACCTTATAACTGTGAGTGATAACAACAACAACAACAACAACAACAAAAGCTTAAGTTCATCTCTGGAGCAATGAAACCTTTATGTGTATCATGATAAAGAAGAAATGGCTTCATCAATATTCAGAATACATAGTTTGTGTCAAGGACTAATTAGCACAAATGAAAAATCTGCTTGATATTGCCATCCTGTTTACTGAAAATAGGTATCATATAATAAATGGGCACTTTTATGAGGAGTGGGTTTTGTGCTAAGGCATCTCTGCTCTCCAAAGAGACAACAGTTCATTTACACAGGCAATGCTGCATCTTTCACTAATATGAAAGTATAAATAGTTCCATCATCCAGGTCTGGAGGCACTGAAGGCTCACAAGCCACGGCAGAACAAAATGACAAATGGGTGTAATTACGGCAGAGACGAAGCCCAAAGGCAGGCAGGCAGCTGTGTCCTTGGCCACAGCAGCACTCACGGGAGTAGCCGGCGGTCGTGCCCTCCTGCGCCCGGTCGCTGCCGGCAGTGAGGGACAGCGACCGCGTGTCCGAGTCCGGGGAGTTGGTTCTGGTCTCCATATCCCCTTTCAGAATCAGCCAACTGGTCTTTAGCTGCAGAGGGGAAAAGCCTGTTATAAGATACAGGATTTAACACCTGAAGGCAGTTCTCCTACCTCAGCTGTCTCAGATGCCTTGTGAACTGCTCGTCTGTTTATGCTCACTGCAGCTTGTACCAAACTTTATCAAATTATAAAAGCTGACTATATGATGACTGAGACATCACAGCTACCAGAAACCTTTAATTTTTAGTTGGGCTGAGGATAGTTTCTCTGTTCATGAAGCTGCCCACAGTGCCCCACTTTAGAAGATGCCCTATGTAATTTTCTTATAATTAATCTGCTCTTGACATTTTTCTTCTAAGTTAATATGCACCCTAAGTCTGCAGGATGAGCTGAATCACCAATGTAGATATTGAGACTGAGTGAAAATCCATGACTTTATTGCTCTTAATCTCAATATCCCTACTTCTCTCTACGGTAGAATGTTACATTCTAAACCCTTTGGGTGAGAGATTAAGCTTTTCAATGTCTTTTTGGAAAGATATAAAAGTAGTAATGATTATTTCAATTATTTAAAAGAATACCTTTACATATGTATGTGTTTTAAAAACCAGTTACTTCAAGAATGATCAGTGCTTCCTTTTGTTCTTTCTGATCATTACCTTCTTACTGTCCTGATCCAAGCTTCCATCCTCCCCTTCTGATCTTCTTGCTGCTGTAAGATTAAATTAATTTTAAAAATTTGAACAGAATGCATCTTATTTTTGTCTTCTGTTTTGACTGTAGTTATGTTCCAAATATTTTTAAGAGGGGGGAGAAAATCAATTAAAAAAAAAAAGAGTTTGACAGAAAATTTGATGTGTAAAACTATGGTTTCACAGACTTAAAAAAAAAATTTTGAAATTATTACAGTAATACTCATTCTTCATGTATACAGTGAATTTAGAGAATCTATTCCTGATGGATTTTGAACCTTCATTTTCAGGAAGAAACTACTTTTGGAAATGATTGGTGGGAAAAATTGTACATCATAACTTAGGGACAAATTTCTATGGCTACCACTCACAGGGAAGCCATTTCCCCCTTCTGTGTTACAACGACCACGAAAGTACAAGTAGTCACACAGATATTTTGTAGTCAGCACACCTGGATCTCCTGGGTTCCCAAAGAGGGCAGACAATTGTGGTAAAGAAAATTATGAACAAACTTGGCATTGCCTCTTTTTAAAATCTGCAAGAGAGGTTGTCAGTCAGACTCTAAAATTCAAAATTCTTGACCAACCTATTTTTATGACTGTATTTTCCTCTTCTGCCCATACTGTCCTTTTGAAGAGTGTTTCCCAAAAAAAGTTGTTGAGGTTTTACCATTGGGTTATTTCTTTGTAACTTTCCAACTTGCTGAGAAGAAAACTGAAAACCTAAAAGCTCTTCATTAGATAGTTTCCAACCCTCAAATGTGTTTTTTCCTTTCCCAGGGTATTGTTCCAGACACTGAGTTACACTCAAGAATCTTACAGAAAGTTTTGTGCCAAATTTCACACACAAATTTCAGGTAAGTTCTTAAAATCTGAGCCCTGCTTGCCTTTGCATCCCTCTGGGTAGTTTGGGGAGAGTTTTAATAGTGCAAAACTGGAATAATGGAAGGACATAGCATAATTTTGGGCCCATGAGAAATGAATGTAACAAGGGGGTTGTCTGTAATCCCTGAGAAAAATGGCCCTGTGCAATATAATGCAGACAGAAAATGTATTGTTAAGAGAAAGGGTATCATAATACAGGAGTTAAGGCTCAGATGAGATTCTCAGACACAGAGATGGAGAGAAGATTAAACTGCACTATTAGAAGTGCTGCAAAACTCCCAGCAAGTAGGGAAAAACTGTACCCTCTCCAGTTCCCCAGCTATCATGACTGCAGAGGATCTGCCCTGCATCTAAACAACACAGGCAAAAGGCCACCATCAAAAGCATTTCAGTGTTATTCTGGTGCAATTTCTGGTGCCATCACACGGCTCACATCCAGACCTTAAGAGGTTTTGCTGAGGAGGTGGTAGTTAAAAACTGACAAATTGTCATAAGGAAGATATCTGTAGGTTAGAGGTGAAAATCTGAAACTGTAGAGGGTTTGGCTGCTTGCCCCCACCTTCAATTTAGTATGGGGAAAAAAAAAAAAAAAAACAAACCAAAACCAAAGCTGGGTTAGAAAATATGAACAGCATTATGAAAAAATACAAGGTTTTCACAGTCATCTCATAGCATCCTGACAAGGGTATTTTCCCAAGATGGCAAGCTGCTTCTCTGAGGAATAAATAGGAAGGAATATTCAAATATGACAGATGATGAATAAAGTCCCTACATTACAAGAAGAACCTAAACCTGGCTCACAGATATTTTGGGAGCACACCCTAAACCGTGAGTCAACAAGTTATTCCAGGTTATGTGTATGGATCTTGCTCTCATTAAATCAGAAATCCCTATAGAGGATCTGATGCATTTTTAGAAATTTTATTTTTGTTTCATGGCACTGATGTTTTCAAAGGAAAAAGAACCCATGCTTGATTCAAGATTTCTATTCAGAAACTTCAAAAATTCCACAAGATCTTGAGAGCATCTGACTCCAAAGAGATGCAGAGGATTTACAATCAACATCAGTGAGTGCCATGAAGGCCAGCCCCTCCCAAGTTCCTGAGAAGGCTTCATATAACACTGGCAGATAAATCTGCTGGCACATAAATCCAAGTGCCCTGAACTTCATCAGTACTGAGCATTAGCTTCACCACTACAAGGGATACTCATTTCTGCCATGAATCCCAATGTGATTTCAAAACTTTTTTAGCAACTTTGAATGATGTTCATATATTTCTAAAACACAAACACACACACACACCCACCCACCCATAAAGGGTCCTACATTCTCACTTTCCATCCCCAGCTCTGAGCCTGATCTCTTGCATATCCCATTTTCCCCCCACCTTTTCTTCATTCTGAAGTTGGTTGTTTATAATAGAAACACAGAAGCTGTAGCTACAGCAAATCTGTTGGGTGCTGATGTAACTAAAACCTTTTAAAGCCAAATGTTTTGGAAGAGCTTCTTGCACTTCTTGTTTTAAAGAACATTTTTGTGCTTGTTTGTTCAAACTTGGTCTCTTCAACAAAGGAATGTTCTCTGGCTCCTTTTCAGCATGAATTAGTTCAGTGTCCCATTAGCTTGAGGAGCTGAATCATCAGCTGCTCATGTGTTCATGCTTTAGCTGGGAGTTCTTCCAGTACAAAAGATAAATCTTTTTAAATTTGATTTTCATTTATATTATTCTTATTGGAAGGAAAGTGAATTGATTTTTGTTGTTGTTGTTTCTGGATTTTATGGTTTTGGGGACTTTTTTAGTTAGAATAAATTATGTTTTCCCCTCTGATAGGAAAACAAAGTATTTCCAACACAATGTTTCAGAACACCTACAATCCATAAAAAATAGTTTAAAACATATATTCTTGTTAATCTATTGAGATTGCTGACTCGCTAGTTTAATTCTCTGCTCACTTCAGTGATTATGAGGACAACTCCATACAGCAGTGCAAAACTGACATAATCCAGACTTCGACAGACAGCGAACTGATATAAAAATGCCCAGCCTGCAAATATAAAGCTGTTGCTTAAAATCCTCTTTGCAAACCAAAAATATCTCTAAAATTAAATTACACAGCCAGGATACAGGATATGAGAGCCCTCTCATCAGCTTCTGTAAATGAGTGAAACTATACTGACACTTACACTAGATGATTGTTACTTTCCGTTTGTTCATGATTTTTCCAAACACCATTACAATAATAAACTTTTTTTTGTTGTCTGTCTTCTTTTTTTTTTTCTCAGCCTGAGAAGTTGTATCTAATGATTTATATTGAGGAGCAGGCACAGAGGGGCAGGAGAGGGCCAACAGGGCGTGGAACAGCAGTCAGGGTGTAGCACAGCAGTTTATGTGGCACTTATTATCAGCTCTGAATCATCACAACAAATCAGAACACCAGTATCCCAGTTTGGGAGAACTTACTGTATCCTTGGACATCATGTTATACAAAATGCTATTTAATTTTCATGTTACTTTTTCTCCTTTTCTATTTGAGGTTATAGGGACATAATGAAATGCAAAGACTACAGCAAATGAATTTGGGAGTCAACACACATTTTTTTGCAAAGACACATAGATAAAACTGCAACAGAGAAAAGCAGACTGTACCATGCTGTTTGTAGATAGGAGGTTTCCTATAGATGTTATCTTTTACGCCAGTGTCTGAGGAAGAGGAAAGAGAAAGGAAAGAATGAAAGAGTAAGCAAGCAGAACTGCACACTGCTCTTGTCTCCTCTCAGCAACAATAACAATGCAAAAACTTCAGCAAAGACTACACATTCATTCAGTGGTTTGCCATTCACCAGTTATTAAAATAGAATCTTTACGTATCATATGCTGAAAACCTTTATATCTACCTATGCAACATAATCCCCCTAAGTCCCTCAAAATGTTCCAAGACAACTTGAGTGGCATCCATTTGGTGACACGTAGGTGGTTTCATCTGCACTACCAGTACATACTTCATAGACAGCAAAAAGGAACTGGCACATTTGCCACTATTTAAAATTCATATAGGAGCACAGCATACTACTACAACTCTCACACTTAAAAAGGATTTTCTCCATTATTTACAAATAAAGTGTACATATTCAGATATGAATGCTTATACTGGAAATACAAACTATTCTTTTAGGATATCCTATAATTTGTCTTTGAACTGTATAGCTAACTTGGCCTTCCAGGAACTTTCTGGAAGCCCTCAGAGCCACAGTCTCGGGTTCCCATATCACATTGTACAGACATAGATTTACCTGATACTCAGATTTACCTGAGCAGATACAATTCCTAATTGTGGCCTGTTTACAGAAACTTTAACCACAGAAGCTAAATATGAATAAACAAACTATTACAATGAGGAGGTAGATGTGTTCAGCAGTCAAAAAGCTAAATGGTGTGGATCTAAGTTTAATGTGCTTGCTGATTGAACCAGAAAACAGTAGAGTACATATACAAAGATAGCCACAATGAGCCTCCTGCAGTTCTGAAGTCTTCCATCTTCTTTTAAAGTTTATGTTAATATTACTTAATATCAGAGAATAGACTGATAAGAAAAAACAAACAAACAAACAAACCCCCTTCAGTCATTCCTCCTGCACACAAGTTCAATACATCTATGCAGTTATGGCACTATAAATCATAGGATCTTAGAATCATTAAGGCTGAAAAAGACTGCTAAGATCATTTAGTTTAGCCCCTAACCCAGAGCTGCTGTAACTTTGTACTCTTGGTAACATTTTTCATTCTGTGCCTTCTGTAAAGAAATTTTTTTAACATACAGGTACATGAGCACACAGCTGTCTTTTATTTTTGAGATAAAGTTTAACAACAGATATTCACTTAGTAGACATTTTCTCTTTCTGCACTTTGAAATTCACAATTCAATGTAAAAAAAAAAAAAAATTACATTCAGAAGAGAATAAAAAGGTGCCAGAAATTGAACATCAAAAGCTAAGCAGTTAATGCCTACCTGGAATATGGAAATGCCTAGGAGCCTGCTGATAGACAGAAGGTGAAGATTTGCTGTCAGAGTACATGGATAAGCTTGGAGTGCTCCGACCACTTTCACTGCCTCCAAGGGGAAGAGCAAAGAAAGCAGATAAAAGAAAAATGGAAAGCAAAGTAGAGTATTTCAAGCCTAAAAGCTTGTTCAGAATGACTTGTTAATCCAACAGTTTTAAATATATTTTTTTGTAAAACCCATTATTTTTCAACATAGTATACTGACTCAGACTGCAAACACCTCATCAAAAATTACTATCTGATAGATATCAGATTAAGATGCCCTACTTTGAAGTGAAAACTTCTCTTTTAATGATGCTTTAAAAAAGAAAATCAAAGAATAAGAACATCCAGTATCTTGCAATGTTTTGCATAGCCTTAACTGAATAATCTACTGATCAAGCATTTTAAAAGTTTAATGCTATGGCTCATAGCCTGCCCCTGAAACTAGTAATACATAATTCAGTAGTGTTTAAATTATCTCAAAGCAGGACTAGACCAAAATATAAACACTATGGTTAAGTCAAAAAATCCTGCATATATCAGTGACAAAAAGAGATGTTGAAATTCGGCTTTCAATTGCAAACTTTTCCCACAGGTAACATGCCACAGCATTTTTATGCAAACAAGGTTGGATTATCAAGTCATGGATCTATAATGCCATAATCACTTCATCAAATTTCAAGATATACATAGGATTTTTCCATATTCATTTTTCCACTTGTTTTGTCAAATGCTTATTAGGTGCCATTCATCTCCTCTTGGCTTATTTCCCTGAAGCACACTCTATGGCATTATAGTGCTGCTTGGCAAACAAAAAAGTAAAGCTCTACTTTTTTGGGACTTGTAAAATCCTTTTAGTTTACAGCACTGTAAAGCAACTGGAAGCAAACATGACATTTATTCTTACATCAAATGCTTGTTAATTTGCTGTTACTGTTTTAGTGTGGATGAAGCACAAAATTAATGGCTAGTAATGATGAAGGTGTAGCAGGTTTCTCTGGGGTAAAGAAAATGCAGCAGCTCAGGGCATTGCATCTGCAACTGAGTTCTACCTTCACAAAGGGGATGTTTCATAACCACAGAGCTACTGGGTACCAGAGCTGTCGAGACCATGCCTGTGGAAGTGGTCTCTGCTGACAAGCAGTGGGTGCATGGCCATCCCACTGTCACCAAAGCCAGCCTTGCCGTGCACCACTGAGGCCAAGGGGACAGTGCCACCAAGCTCAGCAGGAGCAGAGACAGGACAGACGAGGTCAGAAGAGCATGCTGTGTTATCCCATGACAATACACTAACAAATCCATCCTAAAATTTGTGTCTGTAGTGCTCACAGTATACGAAAAATTAAAACTCAAAAGCTGTTGAGCGGCAAACACTCAGTAACAGGGATTTCTTGTTGAAAAAGTGTTATCTGGGACAGTGAGAGATTAATATCCCAACTACAGGTGCTGATAGCTTGTGGTCCTCCCAAAATGTTAAGAAAAAATTATGAAATTACTAAGAATCTGGTGCATCACCATAACCTTGCAGAGAAGTAGTCCTCAGACATGAAACCAAACACTTATTCATCTTCTTGATTCCCACTTTGCTCTTGGAAGGAAAAAAGTGGCAACAGGTACTCACTCTACATTTATGAATTCCCTCTTTCTTTGCTGTTTGCTGCCCAGATTCCTGCCCATCTCTATTAAATAGAGGAAGCCTCTATGTCACTGGTAGATACTCTCTAAAATAAGGTCCCTTGCACCTCTGAAATTCTTAAACATTTTATGTCCTTCACTCTGATAAGATACTGTTCTTGGAGTTTTCTAATTTAAACAGAAAATGAAAGTTCTCAAGCAATTTCCACAGTGTATTAATTCCTCATTTACTTAAAAATTAGCATATTATTAAAATGTCTATTCATATATGATCTGCATGAATAATCACTTCATTGAGCAGTGACCCAAGGTGCTGGTATCGTACACACACAGAAAGTCATTCCTCAGTGATAGGGTAGAGTGTCAGCAAGGAATCAGGAGGAAGCATTAATTAAGAGGAATAAACTTGTAGGAACACAAGACATAAGTGCAAGTACCAGGGGACAGGGAATCTAAAAATTTCTCAGTGCAAGGATCATCTGTGTGGAGCAGTTTGCAAAGCCATCACCTCTAATTTACTCAAAATGGAAGAATTAAGGATGAAATGATGGAAAAGGACCTTGGACCCCACTCATACAAACTGATGCACATATGAACTTTAATTCTGCCACTGATTTGAGCAAACATGTGAGTAGTTGTATTTCACATTTTGCATACAAAAATAAGTATTTAATAACACAGCAAACTGAAGACCCATGTAGAAAGTTAATGAGTAGGAACTACAGACAGCTGCTTAAGCTAGGCTATAATTTAAATCTCTAAAATGAGACTTTGCCAATAAACTATCTCTTTCAAGGTTTGCCTAGTATAGACTGAAGAACTTCAAATAAATTCTCAGAGAAAAGACAACTACCAGAGAGAGCAATTTTTCATCTTTTGGGTTTGCCTTCTGCCATAAGCAGCCATAAGGCTATGATCTTCTCTACTGATCAGTGAAGAGCAAAAAACCAGAATCCTGAACTCTTCCCTGGATGTTATTTAACTTGGAAAGAATTTGGGAAGGCTTACTTTGAACTTGAGTGTAAACCACAAAAACTTCCTTGTGTCTTCTGGTTGCTGACAGGGCAGGCTGTACTTTTTAACCCTGGGTATGTAGAGCCAAGAGACTAGGGCTCAGGCCATGCTCCATTTTCAAGGGACTGTCAGGAAAAGTATAATATTGCTTATATCTCCTACTTAGTCAGCTTTTATCTTATCTGTGAGGATAGGAAATTTTATAAGTTATAGTAAGAGCTGTCTAAGTTCAGTCCTGAAGAACAAACAGATGCCACTGGTTTAATGAGGGAGCTGTCCAAGCCTACTCCCAAAACTGGAGCCTTTTAATATCTCTGCCCATGGTGTATTAAATTAGAAAATGTTTTTTGAAGTTTGATGACTAATTCTTTTTAAGTTTTCAAAGCCAAAAAAAAAAAAAAAAAAGGGGGCTTTGGAAGCTTTGCTCCTTCAGTAGAAAGGCAAGATAATTTCCACCATGTTTTAAGCAAACATTTTTTCAGCAGGGCTTAGCACACTCAAAGACTCCATCACCTCAAAAGGAACTGCTACACCAAGCAAAGGTGCTTGGAATATCACTCCTATCACAAGGGCATGAACTGTGAAGCTTTCTTGAAGTCGGGTTGTCACAGGACTTATTTTGAAGACAAAAATCCTTAAAAGAGCACAACCAAATCATTTGCCTTCATGGTAAATAGCAGCTCATCCCATTACACTTCATGGGAGCTAGATTGCAGAACACTGACAGAAGAACAGGAACTTAGTAATCCTATTTGTCACTGGAAAAAATTACGATCCCTGTCATTCTCAGGAAGAGTATGAGGTGACCTCAGTGGAATCAAAAGGAAGATTTTGCTTGTCTTAATTTCCCTAGGGTAGTAATGCATCTGTCTACTGGAAGCATAAAGAAATCTCTTTTATGTCATATGTGGAGTGCTGGGTTTAAAAAGATTACTACTAGTATCATAAAGCAGTGTATTTTTTTAGGATCTTGTAATTTTTTTTTTAAATAAGCAGGGTTTCGCTTTCTTAAAACTGCAGTGGCAACATTAAGGTTGGTCTGGACACAAACCAACTATTGCTACAATGCCACTCTTCCCACATTAACCATTTTGAGGAGAAAAAAAGAGCACATCCACACCATCAAAAGGAAAAAAACACATTCTGGAACTCCGAATTCAGAGACCTTGAAGAGGATGAAGCAAATCTTCTGACTTATTTTAGACAGAGACATTAACTCAGTGTAAACCAGTGAATAATCTATTCAACCTTGGCAGGGCTCAGGATTACTTACTTAGGAAAATTATAAAAAGATTCACCTGCCTCACAGGAACACTGTGAGGCACTGTAAGGTACTGCCTGCAAAATATTTTAGCTCCTTGATAAAAAAGTGCCGCAGAATTGCAAAATATTATAATTTTGATCACATTACTAATAATTATTTGGGCACAAGGAGGTACCACTTGACGATTCCTTCATCGAAACAGCAGCACTTAATAATGGCTGCTGCTCTGAGAAACAGCAGGTAGCACTGAGCAGAAACTCATTTGCACAGGAGTGTTGCCAAGCAAATGCCAACGGGACTTTGAGAAAGAACTTTCCAGACACTGAAATTGTATGCTGCAGCACACCAAAGAAGTTTCTCTTACTCAGTACATCAGGTTGGATAATACCATCCAAAGTGAGAGGACAGATTAAAAAAAACAGTTCAAGCAGTGCCTCAGAGAATACCAGGGATTGTGCCAGCCTTTCAAGAAATGTGTGGGACGCTGACTGCTTCTGGTCATGGAAAGGAGCTTTGCAGGTAGCCTCTAAAACAAGAAACAATTTAATCTCATCAGCTCTTTCCTCTAAAATTTTCTTTCAGGAATCATATTTGGATGTCTCACGCTTAAATCTGTTTCCTGTTTATCCCAGCAAAATTCAGCTGACGTTGGGCAGCATCAGGGCCCAACAAAGATGCATTAGTTATTATTCCAAAGGCAATGAGTACCTGTTATTCGCTTAAATGTGCAAGTCTGACTCCTGCAGAGGGTCATCCCTTTTTCTTTACTGGTTATAACCTCAAGAACAACAGTTTTACTTTGTATTAGAGACTCAAGGAACAAGCATTGAAAGTGTTTGCCATTCATGAGGCCTCTCAGTTCATACTGTTACTAGAGAAGACAGACTCAGGGGAAGACCAGTGTGGTAGGTGAATGCCTTCTCTCAGACATGTAACCAAATGACTAAAAAAAAGCCTTTGCCTCAAAGATTCTTGGCATTCCTCAGCACTGTCTCATCCACAACATGGAGGTTGCTAGAAGTTAATATCCACTGCAAAAAAACTAACGGCAAGGAGAACAGATTCAGTTACTGTTTTATAAGCTATAGCACAGATTAATTGATAGTCAGTGCAGCTGCACTGATGTAACCAGCTGCCATAATTTTTGGCAATGCTGCAAATAATATGAAGAATATCTAAATGTAGGTTGGAAGGTTAGACAACTGATCATCCTATGTTGTATCAAATATGTAAGCTTATTATACTATTTAGCATCACCAAAAAGGATAAAGGTATTTTAGAACTAACAGACTTTTAAATATTTAGCTTCCTCAGTGTCATAATAAAACCTAATTCCTTCCCTCTACCCCTTTGAAAGACACTGAACACTCACTGAAAAAGCAAAAATAAAACATCCCATACCCACTCAGTTTGTAAAATTTACACAGTACATCAAGGAAGCACTTGCACAAAATTAAGACAAATTTTATCCAAGTGGAAGCCATGCTTGCACAGACATAAAAGTGAAACACAGCTGAATAAATCTACATTATCACAGCACGGTTTTGCATTCCTGGACCTTACCTTTGAAGAAAGGGATGTAATGATGTCTGAATGTAGATGTAAGGCTTGGGTGTTGGGGCAGGGAGATGCAGCTACTGGTACCAAGACTGTGAGTACCAGCTGGGGGCAACAGAGAGTAAGTGAAAATAAACTATTTAGTTCACTTACTGAAAGCCACAAATTACAATGCCATCCTTTTTTTTCAGGAACATTTTCCTCCTGATGCTTAGAAAACATACAGTTTACATTTAAGTCTTCATCTTTCTCTGGTTACTGCTAAAAATGTGCCAGTGGCCACGCTATGAGGTCGGCCAAGGGACAGGGGCTTTCCGCAGACAGAAAGGGCATCACCCAAAATGCTGTAACGCATCAGAAAATATTCCAGAAAAGGCACCACAAAAAGCATGGCTGCACTCAGGGGAAAACCCGCATATTAAAAAGCTGCAAGAGGGAATGAGAAATGCTCATAATGGATCTAATGAAATGAAATGGGAAGAGCCTTGTCTCTGCAGAGAACTGTGCCACAATCGGGTCCAGTTCTCACTGTCGGTGCTGCACACTGGTAGGATTTACAATGCACCATGGCACTCCAGTGCACAGCTAATTTAAGTATTTGAAGAAACATCCTGAAGTTATTTGAGCACTGAAAGTTAGACATGTGATTAAGTACCTCAAAAAATATTCTCAAGTCATCTCTGCTTCGCTGCAATAATGTCTCGAAACACAGTTTGGAGGACTAGTGGCAATTATTAAAAATGGCTATATGAAGATTATGTTCTAAATTTTAAAGCATTAGAATTTATTTGGAGTTTCTTTTGTCTTTCCTCCTTACTTTAACGTAGGGCTACTAAGATTAGACATGACAAGCTACCAGACCTTCAGCAGAGATTAATGTCACTCTAATAAGATTTTTTTTATACTCCATCTCATTTCCATTTTGTCAAAGACTTTGTGTAGTACAAATATTCAGTTCATGTAAAAACTGTTGCTGTTACCTCTAAAATCTTCATTTCCCCTGGAAAGATTAAGAACTTGCAAATTTCCAAGTTAGTTTAGCATTATAATGTATCCATAATGAAATAAAAGACTACAAAAAATAATATAAATGCTCTGTGTTCTTCACCTGAATGATGGAGCAGAGAAAAAGTACAATTAATTTTGAGCAATTTCACTGATTATTTCCAAGGATTAAACCCTCTACAGAGCCCAAATCTGAATGGGGTTTTGTAAAGCATTTCCATGGAAAGGTCAAAAGGAGATGATCCATCCTGTCTGTGAGACAGGAGCACCAACACAGCTGCTACTACAGCCCAAAGCTGCAAAAAACACACTGTAAACTTCTCAACTAAATCAACTTGGCCTTCAAAACTGGGCCATCAGAATCAGTCATTCCTCCAGATCTTGCACTGTGGAGAGGGGACATGAACCCTGTGGTACAAAAATGTAACACAAAGTCACTCCATCACCCTCTTGGCTTTGTGTGCATTCACTGCTACTGTGCCACACCTTGGAAGAGCTGTGGATTTAGTGTGTACCTTCAGGAAGGATGAGACCAGGATTAAGTCTCTTAAACCCTCCTACCTTGTATCTACACAAAATCAATTTTTCTTAAATGCCTAGTTTTGTTTTCTCGGATGCACGTTCCTGAAGCACTTGATTCCTTTCTCCTCATGGAACTCACTTTTCACTGTAAATAAATCACTGCAATGAACTGCTATTCCACCTTAAACCCCTGTCTGCTGGAGTCAATTCTACTTACAACATAACACAAAGTAATGGAAGTATCTAGAGAATAAGTAAGGCTGCTTTTTAATTACCTGGTCTGCTGTAATGCTGAGGAGAATGGGAGGTGGGGGTGTACCGACCATAGCCCAGGGAGCCAGCAGAGCTAGGACTTGATGTCCTGTACTGCTTGAAAGATCTATCATCTTGGTCACCCTTAGAGGAAGAGAGGAAATACATGTTATTAGAGAAGATAAGTGACTTCTCAAACAGGCAGAATATGCCCTCTTGCGTGTTTCTGTGCTGCGTAGATGGGAGTCGATGCTGTCCTAAGATTCCATGCAATCCTAATGAAACGAGGTGGCTTTCTACACCTCCACCCACAGTGTGACTGAAAGAGCCCTGCCAAGTACCAGAGATAGGTCATGTTGCCAGGAAAGTCAGCCCAGACATAAATTTAAAATTACAATTTAATTTGAACAGGACTGTAAAAGTGTTGTTTCAGGATAGTCTAATTTCCCAAACAAATGAAAGTGAGAGGAAGATGAGCTCAGGTCAGCATGACAGTATTATGGTCACATATGAATAGATGCATAATGTTACAGACAACACTAAAATCAGCATTTGCTGGTTTCATTACATCATGAAACTGACTGTGTATAAATTGCACAGTTGTACCACACTGTAACATGGTCATTATCCTAAGGAAACCAATATTAACACACGTGTAGTATTAGCACTAACACTGCACTGTTGTGCAGAGCCAGATCTACAACCCAATACCCACTAAACTGCTGGCTTCAACCACTTAAAACCATGTACATACACTCCAAGCCTCTGATTTTCAACAGCTAGTTAAACTGCAACTGCAATTTGCAAGTAGGGTCTTCTTAACAGTAAAAGCACTACTGAGTGAAATAGACGGGGAACTGACTTAGTGTAAACTGGCTATAAAAGCAAATTCAAATTTCGCCTTTTTTTAAGACACATGAGAATTGGCTTGAGTTAACTTCATATTAGAACCAATCAATGTAACCTGCAGATGCTCTTTTATGGAAAGTCATACTCAAAAAACTGCTTCCCCTCTACTATTCCAGTAGAAAAGCGTGAAGATATGCAATACTGAATCAAGTGTCAGTCACTTGTGAATATGGGGATGTCTTTAGGTAGCTGTGTGATTTCCACTAGATCATCATTTAAACAAACATTTAAACATCTTACTTAGCCCTACCATCATCTCCCAAATTCCTATCAGAAGAACTTAATCAAGTCCATACATTCATCTTCAGATGAATTTGGCTTCTCTGGGAATCTATCCTTGACTCTACAGAGATGTACAATATTCTCACACCATCAGAATTTTCCTGTGGACAAGATATGCTTCGTCCTTTCAGTATCACACCAGACCTGCTAGCTGCATTTTCAAAAGTGGAAAATCAGTTTAGTATAGTGGCCAGCAGCATTATTGCTTTAATATCAAGTTCAGAAGTAATTATACAAAAAGCTAAGAACAACTGATGCCTTCCTAAGTGTGCAGTGTTCTGTAGGCATTCTGCCACCAACTCCTCTATGTCCAGCTCGGGATGTTTCCTTCCCAACGTATCTACATTGTGTAATACTCACTCTAACCTTTGTAAAGAGGATTACAAGCAGTATTGCAATGGCTCTACAACATTCTGTAATGATATTGAAATATCACATGAGTGTCCGCTCATGTCTGTGAGGTGTCCAATTGTATGACACAGTGGAACTCTCCTCTAACAAAAATCCCTGCAACAAAACTGGTGACAAGTTTGCAGATGATGATGCCCAAGCACGTGATCATAGACTCCCTAAAAAGAGACAGCAAGCACAGAGAAGCTGGATAACATGGGAGTATACACAAATCATGGCAGTCCCAACCTCCTCACCAGTATCACTTTTGGAACTTAATATTGGCAGATTAAAGGATATTATTGAATTTAAAGGATATTATTACAATCTTTCAAAATACCAAGTTTTCATATTGTTTCAGACCTTACCTTTGTGTACCTTGTGTCTCTGCAAGGAACAGTCAACCTAGTTCATGTGACCAAATATTACATAAAACATGCTTTTATTTTTAAATTATCAAATAAATTACATCTCTACTGATTAACCTCTCTGTTAACCAGTTCTTAAAATGATTTACAGTCCTTATATTTCCACGATTACCAAAATTTTGCAGTACATAAAATTGGGATAATGGAGAAATTAGCCAGACCCATGATATGTAATTGAGTTACTATCTGGGAAAATACATGAAATGCTTTCACTGCTTCCAAAGTTTCTTGAAACAATTACAAGCTTAATTAATGCACATCAAAATACACAGACCTAGAAGTTCAGGTATGTGCAAATGATTTAAAAGTAGGTGTACACAAATAGTATAAGTAGTTTAACTATTTGTGGAATAAAAAAATGAGAAGAAAAAAGAAATCTATGCCGAGCATTAATTCAAATCAGCTCACATGGGCAGCTTTAAATGTGAACATAAATCATATTTCCCAATATAATTTATTTAGTGGAGCTTGAAGAAGTGACCACCATACAACCTTTATTTTAAAAGCAGAAACATGGATGACAGAGGAGACTGATGAATACAGATGACAATCCAGAAGCAGAGCACGTATTGAACACAAGTAACACTCTGAAAATCATAAATTATAAACCCCATGCACTGTTGTAGAGGTAAGGGACAAACCCCGTATTTCAGACACTGCTGGTTATCAGTATGACCAGGTCTATGCATCACAAAATGGGTCAGAATAGGAGAACAAAGGCATTGGGGATTACCTCAGTAGGTGTTGGAGAGAGCAACTGAGGTGACTGCAAACAGCAACACACAACAAATTAGTGATACAAACTCATGCATGATGTTACTCGTGAGAAGAATTACTCTTAAAATATCACTATCCATGTATAACACATGATACAGTTAGGAAAAACACCTGTCAATTAAGTTAGGGCAATTTTTCTTATTATCTGTTTTTAATGAAGTACATAAGGACTAATATATAAATAATTTCATATTAGTCTTTTAACGATTTTTCTACTAAAAAATCCTGGGGTCTTGTGAGGCCAGTCCTGTGCCACTGAGAAAGGCAATAGGGAACTCCCAGTTAAAGCAACTGCCTGAAACTACACACAAGCCCTAACTAAACCTGCATTGAAGGACTTCCAAAATCAGGACTAGAACTGACCATTTTAAGGGAAAGAAAAATGTCTGCACTATTTATTTTCAATTAAATATCATGTAATTTGACAATTGGCTGCTCATTTTCCTTTCCAAATCAAACACTACGTTTGGTTAGTTGAGCAAATCAACTGAAAGTATTGAAGCTGCAGGTAAGAAGCCGGGATGCTGAAATTTGGGAGACAGGACTTTTGTTTCCCCCTGGTAATATCAAAGGTAATAAATATTTGGAGCATCGGGAAATATGCATGTTGGATTGCAAACAGAGTCCATGTTTTGTTTGTGCACAGTTTGGTCTGTGCACCTCTGCCAAGCCTGGATGTCACCAGGCACTTGAGGAGGGCCACAATCATCATCAGCACCAACAAATTTTGACATAGAAAGGAAGTGATTATGCTCCACAGATTCAGGGTGAGGCAGCAGCTTCCAATGCTGTGAAATCAGAAACCCGAATACCATTTAAACCCTTTACCAAATACAATTTAATTATTTTTGAATACCTTACAATGGAGCTACCATGGTTCAGCACTGTGCAGAGAGGGCTTGGAAGAAAGTCTGCAAAACCCAACACATGCACTGCACTTCACCTGACAGTGGTACTGAGACCTTAGTGTGCTGACTAAGTGTAAAAGGTGCAAGTGATAGCATGACTAGGGCTATAATAAGTATCATGACTATTAATTATAGCATTTATTTCTGCCTATTCACTCACACCTGGGGAGAACAAAGCAGACTTCCATGCTAGATTTTATGTATCTTGCTCACATCTAGCGTATGGTAAGGTTTAATTTGTAAAAATGTAGCTAAAATTATAAAAGCAATCAGAAAGTCAAATGAAATGTAGGTATGTTCAGAGAAGAAAAGCTAACTTGCATGACAGGAGTTATACACAAGTATGTTTCACAAAGCTCAGAATTAGTATTAGTTATTAGTATGTTGGTATTATGTTAAATTAGATTTCATTAGCACAAACTGTATCATATTAGGTCTGCATATGAAAAGGCCGAGGTGCATGCATGACATAAGGATGAAGTTAAGTAAGGGACAGTTGAAAGAAATTTGTACACAGGAAAGTGATACCATTGTTGTGTTACCAAAATAACATGGTACACTTTGATTAAAAAAAAAAATCATGAAAGACATTTGGCTTTGCTTCTCATTTTTACATTATAATTAGCAACGGCTCCTGTTTCCTACCACATGCAGAACTACGCCCATGGAAAAACATTTTAATTACATGTCATCTCTTTAAAAAATGATCAGAGAAAGTAATGTTTTAATTTCTATAAACTAAAAAATGGAATGAGCAGAAATGAACATCTCAGGTTTGGTTGGTTTTTTTTTTCTTTTTTGGAAGGCATTGTGAATGAATGGATGACGACTCAATTAACTAGAGCTATAAAAGTTACATTTAAAAAAAAATTATTCACATGTTAATAGTTTTCAGCAAGATGTTCAATGATGGACATAAAACCTGAAACTCATAGTAAAAATAATACCCATGTTTCAGTACCTCCCCGTAACTATGCCTGTCATCTGAAGAGTAACTGATATATGGAGAATAGGAGATCATATCTGGGCGGTCAATGTTATAGATGGCTTTATTTTTAGGAAGAGCAGCCAAGTCCCTGTAGTCAAGAATTTCATCTCCAAGCTTTGCCTAAGAAAAGGAGGAAAGAAAGCAGTGAGAATAAGAAAGAATATAAGCAGGATGCAATCGGACAAGGAAAGATAAATGTAGGTAGAAAAGTCATAATAATAAACCACTTTTTGTGTTTGTGAACATTTAAACCTCTTGTATTTACTACATAGTGCTAAATATTACTGCTGTTTTCTTTTACTGTTGCTTTCTACCTTGTCACTGGCATTTGGCTAACAGGAGTAGCATGGCATCATTCCAATTCCCTGGTTATACCCCACTTACTCCTGGATGCACAAACAGATATAGGGGACAGATATTGTGGTCTTTTTTAGGCAAAACGCACTTCTGCACACTTTGGTGTGCAGAATTCCCCTGCTGTAATCAGTAGTGAATAATCAAATATGTATTTCCAGCATATACTCTCCAGATGCTGAAAAGCATTAATCAGCTCTTTGATCTTTCCCATTCAGTTGTGTCCCACAGCTTCACCTCCTTTCCTGACTATGTCTAAACAGCCCTTAATTATGGGTCACAAACCAGCAGATGATGGATTTGCACCACAGTGGAAGATCACAGATGCCACTCAAGTAAAGTTAAATCCTCTCATGAGACTCACACAAACAACAGAAGGAAAGGACTGTGCTGGTCCCTGTTCTCCTCCTACTACACATATTCCAAAAGCATAACTTATAATTAAGCTGCCACATTTGCACAGATTATCCTTAGGATAATTGCACCAAAACTGTATCCAGCACATACTATGTTGTAGATATGATGACAAGTTGGCCACATTGAGAGTGGAGAAATGGGCAGCAAAATTGTCTCGTTCCTACTTCAAGTTTCACAGAATGATAAGCTCTTTGTTGGCAACAAAATGATGAGTGAATCTTGCTGTGCTCTGAAAATCTCAGTATGATCAGTTATAAAGCTGTAATAGTGTTTTCCATATGCAAAAGTACAAAACTATCCAGGATTTATGTGTGTAGTAATTCTGTTTTTTCTTAGTATGAGCTAAGAAAAGTTCAATAGATTTTCCAGGGGTGTTTTCTATCAGGTTAAGAACCCAGGAAAAATTTATTTTGACAACTTTCAGTTATCCCCTTTCCTAAAACAATGCATGAATTTGTGCAAACATAAACTACATGAAAAGAAGATTAATCTTAAATAAGAAAGTAGAACCAAGCTGCCATAACCACCACATATTCCCATCCTCAAAACTAACGAAAAAAAGTTTTTTAAACTAGTATGTGATTCTTCAGCAATCTACAGATCTCACTTTCATTGCAGCTCCTTTAAGAAGGTAAAAAGCAATGAAATAGATCCTTAATGAAAATAAGTCCCTCCCTACTGAGAAGCCAGTGGAGAGCTCTGATGCAGAGACAGGTAATGCAAAGGTAAAGAATCCGTCTGTCCCATCTGTCCCAGAAATACTTTGGGCAACACTATACCTACAAGGAAGGCCAAAGAGGCTGTAATTTCACTTAAGGTATCCAGGCTTTTGGCCATTATTCTAGTGAATCCAAAGTAGTTCAGAACTGGGAATATTTAAACGTGAATTACAGTCACCTTGGCTCTCCATCTAGATGTGCAACTTCCTGTTAAATTTCAGATCTGTCAGAGGAGTAAAGCTTGTTATGTAATTCCTTTCAGTTTAGATATAACAATGTGGGCAATTTTGGATGAAGAAACACCTTAGGGATACAGCTGCTTTCTAAACACTCAATTCTCCAAACACTGAGTCTACACTGTATTTTTATTTTATTTGTTTCACCTACATTCAATTATGTGAATGGAGTTCAAATCTGCTCAGGAAAGCTCAAATTACAGCTGAGGCTTCAAGCCATTTCTTCAGTAATTTGGTATTTTGGATTCTGGTAAAACCATGCTCCAAGTATAGAGTATCTATTTCATTTGGAATATGTAATTTTACAATCGTATAATTGTGAATATGGTCTGTATAAAAATATAGTGTGATTTCTATTCCTTGTACGAAAGCACATATAAAACATCTCTGTAAACTAATGTAAGCCTTCCTTGGATGCTATAGGTTGGAGCACCTAATTCTGTCTTAATAAAATTAAGCAAAGTAGAAAAGCAGGACTTTTATTTAAACCTTATTTAATAGCATAAATTAGAAATCAACAGATTTTTAATTAGGGACTCTGAGGGGTTGCCCGCACTAGGGCAAATTTCAGTCTGGATATAATGAAGTCATCCCTACAGGTCATGAAAAGATGCCCATTACCTTCAAAAGGCACTGGCCTGTGCCCTCTCTCAGTGCAAGAAGACACCAAAGTCTGTTATCAGTAGATGAAGAAGTCGTCTTATGGCTTTAGTAAATCATCTGTATGAAGCACATTCACGTTTATATCAAAAAACCCCTTTCTTCACCTTTCCCTACATGCCCATACCACCATGGCCCAGACCCATGCCTGCCCTGCGATGGGCTGGTGTCCACCATGGTGCTCAGCATTGCTCTGACTCAGTGGCTTTGGAAGGGTAAGCACCAGGAACTCACGGTTCCTAAGACTGAACTCTTTTCTCTAAACTCTTATGTCCATGAATTACTTCACAGAGCTCACCAGCTGGTAGGGTACGGTTTTACTACGGATTTTATCGATCTGAATCTCTGCTACTGCTGGAAGCTGCTGCCCTGCATGCACCATCCCACCCTGTTCTGCCTTCTACATTAGCATTACACATCATGTAGACAGCTTGGGCTTTTTTTTTGCCTCTTTGGTTGTCTGGAGGTTTTTCCTGGGTTATTGTTTAGCTCAGTCTGGCCTCAAATTTGATTGCATATCTCTGTGTACACACTAGTATTAGCAGCAAAGAGGAGATGGGAAGACATGGCCAGAGAGGGACAGGGCCTCGTGTGGGTGGGACCTTCCTTTCAGTGGCAGCAAGAATTTAGGTTTGGCAAAACCAGCCACAAACACACACAAGACAAATCTTGAGCATGTCTGTATGTCATAACACTCCTATAACAGAAAACACATGGAGAAACAGATAGCCAAGGGACCATTGTGATAATACTGAAGTCAGTAACATGTTTTTAATTCTTTTTACTTTCCTGTTTGTGAAAGCCAAAATAGGATTTAATCAATGAATCAAAATCAAAATCAAGTTTTGACAATTAAACAGTGAGACAGATAGAACAAGAATTTGCAGCCCTCTGGGGATTTTTTTTTCTGACTGACTCATATTTGCTCAGCAACTTTATTCTTTCTCAGTCCCAGCTTTATAATACAGTAACAAACATCGGAGTTGAGTGCTGATTTAATGATAGCCTTTAAAACAAACAAACAAACAAACAGAAACAGAAAAGGAGAATGGAGGCTTGTCCTTGACTTTTAACAGCCAGTGAAGCATATTTAAAGTTGTAACCACAAACATCAATAAAAACATACTGTCCTGCAGCTAGATAAATGTCTCTAAAAACATATAAATCTTAGGAGAATTCTCATAATTAAAACACAATGAGATGGTGCATGCCTGAAAAAAAAAGAGCTCATCTGGCCAAAGAAAGTGCTTACATAATAATAGGCTCCCAGCACAATGAAGTGTCTTCACAATGACATTTCTTGGCTGGTAATGTACTACTGGAATTCACCAGCACTCAGAATCACTGATAAGCATTTAAAGAAGGGCCACTTGTTCCACTGCAAGTTCAATCTTCCTCAGATAAAGCGCATATTGTATTCAAAATAACTTTTATCTGAGGAAAAAGCACAAGTCTGGATCCAAAGCGCACTTTTGCTTGTCTCAGTGTAGGAGATAAAAGCCCTTAATATTTGTATAATAACCCCTCTGGAAGTCAATTGCATCTCCAGCAATGTTCCCACTGTATGGTTCTAACTGATGAGGATGCCCTGCGTACCTGAGGGATACTTGACCAGGAGAAAGAAAAGCCCTGGAAATGCTGAAGCCCTGCAAGAGATATCTGTATGGATCATGCCACATTTGCATTTTTTATCTGTTGCTGGTAGCCTTGCGAATTTGGCCATGAACACAACATTGCAGCAATTTTAATCTTGTATTGAAAAAAAATTCCTAACATTTTACTATACTTGTTATTTTAAATCCTCTCAATGAGCTTTCCAGAGTGCTTCGTAAACCATAAACACTTCAGAGGTCTTCTGTGCGAGGGAATGGCATTTGGCAAGGCCAGAGCCCTGCAATCACACACGAGTGTTTTCATAGGCAACCAGATGCAGGCTCAGGAGCTCAATTTAAACAAGTTGTGTTCAAATCTAAGCTTGTAATCTACCTGTGGGCTGCACTCTTTACTTAAACTTTTCTTTTCAGAAAGAACTGTGGTATCCTGCATGCTTTGGTATAAGCCCGCTCTAGCTGTAGTGAAAGTGCTACAAATATTCCACAAAAAAATAGGAGGAAAATGCCAGAATTCTATTACAGCAAATGCAGTATTCAAATATTCTAAACTTGAGAAAATAATTCCATTTTAGAGGAATCACCAACTGCAGTGGTTTAGAGACATTAACTTTCCATATAATGTGCTAAATTGTAGAAGGGAGCATGAGGTTTTCTCCATCCCACAGAACAAATTTCACTGGGAAATACTCACATAGATCACACGGCTTGGGGAACCTGATGTACTTGAAGCAGGTACAGAAATAATACTCTCAGAGGAAGTCCTAGTTTCCTATGGCAGGAAAAGTGAAATAGATAGGAAATACAGGAGAGTCAAAGATAATACAACTGTTTTCTCAAAAAAAGCATACAAGACATTTAATTTAACTCAATCTTTACCACTCAAAAATGACATATTATAGAGAGCTCAAAACATGGAGTTAAAAACAAAAGAACACTTGCACACAATCAATGTAATATTTTAAAAATTCAAGAATTGTTTTACACGTGGCTTTCTTATTCTTATCCTGCTCTTCAGAAAAAAATGGCCCAGAGCATTTCGGGGGTGCCAGGACAGCCTTTGGGCACTATCAGAGACAAGTCAAGTTACAAGAAGATACAGTGGCAACATTTTCACTCCAAGGTTATGCCATCAAACCATTCTAAATTGTGTCTGAAACATGCCACACTGTCGTGCCATTCACTCACAGTGAACACAACATGGAAAAGGACCAGGGGAATGATCACTTAAGACAGATAGTCTAATTAAACACATCTTCTGCATAATTAAAGCACTTTTCAGTTTTCCAGAACTTGTGTAAATGACATGAAAGCGTCACTAATACACTGATGTCATGTACAAACCATATTTCTCTTTCATGAGGTTCCTCCAGGACACTCAATGCAAAAAAAGAAAAATAACTTTAGAGAATTGCATTATTCCAATGGTTTGAACCCTGTTGGAGTCAAATGACAGTTTTGGATTAAGCTCAGGATTCCCAGATAAAGCTTCAGAGCTTCTTTCTGTGTCCTGAGCATGGTCATGGGCATTTGTCCCAAGGCAGCCAAGCCTGAGCAGAGGGGTTGGACAAGATGCCCTCCAGAGGTTCCCTTCAAACTCAAGGTCTTTCCAAGAGCAGACAAGGGGTGAGTCCTCTTTTCTGACATCCTTTGGAAGAGCTCTATCAGGGCATTTCCTTGGCACCAAGAGGTTACTGGAGCTCCCAGCATGAGCCTTGCACATTTCCAGTAACATCTTTGAACTGCCTGAGTGGAAACCAGTAACAAGTGGTGTTCTTCCAGGGTCTGAACTGGGAGCAGTAATGCTTACTATCTTCATCCATGACCCAGACTGTGGGATTGAGCACATCCTTGGCAAACCTACAGATAACATCCCACTGTGTGGTGGGGACAACATGCTGGAGGGAAGGGAAGCCATCCAGATCCTGATAGGCTTGGGAAGTGGGGCCATGCAAACTTCATGAAATTCAACAAGGCCAAGTGCAAGGTTGTGCACCTGGATCAGGGCAATCTCCAATATCACTTCCACAAACTGGATGGTGAAGGGAGAAGAAGGACTTGGAGGATACTGGTGGCTAAAGAATTAGATACGAGACATCCCACATCTCACACATGTCTTTTATTCTCTTCATGAGGTTCCATTACCTTTCTAGCATCCCCATCCATGCCTACTCCACATCATCTCCCAGCTTTTTCAATAAAACCTCACACCTTTGTTGACTCTAGTCTACATAATATGTTAGTCCATTTATGTTGTTAGTTTTTTATGTTAGTTCATTTTTCTTCTTCTTCCACCTACTTCTTTTCCCTATAAGCCTTTTTATAAACCTTTCTTTCCCTCACTGCTTTGATCTCCTGTCTTTTCCAGCTTCCTCCCTTCTGCTTAAAATCTCACTCTCCCATCATCTTTTTTTATGCTGTCACTCTCTTTCACAACTTCTTTTTCCCCTCCACTCCATCTCCAAAGTTTTGGAGCATGCTGCTACTTTCTCCTTTTGTCTTTGTCACCTACTTTAATTACATGCTGTTCATATCTATATATAGGAAGATAACTTAAAAGCAACAAATTGCAAGGTCGAACAGTAAATTTCTCAAGCAGTAGATCCCATTCCAGACTTTACAAGTTATGTTGAAAAGTTCATTATTCGTCTCTTTGAAATGGCATCCTTCCTTCTGGTTTTATTTTTTCAATGATGGACATAAAGATCAGAAAATAGGAAAAACTCAAGGAAAAAGAAAAACTGCTAGGCTTGGGAAAATTATTTGATATTCAGAGCTTGCCATAAAGAACATCAGAGCAATCACTTCCCAAACACATGGGTACAAAAACTACAGCCAAGATCCTTTAGGGTAAAGCCCAAACAATTTTTTTTTTCAAACTGTAATTTAGTCAAAGTTGGACTTTCTAACACACCAGATTTAACAATCTTTTTATGGATGCTGCCTGCTGTTCTGACTTGTCCCATGTGCCTTCCTCCAAGCCTTGAACCAAAGCAGAACTTTTTTGAACAAGGATACCAAGGGTACCACTTGGAGTATCAGAGAACATCAGAAGTAAAAAACCCACACTTGGCCTCCACATTAAATAAGATAGATGTAACTCATTCCCACCACTTCAGAAGGATCATTAATTCTTCATGTCCTAGAGACAGCTTATTTATCTGCTAATCTTGTAATTATTCAAGTTGCCAGAATTCCCCCCCTTTCTCCTTGCACAGAGAGAGGTGCACAATCATCCAACCTAAGGAGGTACTTAAAGCCAGAGATTAAAATAAATTGTGGCTGGCTTGCCAACACTTTAGAAACAAATAATAAAACAGAAACTCCAAGGAGATTTCTTTTTTTGTAAAAACAAATAAAGTGAAAGTTCTTTGATCTTTTAAGTTTAGAGCCAGATGAAAAGAGAAGAGGTCATGAACTGATAACACATAATCAGACAGAAGTTAAAAATTAACGTTTTTTCTTATTCATAGATTTCAACATTTTTCCTTATTCAGCATATATATATATATATAATTCTTAGGTCAACATTCTCCCTAATCTCTAGCTTTAATCACTGATTAAAAGTGGAATATTTATATTACATGATTACTTTTCATTAACCAACTAGATTACCGTCATTTAAAATTTAAAATTAAAGTAGTGAAAAATTTCCAAACCCTTCAATCCATGCCTGCTGCTGCTGCAAAAAAAAAAAAAAAAAGGATAGAGAATAATATGTCAACTGAATAACACTGGGTGAAAATACTGGGTTTTACCTTGTTTTTTTCTTCAGCCTTTGCAGCCTGTCTACAAACTGGATGCCAAATGGACGTTCCTGTAAAGTAAATTTAAAGTTCTGCTTAATTCAGTTCCATGAAAAGAACATTAAAAAGTTCAAAATAAGAACCTTATTAAACCCCCCTATAAAGTTTTATAACAAGACATAGGTTACTGACTACTTCCTCTGGTAGTGCACAAAACTTTCAGAGGTCATGATGACAACCTCCCAATACCAGTGAGCCTGATCACAGACATTTAAAAGACCTCAGAAAGCTGCATGTACTTCAATATGGCAGATCAACGTCAAAATCTGAGTCCTAAGAAGTGTGATATAGGATCTCTGGAGCTCCACCAGTCCAACCCCCTACTCAGGGCAGGCAGGGCTGTGTTCAGATAGGCTTTGCCTATCTCCAAGGATGGAGAGTCCACTGCATCTCTGGGCAACCTGTTTAATGGTAGTATTTTTTTTATATATAGTTAGAATTTCCTGCACTCTTCTAATACATATTCTTGTATTCTGACCCAAGATCAGACTTGGGTCATACACAGTAGCACGCTGTGCTGGGATGGAATGGCACTGTGCCATGTAACTCTAGCTGAAAATCCAGTCTGTCTATCATTTATTCACTGTTCCGATCTTGCACTTCCCATATGTTTGTCTCTTGTACATCAGCTACTAAGGAACTGCATAAATTCAGGAGAATATCCATCCTGGAGGAAGCAGGAGATACCAAATGAACCAATTCCTTATTGCATACACGTATTGAAACAGGGATCTTGACAAGATGCAAATAAACAATGAGTGTGAGATAGAACTTGAATAGAATTGCACTAGTCACGAAAGAAAAAGTTATTTCAAAAACTTGAACGTGATATTCAAAATAGTGGTCAGTAGAAGTGGAATGTGTAAAATGGTATAAAATAAAATAATTATTTGCATGCTTTAATAGTAAGAAGGAATCTTTATGTTTATGTCAGTCTGAGCTCTGACATGCCACAGATTAAAGCTCCAGAGTTAAACAACATGCAACGTCTGCCTGACTAAACTGGAATCTGAGAACCTTTGCATAATAAATATTTTATGTTTATACTGGGTGGAGAGTATCAAGAAGAGTTATAGGAAATGCTTTGTTTTCACAGCAGTTTGATAGTTTTCTAACAAGTGGATTTTGGAAACAAGATAGAAACAGAAAGTCTATTTCCCAAAAGACAGATGGAGATCATTAAAATTTATTTCAAAAAATAACCCAGACGAACCAAGACTCTTGCAGTAAAAGAGTACCTATAAGTACAGACCAGATAAATTATGTTTACTAAGTTACTGATATTTTTGGTACTGAACGACTAAGAAACATTATCTTCCACTTACAAGTGGATCTGAGCTTGCCCCATTTGTCCCATGAATTGCTTTAAATTATCCCAATGGATTTAGAAGTATTTAGATCACTTTTTTTTTTTTTTCTTAAACTACTCCTGTCTATAGCCAAGCAACACTGTGTCTTGGGAAACTTTATCACACTGAAGAAAAAAGGCCTTTCACCCAAAAGCTGTCTGTTGGATGACCACTGAAGATTTCTGCTAAGGAACATGCAACACCTAAAGTAACTTTATAGCAGTTTATTGAGGGGATGAAGAACATATTATAAAACCCTGGGCTCCAACATTTCTTTATTATTTAACAGGTTAGGCAGTCCAAATAACGGATCATAGATCTTTCATGGCATTAACACCAGTTTCTAATGGAAACTGCTCTCCACATGAAGACAAAAGGGGTATGACAGTCAGCTGGTGTAAACATTCCATGCATCAGAAAATGCAGTAAGATGGATCCAATTTAATAGAACCTGCGCATACCTTGCTATTACTTGAACTAATAATCAGATCAAAATCTAACAAATATCCACCCTTACAACAAATGGAACTTTAAGAGCAGATTGACTTGCAAACAAGTTTGAGAAGGTTTGAAAACTAGAAACAATTCTGTAGTTTGATGTACTTTTTTTAAAGCATTGATTTCATATGGGATGTTAGAACTGCAAAGACCCTTTTCAACTGGAAGAACTGCAGCATTTTCTGGCTCCCGAGGGAAAGTTCATGAGCACAGACAAGTATCACTAAGTCCTTTAATGAGCTAGTTCTTGTTGCAAATCAAAGTGATAATTAAATTTTCATTTAAAATAAAGTATTAAGCCATAATTAGATCTTACTGAGACCACTGTTGTGTTTTAAATAAAGTCCAACTTTTCCAGCTTAAGGAAAAATTTCAAAGTATGCTTCTAGAAAACCATGGATAATGGCAAAGTTGTAAACACAGATCTGGGCAGGCATGTGATTTTAGGATAATACACCAGCCTTGCAGTTCCCACATCCTACTGAGTTTCTCTTTTCTGTTTTCCTTTGAAAAGATACTTCCAGTCAAAGACATATGCAAAAGTCTTTTTCTCTGGTGTTTTCTCCCATATTTAACTGTGAAAGCAGTTTACTTTGATTGGTTTAGTAGAGCTAGAAGTTGCTACATATGAAGGATTTCAGCTCATATTTATGTTACATGACACTTTTTCCCATTGCACACTTTATTGCACAAGTCCTTCTGTGACACTGAATTTCTCCTGTGCAAGCCTATGGTGTGGGCAAGCAGGTGTGGGCAAGACAGCCAAGTTTTATTTTTTGTTTGTTGAATTTACCTTGAAGATACATTTCTTCTCCTTCTGCAAACATCTGATTGCACCTGACACATCGTGCGCAGGTTGGATGATAATGCTTTTCTCCTGCCTGTTTGGACAGAAGGTACAGATGATTAAGCATACTGATCAATTTAGCAGTTTTTCTTTCATTCTCTTGAATATGAATAATTTAATTAGTTAATGACAATTAGTTCAACAGTCTCCTACAACCACAATGCTAAATTTTCACTCTAGACAATTCATGCTTTAAAATGTAATTATGTCTTTCCTACACAAAGTAAAAAAAAGGTTTATGTGCAATAGTTAAGTCTCTGAATTTACAGGATAGAAACAAATTTATGCAATGAACACATTTTCCCTGTAAATCAAGTGCAGCGTAGCTTAGGACTTACCTCCATGAGGAATTTGGGAGGTCATAACCTTGAGCATGGATTTGCAATTCAACCGTATGTTCATCATGCATCAACTGACTACATAATCTTAATGCTCAGCAGAAACCATTCTGTGCAAGGAATGTTTGTAGCTGCTTTGAAAGTGTCCTGCAGGTAACTTGTACTAAAGAGTTTCCATGAGGAATGTGTGTAGCCTGCCTATAGGACTGTAAGTCCAGAGCAGGCAGTTTTGGGTACTGTGCACTGACACCCTCACACAGACAGGCCAAGGGGTTTGCCATCTGTTCAGAGATTAATCCACATAATTAAATACCACTGTTTTCATTGACTGGATTGAGCCTTCAATTTGCTCAGAACTGCTTAGTAACTTACCAATTTTCATATATTTAAATTCTCAATTACCTGCAACATTGGCTTGAGCCAGTGACAAAAATAGCATGGAGTTGTGCTCTGCTGAGTGAACAACATGGCCAGTCCCTCCAAACTGCATTCCCACCCCATCTGTCATATGGCCCTCACAAAACAGAGTTCAACATCCCAAAGACAGCTCTTGCACATGCTCCCAGCACTCCTCACTCTTCAAAATCCCCACTCATCCCTAACGATGCCAGATCTTGGCATCTCCTTTCTCCTCTTTGACCCTACACTCTTCCATGCTAGACAGAATCGCCCATGGCTTAAATGGCTTAATGTCAATGCTATTTCCACTAGGAACAAAAGCCAGGAGACCAAGTAACTGTACAGCTTAGAGCTAATGTAAAATAGGTTTAACTTAAGATTAAGATAAGCCTGACTTCAGCAGAAATTCTCCTGAAGTAAAAAGTACGCAAATTTGGGCCATGTAGAATGTCTCATAACCTGCTTACCTGAAAAACTTTGAAAGTGCTACTAGGATTGTAGGTACCTTTAAGAAACTACTATCAACTATTGCCCCACTGCCTTCAGCATGTAAATAGGCTCTCACAGCACTGCACTGTAAATCCTCTGGTATCAATCTAGAAATTAAGCCCTGTTACTACAAAGGTGACTTTTCTAACTCTTTCTTATTCACTAAATTTCAAAGCTTTCAGAGGCATTTATATCAAAGAATGTAATCTGTGTATGTGTATCAAAGGATGTAGTCTGTGTATGGGGGCTATTTTTCCATTCACAATACCAACCAGTAAATCCAGGTTAAAGAATCTCTGGTTTTACTGGATCAGTGTTAACTTGATTCACTCCTGAAAACCTGCTGCAGCATTTCAGATTGGCAATAAAGAGCAACACATCACATAAGAATTGCCATTTTAAAAACAGCTCTGTTCCAGTTCACTCTTTTTATGTTATCATTAGTGCAGATTTCAGAGTGATTTTTGCAATTTTAGACATGTAAGATGGTCACTACTCTCTGCGATGACACAGACCAGACCACAAAGCATCCGTATTGAGCTTAAACTTCAGGTTTGAAATTGCTTGCTTTAGTGCAGGTGTTTAAGCACAGAGGAGTATTTAATTATCATCAGATAAACTTATGTTTGGCATATCAAATTAAAAAGAAATATAATTTCCCTTGGAAGTGCACAAGCATTGCTAATGGAATGCATAGCCTCAATAACTCAACTGATTTAGCACAGATGATACAACTCCCAGGCTATCATTCTCTAAGGGAATTCAATTACTTCTTTGCTAAAATAAACTGCCAGGACAGATTCTCAGTAACCTGAATGCATCACAGAACAAAGTCTGTTTTCCTAAATTTAACAGTACAACCAAATATATAATTTTAATTCACTTAGTGATTTCACTTGCATAGTCAATAATATCAACTCGGTATACAATGGCACAGAAAGACCTCATTTTTAAAATTAACACAACTGTAACAGAAAAATTAGGGGAGAAAAGTATAGCGATCCTTTTGCTGATGATCACACAAGGAGAACTCCAATGGATTTTGCATAATTATCTTTGAATTAAAATGGCACAAACTCAAAAATTTTCATCTAAGTGCTGACAGTGCCTTTTGTCACCCCTTTTAAATTTATTTTTATTTTGTCCTTCTTCTAATTAAAGCACAGAAGACAAGACATAGCAGACACTTCATCACTTGGAAGTATTTAAAAAAGACCACACCATATTTCTAAATGAGAGGTGCTAGCTGAACCTGAGGCTAGGCAGCTGATGCAGGGATTAACTAATACTATTTATTGATATGTATATGCAGTTACCCAAATTAGATATCATAGATTACATTCAAACCTAGGACCTGAGTCTGAATCATAGAATCCCTTGGGTAAATGCCAGGCAGGCTTTTATCAGTGCTCCTTTCTCCTGTCTCTTCAATTTCAGGGGCTTGGTCTCATAGGTGAACAATTGGTTCCAGCAGAACCCAGCTATTTCGTAAGTTTAGGGCAGAAAATATTGTATGGTTTTGGTTTAGCTGTAATAAAGGTCTCATCATTTCTTCTCTTCTTGCTTATATTGATGTGAGGTAGTTCAATGCAGCAAACAAATTCCTAACCATATGGTTACTTCTTCTTTGCACAGTTTGAATGCTTACTTTGACAGATTGTTGTCTCAGTGTTTAATAAAATACCAACACACACAGAGCACAGAAGAAGCGACATTCGTCTCTGAGAGATCTCTTATGGTTGAAATGATAGGTTCTAAAAAGCCTCCTCAATACCTCCTCCACACTGGCTTCAAGACTGCACCAGGTCTTTTTGCCCAGGAATTCAGATGTGAAGATAGTATTATTGTGAAGATCAATTTGAAGACTAATTTTCAGCTGAGATTACCTCAAATCTGAATAGCAAAGTATGTCCTTAGTACAGCACATTACCAACAACTTAATTTTTCTTCAGCTGACCCTGAACCAGCTTTCCACAATCAATGAGTATTAGTTAGTTAGTATGCAATTTAAACAGAGTCAAAACATTCCTCAAAACTCTGAGACAAAGTATTACTTTTTTCCCTTTAGGTATGAGAGACCCCTTTGAATGTGAAGTCTCTGCTGCAGAGAAGGAAGAGCCTTCTGGGCTGATCAACACGAGGAATGTTTTACCAGGGGAGCCATGGACCTCCTGCAGTCCTGAGCACAGGGACCATTGCAGTGTTGCAACCTGCCCCACAGCACATCGACAGACAAACCCATGCTTCACTTAAACAGGACCAGAGAGCTCTGCAACAAGGTACACACAACCACCTCTTCTCATTTCTCGTAACTTGAGGGCTTGAACTAAGTAAAAGGAGAATAAAGCTGACGTGACTAATGTGAATCACATCATTCAAAGCACAATTTGAAGACAGTAAGGGGTGTTATTTTAAAGTCTCCAGAGCAGTATGATCACCAGGCCTGAAAAACATGCAGCGTTAGCAAAACTAGAGTAATTCATACCAAAAGGAATAACCTTAACTAGTTAAGCTTGAGTTTTAAATTAGCTGTCATCAGCCAGGAAAAATATATTACATTACTGCAGACAGCCCTGCAAAAAATTCTGCTCATTTTCTGGCTCTAGGTGCCATAACTGATGAAGTGGTAGAATATATAAAAGATGATATGCACAAGAACTGTAACTCTACCACAATGACATTGCTTGTCTGGTCTCTCATGCTGTTTCTAGAAGTGTGATTGATATAATTTTTTACTGCAGTTGATGAGCGACAATTGTTTACGGATTGACACATGAGAAATTGAGCAGCCTAAAGCTCAGAGTGTGAGCTGAGTCCTGGAATGAAGACTCAAGATTTCTGATGTCTGATTCATCACTGAGGTCTAGGTACATCCTATCCCCCTGCATTACTCAATGAAGTAGTTTGTAAAGGGAAGATAGAAAGTACAGAAAATCGTTTAATACACTAGATAAACTCACAACTATCTGGTTCTTTTCCTGAGAATTAAAAGCTATCAGTAAACTTTTTCCTGTAAAAATGAAAAATAATAACAATAAAAAAACTATCTTGTTATCAAAATGCGTAGGGGTAATTGACATATTTCATTGCTGGGTGTAAGAACTTCGTGGAAGTGACAAAAGGTTAGATTGCTGCAATGATTCAATCATATCAAAGCATATGTTCCATTTTGAGTGTATAATACAATATAGTTGCTATAATAGTTCCTCATTACCACTGAGTGTTGTCTATAGAAGTAGATCCAAATCCTGTCAGCCTCATACTGTAAAATCCCCAAATCAAGTCCTCACTGTACCCTGAATAGAAATAATGAAACACAGCCCACAAAACACTGAGATGGTGGGTATGCCAAGACATGGTGCAGCTGCCTGACCCATAAACAAAGCCACAGAAGACTAGTATAAAGCATTCTCAGTTAAATGCTTTTCACATGGAACAAATTTGTTGGAGAGTTGTGTCATTACCAGACAACCACCTGTCCAAGCAAAGGGAAACAGAATAAAGCACAAAACCACTGACAGTCAATAAGCCTTCCCATGAGACAGCTTCTCAACCTGAAATGAAGTATTAAAGATCTTATAGAAGACATATGACTTGACTACTGTTGCTTTTTAAGTGGAGGGAAGTTACTATTTGTATGGGATGGGAAGAGGAAAAATATTTAGGCAATGTAGGGATGGGTGAAAGTATAAAACTTTGATTAGACAATAAATTTTTCTCTTTTGGATATTTTGTCTCCATTTCCTGCGTAATGTCCATTCACATGGACATTCCCATTTGTTCATTAAAGGGCACTGATATTCCTTCAGGTAAACTTTATAGTACAGGCAACATATATATATATAACTCAGTTTAAAGCCAGGAAGTGTGCAAGTGACCTCAGAATGATAGAATAATTCATCTAATCCAACCTCCTGCTCAAAGCAGGATTAATACCCAATTCAGATCAGTCTGCCCAGGAATTTTTGCAGCTGAATACTGAAAACCTTCAAGCATGGAGACTGCACAGCCTCTGAGAATATTGCTCCAATGGATAGTAGTTATTCTTAGTTATTCTTAGTGATTTTTCCCCCTTTTTATCCAGTTAGAACCTCCCTTCTTTAAATTTATGACAGTTGTCTCCTGCCCTCCTCCCACCATGTGCCTCAGTAAGGTGCTTGTCTCCACATCCTCAAGGGCCTCCTCATAGGTAGGACCACTACAACTAGGTCCCATTAAAGCCATCCCTGTCCAAGTTCAGCTTCCTGAGCATCTCCTTAGGGTATGTGCTCCAGCCCCTCAACTATCATGGTTCTCCTCCACCAAACTAACACTGCCAGTTCTTGCACTGTGAAAGACTTCCTTAAAATCTGCTGGCTGTGTTCTGCTCCCATTATCTATAATTTTATATCTGCTTCATTATCTATCATTTTAAACTCAACATTTAGGAGCATGTACTTTCACTTTTTTTTTCCAGAGTATATAAACAAAAAAGGTGGAAAATCACTGAACTCCTTTAGTGGATATTTAATTCATCCTTTTTATACTTCTTCATTCATTCCCCAAATGATTGTTTTTACTGAGATATTAAGCCATTATGTGAATGAATTGCGCTTTTTCCTAGGTGCCAGGAATGTATAGGACACTGAAAATGAAGTACAGGTATAAAAAGGAACTCCACATATTTATCTTTATGAAATTTAATAAATTTTTTTGAATGAGATAAAGCATTTTGTTGTTAAGTAGCCCAATCAGTCACAGCATTGATTTATAAAGGCAAATTCACAATTTCTGTAAGTAAATGCAGTTCACTGACTTTGGTTGAGATAAGGTTTTAATTCCTGCTCCCAGAACTACATTAGATATTACCTAATAACTCTCAGACTTAACAGCACAGAACTGGCTTAGAAAAATTTTCCTATCAAGTTATTCCACCAATTAGGCAAACCCAATCAGGGGTTGTTCTTGCTTATTCCCGTGAGTTAATACAACCCTCCTGCTCTTGGCCAGCGCTTCAACCCACATTGCACAATGGGCATTTAATCCAAAAGGCTGTGCAAAATCTAGGGCTCAG
Organism: Acrocephalus scirpaceus scirpaceus; assembly: GCA_910950805.1. Taxonomy (NCBI): domain Eukaryota; kingdom Metazoa; phylum Chordata; class Aves; order Passeriformes; family Sylviidae; genus Acrocephalus; species Acrocephalus scirpaceus. The sequence continues at coordinate 34,903,344 of OU383778.1, forward strand.
ATGTTTGTCCTGTCTTTCTCTCAGGAGTACCATGAAGAAGGTGCACAGCACTGCACCATCCAGTGTCATCAATGGATGCACACACTGATACCTCTGCTACTGTATCCACATTGTGGCATATTACAAGGACTATACTGCCTTCCATAAACTGAATTCTAAGGGGTGTGATTCTAATTGGAGTGATGATATTCAGAAAGTAACCTCTGTGCTTGGAATACAACACTGCTCAGTTATCAGCCTTAAGTGAAATCACATAAAATCTCCACTCACATTTCTAGCACAGGCAGAGTTTTCATATGCAACAGAAGGACTCCAAGAATTACTCAGTAACAGTTGTATACAGTAATGGTTAAGTTAGAAAACAGCTGTCATATCTACTGGGTTTGAAGGGACAGGCAGCATTGTCAAGGCAGAGGTATTTGGCAAAATATCTATTGTTTCTGTCATAGAACAGTGTTGAGGAGAAAAAAGTGTGAGAACCAGAAGTTAAAGACAGAATTCTGAGGAGAAAAACTCTCACTAATTCTCTTAGTCACAGTGGACCTGACTCACCACTGACTCACTTCAACAGCGTGCCAGGGCAAATGAACCATTTTCATCAGGATTTACACCACTGTAAATGCAATGTAATGGTTTGCATCAATCATTCTCCTCATCTTCTCCCTACTGGATTCATTTATCATCCTACTGGATGCCAAGAAACAGTCACATGAAATGTTCACTACACACACCTGCAGCATTACCTACGGCTTTAGCAATCTCACATGCACAGTTATTTCATGTTGTCTTGGTTCTGGCTCATCCTGCTGTGCTTTGCAGACCCTTGTGAATTCCCACCCCCATTTGAGTCATTTTAATTGCTTCCCACACACTCCTTATTCTTCCAGGTATAAGGTTCAGATTAAATGTACCAACAGAAACATGTATCTCAGAATGATAACAACTTACTATAATGCTGGACTCTCAGAAGAAGTTTCTAATGATTGTGGGAAAAAATAAAAGTAATTTTAAAAATGTAAGGGGGATAACTGAGAAATAATAAATAAGAGAAGGAAAAATAGCCCTATTACAACTGTAATCTCATTCTGTGACATCTGCAAACAAGTTCTGGCTCAGGAGCAAATTCTGCCCGGCCATGATCAGGTAAAATCTGGAAAAGGACAACAGTGCATTTTTTCCTACAGAATTTGGTAAATGTTGTGGTAAATCAAAATGGTCTGTCATACCTAAAACCACTGATTTTGCAGTCAGTTGTTTCTGTTATGGAGTGAGTGATCTGCCTCTTTTGTCTTTTTCTTCTCAGCTTTGCAATTTTTCTTGCCACCCACTGAGACTGGAAGAGGCTTCTGTTTTCCATCTGCTCAACAAATCTCCTTCATTTCTTTTCCACTTTCCTTTCCCACCCCTTAAAACCCACCTAGGGGCCAAGACACACTGCAGCTGGCTCTCACTTATGCCAACTCTTGATAGGAGGGAGGGAGTGAAGAAGGAGAAAGATGACTAGCAGACATATTCCCCTAATCTTTGACTTTGCAGCTGTGTATTTAGTGCACTCATTGGGAAGAATGAAACTCAACCAACACTGAACAGCCCTGGAGAGACAGCCTGATTTATCAGAGGAAGCCAGCACAGCTCTTTTCAAGCCGAATGTGGTGATCTGGGCTGTAAACATCTAAGAACAGAAGCTGTCTCTCATTTTGTGCCTGAATAAGGACTGCTATTCTGGATCACCAGATTTACCTGGTAGGGGAAATGCTGCTGTCACATGCAGAACTGACATTAATAATCCTTCCTGAAACTAGGAAGCTTCTACTTTCAGACCTAATCCACATATTTCCAGTACAATGTAGCATTGAGAAGTTCTTACTTTGAGGGGGAAGAAAAGAAATTTGAAAAAGCACAAAAAATGCTGAAGGTTAGTAGGATGAAAAAAAGTTACAAGAAAGAGTCACAGGCTGCTCTCCTGCTATTAGCAGACACACTGAGCTGTGTTCACGTGGGCCAGAGCATCCTGGAGATACTTTATCAACAAAGGCAACTGTCACTGAGTGCACTTAGTGCTGCACCACTGCCATGGTTACGGGATAGAGCTGCAGGCATGGGCTTGTGCTGCTGACTGGGTCGGGGGAGGTCTGGGGCTTTGCAGAGCTGTGCAACAGCAGCATTCCCCTGATGTGGGTCAGAGGATCACCAGGAATGAAAGAAAAATTGGATGAGGGACTGAAGACATCCATAAGGTGCAACGTTTCACTTTGTAAGAACACTCAACTGCTGGCAAATAGCACTGGATAATAATGCATCACCACAGCAACCCATGGCTCAGAGAGGCAGTATAGTGGCAGGCTGTGTGCTGCTGGGGTCCGAGGCTCAGGAGGTATCAGGGTGACTACTGGAATGACTCCTTTGATCCTTTACTCAGTCAGTTCGGATAATTCAAGACTGTTAACTGGTACTACATTTTTGCGTGAGGAAAGGCAATGGACACCACAAGTCTGCCAAGCTCAAAAATCAAACTGCACTAAAACTAACACATACAAACCCACACAAGCACAAATGCACAGCGGCACTACCAAGGACTTTCCCCATACGTGTGGGAAGAATTTGCAACAGAAAAGCAAGTAAGCAGCTGAGAAAAGAAATAAAAAACCCTCACAAAACCTGCAGTAGTCATCCTTTCTTCTCTATCTACCAGTTTCCCTCAAATCCAAAACTTTTCTATGTTATTCAAAATTTTCCTTACCTTACTTTTTTTTACCTTACTTTGGTAAAAATGTACGTCATAAGCTATCATCAAATGGTACTCAGTGCTCTCCAATAAACCTAACAAATTATTTACAGGGTAAAAGCTATGCAAAGAGTTTGGTTTAATGTATAGTTTTCTCCTGACACATTAACAATTTGTGAGGTTTTAGCAGTTCAGATAATAAATACAGATAGGCATAGCTCTGTATTTCTGGATAGAAGAGGTGGCTAAAAAGGGAGAGGCTGAAAGTGGGAGAAAAATGAGGTGAATTCATCTGGACCAACATAACTGGGCTACAGAAAAGGCTAAAAGATAAGTAAAAAAAGCATTTGCACTTCTATTTATTTGCTGATAGTATTTTTAATGATGCCTGTTCTAAAGCAGAAAGTCTAGGTCAGCTGTCAACACCTACCCAGCCAAATTCAGATACAATGCACTGATGATCAAGCTGCCTTTGCAAGCCAGCAGCCCCAGATAAATGCGAGTGGCATCAAACCAGAGACCATTCCCAAGCTGCAAATTGCCTTGCATCTCAGCAAACATTATGCATTGAAAGAGCTAGTTAACATTTCCTACCTTAGATGGTCTCCTTTTGCAAAAGCTAATGCTGATTTATTTAGATGTGTCTTTCCAACAGTTTTCTTTCTTCTCTGCTGAAGGGAGAAAACTGGCGTGGAGAGCAGTTTCTAACGAAGGTAGCACTGACACTTGGATCCTTGTGCTGCTCTGACAGCCTTCCCGAGGCTGCCCATGCACAGGGAACCCTCCGCTCGTACAGACAGAGCCGCCCTTATTGCATGTTTCACTATTAATGCCTATAAAATAAGCTGCTCAAGCACCTTTCACACATCAGTAGGTCCTGTTATTAATGAAACAGCAGGGTAACAGACATTGCAGAATGAACCATTCTTCCACGCTGCAGGCAGAAATTTGTACTCCCTGCTGTAAAGAATTAGTATCGTCTCTCTGCTATACTGAGACTCTTGCAAAGGGAAAGGCAATCGATTTACAAAGTGGATATGGCTGCAAACAAAATCAGCTCAATCCTAGGGCAAAGCAAAAAACAAACTATGAAAAATAAGTTCATGTTTTTATTAATAAGTCACTGAGGTGTAAGTGACATTTAATTGACATATAAATTACTGACATTTCTAGTCTCATTCCTGCCTAGTGCCTACTGCATTTGTTCCCTTATTTCAAAATAACATATGGTTGTGATAAATAGATTTTAAAAACATATATTGATTATGTTTTCTAGACATTTACACATAAATGTAAACCAGTAAAATGCTAACCCTTTCTTCCCCCACATAAACTGAGTGCCATGCTGCCGTGTTAGGATGTCAGACAGTAAACATAAAGATTGTTCCAACTGCTGTAAGTGATTTTCAACAGCACTTCTAAGACACATTTATACCACTGTCATTAAGCTGTGAATCATGGGACAATTATAAATAAAATGGAATGCTGAAAATACCCCTGAGGGGTATTTTGGCCACTGATGGGATGCAGTTGCCTATCCAAGCAAACGTGACCCCCTCACAGCCTATATTGTGTTTGCCATTAAAACATCCCCAGAAGGTTATCTTTGGATATGGAGGCTTCCTCTAACAATGTAGGAAACCACCAGCTGAAACAGCAGTTGAAAAGAGCCCCTCTCCTCAAAGTAATATCTCACTATGGGCTGTCAATGTTAAAGAACTCACAGAAAAAAATGCACCAGTGTGGGATATACCAGGAAAGTACTTTCTTTAGAAATGGTGGAAGGGGTTACTATCACTGCACAAGATAGTGGTGAGGCATTGTCTGGAGTACAGTGTTCATTCATGCTGAGAGAAAGTGGTTCCAGTTTGGAACCCACAGTGAAAAGGTCCACAAGCATCACCAGAAGAGCCTGGAGCTGACTTAACAAGCAGAGAATTGGGTTCACTCAGTTTTGCAGAACAAAGGTTGAAAGGAGCTAAGACTACTCTCTATATTAGAGTTCATCAGTTAAAGGGGACAACACTTAAAAAAAGCTAAAAATCAATCTTATCCAAAGAATTTTTAACTACTTTAATGTGGACCACTTTAAAATAGATGCTGGGATTGAGATGATGTTTCTAAGTATCAGATGTTAAGGAAACCCAGACATGCCTCCCAGGAGAGGACAAGGAGTCGTCATTGGCTGTCACACAGCTTTGTCAAGCACCTCAACAGCTTTCCAAACCTTTTGCACAACCTGCTGTGTGGGAAGGACTGGGAGACAGACAACACATCTCTGCCTCCCCCCACAAAATGCAGCTAAAAGACTGATTAAAAATGAGAAAAAAAATGGAAAATGTTTTCTTGATTGAAAGGGATTTAAAGCAGGCTCTGAACTATCATAAAAAAATACAGTATATTTTTAAAAAAAAAAAGACAATTTTTTTTTAGGATATGCTTATTAGCACAAGTTGAAATTTTAACTAATAAATTACTGCTTGTAGTAGAAAAAAGGAGAAAAATATTTTTAGTGCTAAGTGCAGAGAAATAGATTGCAACATGACAAAAGGGAAATGGTTGGTCATAAAAATCAATGGCTTGTTATTTTAAAATGTGTGTTATTGCATGATCATAACTATTGCAAGATTGGCAGCAGAGATACAGCATAAGCACTGAAGTAAACCCTTTCTCTCCCTAGAGCTTTTCAGGCACAGTGCATTTTAAGTCAAATGATGAAAGTAAACTCCAGCAACCTCTTACTCCTCACTTAAGCTGGCAGGTTTATCAATATATATGGTCAGGGATAAAATAACAACTTCTAGGAGAGGACTGATTTGCATTTAAGAATGTTTGTTCTGTATGCATCACAAACAAAGCAAATCTTGCCCATAAATGCACTGGTGGGTAGGCGTTTTTTTCCAAAAAAAACCAAACCAGCAAAATCATTGCTTTAAAAAGTAATGAAAAATATCACCTCCATAAATGAACTGCTCAGCCTCTTTTATAGCTTTTACAGTACAGGTTCCCTGGGAGAGTGGGTGCAAGCCAAGGTGGCCTGGAGGGAGGGGAAGAAAGAAACTAGAAAAGAATTATAAACAAAGCTATCCTGTGTTTAAGCCCATTTACTACATGGAATGAATCTGGCCCTCAGAAAATGGGCTGAGAGAAGAATTTAGGTAACTAAATCATCATTGCATTTGGCTGACAACCTACAAAAACAGCTATATTTTTATAACTTATCAGTAACTCACACTAGTTGACTCTCCCTTCCTTTCTGCTGAATAAACACTTAAAATGAACAAGTGTTGGAACAGGAGACAATATTATAAAATCTGGGCACAGAATAATTGTGGAAGCAGCTGTCCTCCTGACATTATCACAGAAATCAGATGGAAAAAAAATCCTATTAGGTCATATAGTCCCTCCCTTTGTCATTGCAGGATTGTTCCCTAACATAGATTTTCCAGTGCCTTGTCCAATCTTGTTATAAGACTTTCTAAGTGATAGTTTCCAGCAGCTCCCTTGGGAGAGTATTCCTCTGCTTAATAAGTATTGCTGTCAAGATTTCCCCCCACTTTAGGAGCAACTTGCTCTATTATTTCTGTGTTTCTCCAGATAATATTCAAGATGGTAAAAAGAAATACTGATGTTTTGAAAAATGTGTCAGTATTCCAATTCCACAAATAACAAGTCCTACAACAAAAGAACAGGCATGACTAACCTGTATTTTTCCTGTCCTCCTGACCAGGAGATACACAGACATATCAATTAGCCTGCTACTGACAAATAGACATAGAGTTCAATACCAAGACCAGAGAGAGAGAAAAGATCAGCCCCAGTCCCAAGCCTTTTGAAGAAGTCCATCTGCTGCACACAAACAACAAATGCCTTAACCACGTTAGCGACGGACACGGTCTCTGCTCCTTCCAAATCTGTTTGCTCAGGCCACAACTTTTTGTTTGGCTTCCTACCGAAAGGAGGTTGTGCATTACCTCCTCATCCAGCTGCTCTCCATGGCTCCCACCAAAACTCAATGGCTGGTTAAGTGATCCCTTGCAGAGTTCCAAAGACTCCTGGAAATCTGGGCTGATCACCGTGGAGGAAGGCTCACAGTGTGAGTCACCACTTGGAAACAGGCAGTGGGAATATAAAGAAAGCTCTTGAGCTATGCCATGGAACAACAGAGGGGATGGGAGCAGATATCTTGGGAGATGTCCTGAGGAACAGGACCTACTGTGACAGCAGAATGCTAGGACATGTGACACACACCCATGTTCAAGCTTCATTAGCTTTGCTGCACACAAACCAACAAACTATTTTGTACAATTCTATAGAAAAAAAGTTTACAGATCATAAAATGTCCAGGTTGTTCCAACAAGTATCAATGTCATTGTAACCATTCAAATACATTTCCTGCTCCATCCTAACTTCAACCTATGTTTCCTGTTTCACAATGATACTACCTGTGTTTTTACAGAAAGTCTTTTCTCCTCATCTATTTTTTTTAAAGGTTTCAGAATCTTGCACCAGTATTTTTTCCACAGTTAGATGCCAAAGACCAATGAATGTAGCTCCCAGCCTGAACCAGCACCAAAGCAAGATGAGACTCAGCGCTACAGAGCTGTCCTTAGAGCAACACTGGGGAATGGAGAGGAGAAGGACACACACACACTGACCAAAACCATCATATGTAATCTGTCATGGTAGAATTCTTACAGTAGCCTTCAAAAATTAGCTTTTCCCAAGTTTGTTACTGGCCCATCTACAATAAAACCAAGGAACTGTCTTCCTATTCAGTACTCTCAGCAAGCAGTCAGAAGAATCAACTACAGTCACATGTGCTCCCAGGTCCCACAAATCACACTTCGTACTGTTACTATGCAGATCTTTAAGACTTTTTTTTTTTCTTTTTATTACCCACAGAGACAGTAAGGACTCAGTTCTTAATCACATCACACGCTATTGTTTAACCATATTGCAGGTAAAATACTACCACATAAAAATAGCATTCTTGCACATATTTCAAGGCAAGAACCAGGACAGAAAAACACAATATTGTGAAGCCAAGAGTCAGTACAGAATCTAGAGCTCCTGTTCTTCTCCTATCTCAGTATTAATCATTCCTTGTAAACTGCTCTGAGTAAGTGCACTCCAAATTTGCTACAGCTTTAACTCTTCTCTCTGCATTACCTTCACTTTCGAATCTCACCTCCTTTTATTCCCTTTCATTTAGTGTCAATGGTTGACACCTCTGAAAACACATAACAGCTTCCACTGGTCACCTTTTACATTTTTGAAGGTTTTAAGTTGTTTTCTTTTGTTTTGTCTCCTCCAGTTGAGACAACTGTGTGCAAAAAGTTAGAAAGCTGTCTTTATACTCTTTCAAATTTCCTTTTAGAATTCTCCTTCAGAGAGGTCTGTAAAAAGATTTGTTAATGGAAAAGTCTCTCATGCCTATGTTAACACCATAGTGTCCCATCCAATACAGATTCCCAGCTGGTATGGATACTTGCTCATCAGTTCCTAACGAGTTATAACTGTCCACCACTTGGATAGTTAAGTCTTTGTGTGACTCCAAGCAGATCTTTCTCTGGTGGAAGCCCTTCGGGCTTCTCCAGACTTTCTTAGCTGATGAAGAGAAAAGAGTGAACTGAGCAACTCTTCCTAACTCCAGTACTGCTTGAACTTCACAGGAAAAAGCAGAAAGAAAAAGTAGAAAATTAATGACACTCACAGAGTAACAATACACTTAGATCCAATGATAAATTTTATTCAGATCAAAGGAATATATTCATTTTGTGACACTGGGTCAGTTATATGGAAATTTTTGCAGTATGCATAAACACACACCTACACTAAACAACCTCCTGCTTCTTAGAATAACAATTGCAAAAAAATCTCTGCCACACAGTTAATTTCTGGGCGCAAAAACACAGTTCAAATCATTCATTTTACTTTCTGACAGCTTCATCCTATCTTTGGGGAACATAAAAGAGAATCAAAAAGCAGAAATTACAAATGAATTTAGTGCAAGTTTTAGAATGTGCCTGGTAAAACATTCATTTATTACTTCTGCTGCCTGAACATTCTCCAGTACCATAAACATCCACTTAGGGAGTTTGTGTATTACTAAATCATTAACAGAAGAAACAAAAAAACCCGACTACAGAAAAAGTTCCTGGTATTTATTAAAAGTAACATTAAGCTGTTGCATTAATACTCATATGTGAGAATAGGACTAAACCCAAAAGAGCTACTTTTTTGTACACTTTGAGATGTGCTTGAATGACAGGCTCCTTACCTCGAGCACTCTTCCTGTGATGTACTTCTCACAGTTGTCACACCTGATACCAAACTTGGCGTGATAGTCCGTTTCGCAGTATGGAACCCCATCCCTAGGAAGAACAACAGGCTCTAAAGATGTTGCTTTATGTAAACTTACAGTTTACTGGGAGATTATGCATCTAAAATTTGTCAATGCTTCAACACTTCATAGGGTATTTATGGGCCTTCCTGCCTCCCAGGTATCTTGTATTTATTAATATAAATATTCAGTAAAATGCTGAATAGTAATGAACAACTATTTTGAACCACTTTTCTCCTTTGTTGCTAAACTCAGCCATCAGCCTTGTAACAACACTCAGCCTCTGAGACCCTCACACCACCTGTTTAATCATGTTACCTATCAACTTCTTTCATGTGTTTTCCTCTCTGTGGAAAAGATAGTTATTTCTACATATTACTCTTCCCCTCTTATCAACTAATTCATTCAACTGATGCATCATCTGATATGTGTATTACCTAATCCTTTAGCTGAGACTGCAGAGAGTAATTTCTCAACATTCTTGTCTGTAAACCAAGTTTTGATAAACATTTAGATCTACTGGCACTCTTGACTGGATTTTCTTAAAGACAGTCATGGATCAAACATCTTGGGAATGTGCTCCACAGAAGCCAGCAATGACTACAAGAATTCAGCCTGAGCAGCAGTGTGTTCATGCATGATGTTTCTTCTCTTTAGTTGTTTGGCTTTTAGCCTTTTTAAAAAGAAGATTTTGCAATAATTATATCTTTACAATTTAGGGGGGTATATTAAATAACAAGTAAAAAAAAAAGCACTGTACTAAAAACCAGCAGACTAGCACAACACTGAGACAATGCAAAACCTTATTTATGAACACCCTTTTAATAAATATTGTTCTGCAGTGCAAGCTGTGAAATTAAATGTTGGCCACTGAAAGGCCTGCACGTCATTGGCCTGATGAAAGTGTTGACAAAGGACATGGTCTGTGTGCATACTTTGTGCTGTTTCTCAGCGCTGTCATCATATTCAGTCCAAATCTCACAGCATGTGGGTCTGGAGCAGCACAAAAGCATGGTATGTACATCCTTAATGAATTTCTGGCTAACGTTTCTTCTTATGTAATACCTATAGCAAAACAGTACCTGCTTTTTTATATTACAGCATCACAGAGAGCAAAACCATAGGTAACAAAGGGCATACATTTGGGAATTGGAAATATATTCTACCTGCTGCCTCTTTGCAGCATATCTACTTTGTCAAGTCCCATTCCAGGTAAAAGACTTCTACTTTTCTGCATTTCATTTTTTTAATACAATTTAGACAATAATTTAGAAAATAATCTCTAATATCTTATATATCTCTGAACATATATAGATATATAAAATAAAGGGTAATAATAAAGGGCAATGATAAATTAATTATTTGGCATTAAAAGAATGCTGAAAAGAGGTGAAAATACTCCTCTACTTACTTGCTGATATACTCTGCATTCAGTAGCTTGCCACATGTATTGCACTTAAAACAGCCCAAATGCCAGTGTTTGTCCAAGGCGACCAAGGACTGACCATTCTTTATTTCTGAACCACAGCCCCCACAGTCTGCAAGAGAAAAACCCAAATGAGTGAATCATATTCTTTAGGTGGTCATGCAGCAATTAATTATGGCAGTACCAGGATCCATCAGTGTCCCAGTAACAGCTCACAAGGACTCCATAGCTCACTCCACTGCTCACTGATGGATGGCAAGTGTTGCTGCCCTTTGAAAGCTCTGACATTGCTACAAGACATGCACCATTCAAAGAAAAAAGCTGGTGACTTCAGTTTCCTAGTGACTTAGGCTTTATTCTAATTAATTTATACTGTGTTTAAAAAATACGAAGTTTTGCTGATTAATTTTTTAAGCATTGCAAATCAGCCTGATAAAAGAAATAAAAAGACAAAGAATACAATAAATAACTGATTCTTCATGTTAGCCTTTGCCTTTGGATTTTCAAGCTCTACTTATTTCAAAGTTCCTTTTGCAACCATGAAAAAAATCCAAGCTGAAATTCTGGTATGAAATTTCCTGTAACCAGTAAAAACACACTTAAGAAGCATTATTGACATTTCAGTATGTGAAAGTGATGGATGTCTACGTATTTATTCTCTATAAAAATCCACTTATATAAAACTCCAAGAGGAGCTAATAAAAAATACATGTAAAACATGCAATAACTGGATGACAGAGATTAGTCTATGTTGGTCAAACAGGCCATAGGTGAACTGAACTAGCTATACTCCCCAGAACGAGTAACTGAGAACAAGACTGTCTGGGGGTTTGGCTGCCCTTTTTTTAACAATGGAAGATTTTGACTAAGCTAGTAAAAGCCAAATCTACACATTTCCACATGAACAGTCCACCAGTGAGTGTCCTCTTTAGAGATGTTACGTAGACACGGGATTTGGACCTGGTTCTCTATATCCTGAATGAACCCTCTAACACGGCACAAGGTCCATCTCTCATTCACTCTTCACTCTACAGATTTCCTGCCTATGTGTGATTTTCTTACTAGATGTTAGAATAGTCAGAATATGTGGAAAAAAAGGGATAAATGCCAGTGATAAATTGATTCTAGTACCAGTAGCTCAGTAATCCTTCTAATCTTCCATAAAATATCTTCCATCTCATGTGGAAAAATACATAGAATTTTTAGGAATTCTTCAGGTATACCAACAATTTTCTAGCGAAAAGACAAAACCTGAAAGACACTTAATCATTCAGAAATGCTGGGAAAGAAAAAAACCCACAACAATGTCTTACATGGAAGAGAAAGCTATGCAAAAGAATTAGAAAGATTTATCTATTTATTAAGAAAGAACTCTCAACCTAGGATCTAATTAAAACATTTAAACAGTCCTCTTAAAAACTTTCTGATTTAAGACTGTATTTACTTGGTTACATGACCCTAATGAGACAGTGTAAATGAAATTGTAAATGTTTCACTTCTGGGCACACAATGATAAAGCATAGTTTGTATTTTCCTTTGGTGGATTTGGAATGTATTGAGGGAGTAATAACGTGTCTCTTTAATGTTACCCTCTAGAGCACCAATTTGTGGAAACAAGCCTAGCACAAAAGCATGTACACTACAGATCAGAACATTTGAGTTTTGCTAATAAAGAACATTTGGGTGTGTTTCTGGTTTTAGTCCTGCAGTACTCTACAGTATCTATTGTTTAACTGCAATCAGAAATTTGTTTGTGATCTCCCCTGTACAGGGGATTCATCTGGAAATCTAATTTAATCTCACTGCCTGAGGGTTTATTTCACAAACTGAATACATCATCATGTGCTCAGATGTCATTCACCTTTCATCTGGTTTAAGCTTGGGTGGGCAGAAGTGCAGCATTTTGTGAGCTACTTTTTTTTTTAATTCCCAACTGCTGTTTTCTCTGTAAAGTGCCAGATAATTACAAACAAATATTGTGGTTGCTATGCCAACAGTGCCTACTGATGCAGTGTCCTTGTCTTCCCATCTTGGATGCAGCATCCTTTGGTGACTCAACCAATTTCAAGCAATAACTGCAGAACACATCAATTTGCTCCTACATGTTGATATTCTTCCTTCAGTACTCTCTCAAAATCAACTCTGTCACAAGAGGTTTTCAGAGCTACTGTTTTATAAAACAAAACAAAACAGAGAGGTAGGTACTTATATAATAAAAAATTCAAGGACTCAGGCAGAAAGCAAGTATTTTACATTCTTCGTTTCTTCCAAATGGAAGGCATGAAGGAGGTTAGAAGCAAAAGGAGAGGATGAAAACAGGACTTGTCAGAGAGGGCAGTGATGTTGTGAACTCAGTGAGTCCCCAAGAGGCGTTCTGAAAGCACAGCCGAGATAAACAGGCTGCTGAACAGCACACATGGTATACATCAGATAGTTCTGAGACAGAAACAAACCCAGTGTAGCAGTGGGTCAATGTACTACTCTTTCCCTGAAGAAGTTTGCCTGAAGTCATATGTTTTTGTGCACTACTAACAAGAGTTGATTATTTAAAGCATTAAGGTCTCTTCCAAGAAAGCTGTTGTCAGGAGATACACCATTCAGTGCTCTATGTAATTTGGGGAAAAGTCAAACTTTTATTTTCCAGGGTCAGGTTTTGCCACAAAGATGTGCTTCCAGTGCTGTTTCCCTCTGAGGCAAGTGGCTTACTGAGGTTTGCAGATACCTGTGCTCTGGGAAGACTCAGTGCAGCGACCCAAGAGAGCCAGAAAAATTGCAATGACAAGAAAAACTCTCCATGGTGTACAGAGAAAGGGAATGTAAATACATTAAAGGATTCTGTATTGCAGATAATCAAATGAACTTGTTCTGTCAGTACTCAACCAGGCAAATAATGTCCATTATAGCTAGAGGCACTTTTCACATATGACAAGGAGACAGGAAAGATGGCCAAAGAGGATCCATCTCTGGAGTGAGTGACAAGAGAAAGCATCTAAGAGAGCCCCAACCTATCCTCAAAAGAGAATGGCATTAGCAAGAAGAATCAGTAGAGCATCTCACAGAGCATTCACACAGCAGCTTTTGCTGATGAACTGTAGAAAGGAGATGGTGAAAACCTCTGTGAAGAAATGTGGGGGGAAAAGAAAACAATAAAAAAGGAGAGACTTCTCCCAGATGTGGGCTAGATTCCTTATGCAGGAATCTGAGCAATCCATGGGCCCTTCCTCAGCCATGCTGAATCCAGCTTGACGTAACAATCATTAAAAACTTTTCTGTCCTTGCTGTTCAATTGAATTGCTGCTGCTGTTTAATTACATAAAGGTAGTGTTGGACTTTTAAAGCATGGCAGCATTTCAAGAGCAAAACAGCAGAGGAATGGAGCTTAGACTGACACCACTTCTTTATGATCTACTGCAAAAAAGTTGGTATGAAAAGACCACATTTCTTTCCCGTCGTCTTTGTATCTTCTGATAGTGCACAATAGTCTGAGGTCAAGGTGAATGCCCCCCAGTGACATTTCATACATTAAACCCCTTGCTGTGTAGGATTTAGCCATGCAGTCCTGCCACTGATATTTTCTGAAGCAATTCTGGAACACTTACAAATAATTAAATGTCACACTGGCTTTTATTTCAGATGGACTTGGACTAAATCCTCAAAAAATATTCACATCTATATCATGTTTTTCTCCAAATAATTTGATTTCGTTCATTTTAATCAAATCTTTGAGATGTTCAATGCATTGTTATTCCTATAATGGCACCATATGTGTTTCTTTTTAATATCAGACTTTCTTGAAAAACCACCCTCTACTTTTTCACGTGGCTACCTTGTATTTCATGATACCTCTTATGCAGCAAAGTAGTAGAAGTTCCAGTTATACATACTGTGTAAATTTCTGTTCTTTAAACCTGTGAAATTCTTTAAACTAAGAAGCACTGATTGAAAAGAGCAAAAATCCGTACTTACTTCGCAGGTTCTGTACAGGGAAAGAGCCAGTGCTGCTGGAAGGGGGCAGGGAACATTTCTGGCAGATGCATTCCTTCCCATTAAAAGTTACCCGGTCACCCGCAGGGAAAGGCAACCTACAACAGCAGAAAGAAAAGCAAACTGGTTACAGTCTCACGTCTTTATCGAAATTAAGTATCTTTCCATAAAGGAACTGATTATACTCTGGCTTCTTTTTCTCTGCTTGCCCAGGTCTCATTCCGGTTTCGAGCCACTTAGAGGCTTAAGTATCAAAGGGACATATCAAATAGACAACTTCAAATGAAGATGGTTACAACTTCTCAGCAAAAAAAATAATGTCTCAAGATACAAAAACACAGTGAGCAATCAAGTCTGAACTGTTGTGTATCTAAGAAACGCAATATCAGCCAGGGTTCATCACTAACAGGATCAGTTACAGAATGAAAATAAAATTGGCATTACAGGGAGTTAAACAGATGCAAATGCAGCTGCTTTTATGTTGTTAAGTATCTGCACAAGAGTGATGACTTTTATGCATTAAAAACAGCACTTGTCCTCACAACTTTTACCACATCAAAGTCCTTCTTGTGCTCAGAAATCAAATGTAAGTGAACTCCCAAAGGGAAAAATCTACCCCAGTTATAAAACCCACAGTGTCTACATTATTTGTTTTCCCTTCTCAACAACAACTCTCCTTACTCTTAATTAAATCATTCCTTTTTATCAACGTCCTTAAAACAAAAGCTCTCTGCTGTGCACTTCCTTGTCTGGGCACAGAAACCACAGAGGCTTTTTCTCTGAGGGAACCAGATGGACAAATCACTTCAGATGCAGCAAAGGATGGTGAGGATTTAGAAACACATTTCACTCCACCCAAAGCTCATGTCCAACTCAATCCCTACCCAAGCTATCAAAATATGGCTTAAGTGGGGCACAAACATAACACACACCTTCTGCCTCATGGTGAAGTCCACCTGATCAGACTATTTCATTAACATTTCATTAAAACTCTGCATGACTTTCCCCCTCAAATGCTACCAAATTCATACCAATTGTAAGGTTGTCTTCACTAAAAAAGCTACACCGATATTTTGTGCTAAACTTAAACATTATTTTGCTCCCTAAACTACCCAAGAGAAGCTTATTCTACATTTGAATTACATCTAAAAGAATTTTTTTATTACTTAGAAAAAGAACAAAAGCAATGCTGTCCTTTGTTTCTATATAATGTTACAAAAATATATTTGAAACTAGCTAAGGGTTCAACATCTATTTTGGACCATTGGTGAATTTAAAAAAATCATTAGGACACATGGAGTGTAAATATTACCTTTTTTGATATCCGCTAATGAATCCTGCTTCTCACTCTTTTTTTTTTTTTTCTTTCTCAAGTTTTTATAGTCCAAAAACTTCCTACCTTGTCACTTACCTAAAGTTACAGTAAGGAAAAATACTTCATGGAAATAGCCTTTAATGTTGCCTTACTCTCTGTCCCAAATAAATGATCTGTGTGTGACTCTGATACAACAAGATCCAACACCATGTTAGTATAGATCCAGAAGGCCTAAATTTCCATCTGATTCAAAGAGGATTTTGTACCATGAATTTTAGTCAATAACCTAACCAGAAGATGCACTCCAGTAAGCAAATCTGTCCTGTCTTGCAGCAATGCAGCAGCAGAAAGCCTTTGAGTTATATATTCAAAAAAATTCCCAACACTATCTTTTTAGGTCATAACTGTTGTCTGCAACCAATTTTCAAACTTCTTAAAGTCAGAGGTACTTCTCATTTATGGAATACTGAAAGAGTTTTATGAACTCACAAAAGAGTTGAGGTTGGAAAGGACCTCTGAAGGTCGTCTGGACCAACCCAAAGTTTATTCAAATGAACATACATACATTTGAATAAAAATTTGTAAATGGGATACACTTCTATACAGATAATATGAATTCATGACTAATTACCAAAAACTGTCTCGAAAATGGAGTGATACAATTCAAACGCTGTCCTAGTTTTCTACTGCAAATGTGAAAGCAACCATTTAATCATGTTTTAATTTTAACAAAATATTACAAAGTCAAGACTAGAACTTAGTACTTCTAATTGACCTGGAAAGACACAAGCCAAAGGATTCCAACCATTCCAGAACTGAGATAAGAACTTGTAATCTATCTCCTGCATGTCTTCAGGAAGACATCTCATCTTGATTTACAGATACACACAGACTTATAACCACTGCTAATCTGCTCCAAATTAAACTCCCACAAAACCAGTGCCCTGCTCCACTGACACCTTTAAACAACCACCCTCACTGCCATGCATCTACCCTGGCATCTTTCTCTCCTATGCACAGTTGCATGCCCTGGGCAGCACAGTACCTTCAACTGTGTTTTGCCACAGTCTCAATGGGAACTAAGGCTGGGTTCAGCTCATGACCCAGCTGGACTCTCATGAGATGTCTCAGTAAAACAGCAAGCTTTGCATCATTAATAATCCTGGGGATGGTGATGTGCAGTGAGCAATTCACTGCTCTAAAGAATGACTGACTACTGAACAATCTTGAATGTAATATATAAGGAGCAGTAAGGAGAGGTAAGGTAATCTTCCTGACTCAGGGATATACCTAATAAAGATCCAGCTGAACTTCCAGCTGAGCACAGAAACCCATCTCAAACAGATGCACCAAGCAGCAGATAACGTAGAAGCAGGGACCGCCCACTTCAAATTGGCTCATCTCATCACTGTCTAAGGAATCAGACAATCTAAAGGAAGTAAATTAAACTAGAAAAGAAGAACAAGATTATTGACCTCCTATGGCACAAAGACAGAACCAGGCAGATGACACCTCCAAAATCCAAAACTCATAGGTACCATGGCAAGTCACAGACCCTCCTTAGTGGAAAGGCATGTGGGGGTTTCCCAGCCCACAAAAATACTGTACTTGGTTTATTTCCTAAGAGTTCAGTAGCTAATTACCATGTTTTTTCATTCCAACAGGAGAGGGCAACAATTTTGATTCTTTATTGTTCTCCAAATATGCAAGACATCTTGCTCTAAAAAAACCCCAGCAAAATACCCCTTGGAGCTGTCCACCCCAAGGTACAGACAAACGTTTCCTCCACTCACAGGTCGTCTAAACCCATAAGTAAGTCTCAAAGTTTCTTTCACTGTTTTGTTCACTGGGAATTCATACCCAACACATTTGACAGTTTCCCTGTACCAGCTGACCTCTCCCTTTCACAAGCAGCTCTGCTCAAGCATTTCAGTGCCAGTATGAGTGAAGGCACAACAGAAGGTGGCAACAGTCAATTATCAAGGTTTCAGTTTCTGAGCTCTGTAAGTTGTGAGCAGGATTATATATAGAATTTTAGGCTAAGAGCAGCATATCTGCCTTCAAATACAATGATATCTCACCACCAGTCACCCACTGAACACTGCTAGGTATTGCAAAAACCAGGACAGGGTTTTAATTAGCTACTTATACTTTAATAAATATTCAGTGAGATTTTCACAGTAGGATAATCTATTTTTAAAATGAGAATTAAGAGCATTTTTAAAGCAGATCTCTCAAATGACTTGTAGAATTTTAATACATCTATGATTCATTTCCCAACAAATTTTGTTTTATCCACCTGCCAACAATATCCGCAAACCCAGAAAAAGGTCTGGAGATAACTAAAAAACCAATATTTTTGTAACCATCAGCCTAATTCAGGGTAACTGTGTGCTGATATCAAAAGGTCAGGTCCTGGTCTTGTCTTTCTCTGCACCACGCCTCAATCCATGCAGCTGTGGGCAAGTCATTCAAACTTTCTGGGAGAGACAAAATAAAATATTCTCTCTTTTTTCAGGGCAGATGGATGGCCATCTAGTCTTTAAATTGCTGATCTGACTCTGTGGCTGAACAGTCAACAAAATTTGATATATGAAAATTAATGAAGGCTGTGGTCAGGTTGTGAAGAGAGCAAAGCTATTAATTTCAGTAGGTGGCTGCAGTTACACCAGGTCAGGTGTAGTGTCAGACTGCAACCTAAGGACCAGCAGGATCAAATTCTGCTCTAACTTGTACCTGGAACAATCATATCTCTCAAGGGATGATTGAGATATTCGTCTCCATAGGGACGAATCCCTGTGGATTTAAATGATGATATAAAGTGGACATCGAGAGCTATCTACCATCTACACAAATTTCAGTGAGAGAAAATGCTAAATCCTGCAAGCAGTGAAGAACAACCCCATGCACCAGTGCACCACAGGGTTAATCAGCTGGAAAACATAAGAAGATGAGGGGGTCCCAGTGGGCACCATGTTGGACATGAGTCAGAAGCATGTACCCATGGCAACTGAGAGGCATTAGTGTGGCCAGCAGATCCAGGGCCTGCTGTGCATCATTTAAGAGACTGCAGCAGGCTGCAGTGCAGAGACTGCATCATCTTGGGCTCCTCAGGACAAGAGTTACTGGAGGGAAATAAGGGAAGGTGGCCAGGTCCAGAGCTGCAGCACAGGACACATGGGCAGGCATGGGCTGCAGGAGAGGTACCTGCTCAGGGGAGATCCTGTTGCTGTCTAAAACTACCTGAGGACATGTACACAAAATTGGAGCCACGCTCTCCTCAGAGGTAAAGAGTGAAAGGACAAGACGCAGCAGACATAAGCTAGAACATGGGAAATGTCAACTCAATATATGGAAAAGTAAATTACCATGAGCTTGTTGAATGCTGGAACACGCTGTTCAGAGAGTCTGTTGGATCTCCATCCTTAGAAACATGTTAAAGAAATGCCATCAGCTGTCTACTCAAACTGGATTTGCTTTGAGCCAGGGGCTGGGCCACAGGACCACCACAGATCCCTTCCATCCTACATTATTCTAGGGCTATAGGGATGCTCCATATAGAACCAAAGAATCCTAGAATCACTAAGGTTGTAAAAGACAATCACCAAGTCCAATCTTTGACCAAACACGACCATGTTCATGTCATCACACAGTGCCATGTCTACTGATTTCGTGAACACTGCCAGGGATGGCAACCCCTTCACTTCCCTGGGAACCCTGTTCCAGTGCTTAACCCCCTTTTCAGCAAAGCAACTTTTCCTAATATCCAATCTGAAGCTCCTTTGGCACAACATAAAGACACTTCCCCTTGTCCTATCGCTGGTTGCCTGGAAGAAGAAACTGACCCTCTCCACACTACAACCTCCTTTCAGGCAGCTGCAGAGAGCAGTAAGTACCCCCTGATCCTCCTTTTCTCCAGGTTAACAACTCCAGTAACCTCAGCTGCTCCTCACAGGACTTGTGCTCCAGACCCTTCCACTGAAGAGCAGCAGACCTAAACCTGAAGAGCAGCACACCACCAGCCCTTTGTTCAGGAAGAACCACCTATTGATAAATATATTTGGTTTAGAATAAAAATGCCAAGAACACTCAGGTTGATTTCAAAATCTTGGTCTCAACACCCTAGGTTTCTACAATACCTAGCTGTGTTCAGTGGGTGACTGGTGCTGAGATGGAGAGCACTTCCTGAGATGCCTTAAGAAGCACCCGGTGCTGCTTAAGTGAGAACCAAACCCTTTCCAAATTCAGCAGCACTAAAAAAAGTGAGCAAGTAAAAAGGTTTAGCATATTCAGAAAGTCTGTCATGACTGCTACGTTTAAGAAGAAACTGAATTTGAACTTCTAATTTTCGGTATTATCCTAATTTCTTAAGACATACATACACACAAGATCTCAGTTCTTTCTAGAAGTAGCAGTGTTATATATGTAGGACTACACAATCTTCCACTGAAAAAAAGAAAAGGATTTCTTTTTTCGTTCTTTTTATATTTAACTGCCTGGCCAAAATTAATTACTTTCCTGAAGACAGTAAAAATATAAATGGGCTGAAAGAGGTTTTATAGCTGGGTTTGGCAGGCAACCCCTTGAAGAGTATGTATCTGTCTCTTTCCCCTCCACATACTATTCACCTCTACATGGCACATATTCAGCTTCTGTCAAGATGCTGTTTTTAAAGAAAACTTCTTGAGCTCAGAAAAACTTAAATATAAAAATTCTGTAAAGCAAACACAAACCTGTTTCTTTATGAATCTGGGATGTATGTGCTAATCCCTCCTCCACCTATGGTAAAGTTGTCCTCTCTTTATCATTTACATGTCACAATTTTTTCCAACTTTTAGGTACAAGAATACTGAAACTAAAAGGGTAACTATTACATACACTCCTCCAACTGTGTACATAAACACCAACACCCCCAACTTTACTAATTACAATAACACCCATAAAATCAAATCCCAGTTTTTTGATATTCATTGAACACACAGCCCACAAGTAACAGAACTCACACTCTAGGTACCATATTAGAGAGACCATACCTCTTATACATGCTTACTAAATCTATATAACTTATTAACATACAAAGACATCTCCTGCAAATTCCATTTTCAGAGTATTATCACAGGTATGACCACCCATTTCTTTCTGAAGGACTCAATGTCCTGCCCTTTCACATCCTACACAAGAGCCACACTGTCCTGATTATGACAGCCATGTAAGAAGTATTTGCACAGTTTTAATAAAACCAAGCCTCTATTGCTACAGTCAGCTTCAATTTTCTCCCTCTTTCTATTTCACTTTTACAAACACATGAAGCTTTTGAAGGAAATGTCTTTGGCAACCCTCTGGAGGACACAGCTCCTTCCAATTAATGAAGCTGTTAAGAAGATTGCTCAGCCACTTCCTGGGAATTCAGAGTAAGCATTTAATCTGCAACAGTTTTCAATCTATGTTGTTATTCTTACACTCATTCCTAGTTTCAGGCATTATCACCACAAAACACAACAGCAGAAAAAAGCTTTCACTAGACTACAACTACAACAGCACTGGAATAAGAAGAGACTAAGCCCTCAATCTTTACTCCAGCAGAGCAAGCATACAATTGAAACTTGTTTTTTTTTAAGAGCCACTTGGTTAAAACAAGATAGAGAGAAACAATCAAATAGGATGGCACAATGTATTTTACTTTTAACAGTTTTTCTCTGAATACCAATTCCTTTTTTTTTATTTCAAACTTTAGCTTGTGGCAGTCCTGGGCAATAGTATCTGATTCCCAAGAGATGCCCAGGGATGAGCTGGATTTCTGACACTCCAGCTTTTTCACAGAGGAGAGCTGCAGGCTACAAACGCAGCACAGGGGGTACAAGCAACACAGCTCTCTTTGACACTGGGCCATGTGGCATCCAACAGTAGTAATATCAGGAGACAACTGGGCTTGGATTGATGACTTTTCCCCACTGCTCCTGCTAGCTAGGTTTTCTCACTGATTCTACCATACACTTCCCACATGTTTCTATTCAAACCTTATCTTCTCTGAAAATAAGGGGAAAAAAAAGGAGTTGCTACTGACACTGGTTTACTATGCAGTGTAGAAACAGTTTAGAAGTGTTACTTCAGCAGCTACAGAAATAGGGGTTGCAGAAGTGCTCATTTAAAAGAATTTAACGATCCTGCAGCATTCTGGAGAAATGTGTCATGAGTGCAAAATGCCTTCTGCTGCCAGTGTTGTCATGCTGAAGATGGTAAGAGCCTGGCTGGGTTTCCATGAGAGCAGGATCAGCCCCACTGGCAGGCAGTCACCACCTCTCAAATTCACACCATTCTGGAGGTTAGATTTCTAACACAGCACCCACATTAAAGTCTGGCTGTAAAAGGTAATGCCAAATGCAGTTGGCATCATCTACCATCTAACAGCTACTACTGACAGTGTGCTTTAGCACAGTATTTAAGGTTTCTGCCCATTTGTAAGAAACGAGGGCACAAATGGTTCTCTTGACTCTTCCCACCAAGGAAAATGCCAAGGTAGAGAGTTTTACACCATTTTCCCCTGTTTTTATTATTACTGGTTTTTAAATGAATAAACAAGTGCCCTTTTTTTTGGCTTAAACAACACATCTTTATAGTCTACCAACCTTATTTCCACTGAGGATATCAGTCAATAAAATAAATGCTGATGATGTTTAGATAGGACATCCTTCCCCATAAAAAACACAGGTTATGTCTGGCTTGCAATGACAGGAGTAATTGAAGCTGATTTAAAGCATATAAACACATGACAGGATTCTTCTGCTGCTCTGCACCACAAATCAGTGTTACAACCCCCCTGGGAGACACTAATTGAATCCTGCTAGTCAGCAGGGCATTAGCTGGCTCTGATGAAGACAATATGAATTTGTGTGTCCTTCCAAGAAAAGCAACAGAAGCATATCTGGGTCTCTCTACTGAACAACTAGAAAGAGCAAAATAGCATTTAATACAAGTATTTAGTTATACAGAAGGTTAGGAAACATCTTGGATTTTATTTTTTATATGATACATTACTGTATTAGGAACTTCATTTTTAAAAGCTTTACCACATCATCACCACACATGATATTTGCAGCATGAATAATTTCACAGTGCTGCAATTTAACTCACCTGAAGTTAAATTGTTAGGTACTTAATATAAATATTTTAGTCACAAGGAAAATCATTCAAAATTTCCAGGGAGACAAAATAAACTGTATCACCAAGCTCCAAACTATCAGCTGAAAGACTGACTAAATAGAGGAGGAGTTGGTATATCCAATGGCCTGAAACCCAGGTTAGGTAGTTTCTAAGTACAGTAACACACAGTTAAATAAATTTCCTCTAAGATCTAGTAGTGTGACTGAGGATACAAGCACGTTTAGCCAGAAAAATAGAATCAACCAATTTTTTGATTTCTCTTAAATGAAAAAGTATCTCACTTTACAGAAGGTACTAGGGCTGAGAATAAAGGCACCAAAAATTAACTGTGCTAATCTGTAGAGTTGTACTACTGCCAGGCTGCAGGCCAAGAGAGCCTGAAGCCAGCAGTTAACTTGCAGGATCCATTTTAAAAAAATTTAGTACTATTTAAAAGAAAAAATAAAATAAGAAAAAGAATTTAGGGTTTTTTCATATCTTTACACTTCATGTTTATTTAAAGTATCCAAAAGGAAAAATGTCCTATTAAACACAGCAAAGCTTAGACAGGATTTAATATAATAATGGTTGTCAATCTTAGTCTTCCCCTTATCATGACTATTATTATTATTCATGCAATTGCTTTATTTAATTGAGATTCTGTCACCAGCCACGGAAGTTCTGGAATTTGAAATCCTGCTCCTTCATCAGCACAGGAGGATTTCTGAGTTCAGCAGCTCCATGGGCTGGCAGACAGCCACAGTGACATGGACATGCTGGTTTGGGACTGCATGAGGCAGCAGCACACAGAGTATCCAAACTGTGCTGCACCAGTGCCTCGTTGGGCTTTGAAACCCTTTGAAAGTGGGGTTGCTTCTCTAGTACTCTTAAAAACTCAAGTTCAGCCAGAGAAACTATGGCAGCATTTCCATTTGCTCCAAACTGCTAAAATGGTGTGTTTTCTGAAGGTTTATTGCACTTCTAGCTTTTTCATTAAGTCTTCAACAGATATATTTGTGCTATTTCTACGCAAGAGGGTTAAGATTCAGGTCAAAATGACATCAGTCCCTTGTATTGCTGAGTTTGGGGCCCATGTGGGAAATGATCCCACTGAACTACACTGGGCTTTAGTTGTAGCCTGCTGAGAACTCAGCCACTGGCATTGGAATCTTTTGTAACTTCAGGCCAACAAATGACAAAACAGCAGACAGCAGAGAAATAAAGCAACACTTGGGGCAAAACATCTTACAAGGAAGACAGCGGCAGTTGCTAAAGTACTTTGAAAACCGCACACATATAATATATAAAAGAAAAACACATATAATATAAAAAAGAAAAACACATTTGGAAGAAAGGGAGGCACTCAAAATTACAGATATTTTTTCTTTTTACTTCTGCAATTTTTAAGGAGTAACAGAAAACCCTATCTCTAGGCTATAGGTTTGAATACCAGGCATTCAGGGCATTCTGGCATCAGAAACACAACTTCACATAGAAAACCTACCTGCAGACAGCACACACGAAACAGTCTGGGTGATAGGTTTTCCCCAGTGCTGAGACCACTTCTCCCTCAATGAATTCATCACAACTGAAGCATCGTGTGCCATAGAGTCTCTGGTAGTCCAAAGTACAGATGTAGTCTCCCTGTCTCACAAAAAATCCTCCTTGAGCCAGGTCACATCCACATGCTGCAGAAAGAGAAAAGGCAGACTCAGAAGGCTAGAAACAAATGCTCTAAAATTAGGCTG
This sequence comes from Acrocephalus scirpaceus scirpaceus, assembly GCA_910950805.1. Taxonomy (NCBI): domain Eukaryota; kingdom Metazoa; phylum Chordata; class Aves; order Passeriformes; family Sylviidae; genus Acrocephalus; species Acrocephalus scirpaceus. The sequence goes on from OU383778.1 coordinate 34,928,028, forward strand.
ATTTTTCACCTGTGATCTGAATGGTTCCTAGTGGATTATTTAAGCACTTCAATGTATGGACTGTATGTATCTGTAATGTATGATCACAGAACAGATGTGTATCTGAAAGACACTACTTTTACAGCAAATTACATCAGTCATGTGTTTTGGACACTAATAGCCTGGATTTATTTAATGTAAAAATGTCAGCCTCAGTGCAATCTTTGTGAGAACAAAGTTAAAGTCTGTAGGAGTTGAGTTCAGGGTTACCATGTACAACACCTAGGTTAAAAGAAATGTATAAAGCATATAAACCTTTAAAATCTAAAGCACTAGTGTAACAAAGAAGCATCTCTGACAGATTACAAGTGTTTGATATTCCTCCTGGACACAAAAGGGGTTTAAATACTGCTGTCTCTAAACACGAGGGCTGATGCTCATGGCAACTGCTGCAAGTTCTCACAAGTTAAATCAGTTTAACTCAGCTCTCATGTTTACCTGATAAAATTCACTCACCATGTATGAACTGGAGGCATCTCCAGATTCATCTGCTCCTGTCAAAAGTAAGGTTTTAGTCCTAAATGTCAATTTCTATTTTTTAAACTAAACTTGTAGGAAAAGGTTAAAGTGGATTAACCAAAGGCTTGTGAGGCTGTTCAGGGGTTTTCTTCATCACACCAGGGCTGGAGCTAGGCTGGAATTTTGAGAACATATAGGAAAGGAGAGATACAATGGTCTGGTGAAGTCATACAGAAATAGCAGACATGTAGAACACGACCATCATCCACATTGACCAGAATCTTTGAAAACAGACCTGACTTGATTTAAAAGAGAACTGGACTTCAAAGTGGTGATTCTGCTGCTATGTTGACTGCTCCTGTACTGCAAGTCACAGCACCACACTTGTTACTACGTACTTCTGCTCCTGTTCACGTAGGAATGAGTTCCCATCAGCAAATGGTGTTTACAGTCAAATGATGCTGAACCACAGCAGTGTCACATACAGCCCACAGAAAAGGAGTGGGAATGTTGCTTATTAAATTTGGGTTGCATGTACAAAACATTGCAGAGCTGCTCAGTGCCTTGGTCTCAAAATAGCAGAAGTATCCACACTTCTAAAATTCAAGACTGAAATTTACACTTAGGTACCTGAGAGTCCACAGGCATTTTGGTTTCTAAACGTAAAGCCTGGCAACTCACACCCAAGCCTGTTTGCAGTGTCAGAATCAGTCATCTTGCACCTAAACTACAAGAACAGAGTCCAACAGTGGTGCTCAAGGCATAAAATAACACATACAGTGCAGAAACCCCAAGAAAGCAGAGGATCCAGATCATTCATTCAAAATTACATCCAACTCCTCTCCCTTTTTTATAGTCTTTGTTAACTGTAGCACAAGAGGCCTGGGCTCAAGGCCCTCTTTGAACCCTCTGTGAGCTCATACCTGTGTGGGATTTCAGTGCTCATCTTGCTCCCTGGAGATGGGCCTGACCGCTACGAGTCAGGAAACAACAATCATGCTAGAACTGTATTAGTGCATGGTCAAGAACTGAAGAACTATGGGTTCTAATCCTTCCTATAATTCAAAATAATTCCAATTATATTGTATGCGTCATGAACAACATGGATTAGATAATTTATATTTCAGTACATTGTTCATGTTCTCTATCTCCCAGGCTTAACACATTTGCTTTAACATTTCTCTTTCTCAGCTGTGCTCTCATTTTTATGAAGGACAGGCTCTTTGAACAGACTTTCCAAAAATCTGGCACAACTTGCTGGATATCATGAGTTTCTTTCAGCCTATATATTTCAGCTACCTACTCGTGCCACAGAAGCAGAGCTCAACTATGGATTTAAGATGATGCTGAGCAGCATGCTGAGCTGATACTGATGCCCTAGAGCAGTTCTAAATTGCATCATACAGTGTTTGAACTTGCAAAGTGAATGACAAGAGAAAAAAGTTAAAAGGGCATAACTGCATTTCTGAAAAGAGGAGGGAGGGGTTATGTCCCTACATACATTTCTTACATTTTGCACAAGCAAATCTATATTTATTGTTTAAAGGGAAGCCCAGCAGGCTCTGTCTCACTGCAGCTGAGAGCTCTGGTGCAAGGTTTGGGGCACATGGGGTCAGCAACAGTTCTGCCACTGGCATTTGGTGGCACTCTGTCTCACCCTGAGGGTATTGGCCTCTCTGTTATGTCACTAACATTACAACCGCTCTGACATTGTGTACAACTCCAAAGCAGTTTGCACAAATGTACTTAATCCTGGCTTCTCAGGAAAACCTGCAGTGACACAGCTCAGCCGAAGAGAGACAGAAAAACAAGTTATTGGGACTTAAAATAAAAGTGAGTTTGGCATCCTCTCAGCAGGACCTTTTCTGCATCACTATCATTTCAGCCTCCCCATTTGCAAAGAGTGGCTGAATGAACATCACTGCACCACCAGCTCTGCTCCACAGGCCATAACTTGAGTCACAAACCCTTGCCTGCTCTTGCACTCTCTGAACCATCTGATCCAATTTAACTTGACACCCAGCTGACCAGAGAAGAACAGAGGGATTCCAGTTAAATACTGGCCTGAATATTAAAATAGTAATGGTTTAAAGCTGAGAAGAGCAGCTCTGAAAAGAGACCTACTGGCCTCCTCTCAGGTGAGATGCTGTGCCCCTTGCCTGCAACTTACGTGGACAGAGACATTGTCCATCTGAGATGATCCTGCAGAGACAAGAAACCAGGAAAGGAAAGCTGGAGGAAGTCTAGACAGAATGTGTGAAGGCAGCTACCAAATTTTACTCTCCTAGGACAGGAAATCAGCATTATGTCATATCCACTCCTACCTAGCATTTGTCTCCCAAAAGGACTATCTGGAGGAAGGGTTATTTATAACCTCGAAACAGTTTTCAAAAGCTTCTGGAGTTCATCTTGACGATAAAAGAAAAGCACTGCAAACACAGCAATTATATTAATGAAGAGACTAACAAAGAGTAACTCATCTTCTTGTCTTGGTATTACCCTGCATACAAGGCAATGCCTTTTCCTGAGCTGTTATAAGCTTTAGGAGGAATTTATACATAGTGAATAAATGTTTGTCTCTTTATTTTATGATATTTAGTAGCAAGCCAGTACCTGGATGTGCTACAGGACTTGGGAAGGACAATATTCAAACCATTTTTAGGGAGGGTATCTCAGGGTGGCTTCTCTTACAGCTGGATAATTCCACTCTTCAAGACAGTTTGCAGTTACCTGACATCAAAATACTTCATATATAGATGAGAGGGGTTCTTCTACTGGTTTAGAAACAGACTCCTTTTTTCCCTGGCAAGGTGTCTGTAACAGCACCTGAAGCACTGGAATTTATGCAGTGTCTAATGGTAATGGTTTTAAACTAAAATAGGTGCAATTTAGACAGGATATATGGAATTTTTTTTTAAGTGAGGCTGGTGAGACACAGGAACAGGTCATCCAGAGAGGTGATAGATGGTCCATCTCTGGAAACATTTAAAGTCAGGTTGGACAGTGTCCTGAGCGAACTGAATTAGTTGAAGATATTGCTGTCATTCCAGGGGAGTTTGGACTAAATGACCTTTAAATGTCCCTTCCATTATACTGTAATATTATAAAAATAAATATCAGTAAATCAATTAATCAATGCACTTTAGGCATGTTGCTATTCCACTACTGTATGCCATCAGTATTCCATTTGCAGTGTACAAATATAAAATGCATCTATTTTCTGTGCTGGCAAATGAGCCTACTGAAAGTAGACTTACGTTTTGGCTGCGTGCTGGACCTAAAAACCAGCTGTGTCCTGAGCTGTTTGGGGGATGCTATGCCCACTGTTCTGCTGCACATTACAGCAGGCTGCAGCTGCAGCATGCACTGCAGGTCTTGCCATCCCAACAGCGCTGTTCTGCTGTCAACGTGCCAGACCATCAAGTGGTTTGCTTACATGCAACTGCACATATCAAGTCTATATTTTTCCCTCCCATTTTCTGCCTGATGTAAGTTAAATAAAATTTTTCTTACTCAGCACTGTGGTTTTATGTCCATTGCTGGTGCTTTCCTCCATCCATGAGATGGCTGCTGCTGGCTGACTGTGATCCCAAGAATGACACGTAGTACACTGCTGATATTATTCTCTTTGGGCAGCTAAATTGTATGTCTTCTTACACCAGTGATGAAGTCTGGGATCCAATTCTCCAAAAGCCCATAATTATATGTGGAATATTTCTCCTGGCCACTATGCCTATGAGAGGGAACCACAACCACCTGGCAAACTTCCACTGCTACAGCTTTGACTTAGGTTCAAACTGAACTGCAATTAATCTGAAGCAGTCTAAGCTCATTTTTAGCAGATGGCTGTGACTGTGATACTTCTTGCATGGTCTGGTGTGGTAAGTCCAGATAAGCTTTTCACAAAGCTTTTGGGGAAGTCTTTCCCAGCTCCAAGTTTGCTGGCCATACAAATATTGGCATGGGAATATCATCTGTTAGTTAATTCACACCTGAACCTTCAGTCTATGGGTAAGCAGCAGTAAGACATGGGCCGTGTATTAGCAATATTATCTAAAATACCATCTATAATCTCAAGGACTTGAATGACGCCTCATTTTGTTACTATCCAGGGCAAACAAAAGCAGCATGCAGCCCCAGAAAAGTCTTGGACAGACCTGCTGGCCCTCTTCTCCAGCTTCCAATCAGGAAATGCAAGAAGGCAAACAGGTCTGATGGAAGAAGACCAGCAACTTTTGGGAGCAGAAAAGATACAGAGAACTGTGGGGATATATCATATCCTGCAACACTTCACCATGCATACATAGCACTGATAAAGCTATAAAGGATACGGAGTACTGTGCACCTACACAAGCTCCCAGCCTACCCTGGCCATGATGCCCATAAATAATTTGTGGAGTAAACACTTCGGTGCAGGAAAACCCTTTGAGATTCAGAATGCTCTTATGAGATTGACAAAACATAAGAGTGTACCAATTAAAATGAAGGAGAGTTTGGGAAGTTTTCTGTGCTCTTGACTCCTATAATAAATGGCAACTACACATCGAGTAATTTTTCATTAGAAAGTACACTTCCATTTTCCTTCTGGAGAGCATAGTTTCCATATAGCTTAGAGACAGTGTTACTGCCCTTTAAAAGCTCTTCCACAGTCTTAGAGGTGAGCAAGGTCCTCACAGAATTCAGTATGTGGTTGTTTTAAACTACCAAAACAATCCCCAGGAAAACTGGAAAAAATGTCTCATTTATATGATTTCTTGTTTTAAGGACTCAATCTGGTTATTTAAAATTTACAAGTATGCTAAAGAAATTTAAGAAACAGAGTAATGTGCTTTAACCCTTTTTCAACCTAATAGCATCCTAAGTGTTTATGATAAAACACTGCTGTCATTTGCCAGACTAATTAAAACAGGTTTTTAAAAACAATAAAATAAAACAAAACCCACAACCTAAAAAACCCCAACATGCAAAGAACAACACCAAATATTTTCAGATTTTTTTTAACAGGGCTTTGGGTGCCAGCTCCAGGTTTGCAAATTAAGTCCCTGCTCTATTCACAGATATGGCAGATGGTCTCGTGTTAATGAGTTGCAAAAAGTGGGAGGTGGAATAACACCACTGTGGCAGTGATGAATTTTATGCAACAACTCTCTCTGGGTCTCAATGCAGGCATCACATCACCTTAGTGCACTGGAATGCCCAGTAACCACTCCAGAGTGCTGCTGTATCCCTGCTGTGTCCTCAAGGGAAAGAGCATCACACAGTCTGGAAGTCCCCTGCATAAAGGCATCCTTGCACAGACTTTTTTTTTGCAGAGGGAAAACCTTACCCAAAAACAGAACTTGAGTAATTAAGAAGACTTACAGGCTTTTAAAAATAATAATAATAATACTTCTGTGACATTATTTAATGTGGGCTGAAACTACACATGTTCAAAACTTCTTTATATGAATAGTATTTTTAGTACCTGCAAATTTAACATAGATTTGAAAATCCTATCCCCTAATGAGCACTTAGCTTTCTACTATAACTTCTCACTCTATGGACTAGAAGGATGCAAATAAGGAGTAAATAAATTGGAAAACAGAAGCAACAGAGGTTTGGCTTCCTTTGGTGGGTAGTTAGCTACCTTTTATTGAATGTTATTAGGATATTCCTTTACCAGTACTCGTAACCATGATTCCTCCCTTTTCATTTCACTATGCTTTACTAATATTATGTATTTATTAAATATGTGAAAGATGCTCTTAAAAAAAGATTTATCAGGCTCTGGTTGAAATATATATGCCATGTTGCTAGAGTGCTGATGTGATGGGTATATGGCCAGGACATGAGGGGCTGCAGAAAGTTCTGAATGAATGCAGAGATGTTGCAACAGGAATATGATTATGAAAAAAGGGAAATTATTCATTACTCTGTAATAGTGCAAGTTAACTAACTGACCAAAATTTGTTCATGCTTTAATTATTGAGTTGTTTTTAGAAAAATAGTTATTAAAAATTTTAAAGTTCAGGTTTTAAAACTACAACATAGAATCATTTGCAGCTACATTAAATTACTTTTGCACTGAAAAAAGTGATCATTATCATCATCATCATCAAAATTTCAGCGAAATAAAAATTACAAGCAAACATGAAATTGGGAAGGCAGCCCTAAACCTACAACACTCTGCAACCTTGGTGGATTACAGTGGAGGCAGTTTTTCCTGCTATAGTGAGTTAATACGATCTGGGATTGCAAACTCCTGAAGGACTCAGGAAGTGTTGGACACATTACTGAGAGTGCCTGATGAATAAGAGTCCCTACACTAATCCCCAGTGCCCAGGCCACCATAAATACCAGAAATCCCTACTGCCTGGCAGAAATCTGGGACTCGGAAATCTTACAAATGAGCTTCCCATAAATGAGTCCAATTTGGAAACATGAAACCCCATAGCTATGTTCAAATGTGAGTCCCTCAGATTGCTCAGTGTAGCTTTGAACATATTTATATCCTAGGAGATGCATTTGATCTAATCAACAAATAACTCCTATTGCCTAGATACTCCATGTTTTTAATATTTTCACTGAATATTCTATCTTAGCCCTTCCCATTAATAGGACTTCCTGATAAATGATGTAACTCTGGGTTCTGTTGCATGTTCTACTGAGAAAATGGTATAGAAGTGATATAGCCAGACCTTGGCTTTTTCACAATTCCCAGGAATTAATTTCCGTGACACTGCAGGGTCAGAAACACATACCCTATTCTAAGCTGAATACGTGATAAATTCTAGCAGGTTAATTTAAAAAAAACCCATGAAAATTAATGGAGGGAAAAGTATACTTGGACCCATAGTACGACTGCCACGGGGTGAAGTTTGGTTAGGGGTAAAACAAGATACATACGAGATACAATGAAGCAGGCATAGCACATAGGTCATGTTTCTACCTCTATGGCTCAGAGTAGAAGTTTATTTCCTTTCATCAAGACAAACCAGGAAAGGACACAGATGTGAGTTACAGTTTTTCTTGCATATGAACAAAGAACACTCTTTAGCAAGTTTGAATTGGTCACTGCCACTGCCACTGCCACTTTGGAAATGTCAGGATACTATCAAAACACAGAAAATTAAATACTTGCCAAATACTTATAAAACGGGGTAATTTCTATCCTTATCAAAGATCCTAGAGGCTACCCAAGATAATATAATTACATCACCTACATCTCTCCTATCTATAATTTTATGTTAACCTGTCTCTACTGGTTTTACTAAATCACACTGTTGCAAACAAGCTCCAAGTTAATATTTGTCTAATATAATCCATGCCATTAAATGAAGTCCTGACCTGACAGACACCCTCAGAATAGTTTATATTCAACACTTTTTTTTTTTAGTTTGACAGTCTAAGTCATTAATATTTTATCACTTTAGTAATTTTCCTTGGTGCTTTTATTACAGTGGTAACAAATTAAAAAAGAATTAGCAAACATGGGAACCAAAGCCCTTGAAATCTAATGAAACTTTGCCATACAATATCAAAGACACCTGCCTCATTATAACAGTACTTTTATAAAACCTGATTAAAATGGGATCTGTTTTAAACTAAAATTAAGTAAAAATTTGAAGTGAGGTTAGATGGCATATTCCCTACAGCATTTTATAAGCAGATTAGATGTGCAGCTAAACAGGAAATAACTCATATGAATAGATATGAGTATAAACCTTATTTATAATGCCTATTTACCTCCCTGGGTACTATTAAGCTTCAATACTGAGCAAAACTAGCACATGCTCCCAGTACTGCTGTTAAATTTTTTAATCTGGATGTGTCTCTTAGTCTTGAATAATAAAAGAGTTGTTCTTCTTTTAAAAACTTTGAATTGTTTAAAATCGTTATCTGAGGAATGTAAGAAAAACTGGATTGGAATGAAAGAAGAACTTCATGGGAATTAGTGACTTTATAGTAACCTTTCTTGGTTATGTAATTTAATTTTAATACAAAAGGCATCTGTATAATTGCTGTTATCATTCTGAAACTCACAGTCCCAGTAAGAAAGGTTGCCCAGAGAAGTTGTGGCTGTCCCACCCCTGGAAGTGTCCAAGACTGGATGGGCCTTTGAGTAACCTGGTCTAGTTGAAGGTGTCCTTCCTAACGGCAGGGGGAGTTGAAATGAGGTGATCTTTAAGGTCCTTTCCAACCCAAACCACTCTATCAATAATCAGACAGCAGTATGGCAATACACAAAAATACCTTTCTACTCTAAAAAAGAAAAAAAATAGGAAACAATTCATTCAATCAATTTATTTGACCCTCTGAAACCTCATAATTTATCCAAAGCTGTCAAAGAAATAGTTTCAAATTTCACACATATTCAAAAAGGTGTGACTTCATCCAGTGTAATGTCATCGGTTACTGATGAGGTCATTCAAGCAGACCTCAAATACCTCTAGACACCACATCATGGTCATTTCTCATTCTCATCCATGGGCTCTTTTTCAGTTTGCATTTTCCATCACTGTACAGCTGAATTTTGTGAGAGGGACCAAAATTTCCTGCAGCTTCATAAATATTAAATGTTTTCTGATGCAGGCTGCATGATGATTTAATACAGAGGCAGTCAACCAAGCAGGCAGCCCACAGATGGGATTAGCAGTCCTGGACAGTCCTGCAGCTGCACTGGATGCTGGACACGCAGCCTCTTTCCACATGCCATCTTTGGTGGATGAGGTGAGACAGGACAAACTGCATTGCTGAGTAGCATCAAAATAAATGCACCACAGGGAGGAATCAACAATAAGATAAATACGTTCCCAGAACCATCACAGCACAGCAGGGGTCATGGCACAAAACTCTCCTTCAAGGCTGAAAGCAGACTGACTGATCAGAACTGAATATATATTTTTTGCTAAATCAATACAAATGAACTGTATTCTTTCATCCATTAATTTAAAAATCTAAGTGACATTTGCCTAACCTGATTTTTCTCCTTTTATGTAGCTAATGAAATGTATATTCAGTGCTCTGTTCTGTTCCAAAGCTCTTCTCATGTAACAACATGGCAAATCCATATTACAAAGCAACTAATGCTTCTTAAGTAACAAATAAAGCCCAGAAACAAAACAAAAACAGATACCAGAAGAATTCCGGAAAATTGATGGAATCCCTTGAAAGGTGATAAAAGAAATTATGGCATTGAAATAATGAGAGAAAACCCTCAAACCAACCATGTGTGCAAACTTTGCAAAATGATTAGTAAGGAGGAGTCCATGAGCCCTGACACCAAGCAGCAGTTTAATCACACCTCTCTGACACTCTCCTGTGCCAGCTGAGAGACTGACAGGTGGCTGACAGATGCTACCCTGCTACCTCGTTAACATTGTGATTTTTTCCTCATTTTATCCAAGATCTGCCAGAAGCCAACAAACTCCTTCTTATCTCTTACAGACAGATAGGGGCAATGCAGCTTCTACAGTGCATTCATCATCTCCCTCTGCATGGGGGTGGAAAAAACCCTCGGCACTGCCTAAATTTGGGATCAGTTAATCAGTTCAGTGACCACATACTGCATTTGCTGGTGAGCTAGCATCATCTAAATGGAGATGGCCAATAAAACCAAAAATTGGATGTATCATTTTGTCTTACTCCCTCTGTAGGATCTGTCTTTTCCATAGCAAATCTGTTAAAAATAAAGGGGGCTTGGATTTCATCAAGACAATAATATTGATCAAATACCAGAATGTTACCGAAGCTTCATGTAGGAGACAAGATTCCTGAATAACAGATCAGCTGCTCTTTTCCTGAGTTAGGTCTGAAAAACTGATTTAATAGTGAAATTTGCTGTAAGAACAGATGGCTTCAAAAGAACTTAAAAGATGCATGTATGGGCTGTGATGCCTTAAGTTTTAGCTTTCATATTTTCCAGATTCTGTACTGTATCAGTATATAACTCTGAACTTCATATAAATTGTTAGCAAGTTCCCTTCACAGTGTAGTTAGACAAAACAATCCTTTTCCAGCCCGAGAACCAAGGGCACCATTGCAGCTTCAGGCCCAAAAAGTATAAACAACAGTGAATTGAGGAGAGCAGTCAGGGAGGATGGGACTTCATAGCCTGAAGCTGTAATTGGACAATTAACCCCAATATGTAAATGGACCAAAACTGATAAAAGTGTTGAAATTCCCATTGTCCATCTTGGGTGTAGCCTCAGCCAGAGTCTTGTACTCCCCAAGGTGTATCCCTTGAAGGCCTGTTTAATAAATATCTACTTTATTCCTTTAACACTGTCTAGCCTCTGTTCTAGGTAGCCTCTCAAGGCATCAGCTGTGTTTTGCTTTAAGTATTAATCTCTTCTGAATAGATAACCAAAATATTTTTGCTGTTTAGGAAAGTGCAGTATGCTTACTTTGCTTGCTGTGCAATTTTGCGAAGAACACAATTATTGAGCTGAACATTTAGTGCTGTCTGCCTAAAGATTGTCTCAGTTATTCACTAAAGATTGTCTCAGTTATTAATAGTAAGTACTTAATCCCGGGGGATTTTTAAAAATATTAGTATAGCTAAGAGATAGTGACGGTTTTCTTTCTAGTATTTCCTCTAAAGAGGAGTAGAAATAGTTACACTAACACATCTAGAACCAGAGACATGCTCATGTTTCTAGACTGAGCTGCAAGGATTAATAAATGTCATTTGAAGCACTGGTTAATAGTGGAGTAAACAGGTTGTTCAGTAAACATCAGTTAACATTTATGTACTTGTACTTAAAAAACAAATTAGATCTTTGCAGCTTCCAGATAAGTTTTCAAATAAACAAGTATTTACAGAAGGGGTGTTGTATCAGATAATTCCCTTTTCCTGTGACCATCCTTCTGCTATTCATGTGACAATATTAGACCACCAGGCACCAATCTGGAGCAAACCAAGTCATTGCCCCCCAAAAATGGAACAGCAAAGAGGGTCCCACTGGAATTTAAAGATCCACAAATCCAACACAAGAAAACCTGAACAGATGCGGCCATGGCCCACCCTACTGCATGCATTAGAGAGCTGGAACAGAGAGAACCTCTGAGTTTCTTTGCAAATGTTAAGTCTCTCCTGGCCCTGCACTGTTCTCCCAAACTGCTCTTCTTCCTGACATCCCAACTCTATAGTGAACTCCAGTATGGATATAAACAGCTTTACATCCATTGAAAACATACTCCAGTTTTGGGACTTTGGATGTTTATAATCTTACAGTAAGGAGTCAGAGATTTCACAGTAAATCCTTTCAGGTGTGGATTGGATTGTAAAAGATGCTTGTGATAGGATCATTAAGTCACACACCATTGCTAATGCTCAACTCATAGAAGCAGCAGTCCCACTTACCTTTGCAAACAAAGCATTTAATATGGAAATATTTGCTCTGAACTCTCAAAACTTCTCCTTTGCATGGTTTTCCACAGGTATTGCAGAGAATTGCAGTACTTGATGGCTTCTCCAGCTGGCTATGCACAGCCTGTGGTTGTGAAACTGCAGGGGGAAACAAAAAGTTGAGCATTTTAAAGACCATAGATGCATCTTCTATAATATCTACAAGCAGTGACAACACCTAGGACAAATCAGATCAAGCAGATTAAAATTTTAACTTCTGGAATTGGCCAGCACAGGAGAAAATATCTGCCAAAAGGAGTTGAGCCAAGTCAACCCTGTTATTTCATAACTTTGAAAACTTTTGACTGAATACACTTCAAACATAAATCAGAATTCCTTACAGAGGAAAGAATTCACATGATCAAGTCTTGAGAGCCTGAATTTCAAAAAATGCTTTGTCATATTTTGTCTTCAAGAAATCAAAACTATAGATAAAAGCTATAGTTTTTATTCAAAATATCTTTAATGGGACTTGGTAACTCTTACAGTGTGATCTACTGATCTTTAAAGTTCACAATAAATGCCTTTTTTTGCTGATTTTAAGGCAGAAATAAAGTTCTGTAAATGTTTTGAGTACTTCTGAAACACTGACATCCCTGTAAATAGCACACATATCTGATCATTAAACAAAGTTTTCTGTCATTTTGTAAGGAAACCACAATTTCAAGAAGTTAGGTTAATCTAGGTTAGTGAAATTAAGTGAATTAAAAATTTGCTGCCATCTTGTGATGTAAATTAGAAATTGCATTTTTTGTGCTGTTGATAACACGAGATAAGTTGGCATCTCAATGTGTTATGTGGGACAGGTGAGATATGACCTTATTCTTGCAATCCTGCTGCAGCACTTGCATCAATTTTTTATCACAGTGTACTTAGGAGTCAGGAGAGGAAACACCAAGGCAGTTAATTATAAAGGAGCTGTGGTGTAACTCAACAGATCTGGCTTTTTCTGTATGAAGAACTAATAACAGGGAAGCACATAAAGCATTTTAAGTAAATGACATATTTAATGACATTTTCTTCTGTAATGTGGCATGCTTACTCAAAGGCTGGATTACTTGTTTCAAAGTGATTTTGTTTAAATGTTAGCTACAAAATAAACTCACCAACTAACCAACCAACCGGCCGAGATGGAGCAACCTCTCACATGCCAATAGGCTTAAGCAAAAAAGGCCTTTCCACATCCACTGAGTTTTAGGAGTCAGTATTTCAGTAAGATGGTAAGCTTCCCCTCCCACACACTCTTCCAGGGGACTTGCTGCAAGTTTTACCCAAAACTACACTTTCTACTGCAGCTAAAGTGGTTTGGGTGGGGTTTTTTTACCCAGAAGATATATGGGCTTGGGCTTCTCATGGCAGTATTCACCACCCACTAGCATTTTGCCTTGTCTGCTAAAATTACACGTTCTGTGATGGTCAAAAAAGTCCTGCTCAAGGCATTGTGAACTCGGGAGCAATTACTGAAGGCCTGGTTATAATTAAGGACATCTCCAATACAAACATAAGCACCACAGGCAACTGAAGTTTATAGAAAGGCGGATGCCCAAACTTTCACAGAGCGAGCAGTACAGATTGTTCGGGCTACTATGAGGGTCTGATTTATTCCTCAAATAAAAACAGAGGAAACTCTGAACTTTGCAATACTTTACTTTTGACACAAGAATTTCTCTGCACTGTAACCTGCCCAAAACAAACGACCCACCCTGAAAAAGAATCAACCCTGTAAGAAACCAAAACAAAGTATTTTCCCCAGTTAGTTACTAGAGTAGCTGCTAAAAGTTTGAAACTATCAATAAAGGTTTGCTCTCTCCAGATTTGCTAACAAGCATCAAATAATTCATTGACTTAAAAGGAGCTGACCATAGCCAGAACATTTGGGCCTAAACAGTTGCATTTGAAATATAAAATTCTGATTGGAAAAATTAAACAATTGACTTTTCTTCACACTCAACTATTCCCATGTTTCAGCCTTTCAGAACAGGATCTCACCAGAGGCATCAATGCCTGGCCAGGGTAGAAAGCTGCCAGCTCATGCTGTGGTGTGTCCCACAGGTCAGAGGAACCCGGCTCACGAATTGCAGCTGCAGAGCAGGGCCAGGAGGAAGCCAGGAGGAAGCCAGGAGCACTGCCAGAGAGCCCGAGGGCAGCCCACCCCCCGAAACATATACCCCCTCTTCCCTAAAGTGACAACAGCCTCACATTTCCAGAGAAAACATTGCTTTTCGATTTGCTTTCTTGCCCCCAGGAATCCAAAGCTGCACTTTATGCAAAGCAGCAGAACATTGAAAATTGTTGCAAAGTTTGGTTTTTCTGGTCTCTGGTAATGGTTGCAAACTGAAAATGTGCCAGAAAACAGAAAAATTTGTTTTCCACGATGTATATAGTGCTCAGTGTCTAGAGCTACAGGGCAGGACTTCACATATTTCCTTCTCTTTGGGTCTTTAAATCAAAGCTCAGAATTAAAAAAAACTTAGCAACTCAGCTAAAAAAGAAATTAAAAAGGAAAATATTTAGGGCTTTTTGTTTTAATTCTTCTTTGAAATTTCTTTTGGAATTTATCTATTAATCCTGAAGTAACACAAAGCACATTTAAAATACACACTGCAGACAAAGAAGTAATTATTTTTTTTTCTCTCAGTTCAGAACTAAGCTACTAAGTATTTCACACAAAACTCCCATGGGAATAGAGTGCCTCTGAGATCATTACAAAGAGGTCCTTCTGAAGAAAGTTTAAAACACTTACTCTTCCATCTAGCACAACAAAATCATATAATTAATCACATATTAGTTTATATTTTAAAACATTGACACTTAATATGGTTTAGGTTGAAATTCCAACTGCTGACAATTCTGAGAAACTAATTCTGTTAGGGAACTTCACATTTTAACTTATGTTTCAAACCATATTTAAGGAGATAAGTTTACACAGCAATTTTCAGCATTCTACCTTTATGTATCAAAATCAGTCTTTAAAGCAGCAGAAGAAACAATCAACATATTTAATAAGTGAAATAATGAATTACTGATGGAATGTAATGATCTGAGACTGCTCATCTGATCATAACTAACTAAAGAGTTGTTAAAAATTAAATGCTCCCATTATATCCTTATTTGTAGAAATTTCCTTCTTAACTTTAAGATACTTTTTCTAAATCAAAATTTCTAAATCAGGAATACCTGATTCTCTAAATTTGCTTTCCTCCCAGACTACATTCTGCTCCAGCAGAATCCTTATGAATCCTTAAACCCTAAAAGGATCTGACTGCACTCACTTTTTGACAAGGACAAAAACTGGCAAGGAATGAAGGAGCAGTTTCCACAGGACTTCTTTGTGCAAGATTTGTCTGTTGGGGACATTACTGCCAATATTCTTCCCAACTGTCCAGCGCTCACACATCTCTGATGTCAAGACTCAGCCTGTCTCCACCAGGCTACACAGTAGATAATTCTGCTTCGCTCTGGATCAAGTAGGGCACATTAACCAGCAACAGTTTGCTGAAGAATGGTGAAATAAGACAAACTCCTCAGACTCACTTCTATACTGCTCACTCTAGATGAGCACTTGCTGCCTGTACCACAGGGAAGGAGGGACAGTGGCACTGCTTGTTATTAAAGCTGCATTACACATCTTATGGCTGCTGACAAGTGATGTTTTCAGTGTGCTTTTAACTTTTGCAGATTCACAGAATATCCTGAGTTGGAAGGGACTGACAGGGAACATCAAGTCCAACTGTTGGCCCTACACAGGACCATCCCTAAGAATCACAATATTTTCCAGAGAGTTTTGCCAAACTTTTACCATTTACACGAACATTACTCGCAATTGACGATCTCAAACTCATTTCTTCAGGTAAAATTTCAGACAAAATGTTTCAGCTTTTTATAAAGGTGGAAAAAGTTTAATATACAATATATTGGTTTTCAACATTAAAAAGAAAGCAGAACACCTTGCTTGTGGAAGTATTTGGATCAAAGGCTGCAGCCTTACCTCGATGAACACCATGACAGGTACACTGGATCCATGAAAATCCACAGCTTGTGGCAAAAAACCCCATCCCTTTGACTAAGCCCAACTCCTTCAGCATTGCTAGACTAATTTAAGGATTTAAGAGCTGTGGGGACTGGGAAAAGGTACCGGAGATAAGGAACAGATTTGGATGAGACAGGAATGCTTTGCAAACAGAACAAGACAAGCTGATGGTGGTGACAGAAGGGAGAGGATTCACAAGTCCCTGGTCATGCTCTGCTCCGGAGCCTGGGATAGAAAATGTCACCTCTCAGCTGAGCAAACTTCTGAAGGAAATCAAACGTGGCAAAAGATCCAATCTAGGATTGGTCTACGCAGAAGATGACAAACGCCTTTGCTATCAGGTTCTCCAACAGGTAAATGAGAAATCTTCATGGTAATTACAGACCTGACGAAGAAACATGTCCAGAAACTGCAGAATTCAACACAGCCCTAATGCTTTTTCCAATTTGTTGTGTTTTGTTTCAACTCTGCACAGGAACCTACAGAAGTAATTTCTGAGCTTGGAAATCAAGTACTAAAAATGAAGAAGCGTCATGCTTAAGAATGCACATTTAATTTGGAATCAATTTTCAATTAAAAAGTTTAACAGTAAAGACTCCCACCTTCTTTGTTTACTATACAGACATAATAAAGCCACATAACTCATTTGCACCATATTATTTAACTCTGTTCTAAAAAATCAGTTTAATAGGTTTACTGCTCTTAGGGATTAAGGAAGCCCCAAATGATAAAGGGCCAAATTACACAATTTGATACTATAATCTCAGAATCTTTGAATGATTTAGGTAGGGAGGGACTTTAAAGGTCACCTAGTTCCAACCTTCCTGCATTGGCAAGGACACCTTCCTCTACACTACGTTGCTCAAAGCCCCATCCAACCTGTCCTTCTGTGATATAGACATTACAAAGAGTACTGACATCTAAAGAAAGGTGCAATTTGAGTGGAGAGACAAGAGTCATGTAAAAAGAAACTTTATTCCTAATATATGCAATCCCTCCCAATTACCTTTCAATGCAGGGAAAGCAGTAATTCCTCATCAAGGTTCCTGGAACCAGAATCAGAGCAGAACCAGAGCCTAAAGACCAAAATGAAAGGAAAAACAAGAGCCCTGGGTGGTCAGGAGGCAGCACCCCCTGTCCTTTTTGTAGTTTATTCTGGGGCTTTTTTTTTTATTGTGTTCTGGAGGTCGAGTTAAAAAAGTGCAGGCCTTTCATTTCAGACTCATACAAATACCTCATCATTGGCCTGCATCCTCCATCAGCAGAAAAGATACAACAATTTTCTTTAGCAACTATCAGCACTACAGGCTCCTCTATAAATCCACAACCTTTTGCTTCATGAGATCAAAACACATTCTGAGGAGAAAAAATATTAGACATCAATATTTTAAACTATATTATCAGCTTTAGTTCATAAGAATGTTCAGCTTTTTCGACAAAGGCAAAGGCCACATTCCAACTCTGAACCAAAACTACACAGCACTGGTAAGGGATATTATTCTGTATGAAGGAACTACCAGCAAATTGTGTTGACACTGAAACCTTTCATCTCTATAGCTAGAGGTGGTTATTGAAAATCAAAATAAACAAATATGAGACCTAAATGCCATTTACTCACTAAATATTTGAGAAACAGAACAGAATTATTGATTGCTGACATGCTGTATCAAGTGATTTGGGGAGGGTGAGGTTCAGAGAAGCCCAAAGGGAAATTAAATTTACAATCTTCCTGGAGCAGGATTAAAGGAGACGCACACAAGTACTGCTGGAATTAGAGACTGGAGTTTAATCGTTGTTTTAACAAACCCTTCTTGTGTCAACTGAGTCAAAACACTCAGGGCTGAATTTAAAAACATCCAGAGGAAAGTAAGGAAAGAAGCATTTAAGTGCCTCTAAATATCCCAGTGAAGCATTATTCCCACTGTAGAGCTGGCCCCTGCTCCCTCCCTGTCTTTTGTCTGTGTTTAAAATCCAGAGACAAGGAGCTATGCTAATGTGAGGATAACACAGAAATACATAATATAGTAACACATGCAGTGATCAGAGAACTACATGGGTGTCAGCTGTACATTTAATTTAATTAAGGGGGTTGGGGTTTTTTTTCCTAAGAACCAGTGTATAATTATGGAGCCTTGTGGGGGGCTGAGACCCCATTGGTCCTTTCCACAGAAAAGATGAGGAAAAAAGTAACTGTGTAACAGGAACTCCACAAGCTCTTCCCATCCATCCGACCAACCCCACTCGGCAGTGGGGAAGAGCAATTCCCTGGCCCCAGCCCTGCCTAAGGACTGCATGTGTTAGATGTTCTGGAACAGAACATTAAATAACTAGTGGTAACCTGTTTTACTCTATTTCTCAATTAGCACCTTGTGTTAAATGACTTTACAAATATGTTTCCCTGCCTTATGGTGTCTTCTCACTATAATGCCCTGTTCTTCTGTATGTCTCACGAGAAACCAGAAGATCAGGAGGATAAAGGGAAAGAAGTTTTGCTGTCAATGTCCATATTAGGTGGTCCCTTGAGCCCTCCAGCTGGCCACACAGAGGGCTGAAGTGTCCCCTGGCCAGCACACAAACTCACTGCCTTTCCCAACAGTGCTTTTCTGCACCAAGAGGGTACAGGTACCCCCCCAGAAGTGCTCACTGCTCTTTCTGAGACCTCTGTGGTGGCTCCTACAGCAAAGCACTGTTACTTCTCTCTTTAGTTCCTGGATTATAAGAGAAAATTCACCAAATTTGATAAATCTCTACATCAACAGGTCTCAATTTAATTCTTTCACATTGTCCAAAAATACAAAGTAAAATGCTTCAAGAACTGTGTTCCTTTTTGAAATGCACACCTGCTTCTACTACATATAAGCAACAACTCCAACAGTGCCTTTGCAAGGCATGCCTTTTCCAGCACTTCCTACTCATCATCACCAAAACAGAACCCCACAGCTGATACACAGCACTACTGAGGTGACCTCTGCTTTTACTGCCAATTACTGAGCTTCTGGGACCAGAGGCAAAAGAGAGGTGTTATTCAGCAGGATGTGAATAAACCATGCACAAGAGGTGCAACACAGCTCGAGTACTCACACAAGAGTTTCAAATCTCACCATATGCTCTGTGCTAAACTCACATCACATAAACAAACCTAGCACAAGCTAACCTCCTGCCCTCGTTATTATAATAAAATATTTACCGAATTCAAACACAGCTCTTAAAAATCTCTGCTGAGTTTGAGTAACAGCTACTGCAGCATTGTAAAGGCTATTTTTGTACAGGTTTAGCTAGATTGCTGTGAGATAGGATATAGAAAAAACACTCCAAGATATCTGCATAGAGAAATAGGGGCTTTTTTTCCCGTTATAGACTAATAAAAACTTTGAAGTCAATTTCAATTTAAAAAAATGAGTAAAGTTTTCAAATTGAGCTGTCAGCTAACTACCAGAATTATTACCATTTCCAAATCATCATTCATATCATTAAAAAACCACAAAGCACAATTTACAATAAATGTTTAACCATCTTTTCCCACTCGGCTGTGTTTCCACATAAACAGAGTTGATATTCTCACGACAGCATCAGTGATTTAGCTACCACAGCCCCAGATGAAGAACGAGTCATTTCAGGTCTAGGCTGACCAAAATGTGGAGTCATCACACTGTACCTGTATCTTCGGGCATTCCTGCATGAATTCCCTTGCAGAGGGGCAATTCCCCCAGGAGCACTGCTGTCAGTGGCCGCTGCCGTGCGAAGCGGGACCCGCAGCGAGCGCTGCCACAGCCACACTGCGACCCCAGCACCGCCAGGGTCAGATGACTCCTGCGGCACCCACGCACAGGCGGGAGCAGCGCCAACCTCGCCGTCACCACCGTGTAAAAATAGCGTCCTACAGAAGCCGAAATATTGTCACGTCCATGGGGGGTGGCACCACCGGATGCGGGACGTGCCAGCAAGGGGTGTCTTTGCACCAGGTGATAGCTCAGCCGCTTCAGGGCGGTGCCGGGCACCTGGGGAGAAAGGCTAAAAGAACTAAAACCTGCAAATTCCTTGTCATAAATTAGAAATGCAGGCTGAGGTAGCAGGGAAACCCCTTTAGACATCCCCCAAACACAGGGGTCCTTTCCTTCTAGCGCAGGAGGGCACGGCACTGATGGTAGAAGGAGATGATGTCAGCCGTGAGATGCTCTCACTCTGCGATACCTGGCAGCCAAAAATCTCTCCCGATTGCTCATATGGAGTTGGAATGTGTATCACTGGAATAACAGTGATGTGTCGAGCTATTTAAAGCACTACATGGGAACAGAATGAGCATTTCTATAAGGACTCTGACTTTAGAAATCTATATGGTTAGTACACCACCGCCCGGGGCCATGCCAGACATGGACTATACCTTTAAATAGCCCTCAGCTGACATGGCCTGAGACCCAGAGCACAGATCTGAAGATCCCAGGTTCTACACAGAATCAAAACTATGAACTACTCAATTTCAAAAAATCTCCTATATGCATTATCCTGCAACAACTGCCTTCTGACATGAAACTCTAATGACAGCTTTTTTATTTTGTTCAATACTGTTGTGCTGCCTGTGTGAAGCCAAATCCATCCTCACACTCTCTTGGATCACCATCAGCCACCCTGGCTGAGCTCTCCAGATATTTGCAGGGTTTGGCCTACTTAGTTTTTCCCAGCGGCTACTTCATCTTGGCAGAAATGCAAAAGGCACTTTGCTAAATGGGCAACACTTCGAAGGCACATAAATTAATAGGCAGGAAAAGTGAAAGGGCTTTCACTCTTACACAGCCTTTCCTTCTGCTTGCCAGGCTTCCAAGGCTAAATGCTTGGTAACTTGCATTTTAGCATTGTATGCTTGTAATGCAGTCACACAGTGCACTGATTTGTATTTACAGTTTGTGGTGTGATCCCTGAGCCTCCCCTGCAGTCTCACCACTTGGCTACAGCAAAGGAGAAATCACACTCCAGGAGCTCAGAGGGTTTTCATGGTGTTTCTGAGGAACTCCATCACCACTCATGGGCTTCACGGGCACAAAGCACGAGGCCATTGCACTTCATTAGCATGATGGGCTGGCTCGGGGAGCGTGACAAGGGACTGCAGTGGCAGCAGCACAGGCGAGAGATCAGAGACCTCCTGCTGCAAATGATCCAGAAAATCGTGTAGCTTTAACCTGATTTCTCAAATCAACACAGAACAAACACCTGTAACTCCACTGTTTTAACACTAACAACAGCACACTGCCCTTGCTACAGAAAAGGGCAGGACACTTGGCAAATGAATTCGGTAAATGGTGCCTCTAAAATTAAACTCATGTCTTCCAACTTTCTGCCCAACCTCTCTTGCATGAACCCCATTTCTGCTGGGTTTGGACTTGAAAAGCCACCCAACTCTGCCCTCAGTGACCTGCTGCATGCCACCAAAGCCTGTCCTGCTCAGAAACAGGCTGAGTTTAAACTTCTGGCTCTCAAACACCTCCATCCTCAAGTCCATGCATGAGGTAACACTTCTCATTAACTGCACAGCAATGAGCCATGTACATGGTCATCTTTAATAGAAACAAGCAGGTCAGAGACAGTGGGCTCTTGTACATGGCACTGAAGTAAAGAACCTGCTTTAGCAGGGAGCTTGGACTAGATGAACTCCAGAGGCCCCTTCCAACCTCAGCTATTCTGTGATTCTGTGAATCCTGCATATTTATGAAGCAGGAAAAATCAGGCTCCACTCTGAGCTCTGACAGAGAGCAGGCAGCTGAGTTTGCTCCAGAGGTAACTGGGTCATGAGTCTTGCTCTGCTCCTTGCTATCTCTTGGGAATAAAGAGCTTCCTTCAGCCCTGAAATGCATGATGACAGCCCTTGACTGCTGGCCACCAAGCTGGATGAATAAAAGCAGAACTTCTCCCACTCCCAGCTCTCCTTCTTCCAAGGGGGACTTCTCTATGGCAGATCTAGATCCAGACCAAAGCTGGAATTAGCCCCCTGTGCTCCCCCAACTACAATGAAAGCACCATCTAATATTTTTCAGAAAACTGTGCACCTAAAATACTGAGCAGAAATCAAACATAAACCCTACAAAGCCTTTTGTAGAGATTCTTTAATGGGAAACAGTGGTGTATCAAACCTAAAAACAGGGTGCAAGAAAATGCTTAGAGAACTGAAAGAAACATACATTGCCCCACAATGAGGTGAGAGCACATCCAGAATGCAGTCTGCAAAGTGACCCAGGTCAGGAATGAAGGGATAGGGTCTGGTTAGCAGCAGAGACAACAAGAACCACAGCGATGGTCCTGCAGGTCACACACCCTCAGGAATGAACCTGCCACACAGGGACTCTGCTGAGCTTACAAAACTCAGAGGGATTGCCAGTAAAATGGAGCAAACATCAGATAAGGAAAGATCAGCTTAAGTAGAGGTCATAGGCTACAATTTAGCTCAGAGAAAACCTGCCATTTAATAAGGATAAGGTAAGCAATTAACAAAAGATATTAGTTTCTAAAAGATCAGGTGGTACAAGGGACTTTTCACAGAAAGGGCTTCATGAAGCAAGAAGGAAACTGTATACTCAGTGGTGAGCTCAGATAATGGGATGTATTGTATTAAGGGAAGACATCCTGGCTGCAACAGAAAAGGTACTGTAACAAGAGCCACCCAGGAAAAAATTAAAATCCAAGCCCAGGATTTTGTGGGAGGGAAATCAAAGAAGCAGAATGAGGCAATAAATGTCAGTTGGTGTGGCCAAAAATTGCACATGGTAGGCATAAGACTTAGAAAAACTCATTTATAACTTTGAATACAGGAGGATTTAAACTACAGTGTGAATTTGGAATTCAGGAGATCGTGAGTGGTGCAAGAAAGATGTCAGGCACTGCAAAGATGCCAAGATAATTTTTGGGTATTTCTTTTGGGAGTAAATGAATGCATGCAGAAGGTTTTTAAGGGAGGATTCTTCTGTGTGGGCTGATGCTATATGCACACAAAGAGAGAAAGAGATTAATAAATTTTAATTTATCATTGTTTTATATATAAAATTACAATTTAAATTGTCTGGATTTTTAATCAATCGAAATTTCAAGAGCCTAAATAAAGAGTAAACAGAAGTATTACCTAAAGAATTAGACAGACTTAAAGGATCTTTATTGCATTGCTCTCTTCTGAAAAGTTACACAGACACTGCCATAATTCTGCAATCACCAGCTACCTATCATACAAAATTATCAAATGATGATATGGGTTGGGTGCTATTAAAAAAAAAAAAAAGATTCAACCTCATGTGTTTTAATTAGAAACAATAAATTTAACTTTGAAGGTTTCTTACATAAAAAAAAGATTAAAAATGCATATACCCCACCCCCATCATCCCCCCCAAAATTGGACATTTTGAGAGTTAAGAGGCCTGAGTCTAAGAGAACTCACGTGCCTGAAATGCCACACACATAAGTCCAAAGCTGCAAGGCTGGAAACCCCTCCTCGACACATCCAAAGGCAGGGCAAGCTGAGTTTTCACTTCCCATTTCCCAGCTGGCCATGGCTGACTGTGGGGAGGCACCTTTGGCTTCCAGATGTAGTGGGAACAGCTACGTGTGCTTGTTTGCAGCTTGTGTCCTTTGTGAGTGTGGATACCAAGTGCTTTACTCGGTGTCACCCAGCAGACCTGAGAAGTTTCCATCTGAATACTTACCTTCCTTGTTTTCCAAGAAACAACAGCTCTGTGACCATAGAGACCTTTCTGAATCCTTGTCACATTTGTTGGATACACTCATCCCACAAGCCTGGGATGCCTTTCCACAAACACTGCAGCTCAGTCCAGCTATGGTGATGACATGATGTCCTGGTTTAGGGGAAATTTGTTAGAGAACCCCTGAATGGGGTCATGGACACACGACCAGGACAGTTTAAAGATGGCCATGCAGAGACCACCCTGTCCAAAAAAAGCTGACTATCATCTTCAGATTGGAGCCACCTGAACAAGTGGCAAGGTGAGTTTTACACCAGTAGATCCAATAGGGAACCATGGGTTCAAATTCCTCTTCCTCAGAGGCTCAAACAGCTGCAAGTCCCACCCAGGTGTTTGCACAGGAGAGAGACACTGAAAATCCTAATCAGGATCTGGACTGCAAATCCTAAGTGAAAAGCCCTGCAGAAGAAATCTGCCCCAAGAGGGGAGTGGGGATTTCAGACACCTCCTCTTCTGCAGCACTCTGTCCTGCGCACACACGCACAACTTCCAGTGCTTTAATCCTTGCCTTCAGCCCACAGTGACCATGCCAGAGAATATTTTTCTGTCTGTTTTCCAAATCCCATTCTCTGTTGAAGGGATGTAGCTGCAAAGCAGCAGGTCAGATCCAAATCCTACTTAAATACATTCATTTTGGCTGATGATCACTGAGGAATTTGTCAACAACGGGGAGTGCTGTTCTGAAAGTAAAAAAGAAGTCATTGTTGGAAATGTGATGCTGTTACACTTAACCCTGCTCCCAGTAAAGTCCACCAGTAAAACCAGTATTGATCCGGGTCGAAGACTTTCATGAGCATTCACTTCTGAATTCTATCAAGTTTTGGTATTAGCAGTTGGCTCATCACAACCAGAAAGTTCAGCCTTTCCCTTGCTTGCCTGAGGTTACAATTTCCCATCAGTAACATCTGAAATCCAATTATGTCTCTGAGCTCACTTTAATTCCAAGAAACAAAGATTTTTTTTTCTTGGAGTGTGTCTAAATTAATGGATATTCTTTATTGCTCAGTTCCACCATAAGCAGCTCCAAAATCTTAAGAAGCAACTTAAAAAAAAAAATCACTGGACTGTGTATCTATTACTGTTCTGCACCTCCCTGGCTGCCTGATGATCTCTTTCAGCACCTCCACCAGTTATCCAAACCATATTCCTGCCAGTTCCTTCATCTTTAGGGCATTCTTTTTTGGAGAGCCATAACCCAGTACCAGAAACTGTCACTGTGGTGCTATTTCCTACCCCCAGGTCCGTAGCACCTGCTGGGTGCACCCCTGCTCTGCACCACTCTTCACACTGGCATCTGCTCCATCTGTATTCTCATATGGGGGAGGGGGACAAGCACATTCCCTGGCTTGAAAATGAACAAATGTTTGCAACTGGGGAAAAACAGTGTAGAAGGAATTTCTATGGCTCATTTGTCTTTCCATTCCCTGGTACAAACAGCATAATAATAACAAAAATGATGCCTGTTTGTTACAGCAACATCAAAAAGAAAAAAAAAGATAAAATAATATAGAAAGCAATAGTTCATTTTGCTAGCCAAGTCACAATATATCACCCCAATCATTTATTAATATAATTTACTAACTTTCTACTAGTGCTACATGAAATATGTTTCTAAAAGGATTACAAATAATAATTTAAGGACCTTTGCAAAGGCTCTTTCCTTTTTATGTTGTCATCTACAGCATAAAAAATGTCTAAAATAATTACTTTGAAATAGAAAACTGAACTGCTTTTATTTGCTCTGCTTAATTTGGCATTAGAAAGGGATTAGCTCTTGGTTTATGGCAATCATAGAGTTAATTCAAATATACATAGATATTGATGTTACTGAAGTTCTGGTGCTAAAGTCACACTACCTCATACAGTGCAAATTAGTTATCTTTGGTGAATTTGTCACACTGTAAGAATTTCTTCTTAGATTCAGTTACACCCATACAAATCTAAGTCTGCTTCATCCCCATCCGACAAACCAGCACGTTGCATCCCTCTTCACATTTAGGCTACACAATTTCTGCAATCAATTATCTCTTGACACAGCATTCATAGCAGAAATGTGTTACATTCACACAGGCACGACCCCAGAGCCTTCAGCTACAGCGCTACTTCTTGCACAGTTCTGCAACTAACAGTTCTATTACCAACAGGAACATTTTTGAGTATCTATACAACATGCTTTTAGACCAAGTTTTGAGTTGCTTAATTTGCAACCACCTCATTCAGAATGCAAATGGGTTCTAATTCAAAATAAATATTTTGTTCTGAAGATTTATATTCACCTTTTACAGACAGAAAGGGAAACAGCAACATCATCTGATAAAATCATATTTATAAAAAGAAAGATATCGTACAGCTTTTTTCCCAGGTAATGCACAGAAATGCAATTCAGTGACGGACAGATGAAAATCCAGTGCCAAATTCCACACTAATCTCTCTCCCCTGATTTCAACAGGGCTGAAACATGAAGTATCTTTATTGTGTCAAGTGAACAGTAGCATGGTCAGGAGATCCTGAAGCTATTCTCTATCCAGCCTCTGAACCTGGTTAATTCCTCACATTCTACACAAAATATACAACTAATCTAAAATTGTAGCCAAGGTCTGGTGACCACAGAGAACCTTTATTTCCCTCTGTCTCAAGAGAAGCCTTTATCTCTGTCCCCAACAGAGAAAAGCCTAGCAAGTCACTGCAATGTGGAGCTTGACAGCCCCCTGGGCAGATGTAGGTCACTCCTCCTCCTCACAACGGCAAGGAAACCAGGAGTTTCATCTGGCTGCAAGCTGCTCCAATTGCCAATAATCCTACCAGTTCGAGTCTTTAATAACAACCTACTAAGACGGCAGTGACGCAGGACGCTGTCCCCTGACCTACATGCCACCGAAGCGAGACTTGGCCCATCAGGGACACAGCACCTCCCCTTCTTGCTGACTGCCTGGCTCTGAGGCTGTTTGCACTCAGTCACCTTAGGCACTTCAGGCTCCCTTTCACTACCCCACACTGGATGGTCGCTTACATATGGGTTTGGTCTTCGCACCGACGGCTGCTCTTTGGGCAGCTGGCTTCATGTAGAAGCAGGACAAATTATGCATAGCAAAATCTGGGGGACCATGAGGTGCAGGGATGTGTCCACACACAGCCAGCAAGAATCCAATAAGCACATGCAGCCCCACCAAACCTATACACAGTTTAAGAACAGAGGACAAGCTATGGCCATGAGGTGCTGGGCTCATCCAGAGCAGTAAAAACATCAGAAGGCTTCAAGCACCAGCTCCTTGTTATCTAAAGGTCTCTTGTACCTTTTCTCTTTAGCAATCTCACAGGGCAGTTCCACACAGCCCCGGCTCTTTCTCCACAGTCTTCTCTCTTCCTTCTGCTGTTCCAGCTTGCTCCTTTCTGTCCCTTGCATGACCTCCTGTCCCTTCCTCCTCACAGCACAACCAGCAGACTCCAACTAACTCCAACTGAGCTCCCACCCAGCTAACTCACTCTTTAGCACACCCATAGCTGGGAGGACAAGGCTGTTCCCACTCTTGGATAATTAACACAGCTGCAATATACCAAGGGTGAGAATGCCTTTAGTACTATCTCCCTTTGTCTCCCCACAGGAGCTCTGTTCACCCTTCCCACTGCTGATGGTGTACCAAAGGAGCATCAGAGCAGAGTCTAGCACTGCTCTACTCCCAGAGCATCACAGAAATATAACAGTTTTAATTAAAGAGAAGCCCAACTTTAGTTTAATGCAACACAGAGAAAGAACAAGTGATCCATGCTACCACATGCTAGCACATTTCCAGCGTTTATTTCCAAAACAGAGGATAAACAAAGATAAATCTCTTCCCAGTCCAAATACTCCTAAACTAAATGATGACTCACATGGTAAATACCCTTTCTATCACATCCCACTTCTCTCTATCATTTGGAGTGGCAGCCCTGCTCTCACTGAATTAAAGAAGGACAATTCTGCTTTGTAATGAATGAAATCAACATTCTCTCCTGTATGACTTGTTTTTCTGCACTGAACTGTCATTATCTAGACTTTAAAACTTCTTCATTTTAATAGTATTTCTGTAGAAACAGGCCTGAATTTCAAAAATTTATATTGCTTTTTGAGATGCTCTCTTAAAGCACAGATGTGATCGTAGCATTGAGTGACATACCTAAGAAAAACATAGCCTAATAAAGTTACACTGATCAAGCTGAAAGCAGTGAGTATTAATTTCATATTCAAAGCACGATATGCAACTCCATGAAAAGACTGATAGGTTCCTCAGGGTATGAAAAAATTATATGATGCAATTGAATTATCTCAGCAATACAGTTTCTTACATAAGAGCTAGGAAAAGGACATGGTAAGGGCTAACGTGTTAAATAAGCAGAGAACTAGGAACAATTCCTTAACGCAATCCAATCCTTACCTATGCAATAATTTTAGCTACAGCTGTCACTGGGGCTGTGGAAAATGTGACATCTTGTGGAAATGCTTCTCTCTGCTGACCACCAACTACCTCACCCAACCAATGAGACCTTAGGTGCCGAAAGCAGAAAATTCTGAATTAGCCACCATGACTTGCAGAAATCCTTAATTTGATCTAGCTTCCAGACTCAGCCATTCTGACAACATTTTCATACTGTCAATCACAAATCAGTCCCAACTCTTTAAGTGACTCTATTAGTAACATTTGCTGTATCACTAAGCATTAGATATTCTGCTGTCTCAATTTAAGTCCCTCTTCCAACACTGAGCTGAAACAGAGTTGAAAACTCAGGTCTGAATTTCAGTCTGGCACAGAACAACGACTCCCACTTATGCTCCATGCCATACAAGCTTGATGGTTCACAGTTTCCCTGTCTGCCAACCTGCTAGAGCCCAGGGCAGACAGGTTTTACTGCCTTGCATTGCACCACTGAGTTGATAACAACAATGCTTTTAGACACCTTCCTATTTCCACAGTACTATGAGCAAGACTAGCAAGGCATCTTTTCCAATGGCAGCTGTAATCTTCAAAGGAACAAGTTTTCAGTTCTTCCCTCTATGTAAACATGAGTTTTATACAAATAGAGAGATCAGGTAACACTTCAGCCTTCCATTGTTTGCTGGAGTTTCCTTAAATGCTACTGCCAATAGCAATGCAAATTTTATCAGAAGAGTTAGTAACTCCCAAACAAAATCACTCAGTGAGAACACTGTATATGATATATATGCACAAATATATTTTATTCAAAGCAAAGATATAACACTTAATGGTTTAAGCATTTCTCTTGGGCAAAAATTAACAATGTGTGGTATTGCATAATAAAAATGAAACATCTTTAATCTCTAGCTTTAAACTAAGGCATTGGAAGAAGAAATTCTCTTTCTGCTTATTTTCAAAATGTTACAAACTCTTACTTCGAGATGATGATTATGCAAGTTCAGGATATAACTAAATATTAAATATATGTGCAAAATGTATCTTTAATGTAGACTCATATTAAAACATTACAGACTAAGTGAAGAAGGAAAACAAAGAGAAAAGAACAAAGCTGCCTCTTTTAGGGGAAGATTTGTAAAAAAATAGAAAACCCCTGCATACAAATACCTGGGAACTGCTGGCCAACATAGATGATGTACTGAGGGAAAAAAAAAAAAAAAACAGGGAAAATGCAACTCCATCAACTACTATTTTCAATAGTAGCAGAACGACAGGTTCTCTAGAGTTGAGAAATAGCAGGAGACCTCTGCCTGATCTTGGGCACTGCTATTCACACAAAATAGGCCTTTCTTCATATTATTTTTCTTGAGAAAATGTAATTTTGCAAGGAATACCTGCTGTCAATTCTTCCTCTTAACCAAAATAATAAAAAGTGGCCCAAAAACTAGCTAACCATTTGAAAAAAATATGAGTAATACTGGGTCATTCTACAATTGTCATCTAATTTTTTTGATAAATATTCTTTTGTCAAGATAGTGTCATGGAGGTACACACAGCAATAATATTATCTTGATTTAGAAACACACCATTAACACAAGGCCATTCAGTAAAGCTCTTGAGAAAGCAGCAGAATCCCTGCACTTCTAGCTCAAGAATATTTTCTGCTGCACTTCACAATTTGCTTCTTTTAAACCTCTATTTAATTTTCTTTCCAATTGCAGGTGAAATCTGCCACCTAATTCCTACCTTCAGTGCCATTACTGACAGTCTGCTAGGGTGGTTATATCCATATAGGTGTAATCAACACTTATTTACAAATTGATTAGGTTAATTTCTGCTGTGAGTTCCACATAACATCAGGTAAGGGTAAAGGAAAACTGCTGGAAGTCATCTCTTTGTTCTGCAGACAGGCAGCCTAAGTGTCCAACCCTACAGCACTATAGCAGCAGTCCCCAAAGATGCTCCAGCAGACTGACAGATTTCCCACTTCCACATTTGGTCTGTTAATAATTACCAGAAACTGGAAAAAGACAGAAAATAAACTCATCATTATCACTCTGAAACCTACTTAGATGGAGTTTTCCATTCATTTTGTATGCACAGTGAAAGCATTTGAAGCCAGTGAAATTACATTTGTACAAAGGTAGAATTTTAACAATCACTTTGAAGTTTATTATTCTACTCACACAGTAAGATTTAATTAATTTTATTTAAAGCACTAATCCAAAACCTTTCAAACACACTCAGACCTACTCAAAAGCCTTAATACTTAATGCTAAACCTCAACTTTGGCACATATAAGTCCATTTATTGGTTGTATGATTAGGTGTAGACATAATTAGAAAATGTAATAAAATAAAGTTTGCTTTTTTAAACTTGAAATTCCTCTATCTTTAAATAAAAGCTCCTTTTTCTCAGTATGTTTTGCTATCATTTTACAGACAGTTCCATACCACTGAGATTATACCTCTCCTATCTAGGAATTTCTTATATATTTTACATTCACTCAAAAAGAAAATAATGGTCCCAAGATTCAACTTTAAATGAAGACACTATTTCAAAATTGGTCAAGCTGTACTAACAACATATTAAATTATAATGAGAAGCTGTATACTCTGCTGTGCAGCAAATCCACAGACCATTAGAAATTTACTCTCAGGTCAGCTGTACAAGAGATTAAATCTTTTAATTATCTGTCACAGAATGGGAGTTAGGAGCTTTGAATCCATTCAGCTGTTCAGTTTGTGACATGTAGAAATAAATCTGACCTCTTACAAAGCACATGTAAGCACCACACACACTGAGGCATAGCAATGGTTTTAAAATCACCATGTAACTCTGGTATAACACTGTGCTTCAGAATAACTGAGCTTCCACTGGAAACCTATGGGAGCCTGTGTTTTTTGGAAGCACTGCACAAGAGTCCCAGAAGCATTGTCTTGCTGTCCTGCTTTAGCTTTAAATGTAATTTTAATCATGCCAAAGTCAAGTTTAGCACTCCCACACGCTATATTTAGAACCAGAATAATTTAGGTTGGAAGGCACCTCTGGAGGTCATTTAGTCCAGCCTCCTCCTCAGCACACATCCCACCAGATCAGGTTGCCCAGGCCCTTGTCCCGTCCAAATCTGAAACGTCCAAGGATGTAAGGCTGCCACTTTCCCTGCTCCAGTGCTTTAAAATCTTCTTGGGAATTTTGTTTCCTCTTGTACCTAATCAGAACTTGCTAAGTAGCAAGCTGCCATGGGGTTGACTCCTGTCCTTTTGCCATGCACCTCTGAGCAGAGCCTGTGTCCCCTCTCTCTCCCAGCCCAGCAGTGGGACATGCAGACACTGATGGTCTCCCTCAGCCCCCCAGAGGAGCCTGGTTCCTGCAGACTCTCCTTGTACATCCAGCCTCTGCCCATCCAGGCAGCCTGTCCACAGCCTGTTCCACTTCTTCCTAATGCCAGGACCCTGGCACGACAGCAAAGCAGATCTCTCTAAAATCCCTCTCTAACATGAGCACCACCACACGTGAGTGAGGACACAAACTGAAGGCAGGGCGATTAAAATTAGCCTTCCAAACTCATATTTTGCATCATTTGAAAGCTGACCCAGTGTTCAGTGCTGCTGAACACCTTTAACTCAGAGCATCTTGCCCATCCAGGTTTTTTTACACAGCCAACTTCAATCATAGTATCATGTATCATAAGTAACAAGCCAAAACTCTTCTATCTGGATCTGCCATAAAGGAACTTGGAATGCCCTGGGGGGGTGTCAACATTTCTCATCTGAACATGTAGCTTTAGACCACTGGATTCTAAAATAATAGAAACTAATATTATACTCATGTTTAAATGGCTAAATAAATTCCTTTCTTTTAGATATAAACGTCATAATTAATTTATTGTCCCACAGTGTTATCAGTCACAACAAATATGTAGATTTGCAGCAGCCTAACTTGAGGACTGACCCTACAAACCAAATATTAGATACACAGTGCCCTTGGTGATCCCACCACCAAAAATTCACAGCAGAAATAGAGCAGCCAAACAGTTTTTATATCTATGCACAGACCAAACATACAAAGAAACCAAGGCAGCTTACAAAGGTACCCATTTGACATTGCAATTTGCCTTAGAAGTAGAGATTTTGTTGAGACAATAAATACCAATCCCACCAAACAATATATCCTCAGGATCACAGGCATTATTGCACAGGTATCCAGTTTCCAGCCTCTACACCCTGCCCAGGCTCCTTGCAATGTAAAGAACAGGCAATGTGATTAACACTGCTAATCTGGCTGCACTGTGAATTTTGGCTGACTCTTCCATATGGGAGCTCTGGGAGTTTGGACTGCAATATAAGAAGTATTGTTAAGCCTCGAAGTTCTATCACGGCCTTGAAATACTTGTTGTTTTAAATTAAGTACCATCCCTCAGAGATATGTGACTGTGCAGCAATCTGTTCTTCAGTTTTTTATTAGATTAATTTGGTTCTAGTTGTCATAGTTGCAGAAAAAGGTTAAAAGTTTTTAACATTCTAGAAAGTCTTCTCATTCCTTTCCAGTATGAACAACATAAACAAAATGCAAATGGTAAAAAAGAAGCTCCAATTTCCGTTTCAACTTATGATTATGGATGCCACTGCTTGTGATTTTTCCCTTAATGTTCTTCGGCATGTGTATGGCCTGATTTATAGATCTCAGAGACAGGCATAAGGTTTTGGTTTCTGCTTGTATATGCTCTAGAAATTTGATGATACTATAGTGTTTTTTAAAAAATACAAAATTTATGTATTTATTTATTATTTTAAGTCCTAGAGATACACTATATCTTGCTTTGGAGAAAGAACACCAATCATATGAGTTTTGGACTGAAGTGATCTTCCCAGCATGTTGGGAAGAGCTGGCAGGGCAGTTCCCACTCACTAGCCAAGGAAAGGAAAAAATATTCAGGAAAAAAGAAGAGAAAAAATACTCCCACAGCAAGTGATGTTCCTCTTGGAAACAGCAAAAATGGCCTCTTTGTTCCACTCACTGATTTTTTGGCTGTAGTGGGGGGCACAGGTCAGTGGTGACAATGCCCACAGCTGAGCACCTTGTACCAAACCAAGGCAGGGGCCAAAATCATCTCACCAACATGGCTGGTACCAAGGGATCCAGAACTGGAGAACTGGCCCCAAGCCCTCCATTACTTGGAGCAAATCCTGAGCTGCTGGATCCATCTGTGTATCTTTTGCTGTAATACCTCATTTTCCAGCCCGTAGGCAACTGACAGAGCAGATGTCACTGAAATGACTTAATGTATTAAGCTGCTATTTGTTTAATTCTGATGTGGAAAATGTGTCACACTCTAAACAGTTTAGTATGTTAATGTACCACTGCAGTAACCTACAGCAAGCTTTAATCATTTTAATCATTTTATTTTAGACTTATTTGCTTATTTTACTTTAAATCATAATTAAAACCTGTTTTCTTACTTCCTTTTAAGTGTACTTACTCTTAACTTCACCTCCAGTTTCCTCAAGCTGAATAAACAAAACTATTATCACAAATAAACATTTAATGTCCTAGGATATTTTATCTACAATTTATTTGCAATAAATTACAAAGGACAGATGCGGATAAAACTTTCAGTATAATATATTCCATTAACAGTCTGCAGCACAATAATTCATAAATAGAGGGGCTCTGGGAATAACAGCTTTAAGGAATAACAGCTTAATTTCTGTGTCTGCATAAGAAAGCTGACCAAAACGATATTTGCAATGGGTATCTGAGTAATAGTACTAAAGTCTGAAATCTAAATATTCTTATTTGAACCAAACTTTTTCAAAAAATTTTCTTCAAAATTTTAATTCTAAGGTGAGAGCAGATTTTAATAGCTACAGAATGAAGTTTTTATTTCTTATATAAATACATAGTTCCTTATGCTTATTCGTGATTATACGTGACCGTAAGTCTTGAACCTAAAGATTATTCACCTCAAAAACTTTTAAGAAATTAATTTTAGAATCATTTTTAAAATATTATGATGAGTAGTACAAATGAGGAATTCCAAGCTGTAAAGATGAACACTGTACATTTCAAACTGAAGGAGCAATATGAAGTCTACTGAACTTTTCTGTGCATTCACAAGAGATGTTGCAGAGCCTTATTAGCCTGATGAGCTCTAAGCATGTATTAATAAAAATAATCCTCTTGCATGTAGCTGCAACCCTTTGATAAGTCAGCATCCCTTGCATTAGCACTTCTGGTTTCTTGAGACTCTGGGCATGAGTAAGACACATTTAGTCTGCCAGTTACCTCGTTGATCTGGGTTAGGCATTGCACTATGACAGGTCCTTCCTACAGGCACTGCAGGGCTGGCTGCTGCTTTGAAAGCGTGGTCATGTCAACAGCTCTGCAAATAACCCTGATGAACTTCTTAAACTGCAATGTAAAATCAAAATTGTGGAGTGCACTTTTTAAAATACAGCTTCTGAAACATGTTTCTGTGCTTGTAAACCCAGCTAAAGGATAATGTTGTATGACATGGAGGAATTCCTGCAAAGAAACACCTGTCTGCAGTTTTCTGTACAGCACCTCATCTGACTGGATGGTGGGCCAACAGCCACTCCTCACTGAGACTGCAATGGCCCATTGCACAACAGGTGCAGGCACAACCCACTGTGAGACACCTCTCATCAAATGTCATCAAAAGGCTTCTAACAACAAAAACACTGGAAGGAGTGTGTTCAGCAACAGATCTTCATAACCACCCTGTGCTGGTCCCCAGCAGGCACTCCCCTAATGTGGCCTGTCTGCTCCACCTCTCCTTGGAATAGTTCTCATTATGCATATGCTTTTCCCCCAACAATTAAATTATACCAGCAGTGACACCCTTCTGCAATGAGGAAATGATCAAAACCTGCTGACAAAGAAACAAACACAGGAATCTGATGCTTCCAAACAGAGAGCAACAGGACACAATCAATGTGGTGTGCTTTGGTCAGATTTTTTAAGATGGACTTGGTTGCCTCAGTGTCTTTTGCGGAGGAGTGCCATGTGTGGCTTGGAGCAGGTTCCCTTTATCTAGACAAACGTACTCAGCCCTCAGAACTGAAATAATCTTCACCCCAACAACCCAGCTCTCAGGTCACTGGGGGATACAAAAGCTGACATGTGCTATCAGAGTGACCTGGAATGGATCACAAATATTTTCTAAATTACCTATTGAATCCACATGATTGTAACTGATGAAAGCTGCAGAAATTGAAAAATTGGAAAGTTGCCTCAAACCCCAGCTTCCCTACCCGGCTGGGAAAGGGAGATGGGTGAGTAGAGAGAAACCCGAGGCTTTTCTGCTTTGCTGCACTTATCCACAACAATGGCCTTTGGGAAGTATTAACTTAAGTCTGTCTCTAGAGAAAAAAGCTGCACGTTATCTCTTTGCCACGTTATGCCACCTTTAAAGAGCTTTAAAGAACTGGCAAGTGACAGTGACAGCTGCTGGCAGGGGTCTGCTGGGACAGGCGTCACTGTGGGCTGCACAGATTCCTTGGTGGGGCTGCACGCTCACAGTCTGGGTGCCAGCACAGGCTGCCTTTTCCTACCATGTTAAGAAAAAACCCAAAAGAACCTAAAACATATTCCAGGGTTAGGTTCTAGAGATTTTTTTTTAAAGTATTTCACATGTGCAGTTTTATCTGATGGGTGACATCACTTGCAATCTTGGTTTCTTTTTGAAATGAAATCTCCTCAGGGATATGATCCAGAGGGAAACAAAAATCAAAGGAAGAATATTTAGGCTGCCAGGGGCATGCAGTTAGCAGCAGGAAACTGGCTTTGTTGCAGTTGATTTTCTCAAGCCCAACTCTTCCCTCACTCCTTGAGCCGCTGGACAAACTAAGGACCAGATATTACTTTCAAAACTTAGGGGAAGGTGGCAAACAAATTAACCTTTTATTTTCCTTTCTTACATCTACAGACAAATGTCAGCCACTCATGCCAATGTCAAAAATAACCAAAAATGTATTAAGTGTTACACATGTAAAGTCAGAATGACCTAACAGAAGGAACATTTAATTCAGACTTTCGTATTTCAGACTCTTCTTCTCTTGACTAATCCTACCCAACACAAGTCATAAATCGCTTCTCAGTTCTGCATGCACAAGCAAATCCCCTTCTCTTGTGAGAGCTTTGCAGTCAACTGACAAAAAATAATATTAGAAAACTAAATATATTTACAAAAATACAAGCACCAACATACTGTAACGAAATTCTACCAAAAAGAAAACCTGACATCAGAGAACAAAAATGTGGTACATCCTACCAAAAAAGGAAGGGGCTCCTGCAAAATATGGCAAAATTTTCCTAAAGATAAGATGTTATATTTTAGTTTGGGATTAAAAATAATACAATTGTTTACCTATGACACAAAGCCAGAGACATCTCATCCCAATAGTTTACTAACTATATAAACTGCAGTCAGAAAAATACAGGGAATAATAATATAATAACAATTATTGTAATAATGACATTATTTAAAAGTTTTCCAATAATTTATTGCATTATTGCTTTCTTTAAGCCATACCATTTCAGGATGCTTACAAAGAAGTGTATGAAATAAATTGATAAAAAGAGATTTTAACACTGACAGTGAGATTCAAGAGCCATTTTGGAAGCAGTCTGGAGATACAAAGGAGAGAACACATAGGGTGATTTGTTTATGGGTCAGTACAATGGCTTTCTGGATGTGCAGCTCTGGATGTGCAGCTCCTACTGCCCACCCAAAGTGCTCCCTTCCCCACTGCTCCAGGGCTACATAGAGCTGCCAAGGTGAAATGCCAGGTAGCTTGTGACCAATCTGGTTCTTTAGTGAGTGTTAATTCTTCATGCTACCATAGTATAAATGCAGTAGAAATAATGTCCATATAACATTTTTTTTCCACATCGCAGTTACAGTGATTTCCCTAGAAAATTCACAGGGGCTATCTAAATTTCAGTCTTTCGCCTTCCAGCACAAGAGACATGATATGTCTTCCAGATCCACAGCACGGAGCCATAGGGCAAGCTAAGGGTTGGAATCTTCCTTTAAAATTTCAAGGTTTGTTGTTTAACCACTGCCAAGGTCTCTCTAAGCAACAATGGATGTGTAACTCCTTAAAATAGATTCACAGGTTCATTTAGGGAAAAAAGAAAGGGTTTTTTTAATTACAAAAACAAGTACAGCATTTTCTAAGCATGCAGTGTAACTAGCACAGAAATGGAGTATCAGGAGAAGTGATAGGTTCAATACCTTTTATTGTCTTGAAAGCACACACTTCTGCTTTTGCAAGCAACTCAGTATTGGGATACATGAGTGGAAACAACCACTTGTACAGAAAGCAGGAGAGGATTAAATGGTTTAGCGAATGAATTTGACCCATAATTTAGGCAGTGTCTCAAAAATAGTTTATGCAAGTAACTAGAATTAAAGATGGAATTCAGAACTGAAATATTTGTGCTTTTTGATGCCCACAGTGCAAACAGCTATACTGAAAGCATCCATTGCTCTAATAAATACATAGTTACTGACCATACAAAACTCATGTATGATAGCAAAATTACTAGGATGGAAGCTGGGACTGCCTCAAATACACAGGATTTCTACATATTTCCAAAAATACTATTTACCCCTGTATTCAGAAAGGTTCTGTGAAGCTTTGTCTTTTTAATTCCTAGCAGGACAGGTAAATCAAGCATCCAACCAACATTGTGGCAGTTTCTGACAGCTTTAGCTTAACAGCCAGGCTTCTTCTGCCAACGTAAATTTGCAGCTCGTGCTGTTTGCTGCTTTCTAAAATAGGCACGACTACGGCACGCTTCTAGATCCACGTAGATCTTATGTGCTTCAGAGACAAGACACAGAAAGCTCAGCCGAGCATTTCCTCAGAGCTGGCAGCACTCCCCTAACATCAATCTCATAAACTTCACAGGACACAGCCTGAGTTGTTCCCATCAAAAGTCAGCTTTGACCTTGGGAAAAAACTCAGGCGTATCACAAGTTAAAATTATAGATCTATGGAAGGAAATGCAAAACATGCCTATTGCTTCAGCAGTTTTTCTGAAAATGTATCATATGACTTCAGACTAGAAAGATGATTTAACCCCAAAGTTTAGCAGTAAGGGAAGTTAAGGGTTCTGAACACAACCTAGGCTTTAGTCTTAGGTCAAATCCTATTAATAATAAAGACAACCAAATCTACAGTAGTGTCAGTGGATAGCTCTATTAAGATATAAATACAACTTTGTTAAGTTGGTTTTCCGCATTCAATGAAATTTAGGCCACAATACCAAAAAGAAGCTAAAATTCATCATCTGTGGTGATGATCCCTAAGTACCATCTTGAAAAACATACAAGACCAAGATGGACACAGCCACTGTCATTATTAGTTCCCAGGTCAGGACAATGGGCTCAGATGGAAACAAGCTACTGGGCCACACAGGCATTCAATCTGAGCTGGCACAGTCTAATGATCTGAAATAATGACAATAAATGTCAGCAAATTGAAACACAATCTATTGTGTTTTATGATTACTAAAGGTCTCATGGCTCATACAGACAGAAGCTGTAAAGAAGATGCTAGAAAAGCTTTGGTTATGCTCTCACTGACAACACATTAAGGCAATCTGTGAGATGATTGTTACCTTGGTTTGGTACCATGAAAACCTGTGGCTATTAGAACAAAGATGCTGAAATGATTGCACCTAATTCTGTACAAAGGTACATAAATAAATGCCCTGGTTTCAAAGAGACAAAACACTGCAGTTCACAGTGATCTCACCCATGGATGATGATACTTAGAGCTTCTCAAAGTCTCAGCAGTGGAGATTTTCACACCGAACTCCATGTCCCAGTTGAGGAGGGGCTCTGCAGCTGCACATACATAACCCCAGGACAAGTCTGTATCTTTAGGCAATTGTTCAACAGATTTGTGATACATAAACCCTGTTTCTCCATGGGATCTGGTTCAGGAAAGCTTACCAATGTTCATACATGCAGCTGACACTAGTTTTTCTCCAATTTTCCAAGGCAGGAATGAGCCATCAAAATATGTCCAGGAAAATTGGTTGGTAAATGGCCACACAGATTAATTCAAGATTAATCTGCCTGTGGATCTCTGTAGCAGCACAACAGATGCTCTGCAGTCACAGTTAAGGACAGTTTCAGATACCCACCGAAAACTTTGGACCAGATGGCCAGAGATCCAGCTGACTGCAGGTCAATCTTCAGTTTGGCAAGTGCTAGAGCAACCTAGCCTATTAAATTTTGAAAACTCAGAGGCTGGAGATTTCACAGCCCCTCTGCTACCCTCCTTGGTTCCAGCACTTTCACTTTTCCTTACAATCAGCATGAACTTCTCCTGCTACCCCTTCTGACTGTTGCTTCTTGCCCTTTTTCTATGCCTTTGTGAGAGGAGTTTGGCTTCATCTCCCTTTCACCCATCTCTTGGGAGGTTGATAAACACAATTCAATTCCCCTCTATCTTGTCTTCTCTTCTCCAGGTGGATCAAGAGCAGACCTCTCTAGCCCCTCTCCCTGCCTGCCACACTCTCAAGAGAAGCACACAGCACCTTCCCCATCATGTTCACTGCACCAACCCTGGTAGGTTCACTCTGTTGGAGTGGATGGGAACACAAGTGGGTGGGAACATCACAGCTGAGTTACACTATTAGTCATGGAAAGGTCAGTGCAAAACAACTTCCTCCCTTATCACCACTATTTACCCATCACCTGCACCCAGGAATGCTTCTGTCACTGCCTGAAGCCGGCGGCAGAGCACAGGGTTGAGTTTAGTCTGAGGAGGGCAGGGGCTGCCAAGCAAACCAAGGCTCAGAGCACAGGCAGGAACCCTGTAACTGGCAAGCCTGACTTGCAGCCAGGTTAACAGGCAGCAGAACAGAGAGCATATGTGCGAGTCACAGGGGTGAGGTGCCGGAGCCAGTGCCAGACACGCGCGGTACAGACATACGCAGCCCCAGCTGTTCCCGACTGCCTTGTGTCCCAGCTAAGGCATTTGGCTGCAAACCCTTTTCCATTCCCATCTTCCTCTCATCAAGGGTAATAGTGGCAACACAGCCATTTCTATAGTTTCCTTATGTATCAGTACACAACTGTGTATGTGACCTTTAAGATTAGATCCTCTGTATCTGTGTTGCATCTAAAACTGTAACGGAGTGATTGCCTTCATGCTGCAAAGCCAAAGGAAACAGCACAGAAAACCCTAAAAGACTCCATAAAGCCAAACTTTCCAGCTGAACTCAATCAAAGATCCTCAGTGGGCTCCTACAAGGTAAAGAACAGAAAAGCCTGTTTGACTTGCAGGTCCCAGCTGAGTTTGCAATACCAAGAACACAATCAGGAAAAGAGAGGGGAATAACCTGTAAACAGAGCAAAGCAAACGATGGTAACTGAGACAAAACCAAAAAGGAAACAGTAAAAGTATTTTTCATGACTTCTATAGCATTCACATTATTTTAAACTGCAAAATTTACAGCAATCTAGGATTTACAAATGTACCTCGGTAAACCCTCTTGACAGAGGTAAAAATAAGGCAAGAAAAAAACAAAGTGATCTCTGATCAAGAACTCTCCAAATGAACCCCTGCATACAAGGCTGCCCATTCATCCAATCCCACTCAGAGTTGCTCAACAGAGAAGATCCCAGTATATATTTAGATATCAACTAGTAAACGGCCTTATGAATCACTTCTGAAATTCTCTTTATCCTAAGTCACATACTCTATGTCATATAATCTCTAAGTCATATACTTAGGAGGAGAAGGAAGTATATGACCTATTTTTTAAAGTGACAAGAACTCTTGCCTGACACTTAAGCAGAACAGGTTCTGTGGCTTGTTCTTCATATGATATGCATCAAACTTTAACTCTTTCTTCACAATGAATTTCACCAAGTGCAGGTGAGGGATTTTTTTCCCACTGAAGCGCAACTGAACTTGGCAAAAGGGAAGAGGAAGAACCATATTTCATCCTCTTCTGAAGTATCATAGTGCCTCATGTTAGAAATAAACTGACAGAAGAGGTAATTGAAAACTTTCCAAGGAACTAGATGCTGTATTTCTGAGCAGCTACTACACAGTAACAACCAAGATTACACACTTGTTCTCCATATCCACCATGAGGAGCAACTGCAATCTGTTACTGTTTTACAATGACAGCATTACTTAAAACTAAAAATAACAGTTTCTAAGTAGAAAAAAACCAACCAGTAATTAAGAACATTGAAGTATTTTCAAAACATCACTAGTGTTCTCCTGCAATTCAGGAATGTGTATTTTTCATGGCCAACTGCCTTTAGATTTTGTTTTCTTTTATCTACAGATCAAGAAACTTGACCTATAAGATCAGGAGATTCTTCAAAATATAGTTAATGATCATTTTGACTAATGCCATTAGAAGGATTTGATTTTATAGAGAAAAGGGGAAAAAATGGCTCCTAAAGCTACAGAAATATTCACTGAACAAAGTTTTTATTCATCTCACATTTCTTGTCTGAAATGGAAAAATAAATAACCATGTTTCATGCAAAACAATACTCCATCTAGATTTCAGAGCACAAACATAAACTAATAAGCTGTGAAAAAAACCATTCCAACATTTTAGACGGTAACAGTTATGGACCTTGACACGCTGCTAATGGGTCTTGACAGAGAGAATAATCTAAATTCAGAAATGTTTGCCTTAAGGTTATATTTAAGGATGCAGAAAGCAAGTCAGCAAATTGTCCAATAATCTCCAAGGCCCATGCACCGCCCTCCATCTGATGCTGGGTTTGTGCAGAGACCCAGCTCTACTGCCTGGGCCCTCTTTCATCCTGGCACTTCCAGTGCTCTGCTTCTAATGGCCCCATGCAGCACAAGCCCTTTTAAAACAAATATGTTTAATTCATTTTTGTGAGTGCTGGGTGCTTGGTTGGAGAACCCAAGGTCCAAAGGTGAGTTAATGGCACCAGCAAACCCCTACAGGACTGGAGAATGCAGCAGTGAGCTTACAATTAACAGTAGCCAGGAGAGAGGAGCTTCCACTCCTAAAGCCTTAATTTGTGTAGTTAGAGGGGAATTGTTTGTCAAATTGAGCAAAACTAAAATCAGGATTTCTTCACTTTTCCTTGAATGTTGGCCATCCCATTGTACAGAGGAAGAGAGACAAAAGTTACCTCAGAAGCCATGCTTGTATTTCTCAATTTTCTTTACATTTCTTAGCCCTCCGTGTTTTTATGTCCAAGATAATTATTGGTGATTAAGTACATAAGCAATATGGTCCTGAGGAGCAAAACTGAAAGCATACTCTTGTACATGGTACTGCAGGGGCAGTCAGATGCCAACAGATACCAGCCCAGAAGGGTGCTTAGCACTGGACATCTGCTGCACTGAAAACAGGCAAGTGGGCAAGGAGACCTCATGCAGAAAGACAAATATCTGAATTTTGTTAAGCAGAACTAGCCACCTTTCCAGAGATGGACTGCACCACTCTGGCAGCATGTGAAGGCCACTGGGAGACAAGATGTCCTGCAGTCAGGAGTCACCAGCTGATGTGACATCACCTGAGAATCTCTTCTGACCTACTTCACCCTCTCCTAACTGTGCTGTGTGTTTCCACCATCCAAGAACATGCTGCCATTTAAAAGATATATACACTGAGCAGAAACCATTTTCTTAAGAGCTGTAAAGAATCCCCCAAAACTTTAAGAAATCCCAAGATATAGCTTCCTGTTTTTTACAGTCTGAGAAATTAAATAGAGTCTTTGCAATTCAACCTCAGAGAAAGAAAATACCATCAAGAAATATATGTAGTTATTTATTTTTTTAGGGGAACTTGGCTAAAATGGCAATGAAATGAAGCAGTTCTGCTTTTGTTTAATTATGAAACATGTAGGATTGCATTTTATAAGGCGAACATGTTATTAGTTCATTAGTTGGCAAACTCCAAAGCAAGCTGATGTCCTGGTGCCCCTGTCTAGTAGTTCAATGCTCCTTTACCAGTGCTCAGAATGGAGGGCTGAAAGAAAAGTGCTGTATCTAAGTATAAAATGTAGCACAGTCTGAAACAATCATAACTATTGTCTCTAGGGAGGATTCTTATCAGCATAGTTGCATGTGAACTTTGAAAAGGAATTAATCATCTCCAAGCTG
Source organism: Acrocephalus scirpaceus scirpaceus (assembly GCA_910950805.1). NCBI lineage: Eukaryota > Metazoa > Chordata > Aves > Passeriformes > Sylviidae > Acrocephalus > Acrocephalus scirpaceus. The sequence goes on from OU383778.1 coordinate 34,971,248, forward strand.
AGCTGGACCCTGTGTGACCAACCTGAGTAACCTCTTTTGTAACCAGAGCCACTACATTCCTGCTCCATTTGAGCAGTGACACTCGATTAGCTGTTCTCTGATCCATGCAATCAAATTGTCCCTTTAATATAATTGTTTAAAAACTAAATAGCCATGTGAATTTGTGTCATGACACTTAATTTAATCTAATCTAAGATAACTCACCTAGTATGTAATTAGCTCTGTGATTCCCTTTTTGCACTTAAATAGTAGACATCATGTTACCCTATTTCTGGGAATTGAGGAGAACCTCATTTTCACAATCCCGAATGTTTAACCTATTCTGTTCTTTCTTGCTATGATTTCAAGATGGCAAAGAACTGAATTATTGCACTGAAAACCATATTATAAACTCATAAAAGTACCTCTAGTATCTTAAAAGCACAACCATTTCATGTAAATCTCCCAGGTACAAAAAGCAGTGGAGAGGCTCGCTCTTGGAAATAGTTTCAGCCAAGACCAATGGTAAGTATATAAAAGGCAGCTGATAATAATGCATGGAAAAATCTAATTACAACATATGTAATAATGCATATGAGCTGCGTCTTACTATACCAGATGATCATATGCTTTCTAGATTTAAAATTATAGCATGAGTCTGCAGTCCATTCATCAGGACGATGGCTCAGTGCATGTACTACTGAACCATTTTAAATTGTAATACCTATATCAGTATATACATCAGATTTACCAAATAGAAGCATTTCTATATCTAATGCCAAATCTAATGGTAAAAGTGGCAAAGCAGTGTCACAGCACTGCCTGAAACCCTCTTGATACAGACAGTGAATGATGTGCTGCTTTGGCACAAGAGGAGACACAGACTGAACAAAAGTTTCTGGAGTAATAAGACAGATCCACAACGGTTTGTTCCACCTCAAGAGTAAAAGAAATACGGAGGATTCTCCTAGATTATCAAACTATGCAGCAAGTCGTTGGATCTTGTGTGGGGCTGATTTTAACACCCCACTACACCCTTGTTTTCTTTGCAGAACCTGAAATATCTTCCTGTGACAGTAAACAGCAAGCTTTGAATTAAAGCTTTTCCATAGTTATTTTGGTGGAAATCTTTTGGGAACAGCAATTTTAGACAAATCGTGGCATTGAATTTGTTGTACAATACTTGCCCCATCAATGTTAATGGAAAATTTCCATTGATTTCACTGAGCAGATATGGGCTCCTCACATTTAATTTATCACGAGAATTGATTGCAGGTTGTTTACATAGCCGACACAGACACACAAAATCAAAATCTGGAAAGATCAAAGCTAACCCTATACTTAAAACTAAAACTCCTGAAACTGCCAGTTATTCTTTCAAATGAGACCTAAGAACTCTCAGGGTTTTTTTCCACTCTCTTTTTTCCCAGGATGTTATTTTTATCTTGGCACTGTTCATTTTTGCTATTTAATTTGCACCATGTTTGAAGCAATTACTGAGATAGAATTGTGTCAAGTCTTCACTGCACTAACTTTTCTACTGGGTTTATAACTTTAGAATCTATTTAATTGACATTTAAAATATTATAGAGAGAAAAAGTTGGACTCTAATATTTCCTCTACCAGGCTCGGTTCTACCACAATAGAATATGCAGAATAGAATTTAAACATTTCTCAGTATTTCATGTTCTTCAGTTCAAAATTACAGCCAGGCGACCAAGGAAAGGATTCCGTACTAACGTTTCAGCAGTGCCAAAGGAGATGTTACCATCCCTGTTAACTGTCTCGATACTCTTTAAACACAGGAAAGAGATTTGGCATTTCTATCATAGTTGAAACACCCTGCAATACATTCTTTGCTCTCATCTGCACACCTGCCTTGGCCTGGGCACTTCCACAGAGAGGACTGTACATGTTTCACCCACAGACCGTATGAGAACGTGGACAATCAGCACACATGAAAGTACTAATGCCATCAACAAACATGAGGGAATGCCAGACTAGGCTTTCAGCTGAAATCTGCAGCAGGTGCCTGACCCCAGGTCACTCACTGTCCTAACCAGGAGCTCGTTCTCCTCTGTTTGCACCAGGCTCCCATTTGGCTCGGTGCGAGGATGTGGTATGATTAAGCATGTTGACATACAGAGTCACCACATAATTGTAGCTATTCAGCCTCTCCCTGTTGTTGTGGTAGAGCGTGTATTTAACACTACAGCTACCCTCAGAAACGAAATACACAACCAACTCCCACAGTCTCTCCTCAGTGCACAACCCTGCATTTGCCTTAAGGACTGTAATATTTTGCGATCAGCTGTGCTCTGAAGTAACCACCCCCCGCCGACATAACGCAGATGAATGCTGAATCGCTAAAAAATACAGTTCCAAGTCAGTTCTCAAATCCTGCATGTATCACAGGATAAATTACTTTGGTATTGCCCTGGGTAAAAGGATTCCTCCAGGCGGCAATCCTAGCTTGGGCTCCGTGGCACATCCCCAATATCCACCTTCTCTAGCACCACAGTATCTCGGCCAGCAGAAAAGGCCGGGCTTTTAACCCAAATATCCCCGCCTGGAAAGCCGTGTGCTCCCACCCGGGATGCCGGGCGGGCCGGGGCACCAGCTGATGCCGCCCTCACCGCACCTCGGCTGCGGGGCCGCGGCGAGCCCCCGAGCCGCTGGGTACCAGCGCGGGGATGGACACAGGGCGGCCCTGCCGCGGCCGGTCCAGCCCGTCCTGCGGGGCTCCGGCCGGGGCTCCGGGGGCCGCCCGGGGCGGGGCGGCTCCGCCGGAGCCCCCGCGCAGGTCCCGCCGCCCGCACCGCGGCGGATCCGCAGCCCCTCCCGCCCGACAGCGCCCGAGGCTCCGGCAGCGCCCGGGGCTGCGGCAGCTCCCCCCGCGATGTGCGCACACACTGATTCTTCTATTTTCGGGTGGTTTTAGGCGAGCAATATTTACCCGGCTGCCGCTGCCCGCACCCCGCGCGGCAACGCGACGGACCCGAGCTGGGCAGCGGCAAAGGTCGCCCCGAAACATCGGGGGTCCCGGCCGTCCCCCGCGCCCGCCTACCTGTGCCGGTGCTCATGGCGCGCAGGAGGGACCGCTGCCGCTGCCGCCGCCGCCGCCCGTCACCGCGCCCCCGCGGGCGGCACCGTCCCCGCCCGCCGCCGCGCAGCGGGGCCGCGCCGCGCTCCGCCCCCGCCGCCAGGTGCCGGCACCGCAGTCCCGCCGCGGCTCGGCACGGCAAGGCACGGCACGGCTCGGCTCGGCTCGGCACGGCACCTTGGGAAGTGTAGGCAGCCCCGCGCCACCGCCCGCGGACTACATCCCCCTCCGTGCCTTGCTGCGGCCGGGGGCGGCTCCGGCCCCGCCGTTTCTGCGGGCACAGCTGCTGCAGCACCCCCCGCCCCGCAGAAACTTCTCCCCAGGTCTCGGCTGGAGCCGCAGCCCGCTCGCACCTGCCGGCCGCCACCGCTCCGTCCGGCCTCCCTCGCCCTGCGGCTGAGATCTTCCTCTGCATTTTCCTGTCCCGCTTGTGCTCGGCTCCTATGAAGCCCGAGCAAGGCAATGAGGTGCACAGGTGCTCCGGCATGCCCCCGAAGCGCCCGGGCAGTGACGATGAGGATGCTTGCGCTGTTCCTCAGCGCAGCCCCGACTCCCAGGCGGCTCTGCACCGCACGGAAGGTGTTGGCAGCAAGTCTGGGCGTTCAGCAGGGGAAAGCAGTGTTTTCTGGATCAGGTGGACCTTCACTGATCCTTTGGATTTGAAAGTAGTTTGTTTATTAAATAGCGATTTATTCAGTATTTCATCAATTTGAAAATCTAGTTTATTTCTGTGATAATTAATGGGATTTTTTTTTAAAAGAACAAACATCTGTTTTAACAAATACAAAAGCAGCCAGCGTGGTTGCATAAGCGTGCTGTGCTGCACAGCTGCTCTGATGCTGATTTCAGACTGGGCTCAGGGCAGCTTGGGGTTACAGTAACAGCGTGAGGAAATAGGCGTGTGAAGACTCGCTTTGCATTAATATCAGACTGATGATTACTCTCGGTTCCACTGACAGTTGCCTAAAAGTTATAACTTAATTAACAGTTGTAAGCATAAAACCTACACAGCTTTCCCAACCTACACCTGAAACTGAAGAGAGATGAGCTCTGTAGCAGTGCTTACATTGATAGAGAATCATGGTCCTTGGCCCTGTGTGAGAATAGCAGTACCTTATGGCTCTTATGTCATTTGTCTGATGTGCCTGGGGAACCCCTGGACATAATCACTGCCATTAGGAAGAATGTTGGCCTTCAATCCCAACAGCCACAGGATCAAACAATTCAAACAAGTAACATCTATTCCTGACAGCCACCATCAGTGGGTATCTGCTGAGGGGATTTCCTGAGCCAGATGTGTGCTCTTTGTTTAGAAGAACCTTCTGTGGACTTTCTTCTGTTGTCTTCTCCGGTTGTAGCTTGAACCCATGCATGCTGCAAACAACTACAGGATCCTGTGTAGGGAATTTCATAGCCAAATAGTCTGGAGTGAAGAACTACCTGCTGTTGTTTTGAACCTGCTGTTTGCTGTTTTTACTTGATACCTGCTCATTCTTGTAGTAGAAGAGAAAGCAAACATATAATTATCTGTTCGCTTTCTCTGTGTCACTTATGAATTTACACTGCTCTATCAGATTCCACCCTTCACTCCTACTCTAGTTAGTCATTCCTTAAAATGGGTGACTTGTAACTTCAGTACCATGCTGCTATCTGTCACTTTCTGTCATTTGTTCTGGAGTTTTATTGTTTGATTATCCACTTTGGTTTTAATCATGAAGTGTCTTTGCATATAATGATCATCATGAGTTCAAGGCAATCTCTGAGTGATGTTAGTGACACTAACCCTGTGGCTATGCATAAGTGTTGCTTTTAAAACTAAATTAGACAGAACTCTTGTCTTGAACGTGGTGGGTGTACAATTCGTTTTGGAGGTAATGAAGAGGAAACTGCCTTGGGCTTGAAGGCTGTTAAAAGACAGTTTGACCCTTTTGCTGGATGGGAGTGCAAAAGGAGAATGCATGCTAAAGCCTTTCATAATTCATTGCATTGAGAACCCCAGGGCCATAAGAGGGTTTTTGGAAGTTTTTCCTACAAGTCCTAGAGACAGCTTAAAAGTTGAGGTTACTACACAAATGCTCGAAGTGCCCACGCAGTGCCAGATCTTAGGGAACACTGTGAGAAACAGGCCATGGACTTCAAATTTCCCCTTGTTTAGGGTAATGCCACCTGCCACAAGCTTGATTAAAAGCTCCTGTGAACGACTGGAAAAATCATGGTCTGCTTCTGGTGAGAGCCATTTATTCCAACCAATGAACAAGGGAGTAATCAGCCTTAAAAGGTCTACTGTCTAAAAATTATCTTCTCCAAGCTTATCCAGGAAAAACCCTGCTTCAATGGCTTTTGGAGATAGTTCAGTATCATGGATGACACAGATGACACAAGCATTACTTGGGAAGAGGTCACAGTTCAGTGCATGAGTGGTCTCTGGCAAAAATAATTAACTGAGTTTATTTTGAATTCTGTTGGATTTGACATTATCCTTGTTCTCCAGAAAGACATTGTTGCCTTCTCGGAGAAGCTGGCCTTGAGAGGGTTGATAGAAAAAGTGTGGTGAAATTGTTGGCTTCACAATCAAAGTGAAACCAGCCAGAAAGAGTTGCCAAAAAAGCTTATACTAAACAATTTAAACTGAGCACTCAGTCTCACAGAGGAAATAGCTCAAATCTTTCAGGACAATGATCCCTCCTGAGAATGGGCAGATACACTCTTTGAGGCGCTGTAATATTCAGCCCCTTGTTACCAATCTCAGGCTAGTGGGCAGTCATCTCATTTTTGAAAGCAATCAGCTTGTTCAGCTACTGCGGAGAAGGCTGAGAAGTCAGCCTTTGACCTGTCAGCACTTTGCACCACTTCTGTCATTACTGGGAATTCAGCTGGCACCTGGCAAACCTGATGATCCTGTTTCTTCCTTCACATCCTTAATGTCCTCCTGAATTCTTCTAAGGCCATTGTTTTTTTGGGTTTTTTTTTGTAGGAGCTTGAAAAGTGCTATGCAAGACAAATTTACTTTTTAGCAGAGAAGTGTTTTCTAAAATTTCTCCACTAATATTATTTGGACAATATCATGGAAGAACTTTGCATTTTACTGTCCATGTGCATTTAAACTGTATGTCTTTCTTAAGTACATCTTTGTGTCTTACTCTATTGTATTAGCTGTATCAGGAAAATAAAACCTTCACTATCTACTAAGTTTGTAACCATCCCAGTTATCAGAAATGCATCCTTCTCGCATAAGGGAATATATCTTTTTGTATCTTCCCTCAAGTAAGGGAGTATAGTTTCATGAAAAGAAAAAAAGAGTGAGCACTGTAAATGTGAAGGAAAAGGCAAAATTTGATACAGTGTGTCTTCAGTTAAAAAAAAGGTCCAGCTGAAGCAAGAAAAAAATTGTTTCTAATATTTCTGAAGTTTACAACTTCAAGGTGGTCATGGTGTTCCAGGACAATAAAATGATTACTTTTATTTGGTTATTTGTCTGCAAAATTTTTTAGGTCATTGCCGTATGAGAGGGGTCATTATTTAAAAGCACCTCAGTGATGGAAGGTCCAGCGAGAGAGAGGGAAGAACTAGGACATCTGCACTGGGAATGAAGCAGAACCTTTCTCCCTTCCAAAAAAACCCAACAGAACAAACTAGCCAAAATCAACCAACCAACCAACCAAAACAACAACAAACAAACAAAGCAAAACAAACAAAAAAAAAAGTGAAAAAGCCATTATCTATCCAGTTGCCAGAAGTGATTTACATACTAATCCAGACTACAGAAAACTACAAATCCAAACAGCTGTTTAACCTGGTGAAGTTTTCCCTTGGCTTCATGTTCAAAGCTGATACAGGATCACAAGATTTTCAGGTCAAATACCAACATGGAGTGAAACTTAAAAGAACAATTAGTTTGTACCAGCTATGCTATATAGTTGTTAAAACCCTTCTGAAGTTTTCTTAAATGGATATCTCATGGAAAAAAAATCAGAAAAAGTCACATAAATTAGACCTGCTTTGGTAAATCTTACTGTGCATCTTTGAATTTCATGCCATTAAGTTCTATTGTATAGTCCTGAAAACTGAATTTAAGCTCCTAAGAATCGACAGTAATTTTTACTTTTTAACCTTAAATCTACTTTATAGGCTGATTTTCAATCTAAACTGCTGTCTTTTGACAGCTGTTATATCTTCTGGAAGACAAAAGAAATCTTGCAATTTACAGTAATGTATTTTGAAGTGCTAACACTTTAAATGGGAAATTATCCTTCAATCGTATTCTATAAATTTACAGAAATATGTCATTTTCCTATTAATTCAAAAATAGAAATTCTTTTATATAACAGGAGATTAAGAACCTGACATGACATGCTGTCATGACCCCTCTTTTGCTTTTTATTGATTCTCTTTTGTGTGAGGAAAGCTCCCTAAGCATCTCTGCATTAAAAACATTTCTGTTTTTAATTTTCTGGTGTCATATACCTCTTAGGAATTCAGGGCTGGGCTACTTTGCCTGGGTTACAGTCCTGTAACTAGACTTGCACTTCTCTAATTTTATGACTAATTTCATATTGAGTTACGAGCTTTTTGACATTAAAATTACTCTATCATGGAATTACTGGTACAGGGGCACTTGCAAAAATAAGCCACCCTTCTGTTTGCAGCCAGTGACAGCAGTTACCTCTCCACTACCTTACTCTGTCTGTTGTATTGGAATGACATTGATAGTAAATAAAATATAAGGCAAGTCTGAAGTTCCAGAAGAGTAACAAACTGCGATCTTAAAATGAGATTCTGGGTATGGGAATAAATTGCCAGCTACTCACTGAGCCAGAAGCACACGTGTTTATAAATTATGAATTAGTGTGAAGCAGCTGTAATGAAATAATAACGTGGCACTATATTAAGATGTCTGAGTTGCACTATCAAGATGTCAGTAATAACTTTTGTACAAAGCTCCTCTCACACCATGGGAAGAATATAAACACTGCATCAGGAGCTATAACTTAGACATCCGTTACCCATTACAAACCTAAATGCATTATGATCAGTAGGTCAAATAAAACTCCCAGGCAAACTTTGAAAACAGAAAGCGTGAAATAACATCAAAGGAAACAATGGCTGAGGATGAAAGAAATCTTTGTTACTGCAAGACAATCAAGGACTGTTCTCTCATGTCAGCAGTCAGCATTCGGAAAGTTGGTCAGAACAAATAAATTTTAGTATCACAGGCTGCTGCACATGGCAGGAAGTGCAGCAGGTAATGATGAGCGTCCATATAGAATTCCTACACAAGGATGACAAACTCCTAGGTTACAGCAATGAAATGAGCAGAAATACAAATGCAGAGAAGGGTTTGGGGAAGAGCCAAAACAAACCATGAATAATATAAAAGTCACTACACTTGCAAAAACATTGGCAAAAATTTAATTTCAATTTGGGAATGGCAGATGAAGCTTGCAAGGATTTCAGAGCACTATCACACAGTCTGTGTAACCACTGATATCAGTACTTACGACAGTAAACATGTAAATAATATTGTGCTTTCTGTAGTAAACAGGAAGAAACATAATGTGGTCCCTTTTGTTGGAGAGAGGTTAACACTTTTTAAGCATATTGTTATCCCTTGCAAATGTGACTCCTTGGAAAACAACTCTTTATGTGAAGCTACAGCTTCTCCCTTGGAGTAGATGGTATTGCAATCCATTGGCCCTGAGTCAATTTAACTCTGTTTTGCAGCCCAGGCTGATGTGTGCTGATTTCCCATTCCTTATCCTACACTGCATATCTAACACTCTTCTTATGTTAAAAAAAAAAAATACAATACAGCCTCATGCCAGCAGAATATAAACTCTTCTGAGGTGATAAAATTCTCATGTAGCACTGTCTGTAAGCGAGGCTTTGCCTGGGAAGATGTGTGACAGTTCACTCTGGCAGTGAACATTCCTGAGACATCAGGCCCTAGAAAAATGCAGCTGTGATTGATACTGATACTTCTCTCTGCCCCTTCAGCTGCAAAAAGCTGTCCTGTACTATCAGTGTTGCTTTCCAGGCTTCACCAGGGGAAGGTCTCAGTCCGTAAGAAATGGCCTGGACCAAGCCCACCTAAAAGAGAGCTTAAAGTTTACATGGGGCTTGTGGATAGCATATGCACAGATGTCAACTAGGAAAAAAAAGAAGGAATGGAAACATAGGGGGTTTTTTTTCAGATGTGGGAAAAAATATCACTGAATATAATTAATGGATGTGAAACATGCTGTGCATTTAATGGAGTGAGTCCAAAATATGTTAATGCTTATTAAAATTTTTGTGTTTAGCTTCATGGCCTTAACTTAGTAGGAATCTTTTTATAGCATCCCCCCACACGTTCACACCTTAACACCATTATTGTCTGTGGTGGCCAATGCAAGTACAGTGGATTTAATCAAAAAGTCCATAAATGAAATTTTAAGATGGTTCCAAGGCCATATTTCAGAGAGGAAGCATCTAGAATTTTCAAGAGTTTCAGATCCATATTGACAAAAGTTCCATTGTCTCAGATTTTCCCTGATAAATAAGAAATTTATTCATATTTCTCAAGACTGAGGGTTGCGCTATACCTTTTAAAGATTTTATTTTTCTTATAAGAAGTAATAACTCAAGCACACAAGCCCGGATACTTAAGCAGAAAATGTTGTGCTTGTTATGGTTATAAACACTTCTTAATATACCTAGTTCTAGTAGCTGTACCCAAATGGTCTAAAAAGATAAATGTGAGAGGAAAGTTGTTACTAGAAGTTATAACTTAGATCTACAGATAAAGCTGCAAAAAATGGTCACGTAAAGCCTTCTTTGGGTCTCTACTAGAGGGCAGCAGTAATTTGGAAAAATTCCAATTATTTTGCTAGTTTTATGTGAAGACAGATTTTTGGAGTTATTTGTTGAAGTCAAAAGTATCACTATAGAATTTTCTCTACTGTAGACATTTCGATCTCAAACTGCAGGAAGACAGAATTTTGGGCTACCTCGATCAAAGGGAAAACTACTGACACTAAACCAAGTTGCATTTAGTGAATGGAATGGAGTTTATAGGATAATATTTTGAAATTCTGTGATTGCTGCTATCTTAATGGCTACCTAGTGGTTTTTGCTTTCCAGATATTCCTTCAGGCATATTCTTCCACAGAGCATTAGGAAAACCAAAAGCAAGCCTTCATTTCTACTGAATCCATATCAAAATACCTTTTCTCCGCTTTTTGAATGCCTAAGGAAGTTAAAATTTACTTTCTCAATGCCAAAACTCAGGAGATATCTGTATTCCACATATATTCAAGCTCCTATAAATAAATTTCCATGGCCCTGCACTTTTTAGCACTAAGCAGAATCACCAAACAGATGGGTAAAATTTCAGTTCTGTAAATTAAGTGTTTCAGTGTATGGCTAAGGATTGTAAGTGCTTCTTTCTTGAAAGTCTTTATCTATCCCAGAAGTGCTCTGGCATGCTAGTAAAGAAAAGAGTTGAATATGTATATAGAAATATAAAAATACATTTCAAATAGTACACATTTATGCAAATCCTCAGAAGGGAGAAGGAATTGAAGCAGAACTAAATATTCATTGCTGCTGCTCCTCCTCCTTCTTTTTTAAGATCAAGGAACTGTGGCTTTCTACTCCACTCCTCAGAATAAACAGTTTTAGATATACTGACATAGTTTTCTCTGCTATAAACGACAGCAGAAAAGCTGTGACAACTTCAGCAAGAAATCTTATTCCAGGAAAAAGCCTTGAGTGGTGCCCTTTTCTAAATGCTTAATGTGGGACTAGATGGTCTTGAAGGTCTCTTCCATCCTTGATGGACGTGACCCTGTGAAAAGAGTCCTCTGAAGGAAAAGAGATATCAAATCCATTTGAACAGCATAACAAATAATCTCTACACAATATATGATTATAATATATAGCTATTTTGTAGCTACCTATAAAAAAGGTTTTCTTAATAATAAATTCTTATTTCCACCTGCCAACTTCAAGCAGCTGAAAATAGTTAACCTTTAATTAAAAATCCCTTCACCTAATTATAAAGGGAAGTACCTATTCTTCCTTTAATTCCCATGTAATACTGCAAAAGGTGGGGATTTAGCCTGTCAAGGGGAAAAAAATATTTTTTTAAAAAGGATCTTCTGTGGGAGTTTAGGTGTGAAGTGCCTGGAATACAGATTTTTTTTTTCCCCCCTTTTAATAGTTGGAGGTTTGTAGATGGATAGAATTGTTGTTTCCATGTCAACATATATTTCCTAATTTCTTGATACTTGGATGATACTTTAGAGGCTCTATTTGCCAAGTGGTTTGTTAATTCCAGTACATAAGAGGAATTTAATTCCACTTGCAAGAAAAATAGGGAAAGCTCATTTCCTATGCTGAAGCTTGTGAATAAAAACTCTCTCAGTGTATTTGGTTTGGGGTAATTGAGAAGAATCGTGCTTTCTGTGCTGCATGGAACTCCAAAGTTTGTGCTTGGTTTGGGGAGGCTGTTTTTCCTATGGGGCAGAAAATAAATCCTGCTCAGCCATAATGTACAGAAATGAAATGATTAATCTAAGTATTAGTGATTTTAAGTGATAAGTGATAATTGCAATTTTTTTTCTGGGCTGATGAGTCTCTTTTAGAAGTTTCTCCTTCTCTGCTGTGGGAAGGCCTGTGATCCATGGCTGAGATGAAATTGTGAATCCAGTCATGGCTGGTTCCCTTTTTGCCTGCTGAGATTTGAATATGGGCTTCCTGGGTTAGGAGCATGTTGGCTTTTTGGTCTGCAGATAAGAGTGTTTTCAAGGGAGTAGCACTGGCACTTGGGAGATACTAAACTTGGGAGGAAGCTCTGTCAGGTGTGTGCCATGGTCCTTCTTGTGCTCGGGAATAACAAGGTCAGTAACATCTATTTTTAGCATTTGGTAATTGTAAGCAAACTTAGCCATTTTGTAGTGGGCTGTGTAAGAGCTCAGGAACTGTGTAAGTGGTGTAACAGCTGGATGTTTTGACTCAGCATTTTCCTGCAGACTATAAGGCGACAGCATTTCCGTACAGATGGGTGGCGGTATATTTTTCTTTTCATGTTTTCTGTTTTTCCTTTCTGGACCAGGCTGTGGAGCTGGGATGGTGTTTTTCCAAGACCTGGGGGGAAGTAAAGCTATCTGAGTTTCAAGCAGGCAAAGATGCAAAGATGACAGAAGACCAGAAGAAGTCACTTTAGCTAGTTCTATATGCAGTTGCTGTGGAGAGATAACATGCTAATCAAAAGGAAACATATGGCTAAGCCTTTTTCTGTGGAAGTTGTGTGCAATCATAGCATGAACATAACACAACTAATATCCATGCATGCTAATAATCTGGCTAGCATTATTATAATTAGGTAAGTTTGCTAAAGTGTTACCACTGTGAGTTAGTACTTCAAGCTGAATGTTTTTCATATCTAGGGATTCAATATTTCTTTTTGAACTTTGTGATACAGATTATATTTCTTTTTAAGTGGGTGTACCTCAATTACTAGGTGAAAGAGGAACCAACAGAGACTAATTTAGCCAAGACAGCAGTCAGAATCTTGTGTGTTTTCAAATTTGCCATGCTAGATGTAAATAATGGAGAATGCCAGTTTCAGCAAATCACAGAACAAACAGGATCTTTATGATCAGTAACAGCAAGGGGCAATAAGCCTGTTAACATATTAACATTTGAGATGGGATGAAAGAAATCAGACAGGAATTTAATAAAATATGTAGAAAGATCCCTTCTCACCTAAAACTGGTATTTCTGTCAATTATCAGCAAATAATCAAATGAGTTATGCCTCAATATTTTTACAAGTTAGAGTTAGTCCCTTTGGCAGTGGACTGTTCCTTCACAGGTATTTCCCCAGCTGTGATGGAATAGTAGTTATACTGGAAGGCATAAGTCAGCCTTAATAGTAAAACATATTGTTTTCCCTAAAACAAGCTGCTGAAGTGAAAAATGGTCAGACAAACATGCAGTTGCAGAAGGGCAGACAAACAGGATGCTGAAAAGCAATGCCTGAGAGAGACAATTAGAGGAAATGTCTTTATCAACACCTAATGTCCTCCTCAGCCTCCTGTCAGCTTCTTTTAATAATTCTGAAGAGATCAGGGGCAACCCAACATAAACAGGACCATCAAGTCTTCATATAATTTTTTTACCAGTTAAAGAATTGACTAGAAGAAACAATTGCAAAACCTATTTTTAGGAAAAGGAAACCTGAAACAGGTAGCACAACTCATAGTAATTAGAATCTAGTATAAGGGATGTGATTACTAATATGGAAAGCAATCTGTACTACCTCTGGTTTTTTCCTGTTTGCTGTAATATATTGCTCTCTAGAGTTATTTCATGAGAGCAGCTGTCCAAAAAAGTTATTCACCTAGATTTTTGTAATGCAGATTAGTACTGTTCCAATAAGACAACAGGAAGTCCAGGGCCAACTTTTGATGTCATTACCTTAAAGCTGAAAACTGTTTTTTCTTGTTTCCACCTAAACTACATGTCCATTGAAATACTGGCTGTGGTTTGATGAAATACCATGGAGCATGACTTCAGAGTAAAATCATAGAGGAAGCAGAAGATTTCTGATCTAGTTGAAGATTGCAGGGAGGAGTTGGATAAGACAACTTTTAAAGGTCCCTTCCAACACAAAATATTTTATGATAATAAAAGGGAAGTTAAGGAGCCTGGACTTCAGTTGGTGCTAATGTGTTTCTTGAAGTGAGTTGCATCCCTCCTAATTTCAGTACTCTAAAATTAAAATTAGTTGTATCTTTTAAGATTTTAGGGACATACTAATCAGTGGTAGATTCTACAATGATTTGGATTCAGAAATAGAGACTAAAAGATTAGTATCCATTGGGAAAAATATAGTCTTAGATGACTCTTTGAGGTTTTTTCCCAAAACTACTTTGAATCATTTAAAAAAAGAGAAGTACCAGTGAAGAACTGATGTAATCAAATGTAATCAAATATTATCTTTAAATATACATATAAAATAAATGTGATGAAGAGACTTAGACATTTATGAAACTTGTGGAAAATTAGTCAGTAAAGTGGTGACAGAAGTATGGTATTTCATGCTGTTGGCATAGTTACTACATAAATTAATTACTCCTGAAGTGGTATGCTTTGTGTACTGCACTATAGTGCAATATCAAATTAATTCCCTCTGGGATGATTGGTTGGTTGTGGTTTACACAATCGCTTGAGTACCTTCCAATTTCATAATTTCGGGGAAGATGGAGAGTTCCCAAGCACACTGCAGGAACAGACTGCCCGATCAGTGTGAAGCAGCATTTATAATTCATGTTTACGTGGTGTGATGAGATAAATAAGGTAAATGAGAGCATTATTTATAATTAATACCTGATTTCTAATGTTTAAAAACAACTCTTAAGTGCATGTTCCTTGAGATGGACTGGCAGGAGTCATAACTAAGGTCTCAAAGGCATTTGAAGGGTCTGGTTTTGGTACTCCTGCTGGCAAGACCTGTAGGAGGGCAGCAGTGCAGTGGGGACAGCCCATCACCTCAAACCCCACTGTTTTTGTGGGTCATTTAGGGTATGGCACATGCATCAGTCTTGTTACACAGAAGATAAACTCTGTCTGCATTCCACAACAGACTTGCTCAACTCCTCAAACTGATATTTAATGCTGCATAGTGCATGATAGGTCTGCTAAATAATACACTTCTGCAATTTAAACCTGAGCATATTGGTGTAAATTTTTTGTCAAACAATTTTTCATCAGTGTTTTTTGCAGCTATAATGATAGCAAGAAATCTAATTTTTCAATCAAAACCAACGGGGTGACAAAGCCCTGTACTCTCTCTGAAGGGCAGTTTGTTACTTCTTTCTGAACAATGTTTTTTTAACACAATGGCCTGGATGTATCCCTTGGAGCCTTTTAGCCACCAATGCAAAATGCCACAATGAATTATTACTTTGAAAAGCTGGAGTGTGTAAATGAACCTTCCACCACACTTGATACATTTCTGTTTTGCATAATGAACTTTAATAGCACAACTTCATTCTCAGGAATGTTACTTTCTTTCTTTAAAAAAAAAAAGTTTTGAAATTAACAGTATTGGTTAATAGACAACTTTTTGTACTGGCTACATGCAAGCCAGGCTGTGCAATCAACAGGAAAGATAAGAAGGTCAAACAGGAAGAGCTGTGCTGGAGTCAGTTTTGAGCAGAGCTGAGGAAGGCAGGGATCTGCCTGCTCTTTACCAGCATGTTACAGTGGATCAGACCTGGAAAAGGTAGGGGAAGTCCTGTGCTCTATGTCTACATCTCCCTCTTTGTCTCTGTTTTAGGTCCTTGTTGTCTGGTATTTGACTGTGGATTTATTGTGTATGTGTTGGAATTGTAGCCAGTTAAAAGGGTAGTTTTGGTAGTGTTCTGTTCTTTGGTGTGTCCATAATGAAATCACTGGAAAATATGTGTAAATGTGATCTGTCACAGTTATGAGGACCTGCTGGGATTTTCTGTGCTGCTTTGTTTCCCTCTTCTAGGAAGTGTGGTGTCAGCTGAGCTGCAATTCAGTGGCAACAGCTCCTACTTTATTCCTCTGCATTATCTGCCACAGGCCAAATTCTGTCACATCTAGCACTCAGAATGAAGTACTGAGATTCACAGATGCCTTTTATAGTTTTCTAGCAGTGATCTGATTTTTGTTTTAAAGCATCCCTAGAGTTTATGCTTATTTTTAAGCAGTTATGACATTGTGGATTTTAGTCTCTAATTTTCCATACCTAAACTTGTAAATTTTGGACGTATGGTGCTTTTAGAACTGTGTTGAGTATGGAAAATATATTTCAGTGGTACTGAGATATAAAGAAAATTAATCATAGAGAGGGTTAAAGCTTTTAAAGACATCTATTGCATCTCTGAAGCTTGCTAGGGCTTTTTTGTTTGTAGACCAGCTGGGAACAATGATACTGCTTGCAACATTGTTTACTGAGAATTGCTAACTAAACTAAAGTTACTTCCGTGATAAAGAGGTCAATCTTCCATTTTTGGAAAGCACTCACATTCCTAAGTTTGTTTGCCCTGATTATAGATTTGCTTACCTTTCTGTGGAATACATAAAAATTGTTGCCTATACAAAACCTAATATGGATTTTTTTTTCTTACATTCCTTCCTGTCACTGAATTTCATAGAGACCAAGTCTGTGATTTGCTCTCTAAGCAAAAAGTTTGTAATGATCTTGGCTTTACGATATTTGTAGCCTAATGCAGAAAATGTGAAATGTAAATTGAAACTGGAAGGAAGGAATAAAATAACTGCTCTAGTGTCAGTTTGGGAAAATGACCTACAGTAATTTAGGGCAGTATAGTTGCAAGACAAGTCTTTAGTAAGTCATTAGTACATTGTCCTGAGGCTCCTAATGGGAAGATGATGAATGAAAAAAATATTGTATTGCATACAGATCTTAGGAAACTAGCTTGAATAAAGCCCATTTTAGTATACCAGGTCCTAGTCTCAGAAATATACCTTTAGAGGGAGAATCTGGTTCGGTCAATGTTATTGCTTTTCTCCTACAACACCCTTTAAATGGGAATGAATTGGTGTTCCTGTCATCCACAATACCTCTTAAAATAAGAAACAAAGGCAGGGGAGAAAAACAACCCTCATCCTACATGGAAAATCTAAGCTATATGGGTTTTTTTCCTACTTAGCTGGGCTTTGAAAACACTCAGTAAAGAGGAAGCAGCAACACACAGAAAAGCATGACAAAGGAATTATTCTATTTAACTTCCAGAAGGAAAAATAGTGTCTCATTTCCACCTGATGTTCAACAGCTTTTGGATACAGATGTCCTTTCCTGCCTGCTGTGCCCTGAGAAGGGACAGAGAAGGTGGAGTGACCTTCTGAGCCTCACGAGCCTGGACTGGGGCATGGGGCAGCACACAGAGACACTGGACACTCCCAGTGTCCAGGGATGGAGGACACCAGTGCACCCAAGAGCACTCAAGGTGCTGAGCTGTCCAGCCTCTGCCACTTCTCTCTCTGCTGCCTCAGCAACTGAGGGTCCCCTGAACTCTGGGGGGGTGCCACATCTTGACTGCATGGCTTTTATTTGGAGTAGAGGTTGGCTCTGGGTTCAGAAAAACAGGAAGATCATTAAGTTTTATGGCCAACATCCTGCACCAAATTGGAATTTTTTGGTCAAGCCTCAAAGAGCATGAGAAAAATAGTTTTATCTAAATTATAAATAAAGTGCTTAGTTGGTACATGTAATCTACACATAAATGTAGATTGTAAGAACTAGTTAGAGATGACAAACTTTATATGGTGAGTGCTAAATCTTTAATCTTGAAGATCTTAGTCTTGTATTTGTTGCTATCAACAAACGCTTAGTTGCTAACTCACCATTATACTTACTAGCATTATAGGTTTATGAAAAAAATCTCTAATAATGAGAGTGACTCAGACACTGCAGTTTAATATTCTCTAAAGATGCTTTAAATTGGATGAATGCTTTCCCCTGGTTCTGTGCCATTAAATCCGTTTTAATTTGTGGTGGAACAGTTTAATAATTGAGAAAGCATCAGCATAATAAATAGGATAATTATACTGTAGCTTTGCTTATGTATCTTGGGGTGCTTACATGATAGTTAAAGGCAAATAATAAAAGTGCAGAGATGTAATGTAAATTTCTATGAAGTCTTTGTCACTTGGGACCAAATTTGTGTCAGTTAGAATACATTTAGATGCCAGATAGACATTCAAAAGGGCCTAGCTACAGGAAAGTTTACTATTTTGTTCTCAGTACTTACACAAAGCCACTTGGGTTGACATTTGGTGGTTAAGGCAAACATTAAAAATGGGAAAAGAATCTGTAGAGGAGAACACAGCTGCTAAAAATGTTTGAGGTTTGAGTTTTTCTTCTGTGCATCTTGGAAGAACCCAGAGAAAACATACAAAAGACATGCCAGTTTTGCTTTTCTTTCACTCAATCTGATTTTTTCCCTTGGCTTAGGCTCTATGACGGAATCTTCTTAAACAGATTATATCCATTTCGATTTTTTCAGATGTCCTACTTGCTCTTACAGCACCAAGCTTTCTAAGTTCATTCACAGAGCTGCATACATGTTACCCTTACCAACAGAAGGGGATGTAGAAGACATGAAAAATTTTATCGGTATCTCTTCTTCAATTCAACTGAATTCTAATAATTCCAATCAGAGTGTGTTTGTTTTCCTAAATTTTGTGCAAGATGATATTTTTGCTTGTGGATAGGAGCTTATGGAAAAAAATGAATAATCTGAACATTGAATTTCATTTCTGTGATTAAGGGTAATCCAGATCTAAAAATAACATCTGGCTTTGGATACATAGAACAATGTGATTTAAACAACAGCCTTTGGAACTAAATTGTCATTAATAGCAAAATTACATCTTCATCAACAGGAGATACTATTATTTACAAAATATATGCAGAAAAGTATTTTATTTCTGAGTGTGAAAATTGCAATACATTACATATAATCCTGGTACAGTAATGAACAGAATGGTGTTAGCTACTGTCATTACTTCAAGGAAAAGATGGTATTGATTTATATAGCTTGACCAGCTATATAAATGGAAAAACAGATCACTGGCAAAGTGAGTTTGGCCTTTGGCAGGCCTGTATTTTTAATCATTTATAACTAGGTCATCAAGTCTGATAGGCAGTTTTTCAGTGACAACCAAATATGTTAATGAAAATGTCCTTTTGTGAGAGAAGGGGAAAAATTACTTGTGTTTCGTAGGTGTATATATGAATTTTTACTCATAGCTTTAGATAGGGAACTGTGATGCAGCACCAAAAGCATCCTTTGAAAGTCAGCCTTAGCACTCTGATAGGCACTTTTCAATAAATGGCAAAATGGGACAATGAAAACATTAAAGTAAAATCCAGCCTAGATTTCTTCATACTTCATTAACTTGTGGTAGATATGGTTATGATTTAATTCTCTGAGCTGGTCATACCACCTGTAACTATAACTCATTAATTTTCTATAATTGCATAACTTGCCTGGGTCTATATATAGTTCACTGTTTTTTCAAGATGTGCTCATTTGGGGTAAAGGTTTCAATGACTGTAAAAGAGCAGGAAAGTTGGGCAGATAGATCCTTTGTCCCGTGTACCTGCCTACCCTGGCAGGCTGCTGGCAGCTGTTTTGCTGTTCGCATTGGTACTTGGTTTGCTCAGGTTTAGGGGTCTAGGGATGTGAAGCTTGGAGGGCAAGAAGTGTTGGAAGGCAGGGTTGTGAAGAAAAAAGCCAGAACCACGTGCTTTGGGACACCCCATTGCATGGTAAGTAGAGAAGCAAGACATTTCTTGACCAGACTGAAGGCTGATCATAAGTGGATACTGGGTGACCAGGCACTAGTTTGAGCCTTTAGGAGAGCAGAAGTGCATATTTCATCTACAGCTTCAGATGTAACCAATTTCTGCTGGAAAACAAATGAGATGAAATTTCCCGAAGATCACAGCCTTGGACACTCCTCATGAATGTAGCTCGTTAATGAGTATGGCTGGAGTAAACACAGAGGAATTCAGATTAAATCCAAATGACAGGACCAAAGCAAAATCTATCCTGTGGCTTTACGAAATCATTTAGAGCATGTGCAAGCCCTCTGAGGAAAAGGGTGTAAATACCAGTGGGCATGTTCTGGCTGCGTGAGGCACGTCCTGTGCAGATGCTTTGGCTGGTGGTCTGGCTGCATCTTCCTGACCCTGAAGTAGCTTGTGCCCAAGGCATGGGATTGCAGGATGCCTTACCTCAGTGACTGGAGGGAGCAGTGAAGCTTGCAGCTACTTGTGCTCTCCTTCCATTTCTATTCCTTCTTCCTGATTGTGACAAATGGAGTCTTGCTGCCAGACTCAGCCTCTAGCTTCAGTAGGGCTTTATTTTTCTGCTTTGCTGCAAAGTAATACTTGGATCCTTGGATGCCTGTCTTCCTGCACAGTGGGTTCCTGTGGAGGATTCATTCTTTAGCTGAATTTATATAAACCTTCTTTGTTGTTTGAATTCAGCATGCAGTACTTGTTCCATTCTTGTCACCTTTAGAAAATGATGTTTTTCCCCTGCAATTCCTCTGTTAATGTGAATGATGTTATCCCTGGGAGGCTCTGCTTTATAGCTGGCCAAGAATGAATAATTAGCAGTGGGCACAAGTACATTTCACTTCAGGCCTTGGATTGTTGCTGTTAGCCAAGCCTATTGCTTTGTTCCTTAAGTGATGCCATCTCATTGCAGGACCTTTTTCTGGGATAAATTTGGGTGTTACACAACAGTTCCTCTGAAAGAAGCCTATAGGAAATTCTTGAATCCATATTATAATTAAAAATAACTCCTGCAGGAGAGGGACAGCTCTTGAATATGTTCATCTTTTCTGACTCTTAAAAATAGAATTATTGATTTTTTTTCCCCTTTTCAGGTTGTTGATAATGTTAATTGTGTCACTGTGAAGAACTTCAAATTATGGAGACTTCAGCAGTGGGAGGTGGCACATCTATGCTCGGCACTAACACCACTGTCCCTGCTCTGGAGGGAGGGCAAGACAGGAATTTGGAGAGGGAAGAAACAGAGCAGGGAATGTGCAGGTGTGACTGCAAACATGCAGGGAGCAATGCTGCCATCAGCACTCTCAGGGACAGAGTTGGGATGGACACGATACAAGAGCAAATGGGTAAGACCTCAAACAATACATCCTGGTGCCTCTGCTCACTCTTCTCCTTGTGCTTGAATTACTGTATTTCTTAAATGGTGCAGAAGCTGAGAGCTGTCATGTGTTTTTCACAGAATCGCAGAACCCAGATAGGCTTTTCTTGAAATATAAAAGCAGCTATGTTTCCTCCATAGAAACACTGCATAGATTGGACTACTGAACAATCTACACTGAAATTACTTGGGGCAGACAAATGGATTATCTTTTAGTAAGATAAGAGGAGATGAAAAATATCAGAACCCAAGAGCCAGGGCACTGAAATATAAGTTCTTTTTCTAGCACTTTTTGTTATATCTGTAAGATTCAGAAGCCAAGTTTCTATTTTAATAAATTTTTTTAGTTAATTATTCATCAGAGATGTTACACTGCCTTTGTGCAAAAGAAAACCTATGTTGTAGGGTAAAATCATGCAAGTCAGAAGGGCCCTCCGGATGGAGGAGTGGAGTGATGTAGGTAGATGGCAATGGCCAGGCTCTTAGTTTACAGCAGGCTCAAGAGCTTTCTTAATGTGAGAATAGTTTAAATAATCATGGGAAAAAACCTATTTCTTTTAAAAGTATATGTCAGATGACTTGCACAATGTCACAACTGCAATTCTTCTGACATCAAAGACCAGGTACAAGCATCCCAGGGCAAGTATAAAGTTGCTCTTTAGCTTTCCAAGGAGTATGCAAGACATTCCACCAAGTAGGAGTTCATATTAAGTTTTTGAACCTAATTATAGTACTTTAAACAGTTTAAACATATTCAAACTGTATTTATAGTTACTCTTACCCTTTTACTCAAATTTAACAGCAAAATATTATTTTCCATTAAACTGATGAGTAATTCAAATGCTTTCTGATAGCCTTTGCCTTTTCCTAAAAGTCACAGAAATGGATGATCATGTCTTAATAACTACCTTTCAAGGAAAGTTATAGTGTTTAATATCAAAATAATAGTGATAATAGTTCACATATCAAAAACATATTCTAATTTATTGTCCTTGTCAACTATTACATGATTATCAAAATGATAACATGTCAAAGTTTTGATAACCTCCGTGTTTGTAATTGTGACTAAAACCAGAAAAAGCAGAAAAATGGGTAAGTCTGGTCCCAGAAGCTCTAGGGGACTTAAATTTAGAAAGTTTCCTAAACACAGTCAGCCTGCACTGTGGTGAGCTTACTATCAAATTTCTATTTAAAAGCAAACATCATGTAGACCATATTAAAAAAAAATAAATAAAACACCAACCCTAATGCTTCTGTCAAACACCCAACCAAAACCCTACAAAATGAAAGTGTTTGGGGATTTCAATTTCTAATTTGAGTATGTGCTAGTACTCGGCCTTAAAGATAATGTTTTTAGTGCTTACTTCCTTTCTTTGTGAGGTGGGAAAACTCTGTTTTATGTATCCTTATTTATTTGCATGGCTTTGTTCATGTAACACTCATAGATGCACTTGGGGGAAGATGCAAAAGACTTGGAAATTACCATGCCCTGCTATATTACAGGGTTGTTTTTTAAAAGCAGAGCTTCATAGGATAGTGTCTTGGGATACATGAAAGTTGCCTCAGAAATTTTCTACTAAAATGAAAGAGCTATTTCTTTTGCTTTTATTCTTAGAAATACGGAGCTTTGTCTTCACTGATATTTACCCAGGGAGCCAGAGAAAATGGAAGTGGTTGCAGTGGGTGTTTTATCAGCATGAAAATATATCATTCCCTGAAGGAAGAAATAAGGGCTAAAGGAAGAAAGCAGATTACTATTAATACAAAACATACCTTATTTGTGATATTTTTCTGAAACTTGAAATCACTTGATTTTACAGCACCCCCTCACAAGTATTACATACACATATAACAGATAGAGAAGAGTTATTTTTCTCCATGTATTAATTGGTACAAAGCACAGCAATTTATACCACTGAAGCAAAATTGGGAGCCAATTTTAATGTAGGCGAAAGGGAAAAGAAAATTAGGTCTGACACTTGCTCCCTCCCAATTGAGAATTCTGTTTCCTGAGGACTTGTCTTTCCATCATTCTCCATCTTGAAATTTCACATCAAAATGATGCAATAAAGATTTAACTTCCTCCTCCAGCCCAGGAGAAAAAAATGTTCTGTAGATACTTTTTGTGGGATTTGGGAATTATATAGCAGGAAGGGGAGAAAGTAGTTATTCTCTCTTAGAAATTATCTGCTGCACCAAATACTTTGAAAACATGGGGTATTTTGTTGGGTTTTTTTTTCAGTGTGATTTATACGACTTAGAAAAGGCACATAACCATTTCTTTCATTTATCATAATAGAATGTTCTCCAAGTGAAAAATACATGAATATCAGTTCAAGGACCCTTCCCAGTCAGGCAGAGAATTTTCCAACTGGTAAGGCATTTTCTCCCCTATGCTATCTTTATATTATACTGCTTTTCTCATTGCTTATGTTTTATTTTTGAGACAATTCAACTATGTCAACATTTGCAGTCATTACTCCTGTAAGGTTTATAATGTATTTCATGGCACCTGTGAAGTGACCGGCTTGTACTTAAGATTTGTTGAGAATTTCTTACAAAGAGGGAGCATCTGCTATAAAAACCAGAAATAATTTATGTACTACATTGTACTGGTTACAAAACCAAAAGGGAGGCAAATAAAAAGTTCATCACTTATTTTACAAATGTCTTTTAAAGTTTGTGGCATTTCCAGATATCTATTTTTATTTTTTTTAATGCTGTATTTTCAGTGAAGTGTCAACTGAGTGCAGCTGTTCAGTGAGTGGGTTCAGTAGGCTTCACCTCTGGAGGACTCATGGCAGGCACTGTGAATTTAAGGTCTTGACACATTTCCCTTTCTGTGCCACCAAAACCAGCAGAGCTGTTCTCTGCTCTCTGCCTTGACCTGACAAATCACATCAGTGGCAGAGTCTTCCCCAGGCATATGGTTATTTCTAGTCAAATTATTTGTGCTTTATGTACCTGCTTGTCTTGCTGTACAGAGTTTGGATTCTTTGTAACTGGAGATATGGGTCAAGGCTCACAGAAACAGACAGGAAATTATAATGGGGTTTTAGACCACATTTCATCTCTATGAGGCATTTTGATAGGGTTTTTTGAGAGAAGTAGCTGTATTTCTGTTGTTTTAATTCAATGTAACAATTATTTCATTAACTTTTATAGAAAGTTAGATTATGTGTCTACTGTAACATATTTACCTCAGAACCAATTTGATTATGTAAAATGAAAGTATACATTTTAAGTTAGTCTTCTCTTGTGCCAGTGCTTTATGTTTTCAGGTAAAATGAAAAGGTCAATAATTCTGCTCTAGCAGTGATCTGAACAATATTCAGAGACTCTCATTTGTGTTCTTTCTACTAACAATTGACTATATGACCACAGCTTAAAGGGAGAGGCCTTGTAATTCAGTAACACAGGTTTATATTTCTGAGCCACCCTCCTTGACCTTAAAGTAATGAGTAATTTAGGTGCAAGTCATGGTAAAACTCCTGGAGACATGCATAGGAAGCCCTCTGACAACAGATCAAGATACAGCGTATTAGACTAGAATGTGAAAAACAGCTATTTTACTGGATCAAAATCAAAAGACTCAAAGGAGGTGGAATATTTTAGTATGCACAACAGTCCCCTGTTGCTGGAAGTGTGACCTATTTACATACTTTGCATTTGGAATTCTTCCTGACTGGTATTATTGGCTTATATGTGCCCATCTGGGTGTCTAAAAACCTATGATTTACTGTTATTGAGCTAAATTAATGAATTAATGCAGAATGAAAGCAGCTTTATCAAAGATCCTCTTTATGTGAGAGAAGCTGGCCTGAGCTGTATCCTTAGCTGTAGTAAAAATTTCATATGAACAGATGCCAAGAGCTTGGCAATAGGTATCTAGCTGCTTTCAGATGTGCTTGGAAAATCATATAAGTGGGCTTTTAGTTGGACCATTGAACTTGGTTGGTACTGTTCAACCAGCTTAGTTGAGAAACAGCTTTTACAATATTTGATTTATAAAAGCCTTCTGAAGTAGTGAGGGTGACATGTCAAATAGTGATGAATTTAAGATTTGTATGAAGGGTTGTAACATGCTGAACTACCTGTTGCTCTTCACGGTGTTTTTGGTAATGCCCATATCTGCTTTGATTTTTGATATGCATGGAATATTTGGAAATCCAGGCATGTTTGCAATGCCCAGAGGTGTCTAAATTGACGAATTATCAATCTACTTGCTTTTTCCTTTCTTTTTTTCCCTTCTCCATCCATAATTACAAGTTGTCTCTCAAAATTGCTTCGTGCTAGGCTCCTTTGTCTACAGGATTATAAAAATGTAAAAGAAACATGCAGTAGATCAGTGTTCTGTGTGCCTGTCTCTGAATAAATATATCTTAATGTGTATTGTATGATTTTGAGGCATTTTCTGTTTCTGCAAAGATGATTCACAAAGCTTGTAGTGCTGAAAGTGGGTATTCTCCTCCAGATATCTCCTTGAAGTTAACAATGGTAAAAAGAAAGAGTGGATGTCCTGATCCCAGGCTGCAAAGACAGCTCAGAGGGCAGCTCCGTCTTCTGGAAAATGACAGCAAGGAGGTGATGACTGTCTTCAGTGTAAGTCAATTGCTTGGAAATTGTTTTATTTATTCAGATAATACACCCTGTGCCACTGAAATAGTCTGCAAGATATTTGGGTCCTATTTCTATCTACGTGCTTGGTGCTTGAATTTGAGTGACCAGTTTCCTGTGGCCTGAGAACATTTAGAGGCTTTAAAAATACTGAATTGTTGAAAAGACTGGAACATCAAATCGATGTAAAATAAATAAACCCACCTTAACAAGTACTTGAATAAGTTTATTTTAATTTTTTTCTGCTTTCATTTACATCAAGGGAAATAATGGGGCTTTGATTTATTTTAATTTGCCCTTGTATTAACTCATCACTTCAGTTTCTAGACACTTGCAGTTATTTGGCATGCTGATTTCCTGGGAAGCTCACTGCTAAGCCAAAGAGGAAGTCTGAAAGGGAATAGCCTAAGCATTTGACTTCCTAGGGCTAAATGGCCATAAATATAAATAGCATACAATTGTTGGCCAAACTTTATTACCGTCTTTAATTTTTTGTATATGGAAAACCTGTCCTCTACAACCAGTGAGGTTTACTTTGAATATAGGTTAATGTCCTCCTCCCTCTTGAAAAAAAAAAAAAGAAAAAGAATGATACCCTTTAAGCTCTGGTGTGTCTCTTTTTTTGTCTGTGCCATGGGTTCCAGCCTCCTTCACAAGCAAACAAAACTGCTGAAATCTTAATTTGTTATGGTTTTGACTAATACAGACACATGTTTTTACACCATTTTCCTTTCATGTGTTGTGACCACCCCACCACCAGGCTGCTGACTTTGTGGCTGTACAGTCTGTACTTCTGCTTCTCTGCTCTGGATTGTGTTTAGAGGGAGATGGAGGAAGGAAGATGGGATTAGGAGGCAAAGGAAAATAGCAAAAAATGGACTAGATTTGTGGCCTTATTAGAAACAGACTGGAAAAGGCTTTGAAGGAAACAAGATTGATAATGTTGAGCTTCGTTAGAATGTTATTTTGATATTCAGCAGTGCATGAAGCCCCTAAGGCTGACATAATTTAGCATGTGTTGGCAATTTATTAATATATTTCAGGCTCTCATTAATATGTAATCTAGTGTAGAAAGGTGCATGCAGAAGATCAAAGGAATGATGAGACATGCCTGCTGAAGAAGTCTAGGTTGGGCTTTTATATTTTAATGTGTTCAGATAGTGTGAATTGACAATATGGATGTTAAACAGTATTAATTCAGAGATATTTTTAAATTGTGCTGTAACAGTCATAAAATCAGTGGATCAGCTCCATCTTACTCAGATTATAGAAAAGTTTGAGGGGCAACTTTGTTCCTGCTGCCTTGAGTTAGAATCATTTTCTTGAGGGACAATTTCATCCCTGCTGCCTTGAGTTAGAATCAATTTCTTCATCAGTCCTTCAATTTTTTCAAGCTGCATTTCAATTTTAATGTGATGGGAGCAAGGGTACAGTAGCATCATACCTGTTAGCTTTACATATGATTTATTATCTGAGATAGTGATTCAGATACTTGTCTCATCAATTACACAGTTCTTTGTATTTCCCTGAAAGGAAATAGCCAGCATCACTAGGGAGCCCTGTTTTTAAGCTACAAACTGGAATGTAACCAAACTCTATATTTCACCTCTCTGTCTAGAATCCATCAAAATGCATTTTTCTTTCACTTATTTGAAGGTTTATGTAATTTTTCCTTTTAGCATTTCTGGAATAACTTAAAATCCATCATTACCACTTACAATGGTCATTGCTTATCTTTGTTAGAAGTGTAATTTAATGCTATTCTAGCAATGTGAACCAGTACAAATGAGGATAAAAAGATCTTACTGCATCTTTAAAAAAAATAATACCTCAGTATATTTGTTTAAATCTAAAAAGAGTGAACTTGGAAAAAATTACTCAACATATCTTCTGGATAAAGACTGACAATAGCAGGAAGCAGGTTCAAAGTTGCATCAAAGGAGCTGCATTTTTGTCTGTGTACAGAGCTCTGAGGGTAATCTATGTCAGGAGGTTGTGGAACCTAAAATTTACAGTGATGAAGGGAGAAAATTCAAATTTAAAAAGCCCCAAACTAGCTCCTTTCCACTATTTAATATTAATCCCCACTCATCTAGCAAAGGCCTTTCCCAAGCTGTGAACCACCCTGTGTGGAGGATATTCTTGGAAAGAACTACTGTGTGCTTGCCTATACATATACATTTGACAATATGGTTATACATATGACTATACATAGACATTTCTGAACTAGACAAACCTTCACTCTCTCTCGGTGTGGTCTTTATTTCCTCTGTAAATTTTAACCTCACTGAAACTGTTGGTACAATTGCTAAGCAAGATTAAAATTTGGCTCCCTGTATGTTGTAGGTGTGTGCTAAAGAACAGACATCTCATACAGATAAAATCCTGGATTATTTTTTAATCCTTAATCCATAGTATTTTAGCCTAAGTGTTACCTAGTGAGAAATTGTGCTTAAATCTGGTGTAATAGTAAGTATTATTTTTGCTTTTTAGGAACTTTCTGCCAGACTCCTGTCTATTCACAGTGATCAAGATTTAATAGTGGTGACATTTAAAACTTTTGAAGAAATATGGAAGTTTCTAACCTACCACTCACTGGGTAAAGTTGTTTCACTATACAGTAGTTCAGTATGTTTGTATTCAATTGCACACAATTTCTGGGAACTTGTTGATGCAATTTTGTCATTTATACACTGTGCATTAAGTAATAATGGAGTTGACTCCAACTCTCTGAAAGTTTGTATTTTTGTGTAATACTGTAAAATGGCAAAGAAAAAAAATTGGATCTTCTTTTTCCTAGGTTTCATAAACCATTGCATGGAGAATTTATTCCTAGACCAGTCTTTCTGGCTATATTCCCAAGAGGAGGAAGATACAGGCATTGAAGTCTTTATAAATGAAAAATCATTAAATTTGATGTACAAAAGCCTGCTAGTACAGGAAGGTAAGACTGTACATGCTAAGGCTAGATTCAGGGAAGCATCTTTATTAAAAATCCCCAAATCAGACATTAAGACCTCTTCAAATACTTAAAGAAGTTGAAGTTTAAATTTATTCACTCCAAATGCACACTGTAAAGAGAAAAGAAAGGAACAAACACAGATTAGATTCAGTGAGATTATGAAGGGATTGAGGAAATTCATGTGCAGCTGGTGGATAAATGGATACCAAAAGGATTAGGGAGTGATGTACATTCCAACTTGCTTAATATTATTGCAGGTTCTGGAGATGTGCAAGAGAAGATTGCACATCAGATTATAAACAGTTGCCAGGCTCATGTGCTTCTCCTAAACAGCATCACCTGCTGATACTGCCAGGGACAGGATGACAAGATAGGTGGATGATTTGTTTCTGCAATAGGAATATGCAGAATTGCAGCAGAGGGCTCTGTACTTCATTAAGACATCTTCTCTGCTTTTTTACTGAAAGACACAGTAGACAGAAATGTATGAATATCTGGCAATCAGCAAGAAAATTCTTGACAAAGTTCAGATCTTCAATTTCTAAAAGAATATTACTGATGCTCCTGAAGACAGTTTTAGGGCTTATATGACACTAAAACATTACATAAAATGACATCTGCTCAACTGCTTTTGTTTTAGGATCTTTTTTTGTTTTATATCCTGATAATATGATACAAAAGACGATGGTTACAGACAATGAAACAATTTATTTTGAGACTGGGGCTTTTACTGAAGATGTAACAGGTGGATCTTTGGACAGTGACATGCCCATGGGGTCTAATGCTTCTCTGGAGCCATTGGAGCCTTTCCATCAGTAGGTACCTGACTCTACTGACTTATTTCATATACATCTGATTCATATATGGACATCTGGTTAGAGATGTCCCTACCTGGGGCAGGGAAAAATAGCATGGCTTTCTCAGTTTGGTTGGTTTTCCTGAAGCTTTTCCCATATTTTTTAAATATGACTGTTACTGTCACAACATTTAGTGAAGTGTTCTATATGCTAACTACACTTTCTTTTTTTGCTTTCAGATGGTTTCTTAAAGGATATTCTAATCCCGTTGATTTTTCATTTAAAAATGAATCTAAATCCATCAGAAAAGTTGGTAAGAAACTTCAACCAAACATCAACATTAGAATAACCCCAAATTTACTCTATGCTTTTGATAGAACAGACTCTAAAAAGTTCAATAACTTTTTGTCCATTGTATTACAGTGAGGAAACAGCTTTCAAAATTAGTTTGCAGTAAAATTAATGAGAGTATAAATTTGGCTAAGATTAACCTCTAAAGAGTCAAACTCTAAGGTCTTGTCTTTCCCCTTTTTCCTCCTAAATACTACACAAAGTAGTACAGAGTAATTGAGTTGAGGATACCTCAGAAAATGCACCAATGTAATTGTGGATCTTTCACATGTGTGCTTCTTTATCTCATACTGCCAGAGAAAAAAAACTTATATGGATGGTTTGAGGTTAGAGAGCAAATATGGCTTATTTTCTTCCATGATGTCAGTTTTAATACTGTACTGACTAGAATATACCCATATTTATCCCAAAGGGATTGTTTTAATTGTTTCAAAATTGGTTCTTTACTCTGGCCCAAGTTCAGAGCCCTTTGTAAGAGAGAAAGTAAGGACTTAAAATATTTCTTTTCGCTGCTCCATGATGAAATCTGATAGAATTGTGAGAACATTTTAGAAAACTGGGAAATGAGGATTTTATGCTATTTACAGATGTAATCATCAAACCAAACCAATGAGGTTTGGATGCTTTAAATCTTGTCACAGCAGATCTTCAACCCACAGGTTCCAGAAATGTCTTTTGCTAAATACATTCTGCTGAGTTGCTGTTCTATTAAGTGTATTTCAATTGTTAAATGACTTTATCTGCAAATATTATTTATCTTTTTATTGCACAGCAATGGGATCCTGTCTAGCTGTGATGAATTATGAAAGTATTGTGTCGGAAGAGCTGAGTTTCCAGGAAGGGGACAAAATTGAGATCCTTGGGTACTTCATTGAATGCATGGAATGGTTTCTTGGAAGACGTGTGTTTACTGGCCAAATAGGTTTTGTAAAGACAGGTCATGTTAAACTGGACTTATCTAGAAATAAGTGAGTGATCCATATTTACATCTCATAAACAAAAAGGACCTATTCTCCTAGTCTCAGCTTTAAAATGCTGAATATTAAATTCAGGGTCTAGGTTTTTTTTGGGGGGTGGGGGGAGTTTGTTTCTGTGCTTTTTGGGGTTTTGGATTTTTTTTGTTGGTTGGTTTTGGTGGGTTTTTTGTTGATGTTATTTTAATGTGAATTGTCATAGCATGTATCAGTCAAGACTGCAAAGGATTTGGAATATGAAGTCTGCTTAAATGTTGACAAATATTATTAGTCTGTAGCTGAGTTTCTTTCTGGGAAAAGAGGTTGCTGGACTTATTATATTGGTTCAGTTTCTATTCCTTGGCTCACAAGCTGCAAGCAGCTTTACTCTTGCAGAAGGTTCTCTTGCTGGTCTCTCAAGATCTATCTTAAAGCATCCAAGTTCTGTTTTTTTCTAGTACCCTCAGTTATATGCCTTAACTTGCTCCTAATGGGACCTTTGCAAATAGTTGCTAATACTGCAGACTGAAACCTCTAAAAAGGGTGTATTTCATCATGCATTGGCACCATGTAAATAGGCTGCTCTTATTAATATGCCTGAACTGTTTGCATGCTGAAACAAGGGGCTCTTAAATGCTGCTTGCAGGTCCATTTCAAATGTAACTGAAAGCTTATATTAGAAAGTCAATACCATAAAGTCCTTCAAGACTCATGCTTCTAATAAATACTCTCATAACATGCTATACAATGACATTGACATTAAAGGTTAGTCTGATATGGCAGAGACTGTTAGCTGTAGGCATAGTTACAATCAATTTATATGCATATTTTATAAATTGACTGAAACTAATTTTAAACACAGCACAACCTATTATGTAAAGATTGTATTAGTTTCTCTAACATATTCATATTTGACTGATGCAGTGAAGCTCCTTAAGCCAAATTTGTTTTCAGGCACCTTTAAATTTACTCCTTTCCTTGCTAGACCACAAGATCTGGATTTTCTTGAAGCAGAAGAGCTATCTTTTTTTTCAAAAGAAAAAAATTTGGAAGAAGTAGTACATTTGTTGAAGCAAACCTCCATCACAGATGTTTGCTCTGTGTACAGAATAGGTAAGTATGAGTTTTACTCCTTTGTACTGCACAAGCTATATGTATAGTTCCTATACTCCTGTTATAAAATTGTTCTTTCAATGACATCTCAGGATTTACACCTATTTTGAAATATCTTGGTATTCAATTGGATCTTTGATATGGCATGTAAAAATCCTTTAGATTATCTTTTCTATTTTTCTGCTGTTGCAAGACTTTTCCCAGCAGAGGATTTTAACTCTTTTGTCTTTTCTTTTTCCTGAGTGAATTTTAACAACAGGCTTTTAAACACTCTTATTGAGCACAGATCTCCAAGCTTGTACATGACTGAATTATAAATAGTAATTTCACATAGCTGCATTATAAAAAGCAGTATGTTCACGCAAATACTGCTGGCTTTTTGTCTTGGGAAAGGTAGCACAGCGTAATAATTATTGACAGCTAATGCAGACACACACCTCTTCATGCTTGATTTAATTTTCAAAGGTATAGAAAAGTAGCAAAATCTAGCCATAGAAACATCATCTCTGATACAGCTGTTATTTCTCTGCTCTGTGCATAAGCAGTTGGGATAACTGGGGTTTCACCTTTATAGGCTTACTGTAAGGCTGGGTGATGTAATAGTCTTGCTGAACTGAAGAGAGGCTGTGATTTCTTATTCCACCACAGGCTGTTGGTGATGCACATGCTTGTCCAATATCTTAAAAAGTTTTATCTCATTAGTGCCATCCTGAGAGACAGGCCTGTAGGCTCCAGGTTGAAAGGAGCCGCTGCATAGGTTGGAGTCAGGTGTGCTGGTTTAATTCTGCAAATCAGAGTGTGTGAGTGTGAGCAATAACCAGGGCACGTCACACCTGCCGTGGCAATGTGCAAAATGCCTCCACATCTCACCTCCTGTGCTCTAATGAAAAGACTGGGAACAAAATCTCAAACCTCTAAGGTACTAAAGTGTGTCATGGGCTTAATGGACATACTGCTATTTTTGCTGTTGTGCATTTTTCACTACATATCCTCCCTAATCTTTGTAAGTATCACCTTCTTTTGCATCTTCCCCAGCTCATAGTACCATCTTTACGACTTTTCTCTTAAATAGCTCAACTGATTCTCATAACTCAGCTTATCCAGAGCAAGCATTTTCAATATTCACTTGATACTTTGATATAGATGGAGGAATTGAAAATCCATTTATTCAGATCACACAACAATCTACTGAGAAGTATTTATTTATGAGCACTTCCCTGATTAGATATTTAGAGCATTAAGTTACAACTACTGTAAACATCTGTGGCTTTCATCCACCAAAGTCAGAAAAGCATTTATAAAAAGGAGATCCAGAAGTAAACAGTCAGCAAGAGGTCATTCTCAAAGGCTAGTAAAGGAGCTTTCCACCAGCTTAAATGGAGCTTAAATAGGTCTGTGAGCCTCTGTACATTTTGTATCTATCCTTCATACTCTCAGAACCACTTCTATTGCATCAAGTGTATGAAAGACAGTGAAAATATTCCTGAAATGCAGCATGACAACTGAAATGCTTTGAAATATCTGCTACACAAAATAGTAATTCTTAAAAGCTCTACAGATGGGCTATGTTTAAATGTAAAGCTAGATCTATAGTTATAATGTCTACAGAATTAAGATAGATCTTTTAAAACAAGAACGATTGTTTCCACCCACCTGCTACTGGAATGGCTACAAAAGTCACTGACACTTATCTACAGAAATAACCCTAAATAACTTCCCTTCCCACCTCTCTCCACATTACCATGATAGTGACACTTAAAATATTAAGGGCTGCTTGCTCTCTCATTTTACAAGTGGGTTGTGGAGAATGGTCATACCTTTGCTGCCCACTTGTCTTTTAATGCAGCAGGAATGCCTCCCTCCTGCAGAACAGGTTGGTTTTAATTCTGACTGTGATATGCTCCCCACCTTACTGAGCAGAGGTAGCTGCTTGATCATAGCCATGAAAAAGCAGTGAATTGTGTCAGCAGGAGGGTAAGTCCCTGTTAGCTTTGGGTCAGACTTAGAATATTTATTTTCTTCTAAATTTCCAGGATGTATCAAATTCTTCTGACATAAAGAATTATCAGCTAAATATAGCCTTACTTTAGGAGATTTAAAACTGAAAAATAACCAAGATACTATAGCTAATATGATTTTTTTATTTCTTACAGATGAAGTAGAAGAACATGAATTTCAGAAAACTCATGAATGTGGTAATGCTTCATACACATACAATTTTTACATAAAATTAATGAGACTTCTGATATTTTTGGTGTCTTTGTCAGCTATTCTCCTTCTAATGTCTCTTCACATGCTAATTTTCTTCTCTCACTGCTTTCTGAGATTTTGCTTTAATCCCTTCTTACTAGGTTTTCTGTAAGACATTGTGGGTTTTCACTGATATCAAATGTCTTTCTTGGGACTTGCTATCTAGCTGCAAATTGTATGACTTACTTTCACTGATGTGACACACATGCACCACCTCCCAGCCCCTCCACATTGTTTATCAAGGCAAAATACTGTTTATTGGGCACTTGGAAACTGCTGAGTTTGAATTCCAGCAGATTTTTCTGTCTACTAGAAAACTTTGCCCCAGAAATAGATTTCCCAAAGGACATATTTTGTTGAGGATGCAAAATTATTTCCCTTTGGTATTTTGTTGCTAAGCTGTCACTATCATTACTCATATTGTACTACATTTTCGTAAACAACAATTTTTATATTTATGATTCTGCTGCAGTTTCAGAAATGAGATTCTATGGGATATGAAATCTAAATCTGTGACTTCAACAAGCTCCTGTTGATCTGCAGCTGTAAACTTGAAAACTAACTATGACTGTATACTCCATCCCTAATTGTTGCCTGATTAACTGGGCTGGAAAACAGTGAGAGGACTAAAAATTGATGGCGTATCTGTCTTTATTATATTTGTAAGGTATCCAACGATATTGTAACTAAGAGAATTTGGATCAATAGCCACGTCAGTTTTCACAAATTGGTAATTTTGTCACAGATAATCTGTGCCAGCAGAGAATCAGGGCTGATCTTTGATTGATAGAAGAAAATCTATTACGAAATACACAGATCTGGCAGGACAGGACAGGAGAAGAGAGCTTTTGCAGGCACCTCAAAAACCCATGTTTTGAGACTTCACCCATGAGACTTCACCAGCTCAATAGCATAGTCCTTCTCCCTGCTCTGGCTGACCTGCCTTAGCATGCTGTCAGGACATAGGCATACCCTTACTCTATTTGAATGGTTGAATTCCCATTGTCCTCACACCTTAAGTCCAACCATGCCCTGACCCTGGGCCCTTTATCCAGCCTCCACTTCAGACCTTGGATCTTCTTAGATTTCCTTCTGCTCACCAGCTAGTCTGAATTGTATTTCTTTGGCAGGTCTCTTGCTCAAGTACACAGGGAGAGAACAGAGAATGTACACTGACTGCACTTTTTGAATATACACAGACAAAAGTTTGAATTAATGCTGGACTTCAGTTGGATTAGTGTTGGACCAGGCTCAGGGCCTGGCTAGACCAGTGTACTGACCACTAACCTGCTTACATGTGGCAAGTTCTGTTTATTCCCACTCCTCCAGTCTCCCACATTTCTTCATCCTCCTTGCTATCTTTTTACACCTTTGGCTTGTCTCTTAGACACACTGTTAAGAAATCACAGTATGTTTACATAATGTTTTTATAACAGCATCTTCACTGATGAATGTTTTAGTTGGTCTGTCAAAGATCTTTGCATCCATGCATACAGGAATTTGTGGTCTGTAATTTATTCTTAAATTTCAGAAATTCCACACTCACCTTCTAGCCCAGGATCCACTAGCAAGAATGGCAAGATAGAGGAATTGCTGAAGAATTGCTTCAAGAATTTGGATGCTACTCAAGCTGAAGAGCCAACTGCTGAAAGGAAGGAATCTTCTGGCTCTTCGAAGACTGAAATATTTCCTCTACCTGAAGGGCCTTGTTTCCACATATGTCAAGAAGATATGCAAGCATCTGACATCTTTGAGCCATTGTTACTCTTCTTAAATAGGGAAGAGTATGAGAGCAACTTCAAAAGCCTGTATGATTTCTCTTGCTCATTTACCAATAGCATGTTTTATGGATTTTCAGAAGAAGAAGAACTGGTTAGTTTTTTAAGATTAGCAAGGGAAGCAGCAAAGAAAGCAGGTCTGACCTGGGCACTAGCAAGGCTGTGTTTTCTCTTGGGCAGGCTCAGTGTCAAAAAGCTGAAGTTTTCCCAAGCTCGAGTGTATTTTGAGGAAGCATTGAGAGCAGTAGCTGGAGGGTTTAGTGATTTGTACTTTGTGATTGCTCTTTATACAAACCTAACAGCCATCTACTTGACCCAGAAGAACAGAGAAAAGTGTACTCATATTTTTGACAAGGCTGCATCTCTTCTCATGGGAATTCCCAACTACATTTGCAGCGCTGACCTGGAATCAGACATACTGAATTATGCTCTGAAGAGGACAATTTTGAGCCAGAACAAACATGCAGAGGCAAGGGCATGCTTTCTGTTGGCAAAACATTACAGTGCACGCAAACAACACCAAGAGGCACTGCCATTCTTGGAAAGATTTCAGCTGTTGCTCAATGATCTGGGTTTACAAAACAGTTTATCCAACAACTGCTACTTCAAACTGGCAGAGTTCTACAACGAAAAGTGTTTGCCACACATTGTATTAAGTTGCATAAAGGTTACCTCTCCCCAGAGCTCCTGTACCTTAATGGATTCCCTGAAAAGGATTGATTTGGTCATCAAAAATTCTCCCAAACTATATGGCCTGAGAAAACTCAGACAAATATTCCCATCCCAAATTGCACCTTACCTCATACAAGCACTTTCTTCTGTGTTTACTGCTGAGGAGGAAGGACTGTGCAGCACTATCTATCTCAGCTTGGCAAAGCTGTACTGCCACCACAAACAGTATGGAAAAGCCATTGCTTACATGATGAAAGCACTGGACTCTGCTTCTGCTAAGCCAGAGGAAACGATTAACTATTTGGTTTCACTTGCTTGGCTATACATTCTCTACAAGCAGTATGATGTGGCTTTAGCCATTTTAAATGCTGTTGTAGGCTCTGCATGGAGCAGTCCCCAGCAGCTCGGCATCGCTTATAACATGCTTGCCATTGCTTTGAAAAGGACAAACAACACAAAAGAAGCTGCTGAGAGCTACTACAAAGCACTGTGTCTTTCAGAAGAGACTGAGATGACCCATAACCAAGCCATAGCCCTGGCTAATTTTGGGGCACTCTGCCTGCATGCAGCAGCCAGCAAGCTGGCAGAACATTATTTTATCAGGGCAGTTAAGCTATTCTCCAAGCTTCCAATTATGGACTGTGGTCAAGACTTTATCCAAGTCCTCCTTCAGCTGGGTTGTTACTATGTTGGTGGAACTGAAAGAGAAAAAGGAAGATTTTACTATGAATGGGCTTTTTTAGTTGCAATGGAGACAAATCATCTGGAGAGTAAGTATAACTTTTATAAGTTACAAAATGTACACCATTTGAGAATGTTATTTATATAGGTAAGTTAGATCTGTATTTAAGAGATGCATATCTTACTTTAATATTCTTCCTACCATGCTTGAGGCAGCTTATGCAGGTAAGGTGACTCTTACTGTTTTATTTTGGAAATTAAGTTTGAAGTAACCTCTAGCCTTTGTTAATTTTGGGGGTGAATGAAATGACAGTGGGATATTCTTTTTATGATTTGTATATTTTTCATTGTGCTCTAATTTGTGAAACAGTCAAAATGAATAATTTTAAAATTAATTAACTTTCATTTTAAAACAGAGATTCATGTTCGT
Source organism: Acrocephalus scirpaceus scirpaceus (assembly GCA_910950805.1). NCBI lineage: Eukaryota > Metazoa > Chordata > Aves > Passeriformes > Sylviidae > Acrocephalus > Acrocephalus scirpaceus. The sequence continues at coordinate 35,008,659 of OU383778.1, forward strand.
ATTTCCAATCTATTCTCCTAGGTCAACTACAAGCAACTAAACTGCTGTGTCAGTTCTACAGTACAGTTGCTCCCAATGAGACTCAGTGTGTCATCTACAATGAATATCAACTGTCTTTAGCCAGAAAGATGTCCAACAAAGTTCTGGAGGGACAAATTTTGGAAACCATTAGTCAGCTCTATTTGTCTTTAGGAACAGAAAGGTAAAACATGCTGAAAGACTTTTCTTTCATTCTGATTTCATCTTTTCTATCTTGCAAAGGATCTTAATTTTTGCAAAAGCTGAATATGACTGATGGTTTTTTTCTCTGTTTTGGTAATACGCTTTATCAGAATTGAAAAGTCCAGTACTAATGGAGAATTTTCTTGTTTCTTTTTAAGTAACTATAATCTCTCAAGGGAGACAAGATGTTCTGCAGGGATTAGCACCACTTTGAAAACCAATTTATTTTTAAAATCTAAGAAAATACATTTTAAACCTATTATATGTTATGCAGTTCTTGATGACTGCTATATCAGGTGATTTGTTTTCAATGACTTTTTGCAAGACTTTTTTTTAAGACACCAAAGCACATATTCCAAACAGGTCAGGCATTAAATTGCCTCTATGTAAGTGTTTGTCTTCGAGGAAGGGCTTTTATCAAAACTTACATAAGTATAAAGCTGATGTGCAAACCTGCATAGTTTTACTCTTCTGCAATTTCTATATTGCTTTTATTTTCCAAGTACCAATTTTTTGCTCTGATCTAATCGAAATAACAAATTGCACAAGTTAAATTACAGTAGCAAGTGCTGAGGAAACAGTTTTCTCTAAGAATATCTAAAGTGTGTTTTTAAGGCTGCTTTGTCTATTTTTTTTCTTGCTGAACTTCAAGGAGTTACTTTAGATTCAGATATTTTCAGGCTTGCCTCAGTAAGGATGCAAAAGATATTCTCAGTCATGGAAAGAGAACAGATGCCTGTTTTAGCTTTAAGTGGCTGTAGTCCGAACATCTAATGTGCTTAGTAGGTCACCCAATTTATTTTGCTTTGTTAGGGCTTTTTAATGATATAGTTGGTGACCATCCTTTGGAGACTGAAGACAAAGGAGTTGGTTAAGATTTCAAGCTGCCTGGAATTTGCAGAAAGTCTTCACTAGCTGGAGAAGCTGCTGCTTTCTGTGCTTGTAGTAAATGGAATCTATATATCCCAGGAGCCTGGCTCCCAGATGTTGACTGTATAACCTTAGTATGCTACCAGATAATAGCACAAACTCAATATGATATTAGACCACAGTATCCCAGTATTCTTTGTGTTATCTGCCCTGAGTAACAAGGAAACTCAGCTCTTCTGACACCATAACAGCGCAGGTCATGTTATACTTTAATATGTTTGTGTCTTGTGCTCAGAAGAAAATGCATTGGGTCAAGGTGATGGGAGCCTAGCACAAGATGGAGAAAGATTTAAGACATCTGGGGTTTCTGTGTGTGGTATAAAGCACCATAACATCAAAAAATCTGGTAATTTAAGTGCTTCTGGAACTGATCATGACACGTCCCATTCTCCTCTGCCCTACCACTCCTCTCCCTGTCTCCTATTTTTCAACAATTTCTGATTAGTCTGAATTGCACTTAAGTCGGATGTAAAGATGATAAAAAAAATGAAAAAAAGATGTGACTTCTTTGACATTTTTAGGAAAAATCCATAAATGATAGAGTTAAAGATGAGGAGAGACTTTTCTACTTCTCACAAGTTTGAGGTACAGGAAAGACACATACAAACCATCTTGAAATAAAATATAACAGGAAAAAAGTATGAATAACATAATAATACATATAGTAGACCATTATCTATATGTAACATATTTATATAATATGTAACAATATAATAGGTAAAAATCTAACAGAAAACATAGATGGAACAAAAAAAGAGGAAAAAAAAGAGTTATTTAGTTACTAGCGTAATATAGCTGAGAAGTTATAATTATGCCCTAAATAGAGTCAACAGAATGTCTTTTATAGCAACATTTCTTCCTATGAAGAAAACTGTTTGCAATTCTGAAGAACCCTTCTGTGAGTAACACTTTTCCCTGTTTCAGGGCCTACAGGTCAGCTCTGGAACATACCAAAAGAAGCCTTGGAATATTTATAGATCTCCAGAAAAAAGAGAAGGAAGCATATGCTTGGCTCCGGGCAGGAAAGATATACTATGTTCTGAGGCAGAATGAGCTTGTGGATCTTTATATTCAGGTATGTTGTCAACACTTACAGGCATGCACATGGTATCAGTGTGGTGCAGGTGGCATGCTAAGATTAAGTAATTAGATACTAAAACTCCATACATTTTGCAAATGGATGTTCTGATCATTCAGGGAAACCATTCATCTAATGCTCAGCATGTCAAGGGAAAGTCTCAGCATTTTCCACTTGTGATCCATTTTAATCTGTTGCTCGATTCTAGAAGGGTTTTGGGCAGTGATGACTTTCTTAGGTTCTGTTAATTCTGTGCATTTTTTCAACACCATTTGTCAGCTCTACAGCAATTATAAGACACCTGCATGCTACATGCTGGTGGGTAACAGAGAATAATCACTTAAGCATGCTGGCTTGTGGTCCAGATTCCCAGGGAAACAGAGTAGCTTCTTTAGGAAGCATCTGACTCTTTCCTTCTGGGGTCATGCCTAGTATGACATGGAGCCAGCTGGAGCTGCTGTTATCTTTTCACCTGTGAGAGCAGAGGCTCATTTCTTGCACACCTCTGTGCTCAAGTAGGAAGAAGGACTTGTATTAACTGAATGCAAATAAAAAACTAAAGAAGACAAAGCCAGAGCTTTGAAGATTCACAGCAAAGATTCTTAACCTTGCCTTATGTAAAAGGCACATTTTCATTACTATTTTCTCTATCAATAACTGAGGGGTCTGGTATTCTTCCTTTGCATACTGTCTTTTGTTAGATCCTTTTTGCTAACAAGACATGTATTTATCTGTGAGAATACAATAGTAGACCTGCATTTCTTTACAGAAATGAGTTCACAGAGTTTTAAATCTGCAGCTAGCAATATCTAACTTGCAATTTGATTTTATTTCTATGATATGTTTGATTGAATTCAAATTTACTATGTGGCAACTATCAAATACACTGTTGTTTTTAGAATACCATGTGCTGACAAAGATAGCAGGATGCTATCACCAGAAAAAGGAAACCAGGTTTTTGTTTCTTCTTCAGCACTCGCCACTGGCTTGTTCAAAGACAGAGTACCAAAAAGGAGCATGTTCACAGCAAATATAGCCTTTCTCATCATTGTAATAGGAGAGATAATAAACAAATCTTTTTAAAATTGCTAATACCTATGATTTTTTACTCCATGGTTAAACAAGATTTAATTTCTTTCTTTCCTTTCCTATTCTTTGTTTTCTTTTCAGGTTGCTCAGGATGCTGCTCTTTGCACAGGAGATCCAAATTTAGGAATGGAATTGTTTGAAGCTGCTGGAGACATATTTTTCAACGGTACTTGGGAAAAGGAGAAAGCAGTGACTTTCTACAGGGTTTGTGCAGTTTTTCTGCTGCATTGATAGTTATGTACCTCCCACCATAACAGGAATTCTAGAAGTGCTGAACCTAAAGCTGAACCTCTCAGCAAACTGTTTATAACCTATTGCAGGTGCATACTTGTCATGGTGTTAGTAGATATCACCTGTTTCAAATCCACTTGTTGTTGCAAGAACTGTTCTAAGCAAAGAACAAAATGAAACCAGAAATTACCTCATTTGATATGAATGAGAGCCTGTCAGTGCACATCTTGGGGTCCAGCCATGCCTAAGCTGATGTTGTGTGTTTCAGGACAGGGCACTACCACTTGCTGTTCAGACTGGCAACAAAACCACTGAACTCAGATTATGCAATAAGTTGGTGGAACTGCTGATGAATCTGAAGGCTTATGAGGAGAGTCTAGAATATGCAAGAGTAGCTCTTGTCCTCAGTGTAAATTTAGGTAAGAATAATTTCCATTTTATATGAGTGATACCTCTAAAAATACAACAGAACTCTAAATTTAAAGTTTTCTTCCCTTGCATTCAATCCTTTCTTGCCAGGATTCCATAACACTACTATAATTGCTATTTTTTGCTTCTATTCAAGAACGAGCAATTTATTGCTTCCTCTTCTAACTTAGGATAAAATGGAAAACCTTTGGTAGAGCACAAAATCAAACCTGGAATTTTATGTCCAAAGTGAATATGCTTCTAAGAGCCAAGATAGAATACTTATGAATAATATAGTCTTAAGAGGCTTTTTAGTGTCATACACTTTCAGATTTGCCCATTACCCTGATTGTGAACCAACACAGGATGGAAAAATCTAAAATTATAGATCCTGTTTCAAAATGACTATTCTTCAAGCTTGGGAGATGTTCAACTGATTAAGAACCTTCTTAACCCTCTGTACAAGCACAGACATGTCATTTTGATCAGTCTGAAAATTTTGTCGTAAATTTTCATGTAAAATATATATTGGGATGGGTAAAGGAGTCTTTATTCCCATTAACTTTCTTTCATAATAATCTATTTGTATTCTTTGTAAGTATGCACTGTGTGTGTATATATTATAATATATACATGAGAGATGAAATTAGTTATTTCTTAAAATCCATTACACTGTCAAATCCTATGGGAGAAAATTCAGAAATTCCATAGGATTTTTCTTGAAGGGCAGGTTCATGTTCATGTTCAAGAGACCATGTATCTCTTAAGCAAATGTGTTTTTATTAAACAAAAGCTCAGCAAATTCGATACAGAAATTTTTTAAAAGTAGCATAGATTTGAGTACTTTGTCTCTTTGTTTTTATCCTGACTCATATGTTATCTCATTAGGAAATCAGCTAAATGAAAGAATAGCTTACCATCGCCTGGCAGCCATCCATCACCATTTGGGTCACTGTGAACTAGCTGAACACTTCTATTTAAAGGCCTTGTCCCTCTGCTCCTCTCCTCTGGAGTTTGAGGAGGAAACACTCTATTATGTCAAGGTGTACTCGATCTTAGGAGATATTATATTCTATGACCTTAAGGTAAGAAATTTTAATAACTTGTGTAGCAAATTTTTATACTGAGTAATATTTCATAGAATCAGATTTTGCCATTTTCTACTTTTGCGTGTTTGGAATGTAAACAGTAAAGTGGGAAAACTTCAAAAGCTCAGAATCTATATTATTCTTGTTAGATATTCAAAACCTGAGCTCTGCAGACCCCTTACACTGGTTGTACTATCTTTGAGCCTCTTATTTCAGGACCCCTTTGATGCTGCTGGCTATTACCACTTGGCACTTGCTGCTGCCATGGACCTGGGCAATAAAAAAGCTCAGCTGAAGATTTACACCAGACTTGCTGTGATCTACCATAACTTCCTCGTGGATCGGGAAATGTCTCTCTTCTTCTACCAAAAGGCAAGAACATTTGCAACAGAGTTGAACGTAAGGAGAATAAATTTAGCTCCTGATCAGTGTTACAAGACTTCATAAGCATTTTGGAAAATACAGCCTTACTACTGCAGAAGTACCTATGGAAATACTGCACTGGCTTTGTAGGACAATGCAGTTTGCATTGTATGACTCATTATGTGTGTGCTGTAAGGTGGAGCTCCTCATCCCAGAGTAAATTACCAGTTTATATGAAAGTGAAATACTATTGTCTTTAAGATACACAGTCTTGTACTTGTTGTTAAAGGATCAGCCTGTGAACTAAAACCAAAACACAATAGTCTATATTATTTTTTAAACTACAATTTTCTTTGATATATATTTCTGCCTTGATGGATATTGGGAAATGATTAATGAATAAATGCAATGAAAAATATTTAATAAAGTGTTATAGAAGAAAAAACTACTAACTATGAAGTGTGGCTTCTTGCCTGCCCTAGCTTTATTATGGTTTTTGACATCAATAAAATGCATCTGCACAAGCACGTTGGATGGGCTTCAGAATTGGTTTCACCCAGCTGCCCAGGCACTGCTCCTCATTTTTTGTTAAATGATCTACTGCAGGACTTGTGGGCACTACTTAAGATTTATCTCCTGATTCGAGAAAATTTACACACGGATTGTAATAAGAAGTCAGAGGTTTATAAAAAGAAAGTCTGTAAAATTATGTGAGTAGTAGTTTTGTGCATTTCAGTGGTAATGTGAAGACAGACATATTCCTTTCAGGAAAAGGAATTAAATCTTGAAATCAGAGAACCAAGTCTAACAAAAGCTCTGGCAAGGAGATATGATAAAGAGTGCAAGTGAAAAAAGCGAGACAATTTGGAACTGGAGTGATTGCAAGCAAATTGACTGAGATGAGATGAGGGGCAGTGAAAAGAACCAACACTTGCCAAAATGCCTCCAATTCCAATCCTGAAATCAGGGAAGAAATATTTATAAAGTGAGAGGAGAAGAAACTATAGAAACTAAATGCTAAAATAAAAACAGGAAAAATTTCGGAACCAAGAGAAAACCATCAAAGTGAATAGGATGAGAAGAAGTGCAGGGAAAGGGCCCGAAGCTTGCCCAATTAATCTTCATTGAAATAGCAAGATTTCATTCCATTTTATGCAAGGAAATTATTTGTGGTTCAATGAAACATCGCTCTAAACTCTGCATATTCTCTGTGTTTATGTGCAAAGGTGGGTAGTCCTGTACCCTGTCGTGCTTTATCAGTTCACTTTGAAGTAGGACATATCGGATTTACGCGTCCCCATTTTTGCAGCTTTGCCCTACTTGAAGTTGAACCCCCTTCTCATTTGCTTTTCCACGGGTCTGAACCTCTTATTTGGTCTGAACACTCCACGTTTTGCAGGCCCAGACCCAGCGTTGGCCAGCCGAGTGCCTCTGGCCACGGGGTGGCAATGTCTAGCCTCGCATCAGTGCTTTCTGGCCTGCCAGATTAACAAAGGAATCCACGGACTTGGAGAAGTATGCCAATTTCTCCATTACTTTCCCGTTCAGCTAAAATTTCTAACAACAACCCTAACAACCCCATGACCCACACAAATAAACCCTCTAGAGACGGATGATCTAAAACTCTTTGAGACCCTTCACCAGGGCAAGCAAAACAGAGCTTTCGCAAGTCAGCATCTATTTCAAAGGAAATACAGGCTAAGAAAGCACAACAGCATAGGTAGAGAGTAAGAAGAATTGAAGATAATCATTCTAAGCTACTTTGAAATGCCTTTAACTGACTTATCCACAAACAAATTACAGAAAGTTGGCTGCTCTGAGGTACTATGCAGATTTATTTTGTAACAGGAAAACTGCTGTGGAAGTGCGGAGTACATTAGTAGAGAAGAAACCTACTAAATGAGGTTGGATGCAGGTACATGCTCAAAACTCCCGGTATTATTTCTAAGTGGTCAACTTTTGATGTTTACTTGTTCTGCCAAGAGAAATGCTCCATGAATTCCTTGTACAAACCTGGTGCTACAGTACTCTAGGCAGTGACATTCAAAATACTTAACCTAAGGAACCAAGAACTTTTTCTGAAGCTGTACCAAAGATACTAGCAGTTAGTAGCTGTTTTCTCAGTTAATACAAATTTCCTGGCTGATGTTATTCTCTGCTGAATACCCAGGAAAAGTCCCCCTAAATGTTTGGCTCCTAAGGCTTTCCTGCCTTCATTTGGCCATTTCAGATAATAAAGGTAAGAAAAATGTTTAATTTCATGAATATCTATTTCGGTCTGACATTTTAATCACTGGGGGTGGCAGGTTTAAGTTGCCTTTGCACTGACATACTAAATGAATCGTATCTTTCCATGAAAAGGCAAATTAAATAGAATTACTCTGACTTACAATATTATGAAACTTGTATGCCATTTAGATGCTGAATTACTCTAGAGAGTTATGTGCTGGGAAATTCTCAAAAATTGTCGGCAGGTGTTTTTCCTGATGTAGCAGATGTACAAAATCTGTTCAAAGTAGCCTTTCTTTGCCAAGTCAACAGAAGGGAATTTCACCATTGCATGGAAAATATCTAATTTTTTGGAAGTTGGAATGAGCGTAATAAATGGAGCATTTTTTCTTTTCTAAAAATAACACTGGTTCTTTCTGAATCTTTTCTGAAGTATATTTAATTGTGTGGGCTGATATTAGATACTTGTGTTCTATCAGTCAGGTTATACACTGAGGGAGAGAGAAACTTCTCAGGATCCAATCCATTCCCAAGCTGGGGAAAGACTTTACAAAGAATCATGGACCATTATCCTCCTGTTTGTATTTTGCTTAAGATGACGAAACATTTTTGTGTGCCTGCCTTTGCTAATACATGCCATGGGTGCATGTTTGAGATGAAACGTAGCTGTTTCTTTCGCTGCCTCAAGATTTAACCCAGTACCAGTATAACAGTGTGGTTTTTGTAATATCAAAAAGCAAGAGAGCAAGTGCCTTTGTGTATTAGGAGGTGCAAGTGAACACTTAAGAAGTGACTGGAACTGAATGTGAACCTAATGTTGGCTCCTTTCCTGGAGTTCTTGTACCCTTTGACCTTTGGTCATGAATGGGTGGGGGTGGGTGTTTTTAGGAGAATTAGGACTGAGGTCTAGTGATACACCAACCTCCAAGTTACTTTCTACATTTTTCTATAATTTCTCTTTAGCAATTCTTACCCATATAGTAACATGCAAAACCTTCCAAATCCAGATACACTGTTCTTCAGTGGCAATGCAGAAAAGCATCTGTATTTCCTTCAAATTCAAGTGTAAATGAATCATTTTTTGTCTACATTCCTTTAAAAAATATCTTCAGCCTTGAACAACCTATTGTTTATTGAGGCAATTTCACTCCCAATTCACAGAATCACAGAATTGGTAGGGTAGGAAGGGAGCTCTGGAGGTCATCCAGTCCAACCCCCTGCCAAGACAGGGTCACCTAGAGCACTCACTACAGGTTTCCTACACAGGAACATGTCTAGGTTTGGAATGTCTCCAGAGAGGGAGACTCCATGACCTCCCTGGCAGCTGTTCCAATGCTCTGCTATCCTCAGTGTAAAAAAGTTCTTCCTCGTGTTGAGGAGGAACTGCTAGTGCTGTATTTTATGTCCATTGTTCCTTGTCCTGTCACTGGCACCATTGAAAAGAGTCTTTCACCATCCTCTTTGGCACCTGCCTTTGAGACATTTGTGTGCATTGATCAGATCCCTTCTCAGTCTTCCCTTCTTAATTTAGACTTAAATTTCTGAGCATAAATCTAAAATGTGGTCAGGATTTGTCTTATGTTTTCAGAGTTGATATTCACATAATCACAGAATGGGTGAGGTTGGACATGGGACATCTGGCCCAACCTCCCTGCACAAGCAGAGTCAACTGAGAGTACAGTTTTGCACAGGATTGTGTCCAGACAGTTCTTGAATATCTCCTGGGAGGGAGACTCCACATCCTCTCTGAGCAGCCTATTCCAGTGCTCTGTCACCTGCACAGTAAAGGAGTTTTTCCTCACATTCAGGTGGAACTTCCTGTAAAATTAGTACTAACCATACAGAAACACCCAAATTGTAGATACATGAGATAGTGAAATAAATACATCCACACTATCCATGAAGCTATTCCCTAGAAACTATTTCTTCTTGACTTTTTCATTCTTGTCATAAATCTGCAGCTATTTCCTTGGTGGATTAAAGTGATATGCACTGCAAATTCCTTTAAATCTCGAATCTGTCTCATATTGGTCAAGACTTATGTTGTATAAAGCCATGGTTAAAATCATGCCTTCTGGTAGTGATGAATTGAACTCAAGAGAAAACACTTGTAAATTGCTTGCTAAGTAATCTGAAAACTGTTTTTCTTTTATGCTCTGCTGTAGGTCTGTCAAGTATACACTGTATAAAAGTTCTTTTTTCTGTTCTTCCTGCATACCAGAGATAACAGCAGTCTTACATGCAAACATGCAGCTGAGTAAATAAGTTGTTCAGCATGAAATAATGATAATTAGATGATTATTATTCTTTCATTATTATCTTAGATGTCCCATTTGTTTTAACTTATTGATAACTACAGGTTTCTTAAAAGCTTGAAGTATTTGCAGCTACAGGAAATTTCAAGAAAATTGAGGTATGTGTCAAAAAGTATCTTAGCCTAAAAATCTATCCTTTACTAATGAATTTTAATTGTTGTCTTTGTTTCTGGCATTTTTTTCTTCTTTCACAGTAGAATTTTTGTGTAGAATCACTTTGCTGTTACATATTTCTTTTTTCTGCCTACCAGTTGATCAATGTGTATGAAGTTGCATCTGTAACTTTCTCGGTCATTAAAAAGATGACTTTCTTACTAAATCAGAGAAAAGCTGTCCTTAATGCATCTTTTGCCAATTATGTTTGCTCTATTGCTTTCCTTTTTTAGACATTGTTTTCACTTTTATGTCTGCCAGACTTTTCAACACTCTTGCTGGTTCCTGGGTGTCTGCCACATACCAGTTAACGTTGGAAAAAAATCAATCCTATTTCTAAGAATGAGTCTAGAGAAAAGTGTACTAATTGGTCAATGTTTATTTTAGACTCAGCAAAGTCTGGTTACCTGTTCACTATTAAGCTTTAGTCACCAAGAACACCGATTTGCCAGGAAAGTGGAGATTTTTCTTTTTAACAGCTTTCTCCTATCAAAAATGATTCTTGTCATAAGCTTTTAAAAACTTTTAACTTGCAGAAGAAAGATGTTTTGAAGCACGCTACCAAAATTCTGTGCCTACTGAGTAAGCTTCATCTACTTGTATCTTGCTGGGGTGAGCAGGCTCTGCCATGTGCACACTCTGTGCCCTGGAAAGGGTGAAGCAAAGAAACCTACAAGACATGCAAGAGAAAGTAAAAGAAAAGCTGTGAGAAGTATGAACAAAGATTATCCTCTGCTCAAAATGAGGAAAAATGCCACGGGAACTACTTTTGAGGATACTGCTACATAATGTCCAGTCTCCCATACTCACAGCAATTATATGGATTTAGAATTCTTTGCTGCTTTTTGTTAGACACATCCTTTATAATTGGCAAGGGTAAAATTTAAAAGCAGTGCACTGAACTGAATATTTCTCTATAGTTTTATTCTTTGTTAATATGCAAATATCTGCAGTTTTGCAAGCTGCTTTTTTAGTGCATCAACTTTAATTTAAAATCTATACCTGGATTACCCAAATGTATTTGTTGATCTTTTCTGAACTGTGTTCTATTTCTAAATTATTTTTTATAAACTAATCCTGTATTAAATATGATGGATATGGTTTATAGCAAGTTAAATCTAATACAAACTTTGAGCATTTAAAAATATTTATATTGCTGCCTTTGGACCTCTGTGTTCACAAGTTAAGGTTTTATTTTACTCAGTTCCTGAAACATGGAATTCTGATTTGGACAATAAGCCACATTCTCAGTTCACATAAATCAGCCAAGCTCCATTAAAATAAAGCCCTAGATCTGGGTCAAATTAAGAATTTGAGATTGGCTAAAGGTCTACATCTAGCACAACATTCCCTTGCCATGGGAGATAAAAGCTAAATGCTGGGGTCCTGCAGAAGGGTTCAAGTTGAATGGAATCATGGAAACAGTGAATGTGGGCTGAGACTCTGAATCTTCCTTTCTTCTGGGAGCAGCTCTGGTGTGTGTTTTCCCGTGTGAGAGTCTGGCGAAGTGGGTTACGTGGGCAGGGATGAATGGGAGAGATTTCCTCATCATTGTGTTTGCACTAAACCATGAGGAGCACTTCTCCACAGGATGTAGAAGTTTTGGCATATTCCTACACATCCTTCTTATTTGTCCTTTCAGTGACCTTCCCCTCTCCTTTACTGCTCTACAAAATATTAAAGGTTCTACTGGAAAGTGGGCTGCAGAGTGGGACACATTTCACAGGATTTGGTTTATAAGACCCGTTAGAGAGCTCTGATTTTGGAAGAAGATCACAAGTGCATGCTCTAAAACTAGTCTCTCACTTTCCCTGTAGCTGACAACCTTACAGGTTTTTTTCCTCTTCTGAAAAAAATCCTTTATCCTTTATTAGCTTATTCATATTTCTGTAATTAGAGTCTTCTCCCATTCCATAATTCCTAAGCCAACTTACTGTCTGCTTAGTTTACACTTCCATGAAGCTAATATTTGGATTTTTTTACTGGACTATGAGTCTGACAATTTCTGCTTGGATTCTTCCTTAATTTGTCATCTTGTGCAGACACCTTCCACAGTTAGTCTATCAGTTAGACTGCATGAAAAACTACCAATGACAGGATAATTTTATTTTTTGTTTTATTTTCAGTACTGGGGAGTCAGGAAATTTTAAAAATGAGCCTTCAGTTTTCCTGAAATACAGGAAAATATAAGGGAAACTGTAAATGATTTTTATTTCTCAAAAGTTGCATCAAACCATATTTTCTGTCATTCTTTTGTAATTTCAGAAATTGTAACTTAAAGCTGAAACACCTTAATATAAAGGTTTTGATTAGGCAAGCACATGTATTTTCAATACCACTCAGCTAATTTAAAATACTCTGGAAAGATCTAACTAAATATGCATCTAGGCTTTAATTAAAGTATCAATGCGTATGGCATATTCTCCACTATGGTCAAAGTAGTTTGGAGAATTCACACATAGCAGAACCAGTCTCATGACACTTGTAGATCCTCTTTTTAGCATTATTTTTTTTTATCTAATAAAATGTTATTTCACTGCTTTTAATAACTTTATTTCTACTCTGCAAAAAACCAACCATAATCTTTAGAATAAATTATGCAACCAGTTCTTTCAGAGAACAACAACAACAACAATATTACATCTGTGCATTGGACACACACAGAACAACAAGGAATTTTTAATATCTTCATTACATATTCAAAAATGGTATTTTTTGTCACAGTATTGATTAGTTATGCCATAGAAAATGAAGATAAAGCCATCAAACTCACTTCTAAGCCACCTGTAATACAGTTTAAGCAAAGACTCTCAAATTGGTAACTGAAGATGTGCATGCCGATAAGCTCAAGAATTCATTAGCTACATTCCCACAGGAAGTCCTTGGTAAAAATTACATGTATCAAAAATGTAATAAATGTACACTAAAAAAGTGTACATTTATTACATAATAAAGAATTACGAGAAGATGGAAGATGGAAGATTGCAGAATTAACATTTTGTATAATATGCCTAGTTTCTATTTCTTATGTACCTTTATTACTTTACTGCAGATCAGAAATTCTCAAGTTCTTTTTTTTTTTGCAAACATACAATTCTTATTAAGATTTTAGCCCTATTTTTATTTTGTTTAAGTTGACCGAAGAATTTATTTTCACAAAATACAAGAAGGATTGGGACACTACGGAAGATACATGAAACAAAGAAAATTACTTGTTAGACCTCATGGAATAAAGTACCAAAGTTACAACCTTTGAGTTCCCCAGATCCATAGGTTCAGTGAGCTGAGTATAAACGTCTCAGATATGTTCACAGTCTTGGCAAATGCCTGAATTCAGGCATAAAAGAAGAATCTGTTAATTTTTACTATCATGTGTCCTGTATCACAGACTATGGTGGAATATCAACATTTGAAATAATCCATACCTTAAGGCAATACTGCTGAGTAAATGGTGGAAAAACAAAAGAGTTAAGTTCATCCAACTTTAGAGAACATCAGAAACCAACCTGAAGCTATTTTCTTCCTTTCAAATTCTCAGTCTACTAAGTTGTAGATCTTTGCTGGGTGGAGTAAAGTATAATTTTTCTCTTCTGCACATAAAAATCATGTTCATTCTTTAAAGTAATCTTTCATGAATAAAAACAAACTAATAAAATCTCAGGAATAAAGCACCATGCAAATAATTTTTCACTATTGTAGAGGCTTAAATCATGACTTAGAAGTAGGTTTATGTATTTATAATTGAACTTGAAAAGATCTTGCAACAAATTTATTTCACACATCCTTTTCCAAAGAACATATAAATTTGGTTCAATCCCAAGAGCCTACTCTTGGATGGAATTCTTTATCATTATAGTGAAGCAGAAGAGCACAAAGTCTCTGCAGTTTCGATTTGACAACAATTTTGCAATTCTTGGATTGCCATTGTCCTTCTACTTTGAGAAACCTGTAGCAGCCAAGGATCTCAGAAGTGGTATTTAATAAAACAAAGGCATAATATGTGCCACTGGCATAAAATTGGCAGTTGGAAGTACCAAGGTGATGCTGAAGTGTCTTTGAGCTCACACGTCAGAATTTCCCTGGATAAGTACTTTAATGGGACAGGGGATGAAGGTGATGTCATAAATGACAAATTTTGTAAAACAGTGTCACTTCATACATCCTCTTGTGCAGGAATACATGATGTAAATATGTGATTTGTAAAGAATTTGAAAACAAGCAGCTGGGACTTCATACTATCAAAATGGAAAGGATTTCAAACATCAACCTTCTGAAGAGATCTGGATATATATAATTTGTCTTTAATGGAAGGGGCAAATTGGAAGGGGCTAAATGCACTACTGAGGGCAGAGTCAGAATTCAGATCTCTCTGAGAAAGAAAACTTGTGTTAAAGGCCTGTGTTATGAAAAATAGATGTGGAATGAGGAATTGCTGACTGGTAACAGAGGCGGATGGGGGATTGTGATGGGTGACAAGTCAGACATTAATAAGCATTTTGGCTGTATTACAAAAATGGCAAGCTTCAAATCAGTAGAAGTGTCATGGACAACAGAGATAAATTTATTCTTTGTCCAGTGAGATCTTGGGACTGTATCCAGTTTAGGCACAACGCAACACAAGAAACCTGTTGACAAATTAGAGTACAAAGAGGAACAATAAAACCGATAAGAAGTTTAGAAAAGATGAACTTTGTGGAAGGAGCAATGTTTGTTTAGTCTAGAACAGACTGAGGGCAGATATAACAGGCTTGACAATGTAAAAGCCTTTTACAAAGAGGATGTCTCCTCTCATCTGCAGGGGAAAGGAAAACAATTTATCCTGTATATTTTCATAATAGAAAGAGTACTTCATTAAAATACCAAGATCTATCACAAACAGAAGGTCTCATTCATTGCACTGTTTAAAAACCAAATAATTTTTTTTTAAATTTTTGGTGTCCTAGTTGTAGGTATTTCTGCCTCAGGGCACCAGGGTTGCACTAGATCCCCTAGGGATCCTTCTGATCCTTAGCATTTGCATGCTTTCAGGATTTAATTTGACAAAATAGAACAGCTTTAGCTGGAGGGATCAAAAGCCTTCCATTGTAAATGTTCCAGACTATAGTGGATAGAAGCCAAAGGAGATGGTGATTCAGACTCTTTCATGTCTAGTTGCCCAACCATTAACTAAAAAGGCATTATTGCACTTGGTTGTGCTCTGTAGGAATAAACCATGCTTACATCACTAGAGCAAGAGATAGGGGAAACCTGTTTTCTTTCAGGTTTTTTAGGCTATAGCCATATCTTTGGCACTGTCAGTGCAAATGTGCTTGTGGTCAGTGACAAAGCTGTAAGTGTCATGGGATTTAATCAGGTTGAAGAGTTCAGGAGAGATTTTGAATGGTGGTTATACCAAAACACTGGATAGATGCTTAGTAGGGAATGACGTATCCTACAGTGACTGAATGGGCTTTGGTAAACCCAAGCTAAACAATAAAAAATCTTTTTGGAAGATTTAACTTTTTCATTGTATTATTCTTGTCCTCAGACAAGCTTAGTGCTTGTGAATGAAAGTAGATATGACAGCAAAAGAGAGACATAATTATTTTTTTGTACAGGCACAGCACAGGGACAGCATGAAATGTGTTATGCTAAAAGACTTTCTCAGTTTATGGTAGGATAGTTCAGTCTCCAGGCTGATGCAGAAACAATCACTTACCAAGACTGATGATTCTGCTATGGATGCCTGTCCACTGGGAAATGAGATTGAGAGAGGAGTGTAGCCTAATGAACAGCTGTCACTAATATCTTGGACTATAAACCCATAATTTAGAACAGAAATGTTACATCAATTGCATGTTACTGGTCTGTTCATAAATTTATTTCCACCACTAAAACATTTTTATAGGCAGAATTGTTTTATATACACAATTTTATTTCAGCTGAATGTTAGATTCCCTAATGGTAACTGAAAATTAAGCTACTTTCAACATTTTACAATATTTATCAGGAAGAATCAGATGTAATAGTGGGTGAAGCATGATACAATCTTTTCCAGTAATTTTTCTTGTTATTTGTTTCTTCTGGCTTACATTGCTTTTCTGTCCACTGCCTTCAATGAAAATACTTTGAAGTACTATTGTGTGAGCTAGACAGATAAATGGTCAGATATTCGGCACCTGACACCAAAGCTCCAGAACTCCAAACTCATGCTTATCAGCTGCTTAAAGCAATCTGAAACCCACAGACACTTACAATTTTGGCCATTGGATTCTCTCGACTGATGTTTTTCCTGTGGTATAACTTTAGTTTCTATATCATGAATAGCTCAAACCTCAAATCTAAGTCCCATCAGAATCTGCTAACAACATATTCCTTTGCTTATTTTGATTGACATCTCAATCCAGAATGCAGTTTCAAACTTCCTTAATCAATCAGTCTTCTAAAAAGAGTAACAGCAACAGGCTGCCCTCCCTAATCATTACTGAATATTTTAGTATTTATCCAAAGGTCCCAGATAATCATATGTGGGCTTTGCAGCTCCAAAAGCAGGTTTTCTTTTGGAAGAAGTCCCACCTGTAAAACAGTGGGGCAATTTCCATATCCCTACTTTTGCTGGGTCTCAGTTGTGTGTGAAGTACAATGATCCCAGTGTTGGAAACTTCCATTACACATCCAATTGACTTTGTTGATTGTCCTCTGTTGGCCTTTCAGCTTTGGCCACTGTGGTTTGAAGTTGATGAAAACTCAGGCAAGCACCCTGAAGACTAAAAGACAATTGCTTTTTCAGTGACTACAGTATTTCTCCAGTAACACTGCAAAGTTACAAAGGTGCACACAACCATTCCATGGTATCAAATCAGTAATATGTGCAATAAATTATTTGTATCACTCCATAACTCCAAAAATCTAGATTAATGAGAGCCTTCTCATGGTTAATTGGCAGAGTTCATACTACTGTGGTAATTTTGTCACCGGAGAGATTTGTTGTAATTGAATTTGCTGTCCTATTTCAGGTACAAACCAAGAAATATACCCTAGAAAGTACACCATTTTTAGCCACTTGGTTTATCACTTTCATTGCCAAGGATAATATTTTCAAAATTGAAAAACATGCAGGCTTTCTTCTCATACTTGCTGAAAAAAAAATTTCCACTGCTACACAAACACAAACACACCAGTGAGCACAAATCCTGTGAGGTAATGGCAAAGCTCAGAAGCAAGTCTGCAAGAACTGAGACTTGCTTATGTGAACAAAAAATGTTAAATTTATAGGCTGGGTGCTGACTGCTGTCTTCCACAGGTGCTAGACATAATTCAGCAATAGATTTTTTTTTAATGACGGCATACATTTTTTATTTCTGTTTGCTATTATTTATAGACTGTACCTGTCACAAGACCTTGATCTTAATTACTATCTTCTGATTACTCTTGCTGAACTACTTTAATTTTAATGGATAGCCATATTTGTGCTTGAGACTAGTGGTCTGAAAAGACAACACTAAGGCTGTGGTTTCCAATCCTCATGTTTGCCCTTAGACACCATTAGGCAGAATTTGGTCCTGGTTCTGTTATAACCAGCCCATTACTATAAGCAGTACAGACTGGAAATGATTTTAAAATATTTTTTAAATTAAAATTTACTTTGCTTTTGGTGAAAAAGGATACTGGGTAAAGGATATCTTTAGTATAATTTTTCCTCTTTCTATAGGACCAGTGACTTAGTGAGGAGGGAAGAGTGAGTTCAATAAGTTAGGTTTTTATTAAATTTTAAAACAAAAATTCAGTAATTCCAAATGCACCTCAAGGCAAAATGGCTATTACCATGCATATAAAAGTATTTCAAGAATATTTTGTCTGTGGGTTTCATAAAAACACATTTCTGAGATAAATTTATCTCTCACTAATGGAAAATTTCTGTGGATTTATGAGCCATTTTGAATCATGAAATGATACCAGGGCTGACAGTATTTGTCCATGGAAAATCTTAAGCTATGTCACGAGACCTAAGGGAAAGCAAAACAAATCCCATTTTTCTATAGGACAGACCTATGAAGCTGGTTGTGAGAATAACAGCTTGTGTAAATGAGTTTCTAACCTCTCACATAAACAGCTTCTGGGATCTCTACTAGTATTACCCAGACCGTAACAGAGCAGACACCAGAGAGAACATATCCTCAAAGCCTGTAAAGAGAACCAAAAATTGTCCCCAGGAGGTCTGAAAAGAAATTCCTTCACGCATATGTCTATATATACTCATGTGTGTAGACAAAATTATCTCTGTAGAATGAAGACCATAATCATCTTCCCTAAAATATCATAGTCTAATAGAAAAGGTGACAGAACTACTAAGAACTAGAAACAATACCTAATGATAGATGTAGGCCACGGAAAAAGTCACACCATACTGAAACTTCCAAATGAGTAAAACCCACATAATTAAAAAACAAACAAGCAAAAACCCAAAGTCAAACAAACACAAAAACATAAATCTCCCCCTTCCCAAAACCAAACCAAAATAAAAACCCCAAAAATGACCATCATAAGTACCATAACATAGAACATAGTACTATTTCACAGAAATTTTCTGACCACAGAAATTCAGAGTTTTGTTCTGTCTCTCCATTCAACAGTCTGGACATCTTTGACCCAAGTTATGCACAAATATTTTTTTCAGGAGTTCTTTGGGAAGGAAGCCAAAGCCTTTCCCTGTGACCTTACACAGTTATGTCCTAAAAATGTTTCCTGTGAACAAAGCTGTTACCCTATGGTTCTTAGGGAAATGAAATATCTTACATTGTAAGAGTCTGGGATGTATTGCCATGTAACCATGTCTGATCAGTTTTCTGTCTACAGGAAAAAAAAATATATATATTGACTTAGATATGTGTTGAATTAAAGGTAACACCCTCCCAAGCTCAGCTGAGAGCTGCTTTATCAGACTGAGAAATGAAGAACATGTTGCCAGTGAGTTAAGGATAACATAGTTCAATTTTTTTTTAAGATAATCTCTGCCCTCCTACAAAATCTATAGTGATAGCACTGGAGTAAGGGATAATGAGACTAACATAAAAAGAAAATAGAAATCATACTGAAAAACAGCTGCTTGAACTTATTTCAAACTATGTATACAATCAAAAAATGGTAACAATTTATCTGTCTATATCATGTCAGATAATTTCTAGGTCAAAACCAAAATGAAAGACTAGAACTCCTACTACAGCAAAATTTTCTGCTATGTACACTCTAGCATGGTAATTTCTTTGAATTATTATTGCATAGAATATTCTCCTATCTATGAGGCTTTCAAAGACATCATTGAAGAGGCCTGACCCAGTGCCAAATGGAAACAGTGTAAAAACTACAACAAACTTGAGTGAGTTCTTGAAAAAGGAAGCCTGCTGTAAACAAAGTTCTTTCCTTGTGGTATGGTTTCCTTTGAGTAGAAGCATATCTCCACGATTAGAAGGTTTCATTAACTGCTACAGGCCTTCATGAAGCAGACAAGCTGAAAGCCCTATATAATATATTCTTTGCTACGTGGCAAAAGCATGGTTGCTAAATCTCACATAATCTGCTGATAACTACTTCCTGAAGGACTTTTAGTAATATTCTTGAAAGAAAAAGTGAGAAAAGAAACAACAAATATTTAGAATTAAAATGTGTATCAATGGATATCACACTGAGGGTATTAAAGAGAAAGTTGGCAAAAATAATGCAAATCTTGCTTGTGTTTTCTACAGGAGAGAGATCAGAACAGTTCAAGGCCCTTAACTTCATACACATACACTGAAATAATTTTAGGCTCTTCCTTTCTGAAATTATACTTTCTTCCATTCCACAATCTGATCGGTATCATCAGTTTGGTGCTGGTGCAGTGGAATGGAATTGATGACACAGAAGGATCCTTGCCCAACCCCAGTGAGTCTATGTAATCAATTTTTAGCTAACAGATATTTTTCTGCCTCTCTGCTAATCCTTGCTATGCAGGATATGTTCCATTCTTAAGGGAAGGGATATTCCTTACATTTTAAAAAATACAACCCTTTGAATGCAAATAAAATGACTAATGCTTCTTAAGCTCACAGTGGTTCCATGCAGTAACTTAAATGAGAGGCTGTTAGTTCATCTGTGTCTGAAAACCAAAACCAGACGGATTAGCTTGTTAGAGTTCTCACAACACATAGCTATGAGTTATGATCATGGTGGGGAATATATTTCTTTTTCAGTTGCCTTCTTTTAAGCTCCTCTTTCAGCTGTTTCATTATATTGGGATTTTAGAAAATGGTTGCAGCTAATCTCTTTCTAAAAAGTCTTACTGAGAAAGAGGGAAGGAGCAGATGTTATTTTCAAATGTGAAAATCTAGCTAAAAAGATGAAACACAAGTTTGCTAGTGACAATTCATAAATCCCACATATTCTTCTACTCTCTCTGCTATCCAAGGGAAGCCAAATTAGAAAAACAGTTGCAACAGGGAAAGAGATATTGGTCTCCTTCTAAAAGCATATTCTTCAAGTCTTTGCATGAATTTAGGATAAATGAATTAATGTAAGATGCCTGCTGGTCACTGTTCTCTGTGTGTACATGAAATGTGTAGTGAAACAAACTCATCAAAAGAATTTGGCATAAAGTTGCCAACAGCGTGGATGGTCATGGGCCTTATTAGAGAACAGGCAGCTCAATATCCAGCTTGGTCAAGACAGGACAACTGCATGCAAGCCAAGAAGCAAAGCTTTATATGTGTAAGGAAGTTTTAACAGGAAAATGACATGTATCACATTTCAACCCATAAATGCACTGGTTTTTGTTGTAAAGAGCTTCTGCTCTGACAGTTCTGGCAGCAGAAGTGTGCTTTGAGTCCCTCTCCTGTTGATGCCAGAGTCAGCAGGAACACCTCCACTGCTGTGAGAGAACGGATATGCTGGACTGTCCAGAATGCTTTAGGAATTCTTAGAATCCCCTCCAATTTCTTTGAATTCGATAAGCAGTGTGGATGCTCAGTGCCTGACAAAAATTCCTGAAAATGTTCATCAGGACTCATCACAGCAACATCTTTGCACTGTTCAACATTTCTCCTCTGTAACTGCTGGGGTGAATGCCCTGCTTCAAACCCCAGCTGCCAGGTAATTGCCAGACCTGCTTTGCCTTTACTGGGCAGAGAATTCAACTGAGACTACAAAGTAAATTCCCACTACAGAGCTCTGGAGCTCGCTAAGTGAATCAAACTTCATTGGCAGTATTATAAAATCTGGGTCTTGGATACATATCTAGTATCAACTTCACCAGATTTATCATGGATGTAGATACCTATCTACAGGACTGAGATAAAAAACAGCCATTAGATGAGCATAAGTTTTGATTCTGACCAGCTTCACTTTTATTTGAAATGAAATAAAGGAGTCTGGATAGTGTCAGTTTGGAGAGCTATTCAATCTCTAAAGCTGTTACCTTTACTTTATATAGCTTATCTGATTCCCATCTAAACCAAGGGAGAGATTGATGGTGTCTTCTGTGAAAGATGAACTAAATCCTTTGCAAGCTCTCGAAACAAGACACAATGCGATTCCTCTCCCCTAATTTCAAGGTCTAAATTCAACTGTCTAAATATCAATGCAGACTGTGATTTTTAGCATTTTAATATATTCAAGACATTTGCAAGGCTGCCAGGAAAAATGGGATATGTGAGAGAGCTATGCTCTTCTGCAGTGCTAGTGCCCTTTTGCAGACCGGATAGAATGCAGCTCAGATGGCAATAGATCCTTATGTGTGAGACTGTATTGAGCTAGGCAAAGTAGTAGGCAAAGGACATGCCTACATGTAACTCAAGTATCCAGGCTAGTCTTAATATTAATGGAATTAATATATCAGTAAAATACATGGAATTATTTCCGTAATCTGAAAGTAAACACCCACATTTGATGAAATTAATTGCACCTTTAATTCAATGGATGATATTCATGAAATGTACTAAATTTTCTGCTTGTCTTGAACTAAACATTCTGCTGTACTATAACTTAAAATCCGTAACAATAAAAAAGTTAAAGGGTCTCTGTCTTGTGTTTTATAACCAACACTGAGTTGAAGTTTTCATTTTTCTGCCAGTGCCTCCAGGTTGATCCATAAGGATTTTCACTCCTCAGAGAATTGTAATGGATCTCCAGATCATATAATTTTCTGTATCATCTGCAAATTGTGTAAAACTGTTTCATTGTAACCATAGGCTTAGGTATCTAAGAGGGAGATTTCAGAGTGAAGAGACACACCTTCTAATATAGCATCTAAGTTCCCTATACATTTTTACCTTTTCATTAGCTAACTCAGTTTGAGCTCTCTAGTTGTGTCTTGAAAGCTGTATTTGTATTCTGAAAGTTGTGTGTATTGTGGGAATTTTAGCCTGCCTGCATAGTAATGAACCTACTTATCAGCCACTGATTTAAAGGTTTCTGAAACTGTAAGGCGCTTTCGACTCAGACACTACACAAACTTAGGTTTTCGTCTCTCCAGATTTTGTAGAGCAATGCAGGCTCAGAGTGGCTAAAATCTGGATGGCAGCTGCGATCTCAAAGGATTGCTGGATGCTGCTGTGAAAGGGTGGCAGTGATTCAGAAGACAGCAGTCTTCCTTGCAAGTGCCCAGTGTGCTTCAAAGAGGCCCTGTACTGCTGAGAAAGATAAACCTGACTCTTGGTGGCCTGTGGTCAATCAAAGATCTTATTGAACATTTCACAAGGGAAAAGACACTGATTTCAGTGCCTGGACAGGTTATATAACACTAGTAAAACCAAGTCCAGAACATTTTGGGTCTAGTTTTGCATTCCTCACTCAGAGTTAGGTGCCAGGATTTCTCCTGGTGTGCTCTGGATTCAAATGAGCTCTACAAAACAAAAGCTGCATTGGACTTGGCTCCAAGTTCAGCTCCCTTCTAGATCTGCTGTCAGCTGTGCATTGAGAAATACACCCACAGCAGATGGACTTTTTTTCTGGTTGGGTTTTGATGGTGTCAGGTGAGTGGGAGTTACTTGAATTCCAAAGACTGAAGTGGAAATCAAAACGCAACCAAAATCCCAAGTGATCCTGTCCATGAGCAGATGTTTTTAGACCACAGCCATCAAAAAAACTGTATAAGAAAACATTAACTACAATAGAAAAACAGATTGTTGGCACTTTGTGCACGTCAAGAAAAGAGTTGGAAAAATGGGGAAAAAACATTTTGGTGTTGCTAAATCATGCTTATTTACTAAATATTGATACCAGATGACTTCCCATTTGTTGATAAAAACATTTCAACATGATAAATGCTTTCACCTAAGAGGTTTTTTTGAAAGATATTATACGAGGAGGAACACCTTAAAGGAGAAAAACAATAGGAAGAACATGTTGGTTTATATAAGAACAAGCAAAATACTGAGCATGATATGTAGGGACAACCATCATCACAATTCACTGGGTTAGTTATACCCTGTGGGTACAACAGACAGACTTGACTGCAGTCTCAATCCAAATACAGATTGGAAGGAGAATGGATTGAGAGCTGCTCTGGGGGAAAAGACTTGGGGGTGTTGGTAGATGAAAAGAGACCTCTATAACTTGATAAATTATATAATTTATGTGAGTGAAGTCCATCATATCCAAATCAGACGTCTGGTATAAGAGTCACCTCTTTAAATGTAGGGATGGGGCAGGGGATGAGTGGAAGAAACGAGGAGAGAGATTTTTCAAGAAGCCAGATAAGAGAAAAAGGTAACATTAAACAAAGTAGTTCTGATGAGACAACTTCTCAAGAACCTGGGGAAGTTGCTACTGACAGGTTAGATGGAGAGGCAGGAGGAGCTCCTCTCACCCTCTGGGTGAGAACGGCACACAGTTCTTTTCCTTGCTTTCAGGATGAGTTCTCCAATCCTTATACTGCTATACAAATTTGACTAAACCTTCATCTCCTTCAGATCTGAAGAGAACATTTAGGCCAATGTACAGTCAGAGATGATATCCAGGCACCTCAGTGCAGAAGCTGTTTCAGTCCTGGGTTTGTTTCACTGCAGAGGCTCCCACCTGGCAATGTCACACTTCGCCTGTTTTGGAGATTTTCAGCCACCTGGTTGTGAGGAACTCCATCCGCTCCCAGTTGCTCATGTCTTTGTAGCAGTGTGTAACACCAAACACCTCATCTACTGCCTTGGAAAACTGAAGTTCATCCTAATCCTACTAAGGGTGCAGTACCTTCTTCCTTCTTTAAGGATAGAAGGAAGGGCTGGGGAGAGTGGGACTGGAACTCTGAGGCTCTTTGACTTGATTGAATGGCAGTCCAGTGCAGAAAAGTGCATTCCATTTTGGACTCGAGTGGTTCACTGCTGCTGTTCCTGAACACCAGGAAACTGGCAGAACCATAAAAGAACTGTCCTTGCAACTCAACCTGACAAAAATGTCCAATGTTAAAAGATTTGTCTGTGCAAAAGCTTTATGAGTCTGTGCACCAATAGTGAGGGAATTTTTGAATCCCTGTTCTCCCTTGCAACAATGAACATCACATTACTTGTTCATTTTCAGATTTAATCTCAACTGCAAATACTGATATATCCATCTTGTTCTCTTCCATATGTAGTCACTGCTCTTTCCTAACAACTCTGAAATGCAGCTGCTCCATGACAAGTAAAGGATGAGGAAACAGGCATGCATGACTCCTTGACTAGTAAAATTTTCCAAAGACTGGGCCAGGAGCACACAGAAGTCCTGGGGACAGCAGTAAATATACATTCCCTTGGGCTCTTTGGAGTGGAGAGAAGACAAGCACCTCCTCTTTTTCCTCCCTTACATAAAAAAACCCTTAAAACACTCACGTTTCCAAACACAATTTATGCTCCAATTTCACTGTAGCAATATGATTCAGTAATTTCATTATGCAAATTCCTCTAATTTAAAGTGCCTATTATTTATTCTTCTTTTACCTAGTCATCACCAAAAAAAAAAGTGCCATAATGGTTTTAACTTATTTGGATAAAAAGCACACTGATAAAAGAATTTGGTGAGAATACTGATTAAACCCATTATTTTTTTCAGCATGAAATATTGTGGGAGATTTCCTATTCAAGGCAGCTCTTGGCCTCAAATGGAAAAGGAGTGTGAAGCAGACGTGAAAGAGTTACAGCTCCCATCTGTCTTTCAGTGGAGCTTTGATAACAATACACAGAATTTCAACAGGCCTCTATGTGGAGGGGGTGGCAAGCAGAAAGCCTCGTTGTGAGCACTGGTGAGTTTTCACAGATAGTCATCCATGGAGACAAACCAGAGAAAAATGATTAATGCGCTGGAAGAACATGATCTTGAGGAGTACTATAATTTGTGCTACAATGTTTCTTTGCACTGCACACATCTGTCACAAACAGGCTCATGAAATCATCTGCAGTTTGCTTTATCTGCAGAAACATTCTTTGTGTGCTGACATCACACAAAACATGCCAGGGTAAGAAAATGCAACCCTGTGGCAAACAGCTCAGACCAACAGTAACACCTGTCTTCTTAACTTGCTCTGGCCAATTATTTCACAGGGCTGAGCTAATAAAAATTCCCATAGCTTGGGTGAGAAGGGGTAACAACCACTTCTGCAATCAGCCCTTTTACTCAAAGCTATTCTGAGACACATGGTTGGGCTGAGAGCTCCAGTTTAAAACAGTAATGGCAGGATGTGAGAAAACTGCTGCTTCCAGATCAGCAGAACCATCTACCATGGGAAGTGCCACTTTCTTTACTTTTTTCCAAGGACCTTTTTAAAGTCACCATAAATGAGAGGACACTGGCCCTTTGGACTGACCTTATCTTCTCCACACTTGTCCTCATGTTCTCCTCTTTATGGTTTCCCTCATCCTATCAACCCCCCTATCCTGGCTTTTGAGCTCTACTAGCTCCTCTCTTCTGCCATCATTCCATCTTCACATGGAAAATCTGAAGCTGCTTTACAGTTTTCCTCATTGTGCTTATGTTGCTTTTTCTTTAATTCCTCAGAAGTAGTTCTACTTACCTTTAAGTTTTAGGCTTCTGACTTAAACCAAAATTCCCAACTCTTATAATTTTATGGCAAATCTTGAAATTTGTGGTATTTTTCTTCAAACATTAACTACTGTAGTAATTTGAGACTTTCCATTCCATAATAAAACAATTTTCCAGTTCTCATTTCACAGAGGGAAGCTCAAAAACACAACTCCCAGGCTTATAAAAAGAGGGCTATAAACACACATCCCCCAAATATAGGTTTAAATTCATAATTAGGAAAAGGCTCAGGAGCTTGAAAACCTGAGGCTGGCAGGACTCCTAGACCCACCTTTCTTCAGCAATCTTCCTTTGGACTAATAGTTTAATTAGAAAAATTTGATGAGAAAAGCATCATATACTCTAGCTAAGCACCATTTTTATGGTAAATCCCCTAACCCTTTCCAAGTTAAATTGAAAAATTTGTCCTTTCATGAGTTAAAGGAAAGAAAAGTTTCTTCATAAATTTAAACTTTTGATTTCTAGAATTAATTCTATATTCGTTTCTCTAATTAATTCTAAAATTCTGTTCCAGTCTTCCAACCCCCATCCCTCTTGGCACCCATCCTGCAGACCCTCTCACAGAAAGATTGGCTGATATCCAGTGACATCCACACCATCCTTCCACAAAGCCAAACCACCATAAAAAGATTCATAAAATCTGCAGGCCCCTGAGCCTTGTTACTCTGCCAACAAGGAAAAAACCAGTCACATAAGATGGGATGGTATCAAGAAAAAAAAAAACATTAGGGAAGAGATGGAAAACAGAAGAAAGTTGATAAGTTGATTTTGGGATGTTTTAGAAGATATGCATAGTTATATACTGAACACAGAGTGATACCAATAATAACAGTACAAAGGGAGCAAGTTGGGTTAATACATGGAACCTGCATTTCTAAAAGAGTAACTAATTTACAAGAAGTCTCTTCTTACTTGCTGAATAGAATATAATACAGTTAGTATAGCTGTATTCACAGTATATCCTCTTGGCAAGATTCTCTAATCTTGCCAATCCTTCCAGGAGATAATACATGCCAGCTGGAGGAAATGTTTCTCTTTTCCCCACCCTCCCATCTGTTATATATTTTTCTTTGATCTCCCCACCCTCAGTACTTTATCCTCTGATCATCCCTAGACCTCAGACTCTAGCTGTACAACCATCTTCACTTTCAGTCTCACTGTATTTCTCTTTGGGTTTTGCCTTGTGGTTTTATCACACTACTGCAACTCCTAGTCTGCAATAGGCTTAGCGGAATCCTCCTTCATCTCTAATTCCAATCTGTCTCTTTCTTTTATCTTGAAAATCTGAGTGGGCTTCCTGAACTTGTTGAAGGACTTCTGCTATGCAATCATATACCCTTTAATCAGGCCGATTGTCTGTATTATGGTGACACAAGCAGAAATAAAGTAGGAAGGGAGTTCAAGATCCTACCTATCCAAGACAGGACCTGTTCTTTCTAGAGTAATTTCTGAACAATAACTATATAAGCTTTCTTATAAACAAGGTCTTTAAAAACAGAGATTCCACATATTGACTACAAATTCAGTTTTTGATAAAGTTTGCTATCTTTATATTAAAAATACACTTTACATTGAAGACAATCTTTGTAGTACTAGTCCTAAAATTCCCTAGCAGCATTTTGAGTCTTTTTCTTCTTGAGCTACCCCAGTGAACACAAATAACAGATTGTTACTCTCTTTCAGCAACCTTTAACATATTTAAATACTCTTATCATGTCCCTTTTCTGTCTTCTTTTGTCCTAGACTAAACAATTTCTGGTCTTTAAAGCTTAGCTTTAAGTCATATTTCTAAACCTCTAATGATTTTACACCCTTGTGGATTTTCTCCAACTGATTCATGCACTACTTTTTAAGCAGCAAATGCAAATCTAGGCACTGAATTCCAACTGAGACCTTACCAGCAATGAGGAAAGAGGAAACAGGAGAGGTGAGGTGGTGGGGTATCTCACAAGCTTGCAAACTTACATGGGGAACTTCATTGAGCCAGTCAGTCTCTGTTTCTCTACTGGATTGCTCATTACTTGTGCCAGAGTGTAGCACTCTGCAGTTGCTCTTATTGAATTGCATCTTATTTACCAGAAACACTTCTCCATTTAAAGAAATAATTGTAAATTTCAATTTTTCTCTTCTTTTGTCTTGCACTCAGTTGAAGGAATCATAACAGTGCTAGGCTCAAGACGTGTTCCTATGGAAACATCCAACATAATTTGTGATGGACTTTGAGGGACTGATGACTATTTGGACAGCAGAATTCCAAGTGGAATGTTAATTTCACTGTTTGCTTACAAAAATATTATCAAAGATATTGGTAATACCAGTATGTAATTATGTGACACCCACAGCTTCTACAACACCTACTATTCTATTGTAGATGAAAGTAGGCTTGTGAGATAAGGTATGTTCTTAATCTTAATATCTATTTATTACTTTATGGTCTTCTGAAGGCTTATAAGCTGATTTTTTTTTCACTATACTGTGAACTACTCTTCTAGGTTGATACTAGCATTTCACTAAGAGCATCCTAAGGTGAAACATATTGGCCCAGCCATTTCTAAAAATTACTCCTTTACCTCATTCCCTAGAAATTAAGTCCCCTTTAATGCACTGTATCCTTTTTTGATGAGCAGGATGTTGCAGGACATGTATATTCACAGGGATACATCAGCTGGGATTAAGTTATTTGAAGTTCTAGGCAGTTGTTCAACAGCAAAGCAGTGCGTGGAGCAGAAAGAAGCAAATTTCCATTTTACGTTTGTGTTTTCCCTCAATTCACAGTAACCATTCATGACAAGGATAAGGAGTTTCTATGACTCACAACCATTTCCACATGACTGCTGGTTCCTCAAATTTGAATCACACACACACAAATCTATGAGCTAGAGTAGATGAAGTGTGGGCCTGGTAACATGTCTTATCTGAAGAACCCACAAAAGTTTGACTTGAAGGAGATTCCTCTCTCTTTCAAACAGCCCTTCATGTACTGAACTGATAGTAGTTGGTGTCACCACTCTCCCATTGGAGGCCAGCAGGAGGTAAGAACCAATAGATCAGTATTTTTAGAGAACTACAAACTTTGGTATTCTGCTGCGCAGTGACTCTGCCTTGGGTCTGCCGAGCCCCTCACCCTCTTAGCAGCCACCTGAGCTTGCACAGAGCAGCAAGGAGAGGGGGCTGCAAAGCAGGAAACCTGCACTCCCAGGTGGATTTGATATTTCCTGTCTTTTTGCTTCTGCAAAAACCAAAAAGTTTCTAAAACTATTTAAGAAAACTGAATTTTCCAGTGTAGATAGAATATTTAGCTGCAAAACCACAACACCAAAGCCAAGTCCCTGTTCTTGACCAGAAAGATCAGAGAATTGAAATTGTCTCCTACAGCTCAGGAAAACAGCCTGAAATTTTGCTACTTGGATTTCATGGAGGGGAAAAGCAAAGGGGTCTTTTCTTTCCTTCTTTCCTTCTCCATTCTTCCCTCCTCAAACGCATATTTTATCCTATCCTTGTCTCTTTATAAACACCATCACACATCAAACAGCTCTTCAACAAACAAGTTGTCTTGCTTTATTCCTCTGGACATCTTTCATTTTTATGACTCAGTATTTTCCAATTAAAAAAATATATATATATATTCTTATTTTGTTCCCAAACACCTGCTCAAAAATACAGATATCTTTTGACTGCAGAATAACTTAATAAAGTTTGAGATACAATTCCCCCTTCCACAGCTACAAAAAGGCCTGTTAAGACTGTGGCAAAATTTACCGCTTATGATTTCTAAGCCAGTTCTGTTATTAACAGTCTCAATTTCCTCTCCTTGAACACAGTAACACAAACTGTTCTTTTGGCTGGGAAGGGAGTGAAGAATAGAGCAGGCTGTGGCATTTCCTTCAGATCATCCTGTCTCTGTGCCAAAAGCCTACCTTTTTTCTCCTGCACCAAATACAGTGATTTCAGAACAGCTGAATACATGTTAGAGGACAAAAAGCTCTGGATTTCTTACTTTGCTTTCAGTATACTTTCAGAGCATTTCTTGACTAGACTTTTGGATTCATTAACATTTTCAAAGATTATTTATTGGCATCTGCAGTTTCAGGCAGAACACAAAAAAGAAAAATTACCTCTGCTTTTCAATTACTGTTAGGAGATGGAGGAAAGAGAAATAAATTTTCCTTAAAAGTATATTTCTAGGGCACAGCTTGCCTGGCTTATGAAGACAGCTGAGAAAGTTCTCACTTTGTTTGAACTGAGGTGTTTGTGAAAGTCTTATTTCTCCTCCCACCTCTTCTTTTCTTCTTCAGTGTCCAGTCTTGAAAACAAACTGACAGATGTTCTCTTGGATCAGCTTGTGAGACTTGCAATGTCAGGAGTGCAAACAGACTTTTGCTGTTTAGTTCAGGAAATGAGATGCAGACAATCTGATAAATAAACAGCGTTTATTAGTCCTGTTTAAAGTACGCTTTGGATTTCTTTTCAAAATACTCCTACGAGGAACTGAGGATGAATATTAAACATGTGCTCCTAATTCAGAGATCTCAATGGCAAGGTCAGAGGGTCTTTAATTTACACAATTTGTATAGTCAGGATATAACAGCAGTGAGTGTTTCTGATCTTTAACCATACTAAAGAAACAACAAGAAATTTGAGTTACATAGAAATTCACTCCAAAGAAACTTATAAGACTTGTGAATACACCAAGATGAATTAGAATAACAGGATTTAAGACTGTGTGTTAATTGGAATGCTTTGTGACTTTAACTAAGAGACACATAGAGATTTAAAGAGATGGCACATAATTACCCAGTATGGATTGGGACAAGACAGAGTGGAAAATATTCTTCTACTCAAGCAGTTAAGTATGCATTTTAATGGTTATGGGCTCATAAATTTAGATTTAGATATCATTCAAATGGCACTTCCATTATCAGCAGCATCTAGATCCCCAGAACAGCACTAAACCATCATTTAACTTATAATCCTGTGTGATGTCATGTGCAACCCTATTGCTCTATCATGGCTATGTGGCCTACACAGCACAGAAGAGCCCAGCGTCTATGGCTCTGACGACACAAATGCTGCCAGGAACAGCCAGAGACCTGCCCTGCATGTATGCCAGGAGATGCAAACAAGCAAGCACAAAAGGACTTCATAAAAATGCAAAAAGAAGTTCTTCCCTATTGTGAGAAAGAAACGAGGAGAGTTCAGAATGCAGTAGGTGAGTTTTGGAGCTAACTCTTGATATTCTGTTAGGGACATGGTGACTGCATGCTCTGCTGTCCTTTGGGACTTGCAAAAACACAATTTGGGCCTCAAGAGAGAAAACAGAGACCCACTGAGTCACCAGTAACATTTGCTGCATTGCTTTGGATTTGTCTTGAGGCACCTCCCTTCCCTTCCAGCTCTGCAGTAAAGCATCATTTCCACCAGACAGAGGTGATTCAGAACCCAAGAAACGGACATTTTTCCAAGTCATGGAGAACTATTACTGAATGAGTTACCATTTAAACAACTTTTAGTGCCACATTTGAATTCTGAATAAATTCAAATTCTAGTGAAAGGTGTTCAACAAGTGTCTATGAGCCAAGAAACTTTACTCACTGTTCCCAAGAGGAACACACCCAATTCTTGTTGTGAGTTTCATTTTTATTCCTAAGCTTACTCTCTGCATCACTCTTTTTTTGGAATAATGAGTTTTGGGGGGGAAAGTATCCCATACTGTACCTATGCTTATCTGAGAGAAATTATTTCATCTGTTATATTTTGGCTACAAGACATCAGTTAGCAGAAAAGGTCTTTCAGATTTATTTATGTTTTTAATCCTAACTGAATGAGACACAGACTGATAAGCTAATTCTGAAAGATTCTGTGAAACTCCTTACGCTCATCCTATATGCCAAACTCTCTCCAGTTAAGGTAGCTGTATTTACCTGTTGATATTCACCATTTTCTTATATTGTGTTTGAAGTCTCCAAGTGTGACTACAGAAATAACAATAGGAATCCAACAGAACTATGAAATAGTCTGTAGTCCAATACTAGTAACAGGAGCACCTCATAGACTATTTTGTATTTACTACTTTGTAATTTAAAATATTTTTCCCAATGTCTTCCTTGTAACTGTCATTGTAAATAATGAAAATACCTTACCTACACACAGTGCTCTTGTTTCCTTCTGATCCATGTTTCAGGCCAAACACTTTTCACTTTTATTAGTCTGTTTCCTTAAAGGGCAAGTTTATATCAAAACACTGAAATTTTTAATATTTTAGATATTTCACTATAAAGTCATTTAGGCAAACCTTACCTTTTCAAAGTGTGGCAAAATGTGTGCTACAGCAAAATCTTACATTTTTCTTGTCACAAGACATGCAGATGTTTAGCTATGATGTATACCTTTTTTTTTGTCATAAGTGAGACTGCTGCTGCTGCTTGGAAAATCCAGGTTTGGACCAACTCTGTCCCTATAACAGAGGGAACAACAAAACAGTAACTCACTAACTGTAGTGGGGGATCCTGGCTGCTGCCTACTGCATTCAAGAGGTCCTTAATTAGAACACAGTACGGTGATTTCAACCCTATAGCCTGATGCAGCTCAGTAAATTGTGCCTACTTAAACCTAGTTCACAGGATCCCATCAGAAGGCCTGAGGTAGTACCTTGCATTACTACAGGAGTTTTACCCCTTGTGTGAAATAGAGGGAAAGGGGAACTGCAGCTAGAAATCAAGGTTGGATGTGTCATACGCAGCAAGTAAGACTTCCAAAGTTTGGTATAGTCTCTGGGTGAGCTATGCCAGAGGTCCTCTTCCTGCAGTCAGCTTCACTTTTTTGAAAGCCAGCTCAACCTATACTTGGAATAATTAATTTGAAAGTTATGTCTAGTAAAAGTTGTGATTACCTTAGAGCAAAAGTGAGTATTTTCTTGATAAAGATGGCATGCATGGAGAGGATTTACTCTGCATGTTATGAAGACTGTGGACGTGACTCGTTGACAGAGCTTGAGAGATGATCTCTTCCACCTCACAGTTTTACTGAATACGTTGTGATTAGTAACAGGTTTAAAAACCTCCAAACCTCAAATATTAAGGCTTTGGCAATACTTCCAACTACTATTACAGAGAAGCTGCCAAATCTTTTGTTGAAGGAAATGACGGTGGGGAGCCCAGTAGATCCCCTTTGGCAGTAGGAAAGCGTCTCGTACAATGTGCCGTGATGCCATGCAGAACAAGTGGCTACAAGGACTATATTCAGCTACTTGTGTCTCTGTTCCGACACCTGCAACGAGGGATTCGTGTCCAAGAGCGTGTTTAACATCACAACAGAGACCAAACTAAGAGAGGACAAACTTCGATTACCCTTCGATTACCCTGCCGCTTTCTGCCCCTGCACTCACAGAGGTCACAAGTGCTCACATGTAATAGATTCGCATTTGTTTATGCCACGTCGGGCACCCACAGCCGCTGGTGTCCAGCGGATGGCCGCAGCCCGCCTCACGCCGCGGCTCTCCCCGCTCGGGGCGGTCGTTTACCAGCAGACGGGCGGCTCTGAAGAAGGGAGCGGACCCTCCCCACTCTGTCCGTCTGTCCGGCCCTCCCGCCCAGGGTGGAGCCTGCTCGCCCGGGGCTGCCGGCGCTGCTGGAGGCGGCGGGCCCATCCCACATATAACCCTGCCGTGCTACCGCCGCCTTCCCACTGCGTCCCGCTCCGCCTGCCCTCGGCGCTCCGTGCCATGGCTCGGCGCCTCAGCCCGGCCAGCTGAGTCCTGGGAGCCGCCGCGTCCTGCAGGGACCGAGCCGGCCGTGCCTCCGCGGCCTGCTCCGGCCTGCTGCCCGCCGCCCCGCTCCGCCCGCAGAAGCGCTGCCCGGGGCAGAACGCCGTCCTGCCCGACTGTGCATAAAGCCCGCCTTCCCCTTCCCTCGCCGCGATCGCACCTTCCCGCCTCCTGCCCCGGGGCCGGGCGGGCTCGCACCCCGCGCTCCGCCGCCGCTGTCCCCGCCGAGGATGCGGGTGTCGCTGCTGAGCGCGCTGCTCCTGCTGTCCCTCAGCGCCGGCCCGCACGCCGCGGAGCTCTCGCTCGCCCGCGCCAAGTGCCCGGCCCGCTGCGATGTCTCCAAGTGCCCCAGCCCCAGCTGCCCCAGCGGGTACGTCCCCGACCGCTGCGGCTGCTGCCTCATCTGCGCCGCGGGCGAGGGGGACTCCTGCGGCCGCAAGGAGGACCCGCCCTGCGGGGACAGCCTCGACTGCCGCTACCCCATGGGCAAGCGCTTCGCCAAGGGCGTCTGCCAGTGCAAGCTCAGCGCCCAGGTGTGCGGCAGCGACGGCCGGACCTACGACAACATCTGCCAGCTGAAGGCGGTGAGCCGCAAGGCGCTGCAGCACGGGCTGCCCGCCGTCGCCCAGGTCCAGAAGGGAGCCTGTGAATCGGGTAGGAGCATGGTGGGACCTGCCGCGGGGCGGGGGGTGGGACACCTGGCTTCCAGGGTAAAGAAAGTCATGATTTTCAGTGGCTTGGGAAAACTGGGTAGCTCTAGGAACTCTAAAAACCTCCAAGGACGTGGCAGCTCACCCAGCTGCTAATGACACCGGTGGTGTGAGGAACGGATGCTCAGGCGCTTTCTGAACTGCAAAACTTCTCCTCGATGCTCAGCGTGGGCTTGGGCTGGGGTTTGGGAAGGCTTCTCCCGGTAGCATGTCTGTGGGTGCCTCGGTGAGGTGCAGGTTGCTGCCGCAGTGCTCCTGGGACAAGAGGCGGACGCACTTGCCAGATGGGAGCGAGGTGGGCGCAGGTCGCTCGGCTGCCAGGGCAGGGCAGCGGCCACGTCCTCAGCCCTGGCCTCTTCTGGAGACTGGGCAGCGGTACAAGCCTGTCCCCGTCCTGCCAGTGCCCCCTTCGCTCCCCACATGGGCAGCGACGGCCGCGGTGCTGGGCGCCATCGCCCGTGCAGGTCGCAGGGCACAGCTGGAGCAGCGCAGCTGGAGCAGCGCAGCCTGCACAGAGCGGGACCCCGGGACACCTGAGCGCCGGGATCCTCCCTGGGCGGGCTTGGGGCGTTAATCAGATTGACCCGACAGGCGAATCAGGAAACGCCTCCAAAAGCCTGTCAGGGCAGAAAAAGCACTGAATATTAGATAAACTATCTAAAATTTTTGCCTGGTTTGCTTTCTTCACCAAAGCGTTTTGTAGTCTTGTATAGCCCTAAATAGGGAAAAAAAAAAAAAAAGCCTGAGAACCTCCTTTATAGTGTAAAATATTGATATTTAAGCTATCAAATGGTCTTCTGGTTGTAGTAAAGTGTTGAGGTGTTTGCTCAGATCCTGTGATATGCTATCACAACTTTAGGTCTGGTGATTTAACTTTGGAAAGTTTAGTAATCTCTTAAGCTAGTAATTTCCTTTTAGTATTAAAACGTGTCTCTTTATGGAAGTGTTAATGCTGGCAGTATCTTTCCACATACTTACTGATATACTGTTTTAAGGGTTTGCTTCTGTTACCTTTCTCATAGAGTTCCTGGAAAGAGAAGTTCTATGCTTACTGGAGTTTTAAATCATGCATTATGTCAGGTGAACCACTAACCATCTGTTCATAGCAACCTAGCCAAAATGATTGGGACGGTTCAGAAGGAAAAGGGCTACTGTTGTAGCCTTTCTGTGAATAGGGGCTCTTTCATGTATATCCTGATCTTTGGAAAGGGTAATCCAGTTCAGAGAGGGAGGATATTCAAATTATATTCCCAGAGTTCCTTTCAGAGTATTTTGTCAGACCCAAAAATTGTGCCATATGCCAGCCTGAAGCTGTAATGTTCAATCTCTCCAGTATTTTGTAGTTATAAATTGGTTTTTGCCTATACCCTTTCACATCAGCATCTGTTAACTTTAGTACTCCTAAAACTTGGTTGAAACTGATCCATGTGAAAAAATCAAAATGTTTAACCAAAATGAGTGAACTAGCCTGTGTGTGAGAGTTTGCTGAGTGCTTGGCATTTGGTATATATGACATTTTCTTTAAAGAATCCTCCTGAATCTAATGTTAATAGGCTTAGGAATTTGGAGCTGTGAGGCAGAGGAACTTTTATTTTTTTCAAGCAACTATTTTAGTGTTCACTTTATTTTGGCTTTATTTTTTTTTGTCTCAGAAAACCTCAGCTTAGATGAAGCATCTGGTTCTCTGTTAAGATTTAATTTTTTTTATTCAGTTCTACAGCTGCACAAACTGAAGCTCAAAGAAACCGAGTATCTTGCCCAAGGTCAGACTGAGTTGGTGGTTGAGCCAGGAATAGAACTCAATTATGGTATTTTTTTTGTTTGTTTGTTTAAACAATAACATGCAATGGCTGTAATGAGAGGCTTGGAAGAAAGTTGACAGTTTAAAAATGCTGTCAAATTTCTCTTTCTTCTGTTCTTGCCTGGCCTCAGATGACTCAGAGTTTGAAGGGATAAGCTAGTTATGAAGTAAGTGCAGTTTTACTTAACCATCCATATATTAAAACAATTTCAGACAACAGGAGCCTCACATAGTATGACTCGGGCCCTATTTAGAACATGCACAGACCCAAAGTAGCTCCTGAAATGTCTGCTTCTCTCCTTTTTCAGTTGCTTATGTTGATGCTGATTTGGATTCTGGCTGTGATAAACCCAGACAGGTTGGGAAACTTAGCTGTGGTTTCCTGGTGACAGCAGTCTGGTGAATAGGTGAATACGTGAAACATGGGAAGTAAAGGATGCAGGAAGGAAGGGAGGAATGAGCTGGCCAGGGTTACTGAGTGATAATCGAAAAATTAACAGAATTTAAAATGGTTTTTTCCTTGTTGGAGTCCTGGATTAGGTTGAAGAGCACCACACCAAATTGCAAGTTCTACACACAGTGTACTAAACGGGATCTGTACTGCATGGAGGTCCAGGAGCTCCATAACTTATGCTCTACAATATGCCAGTGCCCAGGGGCTTCTCAGAGATACTAATAGGAGCAGTCTGCAGAAATCCTGAGTAAAGTTAAACTCCCTGCTACAAATACCAGAGTTTTTTTAAACTTTTTTCAACACTAGGTACCTCTATATATGGGAGTATATTGTGAAGCAGCTAGGTTTTTTTTCTCCCTTCTGTCACCCACTGTGATAAAAGCTATTACAAGCTAGCATGTAAGTAATGGAAGAAATACTTATGCAGGACAACCTCTGTAATCAAAGATAATTTCTTACAGAGCCCTGTTTCTCAGGGCAGCAAGTGTAAGTTTTAACAATGCCACATATCAGTCTGCTAAGATGTCAGACATCTCACTCAAAGGATTCTCTTGGTCACCTGCCATCTACAGTCAATCTACTTGTTTCTTGAACAAAGGACTGGCTTTGATCTCTCAGTACAACTTAGTACAGTTAAATTCCCTGCAAGGTTATTTTGCAAGTATCTTCTGTGAAGAGAGTTTAAATCTCCAAAGATTTGTATTTTCTTACCTAAGATATGGAAGCAACCCCCCCTCTTTTTTTTTAATATAGGTGCTCTTTTGTCAATGGAACAAGGCAAATTAAAAGCTTAATTAGAAAACCTTTGAGGCTGGACTTGACACTCACCATTTACTGTCCTCTGCATCATTAACCTGAAGTCACTCTCAGAAAGGGGTCATGATGTTGAGACTCACCCAAGTCAGTCAGATCTTTGCAAGATATGAGCCTAAAAGTTCACTTTCCTAAGAGAATGTTTGAAGCACAGTTAATGCAGGAGCAGGGTCATTGCACACAGCTCTATGTGGGGTATTTGGAGTGTGCCTGTACATAACCCTGAAGATACAGAGGAACAACTGAGTGTATGATTACTTGCATTTCTGAGAAGTTGGCCCAGTAAGGGATAGAAGTCTCCTGCTGGTGTTTTTGTCATCAAAGCCTTAAATCTGGCTGCAGCTGTATTTAGGGAAATGTATTGCAAGGTATTAGCTGGAAACACAAACTTTGGTCACATTCCTGTACTGCTTGTTTTCCTTATGCCTGAGTGGGTTTGAGTTGCTGCAGGTGAGGATGGACAGTGTGAAGTATTTGGGATGCAATTCAGAGTAGAGCACTTCACTACTTTGTAAAGGATAGGTAACACGAAAAGATATATTCTTTTCTTGTTGCATCTTCTCATGAGGGTCACTTGGAAGGGAGGAATACCAAGCATGTAAAGTCAGTGTGGTGTCTGTGCTAGGCTTGTGCCAGTCTGTCTCTGTCTGGCCCTTGTGATTGCTGCATTGCACAAGAAAGCCACTTTGGTGTTGGTTCACCAGATTGTTTTCATCTGTGCACGGTAGACATCCATTGTATAAACAAGTTGCCTGAACCATAATGTGGCATTAAACTCACCAAGGCTTTATGGTCAGTGCACAGCTATGCAACTTGATCTTAATGCTGAATTCATCAGAAAAGCTGCCCATGAACCTATGTTTCCAGCAGATGTTTCTGTTTTTTAAGCAGAGACATTATAATCTTTTATTTGTCTTTCATTTCTTTCCATGAAAGCACAGTAGGGACAGTGTTTATCCCTGGTGATCAGATCTGCCAGGTTGTAGTCCTCCCTTAGACATAATAATTTTGCTGAATGCACAGATCTTTTCTGAAGCTGGTTCTAAAAGGGGGATGGGGAAACAGTCTTGAAAGAATGAATTTCCCAGGCTCACAAATTCTTAATGAATATAAAATTGTGAATTTTAATACAATGTATTGTCTTTAAGAAAGCAGTGAATGTGATTTGATTTAATTCTATAGGGATTAAGCTGGCAGATATTCAGAAATGTTCAGTCTTTTGCAGATGTAAATTGGTCTGGTTTTATTGTCTTCAGTGGGATTATAATGATTATTTCTGCTGAATTTTTTTCCAGTTCTCTTCATACTAGGTTAACTCTACAGATTTGTTGGCATTGTTCCTGGTTTACAGCAGTGTTAATGAGATTGAAATGGGTCTATTGTCTCTACAAGAAAGTAAATAAATCACTACTGAACGAACCCATAGCCTGTAGAAAATATCACTATCCAGGAAAAATCTTAAACTGATAATGAGGCTACTCCTACCTGAAAAGCACTTAGCTTTAGCCATGTAAATTCAGTGTAGCTGGAGCCCATAAAATTGGAAATATAAGATCACATTTTAGAAAATAGGCTGAAAGTCTTTATCTCCAGTTTATGCACTTACATTGAAATCTGGATTTTGACTGTTCTGCGAGAGGAGCTGGAGACCTGAAGATCTAATCACTTAGTTGAAATGATAGGCTCAAAGTTCAAGGCTGCTGAAAATCTGATTTGTGGCTATGGAGCAGATAGGGGAAATCTAGTTTTTTGACTAAGAAATGCACAGACAGCCAAGGATTCATACAGCATAAATTTGGTTTTGTTTCAAGTACAACCTGGTTGCAGCACCTTTGAAATCTTGGTTATGCAACAGATGGCTAATCGGATTAAATTATGTCTTTTTGCCAAGATAAATTGCATTTTGTTAGTGTGCGATGATTTTGAAAACTCAGTAATAACATGGAAAGTAATGCACTTTATTGAGAGACCTTTGAAAAACTGTGTGGCAAATCTCTGAGGGTCAATGGGTCAAAATCCACAAAGGTGCTGTGAGTTCAGAGCTGTTACATGTTCAGGGCAGCAGAGATCTGAGGGCTGTGTGGGGCTCCACAAGGCAGC
The DNA here is from genome assembly GCA_910950805.1 of Acrocephalus scirpaceus scirpaceus. Lineage (NCBI taxonomy): Eukaryota > Metazoa > Chordata > Aves > Passeriformes > Sylviidae > Acrocephalus > Acrocephalus scirpaceus. Next base: position 35,048,425 of record OU383778.1, read on the forward strand.
AGGGCTGTGGAGGGAGGAGATACATATTTAACTTTCTCTTTTAGTATGGACAGTAGCAGCAGCTAGTGCCTACCAACTAATGCAAATTAAAGGATAGATTCTACCTCTACAGTTATAACACTTGTATTCAAGGTGACATTATACAATATACTCAGTGTTGGATTTTACTTTCTTCTTCAGTTTCCCAGACTTCTGTTCCTCCCTTTTGAAGTATATTGAGAATTTCTGATGAAAACCATCAATTTAATAATTATGCACTAAAATGCTGTTAATGATAACTAACACTTTAGTTCACTTAAATAGTGCTGTACGTGTGGGAGTAAATGTGAGTGTGCAGAAAATGATTCAAGAAAGATCAGGTTCTATAAAGGTATCTCAGCTTTGTAAGTCAGTTTTTACTGGTGTTTGGTCCCCACCAGACAAGAGGAAAAACAGCTCATCTCTGATCAGCCCAGATCTTCAGGCACGCCTTTCATACAAAGCCTGAGTGTCTGTTATTCTTGATCCTCCTTTGCTTTACATTTCCCTTTAATATTGGTGCAGATTTGGATTTTCTTTCAGGTTTGAGCATTCTTGTCTTCTAAGCCCAGCAGGGAGGTTCCAGGCTTCTGCTTAGAAGGAGAAATGTTTTCACTGTGGTATGAAAAAAAGACAAGCATTGTTTGTCTCCTCTCTGTATTGCTGCATTTTATTTTCTTCACCTTTTTTTCCTGTTTCATCCACTACCTATTTCAGATAATTTCTCTCTGCCTACCTGGAAAGCCACTGCCACCCATGATGTTTGCCTGGTGGCTGGTCAGGAATGGTCCAGACTTGAGGTTTTTGGCAGACATCTTCCTGTGCTTTTGGCCATTTACAGAGCTGTATCCATTTGGCCTGGGCAGAACAGTTGAGCGCTTAGAAGATTCAAATGCATTTAGCTGCCCTGACTCACACAGGGCTATGCTGGTTTACACCAACTGAAAGGCTGCATTCATCACAGTTCTGTGCCAGTTTATCAGCTGCCTTTCACTGATGCATGGTCATGTCTATTAAGATAAATGTGATGGCAATGTTATATCCTGTCAGTGAACACTTGCTGTGTAGGCAAGCGTTCAAAGTCACGTCAGTAGGCTTCAAAGGATATGCTGCATAATGAGGCAAGCTGCTTGAGAACTGAAGGTAAGATAACTCTTCAGTGGCCTAGTAAGCAAAATAAATAACAGTAGATTATGCTTATATTTGACTGTCCTCTGTGATTCCTGTTTGTGGTGTCTCCTTTAAACTAAGCGCTAAAACAAGCACATTCGATTGGCTGGAGGGATTTTTCAGACTGCGTGAGAATGTACATAGAAATAGTAGGCTGAATCTAGTCCTGCCAAGCTATTCCTTTTGTTTATTCGGTATCACATAAATCTAGCTTGCTAAATTTAAGCAGGGTTTCTTTTCATTCAGAAGTAAATCCCTTGTCCAGTAACAGGATAAAGAACTTGAAGGCTTCTGTGAAGAAATTACTAATATTCTTGGTCTGGTTTTTTCAACTCATTTGCTCCCTTTGGTAGATCCCATAGTTAACTTTAAAGCTTCAGGCTGTGAACACAAAAGATTGCTATTTGAGTGTGGTGATACATTCCCTATCATATGCTTTACATGTGTGATGATCTGGCTCTGTGTATCAGGGACTGCAGAAAATATGACATTTAATACAAGCAGTGCTGTTCCTTTGGGATGCTATGGTGCTAGAATCCAGGATGCTGTGGGCTTTCCCCCAGCCCTCTTTAAGATCTTAATTTCACACTATTACATTCACTTTTAATGAATGCAGTGTATAGTGCTGTTTAATGTAGTACCATACTGGCTTTTGTCAGATATTTTAGTAATCTATTGCTAGGCCCCCCTGCGTGTGACAGCTTAAATGTGAACTTGCAAGAAGTTTTAGGTACAAAGGTTGTAATTTAAAGCAGGTTTCTAATGTGTCTACTTAAACAGTTCGGACTTAAGTTCCAATTGTGGCTCTGAAATTCTGCAGCTGTGTTACTCAGCACTTGTTAGACCATATCCGGAATACTGCAGCCAGTTTTGGATCCCTCAGTACAAGAAAGGCATTGACAAACTGGAGTGAGTTCAGAAGGTCATAAGGATGGTTGGGGGGAACTGGACATATCTCCTGTGAGGAGAAATTGAGGGTACTGGGTTTGTTCAGCCTTGGGAAGAGAGAGCTCCAGGAGGATGTGAGAGCAGCCTCCCTGTGTGCCAGATCCATACAGAAGTGCATACAGGGAGAGACAAGGGACATGAGTTGAACAGAACATGAGCTCAACAAGTTCAGACTTAATGTAAGAAAAATTTATACGTCATGGGGGACAGTGAAGCAGTGGGACAAGTTTCCCAGGCAGCTTCTGGAGTGTCCGTCCTTGGAGTTTTGCAAGTCCCAACTCTGTTTCCCTTTGTAGCTGATGCAGCTTTGAGCAGGAGGTAGAACTAGAGACCTCTAAGGTCCTTTCCAGCCTGACATATCTTATGACCCTATGTGTCTTGGATAATAATAAGAAGTTGTCCTCAGAAAAATGCTCAAGACAGAGCCTGTAGACTTCCAAATAAAAGAACTTAGCTCTAAGTGATGTTGATGTTTAATTTTCTCAGGATCACACAGAATGCTAGGTACATTTTGAACAATCCTAATGACTTTGATTACTTTTCTAGTACTGTTTGGAAACTGTCCTAGTTTCTAGGAGAAACAGACCAATGCAAGGCAGGTTTATCTTGCCTACTTGATAAAAAAAAAAAGTATTGTCTTATTAACATATCCAATTCTTTCTGCTAGTATAGGTCACCTACAGTTCAGCAGCCCAAGATACAAATTCAACTTCATTGCTGATGTGGTGGAAAAGATTGCACCTGCAGTTGTGCACATTGAACTTTTCCTCAGGTAACACTTTCAATTCTTTGTTTTAGTTATATTGTTTAACAAAGGTCTACAGTGTAGTAACTTTCCTTTGGAATTTGTGACTTTCACAAAATATTCTAAAACACTACAGCAGACCCATTTCTCCAGAGCACTACACATTTGTGTGTTCTGTTCCTGATGATTAGATCTATTCTAATGGGCTTACAGTTCTATACAATATATACTGTCTACCCTAAAATAAGTCTATCTCATCTTTGGAAATCTCTTCAGCCTTCACTAATTTTTTTTGCTTGTTGCACTGTATTTTTTATCTCAGTTTAAATACATACACACACACATATAAATATATACATATATATGTGTTTGTGTATATATAGTCATACAGTAAACTGGAAAAAAATGGCTTGTTCCTTTTTCAACTTTGAATGAGAAATGATTTTATTTTGGTGGGAAGAGCATTAAGGGGTAGAATGTTGAGGAGATGTAGCCTATCTAAACACAGAAATGACTTCTGATAGGAAAGAAATGTACTAAATTTCTTGATCAGATCATTACCAATATTCCAGATGCTGGAGCTGAGGTAGCAAGATCAACACTGAGTGCTCAAAACAACCTGGGAGGTTTAAATATGAGTCCTCAGAACAACCTGCTGTCAGAACAAATTACTGCAAATATTGCATGTGAATACCTTTCTTCCTGGAGTCCTCTCAATTTCCATAGATATAAGAATTTCTTGGAGAATTTTGTAGGCTTTTCTAATATGCAAAATCAAGATAATCAAGTGTATCAGGAGATGTAATTTTATGCACATGGTAATTGGTCCTTTTAGAGGATATTACAGCTGAAGATGCTTAAAATCTTTGCATATGTAGTTAAGGATGTTTGTTCTTTCCCTGTAAGTAAATGTTTGCCCAGAAGCTTGCTGGATGCTAATTTTGATACTAATTTTTCCTGTGATTTGCTCCAATTGTTTATTGCTAAATAGCCCAGAACTTTCAAATAATATCTTAACCAGGACCATGTCTTGGAAGAAGGACTTTCTGGGCCTTTTCTCATCTTCTGCTATGTAGGCACTCTATGTTCCTAAGGACATTACGGCAGTTGTTCACAGAGAAAATTCGTAATGCCTTGAACAGTTCATAAAGTCTTTTCCTGTCTGTATTACAGCACATGTTGTTTCCAACCAAGTTTAACCCATTGTTAGTGTTTTTCATTTTTTCTTTTCAAATTCCTAGTAGTTTTGGTTTCCAGACTTGCTTTTTCCACCCTGTCTGCATTTAGGCTTCATGATCTCCTTAGACCTGGTCTCTTCCTTTATGCCTCTGTCCAGCTGCAAGGTTCCTTCTTGCCCCTTTTCCCATTAAACAATCAGTTCATTTTTCAGCTTTATTATTTCCTGTCAGTGTTCTCTTTCAGTATAAAATTAATAACCAGTGGGATCAGATGGGCTCCTTCGCCTTCCTTTTTTTGTCACCTATCCTCTGTGCAAGGAACTCTATAAAGACAGAATTGGAAATCAAAGGAAAAGGACCCTGCTGATTATTATAACCTCAGTTCCTATCTCCCTGACTGAATAAACCCAGTCACAATTTTCAGGAAGGGGTCCTTTCTTTGTAATTTCTTTTAAAATTTAATTCTCAGGGTGAAAGGTGGTAAATGTTGTCTAATATAATCTTCTTTTAAGTTGGTTTCCCTTGTGACACGGAATTGCTTTCTTTTTGTACAGGCACCCTCTCTTTGGTCGAAATGTCCCCCTTTCTAGTGGATCTGGGTTTATTATGTCTGATTCTGGTTTAATTGTGACCAATGCCCACGTGGTGTCAAGCACAAATGCAATATCAGGGAGACAACAACTGAAGGTACAGCTCCAGAATGGAGACACCTATGAAGCAACCATCAAAGACATTGACAAGAAATCTGACATTGCAACAATAAAGATTCACCCTAAGGTGAGTGACATAAACAGAAGAATGACTTCATTTGGGAACTCTATTTCGGTTTCACTTAGTACAAAGTGATTGACTAGACTATATGTTTAAGGATTCTTTAGAAATATCTGTAGAAAACAATTTACTGAAATACAGGTCTGGAAATTTTCCATATCTTGGAATTAAATTACTTTTTCTTCTGTGCTAGAAACTGTAAAAAAACAAACAAAATAATCGCCACTCATTTAATATGTGGAAAATTTCTTCTATCTTCACCTAAATATCCAGGCTAATCTCACTAAGCTTTGTGCCAGTATGCATGGACTGCAAGGTGGGGCATAATGCAGAGGGAGTGGCAGTCAATAACTGATCAATGATCTGTTTGTATGCTGTTTCTGGGAGGAGGGAACTATCTGCTGGAAAACAGGAAAATTTTGATGCCCATTTTTTCTCAGCTAAATTGCAAGGAACTACAGATAGCTGTTTGTTTTTGTAGACAGTTTAAAACAGCAACACACCTAGCATAAGTTTTGGGCTTAGGGCTCTTTCATTAATGTAATGGAAAGTGTTTGTTCCCAACTTTTTGCTAGTTTTTGATCTTTGCAATCAGGTTATTTTCAAGTATGAACTAATGCTTATTTCTTTCTCTCTGTGTTTACGTAAGAAAAAACTACCAGTATTGTTACTGGGACACTCTGCTGATCTGAGGCCAGGAGAGTTTGTGGTGGCAATTGGAAGTCCATTTGCCTTACAGAACACTGTGACTACAGGAATTGTCAGCACTGCTCAGCGAGACGGCAAAGAGCTGGGCCTGCGGGACTCGGACATGGATTATATTCAGACAGATGCTATTATTAATGTAAGCATGAGGCGTGTGATGAGTTTCACTTCACTGTCTGTCCCCACCTTTGCCTGCCCTAAGAGATGAATCCACTAAATACAAGCAGCTTTGTTTAATGTCAGTGAAACTCTTCTTTTTTAAAAATCTATGCAAGTGGTCTGTAAGTTGCATTCAGGCGTGTTGTGAAGGGCATTCCTTTGAGGTTGTCCATCTTTGAGGATGCTGCATAGGTCAGACCCTTTTAATTCTGTAAATCTCATGCAGTAAAATGGTTGTATTGATGCCTTGAGAGGCTACCTAGAACAGAGGCTAGACAGTGTTAAAGGAATGAAGTAGGTATTTATGAAAAAGGCCTTCAAAGGATACACCTTGGGCAGTACAAGAGCCCAGCTGTGGCTACACCCAAAATGGACGACGGGTCACATGTTTTCATACTTGGAGAAGTTTTGGTCCATTTACACATATTGGGGTTAATTGTCCAATTACAGCTTCAGGCTATGAAGTCCCATCCTCCCTGACTGCTCTCCTCAATTCACTGTTGTTTATACTTTTTGGGCCTGAAGCTGCAACGGTGTCCTTGGTTCTCGGGCTGGAAAAGGATTGTTTTGTCCAACTACACTGTGAAGGGAACTTGCTAACACTTTATATGAAGTTCAGAGTTATATACTGATGCAGTACAGAATCTGGAAAGCTAAAACTTAAGGCATCTGTATCAACCAACAGTAAATCAAAACATTTCTCTCTCTACTTGCTGAGTTGCTCTGGTCAAGGAAGCTGTAGAGTAGAGCCAAAATTTCTTTCATCTCCATCCATTAGAACCAGATGGAGTAGTCAAATTGAGAGTATGTGCTTCAGTTTAATGACAGGACACCCAGGTAAGAACATTAGGAGAGGACTGGGAGTTTTTGTTTCTGTTCTTGTTTTCCTTTTGCACATCACATAATAAAAACAAGAATCAAAGTGTAAAATAACAAAGTTTGAGGTACAGTTTGGAGCTAGGGGTCCTAGCACTGCATGTTATATGGAAATACACTAAAACAATATTCCTTCAGAGCAGCTTGGAGTGATCCAAAGAGCTTAACTGAAGTCTTTGGGTGTGTGTTTAGCTTGTACTGCTTCTAAAAAGAGCACTGCACACATATCTGAGGTGGAAAATAGACTGAAATTTTGTACCTTAAATCTGTTACACATTGAAAGGAAAATATTTTCAGGATTTATTTGTTGGACATTAATGTCAAAATTGACATAAAAAGAAGTGTTTTACACACACAAAGTGCTTCACAAATGGTTGTCACGGACTTGTTGAGAGAAATTGTGTGGGGAGGAAGAAAGAGGGTAATTATTTTTTGCACTATGACATAAAAGTGAGCTTTTTCAAAAAGCTTTTGTATGACCCAGGAGCTGAACCTCTCCAGACATTTAATTGGAATTACTCTCATCAGCTGTGCAAGAAGAATAAGGAAAACTTAGGCAAGATGGGGTTAGTTGGGAGCACACACTGAACTGGTGGCAGAGACAGAATTAGAACATGGGATTCTTGACTTCTTGCCTATACACATTTTTCAAGCTCAGACTCCTTCCTTGTGTATGTACTTAGGCATTTGCTGCCCTCCATAGCTAATGAGCAGGTTTAGACAAGGGTAACAGAGCGTGTCAGATAACACTGGACCAAAGGAAGAGCGACAGCAGATGAGATGAGGAAAATGACACTAAGTTTGAATTGCTTTGCCATCTGAGACCACAAAATATGAAGATGATCCCTGGCATAAGGATGCTTTGTGCTTAGCTAATGCACTCATTTTCTCCTGAGAATGGGAGGAGTTTGAGAGTTGGTCTGTTCAGAGCATTCCTGTGGCTCATCCAAGACTTTCTTGCAGGAATGTGCATGCAGCTGCCTTTTGAGAAGTGCTGGGATAGCAGTAACATAGGGCAGGAGAAAACAGGGCTGTAAGGTTCTAAATGGAGCTATATTGCATGTGCTGAAGGTCTTTCACATCCTTCAAGCAGAAGACAAGTGAATGAGATGCGCTGAGCAAGGCTGAAAAATCATTATCTTGGTTTCTTTGTGCCAGTCAGACATAAAAGTCAAGTGTGAAGCAACTGGTCACTGGAGAGATACAACATAAGGAACTGATCTATTTGTTTAAATTTGAACTTTGAAGCTGTTTTATAAATTTTAATGTCTATTTTATTCCCCTAAGAATCTATAAGGTTTGCCCAGTGCTATCTAAGTGTAAACAGTTTGTGTCTCACTTTTCTGTCATACATCACTTAGCTTTTGTTTCTTTTGAGTGGTAAGTTGCTGTTCTTGGCTGTTTTGCAAACCTACTCGAAAACTCTGGCCTCACTCAAAAACAAATTGTTGAGCCAGCATGAAGAAGGACAAGCAACTTCCCGAACTCTCATTTCCTGTGGTCCTGTTGCATGTTTCCTTTAAAGGCCATTAGTTATTAGGTAATTGTGGGCTGCTCAGAGCTGCTCTATGCCTTCCCTAGAGAGGCATATGTGTCTGTGGTTACTAAATCAATCCTTATGTAGTAGCTACCTCATAGCAATATGCTGTGATTAAATACATAAAACACTGTATTCTGCTCCAATGGAGAATGAGAGACTGACAGTGTTACAAACCAAAGTGACGAATAGAACAAAAACTGTGCAAGCACCTCACTGGAGTATATCTTTAAATAACATTTAATTATTTGAAAACCTGGTTCTGACAGGCTTTGGAAGAATCAAAATACTAGTTTTAGCTATTCAATGTCTTAAACTTAGTGTCTGCCTATTTGGACTGTCTCCTAACTTAAGGCCTGTTTCTGAAAAGAAAAAAAACTATAATCATGAGAGGGGTAAAGTGGTAGGATAAGACCTACTTGTAATCTTCTGTGACCAATCCTGTGTCTGTCAGTGCTGCCTAAGAAATGACGTCCTCTCTTTCATTTACTTGTAAAATAAGTACTGTTTGTAATGAGAATTGAATTTCCAACTGTGAAGTATTAATTTATTGTTCCCTTCTGTCATTTTTACAGTATGGCAACTCTGGAGGACCTCTAGTTAATCTGGTAAGTCCATGTGACTTGGTTTTGTTGGTTACTTGGTTTTGTTTCAAGAACTAGTTTCAAGTTAGTGGGAGAAGGTTCTTTTGGAAAGATTCATAGGTCACTCCAGGTTCCATTCATTTAGCTAATGGTAGGCAGGTAGCCTGAAGATAATGCAGAATATGCAAATTAGGCCTCAGTTCACACACCACAGGAAAACATTTCCCCATTGAGCACAGAAAATTTTACATAGCAGTGAGGAATATGGGATCTGGATGGAGCAGTTATGCTCGTTCACACTGTGAAGCCTGGGATGCACAACAGAGATGGGACCTGGTTAAGCCACACAACTCTTTCAAAGTAGATTGCTTTAAATCAGCACTGGTTTTTCAGGTCAGTGACTTGTGGCTGTAGTGGTAGTAGTGACTCCACTGCCCACTTGGCAGAGGGAATCTCTTGCTGAGTGCTGGGATGGACCTTGGATGAACACACTGTACTGTAATCTCTCTGGCCATCACAGTTAAATGTGAAATGGATCATGAATCAAAGCCCAGATCCTCCCTTATAAGTAGTGTTTATTTCTTGAGTGATTACAACACTAAAATTTCTTATACCAGCTTTTAACATGAAATGCTAGGCAGGGAGCTGTATCCTGTACTTAGAAACAAATTTAATTGGGTGTTGTCTCTCAACAGGATGGTGAAGTGATTGGGATTAACACCTTGAAGGTCACAGCTGGAATTTCTTTTGCTATTCCTTCAGACCGTATCACTCAATTTCTCACAGAGTCACATGACAAACAAAGTAAAGGTAAGGTCTGCAAGAAACAGTGACATCTTCCAATTATCCTGATCCAGGTGAAGTGTCAAAAGACATGGGTCTGGGATCCTATTACTGCAAGGAGCAGCATTCTTTTCCATTACAGAGCATCACTGACTGGGGAAATAGAAAACAATCTCTCAGAAGTGGGAGAGACTTTTTATTACTCACACCCCCAAAGACCAGACAGTATCTGTATAAATATGGGAAATAGGGCCTCTGGGAATACTGAGGACACAGATGAATCATCACTGTCTCAAATAGTCTTGAGAATAGATGATCACTGGTTTAAGGAGTTTTATTCTCCTCTTTTCATTTATTGTCCAAACAAAAAGGTTAAAGTATATTGTAGAAAATAAGGTAAAACCTTTTTTTTTTAATCACCTGTCCAGAGGTGGGGTGTAGTCCATGGAACCTGAGCTGTATTTTATCATGGTCATGTATGTCAGTGCAATATAATCAAATATTGTGACAGACTCTCAGACCCTGGTGGAAGGAGGGCTGTTACTAATTCATGAAGAAATACGTGGGAAGATGGGAGAGAGGCAAGAAGAAAGAAAGGCCTCTACACCAGAGATCATATAAATCTAAGTATATTGGCAATGACAACTGCAGTACTTTAGACTTTTTTTACATGCCTGCAGCATATCTGTCACCCTGTTCTGGATGTCATACTACAGGCTGCACAGCCAAAGCTGATCTAGTAATGCTGCATCCAGGCCAAGCCTTCCTTACTCTTTCGCTTGCCAATTTATCTATCCACACCCTACTACTCATCTTTTACCATGAGTGTTGGCTGCTGCTGCTTCTTCTCTTGAATCTTTTTGTTATTAATCTTGTCTTCTGAGTTCATCCAGTTCATGATGCCAGGATTGTTTCCCTACACCACTGTCCTCTTAGATACTGTTATTTCAGAAACTTCCCTTAGTCAGCGGTTTTAAAGTGATGCATCTGCTTGTATGTATGAGAGCACCACAAACCTGTGGTGCTCTCACCTCCTCTGTGTTTTCCTGAATTCCACAAATTATGTTGTTTTCACTGTTTATTTGGGAGGAGGGATTAGGAGTAGATATAAAAAAAGTTGTTAATTAAATGCTGAGAAGTGCAATTTAAAGTAGCTGACATAATTTTGTTTCAGTCAACATGTCAAAAAACCTTATTTATTCACCCTGGTTATTAACTTATTGGTGGTTTCTGAAACAAGCAGGTGTCACATTAGTGATGTTACTCTTTAGAACCAAAGTGCTTGTCACAATCCAGGGAGGAGCAATGGCTCAGCCTGCAGGCCTGGCCTGGAGGCATGAACTCAAGCCTTGTGCAGAGCCCACCATGTCCTGGTAACTGGGGCTGGAAAGTCAGTGGAGCTTTGAGATGTCACCACTGAAATCAGTCACCTTGCTCCTTCAGGTGCCTTTACCTCCACAGAATGATAAGCCCAGCTAAGGGCCCAGAAACAGCTTTGCCCCTGAAGAACCCTAAGAAAAAATTATGAAAGATTCAAGTTTATACTGTGATTGTAACATACAGATTTTTTTTTTTAATCATGCCACATAATTCCCTAATCAAAAGGATTTACACTTTCTCTTAGTGTCAGTGTGACTGTCACTGCTTCAAATATCCTGGGGCACAGGCCACGTTATTATTTATTTTATTTTTCAATTTTTTTTTCTTTTGCTTCTCTGAAGTACGTCTTATAATTTTGCTATGGCCGAACAGTCATTTAAAGCACTTGATGCATAGACAAAGTTTCTAGGAGATATTTTCACCACATATTTGAGACTTAATTTGCATTTTTTATGCCTTTAGTAATAGTTCTCGGGTTTATTGTATAGTCACTATTTTTTGGCATAATGAATTTATGTAAGCAGAATTTTAGGGATTTTTTTTCATGTTTTCTTCCACTTATGTTTCAGTAGTTTCAGTGGGATCCTCCCTTATGGTACAATTAGGTCATAGAAAGAAGTTTATGGGTATTACTATTTTACTCTTAATATCATATTGCCTGAAGATGATAACACTCCCTTAGGATACCACGCTTTCCAGATGTATTCTGGCATGGTAGATACTCAATTGTTTAATAAGATGGACCTTAGTTTTTTGAATCTCAGTTGATCAGATAACTGTTTCATATAGGAGGCATATATTTTTTTAAATCTCACCCATTATATATAACTGCAAATATCTGATCTATTAAAGAACAAGAGTGGAGAGCAGGGGAAAAGGAGACAGTGTCATTTGAATGAAGAATTTGCACTGATTATATTATCTAATATAGAATGCATATTCTATATTCCGTAATGCATTGGTAATATATAATAACACCCAATGTATTTTTGACCAAAGATTTGCCACAGCCTTTATAGAGACGTTTGTCTGTTGAATTGTCTGAAAGGCTTTGCTAATTTTGGGGTTACCAGTAAGAAGGTTAACCTCTTTTTATAGTTGGGAAGTCTTAAATTGCTGCACGAAGTTAAGTGTCTCCATCTCTATCTCAGTTTTAACTGGCTGTGTAGTCTGTGTTTATGTCTGGAAGTACATACTTAAGCATTGATTGATTTTATTTTTTAAATTTTTTTTTTTTTTAGGAATGTCTCCATTTTCATCTTGGCTCTATTACTAGTTTAGAGTTGAGCAGAACAGTAACACTAGAAACTCTTTTACACACAGACGCTTTAAAGTAAAGTCAGTATATCAGCAATTTGACAAAATATTAAGGACAAAATCCATCCTAAAAGGTCAATGTGGCCTCTAATGTAGTGTGAGCAGAAAAGTGAACAAACCTTGTTTCAGACGGGCAAGGGGAAATGGGGGAGTTCTGCATTGGCCATACCCAACAACTCATTTACACAAATCCTCATTTTACCTCCCCAGGACCTTGTATTAGTTTTGTGGGAACAATATTCTTACCTTTGCATTTGAATGCTTGTTACTCATAATAATTACCACAAATCATGAGGGTTGCTTAGGAGCCTTGCTGAGTATAGATTCAGACCCCTGATTAAATTCAGGTATGCAGTTTATACAAAAGGATCGTTGCACACAGTCCAGAATTATAGGTCTGAGCTGTTTTCATGTTTTCTGTTTGGCAGTAGAATATCTTTCTTAAATGCTTTCAGGGCTGCTCGTGTAATCTGCAAGACGAGCTAGGTGCAAAAGGAAATAGCAGAAAAGCTGAAGTTTTACCTGGCACTTGAGTAAGAAGTGCAGGATCTATTTCTTCACTTGGAAGACCTGGTGATATCCTGGCCCCACTGAAATCAGCTGCACTGGGTATAATTTTGTACAAGTTACTCAAGCCCATAGAGGTTTGAGTACATGACCCCTTAATTTGGATTTATCAGTTCTTCTTGCTACAGTTTATAAGTGATAAACATTTCTGCCTTCAGTTGGAGTTTGTCTGGTTTGTATGTCTATTGTTGCAAGCATCAATAAATAAACTAACAGTAAGGCAAGTGCTTTTGTTACTGTGGAACAGAAATTTCTGTGAACAGTGAACTGCTTCTAGATACTTGGGGTCAGCTGCTTGTGATTTTCTATTAATACTAAGCAGATTTAAGTTTAAACTCGTGGTTGAGGCTGGTTTGCTTGACTTTGTACCTCTGGAATCAGTGTTTAACCTGGCCTGGTGTTTACAAACATGAGATGAGATTTGAGTCTTTCTCTTCTTTTCTGTGCTCCAGCTTTAAGCCACAATGGTTTCACATTTACTAAACCTAATTCTTCTAACATATGAACCTTCTTTTAACTACTGCTGGGACTGTACCCTTGTGATGTGCTCCTTAGATTCATGATATTACTCTCTTCCAGTTCTCCTAATTATTTTTTCTTTTGCCTCATGATTGCACAAATTGCCAGAATGACAGGTTTTGAGACTTTCTATTCACAGAACAGATGTAATATGACAGTGGTAGTGCCAGGTGCCACATTCTGTTCTGCCAGTGTGACTTAGCCCCAACATCACCATGCCTATGCTTTGGGTATTATAAAACACTACTACTGGTTGTCTGTGCCTGTTCAGTCTTTGCTGATACTTCAAATAAGATGGACAATTATATTCCCACTAATCACTGTTGCTGAAAACTTTGGTTTTTGTTGAAGGTGTTTGACTTGGGTTCAATTCAGTGGAATGGACTGTTATGAAACAAAAGGACTGAATGTTTTTTACTTGTATTCTGACACACAATGTCTGGAGAGGGGAAAGAGAGGAGTGTATACTCTGCTGCTAAAGTAACTCATGGTTTATGGCTCATAGTTTTTAATTTTACTTTATACAATAGCCTGCTACTCTTATAGTATGAATTGCTACTTGCAGTATGGCAAACTTACTGCAGAGAGAGAGCAGAAGGCCTTTTTGAATTTCAATGTATGAACAGGAGTGAAATAATGCTTCGACCTGCCCAAAGATGAAAGTAGAGTTAGAATTTTGGTTAGGAATAAGTCTGTAGTTTCAAGAGGAGAGCAGAACATTTCAGGGCAAAGTAGGAATGGCAGTTAGGGATGCAAGGTTTTTCAGAGTGTAGTAAATTTGATGTTTAGTAGGCAACATTTTCAGTGACCACAATGGGAGTATTTGGTATGTGTAATATTCAGAACTAAGTCCTTTACTTGGGAGTATTGTTCTTGGAAAGAATAAGAGCTAGAGAAGGCTGTGTATATCTCCTTTTTCCTCATATGAGAACCTGGAGAAACTCAAAGATCTTGTGAAGTCGTTGTGCTGGAACAAGTAAGGGGAAATATTGTTTCCTGCCGGATGTAACTGAGTACTGCAGCACTCACTTCAGGAAGTCATCAAACTGCATTTTTTTCCCAAGACAGCTGTGCAGTATCATGACTTCTAAAAGCCAACTTCAGAAATGCGGTGTTCTTCCTAGAGGAGTGACTTCTCACCATTTAAAATTCCACAGAATGCTGGTGAATCACAGACATAGAATAGTTTCTATTGGAAGGGACCTTTAAAGGTCATCTAGTCCAACCCCTCTGCAGTGATCAGGGACGCCTTTTATTACATCACGTTGCTCACAACCCCATCCAACCTGACCTTAAGTGTTGACAGCTGGGGCATCTACCACTTCTCTGGGCAGCATGTTCCAGTATGTTATCACTCTCATCATAAGAAATTCTTCCTGATACCCACTGCCAGTCTATCCTCTTTAGTTTGAAATCATTACACTTTGTCCTGTCTTATAAGGCCCCTTTAGATACTGAAAGACTTCATTAAGGTGTCTCTGGAGTCTTCTCTTCTCTTGGCTGAACAACCCCAACTCCCCCAACCCATCTTCATAGCAGAGGTACTCCAGCCCTCTGAGTATTTTCGTGATCATTTTTGCAAAGCTCTACATGTTTTGGGGTTATTTTAAACTTGCATTTTGTTCTTTGGGGTAGAAAGAATATTTGCATTATAGTCAGTGTGTCTTTTGATTGCCCTTTCTCTGAAAAGTGGAAATTTAAATTTGTTTAGGTTCTATTTCTACATTTTCATGAAAACACCATATGATTAAATTTTCTTGACCAGTTTCAGATTAAATGGTGGTTGGTTATGAAATTTTCCATTTACTGAATTCATGTGATACTAGATCACAGCAATTTCTTGAATTTCCTGAAGGAAAAACTCCTATGGAGTGTAAATGAACTTTCTCTCTTACACTTAGTTGCAGGGAGAGGGACTGTCATTCTGTATACCAAGGCTAATAAAAAGAACCCCAAAACTTTAGTACAGATGTGCGTAATTTTGTTTAGTTTTGTTAAAATCTGATACATTGTTTTAATTTTCAGATATGTTGAGCCATCAGAGCAGCTATTTTTGTCAGTGTTTGCCCCAATTTCTTAAATATCCTCTGTGTTCCTTTCAGATGGGAAGAAACGTTTCATTGGCATCAGAATGCTGACAATAACACCTGCGTAAGTATCTTGGGAAGGTAATTGTAGGCTCATGCACACAAGATGTGGTCAGTAGTGGTTCATTCAGAACTTCATTCGTCTTTCCTTACAAATCTCCAGACATCCAGAAATGGGCATTGGCTTCTAGGAAATCTGCAGGTATTTAAATGATATGGGTGAAATCTTTGTTCAGAGACCTGGAAATTCTCCAAATACTCATAGTGGTGGATGTCCTGCTGATAGTGAGGGAAGATAGGAAGTGACTGAACACAGATTTTGGTTCTTGACAAGACAACCAGGAGTTACGCTAGGTTTTAGGTGACATTTAAACAAAATGGTGCTTTCAGGTGACCCTGAGTGCCAATGACAGATCAGCTGACGTAGGGTTTGGTGGTGTTTTGTCAGTACCAGTGGAGGCCATATAGTGTGAGGTTTGGTGCCTAACCATTAACTAGAAAGAGCTGCTAAAGTGCCAAACTAAAGCTTTGTGCGTCCATGTTAATAAAGCCAGAAATGGACACCCTCCTCTGGCTCTTTACTGTGTTTTCCCTCTTACATTGCCTTGTGTCTTGCTGTTACCCAGATATATTCTTGGATAATAAATGAGGGCTCTTATGCTGATGTTCTTTCCCAGCAGCAGGCATGTTTCCAATGTGGCAGTAGACTGCAAAATTAAACCAGACAATTTCCAGCTGGGGTTGTAGTAAAGCCATCTTTTTTTCTTGAGTTACACTCCTGCAGTCCTCCCTGAAAGGTCAGATCCTCAGCTGGAATGAATCAGTGTAATGGCATTAAAATCACCGGTGTAGAGAAACTCAAAATGTTTCTCTGCATAATTGTGAACACGATGTGAGATTTTACTGCTTTTGGAGCATCTAAGAAAGCCATGTAAGATGTCTGCAGGCCTGTTTTCAGAAAAAGACCACTTCCCTTGTTGTGTTTGCTTTCATTATTCAATTGTTAGCTTCCTCAGTACTAAATCAAATGAAGAGAAGCTGTGTAGCCATTTTGGCTTGTTTTCCTTCTGTGGGACCCCAGTTTTTCATGGCAGACAGCCCAGTAATCCATCCATCCTTGGTTTAAAATCTTTCTTTCTAGAAATGGGCTTTAACCCACACTGTACACAGACCTGAAATAACGTCATCGTCTCTGAAATGAGGGGATGTTCGTAGAGGCTCTATTTTGCAGCAGGTTCCTGTCTTCTTTCTTTAGAGAGTGATGCACAAGAAATTCCTGATAACAACTCGAGGAAACTGAAGTTTCCAGCTCTGATCTGTCTTCTCTCTGGAGTTACCAAAACCCTATTGTTCTAGATAAAGAAAAATTAAGAATGATTTGCAAAATAAAAAACCCAAAAACTTTAGCAAACTTCTGCCCTGTCACCAGCATTAATTCTTTGGGCAGAAAAGCTTTTGTCCCTGAGAATGCTCCTGTTGTGCTCATGAACAAGGCCCTCTGTGCTAATACTACAAAGGGCCAAAGTCAGATTCTTGCAGGAGATGTACAAGACCATTAAATGTAACACATTTTGCACAGGTAAGGAGTTTTGCCTCTCTTAAAATTTATATAATTTGTTTTAATCTAAGTTCAAATCCTCTACATTTTCATCACAGAACAACAGGCAAATGATTAATTGTTAAGTCTCTTACTTTATGTAACAAAAAGTTTAAATAAATAAGAATATTTATATGCTTTTGTAGTGCAACCAAATTCTGTATTATTTTGTTCTTCTTTTAGCTTGGTGGAGGAACTGAAGCACAGTAATGCTGATTTTCCTGATGTCAGAAGTGGAATTTACGTACACGAAGTTGTTCCAAACTCACCTTCTCATAGGTAGGTAGAGCACATTAGTTTCTTCACCACAAATAAACCTCCAAAGAGATACTACAAGGTAGTACTTCTTTTTATATCCAAGTATTTTCTCATACCAGGCTTGATCTGTATTTAAACAATTCAAGATTGTGCCTTTAGGTTTAAAATATTTGTGCTGAGATTCTGCTCACCTCTACAAAAATGAAGCATTTCAGCGCTATTTAAATCATGGAATCGTTTGGTTGGAAAAGATCCATAAGATCATCAAGTCCAACCATGAATTCAGAACTGCCAAGGTCACCAGTAAACCCTGTCCCTAAGTGCCATTTCTAACCATCTTTTAAATACCTCCAGGGATGGTGACACCACCACTTTGCTTGGCAACCTCTTGCTGTGTTTGAAAAGCCTTCCTGTGAAGGAATTTTTCCTATTATCCAATCTAAACTTCCCCTTGGACAACTTAAGGCCATTTCTTCTTGTCCTGTCACTTGTTACTTGGTAAAAGAGACTGCCACCCACCTCACTACAACCTTTAATGACATTATAGAACACTAACAGTGTGCAAATAAGAATAATACAATGAACTAATTTGAGGAGTTTTGTGAAGTAGGTTGAATATTAATAAACAGAAAATTGGATTAAGTTTAAGCAGCAAACAGAATAGCATTCACATAAGGCACTATCAGAGCTGTTATCTGAGACAGTGCTTAATCTTAAAGGAAGAGACTGGTCTATGAAACAATTGCAAAATAAAAAATATTTCTAAAAATGACTAGGAAAATCAAAAGCAAAAGTAATAAAAGCAGCTGTTCAAGATTACATTTAAACAGCAAGAGAGAAATAATTTCTTAATACTTTAACATTGTCTTGAAAATTTGAGGTTTTAATTTTCAGTTCCTGAAGTATGTATTGGTAGCATAAAGGCCTGGTCTTGCAAATGGAATGAGTAAAGTGAATTAATAATAGATAAAAGACTTTTCTATTCCTCACTTGCTGTAGTTTTGCAGAAGACATAAGAAAATTGTTTTTGTCGTTTAAGAAGAAAATCCTCAGTGAAATAACCTGAGCCTTATTTTGCATTTAGCAAGTTCTACCTGTTATTCTTTCACAGTCCAAAGGCTGGAATTTCCTTTCAGTGGAGACTAAAACAAATAAAAATTTACTGCATTTGCAAAAGAGATGGTGAATAGCCTTTGTACTTTTCTCCTGCATAGAATGCATCCTTACTGCCATTTTCTTGTCTTTGCAGAGGAGGGATCCAAGATGGAGATATTATTGTGAAAGTCAATGGGCGTCCTTTGATGACTTCCAGTGACCTGCAAGAGGCTGTGATGAATGAATCAC
Source organism: Acrocephalus scirpaceus scirpaceus (assembly GCA_910950805.1). NCBI lineage: Eukaryota > Metazoa > Chordata > Aves > Passeriformes > Sylviidae > Acrocephalus > Acrocephalus scirpaceus. The sequence goes on from OU383778.1 coordinate 35,066,968, forward strand.
CTCTACTACTTGAAGTTCGAAGAGGAAATGATGACTTGCTATTTAACATTGAGCCTGAAGTTGTCATGTAAATAGAATTGAGGAAGCTCTCACCATAATTAAACTCACTTATTCTGGAACACTAGATACCTCCTTTACAGCTACAGTAATTATACTTCCTGTTGACTAATGACTAAGGTGGACTAACTTAATTGCCTGAGCCATTTCTGTACATAGTAGCTAGAATGACTTCAAAGATGCCATTTAGAGAAGACTTAAATGTCAAAGAAACTTAAGAACTTTGTTCTGGGGAGGAGGAGAAAAACAAATTTTGGGTAGCTGGTAGAAATGGATCCTACTTCCTGTACCTGCAGATGCAGAGCAGATTCAGTTCTGTATATTGAAAGATCCAAATACTACTGGAAGGGGGAAGTGTATAAAAGGGGGAATTATTCCTAAACTACAGTTATGGCTGCAGTAGACCCAAGCTATTGCAATGAAAAATTGAGCTTTTTTTTTTCTTTTTATGTAACATTTTCAATGTGAGCCTATTATTGGCAAAGCTTGTATTTGTTGTTAGTTCTTCTGTGCTCCACGTTGATGCAGGTAGATAAAATCTGTAAATATTGAAAGGAACAAAAATGGTATCAGGCTATAGAGTGTTACACCTAGGTCATGCGATTTTTGGAATATAGTAAATGATTCTTATAGAATTAATGCCTTATATATAAATCAAAACAATGTGCTGAACAAAGTTACGTTTGAGAAAGTGCACAGTTTTTTAAGAATTTGATACAAACTTGTTTTGCATTTTTACTGGTAAGCTTTGCTGTAAAATTGTTACACTACTTTGGGCTTTGACTGTGTATGTTTCTACTGTAAGGAGATTAAAGTTTACACAAATAATCTGTTGATGTAAACCTCTTTTTAAATGAATATGTCTTTTCCTGCTTCTCCTGTCTGACTGGATTAGGCTCTCCCAAGAGAAAATTTTCCTACAGAATATTGGGCCCTGATGTTAGGAAAACCATTTGCATCCCTATGATATAATTATTTAGCCCTTATTTAGACTATGTTTAGAAATTCTTTGCCCACAAGTCATTTATTTACACTGTGTTTTTCCATATTTATGAATTGTGCTTTGATGTCACTTAGAGAGTATCAAGTTGGGATCCTGTTTCCCTCAGTTCTCCCTGTATGTGATGAGAAGCAGAAAGGAAGCACCAGTAACTGTTTTACAGCTAGAGCGTGGGAGACTTCTGTGTAATAAACCCAGCTAAAAGCTAAATCCAGATCTCCTAGGTACCCCAAACCAAACAAGTATCTTCTCCCTTAGTGAATATTGCTTCATTTCTCAAAGAGTCAGAGGAGCATTTCTATCTGGAGCATTTTCCACATCAAGCTGAGCTTTCTAGACCTGTTCCTCATGTCTTAGTTACACTGATGCAGAAAGGAATTAATTTTTGGAGCAGTTCCCTTAAGGATGCCATCATGCCTCAAGTTTCTGGTTATACCAACTCACTGATGTGTGACAAGCCTCACATCTTCAGGTTTGTACAGTGCCAGACATGTGGAAAAGCACAATCTGCTCCCTCCTTGCTGCCTGGCTGGGACTGCAATCGTAAAGTTCAGAGGTGGATGGGGTACCTTCCTTTGAAAAATGAACTTTCCGTCACAGAAATGTGATGTGCATGTAATGGTGGCTTCAACCCCTGCTGTCACTACACAAAGAGGTGTTTTCACACCATGAACAAAAGATGCTTAGTTGTACCTATTGCATATTCCAATTCCTTTGTGTTAAGGTACAGCCTTAGCATCCAGATTTGTAAAAACCCTACTTGTATTCTGAACTTAGGGTAGCTGTGGCATGCAAAAGGGTGCTCTCATGGCTAAAGTTACCCCTATCCACCTACGTGTACCATGTTAGTACCAACATTTTATAGTTTGTGAGGTGTCTGCTTGTAACCATTGATTAATACAAAAGAAATTAAAGTACTTCTGAGTTTGTTGGTTATTTTTCAGGTTTAGGCCAAGAAATTGTTTGCTGAGAAGACCTAGAGAGTGATTAGCTTATTTTACTGTAAAAGAAGCTGTTTGTCTTCCAGTAAACAAATTGCTGATTTTGAAATAAATTGCAGAAAAACTCCTAGTGCAGAAGTATTGGATAGAGACTGGAAGTGACACAGCCATATTAAAGACTGAAAACACTGTTGGTGGTGCTTGCCAAATGCCTTGGCCTTTTAATTAAGTCACTGTGTGGGGAGAGAAAGGCTATTTCCTTATTCATCAAAAATTGTTGCATTCCACCAGTAGTTCCTAGTTTTTGTAAACTGTCTCTGAAAACATTGATGAACTTGCACATCACAGTCAATGATCTGCAAGTGCTGCTGCACTGCAGCAGATCTCCCTCCGAGGTAACAAAGGTCAGCTGAGGAGCTTTAGAAAGAAAGCATTGTCATTCCCTTTGGCTGCAGGAGCATCTGTGTCATTTCAGCTGTGGTGTGACCCTTGTCTGCTGAGATATGAGTTTACTACATTAATTTCCACTTGTTCCCCTGACATCAGCCAGAACTGCAAAGGGTAATTACTCAAAGATAAGGTCAGCATCTTCTGATGCCAGCATTTAGCATTAAGTTTATGACCCAAACTTGGTATCTCTGTTTCTTGGATAAAAGGAAGTAAAATGGCAGGTGGTGTCTCTTTAAAACAAAATACTCTGGCAGTCTTTCTGTTTTAAGCAGTTACTGGCTGTGTCTCTTAGGAAAAAAAAAAAGTGATCTTGATTTCTCAAAAGAAGTGGACCAGTAACTGCAGCTTTTTCAAGTCAAAGCGGTCATTGACCTCATTATTTCAGCAAGGCCTAATCAGCAAAATAAGGAAAGAGAGAGACCACCAGTTGCTATAAGAAGGACATGATTATTTCCAGGACACTTCCATGCTGCAGACCAGAAAGGTCATCTGTGATTGCTGCTCAGCCCTACCCAAGTTAAGCCCTGTGGGGGAGCTCCCTCTCACCTGTCCTGCTCATGTGTGCCCACTGTGAGGCTGAGCAAGGCAACGACAGCTTTTCAGACTCAATGTTTGGTACAAAACAGGAATGAGAACACACCATGCAAAATAAAATACCATTCATAAATGGAGGCTGTGGCTAGGAAGACAAGGTATGGGTGGAGCAGGAAACAAAAAAAACCCAACACAAAACAGAAAGAAAATAACCATATCCTGAGGGAAAAAAAGAAGGTACGTCTGTTACTTTTTTTTTGTATAATCAGATGGGCATGACACTGGGCCAGACTGCTGTACAGCTGCAAAAGTACTTGAAGGCCCCTTTTTACAGGGGTGACACCTTATAATTCTCTACACTTAGAGCAGTATAGGATGGGTAGCATCCCAGAACATCAGTGACTCTCCCCAAGAAGAACCAGTAATGAAGAGAGAGCCTTTAGGCTGCAGTCTGTATGCCACACACTTTGCCATCTTCCCTGAGCCCCACAGAGCTGCTCTGATGGCTGATTATTTGTAGCTCTCTACTCCCTGACTATATGAGTGCTCTAACACATTTGTACCTCTGATATCAGTTAAAAAACATCACCGGGAGGAGAGAGAGAGAGACACACTGTATTTGCAAACAGAGAAAAAACAAGGGAATCCAGCACCTGTCAAGGAATTGTATGTGACTCAAGATGTGCTTGAGCCTCGGGGTTTGCCAAGATTTTACACTTGCTAATGTGTAACAGCAAACTCCTGATTTGTAGGCTGTGGCTGCAGTGTTGTCCACAGCACTCTCATGGTCTAGCAGTTGTATCTGCTGCAACTCCAGGAATTTTGGTCAGTGGAGATCTGAAAAGGCTTGAAAAGGCAGCAGAAATATGAATTGCTGGGGAACCCCAGTGTTCACACAGAAAATCAGTGCAAGGAAGCTCTTCTGCACAACCTGCTCTCTGTGTGCTCTTGTGTGCATTCTGCCTAACCACACAGCAGCCAACAGTCTCTCCTTTCTGTACGTGTCCTAGGACTGCCTCTGCATCAGTTATTCTGTGCAAAGCTCTTGCCCACAGTGTCTGCCACAGGGGCTTTCACACCTCTGCCTTTTGCCCTCTGCAGCAGCTGCTCTGTTTGCCCTTCTCTGATGGCTTTGCACCAGATATTCCATACCTCCATATATCCCAGACAGCGGCCTCACACTCTTTAAAGTCTGTTTTGACTGCTTGTTTCTTGCTTGAGGCTTTGTTGTTTTTGCAGAAAAAAGGAAGAGGGAGGAATTTTTATTTCTTTCTTCACGAGCTCTGGAATCTGGAGTGCTGTGCTGAGCGTTTCAAGTCCATTGCAAAGTACTAAGGCAGTGGGTAGATGAGAAGTTTATTTAACCACAAGACACTGCAGGATATAGGTGATGCTGCCTCTGTTTAGGCATCACCAGCCAGGAGCTGGTGTTTGTAGACATGCAAGGCTGAGGGTGTACCCCATGGAGGGTGTGTATGGACAGTGAGGGTGCACTTTCTGTGCCCACAGGTCTAAAGTCTGAGGATTGCTTTGAAGTCAGAAAAAAAACTTAAAAAGGGAAGGAAAAGTGTGTTTGGCATATTTTAAAAAAAATTTATTCCCTTTATTTACTTGGCTATTTGTAATCTTCCTTTAATTGGGTGTGCCTAGGGAAAGCCTCCAGGTCTGTGTTTATTCTTATCCTTATTCCAACAGTAGCAGATTATTTTTGCAGCTTTTCTGTTCTGTAAATAGTAGATTTGGTCTTCTATCCAGGCTTTCCCAGTGCTAGTGCCTGCAGAACAACTTGGAGGACCTTTGCTGTAGAAGAATTTTGCAGGTGATGCTATGGGCTGTAAAATGAGGCAGAAAGAAGAACCTCTGTCACTTAAGGTGGAGTTGCTTAGGAGACCTTGTTGGTAGGTCCAATTCTCTATCATCTGTCAAACATTAGAGAAAGTGCTATATTGTGTTTTTATATTTAAAAATGCAGATTATATTTACTAGCAGTGAATTAATGCTCAGGGAGAACAACACGGATACAGGAGAGGAACTTCAGACTGCAACAATCACAAACAACACAAAAAAGGAAAAATATATTTGGGTTTTTTCCTCTTTTGATTTTTATCCTCTGGGGAGAAATTTCAGACAGTGCTCCCTCCATCCCCCTTTCCTCTTTCCCTCCCTTTCTCTCTCCTGCAGAGACTGTGAGAATATGTCAATATTAAACAGCATTTTCCCTATAAAGATCTCTGGAGAATAACAGAAGCAACTTCTTGCTCTTTCTTCAACAAACACCAGCCAGGCCTTCACAAACAGCCAACTGAAGCATAGTCAGGAAAAAACAAGTTCTTAAAGGCAGCAGTCGCCAAGGAAAATAATTGGGCAGCATGAGGGTTTTGGTGACGCAGCAGCACAGCTGCTGAGTTCAATGACTCTCAATTGCCTCCATCTGAAGTTGTGCTCCACTCTTGAAATGATTTTTACCTCCATTACTATAAATAGCAGGGCAGGATGATTTGCTGCTTGCAGCCCCAGAAGCAGCTTGGGGTAAAACAAAAACACAACCAAACCCTAACAACTGAACCAACACACAACAAGAAAATGAAAAACCTTCATCTGCTCAGTAAGATTCTAAATGTCAAAGAGAGATAATGAAGTTAGAGAGTATAGTGCTAATGCTTTTGATGATGATTTTCTGACATCTTTGTTGGTCAAGATGTGCAGCACTACAAGAGTAGTGCCAACTGCTTGGTTCTACTCCTGTAGGAAGAAGTCCCTCTCAGGGTTGGTGCCACATAGACTGCTGGCCATTTCATCTGAGCTACATGTCTAGATTCCCCTTAGCATCAAGGGAAAGAAACTGTAGCTTTCCTCTTCTCAGAAAGTAGAGGTTCAAAAGGTTGTATCATAAAAATATTTACCATAAAGCCTCCTTCCTCTGAAGAGGCCTCAGATAACCTGAACTGATGTACATGACTGCACTGTACAAATCCCAAGTTAGATGAGATGGCCTTCCATGGATATAAATAACCTTATAATTGTAAGACGGATTCAGAATAATGACGGTCTCGCCTTTGATTACTAGCTTAAATTCAATCCTAATTTTAAATAAGCAAAAAAACCCTCAACTCTTCTCCTTGTCCAGCAGAAGTAAGCCATAAAGTTCTGTGACAAGGGGAGAAATGTACTTTCTGAGTGTAGCAATATATGATAATTCATGGTATTGGGTAGGTTTATCTACAAGAGCAATGGAGTAGGTTTTTCTGCTGAAGATAGCAAAATGTTGATTCCTGACTTCTTTGGATGTTAAACTCACTCCCCCATGACATGCCCACCACAGGCACCTGCCTAAAGTTATCTGATCAGCATTTGAAATGCATTAATTACACTTGCCTTTCTAGCTGTTTTACCACCAAAGCTGTTTCTTTCCTGCCTATAAATCCAGATGCAAGGAACAGATGAAAATACACCTCAACCAGCAGAAATGCTCCCAAACCCCTTTTCTCTGTACATGAAAATATCTGTGCTTGGAAGTCTGTCATGTTGGTAGTTGTTGTGGTTGGACACCAGAGTTCTGTTTGCCTCTGTATGTCACCCACTGCCAGGTGTACATCCCACTGGAAATCGAGCTATTGCTCACGTTAAGGGCATAAAGCTGCCAGTTGTGCCTCTGCAGAAAGACTTCAACATCTGAAGTATGTTACTCCTCTGGGGTTAAATATTGCCTTTCTGGCTCATAAATCTTAGAGTGAAATTCCCCTTTTAGGGAAAAGCAGAGAAATTTTTTCAGCAGGTTAAGGGAGTTCTGATGTTTTGAAAAACTCTTTGCAGTTTCTCAGTGGTTTGGGATGACAGATGTTACATGAAGAGGAAAACCAGTGGGCAAAATCTGAGAAAGTGATGAGAGGTGCAGTGATGAATATATACCATTGTTTTGCATGTTTTTTTCCCCCAAAATGTCTGTACACATGGTCTCTGTTTTTGTTGGTTTTATTTTTGAAGTAAATTTTCTGAGTTGCTCTGAGTTTTTTAAAGGAAAATATGACCTCTTGCTGATCAATGTCTTTAGTCCTATTGGTATAAGGCTAAGCAACCAGAACAAAAACTGAACATGGTATGAGGGAGCTACAATATTTTTTGGGAGGTTCAGTTGTTTCGTTTTGGGTTGGGGTTTTTTTTGTGTTTTCTCTTTGTTTGCTTTTTACTTCATGTCTGTAGCATCAGCTGCAGAAAAAGACACATGAGTAAATTCTGGCAAATTGAAAAACGCAGCCTCTGAAGGCAGCCTGGCAAAATCTTCTGTGTCACCACTACCTTTCAGAATTAAGCAAGCTTTCCTAAAGCTTATTTATGCCATTTAAACAGTTTAATATTTGTGTTGAAAATAAAAATAGTAATCTTTACACATTTTGTGCTTGTTGGCATTACAAAATTCCCTTTAATTGGAACAATATTTGAAAAAACTTACTTTTGAAACTATTTTACTCTGAAACATGGTAAGTAATTAAATAAAAACAGTATTTTCTTAAGAAATGAAAGAAAATTCCTTATCCTAGACAACTTTTTAAGTGAACAGTGGTTTCATATCACAGCATTTATTTTCACATTACTGAGGAAATTTCACCCAACAGAGTGAATTGCTAATGCTGACAGCCCTAATGTTATGGAGTCAGATTCTTGAATGAAAAACTAAGGCATAAAGACTCTATAAAATATACCTGAAAGTTACTTTGTCAGCTAACAAAAGCCTCCCATGGAATTTGGGTAGGTTTCTGTATTCTGCTGACTGCTGCAGACCAGGCATACATTTGCCTCTTTATATAACTGCGAGAGTTTGCAGCATTTGTTTAATTAATTAATTAGAACAGCTGGGCAGAAGTTATATCCTCCCAGCTCACTGATACCCACCTCCATCTGTTTGAGAACATAATTATGCAGGTGATGAATCAGCATAAAATATAGTTTTCTTTTCTCCTGAAAACTGATTCCTGTTTACATTTACTTCTAATATACAAAAAAAAAAAAAAAAAAAAAAAAAAAAAAAAAAAAAAAAAAAGTTACAATCTTATTTAGGTCCAGGAAATTTGGGGGGTAGATGCCAAGAGATGCTTAAGCTTCAAGTGGCCAGTGAGTAGGAAGTTTTGCAGTTAAAAAATCTCAGATTTTGAACAACTCTTGGCACATTTTCATGTTACATGTGCAGCGTGGGCTTACAGTCACAGATATACTCTCTGTGAAATCAAGCCTCTGTGGTATTTTTTATTTTTAGAGAAAAACAAGAAAGGGGATGTCAAAGAGTGAAAAATGAGCTCCCCACCAGCCTGCTTTCATTATTAGCATGGAGGAAAATGAAGGAGAAAAGCAATGGTGGCCTGAAGTTCAGCTTGCTCTTCCTGCGGTTCAGAGTGGTTGGATAATGCAGAGTTTTATATAACTGTGTGTGTCTTTACACAGTCCCATTCCCAGGGCATTTGAGGTCCAGATTCTCCAGAAGATGTAGGTGGTATTTCATGAATACCTTATAGATTTCATGATTCGCTGTGTGTGGTACTTTATTTCCTAGAGGCTGGCCATAAGACAAAATTTATATGTGTGTGGCAGTATCTAACACCACAGCACTGGTTTGTGTCCTGATTTAGGGGAGAAAGCATCAGAATGTAAACATCTTTATTGGAGGAAAGACTTCCCTCTGGTTCATCTTGATGCTTCTAATTACAGAGGCACATTTTGAGGTTCATTTATCTCCCTACAGACACATCAGCAGCTCAGACAGAAAGAAAATAAAATAATTTACATCAAAGGGCACATAGTGTCCAGAAGAAGGCAAGAAGGAAATTTTTCACATTTTTAATCACAGCTATATATAACTAATTTTAAAAATGTGGGGTTTGCTCCATATTAAGCACCTTTAGCTAAAATCACACCATTTTGAGAAACTGCTTCGTGTCCAGCACTTAAGTTTATACAAAATAGGAAAGAAAAGATCCGTATGACATTAAGGCTAACTGCTTAGTGATGTGTAGCAGCAGCTCATTCTCACTGATAATTTCCCACCTCTAATTGTGACAACTTTAACAAATAGAAAGTCACATTGATTATAATGTACTACACAGGATAAGTTTGGTTTAGATTGAAATTTTCCCCTAAAAACAGAAAAGAAAAACAAAGGCACTGTAAGTAATTTAATTTTCTTTCATGTGTGTGCAGAGATTAGGAGAATTAGAGAAGGGTTGTTAGTGGCATAGAAGATATTCTGGGATAAACCTAAGATCTAATCCCATGGCTATAGCAATAGTATTTTGAAAAATCATTTTTCAGCTGCTGTGGTAAATGTTTCCAAAAACAGAGGAGAAGTTAATAGTCTGTTACAACAATGAATCAAAATAACTCTGCTCATTTTCCATGCTAAGTCTCAAAGTGTCTGGTAAATACCATATAGGCTCATTGGAAACAGGAGAGTGATTGACAGTTTAAGGTAACTAAAACCCTGAAAGAGAAAACAGGTAGATTAATTATCCCTGAAATTTATACTCATCTGCTCCTCAATTCCAGGCACAGGAGCTGTGTCTGCTTAACAAATAATCTGTCTGTGGGTCCAGCACAAATACACCATAGAAACCCAAGGCCCGATCCTAAAACCTGGGAAAGAAAACATGTGCTTGAAGTTGAGCACATGATTAATGTATTGGTGAACATTGAAATCTGGTCCATGCTGGAATTCTCATGTCTCCAGTGTTAAACCTCCACCTCCAAATCTCTGCAAATGAGTAATCACAATTTGCCAGCTCAACATGTTTCATCTGCCATAGGTAGCAGTTCTGACCTTATGAGATATGAAGACACAGCACACACTTCTAATGAGTTCCAGGTTATATATATACAAAATATACATGATGCATTCATGTTGTGTGTGCATATGCAGTCTATACAAACATAAGATATGAAAAGTAGAAATTAATATAAAAGAGAATATAAAAATTGTAGAAGTATTCACCAGGGAAATCACAGATGAATTTTGTGGCTAGAAGATATTAAAAATATCTGACCAGGAATGAGAATTTCACACGAATAAGAATCACATGGCAGGAAGAGGGCAAGGGAGGAGCTGGCTGTGGTAAATAAGCTCTGACTTTATATGGATAACAAGTTTTCTGCAACTTACTTGAAAAGTAGGGGATTGTAGTTTAAATCTATTCCAGACTGGGATCAATGGCGGACTGGTTGTTTAACTCCTCCTCTGTTTCAGTTCCTGCATCTATTAGATGTAACTGGTAGCAATGCTAATGCAAAGCATTCTGAAAGCTCAGGAAAATAAGATTATGCTATCAAATTGCAAATTCTGTCTCTATGTGATTTAAAACTACACGACTCAATGAGCCTGTGTCCTCTGTGAGAAGACAGATGTATAAATGGGCACTGGCTCCTCCCTGATGCTCACTGAAACCTTAGCTCATGGCTGTGACCATGTGCTTTTATAGATGTCTGAATTCAGTGTCTCAGCAGGCTAATGACAACATGTCCAATGTCAGGGTGTTGTCTCTAAACATCAGAAAGTTTCATTTGGACAGATTTTCAGCTGACAGTTTCTATTTTAATCATTTTTTAATCCTGATAAGTCACCTTCTATTCTCCAACACATTTTGCTTTTCTGATTTAAAGTCACACTCGGTTTCCCCTTTATCAGAAGGAGTCAGTGCTGGTGGTTTTGATTTTTTTTTTTAATTTATTTTTATTTTTAGTTTTTATATATGTTTTCTTTGTGTGTCAAGTCTCAAAGAGAACACTCTCTTAGGATACTAAGGTTTTTATAATTAAAAGACAGAATAGTAAATATAAAATTAAAGTATTCCTTAGATAATTTCTTCTTTATCCTTCATAAGTTAGAGCCATACTTCATACCATGAGAAAAACTCAAAGCTAATGTGTCAAAACAAGATAAATCCTGCCTTGCCAGAAGATCTTCCACTTGCTGTTACTTTCTGAGAGGAAGTGGCTGGTGCTTGCATCAAAACTCAGAGAAGTTAAAGCACAAGGGTGCTCTCCAATTCTTATAGGAATTGGAGGAAAAAGACCCAAATGCAAAAGTTGTGCCTGTGTTGACAAATCTTACCTGCACAACCACAGCAAACATTTGTCTGAAAGGGTCAGGGTTTTTTGAAGACATCCTCCATTATCACCACCTACAAATTAACTCAATGTTACAACAACTAGGAACAGGAAAAATCCCCTTAAACATCTTTGTACATTAACAATGTGTTTGGTTCTGGAAGATCTGAAATATTTGGGAGCTGTTGGAGTGTTTGAATATGAAAACCAGCTGAGGGTTTTAAGGTGTGCTAGAAGCAGCTAACTACATATTACCTGTCAGCCTCCTTGTAAATCTGTTAGAAAACAGAATATGCACGGGCTGGCTAATATTCCCTATTTTTAGGCATGGAATAATATAGCAGTAGATGATTTTAATGTAAGTCAAGTAATCTGTGCATTTTGTACAGTATAAATTCATCAGGCAGCTATTTGGATACTGGCAAGGCTTCTGAGAAAGCCAGTTTTGCAGGGGAAATAGAAGACAAGATTTATTCCATTTTCTTTGATACCTCAAGATGCAAGAAAGCATCCAGCTGTTCTGCCACTAAAGCCTTCAGAAGACCCTTTAGGGATCATACTAGAGCTGTGTGTTCTGTGCTTCACCACTAAGATCAGGTTGTTCAAATTAAATAACCTCTGTATTTTTTTATCCCCGTCTCTCTACTCCAGCCTTTGCTTTTTGCCAAATTGACTTTTCCAAATAAAGGCAGCAGACAAGCTCAGGGAAACATCAAGCAAAGAAAAGGAGGATTTATGAACAGAAAAATATAAGAAATTCTAAGTTTAACAAGAATAGCTACAGTTTTATTATCTATATGAAATATTGTAAATCCCAGGAGGGAGATGTCGTGAGGCAAGATATATTCATTAGCTTATCATGAAATTTAGGTGAATGAGAAAGCTTCTTTATATGTTGGAAACCAGTATTTTCCTAAAAATAAACTTTTATCTTTTGGGAAAAAGACCCCATTATCTGATAAATATGGGTAGACTTTATTTTCAGTCGTGACACCGAGAAGCAGTATGAAAAAGACAAGGAGTAAATCCAGACACCAGTCAATCCCTTCCACATTTATTGCAAGTACAAACAAGGTACTAGTCTTTGTGCTAAGTTACAAGCTGTTGAGATCTGGTCTAAGAGCAACAAAGTCCTTTAGCATCTGTCATGAAATAGCTGTAATTTTATGTTAAGGAGTGACCTGGATTTGAGCCAAGTGGCCAGGTGGAAAATATACTGCCAGTTTTAGGATCTATATAAATTACTAAGTTGACTTCTTCTGAAGAAACAAAGATAGAAGTGTTCAGACCCCTTGGAAACATTGCAAGAATCAAATTACAGGTAGATCAAACCAAATGGAGGACAATCTAGTTCTAGCCTTGCCTAGCCTGGCTTGGCCTATCCTATTCAATGTTATCCTATTCTATTTTATCTTTTTCATTCTGTCCTCACCTGACTTGACCTTACTGTGGTAATAAATAAAAGTGGTACTATGCAGTCACTGGGTATTATTCTCTAATGCTCCTCTCAAGGAATGCATACAGTTGGTAAAAATAATAGGATTATGTAATGGTCTGTACTTTTTTAGCTAAATAAAACAGAGTAAGTTTAACGTCTAAGAAAATGTCCTCAAATCAGAGTTTTTACCCTGAGCAGGATGAATTTCAGAACAGCTTAGATGTATCCTGAATTTTAATCACAGATTCAAAGAACCACTAAGGTTGGAAAAGTCCTCCAAGATCATTGAGTCCAACTATTAGCCCAAGGCCATGAATGTCACATCTACACTTTTTTTAAGTACCTCCAGGGATGGTGATGCCCTGGGTAGCCACTTCCAGTGCTTGATAACCCTTTCCAAGATGAATTTTTTCCTAGTATACAATCTAAACATCCTGTGGCATGACTTAAGGCTGTTTTGTCTTGTCCTATAACTGATAATCTGGAAGAAGGGGCTGAACCCAAAACTGAACATAGAACTTGAGAAGTGACCTCACCAGTGCTGAGTACAGGGGGACTAGCATTTACTACGTGGTGGAGGCTTTCAGACTAAATAGAGGGCCAATGCTGCTGTTGAAGTGAGAAATACAAAGCCACAAATAAATGTAATTACTTGAAAGAGAAAACAGACCACACAGTCCCACAGGAACAGCCTAGATGTCTTATTACTTTTTTCTTGGGCTAATGGAGGGGTATCTCAAGAATCAAAATAATAACCTTCAATTCAAAATACCAGATCCAATGTATAATTAGAATAAGATGTAATAGAAAAATCTTGTTGCAGCCTCTAATATTGTGAGTTTATCAGTCTACCTCTGCTGTATAAATACAGAACTAACAAAATCATATTTTCAATACTGATGCAGCAGTAAGATAAAATTTAATCACACCAAAGCCAGTTTCATAACATTTATTTTGGAGCTGGATATACTGATAGAAACATTCAACTTCAGTGTTGCCCCTTGCCTCTTCTAGCCTGGAGACATATTTTTTGATACACAATGAAATAATTCTTATGACATCTCTTGCAACACTATCTCATTGTTCAAACAGGAATTGAATATGAAACAGATATCTCTTTTTAACTCAACAAATTGTGGCAACTGTTTTGTTACAGCAGATATTTTGTTCCTCTGAGAGAATCTCCCAATTAGTGGTGGCCTTTTGTAAGAATGCTTTTTAAAATCTTTGGCTGAAAACTGAAAAAGTAACCCATAACATCATAGCCTTGAATCTTGAGCCTGTACTTACTTCTGCAATTAGATCAGATCTTTTTCCAGTTACTTTTCTAAATCCATTTATGGTGATACAGAAGGTGGTATAACCAATAATGGAAGTTTAAGAAGACTCCAATGGAATAGCTTTAATCCAATCCTCAATAGCAAGTAATAAAATTCTATCCTTTAGTAAAGAGCTATCAGATCTCACAAAATAACCTTTACAACCCTACTTTCCAGTTCCAAATAAAGTAGATATAGTTCTGATAAGACTATTATTAAGATTTTCCTTTCTGGGGCATAAATGTATTCAAATTCCCTTTAGAAAACTAAACATTTACTGCTTCGTGTACCACAGTGAATTGGGTCTCCTTTCCTACTGCGAACTGGAACTGCTTCAGAGCAACAACTGACTCCTCTCTGTGTGTGCACAGCCTGTAGCCCAGCCACTACTGATCTCTAAATAAGTGCATTGACTCACACACTCACTCTGACTTAGGCTGGGTTTGTGGTTTGATAGATTTCCTAAAAGCTTTGAGAATTTAGTCCGAGATTTTTTGCTTGCCTGGCATACAGCTTAATGCACAAGCAAGAGTGTTGGAATACACTTTTTTTTACTACTTCTCCCTCATCAATAGTAAAAGACTTCATCTGTGAAATTTTCTAACAGGCCAGAGTGCAACAGTGGAGCCACAGAGGAAGTCAGTGAACATGAGTAGTCATGGACTGAGCAATTCTGGGGTCAGTCCTATGGCTTGCATGGAAACCCTCATCTCCACCTCAGCTTCCTTGATCTATTGAAGGCCTTATCCCAGTGTGGGCTCTGAGCAGTGCCTGTCAGACCAGCCCATCCAGCAGATGTGCTGCACTCAGCCATGTGCTTACTCATTTAGAGGAAGAAGGGACAGCAATTGCTTCACTTTTGTACTTACTGGAACTTGGACACAATGGAAAGGTTCAGATTTTTTTGGTTGGTTTATTGGTTGTTTTTTCCCATATCTTCTATTTCTTCCTTTCCACACAGGGCAAGAATTTAGTTTCATTCAGACCAGTTGACCTTTAAGCTCTGAGCAGATCCCTCTCATGAATTGTAACCAATACATTATCTAACTGTACTGGAAATAAGAATTGGGAAAACTGGATTTTCTTACTCAGTGTCCTGTGAGTTCTGTGTGATTCCTGCCCCAAGGGAAAAACCCAAAACCCAGATTGGATTAGGAGAACTGGGGTCTGAGAAGATGTCTGAAACAAGCCTTAACTGAAATTAGATACAGGGGTCCAGCACTGCAATAAAGAAATGCTTCTCAGGTGCCATCAGTCCTGAGAAACATCCAAACTTCAACCTACAGCTGCCTCACTGCATCTATCCAATGTCAATGCAGCAGTGATAAGACTAGGACAAAAGGTCCCTGTGTACTTGTCAGCTTTAGAGCTCTTTTCCTTCCACTCAATTTTTCATTTGTCATTAGTTACTGGGCATTTTAAGAGAGCTTTCACTGAGAGCAGAGCAAATGAGCCCTGAATGGAAGAAAGTCTTAAATCAATGTGAAGTGCTTTCAGAAAGAGGTGGTATATACATATCCTTTATTCTTTGTGGGTGGCTCCAGAGAATAATGAACCTACTTTTTATACAGAGGCAAAAGGGTAAGATGGGAAAAGTTTGACCCAACTGTAAGCATCACTGTAAGCAGCTCAGGGGGAGGAGGGTAATGCAAACATAGCTCCATAAGATGGAAGGCACTTTATTGAAAGCAGCTGGCAAGCAGAGAAATAGGATATTTTGGCACCATCAGAAACTTTATCAAGACTTAGCCATGTAAGGTTGCATTGATTGTTATTTATAGCATCAGCTTAGAGGGGGTATGGAAATTATACCAGGAACCTCATTAGTATCAGCATGAGAGCTGTGTCCAATCTTTCTGCTCTAGTGATTGTATTCATTCCATAGCACAGATAGAGCATGCAGCCAGGGAGAAATCTTCTCAGTGGCTTTCAGCCTTATTGTGGTAGAAAAATGTAAAAATGGAGGGCAACTGCAATACTGACCAGGCAAGACCCTTCTTTTCCTGTCTTTTTCTAGAGTCCCAGGTGTATGCTGCCACCCTACCTGCCTTCCTCTCCAGTGGAGAGCAGATTTCTGTTTCCTTCACAAATTAAAACATTGGTAAGCAGAAACTTTCCATATTTCCATAGAGATAAAGCTTTAAAAATCTGTTCTTATTTTTATCAGGAATATATAATTGACTGAAACAGTCAAAGAACGACATGCCATTTGCAGACATGCAAGTTATCTATTGTGTAGCAAAATATGCCATGAATTGGTTTTAATTGTACACATCTTATTAATTTCAGAATTTGTCAGTCTTTCAGGAATTTATTTTCTTTAACTAGGTCACCTGATAGTGAGCCAAGTCAAAGAGGAGGCTGATTGATTGTTTAAACCAAGATGCTGCCAGTTGCTAATGCTGCCAGTTGCTAATACTGCCTATATAATACTAATAGCACTATAGGTGTCTCAGCTCTGATTTATGCCTGATTTTCAGGCAATCTGTATGTGCTGCAGTCTCATTTTGAATATTTGCTATACTCATATGTTTTGCTTCAAAAGGCCCCTTTTCATGTCTGAGCAGCTGGTGTGTCCCACTAGATCTTGTCAAGGAAAAGCTGAAAGAGGCTTTGCTTTCAAAGGATTTGAAGGACTGGTATGTATATTTGAGAACTTTGGTACTTAGCTGGTTTGCAGATTGTATGATCAGAGAATTGTAGAAGGGGCAGATGGAACTTGAGGAGTCTCAGTTTATATAAAGAGCAGAGCTGCAAAAATGTTATTGAAAAGAAAAATCATGGCTTGAAGTGTAGAATTTTCCCCATGTGCTTACTACTGCTTATTGTCTGCACTTAATAACATATCCAGATTTTTAAAATTCAGACTCATTTGCAATCTGCCCTTATACTACTAGTTTTATATCAGGTAGATCAAGTGGAAAAAGACATGCAACAACAATATATTTTGAAATTCTGCATTCCTGTGGGAGTCTGTTAATTTTCAAACATTGCCGTTCAGACTCTAACTGAATGCCTGGGATAGAAGTTAACAGTCTGATGCTTTTCAGTATTAAGCCTTAGCTGAATTGGATTTAAAGTTTTTGGGTTTCTATAATAATGGATTGTTTAGCATTCTATACTGTCCTTAATCATTTCATTTACTTATTGATAGGAAACCAAGTGATAAAGCACACGTGAAATACAGCCATGTCAGTAATTGAAACATCTGATTCAACTTGTCTCTCCAATTTGGTGTAGGTTTTCCTAATTGCTTTACTTCCGAATTTTTCTTCTCTGTGAATTAATTACTCAGGAAAACTTATCCTGAAAGCCTCACTCATATCTGGAATTCTATTATGTTTAACCAGTGCATCCATCCAATTTTTTTCTCTCAGACTGAATGATATTTTAGTACATTTTCTTGTCTTGCTTTGGATATTACAGGAAAATCCAGAATGTCTGGACCATGAATATGTAATTTTCAGGTGAGATTTTTATATCCAAATTTGTTTTCTCCTTTTTGATTAAGTTCTGATCTGATCTACCGTTTGCAACTGTTCCTCTCAAGTCTTTATGAGGGCTAGATAACTCTACTACGACATAGTAGCTCATATGTACATCTGAACTGGCACTTTGAAATTTATTCTTCTCAATTCTTTCCCATTACTATTAAAAATCAAATGGAGTAAGATCATATATTTTCAAATGGTGTTTTTTTTTGTCATTGCCACTACAGAGATCCTCCTGTATCATTTATCTTCAACATTGCTTCCTCTCCTGGACTTTATTACATTTGCAGACAAACTTGAGGATTCCTAGTAGGCACTTTTACTGAGAAATTACACACAATGTGCATTTTTCTGTAACTCTGAAAGAATGTCTTTTATTCCTACTAGTGTTTTATGGTGTTTCATTTAAGATTGGGATTCTGCAATCAGAAATTTCCAACCCCACAAAGACCTTTTAAACTTACTTTCTTGTAAGCTGTCAAGAGGTGACTGAAGTCATGTAATCTTGCATTTTCTGGGCCACAACTGTTGAAAGGGGAATCACTCTACTATTCTCAAACGAGCTGTTAAATAATGATAGAGGATTGCATGGTTTCTGGTGACTGCACTAGAAGTGTAGCAGACAGACGTTAAACATCCTGTGCTTCCCATTTGCACAAACATTGGTTTGGAAATCACTAGGGTCAGTAGTCTTCAAAATGCTCAGTAACCACCTGGCTACCATTGGGGATTAAACATGCAAGGCCAGCTTCAGGGCATGGGTGAGCTGTGGGTTCAGGATCGTGCCCAGGCTGTGACCAACACCTGCTTGTCACAGAGCACTGGGTAAGGGCAGAGGGAGGGGAGCAGAATATCAAAAGGACCAATAACACAGATCAACAGCAGTGTTTTTATGCCCCGAAAATCATCACTCCTCTTAGTTCTTCAAAAACTTAGGTGGAACACAGAACCATAAAAGAGAGGTTTCTGCTTTCCTAGAAGAAAATTATGTTTCCTCCATGAATGCTTTTAAGGCTTCTGTTATGTATTTAAAATTGTTTAAGGATATTCCCTATGCCTAGTACCTGTACCAAAGTTAGGAAAAACAGCATTATGCACTGACTCCATGGGGAATGAGAGCTTCCTAAGAAAGGTTCCAAAGGCTGAGATGTAAATATCTCCCTTTGTAAATGCTATTGGGTACCCATTCAAGTGTTACCAGTGAGAGAGCAACATTATGTATTAACTTCTGAGTTCTGAAGTAGGAGCTAGGGATATGAAATAGTTTTAAATATTTGTAGAGATTCCTGCAGAGATAATGACAATCAAGGAGAGAAATTGATAAAGTAAGAAGGGGGGAAAATGTTATTAGGCAAATTGGAAATCTAGGATAATGTGGTGAAAAGAGACAGGCTGAAGAATAGAGGAGTGTCTGGCAAATGTTATATAACTGAATTTATTCTAGCCAGCTTTGGGTAGAGAAGAGCCAAAACTCAGAGTAGGGTCTGGTAAGGACCGCCCAGAATGAAGAACTGGAATGGAAAAAACTTGTGAAGCACTTTCCAACTGTCCCAAATTCCTTTGTCAGTAATGTGAAGTGCTCTTTACGAATTGCCTTGGATGGGGCTGGAGGTGGTGAGGTAGTGTCTAAGCTTCAGCATGTACCTTGCAGCTTCCGTGCATGAGCAAGCTGAATTGGAGGAAAGTTGAGTTCCCCAATGTTTCTGCAGAGGGAAAAAAAGAAATTCTGTTTAATTGCTGATTTCTTCCCAATTTGCCTACCAGCACTAAGTCATTGTTAGAACACTCAGCTCATTTTCTCCAGAAAAGATGTTACCAGCAGAGCAGCTGTGGTGTTTCAGTGAAGCATCTAAAATTAAATCACATGAAGCCATCTAATTTCTTATTTTCCCATTCCAGTAAAATCTGTTTTCTGCTTAAGAAACGTCTTGAATGCCCTCAGCTTTTTATGACCTACATTCCATGCATTAGATTGTCTCACCCTGCCCCCCTCACAAGTGACAGACACCCAAGGACAAAATGTCAATAATATTTTCCCAGAAATAGTGATGATGCATGTCTGACTCAGGGAGAGAGAAACCAATGGGTGTATAAACAATACAAGCACTGAAAGATGAAAATGATGCAAGAGAATCTGACAGATTTTTTGTGTTCATAGTTTTTCATAGACACTCAGTATGTTCAATACTGAAATGGTGTTATTTGCCTTTCAAAGTATTGGAGGTGAAATAATTGTTTTTTCACCATTTTAAAGGTGTTAAACACCTTTTTTTTTCCTTCTTATAATTCTCTATTGTGTAAAAGGGCAATTATTTTTAACTTGTATAACTCAAGTGTGTGATGATGCAATTCTTATTTTTTACCTGCATACTTAGTAATGATGTCTATTGGCATGACAATAGATACGTATATTAGATATGTAATATATTAGATATTCTTGAAATATGTCTAAGTAGTGTTATTATTGAAGTTTTGAAGCAGAGTTTTGAAGCACAGTGAGATTTGAACAAAACCCAGAACAACCCAGAACAACCCAGAACCACCCACAATGTAATAGGTTAAATTGATGGCAGCCCGAAAATACATAGCCTTCTTAAATGTCTAAGCCTCCTTTTCTTTCTTCATCCATACTATTAAGATTTCATACTTTGGAACATGTAACTTTCTTGACAGCATGACATTAAAGGTTGTGATACAAATGGGTAATCTGTTGGTTTTTAGAACAAAAGGCAGATTGTAGAATGCATTGTAGAATGACTTGAGTTGGAAGGGACCCTAAAGATCTTCTATTTCCAGCCCCCCTACCAGAGACAGTGATTCCTTTCACTGGACCAGGTTGCTCAAAGCTCTTAAGAGTCCTTGAGCTCTTCCAGGGATTGGGCATCCACAATTTCTCTGCAATCTATTCGAGTGTCTTGCTACCCCCATAGAAAAGTTCTTCCAAACACCCAAGCTTAACCTACTCTCCCTGGTGCTGTCACTGCAAGCTCCTGTAGTCTCTCTCAGCCTTCCTTGTAGGCCTCCCCCAGGTACCAGAAGGCCACAATTAGCTCACCCTGCTGCCTTCTCTTCTCCAGGCTGAACAATCCTAAATGTCTTAGCATTTCCTCATGGCCAACAGGTAAATAATGGACTTTAGATGGCACAGAAAGAGCAAAGGTATTTTTAGCAAAGTATTCTGTACTTTTGAGTAGCCAGTAACATCTTAAATAGGGTAGAAAAAAGGCAAATAATCAATAATATGTAGTTCTTGTATTATTCTACCAGGAAAATATTCCCCTATGACTTAGGGAATTTGAAAATTCAGGTTATATCCTTCTGTCATTCAGTGATACCTGATGTGGTTGAGGGAATCCTAATAGAATTTTTTTTCTTGTGGAAAGGCATTAACAATACTTAGGACAATGGAAAATGTCAATGTGTGTGATAATATTTGTCTCTGTAATCCCATTCACACTAAGAAGTGAGTATAGACTGGGATAGTTCTTCCACTAATACTGGCAAATCAGTTGCACAGATTTCATCAGAATATGCAGGGTGGCTTCAGTGTCCAGATGAAAAAGTATTAATTTGGAATCACGAAGTGCAACAGCCCAGCCAGTGGTTTTCCATGACTCTGTTATACAGAGCCTTTACGTCTCCATTTCTGTATCCAAAAAAAGCAGTGTTTTGATTCTGTAATGTGTTTTGTAAACATTCTGCTTGTCACACTATAAATTGTTTTTGTTTTTTGAGTGTAAGTTTTTGTTTCAAATAGGCCAAGTAAATTGAGATACCGAATTTTTTTACATACACAGACGAGAAATTTGATTATATGGATCTAACCCACAGGTTGTTTTCCTAAGAGAACTTTGATGCACCAGAATTTTTAATTCATTGACCCTCTGAGTGCAAAGAATAAGTGTGTATGAAAATACATGGGCTCCCTTTGAAGAGCAGGGGAAAAACTGGACATCTTGGAAAATACATAACACATGTATTAAGCAAGGAGAAGCTTAATGCTAACCAATAGGAAAAACTAAGAATAGGGTTTTTATGTGTTATGAATACTATCCCTCTCCAGAGCATAGAGTCTGGATTCAAGCCTACAGAATGATGTATCCATACATTTTAGAGTTTAGAGGGTCTTCTGTGGCTGGAGATTTACATCTGGTTTTTGAAAGAATAATGCTTCACGCTTTTCTTTAAAAAAAAGTACTCCTCAATACAAAAGTGGTTCCCTTGTTTCATGAGCCTTATGCTTTAAGCTCTTACCAGGCAAGGAGCTGGGCCAGGCAGGCACTGAATGAGGGGCATTCAGCAGTGCTGCTCATGCCAGGTAGCAGAGCTCTGGTGTCCTGGGCTGGGCTGGGGAGAGCTGGAGCTCTCGCTCTCCACTAAGCCAACGGGAATCCAAGGTCCAACAGGGAACAAGGCCAGGAGTATGCAGCTCGTGGCTGGTGTGAGGAGGGAGACTTGGGTTTTGGCCCACTCTAGCACAGATAAAATCTGCACTGAAAGTTTTTTGAAGAGAATACAGGAGGAAAACTTACACTACATACACAAACAGTATTCTGTCTTCTTCAAGATTAGGAATCTCTCTAAAGTGGATCTCTCTGGGCAAAGCTGGGGAAATGGCTTCTGCCTGTACCCCAGATAGGCCTAGGGCAAGAAGCATCTAGCCTGAGATATTTGGGCATTTTTATCTCTGTTCTACCAAAGTCCTCTGTTCATGGTGTAAGTTCCTCACTGGCTGTAGCTGTCAGAGACTTGCCTAAATCTGCTCTAAACCAAGGGCTGAACCCAGACCTCCTCAGCCTGGCCTACAGTCTTACTGCAAAGACAGTAAGATGTATCTTAAAGCCATTGCTGTAAGATGCAGCCTGAGGAGTCCTAAATTTGTGAACCTTTTTCTCCTCTGAAAATTATATCCCCAGATTTCCTCCATTTCAGAAAGGTGAAAAAATTTTCTAAGAAAATCCTAAACCAGCAGTGCTTGGTCAGAGTTCTAACAAGTCACATTTCTGTCAGCCTTGCTGTAGGAAGCCTTGGAGAGCAAAGACAAAATATACCCTGCTTTAGCTCAAGTAAGCATCAACATTTCTGCTGTAAGCAAGAGGAAGAATTTAATTCCATGGAGCTGAGTTTTTGGTGTTTGATGCTGAGTGAAAAGGGGAGCTTTGTTGGCACTGGTGTGACACAGAGTGACTGTACAAAGCCAGAGGCCAAGCCAAACTGGAAAAAACAGTGACTGACTCTTCCTAACCTCAACTGTAGGTGAAATAGAACTGCAATAGAACCTTGGGTTTTTCCAACCACAAACAAATATCTGTGCTCTTTTTGGTTCATCATACCAAATTCAGAAAAAAGTATCCAGAATGGTTTGTAATTTTCTTCTTTGGTTTCAAAAATAAAGAACTGAACACTGAATTGAACTATGGGCCATATAAATTCTGGTATCCAGAATAAAGTTTCTTAGATCAGGAGCTAAAATAAGGAAATCTCATGTGATAAAAATAAAACACACAGGGAACATTTCATATTTTAGGGAATTGTATGTGTGAGCACTTGCATAATCTTTTAAAATGCCACAGGCAAATCCACAAATTAAAATCAGGCACTGAAATCTTAAGAAACCAATCTTTGAGCACAAACATTTGCCTTCCACTGATATCAAGCAGCATTTTCCACAAATCCACTGTATCGTCATTGTACCAAATAAATTAACAAAAGCCTGCCTATTTATTGTTTTTCTACCAAAAAAATGATTTTTAGGCTATGAAGTATTCAAATTCTTGCATGATTTTTTAGGCCATGCCCTAGCTGGAGATTACTGTAATTATGTGTTAGGTGACCAGATTGTGCAAATGCTCTTTGTCAAGTTCAGTGCAACATCAGTCAGATCTGAGCATTTTTCACCAAAACCTCACCAGAATTCACACTGAAAATGGAAGAGACATTTTTAGGCTTCATTTAGAGATGATGGAGCCATTGGTACAGTTAAACCACCAGAGGAAATCAATTATCTGGCTTAGACAGGAGTGTCACCTTAAACCACAGTACCCATTTCTGACCAGGTCTGATTTCATATTTCTTGTAAAAGAAATAGAAGTATTTCATCATATATCATTGCTGCAAACAGCAGGGTTCTGTCAAGCAGTTGAATAATTTATAGCAGAAATAAATTGACATAATTTATAGACACCAGCTGTGAAGAAGAAAAATGCATTATAGATCACCAATGGGTTTCACAGCTACTATCTGGCAACAGCAAAGGATGAGGCTTAGGAAGCTGGGTATCAATTGCAGGCTAAAAATGTATGTTATGACTCTCAACTTGTCACTTCATGTCTCACCTTCTCCAACATGTTCCTATGACTGATTCTTCTGGGCCTCTTATGCCAAGTAATTCATCCAGGCCCACTTTCCATCCTCCAGAAAAGATTTAGATCTTCATTCATTCATTTTTGGAGTGTCATTCCCTTCACTGGTCTGTCTTTGCCCCCTCTCCAATTCTCAGTAGACCATTTCTCCTCTGTGATTCTTCCCATTCAAGTTCATGTTTGACCTTGATTTTTATTGCCTAGTTTCTATACCAAAAAGTCTGCCCCAAAGAGAGGAAATCTGGAAGATGTTCTATTTCCAACTCTGAGACACCAGCACTACAGGAGATGTGAGAAGATTAAGACTGTTCACTGAGGACAGAACTGGTGCTTCTTAGCTTTTAAAACAGAAGCTGTTTCTGCTTAGCCCATTTCATCTATGATATCATAGAAGTTTATCTTGTAAAACTTTGTCTAGATTTAGTGGAAAGAAGTGAAAACATGCTTCATGTAAGAAAGCATAATTTTTACTGTGTTTCCAATATGTCTTGTTGCATAGGCTTCTAGCTTCTCCAAGAAAATGTCTGTGTACTTTTAACATCACAAAAATTATTTAATTTTCTCAGTTTTTTTCCTGAAAAAGCTGGACAGTTGTGCAATTTTGGCTGGTACTTGCCGATAAAATTCAGCCTAAGGCTCTATTATCTGAGCTACATGTAAAATTGCAGCCCAAACTATTCAGGTCTGGCAAAGCTATATTCTGTTAAATACAGAGCCTTGTAAGTGGAAATGTTGGTAATTTTTAATAGTAGGCAGTGCTACCAATTCCACCTCTAGGATATTTTAAATCTACTATTAGGTCTATAAATAAGATCACGCTAAAAGTAATATTAAAACAGTAACAAGCATTTTTTTTCAAACTTGAAGTGTCATGAAAGGCTTTACAGCCTTAAGCTGATATATAAATGTAGGTTCTGATCTCGCAGTATATCCTAAGTGGAGGCAGAAGTCAACACTTTTCAGTTGTGGTGTCTGTATTCCCACAAGACT
Organism: Acrocephalus scirpaceus scirpaceus; assembly: GCA_910950805.1. Classification (NCBI taxonomy): domain Eukaryota; kingdom Metazoa; phylum Chordata; class Aves; order Passeriformes; family Sylviidae; genus Acrocephalus; species Acrocephalus scirpaceus. Next base: position 35,091,638 of record OU383778.1, read on the forward strand.
GTGCTGGCGAGGCTTCACTACCTTGATCTGCTACATAAAATTTCTGTGGGAGTTCCTGCGCTCTGCAGTTCATGACCTGAAATCCCTGCTCCCACTGAAGTCAAGTTTCCCTGGGAGAGCATTGAGCAATAACTAGATAAGGACCTCTGTGTGTAGAAACGTTTTTACTGTAATGCTACACGTGTAGTGTAGTTTGTCATGTTTTTATGATGAAAGAGAACAGGATCAGGGTGTACACTTGTGGGGGGGAATGGGCAAGCAGCATAATAATTAACATCTAGCAGGCCTAAATTCTTTCTAAGTTGCTGGAAAGCAGCTGTTAAAGGGATTAGAACAAAGAAGAAAAGAGCACTTTTTTTTCAGATAAATAGGTGCTCTAAAGTATTCCAGAGTTTATGCTGAATTGTAGGCAAGAAAATGGAGAATGGAATGAAATGTCAGGGATCAAAATGGGTTTCGTTGGCAGAGAAAGTTGGTTTTTTTCCATCTCCCTCTTTTTTACATCTAGAATTCTTGGGAAAAAAACAAAACAAAAAACAATAACATGGAGCAAAGAGAATTAACTACCTTGAAATGCCCATAAGTGTAACCCAGCTCTCATAGCTACATCACCTTCCTCTTTACACTTCATGATCAGTAAAGATACCCTTCCACCTCTCTGTGCCCCAGGCACAAAGAAACCATATAAAATCGTTCTACCAATTTTAGCTAATCCCCAGCCCTCTCAGGAATTCCTGATGTCTTGTCTTTTCTCATGTTCATTTTCCCTTTCCACCTTATGTTCTTGTGTAACAATTTTGGTTGCTTTAAAGGAATTTATTTTGTCTACCTCAGGCTCCTATATTGCTTTTGTTATCTTACTGCACAGAGACAGCTGTAAGCACCAGCTACAAGGTCACAGCAGAAGCACCAGCTTATTGCCTCCAAGTGTGTCTGATGAGATTTTGAGCTTGAGATGCCCTAGAGGGAGACGGAAACTAGGGGTTAGGAACTGAGACAGTTGCTCTTTACTTCTTGCCAGCATTGGGGATTTATCCTGCAGAATCAAAATTAGAAAATTAAGGAACTCTCCAGCTCCAAGCTTTGCTGATAATTATTTTCCTTCCTGAAGAAGTTGTAGAATGTATTTTACACCACCTAAAAGTCTCTTGGTGTGCTTATCCTGTGCAACAATGCTCACAGGGACAGAAGGAAGAAGAAATGAATACCATTAAATAAAAGATTTGCTAGATTATTTATTGCTACTCTTCCTTATATTCCTTATTATATTTGAGAAATTATGAGAGATTTCTAATCGCATTTGATAAAAATAATTTCTGCCTCTGCATTGCTTTTTTGTGGGGTAATGGGTTATTTGCCCCAGTGCAGAGGAGGCATTTCTTTATCTAGATCCAGAATTCCTGCCTCTATGGATCAGATTTTCAGTTGTCTCCACTCCTCTTATCAGTAAAGATAGAGGTGGAAAGAAATCAAGGAGAAATGAATTTTCAGCAATGGAGAAGCTGTAATCACTACCTCTTTGGCTGATGATTACAGAGTGAGACCTCTGAGAACAAACACTATTTTAAAAAAACTTTTGAAAAAGAGCAGGTTTTAGTCCTTAGAACACAATAGAACTGTATTGAACACGTCAAGGATGATCATACTAAACCAATTTCCCCTCAGAATGCCAACTTTCCTGAAGGTATTTAGAAGATAAATAACAATAGAAATGAATTATTTTTCCAATAATGCAGATGAATGGAGCCCATGCTTGTGAATTCTTGAGGAAAATGAAAAAAGACAATTTCATGCTGGCTTCTCGGCATAATGATAAAACAGGAGGTTTGTACTCCTTTACTGAAAAGGGATATGACTATTCCTGAAATCCAGAGTCATCTCTTCAACCTGTCAGGCCTATTTTCCCTCTTCTTGCTGTGCTGGGAATGCTTGTTCTTTACACTCCTTAGGCTTTGTGTTCTCCTTGAAGTGACATCTCTGGTTAAATGGAGTGGCAGGATTAATACGCAACTGGAATTCAGAATATTTGCTGAATCTGGACTTTATAATAGCATGGCATGGAATCTCATTTCAGAAATGAATTAAAAAGGAGTGGGATAACTACACTTTCAAGTAGGCTGGCAAGCAGACCAGGGACCATAAATCAAGGTTAATGATAATGGCAATGTTCCAGTTTGGAAGGGAAGATGAACATAAGGAGTATTACAAGAATTGGTGCTAGGCCCAGCTTTACTAAAAGCCATTATTTATTATGTTAATGGAAACTAAGGAACACTGAAGTCAGACCTTGCCAAAATCTACAGAGGGAGAAGACATCTTGCCTAGCTTCATCTATCTGAATCCTACTTGCTGAGAACATTTTAGTTTTCTAAATTTTCTTGAAAAAAAAAAGATAAAAACATACCTCAAAAAGTGACAAAGTTAAGAGGAAGGATGTACTGTCTAGAGGAACCTTTCCACAAATTTAGGAAAAGTCCAGATGACCATACTAGTCACATCACTGAAGTACTTTCAGGATGAATAAATGCTATTAAATATGGAAAAAAGTTAAATTATGTTCTTCACCAGGTTTTCTTTGGAATGAGATATATAGCTGGAGAAAGATATTTTGAAATCTTGGGTGTCAGTGAAGAAGTTTCAACACAAATCAAGAAGTAAAACCCATCTTTTAACGTTGAAGAGTTCCAGAATCAAGTGGTTTTGTGCTTCATATGTAGATTTCAGATAGGTATTAAATGATTTAATTACAATAAAGAAATGTATGTTGAATTTGAAGAGTTGACAGTATTGAATGAGAAATCAATGAGTTAGTTTAACAAAGAATTGTAAGTTCAAAAAAGGGACTTTTTTGCCAAATTATGACTAAGAGAGAGATGAAAACCTGCTAAAAGTATTTATTAAAGATGAAAACAGCAAGAGGAGTGATAGCCCAAGGGGCATGAGTAAGGAGGATGAACTCAGTGTAACATTAAGCTGAACATTAAAACTATTGCTTGATACTAAATTTCTTCAGACTCAGAATTTGTTTTTTCCGAAAAGAAGGTGGAAGCCAAATAACATCAGAGTTGTGCTTTTGAAGTTGTTGGTTTAGTTATATTTAACTGGTTTTACAAAACAATGAATTCACACTGTAGAGTGTGTTCCTATGCTACCAGTGTTGTGGGCAAATCGGAAATGAAATGAAATATGGATGTGGCCCACTAAAGTCAGAATAAAAGATTTTCTATCAATGGTACTATTAAGTTTTGATCACACCCAAGAAAAAATGAATGAGACAGAAGAAGCAATGAAATCAACACTCTAATTTAGTGGTTGAGTCCCTTCCCTGAAAGATGCAAACACACTCTTCTAATTTTACTGCATTTAGGAGTTTTGTGTCCTATTTCTAAGTATCCATAGCAATTGGACAAGATATTTAAACAGGTCTTACAGCAAGGACTGGAACATGAGTCTGCCCTCATAAAGGAATATTTTAAACTGAAAAAAGAAGGATTATCTCTTGGCCTAGTGAATCTTTTATAACTCCAGTGAAAGCTGGCTGTCTAGGAGAGTGCATGAAGTCATCCTCCAACAGTTCAATGTTTAGATCCCATTCCTAGGACATGTGAATTTGATATTCCTTAGGCTAAGAAAACAACTGGAAATAGGTGTTCCACTGGCTGCATGAGTGCTCTGCCGACTGCATTAACAGATGACAAAACAACACTACAACTGCCAAAACCTTTGCTGGCATTTCCATGAAGGATCTTACTCAGTAGACATGCTGAAAAAACCCATAATGTATAAGAGAAGTACAAGAATATTCATAGTCTTCTGATGTAACTGTTGTGCTGGGCTTTTCTGTGTTGTCAGTGCTAGAGCTTACGTGGCTGGTGCTGACTTGGTGCATAAGTTACTGGTGAAAATGGAGACATTTTGCAGTTACACAGCCTGTGCCACACTTCTGACTTTTACTGGCGATTCTGAAAAACATGATGTGCTGACAACGGCATCTGCCTGGGAATTTGCTGGAAAAGAATGGTCACACAGATAATAAAATCACCAGAGCTGATTTTCAGGAAGCAGGAGAGGATTGGTGTCTCTGCAGGCTGCCTATTTGCACTACATCACCTGTGTTATTAATCCTGAAAACCTTGTCACTGTCTGGAAACTATTTGCTTTGACTATATTCAGGACTTCCGGACCCCATTTCTACCTGGCCCAAAGCAATTCCCTACACTGCAGGTAGTCCATTAAACAACACACAATTTCTGTTTAGGGTTTTAAAAAAATAGCCTTTTGCTTTTTGCAAAAGGCTGTTTGGATTTTTATTGACTGACTGTAGTAGACTATTATGTCACTTGCTCTGTAAAAATGCACAAGCCATGAATGACATCAGTGTCAGAGATAAAAAGGAAAGGCCAAGGTCTGCAAAGGAGCTTAAGGTACTTAAATACAAAACATCGATCCTTGAATTTTTTCATACCTTTCAAAGAAATGGAATTCCCATCAGTGATGGGAATGTCTAGATGTCTAGATTCTACATTTCTGGTGTTGGAAATATGGATTTCTTTCAAAATCCTGATAGCAGATCAGTATCTAAGTCCTCTCAGGGCTCCTAAGCTCCACACATTTTGTAGGTCTTCCTCATTATGTCCCCTGGGGCACACTCTTAGGATATGTTCCAGTTCAGCCTGGAGAAAAGCTGGGAGAAGGAGGTAAAATCTCTAGTCTTTGATGATACAATGATGAAGACACTCCATGCATGAAAATTTTTCCCATTTCTAGTTTGGTCCAGAAGTTTTTGCTGAGGCTGTTTTTTCATAAAGGTCAGCAAAGCCTCTCCTGTCTGTAGGTCCCTCTCAGCCTTTAGTGAGCACCTTCCACAGAAGAATGCCTAAGTGCCCACTGGTCTGTCAGGAGGGGGTCCAAACCATGGGGTTGTTGGTGCACAGACCGACTTTTGCTCTCTTGAAGTTTCTCAATGGATAATTTCACTGTGCAGAGGCTGTTGAATAACCACTGAGTGTTGGAGGAAAGTGGTGAAAAGTCTCTCTATTTCCACTGGCAAGGCACTGTGTCCAGTTTATGGGGCATACAAACCTGGCTCCTCTGCCTACATGAGCACTGCAATTGTGTGGATGTTTGGTGGTGAGGGAGATTTGCATCTTCGCTTCGTGAGAAAGCTGCTGGGCAAAGATGGGGCCTCATTCAAGGCAAAACTCATTCTAGGTCTTAAGAAAGGGTATCAAACCCTTGCATTTTCAGGGATGTGACAAGCAAGCCATAGAACAGCGATGGAATGGAATGCAGAAGATCTGGCCTAGGTTCTCGAACATTTGGGAAGTTTTAGATCATGGGGACTGAGCAGGAGCCCCTAACCACAAGTATGGGTGCTAGGCTAGTGAGTTAAAGTACCCGCATAATATCTTGTGATGCAGAAAAATACTGAGTCTCTCAGCAGGCATAAATAGGCCATGGCTTTTAAGGATCAGGAAAACTGGATGCCTGGGTGGCAAACACATGAAAACCATCTGGAACATCATCAAAAAAGTTTTCTTATTTCTTAACTAGATAAACTATTATGTGTATCACAGGTCAGGCCAAGATGGATGTTTAAAAAGCTCTTGTGCAGGCTCAGATTGCACTTGATAGCTTCAAAACGCTGCAAGCAGCCCTGCCCTTGTCTGCAGGGTGTGTTGAAAGGGAGGCTGAAGAAGTGGGGATTGAAACTGCATTCTTGGGGTGGGTGGATCCTTTGTCACCAACTTTTGGCAAGGTAGCTGCTGTGTCAAGGCTGTGCCTGCCCTCAAGTCTGCATTTTGGGACATTGTGTTCTTGTCTCAGATCTTCAGATATCCCTGATGTTTCATGTGTTACTAACACTAAAAAAAAAAAAAAAAACCAACCAACAAAAAACCAACAACTCTGCCTTTTATTTCTATTAAAAACCTGCTGTCTAGCTCAAAACAGATCCCTGATTTTTTGAACACTCTCCAGTATCTACCTGGACTACTGCTAAAATAAAAATCCATTTGCTTCTCTTTAAGTAATGCACTCAAATATGGTCTCTGCAAAATGCAATTTCCATCTAATGCTTGAACTAGACCTCATGAAATAAGATGCTGAGAAAGATTTACGAGTCACTGCAGCTCAAGCTAATGTGCTGATAGCTGTGGAATTTCAGATGTTTAAATAAAAAGTACTCACAGCTGCAGCAGGAGTTTCCTAATTTGCCAAAAACTCTTAGAAAATAACCCTCCAAAATGGTAAGTAAAGGTTTAGACTATATATGTACACTTGACTTTTATAGAGTTTTAAATAGGCCTTGCAAACAATTAAAAATAATTGTGAAATAATTTTTAACTGTAAAAATACTTCTGAGGGTAGAACAAGCAAGCAAGAGTGAGATGGACCTTTCTGTCTGCTCTGCCCCTGGGAATTTTCCTAGATGCATACACCTGATGGCACCTACTCTGCAGAATAGCTGCTAAAACCTCCAGAGTCCTCTGGGAAGTCTCTTCTTGACTTACCCTCCATTGAGACTTCCCTTGGCTTCTAAGCACAACATAAAGAGCATAACAGACCAGCTCCTGCCTTGAATAATCGTTTGAAAGATTCAGCTAAAGGCTGCAACACCAATTTCATTATTAAAAATGGAGGATTTGATGCAATGGAAAGCTGATTTACAAATATGTCACATGCCAAATCCAACTTTCAGGTTTCTTCGTCTGCTTAATGTTATTTCAAGATGTCAAATGGACCATACACTATGTTGTTTTATGCAGGAAAGATAGACTGCAATCCACTTTTATATGTTTCATCCTTACAGTAAGTGTCCAGAAGAAGAATAAAAAGCCATTTGAGAAGACAGGCAGTGCTTATAATCATGTAGCTTTGGATTGTTTAAGAATATTATTGTTTTTCCAGTGTATATATGCTGGCATAATGCTGCTTTGGATACAGCTATGAATGTATATTAATAAAAACTCTTTTACCAGTGTAATTCCTTGCCTGGCCAAAATCAGCAACACAAGTATAAGCATATGCATATAAGCACAACTGTGTTTATACCATTACCAGCTGCAGTTGAAGCCTCTTGTACAGGCAAGCCCAAGCCCTTCAACTCTTCAGAATACACCAAAATGCCACCAGCCTTAATGTTTAGAGATTTGACCCTCTTTTGTAAACAAATTATAAATCACTTTAGTCCTCCATGTTTGGGGAATAGTCCTTAAGTGAACATGTTTAAAGAGATGCCGTGCTTCCAACTGAAGCATTGGAAACTCCTGATTTTTTTTTTTTTTTGTGGTGTCTTTCAAAAACCAGTTGTATCAAGCGTGCCAAATGTTTGATGTTGGTTTTCTGACAGGAGAACTTAGAAATGTATTGTTTGGGCTGATTTTGGGTAACACAAATGTTTCCATGCTTTGATGAATCCTTGATGTTGTAGTACTTTAGAGGAAAGTTGACAACAACATCAAACTTCAGTCAAGGCCCTTCTACAATATTTCAGTTATATGTAGTCAGAAATCCTGCTTCAGGGTAACCATAGAATCCTACAATGGTTTGGGTTGGAAGGCACCTCAAAGATCTTCTAGCTCCAATCTTCTGCCATGGACAGGGACACCTCCTACTAGACCAGGTTATTCAGAGCCTCATCCAGCCTGGTCATGAACATATCCAGGGACAGGGAGTCCACAACCTCTTGGGCAACCTGTCCCAGTGTGTCACCACCCTCACAGTGAAGAATTTCTTCCTTTTATCCAATCCAATCCAATCCAATCCAATCCAATCCAATCCAATCCAATCCAATCCAATCCAAACCAATTCCCTCTTTCAGTTTGAAGCCACCCCCATTTGTCCTGTCACTACATACTCTTGTCAAAAGCCCCTCTACAGCTCTTCTTTATCCTCTTGAGGCACTGGAAGCTGCCCTAAGGTCTCCCTGGAGCCTTCTACTCTCTGTGCTGAACAACTCCCAGTCTCTCAGACTGTCTTCATAAGAGACATGCTCCAGGCCTCTGATCACAACCTGGACATGGACTGGCAACCTCACACGTGGGCTCTTGCTGAGCACCATCCTATGAGGGAGCATTGTAAACCCAGTAGCACTTCTGTGCTCGTACACAGAGATATTTTTGGACCAGAAGTGACAGTTTCATGTCCAAATTATTAAAAATACACAGTGAAGAGATGCAACACAGAGACATTTCTGAACAATCTGTTGATTCAACTGGTTGCCTGTCCAGCCATGGCATTATTCTCAACTCAGATGATCCACCAATAGTTAGGGGAAGTTGGCTGTGAATGTGTTTACTGAAGAAATACATCTTCTAAAGCAGTGGGAATTTTACTTTTAATATAGAAAATGATCTTGCTTCTGTTCATAGAAGTGGACATCAGTTAGATGTAAATCCAATTAATTGTTTTTAATTTGTTGGTCGTTGGAGAAGGCAATGCTTTACAAGGCTTGTCCCAAAGTTCACTGAAGTCTGTATATGCTTCTCAGCTGTTTTTCATGGGCTGCTTCTCCAGCCTCTTAGTAAGTGTATTTGCAATGCCTCAGCTTCCATGATTCATTATATTGCTCAAACTTCACACTCTGAGATGGTAAGAATATGTGATATCAGTTTAAGGAGAATAAAAATCGCTAGAGAATTGTTCCAAGGACATTTGGGAGCACCTAACATTAAATGAGGTTATGTATTTTCAGTTCATCTTACTGCAGCCAGTCAGTACGTGTCATTCCGAGAAGACGCAGCTGAGTTAGGATGATTTCCAGTTCACTGTAGGTTTTTGGGAATTTGCTGCAACAAATGAATACTCAGTCTCTCCTAGGAGAAGGAACCTACTAGACATCACTGGGTGTGTGAAAACAAATATCTTCCAAGGGATCAGCAACATCAGATGCTATTTGACCACTGATAAAACAAGACACAGGCAGTTCAGAACAGGCAGTAAATTTTATCCTTTGCAAAACAAATGTCTTTTCAAGTGCGAATTCAGCATTTAATCAAAGCTTGTGGTCACAAGAAAGTTGTCAGCTTTGTTTTCCTTTGTTCCTTCTTTTTTCTTTGAGTTGCTTTTATTAACATTGTCTTTGATATTTCCTAGAAACTCTTCTCATTTTCTTGCTATTTTTAAGAGGTATGCTGCTGCAAAAGTATTGCTGTGCAAAGCACTCCAGTGTAAAACTTCTCTTTGTTTTCAATGTTTCAAAAATAGTTCTGTATTTGAATATTCTCTAGCATTGAAGAGAATAACTGAGCCGTTCTCTTTATGGTTCATATTGAACCCTATGTATGTGATGCAGTGCTGTACAGGACTTCATATTTTATTCATTAATTTAGTTTGAGAGAGTAGCTGTTTGATGTGCAGCTATTTTAAGCCAGTTCTACTTTCTAAAATCCTTCTAATCAAATTGGATAGCCTCTTGATATAAATATTTAATTTTAAAAATCCTCACACTTATGATAATTTTTATTCTGTATTGTAACTTTCAAACTGTTCTTCCATGCACGAAGAAACTCTCACATAAACATGAAGACATTAACATTTATCTCCTACCTTCTAGTCAGCTTGTGTAAACATGCTTCAGTATAATTAACTAGTTTAATGTTTGGGACTGAGTTTGGACATATGACAATGCTGTGTCTGCTCCTGTCTTTAGCTCTTGATAGAGTAGCTAATTTGAGGCAGAAATTGCAGATTTCCTAATGAATTTACCAAACTTTGAGCCACAGCAAGGAGGGAAGCATGGCATTGCCTGTCTCTGAGGGGCTGTGCAGGCATCACCCTGTTAGTTCAAGACCCTTGTGTCCAGGGCAGTGCTGGAGTGGCGAGTGCTGGGCTGGGACCACAGAGGGGCTCGTGGTGGGTGACACGTGCCCAGTGCCACAGCCAGGCACCAGCAACCCCTGAGCACTGCAGCCCTCACACACAGCCTGTCCTGACACCTGCACCAGGGACACTGGGAGCAGCTGTCTGCCCCTTCAGGTGCAGCATTTGTGTCCTGAGCACAGACACTCACTCTTCACAGGCTCAACTCAGAGACGATATTTAAAGAATAGTTGGAGGGAAAGAAGGCTGAAGCAAAGCTGGCCTTTTAGGTCATATCCTAATGATTACAACTGATTAGCATATCCTAATGCTAAGAAATGAGAGATGTTGGGTGATTTTCTCTTTTTATATATTTTTCTTTTTTTTTCTCTTTTTTTTTTTCTTTTTTTTTTTTTTTTTTTAAGTTGTTTTGAGGATTTTCAATTATTCCTGCAGCCTAGGAGAGCTCCTGGCTAGGCTTTGCCTCATGCCGTTGTGTTGAGGCAAGTGTGGATGTGCAAGTGGGAAGCTTTACAGAGAAAGTGAGCTACCAGTGAAACATAGTTTCTTCCAGGATTTACAGCAGCTGAATGAGAGTTTTCCACATCACACTTAAAAACTTAGATTACTATTCAATTATAGCTGACTTTTTTGGAGTTAGCCTTTAACCCCTCTGCCTGTCTTTTTCTCTCTGTTGAAGATATATACCTCCCTCCTTGTACCTCAAAGAGAGGTTTAATATCTATCTTATATTACCTCATCCCTTCCATCTTCCCACCAATAGATGATTGCTCCTGGGAGAAGTACTTAGGATTTTGTGTGGTCCAGTTCTGAAAGACTTTGGACACGAGAAACTGTCTCTTTCCTTATGGCACGGCTTTACATCCTACTTTGTTCAAGTGGTAAAAATTGTACTCCAATTTAAATTTTCCTTTTTCCTAACTTCGTCCTGTGAGAGCCCATTTAATTATACCAAACAACTAAGCCAATTCTCATTCAGCCAAATTGGTGTTGGCTTAGTCTAACTCCCCCTGAGCTTGGAAAAGCAGCATGCATGTGACAGAGTGGTAAAGCAAAGACATTCCCTTAATAGTGTCCAGTGGGTTTGCTGAGACCTGACCCCTCACACCTTGGCATGAGCCTGGGGGAAAGCCAACAGCCTGGACCCACATCTCCACTGTCCATCCAGATTTTCCATCAGTTTGATTTATTTTTTCTACAATCTGCTAAAAGTGTTGTTTTTTCTATTTAAAATAAAATAAACCCCTCTATTTTTCAGCCCATTGTTATTTACCACAAGTGGGACTGAATCATGTTCCTGCATTTCCCCTCCCTTTTTCACTTCCCAAATCCAAGCTACAGGCAAACTTGAAATGCTCTGTGGCAGACAGCAGGGCACGGGAAACACATGCTGAACATTTTGAATGTACTCTGGAAAGAAATTTAGCATTTATTAGAAGATGGAAACACTTTTGTTTCTAATGTGCAATTAGGGAAATAAAAATCTTTCAAGAAAATCCAAATAGTAAGGATAAAACATTCCAACAGCCTAATACCCCTAGTGACATCCAGGCCTGGCATTTAAATTGGGCATCTCTGTCTTTCAAGGTGTGATCATTTTCACTCTCCCATCCATGGCCACAAAGCAACATTTAATGCCATTTGCACACTTAGAAAATTCACTCCTTCTGCTCTATGAAGGATTCATTCACTCTTCTCCTCTACCCTTCCTAAAAGCAGGGAAAGGGTTGCTTAAGAACTGACACTTTGTAAGAGAAGCTGTTTAACAAGAGTTGGGCAAGTTTGGATTTTTTCCAGAGCAATTCCTAGAGCAGCAGCTGTGAGGGTCCTGTCAAAACACCAGCCTAAATTATTTACGTGCTGTCCTTTGCAATTCCTCTATTTGTGAGCAAACTAAAAATAGAAATGAACTATGGGGCTCCAAGTAACTACACTGAGTGTAGCATTTGAGATGATGGTGTGTATTTAACAAGAAATGTTTTATAATTGAAACAAAAATAGTAGGAGCTAAATATAGACTTTTAAATTCATTTGGACTCTGGAGTTGGCAGTTTTGTCTTTATGGTATTTGTATGATTTCCTTACTTGAACCAACATGAAGTAATTTAATTTTTTTTTTAAGACTGCAAGCATTTCAATGATCCAACATTTTGGTACACATCAGCATGGAATATCTGGCAAGTACAAGTCAAATTTTAAAATCAGATTTTTTCCCCTTAGACAAAGTTCCTGTGATGAAATCAAACTGGGCAGTAGTGAACCCCTCAAAGGGTGACAGAGGGAAATAACTTTTTTTTGCCAAATCTATTGTTTTTGTTTAATTTTGATTAACAGGTCTGGGGTGGTAATTCTTTCACTTTGTAGAGTGACACGAGTTATCTCCTCCCACACTGATTCCAAACCAGAAGTGCTCAGAGACAACTGAGTCTGCTGTGCACACTTTATTGTTGCCATGTCAAGCTAGAAAGTCCTCTTCTGTGATTTGCCCCTTGAAAAGCTTCTAAAGAAATCGCTGCACCACATTGTGGATGTTCTCTAAATTCTCCTGGGCAGGTGGGAAACAGTCTCCTTTCCTGTAGGGCAGATGTTGCCTAGCCAATGAAAAGGAAAAGCACATTGGGTTGTCATTGCCCATGGATACCTGCCTGTTGTGGGAAGTACAGGGTGTGGCAGAAAAGAAACCAGGGTAATAAAAAACAAAACACCAACGTTTCTCAGTCCTTAAATTTCCCAGTAAATATGCAGGAAAACATCATGGGTAGTCCTCTCACCTAGCTGTAGCTGCCTATAAGACAGGAGTCGGGCCTCAGCTAATTGTCTCCCTCTAAGACTGGGAGAAGGAGGATTAATCCCATTGTGACACAGGATTAGTACTGCCCATTGGAAGTGTGCCACTCTAGTGGCTACTGAAAAAGCCTAGATGCCAGTTCAGAGTCAGAGAGTCCTATTCGAAGGACAGAATTACCCAGATAAACTTGAAGATCAACATGGGCAAATAAATAACTTGAAAGTGTCCCTGCAGAGGAGATTTTATACAACTTTTGCTTTCCAAAAAAAAAATCTGGCCAAAGATACCAACACTGCTTCAGTTCAATCCCAATGGAAATAAACAAGAAGTATTTTTCATTAAAACCAGTAATTACTGTATAACAGGCTATAACTTCCCACCACATCCCATTTCTAGCTGCAGGCCTTTTGAAAATGCACCAGCATCCCAGTGGCAGAAGGGGCACTGTTGTCTGAGCTCTCTGGTGACAGAGCTTTCCAACAACAGCAAGTCCCATTTTCATGTCTCCATCAGGGCTGCCAGGGGCTGAGTTCAGAATTAAGTCAGGAGGGGCAAAGACATCACTGCATCATCTTTCAGGCCTTTGAAAAAAAACAAAGAGCACATACTTGGCAGCACTTTAATTTCTATGGTTACTTATGAATAACAGCACAGCTGGGGAACTGTTGCTACAACCCACTAGCAGAGATCATTTAAGAGGTCACACTTAAGCAAATCCATTAAAAAAGAACTGCTTTTTTCAGAGATAATAAAACTGAGAACTGTAGGTTGTCAAGCGGACTATCCTGCTAGTCATAAATTTGCCCTCATTGTTTAGAAAGCAATAGGAGGAAGAATGGCTCTTTAAGACACCAACCAGGACTGATGATTTCTGGACAAAATCTTGACCAGGAGCATGATTCACTTGGATTTTGTCAGTCACAGATGTTGATGTCTCCCATGCTAATGCAGGCCAGTGCTTCAAGCAGCTTGGAGAGGCTTTCTGGCTGGGGAGACCTGCATCAAGACTTTGGTTTCTACCAAGGGCACAGTAACACAATTTTCCAGCAAAGTCTAGAAAAAATAATTGAGTACCCCTGAATCAGAATGATTTGGGAGCTCTGACACAGACTTCCTGTACAACCTGGGTGAAACGGCTGGTTTGTGCTTTCAGTTTTAATCTTTATTTTGTTTCTTCTTCTTGTTATCAGGGCAGCAGTCATGCAACCCTGGTAACTTTATTGCAATAAAATGTATCTTTAATTAGTGGAACAGGCTTTAAAAGTCTTTTGGCCAAGGAAAGTTTATTGCTTTGTGTTTCACAGTGTCCTAATGAGGAGGGAAGTGAAGGCAAAATTCACCCTTATTTTGTCTGCCATACACTTACTGTGGTGTCCTCTGAAGCAAATTCACTCCTGAAGAGCCAAGGATAAGGACTTTAAGTACTTATTTTACTTTGGCAGATTCAAAAAGGCAGCATGTCATCAGGGAATGGAAAAACTGTTCATTTCCATGTTTATGGATAAAATTTTAAAGGACACTATTACAAATATAAAATAACTACTAAACTTGGAATCACAGAATCATAAATCATAGAATAGTTTAGTTTGGGAGGCACCTTAAGATCATCTTGTCCCACCCCTCCCCCCAGCATGGTCAGGGATGTCACTCCCTGGATCAGGTTTCTCCATTATTGCACCGAGCCTGTGAGTCGGCCCACAGAAATGCACTGCTGCGTCAATGCAAATGTTGTGTTTTGACATTTTATTCAATGTAATGCAGGATTAGTATCGGAAAAGACAAATGAAATCCATGTAAATCCTTTTTCAAGACTCTTCTTTTCAATACTGTCCCTACACACACTGGAATAAGCACATCATCCCAAATAAAGCCACTGACATCAGTAGAGTTTCACCTGGGACAGATTTGGCTTACTTTTGCTAATTGCATCATTACCCTCATGCTACACTGAACAATTCATTAGTGGCAGACAGCTGAATTTCTAAAAGTGTGTGTAACCTAACTCTAACAAACAGCACAGTAGAAACTACTCTCAGTAGCTCCTCTGGGCAACCAAGGACACCATGAAATTTAATAAATAAATATAAACAAAGAATGTTTTTCAATCTGCTTCCCATCTGGAGTACTGGCTATTTTTTTCAGCTCTTAAACTGAGGTACCTTTGCACTCTATTAAGAAAATTCTCGACCTTTTGCCATCTCTGATGACCCCAGTGAATTTAAGAGCATTTCTATAGATTAGAGATTTCCCTTTTTAGCACTTCTAAAGAATAAGCCAATCTGTCATGGGCTGCTAAATTTTGAAAATTCCTGCTTAAATCTTTCTTTTTTTGTTGTCTAAGAGAAAGGTCAAAGTATGATTTTGATTTTTATTAATTCTTCCTAAATTTTTCTCACCTATTTTCACCTACCCATTAAATTCCTACCAATGAGGCATTGCTGGGCATGGCTCCTGTCTGAGTGGGGCTGAGCTGCCAGAGCAGTGGCTGGGCTGGGGTGACAGTGACAGCCAGCTATGCCCCGCAGCTCCTAGGGCCATTCCCCATGGTGGTGTCCTCATGCTGCTGCCCTGTCCTGGAGGACAGGCAAGCTCAGTGGCAGAGCTTGCCCTGTGCCTGCTGGCCTGGGTGCCTGACAGCCTTTCTGAACCTGCTCAATTTAACCTAGCAGAGGCTTAACCCCAGAGTCTGCTGAGGCACCTCTCACCAGCAGCTACAGGCTGTGGTCCTTCTTCACTTTTGTCTCTACCACTCCAAGAGGAAGAGTATTGCTTCATCCCTCTTGTGTTAGACTCTGGATAAACAGGATGTTTCCTACAGAACTTGCAGTCTGACTGATGTGTCTAATACCCAGTGTAGAACTTAATTAAATAAATATCCCCCATCCAAACAATCTTAGTTGTTGGCTAAAGTTTCATTTCTTGACATACAAAAAGTTACCTAATCCAAAATGTCATGGTTCTTGTCCTCTTTCTTGCTCTCTTCCTCATGGTCATACTTCTCAGTAGCAGTGCCTCAGGAGGAGAGGGACCATCCCTCCATCAGTGGGATACCCTTCTTTCTCTCTTCATCTTGTGATGGCTGGAAATGGCAGGGGCTTTATGTAGATACTCACAGGCTTGTTTCTGGATCTCACCAGAGCTGGTTGGGTGCAAGTGCAGCAGATCTGGGGACATGTGAAATACACCTACAGCTATGTGCCCTAACAAATATTTCAGTCTGGAAACAAATAACTTTTTAGTGTCTGCAGAAAATGTGGTTCATCTCACCCCACCACAGACCTCTGAAATAGCTGTTATGAGCTGTACGCTGCAAGGCCTATTTCTATTCAGTGATTGTAAGGGCATTTTAGATGATCACCTCAGCTGCACCTTCAATAGATATCTAAGGCCAGGAGAGGTTGGTTCAGACACCAATCCCCTGCTGAATGCAGGTTTAGGTGGGGGCTGCTCAGCTCACTTGATGAAGTACCACAGATTGTATCACAGATTTTCTCACACAGATACTATCTACAGAGCAAAAATCTCATATCAAATCTTCTGTTTCTCCAACATGTCTCTCTCCACCTCTATGTATTCAGCACCCTTGGGCCAATGCCCAGCTTGCAGACTGAGTCCAAGTTTTCCTTACAGCCTGCCTGACTTGTATTTGAGGAAGACCTATGTGTTCCAGTCCCAGAATCAGCATTTTCAAGTTTTTCAAGAGCTGAGGTTGTGCCCAGAGAAGTACACTCGGGACTGCATTTGTGAATATTCCTGGTAGATGCTGACTAACGTGCACCTGCTGCTCAAACAGGTTCCTGTCAACATCCTGGTTGTGGTCTGGGTTTTCTGTTGTCTCAGAAGTGCTGACTCATCAAAGCCTCTCCCGTTATATGCTGGCGCAGTTTCCCCCTTTGTCCTGGAGTTTCTCCAGACCTTATCACTTCTAATAGCACAGGGCTTCCAGGAAAACAAATCATCCTTCATGAATGACCCCATAAGACAAGCATTTAGTTGTCCTCCACCTCTGGTGAGTTACAGAAGTTCCATGTAAATAAAGGAACTGAATCATCTTTTTCACAAATGTTTAACTTGACCCAGTCAATAAAAAAGGGTAAGAGTAGAAAAAGATTTTTATAAACATACTCTACATGTCCAGTTTGTCTTGCATTAGCAAAGTATAGCCAAGAACTAGAGACATGTTGACTGGTATTGGTATAAAGCTTGTTCCCTATCTATCTATCTATCTATCTATCTATCTATCTATCTATCTATCTATCTATCTATCTATCTATCTAATCTCAGTGTGTTCATACTTTCTTTATGTCTACAAGGCTGGTCAAGGAATTGAGTTTGGGGATAAAAAAACATCCATTAAGGCCTAAATTATGGAGACAACACCCTAAAACTTAGCTGAGACCATGAGCAAGTAAGTTTGAAGGCAACTAAGTTTGAAGGCAACTAGTGCACATCCAAGTGCTATGAATCCCCAGCAAAAATCCCTAACAAACTCTCTGTGGTTTAGCTTTATCACCACGTGTTGTGTCTTCTTATAATAAGTGGAGTTAATTACAAGTAAAAATTTATTTGACTCTTCATTTCTCTACTACTTTATGTCTATTTCTTTACTTAAGCTCTCTAAAGACTAAGATTGCTTGTGCAAAAGAAGCAACAGCAATAAGAGTTTCTCACTTCCTCTGATTCCAGGAGTAAAGACAAAAACCAGCTTATGATATTTCACCTCCTGCCTGTCCATTCAAACCAGGTGCTACAAGTCCAGCCATTGTAATACCTCCCTGCATTTAATACCTCTTTGCTAATTTAAGCTCTCAAGCATTGATTAAGGTGATTAATGAAAAGGACAAACCAATATCAGACTAACTTTCCTTTTAAACACAGAGAGTATCCAGTGTGGTGACTTTAAACTGATAGCACTGTCAGTTGCAGTAACTGGTGAGGCCCTGGTCAGAGGCCCTGGTCACTGAGGGTGTGGTGCCCTTGTGCCATTGACCACACTCCACCTCCTCAGCTTCAACCAAGGACATCACAGAGGTTTTGGTGCTGGGGGCTTTGTGGAGCACAGAAAGAGCTGGGAACCATGTACCAAGCCTAAACATCTACTGCTGAGCTGTAGCTTTGCTTCTGACACCTTAGGATGCATCCAGAGCTGGTTTCAACTTGCTCCAGTCAGAAGCAAGTGGTGAAGGCACTTCCCAGGGAAGTGCAGGTCATGATGACAAGGGAGCTCAGTGCTGTCCTTGCCTTCTCTGAATCAGTCACCTCCTTGCTGGCAGCATGGTTATAAAGGCTCAGTCTTACCCACAGAGGAGGGCTGTGGATTCTGCACTCTTCTAGGTGCTCATCACCACCCTGAATTGGACTCAGTAGCTGCAGAGAGGAGCAGGGCTTTATGTGCACCTGTCTGCAGTGTGCCTCATATCACCAATCCTGCACTCTCTTATTCAGAATACATACACCTGCTTATACTTGTGCTCTTGTATTTTCAACCCATGGTTATGCCAGGCAGTTTTGAGTAATGTGATTACAGTGAGCTTGTTTAGCACTTCAAAAATTAAGTAAAAATGAGTAATGATACATTTAAAAGGTGCATTGGTGTAATGGGTTAAAATTCAAAAACCAGGTGGAAACACCAATTTATGTAGTGGTTTCATGTTCACTGAATTTTTGTTTGCTAAATTTAGTGTAGTGGTCTAAATATCTTTTTTCTGTGAAATATGAGAACAGGAGGCAAAACAGGCTTAACTTAAGAATAAAAACCAGATAGATTTATTAACACACAAAATGAAAAGAAAAAAAAAAGAGTATCAAAATGAAACTTTTAAAACACTCCCTTCCTCCCCCGCCAAACAGTTCACTTTCCCACATGCAACATAAAGAGACAAAACTCAGAGCTTCAGGTCAATACCACTAATAAAATAAGCGTTTCATTCAGTCTTTGAGAGACAGAAGTGTATCTCCTGATGTGTTAGGTAACTTCTACAAACGAAGCCGTCTCTTTTGTGCCTTCTAGCCCCCACAAAAAGCAGCCTGCCAAAAAACTTCTGCAATTTTGTAGTCCTCCCAAATCATGTAGCCTTCCCATGACTACATATGGGTCATAGATCCACACTGGGGTTTCCCTGTTTAAAAATGCACACTTCCACAAGCAAAGGATTTCTCATCTTAAGGTGCAGAGATATCTTCTCAATTCTTCATGGACACAAAGGGCTCCTTCTTACCTCTCTCTGTCAAAACATCTTATAAGATCACGCTACAGTTTCTAATTCGACATTCACTCAGTAAATCACAAAAATACCTTTGCTCAAAATCTACAAAGCATCTCCCCAATTATATTGTCTATGATTTAAAGGAAATTTCTAGCAAGTCACAATACAGTCTGTTACCACAACTCATAGGAGGTTTTTATGCCTAAAACTAAGACAACTTGTCATCTCTCCCACCTGAGAAGTCACTCTTCTTTTACTGACTTTGAGATCTTCATATTGTCCCTTTACATCTCTTTAATTCAGCCTTTTCTCTCTCTCTGAAGAGGGTTAGAGTTTTAAAAATCTATGCCAGGAAAGAGTTAACATTCTCACCGGGCCTGCAGACAGTCACGTGGTCTCTGTCCAGCGGGTGCTGCAAACATCTCAAAGCCACACGGTGAAAAACCATTTCAGATATGGCAGCAAAGATGTCCTGCGCAGCTGGTCCTTCTTCCCCCCCGCTCCACCCCTCGGTCTCAAAGGGGTAGGCACAGCCCAGCCCAGGCTTGGTGCTGCTTCCAGAGGGGGGGTAGGAGGCCCGGAGGCATCTCCCTCGGCCATGCAGCAGTGTGGGCAGGCCCCAGGGTCGGCTGGAAGTTGGTAGTGGCACCCCCCTTCCCCGCTGGCAGCTGGTGAGGGAAGGAGCTAGGCCTGCCCGGCCAGGCCCTCCTGCAACAGAGGCCACAGGAGACCCGGCCAGGCCCGGCCGGCAGCCGAGGCTGTCCCAGCTCCCTCCCGCCCCAGGGAGGGAGCCAGGACAGGCTCCTTACCTCTGTAGCCTTACCTCCTTACCTCCTTACGTCTGTAACCTTACCTCCTTACCACTGTCAAGGTGAAAGCCCAAGAGGGCGGTCCATGCCAAGTCTCAGCTTTTATATGGGTGTTTCCAAAAAGTCACATCAGTTTTCTCAGTGGTCAGACTACAGGCCAATAGCTGAGAACTGGTCCCTGATAGGTGTCTGTCCCCTTCTAAAGCAATTCTAAGGTCCAGACAGGGCAGTATTGTATCTTCTTCTTTAACAAAAATTTAAATATCATTAACCCACAACAATTGGACAGTTTGGATGGACAGCAAATGGTTGTCCAACTTTAAGGAGATTTCTTGCTATAATTATTTCATGAAAATGAGTTTAATTTGTTGTGTGAAACAGCTAAAAGATTTGAGGGACCATATATTAATTATGTACAGTCCAAGCAGATAAGTAGAACAGAAACAGAGCATTTCAAAACTTAAAGAATCATAGCATGCAGCAATGGTAATCTGGCACAGAGCTTACACAATGGATTTCATTTTTTCTTAACTGAACAATAATTGAAAACTGACTTAGCCCCTTAAATAAACCAGTGACAGCTAGGAAAATCAGCAGATTGGCCCTTTGTGCCTGTTTATAGTAGATTTTGGCAGCAAGATAGTTGATGTAGTTTCTATAGAATACATCTATTATATCTTCCAGATGTGCTTGACCTTTATCTTGGATAAAAAAGCATCTTGCCATAGAAACTATCAATTTATATACCCTTAGCCCAAGTGTTCAGCTCCTTTAAGATGCTGAAAAACCCCTCTTGTGATGGTTCTACAGCCATTCAGTACAGACATCTAACTTGTGAGTGCCTGAGTTTTTCAAATGTGAGCACACAATTTAGATAAATGTGCCTGTAGAACTTCTAATATGAGGAAGCTCTGTAACAGGATAAGGGTTGCTCAGTGCTTGCAGAGGGACATTTGGGAGGTCCTTCCTTTCCTAGCTGCTCCCAGTGGGTGGAAGTGGAAAGAAAAATGGCAATGGCTTCTTCGCAGGTTGCTTTTTTATTTATTTATGTGTATGGGGTGATTCTACCGTTGTCTTTGGTGCTTTCAGGAAACTGTATCAAGCACAGTGCCCAGGGAAGAGCTAAGCTGCAGACAGCTGAATGCTCACCTGTGAGGCAGTGGAGAATGGCACAGGCCACCTCCTACCCTCTGACTCAAGGGGACAATGGCACACCTGCAGCAATGTTGATTGTCCCACTGGCAAAACCCCAGAGCCAGGAAAGACAAAAAAGGAGCCTCTGGCTGTAAATGCACTTGAGTCAAAGGAGGATTTTCAATAGGTTATATGATTCAAACTTTGTGTCAAAAACTACAGCGGCACTCAGAGTGGCACAAGAACAGAGTGAGTGTCAGACATCAGTGTTTATGGAAAGAAGAACAGGGGACATAGTGGAGCAGAGGAAAATAGGGGAAACAGATATTCTGGGATGAGAGGGAACCTGTGGGAACCCTGGGCTTGGCTTGGAGGCACAGAGGAGAGGTTGAGAGTATCACATCATCTTGAAAAGAGGACTTGCTTTGATGGAAAATAAAACAAGACAATGTCAAGTGTGTTGTACTTGCTGTCACATACTCAAGCCTCTGGGCTAGTAGCTGAAGAGCGTGACTACCTGCCTCCCAATGGTGTTGTGGCATCTGCTAACCCTATGGTGACTGAATTTCTTGCTTTTCTATTTAATATAGGTCAGGTGTGGGAACTCCTGAAACAGAATACAGCTTCAGTACAGGAATCCAGGCTGACACACACACTCAGAGAGATCTGTGTCCTGGTCAGTGCATCTCAGAAAACTGCAGCGCAGCACTGCAAACCTTCTTTGATGTCCTTTCATCATCACATGATGTGATTTCTTGGTCTCCTGTGACTAGGCAGGCTCACAGGTGTGCTTGTCACCTGCTCTGAGACATAGCACTCCCACAGGGCCACCTCATTATGTGACATTGCATACAAATGCCTCATGTTGGGAATTTAAATGTTTGAAGTGGGGTGTGACAGGGTGGATTAAGATTCCAGCAGAAGAAACCTTGCTGCAAGAAAGACTAGAGCTAAGCTGCATGAGCATATGGCTCACCAGTATGGACCACTGACAGTGATGGATAAAACTCAAGAAGAAAGACTAGACATTGCTGTGGAACAGGAAGATGAGCTTACAGAAAGATGGGAGTATACAAGTGATGAAGGGAAAAGAGAAGAAAGGGGCTGAACAACATTTTCTCGTGCCCACATTTGGATGTAAAACCTTTGAGATCCTGTGACACAACAGTAAGACAGTTTCAAAAGAGTAGGAGGATTATGGAACATAGTTTCTGGAATAGCATGTAGCACTTTTTCTGCTGCTGATTTTCTGAGGAATTTTTTGTGGGAAATTAAAAAAGAAACAAACCCACAGAAACTGCTCAAATTGGACCTAAATTGAGCACAGAACAAAAATCTTGATTTTCAGCCTTTGTGTCTGTCTTCTGGCTCTTCTACTGAGTCAAAAATGCCAGCTGGCAACAGATGGATGGCGCTTCCTGAGATGTTGTTTCCTGGAGATAGGAATATTTTTAAGAGAGGTGACAGGCAACGCAGGACTTTGCTTCATCATATGGAGCCTCTGGTGTAATGTTGTTGGAGGACATTGCTTAGTTTTGCAAAGTGGCAGCTCTAAACAGAGCTCTCTTCCTGTGTTCTGCAGAGCTTCCTGAAAAGGGCATATTCCATCTATAAATCCCTGTTGGGGAAGATGTCATGGAGCACATGCCAATTCAACCACATTTGGGACTTAAGTCATTTCACCGCATCTTTAACTCTTGGGGCAAAACAAGGGAGGCAGTAAAGAAATATGGTAAAATGTATTTAATCAAAATAACCAAAATGTTGAAATAGCAAAAAGAAAAGAAAGAAATTTGACTGGTGGGAGGAGGAAACATCTGCATCAGTCGTTACTCTGCTGTGCAAACAATTTGAAGCAATTATAAATATGCTTCTGGTCACACTGTGTTGTGAATAAAAAGGTTTTTCATGTACACTCTTCTTCTGCTTTCAGAGTAAGTCCTGCTCTTGAATCACAGCTGTCTTGGCAATTTGGTGGCGCATGGTGAGCTGTGTTTGTGGAGGACACGCAGATGTTTCAGCCAGAGCCTGTGCAGATGCTCTGCTTGTCTGCACCACTGGGGAAGGGCAGGTGCTGTCCAACCACAGGGCTGGGGAGTTGGGTTGAGGCTGTGCCTTACACTTAGGCTTGGTGCCAGGCTAGACCACAGCTCATCTTCTCAGTGCTCCCCTCATGACTCTTAAAAAATGCTGCTCAGGTTTACCCATACCTGTGATTAATCACTTTTACCCAGATACCTCATGACATTTCAAGACAAAGCAGCAAGACATTTCCCAAACTTTAAGTCCAGGTGACTCACCAACGTGGCCTGTCCTATGCTATGGCCCAGCTAGGGGACACTTTGATGGAGCTGTTGGCCTGGATCTTCTGCCCTCAGGTTCCTGTGGCACCGGGTCAGCCAATGCACAACCCTGGTGCTGTGGAGGCAGCTTCCTATGCACTGGGAACTGCCTGCAGCTGCTTCTTTCAGCTTCATCAGCTGAAACCCTCTGGCTCAGAGACCACTGCTTACTGTAGACTATTCACTATTGGTGTGGGGATTTTTTGGAGTGGTTTAACCCTTGACTTGCTGTGCCACAGACACACACCATAACCTGTATGAGACATGGCAGAGTTTGAATAGGTCACAAATTCAAGGAATGGGTTTAGGCAGAGTTTGCTTTTGAAGTGTGGAAAGAGTACAATGAAATAATTTAAAACACATTTTATTGCCTCAGTAATCAGAGAGGGTGTATGTGTTGACATGGAGTTTGCATGAAATCTTCAAGCTTTTCTAACCATTTATAGTTTACATAGCTATATGTTAATCTACAGATAATCTATAGCTCTCAATAGTCTCATAGCAACCACAGATCAACAAATGATTTCCCTGGACTCTTAGGCATACCACTGCTATTAGGTCCTCTTAATTAAGAGGAAATATCTCTAAACATCTTGAGGTAATTAAAGTGGTAATATGTTCTGTAAGATGCATTTGAAAAAAATAACAGGAATTCCCCTATGTGACTCAAAAATATAACTGCAACTTCATTACAAAAATTAGATTTACCAAACTATTTTTTGTATGAACTTAAAATGTAAAGTATACTCATAGTTCTGCTGTAATTCTTGAACGTAATAAGAGAATTCCTTCTCCCATAATTTACAGTGTAACTCTTGATATAATGATCTTACTAACTTTTATTATGATTCTAATTAATATGCCATATTACAAATAGCTCATTATTTCTTTGCCATTCATTGTGCTTTCATAAGGAGACGATTACTGTGATAATGTTATGAATCTTAAAAAAATACACATGCTAACCTAGATTTAGACATTTATTTCTGGCTGAGTTCTGACAAAAAGAAGTAACACCCAGAAAGAGAATGATTTGCATAAGCCTGCCTAAAATTGTTTATTTTTGCTTCTGAACACACACGTGTGGGTTGAGTTTTGTAAAAAAGTGTGTGTCTGTGTGTCTATGAAACCTGCATATGGAAATGTTGCAACATGTTGCAGTGAACCACTGGATTTTAGACGTTTTTTGGAAAATAATATTATTCCAGGTGTTGCCTAGATACACATGGAAGGAAAAACAACAATAAATTTAACAGATGTAATTACTTAAAGTAGTGGTGTAAGGAGAGATTTCCAATGTGGATGAAAGCTCACCATCAGCCAGTCTTATTCTTATGTCCAAACTATCTCTAGACTTTAAAACCTTTTTGAGTTCTCTGTAAAAACACTTCCCTCTCAAACAGCAAAATATACTTAGAGAAGTATGTACCCATTATTTCTTATTCTCTGTCTTTGGAACATGTACCTCTGTCCTTATCATTTCCATGCCAAATACAAGACATTATTTGCACTTTCTCTTAGCACAGGACTTGGCACTGTCCCTTGCTTTCTTTGTGTCTCCACTGACTTCATTCCTACATTAAGTGTAAATCCTTGGTCTTCACTCTCAGGACTCATCATAGCATAATCCTAAATTTGAAATCTTTTATTCACTGACAGGATATTTACTCCAGCCTCCATGATGCCAATCTGTATGCTGAGCACTGGTTACCATTTTTCACATAAACTTCTTTTCCAAATTAGGAAGGCCTCAGAAAATTTTGGCTAAAAATGGCAAATGGAGCATTGAGATTGCTGCACATAGTACAAGCCAGTACTGACATATTGATTTGTTCAAAGTGCATAATTTCTTATCTTCTCTTTAAATTGCAGTGTTTTGGAGATCTATTTGTGTACAGCAGTTAGGATGGTGGGACCCTGGGCTTTGATTTCCTCTCTCATGCATTACAAATCCACCAAGAATCTACAAGAACATGTGACGAAAAGTATTAGATTTCCTAGATCTATGCCAGCCCATTCCAGGAAGTTAATTACAATTTAACATTGGACCTGTATTGAAGAAAATGTGAGATTTCAGGACTAACACAGCTACTATTAATCTTGTCTTGAAGAACAGCACTTCACTATATGACACTTAAGTTGCTTCATTTCCTATGATGTGGGAATATTTATGAGTGAGTCTTTATTGGACATCCTAATTGTTTATCTTGGTTCCATTCCTGAATGGGAATTTAAACACATATGAGTGAATCTCTCTGCTAGTTCAGAGGTGAAATGATGGTTCTGAGAAGTGGTGAGACACACCTGACTACTAATGATGATGCCACCATATTCCTCCCCACTAAAACAAGCTGTAATCAATCATGTTGCAGATTGACCTTCTAAGAAATGTGCCTTTCTGTAGAAGTTTTTTGCTTTCCACCCAAAGGAAAATAAAGCATGAGACTTTTGACTTTGAACTTTTTTCAGTCAAAATGAAAAAAAAAAAAACAAACCCAAACAAGAAAAGATTTTTTTTTCTTTAAACATCTAAAATCCTGTCTTGTGAGATTAGCGGGTGAATCAAGTTTTGAATAATATTATTATGGGAGAAGTCAAGCAAACAGAAAGATGACTCAAACAGTTTACTGCCAGGACTATTTCTTAACACAGAGGAAAATCGTATCTGGTTGCATATGGAATCCTCCCACAATGAAGAGGGAGCCTGGCAACAGAAATAAAACTGCAAATGCTCCAACTTTTGCTGTTGAACTGTCCTCACAGCTGAAGTGTAAAGAGAAGACACCAGAAATTTGGGCACTGAGGAGGAGAAACCATAACATAGCTAAGCAATTCAATTCTGTGCCTATTGCCTTATTGTCAAAACAGACAACCTGGTCATTAGAAAGGGGAAATTTTCTTTAATTCTCCCTCCCCTTAAAATGAACCAGAATTAAACCCAAAGCAAAAAGTGATCAAAAAAGATGTAGGGAAAATCCCCGAAAACATGTAACCATGTAACCATGATGGGTTCTGCAGGTCAAGAACCTGTTCCTTCTGCCCCAGGAGAATATAGCAGGACAGCCCTGCACCACCTCCAAAGATCACCTGGTGACTGTCACAGGCCACCCGGGAACAGAGCCCAGCAGTGAGAGCAAAGAGTGGCTCTGGCTGGATCTGTGCCCATGGGCTGTGCCTTGGATAACAACAACTGATGGCTGTGAAAACGTACATGGTTTTCATCTGCCGTAGAGCATAGTTCAACCATGCAAATATTTATGTATTGAGCAAAGAACTGGGCTGCTGCTTGCTGAGTGTCTGAGGCACTTGTATGTTTGTCCCACTGCCCCACACTTCTGGCTGCAGGACTCACCCACAGATTTAAGACTGGAACAGGATACGCAATTCTGCAGGGCTGGAAGACATCCCTTTAATAAGAATTTGTAAGGAGATCAAAACAAGCACAGAAACCCAATTCCATCCTATATGTGTCAAAAATAAACTTACAGCTGGGAATACTCCCCAGGAGATATGTTTTTCCTGGCTTCTCCCTCACACTAGTGAAACACAGCCAGTGCTCAGTTCTGGACTGTGCAAACACTCATCATTGATAAACTAGATGGAAAAAGCCAAGTGTTTGTGTGGGCTTAGAAAAAAAATCATTATTTAATGACACTCAGACAAGTATGTTTTTGGAGGGCAGTTCATATGGTACCAGCTGTTCTGATTTAAAGGGTCTTGGTACAGCATGTAACAAAACCATAGACCATGGTTTGGTCATCCCAAATAATGTGTATATGCACAAACCTTCCTTCAAAGTAAACCATACCCTTAACTCTCTCCCCAGTGATCAGACACAAATTATATTTGTTTTGACGTATAACATTTTGCTCCACTTTGGAGAAACCTATAATACTGCAATTGCTCCGAATTTTAAGCTCCTCTTTGATGTGCTAAGCATTGAGTTTGTTCAGTTTCCTGTTGTACCACACTTTTGTCCAGCTTTGAATTCAGTATTTTTGCTCCTTTCTGTTACTTTGTGCACTGTAAGGAAAGCAGGAGTTTGGCATATGGTTTCTGCAAGCACAGATGAATACTAATACACAATACAGTTTCCATTTTCTAGGCAGGCTGGCATTTGGAGCTGGCTTTTTTAAGAGGAGGACTGGACAAGAATCAATTCTCTGATCATATTAAGGTTATAATGTCTTGTATTTTCTTACTCTTCCCGCGACACTCCTGTGGCATTTAGACTAATTTCAATTCTCCCCCAAATACATCAGTTGAGGTCAGTCTTTAATGAGAGCAATCAGCCAGTGTGGAGAGAAAAGCACTCCCCTTCCCTCAGCTCTGTCTAGCCTAGCATGACAAAATCTCTCTTTCTCCTACATTTTTGAAGGAGATGTTGCATACTTGGGTCAGCAAAACCAGTCTGGTTTAAACTTATTAAGCGTTTCAGATTATATCTGTTTTCACCCAATTGACCAGTCCATCAATTCTGCACATTATAATAGAAGAGATTTTAAAATTATTTCCAGCTCGCTGAGGAAAATAATAAGCAGTGGCTGGTCTAGGATTATCCTTAACAATATCCCTAAAGCACAGAGAATGATTTCTCCACTGATGGCTTCCTGAGATCCTGTCAGACATGAAGTTCCTAACCCAATTCAAGTGTATCTGCTGATAGACAGACTGCTGATTTTTTTCACCTCAGTGTCATCAGACACTAAATATGGTGTGTTAGATGTAAATGTCTATGTTGCATGTCACATATATGCAAAAATCAGAGTTTGAGAATACCTGGACTGAAATCACGTTTGTCTGACAAACTGTATTTTCTGATTGATATTTTTTGTATTATGCTAATTATTTTAATAACTTAATCCCCCTTTAGGTTTTCCATTAGTTTGTTTGTCATAGAATCAAGTTTTCCACTTTTCTTCCTTTTAAAATATTAGTAGACAAGCAAACTCTAATCTGGTGGAATTTCTTTGATACTCTTAAATCTTAGGAGAAATGAGTATGCTTGGGCCATTCAAGACTTCACCATCTTTTGTTACATGGTTCTGCTGATTTTAGTGCTTACCATAGTATGTGTTGCTTAACAGCTTTCTGGGTTACTAAGGGATTGGAAAGTATTTCATCACACCTCAGTGATAAGAGCATGTAAATACAGTGCAAAACAATTTGTTGGATACTTTTTCTGCCTCTTTATAAAAAATTTTGTCATTGAAGCTCATATTTTTGCCATAGGAAATTATGTCTGTGTATAGATTGTTTTGATTCCTACATTTTACAAAAAAACCCCCACACTGTTAAAAGAGGTTTCATTCTCAGATGCTCTACACTAAAGCTGACAAAACAAAAAATGTAAAAATCTGTAAATTGTCTTCAGGAAATACACTGGGAATTCTTCTAGCCACGCACTTACTAGTCTATTATTTGACAAGCACAATGAAGAAATTCTTGATGGAACTTAAATTTATTCAAGAGAGATTCATGCTATGGCAATGCTGAAAAATGCAACCAGGCTGCAAATGTTTGAGAAAACAACAAGGCAAGGTAGTCAGCAGAACTGCTGCTCTCAGCATTTACTTCTCTCTTTGCCTCAAAAAGAACTGATGTGAAATGCTCTCCTTGTATTTCATAAAGCTGTTGACTTGACTTGCTTGGAGAAAAACGAAGCTTTCTGCCTCTGTTGCCAGTGACAGTGCTGTGGGCAGCCCGCTGTGATCCAGCTGACCCCACTTGGCTGCAGCGTGTGGCTCAGATGATACCATCACATGGATGTCTCATGCAGCGAGCTCCCCTTTGCCTATGCTGCTCCTTAGGCCATTGAAGCGAGTTAAAATGATCTCACTCTGATGTCAGGCTAATGAGAGTTGGAAATAACAAAACACTTGAGGTCTGTGAAGGTACAGTGCTACCAGAGGACACACAGGCCTCTGTGGCTGGAACAGAGACAGACAGGTCATGCTGGTAACACAGGCTGCTATGAAATCACCACTCACGTTTGAAAACACATTAAGTCAGTAAAAAAAATATATGAACAAAGGCGAACAGAAGAGGAACTTGCATCCCTGCAGAATGTGTGATAAATCATTTATTACAGTGGAAAGGAGGCTTCCAGACAGAAATAGCAGCATGAGTCTACTTATTCCTGCAGAAAACAAGCACCTCTCCACATCCACAGAATTGCAGATGTAAAGCATGGCAGGGCTTGCACCTGACCCACAAAGCATTCCTCCTCTAACTACCACTCCTAAAAAGGTGAAATATTAATGTATTTATCTTGCCACATCAGCAGGGGAGGTGGGCACATTCAGTGTTTTAGGGCACATTAAAAATTTCATTGTTTTTGTTAGAACCTTTTTGCTTTGAGTCACATCAGCAGAAGTATCTTACCATAGAAAAAATACCTGGTTTGAAATATCCACAGCAGGTTGGTGGTTTGACAGTCACAAAGCAGAAAACCTTGAAGAAAACTTCAAAGAAGAAGAAAACTTCTCACTCTCCAGGATAGGAGCAGGGCATAGGGCACTGGGGAAGCAGTGTTAGGGCTCTTTCAGGGCTACTTGGATTCAGCTTTCTGGTGCCTTCATGTGGCAGAGTAAAAGGACAGATTCCTGAGGCCAAATTGTTTTGGACTGAAGCTATTTGACTGACTTTGACCCAGCTCCCCAACCAAGATAAAATGACACATCCAACTTCATTTGGCATTTGAAGTGGGAGGGAAATGACTTCTCTGTTCTGCCAGAGGCCTCTTTTATTTAATGTTCTACAAAGAGGAAGAAACTGCATATAATAATGACATCTTGTGGTAGTTGTTGAATTATTGCCCTATGATTTAGTAGATAATCGCGGATGCCAAATTTCATTACATCTCTCTCTTTCCATGCTGCAGCTCTGCAAGTTCAAAGTTACAAATTCTCCTGCTCTGAGAAGCTGGACATAGAAGACCTCTGGAACCTTTGGCTGTTGGCTTCAAAGGAAAAGGATATTTTGCTCATTTGATTACACAGATCTGGCTAAAAATACAAGTCACAAATTCATAGTCATACCTGATTAAAGAGCCTGATCACAGTTATCCAGGTATTCATACAGAAAATACTTGCTTTGATAATGTTGAGTGCAGAGTGGCTCTGGCCCACAGAATGAGCATGGCTTTGCTGCACTATGGCTTTGTACTGGGTGTGAGAGTAAAGAGTGACAGCCTTTGCTGCAGCATGTAAAGCCTGACAGCTGCTGAACACCTGCACTGAGCTTGCAAACAGCCCTGGTGAGCAGCCACCAGCACCCAGTGGCTGGGGATGCAGGATGTTTTAAAGAGTAAATGCCCAAGGCCTCACAGTGCTTATCCTTATTTCAGCTTTGGTGCTCAGGTCTGTAACTCCTGCCATCCACCAGGTATCCAAGGGTCCCATAAAGCTCTAAACTTACTGCAGGCTGTGTGAAATTTCATACTTAGGGTCCATAACTGGGCTATTTAACTGAGTATCCCACTTTGCCTGCCCACAATCATGTCCTTGCTGGTGCAGCCTCTGCTGTGCTTGCTCTAGTCGAAGTTAGATGATTTTCAGAACAAACAGCACTTTTTCCTGTCAGTTCATACATTCCTTATCAGCAGAGAGGGGCTCAGCTTTTATCAGGGAGTTTGGCTATTGCTGGAATAGTCATAATAAATAAGATTAGGAGGAATGGCTTAGGGATATATTTTTACAGGGTGTCTCTTAATACTGTCATGTGTTTGGTGAGTAGCCTTGTGGTACACCAGATCTCCAGGTCTGTGCTACTGTGACACAGTTTTGCTGTGGTTTTTTTATTGGGATAAAGGTGGCTTAAGCTATATGCCAAACACCTTTGTGTTTTCTTCTGAGCTACCAAGGCCTCATAAACAGACTTACAGTTTATACACAAGATTTACACACAGCTGTTTCCCAGCTGTGGGGAAGGAGGCAAGAAAAGACCGAGTCACTTATGAAGAGCTCAGAGGTGATGGTGAAATCACACACATGTATGACAGTGAAATAATGCTGCTGATCAGCATTGATAGTACAGAATGGGGACTGACAGATCAATGCCACTACATTTAATGTAGCATGGCATCTCTTCCCCATTTGCCTTTTTCACTGCCAGAGTTCCTGCTGTTCACATTGGATACTGGGCATAAAAAGCTCTGCCTCTTTCCTTCAGAGACACTTGTCGGATTCCCTATAGATACGAAAAATTCCTAAAGATAATCATGAGATCCCATGACTCAATAGCATCTAATGACAGGTGTTTAGCTGCATTGATCTACTTTTTTTATTCAAAGGATGATGCCACCTATTGGACTTATTAAGAGAGGTAAAACAGTTCTAAGAAAATAAATACTTTATACTGGGTTGGGTTTTTTTAGCAAAGAGGGTTAAACTTTCTACAGTTCAATTGCAAGAAAAAGAGCTCCTGTTAGGACATCCTGAGTTATGGTACCTCATTAGAAAAGAAGAAATAATAGAGGCAGAAAAACCACCAGCAACACTGATTATCTCTGGTGAAGAGAAAGAAATTAAGGAAAAAAAATACCCTCTAACAAGATAGCTTTTATCCATATTTCCAGTGAGGCTATAAACAACAGCCATAGAATTTCAGGCTTTCACGTGTGGGTTTTTTTTTTTTTTTTAACTGAAGTGTGTTGACAGGATCATTTTTAATTAACCTTGAACTTGTGGTGGTAAAATTATTAATATTTAAGACCTCTCTCAGTCTGGCTAAGAAGTTATCTTTACTAAAAGAACATTCCTTT
This sequence comes from Acrocephalus scirpaceus scirpaceus, assembly GCA_910950805.1. Classification (NCBI taxonomy): domain Eukaryota; kingdom Metazoa; phylum Chordata; class Aves; order Passeriformes; family Sylviidae; genus Acrocephalus; species Acrocephalus scirpaceus. Next base: position 35,123,503 of record OU383778.1, read on the forward strand.
CAGCTAAAGGCTAACAGTGTGATTGTTTCCAACTTCCCGCTTCTGAGCTAGAACAACACAGGGTGTGCAACTAATCAGAGCCATCTTTCCATATTGCCACGTCAGTGTCACTGTTTGGTTCCTCAGAACTGGGGCAGTTAGCAAGCTCCCAAAGGCATCCCGTGCCTCCAGGGATGGATATCTGGCTTTGTTAACACTGAAATAAATGACTGCTTTTCCTTACATCTTCCTTTTTTTCTGAAAGGCAATATAGGTTGGTTCTCTGCAATCTGAGGACAGGGGAGCAGAGGGAAAGATGCTCCCCCAATGTTCTCTCACTATAATCATAGTTAATACAGGTTTTGTCCAGCCTGTCCTAATTTTTTTTACTTTTATCAGCTTATTCATAATTCCTGGTTGTACCTGGTGGCAAATGTTTTTTAATTATTTACCTTCTGCAATATGAAAGTAATGACAATAGACTGATTGGAAAAAAATTTTAATATAAACTTCGCAAAGCAGCGATTATAATAAATCTTCATTTCTTAAAATTTGAGTAAATATGTATAGTGTGCAGACGTGTTGCTCTTGCTCTTGTCATTATTATGTTAACAGTCCCTCAGATCAAGTTGGACTTGATTTCAAAGTTATTTTAAAACTTGGCACCTCTCAATGAAAATCTCTTCCATTTCCAGTGTTAGACATATGGTCTTATTTCCTCCTGATGTTTGTAACAAGGTATCCATCTCAGGCCCATCCAGACTCTTAAAAGTTGTTTGGTTTACAATCTTGACCTCAGCCTGCCTATAACAGGTTTATTAATGCAAAATTCTGCCCACCACGAAGGTCTGTTCAGAGCTTTGTTGCCTTGCAGGATCTCTCCCCACATATTTTTATATAACTGCAAAATAATAATAATAAAAAATGATTAATGCATAGAAAAGCAACAAAACTTCTGCAAGATAAATTATTAACTTATTGACTGAAATGAAATTTTGATTGAATTTCTAGACAAATAATATGAATAATTATGTACAGGCAAGCACAAACAGAATAAGCACAAAATTTTAAATTACTGTAAACATCAGATTTCCACATAAATCATGTAGACCATCCTTGGCATAAGTGCAGAAAACCCGTAACCTTTATTATTTCTCATTTTCAACTTGACAGGGGTTGTACTATCACAGGTAGGAATTTGGAAACAAGATTTTATTAAGCTAATCTTTGTTCTGTCCAAACCTGAGGACTGTGTCTGAAAGCACTCATGGCTGCTGTTATCTTTGCTTGAACACGCTTCAGGAGAGTAACAGAACTCCTCTCCCAATGTGAACTGTTTGATTTGAGCATAAGAAATTCTTCTCTCAAGAGCAGATTGTTGATTTGTCATTTTACCAATTTGCATTTTTTTGTGGAGGAGTTAAAAAGAAGCAAATTTTGCAGAAGTATAATTTTACCAATATTTATCAATTCATAATTAATGAAAGCTTAAAACTTTAAATAACTTCATAGAAAAATCAGGAAAGAAAGAACATATTTGCAGCAATAAGAGAGTACAGTGTAACAAAATATTAATGTAGTATAAAAGCAGTCAGTGAGGTAAAATGAAATGCCTTTTTTCTTCATCAAAAGATGCTGTGGCCCTAAATATCTGCAATGACTTAAAATAAATATCAAAATACATTTAATATTAAATATATTTTATCTTGATTACATGGGTGAATATTAACTACTTATTCCATTCTAATTTTGAATAAATACTGTCTAACAGTTTTTAATTATTCCTGAAATAAATGTGGTAATACCTTCACAGACTTGGGCTAAGATTGTCAAAACTTTTATGGAGAAATTATGTCTGCACCATCAAAGGGTTTTTTAAAAGAGAATCTGAATTCTTCTTTAGGGCTTAAAGCTGCTTATAAATAAATGTGGAACTTTACCTCAGCTCCAACTATGATCTATGACTTATGGTGCAAGGCACTCCACTGCAGCACAACACAACTTATCCTGAATTAAATTCACCTTTTTGCTATACTTGGATAATATACTCTTTACAATACTGTATTTTTTACTAAAATGATTGCATTGGTTCTTAGAAGGTGCAAAGATAGTAATGAATAGAGAATTAAACATAGACAGCCAGGAGACAAGGATCCTTATTAAGTATTTTCTTTGAGTGAGGGATTGGCAGCCTTTTTTGAATTTCAGTTGAAAATATTTACACAAGTTGAAAACCACAGACTTACAGGCAGTTCAGAAAACCTTCCTGAATTCTACAGAACATGGGTTGAATAGCACTGATTGAAATTATTTTCTCAATGACTCAATTAATTTATAAAAAATTAAGTACATGAGGAAGTGTTTTGATTCCTATGTGCATTTCTCACATATTATACTCCTAATATTAATAAGTCTCTGTGGCTTCTGCATTTGCAAGAGCTAAGAGCTACCCAATGAGGAGCCAGCCAAATCCATCACGACAGCTTTATCAGCTACTGATAAGAAATCTCCAGGTGACTGCTAGAAAGGGGATACTATTCTAGGAATGGATCATTGTGTACTTTTACCATATTTTATATTTCTGCCTATAGCATCTGCTCACAGCTTCTGCTAGAGACAGAAAAATGTGTTAAAATGGGCTTTTGGCCAATACAGATACTTTTGACATTCTAACAAACTATGTTCCTTCTCTGAAGAGTTACCTTTGGAGTTCCCCCCAATGACCTCCTGCATTAATTTAATCCCCAAACACCTACAAAAATGGAAACAAAGTTTCCAGTGATGATTACAGACCTCTAGGAGACGGCTGGATAGGTAAAGCCTGTCTTTCCTGCCTCATTTGCAAAGACTATGCTAACAAAGCAATGATTGTGTTAGGTCAGCTTAGAAACATCTGTTCTGCCCTCTGTATTGCTGGATCACCATGGGAACAAGGGGCAACTTCAGACAAGAAGTCACAGGAAATACTGAAAACCACAGAGTCTGTTTGATGCAGCATTCCTGTCCAAAATCCTGGCAGGCTTCCCAGGCTCCAGGGATTGTATACAGCATCCATCCACACCAACCCTAACTACTGTACTGTGACACTGGTCTCTACAGAACAGTTATCCAACAGCTTGGCCCTCATGAGTAGGTTTGGCCCAGTATGCAAAAATTTTGGTTTGCTGACACTTTGGAATAAAATACAGATCTTGAAATCTGTCAAAAAAAAGCAGGGAGGGATCAGGAGCTGTTGTAGCCAAATCCATGGTGCACACACATCCCGAGTCCTGCATGTAGGTCTGGTCATGCCACCTCAGAAAGGATATGGCAGAAGCAGAAAATAACCAGAGAAGGAAAACAAAGTCTGTCAGAGGAATGAAAAGGCTCCCACAGACAGAAAATAGATATGGACAGGGAATAGGAAGTATTTCCTCACAGCACTCATAATTAAATTGTAGAAATGATGGTGTGATATGATCCAAATGACAGCTGAATTTGAAAATGGATGGAAAAATGGAGCATAGACACATCTGTGGCTACCAAACAGAATTATACAAACAGAAAGGATAGCAAGAGACATCTCTTAAACTGCCAACAGCTGAGAGAGCAGGGAAAGACCACCTTGCTGTTTCAGCTGTTTCACAGTGTTCTCTTTGGCCATCCATCCCTGTCAGTCACAGAGTATTCTGTGAACTGAATCCAGTACAGCCCTTCTTATGCTCTTAACTCTTGCTTTGTGTAACTACACCAGAAAGATTCTCTCAGCCCTTTTTCAGTTCAGTGCACAGATATCCACAACAGCACACTACAGCAATACTGTACAAGTTTCCCATTAAAGCCTATCTCCAGTAAATGAAAAAGTTCATTTTCTGCTGACAGCAATTTAACTCTGGCAGTATTTTCCACTGAAAAATTGTCTTTCTTTTCTTTTGTACTTGTGAAATGTCTTGAATATGTTAAGGCTAGTTACAGGCAATAGTCTTCTTTAAGATTAAACTTACAAATTTTATAACAGATTTTCTTACCTCTCCATTTGCTTTACCAATGGGAGAATTGAGAATGAAGTCAGAAGGAGCAAAGACATCTACCAGGGCAACTGCATCATCTTTCAACTGTTTAAAACCAAAAGACATACATTTGACAACTTCTGTAGCTGTCTACAGCTGAGGTACAGAGCAGCATAAAAATTATTTTCATAAAGTACCAGCTTTGATAATTTAAGAAAAATCCACAATATGTAGCCTAGTTTTATTTTGATTTTTTTCACTCTCAGGGTAACTGCCAAAAGAGACTGTATTTCAAATGTTTTTCTCCTTAACTTAGGAGGTTTTAAACACATTTTAACCAATATGGTGCTGTTAACAAATATAAACACATATATTTTTTTACTTTAAAAACATAATGGGCAGATTCTTTGAAATTCTGCTGACCTGTAAAGAATATGTTATAGTTTGGAAAGCTTTTGTGTTAAGAAAAAAAAATCACAAACTAACTCAATAATGAAATAAAAAGAACTGGACTGAAACATTTCACTGGCTTTCCAGTGCAGATTGCAAGGCCACAAATGCTTATGGTGTTATTTGGTAGGACATACTGTTTTCCATTTATAGATAAATAAATTAAGACTAGATTCAGGATCAATGAGTTACTAAACTTTACAGAAAATTATTCAGAAACTATTAACATAATATCCTGCTAACTTACCCCTTGAAGTACAGAATAATTTGATGACTATAAACCATGCATTTCTTTTTAGTGTTTATATACTATATATTTAATCACAATAAACAGGCTCACCCTGTAGCAGAGCTCCAGAATAGCATCCTGAATAAATTTCCCAGGTTGTTCGCCTGAAGCATAGCCACCTTAAAAACATTCACAGAGAAGCTTATACCAGTTAAGATTATACTGATACAAACTTTTTGCCAAGCTCATGAGTTCAGTAGTCAAGACTAAGTAGCTGCACCTGTGTAATTGAACTGACAGTCTTTCATTAATGAGGTGACTGCAAAACTCTTAATCTAAGCTATGTAGAGCCTTCTGCAGTAATGAGCTACACTACAGCATCTTGCTGCCCATCCCTCATCCTCTCACACAAGCACTGGATCACAGCAAAACTTGTGATTTCTCCATCTGAGGTAGGAGAGAACCTTTTAGGTTAATTTTTCACTGTAGATTCCTATTCCTGAAAATGTAGTCGAGAATGATTGTTTTGTATTAAACAGGCAGTAAGAAAATGCTGTAACATAAATCATTGCTAGGATTCCCTGCCCTGGCCAAGTCAGGACTTTATAAAAGCGACATGCACAGCACATTCAGGGACCTGATCTCACCTTGGTAGAGCACAGCCAGGTGTTTACTCAAGGACCAGAGCCCATAGAGAGCACAGAGATTCCTCAGCACTGGCTGCAGAGCCGCAGGGACGCTGGGATGGTGGGTGTAGTCGTGGTAGCGCTGTAAGGCTGTTTGCTCAATAAAAGCAATAGCCAGAGACCGACAGTAATACACCTTAGGAGACAGGGAAGAAGGACACTGAGTAACAAAATACAAAGAAACAGCCCTCAGCCTGTGCAGAATGGCATTGGTCTGGTGAAGGTAGGGGAGTTCTGCTGATTTACGTGTGATCATCTAGCTTCAGAAATTCTAAGAAACAGTAGGAGAAACTATGCAAAGGTTAGTTATGAAATGTCTCATCAAATTCCCATTAGACATAAAATTGAATGCCTATTACCAGTGTAATTTGGCAGTTGCACCCAGGCTTCTGGGATCAAGAAGCTACAACAGAGAGAAGATAATGTAAAATCAGGTCTGTTGATTTTAGGATTGTTAAGAAACCTACATGAATCCAAGAAGAAAAAGGTAGGTTTATATTTATTTAATATGATCCAAAGTTTTATAAAGAGGATAAATCTTTCTATTGAAAAATTATTACAGTTCCTTCAAATAATAAAAAATATCTGATCATGTCAGCCTGAGTGGATTCTGTTGATGGATTGCAATAGATTGCAGTATGTTCTGAAGGAACTATGCAACTAGTCCTTGCCAACTACCTGATGAGAAAGGCAAGTCACCAGTTACTGTTAATGCAGAGTATAAAACCTTAAGTGATTGTATGAACTAACATAGGAACATTTGTCTACATTTAGTTGTCTACTTCAACTTTGCTATACGTGCTGCCATGGAATAGATTGCTGACTGACAACACTCTAGCTGGTGAACAGCAGGGGAATATGATGCCATTTGTGTCCTGGCTGACTTGTTGCAATGATGTAACTCTTGTTTATTTTTAGTTTGTTTTGTTAAGGTTTGGGTGTTTAACTTTTTTCATGTAGAATTAGTTGATTAGTTTTAATTCTTTTCTTTTAAATACTTGTGTTATCCTTGCAAATGCAAGCTAGATCCACTGCAGCACGTAAAAAAGGCATATTCCAAAGATCACTGTCTCTCTCAACAGCAGCTACCCAGTGGCACTCTTATGTCCAAGCTCAGATACATATATAAACAACAAAATACACATCATCTATTCTCTGCAGCATTACAGAGGACTGCCACATTATTAGATTTTTTTTGAGATATGCTAATTCCCCCGTCAGACTGAAGTAAGTCTTAACATCACAAATGAAACATTAAGAATTATTTTCCTGTTGTTCTCCCCATAATTCTATTTTCCTCTTTACCATTGCTCACACTTCTGTATTGTTTCTATCACGGTGCCCCCAAACCAAAATAATCTAGGATAGGCTAGGAATCTCTTCCAGATCTCCCATAGCATGAACAAATATTTTGCATTAATCAACCACTGGGCTGACAGAAAAGTGTTTCTTCATGCCCAGAAAGATTTAAATCAAATATGTACATGTCTTCAAAGCACAGCTTGTAAATCATTTTCAGATGTTTTTGAGGCATGACATTTAAAATAAAAAATCCTGCTGTCCTGAGGATGAATTGTTAGGACAAAAGAAAAACTAATGACTTAAAGTATATCAACAACTATCTCAAAAGCAATTGTGTGCCTGAACCTTTTTGAATTTTAAATATAATAGATAAGACAAACTTCATACTTCTGAACTCACCATTCTCTCTAATGCACTGGCCCCAGAACCAGCTTTACCAAAATCTGGCTAACTGACAGGCAATCAGACTTGAGTTTCTGGCAATTCCCATTCTGAGTTTGATCCTGAAGAGTTTCTCTAATAAGCTGCTTCTAGGGTAAAAGCAGGAAAGATTCCCTCCCCTCTACCAGTGGTTTCACACAGGTCATCCCTTGTTGAAGCCAGGCAGGGTCTCTCTAGATACAGAGTTGAACATTGACTATTCCTTCCTGCTGTTTTTCAGCTTTGCAGATAAGGTAAATGACACTAACCATCTTCAGGGAACTGACCTTTCTCAGTGACAAATGACAAGTATTCATTCTTCAGATGTGAACCAATTTTTCTCATGGAGGTAGCAGAAGAATCTGGTGAGCTTGGGGATAAATGCTGAAATTTGGAGTTAAGCCATTCCTAGCTGTTAAAACTCTCTGGTGAGAGAGTGGATCTGCTATATGTAAATTGTCAATGTTTCCTTTTCAGGTTCCAATGCTGTCAGTCTGGTATCTTTCATGAATACTTTGCATTATAGGAATTAGAGATGAAAAAGACCTATTAGGTCATCTAGTTTACCTACCTGCCAGAGCAAGATTCTTTCCTACACTATGTATTTGGCCACAAGCGCAGATGGAGAAGTAATAATCAGATGCTGCAGTGTATTTAATACAGATTCAGTCTTCAGAAGTTGTGCTATCAAAATTGCAGACATCACACAGCACATGCCTGCAACTTTTCTGAAGGGAAATGTATCCTGAAAATATCCTGGAAAACTTCTGCTGATGGTAACTGTCCTTGTGCTATCATTTTCTATGGAATGCACACGGTCAGGTATTAAGTTTTATTAGTTATTTGACTTGCTGCTTTATGGTTCAGGAAATTGTACTTTATGACACAAGAAGATAAAACTAACAGAAACTGACAGACTTGGATGAAAATAAATAAGAAAGATTAGTAAGTATTACCTGACAGTTGTTTTTTGCCTCAAAATCACTTCGTCCAGCCTGCTTCTCCTTACTCATTTTTAGGTCACTTTCTCGGAGCAGGTAGCAAACCAGCCATTTATAAGCCGCTAAAGGAACTACGAAAAAGGAAAAAGCAAAATTCCTAACATTCACATTTATGGTGCAAGAAGTCACATGAAAATTCTACTGCAATCCCAGATTTTGCAACTTGAGATGAAAAGTGAAAGCATTAATTAATCAATCCATTGACATGCCACTTTGTCCATTAATGTAGATAAAATAAATATCTGGGGAGAACAGTCAGATTGTGAGTGTACAGTGAAGACATAACCACGTCTGGCCATACACTACTTCAAAATGACCCCAAGCTGGAAAACAAGTTGTATCCACAGCTCAGTTTAGACTTCTTACTTGAATAAATTTTTTAGCTTTTTTTTTTTTTCCATATTAAGACTTATGCTGCAAGATACGAAGTCTCTTCTGAGAATATAAGAACAAATGACAGTCCACAATTACTGGAGCATGTGACTTGCAACATTATTTTCACTGGTGGTTGAATGTAATCACATTACTAGCTTTGTACATAATTGTGTCGTATTTCTAAGAACAGCCTAGAACTATTAAGGTAAAAAGTTATTCAACATGAAGTCCTTGCATGAATCTTGCTTGCTTGTTTCTTAGCTGAAGATTTAATGGAGAGTCTACCTCAGAGTATAGGGAGTGCTTATATGCTGCCTAAATTAAGGCATCTAAATTAACAGTCCAGTTTCTAACGGAATGGATCAAGAAACAGATTCAGGTATTTTTTAAACTATGGTCTGGTTCAGTAGGCATTACATGAGAGGAGAGAACATTTGCTGCTGATCTGTCATGTGTTGGTATTCTTTTTAACTTTTGCATCCAAGGGCAAATCTAGGCCTACAGTGATACACAAATGGGAAGAGCACTTAATGTCATACTTGACTTGATTATAGCAGAGTAAAGCAGGAATACTACAGGGAACTCTTTTTCCACCATTACTCATTTTTCTCTATATAACTAAAAGCAACTGTCAGAAGCAGACGAACTTCATGCCTTTTCAACATGCTTGTAAATCCCTTGTATATTTTTCTAAAAGAAGCTATTTTAGTGATAGAAGGTAGAGGCGAACAATCCTCTTAGAACTGGAAAACAGCAATACAGTGGTGAAATCCTTAACTCAGAGATGTTATTTTAGAGGAACAAAAGAGAAAAAAGTAATATCTGATGCTATCCTCCATTCCAGAAATGAATTTGGGGAAAATTGAATGTATTTTGAAATGCAAACAATGTTCTTAGTAAATAAAAATGCATGTAATACAAAAAATGTCAGCAAATATGACAAATATCTAATAAGTAGCAGAGGCTGAATTTCAAATCTCTGGATCCTTTCCTTTAGAAAGGAATTTAAAATTCTAGAATCAGTTTAATAACAGCAGACGCCTACCTGAGGAGTCCATGCAATCTTCAACACTAATGGCTGTGAATTTCCAGCCAAGGATATGATGGTAGTCTTGCAAAAAGTTTATTGTTCCCAAAGGGGATTCAAAAGGAGCTTTATCTGAAATACCAAAGAAAATAAAAATGATTTATGAGAAAAGAAATCAGACTTTTTGGAACTAAAAGCCTATTACAAAGCCATGCATACACTTGACAGGCCAGATGTAATTAGGCCATAATACTTATTTTATTATGGCCTAGTCCAGCCAAAAGAGGACTGGTAGACAAGTGTGGAAAAACCTGACATCACTGCCTATAATTATTCCCCATAAGATTCAACTCCAACTGCTGAGTTTTCCAGCTCTGTAAGATGCTAGTGAAACTCACTGCTGGAAAACTAAAACAAAACCTAGAGAACTACAAGATGTGGTGATGGATATTGCTACCAAGTCAGGTGATGTGAATTGTTCCAAGTACAATAAACAGATTTATGATGACTTTACCAATACATAGTCACAGAACCATAGAATGGTTTGGGCTGGAAGGCACCTTAAATGTCAACTTGTTCTAACCCTCCCATCCTTGACAAGGACACCTTCCACTAGACCAGGTTTCTCCAAGCCCTATCCAGCCTGGCCTTGAACAGTTCCAGGGATGGGGCATCCACAACTTCTCCAGCCAACCTGTGCCAGTGTCTCATCACCCTTGCAGAGAAGAATTTCTTCCTACCATCTAATCTTAATCTCTCATCTTTTAGTTCAAAACCATTCCCCTTTGGCCCACGACTATCTATGGCCTATCTTTGGCCTATGTAAAAAGTGGCTCTCCCTGCTTTTTACAAGTACTGGAAGGCCATAAAGAACCTTCTCTTCTCTAGGCTGAGGATACCAAATTCTCTCAGCCTGTCTTCACAGCAGAGGTGCTCCAGGCCTCTGAGCATCTTGGTGTCCTCCTCTGGACCCTCTCTAACAGGTCTCTATCTTTCTTTTGCTTAGAATCCCAGACCTGGATGCAGTGCTCAGGTAATTTGGTTGAACTAAACTGCACTTTTCAGAGAGTAAGACACAGCTTAACCCGATTAGGGATGGCAAAACACCTAGCCAGCTTCTGCAAGACAGGAGAAAAATATTTCTTGCAGCAAATATTTCTGCATTGTGAATGCACCATATGATGCAGTCTGAAGCACATTATTTATGCTCCACCTAATTATTAAATGACTGTCAATGGTTTTCAGCATGAAATTACCTCCTAATTCCATAAGCTACGCACTGTTTGGTCCAGCAATGAAAACATACCTCTTATGCAACTCATCCAGCTCATTAAGTAGTTGCTGGTTTGCTGCAGCAGGACGTTGTTATCTCCCTCATATGTGCAGTTTGGATCATTGTCATTTCGGATTTCACCCAGACGATTCACTTAAGAAGAACAAGTGCACAGTTAAATATATTGCAACATATTAGTAGAAGCTAAGAGAGACTAAATAATTATTCTGTGACAAAACGTAGGAGAGCTGTGTATTCCTATTGTAAAACTATTGTTACAAACAGATGAGCTCGAGAATTCACTGATTACCTTGTACAGTAAAGATTTTAGAAAAGTGTGGCATTAAAATTTAAGAGAAATTTTCATGCATGAAGTCTGCATCTTTATATTTGAAACTGAGACTGAATTACTTGTACAATCCGCCCAAACGCTGGTGCAGATCCTGTATGGGTTTAGGGAGGTTTTTTTGTGACTACAGGTATGAAATAATATTTAAAAATACAGATATGAAGATAAAATACTTTCTAAACACATTGCTAAAATTCAGAAATCATAGCACAACAGCAGTTGAAGAACACATCAAAAAAACCACTCTCTTTCTGATCAGCATGCAGTGTCTGTAACTTACTGGCAAGGTAACCATGTCCTCCACAAGCTTCTCGGCACTCCTGGGCTGCCTGCTGAACAGTCCAAGACACCAGTGGTTTGCTGGCAGCAGATAAAGCATGAATCTCACGTCCCAAATCAGCCTTTGTGAAAAACAAATTATATACGAGGAATAACTTTTATAGAAATTAAGTTGGTGACCAGCTAAAGCCATAGATAAATGTACTGCTTTATAATGAACAGTAACTGGCAATACAGGCATAAAACTCTCTGAGATCTATGTAAGTGCAAAGCATATTCTTTGTTGCCACATCTGAGAAACCTTCAGCACCAACTTTCTTATATGAGACAGCAATAATTTATGTCAGGTAATGGGCACATGGGTGCTTCTTAGCTGTATCAGCTGGCACAGCATTGAGTGAGTTAGTTCACCATCTGACAAGCTTTCCCTCCCAAAAAATGGAGGTGGTTGAGGGTGGCTTGTCCAGAAAAAGCTTCTATCCCCTCTGTGACATAAGCAGTATCTCTCTCCCCAGCCAGCAACAGGGTTGCCTTACACAGTTTTTGCTGATCTTATAAGCATCAGTTTTGCAAAGAGCAGGAAAACTTTTATGTACACCCTCAGAGTCTCCAGAGAATCACAGTAGCCTGCATTTACACTAACTCTGTTGACCTTCCTTTGAAAATGCATTTGGAATTCTGGTTTCTGGAGATAGGGGCTTGATACAACCAAAGCTTGTTTAACAGCACCTCCCTGATTGGTGTTGCTTGTTTTAAGATCTGTAGAACAAAAGGAATCCATAAGGATTACATTCTTAAAATTTTCAACAGTGAGATTCTTTCCTATCATTACTTTTTCCTGATAGCCACTGTTTTCCCTAAGATTAGTGACTGCACTTCAGACCTCCACAGATGAAGTATCAGGTAAAAAATTCAAACAGATTCTTCTGTGTTTTGTGCAAAGAGGAGAAATTAAAATACCCCGCCATTAGAACAAATTATTTCATGAGCTTTACTTTAGCTGAAAAAATATTGAGGATTTAAATAAGACCTGAGAAACACACTGCCAGTATGTAGGCCCTAAAAGTTTTTATTGCCAGAATTTATAAAAATAAATAAAATTTATATGCTGTAAAAACACAATACTGCAGTTAATTTGATTAAGAATCAGTCCTGGCACAGAGACTGATAGATTAAACTATTTCCTCTGTAAAGGGATGACTTCAAGTGGGCTGATTGTGGATGAAAAATTCAGCTTTAAGACTCAAAAAATCAACTTTTTTCACTAAACGTATTTATTTTAATGAATGAATTTGAATTGCAAACTCAAGCAAGACTCAGAGAGTCTATGCAGGAATTAGTATATTTTCAGAAAATCTTTGATATAGGCTCCCTGTAGAATCATTTACAACAGTTATAAGCTGAATTTACACCATCATAATATATTTATGATAAAAAAATCCGCAAGGGAACATAACCTTCAATTCCACAGAAATCAGTAAAACTTTAATCACTCCATCAAAACTAATTTGAATGCTTTTCTAAATGCAACTTTAAACAGTACTTTTCATGCCCCATATTTCTGAGACACTGCTCTATCATTCTTGACCATAAGAAAGCCAAAGACTTCTAAATAGGTCTTCCATTTAACAGTTTACAGTTTTTAAGAAAGTAAGAACTCAGTGAAGAGGAAATATGTAAACACCTCACCTGTCTCTGACTCCTTTGCTTTGTCAACACACCTGCAAAAAACTCAACAAAGTTCTCAAACAGGGATTTTGATAAATAATCTAAGACATACGCAGCAGCCAGATAAGGTAAAAGACGCCATTTCTGGAAAAAAAGGAATTAAATTGATTTGATCACAAATTGATATAAGTTTTTAATAGTTATTATATTGAACCAACTCGTTTATTTTTACTGTGTTTAAAATGGAAAACTCCTTAATGGAGAAGAGAACAATAATCACCTATAATGTAATTTAATTACATTTAATTATGTTATAGGTGGTTATTGTTCTCTTTATAACAAGTTATGGTTATATTGTTTTAGTTTTCACATTTCAGGAATTTGTGATAAACATTCTGTTAAACCAGGGAAAAAGTTCACTGAAGCTTTGGGGACCAAAGACATATTTTTGCCATGTATTTATAAAATGTCTGGCATGCCAGGGTCAGTTATGATTCATAAGTTTCTTCACTACAAACATGACAGAGGTTGTAACCATTTCATGGGGCTCACGAAGGAAAACAAAAACTGCTTGAAAGTCTTTGTAATAAAAGAAGGGAATGAGAATTTCAGCAAGCAGAACCCACAGAACAAGCCAAAGTGGAAAAATTGAGAGACTCAAAGAATAGTGGAAGGCAGACCCTGGCTTATTCAGAAATGGTGGAAGGAAGGCACCTCCCACCAGTTTGTAGAAACCCATGAAATCTTTCAACATTGCAAGATATATGTCAACCTGGAAACAGGCACCCACACTGCAAGGACCAACTGGGCAGGTTTGTTTTCAGCACTTTGTTTGTTTTATCACAGGATAATAACCTTTGTCATTCAGCAGATCTGAGTTTTCCCTTTTCCCTAGTTATTCTACATACACTTTTTCAGAGCAAAAAGTGTTTTTCATCTGCGTAAACTGCAGGTAGACCTTGGTTATAATCCTCTTAAGTCAGTATTAGCTTGAGACTTCTCCACAATGAATGTCATTGAGTTCTATACTTTTAAAGCATACAGGCTACAAATGAGAAACTTAGTGTAGCAACAAAAGAAGTAGTGATACTTTGAAACAAATGCTACTTTCTACATATGCAGTACTTTTGCATGTGCATGTAAGACAGTCTTTCTCTTAAAAGGTTACTATTTTAGAAGACAAATGTTTCTAGGTACTTCAGAGAAACATGAATTTTTTTTGATTTTGCTATTCCAAGAAGCTATATTAAAATCCTGGTCATGCCAGGAGAAGGTTTTGAGTTGGAATGATCCTCCACAGCTATACTAGAATGATGCTTCAGGTGACACAGACAACATTAATTTCACTAACTTCAGAGTCACTACTGTTATCTGCAGTAGCTCTGGATGTGAGTTTCATTATATAGAAGTACGTAGATCAAATTCCAAAGCATTTACTTGTGTTTGGTACTCAAGGACAGGTATTTCTTCATCCTCAGTTGGTCCAAACTGACAGCGAGCTGCTGAGAAGCGAATGGCTATTACCAAGGCAAGCTTTAAATTGGTGATGCAAATTCCTGTGATCGTAATTCTGCCAGAGGACAAGGATCCCATAGCTGCACTGAAACGTTCTTTAACATCCTGAATGAATAGAAGACACAGAATGAATGCTGAGGCTAACATTTCATTTTAACCCCATAAAGATACAACTTGGTAGCAAGATCAGAAGCAATTTTTCCAATTTTGTTTCTTGACTCATTCAGATGAGGTACTCAGGCGAGACTCAGAATAGTCTTGCCTGAACACAGTCAAACTCTAAACTCTTTGGGATCAGTGGGGTTGTGCAAAGAGCACCAAGTTCAGTAAAGTCAGCAAGGTGAGTTGAAACATCTCTGAAATGAGATTTAAAAGCCAACATTCATATCTCATGTGAAATTGTCAACAGCCTTCTTAAGTTCAGGTATCCAGTACTTCCTGACATAAGAGGAAGCTCTGCCTCTCAACCTACTTACACCTTTGTATATTTAACAAAACAAGACCTTGTTTCATACCTTGACAGAACTTGAGTACTTCCCCTCAGCTGTGACATCTCCAGCTATATTTAGTATGTTTTCTTTTGGTATCCTGACATTGTGGAACATGGCAAATCTGTTAAAACAAATACACAAACAGTATAAAATCTATGTCTACATAGTCTGAGGTGTTTATACTACAAAAAAAAAGGTCACAAGAAAGATGGGATTGCAAAATTATCTCAGGCATGTCAGTGAACTGAAAACAGTGCCCATCAGGCCAGGTAGGCAATTTTAAGGAAGTATGCCTGGGGCAACAAACACTTTCAGACTCAGAGCAGCATAATAAATTCAAGAAGAGAATTTGTTATAACTCTTCTGATTTTTGGTTTTTTTGTTTTAAAAAGATGATGTTTACAAAACCAAAAAAACCCACTTCATTGACTCTAGGAGACCATTTCACCAGCTTTGTAGGGAAAGAAGCAAAATGTAATGGAAGGATGAGCAACATATTCTGGTTGAGGGAAGGGACAAGTAAAGTCACTTATTAGAGACCTTGTACACAAGGCAGTTTGACAGGACTTTCACTGACACCTCAGAAAGCTGAACTGAATTCTCTGGCTGCATGACTTTAGGTTGCCTTGGTTGGTATCTCAGCTGTTAAAAAACTTGGAAGACGAACAACTTCCTTCTGCTGCCTAGAATGGGACTGGACCATTCTCATTCCAAATAATTCCCTGCCTCAAACAATTCTGCAGAACTATATTCTTAACTGAGGTGTTGTTTAGTCCAGTCTGGAGACTGCTTTGGAATAGAGACACTATATTTTTATGAGCCTAAAATATATATCTGTGAGGATCACTCATTCTACTGCAATACAAATAAGGACATAGCTGAAATAGTGCCCTGAGAAGGAACCAAAAGAAAAATTTTCCTTTGTTTAAACTCAAATTAGGAATTCTGTTCCCTGAAATGTGGCATCTTAGAAGAGGAAGAGCAGGATAACCCTTTCTAAATTGCAGTACTCTGGCAGCAATAAAGAGGGAAGTTCTAAAGATAAGGAGAATGTCCTGAGTATTCATATTCTTCAGAAGACAGCGATTGAACTGTTTTACCCAAATGGGCAACACAATTTGGCACAATAGCAGCAGTATCAACCCCACTCACAAGTATCTCACTATCTAATAGAACTTGAAAAGCTGTATTTGTAATCAAAGAAAATTCCTTTTTCTTGCCAATAAAGGTTGATCTATTTAATATGGCTCACGAGAGCCAAGTCTTTCACATTAATAAATTACATAAGGGCTGCACTGCTGCATGTGCTTTTAAATTATGAGTTGTTTCCAAGGAAACATATCTGAATACTGAATTTATTCAGCCTTAGAGATACACAGTATTTTCGGACTTAGACATGGAGAAAGGCGTGCTATCCTAACCAAGAACCAGCTGCCTCAACACGCTAATAAGTGTTTTGTTAAATGCCAATTTCAGTGAGACTACACTACTTTGTAATAGAAGCAAATTCAAATTTTCCAAAAATCTGATTTCCACCTATGTTAATATTTTTTCCATATCATTGAAAATAAAAAATCTCTTTTGAGAATGATCTTTTGACTAAATTCACATTCTCTGCTCCCTATATCACAAATAGAATCACAATTAAACTGTACAGCAATTGATATTTTTAAGTAATAGCATGCATCTTAGAAAGAACTTGAGCTTTTAAATTATTATTGCTCATTACTTTAATTACAGAAGAGTGTGTGTGGCAAGGTTTAGGTTTCTAGTTTACACTCTTCTTTTCACAATTGCTGTCTCCACTCAAAAAATTCCAAGAAAGTGCTTTCCTAGGACCTTACAATGCAAGTATAAGGTAGAAAGCTACTAATACGTTCAAATAGTGAAGCAGTTCTTTAGTAATTCACCAATCACTGAAGAATATTTTCCTGACAGGATGCCTGCCAGTCACAGCACACCACTAGCTCATCAATGGCATTTTTTTACAAGCCATTAGCGCAAACAAGAATTTTAAGAAAAAAACAGAGCGATGAAATAAGGGAGCTCCATGTATGTTTATAAGGATCCCTCCCAAGTAGGGATCAAGTAGGAAGGGATGCATGAAAGAAAGCAATGAAACACTATTTTAAAGAGCTATTGAATGGGTGATTAAAACTGGAATTATAAGCCAGACTAAAGGAAGAGTTGACCTTACAGAGAGATGATACAATCTTCAGGGCACATATTAGGACAATATTTCAAAGGGCTCCAGTTCTTGGGCTTTCTCTCTGCAAATACATATCTGGAACATGCTTAGACTCATATATGATGAATGGTAAGAGTTCACAGTAGCATTCATAGTTATTAGGCTGGAAAACACCTCCAATATCAGAGTCCAACCATTATCTCAGCAGCACCATGTTCACCACTAAACCACGTCCCCAAGCACGACATCCACACATCTTCTGCACACTTCCAGGGATGATGATTCCCTTTTTTACTGAGCAGCCTGTCTCAATGTCTGAATACTCTTTCAGAGAAGAAATTTTTCCCAGTATTTAACCTAAACTTTCCCTGGTACAACTTGAGGACACTTCCTTTTGTTCTGTCATTTGTTACCTGGGAGATAATGACAATGAATAAAATGGAAAATTATCCTCTGTTACGTGTTGTGTTTTACACTGTAGTGAGTAGTTCAATTCACTGAGCAAAGTTGTGCAGTTGTAGAAATTTTTTATATTGACCTGTGCCTGAGACTCAAGTGTTCATAAAAAACAAATTGAAAGCTACTACTTTATAAATCTATATACCAATTGCCTACCTTTAAGAATTACAAGCCTACTCATAATGAACATGTGACAGATGTGTGCTGAACAAAACAGCTCCCAAAATGACCTAAATAATTTTGCCCACTTTCACTTGCTGTAATACAATCCCAGAAAGTTAGATCTAAGGGAAGTCTTCTGCTGGAGAGAGTGAAAAACCTTCAAGTAAGTTTTTTTATAATGTTTGACACAAATATAAGGAAGCTAATTCTGTACCACATAAAAGATGACCTAAAATTATTACAATTAAAAACTACAAGCACACCCTTGTTTAATAACTTCTTTCACAGCTAGTGAACCAGAATACTGCATTTCCTATCATTATATGATAGCCTATTTTCTTAAAATCAAAATGAATTCAAGTAACAGGCTTTTGAAGTTTAGATTTTTTCCCTTGGTATTATTCATTATAGATATATAAAGATATGTGGATATGCATATCAGATGGCAGAGACTTAGGGAAGCTAAGCAGTGTGGCAGAACTAGAAATTAAAAATTCAACAGAGAATTTCCATGTGCAAAGAAATAAGGTATTTTGCCTATAAGCATGAGTGTTGAAAATAAAAGCAGAACCTCACAGTACTGGTGGGTTAAGTGACCTTGTGAGATTGCTGCCAACTGCTGTTACGCTCCTTCTCCAAGAACTTTGCTGTTGGGAATTGTTAGACATACTGGCCAATTGGAACTTGATATTGTAACATATTAAAAATAAATAGTAAGGTTTAATGAAGTCAATGATCACGTTTTTAATGGTTATTAGCCTAGAAAGGGTAGACTTGGCCCACATCTGTCAACGCATTTAGGAGAAAAATCTCCTTAAAGAATTGAAAAAATATCTTACAATAATGGAACTGTATAGACAGTCATGGGGATATCATGTACCAGCAAGTTTGGAAAATGGCTAAATTTCACACAGTGATGACAAGACCAGAGGTTTGAAAGCTGCCCTACTTAGGGCCTCTTCAGCACAGCAAATAGCATGACTGAGATTAAGACCTCTCAGCAAGACAGACAGACAGCTGTCAGTTTAAATAGATATCACAGGGCTTTACAGCAATGTGCAATTTTGCATCATGTAGACACATATTTTACCACAGATAAAAAAACCCCCAAAACTGTATCACACAGATTTCTGCCAAGAGCAGCTGAGCAGAGTGAAGTGCCATTCCAATAGTAGCATTCTTGTTTGGGTTCTTTGGCCAGTAGTTTAGGGAACATTTCAAACTAAGTTAATCTCACTGGCTTTAAATCATGCAATAGTAATTCATCTGGTGTGCAGTAATGCTGATAAAAGAGGAGCAGCTGGAAAAGCTACGAGCTCCTTTTGCCAGTACTAAAGTAATAAACTGTTACCTATGGTACAAATAGCTCAAACATGCTTTGGTGAACTTCAGACTCACTAAAATGCCTTTTCTGCCAGCTTTTGTTACTGACTACATTAGAGATGGTACAATCATCTCTAATGCCAGACTTCCAGCCAGAAACAGAAAGCAAGTGAATGGTATTGGAAGGCTGTTTATGGGATACAGTAAACCTTGGGAAGAATAACATTTCAAAAGTTTGATGAAAAACTTGCAGAAGGAAAGAAAATTGCCACATATTCTAGACTCACAGAAAGGTTAGAGCTGAAAAGAGTTACAGTGAAACTGGGGAAAACTGCATGGCAGTATTTTAGTTTTATTTTCTACAATCAAGGCTCTAAGAATGCAGCTCTGTACAGTAATGGTTATTAGCAAGGATAAAACAACATAGCAGTTTATAGGCCTCCTAATGCTAACCTAATGGACATCACAGGCACACAAAGACCCACTCACACTGAAGTTCTTACAGTCCAAGTGCCAGTGTTGAGAGGAGCTCTGGATGTGCAGACTCCTGCAGCTGTTGAGAGCTGACAGAGCTCTCCTAAGGAACAAAAATGGTTGGGTTGAAATTCACTGCAGATGTGAGACTGTATTTCTGTGGGTCAAAAAACAAATGTGTGACCAGATCTAAATCTTCCCTTCCTCATTGTCACCCACATCAAGTGCCTTTCAGCGTGAAGTAGCTGCAGCTGCAGAGTTTTGAGGCACATGAACATGACAAAAATGAGGGGATAAGGCAGCACTCTGCAACAATGTAACCAAAGCCTAGTAACATGCACAGCACTGTATGCGTCCAACTCTGACTGCATCAGGAGGGCAAAACAATGAAATGTCAATGATTCTGCTGCAAAAATCACGGCTTTAACTTAAATTGTAAACATGCAAGATGTGTTTGCAAAATACCTAGCTTTAACTGTGGAAGTGGCACTTTTCACAAGGACCAAAGTATTCATGGTATATTCAGATAACATAAATACAGGCACGGGCATTTTAACATCTCTTTTTCTTCTATAGCCACTTAATTGCAATTGCTATTGCAATTGTTTGAAACTTAGGTCAGAGGCTGTAAGTGAATAAAAAATATTAAATAAGTCCAAGTTTGTTTATTTGGGAAGCAGGAGTGATTTTTACACTTGATTTCTTACATCTCTGTTCTTTTTCCTGTACTGAAACAGCCACTCCTAAGGCATTGCAGTGAATGAGACCTGAGACTGAAGACAGCAAAAATTGGTGGGGTTTATTCCATTAGTTTTCAGGCAGTTCCAGTTCCCTAGCTGAGTCCCCTACAGCTACATAAATGTTCATCACAGCACAAAGAAAAAGGCAGTCTGGGAGTAGAAGTAAATAACCAAAGAAGATGATTATGGATAGTATCTTCACTGAACTACTGTTTCAGATTGAAAGACGAAGCTCCCAAGACTATTTAGCTTCAACTATGTATTATAGCTCCTATCTTCCTAGTGAAATAACTCTGACAGTTGCAAAATCTAAATGAGCATTAAGAGAATAAATAGTAAAAGACAAAAATGACTAGACTTTCATTTGTTCTGCCCTTAAACTAGCAGTAGCAGAATCATAATGTATTATTGGCAGTGATACTGAAATAGTAACAAAGAAAAAATTATGAATTAACCATTTAAGAGCAAATTGTAAAGGCTCAGAAGTCATGTGATGTATCCCATCTTTGACAATATATAAGCAATTATATATCTTATATATAAAGCCTGAGGGCTTTCTCAGGCATCTCTTTACAGAAGAGATTCTTTTACAAAATTTATTTCTTTTTGGTCCAATAAATCCCCTTTACCCATTTCTTCTTAAGCATTTTGTTTTGTTTCCAGTATCCAGAAAACTGAATCTGACCTCACTGATTGGTGGAGAACATGCTGAACATCTTAGTGCGTTGTATGTGTGCGAAGATTGACCACATTTTAATTGTACACAAAAGGCTATTAAACAGCTAATAAACCCCATCAGTTTTCCCAAGCCCACAATTATCATTAGATCCAGTTAATAATTCTTCCTCCAGAAAGACCTTTTTCTCTTCTACAAAGACTTAAGGTAAAATGACAGTTTCATTTCTCTGGTTCTTCCCTTACAAAAGTTTTTATCTGCAAACAAACTGTATACAAGTTATCAGTGGACACAGCCGAATGAGCTCAGAACATGATCTACAAAGCCAGGCATGGTAAGCATCACTTCAGAAATACAATAATAGCTGATTTTCCACTCTTCCCCATGCAAATTCAGTTGGGCATCATTTACATCTCTGGAGAGGGGAAAGGAGAACATTGCTGCTTGTTAAAGCTGGACATGAAACTGGTTCACCACCAATTCAGTGTCAATCATTTACTGATGTGCACTGAAGTAATGGGTAATTTGGACAATACTCCAGTAGCTAAGGTACATTCTCCCCTTCAAAAAAACAACCCAATGAAAAAAAAACCCACACCAAAGGAAGGAAAGAGAAATGCAAATCAATACATAGCCCAGCTCTTGCTTTATGTGTGTCACCCCCCCATTCCTTCCTTATGCCTGCCACGCATTTTACTGAGAAGCCCCTGAAAAAAATCCCAGATACTCAGGGAATTTTTCATTAGCTTTTTTTTTCCCTCAGCTACTACCATTTGGGGTCCCCAATGATCAGCATATTTCAAAGACTGCCAGAGCACTAGCAACAAGTGGACATTTTAAAATTATAAAATGAAGACTGAAGCATTTGTATCCTCCAGTGGCCGTCTGATTTAATTCTGGTAATAAAACACAAAACCAGTCTAAACTCTCCATAAGAAAAAACATAGTTCTGTTTTTACTCCTTTATGCATTACACAAATTATTGTAAATTTTCCAGAGAAAGAAAAGTATTTTAAAATATTTTACAGTGATTTTGTCTTTGTTTTGTCAGAGCAGCTGAAGTTACAAATGTAACAGTTTATACTGAGTGTCATCAGGCAGCAGTTACAGGATGGCCAGGGTATCAGACCCAGCCAGCACAGGTTTAGGAGGGGTAGGTCATCTTTGACCAACCTGGTCTCCTTTTATGACCAGCTGACCTGCCTGGTGGATGCAGGAAAGGCTGTGGATCTTGTCTGTTTGGACTTCAGCAAGGCCTTGACACTGTCTCCCTCAGCACACCCCTGGAAAAGCTGGCAGCCCACGGCTTGGACAGGAGCACTGTGCTGGGTTAGGAACTGGCTGCATGGCCGGGCCCAGAGAGTGCTGGTGAACAATGCTGCATCCAGCTGGGGCCAGGCACCAGTGGTGTCCCTCAGGGGTCTGTGCTGGGGCCAGTTCTGTTCAATATTTTAATTGAGGACATGGATAAGGGAGTTGAGTCTTTCATAGTAAATCTGCAGACAACACTAAGCTGGGAGCATGTGCTGATCTGTTGGAAGGTAGGAGGGCTCTGCAGAGAGACCTGGAATGATTGGATGGATGGGCAGAGTCCAATAAGATGATGTTTGATAAGTCCAAGTGCCACACTTTGGGCACAATAACCCCTGCAATGTTACAGGCTAGGGACAATGGTTGGACAGTGCCCAAGCAAAAAGGGATCTGGGGGTTCTGGTGACAGCAGCTGAACATGAGCCAGCAGTGTGCCCTGGTGGCCAAGAAGGCCAAGGGCATCCTGGCCTGTATCAGGAATAGTGTGGCCAGCAGGAGCAGGGAGATCATTCTTCCCCTGTACTCGGCACTGGTGAGGCCACAGCTTGAGTGCTGTGTCCAGCTCTGGGCCCCTCAGTTTAGGAAGGACATTGAGTGCTGTGTCCAGCTCTGGGCCCCTCAGTTTAGGAAGGACATTGAGTGCTGTGTCCAGCTCTGGGCCCCTCAGTTTAGGAAGGACATTGAGATGCTTGAGCGTGTCCAGAGGAGGCAACGAGGCTGGTGAGGGGCTTGGAACACAAACCCTCTGAGGAACGACTGAGGGAGCTGGGGTTGTTTAGCCTGGAGAAAAGGAGACTAAAAGGTGACCTTATCACTCTCTACAACTTCGAAAGGTGGCTGTAGTCAGCTGGGGGTTGGTCTCTTTCTCCAGGCAGCAACTGACAGAACAAGAGGACACAGTCTTAAGCTGTGCCAAGGGAAACAGGTTGGATATTAGGAAAAAGTTTTTTATGGAATGAGTGATAAAGTACTGGAATGGTCTACCCAGGGAGGTGGTGGAGTCACCATCGCTGGCTGTGTTTACAAAAAGACTGGATGGCACTCTGTGCAATGGTTTAATTGAGGTTAGGGCATGGGTTGGACTCAATGATCTTGAAGGTATCTTCCAACCTAGTGATTCTGTGATTCAATGTGAAAGACCTGCAAACACCATGTGACTTTTGGGCACTCAAATTATGAAACTATGAGAATTATTTGGAAAGATAATTTTAGAAATGGATTTACACTGCAAAAAGTCCCACATTAGTTCCGAAATTCTCTCTTACTAAAAACATTTCACTCTGCATTAGCAGGAAACCATCTTTCAGCCAAACAACTCAAGAGACTGTTTTTCAAAGCCAGAATGGACAACTACAATTAACTACTCTGTTTTCTTACATAGCATAAATCAGTAGCATTTTCCAAGGAGGCTCTGGAATTTCTTCCCCATGACCGTCATTAGTGTTTAGGAACTTAACTCTCTGTATCCATATTGAAAATTATTAGCATAAATTTCTTGAAGCACAGGAACAAAATCAAACATCTCTGTCAGAGATGTCAGACTGATTCCCACTGTGACTACATATCCTGAGTAAATACATGAAAATAGACCTGATTTACTAAGTGTTCATGGTAGTTGAACCAGACTTCACACAAACATTCAAAAAAACCTGGCAATGCATCTAGTGAAGACTAATACTTGTAGTCACAGCATAGGAGAAGGTTTTCTCCTCTCCACATACAAGTCCATGCCTTCTCTGGGATAAACGAGGATGTAAGATTGCTAAATGGCCAAGGATAACACATTGACAAGGCAGTATCTGGTGAAATATCTTCCAGTGGATCCTGGAATTTTGCAGATCATGCAACCAAGACTCCATTTTCTAGAGTAGCATGGCTTGTCTCAGTAAAAAAATGCAGAACTTCCCCTCCAGTCTCCATCCAGACCTTCATACACCTCTGAGAGTGGACATCTACAAGCCCTGACACTTCTGACATCTCAGTGTGAGCAGGAAGGTTGCAGAACAAAACTTGGTTTCCTGGTTCTTGAGAACAATGTTGGCCTGCCTCTAATCTTAGACCTCTCCAAAAATAAAGTAGCTGAGGTAGTTCAGGAACACAGGCCCCTGGAGTTTTTAGCTGAATGAGTGGTATCCAAGGGTAACCTTGGGCTCCCTCAACCTTCTCTCTTAATCTGCAAGTGTTGTCTTAAGGTTTCTAATGCAGAGACTGTCTTAATGCATACTTAAGAGATCTACATCCATGACTGGGGCTCTTTGGGCACTACTGTTTGAACATAATAATTTTTTTAAAACAACATATACAAAGTAAACAGGAATGCCCTATGACTGCTTTAAATGACATATGATGTCAACTAAGATAAGGGACTCCATCTGACATTAAGATGGGAAGTCACTGGTATCTCATTTAAAGAGCATTTTATGGATTATAATTTCAAATTATTCAGTTATTACCAATATTTTAAGAAACACTCTATTTTTCCCGTAGATAATGGCAAGATGCATTTAAAATTATGTACATTTTAAAGTCACATAACAAGTATACTCTTCTTTCCCGTGTTGCACATAAATCTATACTGCAGTATAAGAATGAACAGCAGAATTTAAACACTTCTACAGAAATACAAGGTTGAATAACATTTGGATTACTCAGGCCCATGCTGCTGTGCCATCTGGTGGCTACTAGTCTGTAATGCAGAAGGAAGAAAAACCCACCAAACCTTAAACATGCCTCTTTTCCAAGTCTTTCTCACAGTTTTCCTTTATAAATTATTTTGTGTTGTTTTAGGTTTTTTAAATTTATTTCTTCTGTGTCTTCAGGAAACAGAGAATCAATGATAATGAGCTAAGTAACCATAAAATTCCTACAACCTTCTGGAAAGACAGTCAAAGCCACAATATTTGAAACCAGGATACTTTAAGACATCTATACTTTGTTTACTACTATGGTCTTTTTTGAAGGAAAATACCTAAATCAGTAACAAACTGAAACAACAGAAAGAAGCAAATTTGCAGCATAAAGAAGTGAAACCCGTCTTTACCATTTAACATTTATGTCTTTATACCTTTATGTCTTTTTATAGAGCTATGTCACTAATACAAGAGTTTAAATAATTTTTATATGCAGAAATCTACCTCTGTTTCCACACTGTATCTCCTCCCCATCAGAGAGCTTTGGTTAGTAAAGTAGACATAGAAAGGCCCTTGGAGTCCATGACTAAGAAATGGAGCCAGGTACTTTTTTATTTCAACTGTACACAATACAGAGGAAAATAACTAGCCTTCTCTCTCCTGGCTGCAGTCTAGAAATCCCACGGTTTAGAAAAGATACATAGTTTCTCTTTTCAGTCTCATTAATCTTAATCTTTACTGAAAATAAACCTTGTCTGGGGACCACCACTAGCCTTCCTGTGGGCTGGAAATCAACAGAAAAAATATAATTAGCATCTTACACCCAGATAGGTGCAGAGGCTGATAAAGTTCTTTACTCAGAACTTACTCGATTTTTTTTCATTATTGTTGTTGAAGATTCTGTAACTGCAAGACTGCCTGGGAATACTCACAGAATACCAGCACCACTTCACATTTTAAAGAGTTAGAAAGGCTGAAAGGCTGTTTATTCAGATAGAAAATATTGAAATTCAAGATCTTTCAGTCTGAGGTATTTTTTTAGAAATATCAACAATTTAGAACCACTAGTGAACACTTCGGGAGTAAACGCAGAACACATACAGGGGGATCTTTGCACCACTACATTGTGATATAACCTAGAATTTTTTCTCTTTCAAATGTGTTGACTTACCCATTATCCAACCCATTCTGCCCAATTTTCTTTCCTATGTCACCTACCATCACACCTGGCATTGGTAGGAGAGTTTTTGTATCTCGAATCTGTAGAGAAGTGAAACAAAACATTTCAGTAATGGAACAACGAAAGTTACTGGCTGAATTTTTCAAAAGTTGAGAATATTCCCAACTTGTACTCTGTCATTCATGATAAAGAGATATCTCTGTTTCTTCCAAACACATAATCCCAGATTATCACTTGTACTTATGCATCCTCTCATTCAGGACATAGATACTTTAATGAAAATTACTTTGGAAGTTGACACTAATTACATCACTGTGTTAAATACCCCTTAACACTGATGACTTCTCTCATCACACTAGCACTGAAACCTCCTTCAGGTGTACCCAGACAGCAGAAACCAATGGAATTTCTATGTAACAATCAGCTTTGAGATATTCCTGATCCTGTAACAAACTTTGTTCAGTCTGCAATTAGTTCATTTTATTATGTACAAGTTTTCTATTGCACTGACATATTTTCTGATGCCTTTAATCTTATAAAATTATTTCTGTGGTAGAAGTTTTTCAGATTTCATGCAGATCAGCCTGCAGCATTGGCAGACATAAATCATCTTAAGCCCTGTGCAAGACTTTCAGGACTTCATACAGCACAGATGAGTTCTAACTATATAGGGACCATGTTCGTCTGGAGACTTTTCAGATCTTTTGTATTTTCAGAAGTCTTTGCAGAAAACTTATAGTATAAAACTAGCTCCACAACCTTTGTAAAATCAGTGAACGTTTCAAAAAAGTATCCTGGTTACAATTGCAATGAACTGTGAAAGTATTAAATAAAGAATCTGCTGGTCAGGTATAAATAACAGCGTAACGAAGTCTTTAATCTGAACCCACTCTTCCCCAAAAGAATAAAAGTATTAGCAATATTTCTACCCTACCTGTACAAGAAAGGAATGTATTCCTTGGCACTTTCCATCAGGAGTATAGAGCTGGGCATACAAAACTGCATGAGTGGCATGTTTCCCCATATTACCAACCCAGAACTTTGCAGCTTCAAAGTCAGGTGTATGGATGACAAATTCCTGTAGTCAGGAAAGAAAAAGAAAATTATATAAATAATAAAAATCAGGTCACAGCTATTTTTTTGTCATCACCCTGGCAATGCTTTGAAAACATTCATCAACTGCCAGGACTTTATTCTGTACTGCATTCCAGCACCAGAGATCTCTCTTATTGTATTCAACTTCGGAGACAACACACGTAGTAAGGAAAAATTTAGAGTTCAAAAAGCTCATTGCCTCATTGTAAAGCCTGGAACTCTGCTTTTTTAATCGCTCATTTAAGCAGTTGAAAAAAAAGAAAAGCATATTAATGGACTGGGAAGCATTTCCTAGATCTTAGGTTAAACTGAGCTGTGAGTTCAAGTAAAGAACTGAGAGAGCTGAAGCCTATGCAGGGACCAACTCCTTCTTACACGGTTTTGTATGGAAAGGAAACCTGGCTGACTGTGTGTGTCAAGGACTAACCTGAGTGCTGGGATCAAATGTGGCTGTAGTCCGTATGCCTTTGGTGTTAGTTCCATGGCTGAGCTCAGTCAGAGCAAAACATCCAAAAATCTAAATAAGGAGATACAGGGCACAGTTCAAGATCACCTTATAACATTAATTAAAACTGCAAGACTTTCAAATGATTTCAAATTCAGCTATTGGAGAGTAACTTGGCAAAAAAAACCCAAAACAAAACAGGAAGTGATAAAGAGCAACAAAAGAAGCACAAAGCTCAGTTAAGTGAACTCAGAATATTTATCTTGCAAAATCAAAGAGGGTCTGGCCAGACAGTGAATGCTGCCCACATGGCCTAGACTGGAGAAGCTGTTTAGGATTGGCACCTTCTGTATCAGACAGGCTGCATTTATTCCACAGAGTACTTGGTCCCGAGTCCCCACTGAACTCCATGTGGTGTATCTTTGGCATTAAGACATTATTATTTTCCATTTTATAGCATTAGAATAGATTTTTTTATGGCAACATGTCAAGTTTAAGTGTATCCTAGTAGGATACTCTTAAATGACTCTGGACAGAACCTAAACTGGTGTAATGTCATCTATACTGCCTTTTGGGAAAAGTTCCCAAATTCTGTCTGCATGTTAACTTGGACAGCCTAAAACTTATCCAGGAAGTGGTTTATGAGCTAGTAGTGAGGACAATCAGAGCTCAACGCTTGAATCTGCTCCATGGTCTTTTCTTTTGCTATTTAGAGGTACCTAGGTATGTAAAGAGATCAGAAATAACACAAAACTGCTAATAGTGACACAGTTCTAATAGTGTCCATTTCTCACAAATTATTAGAAAAAAATTACCTCCATGCTATAAATTTGTTTCAAAATGTGTGCAAATCTCTTAGAAGCAGTCATAACTGCACTTGCAAATACCTGTAAAAACAGAATAATGAATGAAATCAGTGCCCTGTGATGAAAAGCACAAATTGCACATGATTTTTAATAATGATGTCCAGTAAGGAGACCAGGGAAAGTGGGCTGCACAGTAAACTATAATTAGACTATAGATGAGGGAGGTAAGTCAGGATTTGATCTTGTCAAGGTCCCTTTACAGATGACTTGTCCCAGCTCTAACCTGTTCAAGCCTTCATTACAAATGCTTAGAAAAATATTTTCCACTTGTCCTTAGTGATGTTCTCTTAAGCAAAGGAAAACTTAAATAGTATTTTAGTTAATATTACTGAAAAAAAATTGGTAGCTGCTTCAGGATCAAACAAGAATGCTGATTTGAAAGCTACCTTCAGTTTTCCTACGTGGATATTCACACAACAAAACTCTAATTCCTAGATGTTCCCCAGCTATGTGAACAGTAATAATTAATTAATTAATTCAACAGATAATATTTGACCAGTTATGTTGAGCATTCTTTGTGAGAGACCCATTCTGGGAAACAACTGATTAACATAATTAAGCCACTGATGTCAGTGAGAAATTTTGAACTGGTTTCCATCCCTTCCAGATTCTGCCCCTCATTAAGACACTGAGGCTTAGAGCAGGTAAG
Source organism: Acrocephalus scirpaceus scirpaceus (assembly GCA_910950805.1). Lineage (NCBI taxonomy): Eukaryota > Metazoa > Chordata > Aves > Passeriformes > Sylviidae > Acrocephalus > Acrocephalus scirpaceus. The sequence goes on from OU383778.1 coordinate 35,152,734, forward strand.
TTTCTGATACCTGCAAATCTTTAGCTAACACACAGCCACCAACAACCAAGTTCTTTGGCTGCCCTAGAGAGGAGGCAGAGGACTAAACAAAAGAGGGCATCAAAAATTTTTTCTGTATCTCTGTCTGTACTGTCTCCCCTTTACTTTCCAGGTGGGATTCCAGTGGAGACAGGGCTTTAACAACAAAGGTTACCCACTGCTCTCTGACTCTTCTAAGCAATTAAAACTTAATATCATGTTTGAAAAGAAAGGACGAGGAAAAGATCAAGTTTTAATAAAATAGGCATAAAACAACAGAGTTATAGTATTAGAAGTTACTTAAATTCAAACATACACCGTTATAGCTCTTGAACTGTACTTACACCACAATGTAAGAAAAACTGGATACATGGAGACCAATCGTACATTCCTAAACAGAGCAACATACTAAAAAACCTTGATGGGCTCTCTATTATCTCTTGCTGAGTAAGAAATTCATACTCAAAGAATCTTTTACAGCGTAGGAATGTCAGCTCTTGATACTTCTCACGGCACAAATCTTCTCCAGGATGATGTGCAAAGAGAGGATCATTTTCCAGAGCAGAGAAGATTCTGTTCTTGGAGGGGATAAAACTGACATGAGAATATTAACCTAAAAGCATTAACAAAACCAGGTAATTTTCTTCTAGATTAACGCTGGGTCTCAAACTACAATTATTTGCTGGAAGGTATAAACTTGTAAACCAAAAATTCCAGAGAATTAGAAAATATATTTAAATGATCTGTCATATATACAGCTCATGCAGCTACATTTTATGACATCTCCTTCACCATGAAATGACTCACTGATTCACTCTGAATCTACAAGAACAGTTAAAACTGGTAGAACTTACTTGCTGTGTGCAGCAACTTCACTATCTCAATATACAAAGTTGCTGGCAGAATCTAAAGGGCAAAAGTCTCTCAGTCTGAGGATAAAGGTAAAACTCCAGGGCTTACATTCAGTTAGAAATATGCCATGATGGCAAGGCCATTAAGCTACCACAACTGCTCTGTTCCCAGATGAAAGTAAAAAAAGGCTCCATTTAATGGAACCATCATATGCAGCCCTTCAATGTAGGGATGTGCATCTTTTAAGGTTGTAATTTGGATCCTTTTTGTATTAGATAATATATTATGACATTTTTTTATCCCAGAGGTGTGTCTTCAAGATATCCACATCTTCTTAAATGTCTTTCACATAAGAAGGAAGAAACCCAGACTTCCTGTGCTTTCCTTTGAAAGGCAGTCATTCCCTTTCTCTGTGTAAACAACTCTACATGCCTACAAAGCTTTGAAACTCCTTCAGACACAGAGTACTTGTGGGTTTTTCTGTGCTCTAACACACCAGTCAGAAGCAGAACCAGGCCTTTTTGATTTCTCTGATCTACCAGCTTGGATTTTTATAATTATGGTGAAGATTCAAGATTAGCTTAAATCCATGTAAATCTACACCACCTTCAGAAAGCTACTTCTTTTTCCTCCTGTAACTCCAAGTCATGCATTTCCACACCACCTCCTGTACTGCAGTTAATCTCTTTTCTTGGTAGGGTTAGCTTTCAGCAAGGTTCACATGCTAATCTCCAATTGCAATGCCACATAAGCATTAATGCAAGCACAGAACATCATAGGAAATTAGGTCAAAGTAAGACAGAAATACTTTTTGACAGTGGCTTGAACTTAGCTCTGCATAGGTGCCTTGCAAAACCATGGGATCTATGATTTAATGCAAACAGTAAAGAAACATGGTAGAATATAGTTTTTTCTCAGTTTGAAATGAACACTCAAGTTCTGAAACGTAGCACCTGCTGGTTTCCCCTGTACTGATATTCAGTAATTAAATGAGTCTTATGAGACAGCAGAGTAGATTGCTTAAAAATTCAGCTCTGTTCTGAAAATCAGCTGTGCAAATCAATTTTCTTCATGCTCTATATTTACAGAGTATTATCAATATATTACCTTTTAAAAACCCCGTACTTCTATTAATATCTCAAAAATTAAAACATGCTTACAATTCTTGCAAAATTTACCTTCAGCTGGATGATATCTTCACCATCTATGAACACTGCCATCTCCTTCCAGTTGAAGGAAGCTTTCTTACGATATCTGGAAAGTGGGCCTTCAGGGAAATTTGGTAGCAAACTATCCCATGAATTTTGGTTGCCAGTCATTTCCTTCTGATTCATCAGTGTGGATGCCATTGTTAAACTGCAGCAAACAAGAAAAGATAAAACACAAACTGAAGCACCACAGATGTCTGTTTTTTTAATTACAAAAAGAAATTAAAAGAGTTGTTAATTAAATCCACGGACTTGTTTAAATGTATGAGTACAGCACTGCAGAGGAAACTAAAAGCTTGCCCTTCTCTTTTTCTAATTCAACTGGCTTGATACAAAGTAACAAAAATTGCTTTGATCTAATGTAAATTAATTACATGGTCTTTGTTATTAAAATATGAGCCAGATATGAAACAGGGACACTACTGGTTATCACCATATTGTGTAATAAGAAAGCAGGTGATAAAAGTCCCAGACAAGAAAAAACCTGTCTCAAACATCAAACAAAGTAAGGCCCCATGAAGTCTGCTGGCACCTTGTGTGCATCTATGGGTCAGGCAAGAGCACTACAAAACTGCACAGACCCTGCAGGATTTCCCTGTCAGTAGGTACAACAGCGCTGGTTCAGGAGAGGAGAATCCTGCTTTTCATTAGAACCTGTCCCAAAGAAGTAGAGGCTGATCCTCGGCTGCTTCCAGAAGCTGGTGTTGGAGAGCCCTCTGCTGCTCACGGCACACCCAGCGATCCCTGCCTCCACACAGACGGCAGAGATCCTTGCTGCCCTTGGAGGGTGCAAAAACCATCGGGCAGGGCAGCAGAAGCTGGCCACGATTTAACGGGAGCGGCTGAAAGAAGCAGCTCAAAGGTATAGGTAGGACATCCTGGCCCAGGGTTCAGTATTAGACTTTGAACATAATGAAGTACAGAAACTACTTCAACAGTCTACTTTTTTCACTCCTTTTCCCCCTCTCATCATCTTGATATATCTCCTTGATACCTCTCTTTTCTTTTCTTTCCTTTCATGGAGGTTATCCTCTAGTCCTGAACAGTACAAACATAATGGAAGAGAACAGCAGGGTAGTATTTCTGCAGTTCAAGGAAGATGCAGCTTCAGTACTGAGCAACAGGTTTGGAAAGAGAGGAAGAAAAAAGACATTGAGAAAGTGTATCAACCTCCAGCCAAATAAACAGATACTACAATTCTAACTGGAAAACAGGCAAATTAGGCAGCAGTTGGAGGCTTTTCACTTATAAAAGACAAAAAAATTACCTTGTAATAATGCAGCTATTGCATCTAACTTTATTTACATGGCAAATCAGTGATATTACCCAAATAAGAAAACCTAGGAGTTCATAAAAAAAGTTCTGTACTTAAAATATATTACAAATTCTCTGACTTCATGCAATGTTTTAATATAATTTGGCTCCAAGTCAACAGTTTCAAACTAATAAAGAAATCAAAACAGGTGTTACAATAAGAAAGTAACAACGGGCTGCCCTAAAGACTAACTTCAGTGTTAATTTCAGCCTTGCTCTGAAATTTTGAAACATTGTGTGAAGGTGGAAGTAAAAATCGTGTGATTTTCAATTTGCAAAGAACTTCTGTAGTTTCACTGCGAAATGGAAACTTTTTTCCGTGGAAAGTGCCCCTGCTAGTAATTCGAATTCATACCCAGGCACCAAAACCGGGTCACAAATCACAAGGGCAAAGGCCAGTTTGCAGGGTACTATCTTCAACTATCTTACGTAACAATGACACAGCTCAGACACTTGGTATTCGTCAAGAATGATATTGTACCCTTATGGCTATGAGATGACCTAACCAGTGTTTTGTTTTATTTTCTAGCGGCTCTGCATTTCGGAGCAATCTGCCGCCGGCAGTCGCCCAGAGCAGGAGAACCCCGGCAGGGTCAAGGCAAGGCACGAACCGCTCCTGTGCGGGTTCACAGCACGGCCGCTGTTCGAGCGGCCCGAGTTCACGGAGGGGCCTCGCTTCTGCTCGGACAGGGCAAAACCAGCTACATAATGTACTGTTGTTTAATAAAGTGTACCGAGATGCCTCCCTGAGGGGCCGGGCTGACTGTCCGGTGTCAGTCAGCTGTCCCGGTCTGGAGTTTGCTCTCCGGAGGAGTTTTCACGCAGCTGTTCTGCACCCGCTGTCACAGCGGCACAGACCTTCCCCAAAGAGAGCTGCACATGCAGTGACAACCCTCCGGCCTCACGCCCTTCTGAGAGCTGTCGGCTCCCCGTGTTTTCAGCCGCAGGACGGCACCGCAGCGGTCTCTTACGGCACTCGGAGCCTCAGAGCCGCAGGCCGGGGCGAAGGGACCCGCTACGTACCTGCGGCCGCCGCCGTCTCCGCCTCGGGAACTGACGAGAGCAGCCTGCGACGCGCCCCTCCTCCCAGCGCAGCGCGGCGGCTGCGGGCGGGCGGTGGATGGGGCCGGCGGGGACGGCGGCCGTGCGGGACCCCGGCGGCGCCGCGCTGCCCCGCGGCTTCTGGGCGGCCGTACGCGTGTGGCTGGAGAAGCCGCAGGTGGCCAACAGGCGGCTGAGCGGCGCCGCTGTCCAGGCGGAGGGGACGGTGCCCCTCGGGGAGGGCGGGGAGATACCTCCATCCTTCGCCGCTGCGGGGGCGGGCGGGGGCGGCGGAGGGCAGGAGGGGCGAGCGGCGGGGCCCGCGGAGCTGGTCCGGCTCTGGAGGGAGGTGCGGGGCCAGGTGCACCTGCTGCCGCCGCCCCTCACGGCCTGGGGCGGGCCCGGCGAGCTCCGCGCCGTGCTGAGGACGCTGCTGCCCCGGGGCCGCCCCGCCGCGCCCCCGGCCCGGGAGCTGGCGGTGCAAGGTGAGCGGAGGCGGCGCTGAGGGCGGCGGGCCGGGCCCGGGGGGCCGCCTGTGGGGGACCGGGGCTGTCGGGGGTCTGTCCCCTCGAGGATTGTCTCGCAGATGAGAGAAATGCCGCTTTCTTCTCCCCTGTTTGTGGGAAGGAAGATGGACTGTTGTCCTGATCGTGTGCTTAGGGTTTATTTTTACCTTGCGTTGTTGCGCTAGGAGGTATTGAAGTTTCAGCAGTTGAATACAAATTACAGAGGCCAAAGGCCTGTGACATTCAGGAGCTCCTGTCACCAGTAAGCTGCCCACGCACAAACACTGCTCGTAGTGCAGACCTAATGACGGGCTTGTAAGCAGTGACGGTAGTGTTTGGAAATGCAGAATTACTGAAAAGAGTAGGCAGCTGTGGCACCTGCCTGGCCCAGTGCAAATGTTCATATCGACTTTCTTAATGTTTACTAGTGTGGTTTTTTTTTTTTTTTAATGGTGGTAATATGCTGCAATAACTCCTGCTAATATTTAGAAACTTCCATAGGGTAGAACTTAAGACCGTTTTTAAGATAAATTTTGGAAAAATGTTGATACGGATTAAATTCTAGTTGTAATGTTTTGGAAAGGATCAGAATTCCAGAAACAACTCCACTTAAAATTTAAAAAGACTGATACTTATTTATGGGGCACACTTGGGATGTTATTGACGCCTATGATTCTTACCTGGTGCCTTCAAAAAAATACTATGTGTTGCAGTTTTGATTTACTTTTTTCTTTTGATGCTAAGAGAAGATGCTCCTGAGCTGCATCTATAGAGCGTATCTCTAAGAAAATGCCTAGGAGACTTTTAAAAATTAATTGGTTTATAATTAAAAAATGTTAGAGGTGGAATTGCTAAGGATGGGACCAGATAGCAAGACTTAACATTTGCTGTGTTGCTAATTAATTCTTTCTTGTCTAACTCAAAAAATTTTGGAGTCCATTGATTATGTAGCCACTATAGCATTTTTAGTTGCAAGAATGTTTGTTTTGATGGTAATTAAAAAAACATTTTCAAAACTGAGAACATAATAAGTTACTCTGAAAAAACTGCCCTGCGTAAACAATAGCTAAAAAGATTTTTTAATTTTTAGAGGAAGTAATACTGCATACACACCTCCTTCCCAGTACTCTGGATTTGCTGTGGGATATGGAAAAGCAGCAGTTGCATGCTGGAAAAATCTTATTGTTTAGTTTTTACTTTATTAACATAGTTAGGTTTGATGAAAATGAATATTCCTGGTCAGCCCTAGATATTTCAGAAACATCATGCAATAGAATGCTAAATTTGGAGAATTTAAGTCATCTGGTAGTTTCAGATGTCAGGAACACGAAGAAACAGATCTGTTCCTGGCATTGTGGTTCTTTCTCTGTTGTCTTAGATCTTGCTTCACTGGTTTGCAGGCAGTTCATATTGTTGCTCACCAGGGTGGGTTACACCATGAAATAATAAATCCCTGTTTTCATATCTTTTCAGATGTTTACAATGGAACTGTGACCTTTCTGCCTTTGGAGGAAAACAGTGAAGGAAAATACCTGGTTAAAAAATGCAATATTTATCAAATTCAACTTAAACACATAAAAGATGAGGAATGGTAAGTGTGGGAGTGAGAGAGGAAGCAAACAGTAAGTTATTGCAAGAGTCACACAATGGTTTAGTATGTAGGCAATTTAGATTTTATAATTTTCAGCTTGATTAGTAAAATACTGTAGTGGTGTGATATGAGTGCATAGTGTGCTCTAAAAAGAAATATCTACAATACCCTGAATAGCATAAAACAAACCTGTTTCACCTTTGAATGTAAACATTGACTGTATCTTTGTGTGGTCTAGAAAAAATATGCCTCTTCTGATCGTGAGGATGTAGCAGTGCCTGTAAGAAAGGTTCTGTGGGTGTTAGGAAAGGTGAGGATCAAACTGGAGTTGCTGTAAACCCACAGAGCTTCAGTCACTGAAATGTAGACCATTCAGGTTGGTCCTGAGCGTCTGGGGATGTAGCTCTAATAAAATCTGAATGAAATTAGAGATGATGAAATAATGAATTGTGACAATAGATATATTTTTCTCCTAAATTTTCCTGGTATTTTTCAGGAGTTTTGTAAATTGACTTTCACTGTTTAGTGCTTGGCTATCTTGTGAAATCAGGTTGCTCATCATGTGTGAGTCCTCATTTATTGTGTTAAATGCAGCATGGACTCTTATGTACAGTGTTTGAATTGAGAGATAATGAGCTAACAAAATTCAGGGGAAACTGTTCCATTATTCGGTAACTTCACTAGTTTATTTTTCTTTTGTTTCTCTACATATTTACTTATTCTCCAGCCTTGTTTTATGTCTCTTATCTGCTAATTTTCTCCACGTAATCCTTGTTTTCTCTGTCCTTGAGATAGCTGAAATAATGAAATATTGTACTTATACAAAGTTATTTGTTTGTTTGTTTTTAAGGTCTATATCTGTTGTAGCTCCATTTCCAGAAGATTGGTTTTCAGATGGAATTGTGTACCCCAAACTAGCATGGCTTGGAAATGAACTTTTGTCCAAACTAGCTAAATGGTCTGTGGAGCAAAAGCCCAGTGAATTTAAAAGTACACTCTCACTCATTTCAGTAGCAAAATACAGCCAGGTTTATCAAGACCTCAAAGAAAAGTACAGAGAGATGGTAAAGGTAAGTTTAGCAGTAAATTCAGTAATGTTATCCTTCAATTTTTTTTTCTTTGTGTAATGAAGCTGCTTTTTTCAATAAATTCTTTTTTAATAAAAGCAATTGAATTATAATGTATGTTTTTTGTTTTCGTGTTTTGGGGTGGGTGGTTTTTTTTGTTATATATGGAGAATAAAACAGTTTAGTACTTAGAAGAACTTAATTGGAAAAGCAGGATTTGGAGCCAAATTCACAATAAATATTTGGAGGAGTTAGTTATTTTCAGGATGTACCACTTGTGATAAAAAGGAAGCAGTAGGTCAGTGGAATAAATAGTCATCCACATTTTAGAAGGCACAAATAAAACACCTCCTTCTCCAAAACCTATCTTAATATGTATTTGAGTTAAAGGAGCAGTGTTGTAATTTTTTTTTTTCTTATCCTGGAGATCCTGAGGAGCAACAGAGTGCTGTATGAAGTAATGTCTGTATTCTTGCAAACTTGGCTCTAGCTGCAAACAAAAAAATTGGTAAATGCTTTTGTAAAACATACAGTGAAAATGCTGAAAGGTTTTACTGTTAATATATCTGTACTGACAGGAAGATACATAGGAGAGGAGAACTAGAGTTTTGGGTAATTCAGTCTTTAGTTCTGTAGTAGAATTGCTAGTGTTGAGCATTTCAGTCTTTGTTTCAATTCTTCATTTACAAAATAACACTTGGGAATAATACTTGCACTTTCTGCCTTCCTACTTCAGATTTTGGTTCTTCATGTTCTGTTGTGCTAGGATAATTCTAGGTCTGTTCCCTTGTGAAAGGAAATTTACAAATGTTCATGTTCTCAATGTTGCAGAGGTATAGGTTAGATTTTCTTCTCCTGAAAAGGTTAAGCAAAAGATACATGGTTTATTACAGAACAGATGCAGCTGTTTACTTGTGACCTGCACATGTGGAGCCAAAATGCTCTTAGAAACTTTATTGTTTGGTTGAATCAAGCAGTCCTTATATTCTCTGGGTATATTTTAATGAGGTTAAAATGCAAAATCTGTGAAGCCCAGAAACCTATTGAAGTGAATAAGTATCAAAATTGCTGTCTGAGCATTTTTGAGGTTATTTCAGATGATGCTGAAAACAATTTTTTATCTGTTTTTTATTCTATTTTCTTCCTGAAGGTGTGGCCTGAAGTGACAGATCCTGAGAAATTTGTTTATGAAGATGTTGCCATTGCCACTTACTTGCTGGTAGGGAACTGCTTTATCTCGTAGTATGCTGTAAGGTTATGTTTCCTAATAATAGAACTTCTCTAAAGAAGATAATTTTAGAGGTAAATAAAAACTTCTTTGTGAAGATATGATGAAGATTTGCAGTCTTCTGTCACAAGGAAATTTATCATCTACATACACAGGATTTATTTATTTCTAAGTGAGAAAGCCAAAAGCATTAATGTAGAAGTGATAAGATGGATCAGTTGGAGATTAGGATTGATTGTTTTATACATTTTTCTATTACTTGGTCATTTTATACTATGAACAAAGAAAAACTTAGTTTTTCACTGCTCTGCCTTTTCTTGATAAAGTTTCAGCACAAATCCCATCTTCAGGTGTAATAAGGTCAACTGCAGATGCAAGGAGTACAGAAAAATGCTTGGTGCAATTTTCTCGAGCATCTACCTACTTAAGATTCTATGAAAATTCTGCCACCTGCAGTTCTTAAAAACTTCAGGTTTTTAAAAGGCAGACAAATATTTTTGTTTGCCATCCAGGATGTGGTATGAGCATGTCTGCATTGAGCTATTCTTCTAGCATTTTACCTAAATCAGTATCTGTGAGTAAGTTAGCTCATTTACAGTACTCATTGAGGACTAAAGTGTTTTGATAATTGAGTGTTTAACTCCTTAGAATCTTAGATACTGGCTTGTGGAAAGAGCCATCTGATAGACTCAGCTTTATAATTTCTACTACCATAATAATATTCCATGTTGAAAATTAGGAATTTAGTTGTAGCCACAAGAAAATTCTGGAGTGATAGCATTTTTATACATGTGGATGTTGGTTTACAGTGATTATGTTTTGGCTAATATAGCAGTAGTTTTCAGAAAATTATTAGTCATTCAATATACAGCTAATGTATATGAAAACTTAAAATATGATATTAATACCTAACCTGCTGCAAAATGTTCAGGTATCTATATGATAGTGTATGAAGCTCATTGTTTAGAAATACATTGCACAGATGATTAAGAAAAGGTAGGTGCAGTGTTAAGTTATTATGGGTTTATGGCATCTACATGTGACCTCATTTTATTCTGCAATCCTGTTGAGATCATCCACTGTCCAGGGGCATGGCCAAGGACAGAGCTGTTTGAGTTTGTGTTGTGAAAAACACTGCAGGAATTGGAGGCTGGGTAGGATCTCTGAAGGAGGTAATTAGGAATTTCTGGGATACTGCCTAGAGTGCCAAAGTGCAATGATAGGTAAATCTAAAAACATAATCTGTGAGATTAGCAGACTATGTTTATCTTCAGTTTCTTTCCCTCTAGCAAAACTGATAACCAAAAGTGACAATGTTACAAATACTAATTTTCATAGTTAAATACTCTTCAGGATTTTTGGTAGTCATAGTGAAAAATCAGAGTGCAGAGTTATGAATGTGTGGTCTATTACTTCTCATTGAAGGAAAAAGAGTTGGAAAGTGGTAAAGGTTAATCCATGCTCTGAGGAGAAACAGCCACTTATTAATTACGGGTTACATATCTGTGTAAAAATACCTACTTATGTACAGATCAGGGATTAGAATTTGGATAAAAACTTTTGGGGCCCCTTAGCTTGTGTAGAATTTGGGGCAGCTAACTTGCTAGGTAGCACTGTTGCTTTAAAGTTCAGTAAAAAGGATGTTACATGTACCAGTATATCACCAAGTGATTACAAAAATATTTTGAGGTGTATTTTCAGCTCTGCCATCAATGCTTTCTTTAATACAGTGAATATAAATGCAGCTGTGTGTTACTTGCAGAGACACTGATGCAGTTTACTTGATACTTCCCTTGCTTTCCACTGTTCTCTTGCACCCATTGTTTTAGCAACTTACTTTACATTTTTGCTCATTCTAGCCCAGAGTTGTAAAGCCCTGATTAATTTCAGCTACCAATGACTCAAAACAAAGTAGAGGATGTGCTTAGCACTTAGAAAACTATTGATGTTTTGCAAAATAATTCCTGTTTCACTCCATAAACAGTGGTGCTTTGTTTGTTTGTTTTCTCTCTAAAGTTATTTTACCTGTGAGTGTAGTGAATGTTTTCTGTCAAGTCTGCATTTCCAGCTTTCTCCTTTCACCTCCAATAACATTTGATGGTTTCTTATAGGGAAACTTGAGAGCAGAATTCTAATGTGTTCTGTTTTCTTGTCTTAGATTCTTTGGGAGGAAGAGAGAAAAGAAAAAGGGTTGACCAAGAAGCAGTCATTTGTAGATCTTGGATGTGGAAATGGTTTGCTGGTTCATATTCTAAACAATGAAGGGGTAAATAGAAAGCTTTTTAAAACAATTATTTAAAACTAGTGTCAGTATTCTTGTTATGCTTTCCTTTTATCTGGTATGCAAATAGCCAAAATAAATTAATTCATGTTGCTAAAACAGGATTTTGTTACTCTAGTTACTAACAGAAAATCCTACCAGAGGATTAGAAACCATTCATTTATTTATCTTAATTAGTGTATTTCATTAAAATTCTGGGCTATTTTTTCTGAGGTAAGAAACTAAGAGGAAAAAGAAAAAGTAATGGAGTATTTTAGTTATGCAAAAAGGAATGTGGAATTTTGACATAGCTTCTCTCTCACAAGATGTGTTCATGAACTTACTTTTATCCAAACTGAATCCTACTTGTGATGTCCTGAAAATGTTTTTCTGTATCTTTGAAAGCAGTCCTGAGATTTCTTAATTAAAAATCCCTAACAGCATACTGTACTTTTGGGAGTAAAAATGTGGCAACAGCATAATGCAGTTTCTTGAGGCATAGTTTCTGACACAGCAGGAAAAAAAGAGACTAAACAAAACCCATTGAAGTTGGGTTGGTATGTTTCAGAAAATTGCATTTTCCACTTTTGGGAGAACATGCAAAAATTTATAGAGGAAATTAATAACACTTATTAGATAAAGAGGTGTCATTGGGGAGGTAGGGAAATGTTCCAAGTTCTCCTAGAACAAGGTTTCTATTCTTGTGTAGCCAGAAAACTTTTGTGTAATGTAAGCTGCTGTTTTCCCTGTGGATTTTTCATTCAGTCAGTCAGTCATTCCGTGCTGACAAACATTGACTGTCAAAAAACTCATGTAGAGTTTTATGAGACTTTTTTTAGTAATTTTAATTTGGTAATTTTAGTAATTGATTTGCTTAGTTCTGCACAAGGTTCTTGAATTTCAAATACTACACGTTCTTCATTTCTTGGTTTAGTTTCCGGTCTATTTCCTCTTCCCTTTAATTCAAACAGGGGAAAAAAGGTGTTTGGGCTTCAGTAGTTGAAAGGTGGTTCTCCACTAAGGACTGCTTAGAGTAGCATTCTTCTTTGAGCCCCGTGGGCACTGCAGTAGTACTCACCTTGTGAAAGGTTTTGATATTTTAAAAACAAACCAAAAATCAACACCTCTGCTTTTACATTTGTAGATATAAAAGTTTTCAATAGCAGTCTCAGTAGGTGTGCCCAGGTAAAGTTTTGAACCAGATATATTCTTAATGTTTCCTAGTCATTCCCTTCATATTTCAAAGGGAAGAAAGAGAATAAAAGTATTCAGCTTCTGCCTGAAATGGCAAAGCTGGTTTTTGTTACATGTCTAAATTTTAGCATGAATGAAATAATCAAAGTTAATAGGTACATTTACTGAACCTATATGAAATTTCTGCTAAAAGTGGTACTTAAATTGAATCTTTCTATTGTTCAAATATTTCAGCATTCAGGCAGAGGAATTGATGTGAGGAGAAGAAAAATATGGGACATGTATGGACCAGAGACACATTTAGAGGTATTATGCAAATGTATGTCAGTCTTACTGATATGTACATTTATTCAATTGTTTCAGGTTGTATTGATGCAAGTGTAAGGAAGCATACTGGGTTACAGACAGTTGTTTAAAGGGTTTGGTATGATGCTACCCATATCACTTGGGGATAAAGTAAGTTGTAAAGGGAATTATGAGAAAAATATTGTATTGTACCCTTGCATATTTGCAGCTTGCTTATTTCTCAGCCAGGAACCACTGGCATGACTTCTCCCTGCATGTACAGACATGCACACCACAAAACAAGCTTTCTTTTTTACCAGAGGATCAATACCAAGCAGCTTTGTTTGTGCCACTAGCTCATAGAAGATAATAAAGCCACCCATAATTTTGGATATTTTCTTGAAATTGATTCTGACCTTCTAGTGATATGTTCTGTTTTAGGGGCAAAATTGTTGTTGAACCTCAAAGGAGTCAACCTAAATAATTGCAATAATAGCCTTCAAAAATGAACAGGAAAATGAGTCTGCAAAAGGGATTATATTTCAGGTTTCATGTTAGCATTTTTATGAACAATTTGAGCACAGAAACATTCACCTTGATTCCAGGCATTCTTAGTCTGATACTCATTAAAGTGTGTTGCCAATGAGCAGTTGCCCTTTGGAGGTTAGGTGTTCCTGGTTTCTTATTCTGCTGGTCTAAAATTTCTTACTCTGTTCTGTCAAAAATTGTCAGCTCCCAATATAGTAAAATAATTTTCTACCTGTGGTTATTGTCTAGTAGTGTTGTTTAAAGTTCATTCAACATATCTTTGGATGCTAACGCATTAAATTAGGAAATAAATCAGTTTTCACAAATGGGAAGTCAGATTTCAGTGTTGTGTAGCCTTCTCTTTGCCACCCTGCCATTTTGGGTTCAGGTTGCCAAATATGCTATATTCCTTTGCTGCAGACTGCAAGCAGATCTTACTGAAAAGCTTCAACAAACAACCCAAACCATCAAGCTGTGGTGCTCCATCGTTCCTGTTGTAGTGTGTTAAGTCACATCTGATAATGCTGAACAACATTGTCTCTTTATCTTTGTCTGGGCATGTTCTTTTTTCTGCCCAGAAAGAAACAATAAAATTATATGCTGAGGAGAATGATGATTTATGCTGGAAGGAGCTAGACAGTGAGCAGGAAGGGGGAAATGATTTTGCTAGGTTCCTGTAGCCACAGGAGCCACAGAAGGAAAAAGCACCTGTTCACAGCCTGCTGTTACCCCTGAAGCTAATTTTGTTTTGATCTTTACTTACAGCATGAGTTGCAGGGTGGGCGTTGCCATCTATGTGGTTCAGTACAATACTAACAACATAAATGGATGTAACAGGTCACACTTTGTGTTTCCAAACTACTTTCAGACATGGTGAATACAAATCTGATTAGAGGTGACTGTCAAAATGGGCAGAATGGCACTGATAATTCATGCTATACCTAAACTGAATGATCAAAACTGAAATGTAAAGTATGAGTAATGTGTTTAATTTGTAATTTAACATCCAGTAATCTGCCAAAAAACCCCCTTGTTATGTTCATTATCTAGAAATGTATAAACCTATCTAAAAATGAGCTGTAGTATTTCAAGTGAACAGTCACCATGTTGATCCTTAAGAGGGATTTGGAAAGTAACCAAGATAGTCTGAAATTCCCTAATAAGTGGTTTTATTTTATTCTTTAATTCCTATACAGATACTGCTTTGTATGTTCATGTGAATTTTAAGCTCTTAAAACATGTATTTTCTATATAAAAAGAGATGGGTATCATTTGTATCATTTTCGGAACATTTCCTAAAGGTTTGTGGAAATTCAAATCTAAAACTTTTTTCAAATTTGCCCAATAATTCTTTTCACGTTCATATATGTTTTTGGGGAAGAATGCCTACTTCTGTGGTGTCAACATCTTTCAGTACTTTCTCTGCTGAACTTAGTTCAAAGTGAGAAAATAGATTTGTGAGGCACAAACATTATAGGCACTGTAAAACATTTGAATTTAGCCTGTATGAAGAATTCATCATGTTGGTTTTATTTGGGCTTTCTTTTGTTATTGTTTTATTATGTGTGAATGATAACGTGTGAAGAGTGGTTGTCTGTATACTAGGATTTGATTTGGACAGCATATGTGAAGGAGGAGAAAATAATGAAGCTGTGTTCTGATTAATTGCTGTGTGAGTCCTACAGGCTGCAAGACAGCAAATTAGGTGCCTTTCTGAAAAAATGAGTTCAGGCATACAAATGACAGAGGAAGTTAGCAAGAAATCATAATTTAGTGTATGATATTTTTTTATATATATTTAAATTCTAGATATCTTAATCAGAGTTGTTATTCCACTTTTTTTCTGACCCATGTTTTGTGGGTGTTTGTTGCTTAATTACTTCTCTGTAGCTATAAAAAAATTGCTAACTGAGGACAACATCTTTCGTGTCTGTGGTGCTCATTCACCTTGTATTTGTCAGCTGGTATTTATATTATTGCTTGGTGCTTTAAAGAAAATGCTTTAAAGAAACTTGTAATAGGAATCACTTACTGTGTTGTTCTGTTTTTTAGGAAGCTACGATCATTCCAGGTGACAGTCATCTCTTTCTAGAAACAGACTGGCTCATAGGAAACCATTCAGATGAGTTAACACCGTGGATACCTGTAATTGCAGCTAGGTATTTTTGCAGAGGGAGGGGAGTGGGATGAAAGGAATTAAAAAAACAAACAGGCAGAAAAAAACCAAACCAACCCCCCCATAATTACCCGTATGGGCTTGGTAAAAGCTGTCAGCTTTGATTTCACACTTATCGTTCTTGTGAGACTGGCTACTTTTGATGCAAGTTGATTATTTTTACAAAATGTTTCTCTTTCTGTGGAGAAGCGCAGATGCACTATTTACTTTCTCATGGAATTCAGTGCAGCATTTTGCTTTTGAAATTCAAAAACCGAAACTGTTTTTTATTCCTTATATGTGAAGCTGTTGTTTGGTATTTTGTTGTGGTTTTTCCTTGTAAATATGAGCTTATGATTTTGCCTTCCCTTGAGCTGTTGTGCTCTTTACAACCAGCAACAGTAATTTAGAGTTTTACTTCTGCAAACTAAGTTGGCAAAGTAGGTTGCTACATCAAATACTTTGTGAAATGGTATTTTTGACTAAACTAATAGTTCGACTGAAGGAGAAAGTTTTAAATACTATTGCATGAAGCTCTGTCACTTAATAAAAAATGCCATTGTTGCTTTTATCTGATAGGTTGTTTGTTAAATTTTTGTGCCTTCTGAAATAACTTACTGTCCAGCAGTTTGTTATCCTTCTTGTAGGTCTTCCTATTCATGTTGCTACTTCGTGCTGCCATGCTGCTTCTTTGATTTCCATGGAAAATACAGCCGAAGACAAAGCAAGAAAACTCAGTACAGAGAATATCTTGATTTTGTTGCCCAAGTTGGATTTGTATGTGGCTTTCACGTGGAAGAAGATTGCCTTAGAATTCCATCAACAAAAAGGGTAATTTTGGCCTCTGTAGAACTTTTGTCTTTTTTGGTTTTTAATCTGCTTTTAATCTTTGAAGCATATGGATGTTTGTTCATTGTTGTAAGATAAGACTATAGTCAGCTTCATTACTTGATATGGTATGCTCTGAAAAGAGATTAAAAATACTCATTGTTTTCTTGGGAATTCTACTCTTAATGTTATAGGTACCATTCTAAACCAGGAAAAAAATGAAACATTTCATGATTTTCTCTTACGTCACTCTATATGATGGAAAACTTAAAAAAACTTATTTTTTGCTTTAATTTTTCTAGCTGCCTGTCTTACTTTTTTGTACTTAATTTTGCTGTTTTTCCTGTCCAGTGAAATTCAAAGTGAAATATTCTCAGAGTAGGAAGAGCTCTCCAGCTTTAACTTCAAATAATCTGAGGGTCAGGAACAATATTTTCGCTGTCTGATTGTATAGCATGATAGATTATGATTCATTTA
The DNA here is from genome assembly GCA_910950805.1 of Acrocephalus scirpaceus scirpaceus. Taxonomy (NCBI): domain Eukaryota; kingdom Metazoa; phylum Chordata; class Aves; order Passeriformes; family Sylviidae; genus Acrocephalus; species Acrocephalus scirpaceus. The sequence continues at coordinate 35,169,286 of OU383778.1, forward strand.
CTGGATTTTTTTCTGGGGCACCAATATCCAAAGACTGGAATTAAAAACCCCTCAGGTGTTACTGAGCATTGAGTTGGGTTTTATTGTAAGTAGTGAGAAGCCTGCATAAACATGTGGAAGTTGTGGGGCTGGGTGTAAGCAGGGGACTCTGACAGTGATTTACCTGTTTCTACTAAAATAGGTCAGCTTTATTGGGAAAAGCAGGACCTATGCAGCTGCAGAACGTGCTCTGATTGACCAGCAGATAACACAGTTTATTAACAGTCGTCGGACCTGTGCTGTGGCCGCGTGTGACAGAAGGATTGGATTGAACCATAAGGATCACTGTGGTGGTCTGTGCAAAGAAGCAGGCTCAGAACCTCCTGAAGATGAGACTGAGACAGCTGATACAATTTGGATGCCTGGATTCCAACCCAGAGAAAGAGTAGAACAAATCAGAAATTGTGCTTCCCTCCCTCGGGATTTTGTAGGTGAAGTGGTTCTCAATGTGGCAAACTTGTTGTTAAATGCAAGCCCCCAAAAATCATGTTCTGATAAGCAGGGTGGAAATATGAATACCTGGAATCAAGGAGGTAAGGTTATCTTTCCTTTACATTATCTTTAGCTGGTAGAACATGTCTTTTCCAGCAAATTTACATGTTTGTGAATAGATTTTTAGGAAACATTGAACAATAACAGTTGCAATCAAAGGTGCTTTTTTGTCCCCACTGTGTTTTATTGCACATAGAAGAACATTTTGAAATTGGTGTGAGGTTTTTTCCTGATTTACACTTAAATACTATTATAGAATCTATTTTTATTAAACGATACCCAACTAAACCCACAATTCTATCCTTTTTTGTGGAGAGTATTATGGTTTAGAATATTAACATAATAATAAGTCAGTAAGAGTCTGTAAGAAGTGCTTTGAAGTGTCATTAGGTTACAACATGATTAGGAATTTTTAGTTTAGTTTTAGGAACAAAAAGAATGTTAAGCTGCTGTTAATTGTATAAGCAGTCAGTTCTCACTACTACTGTCTTTCCATTTTCTTCCATCTGATTTTATTATTTACTCACTGTAGTTTGTCATATGTTACTGACTGAGTCTTCTAACTGCATGCTTATAAACAGTGCTTATTGCAATGAGGGTTACACGCTACTGTGAATAAAGCAGAGCAAATAAAAAGTGTGTCTTACTGTGGAAATTCTGACCTGAGTCCTGTAGAATGAAACCTGTTTTATAGACAATATAACATATAAAATATATACTGTACATCATATTGTGAGAAAAAAGTTGCTGCAGTACTGCTAGACAGTTCTGACATTCTGCTCATAATCATTACCTTATATAGAAGTTGAATCGTGTTAAGGTTTTATATATAAAAGTTTTTAATAATTCTACCATTTTTTATTGCAGAAAGCCTTTCCTTGAGAGAAGTGGCAGAACACTTAAATAAAGAGACTTTAAAAAAGCTGAAAAGTGAATATGGAGGCCTGCAGACACTACTCAAGAACAATCATCAAGTATTTGAAGGTAAAGGAGTTTTGATTTTTTTTTTCCTTAATTGTATCTCCTCTATATGCAGTTAAACTTAACTGAAAAATTACTATGGTGGTGGTTTTTTAACTGCTTTTTGTATCTTTTTGTATCTTTGTGGAAAGCTGAATATTCTTTATGTGCCTATTGCTCCAAGGTATTGTTAGTAAACATGAATGAATGAGATTGGTAAGGCATCTATCAGCAGAAGTTCTACACTGACTGTATCTGAAAAGACAAACCTTTAGTTTAAGTGACTAATTTGATGCTGTTCTTTGACCTTTTATTTTTGTTTCTTCCTATGATGTACTGATGGTTTTGAGGCTGTCAAATACAGAGCAATTTTACTTAAGCATTTAACTGAGGCTTAGTCTGACCATACCAAGCCCCAAAGTGTAAATGCTGACATGAAACAAAATTAGCCTTCCTAAGAACCTATAATTGTGAGGCTTGATGTGTTTATGTAGCTTGTGGTAGCATGGCAGGAGGTAACTGTAACTCAGTAGCAGTCTCATTGTTACATACCTTGTTACTCAGCTTCATTACATTACATTATTTCATGTTAAATAAATAGATAATTCATGTTAAATAAATAAATAAAATAAATTCAATTTGCTAGAACAGAAATTCTTTTATAGAAGGTATATAAAAACCATTATATGAGGAGGGAAGGGAACCTGCACTGACCTTCTGATGGGAGAAATTTTCCCCTTCAGCAGTCTTGCTTGGGCTCTCATAACAAGATAATTATTTCAGTGCTGTACTTCAGTTGTGGCCACTTGCTGCCTCTTCAGATTTTATCTTCTTCCTTTTGTATTTTTTCCCTATCATTCTTTAATGTGTTAGTGAAGATTTTAATTTCTTTCTTAGTCTGATAATGAGGAATGGCACAGAAGGAGTTGGTAGCAGAGAGGAAAGCAGGGCTGTGATCATGTCCTCCATCAGATGAGTTTCAGGTGCTGAGTGTGGTGTCAAAATACGGAGCAGTGAAGCTGCTCATTCATGTAACTCAGTAGCAGTCTCATTGGCTGGCTGGGTTTGTTGATAGTAGTTTTTTGGGTTTGGGTTTCTTTTTCCCTGTTGTAATGTGTGGTGACTGTGTGCTTTGTCTAACTGGTTTGGGGCTTTTTTGTCAGTGTGAAGATTTGCAAAACCAAAATACAGCTTTGCAGTAATATGCGATCTTCAAGGTTTTATCAGTATTAAATCTGCTTCAAATTTCAAAGTGTGTTATGCCCTAACAGTTCTATTTCCCCTGTAAAATACTGACCAACTAATCCACAGCAAGTAATCCTGAGTGTGAAACCTGTTTGTGGCCAATGGTCAGCTTAAGTTTAGCATCCACTAAGAATTTCTGTACACTTGGCTTATAAAATCATCCTGAATTACCATCCATTGAAATGAGTTGGTCACATGGACTTTATTGTGTGTCTGAATTTGGTTCCCTATCATTAGGAATAGATGAAATAGGTTTTGCAATGTGTTACATTGTAAATGGAGTGAGCATTTTAAATTGGCTTGGAGGCTGTGTGCACATTACTTGTGAAGAAAGGTCTGATTTAATCCCAGTCTATCTCAGTAATTTACGTCACATGGATACTCCTCAGGGGCTTGGGGAGAGACCATGTGATTCCTCCCTTAGTAGCATGTCACCATAACAAGAAACTTCTGGTGATCTCCAAGGAGATCCTGCCCAGGAGGCTACAGCTCTTTTGTCATCTTTACTGAATTGTTTTTCTTTTAAAACATGGAAATGGATGGATGTACACACAGACACACACCAAACAAAAAGTGAGTCTTAGAATAACTGATTGGTGGCAGTTTCTTTAGATCAGGTATCTTGTCCAATACAAGACTGATTTTCTAGGGAAAAATTATGCTTGATCATAAATAGCTGCTAATCTTCGTCTTTTGTGAGGGACTTTAAAGCTCAGCTGAAATTGTTTCTTGATTGGCTTAGTGTGAGTTCAGATCTGTCTGTGTATCACAAGGAAGCCTAGAGACATTATTCATCCAGTGCAGACTGTGTGATATTCAGCTTTCACTGGACTTGTTACTTTTTGAATAGCAATTATCAGAATGCAGAATGGTATTGGTTAACTATACCAAGCTACAGAAGCTGTGATTGAAGCAGAATATGAAAATAGAGCATGGCACCTTAAAAGTGACAGATTCTTCCCTCTTGATTTTCACTGTTGTTTGTCATCTGTTTTTTTTCTTCCTCTCTGGCTAACTTGCATTCATCTGTTTTGTTTATTCATTTAAGGAGTTGACAGAGATTCACAAGTGTGTGCATGTGCAGTTTATGGTCCTAATACAGCAAATGAATTTAAAAAGCCCAAAGTGCTGAATCCTTGTTAACCAATGATAATTCAGTGTTGGTTCACATGAAGGTTTAGACTTGTCATCTCCTTGATGCAGTGTGTTTTTGGGTCAGTGAACTGTGAAAGTAGTAGAGGACACTTGCTGATAATCACATTTTAAATGTGGAATCATGAAGTTACAAACATAGGAAAAATTACAGTTCTTGAAGTTTAAACTTTTTTTATTAAAACTTGCAAGCCAAGTTCAGATGATTTTAGTCTAAATGATCCCAACTGCTATATTTAAAATGAACTATCGAACTTCTATGAAGATGATGCAAAGGTGCCTCAAACTATTCAGCATCCCAGTAAAACATCTCTCGGGGAAATCAATCAAGTATTCTTTGTACTGTGTCTACATTGTCTTGGTTTGTTGTGTACTTCTTTCTGTTTCTGTACAAATGGCTCATCTGGTTTTGCCTGAGTGATCCATTTGTAGAATGGTTTTTATTTACAGAATGTCACTGCAATTTTTTCCAGTATAATTGTCATGGCTGTCTATTAACAGCTGCATTTTTGTTTGTTCTTAAATCTTAGTTCTAAATGGGAGAGTTCATATTCGTGACTGGAGAAAAGAGAAACCACCAAGTAAAACTAAACCTGAAGTGAAACGGCGCCTTTCAGCTGAAGCATTTAAAACACGCCTCTGTTGGTTTTTCATTCATCATCCTGATGGTTGTTCTTTACCTTCTGAAGCTTGCCCGTATGCCCATGGGACTGAGGAGCTAAGGCAGTCCCAGATAATTAAAAAGAAAAAACATATACAGTAATAAAATGTTGCAACTTGTGTTTAGGCTTGTGTACATAACAGAATCTATGATTGACTTTGGGACTGCCTGTGCCTGAACATCTGTACAATATGGAGGGATTTTCCTCATTTTTGTGCATCTTATTTTGCAATTGGTTTTACAAGTTCTCCTGTATTTCTAATTCTTCATTTTTTTATTAACAGGGAATAGGTATAGTAAAGTACATAAATATTTTCAGATTTGTCATGGCTTGTCTAGCATGCATTTTTATAAGTAGAAAAGTTTAAAAACAATTTCCTGGGAAACTCCTCATGATCCTTAATCAGATCAGAAGTATAGGATGCAGCATTTTCAAAGCCTGAAAATTAGCCTGTTTTGTTCCACATTTTCAAGGAGTGTTAAGGAAACTTCTCTGTCCAACCATCCATGTGCCATTTTGGCAACCACACATGCAGCACCTGAGCTGGGACTGAAGACCCTTCACAGCAGGCCCAGTAAGCCCACAATTGCCCTACTTGACTCCCTACACCCCTCACACTCACACAGTCAGACAAGGTTCCTTTACTCCCTGGCCCCAGGATTCCCATAGCACAGTCTCACATGTCTCAATCCTTAATAATTTAAACTTGGTGCAACAACAAAGTAACAGCTCGAGCTGCTGCCTCTGATGAGGGACCTTGTACAAAGGAACACCTGGGTTTCTATACCTTCACAGGCCCAGCACACAAAATCTGGGGGTCCTCAGCTCCTGCCTCATCTCTTGAGTGTCCAGTGGTACCACAGATCCCCAGGCCCTTTCCTGTGCAAAGGGTGGCATTTCTCAGCCTCTTGCCTGGGGCTCCCACCACCCAGAGCTCAGCCTGCAGCTCACACTGCAGCTGCTCACCTTGCTACCTGCCTGGATGTGTTCTTCAACAGGACGGTTTATGGTTTCTTATAACTCATAGTGGCTCTTGGGAGTCAGAAATGAGGGAGATTTCACTTTTCTGGCTTGATAGCTTCCTTTCCACATTACTATACAGAAATACTATATAATACCCTTCCTAGTTCTTTCCTTGCTTTTTTTTTATTGGTTCAAAGTAATTGGTTTGCGAGAACTTTCTGGGAAATTACTGTGGAAGCCTTCAGATGAAGGGGTAGGTTTTTAGAGGTTTGTAGGCCACACTTATAGATTCATAGAATGAGTTGTGTTGGAAACAACCTTAAAGATCATCTAGTTCCAACTCCCCTGCCATGGGCAGAGATGTCTTTCACTAGATTGGATTCCTCAAAGCCTTATCCAACCTGGCCTTTCCTTTTCTTATTTTCAAAGTAAGAAGTAAAAGTCAAAAATGTGTTTAATAATATTGGGACGACGGGGTTTCTTTGTATCAGATAACAAAGGAACGTTTAGCACCTCGAGCAAGTTATAATTTTCTTCAGTAGACTATTATTTTCTTGAAAAGATTTAACTTTTAAATGCACATCCTAAGAAGAATAATGAAGCTGATGAAGGATCTAGAGAACATATCCTGTGAAGAGCAACTCGGAGAACTGGGGCTTTTTAGCCTGGTGAAAAGGAAGATCAGAGGGCTCTTATTACTGTCTACAACCTGAAAGGAGATTTTAGCCAGGTGGGGATCAGTCTCTTCTCCCAAGTAACAAGTTAAAAGAAAATGGCTTCAAGTTGCACCAGGGGAGGTTTAGATTGGATATTAGGACATCTTATATCCTAATATCCAATCTAATAATATCCTAAGTCTTCACCAAAAGACTTGTCAAGCATTGCAACAGGCTGCCCAGGGAAAGGGTGGAATTACTCCACCATGCCTCAGTGTTTAAAAGATGTGAGTGTGGCATTTAGGGACAGGGTGGTGAACTTGACAGTGCTGGGTAAATGGTTGGACTTGATGACCTTAAAGATCTTTCTCAATCTAACCAATTCTGTGGTTCTGTCAATTTACCAGTGAACTTAATTATTACTCAGTGACAGTTATTGAACTTGTGTCATAGTTCATACCTTTTAAGTACTTGTAAAGTTCAATATGTGTACAGGCTTTGTGACAAGACCCAGTTTCTACATTGATAGTGTGGAAACTGCTTTAATCTACTGAGACTAGACTTTGATTGCAAAACCTACTGAAGAAAGGGCAAGATTAAAATTACAGAAAAAAGTTATTAAAGAAGAAATGTGGAGCGGGAGAAATGACACAGAAAGTGAGTTGCAGGTGAGATCTAGGTGTAAGAGTGAATTAGCCATGTGAGAACTGTGTAAGAGCTCAGGGAATCTGAAGAAGAAAGGAAGGAAACTAATACAAAGCAGAGGAAAAAATGAAAGATGACACTGGAAACACTTTTCAAAGCAGTTCCACACACCCTAACTTCAAGCAGCAGGGTGCAGTCCACTGCATGAAGATTAAACAGGCTCTAAATCTATTGGCAGGATAGGACCAAAGAACTGACTGAAGTGTTGCATATTCTCCTTTCTTTGCATTTTCCTTATGATCTTGAAAGAAGCAGCACTTGCTATATCACAATGACCCTGATAATTGCAAGAGCATCTTGCTCATGGATCATGTACCATGTTATCCAGTAAGCTAAGTAGTACAAGTACCTGTTCGACCACTGCCAGGAGCTGTTGTGGGCTCTGAGCCTTTCCCGTAGCTCTAGTTTGCAGTGTGGGGTTGGGTGTCACATCCTGAGTTCAGCTCTAATCAGTGCTGTGTTACAGACAGGGCAGAATTTGCACATTTCAGAAAAGAAAAGGAATCTTAGGTGAATTACCTACTAAAGGGCATGTTGGATGTTGTTCAGTGAAGGTTATTGGACTTAGGGAAAGAATAGAATAAGTCAGGGGATACTGCAACTCCCATGAAACAGGACAGCACAGAAAGGGAACATGGCTGATTGAGTAGTTACTGCTGTAAGAATCAGAAAAACATTTTTCTTATTGAGAGGGCAAGAGTTGAGAAAACAGAGGAAATTGCATGAACTTGAACATAATCAAGGGTTGATGTTGCCTGAGTTAGCCTTTCTTACTTCAGAGTAAGAAGATTTCCTTAAGATGCTTATTTATTGTGGTAAACATACTGGTATGTTTGTTGAGGAGGAGGCCCCTGTAAAATTAAGTTCATGCTGTCTCCAGATGGAGATTATTTCAAAATGGTGCAAAGAGGAAAAGCAGACTTTAAGTTATTTTCCAGTCGTTGGTGTTGACCCTGATAATTCACTGTTGGGTAGGATATGTTTACTTGAAAAGGGTGGTTTCCTGAGTTTGCCTGTGGAGCCTTTTAGGTGGGCTTGGAGGGAGTCAGGGTTAAGAATCTGGAGGAAGGTTGGTTTTTAAGGTATTTTTCTTCTTTACACTAAAAGGGGAATAAAATACGTGCTTGACTCATTGAAGTTGCAAATACACACCTGATAAGACTAGTGAATTAGTTTTAAAACTGCATTTTTATTATCTGTGCAATGCTATGATAACTAGAATAGCTGCTGTTGCTGTAGCACACTGCCTCCTCTGTATAGGCTTTGTGAACTCACCAGCATTCGACTCTGTCACAGATGTGTGAGAGCTGTTCCCCTCCACGCCTGGCATCCCTGCAGGTGGTGAGCCAGCCAGCAAATGTCCTGGAATTACAGAAACTTTTCTTATGTTTGCAGAAGTGGTAAGAGAATATATTTGCATCCAAATGCCAACCTTATATAATTCCACATTTGTATGTGAAAGTAACTGCTGAAGGCATAAAATGGCTCTGTTTTATGTAAATTCTCTATCTTGTTGCTTCCTATGTGATCCACAGCCTTAAAATGGCATTAATCCAGCTTTGGCAATGGATGAAATAATATATGGAGTAAGAATCAGCTCAACTTGATAAAAAAGCTCTTGATCCACAAGGAATTCAAGCATAAACTCTTAATTGTTCACATGATGCTGTCATTATACTCCTTTGTTTTTACCATCACTACCCATTAGTTAATTCAGCTTTATTTGAAGCCTATTTTATAGGGGCTAAGTACTTGCTGTGTAGGTATCTCATGTGAGTGAGAGTATAAAGAGAAATTAGATATCTGATTGCAATCAAAAATTCTGAGATTTAGAGATTTTCTTTCCATCTGTAGATTAGCTACAGTTTTATTAAGGCTGAAGAAACATTTTAAATTAGATAACAAAGAAATATGTGTTTGCCTTGCCCTTAAACATCAGTAAAGGATTGTATTTATTTGCTCATCCCTAAACTGACAGCAAGTTCCAAGACTATATTGTCACTTATGGAATATTTATGTATAGCTTCAGAACACCTGATTTTTTTAATACATCTCAAACCAAAAGATTTTCTCTGTGTGTATTATTTGGATTGTCTCTTTACAATATTACAGTCAGTACTTCAATTATTAGTCCAGATTTAGTGCAATTTCTAGAGGAAGTCTTACAGCTTGCTGACAGTAAATACAGGTTTCTAGCTATGCTTTGTAATAAAATTGGGCTGCTTACGGATTTTGGGGCTTTTTTTGTTCAGATTTAAAGTTTTAAATGCTATTTTGAATAGACTGTACTTGTTGAACAAGTTGAGGTTTGCACATGCTCAGCTCTCAAGCCTGGTAAGGTACATCCCCCTTAGCTCATTCTCTTTGGAGATCTTACCATATTTTTATGAGCTGGAATCTAGCTTTATTTGTATAAATAGGCAAGAGTGAGCAATCAATAGCCTTCCTTAGGACATAGTAATGGTAGATGTTTGAAAATCAACAGAGATTAAATATAAAATCTGTAACAATCCTACCAAGTGACAGCTAAAACAAATAATAAGGCAGGTATCCACTAAAATGTCTAAACATTTGGCATCAACTGATGTCAGACAATATGTTTTGTTATTGCCGATTACTTCTGTTTATATCACTGAAAGTATATTTTCATACAAAAATTGCAGTTAATTGGGAATTCACACAGATTGTAATGCCACAGAATGTATTACCACAAGGAATAGTTTTTACAATCAAGATTTTATGCTGTTGTATTGTGCTGGAGCTCTGAGTAGCATCTTACAATTTTTCTCTGAGGCATTGGCATTTGTCTCTTGTGGGAGCCTGGGGCAGGGGTGCTGTGTTCACATGGCAGTGGTTTCGTGGTGGGCTTTGCTTGCTGGGAGCAGGTTTCAGTGAACACCTATTTGAACCTGAGCATGTGTGTTCATGCTCATTTACCATCTCTCAAACGCTGCTGTAGGCCAGTTCTAACTGGGTGCTATTACAATACTACTAGATGAAAACTGCTTAGCAATTGCAGCACAGCTCCTCTCTTCCCTCAGCAATTTTATTGTAACAGGTTTTAGCAGCTCTAAATAGGTGAGTGTAGCTTCAGTTGCCTTTGTGGCAGGAGCATCACAGCAAATTTTTGTTCAGAGATCGGTGGATCCACCTGCATTAATTTCTCTGTGAGCCCTCCTGTGCTTGGCTCAGAGCTGTGTATCCAGCCTTTCTGGTGTGGGGGTATGTGGATGGATGCCCAGGGAGCAGCACTTGGCTGCTGAAGCTGGATGCACCTGTCATGCTGTGAGAACACCCTCCTTCAAGCTGCCAGTCAGTCTTGTTGTCTGACAGCTGGCCAGACACTGCACACAAAATCCAAACAGTCTTCTGGAAAGCCTGCCCTGAATAAGCAATAAGGGAAGTGCCCTCGCTGTTATTTTGTATTATGAGTGGGGTATACACAGAGATACAACTGTTGTGAAATTAGAGCCTTTTTGCTTCGCTTTGCCTTTGTGTTTTGTGTTAGAAGTTTTAATCCAGTGGAAAAAAAGTGGAGCTGGGAGAGGAAGGGAAAATTGCTTGCCCTTTTCTCAGGTACAAAATATTGAGAAAGCAGAGAATTTTCGAGATGTCTGTCTTTTGTCAGACATCATGATAAGTACATCATGCTTTTTTCTTTCCTTTGACTGTGTAGCCGTCCTAGGAGCAATACTTTTACTTTCCCCAGCATGGTGTACCTTCACTGGCCTTTGGTGCATTGTGAGGAAATCCATCTGGTACAAACATTGCTATCCTTATCTGTTATGCTATGGGACAGAGTATAGACATCAATTTTTTTGGTTTGTTTATTTGCTTGGCTTTTTTGTTTTGTTCTTATTTAATGTTTGTTTTGGCAGATTATTTCAGCAACTTTAACTCCCATAATGAGCACATGACCTGTTAGCTATGATCTGACAGTGCGGTGAACATGATTACAGAGTTTAGCCCAGTAGCCATATTCCTTCTTGTATCTGGAATCAAAGCAGATGTGGAATGCTTCCAAGTGAAAGAAGTCTTCTCTTCTCTGAAGGGCTTCAATCATCAGATATTTTGCACTTTTTTCATGTGTTGGTTTTTTTTTTTTTTTTTTTTTTTTTTTTTTTAACGCGGATGTCTCATCAGGGATTCTAATCTCAATTTAAACAGTAAAAAAATAGCAGAACAATTTTATTAGTGGCCCTTGGAAGTAGCTGCTTGTGAGGACGGACTCATTTAAGTTGGATATTTTCCTATTCCCGAGTACCTTGGTGCTGTGCTGCTTTCCAGCGTGACCAGCAGGTGGGGAAAGGGACAAGGCAGCAGAGACAGCGCAGCAGGAGCTGCGAGTCCCGAGTTCAGCGGCTCCAGGGGCTGCTTCTCCAGCTGGGGAATTTGGGCTGGTTGGCCGCGTTGCGTTTCTTTACATGATGTAGACAATTGAGTCTTGAATCTTTCTTTCAAAGTCTTCCTGTGTTTCCTCCCTTAAAAGATAACTTCTCTCTAGGATCTTCCTTCTGAATAAACATGAGTATCTGAAGTATATTACCAAGTGAAATAACTCAAGTATGCCACAAGAAAGTGGTGATATTTTGATAATTGCCCTAAACACATGAAAGAGACCAGTCAAGTCATTTTTTGGCAAGCTGAAATGCAAATTATTATTAAGAGGGTGGGTATTTAATGTTGCATCTTTTTTTTCCTCCCTCTAAAACATTGCCTTACTTTTTAAAAGTGCCTGTGGTGTTCTAGGTGTTGCAGTAGATGGGAAATAATGGTGCTTTTTGCCAGCTCTCCTCTTCTGATGAGCTTGTAGTTCCTGAATGCCTCCTGGTAAACAGAGAGCTGTCAAAATCTTTATTTTTAAGGGCATCTTGGAATCTCTGTGACTGGAGTGGCCAAAACAAATCAAAAAAATACTTTGCACTGGTACAAATTAGTGTCTGTGAGGGTCCCTACGTGGAGAAGTGTTTTATGATGCAGTTAAGTGCAAACTCTTTTTTTTGTTTGTTTTGTTTTTGTTTTGTTTTGTTTCCTTGCTGTATAAGCTTTTGGAGGTAAAATTATCATTATGATAAGAAAAGGTGTTTTAAAAGAGTTTTTGAACCTTGTGGCATCAAAAGAATACTATAAAACTAAATGAATAACCAACCTGAAGTGTCTCAGTAAAAATAATAATAAATGTATCTTATGGGCATTCAACAAGAAAGGACAATCAGCAAGATGCCAGCTGAACACAGCCAGTTACATTCTTAAAATGTGTCTCAGGCATGTAATTACTCTTAGCTCAAGTTCCCAAATAAAAGAGATTGTCATCTTTCTTGCTCTTTGCCACCAGATATCTAACATTAATTTGCATCTGACACAGGGCTTGCAAAGCTGATTTGCATGGTGTCTCAGTCACTGAAGCACTCTCTCTGTTTAAACATTGATGCTTTCCACAGAAAATATTTATTCTTTGGATTAAGGGAGGTCCTTCCATTTGTACTACCATGTGGTTTTTATTTCTTTGATGACAGTGTGTCATATTGCAGTGCTGCTAAAGCCTTGAAAATGTCCACAAAGAAAGACTCAGCAGCATTGGTATGATGAGGAAAGTGAAAGAAGATGGGTAGTGTTGGCGTTACCTACTGTAAGAACAGCCAACCAAGCAATAGCAACCCCTCCCATGGGCAAATGGAGAAGGAACTTCCCTGGACAGCAATTTAGTGTTTTTAGTGACTTTAGGGTAGAGATATTATAATTTTAATAATAAGAAGAAATACATTGAGCCATATGAATGGCACTTGATGGTCATGAAAGAGAGTTCCAATGCTGATCTATCACACACCACTGTCAACCTGGAGGCAGGTCCATGGAGCCATTCCAGTGCATCACAGCTGGACTCGGACACTTTGATCACAGGGCAGAGGTACTTCTGCAGCTGCACAGGAAGCCCCACCACTCCCATGCCTCCTTTATTTACAACCAGATTGTGGTGTTATGGAAAAGAGAAAATCACCTGTTTTATCCCCTTAAAAAAGGACCCTTTATTAAGGCCCTGCAATGGCCGTGAGTTATTTTCTGTTAACTTTTTTGAGATACAAGGCCAAGCCTTGGTCAGTTTCAGGTTCCTTTGAACATCTTTGCTGCCATTACTCATCTATCACAGCACTGTATCTCCTTGCATAGTAGATTATGGGCCTAATTTTGGAAAATCCAGATGTGTTTTGTAATTTTGTCAACAGGCAATCAGCTTTGGCAGCACATACTATTCCTAAATGTGTGCCCCGATGGGAAATGGCTTTTTGTGTGTGTTTTTTCCTTTGACTTGTCAAAGCTTAATCAGTGGTCGATTCTTATGAATAGGGCACTGATGTTTCTGATGAAAAAATCAGGTTATGCTCCAGCTGCTTGTTTGAAGTACTTTACTCTCTGGATCATTGTCAGACCTTCTGTAGGTTCAGGAGAAATTTGCTGCTCTTTGCACAGTAATTAATTTCTGCCAAGCACTGTGACATTTTACAGATAGCAATGTTTCCATCTGCAGAGAGTCAAATGGTGAATCAGCTATATGTTTTTGACAGAGAAACCTATAGATTGCATTTCCTTCTCCAAGTGGGTGTTGAAGAGAAAGGGAGGTAAGATAAATCCCAGCAGGTGAGCACAACCAATGGTTTTTAGAGAGGATGAAAAACAGGTTAGCACCTGTATTGCTTGGACCCTTCTGAAAGAAGTAATTGCTGCCTGCATTACATAGTATATGTCCACAAGATTAGTTCAGGTTGCTGTTCAGGTTGTCTGACACTGAAAATAGACTGTACTTTTTGTTACTGAATGTGTCAACCATTTTTACATTTTCCCTGAACAAGTGGAAGGTGTTTAGGCAGAGATGAGATCTGTGTATGCTCAGTTCCTTGTAAGGCTTTTTTTTAGCATAAGTCAAGAAGCTTTGAGCAATTCTCCTTTGACTCATTAGCTGTCAAAAGCAAATGGAAGGTATAAAACTGTGTCTTTCAGAAAAGAGGAGTGTAGCTGCAATGCAATCTTCCTCCATATGGAAGCATCCTTCCCAGCAATCCAGGCTTATACATCAGCAAGCACTGACACATAGTATGACATATTCACTTGAGTCCTGAGGGCAGTTTTAGGCACCACAATACAAGAAAGACATTAAACTATTACAGAGTGTCCAAAGGAGGGCAACAAAGATGGTGAAGGGCTTTGAGGGGAAGCCGTGTGAGGAGTGGCTGAGGGCACTTGGTCTGTTCAGCCTGGAGAAAAATAGACTGAGGGGAGACCTCACTGCAGTCTGTAACTTCCACATGAGGGGAAGAGGAGGGGCACACACTGATTTCTGCTCTGTGGTGACAGTGACAGCACCTGAGGGAATGGCCTGAAGTTGTGTCAGGGGAGGTTTTAGGTAAAATATTAGGAAAAGGTTTTTTGCTCAGAGGATGATTGGGCAGGGGAACAGGCTCCCCAGGGAAGTGGTCACAGCACCAAACCTGACAGAGTACAAGAAGAGTTTGGGCAATACTCCTGGGCACATAGTGTGATTCTTGGGGATGGAACTGTGCAGGGCCACGAGTAAAACTTGGTGATCCCTGTGGGTCCAGCTTATTCTGTGATATTTATAATAAGACAGGAAAATATATGAAGAATAATAAAGTTGTGTAAACATGATGTGCTGTGCTGGTTTCAGCTAGGGTAATTTTTAATTTAATTGTAGAAGACATTTGAGATCAACCAATTCAACCATGCTAAATAATAAAACATTATGTAGTAGGTTTATTATATACAATGCAGTGATATATATATATATTATGAAAGAGGAAAGTCAATCTTAAAATCTTAGGATTGAGCTTTGGTGTAGGAAGTCCAAAGGTAGCTTTTAGCCTGCAGTTGTTACATTGTTACATTGCTACTTGTTACATTGCTTGAATGAAATTATTTTGATGCGGACCTGAGTTTGGAGCTAAAAAAGACAGTCTCTGGCTGGCAGGAGGCAGTTCCTGGAGGAAAAATGAAAGGGAGAGACACAATTACAATTCAAAATTGTCTTGATTAGTTGCATAAACAATTTGAAATCAGTGAGATGAAAATTAGTAAATTCAGGTGCTCAATACATGGGGGGAAATATATGTTTGTGGGCAGGCAGGGAGCATTAAAAATACAACATGTTGAGTTACTGACTGGGTGATGATCTTATAATGGATCACAAACTAAATAAGGATCTGAAAAAGAGGGATAAATCTAATTCTGGGATTTATGAACAAGAAGATGAGGCATAGGAAGCAGGAGGTGAGGCCACAGGTGAAGTAGAAGGTCTGGTTCTGTACACCATGATTTAAAAAAAAGAAGGCTGCAGGAGATCCATAAAAATTATTTGATATTTAAAGATCATAGGGCATGATCTTCAGATGATATAAATCACTTCAGGCTCAAAACCTCCCAAGAAACTGAACTGATTCACACCAGCTGAGGAGCTGATTAAATGACTTATTTTTTTAAATTTTCTTTCTAATCTAACCTTAACAGTAGCAATTTAAATTAAGTTCTCAGTGACATCAGATTTCCCTCAGGGCTTACAGGAAAGAATTAATTGAGTGTCATAATTTAACTCTCTCTCTTCTTTCATTTTAAACTGTGCTATAGATTTTTTTCACTTTCTATTTTAGCATTATTTAAAAATGAACATAGTTAAAATGGGAAAAGGAAGTACTTTTTAAATACAAGACACAATTAACCTCTGAACCTTACTGTCTCTTGATACCATTGCTACCAGAAGCTTAATAGGATCAAAAAAAGGGTAATAGATAATGAGAAAATCTCCTGATGTATCAGAGGAGGTTAAAATAAAAAAAGACTGTAGGAAGGAAAAATTTCAAAAAGCTATGCACTTCAAGAAAGGAGGCACCCTTCCTATATCTGGATGGAGGAAGCTGGTTTCTCAAAGCTCGTGTTGTCCTGTAGTTGCCCTTACTGGGCTTGTCTGACTTTGGAGGCTCTCCTGGTAACCCTTGTCAGATGGAGGATGATGAAGCAGATGGACTCAGCTCTCAGTGAGTCTGGCAATGGTGCTTTTTCCTAATTTGAATTCTGTGCTTCTGCAGCTAACCCCTGTAAAGGTGACTTGAAAGGGCTAGTTAAAAAAACAGTAAAGGCAAACTTCTATTTTTGCCTGTGTTGTCTTCTTGTTTTGTCTTTATGTCTGTCTGCTGAACGTTGTCTGCAGTCTGTTGTTTCAACATTCTTTATGTATGTAGCTATGTGTTTGATTTCCCTTAGAGGCTGAATTGAGGAAAGGTTTCTCCAAGGTTTGATCTAGGAAAAGGTGGACATCAATAAAGAAAAACAACAAAAGAAGAATGCAAAAGCATTGCTTGGGTACTTAGGTACAAAATTATGAATGACAATGCCATGCTACAGCTAAAACCAGCAGGGAACATTAAGGGTGGTAAGAATAGATGCAAAAATTATGCCAGCTATTGATGGAAATTTAGGAAAAGGAGTGTTGGTTAACAAGAGCCTAATGATAAATGGTGGGGACAAAACAGAAAATCTCAAGACCTTTTTTCTTCTCTCTTCACAGGCAAACTTGCTCCCAGGCTTCTCCATGCCACAGTTTGCCATAAGGAGATGGCAACCAAGATGGGGGGAGCAACAGGTTAGAAACTGCTCAGAAAAGCTGATTTTCTAGAAATCTGTGAATGTTTTGGAGGTTCACCTGAGGGTGCTGGTGTGATGACTATGAGGCTGCTGTCTGTCATTTATCAAAACTCAGGGGAAAAAAGAGAGTCAGGGAAACAAGACTGGGAACTGCTGCCCTGCATTGGTAATGGAGGGCTTTGTCAGCATGGCTGTGCACTAGTCTGTTTGTGCAGATCCTCAACAGAGATGATTTAATACCATGATTAAATTTTTGTGGATCTTTTTTCCCCCCAAGCCTACGTGTTGCTCTCTGGAATTGCCAGTGACTCCATTTCTAATAGCTTAATGTTGTTGGAGCAACATTCTAGTGACAAGATATGTAAGCTTCAGCTGATTTTTCCTAGGAAATGTTATCTTCTAAATGAAGGTTTTCACCCTAACTGGCTCTTTACAGTGATTCTCCTTAGATCCTTCCTTGGAATAAACAAATTATATTAAGAATTGAATAGACCAAAACGGAATGCTGAGAAGATTTTTACTTCTGCACTTTTTAAGGTGCAAGATAAACATCAGATATGGGATGTTTCTGATATAATCTCAGCTTTATAGAAGTGAGAAGCAGTAAACTGAGTCGGATTTTTTGGTTTTACAGATGCTATGCACATTTTAAAAATTTTTGTAGAATCTTACACACTTTCTAACCTGGAAAGCCTTTCCAAGCCTTTTGAACAGCATTACAAAATATTTCTGAATTGTCTTGCAATTATTATTTGAGCAATATGTTCATGCTTTTTCTAGATTATGTGAAAATCATGTCTGTCAAAACCTTGCTTTTTGGAATTTCCTCCTTTCCTGTGAGACTGAAAAAACAAATGACAAAAAATTTTGATTTCAATAATTTATTTTAATAGAGGATCTGGCCTAATTTATTTTTGTCATACACAGAGTTGTCTGTGTGTCATTTATGCTGTGGTCTTTCCTTAAAGCTCTTTGCACATAAGTGCCCCAAGGCAGGGAAAAGAATGGGTTGGGCTGAAGGGAACTGTCTGTTTCAATTTCAAGTGTTACTTTAAAGGTTTGAAAACTTCGTAAATGTCACAGTTTTCTCTTTGTGATCCTTAGCTCAATGGGAGATGTCCTCAGATGACAATGAGCTTCAAGCTGGTTTCCTATTACTTTTGACAGGTTGTTCATTAAGCTATAATAAATTGATAGAACCAAGGGCTGTAAAAGGTCTGTGACTTTTTTCCAAAGATGTACTCTGTCTTGATTTGAAGGTCTTGGTGCTTCATCACTCTTGCAGTGGAAAATTAGTTGAGTTTCCAATTTGAATGTGTTCAACTTGAACTGTATTCCCCTGCTTCCTGGTTTTCCTGCAATGACTCAGCATCCTTGTAGGTCTCTTCTTGAAAAGTTAGGCATTACGACTTTAATTTGGTCATGCTTGTCTCTTCAGTTTTGTGTCAAGACTTTCCAGATGTGAGCACCAAAACTGGAAGCATCATTTCCATTTCAGTGCTATCAAAAAATGCACTAAAGTTTTCCCAGGTTCATATACTGAACGAATATAATAACATTCCTTGTGTCTATAGCATTGAGACTAATGATAAGATAATTCTGTTTATTATTTGTTTGTCCATTTTAACTCTAGATTCATTTTAAGTCACGGCTTTGCCACCACACCCTTCACTCTGTAGGCCTGATTTGCACTTTTCTTTCTACGGGTATAATGTGAATGTGATTTTATTAAAATATTTTGTGGGCTTTATTGTTTCATATGCTGAATTACTCCAGATCATTCTATATAACTCTTCCATCTTTGCTCTTTATCATCCTGCCTCTTTTTGTCAGCTGTAATTGTTCTAAGATTGCATTAGCCTTATTTCAAAATCATTATGAAAATGTTATATATTCCAAAATCCAGTGCCAACCCTGAGGGATCATATTAAAATTACTTGAGTTCCACGGTGTTTTCCCTTTCATGACTATTTCTAGGGGTTCGTGGGCCACTTTTTAGTTCACTTATTGTGTGCTTTATTAATAAAGCATAGTGTTAATTTTTAGATCAGATGATCAGTTGGTTATGCATTAGTCAAATGCCTTATAAAAGTTAAATATATCCTCACAGATATCTTTTTTAAAAGAAAATTTTGACCTCATCAAATAAGTAAATAAAATTTGGTCCATAAAGTGTGCTTTCTACAAAATCATCATCCATGGCTGTAATTATATACCAGCATTTATATTTTAATTGATAAACTGATAGAGGATTTAATTGAGAATTTGTCCATGTTAAATTAACTGGCTTGTAGTCATGCTGACTCTTACCTGCTTTTCTTGAAGGTATGGGCACCAATTAGCAATCTTCTGAATTTGTTAAAAATATACAACAGAGAGAGTTACCTTGTTAGGAAGCTGCAGCCTGTCACTGAAGTGTATGAAAAATTTTGAGCATGTTGTCAAAATATTTTATCATTGAAAAAGGCTAATCTGGAGAAATTATTTTTGTCACATGAGACCTTTTTAACTTTAATACTGTTTTCAATGGAAGAAAAAATTAAATGAAGTACTATTAATTAATAGTTAATATGCTTGCTTAATATGAGCTTAACCAAAGCATCTCCTCCTCTCAATGAAATCCTTTGTCTCATGTAAATAAAGCAAATTAAATATAATTTACATCAAATCACTAGTTAAAGCACCATGACAAAACAGGAAGCAGGAGGATGATATAATTATTGGTTTTATCCACATTTTCATGCCCCTTAGAACTCAAATCAACCTGTGTATGATTGAAATTCAGAGCATGTGTCCTTGGTTCAAGGACAGATTGAGCATCTGGTAAGAGTGGCAACTTTGTATTGGCAGAAAATAACGCTGAATCTGCTTTAACCAGAAAGAGGCAGGGAAATTCAACAGCTTATGGCTGAGAAGAAAGAGGCAGAAGGGAGGCATTGTCAGAGGTGGCTGAGAGGCAGCCTGGAACTGCCCGGGAATGCACAGTCCCCAGAGACCGCTGAATTCCAACTGCAGCTGTCACACAGGTGAAGGAATTATCTAAACCAAGAGATTTGGTGCCTTACCAAGATAAAAAAGAGCACCAATGGGAAATCCTTAAACAGACATGAGAAGAGGCCAAGAGCATGCGTGGGGAAGATGAACCCAGAACTCCTGCAGATCTGGAAAGGGAAGAGTATAAATCACAGGTTTCATTCTGTGCTAGCACAAAATTAATCTGGCTAAAATTCTTGATGGAAGCTTCCCAGCAGGAAGAGAAACAACCATAACCAGGTCACCTGTGTTCACCAGAACAAGGAGAAAGCTCTCATGGTGTCAGGCTGTGTGCTTTGAATGCCAAGATATGGACGTGTATATAGCTGTCATGTTGGCATCAGGAAATGGTGCTCTCCAAGGTAGAGAGCCCACAGCAGCCCAATCCTAAGGAGAACCCACAGCAGAGAAGAAGGAGTGATCAAAGTCTGTGCTATGTAATATCACTGTACATTTTTCTGTATCTTCTGTGTTGCTCTATGTTCTAGGAGCAAACAGAATACTTCTGTATGCCAATAATTGATGTTTTTGATACTAAATTCATCAAGAGCAACCTTGTTCAACTTGAGAAATGCATACAGTTTTTCATGATTTATTAAAATACCCTGTTTCACTCATATACACCTGTTTACTCTCTTTCTGGAACAACGTGGTGAAGAAGCAATATTCAGAACTGTTATGACAGTAGGGGGGCACCTTCATTTATTGCTGGATGAGGCTGGCAGACAACTCCCTCTTCACAGGGAGCAAGGGGAAAACAGGAAAGGATGTGTATTTAGATGCTTCCAGATATAATCTTCTAAAACTTGAAACATTGAAGCAATTAAACTCACTTCTTTGATCATAATTGATCATAATTGAAAAAACTCTGAAATAATTAAAAGGAGCACTTTTTTTTCAACCTGAAGCATAGATAAAGCAGTACTTGGTAAAGGGCATCAAACAGAGAACATGAGCAGAAGTATCAGAGTCAGAAAAAGGTATTTTTTCTCAGAATTTTGTTCTATTTCATCTTCTTTCTATAGCAATGAATATATTATAAGGGTCATCGTGGTATCCATGTGCACTATTACTTTCTGAATGTTTGATCTTATTTAATTGCCATCAGATGACATTGTGTCTAGAACTGCTTCAGAGTTAATTGTGCAGAGTGAGATGATAGGATGTCACAAATAGCTAGCAAGGTCAAATTCACCCAAAAATTACAAAGATCAGTACAGCACTGTGGGCAGATTCTAGTTTACATTTTTGTACCATTATTTCATTGCAAAATGACCCCATATACTACATTATATTTACCTAGTTAAGAACAGGAGTAAAAAAGTCAGTACTATGCAATATATTTGTGCAACTAAGGTTGTGGAAAAAGAAGCAAAATAATCTTTGTCTCTAATTTACTTTAAGCCTTTTTTTTTTGTTTGTTTCCTTATGTTTTCAGCTTGCATTGTGGATTCAAATGACAACACAAATCATGCAGGAACAATAAACTTTGTGAATCAGAAATGTAAAATAATATTTTGAAGTCCTATAAGAAGTTTCAAACAAACATTTGAAACAAATTTTTTTGTGCTCTTAGTTCTGCCTTACCAGTTTGAAAGACAAGATAGAGGCCCTTTGAAGTCCATTTCAAAATAAGATTTGCAGTGCTTAGTTTGGTATCTAAGAGGTATCATAGGCTTTGATAGAGGACCCAGCTTCAACGAATGATATTTGATTCGCTAAATAAATGATGTGCTTTCATTATTTACAGACTTTCTGTCCTTAAATTCTTTGAACATGTGTGCTGATAAATTTAATGTATAACTCCCTAGAAGCTTTGGATATTCTTATGTAATGAAATAGTTTCAACAGATGGTTAGTGTATAACCCCAGAATTCCAGTGGATGTCAGCAAGATGTGCTTAACTAGGTTTATCCTTGGCTAAGACCCACTGAATCAGATCTTGCCAGGTAAGAAATGGGTCTGTGTACTCTACCCAGTTCTGGTGTTGCTCTCAACAGTTTATGTATGTCCAGAATTCTTATGCAGTACCAGAAATATTTTGAGTCATTGTTATATTGTGAATTGAATTAATTTTTTTCACAGGAAGTTATTATTTTGTGTCTTCTTCTTCAAGGACATTTACTTTTATCCTGAATGTTTTACAAATAGAAAGGAAATCTGAAATGTTAATGATATTTGCAGATAATATGAAATTTGAAAAAGACAGAGAAATAGACAAACAGGAAAATGAGAGCAATTCAGAATGCCTGCAGCAGACTGAAAAGAGTTGATTTTATATGGTCAAACACAAGAGGAAAAATAAATAGACCAAACAATGGAAAGCTCAGTGGTAGGGAGAAATTTTATACTGAACACTGAATGGCAGACTAACAAGTTCACTTATTCTATGATTAAATTTCTCTAATGGTTTTTGTAGTAGTACTCATTCAAATTGAAAATAATAGAGAAATTATCCTTACAATACACTGTTATAACACCATGACATTATTTTATAGATTTTACAGCTGGGAAGCTGGTACACATGTACATGTAGTCTTCATAGAGCAGAGCATTCTCAAGAGAAGCAATTTTCTGGCTTAGACCATACAAGCTCTTCCAAGAGGCATTCATCAAGTGAGGCCAGGGCAGTTCTTCCAGACTGAAGCCAGAGAGGTCCTCTTTGGCACATCAAAAAAAGGAGTTGTGTTACTTTAGTGCTGATATGAATTTCAACACTAGAACTGTTCAGTTCCTCTAAAAAAATAAATGAATGGAGTTTTCAGTGAATTATGGGCAGAAAGGCCTTTTTATATGCCTCCACTAGTAAAATGTGAGGCTATTTACCCTTGGATTGAGAATATATGCCTGCTTATTTTGTGACTTTTTGGGACCAGAAAACTTTGGGTTTCTGTTCTGGACATAAATATCAAAAATAAGCTGACTGGTTTTCAGTAACTACAGAAAAAAAAAAAAGGAATCCAGAATTAGCAAAAGAGATGAAAAATATTTATGCTAAGAATATTTTGTGATAATTAGTGCCTAAATTAAAGATATGTTTCAAATTGTTAACACCCAGCATCTCCTATGCAATGTTGGTTTATATGTGTCAAATAACACTCTCTTGCTAGTGTTATTCAGTTTCAGTAGAAGGATTGCTTTAGCCTTCAAAGTGGCCAAGATTTCTGCTGCAAAGTTTGCAGGAAAAGGCATTTACCCATGGAGGAGACAGTGGCTTTTTGTCTAGAGCACTTTTTGGGTTCATGGATGTGACCTGACCTGGTACGCTCAGTCTTCAGCAGAAACATGAATTGAAATTTGCTTTGTTCAGTAAGTGGGGTGTCTGTCGTCTGTCTACAGGTAATCTTTCAGTTCTTCTTCTTGGCATTTTTCTACTTTATATAAAAAATGTACAGTTAATTTTCAATAGTGTTTTACCTCTGAGGAATTAGAAAGGAAATCATCTGCTTTTTTCCTCCCCAAGATCTAAATTTGATTTGCTCTATTTTAGATCTACCTGTAAGAAATCTCACAAAAGAATGTTTAAAACTTAAAAACAAAAAACAAAAACAAAACCAGACCCAACTGCTGATTAATATTTTAATATTCATTCCCACTTTCTTCTGCTTGCTGGGACCATTTTGTCACTACAGAGGACAGGATCTACTACTTACCTGGCATGCCATGTTCTCACTTGCTCCCTCTCCTTTGCAAGAGCATTGACCTGAGCTTCTAACCTGGGTTTAGGACTAGATTGTTACTGTGCCTCATAGTGATATGCAGAGACAAGTGTGAAACAGGCAGTGTTGTACCCCCAGGCACTGCTCAGGAACACAAATTGCACTACCCCAGAGCAGCCCCATAGCATATCTTTTTTTCCCAGAGGCTGATCCCTCACATCCAGAAACCTGTCTCAGCAAGGAGAGTCCTGGGCAGAACTTCTGCAAGCACTGCTTGCATTGTGCAGGCACAGTCATTATTGTCTGTTTGCTTCTTCAGTCAGCATTTCAAAATCTTTTGTTGCTTTAAAGGCAGGCAAAGGAATGGGATAAAAGCCTTCACCAGATGGCAGCCTCACAGATGAGAAGGTGCTGCCTTTTCTCACTTTGTGATTTGTTGAAGCTTCCTACTCTTGCTGTTTTAATTTCATTTTGTTGGCGTGTTCCCAGTGAACCTGTTTTCCCCATATGTGAATATTCATTTTTTCTAATCTAAGGTAACACTGCTGGCAAATGTCCTTGGATGTAAAGTGCTCCTTTCTTATTCTCTTGTGATCAATAGTACTTGTTTTTTTATCAAACGTATATATGTGGTCCAACAAAGGGCCAACATAAAGGCATCATGTTATTTGACCACCTTTTTCTTGTGTGTAAATGGATGCTCAAGGATTTTCCTTTGCATCTAAGGCAAATGGTAAGTTTAGGTCACATCTTTTGTGTTTCAAAGATCTCAAAATAATGTATTCCTAAATTCCTGAGATTAATTTTTCACCTGTTTTTCTACATAACTTAGCTATTGCCACATGATAGGTGTGCATCGCAGTGTGCAGTCTGCCTATTTATACAAATAAAGGGAAAAAGGATTGTAGTTTATCCCATTACACATAGAATGAGGGAAAACACTGAGAGAGTAAACAGTGGTTTGCTGCAGATATTTATCTTTTGCAGGACTGAACTTCTAGATTACTGCTTGCTTTGTAAAGAGGGACTGGTACAATGAAAAATACCCAAGGAGAGACAGACTGGCTATACTTGTATTAATGAACAAGAGTGCAAGGGCTTTGATAGTAACTTTGATGGAAAATGACATGGCACCTTTTGCATCCAGCTTTTCCCCCTCCCCAGAGTGGCCTCATCTATTTCACAACCTGGATATTTTCTGTGAGATCTGTGGTTAGCATAGGACAAAGCTGCACTAGAGAGGCCAAAGGTTCAGCTATATCAGCAAACATGGCAAACTTGGTCTGGCTTTTATTTTATAAGTTTTATAGGTGCAGCCTCAAACCCAACTGAATTAACTTAGACCAGGTGGAATGTGATTTAAAAGCACTTAAGATGTCTGGACAGAAACCAATAGGTTCATTCACATTTTTACTTGTCTAAAGTCCTGCTTATGTTCTTCTGCTTAAGTCTTGTTTCTCCTTCCGTAAGGAGCAAAGGCCTCTTAGAATAGCTATTAACCCTCCCCTTGAGGAAATTCCCAGAAGTTTAAGGCTGGGTCCAGCTTCTTCCTGGACTAGCTAATTTGAAAGAGATTTTTGAATCCACATCTGCTTCCAATTTGGAGGAAGGAGATGAAGAGTTCTTTGTCTGAAGGTTGTGGTTTGGAGCCATTCTACTTTGTATTAAACAATCATCCAATGACATGAGAAGGTGAGAAAACAAGAGAACAGACAGTATTTGCAAACAGAATGGTGAGCCTGCTTAGTGGTGGATCTGCAGCTGATATATGGTGACTGATCCTGTCTGTGTTTGCAGTTATTTGTGATATATAGGAAATCAATAATAAAGATGATTTGTGCTCCTCTTTTTGCTGATGTACCATCCTGAAAGGTGAGAGTTTAGGAGTTTAAAACTGGGTGATTGTGGAACTGGTTGTCAACATGAATGTTCTTCTCTTCTTCAATAGAAATGGATGTGGGAAATGGAACCATTCCTGAAGCCATGTCCTATTGATACTCGTGTCTTGTGATCAGAAGCTTATTTTGCTGGGTCACTGTGCACATCTGTCTGAATCTTCATCCAGAGAAGTATATATATATATATATATCCTTATCTCTCCACATTTATATATAGGTAATCAAGGAATAGATTTTCTGACTTCACAGACCTCTGCACATTAACCAATATTTCTAAAATGATTTTTTCTTTTGTTTCATTTAAGCAACTTCTGCAGACATTTAGTGTGGAGAAAATAAAGAGGTTGAGAGATGTGTTTTCTTTTTCTCATTAATTCTGTTAGACACATAAGAACTGTAGAGTAATTAACATATTGATTTAGAGTAAATATAAATTAGCCTCATAATTTCTCACGTGAAAGCTTGGGGAATAAAAGCTTGATAATAGTGCTAGAAAAATGTTTTGATTTTCTATGGATGTAAATTTTATGGTCAAGGAATGGGAAAGAAAGGAGGGTTATACATCAAGCACTGACATTCTCTTTCATCTAACAGATTTCATCTTTCTAGCTTTCAACATCAAGAGCTAAAGACAGACCCTAATGACTGTGATTAAGATATGCCCTCTTACATCAGGGCTGAAAGTTATGCCTGGTTATTTGAAGGGGAATAATAAAAACCCACATAGCTGTATTTTACTTGGCTAGAGCTCTCCTTGTATTAACCAACATACTGCAGAAAAGTTATGGGATAATGAAATTTTATATGAGGACTTTTAAACAGAAAATGATTGTAAATTACTGAAAATTTATGGGTCATTTATTCAACTACTGTAGTGTTATTCTGGCTAGATCAAACGTTTGGCTAGTGGACTAGAATTTTTTTTTTTTAGATGAAAGAAATCAATAAGAAATACTATTGTCCTCAGACCTGTAGTCAGCATGACCTCTGTCTCTTGTAGATTCTTCTGTTCAGCTATTAAAGAGTCGTGGGGCTAGGTCCTGAGCCTACAGAAAATCTATTTGCTTCAGTGCAATCAAGAAGGAACAGTAGTATTTCACTAGTGTATTCAATCATTGTCTGTTAATTAAAATGAGGCTTAAAAGGACCTATACCTGGAAAATTAGATCATAAAATCTGGTCTCTAAATACTTAAATATTTAAAACATCTCTGTCAAAGCTGCAGTTAGGATGGAATTCACTTGGGGAAAAAAATGCTCAGCCTTGCTCATTGGTGATTTCCAGCATCTAAATATCTTTTCAACATGGAAGTCTCAGAACATAACAGTGTTAACTAATAGTAGATATTTTGATCAAAATTTAAGAGGGACAAACTGAGTTCAAACTAAAGAACTGTCTTGCTCAGACTGTGGTTCTAATTCTTAGATTCTTGGGGAAGGAGAGCAGTAAACAAGGCAGGTATTTCCCTGTTCTGTCTTGTGTCTTGCACACAAGACAGAACACATCCCAAAGCCTTTATTTCTAGAAGTTAGTAGCTTTATCCGCTAACTGTAGTGGATACGGCGCTTATGGAGATTACAACCCCCTTTGTGTGGATTTAAAGCAGAAAAACAACACAATCTTCATTTCTGTTTGTCTTCCTTCAAGGAAAGATACTGTATTTCTTTTCTTGCTTCACTCTCTCAGCACCTGCCACCTTCCTCATTAGATATTCAGGTGAAGTGATGGGAAAAACTTTGGCTTAGATCTTTCTGCTTCCTTCTGCCAGGAAGAAATTCACTGAATCACGTCCCAGATCGTGTTGAATTTGAATATCACCCGTAACAGACAGATGAGCGGAGCCCGATCGCAACACGTACTCCTGCCTGGGGTGGTGATGAGGTGATGGGACTGTGACAGTGAATCTTCTGGGACTGCATTATCCAGGTGCAGAGCATCCATGTGTCCTAAGTGTGATGGAATGAAAACTCGAGAGGGAATTTGTATTGCAGATTGTGTAAACTGGCAATTCCAAGGCCATAAAAAATGAAATTATCTATGGTGCAGCACTTGGAGACTTAAACTCTAGGGTACAGCTTGTGCCTATCCACTCTGAAACTTCTCACGTACTTCAGAGAGTCAAAAAAGTGAATGTGCTCCAGTGCATTCAGATGAAGCCACATAAATCTCTGCCCTCATTGACTAAACTGTAGTCCTGCAGTCCAAGCTGAAGCCATATATTTAAAATAAGGGAAGGTGCTCTTCTTGTCCTAGCTTTTTGCCTGTTACACTTCGGTGAAGTTAAATGCAGCTCTGTAGCCAAAGGAAATAAATTATTGGTGAGCGTGAATAAGGATGTATGGAGAGAAAAATATTTTTATTTGTCTATTCAAGTCTTGTATAAACTGTCCTAAAAAATGAATTTGATTAAATGTCAGAGCCAATTCACCTGGGATCAGAAGCTCTACATTTTGAAGGAAGTTCATGTCAGGATAAACCTCCTTTCAAAATATTGTTACAAGCCTAGTACAAAGGTTCAAGTTGATTCCCCTTCTCCTGGACTTGGGCCAGCTTGAATGAAAGGACTTGGTGGCTGCTCTCTAACTACTCCCAGGCAGTCTCTCCTAGCAGGGGAACACTGTGAAAATGTCACAGGTAATCATAATATTTAAAATCACTGGCACTATTAAACATGCAGCATTTGTTAAGGAACATTAAAGAATGGCAATAAATGGTTTTTGTGTAGTTTGAGATCTGGCTGTACCAGAAAAAAAATATTTATCACATTAAGAGCTTTTAGTGATTGAATACGTACTAGAAGAAAACATGCCTAATACAAATAATTTGTTGGTCAGATGTGAAAGCTGGAGCTAGCCTTAGGTGTGGTCCCTGCTGGAGATCAGGATCTTTCAGTGCTTCTTTGCCTTTCCGTCCCCCTCAGACTCTTATCCAGGCTGTTTTCCCAGGGTCTGCCAGAGCAGCCCTCATCTGTGTGCTTGTAAACAGCCCTTTGTGCATCTTTTCTGCTGGATTTCTCCCCAGACAGTAATGCAAATAAAATGTTGTTGATGCTGTGTGAAGGTGGCTCTCCCAGCCCATCCTGTGGGGCACAGGATGAAGCACAGTAGCAAACTGGCTGCCCTAATAGTGCTGGCTCCTTCTACCCAGTGCTGAGAGGCTGAAAAACATCTTGGAGAATGATGAAAAAACATCTTCACAAGAACCTAATGGGTAACCAGGTTCATTAAACTGGACAGTGGTTCTAGGGATTCACCAGCGTTAATTGCTGTTTATAATGATTAGCAGAACAAGCTCCCCTAAATTCATTTTGCAACGAATGGGGAGCAGTAAGCACTTTAAAGGGAGGGTTCTGCAGTCTGGTTAAGCTGTCTGCTACTGGATGAAAGGGAATGTATTCCAGAAGTGCCTGATTTTCTCCACTAACTCTGAATGAATCACGTGGTGCCTGGCTCAGGTGTTGCTGTATCACAGGGGATAGCAGACCCTACATCTATAGCTTCTCTAGAGAAACTAATACAGATTTCCTTCCCTGTAGATAGATACATTTACAGAATAGGAAAAGAAGCTAAAAATGACTTAGGACAGAAGCGAGTGATATTCTCATGCAATGAAAATGCTTGCAAAGTCCTCTACACGCTCACTGATATCCAGAGCACATCTATTCAGTTTAAGTTGTCTAAACAAAAGGACTGGATCTAGTAAAAATTAGTGATACCACTGTTTTGTTTCTTGCTATGAATTCTGTAAAAGTCCCAGCAGTTCTGGAATTTAAACACTGTTTTTATTTTAGGCCCATTGATGCATCATTAATTCCTGCACAGAGTAAGCATTTCATCATGAGACATTGTAGAAAAAGATTGCTTATTTTTGCAAGTTAAAGCAAGCTACCCACTAATGTGATCTGCAACTGGACCACAATTCATTTTGGATTAGGAGATGATACTGAGATCCATTTTTCAGGATCTACCTGTATTTTTCCATGCAGCAGTGAGCATGGCTTTTTGAATAGCCTTTTTCCTTTTAGCAACTCAAAACACATTAAGGAACTATCCAGCTTGTGAGAAATGCTTCATTTTTTCTTTTCATTAGCATAAATATTTGTAGAAAGTTTTGTTCCTTGAATATTATAAATACTGGTCAAATGCTTATATGTCTGAAAATCCTATAAATCCTACAAAGGTCTCAAAGGAATATAATATAGGAATTATGTGCTTACTGATTATTATCTCTGTGTGATTTTTCAAGTTAATATCTACAACCAGGTTAGTTTGTTACACAGTCTGTTTATAATACATATTTTTCTTGGCATTTTATATACGTGTGTGAATATTTATATGTGTGTGTGTAGATATGGCTAGTTTATTTAGAAATGCATTGTAAATTAGTTATTCTTAACTTCCTTGTAGCTACTGGCTGACTTTCAAGCAATCACAGGACAATCCATCATAAAAATTCTTGATTTATATTCTGATTATAGGAGCATCAATGCCATTTGAATACATTTGCTGTATGCATTATGCATACAGATGTATGCATATTATGAAATACATTTATCTATTGTCTCTACTTGTGATATTTTTGGCATGCTAGTCCAGGTTTCTCTAAGCAGCTTTTCAAGGGGAAGTTTTAAGCACCCAAATGAAATTAATCTGATTTTATCTTTTTTATTTGTGCTGAGCAGAGACCAAGGTATTTGCTGTGTGCCTTGTGAGATGACTTTTTAGCAGACTAAATGTTGACCAGTGTCAGACTATTACATCTGTCCAGGAACAAAGTCAAGTGATTGCCAGCAGCCCATTATCTGCTGCACCAGAAGTGAAGCTTTTTGGGGATCTACAGCATTTCAGCAGTGGAGCCCTTCTGCCACAGCTGGTGTGAGTTTGTGCGTGGGCTGCTCTCAGAGCACAGCGAGCCTCTCCCTCTGGGGCTTTGCTAAGGCCTGGAAAAACCAGGATGGATTTTGAAATGAAAACATAGACATCTCTTCCACCCTTCGGCAAGAAAACACAAAGCACAAAGAGTTTACATTCTGCACCTCTTACAGGGAGTTTACACAAACACAAAGTTTCTGTAAAATTCTATTTTCTGCAGTGGAAGGGTCTGACACGTGTTTGCTCCGTTTCACTGGTGTGTGATGTCAGATTCAAAAATGTACCCGGGCTGCTTGAACCACCCCCTGCCTCACATAATAGAGAACCCTGTGCACAGGCAGAAGGCAGGAACACAGTGTCCGTGCTGTGAAAGCAGTCTGAACAGAAGAAAACCAGCTGAAAATACAATCTTTTATCAGCTGCAGGCTGTTGTCATGAGTGACAAAAGCAAATATGCCTAGCTCCTGTGTCTGGCTGGGAGCAAACAACACTGCAGCCTGACAGAATTGCTGTTTCCCTCAGCATGGGAAAGATGTGGCTGATATTGATGTGAGCTGGTACCCACAGCCTGAGCTGAAAAGCTTGGGACGTTTCTGCAAGTTACATGCAATGCTGGTGGGACC
The DNA here is from genome assembly GCA_910950805.1 of Acrocephalus scirpaceus scirpaceus. Taxonomy (NCBI): domain Eukaryota; kingdom Metazoa; phylum Chordata; class Aves; order Passeriformes; family Sylviidae; genus Acrocephalus; species Acrocephalus scirpaceus. Next base: position 35,199,892 of record OU383778.1, read on the forward strand.
TCAGAGCAGGGATGTGTTACAGCTACAGAGAAAATTAAAGTTGGGCCCATAGAGGGAGAAAATCTGTTCAGCTGCCTTGAAAAATGCACTGAAGAGGTGAGATTGAACCAGTTACTTACCACTGCTGATGGAGGGAGCCCTGGCTTGCCACTTAATTTTCATCTTTTCAGTCCTATAGCACTAAGAAATGTAAGCTGACAGCACAATACAGAGAGTTCTCAGAGGCTTAATGTGTTAGTGTCAAATGAAACAAAACCTGAGATTAGATTTTTAAAGGATTTTGTATGCTACAGATAGGAACTGAAAGGCTTTTATAAATCAACTCTCTAGCTTTGGGGAAGGAAAGGAAGCGATGAGCATCAAGAAGGAATAGTGATGCAATAATTAAATGGATTAATGGATAGCAACAATAAAATGGTGCATTTGCCTACATAATTAGTACCTGCTTGTGTTTCAGAAACTCGAGGTAATTGACCGAAGCTTCAGATCATGCCGTAAGCTGAGAAGGATAAAAACTATATTTCTAAGACCTAGAAAAACTTGAAATTGTGAAAATAATTACTAAATTCTAGGTTTGCTGGGTCCTTTGTTTCCACTTTCTAAGCTGTGTCACTTAATGTTGTATAAATAAATATTCATTTTGCCAGAAAAACTATATTCTCATATAGAAAAAGGCTTTTGATTGGTGTGATGGACAGGTGCTGAGGGTTGACTGACTGTGCCTATGAAGTAAATCTCTCCTTCCTGCAGGGAGGAAGTAGGAAAAATCTCTTGCAGAGGAGCTGGGTGGCTGGGCTTGCATCTTTGAACATGGGAGGTGGCAGCTCTGCTTCAGTCCAGTATGGAGCTTTTGGCTACTGCCAGTAATCTTCAGCTGCATGCTATTGGTGCCTGAAGTCTCCTGCTCAAGATATTTGTGGAGTTTCTGCCTGTTAATTTTAATGAAAGAGAAGAAAATTATTTGAATAACAGTTTGGCAGAATTGGTTTAAAGTGAGCCCATCAAACAAGTGTCTGAGCAGGCAGAGGTGAGCACAGCTCCTGGAGCAGCAGGGCAGCAGTGACACCCTGGGGCAATGACCTCCATCCAGCATGGCTGGACCTAGGAGAAAACCCATTCTTACTACCTTGCAATGAGGACCATGGTGCAAATCAAGGAAAAACCTCAGAAGAACAGGAAAAAAATTGTCTGTTCAGATCTGAGATAGATGTTCGTGTCACAGGACTGTCCATGAGCTATTCTAGAGCAATGAAAATGTCTCTTGGTAGTGCTGTTTCTGTTCAATTGGTGGCCACATTTCAGTGGGTAGCTTGGCTTTTGACAAGCAGACTTCTTCCAAGCCAAAACTGTTTTGTTAATAAATCCCCAGGCAATCATAATAATGACAGCACACTCTGAACTACTTACTATGGGTATCTTCTGTACCATCAATCTTCTCATGACCAGCTGGTGGTTTCACCAAGGTGTGTGTCCTGCCACAGGCTTGACACCTGTCACCCTGTGGGGAAATTGAGATCTCATAAAAGTTTCTACATCTTGGTGCCTGATTATACATATGTGCTGGTTTGAAAGCAAAACTAGTGAAAGACTCTAAGTCAGAAACACAATTTAATAAGAGGAAAAGAAAAGAAATAAAAGAAAGTAAAATAAAATAAAAGTAATAGTACAAAAAAAACCCCTACTGACAGAGTCAGAATACAACCTGACACCCTGTTAGGGTGTTAGTGGCAGTCCAGATGAGATGGTCTTGTCAGAGCAGTGATTCCTGTAGAAACGTCTGGCAGCTCTTGTCTCCTCTGGGAGTCCAGTGTATAAAAGCAGCCTGTGTTGTCCCAAACCCTGGATTTATCCAGGTGGGAATGCTTGGCTCCTCCCCCTGGGTGGAGCATCTCACAATGGGCTGATCTCATTCTATGAGTCATGCAGTGGGTCCTTGATGGCCCATTAAACAGAGATAACTCCCGGAGGAAGTTATCTATGAGTCATGTGGCAAGGCATTGTTAGGCTCGTTAACAGAAGATAAGGAAAACACTGCCCCACCTTGGCTCCAACGGCTCATGGGGATAGAATACAAACCTTGGGCACAATTTTACATTGTAACCTAGGACAACATAGCACAAGCATGTGCTGAGCAGATGGCTTTCTAAACCTTTGATTTGAAGAGCCAAGTCTTTCTGGAGGATGCATTCTTCAGTAGTATTTATATGGCTTGAGAAAACACCAGGGGAGCTTTTCAGTGATACTATTGTGTCTAAAGTACTTATGTGCTTCCAAAAATGCCAACTGCACTGGTGATCTCCACCTAAGTCCATTTCTCTGGCTGCATGCAGATCGTACGTGTGGGAGAAAATTCCATTTCATTTCAGTATCATTCAATTTTTCATAGTTCTTCTGGTAAAATTTTGTAGAATTTTGTTAGGATATTCTGTAGAGGTTGCTATCTGGCTTAAGTAGTTAACAGATGATGCCATTTGTGAAATTCACAAAAGCTTAACCTGGGAAAATACCACAATGAATAAAACCCCCCTTTATTGCATTTAATTTCCATTTGATATTTACTTTTCTGTCTTTAACCTTTATTTATCCTCAAGTCCAGGGCTTCATGGCTGGTTTACACTTAATTAAATACTTAGGCAGAAATCAGTATGAGAGTGTCTCACAAATCTGGTTCTTACATAACTTTGTTAACTGTCAAACAACATGAAATGTTTTAATAGGACACCATAATTTAGCAGGTAACATGAGGGAGTTAAGCTAGCATATGCCGCTTGCTTTTTCTTATGAGTACTTGCATGTGATGGTTTCTGAGGGCCTGTTAGTAGCAGACCCCCAGCCTCCACTGCCACTTATTACTGATTAAATTAAAAAGCATTTAGTCCTTCTGTGAACACCTACACTCAGAATAAAGAAGCCTTTGGTCAGCTTACCAGGAATATTAATTATGCTAATTGAAATAACATTTTAATTCAAATTAAAATGCAGGCTTCCTGCCACAAGAGTTTAATATGTGATCACTTTACAGCTGTAGGTGTGCACTGTATCCAGATGTTACTGCTGGGTAAGGCAGATTTTAAAAACCAGAGGCAGCTGTCTGTGTGCACACCCTAAGAGATAAACAGTGGGTAAAAGGGGTAAATTATCTTCCGTTTTTTGGGTGGCAGAAAGATGCACAAACACAGTTGCAAGAGTTGTTAAAGTTCGTCTCTAAATTCATAGCATCTCACCCTTTGTATCTCACCTGTGTATTGAGAGCCTTCACTAATTCAGACTGACTTTCTTTATTGCTCCCAAATAGATGAGCTTTCAGTCTTATTACTCTCGTTGTCTGCTAATTTGTTTGTTTTCTTTGTAAGAAATGTTATTTCAAATACCTGGTTATTTCCCCTAACAAGCAACTGTCACTTGATAGCTGAAAGGGACAGGCTGTCCCAGGAGAATGCAGCTCTCCTTGAATTTCTGTATTCAGAGTTCTGTTGTACACTTTCCCAAGCCTGGAATTGCTTGGGAGCTGAATTTGGAGAGAAGCAGTCCCAAAACAGAACAGTGGAGCTGGCACCCAATTCTACTGACAACAGTTGAACTACCATTCAACTCCATTTTTAGCATAGCAGAAGCCCCATCTGTTCCCAATATTAAAGTATACACAGATAAAATGCTGTTTTAGCAAATTGGATGTAAAGATGGTATGGCCACAGTTTGCAAATATGCATTTCTTAAGCAAGACTGACAAAAATTGTATTTTGAAACATGAGCACTTCACAAGTCCTTTTTTTAGTTCTGGAACTTCATGTTGCTGTACATTGTGGTCACTTTTTATTTGAGTCCCCATATGTGTCATGGTAACTGTGAAATGAGCAGGCACCTGCTTCTTTCAAGGCTGTTCAACTGGTGCAGTAAAACTTTTCAAGTCTCTTTAGCACATAGACTTTTTAAAAGAGCATCTCTGTAAGTTACATCTTTTGTTATCAAACGTCAAAGTATTTTAACTCCACGATGGCAAGCAAGGAGTAACCACAGCTGGCTTCTGATGTCACCACAAAATGACATCCATGGCAATGTTTTCTGCTAGATCTAGAGAACATTTTATCCTCATTCCTTCACTCCCATGCAGGATGAATCAGTGCTACCTTAGTTAAAGGTAGTGGAGTTACAGTAGCAGAAAATAATTTTAAGGTGGTGGTGGAATGCCAAAGTATATGTCATGTTTTGTTTGAGATGCAATGGAGAAAGACAGTAATTAATGTAGTTGTCTTGACCATACAAACTATTTCCATAACCCTGCTAATTTTGGTGATAATCCATAAATACTATTTTGTTTCAAGGAAAATAGATATTTCAAGCTTTCTATCTTTACTCTCTAACAGAACTGTGTATAGTTTGAGGTTCCCAGGTGTAACTGGAGAAAAAAACACAACTATTTTTCAGAGGATTCTTATGTAATAAGGCACCTGAATATAGTCAGAAATACACAGAACATTGGAAAGCTGAGAGAAAAAAAAATAACAGCAATGATAAAAGCAGAATGAGCCAGCATAAACCAAGTAGTTCAAGGAACAACAGGAACATAAAGAAACAGAAAGGAGCCAAAATAAACCAGAAACAAAGCTAGAGAGACAGATAAGACATTAGCAAAGTTGTAAATGGCTTGAAAGTTGGGATGAATTTTAGGAGAGTGCATGTACCTAAATATTAGTTGTCTGTTTTTGTTGTACCTTTCTTTCTGTAGGCAACACTTCCACTAGATGCACTAATGCCTTGCCTTTACCAGTCAGTATAATTGTCTAGCATGATACACACACATCCCACGCAAAATGTAAGTCCAGAACTTTGCAGCTGCTTGAGCCACTGCAAGTGTCCATTGCTCAGACTGCACATGCAAACACCCAGAAAAAACCAGAGCTGGCTTCCCCACTGCATTATTCCCTTTGGCTGACCTAAAGCGTGTGGCATGGTTGAACTCAGCCATCTCCACCAGTCTTGCTCTGAGGAGTCTGGGCTGTTTTCAGAGGTGGTGAGACTCAACCAGGGAGGTGTGCAAGCTCTGAGAAGGGTCTTTGTCCTTGTGGAAGGCAAAGGTAGCAGCACTGGGGTAATCTGGTTTTCCTGTTCAGACATGGAGTCCACTGTGCTTTGGATCAGCTCTAGAACTTGATCTCAGGAAGAGAATAATTCTTCTAGTCCATTATACTCAATTTCAGGTTTAAACTCCAGTAGTAAATGTTTTCTGCCCCACCCTCCCCTCTCCCACCCACCCCTCCCTTTTTGTTTTTTTTCAATTTCTTGGCAGTCTCATGAGAGATCTTCTTTGGTATCTGAATCTTAAAATACAAAAAACACCAAGGACTTTCTGGGATGTTGGAGCATAATGAAAGGGATTATTATGGGCTGCTGCTGTTGTTTCTCTGTTAATAAAGAATTAGCTATTTGAAGCAAAGGACATTGTCTGGAGTTCTACTATGCAACAAAGTTATCAAGGAGAAATAATGTAGCAGACAATGATTATTTCATAACTCATACAGAAAGCTATGATTAAATCTCATGATATGATTTATTGAATTTTGAGAAGAAAAAAAGCTAAGGCAAGATAGTAGAATAAGAAGAACTGAATGGACGATGATTTACAGACAATAAGAAAATGCATCTGTGCTTCTGCCTCAGGTGTCAGACTTGGTCATCTCACAGATATGCACTCTTCAGTGCCATTAAAGGGAAAATTAAAAGTAATTTCCATTTTTTTCAGTATGGTGGCATTGCATTTAAAGAAGCTTATGACTCACCCTGTGTTTACTTCATCAGGAAGCCTGACATTTAGAAGGATGTATTTAGTAAGAGTGGTTGTATAGAGGAGGAAAATTAGTTTCTCTTAACTGCACTTATATGTTAAGCACCAGCAATATGTTTAGATCCACATTAGAGATGAGGCCTAATTTTCTTCTCAGTCGTGCCTCTGTTAATTAGCAGTAATTCTAGTACAGCAGCAAAGTGACTTGGTAAAGTGACAGGGAATATGAGCTTTCCCTTGTACGTTGTTGCTGCTGTTGACAACAGATGAATTTCGATACATTTATTTACATTAACAGAACCCTAATGCATTAGACATACCAATGAAATGCTTTATTTAGCACTGTAGAATTATAGATTTTGTGTTAATTTTCCATTTACTATAAAACTAAAGAAAACCTCTGTGGAGACACTAACTAGAAAACATAATTTCAGTCATTTTTTGTGGCTTGGCAATAAGCATTGTTAGCCTTGACTTTTTCAGTTGCACATCAGGCTGACATTTTCCTACAACAAAGGGGACATTTTCTTCTCCTTTTTAAAGATTTAGCTTGTACTTTTCTCAGGAATTATTCTTCTTTGGTTATTACAACAAGCAGTCTGGGCTGCAAGACCAATTTGTTTCAGAAGCTTAAAAATCCCTGTTTATGCAACAGAGACACATCTTTTCAGCAGAGAAGGGCTGTGAGTGCCAAAGTGGGAATGGACAAAACCTACTTTTCTGAGAGTATCATGTTTTCCCGTTTGTCACGTCTTTCAAGAGGAAGCAAACATTTTCCCCCTGACTTAGCTGCGTGATTTATTACACTTTCAGCTCTTGTAGCAATTTTCTAGCTGCTCTTCTTAGTAATTCTGAGACATTCTTTACTGATTCAGGGGAAGGAAATCTCCAGAATGACTTGTACTGCCTGGAGTGAGACCAAACCATTGACGAGGGGCTGTGTTTCTGGGATCTCTAAATGCAAGTGCAGGTTTTGGTGCTGCAGTGATACCCAAGGCTAAGCCACAACCACTTCATGACAGAGCCACATGTAAAGTGTGTTAAATGTTTTGCCTTTTTTTGTGTGTGTGCATTCCTTTTTTTGTGAAATTTTCTATTTTCTGAAGAAAATATGGATTTTTTCCCATAATGGAAAAGAAACTATAAACTTTAACCAGCCTGGGTTCAATTTACTGGTAGATCAAAGTATATCTGTCCACCATGCTAGGGAGAAACACAGGCATTGTTGGAAACTTGATGCAAAATAATAGCCATGTCAAGAGAAACAGCAGCACAACAGAAACCTTTTGCAACACTATTTGCTTTCATTTCTTGCAACCACAGCTTCTAGAAACCCCAAACTGAGAGCATTTCTTCGTGGTACCTACCCACACAACCTTTGTAAACCTGCCTGCTTCTTTCAAGCTCATGTATCTTCAGGCCTCAGAAAATATCTTCTGGAAAACTAGAGTCCTACCCAAATTGTTAGCTCCTAATGGATTCATTGGCTCAAAAGAAAGGAGAATCATCCAACTAATTCACAAGAACTGTTTTTAGTAACCTAGTTAAACAAAAAGAAACAACGCTCTGAGATGATGCTCCTTTGCTGGAACCTTTGATGACAATATCACTTTACCCCACGTTTTACCTCAGTTTTGTACTGAGTTATTAAATTATCTAAGAACCAGTCTCTGCAGTCTTTATAAATTTCTATGAGTCATTTTTATTTTGGGCTTCACAGTGATACTTTACATTATGAGATCATAGTTTCTGCAGGCTCTGTTGTGTATGTTTGCAATTTCTTAATATGCATAGAGATAATGGGGTCCTTCTCATTTGGATAACAAAAAAATCAAAGGATGTTTCATACCATCCCTACTGTACTGGGATGGCTGCTCTAGCTTCTAGGCTTGAAGCTAGGGACAGTGTGCAGTGCAGCCCCAAATAACTGTGTTGACTTTCTAAGCCTGAACCTGGTTGCCTTTAAGGTTCTGTCTGGAATAAAATTTAGTCAAGAATAAAACCATGTCACCTGAGGTATAAAAGAAACTGAAGAGAAATAATCAAAGCCTGGAAAACATTATGGAGTGGAGTTGGATACAGGTGAGAGAGGTACATTGGAAAGTAGGTGAATTAGTTTGATGGTAAAAATTAAACACTGGAATTAAGGATGAAGGAGAATGGAGTTTTTTAACTAGCTAGAAACTGCCTTGGTACGTGAAGACACATTTTAAAAATTGAGAGCAGACTGAGGTTTGTGTGGTTGTGACAGCTTGTGAATCTGACTGCACGCCTGCTTTTCCTACACAGTGTAGATGAAGCCATGGTGTCTGCACGAGAGGTTATTCCAGGACAGCTTTTCAGAGACTCAGAAATACCTCCATGCATTTATTTCTGTGCCGATCCAGCTTTGGAAATATGTCTTGCTTTAACCATATTTTTCAGGTTTCTTTTTTTCTGTGGAATGTGTTCTATCTGCTCACTCAGTGCTGGCAGTGATGCTTGTTTCTTTGCTCTGCCATATCGTGGCTCCTGCAGAAGGAAAAAGCTCGGCAAAAGTTAGCAGCAACAAATAGCTTGGTAATGGAATGGCAAGTATGAGAGCTATTCCCTTTTGGGCTGTCAAGCACAGAACATGGATCACACAGATAAGCATTTGCTATTTGTTGTAGCTATTTTGCAGTGTAGATCAGAGAATCCTATGTTTCCCTGGTAAAATAATGTCTTGAATTAGAAAAGCACACCCCATTGCTATTTTGGGTTAAATTTCAAGGAAATCTACAGTAAAGATTTAAGTCTGATTCCTCCTTTCTGGTGCTAGCAGCTAAATTAATGCAGTGCAACCTGACAATATTGAGGAGTTACTGAGAGAAGTGGAGGTGGTAAAAGTGAATCTGTAAGGTACAGAGAAAATAACCCAGGCTGAACAAGATTTTCTGACTAGGAGGACAGATAGTGGACAATGCCTTTGGTTGTCTTGGGGTTTTTTTAGGGGAATGTAACATCAGATCAGTCTGCAAATACTCAAAATGCAAATTGAAAAATGCATTTTACTAAATAAAATATAATTATTGACAGGGACTGCAAAGTCAGGGAAAAGTAAAAAGCCATAACTCTTCCTAAATAGCTTTCACTTTTTAAGATTTAGGGATATCTCATCTTGTTCTTGAATTTCAGGGTGATAATTCATTCCCTTGCCCAAATCCCTTTCCTCTGAGTTTGCATAGGAACTATAGTCCTTTTCTTCTTTACCACCTCAACATACCAGTCACCTTACAGACAGAAATAGCTGTTACAGTTCTGACCAGGCTGCCTCATAAATAGTCACTGTATCTTCAGTATTAGGCTTAAAATCCCTTTTTGTGGGTGAAGAGAAAAAAAAAAACCTTATATGGAAAGAATGTATTGCTAGTGTCTTTGAAATCTGAGCAGTCTATAAAATCTTTCAAATTTCTTCTTGAGGAGGCTGTGTTTGGCCAGTTCAAGAAGTGAAAAAACCCATTACCCTAAACACCAGCTGAAAGCAAGGCTCCCTAGAGCAATCTGGGTTAGAAGGGGAACTACAACTCTGCAGAAGCAGTGGCAGGTTTGGATGAAGGTCTCCAGCTGCCACCCATCTTTGCCTACAAGGATGCTTTGTTCCAACCCTTGCCCAGAAGTCATCCTTCTCCCCTCATTTCTACTTTGAGCTGGTTTCTTTCTTTCACTGTATTGCATTGAAAAAACCCCTCTGCAGTCATTGGTATTTAAAAAACCCCAAACCCATCAGTTAAAATGGATGATGACCTCTGGTAGGAAGGTGGGGTGAGAGCAATGGAAGGGGCTGGGGTTGGCAACTCCCTGGCCTGGGTGGGTGCTTTTGACTTTGGTTTAACAGAACCTGATGGGTTTGACTGAACCGGGTTAGGGAGCTGTCGGCTGAGCAGTTTGAGGTGAGTGATTTGAAAGTGTGCCAGTGTTTCCCAGGGAGCTGCTGGTGAGAAGCTATTTCTGAGCTGAGGGAAGTAACCTTTTCACCCAGCTGAGCTCCAGCCAGGCCAGGGGGTAACCAGATCCTTCAGCAGAAGTAAAACTTCACAGATATCTATCATAGATAGCCGTGAAGAAGAGAGGGTGAGAAAACACAGATTTAGTATGAAATGCTAAAATTTCAGTCTAGTGAAATTTGAAAATGAGTGGGAATTTAATAGCTCAAAGATTTTTGGACCAATATGTCTCTAGGAGTGATTGAAAATTAATTTTTTTTTTTCAGCCTCTCTAAACAAGCCCTGGGCAAGTTTTCAGCCAGAGTCCTCTTCTCTCTGAATTTTACTTCATTCAGTTCCTGGGTGTTCCTGCCTAACTCAGAGCTGCTTGTCAGCCAGCACCAGCCCTGGAGCCTCCTCAGCAGGACATCATTTCCCTTTGTCAGGAGGTGTTTTGTTCCTCCCTTGGGAAGAGGCCATAGCACAGCAAGGGTTAAATTGGGCTCAGGTGGGCTGAGAGAAATGCACCTCATCAAAGTTTAAGTCAGAAAGGAATCTGAAGAGCAAGGAGTGTGTCTATATAGTTTCTTCTTTTAAGATATTCAGCCATTTTTCTAGGGCTGATTTATTGCTTTTCAACCCATTGAACTGTGCTAAAACCTAAATTCAGCATGAATTTATGAGGATGGGAACATACTTGCTTCAGTTTTCAAGTTTTTAAACATCAGTACCTCATATTTTTTGTAATATAAATTCATTATATAATATAGTATTATACCTATATATAATGTAACTATATGACACAGTTTAAACATAGTCTACTTTTTAATTTAATGCTTTAAAATTATTTTAATTTAGTGTAGGAAAATTAATTCCATAAATATGAAAACTGAGATAATTGCTTCAAATTATTAAATTAGCTTTCAAGAGGCATGCTTTTATTTATGCTTTCATCATAATTACATTAAAGTGTCAACATGAGCTACTTTGAATTTAAAATTTTAGATCATTGTTTAAGTAATTTTTTCACTCATTTTATTTAGAGAAAGCTATAAGAGGTGATATATGTTACCTCAACAGGTAGCAAGAGATGAGAAGTAAATTTCAGAGGTATTTATTATAGTAAAAAAAAGTTGATTTTATATTTTGATTGCAAACATTTCTCATGTTTCCTGGAAAAGCCACTTGATAATAATTGTACTAAAAGGAAGATGCTACCCCATTAATGTTGCAAAATATCTCATGGTACTCTTGAACAACTCTGATACTTATATTGTCAATGTAAAACACACATTTAAAATGCATTTCCATTAAACACAGGTAGAGTCATAGTTTGAGTCATCTGTACTTCACCACTTCTAATTAATAAAGCTGGGAAACTTTCTCTGCTTCTTGGCCAGCCTTTGCAGTAGTGAGGGTCTCCTGTTTTCTTTATGACAGAGGTAAGAGGTTGTGACTGCCAGGATAATGTACAACTGAGCCATATTTTCAGATCTGATACCGAGGAGGTTTGATGGGTATATGAGGAGTCGGGGGAACCTGCTCTGTCAGGCACTGCAAGCAGCACGTGTTGGCTTTAGCAGCCCAGCCAATTATCTGCATTTAGGGCACACCTGCACTTCTGCCATCAGAGCCAGTGCCTGTCTGGGGCTGCCACGGGCAGGAAATCTGGGCAGCCCCAGCCTCACTGCTCACCCAGTGCAGGGCCCTTTGTTTGCACTGAATGTGCCAGCAGAGATGAGCCAGGGATAAATTAGTGCTTCTGCTCTGACAAATTGTTAAAAGCATTTCACTCACACACAGTCACACGCTTTAGAGAACTATACTGACAGTTTTGGGTTTAGCAGCTGATGAATTAAGGGACAAGAAATAAAAAGAGTCCCTGTTCACAGCCTCTGGGATTGACTGCTAGCATAGTCTTTTTTTCCAGTTTTGCACTCTGGTGTAATCACTACTCTTGCGGTAGTTATTCTTAATTATAAGGTACCTGAAGTGTGAGGTATTTTAGGACCACAAAATAATATTAGCTAAATCTTAGCAAGCTGAGCTTCTGATACATTATCTTGATTTTATTTTCTCCCAAACCCAATTCTGCAGTGTTATCTCAGCAGCCCAATACTTGAGTCAGTCTTTTTTTTTTTTTTTTTTTTTTAGTGGTGCCTTTCTGATATTGTGACAAGTAATCTGTGGAAAATGTGGAACTGATAAAAGAAAAAAGAATTGTTTACAGGTAAGCCTGCTTCATCCTTGTTCTTTTACCAGAACAAACAAAATTGCTTTGTGAGCTTGAGCATGAATATGGTTTTCAGTTCCTGAAAAGTAGATATAAAACAAAGTAGGACTCACTGAAATAAGCTCACATTGCTACAAGAGATATGGGATATGTGCTATACTATCATACAGCTCTTCATTAGCAGCAACTGTTAAATAATCCCTCAGAGCCAAGGAGTCTGATGAAGACCTTTGGATTTGGCATGTTGTTAATAAGAAAGGCAGAACACATGTCTGTATTCCATGGTTTGGTTCCAAATTTCCTGTCCTAGTCTGTTGCCTGGAGAGCTTCCCAAATCTTCCTTTTCCAGCCAAATTTAGGAAAAAATAATTAACAAGCAACATTTCATGTAAACTAAATTTTCAAATGTTCAGATGTTTCCAATCCATCTGTTAGTCCAGGTCCTTTTACAGAAGTAGAGTGAACAATTTAAGGAAAACTGCCCTTAGCTTGTACTGTCTGGAGGTAACTGTCTCAATGCTGAGCCACACAGATAGGTCTCATATTTTTTCCTCACCTGCTTCTGTTCAAAGACAGCTCAGCTAAAAAAGACCTGAAATGGTTTGCATCAGCTCAGCTCCCTGTTCTCAGGAGATGAATAGCAATTAAAAGACCCTTAATAGATTGGGCTTGCAATTAAAACCACACTTGACTATGACAATTTGGCTGTGTCTTAAAAACTAACTAGCAAACTTAGCTTAGTTAGCTGAACCCTAAGATGCTTTGGTGGTGGTTTTCTGGATCTGGTAGACATACCCAGTGTTGCAGCCGGGCATTGGAAAAGCTGTCATTTCTTGTCGAGTGATGTCCCATCTATGTTCATCCACTGCTGCCTGCTGGGTCCTCACCTTTCTAAGGGCACTTTAGACAAAAATTCCAATTTGTTACTGTCTTCTTGGGGCAGTGGAAGTTACAATCTATTGCTTAGGACTTATATCTTTAGAGCATGACAGTCTTGTACAGGGCTGAAAGAAACTCTGCCCCTAATGATGTGCTGATGCTCACGTGCCATTGGAGGTGGTGTTTTTTTCCAGCCCCATATCTGTATTATCCCATGACTTCCCACCACAAACATCCTTTGTTTATTAGGCAAACAGTTCCTAGGGTTCCAAAGCCCGTTGGCTTCTTGTTTTCATTTTATCTGCTGCTTTGTACTTCTGCAGCTCTCTGGGGACTGATGTGAGTTGTCACAGCTAAGCCTTATTTTTGATTTTCTGCTGCATAAATGTCAGTGAGGAGAACCCTTACTGGAGAACCCTGTGCCTGCTGGGGAATTTAGCAGGGATCTGCATCAGGAGCTTGCTGTGAGCTGGGGTGGCTGGCCCAGGACAGGACCTGGCAAAGGAACATTGCCAGCCTACTTTTAGGCTGACACATTTTGTTTTGCCCAAGACACCACAGGAGGATCATTTTTATGGCTTTTTTTGTTGTTTGTTTCCTTCAGCTTATTTATTCTAGAAATTTGATCCATTCAAAAGAAAAAAGGAAAATTAGACAAAAAAGAATTCCTTTGAAGCTAACCAGTGGTATTCTAGTTCTAACAAAAAATGACTGCCTGGTGGACTGTTGACAGCAAATAATTTATTCATTGAATTGAGTGCTTTCATGTTTCCTAGTTGCCACTAAACAGATGATGACAATAAAATCCAGAAATGTGTATGTCACTCATATGCAAATCAGTAGGAGAGTATTTTTTGCGGATAAACAACAAGCCAGAGATTAATCTGGCCATGAACTTTATGGTGCAGGTCTGTATGTATGTTTTATAGCTATGTATGTTTTATAGCCTCAGTTACTGTGATTTGTACTACACAAATAAGTACCTCACATTATTTTCATGAAGGGATGAGTGTTAGTTTTAGGAGCAGGACCAATCAAACTGAGTTGCTAGAAAAATATGCTGAAAAACAAGCAATTGCTAAAAACATTCACGTGCCAAGATTGCTTTTTGAACTACATGTGCCTCATTTAAGTGTTAAGTGATTTGGAGTATTAAATTCTTAACTTCTATCAAAATTACTTCAGCACCTGATATAAATGCAGTGTTTAACACTGCTGTTAACAATCACAGAAATGTGTTGTTACTGGTGACATGGTTGATGGGGCTTCTATTACTGAGGCTGTTTTAAGAACTGTTGGGATAAAAGCTGTGGGGAATGATTTAAATATGGATGATCTTGCCTTAGCACAGAGGGATGGGCTTGGGAGGTCTCTGTTTTCTGGGAGTCCCTCTGCAGACAGTAGATTTGTATACAGTGGGTCAAGTGATGGACAGCCTGGAAGTGATGGTCCAAGCAAACCATGTTGAAATTATTAGTAGCAAAATCAGCCTGCAGGGTCCAATTTGGCATAGGATCTGCAGGATGACTGCAGACTATTCAGCCAGAACAAAAGCTGGGCCCCACTCCAGGGAATTCAGTGTTATTCTCATGTCCTTTGCAAAGCTCTTGATGAACAATTCAACCTTAAAAAAAATAAAGTCATCTTGACCAATAAAATACGAATAGGGTGAGTTTTGCACATAAGGTAATAACTGATTGTACATTACTCTTTGAAGGCAAATTTCTATCAAATAAATAACTACTGCTCTTTTAATAACTATTTTTAATATGCTGCTGTTATGTATATTTAATGCCAATCTATTATGTTATGAAAAATGCATATAGAACTAAATATGTTGACCAGGATTTCTTAAAAGAGCAATTTTCTACAGAGTACTTCAAAAACTCATCCTGAAATCATTTTGCTACTCCTGGCTTGGAAGAAGGGACAGACTTTTTATTTTATAGAAGATTAATGTGTAGTCGGAAGAGAGTGCTTATATTTGGATCATTCTTCACAAGCAAAAGGCTGAGTTTGTTTCACAGTGATTGCCTTTGTTTGATAAATAGTTTGTGGTTGAAATGGAATACGTAAACATTTAGGGACATAAATAACTCAGTCATGGTAATGACTTGTAGACAGTGATATATCAATGCCATTATGGAAATTTGTGTTCAGCATCATAAACAAAAGCTAAACCATATAAAATGGGAGGATGTTTCTATATAAGGATTCCAAGAAGCAAAAGTGTTTTTTCTGTGTATTTCTGCAGATTAGCCCAGATTTTCTAAAGTGAGGTTTAATGAACGAAACTGGTTCTGCAAATATGTGTAGTCAGTCTGTGCAGCCCTGGCCTAAGGCTGTTCTGAGTATTGCTGCAAGAGTACAGAATAGGGATAAGTCTTTAATATATAAGTAATATCAGACTGGCAAAGAACTGCCCCAGGTAAAGATGGCAATAGGTTGTATCAGCTTTGTGGAAAGAGATCCCTTGAGCACCTTGTGCTTCGAGCTGACCTGGGCTGGCTTTGTGCAGGTGAAGCAAAACTAGCACAGAGGTGGACTCAGGTATCTGCCAAAGAAAGGTGCTGCTCTCAGGCTGGGGAGGTGGGAAGGAGCTGGAATTCCTTTGTGAAGAATGTGCTGCCATCCAGGGATGACACTGTTTGGTGACCCTGCCTTTTCACATTTGTTAACTTCTGGTCCTTGATTTTGTTAGAAATTTTAGTACAGGTTGTGTTTATTTGTTTAGGTAGTGGGTGGAAATGTATGTAATGTCTTTAAACCTGTGTTACCATCTGGAAGCAGGGATGAGAGCCAAAAAACACAGCCAGCTCTCTTAAAAACTCCACCCAGGGCTTTTCAAATTGCATCAAGACTTACTGATTTATAGGATAAGCAATTGCTGAATATTGTGAAGCACGTGGAGCCTGAGGAATGATGAACTTTAGAGGAGATTTTATAGCTTCTCCAGGGGCTCTGAAAATAAAATGGCCCCTCTATCCTGCTCAGCTATGGCATGCGCTGGTTGCAGATAAGTATTGCTGACTGAGTGTGACTTCCAAAGATTATTGTTATGCTTGTGATGTACTTTCACATTTCCAGGAGCCACTCAGGGCTCTTTTTCTTGTTAGCAAAACTTCTCCACTTCTCAATCTAAAATTAACAGGGAACCTTACTGACATAAATGTCCTCCAGAAAAAAGAATTTCCCCCTTTCTGTCTGAGAATGCTCTTGTCAGAGTAAATGAAGCACCTCAAGAAAAAACCCACAATTGTTTTATTAAAAAGAAAAGCTAAAAGATAGTAGGAAGAAAGGGACATTTATTTCAGCTTCTCTTAAAAATGATGTCTGCATTGTTCACCAGGTAGTGCATACATTGTTTTGAGCACCCAAAAGCCAAAGAAAAGATAAAGAATATATTTCAGAATAGTACATTGCTAGAATAACACTGCCTGAAATGAGTCACTCTGGCGGCTTTTGACATACCAGAGCTCAAGCAGTTTACATATAAGACTAGATCTCTTCAGGTTCATAGGTCTATTTTTGTGTGAAGCAAAGCAATATATCTTTACTTTTCTGTAAAAGTAATTTTTAACTTCAGATGATTGCTAATTTATTAATTTGTCATCTTACCTTTTCTCTCCAGTGAAAGCAAAGTGTGTTCACCTTCCAAATATAACCAGGTGCTGGAGGAAGCTCTGGAGGATATATGTACACAGCATTCTTCAGGAACTTCTGGTCTTTTTTTCATGTGCCCTTAATTTTGTTCTCCTCCAAAGTAATGAGCAGCCTTTGAGTTCAAACAGCCAATTTCATTTGCTCTCCCTGCTTACACTGTTTGCACAAAACTTTTCTTTTTTTTTCCCACACTTGTGATAACCTTAACCCTGCATGAGCATAGGGAACTTTGGAAAATCTGTTTCAAAGAAAAAATAATTAAAACCCTAGCTAAAAAAATTCTTACTGGTGTTTATTTGTCGTACATTTCCTCCTCTGAAAGGGAGCAGAGTAAAGGTGTCAGCCAGAGAAAACACATCATGAGTATGGGGACTGGAAGTGACATGTCTTGGTGGAAATATATGTTACACAAATATTTACCATCCTTCTCTTCCCTGTCAGCCTCTGTTTTCCACTAGGATTCATGCCAAAGCCTGCGCAGCAGCACAGCCTGAGTTATGTGAACATGAATGTGAACAGTCATGATAGAGATGGGAGGGTGAAGTCACAGCACTCCTACCATGGCTGGGGTTCCACACCTCGGGGTTTAGAGACAGCTGATTCTCAGCCAGCTACAAAATCAAATATAAACCCCTAAATGGCCCTGAGGTTGTCTCAGTTGGTTCGAGCAAGAAGGCCACGGGTCATGATGCATGAAGGTCATGATGCCAAGGCCATGGGTTTAATTCCTGTACAGGACAATTATTTAAGAGTTGGACTTGATGATCCTTGTCAGTCCCATCCAATGCAGAATATTCTATGATTCTGTGACTTTCTAATGTCTGAACCTGCATCAGGCTTGACAGCATTTAAGTGCAATTTTACTTATATTAATAAATATGATTTTTTCATTAACTATATTTCCATATTAATTGAGTATATAAATATTTTTAATGTGGCAGTCCTTAAAAGAATTCATAGAAAATGGCAATTTATTTTTATTTTACAGTTGGACAGTCAAAGCCAAGAGGCTGCATGTCCCAGGTAACAGAGGATGGCTGTGTGGTCTTTCACATCCATTAAGGAGTAGGCTTGTTGAACCACCTGGGTGAAGGCAGCTCAGATTAGAAATGCTGAATTATCCAGGAGGATTTAGCCTTTCAGCAAGGAGGAGCCTTTTCAGCACAACACCAGGCTGATACCTTCAGCTGAGTTCAAGCATGAGCTGTGTTTGTGTGCAGGACCCCTGTCATCAGAGTTAAACCTTCTGTGCCCAGACTCTGAAAATCTGTGTAATCCCAGGCTCCTCCAGATCCCAGCTCTGGAATTAACCTCAATCACCTAGAGAGTCTGTGTCTGCATCTTCATTACCCCTTGTCTGTGTCTCCTGTGGTCTAAAATGTGAGCAGTACAGAGCTGGGCCAGTTTTGTTCTGTGCCCTGCAGACACAAGGAAACCCAGCCCCACCAGGGGACTCCCAGAGCTGCTGTGCTGGATAGAAAAGGCAGAGATGCTGAACCTCTTGGCACAACACACAGCTCAGAGAAGAAGACAAAAACCTACATTTTGCAGATTATTTTTCAGGAGTGAGAGACGACCCATTCCGAGCAAGGAAAGCCATAATTTTCTAGGGTAACTCCTTTTTGGTTTCAAAGGAGAGTGAGGCTTAACACTTAGTGATATAGCAAGGCTGTAGGAATGAAAGGAGGAGCTACAACAGATGAAAAGTGGTGAGGAGAAAACAAAGTAAATCCTACCAGACCTCATCTAAAATATTTAAGTATAAGCTTCAACATGCTACCAAGAGATGAAATGCAGCAGATCACTGCACAGAAGAACTCTACTAAATGAAATGATACAGGGCAGCAGTCAAAAACAGGTGGGGTGAGAGCTGAGCAGAAGTGAAAGTAATTTTCCTCTATGCTTGCTGCCCATGATGGAGATTATTGCTGCACATAACCACACATGGGCAACCGAGCAACAAGGGCCACATGTCCTGTGTAAGTAACTGCAGAGTGCAAGGGACATGGGGTGATTTTGAAAACTTTCTTGTTCAGCAGCAGTCTCTGCCAAAGGGACATTCTCCTCCAGGATGAAAAACAGACCTTCACTCGTTGTCCAGGGAAGTGGCAAAGGGCCCTGCAGGGAGTTAACATCACTGTGCCTGCTTTTGGAGCAGTCCCATCAGCTCCAAGCTTGTTCTGAGTCAAAAACCTCTATGTCCATTCACAGGAAGGTCCAATACAAATCTCCTACATGGCTGTTCCTCTGCTTTTATTCTTTGTCCTCTTGAGTACAGAGGTTTATTTCTGAGGTAAATGACAATGCAAAGGCAGCAACTAGTGCTGATTTAGGTGGTGAGGGTACAGCTGGGCAACCACAGCAGCATGGCTGTCAGGGTAGGCTCTTCTGAACCCGAAACAGGAGGTGATTTTGGAGAATCCTGTTATATTTATTTTTCCTTCTAACTGGCGTCTATCTACCCTTGGTATATCTAGAAATGCTATGTTGTTACACAGCCTTTCTGTGTTTCCCTTTTCTGCTTTGCATTTTTCAGACCTAAAAGAAGCAGCCATTTTCTAAAAGTGATTTGAGCACCAGAAACAGAGGCATGAGTTAAGCAGGGAAGGGAGGATGAAGAACAATACTGAAAAGTGTCTGAAATTTTTCTCCATAGGATAATAAAAGGTTTTAAAGATTCTTTGTTCCCAAGAATGACTACCTCTGTATAAAAATGTGTTTTCATTCATGCTTTTCGTTTTCTAAAAATGTCATGAAATTTAATTACATCCCATTTGGTGTAATCATTTATATGGTGAAAACAACCATTGTGTCTCACCTATCAAAACAAGGTCCTTGATATTGCTTTCTTTAGCCAACAGGGAGCTTGGCTTTTTCTCCCCATTGCTCTTGCTGCAGAGATCTGATCATATTCCTGATGGATTTAAACCAGCAGGTGTGTGGTTTGGTTGTTCAATTCACACTCTTGTATTTATAGTTTCTGTTAGATTAATAATGAATCTTTGAAGAAGCCCATCTGTTAAGCAGCACAGCCACAACTTTGAAGACTTTAATTTCTCTTGAATTGCAGTATTCTCAGCTGCACAATGAAAGTCATCTTTTGATCAGTCCACATCATTATAATTTCTCTGCCAAGCTTATTGTACTTACAAATGTTCCAATTCGTATGCTTGTGGTGCTTAGGACCTGCATTACAGAGTAACCAGTGTGGGAGCATCACAGACTCATATACAAGTTACAAAGAGGTGAAAGAAGATGGGTGAAAGTCCCCTCTTGTTTTTAGCCTATTGCCTCATCCAGCTGGCAGGAGGGGCACTTGATAGATTTTTTGCTAAGTCTGAGGAAAATGTGACATGAAATGTTTCATGAGGATGTGAAAACATATCAACATAAATAATTACAGAATTGCTGAGGCTGGAAGGGTGAGGATGCATTGCTAGCTCATGGTCAACCTTGGTCCCTACCAGCCCCTCTGCTCAGACCCTTTTCTGCAGAGTTTTCTCTCTGGCTGGCCTCCAGCCCTTTTTGATACACGGGGCTGTTCCTCCCCAGTTAGAGGATTTTTTATTTCTCTTTATTAAATTTTTTTGGCACATTTCTTCAGCCCCTTGAGCTCCCTTTAAATGGCAGCACAAACCCAATCACTAGGAACCAACTTCCCTCCAGGCCTGTGCTCTGACAAGCAGGTCCCTGAATGGGTCAAAATGAGGGACAGCTACTAGTCTTTCCTCTAGATATACAAAGTCTTCGTTGCATGAGAAGTTTAGATTCAGCACTAGTTAGAAGTTCGCAAAATGCAACACAGCACCTCCAGGCAATATCAATCACAACAGCGGTGTCAAGAGAGGAATTTTGTTCCTGTTGTGATTGCATCTTCTTCTACAGCCCTGACTGGTTTGTGCTGTCTCTTTTCATGCAAATGGAAAGCAATTCAATGTGCGAAGAACTTCTGACTCATGAGGTGAAGCCTGACTTTGGGCCAGGAGAAGAAACTGGGGAAAGTCTTATGTGGGAGTCTGTGCTTCCTTTCCTGGAGGAAAATTTGGGTTATTTGCACCATGTTGTAAAAGTGGAATCGTAAAATAGGAAAATGGGCTTAGTTAGCATTCACATTACTTTGACTATGCAGAGGTAAAGAGTAGGAAAAAAATTACTTTAGCGCTTAGAGAAAGTCCATACATTTCCATGTGACACTTGTTCTTATATTTTTCCAAATAAATTAGAAGAATAAGCCCTAAGTAAAGAAGATGGAAACATTTTGGTATAGTCTACATTAGCTGTTTTAGTTTATGAGCAAGGTATTTATATTTGTTCTGCTAAAAAAAAGAAATCACTTATTTTAACTTTTTTGTTATGGTTTTTTTTTTTTTGTTTTTACTTACATAAAAATCCAGGAAATCAATTATTTCTAAGCTTCTCACTTTTCTTCAAAAGCTGGGGATGACTGAAAAACAGATTTAGATATTTATGAAAATATAACAGTGATTTATTTTGTTTTACTTGGAAATATTAAAAAGCTCATGTGATATAGATCTAACTCACTTTAAGAGGGCTTAAATTTTACTGTGATGAGCACTATGAAAATACAGGACTTGGAAGGACAAAAGAAAATATGGATTTTCACAGATAAAAATTGTCATGTTTCTAGTGCAACAGAAGAGGACATGCAAGATGTGCTTAGCTGCTGAGTCTGATCAGTTTGCTAAGGAAAACTGGCAAGGAAAGCACAGGAACAACAACACCAGAGCTGGAAAAGAGATTGCTTCTCTGCTGTGCCTGTGCTCCTTGCCAATGCAGAAGTGCTGGATTTTACTTTCAGACTATTTATTGTATTTTACAGTCTCATTTTTACTGAATATTCTTTTGCTTCTGTTGGGAGACTGACAGACTGACTAATGCTCATGCCACCATGGCTTTTTTTCTGAAAAGTAATCTCTATGTTTCTTTTCTTCTGTTACTTATGGTTGTATCATTGATGATGCATCTCCTTTGTTTAAATAGTTTAAGTCAACTCAGCTTTGCATAACCATTTATTTAGGGAGTTCTGCTTTATCAAATGAGTTAAGCATGGATCAGCAGGTGATCCTTTTCACTGGTGTGAATTATGGAAATCCCTCAAATCCCTCAGATTTCATCTCATCCGAGTTAAATGCTAGAATTTTTCTTTCTTATTATTTCAAAATTCCTTTTCAAACAGCTCATTTGAAAAATAATTTGAAATGTAGGATTTCTCTATGTGCACATGAAAGATGTAACCTGTCCTGACAATACCCACATAAAAAGTTACACAAGGTTACACAAGTTTCTGTAATTGTATATTTTATAAAAGTTTATCCAAGATACTCCAGAAACACAAATACCTTTGCATACCTTTTGTTGTATTTTTTTTATTTTTATAAGCCCTTTCCAAATGATACTTCTGCAAGTCTTTCCCCAATAATCATGTACATCAATACAAATATTTTTATCCATGTAACCCTTTCAAATATTGTATTTTCTCTCCCTTATGTTCTCATTCACTTTTTGATATATAAATTGACTTCCACAGACATTTGGATCCACATACACTGCTGACAAATTACCAGCCCAGCACCTTTTCTTATTCTGACACTAGAAATCTTATTGTTATGTTGTGATATTCTTCTTTCCTTATTTTCTATTCTATCTGTTGCAGTCATTTTCCCTGATCAAATATCTCATACCAAGTATGAGATATTTCTATTTGCCTTATCTTTTATTAACTTGAATTACCTGTTGTACTCTGTATCCTGGTGGGAGGGCAGGGGTTGGATATTTGATCGCTGAGATTCCCTGACTTTTGCTCTAAGAGAAGAGAAACAGAGACACCAGCACAGAACCCAGTAACCAGAGCCTTACATCAGCTCTTTGGACAGATAGGTCAAATCCTTGTTAAAGAATATCTGGCCAGGAACTCAACCCACCAGGGACTTAGTTACCACAGAGGCTGAAAAATGAAAGTTGTGGGAGTCTCTGTGCCTCACATTGCAGAGCACTTGGCCCTGGGGTAGCAGAGAACTTTGTGAAGAGTGGTTGAAAGCCTGGGGCTCTCAGAACACTTCCCACTGCACTTTTGGGGTATAGGAGCTCTGGGGCTCAAGGGCCAAATGCTGCAGAAAGGAGAAATCAGCAGGAGCTGGGACACCCTCCAGTCTCTGGTCTGGACAAGTCCTGCAAGGTAAGCAAAGAGTCTTTGTCCTGTTATTTATTGTCCTCAGAGACGAGATGGTTCCTCTAGAAGTGTTTTAAATATCTTTATGATATAATTTGTGTGGCTCCATTGATCAGTTTAGACAAGAAAAAAAGAAAATTGTAAAATATTTGCTGGAAACAAGCTCTCTCTAAGAGTCCCAACAGAAACCCATTGATGTACTTTAGCAGAGCCTGTACTACAATCTCACCTCAAAGAGAGACTTGAAGGCCAAGCTTACAGCTTTCTCAAAATCATGGGAAATACAAGTTAAAAAGAGATGGGGTCATTTTCAGAGAGGATCTGCTTCTCTGGGCTAGTTTTAGTCATAGTCCTCATTTCCAGGGAATTGTGCTCTTTATGGAATGGGCTGCCCTCAGCAATATATGGCCTATATGTGTTGAGGCTGGTGCTCTGATCCACATAGCCATGGGAACTGCCCTGGCTCTTTGGTCTGGGTTATCAGCTGGTGAGAGACCAACTTGGATCTCTGCTCTGAATTTCCACAGGTGTATGAGAGAACAGGGACATCAGTGCTCAAAACTGGCATGAAGTTCCCATAAAACTAGGTGTCAGATGCAGAAATTGTGCATTTTGCTATCCCTTTGCTGGTATAATTTAAGGGTTTCTTTTGGAGTGCTGTTCTTCTATGGATATCGAATATTTGTATGTATAGTGCTGCTGTCAGCCATTCAACCTTTTTTTTTTTCCCAAAAACCAGCATCTCAGGTCTGGGGGCTGGATGGATGGACCTAAACAATTTAATTTAACCTCTTTCTGATGTTGGTGTTTGAAACTCTGCAGCATTCTGTAACTAAACCATTAATATTATAATGTTTATAATTGATTGAGCATCAAAAGTGTCTTTGAGAAAATAAAAGGAGCAAAAGCCATGTGGTTTATGTACCTGAAATTTGTAATTGCATCCAGCCAGACAGACTACACTTGTGACTACTAAAAAAACCAAACAAAGAGCAACAGCCAGGTCTTAGGATGGCAGAAATCAGTGCAATTTCATAGAACCGTCAATTACATTCTTTCCCTGAGAACCTCATTTTTACCTTCAGTCAATGTAAAGGGACAAGGCTGATAGCAAAGCAAAAGGAACTTTCTGCCTTGATGACTTTTCTTTCCAATTGACTGATGTTTTCATATTGTCAGCCAATTTTTTTTTTGGTAAAATAGTCCAAAGATCAGCAAATGTGAAACTCATTTAAGCTCCACCACCTTCATTAGGAAAAGGCAAAGATCAAATTGATAGTGATGAAGGATTGAATCTAGGCAACCACTATGAAATTGTAATTTGCAAAGTAGGCAACCTTGGGCCATCTCTTTGTGCTTTATTTCTCTTGTGTACACTTAATCAATAAGATAAAATCATTAGTTGTATATTTTTTGGCAGATTCCTTTAATTCCCTTTTAGCTGCATTTAAGCAACTACACTTTGAGGAACACTTTTTTTTCTACTTTATAAAATTTGTTTTAAACCTTACCTTGTGCTGGGACATACCTTCTTGCAGTGAAACTTAATGCCACCACCCCGTGAAAAAAGGTGTAACCTGGGTGTTAGCTATCACACCGAATCCCTGTGTTCAGGAGGGTTGGCTGAAAATCTTCAATTAACATAACAACATACAGATGGCCCTCAATAAAGAGCAATGAAAGGGTTTGTGGTTCAAAAGCAATTTATGTCTGAAACTGTTGTCCTTGGCAACACACCTACACACTTTGTCTCCGGAATGTGCTACTGTTTTGTCTGCCGGAAAGAAAAAAAGAATATTTAATGAAAACAGAAGGAAAAATATACTATTATAAAAGGGAAGAGGAAGAATCTAGATTAACACAGCGTTTCACTGTTTTCATTAATCCTGATCAAGATTTATCACATAAGGATCTGCTATGTTTTAACTCTGTATAGATGTTCTATCTTGAGAAAAGAGGATAAAAATAATGGGTCTTTAAATAACATCCCCACAGGAACATGCCTTGAGGTGTTTCTAGATATCCTTTACCTCTTTTAATATGGAAATTTAGAGCTGCTTTCCTCAGTTTATAGTTGTATAGCTGTCAATTTTCCTTTACAAAGCAGAGGACAAAATACTGAAAGTCATATAAAAATTCATGAAAGAAAAAAAAAGAAAAAAATGAGCACAATGGTGGCTAGGAGAGGTTATTACTGGAACAGTTTGATAAGGGTATGCTCCTTGCATTTTTTCACCTGGAAATGCCACTGCTTCTAGACTGGCACGTCCATAAATATTTACCATGTGCTCCAGGCAGCCATGCAATGGTTCTGCCTCGAAGCCTGACTCCATTACCCACACACTGCACATAAACTACAGCTGCTTCTAAGATTTTAAAATGCCTCAAAACCAGAAAGATAAATGGAAGCTGTCTTTGTATTCTGCTTTTTTTTTTTCCCCTATCCCTTCTCCACCTGAACAATTTCAGGGGTTTCAAGCTCACATTTCTGACTGGCTTTCTACAAGAATTTCTTTCTGGGCATGCAAAGCACAGTGAACACCTGAATCCCATGACCTAGGCCATTCCTTGAGGATCTCCAGACACACACTATCCTGCAGCAGCAGAGTGATTTCTTTCACTGGACCTCCAGATGCTTGGGAGGCCAGGGGAAATTTTCCTTTTCTGACTAGACAAAGCTTGGGAGCAGAGAGGAGAACCTACATGGGAAACCCATGGATTGGTTGCTTTGTTACTTCTGTAACCTTTGAAAATAAAGTTCAATAGCTAAGGAGTAACAGGAGAAATACTTGTTTATGATGTGGGAGGCATCATCAAGTCCCACCAATTTTTAAAGGAAGACATTCTTCTGGGCCCAGACAATACTTTTAAGCAGCCCCTAAGTAAGATATATGGTTTAAGGTTCTTCTGAAATTACCTTTTTTGGGACTGAAATTGCAACAGAACCAGGAAAAGGAAATCACATCACCAACTCCATTCCCACCATCATACCATATAGTTTCTGTTATGAAAATATCCCTCGAGCCCGGCTGGAAAGTGGCTTCCAGCTGCTCCCGGCTAGCCCTGGCTCGGGATACTTCCAAACTCGGTTGGTGGCAGCAGGCGGACCGGCCACCACCCCCCCGGTGGGTCGAAGCTCCACGAGAGATGTCGGTGAGGCTTGACGAAGGTAGGAAGCGAGGAGGCTACTTTGTGGCTAGATGGTTTTTATTGTCACCTGCCTTTCGCAGGGGAGCCACGCTTCTCTCTGAGCCTCTCTCGAGAGTGTCTCCCCCGAGCCGTGGCAACAGCTTATACGGGGTTGGAAGAAGGGGGTGGACACAGGAGGGAAAGCCAAAAAGGGAAATATGGATGTCACACAGACAGCGAATGGGAAACGAGGGGTGGGGGTTCCCCAGCCTGCTCCAATCTGGGACCGAGTCTCTCCAAACAATCTGGAAGGAGAGGAGAGGCTTCCCAGAGAGTGACAGGCTGTGGAGAACAAAGGCAAGGGGAAACCAAATGGGGAGAAATACAGGGGGGAACTTGGGAGAAACTATTACAGAACAAATTAATATTAACAATAAATAAAAAGATAGAAAACACGCCGCTACACTGTTAGGCATTTGTGTGTTTCTTGTGCTGCAATTACAAATTTCTAACATATCAGACATTATTCTGCACCTATTCTCTCCTCAAATTAATTCAAATCTTGTTCCTTTTGCACTGATCAGACCAGATTCTCCATACTCTAGCACTTAGGAAATTTCATCTTATTTACAGCATAAATGTGTTCACAATCTATTTATGGTATCATTTTATCTGTTTATTCCTCTGTTAGTATTAGCCTTTAATAGAAACAGTTCTTCTCCTCCTATATTTTTGGAGGATTATCACATCCAGTTTTCACCTTTTATGTTTTGAGAGTGAGCAAACACTCTCAAAAGGTGTGGTCTCCTTTCACAACTCTCTTTATTCGTGAACTTTTTAGTAGCCTGTTTTCACACTAGTCCAGGTTGACAGAGAAACAATCCCACTTAAAAATACTGTGTTGAATGGTAGTCTTGAATATTTGACTGCTTAAATTCTGCTATAAAAAGTAAGAAGGAAAAGTACCTGAAAAATGCTTAACTACCAAAGGACTGGAACACAGAAAGGACCTCCTTTAATTTATACTGGGAAGTATACAGGAACAGCAGATCAGAAAGTTTGGAGACCTCCTTTAATTTATACTGGGAAGTATACAGGAACAGCAGATCAGAAAGTTTGGAAACCTTGTTAATAAACACACGTTTTGGAAAATGCATGTCTTGATTATGGTCTGAGCAATTTTACAGTCTAGTTAAAGAATTTTTGAAGGAAATATTGTAGAATTCACTTTTAATCAATCAATCATTCAAAAAGTAATCAACATTCTGAAGTCTGAGGAAACTGTCATCATCAAGAAAGTGTTGAAAATTTAGAAAGGGACAAAGAGCAACTAAAGATTGAGGCAATATTAAATCCAAACTACACTGTTAATCAGAGGAAAATAGAAAAAAATTTACTAAAAACTTTTAAAATGCTTTAGATATGATGCAACTCTTTTCACTTAAATGAATTTTCACTAAAATTAAAATTAAGACCAAACTACAAAAGAATTAAGTTTCCAGGTTTAATTTTAGATTTTGCTTTTCACTGTCCCCTCTCTGAATTTCCCTATTATAATGAAGATAGTTAAAAGAGAAACTGAAGATTGGAAGAAAAAATCTTTCATCCCTTCAACCTCCAAATTTGGGACTGAAAGGTTATTGATCAGAAACTATGAAGAAAATGAAAAAAATGTGTTAATTCATTAACTTCATTTGAACTTGTGAATTATCTCCAGTTATTATTGCAAAGACTTGTAGCAAGAAGGTGTAAACAACCCAACTTTTATTTTTTTCCAGCATATTGGAGCAAAACTGTAATGCATATAATAGGTCAGCTTCCCAAGTCACACATTAATGACCATTCCTACTTTATCTTCTTTTTTTCTTTTTATTAGTTTTAATTGAAATTTCCAGAAGCTCAGTGTTTAATTTCATTTGTCTTCTGGGACCTCCAGTAAAATAATTTTTTATCACTATGAAATTTTAACCAAATCTAGCAGAGAAAGATTAATCTTAAAGAAATTTTCCTCATTTTCCAAAACAGCATTCCTAAGGGATAATAGACTCTAGGAAAAGGTTCTCAAAGGATGTCCCACCATATTTCTTCCAGATGTGGTATGAAATACAAATGCAGTGGAGGTAGGGGGGACAGGCTGGCCTGGATCAGCTGCCTCAGTCTGAGTGCAGGGTGCAAGGCAGAGGGGTGTCCACAGGAACAGAGCAGGACTCGATGCATTTGGATCAAGTGGGTGTCTCTGGGGTCCCGGGAGGAGCAAACCATTCCCTGTGCACTGGGAGCCATTTGGAGCAATTTCAGTCAGGGGCCTCGGAAAAAGAAGCTCAGGCTTTTCAGCATCTGCCTCAGGAGCCTGAACAGCCTTTCCTGGCAAAGCTGAGCCTTTGAAAGTGTCTTCAGGGACTCTCAGATCCATCCTCTGGGGACAATGTCACTGTAAGCACTGAGGCTGGGGCAGGACATCTGCGAGGGAACTGGGGGAGCTGAAAGCGGGGGAGGTCTCCCGGAGTGATCCCTAAACCAGCTTTGATCACAACAGCATCTTTGCCTCTCTCCTTGGAGAAAGGCTGCAGCTGACTGTGCTTCAAGCCTGGGATGGCTGAAACACGAGTGTTCATTGAAATCTCTCTTTTGCTGACTTTTTGTTGCCACAGCTACTTTGTTGCCCATCTAGCACCTACTCGTTATTCGGGAGAGAGGAGAGACTCTTTTTGATCTCAGTCTCTCCCAGAGCACATGCCCCTGAGGCTGACAATGCTGCAATAATGTCTGTAAATATCCTCCATAGTTTTTTTTCAAAAATATCTGCATTTTTCACTTGCTCTGTGTCATTCTGCATCTCCTTCCTTTCCCCTTGAACATTTCCTCTGATAATTCCTGCTTACAGCTGTAGGTATAGCCTGTATCATTCATTATAGCAGAAATCACAGACTCTCAGAATAAATCCTCATTGCTGTACGATTTGGCAGTGGTAGCTGTAGCAGCACAGTAACATTTCCAGAGCATGTTTTTGGTGGTCAAAAATTTTAGAGCTTGAGCTCTTAATAAAATCCCAGCTGTCTCAAGACTCTTGTGTTCCTGGATATTAGTTGGAATCTTTCTAATGCTTTTTCTCTCAAAACCTTCTGGGTCTGTGATCTTCTTCAAGAAAAGTGGAAGTAGCCTTGATTATTTTGTACCGAGAAAATGAACTATTTTGTAGGAGGAATATTTTAATTCAGGTGGTAGTAAGGTCATGTGCAGATTCCCTTTTTCCCTCCATTGGTAGCATTTTTAAAACTATAAAATGATCTTCAGCATTGCGAATGATCTTTTTCTTTCAGGAATGTGTGAATGTAGTTGTTATCTCTTTTATTTTACTGTTTAGAGATTTTAAAATAATTTTAACTCTGATTTTTTTTCCTTCTATGTTAGAATAAGTCACCTGTTCTTCTAACAGTGAGACAAATGATCTTTGAAGTACCATGCCCACATCTATCAGTGGGAGGTGCAAAATGTCAAAAGCTTTCAAAAGCCTTTGAAACTTATAATTCAAAGACTACACTCTACCTACGTACCAAGAGCCTGCAACATCTAGGATCTCACTGTCATTGCCACCACCCTCAAGCCAGTGACACAGTGGTACAAACTGACCTAATCCCCATTTGCATCCAGAGCCAAGTCTAACTACTTGGAGGTGAGTTATTTACATGTAATTCAGCTCTGTTGGACAAAAGGAAAGCTGCCTGCTTAAGAAACACTGAAATCCCCAAAAGAAAGTTTTACTTTGAGAACATCTTTTCGGGGCTTTTGAAATGTTTAAACTTTTCCTCTGTTGGAGTGAGTGGTCTCCTGACCAGGTACCTTTATAAAAGCAAGCAAATGTCATTTTGGGGTTGTAAAGTAACATCTACTGATAGGTAATGAAAACCAAATTCAGTATAGCAAACGAACCTCTGTTGTTTACCAGAGGTGCCTTGATACAAGCTATTGTTTATGATTTTTACATCTAAGTCAAGTCTCAAGGCACTTTCAGAATGTTTTACATGCTCTTATTTTGCCTAGGTGGTAGTTTCTGATCATGCTTTCCAAATGCAAAGGAAAGCATGAGCTGTATCAGTTTCAGTTTAAGTAACATGCTTATCAAATGTCACTCATGTCTTTGTATTACTTTTTAGCTATTACACCGCAACTGATATTAGAAATGCACTGATGTAAAACCTCCTCCTCCTATTTCCTGCAAGTCATAGGATTTTTTAAATTATTTGCATAAATGCATTTATTAGCACTCTTAACCTTTAAATAAAACTCCCATTACTGCCATCAGTCATCTATTGGGCTTTCCTAGCCCACTTGAGCTTGTTACCTGCTCCTCCATCTTTCACATCCTCTTCCTTCTATGCGGAGAACTGAAAACCCAGCACTGCATCCAGGGCTCAGCCAGCAGATGTTGCCTGGGCAACCAAAATACAGGAATTGGACATGTGGATAGTGAGAGGAGGGAAAGAAAACCTCTAAAAGAAAGAAAAAAAAGATCCAGAATACTCTTTATAAATACTTTTTATTTGTAAAAATGTTGTAAATATTCCAGGGTAGCTTTGTACCAGTGCTTGAGGAGTAAGCCTCATTTCCCTTCAGTGAGAGTTAACAATAGCTCAGGCAGCAGTTTAGCAAAGGGGAGGTTAATATGATCACAGCCTAGAATTATCCAGAGAGAAAGAAATATTCCTGATACAATAAGACTTTCTATTTTAGAAGAAAAGTTATAAAAGTATCTGACAGCCAGATCTAGCTGAAGTTAAATACATTCAGACAAGAAATAATGTATGCCTCTTTAATCAGGATAACAGTTAAACTTAGAAGAAACTCACCTCAGGATTTGTCTCTCTCTCTAACTTAATAGTTGTCTCTTTCTGAAAGATATTCTCCAGCTTCTTGAAATCCAGATAAACCATGGATTTCACAAATATATCCCTCAGTATAAGTCATCAGACTGCTGTCTTCTCCGGTTCAAATTTTTATAATGGATTAAAGTCTATAGGAAGCAAACGGAGAAAAATAAAGTGTAATTAAAAAAGGTACAACTTATTTGTTATGATGAATAAATATTAACATGTTGGATCAGATCAGTACTCAATCCAATCTAATGGTTTTCATTTGCTACATCCTGAAGGATATTTTTCAGAGTGATATTTCAGCTTTTTCTAGTGACAGCCCAGGCTGCAGTGGGGCTGGTGACATGGTTAGCATGGGGTGGGTGTCTCCTGGTGGTCAGGGAGATGAGACATGGACAGCCTTAGGGTGAGCCTGGTCACTCCCCTCCCATGCAGGGATGCAGAGGATGCTCATGATCATAGGGAAGGCCACTAGTTTTGTCAATTCTCCTGCTACAGCCAGATATGGCAGAGATGTCCCAAACCATGGCACACACCTGTCCCCTCCATTCTTGGCCACTCAAATGGACAACTGCCAGTGCACTATTGGGCAGATGTGACAAACACAGCCTATACTGTCGTGGTCTAACTGGGAGGTGGATGCTCCCTTGAGAACACTGGATCTCTACATCCTCTTTCCTGGGTGCCACACAAGCTCCTGGCAGTGAAGAAGCTATGTCACAGCTGGCAGAGCATTTGTGGTGGTGTCCCCAGCCTCAGTGGGGTTGATGACATTGTTGACCCAGGCTGGTTGTCAGGAAGATTATGGGTGGACATTCTTAGTGTGACTCTGGGGCAGCCCAGGGAGGCAGGGGCTTCATGGGGTTGATTGTTCCATTTAATTTCACCTCAGCTCTTGATCAGAAGAAAAGGAGTTCCCAGTACAGACTCTTCCCTGCCACTGGACTGGGCAGTGCCAGGACTTCCTCCATGGACATTTCCCTAAGGGCTCCGGAAAGACAGGCTTGGCTGAAGTGAGCTCTGCAGCACACACCTTCTCTGCACCATGTCATGATCCAACAGGCAGCAGGATAGTCCCTGCAGTCTCATGAAAAGTTCACTCCACACAACTCTCCTTCTCTGTGAAGTTTATCTCAAAATAAGTTCTCTGACTTGTGATCCCATTGGCTAGTTCATGCTGTCTTTTTTGAAAAATCTTTTGGGACTTGTACATCAGGATTGCATAAGCCTCAATTTCTTAGAAATTCATGCAAAAAAAATTTCACTGCATACAGTGAATAAATTTAATCTCTTTAATAAGATTAAAGACTGCAGGCATGCATATGTAAACCACTCTCTTCCTTATTTGAGAATTGTAGCAAATGTATATGGTAAAGGAAAGAGCAGGTATTTCATCTGAACCCAAATGGCTTGTGCAAGCTTATGAGAATCCTTTTCTTATGTAAACTCCAAAAGTCTGATGATGGGATGTGGAGAATTCAGGAATGAACAAGTCTTAGGTTTAGGATCTGAAGACAGTCTCTGAGCACAGCAGAAAAGCTGAAGGACTTGCTTTGATTTATGGACATCAAATGTCACACTTGACAATGAATTTCACTGATAGGTCTGAGATCAGTGTCTCCTTAATACAACAATGTCAGAAAAACCCTTGGATGATACAGTTGAAAACACCCTCATTATGAGTGTGCAATACTTAAACTGCAGAATGTTTTGTTGCTGTGCTGCTAGGACTGCTGATGTCACAAGCAGCTGAACCACTTGCTGCTCTAGCAAAATATGTTTTTTTTTTAAAGGATGGGCAAATACAGTGCAGAGTGAACTTGTGTGTGAGGACCCAAGCATAACAAACGTCTGCAATGGCAGCCAGCTGACCTACATTTACAGCTGAAGATGTAAAGCTGGCCCGGATAGAGTGCTAGTCAAACAGACCATGCATTTAAAATTATAAAGGATTGCAGCAGCAAGGGGATCACTTTCCTGCTGCCCTGTGTAAGGAACAAGCCAGGTCAATAGAGCATGATGAGCCACTGCTGGCAGGGAAACACAGCTCAGAGTGACTCCTGTCTCCTGAGCACACTGTGGGGCAGAGAGGGGAAGCAGCCTCTGGGTATGCAGAGACAAATCCTCGGTGCCAGCAGTACCTGGGGTGGCAGTGTGGGCTGAGCTGGACAAGCCAGAGGAGGTCAGGGGCTCTGGTGCAAGAAAAACAATGTACAGCAATGCCAGTGCCACTGTGCACTTGTTGCCACCAAGCCCGTGGCGTGGCAGCTCCCACAGTGAGTGACACCCAGCCATAAATCCAGCTTGCCCCTCAGCATGGATAACCTGCAACAAAAGCAAGGAGGCAGTGTGCTGTAGGTCACTGGGCTGTGAAGAGAGGAGAGTAGGAGACAAGGACAACCCTTCTCAGGCACAGAGGTGATAATTGCATCAGCACCAGGAGAGAATCACACATGCACAGATCCAGATTTTTAGCCCCCACCAAACCAATTAGCTGTGTTGAGATCAGCACACTACTGCTCCACACTGTATGAGGATCTGCCTGTTGGCATAAATCAGCCTTAAAAACCCGGCTTATGGGTAATTTGCTGAGTCCCCCCAAAACATTGACTGTTTTTGAGCACAGCCCCCCCCATCCCTCTGTGGAGATGTGTGTTTGTATGACAGGTAATAAGCACACGAGCAATTACTGCTACAATGGCAAAGGAAAGGAAAAGTGAAAGTTGTTGCAAAACAAAATGCTTATCCTAAACCCACCTATTAAAGTATAAGCATATTTAAGCCCCCTTGCTTTTAGATAAATTGTTTCACACCAGTGTTTTGTGGTTTTCTAGGACAAAACCAGTACAAGGGAAATAGCTCTGCTGTGCTCAGTAAGTGTATGCAAATAATAAGAGCATGAAACTATTATTAATAAAGACCAGTTAGAGAGATCTCCAAGATTCCTCAGACTTTTCTTTACTTTTTTTTTTCCTTTTAAAGTTCATAAAATCATTTTTCAAAATTTCATACATACAAGACTTTTCCTGGGATCAGCTGGTGTGTTTCCACAGTGTTCAGGAAAGCCAGAAACATTGTTGTACGTGCAGGGTCTTCATGGAATTTCTGTGACCCTGATGATAAGTGTGATACCTCTATGTTCAAGCTGACATACAACAGAAACTTGGAAGCAAAAGTTATGGTTTCATGTATCATCTTTGTTCTTCCACCCACATACAGCCTTGTATCATAAAAGGACAGTAAGAAGCTGACTAAATATTTAATTCCTTAAATTAATCTTTGATGGCAAACATATTAAATAATGGCAAGAAGGATGAGGTTTGGTTTGCAGCCCAGGCAAGAATATTTAATATAAACTCCTAATCTGCTGTGATGGAACTGCTTGAGGAAGTTGCTGTTACTGGCACAGATTCTGGAAGAAGGAAAAATAATTCATGTGTTCACTGCTTTCTTCCTGAAACCAGAGCATTTTCCTTCCATGCTTACTTTCAAACTTAATCACTAATAAAGGTCAGAGCATTTACCCTTTACCACCCTTCTCAGTCCAGCAAGCCACTTCCAAGTCTTACTCCTCATAGACAACATTTCAGCAAAGCTCAGTGGCCAAAGGTAAGCAATTTTTAATTCTGGTAAATAAATAAAGATTCTTCTATTAATTCAAGGAAGTCAGACTAGAGAAACTTTTGACAGGTGATTACCAGACTTAAAAACTTAAACTTCTAAGCCATTTCTTAAAAGTGATTTTTAAGATGCTCTGGACAATTTTAACATTTTATCGTGATTTTCACCTGCAGCAATTTATAAGAATCTGAGAAGATGACAGATCAACTCCCACAGACCTAAACAGCCTGTCAGACATCGTTTTTCTTAGCAGCATCTTGGAAGTCTACCATCTCTTCTAAGAATATATCCCCTGTGCCAAATTACATCTTCCCTAGGACCTGTACTGATCATCTGGATTTATGAAACATTGCAGAAGTATCTGAGGGGAAACTGAAGCAACAAGTGAATAATCCCTCTGTAGTCTAGCCTGAAAATGTAACATCAGATAGAACACTTGTTCAAAACTATTTCCTAAAAAGTCAGCTGAAAGAAGAACTTGGGTGTGTTGGAAACATTTTACATATTAGCACTAGATTTTTGGCTGCAGTATCACAAAACTCCTTTTTTACAAAAAGCTTTAAGTGCCTTGTATTGAAGATCCATGAAATAGACACTTAAGTGATTACATGATCTTTCCAAGGTATTTTCCCTCTGCTTTAGTTACAGGTGTGGAGGAAAATTTTTTAAGTTTGTGCCTTGCCCTAGTGCTCCATGTGAGAGCTTATTCTAGCCTCGACTGTCACTAATTGCTACATTTTAATAATGCTTTTATCAAAAGAGCAATGTCCAACTGAACACACTTAGCTGGCCAAGTTTCATCACACGTATGAAATGATGATGGTAGGCACAGGCACCTCTTGCCTTTTTACGTGAGCATGCTGCACCTGTTATTTGCTAAAGGTTGAGGGGGCACAAATCAAAGCTTATGTGTAGCAATGAGTTATTCTGTGCACTCTGGCCATTTGCTACTATCAGAGCAGGAGTCCAAACTGCCCTGGGGTCTGCAGCAGGTTATGATCAGATGTAGGTTGCTGAAGATTCTCACCCAGGAACAATCAAAAGACTTTCTCTCCTTTTCTTCTCCTCTGCTCCTTTCATGCATCTCCTTACCTTGTAACGATCAAAAAAAAAATTGTGTGGGAGGCAAACTTGTGTTTTTCTCTTGTATGCAGAGAACCAGAAGTATACACACAAACATGCTTTGTCACCTATGATAACAGAGATATGAGCCACGTGTCATCACTATCATTTTATGACAGAACCCCCTAGGAAGGTCCCAAACACTGGCTTCCCACTCAGATCAGGGGGGCTACAACATCTATGCTCAAGGGGAGGACACGATCTGTCCTGGAGAGAACCTCTCACCCATCCATATGTTGTGATAGTGGGTGTGGAAACCAGGGAGAGCAAGCGCAGTGCAGTTCATTTTGTGTAGAAATAGGATATACAAAAAGCTTTTTTTTAAAATGGATCTCATGAAGTAGCATCAGTGGAGTCTAACTGGTAGCATCAAAAAAAGAGAAAAAATTCTGGTTTTATTTAAGTAATGAAATGTAGCTTGGAAAGATTTTTTTGTTTGAAGAGCACATCCCATATCTTCTAATAAACCACCACCACAGGAATCTGGCCTCCACATGCATGCACACACAGTGCTACCATAGTTTGCTGACGTAGTGGGCTTAGAGTTGAAGCTCTTTGGAGCATATATTTCAGGTACAGATACACTGTACTATATGCACAAGCTGTGAACTCAGCCTCCCCCTACAACTGATTCTCCTTCATGCAAGAAATTAAGTGAAAAAACACAGTGAAAAATGCTTGTTTTCAAAAGGATCACTTGTTGGACAGCTTGGTTGCTGTTCTGTTAATAGAGATAGCACTTACCCTCCCATATAGGATAGCAGGAAAAATCTGATTATGAAAAGAATAAAAAACTTGAATTGTTAGCAGCAGCCTCTCCTTAGAAACTATACTTTCCTTCCCATCTCCCATCTTTTGTTACTCAAGCATTTTTAACCCAGCAAGGCAGGAATCATGCTCCTCCCCTTCCACGTTCACTAACTGGGTGGATGCCTTTATTATTTGGTTTCATCAAGCTCAGTTTTGCCCTGTGAAAGTTTCAGGGATATTACTAAAAAGAAGTAAGAATACCCATGAGGTTTCTTTTTTGTTCCCCTTCTAATGACAGCTCTGAGTACTAAAGAATTTGCTTTTAATTAAGCCTGATGGATCAGCATTCAGGTGGGTGTAAAATGCTGACACTTTCTTCTCCTCTTTCTAAGTCTTTGGGAATTCACAACAGCTCTTTCTACAGACAAATTGCTTTTGATGCAAGGTTTATCATGTTCCCTTTCCATTCCAGGATACCCTGGGCTGGGACAATGTCATGTCCACAGTTACTCACTATTCAATGAAAAAAATCTTTTCCTCTTCTGAAAATTTTCAGCCAAGAGGGAAGTTGGCCAAGGAGTGGAAAATTTGTACTAAAATCTAGTTCATTTTTTTTATGGACAGATCTAGATGATCCAGGAAACAAACAAACAAAAAAGTTAAACAGAGAATTCAAACATGATGAAAAAATGTTGCAGATTTACTACAACCTAAAAGCCAGATCAAAATTATACATCAGACAGACCTTTCAAAAAAATAAGTATATCACCTGTATTTTATAAAAGTAAAGAGGTTATTTCATCAGAAACTAAGTCTGAAAGAGGAAAAATACATAAGGGAGGGAGATAGCTGAAAAAGAAGGAGGGAAAAATCTGCAAAGGAAGGAGGGAAGAAGCTGCAAAGGAGGGGGTAAAAACACAAAGAAGAAGTGAAGCTGAAATGTATTACAAAGGAAAGATAAAAAGTATTGTGAAGGAAAAGAAAAAAGGGAGGAAAGAAAGAGAAAAGAGAATGACAAAAGCTGAATCTCCAGCACATATATTTTCCAGACAGAGATGACAACTACTGAGGAGAGCAGAGGAAAATAGATGGAGAGAGGAAAGTAAAATTAAACCAAGTAGAGATAAGGATAAGTAATGTAAAAATTGCATTTCATTCTTACTCCCTAAATTAATGGGTTTAGGAACAGCCTCGCTGTACAAATGGTCTGTTCCTTGCCATAATCATTTATTGATGTTGACCTACTGCACAGCAATTGATGAGACACAGCCCTGCTCCCTGTCCACCCCCTCTCCTTGTTAAGGTACTTTTAATATTGATGGACTATGTATTCTGTGTAGATTAATGAAGTCCATGCAGGAAGTGTATATTAATTTGACAGGCTGCTCAGACTCATCACAAGTCAATGGGAAGCAAGTCTTTGCAAGACAAAAATGTAATTCTCAATCCTGCAGCCTTATATTTTTTCCTGAACCTTTTAAAATGAGAAGGCTTGTTGAACTCATATTCCATTTACAAACTTTAAAAACTTCTTAGTGTTCTTAGAAGTAGCAAGATACCCTAAAGATGTTCCACAGTTAGATACATTTCTAAAAGTATTTTGAAGAAGGTAACTGTTATATAATGTGAGGTCTGAACAGCATTTCTTTGTTCATGAAACTTTAATTCAAATAAGCCATCTTGTTAACCTTTATAAGTCTATTTGAAGGGCTCATCAGCTTCACTTGGAGGTACATTAATCCTGTTGTAAGTGTCTAGAAGAGCACATCAGGTACATCACATACTCAAAGAAATGGTCAGAATAAAATTATGTAGATAGTGGAGTCAAACATTCAGCAGAACAAAATTGCCTGTGCATTCTCAGTTCAGATCTTGGTGAATAGCTTTTCCTTTAATGAGTGTTAGTCAGATAAAACACATAAAGATGCTTTTCCCCCAGATTCCTTCTTGAATACAGTTAGTGCTTGTCAGTAACTTTCTTGTGGGTCCCTTCCAACTCAGCATATTCTGTTATTCTGTGACTGAATCTGCATGGGGAAGTAAAAGATGCATTTTGGAAAATACCCGAAACCCCAGCAAAAACCCCAAACCATATTTACTTGTACATCTCCTGCAGTAACATCATCCTCTTATTTCCCAATTTACTGACAGAGAGATGTAAAGGCAAAAGGCAGGATTGACTTGCTCAGCATATCTAAGAACAACTGCTGTGGACAAGTTTACTTTCTTGGCTTTTCCTTAGCTGCATTTTGGTTAAAAGAATAACATTCCTCTCATGCCCTTTGCCATCTAATAAACGAGCAGAGCAGTAGAGTGGAGTCAGCAGAAATCACCCATGTATGTGCTTGATGGAGCATGATGTGGGGAAAAGGATGATTTGTTTCACCAGGTAATTATCCAAGTATCATAAACCATGGGCTCATGGGATGAAGATAACCAGAATAAGTGGCACAGCAAATTAAGAGTTGGATTTTCATAACCATTGAATACTTTGCATTCATTTTAATAGAAGCTGATTTTTGTTCTTGAGAAAAGATAAAATGTGAAAATTTAAAAATATGAAATTGACCTTCACCTCAGTCATCACAAATTGCAGTCTATACAATTACTGCTCTGCTCTTTGTCACATGAGAGTGGTGATTTGGTAGCTTGTCTGGGGACCATCTCTGGAGAGACAATATGACACACCACTAGATTCCCAACAACAAAGTGAGAAGAGACAAGAAGCCTGCAGAGAAGCCTTAAGAGAGAGAGAGAGCAAGAGCATGATTTCACAGCCCAAATTTACTCATGTCTGAGCTTCTCTTGAGTGTTTCAGCCTTACCTCTGCATTGTACCATTAGTCTTTACTTCCCTCCCTGGGGGCAGTTTGCATATCAAACTCCTTTCTTTAGTTTTTTGCTGTAGTGTTGGGGTTTTTTTCAAGCCCTTTTTTTTTGACTTGATGACATTACATGTCATCTTTCTTTCATGTATTTTGACATCCCCTCTGAGTTCAAGTCCTACTTTCTCATTTGTGGTTTCCACAAGGTATGACTTACCTTTTTTCCTAGGTTTACTACCTGGACACATACAATTCTTCACAAAGCCCTGAGCTCTACAGTCACTGCAACTTCATCCTTTGGCTTCTTGCTGCTAAAGCCCCAGGAGTAGGAATGACCCTTAATGGCCCTGACCAGCCTCACCTGGGAGCTCACCCTAGCCCCTGACCATGGGCCCAGGAATCTCATTTAGGCTTAGACTTGGCCCTGACCTGACTAATGCTGTAGGTGTATCTGTCTTTAGTCCTGGGCTTGGCCCTATCTCCAGGATGGCACATAGACCTATGTTGAAGGTTTGGGTCCAGCTCCAACCCTGCTGCTCCCAAATATCCCACAGAAGCTCTAATACTCTGGACAAATTCTGTCCATCTGCCTCAGCAGTGATGATCTAGACATTGTGGGAAGTCAAATAATTGAGGTAGTACAGTGAATGTGCCACAACCAAATGGCAGAAATGAACTTTTGCAGCTGCTAAAAGCTGAATTCACATGCAAGTCAAGTATTAAATCACATTTCAATTCTTTGTAGTGAAATCCATTATAAAATTCCATGACTTTTTCATATTGC
The DNA here is from genome assembly GCA_910950805.1 of Acrocephalus scirpaceus scirpaceus. Lineage (NCBI taxonomy): Eukaryota > Metazoa > Chordata > Aves > Passeriformes > Sylviidae > Acrocephalus > Acrocephalus scirpaceus. The sequence goes on from OU383778.1 coordinate 35,239,684, forward strand.
TAGAACAAAATACTTTTTTCTAATTTATTGAGCTCAGACTAACAGGGGCTTTCTTGATACTAATCTAGCAGTATCAAAGTGCTTAGACTTAGTTACAAGAGTTGAAGTGTTTCATTATAAGATAGTTCTGAAAGAAGAGTTAAAACCCCCTAGATTTAATGAGATGATGAATGTTTTATTGACTTCTAAAACACTTTACAAACAATTAATATTTAGCCATAGAGACTATTAATTTCTATAATTGCCACAAAACTACCTGAGCTGGTCTACATGGTTGTCAGTTTTCAGATCAGGCTGGCTTGTCAGCTTCAAGATTTTTCTTCTTTAGGTCAGTAATTGGGTAATGTGAATTTTTAGGTTGTATTTCTTGGTTTTAACTAGTCTGTGCCAAACAACTGCCAACACAGAAAAATTAGAAGCATATGAAGCCATTTTGAGGAACCTGTTGTTATGAGTGAGCATATAGGAATGAAAATAAAATATGATCTGGTGAAATAAACTGTGCAGCTCTGAAATGCCAGCAAATTATAATGACTGTCAGATTAACAAGAACCTTCTTCAAGTGATGATGTCCTGACAGCTACTATTTTAGAAGAAAGTCAAGGAGTCAGGAAAGAGGCTTAAAGCAGAAGGGTGATGTGGCACATAAGTTTTTTCTTGGATATAGGATTCAATTCTTTCTTTCAATTTAAACTACTGAATTGCTACACTTCTGTTCCTTAAACTATTTTGCTGAAAAATACTGAACATAAATTTTATCATTTCATTAAATCAGTATTTCCTGTATGTTCAGTTCCATTAACAGGAATTCTAGGAGCTTCAGCTAATTTCCAAAACCTCTATGTATAGATAGGATAGCTAACAAACCATGCAAAATTCACCCCTGAAATCAATGATAAAGCCAGAGAAAGACATGCACATATTTTGTTGCTATGACTTCCAGCTGAATAGTAACTTCCATCTCTAATTCAGTGACACTCTTAATGACTTGATATTGGCTTTGTTGACAAAGGCTTTAATCCATAATTCACCATATAGAGTATAACTGTTTTTTGCTTTTGGCTGGCAGGTTTTGGCTGTTATGCTCTTCAAGTCATAATTAAGGAGCTTAAGATAATAATTGTGAATCTAATGTAGCAGACTTTGTAATAGCAACAGAAATTCAAATCATGAACCATATCTTTATATAATTTTGAACAATAAATAACACGATTCTTCAATTTGACTATAGGTGCAGCTGATGTTCCATCTCTACTTGGAGCTAATACTGAATCCACGGCATCTCTGCAGATTCTGGTGCAACAAGTAACAAAAAATACTGGCACCATTCATCTAAGCAATTTATGAAGCTGCTCTGAGTAGAAAAATTACAATTATGGAATAAAAGCTCTAAGTCATCAGGAGAAACAAACTCTGAGTCCTATAGTCAAGCTCAAACAGTGCTTTGGAAGTGATTGATGTTATCTATTGCTTGGAAGATTCTTAATTATTTGCACTATAATTCTTACATGTCTGTAAAGCACTCTTCTTTAAGGCTACTATGAGTAAAAACATAAAATAAAAAATGTTTCCTAATTAGCTGTTCTCTTGTTGCGTCTTTAGGGAAAAATTTATTTTAAAACATCTTGAGTTTTTCATAAGGTGTGGAATAATATTTTGTACACATTGTACTAGTACTTCAGAAGGCACCAAAAAGTATAGGTTTATGTGACTGCCAGCAGCTGGAATGGTGGTCTTGGCACCTGGAATACTACTTTGGTTTCTCTAGTGTTGAATTCACTACACCCTCAAACACACATCAGAGTTTTCTTGAGGCTAGAATTACTCCATCAGGCTGTGAGTCATGCTTGAGCCTCACTTGCCTTGCCAGACAACATAGTGTAAGTGGTGGTTGAAGGATGTGTGGGAACAGGCAAGGGCTTGGATGTGGCTGGAGTGGGCATGAGAGCAGCTGGAGGCAATTGAAATCACCTCTTCCAAAGACCATAATTTGCACCTGAAGAGGAACAGGTCATTAAAGCATAGGGCTGGTGAGCACAACATGCTCCTCAAATTCTCTGTGTGGAGATCAAGAAGCCACAGTGCATATTCGGGAGCAAAAGAACAAAAGCCCAACCATTTGTTGTTTTTCTACACATCTACTGACACAGAGGAGTGTGACACAGAAAACTGCAAAGCTCTTTGGCAAAAAAGGACGGAATGATGAGTGGGTGTCCCTAGCTTTGTCTACGCTCAGCTGCTTGGGTGTCTCTCTTTCCTAAACTAGTGGTTAAGGTTTATGTATGAGTATACTGTAAATCTGCGTTTTTGCTGGTTAGTGAAGTGTTTAGACTGCATGAAGTGATTAGCTTGATATGGGGAGATGAGAATTTTTATATAAACTGGGTGTAAAGTGGATAAATTAACTAAGCAGGGTCAAGAACGCCTTGTTCTGAGAAGGATTCAGGGATGTTCATCAGGATGAGAGAGCACAGAGAAAGGTCTCCCTGCTGCAGCCTGAAACGCAGCTGTGCTAGCGTGAGACCAGCCTCTCTGCAAAGAGATGGCGTGGTTTCTGTGGTTGTGGCAATGTCATTTTACAATGCTTTCCCCTACAAGACACCCTGTAGACTTTTCCCACAGGGTAAAAGATAGAGATGAAATTTAAGTGGACTGATGATGGATTATTTGTCTCGCCTGAGCGCCTGGCTGTGCCAGTGAGTTAAGTGCTTCTACCCCTTGCCATGGGAACAGCACGGAACATAAGGATCAGCAAAGGATGGTTCATATAGATATATAGGGATCGTCATTTTGATCACTGCATGCCTGCTTGAAGTGAATTCTCTCTTGCTGGCTAATAAATACTTCCTGCAGCACTATGTTTTGGGGGAAATTTGTTTTTCCTTTGCTGGACTTGTGATACGTTGAGCACTTGTCTGTGCAGTGGAGCAGTAGGCACCTTCTGCTCTTGAGTCCTACCACCCTCAGCTTCTGCTGACTTTTTTGGGACATAGAGGTCTTCAATACAGAGCCCTGCAGGAACTGCTCTCTCTCCCATTAGGAAGGTGTAGTTATTAATTAATGATTTGAGAGGAAAATAAATTAGGAGGTTGAAGTCTACCAGTTGGCAAGAGGTTTGCATACAAATCTTCTTCTTCCCTCAGGAACAATTAAATGGAATCAGTTATATTTGCATATAAAATAGCTTATTTTTTCCTTCATCTGAAAGTAAGTATTAAGAGACTCTTTTCCTCACAAGAATTCACATGAGAATTATTTAATTGGAAATATTAAATCTATTTTTTCTAAAACCAAATAGAAAATGAGATTTTTAAATAATATTCATAAATGGGAACTTGAATAGCTTGATAATCTGTAAAGAAGTTGTATTTAATACTTTAATGAATTTATAATGTTTTGGGAAGTTTGTGCTCATTAATTTAAAAATGAGTTTCAGTATTTTAAAGGAATTATTTTAACTAGTCTAGAAAAATGATAAAGAAATCCTCCTGCAGAAGCATGGCCAGTTTTCCAAACTCTTATTTTCCTGAGGATTTATAATGACTTCAGTATACTTTTTGTTGAATGTGTATTTCTGGACTGCTATTATAAGTTAAGATTCAATGTTGAGATGATCCCTAAAATAACAATAAATAAATCTCCTTAATTTACTTGGTAGTTTTACACAAGTAGTTTCATACCTGTTTCTGTATACCCTGGCCATGCTTAACAGCAGCTCTGCTTTACTTTCACCTGCATTGCACATCTCTTCTACCTGGAGCAGGATTTGGATCCTCTTTTTCATGGTGGTACACAGGACCGACTCCAGAGCTCCTGAGATTAACATGTAGTTGATGGGTTTTTTACACTTTGATTAGCGAATCTGTGACTGATGATACATTGGCCAAATCAGAAATTTTCAGGACTAAAAATATGACCTGCTCCTGGGAGTTGAACTCTACAGCAGAAAATCAATGTGATTTTCTATCCATGTGGCATGAGGCTGCTTTAAATCCTGTTCATTATGACATGGGGTTTGCCCATGACTAGGAGGACTGCTGGGTAACTCAGTAGGCCTGGTGAGGGGGGCAGGAAAGCCTTGAAACCCATGGTTTTGTCAGCCAGATAAGCCTCTGGCCTCAGGGTCCTGCTGGCCTCATCCCTGTTGCCCTGCAGGATCCTCTCCTGGCACTATGAACTGCATGTGGCATTTTGGCAGCTCCCTATTTACAGACTGAAGTCCTGGCATTCTCAAAGTCCCCCTCTTACAGTCATCTCAGGGGCACCAAAGTTGGAACCAAAGAGATGCCCTGGTTGTACTTTCTCACAGTGCTGCTCTGGAACAGTTCTTTTATACCTTTACTAATGGAAGTTGCTTTGCCTAAAGTACGGTTTTTATCATCATTATTTGATTTTAAAGTTAGAGACCATATGTCAGAATTTTTGAATGCAGCCAGCTGCTTTGCTTTCCACGTGTGAAGTTACGGTGCTGCTCTGCTTTCAGGCTTGGTAGGGTTTGTTTTTTTCTTATTTTATTTTATTTCCTTGTAAAAACAGAGGAGAATTTGGAATTTAAAGAGCAGCTGGAGATATATTTTGTCCATTTATTTACTTGCATCAAACCTGACTTGTTATGAAAGAAAGCAATGGCTGCCTCTGCTCAAGAAATACTTTAGAACAATTAATTCACTGCCAGCATAGATTTTTGATGTGTCTTTGCCATATGTGAGTGACCAGTTGAAATGCATGTTTTTCAAATCTAAGCAAGAGCCCACCATTTGAAGTTCAGAACTCGGCAGCATTAAGATCCCTAAGCCCTTTACTTGAAATGACTTTTGCAGAGGGAGAATAAGGTTGAGGAACAGAGCAGCAGCACTAGCAGGTCAATGCCTGAACTTCTGCTCAGAATTGCTATACAGACATCCCATTTCTAGCTTCCAAAAGCCTGGCATTTTATTAAGATTGTGCATAATGTGCCAATTTCTCCCCCCACTTCTCTTGATTTTAATAAAGAAAAGATACCCACACACTGTCTCAGAAATTTCTCTCTCTTTTAGCAATAATACTCCCAACTCGTTGCTTAGCTCCTCTCAAATCTGCTAGGAGGGTGGGAAAGTCAAAAGTTTCTTTTCAGGCCTGCCTGATGCCCCTTCCCTGAGCAGACCTGAGGCTGTTGGCTCCGTGCTCACCAGGGATGCCAGCAGCAGCCAGCTGGCCCGGAGCACACCTCTGGCTGCAGTGGCACAGGCGTGTGCCCGAGCCTTCCTGCAGAGGCAGCTGAGGACATGGAGGGGAGCTGAGGTTACTGCAGGGGAGGAGGGAGAGGTGGGTATGGAGCTGGGGAATTGTGCTGCAGCTTCAACAAATCAGTCTTCATTAGTCCTGCTGCAAAGACTTGGAGTGATTCTTCTCTATCTCTCAGGAGACAATCTTAATCATCTGGGACAGAGGCGTTCAGTGTCTTTCTCCTGATTGCCCCTGCAGAGGCTGTTCCTTTTGACTGGGTAATCCACTAATCAGTATAGAAACACCAGGGACTTGCTAGAGAATGTTAGGAGAATGCACCATCCATAGCTGCCGTGATCTTGGACCCACTGAACATTGAATTATTTTAGACCTACTTTCAAAAGGAAAGAGGCACTTCTTAACAGATAACAGCTCAGCACTGGGGGTGAATACCTCGTAATAGACTCACTGAAGGGTTTGGGTTTAAAGGGACCTTAATGATCATCTCGTTCCAACCCCTCTGCTTTGGACAGGGGCACCTTCCACTAGAACAGGTTGCTCTGAGCCACATCCAGCCTGGCTTGGAACATTTCCAGGGATGGGGCATCCACATCAGCTTGTTCCAGTGCCTCATGAACCTCACAGTAAAGAATATCTTCCTACTATCTAATCTCAATCTACCTTCTTTCAGGGTATTACTCCTTGTCCTATCACTACATCCCTTTGTAAAAAGTCCTTCTTCTTGAAAAATCACTCCTCATGAAGATGCTGCTGTCTCTGCTTTTATGTTACAAGTCTCATGTTTTTAAAATAAAGCTAGCAGGAAGGTAAGTGAATTCAGAAAAAAATAAAGTTAGAAAAACAATCTTTTTCTCTTCCACCCAGGAAAAAAGTCATTGCCAAGGGGATATTTTGGATCAGTGTTGAAGGACAGCTATCCTAGGGCCATTGCTTGGGCAAAGGTTTGGGTACACTGAGGAACACCCCAGGCATTGCTAATTTCTCTATCACTACAAATCTTGGAAGAATGGCTCAGCAAGGCATCCCTGCTAAAACCTGCTCAACTTTCTGTTGATTTTTCTCTTTTAGTTTTGTCAAAACCAGGCTTTCTTACAGGCATAATTTGATCCATCAAAAATCAAGGGATCTCACTGAAACAGTATGTTCTTAACATATTATCAGACAAATCCAGATTTCATCAGACTTCTGCAAAATGCTGTTGTCAAGCCCAACAGACCTTTCATTCTTATTTGAATTTAATTACAGCCTCTGCCTTACTTTGATTTTCTAAAAGGCTGCAGCAGGGGAAATTCAGTTACTCTCACAGATCCTTGCCCTGTAAAACCATCTCTGTTATGATAGTAGCCATCTAGATGTAAAATGTGTATTTTGTGTAATTTTTACATACAATATAGTGAAATGTTTTTCTGGTTTAAGATACAGCCAAATAAACACTTGCAGTATTTCTTTGTGTGCAGATAAACTCATATTAATTCCAAGACAGTAAAACAGAATTAATATCCTGATAATTATCTATTTCCAATTAAAATATCATTGTGTAATGAATAATAATAGAAAAGAGCCAAGACTTTCAAATGTTTGAGGTTGAGTGCCTTGAATTAATATTTATGAACAAAAAAAGTTCTGACTTTGTAAGAGTGCTGTGCACTCAGCAGCATCTTCTGCAATTGACAAAAACATGGATGCTGCACAGAGTAAATTGTCTTTTCTGCATTTTGATTAAGGACAGACCTTGCTGCCTTGTTAAGTGCATAAAGCTGCAGCTTTTGAGTCAGCTGTGAGTAGAAATTTCCTTGGTTAATGATGACAGTTACAGTAATAACCAGTTTTAAGAAGCAGATGTACTTAGCACTTTGAAAAGCACTCAGCAGCTTCTCCTGAAATCCTGGTGTCTGAAATATAGAACACTTATTTAGTTTAGGTTTGGTGGGGTTTTTGTTGTTGGTGGTGGTTTTTTTTCTTAGCTTGGGGTGGGGTTGTTTTGTTTTTATGTTTGTTTTTGTTTTACTCTTGGCTATCCCTTTCCTTTCCTTTCCTTTCCTTTCCTTTCCTTTCCTTTCCTTTCCTTTCCTTTCCTTTCCTTTCCTTTCCTTTCCTTTCCTTTCCTTTCCTTTCCTTTCCTTTCCTTTCCTTTCCTTTCCTTTCCTTTCCTTTCCTTTCCTTTCCTTTCCTTTCCTTTCCTTTCCTTCCCTTCCCTTCCCTTCCCTTCCCTTCCCTTCCCTTCCCCTTCCCCTTCCCTTCCCCTTCCCCTTCCCCTTCCCCTTCCCCTTCCCCTTCCCCTTCCCCTTCCCCTTCCCCTTCCCCTTCCCCTTCCCCTTCCCCTTCCCCTTCCCCTTCCCCTTCCCCTTCCCCTTCCCCTTCCCCTTCCCCTTCCCCTTCCCCTTCCCCATTCCCCTTCCCCTTCCCATTCCCCTTCCCCTTCCCCTTCCCCTTCCCCTTCCCCTTCCCCTTCCCCTTCCCCTTCCCCTTCCCCTTCCCCTTCCCCTTCCCCTTCCCCTTCCCCTTCCCCTTTCCCTTCCCCTTTCCCTTTCCCTTTCCCCTTCCCTTTCCTTTCCTTTCCTTTCCTTTCCTTTCCTTTCCTTTCCTTTCCTTTCCTCTGTGAGGTTGATTTGTCTGGGTGTTAAGGCTTTGTTTTGAACTCTCTGATGGTTTTGCCTGTCTGAAGATTGTGGGAGTTAAAAAAAAAAAAGTTTTCAAATTGCTGTCATCCCTTTCCCTTAAAAGGATCTTGCTTTAGCTTTCCTGAGGGCTATGAACCATCTTTTAGCACTTAAAAGCAGTTCTTTAAAGAGATACAAGATCTTCCATCTGCATTTGCTGTCCAAACACCTTCCTGGGAACTTGATTAACCACTACGTCTTTGGAAGTACAAGAGGAGAAGACAGTGGTGCTGTTAGTGCTGCATCCACATTTGCACTGTCCTCACAAATGTCTTGGTGGTATGGGATGCAGCAGAGAAAATTGTGAGGAGCTTGACCCTGCGCACTGACGTTCCTGACTTTCTTCAGAAGTCTTCTGATGCCTGAGAAGATGCATGCATTGCTTGATATTGAGGGCTGGCACTTCAGTTTGTCTGTTTGGTGCTGTCATCTGTAGCCCTTTTCTACCTGCAGATGTGTTCCTCAATGACATTCTTAGCTTTGAAAAAGTGTCCAGTTTTGGCCATTTTCCTTTTGCAGCTGTAGATGCTCCTCTTATAAACAATGCAGCAAAAAATTTCTGTAACTTGTCTATTAATCACTAATAAAAGTGTATTTCAGCAATGGCTAATGAAACCCCCCACTTTACACCCTTCAGTGTAGGTAGTTAGGGGAAGTGCCAGACCAGAATCGGGGTCCCCCTCTCCCCCTGTACTGTGGATCTCCTCCCTGGCACTCTGGACCCCCATCCACAGTAATCCCACAGTGATGAGATAAAGATGTTTTATAGTATCATATTTTATAGTATGAAAGGTTTGGTTTGCATTTTTTATCCACTCTTAACTGTGAATGTCTACCAAGTAATAAACAATAAAATAAAATCTTTATATGGAAAGATGAGTCATGGTATCAGCTTGACCTAAATTTGGAGGGACAGTTTACTAGTACAAGTGGTCAATACATATCAACATTTTCTGACTTTTAGTCATTATTCCCTGACTTTAATTCACCTCAGATTTGTTAAATAACATTCTGCTTTGCACAGGAATTGCAGAACTGATTGTACCCAAGGGATATGTAATCTAACAGTCAGATGGAGGCAGTATCAACTATTTCAGTAGAAGGTGCAATACTCAGCCATTTGTAGACAACAGGTAAAAACATGTCATTTATAGGCTTTAATTTCAATTACTCGATTCACTTGGGGTAACTCTGAGAAGTGCTATTATAAATACACAAGTCCAGTTCTTTCCAGTAAAAATAAATTTTTGCCTGCCTATGGTTTGGCTCTTCCCTGCAAGGACTGTTTTGTCCCAGACAGATGAGTGGTTACGTTTCCTTAAAGGAAATTATCTGTTTTCTCTTGGATCAAAGTTTTACTTCCTCTTTCTTTACATTAATTTGCCAGATATATCTGAAATAGTAATTTGAAAAAAATGGGAGCAACCTCTTCCACCCATGCAGTTGTCCGAAGTCAGCAAAAATCAGTCCCTGGCATCCATGGTGGACCAGGGAGAGTTCTGGGAAAGCTGGAAAAGTTCAGCAATCCAGCACTGGTGAAAATTACTCTGTATTTCAACATCCCTGTTGTTCTTAGTTTGTGCCAATTTGCAGGAATATAGATTTCTCTGCAGATTGCAAGAACAGGTTTTTGTTTGACCAAAGGGGAAAATTCTTTAAAAGTCTCTCAAAATATTGCCAGGTTTAAAGTCTGATGAAAAACTTGATCTGCTCCATTGATTGATTTCCAGAACTGCATTTTCTTTCAGAAATGCTCTCCTTCCTCAGCTCTCTGTCCCTCTCCTTACAGAGCCCCGTGGGTGTGCCAATGACACTGAGCTGTGTGGTGCAGGTGACTCTGGAGGGAAGGGATGCCGTCCTGAGGGACCTGGGCAGACTTGGAGGTGGGCCTGGGTGAATCTCATGGAGTTCAACAAGGTTCAGTGCAAGGTCCTGCATCAGGGTCAGGGCAATCCCAAGCACAAACACAGGCTGGGCAGAGATATTAGAAACCCTGAGGAGAAGGACAAGAGTGTTGGTGGACAGAAGTTCAGCATGAGCTGACCATGTGCATTTGCAGACCAAAAAAGCAATCATCTTCTGGCCTGTAGCCAGTGTGGTCAGCAGGATAAGGGTATTTCTGCCCCTCTGCTCCACTGTTGTGACACCCCACCCAGCTCTGGGCCCCCAGCACAGGAAGGACATGGGCCTGCTGGAGAGAGTCCAGAGGAGGGCTGCAGGGATGCTCCAAGTGCCTTGAAATTGGTGGGGGAGGTTCCTCTTTCAATGAAAATCTTTATCCCACACCTAATACAAAGTAATTGACTTACACCCGACAAGGACTGCAAATTGGTCACAGGTTTCCTTAATCACACCTAGTGCCACCTCAGAATTTTACTGGGGGAGTGAATTTCCTAGTCTTCTGAAATGCATAGTCTGTTGGGATGTGAATCACTGGATGGACAAAGACCAGAGACAGCCCTGGACTATGCGCATATTTCTCTTTGTTTTGAAATGTCATGTGTGTGAAAAGTATTTGATTACTAATGGGTTTTATAACTTTTATGGCTTCTGCTCCATGATCTAAGGTATGCTTTTTTCTCTTTCCAACTTGTCATATTCTTAAAAAGATCAAAGGCAAACTTTAAATTTATTTCCTTATTTCCTATTCCATTTCAAATATAAAATTTTCATTATTGTCTTCCATTTAAGAGTCCCCTATCCAGATAGATCTTAGAATCACAGAACCATTTAGGTTAGAAAGGATCTTTTAAGATCATTGAGTCCAGTCATTAACCCAGCACTGCCAAGTCCATCACTAAACTTTGTCCCCAGATGCCACATCTACATATGTAAATCCCTCCAGGAATGGTGACTCAACCACTTTCCTGGGCAGCTTGTTCCAATTCTTGACAACCCTTTCCATGAAGCATTTTTTCCTAATATACAATCTAAACCTCTCCTGGCACAGCTTGGGCCATTTCCTTTTATCCTATTGCTAGTTACCTGGGAGAAGGGCCCAAAACAAAGCACAATACTTGAGCTGTGGACTCAGCTGTGCCCAGTATCAATGCCCTGGTCCTGCTGGCCACACTATTGCTGACACAGGCCAGGTGCCATTGGCCTTCTTGGCCACCTGGGCACACCTGGTTCATGTTCAACCACTCTCAAACAGCACCCCCAGATCATTTTCCGCCGGGCCCTTTCCAGCCACTCTGACCTGGCCTGTAGCACTGCAGGGCTTGTTGTGACCCAGTGGTAGGACCCTGTGCTTCACATTGTTGTACCTCATAACCTCATGGCATCTTTGTTGTCCTTCTAGGTTACCCCTGCTTTCAAAAGTGACAAACTTTTTTTCCTGAGTTCCAGCCAAAGCTCTCTGTTCAGACAGGGTGGTCATTCTCCCAGCTGGTTCATTGTTTAGGACATGGGAACAGCCTGTTCCTGCACCTTTAGGATCTCCTCCTCATAGAATGTTCAGCCTTCCCACTGTTGCCTGCTTGTCTCAGCCATAGTTGCCTACATATAGATATTGATTTGATGGGAAGACCTTACCTCAAGAACTGCAGTTTGGCAGCTCTGTTTTGATGCCATGAGATTTCCCTGCATGTCTGTCTCAAACATCTCCAAGTTCACTCTTCTGTTTCTGTGACACCATCTTTTGCAGCACTTCACAAGGAAACACAGGGGTAGAGTGCAGATGAATGTTGTGGTCTGTAGAATCAGCAGTGTTACCTGAAAATCTGCAGTTTAACGTTTAACATTTAGTGCTACAGTTGAATTTGAGGGCATGAAACAAAAACATGGAGGAAAATGCTAAAGTGGTGAGAACAGTCTGCAAATTTCACTGCTCAGGCCTCATGGCCTGCTAGCTTATGCCGCCTGTAAATGTACAACAAACAATTATATTGTATCATATTAGTGTGTTCACCTGTTTCAGCTCGATGAAATTATTTGATTTGTTTCTCTATGCCTGCAGATTATTCGTTAAATGAGAAGCTCAGCTGGATTTCATCACCAGAGCATCCTGGTGGAGGTACTATAATTGAATCTCCACTTATAGCTTAGTTATACAGTCAACAAGGCTATACCAAATTTTGATACAGAGATAAAAAGTGTCATTTGTATCAAGCCAGTACTGATTAATTTATTGATCAGTTTCTATTCCAATCTTTATAAGTAAATATATGATTGTCTGAGTAGCTGAGACTTTACCCTGGGATCCCACTGAGCAGCTGATATTCCTGGGGAGATGCATCCCTACAGAGCTGCACTATAGCTGGCTTATTGGTGTTATGCAAGTGGTTTCCCTAAATACTAAACTGTGCATTAAAACTCTGACAGATCAAGACCTGGTGTCTATAACTGGTGGGTTTTATGCTGCCTATATATAGACCATGAGCTGGAGACTGCTTAAAATTGTCCAACTTTCTTGTCAGTGAAAAAGTTTATTTAAAAAGAAACCAACCAAACATGTATTGATAATGGAGAAGAAATTGAATAAATCTTAGTGTTCATTGGATAAAAGCATAATGGGAAAGCCTAAGCATTGATAGGAAAGTTCATTTTATATTTACAGAGAGATGGGATGAACTGGGACCCCTTTAAGCATTGGAAATACTGCTTTGGTACTGAGTATTTAAGCTTTCTGAAAACATAGTTTTGCTTCGGGTATTTCCTTATATTAAAAATCTTCACAAAGCAAATCTTTGTCTCTTAAGAAAAGCCTTAAGCCATAAGCCGTTTTCTCTTATATAAATGAAAGAAAATATTAGGGAAGACTGAATATTTTCCATTGAAACTAGTTTATCTATCTTAGATTTGCTCCAGGATATAAACCCAGGATTTTTCTCTGTATGATCTCTCCTTGCACCACACCACTAGGCTTCAGTCTTTCTTATAGAAATAACTTCCTGCCCATGCAATAATTTCTAGGCTGTCAGGATAACTACACTGGTTAGTGCAAATCATATCCAAGGGCTACCTTCTCTTCCAGTTTGGGTGTTTCCTGCTAAAGTGCACTATTCTGTCTTAATGTGTTTGGGCTCATGTCAGTATTTTTTCAAGTACTGACTATTTTGATGCATCTGGTTGAAGTGAAAATTGCATGGAGAAACTGTGCTGGAGCCATGGATCTTCAGAGCATTGGCCCAGTCAGGATAAGTGATTAAAGTGACCTGGCTGATGGTGCAATTTTTCTGGGTGTGTCAATGACAAACGAGAGGGGATACTGGAGTTTGAATGCAGAGCCCCAAGGGAAAACCCCAGAAGGAACTGCTCACATCAACTCTGTGTCTGAAACCACTGTCCTGTGCAGCTGCCTTTGGATAAACACAATACTGTGTAACTGGCAAGACCATAACACATCTTTAGGTGTAAGTTGCAGCACACATAGGATGGAAGTGCAAAATCCTTCTGGGTCTGAAGGATGGTGGTTTATGCCTGTTTTCTGTGGAGGCTGATGACCAAAAGTGGTGGTAGAGGACAATGCTGGGGCTGTATCCCACTCTGACTAAAACTTCTTAGTGTTGCCCTATTTCCAGCAGTTCAGCTGGGAGCTGCTTTCCTCAGACACTTATGGCAAAATCTGTCTTGTACTTAGAATCATTACCTCTAAGACCATTGAGACCATAAAAAGACAGGAAAGAAGCCATGCCAAGACTGCAACATAATCATTGCTTGTCTTACTCCTCTTACATGGAGCTGTTCAAGTGAAAAAGTCCCTCTGCTTTTTGTAGCTGAAGTTTGCTACTTTCAACTCTTTCTGTGCAGGGCTGGATGTCACATTTGCCTCAGGTTAGACAGGAGGGTGCTCAGACTGTTGGTAGTAAGGGCTTCAGGCAGCTCATGGCTCTCATCCTTTGTGAGTCACTACTAAAGGCTATAAATAGGAAATTATATAAAGTATATGTATGAATCCTACAAACCACAAAGTGTGGGGGTAGTATGACTCAGCCCAGTCTCCCCTTCCCCAATTTTATAATTTTTCTTATTGCTGTATTATACTGGAGCTCTGAAACACTGAGGACAAATCAGGGTCTGATGCTTTCTTTAGGTGTTATTTTTTGTTAAGACATATTGTTTAAAACATAAAGTGGGAAAAGATCTGATTGAACTGGCTGGTGGGAAAACATGATAAAAACAGATGTAAAAGTAAGATGGTAAAAGGCAAAAAGGGGTGAGGGGAGGAGTGGGGAATGTTCATATTAAAGATACCTAAAGATTTTAAGTGAAAACAGAATTCCTGGGTAGGGAAGAAAGGAAGAGTAAAATGCATATCATTCTCATGATTGCAGCTGTGGATCTCTAACCAGTGATATCTAGAGGGAAGGGAAAAAGGAACAGATTTCAGGGTGTCTGCATCTTGACCGAGCTGGGCTACAACCAGTAAGTGGTGATGGATGTGAAGAGCCAGTCTAGTACAGGAAAGCCCAGGGAAGTGCAGAGTGTGCTGGGACTCGTCCAGCAGCAGAACTGCATGGTGTCAGTCGTTGAGCAGGATTAAGTTTGAGATGAAGTTTCAGTAATTTGGTCCTGTGAGCGGTGCTATTGTTGTTGTTGTAGTTGTTGTTTGTTGTTGTTGGTGGTGGTTTGCTTGGGTTTTTTTAATGGTTGCTGTTTTGTTTGGATACTTTGTTTGTAAGTTTTGGAGAGGAGGAGTTGGTCTCTAGTTCTTTGCAGGTTTGTATTCAAATGCCTAGCTTTGAATTTTGCTAGATATCCGACAGGAAACCTTACCTCAAATGTCCCATTCCTCTGCAAACTGAGAAGATATTTGGAAGGTTGCAAGAATCTTCTGAAGATTCTGGCATCCCATGTGTTGTGCTGGAAACCCTTTATACCACTCTAAATGTGATGGTGCCTGGTTAGATGGAAGTGTTGATGGAGAAGCCTGAGTAGACTCAGAATTTAGTGAAACTTCAGTATTTTGAAGAGACTTCTTACAAAAAGCCACAAACACTGAGCTGTTTTCCATTTTGTTGTTTCACAAATCGAGCAGCCTTGCATGTGGCCATCCATATGGACTGCAAATAGAATAAACTTTGGATATTCAGCTAAAGATATTCCCCCCCCAAAATGTTTTCCACTTTTCTTTCATAAGGTGTCCTCAGCTAGATGAAAAGGTGAAAGGTGTGAAGGAGGGCATGGTGTGATCTCTGCCAGAGCAGAAGATCACGGCTTGGGAGGGGAGGACTCTAAATCTGAATTCACACAGAAATCAGGGGTGGAATTCTGGCTGAATTTTTGCTAGCTGGAAAATTCTGAACTTCCACAGGAAAGGTCAAGATAATTTAGCAGGAAAAAAAGCTGCTGCCAAATTCTAATGAGTTTCTTATATTTTCCAATGTGGGAATAACTCTGAACTATCTGGATAAGATTAACATGGTGCAGTGCCAACAAAATGAACAGTTATCCTGGGACAAGTTCATCCTTGGCATGACTGCTCATTAAGCTGCTTTTGCACCAGGGATTGGTTTTTCTCAGCTTTCCTTTAAGTTACTTTTCTGAACTCTAACAAGCTGAGACATCTGAATAAAATAATAATTTTACATCAAAATATTAATAAAGCAGATATTTCAGATACTTCACTTGCAAATAATTCATTGCACTAAATTAGTTTTTTGTAATCAATTAGGAGTCTGCCAGGTACCAGGAAAAGGTAATTTAACAGCAGGAACAATTTCATGTATTTTTAGAGAGGATGAGAACCAATTTATTTAAAATTGTTCCTCCAACCCACTGGTCCCAGGCTGAACACTTCCTTTCAATGACACAAAGGCTTTTTTTCTGCCAATTTTCCTATTTGGAGCAGGGATGTATTGCCTTAGTGCTACTCTGAGCTTAGTTATTTTGTTTGCTGTTGGAGAAGCAAGCAAAATATACCATTATATGATTTATGTGTCTCAAGGACAAACTGAAGATCTGCAGAGACATATGAGTGCATCTATTGCTGGCACGTGGTTTAACAGGGTGGTACAGACCAGTACAATCAGTGCAGAGACACAGGGGACCAGAGTGACCCAGAATATCCATGTGGTGATCTGAGCCCTTCTGCAGGCACATGCAGTCCTTGATAAATGCTGCTTGTTACTCTCCAATGGATGATTCTTTGGTCTAACCCAATTTGCTCATTCTCACAGGCTCAGACCTGCCTACAACTACCTAACAGAAAGCACTAGGTACAAATTATACCTGAATATCACTGTTCTCTTGTATTTGGATGCTTAATGTTATATTCTTTCACCTGCATGTAATACAAATAGAAAATATGCCTTGTTAGTCTGTGTCATGTCTGGTGGTGGAGTTAGGACTGATCCATTTTTGTTTGATGAATTTGGAGCTCAAAATCCATTTCATGAAGGGCAGGGTTACATCTGTGCCTGATCACCAGGCTGTAGGCTGGTTTTGTGCATTGACAAGGTTCCCCTTCAGCCTCTGATACCAGACCTGGTACCTGCCCTTGGGAATGCAGCAGGGAAAGCCTAGCTGCAGTGTTGGGTAGCAGGACAGTCATTTCTGACTTAACTGAAGCATCTGAAGGGTTATATGCAGACAAATCTGTAACTAGGATGTCATGTCTTGGTGTGGTGCATGCTGCCATGATCCTATCTGAACAGCATAGTAAGAATCACCTTTTAGTGTCTAAATCCTGAAGCCTAAAACTGTTGTGACTTTATGACAAATGTAAAAGAGTCCTCTCACAATCCTCTCTACACATTTTTGGGTGCATGCTGGAGACAATATGATAGGGTGCTGGAAACCATGAAATGCACCCCTGACACTTTTAGCTGCACTGCCAAGGGCTTTGGTTTTTTTTATTTGGGTGTTCTGACCAAGGTCCTGTTCCAGCTGCATGTAGGTTCAAAGTGTGTCAGCCCAAGTACATACTTTGACAGTGCAATAGGGAAACCAAAAGGCAAATGCTTCTGCTTTGGCACCCCCATCACAGAATGCAAAGCTCCAGAGAGGCTGGCAAAGCCCATGCAGCCTTCAGCAGATTAAAAGAACATGTCTCAAAAGAAAAAGGCATTTGACCTCAGGCAAAGGCAAATGTGTGCCATGTAATTGTCATTACTGCTTTTCAGTATGATTGCAAAAAATTGAACAGCTTGAGGTTGTCACATTTAGTGCCCTAACTGGTTCCATATTTCGCTGTGTAAAATCTGAAATACTCCTGTTTTATGGAGTTCAAGATTTCTCAGTATCTGCTTCCATAAACTCTGCATTGGTTTTACTCTCCAGTTCCAGTTTGATGTGCACAGCTGGCTGTCTCAAGTCAGCATTAAGGGAAGTAACTGAGGTACAGCCTCTGAAGAGAGACAGGCCATGCCAAGTTTCCATGGGAAACTTCATCAAAGTCTCTCAAGGAAAGAGAGGTCTGCCTTTCTCTAGTGCTTTAAGTTAAACCAGCAAAGTGATTTCTGAAAATGCGTTGTTCTAATAGTTACTCTCATACTTAAGAAAGAGCTATACAGGCTAATATTAGTATTTTGTTATTATATATTAGTACTATATATTCAGTACTATTTGGTGCCAAATTCACACTAAATTCTATATAAAGCTTCAAAACAAATCTTCTAGTCTAATCTAAAGGCTTTGTATAGCAAATTTCCTGTTAACCAAACATATTTTCTCACTAATTTAACTAAAACAATTGACAGGCAGGCAACTGACAGGAAGTTGAAGCATAAGCAGGAGTGTTTTGCAGATCAAGGATTTGAGGATTTTTAAGGGCAAGAATCAAGGCCAGGGAAGTCAGTGGGAGGCTCCAACAAACCAGTATTTTAGAAGTCAGACTGTAAAGACAGTAAATTAGCAAAACGATCCTTGAAAATGCAGCTGAGGACTAAAATTTGTAAGATATTCCATTACCTGAACACCTGGAAAAATAAGACAAGACTTTTTCTTGGAATGACATAAAGTGTTCTGCAAGGCACTGAAGAAGAAACTGTTCTGAGAGCCCTGCTCAGGGATGCTCTCTCCAGTGTTGCCCTTCCTTTAATGCCGAGTTCATTCGCTTCTTTGGTGTGTTACAAAGAACTGAAAACCTGGGAGTTTGTTGTGGGTTCCTTGTTTGTTTGTTTTAAACCCATAGAAGAAGGAGTGCAGGTGAGTGTGTCGTGGCTTCCTTCTCTCCCACCGGGGTGGGAATAACCTGCCCGGCAGCTTCTCATCCACCTACCGAGTCCCTCTAGTGGTGCCATCCCGCAATTTTTTCTCCTACGTTCCCAAATTAATGAAGAATAAAAGCAAATCTCACCGAACAAATGTTTCAATGCAATCTTCCATTAGTGAAAATACTACAGCGTTGAGAAATGCACGTTTGTTTGGTCCAAGCAGCATCACGCTGCTGTAAAATTGTGTACCATGGTAAATGCTGTGCCTTCAGTTTAACAGGAGTTGAAACTGTTTTCAGTGACAGCTGAGCCGGGTCCTCTATTTTCAAGCAGACATGAAACCAGCTAAAAATACAATATGTTTTTCAGCACGTAAAGTTTTATCCTTGGTTCTTTCCAGAAAGATAATTTAGGAAGTTTTCTTTGAGCAAAGTAAATGTATTTCTATGGTGACCTTGTGAGGGGCAAGCTCAGTATTATCAGTGTGCATATTGCAAATAGGGAGTTGGAGTTGGGGCTGTCATGTTCACAAATAGGGAATGATATTTCTGCTTCTTGAGACAATAAAATGTTGGGAAGAAAATAATAGTGAAAGGTTGGAAATTAAGTGAAAACCACTGAGAGTGAAATTAAAGAATTGAGAAATGCAGGATGGTCCTTGAAGCAAGCACACCTACATGTGAAATGCTCAATACAGCATTGTCTACATTTTAATTCTTTGTGGGTGTGAGGTGAGGGTTTTTTTGTTGTTGTTTTGTTGGATTGTTTTAGGTAAATGTATTTAGGTAAATAGGAGAAACCCCATTTTTTTATGGAGGCTTTTTTAAGCTTTCACGGTTCAGAGCAATCTGAGTAGGTCTGAAAAAGGCTTTAGCTGGCTCCAAACCCTTGAGTGGTGAAACACTGTGAGAAGGTGGCAGCAATCAGGCAGTGACCTGAGTGACAGGGGACAGATGATGGCTGTCCTGACCGCCTGTATGGCCAGGAGCCCCCTCAGCACTGCACACATGCTGATGGAATATTGCTCACAGCCAGGAAAACCCAAGACTGGTTGCAAGGGGTGTAGCAGGAGCTCAGCACTGCTGCAGCAGCCAGGGCTGAGCTGGAAATGCAGAGAGCAGGAGTGGTGCAGCTGCAGGTAAATGTGGATGATCCCAGTTGGTTCACTTCCCATTTGAGCCAGGTGGGGATTATCCATTCTGCACTGCTCTGCCTGGATCCCCGGGATCTTGTGTTAATGGGCTTTGTTTCCCATTCCACACATTGCCAAGGAGCCACTGGGTAAAAGCACCTGATATTTCTCTTGGGGAGGGCACTTATTTGATCAAAATTCAGCTTTATCTGGGAATGCATTACCTCAGTTAGTCTTAGGAATTGAGAGATTCACGTGGAGAGACCAAGTTAATTTCCTTTCTTCCACCAGGTTGTCAATCAAGGTATGAGAAGGAAAACAGTATAATTTTTCACTGTTTTTCCTAATACCCTGAGGTTAGATGAAATTAAATATACTGTAACACTGCACCCCCATGCAATGCTCTTCAGAGATACCTGACCAAAGCCTGGTGAATGACAAATAAGTGAGTCTGCAGGGAAGTTTGACTTTTAATAGATTTTTTTCTAATCATATCTTGCTTTCAATAGAAAGACTCTATTTGGGAAGCCTAGAAAGGCAGTGGGCTAGAATAATAACCAAAAAAAGATCTGGATTCAAAAATAATTCTTTTGATTTCAAAGCATAAAGTGCAAAGCCATGATTGCCTGATGTTTGTGTTTATGCCTCTCCATGCAGAAGCGTGCTGACCAGGGATGGAAGGTTAGGGAATCAATACTGAGAACTGAAGTAGCTTTTAGACGCTCAGCTCCTGCTGTGCTTGGTCTAATTTGCAGTTTGTTTTAATCCCATTTTAAATGGTGCTAGAGGAGTCTGCTTTATCTCAGCAAGAAATCCAGGGAAGCTGGTAGTTGAAAATAATGGATCCTCAGGAAATAAATGTGGGGATAATGTGTGCAGGGAAAACTTCAGCCATGAAACTTGTTTTGGAGGAGTGCAAGCCCACATCTCTGCTCATTTTTTACAGTTAGAAAAGAAACTCATGACTATTATAGGAAATCATTCATGACAGTGCAGTGGTTCCAATTTTTCTAGGCTGAAATCCCCAAAAGAACTATTAATTTGCTTTAGCTGGCAGATACACATTCATGCCCAAACTTTCAGAACTGGTCATTTGGGGGGAGTCATACTTCTCCCCTACATGCTGGATCTCACCTTTCACAGCACTTTGAGAAGCCCAGCTGAGTTGTCCAGCTATGAAACATTTCTAGTCCATGCCAAAGCCCCACAGCAGTTACTGTGTGTTCCTTTGGCAAACTGATGCTTGCAGCAAAATACAGCAAAAGACAGGTGAATGTTGAGCAGGAATCCTGGAGGGTGGGAAAAGGCCCTCACCCTTTGCAGAGGAGAAGGTTTTGGTCAGTGAAATGTCCTCTTACTCTGCTCCTTGGCAGCCCTGTTTTATCCAGCAAAGGCTGGGAAACTTTTCAGCCAGTGAAATGGAAAATGAACTCAGAAAGCTCGTGCAACCTGACTCCATTCATTGCTACAGCAATAATTCCCCATGAAAGTAGAGCAAAGAAATGTTTTAGATGATAATGCACTTTTAAAATGC
The DNA here is from genome assembly GCA_910950805.1 of Acrocephalus scirpaceus scirpaceus. Taxonomy (NCBI): domain Eukaryota; kingdom Metazoa; phylum Chordata; class Aves; order Passeriformes; family Sylviidae; genus Acrocephalus; species Acrocephalus scirpaceus. The sequence continues at coordinate 35,260,333 of OU383778.1, forward strand.
AATACTCCTGGGGAAAAAAAAAAAACAAACCTTTCTCATTTTAACCCACGGATCTGTGAAATCCTTTAATGACATTGATAAGCTGCTTTGGCTTCCTAAAGGATTTCTCAAGTGGGATTGAATTTAGCAACTCCCACCTTGCACTTACTGGTAAGAATCTAGATGTACGAGTCCTTACACAATAGAAGTTTCAAGAACATACTTTGATATGAGTGAGTCCTCTGTCTTCCTTTATTTCTTCAGATTTCCAACCCCCCTCAAAAAGGTAGAGATGCAAATGCAACTAAAAGTTGCTGGCTGTCTTTTGGGTGCTAATTCCCCTTTGCACTTTTCAAAGTCCACTCCAAAATGTTAAGGCAGGAGAAACGTTCCCACAGGACTCAACCCAGCCAAAGGTATCCCATGTCAGGGCAGGGTAAAAAGAGATTTCCTGAAATACTTTTGTTTTATTATTGGCAGAGTGCAGATAGCAATAGCTGATGCCTCATCTCCAGAGATGTATCTCCAGCCAATCCACCTTCTCTATTTCTCCACGAAGAGAGGGCACAAGAGCTCTTTCCACCTGGAGGCACTGGAGGGTCACATGCTGTGAGGTCCCTGCAAGTGGCACAGGCTGAGGATGAACAGCAGAGGTTTTATTGGATTATGTCCCTCTGACCCATCCAGAAAGAGTCCTTGCAGCAAGGGCTGCTTGCCTCTCCTCTGCATCTGCAAGGCTGTAGTACTTCTGTGCATTTTCTTCAGCACATTTGAAAATCAAAGCCCAAGGAATCAGGGGGTTATTTGACTTCTAAGTACATTTTTTGTGTGATTCGATGAGGTGTTAACCATACCTTCTGTGTTTATAAACCTGCCAACTAACAGTGTATTTATATTTAAATTACCTTTGACTAGGAGAATTCAGGTACTTTGAAAAAGGAAAAACATGAAACAGCTGTTATAGGCTGGTATTTTGGTATTAGCCTGTTTTTTTAAAATGAGTTAAACAGAATCTTAGAAAGTATTTAATTTTAAAGTATATTAATTTGCTCTAAGGCTTTAGAGTAGCCTTATTTCTGCACCTACTTCATCTAAAAAAAACCCCAGAAAATTCTGTTCTGCTCAGCCCAGATTAGGCTAGTTTTAGATTTAGAAAGGTTTTGCCACATCAATATGTGAATGTCATTTGGATTTTGTTGTAAGGGAGAAAATCTAGGGCTTTTAGATCCTGTGTGTAGAACACAATGGAAAAAGAAATTGTTCTAATTTCTATGGCCAGCTAAAAGAGAATTGAGAGAATAATTTCCTTTGGTTTAAAATTGAAGGGATTTTCTTCTATTCAAAATGGGGAAAAGTGTTGAATAGAGCAGCCAAGTAAAAGTTTAGTTCCCCTGAAAAAAAGTTTTGATTTATTTTAAGGAAATTCTGGTTATTATTTCTTAATATAGCTGCACAATAGAATAATTTCAAAGGTAAATTTTGAAAATATATTTGAGTTTTCCCCTGGATTTCCCTTTGAACTGAAACTAATTGTTTAGTCTAATCCAAATGCCCAAACTCTTTCATTCCTCTTGAGTCAGAATTTCTCAGAGAAGGAGCTGTCTGGGAAAAGCCTTCCTGAAGCCCAAGAAAATGGGAATTTTCAGGGGCAGGGCCCACCTGGAGGCTGCCAGGAAGGACCATGTATGTCCCCTGTATATGTCAAAGTACAAAGGTCCTGTGGCACAAGGAGTCTGGGAGAAGAAATCTGGAAGCAGGGAAGTGTTTTCTTGAAGTCAAAAGATCTAACACTATAGGATATCCTATACAATATGGTTCTTATAACACTATATAATAGGATAGGATATATAATAAAAAATCCAATAATAACAAGATTATTCCTATAATATAGGATATCTGGTATCAGGATACTTCCAGCCTGGGGAATATGAAGCTATGGATTGCAGGGTAATGAAATAATTATTTCCAGACCTCTGGCCTCTTGTCATCATCTCTTTTTCTTCACTGTCAGAACTGTGATTTGCAAGGAGTATAAAGGGAGTGTGAGAGATTGCAACACCTGAGTCAGCTCAGCTCAGGCTCAGCAACGTGATCCAGCCAAAAAGAGCAAAGCTAAAGGTCACCTGTACCCTTCTGCATGTTCAGCTCTTCAGGTTTTTGCCTTTATGAGTCACTGTCTTTTCCAAACTTCAGACTGAATAAAGCAAAATCATGATGTGAGCTACCAGTTTGATTAGACCAGTTTCTTGAATAAGAGAAATATTCTTCTTAAATGGACAAAACAAGTGTCTTGGCATGGGCAGGGATAGGTTTTCATGAAGTGATGGTGGGAAGAGAGGTAGCAAAAAATTTGTCAGTTTAGCACACAGAAGTATTAGCTGTTTTTTGTCAGAATAGCCAGCATCCTGCAGGAGACCCTTCCTTTCACTGATCGTGGTCCTGGGGGTGAAAGCCCAGCAGTGGCTGCCTGCTTGGAGAAGGCATTCCTGGTGGAAGAGGTCATGACTCTCAGTCATGAGCATGATCATTACCCAGTGCAGCCTCAGGCAGAATTTTTCCTCACTGCAGAAATAAAGAAGAGAAAGACAAGTGCAAACATGAAAACCCATTCTAACATCCAGTGGCACAAAGCCTTTCAGCAGTGGAATGTGCATGCTGTATCTCTTTGATGTCTAGCACCAGGGTCCTTGGCAGCTTATGGAAACAGCTGCCACACCAGAATCTCTCAGAAACAATTTGCTGTAGCTATGACAAATGACACCCACCTTCCCTGCTGAGGGCTGCAGGGAAGACAGAGGGAGTTGGGACCAGTGCATAATTGCTGGGGCTTCTAGGGCATCTCCTTGAACTCCTTGAGTAATTCAAGTGTCGAGTGGGATAAGCCCCTCCCCTTCATTGCAGGCCTTTCACCCTAAGGTGTAACTTACACCTGTAAGCCAAGGGAAGGGATTCACAAGCTAAAGACATGAGATTTACACACTTTGCCTCCCAGATTGTCTCAGGATGAAGGTCACCCTCCACTAGGATACCCCAGCCACCATTTGTGTGCATGAGCAGTCTTGATAGTTCTTACATGATTTCTGGTGGTTTAGTACCACAGCAGGAGAGTTCAAGTGAGCAGTTTGAGGGCTGTATGTAATGCTCTTAATCTGTGGTGGAAGTGGGAGTATTGGATGAGCTGCTTTAGAATGCTTTCTACTAAGTGTGTAGCCAGCTTTTACAAATAGAGTGTACACTGCCCATATTTCTAGCCATTTAATTAATCAGTGCAATGAATGCAATTGAGACAGGTAATAAAAAGTCCTCTATTCAACCTTAAACCGGCACATAATTTTACCTGTCAACAATCTGCAGTACACAAGGTTGTTTCTGAAAATCCTGGCTCTAAAAGTTACTGAGCTACTTAGGAAAACACACTTAACTGCCAGTGAGTCAGCATTCAGAGGTCTGAAACTCATTTCCAGGAATTGGGTGATTTACAAGGCTTGACTTTCAAACTTGGCCACTGACATAGCAAGAGAAGAAATAAAAACATTCTGGAATAAAACCCCCACATGTCTTTCAAATGCAAAGCACAAAAAGAAAACTGTCAGTCTCTTGAGACATACCTGCACCTGTCATTTAAAATTAGAGGGTAGTGGAGAAACACTCCGTCTCAGTAGTTTTCTCTTCGGAGTCACAGTTTCTTGACTGATGTCAAGTCCAAAGATACCACTGAAACAGAAAAAGGAAGCATTCTTTAAATTTCATAATACAAATGAAGGCAATTCCTGTTCTTTTGGATCCCTTAAATGTGGAAGGACAGTGTTTGGTATATCACCACCATCATAGCAGCTGATGGTATCTGCTCCAGGCAGGGCTGTTTGAGCAGAGCAGAGATAACAGACTCTTGGCAGCAAAAGTTTCACTACTATTATTTAATGTTTATATTCCAGTGAAGCTCAGGAAAACTTTGACCAGATTAATTTCAAAAGATGATTTCCAAATATTACCAATGCTTTTCATGTGGAAGTAAGAAAATTTGCAGGTCCTATTTAGGGAATGAGATGAATAATTCATTTAGAGGATTAAGACAAGGGAAGTGACCATTCCTAGGCGACCATCAACCACTAAGCAGGATTGGCAGCAATCTCTTAGAGAACAACTTTTGCTCCTGGCAGTGCCTTCAGCAGCTCTTGGAAATAAGTTGCTATCTCATTTTCTTAATTTCCTGGCTCTGTGTCCTACTTTTCAGACAGATAATTTTCCTTTTCATTAAGGATGTTATGGTAAAGGTGTAATTCATACTCCTAGGAGCTAAAGCAGTCACAGGGTTATTAATTATGCAGACAATGTAACCTTATAAGACCCCATGACTGGAAGGGGAGTCCATTCTCCTACCTGAAAGACAAGGCAGAGGCTGGTGGCTGCAGTTTGCTGGGAGGCAGACCATCCAGCCCTTGCACCAGAGTCTTGGCTAACCAAATGATATTGCTCCCCTTAGTGTGGTGTGTTTCTAATTGGAGTGAGATATATACCAGCAAAGAATTAAACAAATTTGTGGCAAGCCTTATATTGTTTATTTTGGTTTTTTTAGGAGTGGCATTTAGTGCTTTTATTTGCTATCTAACTCCTCTTTTGCTGCAGAAGTTACTGTCTCTTTAACTGTACCTGGTAAATGACACTGAAAAATATACTCATACATAGACAGTACTAGTAGCTCTCATATGTGTTAACATTTCCTCTTGCTTATGGAAAAATTAATTGCTTTGAAAGTTCCCAGTGTCATAGGATGAAGTATTTTGTATTGCTATCAGTCCATTTTCAGACCTGGTTATGCCATGGGGACAACTTGGTTTTATCTTGCTAGAGCAGATGATGTCTTCATGTTTGTGGATATAGGTGAAGCCCTCTTAATGACTGTCTGAAATGCTTAGCAGATTTTATTTACTTAAGTAGTTTAGGCTGGTATATGTGATTTGCATAGACTTGAAAATTTACCTGAAAACAGATTTTTTTATGCCTTTGACAGAAATCTGAGGTTTGCAGTGAGAAAGTGGTCATTTTCCCTAAGAACTATCTATTCTTTGTTTCCTAATTGCTCATAAATTCCTCACATATTTCTTTTGTTTATTCAATACAAACTCAATTATATTTGGACAAATTAAAAGCCCTATCTGTGCAAGGTATGAGAACATATAAAATAATTTGGAACCTGCTTCGGTTTTATCAGAACAGGAGAAGAGTTTTTTTTCAAGGTTGATGCCAGGCCAGTAAATAAAGAGGAATAGTTCAGTGCTCTCGTGGTAGTATGACACTGGAGATTTTATTTTAAAATAAATATATCTATTTTAAATATATATATATATAATATTTATTTATAATAAATATTAACTGCAATATCCCAAGCCAAATATTTATGTTCCATCTGGAAGCCAACAAGTGACCTACCTAGGTTTTTTGCACAAATGGTATAAGACTCTCTAAATGTTTGATGGGTGGGAAAAAAGAGAACCTTACCATTTAGAAATTAGGCAATTCTCAAAGCAGTAAAATTGTATATTGTGGTAGCAACATCCTAACTAGGGTAAAAAGAGTTTAGAAATGTTCATGGGCACTACTCTATGGGAATAGTGTGGCACCAGCCAGAGGTCTGACAGCACTCTGTGCTTGTTTGTTTTCCAAAGCAAAGTGCTGCTCATCATCATAATTTTGAATTACATGACTTCTAGGGCTTTTCCTGGGCTGAGGTAAGAGGCAAAGAAAAATGCATTTGAAATGATCAAGTATTAAAAGTTCCTTAGTCCAAACTCAATATACCAATGGGTGTTAAGTATGAAGGATCCCTATTTTTCCGTACTGGTTTTCTTATTCTCTGCTTAGATCTCAACAATAGGCTACTTTTAAATAAGAGAATGAAATACCACCTATAAAAAAGGTGGTGAAAATATTATCTCTCTGAAGAATATTGTATTGGAAATACACCAAAATAGGCAAAGAAAATACTGTTATGTTTAAGTAGACAAATGTGTACACCTAAGTAACATGATCTTTATCACATATAAAATAACAATTTTCTTAAAATCCCAAATAATCAAATGATAATCAGAAAAGAAACTCCTAGCCTGCTGTATCAGGCCTCTGTGCCTTTACACATTTAGAGGAAAGCATATTATTTCAATATACATTGCATACAGTTAATAAAGCACTTGAAAAAGGCAACTGTAAATTATTTCTTCTCATGGCCTCAATAGACTATTTATGCTTCATCAGGAGATGAGAATGTGAGTAGATGTGATTACCTGAGTTCAAAGAAGAAAACATTTTAACCAGGACACCTTTCCATCTACTTTTGTTTTGGTAAGGGTTATTTGCATTCTTATTAAATCATCTAATAGCAATCAAGTGAGGAAAGACAGGAGGGTAAACAAACTGAAAATTTAACCAGAAACCATTATGAAAGATGTCCTTATTGTGTTTTGCAGGCTGAATTTGACTTTAACATTGCAGCAAGTTGGGAGATACTGATTTTGCCTATACAAAATCAGAGTCCAGCTGACTTCATTGGAGTCTGCATGGGCAGCCACTGAGCCACACACCTTCAATCCTGGAAGGATTCACTTCCAGACAAGAGGAAAAAAGGTGAAAATCTGAGTTGAGAACTGCTTCACCAGGGAGCTCTGGATTGAAGGAGTGTCACTGGATGGAGGTATTGCCATGTTTTGCTCCTGGGGTGGGGGAAGAGAGGTCCTGTTGCAGTGCTTGATCCTTGCTTTTCTTTTTTGTTTCGGAATTTTTCCAGTGAGAGATTGTCCCGTCTTCTCACCTAAAAAAGGACCTTAGTAAATGGGCAATATTTTTAAATAATGTTCTGAGAAGATACATGGCATCCTTTTGTTTTATGTAAGTCTTTTTTTAGTATTGGATATTTTGGTGTTGCTTGGCCTGTTTTTTTCCCAGCATGTCTATTCAATGTATAAATAACTTCTTATGGTGAAGCAGTCTTGTTAACAATGGATCATACAGAATATGAGTTAAACACCGGTACAAATGATTATGTATTTTAGCAATTCTGCAGGGCTGCTTGTTTCTGGTCTTTCCCTGTTACATTATGGGACTTTCTGTTACAACAAATCATCTGAATTGGTCCTGCAATGGGAATGGTAGCCATCAACCAGATGCTCAATTGCACACCAGAGAGTTACTGAGGAACAGGCACAACGGCTCAAAGAGGTGACTCTACTCTCACAGCTAAGACAAATCACTATGGTTGCAAACTGTTGAAATACATAAAAAAATTAAAAGCTTTTGTATAAAAAATATTTTAAAAAACATTTGATAATTGTGTTGAGTTTTTGATATAGAAAGGAAAAATTATAAAACCTCCAAAATTTCCTTGAAATACAGTTTATTGTGACTGTCCCAGTTGTCTCTCATAAATGTTATGATCCCATTTATCACTTTTTATGCTCACTAGCATTCTCAAGAGATCAGTGAGCAACAGGCCATTTTGGAACTGCTATCATCGAGGGTATACTTTGCTTAATTCCTAAAACAAAAGCGTTGCGTCGTGTGCTCTAAATGTCATTGCTGCCACTTAGAAACTGAGATGATTTGCATTCCTTTTAATAAATTAGGTATTTAATTACATTATAAATGTAACCTCTAATTGAAGCACCTGCTCCCAGTGGGCATAACTCTATGATGATTTTGCACGAGCTACCTAGAAGTAGATGCATGCTGCTGCAGGAGTGGGTATCTCACTAATTGGCACTTAAACATTATTCTTGAGTATTTTTGCATCTTAATGGATCTTCCCCCAGGGTATCTCTTAGGACGATATTTGTTTTGCTGTAGTGTGTTGCCTTTTGTTCTTGTCCTCCACTTGTGGACATTTGTGTGTCTGCACTTTTCTCTTTGAGAACTTTTATTTTGCATGCCCTGATACCCACTGCTATCTCACAGTATATAAAGGTGGATGCAAGTCCCTGTCCATGGGTATTTCATGCCAGTGGCGGTACTATCTGGTTCTAAACTTATTTAACTGTCTGAATACAGCACAGATTTTTTAATATCTATAGTGTTACTGAAGCTATTACTTGAGCTCTGATACCTCAGTTTGATCTGTGTGATTACTCATGAACCAAATGTAGGAGGACAGTTCTGACGATGCCACATAAAACTTCATCAAATGCTGAAGTCCCGTATCAGTCTGAATATTAAAGCTTGAACAGCTTTAAATATATTTATTTAGCATAGCCTCTTGGGTAAGGTCTAGTCAAAGAAGTTATTTTCTTCTTATCTATGATTTGTTTTCACATCAGTAAGAAATAATATTTTTATTATTTTCTTTGTGTTACTTCATCCTGTTTCTGGTCAGTTTAACTCTCAGGGTGGCTGAATAGATGCATTTAAATAACACTAGCCTGTGTTTTGTATATCTAGAGAATGTTGTGAAATCATTACATTTAACTGTTGTTAAACCAAGGTGTTGGGCAGATCAGATATAAATGACAATAATTTGTGCCAGGTGATTGAAGAGCAGCTTTACAGTTTCCTTCCCTGATTTGTATTTCCAAGACTACCCCTGGATTTACCTCGGTGTTTCTGACCAGTTTTCCTGTCAGCTTCCAAGGGAAGATGCAAACCTGGTACTCAAACCTGAACAAACAAGGCACACTCAGCAATCAGGAATTCCGGGCCAATCCTTGCAACAGCAGTGCAGTTTGGCTGCTGAAGAAGTGATGAAAGCTCTGAGAAACAGCAAAAGATATTAAGAATTGTTCAGATCTTAGGCAGTTTTAAAAGCTCATTCTGTAGCTCTCAAATAGTACAAGAATTTCAGCAGCACACTAAATTCTGGAATCTAAGGCCTATAGTAACTTACTCGTGTCAAGATATAGTGCCAGACACCACAGAGAGGACCCAGGAAATAAAAGACAAAAAGACTATTTGTGTATTGCTTACAGTTTAGTTTCTTCCAAACTCCTTCAGGAATTTTTCCTTTTATAATTATTAAACTCTCACTTCATTATTAATGTAAGTTTTCTGTGTGCTTTTGAACTTGGTCTTTGTTCTACCTGACACTGGCTAAATACACAGTATTGAAGATGTATTCCACTGGGTTTAATTTGCTCTCACCATGCTTCCCCTGGTTCTCATAGTAGAAGAAAGATGACCAGGCATTTGCCATCTAAAAAAAGTCTGATATTTAAATTCAAAACAATGCAGTTGGCAGGATTAGGACTGGTAATGTAAATTAGATCTGTGTGAACTTAGAAAAGTCTTATCTCTTACAGAGAACTTGAACAAGGTCCTGTTAAAGAAAGACAAATTATAACCATTTCTGGTATTCTATAGACAACACAAGAACTTTCTCTGTGAGACAGCCAAAGATTAATTCAGACACTTTTATATATATATATATATATATATATATATCTGATAGGCCATAATATTTTTCCCTCTTCAAACCTCTCATTTTGAAAGATGAAGCCTGAATTTTATATCTGAGATAAGCAGCCTATTTAATTAGTTTAGCACTCTACTATATGTGGGCGGATGAATTCTATTTGTTTTGCTGAAGCACGGCAGCTCCTTTTCACATAAGCTGAGGATGCAATGCCATTAATTTTTCTTTTTATAAATTGTGTCACTAAATACCTCGTTAAGATCGTTAGGAGAATAAATGAAGATGTATGGGAATACCCTTTCTGGAGGAGAAACTTCATCAAAAACAATCTGGCTGCAAAATGTATGTTTGTAAACACTGGATCACATTCTCAACTGTGCAATTTCATTGACTTTGATTAATAAAGATCTGATCTACCAGCTTTCTCTCACATAAATACAAATGTACTCTTCCTTGTGTCTCAAAATGGCTCTCCCTGATACCAAATGCAGAAAGGAGGACAGCTGAATCAAGGTTTCCTGGCTAAAGCTTCTAATGGAGGCTGTGGTATTTTCAAAAATATTAAAGAATAAACTGTGCATGTGGGGCTGTGAAAGAGGGGCAGCTATCTTCATGTGGGGAATTACCTCCAAACTTTCAGGGTTTGCTAGAGATGTGGCCAGAATCTGCTGTAGGGCTGTGGAATTGCAGAGTAAGTCTTTCTCACTCCTTCTCTGCTACTACTAACTACTTAACTTTGTCTTGATAAAATAACCCCAGTATTGTTGGATCAAGAGAAGGGCTTGCTTTTTGGGTGGGCCTGCTGTAGAATTTAGTAATTCTCAAAATGTTTGTGGGGGCTTTTTCTTGATGGTCCGTGTGGACAGTCTATGGAAAACAAATTTCTCCTCTTCTGCACCGCCAGCCCAGTGTAGGTGTTGCTGCTCTTGGCACCTTTTTCATCTGTCAGACATTGCATATCTCTGCCTATCCACATTAAATTTTCTGTTATATCCCTGTGCTGACAGAGAATAGCATTACAGAATTCAGCACAGCTGTGAGGTCATGGTGTAATGTGCATTTGGAAGACAGACGTGAGCTGCAAGGTAGGAAGCTTCCAATAAATACTGCAGGGATAAATAAGCAATCTGTACTTCTGTGGTGGAAGGAAGAAGTTGTCACCTAATGCTGGCCATGGGAAGCTCAGTGATAGCCATGGTAATTCAGGCTGCTGGCAGGATGCCTCCTCTCAGCTGATTTCCCCTCAAGGCATCTGTCAGGGGTGCCTTGTGCCTTTTGTGCCTTATGAGGGGTAAAAAAAAAAAAAAAAAAAAAAAAAGACTAAATCTTCATGCTCTACTTGATTCCCTATGGGTGTGTTCCATGTGTTTTTGCCAGATGACATATGGCTCTATTTTGAGACTCACCTTCAGTTTGGGAAGTGTCTTTTCACTGCCTGGGACTTGTTTCGTGTCCCTCTGCCATCTGGATGTGACAGTTAAAATCATGTTGGCCTGGACTATGTTCAGTGTTTGTTGGCGAAAAACCTCAGAGCTGAAGTTGGTCTTTTTGATCAGTAAAAGCCAAAACAAATGTTCATATGGGAGAGGTGAGTTACTGCTTTGCTGAGCAGTCACAGTGGTTTTCTTAGGATAATTTTTGTTTTTCACAAAAAATAAGAATCTTCAAAGCTGTGTGACTTGTTTACACCTGATTTCTGTAAAGACTGATTGAATGCTCTTAGCCTTTCCTGAATAAGTTTTGATGACTTCTCTTTGTTCTCCACTTTAATCCAAATGAATAAAAAGACATTTACTTGGTCTAATTAATTTATTTGTGTTAATGAATTTTACTGACTCATCCTCCCATATTGCACTGAAATTTGAGGTGTGCTGCAAATCAGGCATGGATTAGTGAAACCAACAAGGCAAAAGTATCTGGGGGCTGTGGGTTGGTTATATGTCTGCCATAAATAAAGGCACTTAAAAAACTGAAAGCATTGCCTGGAGGTCCTTGGTTAGAGAAAAGCCCTTTTTTCAGCCTGAGATGTGGCTCAGCTGTGTTTGTGGCACTGGCTATTTACAGCCACTTAAACTCAAAGACTGATTTATAAATAGTTTACAGAAATATTGCTTCAGTTGAACAAAGCAGTTTTTATTTTTTCCAGAAGTGATGCTATAAGCCACTGAAGGCTGGAAAAGTTGTTGATAAAATGTCAGAAAGAAGGAGTGGAGGAAAACTATCTCTGTCTGCAGCAGAACGTTGGGCAGCCTTGAGGAGATGGATATAAGGTCATCCAGCTAGGGTGTGAAATTTGGTTGCCCTTGAGTATCTGTTAGACTAGACCAGCAGGGCAACAACCTCTCCTTGATTCAGAAGGTCAGAAGAAGGACAACAGAGATATAGTTTGGATGTCCTGGGGTGAAAACTATTTTCTTGGAGCTTCCTCAAAACTCCTGCCACTGGGAGAAGAGTTTTTGAGCATGGCTGAGGCAAAATGCCCAAGATGGGCATGAAAAGATTGAGCTTGCCAGGAGAATCATCAGCTCCTTCTCCCCTAGAAGTGAGACAGCTTGGAGGGCTGCAAGAGTGTCTGGTGAGCTCTTCATGTCTTTTCTACCTCTCTCAGGTACCAAGTCATAGGTAAATGATGTTTCCTTGAAGATCCAGTCAATGCAGACATGGGTCTTGTGCAGTTGATGAGAAACCAAACCAAACTAAAACCAGCTCCTGCTCTCAGCAGTTGTGTTGGTAATTTTTTACCTTTTTTGCCCACGTGTCTTGGTACCAGACCACGATAAGCCCCCTTTGCTCCTGGCAGGTGTCTGCAGTAATTGGATGGAGGCTGTAGCTCAGGGCTGGGACCAGCAAGTTGCCTGCAGGCACCAAGTAATGATGGGCAGCCCTCCCATACTTTTTCTCCAGGTATGCTTTATGACTGAAGAATGAGAAAGGTATCTGTCTATGGAAGTTTGTGTTGCTTATTGCTTCTGCTGTTCTGGGAGGGGAAATACCATAGTGAAAAAAAGATAAACAATGATTTCTCTCAGGATGTCCATCTTGAGAAGAACAAAAAAATTCTCAAACATGACAGTCTAGGAGAACACTCTCTTTCCCTTCCCACCTTTAACATGCAGGACACTGAGAAAATGTGAGTAGCAGCACAAGCCTGCAGGTCTGTGCCAGATGTACGGCAGAGTTTAAACCCAACTGTCAGCAACAAAGCCAAACAGTTCGAACCAAATGATGTTTGCTAGCATCCCACACTCTGGGCAGATTTCCAGGGTGGGTGGGAAGTGAGTTGGAAAATTGCCAGGCAAATACAAAGTGTGGACGTGCCGACATGAACCTCCGTGTTTTGCTGTGCAAAGGACTTAACAGAGTCTCAAGCAGGGACTCAGGAGGTGCTGCATTCACCAGCTGCTACAAAAAGCTTCACTCTGTGCATGCACTCATCGGCAGCAAACAATGGTTTCCTTCTGCTGTGGGTGACCAAACCTGAAGCTATTTCAGAGCTTTCCACTTTGTGACAGCATCCAAAAGTGAATTCCCTCCTCTGGCCCTCCTTCCTGGGTTACCTTCCCAGAGCAGGGGCAGGTTCTTTCTGACAAAGAAAGCCGTGCTTTGTGGTTTTTGCACTTCTAAAAACTGATTAAAATACTTTGTGGAGGTGGGTTTTCTCAGCTGGAAAAGGCATCTCACTCCATCAGGTATTTTGGTTAAACTGAGCATGATTGTTTGGGAGAGTCTTCTTGAATACTCACTTGGGGATGTAAACCAGCAGCTTTTGTTTCCAAATTGCTTTATATTTTGTGGAATTACATCCATCTGTGAGACTTGCAAATAACGTGAAATTTAAATGGTGGCATTTTGCATTTACCTTGTCCAAATGTAAATGTTTAAGCTATTAGGTAGCAAACTCAGGTCCAGAATGAAATTTCAACACTTATCTCTTATTGAAAAAAAAATCTGAGGTAATTCAGTCAGAATTTTATCTGTATCTAAAATCTTCACTTTCTCTTTAATCATATATCTTGCAAACTTCCTCTCTTTTCCCCCAAATGAGTATGTTTTTATGGTTTTGGCTTTTTTTTGTTGTTGTTCTTGGCTTTTTTTTGTTGTTGTTCTTGGCTTCCAAACCCCGCCCCCCCCCCCCCCCCCCCCCCCCCCACAATTACTTCAGTAGAAAAATTGGCAAAAAATTGTGTTTTGATAAATCTGTTGCAGGGAAAGAAATCAGTCTGTTACTACCTCTAGAAATCAAGTCATGCTGGATTATCTTCTGCATACAGCTGGCAGAATTCCAAACTTTTTCTTGCCAGGAGATGTAGTATTTGAACTTACTCATTTTCTGGGAATGTCACTTTTTCCTTACACTCTGCAAAGCATATGAATGCATACCTATTTATGGAACAAAGCAGTAGTTTGCTTTTGTATTGATTAGCTAATTTCAGAATTTGTTTTAGGGAGGTAAAATGTGTTGTCAGCACTTGAGGTTAAAAAGTGTAATTAATAAATATTTAGGTTTTGTCTGATTTTTGACATCACCTTGTTTGTTTGAATTTTTAGTTCATTGCTGAGATTTTGTTTGTGTAAATTCCTCAGAGAAAATGCTTATGTTGTTTCAAATTGTATAAATAGAGGGTTACTGAATGTTTTTTCCTTAGAAGTAGCTCAAAGCCTTTGACGTATCTGCTTTGTCACTTGAAGGCTTGATTGCCATTTAATTATCTTTAGTGTCCCATATCCTTTGGGTTGTCAGTATGGAACTGCTTTAATTTTTTTGCTATAATAAAGGATATAGAAATGAAGGATGAAACTAGCACTTCATACTTCTGATTTTTTCCAGATTTTTTAATACGATGGAAAATGACTACATTTCCAGAACATAAACTTTAGGAAGCAAAACCAGCAAGGGGACTGCTGTATACAAATTCTGTATAAGTTTGAACCATGCAGGGATTGAATGAGTCAGTTCACAGTCACTGTGGGATTACTTTTTCACAGCTTTTTGCTCAGACAACCATGCAAAGGTAAACGAGAATTGTTACTGATGATTGGAAAGGTGGGAACTCTTGTCCATGTGTTGGTAGCTACTTGCGCAGATGTGAATCCCAACGTCTTCTATCATATGATAAACATTTATCACAGAACAAACTCAATTTAAATTACCCAGAGTTTACATGAACTTGAGATCTATTAGAACTTATTTGTTCTCTAGATGAAGACACAGTTGTTTCCTAATTAAAATACACATGTAAGTTTCATCTGTAGGAATTATAATATGATAGGAATTATATTATGATTTTGCTTATGTGTCTTTAGATCTTAATACTGGAGGAGATGCAGTTGTTCATTGTGGTAGTGAACACAACCCTGGCTTATATGCAATATAAGAGTGGGCAGGCTGGTTTGAAACCACAAAGGATTATGTAAAAATTGCCATTAGTTGATATGGTCTGTTTTTTATCAGCCTGAAAATATTAGGAGCTAAATTGCTGCAAGAGCAGAGCCTCATTTCACTTGCACAGGTGGCTGAGAAACAGCTGGACCATGGCCTGGTATGTACAAGTTAATCAGCTAGAACAGGGTTTATCACTCCCTTCCAAAAAGAGGGATCTGTATCATCAGTGGTCTGCTGGAGATTGCTATCAAACATCATGTGCTAGCAAAGTCATTAGGCTTTTCAAACCTGATCAGTGCTTGGCTGTTGCAGACTTTCTTTTAATCAGAGAGGCATCACTGTAGCTTCTCCACAGGCAGAAGGAAATCTGGGCTCTGAAGTTGCATTCTGTGTGTTTGTATTTATCTCCTGCTCCTCCATTTCTTGTCGATGGAGATGTGGGAGTGGAGAACCAGCAGGTTGAAAAGTTCAAAAATGTTTCAGCATAGCTTCAGATATCTCTTCCTAGCTATCTTGAAGATATGGTCCCCTGGATATAAAATAAAAATAGAGCCTAAATCTCTTTCAATAATCATTAAACAAAAGGTACCTTCACCTCTATTGATGTAAATATCTGCTCTGCAAGGATGTTGGACTAAGTACAAGGCACACAAAAGATGGGGTTTTGTAAGGGATTCTAAGCCCACAAACTAAAATCTTTGCTAAACCTTCTCTAAATCTTTCCTAAATCAAGGAAAAAATGACAGGTCATCTCTAGGACATTAAAGTGCAAAGACAGTGACGTGCAAGCAATGAATGCTCTTCAGATACCAAGTGTGTTTGCATAACTGTAAAAATTTGGCTAGCAGATGGAAACACATTGAATTTCAATATAAGTCAGATCTTTAAAACCACTGTTACCAAATTGCTCTTGAAGGATGGATTATGATGGCTGTTGGGAGCCTCTGTGAGGAAACCTTTGCTCAAGCTGGCAGGCAGTTGCTCACCTAAATAGCTGCAATGATTTCAGTGTACAGGCTTTCTCTCCACTGCAAGGCAAGTGCATAACCTGGTCCAAATCATTAGTTATAAATCAATATGCAGGTAAGCAATATTATCTCTGTGGACTGGCAGTTGATAAGAGTTATCAGTAATTGCATGCATGTGCTTAACCCATGATTAGAGAAGGGTTATATGAATGGGGAATAAACTCTGTTGAGATTGTACTCTGTTTAAAACAAACTAAAAACATGCACATGCTACCACAGCCCAGCTGATGCATGGGAAACCTTTAATATTTTCTTGGCATGAAAGAGTCTTTTTAATAGGAAAATCCATCTTCAGAAAGTGGAGGAATTTCAGGCGGAAAAGCACAGAGCCTGGTACAATAAATAGCTTCAGAGTGGGAGGACATGTAAGAAGTGTGCCTGGGATGCAAAAAGACATCTAGAAACCTGGAGAAATCCTTTCAAGAGCTGTTGGGAAAGGACAAGAGAAAGCCCAAGCGGTTTAGGGTCATCACAAACTACAGCAGTGCTATTTTCTCAGTACCTGGAACACATGGCATTCTTGAAAAATCTTGTGTATTGTGTGTTGCTGTTAAAGGGCAGAGCTGAGTCCTTCACTGTGTTCTTCATCAATAGAGGCCATGGAATAATTGTGGAAGTCGTCTTTGAAGGGTCACTTGCTTTTAAAATCCTTCTTAGATATATTTAGGGAAAAACTGAGATGTAGTTTCTATTAGCCTAGCTAAAGTTTGGTTCTGTCTTTGTTTCAGGTCAAAGTTTTTTGAATATTCAGATATTTTTTAAACTCCTTTCATGGTGACTTATGTGAAAGTTAACAGAGGAAAAAGCCATGCACGTGAGTGGCTTATGCAAGAGTGTCTCTCAGGCCATTCTGTTCTGTGAGACTTTGAGACTCCATTGGACAAAATTTAAAACGAAGAGAGAGAAATTGCAAACTATTGTTTTTGAGATGGTTATTTTAAAACCTCTGAATGCCATCCAGGCCTTGGAAATTGTTATTATGTAGTGAATGCTCAAAACTCTTTTGGAGAAATGTCAAAGGAAGCATCTGTAGAAAACAAAAACATCAGTCTGAGATGCTGTGGAACTTTTCACAACCCTGTATTTTGCCTTTATTTTTTCTAGGTTGTATTTTTCTTGGTCTCTCATTTCTTAGGAAGACCTTGGCTATTTCTGGGACTCCTGAAGTCACTGCTATTCCAGTCAAAGCTTACTGCAGGTGATTCATTCCCTGGGGAGCTGTGCATTGACTGTTTTGCAGACATTGACACTGGCACAACTCTGTGAAGCAACTTCTACAGATAAATGCACAATATGAGGTAGGAGAGGAAGGGAAGAGCAGGCTAACCAAGTGATAAGGCCAAAAATTTTGAAACACTTATAAATAACATTTTGGAGATAATCTCAGGCCTTCAGCAATCACTTGTACACATTCAGAGTTCATAGCTCTTTGCCTCAACCCTTGCTTTTCAGACATGACTCCTCCTTAGTCTTAAGGCTCATCTGAGGATTTGACAATGCAGAATTATGATATCAAAATTATGAGCAAGTTCTTTTACATTTTTGCTTGGGCTTGACAAAATCACAGGACTTTTAGATTTTCTTTTAAAAACCAGTTGGGCTTTTTTCCCTGTTTCCATTTTCAGTAAGGTTTGGTGGATGTGTGTGCATCCTTTGGGTTCTCTTTCATGCTCCTTACATGAAGGGTATTGGTTTCATTAACAGTGATGGCTTTCTACAAGGAACACCTACGTTTCTCCTTTTTTTTTTTTTTCCAAAATAGTGATCTCAAAGAGCACTTAAAGCAAAAAGGTCAGATACACACAATCACACAAACCACACAATAATTTAGGTCAGAAGGAACCCGTGCAGTTGTCTACTCCAACATCCTGCTCAGACCAGAAGGCTGAGAGAGATCAGGCTTCAGAGATCAGTGAGCTAATGGTTTCACACAGCTGGATATTCCACAGTCTCAGTGCTTGTTTTCACACTTCATCTCCTCCCTTTTCAGTTTTCTCTCCAAGCATCTAGCTGGAGTTTCCCCTTTTTTTTGCACCTTGTCACAGTCTCCTCCTGTCCTGCTGTTATGCATCTTGGGAAGAGCCTGGCTCTGTCTTCTCCTTGCCTCCTTTTTGGATACTTGATCCCAGCAACCAGAGCTGCTCCTGGCCATGCTGGGGAGGGGGAGCTGTCTCAGCCTTGTCTCACACATTGTACTCCAGCCCCAGGCTGCCTGCAGTAGAGGCTGCTCAGGTTTGTGGAGCTGCCTCGAGTACTGGGAGCCCAGAGTTGGACACAGACTGCCAGACGTGGCCTGATCAATGCCAAACAGGCAGCAGTAACAAATTGTTTCTTTTCAAATTGTTGCATGATCCAAAACATGATTCCATAAAGAAATAGAATCCTTTTAATTATTTTTTAACAAAACATACACATGGAAAGTTTCTAAGGAAGAAAATTGTGTGGCTTTGCTTACTTTGCTTACTTTGCTTCCAAAGTCTGTCCTATAATATCCTTCTTTCATTACAGGAACAAGGTATTATGTGATTAAAAACTAGTCAGAAGTGGAGATTATGATCAAAATAGTTTAGGATTTGTACTTTGCCAACAAAATGCAAAAAATTGAACATTGAAGCAGGAAGCATAGCAATGGATGTGGAAGAAAGGTAAGTCTGCATGTTTGGCATTATCACTGATATGACAGCATGGCTTTCACTAAATTCAGGCTTTTATGAAATGGAGATAAAAGTAGGTGGGATTTTGCTGACTTAACCATGGGAATATTACAGTTCACTCATGTTTTCCACCAAGGGCTAATGTAACCATTAACTCTTGAAACTGTCAACCTTTATGAGGAAACTGCTGGTCAGTGTAAGGATCAGAGCCACTTTTTAAGGGGTGTCAGTTTATTGCCTCCCTTCCCTGAGGTGGAAGTGATGTCCAAGAGTTGCCACCTGTGACTGTTCCTAGATCCTTGTAATGATAGCAAATCTCACCAATCTCCTGCTGTCAAACATTTCAAATTTGGAAGCCTAAAATGAGATGTGCAATTCCAAAGGCATGAGGTCTGCAAGTGCAGGAAAGAGTCAGCAGAGTAAATATCATAGCCACAGCTGTCAGTGTTGATTGATGGGATTGCCTTGGATCCAGCTGTCCCTATTAAAAGAGACATTATTAAAGAATACGGGCTGATAAAATGCATAGTAATTTAAGCTTCCCAGAGAGTCATCATGCGTGCCTGGGGGGAAATTGTGTGCACTACAATAGTCTGCAAATGTCTACCTACCTTCAGTGCTGTTTTCTGGTCTCCTGTATTGCAGCACACACTTATCTTTTTTACTGTATGTTTCCAGTGCTCTTACAGCTACATCAAGCCTTATGCCGTTGCACAGGGGTACAAAGGTGGAATGCTGCACAGGACTCACAGGAAAAGATTTCTGAGAAAATCGTATGACAGGCAGAAATACCTCTCTGCTGCACTTGCTGCTCCTGTGGAGCACAGTGCAAAGCCTGTAGGTACAATGAAAAGTTGTGTGAGCTTCTGTTTTGATCCTCATGTATCAGAAAAAAAAATTACATATGAGAAGAAATTTACTATGATATAAATGGTTTCAATTTTTGTAGCAAAAAAAGAAAGTTCACAAGGGAATATCCAAATTCAGATAAATTTAAATCTGATCATGAAAGACTCATGCAGGGCATCTAATCTCACAGGGGTGGTCCAGGGGAAAGGCATGGCAAGTCACCATCTTGTTTTTGTGTTCGGTTTGAGAGGCATCACTGGAAATTACCCTCGTCAGTCTGATAGGATTCCTGTGGCTAACAAAAAGGGGAACAATTCAATACTATAAAGTATTTATACATCCCCAAGGCACATTTACAGATGTCCTTGGCAACATCAATTTCCAGCCTGTTAATAGCTTTAAAAGCTAAAAGCAAAACTGTAGACCTTTTCTAGGCACTAAAAAGCAGAAAATGCTGACAGACAAGTAGTGAGTAGGCAGATCCCTCCCTGTCCACCTCTGATAACAATCAAGGTGCTGTATTGTGCATTAGCTTCAGGGAATGGATTAGCCCTTTTGGCAGCCCACTATAAAGCACTTTGCAGTAATCTCATTTTGAGATCTCAAAGGCATGAATCATCCAGGTCAAGTTTAAATAGCGCTTTGAGAGCCAGATTCCTATCTCACTTATACCACCATGAATAGAGAGTTATTGCTGTTAGAGCCAGTGTTGCAACACAAATGCATATCATCAGTGTGCAGGTAATCAGAACTGGGTCCTAAGGGTGAAAAATTGGTATGCTAATAAAATTAGCTGAGGGAGGAAGTATGGCTTCCTACAGGTAACAGTAAATAAACAACTACTTCCAACAGCAAATGAGGAAATTTGTTACAATAAAGTGAATGGTGCAATTTCAACTAATTATTTAAGGCCTTTACTGGAGAGGTTCCTACTTCTCCATTGAGTTCACTGGGCCTCTTGTCTGACCAAACTGCAAACATTTCACTGGCAGACATGAACATGTGCATCCTCCCATCACATAAATCCATGCCCACCTGGCTTGGGATGAGGTCTGCTACTTCTGCCCACTTCTTGTTAGTACGAGCAAGAGGTGGCAGATAGGAAAGGTTGCAGACAGTGGATGGCTAAATTGTTTTGTCCAGCAAGTATCCTAACCTCAACTTGCTTCTGAGGGACCCCAGAAAGGACTGAAGTGATGCTGGGAGCTGTTCTTGGGGTCAGATTGGCCTTGTAGGCAGCATCTTTGGCATTGTCCTCATTTGTCAGCTCTACCAGTGCAGGCTGCATCTTCAGGAAGCATACATTTTTCAGTTTTGCATCATTTAAATGAGATCTGTTACACTAAGCTGCTTCTCAGATATGAACATTTAGGGTGAAAGACCCAAGTACTTCAGCCTCTTCAGACCTGCTGTATGTGACAGGACACATGTTAATGCATTTTTGAGGCAGCTGACACTGTGACCTCTCTCCCTTCTCATCTCTGCCTTTCTATTTAAATTGTTTGCATTTTTCCCATTTGTCAGTACCTGGCAGGTAGAACAGGTTTATTCCACTGCTAATGCAAGGATTTCCTGAAGAGTTGCACACAGCTTTTCCTTTGCCAACTGCTCATTTAACCTGTCCACCCTTTTCTGCAAGTTTGCTTTGAAAATAATGTGCTTAAAATCTGCCTGGATCTCAAGGGCTTCAAATGCAAAGGATGCAACCAGCATCCAGAGATCTGAAATGGACCTAGACAGTGCTCTGTTCCAGTGACCTGGAAAATAATCAGCATGGCTCAGAGGAGCTTGCAGAGGTCAGGTAGTCACTGCCCTGCCTTGCAGCAAGCTCAGCTCTTCTTATAACATTTCTGACAAATGTGAGTCTACCCTATTCTTAAAAAATCTTCTGTAGGGGAGATTCTACTACCTCCCAAAGCAAACAGCTCTTGTATGCACTTGTTCTCAGTTGCCTATTGATAGGTAACAAGCCCTGTGAAATTGGAACAGGTCTGAACCCAGAGGATCCCTAATGTGACTCCTCCATGAAGACAGTTTTTGTCTGCACTGGAATATTCTTTTTGGAAGATATGTGGGTCTGGATTCAAGTGTCAAGTACAACCCCTGAAATTTGACTGCAATATGAAGAGGGTGACCCAGTGATTCTGAGCCCACAATACCTGCAAAGCAAACTTATGGAAGGTGAATTTCTGCAAATAGCAGTCAGGATCAGACTTCTAGGATTGTTAGACATCTGGCTGCATGATGGGGAGCCTGTCAGTTCTGTGAAATGCATCTTCTAGGCTCTGCCATGGGTAGTGCAGGCAAGGTGGTGGAAGGGCAGGGACATTTACCTTTCAAGGCTGAATCAAACCAGTGTGCTCCTGCTAAAAATGCAAATTAATGATTGCATATTCATAGAATCATAGACTCATTAAGGTCAGAAATGACTTCTAAGATTATCAAGCCCAACCTTCATGTAGAGGGGAATAGGTCCTATTAATAATTGCTAACCAGACTTTGAGGAAACCACCCACCTAAAAGGTGTTTATCAGATATGTTAATCCTTTCCACTCAGATAGTCTGACAGGTCCTTTTGCATAGATTTGCTGGGTCACAGCATAGATACCAGATTCTTTTAGGTCATTTGTCAAGTGCATTTCTGTTTGTGTTTTCTTGTAGAAGGCCTCTGTGTGGACAGACTCCCATCTGAAAGATTGCCAGACAGGAGCCTTTCTGCAGGTGGATTTTTTAGGAAGTGATGTAAGAAATGGGGGAAAGTACTGATCTTTGTATGTGTGTACAGATTTGATAGTATACCCTTTATTTCCTGCAAAATAATCACTTTTCACTATGATTAATACTGTTCTGCCAAAGAAAGAAGCTGCCACATAGACATTGGGGGAGCAGCTTCTCGAGTGGGTTCAGAGCTCTCAGATTCACTCCCCAAGAACTTCAGAGAAGTTAGGCTTTTTTAGTTTGTCTGTTTTACAGCCACAACACAAATATTTACATTTGACACATTCTCTGATACTTCTGTTAATGTCTTCACAGTGACTGACAATGTTTTTTGCAAAAGTTAAAAGGAAAGCTACAGCAAAAAGCTTTTGCCTCTGGTAATAAACACTGCTGCAAGCAGTGCTGCTACTCAGCTGCCATTCAAGCCCAGGTTTATGAGGAGTGTTTGCAGAAAAATGCACCCAGAATGCAAAAGCACTTTCTTTTCTGCTTACACTTTGTTCCCTCTCTCAACACTTGGAATTTAAATGCTTCAGTCAGAGGTTCTTCTTTGTTTTGCTGGAAAATTTTAATCTTCCCCCCAGAAGCCTACATCATCTACAAAACCACAAGTGCTTTCTTTACAAAAGATGGAAGGCAAAGCTATTCTGTCTGATGCTTGGGCAAGAGGAAGCACAAACAAATGCTGCTCAATTACACAAAATGAATTGAATGTGAAGGCAGGAGACATCTTAGCAGAGTGCAGACAGCTCAGGATGGAGACACGACTCTCTTTACTATGCAATTGTTGCAAGATGTTCTCTCTCCACAGACGTGGAAAGACACAGAGATGCAGCTGTCAGCCAGGCTCACCTTCATCCTCACTATCTTCATCCAACAGAAAAAATGCCCTTAAAATATACACACTCACCAGTCCTCTAGCAAAGGATGTCTGTGTTCATTTATTTAAGATCTATTTTAAGTAATTCAGCTCCTTTCTGGAGGATATCAAGGGTCTCTACTCCAGCATCTCACAAAGCAGCAGCAAGGAGTGCCCGGGTGGTGATTGTTGGTTGTTCATATGGAAGCTTGTACCCGTGAAAGGGGCAGAGAAGCAAATGGATCACGAGGAAATACTGAGAAGATAAGAACAAGAAAATATCAAGAGTAGGTAAGGTATGGGTAGACCACGAAAATGACTGCAAGCATTCAGGGTAAATTTCAGAACAACAGCTAAATAAATCACTGACAAGTAGATGTCTCTGCCTGAATGAGGTGTTTAAGAGCCTGTTAAAGTTAATGGAGGTGAGAGGGCTGTGCAGCTGGACAGACATAGGTGTTGAAGGTAAGAATTTACCCTGGAGCTTCTCTGTTATGAAAAGGTTGGTAGGTCACAGGCTAAGCTCCTTCATCTGGTAGTTGAACTTTTGCCATTTATTTCATTCTCCTTCTCTTCCCCTTCTCAGCCTTCATTTGATATGGTTTAATAAGTACACAGCTGGATTGGAGGCCTACAAAGACAATTTCTGCCATCAGTTGACTACACTGCTACATCACCAACCTTTAAGAGTTTGAAGATTATATGTCCTCTTTAGTTACAATATGTGTCATGTTTTGAGGCAAAGGTGTTTCCCATATACAGAATTCCACTGGAAAATTTTGCTTTTCATCAGCCAGTTCGGTTAGTTGCCTGTAACTGAGCATGTACACTTGTGTTTTGTTACCAATTGTACATCACCTTTCAATGTGACCCATAATGAGAAACACTGCTTGGGCATTTAGGATGAGGAGAATGAATCCACTCAGGACCCAAAATTAGGCTTTATGAGGTGAATACTTGCTTTGCTTACCAGAAACAAAGTGTTATAGAGTCCTGGAAGATGTGTCCCTCACCGGGAAATGCTCTCAAAGTAATTGCAAGAGCCTTTTATGCATCCTGAGGTTGTTGTTTTCTCTCAGTCTTCTCTAGCCTAAACAACTGCATTTCTTTCAACTGCCCCTGACAAGCCATTTTTCCTTGGGCTCTGATTATCCTTGTCACTCTCTGATTTGTATTCCAGTGCTTCCATCTCTCTTTAATTATCATATTTTGGATGAGAAGCAGGATTACTGCTGAGACCATGCCAAAGCTGGAGGGAAGGTGAGGATTGCTTCACATCTTGCATAAAACCCACCTGCTTCTAAATGTCAGAAGCAGGTAGGTAGAAACAGTGCAGGTGTGTGACACTACAAACCCTTCAATTTGCAGATCTGAACCTTTTCTCCAAAACTTAATTTCATCCAGTGCCTTTCCATCTTCTATTTGTGCAGCTGACTATTCCTACCTTTTCACCTGTCCTTGCCAAAGTGCATCCTATTTATTTCAGACTGCTCCTCCATCTGATGAATTTTAATTCTACACCTGTAGAGCTTGAAACTCACATTAAACTTCAGGTTGTATACAAATTTCATAAGGAGCACTCCCAGCTCTTCCACGAGTCATTAATGGAAATACTTAGAAATGCCAGAAACGGGATTTTTGCAGGAAGCCACATGACATCCTTC
This sequence comes from Acrocephalus scirpaceus scirpaceus, assembly GCA_910950805.1. Lineage (NCBI taxonomy): Eukaryota > Metazoa > Chordata > Aves > Passeriformes > Sylviidae > Acrocephalus > Acrocephalus scirpaceus. Next base: position 35,284,858 of record OU383778.1, read on the forward strand.
TAGTTTGACAGTGAACACTGATAGATCTTGGCATTAAGTTTTCAGGCAGTTGTATATAGCTTCTAACAATTTCAGCTAGGGCAGTCATTTGGAAAAAAACCTCTAGGAGAGTATTCAATCTACTTCAAAACCCTTACTGTTAGACAGCAAAATGCCTCCTATTTACCCAAATGCTGCTCAGGAGAGCAGTCAGGGACTTTTTGCTATTAGTGGCAGTACTAGCTTGGGAAGCTGAGCCTGGGACCCCACAACTACAGGATATTCCTCAAACTGATTTAAACAAAAAGTCTAATTAGTAGGTTTTCATGGTCTTTAAGGTAAAAATACAGCATATCATATCTATTCCTTTTCAGTGTTTTGGATCCATTTTAGCATAAAATGCATTGACATCAGTTGGCCTTGAGAAATTCATGCTGCAGTTGCTGGCTTTTTAGGGGCTTGTAAAGTAGTTTTTATTGCAGTATTTTGAGTGTTAGAGCTCGTCTGACAAGGTTAATGTTCTGACATTTCTGCCTTCCTACTCCACCTACTTTTTAAAAAAAATGGATATGCAACATCCTTTTTCCAAGGTTTCTGTTTTCACCTGTCCCCCATAATTCTCAAAAGCAATACTTGTGAACTGCTTGAAATCATGCCACTCAGTTCTTGATGCATGTCAGAGTGAGTTCCACTGGGTCAGTCTGAGCCAGGAAATGCTATTTAGAGAAATGTAGTATAATTTAGGCGGCAAATAATTTCTGGAGTCCATCTATTGCAATCCTAGCTCACAGGGACAACTTGAACTTACCTAAGTATTTTCTAGTTTTTAGTGTTGCTTTTTTCCTTTTTTTTCTTTTTTTCTTTTTTACTGCCTTATTCAAGCTTAAGCACTTTCCTTTTTAGTACTAGGGTTAATACTTGTAGTCACTTGATTACAGGGAAGACTAAACAAGACAGAATACCAGAAAGTTGTGTATTACCTTTCTAGTCTCACAGAGTGATGAACCAGGTCCTGTCATCTTCTTTTAACAACTGTGTTCATTGAATATTTCCCTGGGTGTGTCTTATTTGTCAGACATCAAAGTAGCTTTTGGGTTTGTTTCTGGTTTTTATGGCCAGGTTTTGGTAGCAGAGGAGATACAGGGGTGGCTTTTGTGAGAAACTGCCAGAAGCTTCCCCCATGTCCAGTAGAGCCAACACCAGCCAGCTCCAAGATGGGAGAGTGACCCACATTGCAGCAGTTTGGGGAGGACCATTGCCTGGGTGATGGACTCACGTTGGAGATGTTCATGGAGGACTCTCCCCCATGGGAGGGACCCCACGATGGAGCAGGGGAACAACTCCTCTCCCTGAACAGCAGCAGGAACAGCATGTGATGAACTGATCAGAGCCCCCATTCCCTGTCTCCATGTACTTCTGGGGGGAGGAGGTAGAGCTGGGAATGAGGGAGGGCTGAGAGGAAGTTTTTTTAAGGTTTTATTTCTTATCATTGTGCTCTGATTTTATTAGTAATAAATTCAATTAATATCACTAATTCACGTCTGCTCTGCCTGTGATGGTATTTGGAGTGTGATCTCTCCCAGTCCTTATCTCAACATATGAACCTCTCATTATATTTTCTCTCCCTCATAGGATTGCAGAGGGGAGGGATAGAGTGACTTTGGTGTGTGGCTGGAATCCAGCCAGGGTTAACCCACTACACGTCTACATAATCCAGTAACTATCTCACATTCCTCCTGACTCACTTTCCTCCTGATTAATTTGAACTAGCAAAATAGTCTTTTGATTACATGACATTCACAGATTAAAAGTGTTTAGAAGTGCAGCTAAACTATTTTTAATAGTGGTCATTCATATTTCACTCCATATTTGTTTCTTGAAGGAAAATTTGTTGAACAATTCACATTCTCTTTAATGCAAAGACAGCTGCCACTTCCCTTACATACTTCATTAGGAATCTTACTGCTTCTCCTTGCTAATTTTTCCCTTTCTACATTGTTACTCAATGCTGTCCCCAAAAATGTGTCAAGAACATGCATCTCAAAAAATTCTGGTCATAAAACACAAGTAACTTTTAACTGGGGTAGCTTTAAAACTAGAAATTATTTTCAATATTTATACATATTTGGTTTTGCTGCACTGCTAGCTCTTAGTCTGTTTAAATCTATAACATAGAGGTCATTTTCCCAGAATTGCTAAAACAAAAAAACCCTGTTTCTCCCTTTCATCAGGAAAAACTTATTTCCAGGTCTATCACCTTCTGACACAGACATTATTATAGCAAATCTTATTTGTATTAACTCTTGGATGTGGTAGAAAAGATTGTTACAGTGTAGTGTTTGGAAGCTCTTTCTCAGGTTTACTCTCTTTAAGAAAGAAATCAATATAATTTCTAATGATTTGATTTTGAATGAAGTCTCTGGGCATTATCTTTATTAATGGAACGTATTATCACTTGCATTGATTTCTGCTTGGGAAAGGAGGCTGGCACACAATCTGCACTGCTCTGGGTGTCTCCTGGGAATGGCACCACTCTGAGCTGTAGGCAGCTGATACACACAGCCAGAGGAGCTAGTTAACACTTCTGCTGCTATGGAGCTGAACCAGCTGACATGAGCCACTGGCAAAAGTCTCAGAGCTGGATTTTAAAGTGCATTTATGTGTCTAAGTGTTTGTGCAAATGTTGATATATTCTTGCTTGTGGTTTCTAAAACCCAGAGAATATGTCTAGACTAAACACTGTGATGTGCAAGTGAGTTTATAGTAAACTAGTATGCAAAGATGAGATTTTGAGTCCTGAAAGTAATAGAGCTGTGTTAGAATTGCACTATACTGGATTAAATAATACTATTTCTCTACAAGGCAGTTCCCCTGGTGTGAGTCTTTGCTGACAGGCTGCTGAAGCTGTAGGTGGCTGAGAGCAGGGCTGAGTTCCCTGCTCTGCTCTACTGCCCTTTGTGAGCTCATGGAGTCAGTGGGGTCAGATCATGATTACAGATATTTCAGTTTATGAAAGCTGGGGACTTTCATAGCTCGTGATGAAAACACAGTGTTGTTTTCTCCTTTCTGTCAATGAGGCTTCACTTGTAGCTAAAAGATTCTTTAAAAGTGTTGCTTCTTGGACAGTATTACTAAAAAACCTCATGAATTAGGACTTGATACATCTCTGAAATATTTAATATTTGCAAATGCATAAAATAACCCTGCCTGTTCAGGAGATGTGGCATGTTTGTGTGCTTCAAATATCTCTTACTTCAGCATAATCATGTGTTCAGTGATACATTTTCATGTCTCACAGAATAAACACAAAAGCTTTTCCATTTAAACAAATTGCTTTCTGTTACGTGGGCATTCAAAGTAATTTACCTGTACATCTATAAAGCAAATGCAATAAATACATTTGTCTTGTATTCGGATTCAGCTTCACAGAATAATTTTCTCTTTTCAGCTAAGCAAAAATATGAAAGATGACTAAAAGTGAATGTTGCAATATTGCATTTGCCAAATTCATTCAATTCAATTTTCTAAGGGAAAATATTGTGACATCAATATTCAATGCCATGCCTTGGAGTGCTATCCTTGGCGTGCTATTCTATACAAGTCATGTAAAGAATGGTATTTTTTTTCTTGTAAGAGATGAAAATGCAGCTACATTCAAATCTTAGTAATTATTCATGAAAATACTTTTCCCCCACTCTTCTTTCTTCTTTTTCCTTCTTACTTCTTTCTTCCTTCCTTCATCCGTCTCTCTTATCCCTTCTCCTCTCTCATGTCTTCTTTTCTCTTTTTTTTTTTTCTTAAACAGAATGCAAACATTGCCAGTAAAACATGGAATAAAGGGAAGGAAATTTACAGAAAATGCCATTATCAAATGGTCATGTATGTCAAAGCCCAACAGGGAACACTTCATTTTCAAAATGCACAGAGACAGGAGAGTGTGTGTGTGGCTAAAGTGATGACATTTTGCTTGTGAAATAAACGCACAAAACTGTGCGTAGATTTAAACAAGTAAAACCTTCACCTATTTGTTTTATACTGCATGGCTGTTTTTTCCCCTACTCCCTTACTCACTTCTTGCTGGTAGTCAGAAGAGACAATATTTTTACTACAAGGTTTCATCTAACTCCAATTTTTAATGTTAGTAAAAGCTGCAAACAAAGTTGCACAAAAGAAGTCTGAAAGCATTAAACCCCAATATCCATTAGTATTGAAGAAACCTCAGTTACAGACATCCATAGCTGAGTGAACATACCTGAGTGCACTACTATGGTCAAACTTGTGCAGTGAGCACTCAATGCAGCTGTGCATCCAAATGAACCCAATGTTTTATTCAAAACTCTGCAAATCCTCTCGATTGATTGTAGGTTATCCCCAAAATATCTGAGAATATAGTCCAGTTTGGAATAAGTAGTTGTAACAACCTTAAGGCTATAGGGACTAAGTTAGAGTGCCAAGCTCCTATCAAACATATAATTAGAGAAGTAAAGTTGAATCTCTGTAAAAATATCTTACAAACTGTACTGTGGCTGCAGCAAAAAAAAATACTGGCTGTGTCAGTTATTTTGACTATGAGGAAAGTGGGCCAATTTCTGCAGCTGAAGAAACCCTTAGAAAGCTCTTTAAAAATTAGGCCAAATTTTTCTTCTACAAAACAAGTAAAATGCTCCCTGATTTTAGGTGCTGCTCATGTTGTACAGTTGGAGAAGAAAGTGACATGACCAAAATAAAAAGAATTTTTTTTTCTAATAGTACTGGAACATCTATTGGTGCTCATTTGTGGGTGCACAATGATTCAAACTTTTAAGCTATTCAACTGACTATTCAATATAACTTTTAATACTTTACAGTGTTTGATTTCAGACTTCAGCTTTCTACCTCATGCTGTGCCATGCTTCAAGTTTCACAGAGATGGCAATGAAGTTTTGGAGGATGAGGAATCTAGCTCTGTGACTGCAGCTTTTGCTTTCCAAAACAAAAGACTCTTTTGCCTTGGAATAAGGCAAAGGTACACAATATCTGCACAAAGATTTCCAAATTTTTTCTAAAGAAACTCTTAAATGTTTTCAGAAGTGAGATTTTAATGATAGAATATGATTCTGAATTTGTGTGAAATGTTTTTTATTCCACGTAGCTGTAATGTAAATGGTGTGTGTCACCATTCAGGGTATACACTCATTCTGAAAGAACAGACATCTCAAAAATTTTTTTCCTCTCAGGAAGACTAGGCTTTTCATTATTGTTTGGATTTGGATATTAGTCCTAAAACCTTTTCCTTGCCAACAGTCTTCTGAAGTTTCTAATCTTATGTTGGATTGCTGTGATACTTTTTATTTACCTGCAGCAGAAACTTCTCATTTGAATGGCTTGTCTACAATCAGCTCTGGTTGCTGGCAGTGGTGACATCCTTGATGAGTGATGAGAATGCCACAATCTACATAAAAGTGTTTTGGAAAAATTGACAGTTATGAAAGACAGACATTTTTGTAGTTATATAGAATGGAAGTTAAAAGATTTTTTTATTTCAAAACAAAACAGAAACAGACAGAACCACCCCCCCCCAAAAAAAATCCCCAAACCTAAACCCAAATAATTATATTTGAAAAGGTGCATTAATGTATTTTACCGTAATAGTTTGATAAATAAACTAAAATAGTAGTTATTTGTTTTCCAATATGCATTACAAAAAAGGGGATTTCTGGGGACATTGCTAAAGGTTATTACAAATGAGATGCTGGGAGAAGTCCCAATTAGATAAATTTACCAGGCAGGTAAAGTGTCCATCTCCTGTGTTGCTGAGGTTCAATGACTTACTCTTCCATCTACCCCTCATCTACATAAGCTGTAATTTAGGAATAGCTATTGCCTTTTAAATGAATGAATTTTTTCTTCCTTAGTAGCTATCAGACTTAACCAAGTCCTTGTTAATCACTGAAACATCAAACTTTCCACTTAGCAATGTGTAACAATAACTCTGACAAAAGTGCACCAGAACAAGGTTAAATGTAGCAGGTACAAGCTCAGGTATTTCTGGGTCACAGAACATTTTGCACTGGGGCTGTTTTTAAATCCACCACCATCAGGTGAGTGCATGCCTCAGTCCTGATGCAGTTTACCTCCTCAGCAGTCTGGCCTGCTACTCACATCTCATTTTTACGTTTGCTTTTCGTAAGAGTTTACCTCCAGTCCGAGGTCTTGCCCTTACCTTCAAGAGACTCCAGGCAGGATTCATCAGACCAGCTGTAGACTCCTACATCTGAGTGAGTCATCACAGGCTCACTGTACTGTCAGAGAAGAGAAATAGGTGCTTGGTGACAGGAGTCTCATCCTGAGGTCAGTGCCTAAAATAGAGCAGAAAAATCTTGCCCAGCAGTGCTTATTTCTTTCTGTGGACTATATTTGGGTAAGATGAATTCCACCCGCGCACAACTGAACTTCTGCAGCAGAGGGAAAAAGTGGTCTGCAGACTCTAAATACTAGCTGGATTATTACAGAAGACACCCTACTGCAAATATTTCCCCTGCTGGGACTGACTAAGTGAACAGACAAGTGACAAACACATTACAAGGCTTAATGAATGTTGGAGGAGGTGCTGGCTACAGGGAGAGCTGGATGTGAATGTACAGGACGTGGCAACGTAAAGGGAGATATGAGCCCAACTTCTTTTCCCAATTTGGTAATATGCCACGCAGCTCTTACTTTATCTAAGCATGAATGTACTCCTGTTCAATGTAAAGGCTATATTTAATAAACCTGTGACATCAGCATCCTACTCGTTTTCTCAGAACAATTAAAATATTTCATATTAAATCAGTGCATATGTTGTTCCTGGTTGTCTCTGAGATCACTTAGTACTCCATATGATCTGAAATTAACTGCTCTGGACATTACAAATGCTGATTTTTATGGTACAGAGTCCTGCTGGGGATAGAGAATTTTCACATGAAATCTCTTGCTTTTAGGATTTGGTTCTCTATCAAGTCTAGCAGAGAGGGTTTTCTGACTTCGGTGACAATCAAAATGTGCTTAGTGATAATTTTTCTCAATACTATCACTTGTCAAGAAGAGATGGGTGTTCCTGGGTCTCCTCAGAGGAATATTAAAAGCCAATGCATAGGGAATTTCCTTCCTCACCCAAACAGCTTCTGGCTACAAAATAGGATATTACTATTTTTTGCACATCAGCTAGGGCCCTTTCATAAAAGTATGCTCCTGTTTATGAAAACATGTCTATCAATTTAATAATTAGGAAGATGTCAGCTTTCATTCAGTGGATGAGAAATAATGTATTCATTATCTAATGCTATGGATTGAAAAACTGTAGTGGACTCTGAGCTTTCTGATTTCATTGTCATTCAAATACAGTCTTATTGTTCTGTGTCCTTATTCTTGTATCCTTTTAACTTTAGGCCTACCTCTGCACTGCTATGAAAGCTTTCTGCTTTTTCTATTTCTACAATTAATGCAATTTTCTGTTCAGTTTTTTTTCCTAATAGCGATTCCTGCTTAGAGGTTTATTATCATGGTTGTGCAATCTATGCCAAAGCTAGGATTTGCATGTCTTTTTACCATCACACCATTATACATGGTTTTGGATGAAAGAGAGTCATGAGAATTAGTAGATGGGTAACTGATCATAATAACATTTTCAGTGATTTGACTGATTGTCACAGTGGCAATACTGGACATAAATTTTACTGAGTTAAGGAAGTTATTTTGACCTGTGTTGCAAATGAGTGGTTTTGGCCACTTAAAGGATCACCACCAAGGTGATTGACAAAAAAATGTTTTGAATAGTAATTTATGAAAATACAACCTTAACAGACCTCAATGACAAGGTTCACTCTGTTACTCTATATAGATGAAACCTGGGTAGGAAAATCAGATTGGAATAAATTTGTGATTATTTACCTTTAGACCAGGGATGGGAGAGGGTAAGAGTGCAAAGGATACCAATACATAAAGATAAGGGTGCAAGAGTCAGAGATGTATCAATCTTTATTTGTGCACAAAGGTACCTATCAAAAACTCACCTCACATTCGGTGAAATACATCAAATCCCTTTTGTGTTTCTCATCAGGCATGGCTTGCACCTTGAAGAATGTCCTGTGGGGCATCAGCCTAAGACTTGTCATCAGCATTGGTCTTTCTATTGCCAGCTGAAGGGTTTGTGAGCTCCAAGAGGTGTCCTGCTCCAAGGGAGATATTGATGAAGCCTGTGGTCCAGGAGAGCTCAAAGGGGCTTGTTTAGGACAGCTGTTTATAGGGTCTCAAGAGGATTGGTTTTAGTCATCTGTAAAATCTCCGTCCTCAGATTGGTAATTACTGGAGTTTACAATAGGTTTGAAATTTGTTTCCAAAACTCCAGCAGTGATGGTAAAAAGAAAAGCCTGGACACCAGAGCAAACCAAGCTGTAAGATTTCACTTCTACCTCTTGGTAGAGTTTCCTAGGCTTGCCAGAGTAAGGCCAACATTTTGATGGGAGAAGGGCCATTGTAGAGCAGGCACCCAGCATTTGTTGAAATTTGACTTGCATTCATATCTTGGTCTACCATTCCACCTTCTATACCCATCTTGGGTTGATGAACATTTTGCATACTATGTTAGGACATCTCACATCTTCCACATACATGCCAGAGTTTGGCTACCTGACTCCACACTCAGCTCTCTTCTCAGGAACGTCCCTTGTGGATTCCTGACTAGTGGTAGTAGTCTCAGCAAAATTAGTGGCTTGTAAGTTGGTCAACAGTTTGTGTATAAGAAAGATAGTTCCATCACCATGGTGTCTTCACCCTATGATGTCTTTATTTGTGAAGACATGGAATGGCAGAATCTACTCAGATAAAACTTGCAAGTTTTCTTGCTTGAAAATAACAGAAGTTTCTGAATTTTTTCTAAATTTTAGTGACCACACAAACTTCCATCAAGTGAATCTCTTCTTATTGCTGAAATTCAATCAAACACATTCTAGATGTCCAACAATTAAAGCATTAAGTTGAGCTTAATGTCTAATAGGAGAGAATTTTCTTGGCAAGTATAGGGGGGCACTGCCTTCAGTCATGTTAGCTTTCAGTAATGGAGACAGGTAAACTAATCCTTTCTTTCCAGCCAGACTATTCTGGAAATAGGTCAGGTCCCACTGGGAACAAAAGATGTTCCTAGAAAAGTCTGTAATTATACAACTTCAACTGCTCTACACAAATGTCTCATTAAAGTCCCACTATGATCAAGCCTGCTGATGCATAAGACAGACATAAACACCTCAGCTGAAAGCTGTGTTTTCTATGATTCATTCTCTGAAGCAAATATTGCAGAGACTGATTATCTCTTTAATTCAAACATATAACCATTCTTCTTCATTGATAACCCAGTCAAATGCCTATTGTAGCAAACAGAATATTTTATAATAATTTGGAAGAATCCAATAATTTGGGTCAGGCCCTGGGAAATTCTCGTGCAGGACCTGCAAAAAACCCCTTCATAACACTTAGTTAATTCATCTCAGATGTAGGCACAGCTTGCAGTGCCAAGTCGATTTTTGTTGAAGTTTATATTCATATGTTGATATTAAGTCTGATATTTCAGAAAGTAAGGTCAAAGTGATGAAGCATGGGAGAAAAAAGAGTAAACATGGTAATTTGGTTAATTTTCTAATTTATTCACAGAGTTCTGAATTGTCTGCCTTTTTGCAATACAGCTGTCTTTAAGTGAAAGTCAAGTTATCTCTTCTGAAATAAAGATTATAGTGATTAAGCACTAAAATTCTAATTTTTGACATTGATTCCTGATATTTCACTTCCCATCCCACAAAAACCTGTCAACTGAAAACAATAATGGTTTCTACCGGGAACAAGACCCCAAGGTAGCCCGGGTTAGCTTGCTGCTTCTGTGTGATTCATTGTGAGATTGCAAAATCAATTTTCCCCTTTTAAGACTGATGGTGTCAACTCCTGGCAGAAGCTCACACCTAGACTGTGTTTCTTTCAGCAGGAAAAGGGAGGCAGAATATTGTGACATTCCTCCCTGTACTTTAGCTAAATAACCCCAGCAATGCTAGAGAATTTTCTTTTTAATAGAGAAGTCCTTGAAGGCCAATGATACACAGTTAGGTGAGATATGACTTGCTCATACTATAGTTTTTCCTAACTGATTCAGCAACCTCTTTAGAAAGAATCTTGACCTTATTAAAATGAACTGAGGGAAATGGGACAGAAAAGTAAAGACTGTAGCTGAATATCTGAAGTTTTACTTTAAGAAAACATATGATTTTCATGTCAACTAAGTTAATCAAAAGAAATTTTGAGAAAAGAGTTGCATCTGCAGTCAAAGAAGAACAGAGAAAGAGCCATGTATATGAAACTTTCTTTTGCATAGGAAACAACTCAATATTTTATTTTTAATACAGTTTTTTCCACACTATCTCCAGCCTTTGTCTTCTAGGGATTTGCCAGAGAGTTTTGATGTTCAAGGCTTGTTTTGAAGCTCTCTGCACTGCAGTTTTCTGTTCCAGATCCTGGGGACTGACAGATGCTCTGATTCTTCTTGGTGCAGTGCCAGCAGTGGCAGCAGGTAGTGAACTACCCTGCGTGCTGCCAGCCCAGATGGCATGTCCACACATTAATTGGTTCTCAAGAGTCAGTCCTCCTGAGCCCACCCATTTGTTGCTTTCATTGACTACTGCCTTGTCTCATTAATCAACGTTTGCTTCTGCAAACTTCTGTAAAGCCAGCCTGCAGACCTGTAGCAAGAAAAACTAGAAATACAGCTTCATGTAGCATTGAAGTTCAAAACTTAATGGTCTGCAAAATAAGGATGACTTCCTAACTTTTACAGTTAGGAAAAAGTAACTGGAGACTGAAGTACTGTCTCAGAAAATGATCACAGAGCATTGAGGAACAGGAACTTGAATAACTGATAGAAAGTCTTGGGTCTCTCCTCTCAGACATGTCCTCTCTCTCTCCATCCTCACTGTGCAGATTGAATTCCTGCCATAATATCTTAATTTGAAGTTGGGGAACGTGTCCCTTTTCTCTAGAAATATGAGTTGAGAGGAGCAGTACTGGTCATTTCACTTTCTTCAAACAAAAGTAGGGAAAGCTGTGAAAAAAACCCCGATTAGATTTATCGGTTCCTTTTCAGTGATATTTTTTTGCTTTAAAGTCATCCAACTAGAATGCAATTCTCATTATCTGCTTTAAACTATAAAACACCTTCTAGAGGGTTTTCAAATACTCTGGGCTTTTATTTTTCTTTATGCTCATTGATTACCTCAAGACACACCTATATCCCCACCTCAGTTTTTCTTATATGTTTCTAAGTAAGCCATTTTTAAGGTTTGCAAACATTGCAGCAGATAGAGGTACACCTAGGAGGGGGATGAATGGGCTGGAAACAGGTTCTACCTCCCCTTCAGCATCCAGTTGCAGCACTGCTGTGAGGGCAGTAAGGATGCAAAGTGCAGCACCATAGTTTCTCTTTGGCTCCCTTGCCCTAGAAGGTCCTTCTCTCAAGGGGCTGTTTCTCTCCTGCTGCAGTGTCTGTCTGCTGTGCTGCTCCCTCTGTGACCATGAGGTCTGGGGAAAATCACTTGAATTCCCATCACTGCTAGTAATCACTTGATCTAGATTACTTTCCCTATTGACTCCAGATTCTGTACATCCTTTCCTGTGTTGGAAGAGTGTTATGTGGAAGGAATTGGTCACTGTGAGTGTTCTTGTGTGTGGAGTGTTGGGAGAAAGATTACAGCACTGGATAAAAGGATACTGGCTGCTGATGACTTGGTTGTGGAGCCTTCCCTCCCCCTTCTATTCTTAAGAATCATTTTTATCTTAGAAGAAAAAGAGATGGAGACAAGAGGCGTCCTTTGCCAGGTCCTCATAGTTCTGCTGATGAGCTCTCCTTCTATTAGAGACTATTTTTCTATTAATCCACAGAGTCTCTTTCCTTCTTTCAAGAACATTACCCTGACAGAAGTTCCAATACCAATAGCTCTTCAGAGAGCTGTTCACATATCTCTTAAAAATATATCCCTGAGAATTCACTTTGATATTACACCTCAAGAGATGCCTGCTGTGGTTTTAAGGTTTGGTTGAACTTCTAAAGAGGAACATGGAGCAGAGAAGAGAGTTTGTTCTAGCTAAATTGAGAGAAGACTCCATCAGTCCATCAGTGTTTTTTCCACAATGTCTGTGTGATATATCACCATGTGAACAGTGGGTGTTTGCTATCTTTAGAACCACAATACTGGCTCAGCTCTGTCTCAGCTCAGTTACTTCCAGAGCAGGGGTGGGTCATATCCAGCGAGCTTTGGTCTCCAGGAAGTTGTATCATGTCTATACCCATCAAAGTTGTCCATCTTTACACATTAATTGATCTGAGATAATTGTTCACATGGAATCTGCTTTGTGTGTAACAACATTTTTGAATCTCAGATATCTTCTGCACAACTAATACCAGATCTAAGTGTGATGACAATATCACCTGGGAAAGCCAGCTCTGGAGAGAAGGTATCTGATGTTTGCACAGGTCAGGGAGGTCCTTTCTTATTCTTCCAGTGCCAGAAGGACAGGTGAGATGAGAGGGTGAGACATATGCGCAGAGTAGCCTGAGCCACTCTTACCCTCTGTTGCAGTTTGGCCCTTTGACCTTGCTGGTGGAAGCTAGAGCAGCTTTTGAGAGCTCTGAGCTGAAAATGAGAGCAAGTCTAATAAGGAACACAGAAACCACCCCTGTGTATGTCCATACTGCGGTTACTGGACCTTCCATGCACAGAGCCATTTAAACCCAATGCATTGCTCTGTAAACTTCATTTGATTGTATCCTTAAATATTTAGGTTACTGGTTGACTTAAACCTACTCCCTCCCTTCTAAATTATGACTTCACTATGCAAAACCTTGTACTAAAAATGGTGTCTCAGGTAAATATATCCCCTCTGACATGAAGACATTCTCTTGCTAAAAAGAAATGGAAAACCTTACTTGAATAAAGGGACTTGTGATTTTGTCTGTCTGAGCTGTGCATGTGCAAAGTCACCAATGTGGTACACCCTGGAGAGTTTTCAGCAAGAAAGGAGCTTGTCTGCAGCTCAGAGCTCTGTGGAAGCCTGAAACTTGGCTTCTGTTTGTGTCCAGCTCAATAAACTTACACCTCTGCAGATGCAGCATAGGCTCTGTGTGTAATGGTGACTGCTCACAGGTCATGTATTCATGTATAGCATGCTGAAAATGTATATCCAATAAAAGTATAATTGTTATAAGATACAACAAAATGAGAAAGTCTTGTGGAATTGGGATATACAAGGACCAAAATACTTCCATAATCAATTAAAAATGAAGTCCAATCAGGTACAAAGCACAATTCTTTTTTTGTCACTCTGAATTTCAATACTCATTACCTTTTTTTCTTAAAAGGGAAAATTATGCCCACCCAATGCACAATATCACATAATGTGTTTTCTCCTGTACTAATGCTGTATCCACATTCTTGTTTAACTCTGGGCAAGTGCTGGTAGACATTTTAAGGGGAACCCTGGACAGTTATCCACATTACCATCAAAATTAGGATTTTCTATCTTCACATTTTCTCTGTCCTCCCTCTTTCCAATTTTTTGATGGAAATTAAGGGACACATCCTGTAGTTCTCAAAGCAGTAGCATAGGCTCCCTGGAAGTGGAACTTAGGAAATAAAAAAAGCCACAGAGAAGATCATGGGACAGAAAGGGCAAAAGTGAAGTGGAAGAGGGAGAAAACTTAGCAGCAAGACCATACATCTGCTCAGCTGGGACAAGTGTGGGGTTGAATGAAGATCTGAGAGAGAACAGAAATGACTGTCAAGGTAAATATGTGTTTTGATGTTTTGCCATATGAGTGGGTGTTTACAAGACTAAGGAGAAAGTAAGGGATTTTGTAGGTGGTCCTAGGAAATTAAAGAGAGCCTGGGGATGGTGGTGAGAGGAGTGGATGTTCAGGAGGTTTGAGACTTTATTGTAATCTGGGTAAAAAAAGCAGAAATCTGAGCAGGAATCTGCTCAAACTTCTTAAGGATAAGTCCCACTTGTTACTGTGGTGGTAGGCAACATGATAGGAAAGTCTTTGGGGATTAATTTGTAAGGAAGGAACTACCTGGATGTTGTAGCAATGTAAAGAGACCAGAAATGAAGGCCAGTTGAGGGGATGGAGAATTTCCAGTCCTGTGTGGATTTTTTTTTAAATTGGTAATTAACCCCTCTTGAAAATCTCAAATCCTCATTTCTGCCTTGAGTTTTCCAAACTTAACTTTCAGCTGCCAGCCACTGAATTGTACTGTGCTTTTTAGCTGGTGTCTTACAAATCTTATAAGTACCATTACATGGTCTTGGATGAAAGTTTTTTTGTTCAGTTGGTGTGGTTTGGTTTTGACATATTAGTCTCATGTTGTGGACATTAAAAAAATATATTTCCTTCCTCAGTTCTTTTGTTTATGTTTTGGGAGGCATTTGGATTATCTTTTACCCCTACAAAAGCACCTAAAACACTTTTATGTTTCTCTGAGGTGGACAGATCCTTAGTGTAAAGTGGGGTGAGGTAAAGGGAAGCTGATTATTGTTTCTTAACTAATTACAACACTTGAGAGCAGGTGCTGTAAAAGCTAGGGCTGAGTTTGACCCATTCACACTCTTTTTGCTTCTACCTCCTACTTTGAAAATCTGCATCTAGTATAAGATACATAATGTAAATCTGAATAAATAAGAGTTCACTTCTCATCTCATGTTATGGTTCATGAACAAAGTATAGATCACAAGGCAAAAATGAAAACTCTTAAAATCCTGATGTAATGGGGATAGCTTTTGTACTTCAGGACAAAGCTTGGCAAGTTGAGTGTATTTATTTGCTGAAAGCCATCTGCTGAAAAAGATTAGATGTCAAACAGTAATTCTAGGTTATTACTGTAATTCTGCAAAGGAAGGAAGTGGGAATTGACTACTTATTTTTCATCTCCTCTAGACTAAATGAGAATGACAAGCACTGGGAAAAGAAACATGATTTCAAACACTGGGTGCTCTCTCATGAGAAAGAAGCAGAAATGATTGATGTCTACGAGTAAACTACTCATTAGGATGGACATGTGTGTTAGGGAACTTATGGCTGAACAACAGGATTGACTTTAGTCAGAATTTTTTCTTTCAGTGCATAAAAGTATCAGCAGTGAACAAAATAGATCTGTAGTGAAGGCACCGCTAAGGCCACTCCTTAGGTAAGACGATTTCCTATACAAGTTTTCTGGAGAACTAGACCATGGCAAGTTGCCAGAGCTATTTCTGTGGTCCCTGGCGTGTCCTTCACTGGGACAAGACTGTTCACAGAGGTGAAGGTAGGAATACAATCCTCTTTTGTCATGCAGCACTGTGTTGTTCATTATAAGCGTGGCTGTGTCTCTGGCTATTGCTCTGAACCTGCCTTGATTATCTCTTGTGTTCTTTTGTGTTGCTTAGGTCTTTGAGCTCTCTGAGGGTAAACACAACTTAATGGGCAGTGTGGTTACTGCTGCACTGCAGAGCAAGGCAGAAAAAAGGTATGTATATTTACATAAATGTGCAGACCCTCTTGCTTTACACTGTGAGGGATTGCATGGGCTGGGAACCAGGACAGACTCTGTTTACAGGCTGCAGTGGCCCCAAGCTGGCCCCAGCCCCCAGCAGCCAAATCCCAGCAAGGGATGGGTCCCTCTGGGCATTCACAGCATCTCTCCAAGTGATGAAAGGGCACACCATCATCCTAATGGCGAGCCAGTGTAACCAGCTTTAAAGCAGCAGCCTTATTTCTGCTTTAGGTCAAAGGACACAAGGACAAAAAAAATCAAACTTAATAGTGCCCTTGGCTGCAGTTCCAGGGGTGCAGCTCTTGGCAAGCAGAGAGTGCCCCAACAAAAGAGCACCTTGGTTTGTAAACCACAGAATTTGGTGATTTATGTCTAAATTTATATCAGACTATCTCTTCCCAAGTGTCTCCATAAAGCTGTTTTTTCCATCATTTCCCATTAAGGAAAACAAATCAGTAATTTACTCGATGTATTTTCCAGTCCTCCCTATTAACCAGATAAGAGGTTGTACGGAGAGCGCTGGATTTGACACCTCTGCTCTGCACCAGAAGACAGGTGTGTTACCTTTCCTGTGTGCACACAGCCCAGGGCTGCTCTGCTGTGCTGAGCCAAGGCCCTTTGGCTGCTGCTGAACCCAGGTAAGCAAAGTGGCTCTTCCTGCTGCTACAGCCATGCCATGCTCTGGCACCCCACCCCTGTGGGCATCAAAAAGCAGAGACAGCACCAAACTGTGCCCTAGGCCAGGAACCTGAGATCACAGCATACAGCACCGGGGAACTGTTGAGCACACCTCCACTGCTGGCTGTCTAAAGTGGAGTTAAAACTCCTTTTTCATGGGCTCAAGTTAAAACCCACATCGCATGGGATTTAAGCTGACTTCTCTGAGCAGAATCATGCCTACAAATATCTGAATTTAAAAATGGCATGCAAGTAGCCTTTACAATTTCTTTGCTGCCTTCCCACTCACACATGCATTTTTGAAATCCAGGGAAAAAACTTAATCATGCAGCTCAGGCAGTATAGGTACAAACTGGAACTTTGTATTTTAAAAACTGCCATAAATACATTATGCAGGTGTATGAATAAGCACTCTTACAGAGCCATGATTGCTTATTATGTTTTCCAAGGAGTTTATTTCTGCAGAAAGGTGGCAATTCATTCACCTCAATCTCTGTTGGTCTTTAATTTCAGTAATCATTATAATCAGCTTTATTTTTGATCTTTTTCTGATTTAGGTGACTAAGCAGCAGGTACTTAGCATGTATTGCTATCAACTAGTATTCTGGAACCCTTTTTAAGACTTTAACTTTTACTTGGAAAGTTAGAACATACATTCTTTGTGGACAAGACCATCAAACAGGAAAACTTCCTTGTCATTTTCCTGAATGAGTGACACCAGAAACAACTGGATTTTCTAAGCCGTTGTGAGTGAGGATGTTAGTAATAGCTCAATTTAACCAAATATCTGTTTTGTAGGAAATTCTGACATTTGGAAACTTGTTCTCATTCTGACCAGAATGATTTGCAATGCCTTTGGAAATAATGAAAAGGCCTTGGCCATTTTAAAAAGCATCATTCCCCATTTCCAGGAAATCTTGTATTGCATAGTTGAAAAAAAGTAATTTCGATGTCAGTGTCATTATCTTTTTGGTAATGCTTTTTCTATGCAAATTGCTGCTGAAAAGAGTAAACATCCCAGAGTCAAGCTGAATGTCTTCTCTTTAACTTTCATTTCTTGTGGTCCCAGAGGGGAGCTATGGTGTGCTGGGGAAAAGTGAGCACTGCAGAAACTGCCGCTTTTCCCTCCCACAAAATGTTTTAGCACAGAGCAGAACTGCTGGCTTTTCCCATGATAATAATAAGACACTTTTTTATTCTCTGCCACTAGCAAAGTGATGCTGTGACACTGAAGTAGGTGTCATGTGGGTTCAAAGGTCTTGAGGAGCAGGAGAGGACACTGGTGGAGGGAGGGAAAGCACAGTGTGCAGTAGCAGATCCCAAATTGGGAACATGACAGTGAAAGTGAAGGGAGAACCAGTGTAGCACATGATGAGACCTCAAAGAAAGCAAGAAAAAGCAGCCCCTCTCACAAAAAAATCCAAAGAACAAAAAACACAACCACTAAAGAAACCCCAAAACCACCAAGGAATAAAAGGCTTTTGATTGATTTTGAGGACTTTCCTTGGACGTAATAGTTTCCTTCCTTTTAGGGAACCCAAACATTTCCATTATTCTATTACTGTGGGGGAAGAAGCTGAATTGTCCAGAATTATTCTCATACCCCAAAGTGACCACAGTTGAGCTTGCTCTTGTAGTCTCCTAGAGAAACAATTTGTCCTCTTCTCAAGAACATGTTAAAACTAGTGGCTGATTTTATCCTGATTTGGTGTCTCAAATGGAACAGAACTGCAGCAATTTTTGTAGAAGTGGGTAACCAGAGAGAACTGGAGTAATAGACTGTTGCTGTTGGACACAAAATAAACATAAAGAACTCTAAATTCAGAAGGTAAATGAGTGTAGAAAGCTTTATTGTTTAATTCTTCTTACTATTTATAAGGTGTTATGATATAAAATTAACATAATTGGTGAATAGGAACGACACCTCTCTAATTCCATTGGTTAAACTAGAGAAGCAGAAAAACACCACTTAACAAAAGAATGTTTTGAGAAAGAATATTTTTTTTACAAGATTATTTTGAGAAGGAAACTTGTTGAGAAGTTTTCCCTTAGGAAAGAGCTAGCAACTGTTAGCAGGCTAAAAATTTTCTCAGACTCAGAATATCAGGACCACAATAGACAGTAACAAGTTTAGTCCTATAAATTCTGATCATTATTCTCATGTAATTACTCCTTATTCTCTTGTCTTGTTCTTCTTCAGCAGTATGACTTTGCAAAGAACATTACCTTTGCTTCAAAATGATGCAAAGCCATGCAAGGCAAAGAGTCTTTCAGTGAACAGTTCAAGAAAAGACTGTCAGGCAGTCGCATCCTCTGTCCCCCTACATGGCCCCAGTGGTTGGAATGAAACTAAAAGATGTCATAAAGCAATTTATGATGGTCGTTGAGAAGACAGAAATTAGAATTTGGCATATCCTTCGTGGTGTCTCTGTATTTGATGAGGGCTGTGTGTGTAAAGAGGATTGTGCCAGGTGAATGGAAGAAACTGAACAACAGCTCAGCCTCTACCTCTCATGCAAAGCAGATCTGCTGCACAACCTCTCTGGGTATGGAGGGACACCAGGCATGTCTGACTGTTCTCCTCCATTAAATCCACCTCTGCCCACAGTGATAGCTCTCCTTTTACTGACTTGCTGCCTCCAATCCCCCAGCCCAGGTTCCTGTTCTCGAAACTTGAAGTCCGTATTTCTTGCCCTGATTCAACTACCTCTTTTTTGCAGGTATATTTTCTTCCACAGCTGGCCCTCCTGTCCACATCTGCTTCTAACAACAGAGTGGGCTGAATGCTTGTTCTGAGCTTGAAAAAAGTTAGCCTTTAGCCTGTTTTTTTTTTCATCTGAGACTTAGATTTTAGACTCTTCTGATGTCAGCCATTTGTACCTTCCAGTACAGCATCCTCCATGGACACTTGCTTTCTGGTTTTCTCTATTCATCTTTAAACATGAAAGGATGATAATTATAGCTAGAAGTGCATTTTTGCCTTGTTTTCAGTTTACCCGTCCACAAAATATTCACCATCTTTTCCCAAAATTATTTTAATCTAATGTAAATAATTACTCTTTAACATATTAGAATAAACCCAAGCGTATCTCCACTTAGCAATTCACTTATGTTGGCATTTTTCTCTTTGGTTTTTTTTTTTTTTTTCAGGTTTACCTGAAAAATTTTGAAGTTTTTTCTTTCACTTATGCAACTAAGTGCTGTCATTTCAGGCTCATGCCATGAAAATCAGTACTGAAAGTATCACTTTTTAAAAAGAATCCTCATTCATTAATCATGATGACATCTCATATTAACTACTTAATGTATAAAGGCCTTTGGGCACTTATGAATCTGTCATTTCAGAAGTTCTAAAATGAAGCAATAGTTTTTCAGGCAACCAAAGAAAAATTCACCAAGGGCAAAATTTAACATTATGCAACTGTTCCAAAAATATTCATTCTATACACGGAACAATACACTTTTTAGAAGTAAAAATCAAAACACCCTGGAGAATTTACATATGAAAGCCTGGCTGCTTTCTAGGCAGAATGTCAGTTCTGTATTGAATCCTGATCATTCTGAAGGCCTTTTCCTTGTAATCAAAGAGCCCTTAAAAAAAAAAAAAATGGAAAGCATGATTGTCAGATTTCTCAGGAGCTTTTTAAAGGTTGTGTATATGTATATTCCATATATTGCAGAGCAATATATCATATGGATGACTCTAATACTTTTATGGTAATCTGTGTGATACCTTACTGAACAAGTAATCCCACAGATTTTAAGGGGTTTTGTGTTACTTAATTTGAGTAAATTTTATGATCTGAGTGAATATTACTAGTCTGTAAACATAATAAATCAGTTTTTGAATCTCATGTGAAGTTTGTCACCATCATTTGATAAAATTCCTTCTGATATATTCAATACACAAATACAACAAAAGGTATGAAAATTAGTCCTTCCTCTGTCACCAAGGAAGCCACTTATACTGGGAAAAGGATGTATTGGACAAATTGTGATAATTTTTTTTAAAATATTCAAATGAGATGGAAGCACAGAATGACTAAAGGAAGAAAATCAGCGATGGAAAAAAATAAGCTGGAAGAGTGACCCGAGATGTGACCTGGCAGCATCTCATGCCATGCTCACCAAGTCGTGTAAATTATGTTTGTGACATGTGCAGAGCATCTGATCACTACTTTTTTGTTGTTGTTTGTTTGCTTGTTTATTTTTAATGAAAGAAAAATACCTATTTTGGACAAGTTTTCAGGTAACTGTGCAATACCACTGCATACGAAAAACGAGCCTGTGACCTCCAAACAGGGTGGCCCACATGCAGGCTTGCTAGAATAGCTGTGTGGCTCTGTTGTAGATTTCTGTGCAGTCTCTGATACTTGTCTAGGTGCATGATAAAGAGTTCAGTTTGGTATTACAATTCAAATCAATTATTTAATCTCTGTGAGTCTTGAATTCATTGCCTTGCATCTCCATGGAGCACAGGGGTATGGCTACATAAATAAATTACTGTGAGATAAGATAGGTTGTGCACTTAAAAACTTTCAGGTGGTCCATGGAATCTGTACACTTGCACACTTTTACTCTTGAAGAATACAAAGAAATTTGGCATGGCTTGCTTCTCAAAGTTTATGGCTGGACCTGGTGGTCTTAAAAGTATTTTCTAACTTAAATGGGTTTATGATTCTATGAATCAAAACATGTGGACTACTTTGCATGAGAGTTCCTGAGAGAGGTTACCATGAGGCCGCTGACATGCTTTGTATCCACAGTGGTCTTGATGTCTTTATGGCTTTGCAATGACTCCCAAAATGTGGGAGTGATAACTGCACACTATTCTTACCCCAATGAATGATGTTTTACATAATTCACAGCTGTCCATCGAAGAACCAAGAATTATTTAGGAGGAGAGCATTTTCTGGCAAATAGGATATTCACAATTGAAAATTTAAGCTGTAGTTAACATGGTTGAAAACTACATGTGAAGATCATTTAATCCATTCCTTACCCAATGACAGGTTCAACAATATAATCCTTCACAAAAGTGTGCCTAGCTTTTAAAATTACCTTCAGTGTGGAAACTATGTGTTTCTTTCAGAATTTCTTTCTCTTTCACTGTGAGTTGAAAATCCTTGGAAGTCAGATTTGTAATTAGCAAGTTTTCCTGTGTCTAAATATTCTTTGTCCTATCTGCCATACATACGAATAACACAATCTATTGTTCCCCACCCTGCCTAGCCTACCATTCTTTTTTATCTTTCGACCCCTGCACTTGATGAATTTCACATACCCTGAATTTCATCCTAGTTTTGGACCATTGCATTTGTCAGGATCATTATTAACTTGTTATCCCCTCCTACAGTCTATTCACAGTCATTTCTAGCTTTGTATTATCTGCATTTTTAAAGGGCTTACTGGACATTAATCATTGAGATTATAAAGTGAAGAATTATGCAGACTTCTGGAGAGCCCTGCTTGACAAGCCTTTCCATTCTGTCAATGAATCCAATGAATAACTCTCTGGAAATGAGTAGCCAAACTCTTTTTTAGCATTTTCATTTAGAACACTGAAAGTCTTCCCTAAGGCAAAATTAATAGACTTGTAATACCTAGACATGTGGTTTGTACTTTGTCTTTCCATCTACAAAGACTGATGATCCTGTTATACAAGGGATTTTTTTTTGATAGAATAAATAAAGATTATACTTAACAACTCTGTGTTCTATGCTCCTTGTATCCTTACTAAGAAACAGTTGGCTAATCAATATCTTCTTTGCAGTGCTTCTTTTTAAAGATAGACATGGTATTTGGTTTTATAGAGTGTTTTGGTGCTATAACTCTTGCTGCTGAGTCTTCTAAGCATCATTAGTTGTTCTGAAATTCCAGCCAAATCCAGCCAACAAGATGTTGTTCTGTGCATTGGAGAATGAAGTGCTCAACTTCTGTGTTCCACTGAGCAGCTCAAAGAACAGGAATGCTGAAAATTAATGTGTTCCTCTTGATTTACATTGAAGAACCTGGAAATACAAAATCTGTTTCCATTTGGATGTTGCCTTTGCTTTGCTGATAAGAAAGCATTACGTAAGTGATAAGAAAAGCATTATTAATTTTCAAGGTGGTGCTGAGATCAAATTAAAAACTAAAATCTCTTCTGCCCTTCCCAGGATGGGTTTTTTTTTCTGTGGCAATTTGCTCCTTTACTGGCTATGTTAATTGCTTTTATTCATTATTTACAGACTATTTTAGCTCATTTCTTTCACACACACACAGACAAAAAGTCAATCCCCCATCAGTATATTAAATAGGGAATCTAGTCCACAGCTTACTGCATTAACCTGTAGTAGAGTTGGAAACATGGAGGTAAAACACTTATAATCCCTGATTCTCACAGTCATCCACAGCTAAAAGTTGACTCAGATCTCTGGTGGGCTTTCTCTAAAATGAGTAATTAATACTGGGTATTTTGTGTCTCCACTCAGTGACTAGGGTCCCATGGCACTCTTGATCAGACATGACAGACCATAAAACCAAGAGCTAATTGTGGCATATTTGGGTCACTGCCAGAGGTCCATCAATTTTGGTAACTGAATTCTCAGAGAGAAATCTAAATCTATTGAATAGTGGCCTCTTTTACATTATTATTTGTTCCAGCATTCTGTAACATAAGAGAATGGCTGGTCTTAAACATTTTTTTGGTTCTTTTAGCTTAGTCAAAACATTATATTTTTGCCTTATTCATTCTTTTATAAGTTTTGTTATCAGACTAAGTAAAAATACATGACTGCATTCCCTGTGTCATTTAAAGTCTTGTTAGTTTCTCAATTTTTCATCTTCCCTCCTCCATATGCCTCAACCTCTGAAACTCTCATGTGGCTCTTTCAATATTTTTTGGTCCATGAAAACTCCTATACCAACCGTGCAATGCTACAAGTCTTCTGTTCATTCATGGTATATTGCTTGATTTCCCCTGTGTTTGAGTGGTGAATGTACTTATCTTTGATCAGCCCCCTGGTCTGAACTCCATGAGAATTTTTCATAAACCTGCTTCCTCTACATATGTTTTAAAATTCTGACTTCCCTCTCCTCAAGGGCTGTTTCACATGGCCCTCCTTACAGGCAATCCTCTATCTTTACACTCTAGGGGCTGTTTTATTTGACAGAGCTGAATGAATGCACTGGGGAATACCACTAAACCCTTGGTATGGTCTACAAAAGCATTGCATTCTAGTGGAATTCATGCTGATTTGAAGGTGAATGAAAACAGAGGTCATTATACAACCAGACAAAAGGGTTCATACGACTTTGGGGACCAGTATAATTTTAAAGGGTGTTTCGAATGTGTCTCGTGCAGATGTTCTGTCTCTGCAGCAGCACAAGCCTTTCAGACCTCCCTGGAGATGTGCTCTGCTGCAGTAAAGCACAAGTCTCTTCCCACATGAAAACATCCAGGGTCTGCTCCTCTCACTGTCCTCCCTTGTAGGTTGTGACTATACTAACCTCACTTGCACCCCATATGAATGGTACAAGTATTGTTATGTTAGTTTAGAGCATTCTTGAGATAGAGGCCTTCAGTGGATATTTAATAGAATCATAGAATTCTAGAATGGTTTGGTTTGGAAGGGATCTTAAATATGTCTAGTCCCAACCCCCCTGCCATGGGCAGGGACACCTTTCACTACCCCAAGTAGCTGTGAGTCCCATCCTGCCTGGCCCTAAGTACTTTCAGGGATGGGGCAGTGTAAAATTACTTTATGACTCAAGGCCCTTGTTTATCTGTCCTACCAATACGAGTATGCAGATTGAAAGATTACATTATTGTCTTCTATAAATACAACAAGGAGAGATATGCAACCCTTGTAAGCAGTAAGTGGCAGTTCTGTGAAAGAAATACTGTTTAAGCTGAAAGCAGTGTAGGTACTAATGCATTGATGAGGTCAATTATTGCATTAATGATTATAAGTGTGACTCTGGAGTGACTTGCCTGCAGAAATACTGGAGACAGGAACCAAACTAGATTGCAAATGGGACCTGAGACACTTCTGAAGCTGTTTCTGGGGTTGTTTTTTTGCAGTGGTGGGAAAATAGTTGTTTTGACCAAGAATATTTCTCCCAAGTCTGTCTTTTATTCCTAAATCCTTAATGACTCCAGAGACTGCAATGTATTCAGGAAATGGTGGGGCAGTGCCCCACACTGCTGAAAGTTTGAAGTTAGCTCAGTTTTGAGAAGGAGATGATCTGTATTTCTGGAAAACATTTAAAGTCCTATTTATTCTGTGTTTCTACATATTTCTTTTTACAAAACAAAAATAAATAAATAAGAAACATTTTTATGGGGAATGAGATTTTTGTCTCTGTCCTTTTTTTTTTTTTTTTTCCAAAAACAAGAGCTGGTTTTATGCAGTTTTTTGAGTTGGTGCCCTCTGAAAAATAGGATTGCAGGCAGGGGCAAGAGTTCACTGGGTCAGGGAGGAGAAGTGAGGGTAGATGTGGTGGTACCATACAGCTGCCCACTAACATGCACCCCCAAACATGAGCTGTGCATGCTGATAGATCCTGATAGCAAAGGTTTAATCAGGCTGACCTGGATTCCTGAAGCTATTTTGGAGGCATTGATTCAAAAGATAATATAATTTCCTGATATGCATTCATTTGACGTTTTTTAACCTGGGCAAAATTCCAAACAATTAGTTTTGAGGAAGGTGAGGTAATAATGCTGGAAGATGCGGTTCTTAAACAGCAGGAGCATAGATCTGACATTTCTACTATCCATGACAATAGCTTCTTCTCAGCCCAAGCTGAAACTAAAATAAGCACGTTTAAGAAGTAGTCACATGCAAGTGTGCCTTCAAATGACCAAGAAGTGAGTAAGATACAATTAGTAACTCTCTCGTAGGGTTCCTCAAAAGGCAAGTTCTTGTTGAAGTGCATAAGATATGATGTGATGTTATGATGCTACTGTGTACCTTGGATTATTTCAACAGAGAATTTATGTGGCTGTTTTAGCAATGTCAGGATTTCAATAAAACCACTGTATTTCTGGTCTGGAAGAATCCTGAGAAAATTGGTCCTGTATCTTATTTAATTTTTCTTAGCAGCCTAAGGAAGTGAGTGACAGCTCTTTAAACTTCTTTTCTAATAAAGTTTCTTGAGGAATGTTTTACTGGTGAACTTAGTAACTGGCGTTTGCTGTCTTATATATGACAGTAAAATAAATACCTCATACTTTCAGAGTGTATCATCAGTCAAGTGTAAATCAGAGATAAGCTGCTCCAGTTTATTGTCATTCTTGCAATAAGAAGCTATTTTTGAAGCAGGAGTCATCCTATTTTATTTTAGCTGCTGCTCATCTCAGCTACATTTGGGAAAACTTTATGAGAAATCATATTTACTTCTTTGAGAGCAGTAGATAATTCTGTAATGGCTTGGCAAGTAAATAGCATTTCATTATTTCTGCACTTTGTGTTATTACATCATGTTAATCCTCTTCCAGAGGCACAAATAATCATGAATTCAACACTGGAAAATGATGTATGCTGAAAGACTGTTCCTTTTGAAATATTACATCAGGTTATTATAAAGGGAAGAGAGTTCTGCATACAATGGGCCCGAGTTTCTAAACAGAGCCAATTTTTTAAGCACATTGGCTTTTAGATCTAAGGAAAAGTGGGGTTCTAAAACTAAGAATTGTCTAAATTTTCCTTCAGATATAAACTTGTCAAAGGATTTGAAGTGTTGAACTCTATTAAAGAACCTGCTCATTCATTCCATTTCTTGCTCTTTCAAAATTTGTCCCTAAACTGTTCATTCTTTGTGGCTTAATCAACTTTTGTCTCACACGCGTGAATTACTATTTTCATGGAGATTCATAGCTATAAAACTGTTCTGATATAAGGCTTAATGCCTTTGAAATTACATTATTGTGTGAGCAGATGTGCCTGAATAATATCCTTGGAAGTGGAGGACTTGGTATCTCAAGTATTCACTTTCACTCTGTCGTTTCCTTTAATGAAAACCTCCAAGGAGTGACAAACTCAGAGATAAACAGCAATTAATAATTCACTGTGGCCAGAGGGAAGGAACAGGCGGTTGCACTTCGTTGTGCAGATCTAACAACTAACAGCTTGGACACAAAATTGAAGGAGTTGGTCACTGGTTGATTCTTCCTCAATTCAGTCCCAGTTTGGATAAAATGAATGTGTAAGCATAAATGAATGTCCTCACAAGTCAGTGCAAAGAATAGTACTTCTGCAACAACTGTCTTATGAATACAACATAAAGCCTATTCTACAAGGAACATTGGTATTTTGCCTCGCCAAAATGAGATTCATTTTAATCATCTGGTGTGAAAAGAGTGAATTCCTGTCTGCTTCGTGTCTTTTCTATCTTGTTGAGTCTCATTGAGTTTTTTCTCCTATATTTTGCAGCCTAAATTTATTTCATGGAGTTTGCCCCCAAGGGGAACAACTATTGCACCATTTAGTTATTGCATATGTGCATGAAATGTCCCTTTCTCATATTGGGGCTCTCTGCAGTCCCCATTAAGGTTAAGTTAACTTCCTTTCCTTGTCTGTGCCTTTAACCTTGCCTATTGAGGTTAAAGGTGGGAACCTTCCTGTTCTCCTGCAGGGACTAAAAAATGTTTTTTAAAGCATGGAGCTCAAATCAGTTGAAATCCACCCAATATATTCTGCTTGAGTTATATACTACCTAGAATTGTCTTTTCTGCCTTTCACATTTAATCCAGGTTTAGTGGTCACATTTTCTAGGTTCTTCTGACCCTCAACAGAAAATCATATTGTAACAAGACAGACCTGCAGCAATTTTGCAGCAAGCTACTCTCCACTTCCAGCGGTTTGTATTGTCTTTCTTTGCTTAAGACCTATCCATGTAGTTTTCTTCTATTAATTTTTAAGGTCTCCTCTGGAATAAAGACAAAATTCTAGCACTCTTGAAAGCCCCTCTGTGACAAGGAGTTCCACAGTTTCCTCTAGTATTGCTTCAGGTGATTTTCATCCTGCCATATATTCTTTCCATTTAGTTTGCTTTGTCTTTTTACATCCTTACTCTCTTTGCTTTTCCCCTCACCGTGAAACATATTTTCTCATTGTATTTCTTCCTTAGTTCTGTCTTTTTAATTTATAAGTTACTGATCTAGTTTATCAGTCCTCATGCATAAATGATTTGCTTTTCCTTATCCTTTTCACTTTCTTGAAATGAGCTATTTCCAACTTGTTATACACAGTAGAGATGCAAATCTTAGCTACTTTTTATTTTGATTTGGGAAAGTATATAGGAAAAGATATCTACTTCTGGAAAAGGTGACTGATATTCTCGAGCTATTCAATCCACATTAAACTATAAGCTGCATAGGCTGCATACCAGATGCTAATTTTCCTTTTAAGTATACCTGCATTAAGTGCTGAATAATAATAAGTAATTGAATATGTAATTAATGTTTAAAAGTCACATCCATTATGCAGAGAGTTTTCCTAGAAAACAGATAAACTAGTTAGTCATAGAGTTCCACAAAGGCAGAACCAGCTTGATTTCTTGCATAATAGCAGCAGTTTAAAATTCTGAACAATCAACAGTGGGGTTTTTTTAACCTAATGTATCTATTTGTGGTATTAATCTGGAATAAAGCAAATGTTTCATGGCAAGAATTTAGCACTTTCAGCTTTTCACTAAAAGTCAGAAACATGCTGGGAATGTGCAAAAAGATCAGCTTAGCTCAGAATCTTTGGCAGGAATTTTAGGGTTAATTTTTTACCAGCTAGAGGCAAGGATTAAATTTTCACTAAATATAATATTTCTCACGTTTGGTAACAATTTTTTTATATATAAATATATTTATGTAGTAAAGACTATGCCATTTTCTGGGCTATGAATAAATTATTTTGAGGATTCTGAACTTACCCTATTCAATGCCTCCCTATAAAAAAAAGTAAAAAGTATATAGTATAAAAGTATATATATAAGTATATATAAAAGTATATAGTATAAAGTAAATAATCTTTCTCCCTTTTTTTCATTTGGTTAATTTTTTTTTTCATAAGCATGTTGTTCCTTGTTCCATACACTTTTCCTTTTCCCAGAGCTTTCAGGGAAATGCATTATTTATTTTTATTTGTCAAAAATTCAACTTACTGTGCAATGTGTTGAATTATAGATACACTGGAAGGTTAGGTGAGCTGTCTCAAATCACAGAGATATCTCATCTATTCTCATCCTGTTTCAGGAAAAAGCTGTGCTCTGTTAGGGTAGTTTTGGTTAAAGTCAGCATTCAGAACATGAATATAACTGGAAAATATTGCTGATGACTAGAGACTCAGGTGTCCCTTTGACACCATGAAGAAGACAGGGTGGAAAATGCATATTCACAGTCATAGGACAGCAGTTTCAAGTAGTTTTGGTCTTTTCCAGAGATGGAGACATGAGGCCCTTTCAGGAGTCAGTGAGCAGTGAACTAATGTTAAAATCAGGTTAACTTTAGGTGTTTGAGAAAGAAGAAGGGTGTTGTGTTGGCTTTTTCTCACAATCTTTGAGACAAGTGCT
The DNA here is from genome assembly GCA_910950805.1 of Acrocephalus scirpaceus scirpaceus. Classification (NCBI taxonomy): domain Eukaryota; kingdom Metazoa; phylum Chordata; class Aves; order Passeriformes; family Sylviidae; genus Acrocephalus; species Acrocephalus scirpaceus. The sequence goes on from OU383778.1 coordinate 35,313,639, forward strand.
CCAAGAAAACTGTGGATAAAACCTTCATAGGTTGTACCAAATCTTCATCTGCTTTTTGGGTCTTGTTTGGCTTTCTTGTGTTTTTGGCCTATTTGTTTACTGGAGGGTCATCTGTGGGGGGGGGGTTATGTAGTTTTGTTTGTTTTGTTTGTCTTTTTTGTTTGATTTTGGTTGGTTGGTTGGTTTGGTTTTTGGGGGGGGTTGTGAATTTTTTGGTTTTGTTTTTATTATTATTATTATTATTATTATTATTAAATTTTTTAAAATTTGTGCTTTTATTGTTTAATGAGTAGTGAGAAGTAAATTCTAAATTTACAGTTAAAGAAATATGCTGAGAATCAAATGTTTTAATGTTGAAGTAGTAAATTTGATCCTGACTGAATTACTATTAGTAAGCCATGAACTACTAAAGAGCTTTTCTCAGGCTGTACAGCACCAGGGAGGTGATGGGGCCGCTGCTGGAGTTTGTTATTAAGAATTCTGTAGAGCTTAGAGTGATGGGTATAATGAAATGCTTTAGACTGTGATTTGTGTCGTAGAAACACACTGACTACATATAAAAACCATAAGCATCTCTCTTGTGAAGTGACATTTTCAGAGAGGTAGAACAAATAAGTAAACAGACATGAAAAGGTAATTTTGACATCTTGTAAAGTTACTGTTGGTTAGGAATTTCCAAAATTACTACAATATGGATAACATAAAACCCACAAAATCTCCGGGCTCATCTCTTTGTAAATTTGCAGAAATTTGGAGCAACTATAGCAGTTGCAAGTGTATGTAATTATTCTTAAATATTTTAAGATAGAGTGATGTCACATTTCTTATAAAAACCTATAATTTAATTTTTTTTTCTATCCTCAGTCCCTCTGCATAATTCATCTCTTTCCTCCCATAAGTGTTTCTCTGACATGTGGGTTACTTTTGGTTCTTCTACCTGCTTCTGCACACTGGATACCAAGTTCCTCTCTATTAATACAACAGTGATTTCTGCTGTTAGTTTCTACTACCTCTTAAGTGTCCTTGGGAAAAGAATCTCACTTCTCTTTCATCTGAGAACATCGTAACAAAAAGGACAGCAAAGTTCCTCAAATCCTTTCACCTGCACCTGCAGGAAGCCCTGCACTGGGCATGTAACTGAAAAAGATATGCTGAATGCCCAGTCCCCCTGCCTCTACTTTCTAGAAGATTTTCAACATCTTACAACAACCCTCAAATACAAGTCCCTGACCTATCTGACCAGTAGGCTTTGGTCCACAAAGCTGTAACCCTGGTTGACAGGAAACAGTCATTTAATAGCTGCAGATAATGAAATTTGCTTTGTAGGGTAGAAAACCTGACACCTACCATTTCAAAATCAGTGGGAGCACGGCCTCTTGGGCAGAGATGTGGATGGATTATCCATTGGAATCGATGGCATTGATGACATTAAAATTCACTGTCCCACAAACAGCAGAAATTTGGCCATACAAAGTATCCTAATGAGGGTTTTGCCATCAAGCAACAGAAGGCTTTGCACTACTTGGTGGGGGTAGGAGGGGAAGTTGCACAGCTTTATACAGGAAAAGGTAGGAAAGGGATTTTCTTGTGGTTTGGAGACTCTTGCCATATATTACTTTCAGCTGGTCTCCTTGCTTCTTCTGGAATTGTCCCTAGACAGCAAGGAAGATTATATTTTGCCTACGATTAATACCACTTCATCCACTGACGTATTAACTACATCAATGTTCTTAGCACTATTTACAGCCTTGGCTATTTTTAAATTCTTCCAATGCCAATTTTACAGGCACATTGACTAAAAGCTCATTATAATCCATAAACATCTTTACCATTACTATAAACTAAAAGAAAAAAAATAATTAAGTAACACAAAGAGCAACATTTAAATTCATTCATTACTTTCAGCCAAATAACGTATCTCTCAGTGACAGTGTTTCTCAGAAGAAATGTCAACCCTTTTGCCACTTGTGTCTCATTTTCCAGTGGTTTCTACTAGAGCTTGGGAGGATGGTGTGAAGTGTGCAACAGACCATGCACCTTTGCAAATGTGCCTCAGACTTTTGTCTGTTCTGTGCTGTTACTTTCCTATTTTTTGAAAGACTACTGTAGTATTGCCTTATTTGTACCCACCTTTGTCCTTACTTCTCATGGTAAAAGTTAAATCAGGAAGTTTCTAGAAAAAGAGAACAAAACAGCTTGAAATGTAAGGATTTTATTTGGCAATGATGCTGTCAATGATATACAAGTTAGACATGTCTGAATTTGTTATTTAAAATAATGTACCTCCTCTTGCTTTAATGGACTCAGTAGCTGACACGTTCAGATTGCATTTCATTTACGGAATTCTTTTTGGTTCTACTTATTGCTTTAATTTCATCCTTCACCAACAGAAACACTCTAAAATTTGTTCTTCACATCTTTAAATTATTTTCCACCTTTTCTCATTACCAGTGTACTTCTGCAAATCTCTATTTGCAGAATATACTGAGAAGCCAATATAAGTTTGACAGAAAAAGGCATCAAAAGGAGGAAAAAGGAATATATTGGAACCTGTAGTAGGATTGTCCCTCTTTATTATATTGAGGATTAAACCTTCATAGCTGACTTCTCCAATCACTTATAATAGCATGAGCTGTAAATGTACAAAACATCCTCAAATCTTCCCTTAACTGTAAAATCTTTGGGCTCCTGAGACTGAGTTTTATTCTGAGGTGCCACATTATTTAGACATCCACTTGTAGCTGCAGATGATGTTTCATAACTCAAATCCTGTGTTTCTAACATCATTGTGCCTGACCTCTGAAGTGGGAGTTTTACATGGCTGAAGAAAGTGGCTTGATGTAATCAGTTGAAAAAAAAGCACATTCCTAGTTTGAGTAAGAGATAGATTACAAGGTAGCATGAGTTAAAGAACTGAATAGTCAATTAATCATTTGGGAAAGACTAATCAGTGCTCCCTGTTTTTAGTGTGAAACAATAAACATAGTTATTTCCAGTCTTTTAATGTTTGGCTCAATTGAGCTTATACAGAATCATAGAATCATTAAGGTGGGAGAAGACTTTAAGATCATAGAGTCCAACCACTAACACAGCACTGCCAAGTTCACCACCAAACCATGTCCCTAAGCATCACACCTACACATCTAGCTACAGGGATGGTGACTTACCCACTTCCTTGGTGCTCCTTTTGGGGAATAAATTTTCCTATCCAATCTCAGCTGGTACAACCCTGGTACCAACCCTCAGCTGGTATCCCCTGGCACAGCCTGAGGCCATTTCCTCTCATCCTGTGACTAGTTACCTGGGAGAAAAGACCAGCCCCCACCTGGCTGCAGCCTTCTTTCAGGGGGTTGTAGAGGAGGATAAGGTCCCTCCTGAGCCTCCTCTTCCCCAGGCTAAACACCCAAGCTCCCTCAGCTCCTCCTCATCAGACTTTTGATCCAGACCCTTTTCCAGCTCCGTTGTCCTTCTCTGGACATTCTCCAGCACCTCAGTGTTCTCCTTGTAGTGAGAGGCCCCAAACCAAAACCAGGATTTGAGTGTGATTTTACAAGTGGTAAAAGAGTACAGGGGACAATCACTGCCCTGGTCCTGCTGACCACCCTACTCCTGATCCAAGCCAGGTGCTACTGGCCTCCTTGGCCACTGGGCACACACTCTCGCTCCTGTTCAGCTGCTGCCCACTGGCAGCCACAGGTTCCATGAGTCAGGTTTCCACTCACTCTGTCCCAGGCCTGTAGCATTGCATGGGATTATAAATCTGGGTAAAGGTATTTACTTAGAAAATAAAATAATGGATTTTCCTGGAAATCCATTCCCCACTAAAGTTCTTAGGGAAGGTTTGAGCATCTGTCAGCTGTTGAACTATTTGCACTGAACAAGAGCAGACTCTGATAAGTTAATATCCTGGGAAAAAAAAAAGGCTATAGAAACAATCTTCTTGAATTATGTCTTCACTAAAAGCCATTCTGGCCACCACCCTATGGTGACATTCCTGCTGACACAGAATTCAGCCTGCAAGTGTCCCAGGGGTCCTAACCTGCAGTTCCAGTGACTGAGACAAGATTTCAACTGTTCTGAGACCCAAAAACCTTCAAGCTGTATAGAGAGCCACAATGCCATTTAATAAAAACTCTGACTGATTATTCTTCAGCGGTTTGTTTCAATGCAGGTATTCTTTTGTTTTGAAGAAATAAATTCTTATATGAGAAGCTTATTAAGTGCAAATACTGGAACCAACTCATTTTAATAGTATAAGAGAGTTAGCTGCTCAGTCATTAAATGTTGCACTGTCCTGGGTTTGAATTTGCATTTCTTTGCCTTTCAAGTAAAAAAGAAAAAAATCCATTATAATGTCAAATTTGTTCATTTCTATTCAAGCTTAAAGCCTGGCAGGACCATTGTGGTCACCTACTCTTATTTCCTGCATGAAAAAACAAAAATAAAATACAGGCAACAGAACATTATCAAGTAATTCCAGTTATCAAGCTCACAGAGAGCAGAGATTTTATTTTTCAAAGAATGAGATGTAATCTTGATCCTAATATTAAAAGCTGAATGTATAAACTAGACTGAAAAAATGAAAACTTTTGCAAAGCCATATGACTAACTCATTACTTCCACTCTGAATTTTTCAGCTTTGAAATGTTCATTCATTTTGTCTATACATTATAACCTGTATATAAATGACACTTCTCATTGTGTCTGACAGCTGAAAATTTTTTTGTCAGGAAAAAACTCTCCCCACTCTACTCTCAGATTTTTTTGCCTGCTGATTAAGAGGAAGAGAAAGAAATCATTCCACTGTTGCTGATTTTTATTAGATTTTTCTTGCTGATGAAAAAATTCTGCAGAGAATGCTCCATAAAACCTACAGGGACTGCTTGTTTTCATAAACGTCTTTATGCTTCACTTGTCTTTGGTTATTAAACCTGACAGTTAAATAAAAATATGCATTGAATGAAGAGTAAAACCAGAGTATCCCAGTACCTTGCTTTTGATCACATATTCCACAGATAACACCTAGATTTAGGCTGATAACATCTTTATGTCTGCAATTTGCATACATATATATCTATATACATATCTACATCTATCTATATACATATATTGCATACATATATATCTATAATCTACAGATCTTTTATATTGTCTACACAAAACCTCCGGGTGGTCTGAAAACCCCACACAGCTGGTAAGAAGATGCCTGAAGTTAGACACTATGACAAACTGGAGATAGGAAGATGACTGAAATTCTTTATTTCTTCAAATCTTAGCTTGACTCAGGTCTTCAGCAACCTGAAATCCATGCTAATCTCCCTAAAAGATAAATAATAACCCTTGATGGTTATTTGCAGTAACTAGAGAAGGGTTCGGAGTTTTCTCTTTTTTTTTTTTTTCCCTAGGATGTCTTTTTTATTATCCTCTATGTCCTATCTAATGGCAATAACTCTTATAGAATATATGTACCTTTATTGTCCTTCTTCAGTCTGAAGGAGAAACAAACTCACAGCTGCAGCCATCCAGAATGGCCATAGGAAAAGAATAATTATGGGATGGGATATTTCCCACCTCACTATGAGTGTTGTGTCATAAAATTTCCTAGCGGGGAAAGAAGAGGAAAATGGCTTGATAATTTGCCTTCCATATGAGTTTAAGATGCTAAGAGTCCTTAGTTTGTGTTCCTCTTCCAAGTTATTTCCAAGGTGGGTTTCTTACCTTTGTATCCAAAACCTCTTGCACGTGTTTTGAACCCAGGCCCACAGAACTGATGTGTCTGTATCATGAGGAGAGAGCAGCACACTTCCCCATCTCCTCCAAGCAAGCAGTCTCATTGGCCTCTTCACACTGTTGCTTAGACTCAACAAAAACCAGAGAAAAATATCAATCCAGACCTCATCCTTCTCGGCATTCTCATCTTGGTGTATTATACTGTTAGCAGCTGGGTTTTAAAGAGAAAGCAACTGCAGCCCAGTTTTAGCTGCTATTTCTGGCTGTGCTGGACATGCCCCAAACCTTTGTGATGGGGTAGGAAACTGAACTGCCACAGCATTCCACCTCTGCATGGCAGGGAGGATGAAAAGACAGCTTAGGTTCCATCCAGCAGCAGACAGATGCTCACCAGAGATTCTGAGGCATCATCTGTTCTGCAAATAAATACTTACCCCTACTCTTCTGCATCACACAGCTCTTGCAAGACTGGAAAATTTATTTTTTGAGTTTCTTGAGATACAAACCACTTTGTGTGATAGAAATCTCACAACATAAGGAATTTCTATAGCTTTTTTTAAAAGGTTCAAAATACGGTAAAGAAAAATTCCTTTACAATTTCATTTGTGTCCAGCTTGGAAAGAAATGGCAAACTGATGTGCTCTCATCGCAGCCTTACCCAAGCCACTAAATGAAAGCACAAGTGTTAATTTGTTCCTCTTGCCTTGAAATTTGAGTAAATCAGTGGATTTAATTTTTCTCTAAAGACATATGAGTCCATGTAGTACTAGATTAAGAATTAAGTGTTAAGAATGATAACAAGTTACTTGAGAGCACATAGAATGTGATTTTCAGCTACTGAGTGAAACTCTGAGAAGAAACATCAGAAAAATAAAAAAAATGTTTGAAAGTCCACTTTTTTGATAAATATATTAAACCTCTCAAATCAGCCACTATACACCGTCAAATTATCCTGTGAACAAGCCAAATGGAGGGTTGGCTTCCCTGAATGTTTATGCCAGACTCAGATGGGTTCCTCAAAAGAGCTGCCACAGAAGCCTTGAGTGTCTCCAGGGCAAATGTACATCTCTAACCCTGCTTTTCAACTGACTTGATATATTAGAACCTATAAGACCCAAGAAACTAGAAGAAACTATAGAAACTACTGGTTTGGGGTTTTTTTTTTTAATATAAATTGGATTGAGAGGGGGCATGTTTTCCAGCAGTGGTTGTCCTTGAGCTGGAGCCCAGCAGTTTTTTTCTGAAGGGCAGTGGACAGTGCACTTCTATCTACAAGGTTGAAATCACAATCAGGACTCAGTCATTCTTTCATCAAGAATTTCTAAAAATTTTCTTTCTATAGGGAGTGTGGGAGCTGTACAGAATAAATGGCAATGATTCTTGGAGCCCTTTGCGCTACAAATGGATTCTCCACATGCCGTCTTGAAAAGATGCACTTTGATTTTAATTTTGTCTTTATAATCACCTTGAATTGGCTTCACTTAGTTTTGAAGTTTATTAAAGTACACTGGAAAGCAGGAATTCATTTTTAACTGAAAGATATTTGTGCCTCAAACACAAACAAATTCTGCTGAAGCTCATGGTTTTGTATGATGCAGCCATGCCAAGCTCCTGCCAAGAAATCTTGCCTATGCCTGATCTCAACATGAGTCTCTCTGTCTGGCTGTTTTTTCTGTAAATAAATTTACTCATTGGTGAATATCCCAGGAAAACTTGCTGTGCATATATGCAGACAACAGATCCTCAGGAAAAAAGATAAAAATAGGAGAGAAACAGGTGATGACCAGGATGAACCAGATGAACTGAGTATGGATTAATAGAACTGGATTTCTTTTCATTTCAGGACAATATCCAGTTCATTCATGAACTGTAAAACTATATCAAAGAACCAAAAATACAGTTTTATCAGAAAAATGAAACCAAACAAATTTCCTATCATTAGTTACAGATGCAGTGCAATGTTCTCTTGGATTAATAGATTGACTTTAATATGTTTCTTGTGGATGTTGAGGAACACTATCAGCTGGGAAAAAGGAAGCAGTCATATTTTATTGATTGTGAAGTATTTTTCTAACTTCAGCTGAAGACAGAGTTCACACATATAAGCCATTTCAGTAAAGTCAAAAACACTACTTGGGTGCCTGGGGTCATACACTGCTATCCTCAGGAGCAGCATTTATTTTTCTGGGCTTTACAGAAGACTTTAAAAGAATAAATCCAAACTCATGATTGCCCAGTAGTAAGAAGTCTTATTCAGGCTGATATTCAGGTTAATTAGGAATATAGGCTGTGCAAATAGGGAATGGAAAGGTTTCCTGCAGACCATGGTCCAGAGCACCTCATTTAATTGACTAATGATTGCCTAATCTACATGCACTGAATATTCTGTCAGAAAAGAGTGCCAGCCAGAGGGCTTGGGCTGGTCCAAAGTCAGGAGTTGAGAATACCAGCTTTGCATCCATGACCTTCCAGCTCAGTTCAGCACTGCTACTGAGGACTGAGTTTGAGCTGAGTTTGGTATGAAAGAACATTTTGTACTTTGAAGATATTACTGTTAATTTTGCTTATGTCTTGTCAGTATGGCCTTGAAGCCTCCATTTCACTGTGTTTCTGTCCCACAATGTGCCACCAAAAAACCATTATTTTTCAGACTTAAAATACAGATTTTGCATCCTTCAAAATGAAGCTTAACTTCATCTGATGGGGTGGCCAGAAAAAGCCCTTTTCTATTATCCTTTCATCATACAAACAATTTAGTTTGCGATAACTCCAATTTCACCATGGATTACAAGCTGACAATACAGCAAGTAGCTTATTCATTCTTCTCCCTGCCTACCAGTCAGATCCCTGCTAAGGGACACTGGCTCAGCATTGGCTTGACTGATGGCATCCCACACAAGTTTTGCTTGCACTGGAAGACCTAAAAGGTGGTGTTTGGAAACCAGCAAGGTTTCTTCAGTTTGTGTTTCTCCTTGAAGGTCCTCAACCCTGGTGGGAAACCAGGTCATAGGAACTCAGTGGGCTTCTGAAAAATCTCTGACCTGCACAACAGCAGTTTTCCCTCCACCTTCACTGATGCAATCTCTGCATCCTGAAATTTAAATTTTGATTTGCCACATACAGCTTTCTCTATTACAGCATCAACCCATTCATCCTCAGCAAGTGGGTGGACTTTGTTTCTCTATTCTGTGAAGAGCAAAACTGCAATTAGGCACTGTATATTCCTATTACTCATAACTGTTCTTAGTAAAATAGTCACCATTTTCTTTTTTTACTTCCCTGGTTTTATTAAAAAAAATGTTTTACAGTGGGACTTAAACCTGATACTGATCACTGCTGGAAAAAATTAATCACCACAAAAGGCAAAAATATTCCCTTGATTCAAAAAGCACCTGAGGATACATGTAGGTCTGTTATTTGTGAATTTTACCACAATCATGTCATTTGGAGCACATGGATAAATAAAAAGAGATTAATCGTGAAGTCCAATGCGTTGTAATCATTCTGGGGAGTTTACTTTCACTCACTGATTTTTCAACAGGTCTGATAAGGATGTGGAAGATTTGATTTCAAACTTGCTGAAATAAAAGCAAATGTTTCCAGTGATGCCTGAGCTCTGTTGACGCAATGTAAATTACTGGCATAATTAAGCTGTTTCAAAATTGTGATTTAGTTTTTTTCAAAAATTCAAACTCCATAGGTAACATAAGTGAAGCAATGACATTTCCTCCCCAGCATGCTGCCCTCAGGGTATATTTCACTCATTCCATTGCAAAACTCTTCCTTCAGGCCTTTAGAGTTTTTCTAAAGTCAGTGTTCAACCATAAGAGCTTTCCTGGTGAAATTAGACAAATCCACAAGGTATCAAACTAAGGCCACTGTCCTCACCAGGGCCCTCCCTCCGTGTGTTGTTACATGAGAGAATCTCTATAAACTGCACTTCTGGTCACTTATATTCTAAGATTCATTTATATTTGTGGTTCCAGATAGGATCTCTGAGCCCTGGATTTAAGACCTCACTGCCCTTCTTTTCTTCATATACCCAAACATGAGGAGTCCCTGATGATGAAGGGGTGTCACAACCCAGCCTGTGGTGAGGCTCCTGAGCCTGTACCTCAGTTCTTCCCACTTACTAAATTATTACACTGACTAAAGTGCATTTGTGCAAATCCATTTGGATTTTTGCAGTCAAAGCAAGAAGAAAGGCAGATAGCTTAAGAGAAAGTAAAATCTTCTTTGGTCACAGCAAAACCCCTTATCAGTGTCTTTCACCTCAACAAGCAGTTGGTATGTCATTGCATCTGCTGTGACATTTGAAGATCTGTGAAGGTCTAATCAATGCACCCACAAAAATTCCAGTGTTCATGTTATAAAGAATAAATTGGAAAGGTTCAAATAAAGCTCTGTCATTCAGCTTAGTATTTTGTAAATTTTTTGTGGTATCATGGAGCTGTGAGTTCTATTTAAAATTCATATTAGTGTGTGTTTCAAGGTGACTGCACTTTTTATTCTGAAAACTTCTTCTACATTACTTCATTCAGCTCTATAAACACTTACAGAAAGCACACTCTAAAAATAAATTCCTTTTGCACTTCTCTCATTTAAATTGCTTTCAGGAAAATGCTGATATCAGGAAAGAGGCACCCACATCCATATGTTTACATTTATAGCAATTGTCAGTCACTTTTCTAATGTTAACTAGGAAATTATGTTATTTGAAAAACCTGTAATTACTAACAGAGCAGCAGTGTGTCTTCATATGCACTGCTCTTATTAATGTTTATGGCACCTGCAAATATGGCACTCGGGGCTGAGTTCTGGCAGGCAATACAAACAGAGGGAGATGTGCTTTTTATGAGGCAACCTCATATCAGAGTGAGCACCACTGGGCTGTGTGCAGTGTGGGGGAGAAGAGGCATCACAGGATGAAAGGTGTGCCCCTCCTGCAGAACCACACAGTGTCTGCCTGCAGCACATCTCCCCAGCTCAGGAACATTTGTCTTCACAGGGTTAGTTAGAGGAGAAGACGCTCTGGACACTTCTCAGGAGACATTTTTTCCAAGTCATTCATGTCGACAATTGTGTGTACATGAGGTGAATTTGCTCCGAATGGTCACTGGTGGAAGATGTGCAGTGCCAGCTGCCACAACTCCTAAGGGTGCAGAAAGAGGTCAGAGAATGGTGCTCTGCCAAGGTCTCATTGGATGTGGGGAAGAATATGTGATTTCAACAGTTTTGGCATTGGGAATTGTTTAATGCTAGAACAAACTAAAATCTTTGGGAATATTTGGGAAATGCGTTCTTGTCAATCAACATTTTCTAGAAAAATGGTCTCACTCCTCTCAGAAAAAAACCAAAGAGCCTTTTATGAAACCAAGATGCTTTCTATAAAAAAATACATCTTCCAACATCTTTGTCCTTCTCAAGTTGTTAATTGACTTTTTTATTGAAAGTTAACAGATGTCTTGTGCAGCTATGAATAAACCAGGGGTATATAGATCCTATGGCTCCCCTGCTTATGTAGTAGGTCCCACCTGGTCACACACCACCAAGAGAGGTGCAGGGTCTCTGGTGCTCTGTGTGAGTAGCTGCTGCCACGGCAGGTTGCTGAGGTCTCTTTTTAGGGTCCACTGTGGTGTACACAACAGACAAGAACCACTTTGTGCAGTTGAGAACTGTGAGAGTTTGTGTGCTGCAATTAAAATGTTTGTTGAAAATCCACAAGACGTTCAAGTTTGAAATGTAATTATACTGTTGGGAAAAAAAAAAAGTAGTTCTGATCAGTGCTAACTCTGGAAACAGTATATAAAAGACATTTTGTATTGACTAGATGGTGTCTATTGTGTCTCAGTGAGAGATGGCTTTTTACAGTGCTGCGGAGTAGCTTGTTCTCATGAGTACATCAGAAATACAAGGTAGTCACCTAATTACAGAGCAGGTACAGTGTTATTAGTGATGCGTGGTTCAAAATGGAGCCATAATTATGTATGAAGATCACTCCAAGAAATACTTAATTGCATCACTTATAGCTAACAACTTACATCTCCCAGCATGAGACTGAGTGATAACAGCCATTCTTCCCCACACACTCCTGGGTCGTAAAATGTTTTAAATCTCTGCCAGGACAGGGATTGAGGAAACAAATGGGTTTGTATCAAGGACTCAGATATAGCTCCTCAGAAAAATACATTTTGTTTAAACCTGGGTGACACATCTTACCCAATTTTTATTGCTCCAAAAATGTCCTCTCAAAAGCAAAATTTCACCCAAAGATTCTTGATATTCTTTGAATTTCTTTTCCCAGTTGTGAAATATCTCAGATATGAAACAAGTTATAAGCTGTTGCAGATATAAAATAGACCATACATTCTTAACAAGGCTTTTGAAAATTCTATGGAAAACTTATAAAATTGTGTGTTTGTATTCACATATTCTTATGGTTTGCTGTAATCTCTTGGTGTAAGTTTTTTTTAAAACAAATTAAAATATTTTTAATTTAAAATTTCTTAAAATAATCATGAACAAAAGAGACTCATACTTAATTTATCATATTTTGAAAAATTTGTTGAAGTTTCAACTCTATGAAGTGTATTGAGGTCTTCCATAAGAACTCTTGAGGCATTAATACAACCATATTTTTAGAACAACTGGGGGATGATTTCCAAATTAATAATTTACAGTTTGGGGAGTTTAAAATTCAAAACTATAATAGGTAAAAATACATTAATCTGGTGTACAGTTTGTTTAAACTTTAAAAGATAAGAATTTTTGTGATTGAAGAGGAAAATATTTTATATACATAGATTGGAGCCTTTGCCTATTGCCTCTGGACCTGCCATAGGGATCTCTTGTCTTCCAGATTTCCTTTTGCTTGACTGTTCCCTTAATTTTTAATTCACATATTTGTCTATGAATTGAATATAATGTCCACTTTCAGAAAATGGGGAGCTTCAGGGATTCTTTAGAATATGTACATACACAAAAGCATAAACATGCCTCTCAACAACACAGACAGACCTTCACAATTAGTCCCATAACCTCACTTCTCAGTTTATTCTGGAAGCTAGACTGTGTCTTCAAACAACAGCCTGGGGAATGAAAACAAACAAATAGAACCTGATGACCTTCCAGATGCCTTCTCAAAGTGTCCTGGCAGTGGGGAGAACCTCCTTACACAGCTGAAAAAATAGATGATCCTACAGTGAGAGCTGCATACTCAGATCTTACATCTGGGAAAGTGCTGTGGGTCCTGAGACCCCACATGCTGCACCAGAGTCTGTTCTGAGGGTAAAGGCATGGGTGGTATGGGGGAGCCCTGTGTTTTCTCACTGACTGGCCTCAGCAGCTTGGAAAAGGAGATTTCAATAAGATCTTGCTGGGAATTAGCCTAAGGCAGGGAAAAGATGCCTGTAGCTTCTTACCAAATGCATTCATGAAAAAAAAAAGTGGGGGAAATATTTGAATTTCATTTAAACATGATTTAATAGCAATACATAGAAAAAATATTCTTCTAAGCTAAGAGCTTCTTCTAATATGGTACAGACAGAAGTTACTAACAGCTTTTGGGAGTTTTGTGTGTCCCTGAAAATATGTAATGTCAAGGAGTGAAAAAAATCAAAAGGGAAAAGTTCTGCAAGAGGGAAGGGAAGCAGAGGCTCCTCAATTCACAGTATTCTACAGAGGTGAGCTTTTGTTGCACACCAGAGCCCTTATGTATCAGTGACCTAAGAACAAAAAAAGGAGATGATTGAGTGGAGCAGGGAGGAATTGTGTTATAAGGAGGACAGGAACTGCACTATGAAATAGCAGTCAAATGTATAACTGTAAAGGACACTTCTCAGCTTGATGTCGTGGCCATGTGTTTCTTGGCATTTTCACAAGTGGGAAAGTGCTGCTTCCTGCACTGGCAATTGATCTGCTCCCCATTGTTAATGTTAGCATGCTTGGGACTTTACAGCTTACTTGGTGGCTTTCCAATTCATAAAAATGCTTTGATTACTGTATTATTTAATCCAGATTCTGTCACCTTTAGTCATCTTGAATCTATGATTCTATGATCTTACATGGAATCAATTTAATAAATAGGCTCATTATTCTCCTTCCGCCAACTTGCTCTAAATCTCCTTGGTTCTGGCTTTTATTCCCTTATCACCCAAACCAGTTGCTTTGCCTCCTACACCCTGCCTGACTGCCCATTTCTTAAGTTATGGTGAAACAAGCTCCTGCTTTCACTACCAGGGCCAGGCTTTACAACATTTGTAAATGAGAGCATTTGTTAACATCTGTCTCACACAGTAAGTCAAATGTTGCCCAAAATGCCTGGCTGGGGGATGCTCTGAGAGCTGCAGTGCAGCCACAGCACGACTGTGCTCAGGTGCTCTGTGGGCAGGAGGCAGGGCAGCACCCTGCCAAAAGGGGTTTGATTCTTGTTTAGAGGCAAAGTTACTGTGCATGGAAAAATGCACTTTTCAAAAGCATTTAGGATGGCCATTTCTAGAAGATATTCGCATAGGGACATTACTTCTTTGATCCTCCCTACACACACTTTTTCCTGGCTCTGGAAAATTTCAGTTTCCTTCTCCAGTCCAGGGAATGGAAAAGCAAATCCAAGAAAATATGAAGAAGTTTTTAGCATGTTCAAAACAATGCATATTCCCTACTCCTGAAATTTTACCTTGTTTTTTTTTGTCTTAAGAACTTACATGTTTTCCCAAGGAATTGCTCTCATGCTGCTTGTCTATAACTTCCCATCTCATAAATTTAGTTTCAACTAAAAATAAAAGTGAAATCTAGGCCATAGCTAGTTCTATTAAAAAATGGTAAGGAGAGATAGTCAAAATTACTGTCTCCAATGAGGAAAGATAGGTAGAAGGTAACTTTGCCATAGGCTGTAGGTCAGTCAGCACAGCCACACTTCCCTGCATGGCTCTGAGAAAAGCTGGGCTGCCTCACGTGCTTAGGCAAAACATCAAGTTCTCCAGCTGCTATGAATTTTTATCCAACCAGCTTGGACATATTCAAGAAAAACCCAAGAACTTTTAATATCAGTAAATAAGAAAGGAGCAAAGAATTAATATCTAGTGTAAGGAATAGAAAATTGGTAGCAATTTTGAGGGGGAAAATGTCAAGTTAGAGAAGCAGGAACATTTTAGCTGTAGATATTTATTTTCTCTGTGTATATGCCCTTTTTCAAACAATTGTTTTTAAAAGACTGCTATTCTTGTTTTTAAGTATGCATGACTCTTGCCAATGTCTTTTAGCTGCCCTAAAATTTTCAATTTATACACAGCTACTAGAAACCAATGATGCCAAAACTTGGTCAGACACAGAAAGTTGTGCTTATTATTACAGCAAGAGTAATAGCTAGATACAGAGAAATAGAAGTAGTAAAGACCTGAATTATAAAAAATTATGTATTTTCAATGGAGGTAACACTTTTCTGGGTGGATGATCCCGACAAAAAAATGTACAAAAATTATGCAGGGGAGTCCAGATTTATGAGGATAACAGATATATAGATGAATTTCAAATAAAATTTTCCTGGAGACCATGATATATCTAAATAACACAGTGATCACTAGTTGGGAAACAGCTCAAGGATCACAAATAATTTAGATCAGACCATCATCACTAAACTGAGAGAATGCTGTTCTGTTCAGGTCTATGTGTATGCCATGAGTCACCCCTGCTGTCCCTGCCCATCACATGCACAGAGTGGATGTCCAGGAGGCTCCAAAAATTCACACTTTCTATACTTGTCCCCTCAAACAAGTTACAGCCAGAAAATTTTTCCTAATTTTAGCAGTGAACTGACCCTGAAAGGGCCACAACCACAAAACCACAGTGTAGCATGGGAGGAGAGGCACAGACATCAAGGACATCACCATTGCTCAGACAGCTGCAACAACAGGAAAATTGTTAGGTGAAGATAGGGAGAAAAAACTCAGGGAGCAGGCCCTTTTCATGCTGCACAGCAAGGTAAAACCCCAATAACCTGCCTGGCAGTCTGACCCAAGTGCAAACTCCTGTTGCTGAAAGGTTAACTCGTTGGGAAAGGACCACTGAGCAAGACTCCCTGCCCAGTGCAATGAAGTATAAAAGTTTCCAGAACCAGTATGAAAACCATTGCCAAGCAGTGTTTTGTCTATATTATGGCTGCTCTGTTCCCTTTTATTTCTTCTGTTTCTCTCAGATGTGGTTATCTGCATTACTTCTGCAGGAAGTAGTGTCTTCTTGTGCCTTGTGTACGTTGCTGAGGCACACAGCTAAACTACTGACCCAATGTTTCCTCTACTATATGCTTTTATCTATAACGCTGAATTGGAGGAGTATATTTTAGGAATTCTATCTTAAAAAGATATCAGAACAATGTGCTTTACTGAGGTATCTCAAGTCCACTGATTTCTTGTAAGATTCAGTTTCATGTGTGCTAACTGTCAATGACTTCAGGAGTTTTGGTGGTTTTAATCTCAACCTAGGGTCCATTCCTATAAGAAGCTAAAACCCAGTATTTGAAAGTTTCACAAAACTTTTGTGGGTTTTTTAGTTCAAGGGATACAGTAGGAATGTGATCACAATGAGGACACAGCTTCAGAGCTGAAATACAAGGATTATTAAATAGGGTTGAGAAAAAAAACATGGAAAAATGCAATAAAAAGTAACTGTACTAATCACACATAAAATCCAGCAGAAATTAGCATATCAAACAGATACAGAACATCCTGAAAATGGGAAGCATACAGCCTCTAATTATAGGTCATGAATGCAGATGACCAAAGAACAAACATTTCACAAGCATAAATTGAGATTTCAACATCTGTCTCCATTTTGAGAGACTTTAAAGTAAATGAGTCTTGAAAGTAAATGTTATTATTTGTGATTTTATTTTTAATGAGAAGGTGGAGGAAGAGAACTTCACCTGCCATGTTGTTCAGGTCAGACAGTGAAATATGAGATTAAACATTAAATTTAATCAGGCAAAAGAGAAGTCGAAATATCTCTCTCCTTTTTTATCTGAGACCTCAGTCCCAGCAAAGCAGGTAGAGGATGATTTTTCTACCTGGGAAAGCTAAAGATAGAAAACCTTGATGACCTTCTTGCTTGAAAATTTTATGAAAACAGACACAATCCTCCCAGCAATTTTGCTCTAGTGTACTGATACTTTTCAGTGGTCACAGAGTCACAACTCACAGAATGGCTGAGGTGGGAAGTGACCTCTGCTCAAATAGGGCCAGGTAGAGCCAGTTGCCTAGGACCATGTCCAGATGGCTTTTGACTCTCCAAAGACGGGGACTCCACAACCTCCCTGGGAAATCTATGCCAGTGTTGGCAATGTCTCAAATAAAACCATTTTCCTGATATTCAGAAGGAATCTCCTGTGTTTAGTTTGTGTATATTGCCTCTTGTCTTGGTGTCACTGGGCACCACTTAAAATGTCCTGGATCAATACTCCTTGCACCCTCCCTTCAGGTATTTATGTGTATTGATAAGGTTCCCTAAGCCACCTTCTCCTCAGGCTGAATAGTCCCAGGTCTCTCAGACTTTCCTCATAGGAAATGTGCTCCAGTCACTGTAACATCTTTGTGGCCCTTTGTTGGACTCTCTCTGGACTGTCCATACCCCTCTTGCAGTGGGGAGCCCAGAACTGGACACAGAATTTCAGGTGTGGCCTTACCCAGGGCTGAGTAGAAGGGAGGGTATTTTGTTGAATGAAGCTCAGGATAAAAATTGCCCCCTTTGCAGCAAGGGCACATTGTTGACTTGTGGTCAACAAGGTGTTCATTTGGACCCACACATCTGCACCTGAATCTTTAAGCACCTCTATCATCTGCAGGATATCTTCTCTCCTAACCAAGACACTGTGAAGCAGGGTGATTGTTAGCATTTGTGTCAAAACCTCTTTCTGGGAAGAGATAAAAAGTGATAGAAAGTGATTACTTGTGCCTTCAAGAGCAACCTATTCATGCTGCCCAGGTGGTGCAAAAGGAACTTGGTAAAACTGTAAGTGAAGTCCATTACTTTAATTGCATGCTGATAATGAACCATTGTATGGAGGTTGTTAGAGTAATTTTAAGAGCCAGAGTGGTTTAAAAGTTGCTCTTGCTAAACTGTTTTCCTTTAATGTCCTGCAAGAACAGCAGTGGTACTCAGCCAAACAGCTGTGCCCTGCCAGAGCTTTGACCTTAAATGCACTCATGTATCAGGGGATTATTTCATTACTTTTACCCCATTTTAACCCATGCTGTTCAAAATTACCTGTGAAGCATATTCCCTACTGACACAGCAGTCCTGTGGGATTACTGTGCAGTTTGCTTCATCCTTCCTGCAGGGACCACTAAAGTCACAATAATCTTTTCTAGTACTATTAATGAGAGACAAAAGCACCTTTGATGAGATTTTTTTCCCAAAACATGGACCCTAGTGATTATTACCAGTTTGCACAGCAGATGGAAAAAAAAAAAATCCACCAGGAATTGTTGCCTTTCCTCCTATGAGGATATGAAACATTACTATGTGTTGAAATGATTTCAGGATCCACTGGATAGTCCATTTTCTTCTTCTAGCATAGCTTGGAAGGAACTGAGTAGGGAAAGGCTAGGAAGAATAACTTGCTCTGAAAATGTATGTTCTTTTTTTGATACAGGGATGTTTTTCCCCAAGTCACAACAGGACACCAATAGAAACTGGGTCCCTAATGCCTTTGTAAATCTAAGTGAAACTGTAAGTGAAAGTTAATGGGTTCCATGCTTACATATGCATGTCTCTGAAAATTTCCCTCACCAGCCATTCTAATATAAATGTGTGAAGGGAAAATTGAGGATGTGGCATATTTAGAGTTCAGTAAAATATTTGGCAGTGCGTTTCATGAAATCTTACTGCTAAATTAATTCAGATTGGCTTGGATAGCAGCATTCTCATGTGGGCTGGAAACTGCCTGGCAAATTGTAAACACGTGGCAGTGATAAAGAGTCTTCCTTCTACAGTGGTGAAGATGAGTCTGGTGGCAGATACTGTAGGAACTGCAACTAAACACATCTCATTATATTATGAGTATAAACCTCTTCAATATTAACTGAGAAAAGAAAAGGAAAGAGAGACCCATATCTGGAAAAACTGAAGTACATCTATGGCTCTTCAGAGGTTGATTAATATTTTTGAAGTCTAGAGATCAGAAGTCCCAAAAAGATTATAAATACAGGGGTAAGAGATTAGAAACATGATTAATTTGGACAGAAAAAAGAACTAAACAAAGCAAAACAAAATAATAAAAACCCATCCAAGAAACCTAAACATAATTTTAAAAATGCAGTGAGGGAAAAAGACTAGAAAGGTGTAAAGATTTATGGACAACAATCAAGAAGTGCAGTATACAAAACCTTGCAATATGATACCAGAAAAAAAAAAATAAACCAGTAACTTCCGAATGTGTATAAAAGGTCAGGATGTAATAGACTACTTTTTTTCTGATATTAGCTACTAACTTTGCTGATCAGAATTATTTCACTACTACTGCTTGAAATCATCTTCTTTCTCCTATGGAACATGAAAAATCAAATGGCTCTTCTGCTGTGTGGTGATGGAACAGCAGTTTGGAGAGTGAAGCTCTGAGCCAGCTCTTGCCATTGCAGAGATACAGAGAGTAACAGAGATGCCTTTTCTCTGTAGCTCCTAGTGGCTATATCCTTCCTAAGGACTGCAGTGCTCATATTACCCCAAACACATCCAAAGAAATTCAGAGAAGTAAAACAAACAAGCTGAACTATGCTTGACTGATGAAACAGCCAAACTGCAGAATTTTCTAAAAAATAAGAAGTACTAGTATTTTCCTCCTTGAAAATATTTAGAGCCATTTTATTCCCGTACAGGCTCACTGAAATACACTGAAAAACCTAACAGCAAAAATAAACTTTTTAAAAATAACCTTTATATTTTAAAAATATTTATACTTGAAAGTTTCCTTAGAATTCAAAATATGTATTTTGCAAACAAAATCACAATCCCTGGACTAAGGAACATGTTAATTAAGAGTCATTCTACCATCATTTCACTGTAGTTTTATTCTGACACAGCATTATGATGCATCAGTTTTTCATAAGAGACTCCCAAATGTTAAATCTTCAGCTTGTGGTAAATCTGGTTTCCTCTTCAATGAAAGGGGAGCTACAAAATATTGCATAAATAAATGGGTTCTACTGATAACTGGTAACTGTGGAGCATGACATAAGAAAATACATTCTGTATATTTTCACTCATTAATGTTATTTCACCATGTACAAAAACTTGTTACATCTGCATCGGGGGAGTTCTGTAGTAACTATGAAGGTTGCAGCCTTTTACCATCAAAAAATTTTGCTAAAGCTGGCAGATGTTGCAGTATAAACTTTTACAGATAGGTGTTGGGGATGTTTCTGCTTCCTGTTTAAAAGAGAGGAGAAATGTAAGTGCAATCTGATGGGAGCATTTCTGCAAATGCTCCATCTCTGTTGTGGTGAAAAGAATGGACCAAGGGGGTTCTAAACTAAGTTAAGGAGAAATACTATAGCCAGTTAGGTGTCTTGATCTTTTATGGCCTCATTTGTTAACTTCTGGCTGTGTGTTACCCCATCCTCCACCCAAATCTCAACCATCTGGTGACAGAGTACAGCATTTACCAGTTGGTATGTGGATATTCACATACAGTTTTATAACAAATGAACCTCCAATTCAGCTTGACCAAATGGTTGCAAAGCAGTTTTGGAACTGAAATTTAATCTAAAAAAAAAGCAAGGGAAAGAGTGCCTAGGTTGGTCTACTAATTAATGCAACATACATTTATATAGCAACACCATTAATGCCACTTGTTTTTCCAGATATGTGGACAACAAATACACACATTGGCCAAATTACCAATTTGCTTTTAGCCTGGACTGGCAAGGCATAGAGGGTTTTTTTGTTAATCATCATCCATTAATGCTTAGCCAGCTGAAAAGAACTCTGAACAGGACACCCCTTGCTTTGCAGCACTAATGCTATAAATTGAGTGTAATTAAAGGCAATCAATGGTGAAAGAACTATATGCTGGGATGCTGCAGTTTATTCACAGTGTGGCCCAATATATGCATTCTCAGGGGAAAAAAAACCCTTAAAATCCTGATTTCTTGTTTTTTATTTTTCTGTACTTGTACCATCCAAGGACATAGGAAAGTGCTAGCAAAACAACAACAAAACAAAACAAAACCCCAACAAAAAAAATCAAACTGCAGCAAAGTAAAAATAATGCAAATAACCAAATAAACCAGCAAACCCCTCCAACTGGACCACCTAGACATTATTTTTCCCAGTTAATATAGATTCTTTTTCCACATTTAACATTTTTGGTTTAAATATTTTTTATCATTTTGTTCTCATGCAGCTGTTTTTGGTTTTGCTATTTGCAAAGACACACACTATCTGTTTAACCAGAAATGATGGTTTGCTCTTTTCTGAGGAGAACTGCTTGGAAAAGTGAGGTGCATGCTTAGTCACTCCAGTTTAATCTTCCTGAGTGCCTTTGGGAACCAGGAAACTGAGGCTTCAGCAGAGCTGCTGGGCTGAGCTCTGCCAGGAGGCTGCACAGCCAGCTGAGCAGGGAAGGAGGAAAGGGAATGGTACAGGCTGATCACCTGGCTGTGAGAGAGGGAAACACTGCCCTCGGCTCTGCACAGCGTTCTGCTATTGCCTGGAATCGTAGGAATTTAATCAGATCCAAAGAAAACTGGGTTTACCCCAAATTAAAGATGGGATGGGAATGAATCCTCAGATGCCTCCATCCTCCCCTAAGAGTATCTTAAAAATGCTGGTCTTATAAAACAGGGCACACTGGTTTTTTGAGCTGCTTCTCTTGTTTGTGTTACAGGATTGCTCCTTTTACCCTGCAGAAACATTCTGCTTGTCACTAAAATATAATTTAGGGAATCTGAATGTAGAAATGACCAGACTTCAATCACTGCTTTAATAAAAGTTTTGTTTGTTTGGATTTTTTTTTCCAACAGCATAATAAGGTTGTCAGTTTTTATTTGTGAGCTAGTTATTATAGAAGTCAATTTACATAAAAGGCAATTTTAAATTGAGAAATACCATCAAATTATTATGTTTCTTAGAGAATACCATGGAAATTTGGTTTGGTCTGTAATATTTAATACTTTGATCAGAGACTTGGGAGATAAAATAAGATCACTGACAAAAACTTCATCTCAAAAAGAAAGGAGACAAGTAACAATGAAGAGGAATGGTCTGTGGCCTACAGTGGTGCAAATCAGTCAGCTAAATAAAAAGAACTGTGGAGTGTGTACTTTAAAACAGCCAGTGTAAAATCATATCTGTAGTACCATTTAATTTACATTATGTTGTAAAGAAGGACCCTTGTGAACTCAGGAAGAAAGGGCTGCAACATGAATTTCCAGGTAACTTTGAAATCAGCTGTATCAGATGCCACAGATGCAAACAAATGTTGTTTAATATAAATCTTCAGTTTACAGCAGATTATTTTGCTCCATAAAATCAGTGTGGTGGGTATTACCTGCGAGTGCATCTGGAAGACTGTGCTTGATTGTGATTCCCCTGTTAAAGACATGCTGAAATGGAGAGGGCTCAGATTAAGTACTGGAAATTGGTGGAGTTAATCTGTCCACTTAGAGTAACAGAATTAGATTACTGACTCTTTAATCTAGTGGAGAAATGTATAAGCCATGCCTTAGCTGAAGTTAATTCTGAACACATGCAGCTCACATATGAGCCATATCTTCATTATCAGTGAGAGAAATTAGCCAGGACAAATGTGGTAGGTCCTCTGCAACATATTCCCTGCATAATTCCCTTTTATTGTCATTAAGTCTGAATTTTTACTCCAGCTGCAGCACAAACAAGATAATTGTATACCCGTTTCTGAAAGAATGTCAAAAGAAATTATCCCAGCTCTTCCCTTTATTCGGTTTGATGATCCATAAATACTCTTAATATACCTTGATTATTGATTTTGAACATTATCTAATTAAAAAGAAAATCACACAACTTTCAAGGCTATGCATAAACCCATTTAAAGTTAGCAGACATCTTGCTTTTGAATACAATTATACAATATAATTGGAAAGGAATAGCATATACATAATTTCAAAGAACATAGAGAATTTTTACAAAATAAACATAGTGGCTGTTCTTGGGACCTTTTTACTAGATATATCCCCTCATAAACATTGAGAAATGCTGGCTTGAATGAGCATATTTGAGGAATTCTACCTTAAAAAGATATCAGAACAATGTGCTTTGCTGAGATATCTCAAGTCCACTGACTTCTCATGAAATTCAGTTTCCTATATACTAACTCTATCAATGACTTTGGAGGTTCTGTTGGTTTTAATCCCAACCTTGTGTCTATTCCTGTGAGGAGCTAAAGCCCAGCACTTGAAAGTTTCTCAAAAAAAATTGTGGAGTTCTTTTTAGCTTGAGAAATTGAGTAAGGAATGTGATAAAAATGAGGAGTTTCAGAGGAGAGAAATGTGATAAAAACACACTTTCAGAGAGAAAATATATAATGCTGAAATACAAGGATTATTAAATAGTGTTGAGAAAAAATTCCATGGAAATGTGCAGAGAAACATTGCTCTACTAAACAAATATAAAATCAAATAGCAATTAGCATATCAAACACATAAGGATCAGATACATAAAAACAAGGCAGAATTTTTACCCTGGCTTACTAGGGCAGATTTAGGAATTAAACCCAAAATTTTCCTATCTTAAACTTGCAACCTAATTACCTCAGCTAGTAAGGGAGCTTTTCCAAATCCTGGAACATTTCTTGTGGGAATTAAAAGCATTTTCCAGATTATTTTTTACCTTTTTCTGAAACTGCTGTGTCAAAAATACCAGAAGCTGACCGTGTATTGGAGTGGCAGGGAGAGTTCACTGCAGCTCTACACACCAGTTCCCCAGAACAGCTCTGTGTATGACAACACAGATGAGAACAGCATATTTTTACTTGCTTAACTCATTGCAGGAAGCTGGATGATAGGGACAAAGCTTTGCTTAGCTGTTTCCAAGACTACTGCTATCTTAATGAAAACAATTATCTATGAAAGAGACAAAAATTCTAAATGATCTTAAGAGGCACAAAAATGAACCGAATTACCGGAAAAAAAATCAGAATTCAGAATAAATTATTAATTTGAAACACATCCACAAAGAAATTGCAGAGGTTACAAAACTCAAGGGACCTCATCAGCAGAAGGAGGAAAAAATGTTGTTTTGAGAGTAATTGAGCTGCACTTGGCTCACAGGGTAAGAGTTGGGGTACTTCTGATGAGCTGTGAGCAGTGAGGTACAACAGAGAGCTTCAACTGGTAATCTCCCAGAGCCCTTGTGTGAGCCCTTGAGCTCATGGCAATTCTTCTGCCCCTGTCTGTGAAAGACCTTCATTCTCATCTTCTTCCTTGGGACCAAGGTTAGAGGAAGCAGCATGCAAAACCCCCATGTGGCAAACAAGAAGTCGTCCAGCCCAAGGGTCACTCAGCCTCTGCCACCACGGACACAGGCCAGGGCAAGGTTACTCCATCACATTGTTTGGGGGAAGAGAACCCTTCCTGCAGTCTGCCCCACAGCTGGGCAAAGGTGCTTGTAGGAAGAGTTGGAGCAGTGGATTTGGAGAGCTGTTATTTGCACTTGTGCTTTGGTTCCCCATTCCTGCGAATTTGTGAAGATCTTACTAACTTTGATGGCATTTGTTTGTGGAGGGGTTCTCAGCAGGATTGGGGAATAACTTGTCCTGTGCTCTCCAGATAAAGCCCACCCCAGGTAAGGATGAGAGGGAGACTCAAGGAGGGGTATAAATATTTCACTTCTATGCTTCTGGAGGGGGACCAGACCTCTCTTGCATATTTGCAGGGGATGACTGGAGGCTACATGTTATTATTGTTCCTAAGCAACTCACTTGCTGTGGGAACCCCTGCTATGCCACTGCACAGAGTTTGCATTATACAGTGTCAATTTGTCCTGGCAGTTTCTTGATTTTCTTTCTTTACCCTACTGAAAGAGGGGCTTTTTGGTGTTGGTTTTTTTTTTTTTTTAATACACTCAGTGAAACCCACAGTGAAAGGTGCATGATAATAGAGGCTCCAAGATAGCTGTGCACTCACAGTAATCTGTGTTCATATTTAAAAGCCTTAGCCCCTGAGTGTTTCTATGAAAGCAGCATAGTGCAGGCCTATTTATTACCTGCCAATTCCATTTCTTAGAGTGGAGTTGTCTCTGAGCCAGAGTATTTTCTGCACAAACATGTTCCTGTGGATGGATGTGGGGGTGGGTGGATGGGTGGGTAGGCAGAGTAAAAGGATGGGTGTGATGGGAGGACAGTGCCCAGATATTGCTGTAGAAAATATCTTGGCTATTTATTCCTCAAGGCAGATGGTGCCTGTTGATTACCTTCACCAACAGAAGCTGTACCTGTTAGTGAGGGTGTGAAGAAAAGTCTCTGCAGTGAGGGGCTGAGGAAAGGCAAAGTAAGGTATTCAAGCAAGGTCCTAATGCAGAAAGATTAATGTGTGAAGGTTAAAGGGCTGGGACAGAGCTGTTACCCTGAATTATGGGCACTGATCTGCTGCATGCCCATGAGAAGTTATGCCTATAAGAGGGGATTTTCAGAGCCCAGAGGCATACTGCCATAATGCCAGAGAAAATTGTCCTGCTGCAGCCACTCTGGCCATGCGTGAGTTCAAACCAAGGTGACTTGTCCAGCCCAGCTTTTTCTGTCCTTTTGATCCAGCATCTGCTTAAACTGCTCCTGAGCAAACAGCTTAGGACAGAGCTCTCATCTGTGTGCTTCTACTTCTTCCTCTGCAACCATCCAAAGGGCTTTGTGCCTCTGTACCTGAGCAGCTCAGCACAGATCCCTGGCAGATCAGCCCTTCCACTGCACAAGGTGGGGTTAATTTTTTCTTGATGTACTTGCTTAGAGTGTTCTCTATAATAAATAACTATAATCAAAGTGGCCTCATCCCAGAAGCTTCATACTGTTTTACAGTCTTATGTTTGATTGCTTTCATTTCTACTGCATTGGTTTCCCAGTGGCTTTAAGAGACTTATCTTGGATTTGCACTGACTCAGGGAAAACAGAATCAAACCATCTTTGTAAGATATGGGGGAGATTTTGAACAAGTAAGGCAGGAAAAGGAGAATTTCAATAGTACAGCAAAAGAACACATGCTGGTTTTTTCATGTGTTGGCTCCTGGAACTTCACCACTACAACTAAATAAATTGCCTCAGCGGTTTCTGAAAAATGCCATTTAATGTTTGCTGGCCCCTGGAAGTGCTAAACATTGTCACATTTGTTGAAAATGCCAGTAAAAGGCTCCTGGGAATTTCATCCCTATGCCTGCAGCTTTGATAAGTTTTATAACAATCTGGTGTAGTACAGCATTTCTAGTAAGTACTACTGTGTTTGTGAGGCACTGAAAAATACCAAAAAAATGCACTTTAATCTTTATTCCTGTCAGGCTAAAAATATATCAATATACCAAATCCTTAAAAACAGACAAAACAGATGAAAATGGAAGGAGACTATATGTGCTCTTACATTCAATAAGATTCCACTCACCATTTTATTTTTTCTGGAGACTGCAGAAGAATTGTACCTTCACAAAATATAAAGTTCTGGTCATAGCCCAAGTCCTGAATATTAAAATAAGGAGTAACTCCACTGTAGAACTAGTCTGGAGAAAGAACAGACATAGTTTGGATATTTTGAATAACTTGTCCCTGAGTTGTGAAAGGCAGAGATTCAAGTACCTGTGCCACTTTCTTGAGGCAACAGTATGCCTCCATTAATATTTCAGGCTTGCATTATGGTTGTAAAAGCTTCTGGGTGTAAAAGCTAGTTAGTGTTTGTTTACCTCCCGACACAAACTTCACTGAAATCAATATATATTGCTGCTCAGTAGAATAGCATATTTTTGCCTTCACACTTTTGCATTGCACTCTATAAAAAAAACCTCAAACAAATAAACAAACCAGTCAGCTTGATTCCAAAGCCAAATTTTGCAATCCAGAATTCTGGTTCTACCTGCTGCCTCACGTTGTGGAAGATGAAAAAGGCAAAATGAACTGTTGGGAAAAAGAGGAAGCATTGACACATATCTATACATAACTATTTTTAGAACTGTAAGCCAACTGAAACTGGCTGAGTTTCTGTGAATGTTTTTGTTTTCCTGTCATCTTCAGTATTTGTGCACTTCCATTTCCATTAAGAATATCAAGAATAGAATCATAGAATCAATTAGGTTGAAACTTAACCTAAACTCGACCCTAAAGATCGAGTACAGCTGTTAACCTCAGACTGCCAAGCCCCGACTAAACCATGTCCCTCAGTGTCACAACTACATTTAAAAGATATTTAGAGATCTTTTAAATACCTCCAGGGATGATGTGTCACCCCTTTCCTGGGCAGCCCATTTCAATGCTTGACAACCCTTTTGGTGAAGAAATTATTCCTATTGTCCAATCTAAACCTCACCTGATACAACTTGAGGCCATTTCCTCTCATCCTGTCACTCGTTACCTGGGAGAAGTGATTGACCCCTACTGGTCTACAACTTTTCAGGTAGTTGCAGAGAGTGATGAGGTTCTCTATGTGTCTCATTTTTCCAGGCTAAACAACCCCAGCTCCCTCCCCCACTCATGAACTCTGTTGCCCTCCATCTTTCAAAATAAAATATTGTCTTCTGGAATAATTTTGAGATCAATTTTTGCAGACTGTAGGAACATGCCTGGTTTGCATAAACAGAAATATGACCCAAAAGATTTTTGCAAGTGTAGACGTTTGATACAACGGCAAGATTATCTGTTGAACTTTGAGATTCTTCATTATAGTACTTAGGCAATTTTGAAGCAATTTCAGTCTGCAGAACTGTGGCATGGTTGAGCTTCATATTTCTGCTCCAAATTTTTCCCTTGAAAAGTAGAGGCCAAGTGAAGGAATGTGTGGGCTTTATACATGTGGAGTTTTTCTTTGTTCCATTTTAGGAAGATGTTTAGGATAAAGTTACTCCACAGGTGGTAAATGTGCCTACTGGAATTCTGCCACAGGAACAGTCTTTCAGAATTGTATTAGACTGATGAGTCAGGCTTCACATCTTTTCTTTAGAGACTGACAGGATGTCACTTGTCACAATACTACTATCTGCTCACTTACTTGTCTTATTGTTCCAGAGAGAATAAAATACATATTTGTGTAGTAGCCCTGCTTGCTCAAAGACTCTATAGTTCAAATCCTAATAAAATAGGCCTCTGAAAAGAAAGAGGGAAAAGAAAGAACAAAATAATAATAAGAAAAAAAGTTGTTGCTGAGACTTGAAGGACTCTGACTTCACTGAAGGTTCATCAGCTAAATGCAATGTGAAAACAATAAGACACCTGCAGTCATTGTGGTAGTGAGAAGATATTTCTCTGTGTTTGTCAGGATCTATCAGTACCAGATCTATTTACAGGAAATATTGGAAAATCTCATGGATATTAACCAGTCTTACTCACTTTTGAAATGGTCACTTTTTAGCAAGTACCCTAGAAGTGAAAAGCTTTTTTCGTAACATCAGTTCCATGAGTCATTCCATTTCCCCCTATATTGGTTAATATAATTTAATTTCCCTCTCTTCACCTGTCATAAGAGAATCAGGGAAAAGGGTTGCTTTTCTCTCTGCTTGCAAATTAATTGATATAATTTGTTTGAGGTTTCCTTCTTTCACTGTGCTTTCTTAAAATTAGAACCAAATTAAGTGTGCTCCTAGCCATTGCAGAATACATTGATTAGAGTTGAATTATGTGCAGTTGTGATCTACACTGAAATTTGCATGACACATCTTTCCTGGAGTGAAACTAAAACAGGAATTTGAATTTTACCCTATTCTTTTCTAACAAATACAGTCCATTCACCATTAAATCAAATAACTTGTGGTCAATATTTAGAACAGATGAATGTGTAGATTTAACGAATGATGCAGCTGTTAGAATAAAGTCTCAAGCACTTACCTAATCTCTGTTAACTAAATAGTCTATGTTTATTAAGGGATAATTATTGACAAGAACATCTTTATTTTTCCATTTCTTAATCATATTGCAGCAGTTTCTACAGCCCCCGGTTTCCACCAATTCAGCATCCTTGATAAATAAGATCTTGTAAGATCTTGACTGGGAAAATATACGTGTTTGATATGACTGCTGTGAGCATTTGAAATTATATAAGCATATGTCTGCTTATATGTGAAAAGGTAGCAGGAATATATGTGTTTCCAGGGACTAAGGAGGCTCTGCCCACATTTGCAAGCCCACCACAGCAAGTCTGAGCCTTCTCATCTCAAGTAGGTGACTGTTCCCAGCCTCAAAAGCTGCAAGTAAGACTGAAAGGTGTCTGGTATGAAGTGTTAGGGAGTTGCTGCCTGTAGATGGGAAAGGGTCAGCAGAGGACTCACATCCCACAGGAAGTCATGTGCATGGGTAACTTGTCACACTAACAAAGTTCCATTGAAAGCAAAAGGAGAAATCTAACAAAGTCATCTCTACTGGGTTCTTTGAGACCAGAATATTGTTACAGGGTACTGTACAACTCACTGAACATGTAAAAAAATCAGAATAATTTTTCTCCCATCCTTTTGCCACTTTTCTATTTTCTTGTCTTGTTTCAATGTATTCTTTCTGCATCAGTTTTGAGAAACAATTCATTCTTCATTTGAAAAGGTTTTACGAGAGAAATTATGTATGTATGTATGTATGTATGTATGTATGTATGTATGTGTAGAAGAGAGAGAGAAAGAGAAAGAGAAGTTGTCCTCTGTCTTGATCCAAGAGGAAACAGCTTCTCAGGTAGCTATCCCAGTAAGGGAGCAGCACATCTAGGTTGTCTCTGTGATGATATAAAATAGCATCTCCCCCACCTGACACCACTACACAGAGTCTCCATTCCCAAATGGCTAACATAAAAGCCCTGTAACCTTGTGATACTGTTAAATGAAAGGTAGGTCATATATGGGTTCTGACTAGTAGGAACTGTTAGAATTGCTGCTGTGACAGAGGGAGTAATTGCAGAACCTTTGCTCTATAAGGATACAGCCAGGCTCTCCCACGATGGTTCATTTCTTCCTAATCCTTCCCAAACAGTGCTGGCTCTCTGATGACAGAAATGCAACAATTGAACTCTGAGAAAACTGGTATTGTCATGCTTTTATAGATTTCTTTTCCCTCAAATGCTTACACAGATATATATTGGATTTTTGTTCATCAAGCATAAGCCCTGTCAAATGTGTTTGCACTTTTTTAACTTTGGAAATTACAGCTTTCTGATAAAAAAAGCCCCGTTTATTTCCTTTCCATCCTGAGGAATACTACTGTACTGGTTGGCTTCCAAATAACACATCTCATGTCTTGTTGCTTTGCTCTTACCTTAAGACATATAATTTACCATGGCAAGCTTTTCAATTAGGGCCTGATCCAAAAATTTAACTACTCTTGGGGGAAAAAAAGCCTGACAAAACCTACATTACCTTCAGGCTCTTTCAAGCAGTTTTATGTACAGTTATTCACACAGTGGTCACACTTGCGTGACAAGGTTACACTGTAGGGACAACGTATACAATACAGCATTTCCTTAGGATATTAATAGTAATTTTGGATAGTAGGAAAGCTACCTTTTCTTCTCCTTTTTCTTTGTGTCAGTTCTGGCGATCAAGTGTAAAATGTGACAGTGATTAGACATGGCAGCTTTTTTCTGTACCAATATTTTGATGCACCAAAACTTACTCTCTTTTCTCTCTCTCTCTCTCTCTCTCTTTTTTTTTTTTAATCTAAGACAGAGATTCATGGCATCTTTGGGAATTAGCCACGTGGTCCACATTTCTGACAGCTGCAGAGGGGGAATTTCTGTTCTCTTTCATGTCTGTCTTTTCAGCTCTTGCCAGAAGGTGAAAACAGAAGAAACCTTTCTGACCACTACACTATCATGTTATCAGTGTGACTGGAAAATGGTAAGGAGAGAGACTTTAGTTTTCCACAGAGTGTGCCAGCATCACCCTAATGTGGGTACTTATTCAACCAGCTGGTGAGTCCAAGCACTCAGTGTGGAGTCTCTAACCGAGAAACATCCCTCACTGCTGGCCAGAGGGGTGCTCGTGTGAATTTACCCCAGAGGGCAATCATAGCAAGCATTGTACGGGGAAAGGGGCAAGCAATCCCTCAGATGGAAGAGGGGAAGGCCCGTCAAGGGGCACAGACACCAGATTTGGAACAGGTTTCAGGAGCGCCAGATACAGCTGGTGCGCTCAGGCTGTGTCTGAGCACAGCGCAGGGATCAAACTACCAGCAACTCATCTCCAGGTCTGATCCTTCCTGAGCTGCACACTAGCGGAAAGTTGGGTTTCCTGCTGCTCTCGCCTGCGATCCGGGAGTGGATCAGCCCGACGCCGCGATCCCCGGCTGAGCCTGTGCCTCGCAGCCGCTCGTCTGCGCATGAGTCGCTGCGGGAGGCTCCGCGGCTGGAGTATTTGAGGGGCTGGGCAGCGGGGGAAGATGCTCAGAGCCTGCGGAGGCCGTGCGCCCGGCGGAGCGCAGCCGCGGCGGGGCATGGAGGGGGCGCGGGCTGGGGCGCTGCGGGGGCCGCGCTCCGCGGCTTGAAGGCAGAGCGGGGCGGCCGTCGGGGCAGCGCCCGCTTCAGCACCGCGGACAGCGCCCGGCCAGCGCCGCGCCTCGGGCCCCGCTCCCCCGGGCCCCGCTCTCTCGGCTCCCCTGCTCCGGTCTCCCCTATCTCCAGCTCCGATTCTCGGCTACCCCCATCTTCCAGCTATCTCCCGATCCGGTCTCTGCGTGCCCCGGAGCCCCTACCCTCGCCTTCTGCCACGCTCTTCCCGGGTCCCGCTCCCCCGCTGCCTGACTGCTGTCAGAGCGCCCCTGCCCCGCTGCCCCTGTCCGCCCCCCTCTGCCCCGTCCAGCCGCCCAGTCCCGCTCCCCTCGCCCCTCTCTCAGCACCTTCGACTCCGCTCCCCGCCCTGCCCTTCTCGCTGCGCCCCGCTGCCCCCGGCGCTGCCCCCCGGCCCCTGCCCCGCCGCCGGCACCATGCGCAGGCGGCCGCGCTGGGCGGCAGGCGAGGCTGCGGTGCCGGCGCGGGTGCCCCCTTCCTCCTGCCCTCGCCCGCTCCAGGCGACCCGCTGAGAGATGGACTTGGCAGGCGTGCTGCTGGCGCTGCTCCTCGTGCTGGTGCTGGTTGTCTCTCTGCTCTCCAACCTCCTGGTGCTGCTATGCTTCGTCTACAGTACGGAGATCCGCAAGCAGGTCGCCGGGGTTTTCCTGGTGAACTTATCCTTCTGCAACCTGCTTCTCACCGTTCTGAACATGCCTTTTACCCTGCTGGGCATCCTGAGGAACCAGCAACCCCTCGGGGGCTGCGTCTGCAAGGCGGTGGGTTTCCTGGAAACTTTCCTGGCTTCCAACACAATGCTGAGCATGGCAGCGCTCAGCATCGACAAATGGATTGCCGTGGTGTTCCCCCTAAGCTACACCAGCAAGATGCGGTATAAGGACGCTGTGATACTGATGGGCTACTCGTGGCTCCACTCCCTCTCGTTCCCCTTGGTATCCTTGTTTTACTCGTGGGTAGATTACAACAGCGTTTATGCCTCTTGCACCTTACACCTGAAGGAAGAGACGGAGCGGAGAAGGTTTACAGTGTTCACCATTGTCTTTCACTCCACCAGTTTCATGCTGTCTCTGGTGATCTTGTGTTTCACCTATTTAAAGGTGTTGAAAGTTGCCCGGTTCCACTGCAAGCGGATAGACATTATAACCATGCAGACTCTGGTTTTGCTAGTGGATATCCACCCCAGGTAATGCGTGCGCGTTCGGATTCACAGCCCCGGTCACTCGCGGCAGCTACCCCGGGCGGAAACGATATCCCGCCTCTCTAGCACCCTTTCCTGCCTGCCCCGGCCGCATGGCGAGCGCTCCTGCCTCTAGTTTCAGACGCTGCTTACAGTGCCAGGAACGGTGGCTTGAGCATTTGTAGCCTTCTCTGTTTAAATGCTAATCGGGCTCTCCGGGTTATCCCACTTGCCTGAAATCCCCTCAAGCGAGAGTCGCTGCTTGTTGAGTGCGATCGTCCCGAGGCTCGGCAGGGCTTGGGCTATCTATTCTCCTTCCCTTCGGGCTGCCCTCCTCTTCCCGAGGGGATTGCCTTCCTCGGGAGGCTGCCCTCCTCCCTCGGGGCTGCCCTCCTCTTCCCGGGGGCTGCCCTTCCCCCGGACCGGGCTGCCCTGCTCCTCCCGGGGGCTGCCTTCCTCTTCCCTTCCCGGGCGCAGGGGCTTTGGGACGTGCAGAGGGTTCTCCCCCTCTCCCTTGGGCTCACGTCTCACCTCGTCCCTTCCTTGCCTTAACACCCTTACTGCTCTTTTCCTTCCGTAGTGTGAAGCAGCGCTGTCTGAACGAGCAGAAAAGAAGGAGGCAGCGGGCTACCAAGAAAATCAGTATTTTTATAGGGTCGTTCGTGATCTGTTTTGGTCCTTACATTATCACCAGGTTAGTATCCTCTGTCGGGGTAGGGGACTTTGAGGGATCAGGATGTCCTGTGATGCGCAGGTGCCCGGGGGTCCTACAGCTAATTTTAGGGGGCCAGAGCCAAATGGACCCCCGGGACCGGTCTTGAGGGGCAGAGCACACAAACACATACACGAACACACCCAGACACACCGCTCCTGTCCGCACACCCAGTCCTCCGGGGCAGCCCCGGCAGCACTTGGCTCTCCTTCCCTCATCGCAGCCAGGTCCGGGCACCTCTGCCAAAAGCAAGTGGCTTTTAGGACAAGTACCGGGAATTAATTACGTGCCAGTGGGCGATAAAAGCAGTTTAAAAGACTTGCCACCCTTCCTTATTAGCACAACCCTCGCAATGGAGAGGAAAACAGACAGACTTTCTTGATTAGCTTAGGGGGTTTTTTTTGTTTGTTTGTTTTTCTTTTAGGCATAAGGCCAAGCTTGCTGCTGTTGGAAGCTGAGTTGATATAATTTAAATTTGTCCAGGCTGATAATTTGTCAGATAAGATTTCAGTCTGGAAACCTTAATGCCTGGAAATATATCGCTAATGGTGCAGCACAGACTTATGATGAGGTGTAAAAGTTATCTCCCAGGAAAAGCAATAGTTATACTTCTTAAATGTACAGGAAACGCCACGTTCATCAACTGGACAGAATTATAGGCATCCATCCTGGTGGTTTGCACTTTTTGAAAGGTCCATGAATCATTGTTATCTACTTGTGTAGTCTTCATACAATGGATGATTATTATTATTTTTAAATCCTGTATAAACCAGTGAGCTGGAAGTCAGTGTAACTACACTGAATTACAGCATCCCAGCATTTAACCTTTCATCTCTAAACTGAAATGGGCTACATCTTTCACAAGTGATTTTTAAAAATATTTCCCACTTTCACAGTGTGTTCAAGACACCCTTGAAGAGTGCTGACTTGCATTGAGGCAGGTGCACTAATGTGCAAAACCCCCTGGTGAGGGGTTCCTCAAAGTTGTTACCAAGCTGCCAGTGCCGGCAGCCACAGCAGCTCACAGAAACCGGCCAGCTTTAGTGCTGTGATCTCACACAGTCACACACATACAGGCCATTTATAGTCAGTGCCACTGCCCTTTTCTGAGAGGAGTAGGGGACAAGTTAAGGCCAGTGCACTAAACAGAAACTATTTTTAAAATTTTTAAAGTGACATTTATTTCAGTTCCCATTTACATGCTGAAAGGGATTCCTTCCTGATTGCCTGGATAACTACATCTTTTTTCTGCAGTTGAAAGGCTTATTACAAATATTAACATTACATCACATAGTTAAAAGGTTAATTTATCATTGTTCAGTACATTTTGAGTCATGTTCTATTCACTTTTGCCATAATCAGGATGTAATTACGTTGAACGAAGTGGATTTTGCCATCTTCTTTCCATTTGAACATTACCAAGCTCAGCAAATTCCAAACGTGGCCACATTTTTTAAGGTGGAGGTATTTCTCATAAACTTCTAAAATAAAAGTTACTTCCTTCTTCAGACCTTGCACTTGGGAAATGTGAGATGGTGCATTTTCTGTGTGTGACAAACTGGTACCTACTGAATCCCGATAGAGAAGGCTGAGGGCTGGTTTATGGAAATGTGTGTCAAGGTACAGCTTTTGTCTGTCACAGGGACTGAGCTGGTTCAGTGACAGCAGAATGGGAAGTATTTGGGGAGGACATCAAAAGGCTCCTTGTCTCAAAGACAAGACAGTACGATGACAGCACTTCATGAAAGGTGGTGATGGAGGTGAGATTGGAAGGCTTGCTGCCATGCCTGTTTCCCTTCTCTCATTCTGGTTTTTCAGGGGCTGGCACTGAAGCAGTCTCTGGGGAGGAAATGTAAAAGCCATCCTCCCTGTTGTCTTGCTCTTGGCCTGGTGACTCAGGTTGCATTGTGAGCTCAGTATTTGCTACTCACTTCAGAAATTTGAACGAGATTAGGCTCATTAGCAATATATTCATCTGTTCAATAAGAGACAACAGATGAATTTAATCTCTTTTGTAACAGTACTGAAAACAAGAAAATCATACTAAGATGCATTCAGATGGTATTTCTAAGTCTGACTTGTTTTGGCCAGACCCTTTATCTTATTAAAATCTGTGTAATTTTTCTTCTGTTGGCTTCAGTGCAATTAAGCTTGGATCCATAATGCATTAATGGGAACATAGCAATATATCTATTTTCAAGACTGAAAGATATCTTATTCTTCTTATTTAGTGTCTTTATAAAAACATCTTTTATATATTTCTTGTATTAGGATGATATACAGGATGGGATAAACCTAAGCAATCACATAGCAAGTTTCATTTATTGTACATTTATTTCTCATATTTTGTATCTTCCTGTTCTATCTATTTTGAATTCACCAGAACTTTTTCTGAGAAGCCTCAAACAGAAGTAATGTGGTTTTTTAAATGCACTTGCCATAAGAATGATTCAACTTTTGGCCATATACATAAGAAAATTTCTGTCACTTGTAGCAATGTTCAGTCCAAATGATGGTAAGTCAGCTTTTCTATGAGGAGGGACTAGAACAGCTTCCAAAGTCAACACCCTGAAAGTCAGGAGCTCTGCATTTCGGAAAGAGGGCAGAAGGTTCTTCAAGCCTTGAGAAAGCTTCTGATCTTACATCTTCAAACAGTGACATCTTAGAGTATAGAAAAGGACTATTTTGTGTCCCAGAACATTTTCTTTACTTCTGGGATGAATAGAGCAAAGGAGCATATTCTTGCTCCTGCAAAAGGTTTTACAGAAGATATACACAAAATAAAAAATTGGCACCCTGTTCTTTCCACCTTCCTGGAGGTTTTTCCCACTGCAGATGAGCTGGGTGAGACATCTGCTGGAACAGCCTGAAGGATTGCCCTCACTCCTGTGGAAAATTTGTTTAACTTAGTTGTGGTCTCTGCCCCTATGATTAATACGTCCTTCTCAGCTGAGGTGCTGAGGCCACTAATCATCTGTGAAGCACAGATCAGGAGACACAGGTCTGGACGTAGCTGACTGGTCATATAATGATGATAAAAGTGTTCTCTCCTTGTTTTCTTTGGCCAATCTTGAAGTCAGCTAAATACACAGAAAAACTTCCACGGCTAAGTAGCTGTAGGTGTGCTACTAAGAATACAGTGGGATTGCAGGTGCCAGTTAAAGCTCCCAGAGATACTGCCAGGTTGTTCTTCATACCACAATGGTTTGACATGGATCCACTTTGCATCCTTGTTAATTCATGACAGAGGTGTAATGAAGGCTTGCTGGTCTGTGTCTGAGAGGTTGGATTCAGTGACCTAGACCACATTTCTGCTGTCATTTGAGATGCTGCATGGTGCCCAAGTCGTTACCTAGACTGGCAGATACGCCACAGGACCTAAAGCAGACCTTCCAGGAGCAGCTACCTGATGCCAATGGGGTTATGTCCAAATGTCTCAGGTGTCACTAGACAGCTCTACTCAGGAAACTGAGGTCAGTGAGTCCAGGTGCCCCGAGCCACATGTGTCTGTCTCAAGCTTGCTGTGGGAGAAAGGTAGTCAATAATGTCACCACAATTTTGACCACTTACCAGCACAGCTCAGTAAATTCAGAAAGTGAGCAGTAAACTGCAGTACTCTTATCTCCACTGCACAGAAGCATTACCACTGAAAACATTGTTCCCTCTTTCCACAGTAAGAATTGATTTTGTCTCCCAGTGGCCTTGCTAGGAAAGTTCTCTTTGCCCTTATTGAATGTGAGGGGTAAGTACACAGTCCTTCTCCTGCAGGGACTGTGTACTGTAAGAAAATAAATGTTACTTGAATGTTTCATGAAGCATGAGTTGAGCACTGGGCTCAGTGTGAGCATAACACTCAAATGTTTCCGTTTCTCTTTAATGTTTAACAGGTTGATAGAGCTCATTCCTTTTGTTACCATAAATTACTACTGGGGAATTATAAGCAAGTGCCTCACCTACAGTAAGGCTGCATCAGATCCGTTTGTTTACTCACTTTTACGTCAACAGTACAAAAAAGTTCTGATCAACATCGTCAACAGGATACTTAAGAGGGACCTGTATCCGTCATCGGGGTACAACAGCTCTCTCGACACGGAGAACGATTACTGCTTGCACAGAACAAACTGACAACATGAAAGCATTCCCGTCCCAGGGAGACAGGTGTTTGCTGCTGCTGGAAAACTGCCTTTCTCCTCTCATGCTGACAGTGGTGACAGTGTCTCCAGGGTGTGAAGGCTGCATTAACGTGACAACATTTCATCGTGGACTTTCATAAAAAGGCTCTTCCCTGGTCTGCAGCCAAGCACAATTCCTGGCAAAGCCTTGTCCCCCAGTGAACAGAGTTGGCTTAAAGGGTTTTAAGAGAGCCTTTCAAGGCTTTAGAGGAGCTTAGACGGCTCTCAATGTTTCATGAGTGAAGACTTGGTATGTCTCGGAGCATTCCATACCAGACATGATATTCCAGTGTCTCCTGGGAGCACAGAAATCCCCACACTGGAAGGAAGGACAGGTTCAGAGTCCTTCGTGCTGCTCATGTAACTTGGCAGCCCAGGATCTGCTGTTAGTTTTGGACATTAAAAATAGATCTTTTAATTGATTGATTTATTGTATTGGTGCCTCAAGTGAGTCAGCACTTTGAATCTGATACTATTATTATTATTATTATTATTATTATTATTATTATTATTAATTACTAGGCATCATGATTGTAATATAGCCTTTAGGAAGTGGTACATATATTTGATATGCCAGTATTCTATCAAGCATAACCAAAGTCCACATATCTGAGTTACTAATATTTAGCACTTCAGTGGTATGTGATTACAATAATTGCAGCAACAGTAATGAAGACATGTATGGAATTTAGTTAAATAGCACTGTAGTTCCATCACTGAGCTAGTAGTCCTATTCAAGCAAGCTTTTTATTCAGAAAAAAAAATCAGTAGAAATGACAGATACCATTGTGTTTAAGATATATTACTTCAGAAGCTATCTGTTTTCAAAGGAAAGGCTAAAATAATTCTTTTAAAGAGATATATAATGTGTAAAATATTTCATGCATTGGCTATATATGGTGGATTGTCATAATATTGTACAATCTTTTCTTTAATAATGATCAATTAATCTGGTGATTTTAACTGACAACAAGAGATGTGAGAAATATTATAACAGACCTGCTGCCAAATGCCCAGAAATATAAAGCTGCTTTGTTATTATATGTATTTATCTCTTTTATTTCTTTTTAAATTTAAACAGGTTTTGGAAAAATGTGAGAATTATTTTTGAACAATGTTCCTTTGATTATGTAAGACATTTATTAAAATTTAAGAATTCTATGGCATTTAATAAACTACTATTTTCTAATTGAGTACATAAGAGGAAAAGTAAAGAAATTCTAAAGTATATTTTAAGAAAAATAAAAAGAAAGATGACAGTAAAGTACTCTTATTTTTTATGTAACAATACACTTGACCCTATAAAACATTGAGAAGGCTATTTCTGGTCAAACTAAGCATATAAGCATGTGATGAGGCACAAATATAATTTTCTTTGAAGCTAATGGTTCTATTTCCATGCTGAAAATTAAGTACACACTCAACTGTTTTGCAAAATAAGTGTTGAGCTGTCAGCACATTGAGAGGGTTTTTCCCACCATCCACAGTGAGGAAGGAGAGTGTCTTGTTCAATCCCACTGAAGTCAAGGAGAGATGATGCTGCCTAACAAATACAGTGTTCTCTTACCTCCTGCTTTTAATCTCTGGGGCCTTTATTACGCTCTTTTTTTTTTTTATTTCCCCCATGCAAGTACCTTAGGCCTCTGTGCTTTGCATCTATAGTTCTGCCTGTGTTTAAATTGAATGTACTATAATGGTTTTGTCTTCTTAGTAAAGTATTTGTACTCTCTTCAATTTTGTGTAAATACAGTATTTCAGAAAAAAAAAAAAGTTGTCCATGGAATCTTTTCAGTGTAACTGTCTTCCTGTCTCCCCATGCCTCCCCCTCCTCCATGCTGCTAGAAAAACCTGATGTTCCAGTCTCTCATTTCAGCTGCAACATAAGGACCTGATAACTCTGTGGGGAGTGGGAGGGATGCTAAATTTTCAGTAATTTTTTAGTCAGTTTTGTGCCAAAAAGTTTTAATAGCCTACAGTAGCTGTCCATGAATAAACATGAGCTTAATGATACCTACAGTTGTTAGCTTACCCTTGGTTTTCCTAAACAAAATGGTCCTCACTTTGGGAAAGGAATATGTTACATACAGTTAAGTGTACTAAATTGTCACTTTCAAGACATACAAATGAAGTAAAGCGTTATTATTAGAGAAAATGGTAGAGGAGAAAAAAAATAATAA
The DNA here is from genome assembly GCA_910950805.1 of Acrocephalus scirpaceus scirpaceus. Classification (NCBI taxonomy): domain Eukaryota; kingdom Metazoa; phylum Chordata; class Aves; order Passeriformes; family Sylviidae; genus Acrocephalus; species Acrocephalus scirpaceus. Next base: position 35,353,295 of record OU383778.1, read on the forward strand.
ACTTTTAAGCTATTACAGTAATAAACTTCTAAAGCTAAGAAGCTATTAGCCACATTTTAAAGGTATAAAACAGAACCTAGTTAAAATGCTACCTCTGCTATTAGGTTAATTAATGACACTTACATGTGCCAGTTGAGGGTGTACACTTTACAATACCACTCACTAAGCATTTGATATTTCTGGAGGTGCTCAGGTCTAAATGGGAAAAAAAAGAAATATTTGAGCCTGCACTAGGTGTTGCAGAACATCTTTTAGATTTCATTTCCACATAGAATTATGAAGCCAAGATCTACAGTGCTGCAGACCAGAAATTAAGGAAGGGCAAGGAGACCTGTAGTGTTCTCAGTCCTGATTTGCAATGAAGTTTAACACCCTTGTTTAGCATTGCCAAAAGGCATCTGCCCTTGATCAGTGCACAGGTAAATTTTTCCTTTCTCTCTTCTCACCATCCACTCCTCACCAGAGAAGGTCTTGCTCTATTTTTTAGCAAAGCAGGAAGTATTCAGTGAGAGGTCCTGCTGTCATTCCCTTGGCTTCCTGACTTAGGCAGAACTCATTAGGTTTGTGCTTCATTCACCATGCTGTGGGTTATTCAGAGACAGGAGCAGCTGAGGGGGGAACCACACTCTGCCCCCATTGCTCTGGAATGCCGTGAAAAGTGTCCAAGGATTTAGTGCTCCATTTATCTGTCATGATGGGAACATTCACCAGAGGTTGTGGAGTCCCTCTTGCTGACACATTGACATTTTAGATAAAACAGGGGGTGCACAGTCCTGACAGCAGGGTTTAGTTTGGATCAGAGGATTTCCAATAAAGCTGAAGTGTGATGTCCAAAAAGGCCTCTTGCCATTGACACGCTCTTGCCAACCCAAAGTTAGTGCTCTAGGAAACTTCATCTGGATTTCCTGCCCAAGGGCCTGGGGTGCCTTGGCTAAGAGACAGAGACTGGCAAATACTTATCAGGTGTGTTGTGGAGATGGAAATGCCACAGGAGTCAGCAGGAACTGCCTGGAACTGTGATTTCCTTAGCAGGAGGTGCTGTCACCCACCTGTGGCTGCTGAGGGGAAAGGATGGCAAGTTGTTAAAAGGGTGTGCATGAGAAATTTTCTGAGCACTAAGGTCCCCAAAAAGTTCCTGGGCTGTGGTTTTTCAGCTCCTGGTTGCAATTCAAATTCACAAAGCCCTCTCCTCTTCTCCAAACTTGTATTTTTTCTGCAGAGACTGGAGCTAAGAACTGCACCTCCCTTGAATGACATCCTTCACCTAATGGCAGTCAGGGTATAAACTCTGCAGCACAACAAACCTTTAATTAGTCCATGCAACTGAGGAGATATTAAACTTTAATTCTTAATACACGTTCACCAAAATATTTCCAAGCCTGTTGATTTGGATATTTTCAGGTGAGATCCAGCATGGCATTTTGAATCTGCCTTCTTAGAGGAAGAAATTGAGTCCATGTGCTCATTTCATAGGTGAGTGCTCTGATATTCATTTATGAAATGGAGGGTCACCTCTTCAAAAAGAAAAAAAAAACCCTTTTTTTTTTCAGGTAAGTTCTGAGACTGACAGACAGTTTCTGAGGCAATAAAGTTGAAGAATTGCTTAGACTACAGATTCCCAGAAGGTTTAGGTATGACCTTGCTCCCAGCCTGCTAAATCCTGACAGGATGGATGTGCTTCACTACAAAACTTGTTTTCTTGGATGAGAACTTTAGTGTCTCTGAGCTTAGATGGCAGCTGAGCATTGAGGATCTCGAATTCTGTGAATTTTCTCTCCACAAATTCCTTAGCCTCACTGAAGAGGAGGCATGTTATTCATCTGGGTAAATCAGCATGTAATAAACTCTGCAAATAATCTGTGCAGCTCAGTGATTACTGAATACATATTTACCTTGTCTTAACATGAATAATGCTGGTATTGAACTTAAATTTCAGAACTAATTGCAATGTTAGGCTTGTTACATGGTTAAATATGATTACAGCTGGAGTCTATGACCTCAAAAGTAATTTCCAGCTTAAATGGCTTTATGATTTTTAAGTCACAATCCAAGTTTCTTAATGCAAGTGCTTGGATATGGCCAGAGACTGATCATGCTCTTTATAACTGCGGGTAAAAGTTTGAGCACTTTGATAAATTTAGCAGCATTGAGCCTTATTGGAAAAAAAAATAGCTGTAACAAGATATTCAAGCCCCTCTATGTGAAATGCTTAAAAAGAAAATCAAACACAAAACACAAACTGAAGAGAATTGTCTAGTGTGAGTGGGAAGGTTTGACTACATCACCTAGAAGGCATATTTTCTGTTGTATTTGAGGTGCTTTTTTCCCCCCAAATAATTATGTGCACTTCTGCACATGGAATGAACAAGCAACTGTGTGTCTGTCTCAAAATCACATAGCATATTTCAGTATTGTGGAGACCAAATGTCTTGTTCAGTCTGGTTCAGGAGGACACCTGGTTTGTAGGAGGTGTTAATTACACAAGTAAATTAGAGGTTCTGCTCTTTATTTTTGGAAAGTAGTCCAATTAATATTTAATGGCTCAGCTGGAGGCACAGCAGAGATGACCTTAGGAAAGGTTGTAAATATATGGATATCTTTCAGTACTAGAAGCCGGGGGGAGCAAAATGTCACCTGGCACAATATATGCAGCCAGCTCCTTCTCTGAGCTGGAGCTGCTTTTCCCTGTGGCTTATGAATGGGAAACAGGCCAAATGACTGGTCCCACTTCTGCATATCCCTGATTCTTCTCCCTTTCGTGTCAGATTTTCCTTGCCAGGACAGGAGGGTGTATGATGCAAACTTGGTGCTTCTGCTCTTTTCTGTAAGTGAGCAATGCATGAACCATGAGCTGCTCCCAGCCAGGCTTCTCATACATTCTCTATGCAAATGAAACATATTGCAAAGCAGGTATGTTAGATGTCATAGGTCCATATGGTTTTAAAGGTAGTTTGGGGTGTTGAGAACTACAGATCATTCCAGTCACTGTTTAACCAGATGCCTTAAAATATTATAAAGCATAAGTGAAGCACCTTCATTTCAGTGTCCAATCCATTATCATAAGAGTATAAATTGTTGAGCAGTCCACTGTGGACAGTAAAGATGTCAAAAAACCCCCAAAACATCTCATTCGGGACAGAACCTAAGTTTTGTTGTGCATGTTTCATCCATCTCACTGCATCCTGCTGTGCCATATACAGGTTTGTATCCAGCAAATTTGGAGCAAATTTGGATCCAACATATCTTTAAGTTTCAAAGTTTCCTTTCCTTCAATCCATTTCCAAATGGATTGAAATCTTCAAACACTTTCCAAGAAAAATCCTCACCCCTAGCACTAGTTTTGCTTAACCCACTTTCCCAATTTGATTTTTTTTTCCAACCAAGGCGTAGCACTCAAACTGTACTTCAACGAAGCCTGACCGTAAGTGGCAGACTCATTACCACCTTCTTTTCACTTTTATAATTCCTGTCCCTACACATCCAATCACTCTGTTCTCTTTGCTTGCAGCTGTCAACGCTGATGCACATTTTCAGAATGTTTTCTGAAACCCAATAAATTGTATAGTGCCCTTGCTCCATGGCATGGGACTGGAGATTGGGTCTGTGTGGTTTTTGTGTGTGCCTCCATGGAAATATTTGAACATGTTTTAGGTCTTATGTTTCATATTTGTCTTTTATCATGGGAAAACTAAATGTTGATTGATGACATGTGACCTTTGTGTTACAAAAGGCTGCTGATCACTCCTTGCAGTTCTTAGCTCAGACTGGCTTCCAGCTTGAAATCTGGCTTACCAGCTAATCAGACCCTTATTGTTATCATTGTTAATGAAGCCTGCTTTAGGCATTTAAAATATCTTTTGAGCTTCTCACACAGTAGCCTGAATACTTCATTATCCTTTTATTCTTAATACCTTGCTGGAAGCCAGATAAGTACTAGAACTGTTATTCTCAGGACACCTGAGGCACAGACAGATGAAAGACCACACAGCCAGGAAAGAATGAAATTGCATAAAATGTGGTTTGGAAGATACCTAGCAATGGAAGACAAATAAGGTCATCCTGAATCTGAGTCTGTTGACCTTTTGCTCAAAGATTCTCAGGCATTTAAAAAATGTGCTTCTCATAATGGCTAAGCATACCTCAGAGTCGACAACGGATCTGAATTTTTGGGAGAAAGATATTTAGGATACAAGAATAACATGCTCCTCCTCCTCTCATCCTGAGTAGCTTGCTGTGCCAGCACCATGAAAAAAGGGAGTGGCAGGCAGCCCTTACTCATAAAACACAACAGCATGTGTGGAAGTTACAGCTCCCTTTTGAGCTTTTCTTGATGGAGCTTCAGTGTTCTCTGGGCGTGACAGCTCAGGCTGGGATCTATCTTCTTGGAGAGCACAGCCTTGGCCAGGCTGGAATTTTGGTAGAAATTTGAGATGCTGTGTATGAGAGAGAGCAGACTCCATGTACAGGATGGTGAAGTTCAGTGGGCAGGACATTTATCACAAAGAAGGGATGCTGCCTCTGCCTCTCTTCTGAGGGCTGCTCATATCCAATCTGTGTATTAAATCCCACTTATTTTGTTAGTGGGCAGAAAATAAGTTTCCTGAATCAGAAAATAAGTTCAGGGAAAGACCCTGACTTTACTGACTTCCAGTGGAGGTAAGCCAAGGCTTTACTTGAAGGTTTTTATCAGTAGACTCCAAGTCTAAATTTGCACAAATCTTTTGAGAAGGTAATGTAAGACCACCTCAGTTGTGAAGTCTGCTCACTGAATGAATCACATCAAGGAAAAAAAAAGTTTGATTCTTGTACACCCTAGTGAACCACCTTAACAGCACTGAATGGAAATGTAATCTAAGGTGTATGTTTTTCTAAAAGTGACAAAGAAGATGTCAAGCAGACTGAAAACTCAGACGGCGTGGCTGTGTAGGAGCCTGCGCTCCAGTGCTCTGACAGTCACACCTCTGAGCCCTTTTCTCCCTGAGCTTTCTCAGGCTGCTGTGCACACTCCTGCTCTCCTCTCTCTGATGGGAGATGATGGTGCCTTGATGAGCATCTGCAATCACTCCAGCCAACCAAAGATGGCACCTGTAAGCTCCTTTCTTCCAGACCCAGAGGAAGACAGTGACTGTAATTCTGAAAAGCCGTTCAAACCCAGGGCATGTCCTTTCCTCCTAAAACCACCTGTTTATTCTTCTTATTCATAAATTACCTCCTACTCAATTATTTTAATCTCTGGCCTTAGAGCTGAACAGAGACATGAACAGCCTTTGCTCTTTGCACCTCTGCCAGCCTGTCTTCCCTTATCTACTGCTGGAAGCTCTGTCAATTCCTATGCCTCCTCCACCTTCCTTAGTTTGTAAAGTTTCTACCTGCCCTCTGGTTTCTCATGTCAGCTGTAAGGCAGGCTATTCAGATCCTTCTTTCCTTGATGCATTCCCTTAGGCTATTGTCATGGTACTCTCACTTTTTATTCTCTTTTTTTTTCCCCCCTGTGGTTTTGGTTTCCTGTGGGGTTTCTTTGTTGTCTTTAATCAGTTTTCCACCGACAGCCTTTTCAGTTTTTAATTTTGTGCAGCTGAGCAGGATTGCAAAATGCAAAATGCAAACTAGGAAGAAAGCTGTTCCCCTCACTTTTTTGTGCTCAAGAAAGCAAGCTGATACAGGAATAAACCCAAGAATCTTACTGAATCTACTTTTTCCCTTGGGATTACAGCCTACCAATTTCTGCAGTCAGTGGTACATAGAGAGTAATAATATGACTACTGTCACATTCTCACTTTCAGATAAAATTGCCAGATATCCATTTATGGCTGAATCAAGGTATTCAGCATGAATTCCTCATAAACATAAAATTCTTAGTGTTAGAGCTTCCATAAATCTTCCCACCTACTGTCCTAATAAGCATAATGAAGGGAAGATCAGATGGAAATGCAACCTACCCTGTATGGATGCATAGTGGGTTTCTCCAGGCTCTTCTTGCAGTGGCTGAATGTCTGTGATTGCCCTGGCACTTCAGGGCCTCCATTTCCAAATCTGATGCTCTCAGGTTCAGCCTTGAGTGTCAGCCACCTTTGGATTTTCAGGTGATTTTCATAGCATGGTATGAACCTGCAAAAAACCCAGACAAATAGATCCCAGGACCTTCAGCTTTGTAATTTCCCCCATTGCCATGACACTGATTTGATGAGGCCTGAGGGTGTCTGTTGTTTGGCAACTGAAAGCGAGAGGATCAACATAAAGTGGAGTATGTAAATAGTTTACTCTGACACTCTGGCTTCCTCACAGAGGTTGGACTTGCCTTCTGGTACTATGCAGTTTACTCCAGGGAGAAAGAAGATGTGATTCAAACTCTGTGTATCACAATAATCTGCAAGGAAATGGAAAAAACTCAGGAATTTCTCTGGATATCTGTTCTCCAAATTTGTCCTGCTTGGCAGTGATTTAAAGAAAGGTGCTGACTAAGAAAAATTTTGACCAGTGACGTTAATCTTTTTTGATGAGACACTAGTTCATTTTTGTTCCCTAATGATAGTAAAAGATAACTCAGTGATATGAATGGTTGAGGGAAGTTAGAAAAATGCAAATTCACAATTTTCATAGGGATCTCGGTGCCACAGTAGCTCAGGTTGTTAATAGTATGACTAGAATGACCAATGACAGCTAAAGGCCTTGTCCTGAAGCCTTGTAGGCTGAAGAAATCTCTCCCACAGGGTTCAGTTTGATATATGGATGAAAAGGCATTTTTCATACCTGTTCAAAATTTAGCAGTTCTGGATCAGCTCTTTATCCAGGGAAACATGATGATATCAGTAGCACTAGATTACTTTACACTGGCAGAGGTTTTATTCCGGAATGCTGGGTTTTCAGAAAACCAGAGAGGAGTATTTGACTAACTGATGGAGCTGTTCCAGAGTTTAGCCCATGACTGGTATTGTTCCCAGTTTAGCCTGTGGCTAGCAATTAAGACCTTTTAGCTGTTTTTCACTCTCCGTACTGCCCTGTGCTGATTCTCTTGACCTCTCAGAGCTTTGTCTCCACTGGCTCTATTCAAGTTATTTTTTCAGACCCTTGACTATCAAATTAGTCACCATTTGGCCAAGAAAAAAACCAATTTCAACAGCTCAAATTATTTCTCCCGATGAGTCAATGCTTAAGCCCTCATCCAATTTGTTACCTCTCTGCAAATCCTTTCCAATTTGTTAATACTTTTCCCGAAATGGAAACACTCGTGCTTCTCATGTCATTGAATGCACAATAGTCTGACTGAAGCATGGCATGTAGCATTGCTTGCAGGACTCTGTAGCTCTCCAGTGAGCCCTGGGACAAGCCATGAGGCAGCCCTGAAAGTGACACTGCAGCACCACCCTGCCCTCCCCACACAGGATTTTATGCAACCTACATTTGCAATAGAAATGTAGAAACGAATGAGTTTCTTACAAATGACTTGGGGAGCCAGGATGCTGCATGTGGGTCTAGCACGAGTTATGCCCATGTGGACATTGTTGAAGCTGGGAGAACAACATTGGCACAATCAGCAGGCTATTGGTGATGGCTCTGCAGGGATGGGTATTCTGCTGCTGAAAATCCTGGCAGCATGGGATCCTGCATGACCTCAAGGACAGCCCCCAAGCTGGTCTCTGCCCCTTTGATATCTCTAGTTGCTTTGGTGCCTGTGGGCAATTCAGCACATCTTTAATCTGAACATGATGAGTGTAGCATGCAGGCTAGAAATATTGTCTTCCAAGGATTGTCTGGGGAAAAAAAAAAAAAGATGGTTTTGTATTTGGTCTGAAGTTTCCACTGGTAGATGTTTTGATACACTGATAGTTATTTTATAAATTCTTTGAATAAATGCAGAAAATAAAATTTAAACTAAACCCCCTTATCTTTTATGATTCTCTGTTTATTTTTTATAGCCTGTGCCACTCCAGAGTTGGAAACTTGATATAAAAAATAAATATTAAGACACTTACATATTATCATGGCACAGACATTTAGTGTGGTATAGATTCTCAGAACACTGATAAGTAATTTTAAAGTGCTTAAATATCTTTTAAAACATTTTATTTTGACTAATTTAACACCATTTTTCTCCTGGTGTTAAGTCAAACTTGTGTCTCAGAAATGTGTTTCTGAAAGTGAAGTTAAAATCCTCAGAGCTGCCATGCTAGTATCATGGGAAATGGCTATTGGTTCTTGCTACCTGAGATGAACTCCCAGTTTTCTGGGGAGTGCCAGCTTGGAGGGCCTTATTTTTCTTTGGAAAGTGCCAAGGATCTGCTTTAAGAGCATCAGGGTCTCTTAAGTATTTTTCCCATCAGGTATCTACAGCACTCCAAATCACTTTTTCAAAAATGCTTCCCAGCACCTCTGTGAATGTGAAAAGCAAGCCCCAGAGAACTTCTTTTGAATGTTTTGGCATTAATGTTCTGTGAGACAGGGAGAAGAGATGAAGTGAAATGAGTCTTAAAATAGGACTGTCAAGTTCTTTTCTGGTAGAACTTACATTAATTTTTAATACTCCATCTGTGATCAGAAGAAAAGAAAGATCTTTAGTTCTCATCACAGATCTTTTTTGAGCACACATTTTTCCTTGTAGCTGTTATATATTCAGTTCTATGATTCACTAACATATTTGTATTATTTTTTTTTTGCTTTATGGGAGTCAGGCAGAGTCACCTTCGGGCCTCATCTTGAACAAAAACAGCAAAATGCATCACCAGTAACCCCTCAGCAGTAATCCTGCTTTGCTACTTTACATGTGGGAGTAATAAGAGGCAGCCTTTGAGAGGATAACAAGGTCCTTATGTCAGCTCTATCTTTTTAATGATTAAATTTAAATAATATTGTGTGCTTATAGCAGGATTTGGTGATCAGTGCATGTTATTTTGCACATGTTCTCCTGGATATAGAATCATATTTATTGCTGTTGTCCCTTTGTGGTCTCATTCTACCATCTGGTGCCAGGTTCCCTTCCAGTCTTTTGTATCATTTGTGCCTTTGATCATGGCTGAATTTTAACTAGATATCATTTTCTCCTGTCATCAAAAGAAACTTTCTGAGTGGCTTCATTTCTTACTGATTAACTCAAACAAGCACAGAGACCACATGAAGGTTAGGCTAAAAGAAAGGCATGTATCCAGTTGAATCTTTTGGGGATGGTAGGTCCTTCTCCAGTTTTAATTGTGTTCTTCTGCATTATGATAGGATCAGTTCAGTGAATCACCTGGAAGTGGTGTGAGCAACTAATTTTTTAGGTCAGTGACTTAGTTAATCTGTGACAAGTCAGAAGATTAAAACACAATTTAATTATCACTGACAGCACTTCGATTGAATTTAAATAATTTAAATATTTTTCAAGAGCTGCATTTTTTAACATGTATTATATTTAATCAGGAAGGAAAGATGTATCTGTGACTATAATGTTAAGTGAGGGAAGTAAACCTACCCACTCATTGCTTGCTTTTGGTTCCAGCTTATGAGGAAATCTGGGGGAAATAAATTGGCAAAACATGTCAAAATTAAAACAAATAAAAATAAAATGAAGACAAATTTTGAAGCCATTGCAGGAAATTTAATTTTTTGAGTGTGGTAAACTGGTTCACACTGAGGAGGTTTACTGGAGCATTATTCTTTCTCCCTAAGTGTGTTGGTACAAATATGCACTTGATCAATAATGATGAAAAATAACTGGTAGAGGCTACAGGAAATTTTGAAGTATTTGAGACATGTAGAAAGTTTCTGTCCATGATCCATTCTAGGTTAAAATTTTAGGGTGCAGTGTGTAGGAAAACAGGAAAACTTGTTCTTATGGTCTTTTTATTTACAGTCTCTCAATCAAATTTCCAGCACTCAGTGTTTATATGGGGTAGTTTCTAATGTGAGTTTAATCCTGTGGTTCATAAGGGGAACAAATTGAAAGTTGAGATAAAAGGCGCCAGTGAAAAAACTCTCAGTGAGAAAGTTAAAAGCTCCCCAAGTGTAATGTAGATGGTCCCAGAAGGCACAGAGAAATATCCCAAAATATCTGCTTAAGTGCAGAGCTCAGAATAGCCCGTGTATCTTTAGAGGAAATTAGCCATCTCTCTTATGTACATGCATGTTAATTTGAATTAGAAACATTTGTTTGGAGAACGAATGTGTTTTCCTTTTTTAACTTAGAAGCTAGAAGCTGGATGAGAGGCCCTTGTGGGCCTTTTTCAGTTCTCTGCTGTTACATGAAGCTCAGTCCATACATAGGGAGATAAGGTCTTGCAAAGACAGGTAGAATATGGTTGGATTTTTTAAAATATTGCTATTGCTTTGTAGGAAGTTGCTGATTTACTCGCTGTCTGTCCTGAGAGCAGTTCCTCTTCTCTGCCCTGTTTTGCAGAAACTGAAAAAGGGAGGAAAAAAAATAAAAATAAACAAAACTCACAGAATGTAATTGATTGTTTCTGTGCAAATGAAAATACCTCCTGGATTAATATAAACTACTGTAAAGTCCTAAAACCACAGCTGCTGACTTTGTGCTGGAGCAGATGTGATGTGCTGCCAAACACTTTGTGCCAGCTTCACTAGCACCTAGTAGGGGAGAGAATAGCAAGCCATGAAGTAGCATTTTCATCTGGTCTCTGTCTGTTTGTCCTTCAGAAAAGTTATCTAGACAGCACTGCTTCTGTTTAATGTTCAACCTCCTCTCACCAGAGTCAAAATAAAAAGAACCAGGTAATTAAACCCTGTCTAAATCTAAGATATTCCTCTGCTAAACTTCTCTTACGATAGTAAGAATCATGAGAATGCAAGCAAGTTAAATGTACTGTATTTAATCTCACTTTGAGTAACTGCCAAGGACAGAAACCATTTTTGGTATTTACTCCAGTCTGAGGATTTCTGGTTTGCTCCTGTACTGTGGACTATAGGTTAATAGAAAGGTCAGATCGGGAAAAACATTCAGCAATAGCAGCTAGTGAAATTATCTACCTATATTGCAGTGATTCAAATGCAAATGATGGAACCCAGGTGATGTTGATACATCTGCTTAACAGTCTGGAATTCACTGGTTCATTTTTAAGATTATTTTAAAATTGGGGTGAAAACATCATATTTTACCCTAAGCCAAAACTTGTTGTCAACTTCCTGAGAAGACTAGAAGATTTACTAAAACCCAGAAATGAAAATAGAGAGATTGAGAAATCCCTCTATTCCCAGCTATCCCTTCCCTAGCTGCTTTTAATGCATTTAGGTTTGGTCATGCAGCTGTGCAATTCCTGCTAGTCTCATTTCATATAGTTAGTGTTAACACACAACAAAAATACTAGAAGGGCAAGTAAACTGCTTATAATGGTCTGAAAACAACCAGACAAGTTAGAAATGCTGGATGGCTTGAAATATTGTGCGTGATAAGAGCAGTATCTGAAATACTGTTCCCCTCAGAAAGGTCTACAGGGGAACCCAGGGGTGACAAACATGCCAAACCTTCACAGAAGGAGACACTGTAAAGCCTGGGATCAAATCCCTTGGGAAGGAAGAAAAGAACAGGTGATCTAAGCTAAAAGTGAAATAGCCCTTCCTTCTGTTTTCTGTACCTTAGGGCATGCAAGCATGGAAACATTTATCGATGGTGGTGACAAACTGATAAATTTACCTTTGTTTTTAATTACCTGAATGTCATTCTTAGGCCCCCATCTATCCTACTTCTGCTCTAAATTTTTTTTCCTGGTATCAAAGAGACATCCTGATTGAATGTAAAAAGTCTGTGAAAGCTGAGGAACAAAGAAGCCTGCCAGCTAGTGAGAGCTTTATTTAGTTGATGCAGTGGAGTTTGTGAAGGATGTGATGTTTGTGGTGTCCTCCACGCAATGAGGACATGCGCAAGTTCAGACAGAAAAAAGGGTGAGTCCCACAGTGGCAAGCACACCCACATGATTCCAGGCAGGCTGGTTTGCCACCAGCACTCACATAAGCGCACAGAGCCCAGTCCTGCTGTCCCTCTATGTTCAGGTTGGAGGCTCACTGGTGAAAACATACATGCTCCCTCTCTGGGTTCACAGGTATGCTCCCACTCACAGACTCCTCAAACATCAGCACAAGCTCTCAGGTCATGTCTGCACCCTGGGCCCTTTACCCAGCCACTGATCCACACCTCAAGTCTTTTCAAATGAATCCTCTCCTACTTGCCTGCTAATCCAGACTGAAGTTTGCTAGCAAAATACACCTGCACACACATGGACACAGGTTTATGTTCAGTTGGGAAATATAAACACATCCAGGTCTCTCCAGAGGCTGACACACAGACCCTGCAGCTTACACCTCAGTCTCTCAGGTTGCTGGCATTTTGACATTCTGTTCACACACCTTGGTCAGAGAGGGAGATTGCAGAGTAGGAGAAAAAAAAAAATTAAGGATTGAATGTGAAGATAGATTGGATTTCAGTGATCAGGTCAGACTCGGTCAGACGAGTGTACAGCCCGGCAGCCTACCTGCATGCAGCCATTCCTTTTCATCTCCTCCTCTGATTTTCCTGCTCTTGGCCTCCCTGATCTGCACTGGTTCTTCCTTTTACTCCTTCCCCTTAGCATGCCATCATAAATTTTACATGGTCTGAATTCACTTCTAATATCCATATATTATGTTAACCACATTTTATGTTTCTAATCATTGACAAAGTTCAGCCTTACCCTCCTTGAGGCTGTGCCCAAATTGTTGCTTTAATGGTCCATCAGGCAGTGACCAACATGTTCTAGTTCCTGTCAATGTCTCCTTCATCACTTGCTTGTTAATTCCTGTGGTTCTGTGGGTTTAATTTATCGCTCCTTTATTCTGCTGTTCTGGGGAGTCTTTACTCTGCCTCCACTTGGGTCCGTTGAAGTTGATACAAGGGCCAGAAGGCTGAATGAACTGGGCAAGGGTGGTGGTATGGGGGTCTGGAAATTGATGCATGGACAAGCCACAAATAATAATATTATGTGGATACAAAATCTTGAGAACAAAAAATTATGTGATGTGTGCCACAATATTTTAATTCATTTCCAAATGACACCAAATCAGTATTCCCAGTGGGATGGGACTTCATCTCATTAGTATTTGAAATTAAGTATGAGGCACAGTATGAATGTGGAGTATCACAGTGCTAAAAGCACTGGTGAAAGCAGGCAACAGTGGTTTGCAAAATGTTTTGGGGGATCCTGGTAAAGGAGGCTTACATTTGCTGGTGTTTTAAAATACATGGTCCCAAAGTATGTGGCATCTACACTTGCAGAGGTGGCTGAAGTGCAGAGGAGAAAGCACTCACAAGGACATTGTGCCTAGGCTGGAGGATAGGAAAAAGAGAAAATACAGGCAGAAAAGCATGCCAACAACAACAAAAAAAGGTAGTGAAAAGCTGACAGGACTATAGATAGTACAGGATTAGTTCTGCAGCAGAGCCCACTGCCACAAGCATTGGGATGTATGTGACAGAATCTCCCCCCACACTCTCAAGGGCTGCAGAACACTGCAGTAAAAATATGAGCATTTTCAAGGGTTGAAGGTTGGCTTCTGTTTGCAGGTATAACCTCTGCTGCCTTTTCTTGTTGTAAAAAATTGAGTCACATCACTTTGTTTAGTTCTCAGCAGCTTCTTTTTTCCCTTTAACACAAAATGCACAGCCTGGGCACACAGCAAGCCTCGGGCTTGGACATACCCTCAGCTGTACCTGAACACATCAGGTACAAGTGTGGCAGATTGGTATTCAGAGCAGCCAGTTGTTGGGGAGTTAGGCAGAAGGTGAAGTATTCCTTCCCTTGAAGGCCACGCTTCCAGTGCTGTGTTGTTGCTTTTTTTTTTTTTTTTTTCTTGAGGGTTCAGCCATACTGTTGTGTGATCAGGACAAAAAATAAGGCAGGTGAATAGTATTGTCCTTGGAAGTTTGCTCTTTGATAGGCTTTGGTACTGTTTAGTCAGTTTAGACTGCAGACTCTGCAGTCTCCAGATCTAGAAGGAAGTCCTGCAGACAAAAAGCCAACCTGCCTTGCAGAGCCTGGAAACTGAGCACATACTTCATTGCTGAGCTTCTCAATGTATCTCTTTCAAATGAGATGAGACATCAATTACTTTTTGAGACAGACACAGCTTTTCCCTGCCCTGTCAGTCTCTTTAGTGGTTTCCCTATGGGGGTTCATTTGATTACATTATCATACAGCAACATAACTCCCTCCTGATCTCCAATACTGATCGGCAGGAGCCAGCACGCTCCACCTGCAAGGACACATTTTCTGCTCTCGTGTGTAAGCAGGTATCTGTTCTCAAAGGAACATGCACTGCCTGAAATGATAGGATGCTTTGGTCTGTTTTGATCTAGATTTTTGAGGAAAAAATTCCTTTTTTTCTGTGATATGGGATGTTTTCTGATCTGTAGGTAAGAAACAAGGAATTTGCATCTTAATTAAGGTATGCTTCCCCACCATACCTGTTGCACAGAAATAAAAACATACAATACATATTTCTCTAAAATATACTGAAAAGACTCCAGCAAAACCAACCAAACAAGAAAATTAAAAGCTCCATTTATTATCAACTTAATATAGATTTACCATCCAGTTTAAACATTATAAAGCTGTCCTGGAGTCTTATCTACACATTTGTGAAATTGTTTTTTGTTTGTTGGTTTTGTTTTTTTTTTAAGAATAGACAGAAAATACTGCAATCCCTCCTGATAACTCGATCTTATTTTAAGTAAAATGCCCAAGAGGAGCATGCAGAGGAGGATCCTGGTGCCTGTTCTGTGCGATCCCATTCTCTGTGTGCTGGAGGGGATGCAGCTCAGAGTCCCTTCACTGCCATGTTGTGTTTTAAACTTGCAGTTAAGTATGTGATGAAATACCACTTTCGAGAGGAAAGTTGCTTTCAGTTGTTTGCTTTTCTCTGTCTCTTCCCTCTGCTCTCTCCAGACCGTTCTCTTGGCTTCAGGGAGACTCGCTTTCATGAATGTCCCTTGTCCCTTAGGAAAAGGGCTGCATGAAGACCAAAGTGACCCACGGTGGGGAGCAGCAGGGCACAACCCCGCGGGGACCCCCCTTTGCTCAAGCTGTTTATGGAATCGTAAACCAGGCTGCAACAGGGAGACGGTCTGGAGGCAGAGGGGAGGGGGAGCTCATTCCTCCTCCCTCTCTGTCTCAAAGCCTTTTGCTTTCCAAGCTCAAAAGCGGCTGAAATCTGACGCCTGGACTGCACACACTGTGAGACGTGGGCATGCCCTTGCAGTGCACTGATTTCCTCTGCAGCTTGGAGAGCCAGAGCCACGCTGAGGCTCAGGAGAGGAGTCACTCCATCAGGCACTGAGTGCCACATCACTGTGCTGCCTGTGCAAGGGGCTCCAGCATGGTCCTGAGGTTCCTGCTCCTCCTCGGTGGGCTGCTTAGGGCCACCATGCCAGCACCCCGCTGTGAAACCGGCCAGGAGACCCTAGGTAAGGCTAACAACCCCCAAAGTCCTCCTTCTTCTCTTCTTCCTTCTCTTGGAAATAAGTAAAGAGTTCCATCTTCAAGGAGAGGGAGACAGGAGCTGTCACTCTCCCCTAGAGATGAGGGGGATCAACTCTCTGGAAATCTGCACACTGCTGGTGGTGAAATTAGGGTTGTGCTTGGGAAGTATGGATGGGAAGGTGTGTGGCTGTGCAACAGAAAAACAAGGCTGTGATGTAAGGGAACATAATCATTCCTCATCACCATCTTTAAGGCTGTCACAGAGGTGTCTTTCTGTCAATCTGTGGAGTTCCCAGTTGTTGGGATCCCCTCACTCTCATGGAGAATGTAGAAGGTTTGCCCCATCTCTGGCCTTGCCTTCTAGGAATGTGCTAGTCAGACTGCAAGAAGGTGAACTTTTGACCTTCTGTATGCTTTTCTGCTTAAGAAAAAAAAGCTTTTCCTTACATTTAGCTTTAGGTCATATATTTCAAGTCCAAAGTATGAGATTTATTAGGATCTGACAGCTGTAGGGTGTGTTTTAGCTTGCTATAAGCAATATGGAATTTGCTTGAATTGATTGGCTGGAAAAGCAGATTTAGCCTTTAGAATAAAGGTTAAATAGGAACATGCTGCTAAATTAATTAAAAGTTTTGATTCAGTAACCAGTTGACAAAAATAATATATTAACAGTGCCTTTTAAAAATTTTTTTTATCAAGTGTGCTTAATTATGTGAGGACAGTGGAGACAGGAATTTCAGTGTAGTGACAAGGTCTATTCCAGGAAAACTATTTTCAGAGAGTTTAAACTTAAAATGAGTCAGAAAAATATTTATTTTATAGGATTACTGGAAGAGATAAGTTAACCTGAAACTGACCTTAATGCTACCAAAGGAAATTCAACTATATTTCAGTGCTTAAATATAAGCCATAGACTGTCACTGGCATTGAACTGCTACACAGTACAGTCCATGTGCCATGTACTGCATATAATTTGAGAGTGCTGTTCCCACGAACATCAAAGTGAGGTCTACCACAGCCTAAAGGGATTTTATTTTTGGATAAAGCTGCACAAAGAGAAGAGTTTTAGACTATTTACAGCCAATTACAGGAAGAGGCTGTGTGGTTTGCAGCATGACCTTTCTCTGTGAGGTGTGATTCTGCTCCAGTTCCAGCTGATCAGAGTCTTGCCATGGGATATTAATCCTAGCAACCACAATTGTAGGGATCATTGAGGAGTGACTCTGAGAGTGTTTTGTGTGTGTTGGCAGCTGTGGTGTCTTTAGGGCAGGGCTTGCAGAAAGGCAGCTGTATATGTTGCTAGAGGGATGGCTAGAGGTAGGGAAGGCAAGCTGTCAATGGCACCACACTCTGTGCCACGTAGGGGGCACACTTCACACTGGAGGGCTGTTGGGTCAGACAGTAAAGCATCAGCTTGGACATTGAGAGACCTGACAGGTTTCTCAAGGGTCTTTCTTTTTTAGAGGGGGGATAAAATCATGTCAGGCCATATGAAAAGAAACGGAAAAAGAACAGTGATGCACATGTTCACAAATGGACCTTGCAGGGGTCTCCTCTCAGCATTCAGAGCATAGGTTATATCTTCAGCTGTAGCACTGGGATTTCCTCTCCTGTTTCGGAATCCCTTGTGTAGGTCTTGGAGTATCCCAGTGGTCAGACGTGTAGTGCCCTGGAGGAGGAGACCAGCTTGGAGCTGCTCTTGCAGGAGAGAACAGAAGGAACCAGTACAACTGTCTTGACTCCCAGCAAGGCTGGAGCTGTTTTCTGCAGGCTTCCTGGTGGTATTTGTTCTGCTGTGATTCATTTTGCTTTTTTTTTTTTTTTAATAAGAAGCCAAAATGAAACATGATTTACAATACCAAGATCCTTTGGAAATTCTTCATGCTTTTCTGTTAAGAAAAATAAGGAAATTATTACTGTCATCTAGCTCCACAATATGACAGAGGTATCATACACTATGTGGTGAGCTTTTTGGGCAGCAGGTGGGAGCTGTGGCACTGAGAGAGGGCAGATCCCTTCTCCCTAGCTGTGTCCTGTATCCCTGGGGAGTCAGTAAGCTACTGTGTCTCTCAGTGATAAGGTGCTATGAGGTCCCACTGTCAGACCCTTATGAGTTTAACTGGCCTCTTAGCCTATAGTTTGGGTGAGAAAAGTACAGTTAAACATGTTTTCTCTGAGATTGAGCCAAACTTTTTCAGAGGGAGCTAATAAAACAGGTTCCTCTTTATCCAAGTTGTGCATCTCTGCTGTTTACTGATGTAGTCCAGTGGTAATTAGTTAAAGTGCTTTATAATGATTGGCAACAAAACTAAAAACCCACAGAGGCAGACTGAAGTGATATGACTTGAAATAGGTGAATTTCCTTGCAGCTGGGGACAACTTTACAATTGTGATGCCACTGGGGTCAGGCTAAGGCTGCATAGTAGAATCATAGAACGGTTTGGGTTGAACGGGAACTTAAAGGTCAGCTCGTTCCAAGCCCCCTGCCATGGACAGGGACACCTTCGACTAGATCAGGTTGCTCCAGCCTCCACCCAGCCTGGCCTTGAACACTTCCAGAATGGGGCATAACAGCAAAAAACCTTTATCAATAATGATGCTAACAGCAATAGAGCCTTTCCTGTCACTTCTATTCAGGGAGTGCTGTACAGGGGAATTCACGGGCAGGGGCACACCGGTGTACTCCAGCGGGGTTGCAAATCCCCGGCGCTCACAGGGTGCGCGGGGAGGGGACGCCCAGGTCCGCCCCGGCCCCGCACGGCTCCGGGCTGCGGCCACCGCCGGCTGTGGTGCCACCGTGCGGCCCTGCGCTCGTACGCGCGGCTGCGGAGGCACCGGCCGGACCCGCCCCACAGCCCGCAGCGGTGCCCCAGCCCTGTGCCGCCCTCCCGATCCCGGCCCAGCGCCTGAAGGACGCTCGGGCACCTGGCACGGCCGGTCAGGCGGCAGGACCGTGGGATTGCTGCGGCTGGAAAGGACCGCTGTGATCTTCGAGTACAGCCACGAGCCCAGCACCGCCGGGTTCGGCACCGAACCAGGTCCCTGGGCAGCACTTCTACACATTTTGTAAATCCTTCCAGGGATGGTGACTCAACCAGTTCCCCGGGCAGCCTGTTCCAAAGATTGACAACCTTTCTGTGAATAAATCTCCCCTAATATCCTAAACCTCCTGCAGACCAACCTGAGGCCTTTTCCTCTCGTCCTTTTACTTGTTACCTGGGAGAAGAGACCGACCCCCACCTCACTACAACCCCTCTTCAGGCAATTGTAGAGAAGGAGAAGGTCCCCATGAGCCTCCTCCAGGCAGGAGTCCCAAGAAGTTAAACCTGAAGCTGTGGAGGTAGGGGAGCAGCCAGAGTGCTGGTTGGCACACCTGTCACTTGTGGGTCTCCTTTTCCAAGCACCTTGTTGTTTTCATCATTTTGGCTTTCTCCTGAGGCAGACATTGCCCCATCCTGAGGATCTCTGACCTTAACCACTGGAGATGACAGGGAGTGAGGAGGTGCAAGGAAGAGAGCTGAGGAGTGAGAAATCACCAGGGGTAGGAGGCAGGGGACAATTACAGCATTTATTCTGGGGCCCAGAACACATTTTGTGGCACTGGCTTCTCTCTGAGCTATAGCATTGAGTAAGACTGCTTGTCAGACTGACAGAAAAAGCATGTTCACATAGAGATGTTATAACATAGAGATGTTAAAAAGGTAACATAGAGATGTTACCTTTCTCCTCTTCTCTGCAATTTCAAACTCCACAATGTGCCACAGTTTTTGCTAAGTAAAAGGAAAAGAAGTTATTTCCTCCCATGACTTTAACACTGGCCCCGGCTCCATGGGACCTGAGCAAATTTGTTCACCTGCTGTGGATGTTTCTCATGCTGGTTTCCTGGTGAAACCTTGCACACACAGAGGCAGAGCCTCTCCATCTGCTGCTGCTCCTGTGCTCCTGCGATGGCACTGAGTGACCTGGCAGTGGGCTGGGGTCTTCTCCCTGCCCCAGTGGCGTGGCCCCTGTTCCTGCTGTGGCTGGCACTGGCAGGTGCTGACATGGAGCATGGCCACAGGACTGTGCTGCCACATGTGGGAAAGCCCAAGCTGCAGGAATCTCACTGGCTGGACCTGAGATGGATGTGTCCAAGTTGTGTCAAAACAAAAAAATGCAGAGCTAGCGTCTACATCATGCTCACTCATGAGATGAGAAATTCCTTCCTTTGTGAAGCCAGTTGTCATCACTGAATCATGTGAGCTCTGATGAATTCCTGCCAGTGGCTCTAGGATTTCCACGCGATTATTATTTTAGCAACACTGGCCTTAGCTCCTTTTAACATGGGAAATGGGATCAGAAACAGACACTTACATGGGAGAAGTGAGTTTTTATTGAAAATAAAATACACAGGTATCTCCTTATACTGATGAAATGACCTATGCATGATTTTAATCTGAAGGCAAATCTTTCTTCAGAATATTTGTACAGAAGTCCCTAAAGTGTGAGGTGTGAACACACAGAAGTCAAAACTTGAAAAAAGCCTCATTGCTTTTAGTCACAGCTAGGCTTTTAGCATGACTTAAAAACACTTATGGTTGATCCCCTATAACACTTCTAGACACCACCTCTCCCTTTACACAGTCACAGTGTTTGAGGGTGTTGGCTGGCTGACACCTACCATGGTCCCCTTTGGGCTGCTGACGCCGTGTCAGAGCCAACCCCTTCTGAAGGCTGGGCTGAATGCTGCATAAATGTCATGTGCTGTGGCCTGGTGCAGGGCTGAGCATGGAGATACCATGCAGAAGTCACCTATCATGTTGTGAGCAAGGCATTTGAGGCTGGTGGACCATGTCCTGGTCTCTTTGCTGGGTTTTTATGACCCAAGGTTTTTATGACTGCTGAATCTTGTTTGGACAGAATCACCCTCCCAGTTGGATGTAGCTGTCACAGATCAGTGGAGTTTAGGGACTTGGGGTTACTTTGTCCACTTCAGAAATAAAACTGAAATTTCAATCCCTTAATTTATACTGTTGTAACTCCGCTGATATAATTGACACCCAATTTTTAGGGTTATAATAGGATACATTTATCTAGGAGACAGTATGAGATTAAGGAACAGATTTAAGTCAAGGTTGTTAAATTAACTGTCAATCTTTTGTAATATAAAAGCAACACATTTGGTTAAAACTCTACTTACAGAAGCATCAGTTGTGATGTTAATTATAATAGTTCTCATACATGTAAAATGAAGAAAAGACAGAGTTGATCTAGGGGGGTGGATACACTGTTTAAAGAGGGTGGGGTGATGTTTTGGCGAATGTTTTGGAAAGATTGTGGCAGAAAAGATAAAACCCTCAATTGTTCAGACATGATCCTATGTCCCGTGGCATTCATCAGAGCTGGGCTTACTTTAAAGGAAAGCTTCTGACTGTGGTAGGTTGTTGGCCAAAGCACTTGGAGAGTACTGCATCCTTAAACTGTGGGAACTGAGCTGTAAAAAGTGTATGGTCACAAAGTAAAGCTATGGGGACATCACAGATCCAGATTACCTGGTTAATAAGTGTTTTCATCCTTCACCAGGCAACTTGGCAAAAAAAGTGGATACTTTATATGATAGTTATAAAGATTTCCTGACCTATTCTACTTTCTTACCCCAGCTGTTGTTTAGTGCCATTTTTAATGCCCAGATTTGAGCTTATTTCTTCCTCTTTCACTGACCAGACCCTGAGAGATGATCTGCATACATCTCCAGATCATCCTGGTGCACAGGAAATGCTTTTTCAGCAGCAGCCCTGTCACACATGCAGCTCACTAAGCCTTCAGCCAATTTGGCAACTGCTGGCCCACTTGGTTGTCATCATCTTTGCTGCATTATGTTTTCCCAATGGGTATTTTTTCCCCTTGCAACTTGGGGAAGATCTCAACTAAAGCCAAAAAAAGGCATTTAGTAGGTTTTGTTTAGGGAATTATGTTTATATTCAGGATCTTCAACTCCTGAAGGACTCCTTGGAGCAGCACTGACCAGCCAGAGACACAGCTGGGGTGACACCAGAGTTACTAGAGGCACCAAGACAGTGGTGGGGAGAGACAAACAGATAAAAATACTCTTCATCAGTTCTTTTAGGCACCACCTACAACTGTAGGCATGTTAAAGTTGCATCTGAACAACTAGGAACAAGGGAGGATTACTGGTGCCCACTGAGGCTGTCTTTGTGCCCTTGCCATGTGACAGGTCTAGGTGTGCATCTGCACAGATTTTGACCTGTGGTCTGCAGGTTGTGGCCTTACATCATCCATGGAAAAGTTCAGCACCTTCTCACTGGCTCCAGAGCAGTCCTGAGAGAGAAACAACCCTAAAAGAGCTGATTGCAGTGTCATTGCTGTGGGAACACCTTCAGTAATTCAATAAAAATGGATGTTTAATCGAATGCCAGGCAGCAGGTGGGTTAGAAAGAAGGGGGATTGGCAACAGACACTGGCTTGCATCTTCCTGCTGTGATCTTGCTCTGCAAAATAAAGGCAGATGAGGCACTAATCTCTTTCAGGTGCTTCCAGGCTTCTTCAAGTGAGGGAGCAGGGTTAAAGCAGGGCTGCACAGAGGTCTTGGGCACTGTTTCTGCCTGCTGCAAACACATCCCTCCCCCAGGCAGTTACTGCAATTGCTGGAGGCTTAATAACATCTATTCAGTCTTCTACTCACAAAACCTTTGATGTATCCAGAAAATGGAATTAACTATGTGGCTGCTTTTTGCAAGCAGTCCTCTCTCCTCCAGTTTCCCTGGAGTTTCTTCTCTGTGGCTGGAAATCTCCACTTTGCCCCTGCATGTATGCCTTGGGTGTGTAGCTGCCTTCTCTTCTGGGCTTTCTGCTCAACCATTCTCCCCCTTCCCGAGCTGCTCAGCTCTCTCATTACTCTGCCACAAGTCCCCTTACATCTCCACTCCTCCCACACCCTCCTCCTGATGATTCTGATCCATTTTAGTGTTATGTAATGGATCTTGTCCTGCCCTTGTCCTTTTGCTGTAGCTAGGAGCTGGCTCTGGAAGCAGGCTGTACTTTGCCATTTGAAGGTGCTGTTCCAGTGTTTTGCAAAATGGTTCAGCTCAGCAGTGTTGGTATCTTGCTACTAAGTTTTGTCTCTTTAGTGACAAAGGCAGAATATCACTGAAAGACCAACTTCGTGAACCATGTAAAACAGCCAGGAGAGTAATAGTAATGTGATAAGGAACTGAAATATTTTGTTTGGAAAAGTGGAGGCTTTGACTATAAACAGGCTAAAATGAATACATATGTTCTTCTAGTTTAAAAAAGTATTGTAAGAAGCCCAGAAAGCTGGGAGGGGATATGCTGATCTTTGCAACATAAATTATCTCATTTATTTTGATCTGTACTGATTAGCAAACCCTCTACTAATCTGCCTCACTGAATGACTTAGATATTTCATATTTAAGACTTGCCCTCAGACTTACTCCAGATCATCAATTGCAGTAGTCTCCTGTTGGCTTTGCTCTTGAAAAGACAACTGGCCAGTCCATGATACTAGAAGTAGCTGTTGAGCTCTGTTGTCTGGGTTAGGGTTAATCACAGCAGCTTGCTTCCTTTGGTGCTGAATCATCAAGGGGAAAAAATGTAAGCTTGGCAATAAAATATGTATGTGCTGCATTGTAGATTTTCAAGCTTGCCTTTGCAAATTAAAACCAGAAGCGTATTTTATAGAGAGAGCTCAGAAAGCTTGAAATGGCTTTTCTCCTCTTCAATAAGTTATTTTATCCATAATCTTAAATAGAAGCTGTGCTACTGAAAGGACTTTTGTAGCTCTGGTGGAATAGTTAAAGTACAAAAATAAACATAAAAAATTGAAAAGGCTGTTCTGGGTCAGGAAGAAAAAGGTCTCTCTGTACCAACCTGTCGGTGGATGGGACTGTGAGGGGAGGTGACACTGTCTTCCTTTGAGCCCAGGGAAGCCTTTGCACAAAAAAATTGAAAAATTTTAGACTCTTTCAAGCACAGAAGTGGCGATTGAAGCCTGCCAAGTGAATTGGGAGACCTGAGAAACTCTTTCTATATCAACCCCTGTCATTTCTCTTATGAAAATGAGGAAGGGAGTGGCTGAACTCTTCTGGCATTGCCAGAGCTTAGAGAAAGCAAGCTGTCATGGGCAGGGATGGAGATTTTCTGGTGATTTCTATGTGCAGAGACCCAGGCCAGTGGGTGCAGGGTTGCAGGAGCAGACGGTACAGCTGCAGCCTGGGATCTGGCCTTGGAGAGCTTCCTGCTGCTGGCTCTCCAGGCAGGCAGGCTCTGGCCCAGCTACGTGTATCCACACTTATTTATATAAGCACACATCCTGCAGAATTATCCTTGGCCCTTGCAGGGCTGCACCCTCCAAAACATATGTAAGCATTGGCGTTAGGAAATACTGGGAAAGTCAAAACACCGCATCAGCACACATACACATTTAAGTCTGGCTATAAAGCAATGTTTGGTATAAACCAGACCTTTTCTCTCTTGATTGTACACATACTCACTCTTGATAACCTGAAATCTCAAGCTGTTTCACTCCTGGGTGTTTACAAGACAGATCTGTGGCTGATACATGGGTCATATGGCAGCTTGCATGATGGGGAGAGGTGGCCAGAAGAAGTTGCACGGATATCTCTAGTGAGAGACAGAGAGAAAATGCCATGGTATGCTGCAAAAGGCTTAAATCTAATTTTAGTTTAGATCTAGATTTAGGTTTAGAGCCAGGTTTAGGACCAAGCAGCAAGGAGCCACTTTTGCTAATTAGTGAAAGAGTCTTGGTAGCTTTGGGTTTGTAAGGGGCATCCTGGATCATAAGTAGTGCAAAACCTTTATCTGCTAAGCAGGGGTGTTGCAGAATCACCCCTGTTTATCACATACTGAGATGAATAGCTTCAGTTGCCATGGAAAAGATTTATATGAATTTGGTTCCTCATCACAAAATAAATGTATCCTCTTCAGTCAGCATTTTTGTTAATGAACAGCCATGTTGCTTAATAGATTTCTTCTCCGTGCATAAATATGGTAAAAATATCAAAGTGTAGATGACAAGTAGCACAGTCTGAAAACAGAGCTGTCTTTCCCTATCCTGTGCTAACGCCTCCTCCTGCTCACAAAAGGAGCCAGTCCTCAGGTGAACCCTGGGACAGCATATCAATGGAATTTCACCTCTCTTCCATCAGCTATCCATTGCTTCCCAGTGCTTCTCCTTCTGGCCAGCTGGGCAGACAGAGGCATCTGCTAAAGGCAGCAAGTCTGCTGCTGCTCAGAGAGCTGGAGCAGGGAGAAGCAGCACCACATCCAGACCTGCCTGCTGCATTTTCCCTTTGGTTTCCTCTGCTTGTTCCAGCATGTTGCCAGAACAGCTTTTTGCTCCAGCTGAATAAGAGGAATTCTGAGATGCCATTGAGAACAGGCCCATGCCACATCTCAAACTGACTGATGGCAGTTGTGCACAGTGAAAGTGGTTGGGGAGGCTGTATGAGACTCAGTTTCATTATTTGATCATTGCATGTCAGAGAGATAAACTAAAAGGACATTTGTAGCTTGGTCCTGGATCCAGCAGAGGGGGAAATGCCTCTTATTTTTGAAAAAAATGTGAGCAGTTGTAGAAAGACTATTCACACTTCCCAAATGCCCCTGAGGAACTGTGCCCAGCGCATACAACCCTCTAATCTAAAATAATAGCTACAATACATTAATTTTCTGCTCAGGAGAGGGAAAAAAGTGTCAAATAATTCTTGTCCACCCCTCAAGGTAACAAAGGAGATTCATTGCTAATGACCCTGGTGATAAACAGATAGTGTCACTCTCCTCATTGGGATGTGGCTGAACTCAAGCCAGTCGTCTCCACACTATATTTTCCCCTCTGTAAGGAACATTTGACTGTCTCCAGACTTAGGTCCAAGGTCTCTTAAATGTGGGTGTGATGATGTTAGTATATAAGACTATCCAGATTCAGGAGGTAGTGACATCCAATTTTATCAGCAGGATTAATTGCTGGAGCTCTTACTAACAAGAGATCATTTCTTTCTCTCCCCAAGCTAACATTGTACAAAATGCTGTTCCTTGATTATGCCCAGATGTAGCACTGCATGCAGTATCTTGCTGAGATGAAGCTTTTTTAGAAATGCCTTGACCTTAATAACTAACTCACAGAGGGGATTGTGCCTAGCTAGGGGAAACACTGAAATCCTATAATGGAAGGCACTGTTGATGAACCAGGTATTATTTAATGCAATTATCATAATGTACTGAGCCAGGAAAGGAGTTTGTATGGATACAATTTTTTCTAGCTTGCTGCTTAAAAGAACTTGTTGGTGTTGG
The DNA here is from genome assembly GCA_910950805.1 of Acrocephalus scirpaceus scirpaceus. Lineage (NCBI taxonomy): Eukaryota > Metazoa > Chordata > Aves > Passeriformes > Sylviidae > Acrocephalus > Acrocephalus scirpaceus. Next base: position 35,379,067 of record OU383778.1, read on the forward strand.
GGATGGGCTGTTTCTGCCAGTTCTGATGCCTTATTTATTTTATGAGGTAATGTGGCTCAATTACAATCCATAATATAGAACTAATTTCCAATTAAATGTCCCCCTCCAAGATAAAATCCCAGAGTTAACTTGGTTCTCATTACAATGACTTTATTTTGGCTAAAGAATGATCAACTCATTAGCAACCCATATGCAGATGATTATGTTTAAACAAATATGCCAGGAGTAGAAGTTTAAACTCTCTTTAGCAGGGAAAAAGAAAACATAATGAATTTCATCTTGGGAGGACAAATGCTCAATTTAGTGAGCAAGAAGCTGGATGCCTGTCCCCCCAGTGAGAGCAAGAAATAGCAGCAGAACAGATCCCCACTACATCACAAGGAAGGTGAACCTGGTGGTGTTCAGGCTTGCACAGAGTGATTTAGCTCCTATGAGGAACTGTGAAACCAACTGAAATACCTCAGCAGAAATATATTTCTTTCGTTGCCAATATTGGAGAAGGACAATATAGAAACATTGGCTACAGGAGCAAAAGAAGCATTTCCTGGGTCATCAAACCGTGTTCCTTCAAAATCAAGAGAGCATCATTTATTTGATCTAGTAAACAGAAAGCAGAGGAGATCTGTTTGCTCTTGGCAAACTCAGTGTGAAGGAATGTACCAGGGAATGCAGAGAGCTACTTAAGCTAAAGGACAATGCTGGCACAACAATGGACATAAACTGGCCACAAATACTTTTAAAACAGGAAATTAAAAGGCAATTTCTAGCCATTAGAAGAGTGATCTTTTGGAAAAGCTTTCCTGTGAGAGTAGTTGGGGAGGAAAATAATTAGTTTTAAGATATTATCAAAAGTGTGACAAAACGCAACTGCTAGAGATATGATGAAGTAGGATGAGGAAGAAATAAAGTCCCCTCATACCTGGCAAAGGCTGAATTGCTTCTCAGAAAGGTATCCACAACATTATGTGGGACAAAAAGATCTTTTAGAGGAGATCAGTAAAACACCTTGATATGTACAGAAGAACTTATATGGACTTTTAGACTAACCAGATAAAAAAGACATAGGTTTAGATTAGGGAAATTTCCTTGGCATCTAACTATGTGTGCATGAGGGGGAATGGGGTTTCTCAACTCAGCCTATTCTGGGATTCTGTAATATGTGCCTGCTGGGATTATGTTCTTGTTCCTGGTATGGCTGGACCTCAGGACACAGAGCTGCAGCAGATACCAGATCAGACAATTCCTAACACAAAGGAGGAACCCTGTATTATCCTGTAATGATTTTTCTTTTCCTCTTTATTTACAGGTCAATGCCAAACTCTACAGAAAGGTATGAAGTATCTTTCCTTGCTGTTCTTGGAGAACCTCAAAACCATAAGTATTTCTTCATGATTTCCTGACAAGTACAGTCATGTTGGTGCTACAGTGGGTTTCCTTACAAGAGAAATGTGCTGCTCCACACAGTGTAGTATTTTGCTGTGGTGACAAGAGTATTTGTTACCAGCCAGAATCATTACCAAGAGAAGGACACTCAAATGTAGACCCATTACTATAGCAGACAGTAATTTTATGAAGAGATGTCTTTCTAGTACTCTTTTTCACTTCTAAGTGACTGGATCGAAGGCGTTACCAACACTTATCTTTCCTAAGACCTCCTAACGTGATTTCTTAAAATGTTTTGGGTTTATGAGAACATCCATGTAATCATTTTATGGTTATGCTCGCCTGTGAGTTAAGCACCAGAATGACTTTTCATCTCTTTGGGCAGTATCAGTCAAAATTCATGGAGGGTCTGTAGTTTCAGAGTTATTAAACTCTACAAATTTTGTGGGGCCAAGCAGAGAAGAGATAACTTAGTGGTACGTTCCCCGCTAAAGAAAAAACCTATAGGCGCTCACGCATACTCAGGGAATCCATATGACAATTCAAGGACAGGAGAGACAGTGATATCACAAATACACTTTTATTCAGGAATCTGAGTTTTTCTTACCAGCAAATTTCCACTTCTTTCTTAGGAATTCTCTGGTCAAATTCCTAAGCTCAAATTATATCTCCAGAATCAAGCATGCTTCTCATCATCTTTCTATAAGTGGTTTTAAACATGCAATTCAGTTCAGTTTGCAAACTGTTTCCAGCCTACCTGCGAACTAAAGAAATAAGTTCACTGGACATGGTATTTGTTATGTTCTCTTTGTCTACTCAGAATGTCAGTGGTTATTTTTCCTATGCTCATCTCCTTTTCATAGCAAAATGCGTGGATATTGCTCTGAGTTCTTGTACTGATGTTGCCTATACTCAAATGGTGTACCCGAACTTTCTGGATCAGAAGTCTCGAGAGGTGATTGAGTACAGCTCCGAGTACCTGCTCATCAGCGTGCTGCACAACCTGCTCCAGGGGGAATGCAACCCCGACCTGAGGCTGTTGGGCTGCTCAGTGCTGGCCCCGAAGTGTGAAAAGGACAAAGTCATAAAGCCCTGCAGGCACGTCTGTGAAAACCTCAAAAAAAGTTGCCTCCCTGCCTTTGATGCAATAGACATGGCCTGGCCCTACTTCTTGGACTGTGACCGGTTCTTTGCTGGGGAGGAGGAGGGGTGCTTTGACCCGCTGGCAAAGCTGCGAGGTGAGGAGGGAAGGAAGCTCTGCTGGCACACCTTGTCTGCATGGGGAGGGTCTCCTCTCACTCAGCTTGACTTATCCATGGCACAAAACTTCTTTACTTGTCATCTCAGCCTGTTGTCTTTGTAGAGACTTTTAATGTGCCATTAATTTCGTTCAACCTATTTTAAAGACTTAATTAAACACAAGAAGTATCTATTTCTCTCCCTCCTTTAAAAAGAGCATCAAGACAGGCAGCTCAGAGCAAGATATTTGGATTTATTTAGATAAGCCTCATCCTGTATGATAGCTGTCTATATATTTGAAATATTTTATTTAAAAACTGAAACTTAAGTGCACTTATAAATCTGGGACTGCCTGTCAAGTTTAACAGCTCATTAAAATATTCTCATTAATGATTGTCACAGATTTTTGTTTGGATGAAGAAAATCCAGATAGCTGAAGACAGATGAATCTCATAAAGAAAAAAATGATTCACCAAATTTAAAGGGAAAAATCTGTACAATTTGTTACTGAAATGAGCTAGCATGCCAAAGGTCAAATTTAACTGGAGATTGCAAAAATATTTGTTAGTGTGCATATGCATTAGTAGGATTTTGCAAACAAAACCTGCCACAATGAAGTATGGGATATACTACATACATTTAAGGTTTTGATTGCAGCTTTATTTTCTACAATTCTTCTAAAGATAATTTGAAAAAAGTGCAGGTTTTCATAAAGTCCTCTAAGCACTATGGTTTTGAACACTGTATTATGATTTTTCATTTCAGGAGAAGTAGATGCTGAGGAAGATTTGCCTTCAGACTTGCCAGCAACTTTTATTCAGTTCAAACACCATTCGTATTCCCAAATGGTGAGCACCCTGAAGAAGACTGCTTCAAAGTGCTCCCACATTGCAACAACTTACAGCATAGGTCGCAGTTTTGAAGGGAAAGATCTTTTTGTGATTGAGTTTTCAACCAAGCCTGGACACCATGAACTGCGTGAGTTACAGCAGTGTTGATCAGGTTGCTTTAGGGGAGACCAGATTATCCAAGTGAAAACTGGCCCTTTTACTGGGATATCACTTAAACTGTAAATAGCATTGACTCCAGAAATTTCCTCCTCCCTTGCGTTCCTGACTTACAGTGATAGCTGATGATTCCTTGTAGCAATTACAACCCAGCAGCAATTTTTTACTCTGTTATGAACTCTGTGCATGACCATGCTTGGTAATGCTGTTCCTTGTATCTCCGTGTATTTGGTTGCAGTGATATCACTGTTATTTATTTGTGCCCAATTTACAAATTTTGGATACCTTCCTGTTACTGACTTGCCCTCTCTATCATCTGTCACTTTCTCACTGTCTTTCACATCCTAAAATATGTAAGTCTTCTGAGAAGGCCTCAGATAGAGAAGGACACTAAAATGGATGATTCAGCATGGAGAACAATCCTTCTGAACACAGATTGATATCAGTGCCATACCTGTCAGAGTAACATCCTGGTGGATGATACCAGGAATTTATGTTATCATAGCCCCTGAATAGATGCTATTATACTATATATATGTGCTAATATATACATTAGAATACGAGTCCTCACAAATTTTCTGCAAACAACAGTACAAATCCCTGTTTTGTAGTTTAATCACTAAGACAGCAAGGGCCAGATTTTTAAATGTTTTAAATTCTTCACAAAGCAGATAACTTTGTTGGGCAGTATTAGGTATTGTTTTCCAGTTACCAACTCCCAGGTCAAAAATTATACTTGCCCAGATATGGTGGATTGCTATAGCCATTGCTGAGAGCCTCAGATTGCTTCTCATCAGAAGAGCTCCAGCACCAGCACAGCCTCAGCAGTGTGGCAGAACTGAACTACATCTGACCTAGTATTTTATTGAGATTATGATCTCAGGTCAGGCTGCTGTGTCCTTTGTGTGCTGTGCTGCAGGGGACTCAGGGAGGACAGCAAAGACTGGTACCTTTGTTTACTCTCAGCTGTGCTGCCTTGCATGGTCTAGAGGTATTTTGAGGTGCCTTTAAGCTTAATCAGGTCCCAGTAGATGTCATTAACAGACCAAAGATCTACATTACATTCTCCTGGCCTATCACCCTTTGTCTCTTTTTCAAAGGAAATAAGTTGCCTGTGTCTTTTTAAGCTTGTACTCCATTTGCCAGGAAAACACAAAGCCTATGAATCAGGCTTTTAAATGAAAACTGTGATATGGCATGATAAAAGGTGGCAGTTCAACACATTTTGTAGCATTTTTTGCTAAATCTGTTGCTTCATGCTTCTCAGGACAGCATAAAAGGAGGTAGAAATAGTTCCAGAGCTGGAGACTTTGCCAGCCTGAGCAAGTGGCATAATAGCTCTGTGCCAGGCCCCCTCCAGTGTCTAGTGATCAAGGCTGGCCTAGGATCAAAGGCACAGACAAAGGGATAGACAGGAAAGGGTGTCTTCAAAGTGCACCTATTTTCTACTTTCCATTAGTCTCTAAGGAAGGATGGAAATTGAGAGAATAACTACAGGGAACTGCAAAGTTATGTGTTTGTAATAGGCTTATTCCAGGGCTATTTAGCCTGAAATCCCCTTTTTATCCATAACCCAGGTTCTTTCCAAAATAAAGGGGTAATTTATTACACATCTGCAGGTTGTGTCCAGGATCTGTGACAAAATAAGGCATTGAAGCTTCCCAGAGTAGGTCAGAGTGCCAGGGTTGTATTTTGTTCCTTCCCAGCCATGGCTTGATGTTTTTGTTTTCAGCATCTTTTGCTCACAATTAATGATGACTCCAGCAAAACTCAGAGCAATGATCACCTCTTATGGTTTGGAATCCTAATAGTTTGGACTTAACATTATCACATGCAATTTAAACTGTTGATGAACTGGTGTTTAATAGAGAGGAGTTCACCTAGAACTGCTGTGCTATTTGCATGAAATTAGAGTAAATATTGTGCATTCATGTGTGCATGAAATTAGAGTAAATAAAACATTGACTCATCAGTTAGCAACTTGGGTTAGTCTGACTTTGATCAGAAATAATCAAATTAAAGCATTTTGTTATTTCATATTCCACAGTCAAGCCAGAATTTAAGTACATTGGCAACATGCATGGAAATGAAGTTGTGGGGAAGGAACTGCTGATATACCTTGCACAGTATCTGTGTTCAGAATATCTTCTTGGGAACCCTCGCATCCAGACTTTGATTAACAACACCAGAATTCATCTCCTGCCTTCACTCAATCCTGATGGGTATGAACTGGCTGCAGAAGAGGTAAAAGTTTTATTATAAGGGGATATTCAGGCCTTCATGTTTTACAATTCTCCATTCAAAAGAACAAGCTGGAAAGGGAGTGTCATGTAAAGGAGGGAACATTAGTGATTGACTGCCAGGATCCCAGATAAGTTTGGTGGTGCATTGCTCTCCAAAGATGGTGTGAACAGAACTAAGAGGAAATCAGAGCCATATTTGTCATTTTTGCTGCCTGCCTGTGATGATGTGGGAATGACTGTTACTTTTTCATACACTTAGTACTCTCTGCTATCAGTTCTAGAACAAAATGCCTACTGACTCACTATGATGACTTACATTGTTTTATAAGGAATGTTTAACACCATGCTGATGTTCCCCTTCTTTTAAAACTGTAGGCATAATGAAATGTGAATATTTTCTGTACTGTCAAAGTTTTGTAATGGATGGCAGTTTTCAGAGATCAACTCATGCCTGATGGAGACCTGTGAAAACCAAGATTCTATTATTTCTTACCTGACATTCTTATTTCCCCCTCTCTGTTTTCTCAATCACCACTAGCATGAAACTAGACCTTTCTTTCTCTGTTTTTTGCTCATGTGGTGAGCTCTGTCTGTTGTATGAGTCTGGGATTATTGGACTCTGCCTCATCCTGTCTTGGGGAATCAGCTATATTTTCTTTTTCTCCTCTAACCCACTCTGCATGCTGCTCTGAGCAAGAGGTCCCTGTGTTCCTCTCATGAGTCACATCACTGGTGAGTGAAACACTTCCTTGAATGCTAGTTAGTGCATTAATATTCATGGGGACAAAATGTTATTAATTAATAAGCGTGGGTTTTTAACAGTACAGACATTTTCAGTTTACTTTTTTTAAAACTTCCATTTGATTAAAGAATTTCCACAAAGTGCTATTTTGAGACAGGAAGCTAGTCTGAAGTTGGCTTCTGTGTTGCAAAATAGGGGGCTGGTTACAATGGATGGGTCATCGGACGACAGACAGCTCAGAACCTGGACCTGAACAGAAATTTCCCAGATTTGACATCCGAGGCTTACAGAAGAGCTGGGATTCGTGGGGCCCGTCTGGACCATATTCCCATTCCACAGTCCTACTGGTGGGGTAAGGTATGAATTACACATTTCATAAATCATACATACTACAGAACAGCTCAGGAATTAAGAGACTGAGATTGCGAGTTCTGAAGTTACTTGCTTGTAATCAGATTTTATAAGTAGGACTGAAGTGGACAGACTCAGAGCTGGCATGAAAATCATGGTGTAGGTCTGGCCAAAGAGGAAGGTGTCACAAATCATTTGGAAAATTTGTGGATAATTTGAACTTTGCTGGTTTAGATTAAGAATAATAACTGTTACAAGGGGGTCAAAAGTGTGTAATGATTCATCATTAGTTCTTTAAACTGTGGTGCTTGTTAAAGCCTTTATGGATTTGGTTGTCATTGCACCAAGCCCTGCACAGGTTTGATGCAATAGGAGTTTCTGCCATGGAAAATGTACAAAGGTTGTATGTGAAGCTGTGTGTTGTCATCTTCCATTAAGAGAGGATGTTTATAAGTGACTGTAACCATACAGAGCAGTGGAAACAGCCTGTCCAGCTGCAGAGGTGCTGGAAGGGAAAGTTGCTGCTGCAGGGTGGGAGCAGGATGGGGGCAGCACTACAGGGCCTCACACTCATCATCACTAAGCTCTGTGTAATGTTATGTCAGGAATGCAAAGCTCAGCCCTACCTGTGTTGCTGGCAGCCCGGCAGCCCCCAGCACAGCTCTAAGTGGACCTTAGCTGCCCTTGAAAGAGCAATCACAGGAAGCTAAATCAGTGGTTCAGGTATTGGGAGCTCTGTTTTTCTTCTGCTTTTAAACTAATTATATTTGGATTCAGTATTTATCTGGCACAAACCTCAGACAGGTGGGGAACAGGATTCTTTCAGCATCTGGTGTTAGCAGACGATTTGAAAGATCATACTTCAGGTATGATACTTCATACTCTGCTGCAGGTGGTCTTACGTAAAGCCAGGTCTAAATCCCAGAGGCATCCCTGATGCTGCCCCAGTGTTCTGGGATCTCATTTCACAGCAATAGAATCTAGATAAAAGCACCTCACCTCCTCAGAATAATGTGCATATGAAGATGCAAGGCTGTAAAAGGCTCAGTAATGCACAGTGTATTAGAACACTGATTTCTACCATAACTCAATTCAAGTAGTTTATTCTATTTTTGCATGTAATCACAAATCTTAACTCATGGCACTGAATTTCTGCTTGGTTATAAGGTCACAAGCTAAGAAGTTTTCAACTTTTGACTGAATAATAACAGATAAAAGTGAGCTGGTAAATACAAGTGGAGTTCAGAGCCTCAGATGGTAAAGAAGGCTTGAGAGATGTGGAGCAGAGTCTGAGGCCAAATGAAAACAGTTGGGAGGGAAAAAAAGGGATTTTGGGAGAAAAGTCAGAGAGATTTTGATTCACCCCTATGGTGAGTTTCCCTAGTTGGATGCCAGGTGCCCACCAAAGCCACTCTATTACTCCCCTGCTCAGCTGGACAGGGGACAGAAAATATAACTAAAAGCTCATGGATCAAGATAAAGACAGAGAGAGATTGGTCACTAGTTAACATCAGAGGCAAAACAGACTTGACTTGAGGAAAATTATTTATATCTATTTTATTTATTATAAATCAAATCAGAGTAGAGTAATGAGAAATCTTAAGAACACTTTTGCTCCATCTGTGCCTCTTTCCCAGGCTTAATTTTGCAGCTGAATTCTATACCTGCTTCCCCGCTGTGGTGCAGAGGGACTGGGAATGGGGGCTGTGGTCAGTTCATCACACATTGCCTGTGGTGCTCCTTCCACTGAGGGGAAAGGCTCCTCAGACCCTTCCCCTGCTCCAGCATGGGAAGGAAAGGATGGAAATCTCCCTCCAGCCATGTGCTCACTTTCTGTGTCCAGAGGTGCAGGGTTGAGGACCTAGGCAAGGACAAACATGTCTTTGACCCCCATCTTTTTTGCTTGGTGCAAACTGTGAGCTCGTGAGCAGCCCAGAGTCCCTGTAACTCTGGATTTGCTGGCTCCAACCTCCTCCCTATCCAAGTCCTGCTTCTGCCCTGGTTCTTCTGCTGCCCTGTGAGACAGATGGTCAGAGGAAGACAGCCGCTTGCAGAAGTCATTTTTATAACCATGTATTTAGCTTTCTTAAACCCTGTGTAACATCACAGCAGTTTATAGAGGGATGGGTGGAGCCTAACATTGCTCTCACAGCTACTGCCACAGCTCTGCCCCAGCTGCAGCATCATCCTGGGTTATCTGTCACAGACAAGGGACATGGGGACCTTGGCACACAGCCACCACCCTGCCTGAGCTCTGCCTCAGTGGGTGCAGACCTGGGGTTACAAATACAGCACTTCTCCTGTAAACTTTTTCTTGGTTTTAAAGAAAAAATATGGTGGCCATCCAAGGTACTCCTCAGAGCACCAAAGCTTAGGGAACTTCTAGGTGCTCTCCTGTCCCCAAAGCTGGTCCTCACATAAACAAAACTCAAAAAATCTCCAAATCCAAATGCTTTACAGAACAAATGAGGGAACCGGTGGGCCTGTGGCCTTGGTGGCAGCACAAAATCTCCTTGCTGACTGTAGTTTCCTATGGCTCACAAACCATGCAGTAAGTGGTCTCACAGCCTTGTGTCTCCTCTGCTGGTGGTACCACAGGACTGCCGAATCAGCTGTCCCATAATGAGCCTCAGTTTTGTCTGGCAGATGAGCCCATGGCTCTTACAGTGGTGCTTTGTGCATGCAGGAGCATTAGGTTGAATGTTTCAACACCAGCCTCTCCCCTTTCATTTACTTAACAGTGTTTATTACCTGCCTCATTAATTACCTGAGTGTTTTAGGGCATTGTATAAAGATCAGGAAGCAGAAAGCGAGCTCTCAGCCAGAGCCCCTGCTCCCCAAAAGCCTGGCTTCATACAGAGTGCTTTGTTCCCCACTTCTATGAATTACTGTAAAAAATGGTCTGAGGGCTCAGACAGACAGGCTTCAACTGAAATATAGTCAGTTTAATTGTCTTGGTTCAAACAGAATTCGGAAGTCTATGCCACTGGAGGCTGGCATACTCTTTAAGAAAATTAGTCTGGCTGCTTTTAAAAGGGAAAAAAGAAATCTTTGAAAGCCATGGAGACAGTGACTAATTGCAGTATAATCGAGAGAAATGAGATTCAGGTTTAAAAAGGGTAGTGGCCCTTCTCTGTACTTAGGCAGAAATAATTTCCCTTTTCTAGTTGTGCTCTGAATTGTTCTTGTGAGATGGGTACTTTAAAATTGATCTCATCTAACTTAAAAGCAAAAGCCTTGGTGAAAAAAATTAAGCCCTACAAAACCCACATTAAAGAAAAGTCGAAGGCCAGAGTGACATAGATAACATCTGCTATCATCCGGTGGAGCTGAACCAGAATATGCTCATTTCAAAGCTTTAATCACTGATGTCACTGAAATGTTATTAGGATAAAAATAGCGACATTTTGCAACATTCACTTCAGTAAGACACTGGCTCTGTGAGACAGCACAGTCTTGGGGCTTATGCAGGTATCTGCTTAGCCAGTTGGCTGATCAGGATGAAGGACTGAAATCAGGAGCTCTCAAATAAAACTCTGCATTTTATTTTCATCTACTGAATTGCAGAAGCAACTTAAAAATCTTTTCAAGGCCCAGGGCTGCTGTTTGAAAGCAGGGCTGATGTCAGGCATGGCCTCTGAGTGGGCAGCAGGAGCTGGGGCAGCTGCAGCAGGGAGCTGATGGGATTTTGGGGCAGTAACCTCCTCAGAAGTGCCAGTGCTATGGACTTGGAAGGTGTGAGCTTGTTCCAGGTGCTCAGTCACCCTGAGAAACTCCCAAACTGCCCAGTCCATTCTTACAGCCCCTTACAAACCATCTGGGGTCTTCTTCGCTTGAGAAGAGATGAGTTCAAAGAAGGAACTTCTAGGGTGCAGGTGGAAGTGGCTGGTTCAGTCCCAAGCATTACTGGGATAAAGATCATGATCAGATCATCCCAGGACACTGTACAAAGTCCATAAAAACAAATACTTTGGTGCAGATAGCATGATTTGGACACTGCCATGGTTCTTGTCAGGAAGCCTGAGGGCTGCTTTCTTCTCCCACTTCTGCATTGTGTGAGTGGGTGTGTGAGCCTGCAAAAAGTCCTTTCCTTTTGGAATGCCCTTCATCTGCCTTTTATTTTTTTTTTTCCCATGTCATGTCTTTCCTGGAAACTCTGTGTTTAATCTTCCTTGTTATGTAAAACCCCCCTTGATTAGGTTTCTGGCGTGCAAAGTGCATTCTGTGTGTTTCTTAGTTGATGAGACTTTATCTGTTACATCCCATTTTTTAAGTTTTCTCTTTAAAATGCCAAAGTTGAAAGGGTTGTGGCACAGAGATCCAGAGACTGCCACTAGGCTGATAGACAAAATGAACCTGACCGGTTTCTCCTGGGGATCAGAGGCACAAACTGGCTTGTGTTCATATACTAATCACAAACCACTGATTTAATGATTCACCTTGTAACAGTGGGAGACACAGGGTCCCATTTCTTCCTTAGTACAAGGTACAGCCTTTCACACTGGCAGTGGCTAAAGGCACTGGTTCTGATCAATAGTTACAGAAGGGTATTTTAAGGAAACCCAAAACTAGAAAGACTCAGTTAAAGACTACAGCATCTGTGGGGAGGTCATCTCCTGCTTAGGTCAGGACTAGACATGGCAATATCTTCTTAAATCATTCCAGGTAAAACTATGTTTAGACATGGATTTTTCCTTGGCTTTCTGCCTCATTGATGGAGCTGTAATACATCCATGGTGCACCTTCACAGCGTTTTTCTCTGCTCCACACCTGGGTTTGTGGATCCCCGAAGGTTTTTTTAACAACAGCAGATTAGGGAGTGATCCAGAGAAAACAAGAATTACTATTGTTATCACAAATGTATTGGTCTTTAGGGGCTTTATTCGGTTGGTTTGGTAGTTTTTTTCTTGTTTGTTCTGGATGTTTTTCCCTGCACACTGTTAGTCACTAGGTGCTCTGGAGCCCTGGCTGCCCGGTTTTCTGACAGCTGATGGAGCCAAAGCAAAGGGTGATAAGCAATCCCCAAAGCAGCCCTAAATAGATGCTGGATTAAGCTCATCATAACGGATATTTCTCATTTTTATAAAACCTGCATATCTGCAGTTGTGCAGGGTCCAGATGAGCAGCCTCTGCCCTCCTCAGGTGTTCTCCAGGCAACTTCCCTCAGCTGCAAGGAAAAGAACCTCAACTCTCCGAGGGTGCTGGCATGAGTCTGGGCTTGCAGGGACTGGCCACCAGATGACACTGTTATCCCTAAGAATGAGCTAACACCGCAGCAGGTCCCACAAATTACTCCTCAGAAATGGGGTGAAGGAGCCTCCTGCATTGGGGTGCATCCTGAACACCTCTTGGAGTCTTCTTCCCTCTCCCTTGGCTGCTGTTACTGAGGAGGGACTGTCAAAAGCCCCTAAATTTGGTGATTTATCTGCCACAGTTCACTGCAGATAAACAGCAGGCATTGCTGTGCTTTATATGCATTAGTTTTAATTTATTTACAGATTAACCTGTACCTAAGGATAGCAAATGCATTTTCAACAAGTGATGAGAATTGCAAATTTATCCCCCTATTCCAGTTTATCCATTCAAAGCCAGTCCTGTTGATTCAGAAATGAAATTATATACGAAGTTTATGTAAGTAGTGATAAAATGCCACAAGTTTTCCAGCCTAAAGTACTTCCATCATCGTCTGAAAATGTCACTGTAATGAAAAGTTTCTTCTTCTTTCAAATTTTCTCTTTCTTTTTTTTTGTTCCAGTTTTTCCACAGTGAACAATGTGTATCATCCTTTCCCTGGAGAAAACTGATTTTCTGCCCTCAGTAACTTTTGGGCTGGAAGAGCCAAAGAGCTTCAACATTCTCCTTTCGACACAGTCTCTTCTCCACTGGGCTTCACCCTGCCCAGGATCAAATCCCTTTGGAGTCACATGGCTAGTCACAGCTTTTTTTTTTTCCTGGATTTCAGGTGGCCCCTGAGACAAAAGCAGTCATGAAGTGGTTGAGGTCTATCCCATTTGTGCTCTCTGCCAGCCTCCATGGGGGTGAGCTGGTTGTGACTTATCCATATGACTATTCAAGGCATCCTATGGAGGAAAAAATGTTCTCCCCTACACCTGATGAAAAGGTAATATTGTTTTTTCAGGGTTACGATGTTGGTTCCATTTGTAGAACTATGGAAACATTTACTTTTAATAAATAACAAAACTTTGATTAATTTAGATCATGTACATTTGTGTATAGGCATGCATGTATGTATTAAATATGTAACAAATAACATATTTATATACATAATGCAAGTCTGTATACATATATATAACATGATATCAGCTCATTTGGGTAGAGCTGATGCTAATAATGCCAAGATCAAGTGTTCAATCTCCACAGAGGCCTTTCACTTAAGAGCTGGACTTGATGATCCTTGTGGATTCCTTCCAACTCAGAATATTATGTGACTCTGATTTATACACTTCCTTAATGTACTTTAAAATATAGGATTGTTTACACACTATCAGCTTGGTCTGGAAAGATTTATCCATCTTTTGTGAGGCCAAATACAATTTCACAAAGCACAAATTAGGAAAATCCAGGTTTTAATTTTTAAGAGGAGTAGACTGTGATATTTTTACCAGTGGTTTCCAGAAGAAAAGGAACAAGCCTGACCAGCAGTAATATTTTCCCATGGAATCCATAAGGAGTAGAGGGGAAAAAGACTCATTGCCATATGGTGGCAGCCTTGTAACATTTATTCCAGGTCAGATGAATGGGATTGGTTTCACCCTCTTGTCCCTGGAAAGTTTCTCATTTGGGACTCACTGTAAATCTTCTGTGAAATTTTTTGCCATCTTTCCTATTTCCCTTTGGTTTCCTCAATCTAGTATTCATTGCTGACATGCCCACCAGGAGAACAGCTAGCTTTTCAGCCTTCTAGCGTGTGCTAAAAATGACTGTGGCCTCTTAAGAAAAGTGGTTCTTTATAAACAAAGAGCAGTTGAAAATAGTCAGAAGTTGATCTTTGACTTGAAGCATCCTTTATCTTTGAGCATATCTCTAGGCTGACTTCTTCCGAAATGACAGTTCTCACTAACACATATTAAATATTTAAAGATGTATGATTGTTAAACATTTTCTGTATCAATCCATTTCTTCTGAGCTGTACAATGCCTGCTGACTATGTGTGTATTAAAATGATTTAGCAGTAAAATTAACCAGGCACTGCACAGTGAAAAGCCTGTGTAAGAAACATCAGGTGGGTGCTAATGCAAGCTGCAGAACCTCTTGCTGAGGACTGGTCGAAATCATAAAGTTGTGGTTTTACATCCCACTGTGTGGGCTAGGGCTATCCTATGCATAGGTGGTGAAGGAATATTGCCATGTGTACTTTATCAAGCAGTTCACCCCTGGAATGGAAGTACAACAGTACTTGAATCATTTCCACTCAGGGACAGCGTGTGTATTTTGAGTGAAAGGATGCAGCCACACAGACAAAGGGCTCCATCCCAGTGTAGTGCACAGCTGGACAAACCCTAATGGCACTCCTGGCTTGCAACATAGTAAGACAGGGAACCCTATACAGGAGACTGCTGCATAGGCAGTAACTGCAAAGTCTGGGAATTTGGCTACAAATCTGGAAGTTTAGAACATACAGGGGAGGGCTGAGGATGTCCTCAATGCAAAACTGATTTTTTGAATGACGCAGCACAGGAATCTTAACAGCACTGTCAGTATCCCTTTAAATTTTGCACAAAAAGACATAAAATGTGTACCTGGGAAGTGACCTGTGTACTGGTTTGAAAGCAAAACCAGTGAGAGACTCCAAGTCAGAAATACAATTTAATAGGAGGGGAAAAAAAGAAGTAAAATAAAGTAAATGCAATAGTACAAAAGACCCGTGACAGAGTCAGAATACAACATGACACCCTGTTAGTTAGGGTGGTGGGAGCAGTCCAGGTGAAGGGGTCTTGTTGAAGTAGTTATCCCGTAGAAAGACCTGGTAGCTCTTGTCCTCTGAGAATCCAGTGGGTAAGGGCTCCCTGTGCTGCCCCAAATCCCAGATTATATCCAGGTGGGAATGCTTGGCTCCTCCCCCTGGGAGGAGCATCTCACAATGGGCTGATCTCATTCTATGAGTCATGCAGTGGGTCCTTGATGGCCCATTAAACAGAGATAGCTCCCAGAGGAAGTTATCTATGAGTCATGTGGCAAGGCATTGATGGGCCCATGAACAGGAGATAAGGGAAACACTGCCCCACCTGGCTTCAACAGCTCATGAAGATAGTGATGGAATACTTTGGGCACAACTTACATTGTAACCTAGGACACCTGCATTTAGGTAATGTGGTCTACAGCTGCTGCTGTCAGGGAACCTGCATCCTGAAATACAGCAGTTTGGTTATCTGCCATACATTGGCCATAGCCGTTGTTCTGAATGCTGACCTGCTCCATTTGCTGTGCAAGGGGAAACTTGCAGACCAGGGTGAAATGCTGCAGAGCAGATGATAGCCAGATATTAAAAAATCAAAATTTGAGAAATACATTCAAATTGTGTTTCCCCATTTGAAAATGCATCTGTTCTTCCATCTCCCTGTGTCCATCATGATGCCTGCATGGAAGCACAAGGATCCTCTCTTCCTCTGCTACAAGACACAGCAGATTTCAAGTCTCTTTTTGACCTGCACCACAACCTGGGCCACTACTGCCTGAGAGCAAGGAGTCTCAAAGCTAGACCATGTCCTTACACTCACATTCTTGCTTCTGGTTCAGCCCACCTAATAAAAAACTTCCTCATATTTCGGGGTTTGTGGAGATGGATGTTTTAACACTTTGTGTTACACAAGAAACTGAATTGATGCCTCTGCTCTCCAGGGCAGAAATATCCACACCAAGTCAAGTTCACTCCTTTTGGTAGGTTGAAATGCTCCTTTCCCTCTCCCTGAAAAACCCAACCTGTGACCGTCAGTGGGGTAAACGTGCTGGTTGAGGTAACAGCACTGACCTCACTTTACTGAGTGAAACCTCATACTGCCAAAGTCACAAGGATTCCTCTGTTTTTTCCCTTTTTGTTCCTCTAATTTATACCTAAAAATCTAAGTTTCCTTGAGATCCATGACTGATCATACATTAACTTCTACGTGATAACAAATGTATTGTTATCCAGGAACTTTTAAATTTTGTGGGGTTTTTAAAGCATAACTCTTTTTTTTTAAATAGATTTCACTTGTTTTTGGAGTTTTCACTTTCTCTTCTCACTACCACTTGTCTTCTTTCACTTGAACTAGTGGCCAGGCAAAAGCTTTATGCCTCCTGGCATGAAACAAGAGGAGGCTTGGTCACTGGAATTAGATGTCTTTGTAAAAGGTGAGGATCATATCCTAACTCACATAGGCACCTTCTAAACTTTATATCAAATACCTTCCATAGAAGGTTCAGAACTGGGACATAGATTCCTGCAGAAATTAAAGATATTGAGCCAGACACTGAACTACTGGAAGTTCTTCTTAACATATTTAAAAATTATCTAAAAGTTCTTCATAACGTATTTAATTAACATCTATGTTTTTTTTCAGCAAAACTAAGAAGGACACCTAATTCTCAGGTCTGAGCAATATTTAGACACATAGAAACTTAAAGGAGTTGCAAAAGTATTTTATGCTAAGTCTGGATTTTTAGTTTTGGTCATCAGAAGTATTTCAGTAATGTGTCTTTACACTTACATTACACTCTCTTTCCACCTTTCCTTGGTCACCTACTTGATCCCATAATTGGCTCGGCCATATGATTATTAGAAACAATCACAAATATCAATCAATGTTGTGTGCCTGATCATTTTGATCTTTATCCTTGATGACAACATTAGGATAAAGTTTTAGGATCACTTCTAAAATTAGGATTTTAGCCACCAAACTTCTTTCACATGTTGTCTTAAGCAATATGGAATGAAACTCATGATGATCAGTAGTAGGATCAGGTAGCATCTGATAACTGCTGTAATTTCAGTGTTGAAATCTGAGAGTCTAGCTTTAGCAGATGAGGTTCAAATAAACAAAAAGGAGAGGCAGGATTTTTGTTGAAGTTGAAATAACCATTGGAGAAGAAGGGCAGGAACATGATTCAAATAAATGGTTTCTTCAGATAACTGCTCTTTCTCCTGTCTTCACTACATGTTCTGCCACTGTTCCTTTCTACGTGGTGACTGCTCTGCTCTTCATCAGTGTCAACTCTGTTTGGAAATCAGTGGTGACATCCTACATCACCACATCCTATCCTTCACTTTTTAGGAATGGTTTCTGCCCCACACAGAAGCAACTGTCTCTGAGATCAAACTGGCAGGTTTTCCTGTGTGAGTGATAAGTGCAAAGCAAATTGACACTGACTATTTTAAACAGCAGCACTCATTGTGGAGATTTAGTTGAGCTGAAGGTAATATAGGTATTTTTTTAAGGAGTAAAGATATCCAAAGCTAAGACAAACTCTAAAAGAGGCCTAAATTTCAACTTTAAAACTTTAAAACCTGGGACTTGAAGTACCACCAAAAATATCCTCTGCTCCTGCCCCAGGTGGTAGATTGAAGCCAAGTATCAAAAAATCCACTGGTATTTAATATATTGACCCTGGATAAATATATTGGATTGCAGAGAAGATTCCTAGAGAAATAAATAAATCAAAATTTCTTAGCGACAGATGAAACTTCCCTGCAGTGCAGTTCATCACCTTCTTCAGTCTCGTGGATGCAGGGTGGCTCCCTGTCTGGACTCACAACAGCAATGGCAAAGTTTTTGGTTTGTAAAAACAAACATATTTCAATGCTGTCTGTTACAGGTGTTCAAAATGCTGGCTAAAGCCTATGCAGATGCACACCCAGTCATCTCAGACCGGTCTGAACTTCGCTGCGGTGGGAACTTTGTAAAACGTGGAGGTATTATAAATGGTGCTGAGTGGTACAGCTTCACTGGAGGTAAAACCACTTTACCATCATATCAAGTGAGGTAAAACCTCTATGTGACCTCTATAAGACACCAGGGTTTGAACAAAATGATTGTATTCATTTCAGTTTGGTTAAGGTCCTACCCATTCGAAACATAATTTGTAGGGGATTCAAGTAGTAAAATCTACCTTGTTAATGTGTTTATGCAGATAACATAGGATGCATTCACCCCAATGAGACTTGAGAAAAATTAACAAGTTATGCAAGGGTCAAATTTTTATATCATATAATATTTTTATTTTCAAATCTGACATGTAAAAATAAATGCTTAACACTATGCTCTCGTTCCTTAGCAGCATGAGTCTGGATCCATCTTGTGGACTATACGTGTACTGCTTTTTTATCTGTTTAAATAAATTTTTTTTCAGGGAAAACTACAACAGAGACAAACATTCAATTCATTTGTGCTTCCGTTGTTAATTTGATTTCCCCAATAATATTATTTTGTTTACTTTAGAATTTCTTCTGTGCTGGCATGGATAATATATCAGTGTTCATAAATTTTCAGCAGTGCTTCAGTTGTGTTTTCCAATAGGACTCAGCTGGATCCCCAAATAATTATGTTGAAACTAGACATTTGGAATGCTTTGGGGCACATGTGAGAATTAGGTTTAGACCTCTTTGGCTTACATTCTTCCCAAAATTATACCCAATGTCTTTTGTACAGAAACAGTTTTGAACATAGTAATGGCAAAAGGTCATTTCTGTTCTGGTTAACCTTGGCCATCACCTCTGATACAGCTGATTATACAATTACCGTGATTAACCAATTTTTATTGCTCTATTGCTACTTTTTGGCCAGGTGAATAATAATGTCAAATTATGCTTTTTTGCCTGAAAGAAGTATCATCGTCATTATTTAATTTATAGCTGAAACAAGTTGTAGAATTCTGAATTTTTTGAACACTTTTTATATATAAGCAAGCACTTTTTACAGTATAATAACTCACACCCACAGGAATGGCATTCAGCTGACTGCAGCAGCAAAGCTCCAGTTAAAAGCTACATGGCTGTTCATGAGCTCTCCTCTTTCTTTTTAAACCTATAGGTATGGCAGATTTTAATTACCTTCACACAAATTGCTTTGAAGTTACTGTGGAGGTAGGATGTGAAAAGTTTCCTTTGGAGGAAGAACTGTTTACAATCTGGCATGAAAACAAAGGTGCCCTTCTGAATTACATGGAAATGGTACTGCTCTGCTTTTACAGGCCTTTTTGATTTCTGTTTATCTTTTTCATTTTTTGTCAAAATGAATTTCTTTGCTGTTTTCCTGGTTAGCTCTCGAGATGATGCTGAATCAATCACCACTCTCCTCCAGGGACCCCAGTGCCTCAGTTTCTCTAGCAGGAAACACAGGTGGTATTTTGTCAGTGCTGCAGAGGGATTGAGATTGAGGACTGCAAAGGCTTTGAAAGTAGTGAGAAAGGGAATTATCTGTAAATACTTTGGGCGGCAGTATTCATAAAATGTCCAAAATTTAACAGTAGAGAAAACCTTAATATTCAGAAAAGTATGAATCAACCTTCCTCTTGAAGACTAAAACAACAAGATCTGCTCTCCAGAGAGTTTCCTAACATTTTCCTTTCCATATTCCATGTTTGTGTCCCAAACCCTACAGTCCCCCAGCAAGAAATTTAGATTCAGCTAAAATCTTGCTAGAAATGTCATTTACACACTTTCCATCTTGATTTCTTTATGAAAGCAGTTATTAAATATCTGAAGCCAAATCTTCTAAAGGAAGAACTGTGTGTCACTGAGCATTAAAACGTGCCACTTAAATGTCATTTTTAATAATAAGTTTAAGCTCAGCCAAAACAAATACCTCACTGACAATAAGTAAGTGAACACAGAAACAGAAGTTGCTCATCTTTCTCTCAGCCATTTGTAGATTAGCGTTCTGTCATGCCTTATTTTGATAGAGTATGCAGTAATTTAAAATTGTTAGGAGTGTTTTTATGGCCTTTCTAAGCAACCTCTTGCTACTTGTGGTAAGTATTATCATTCAATAAAGTCTACAGTACAGACCACCAAACTCATTTCGTTTTACAGCTGTCTGATGAAAATGAGTTTTAGTGAATCCAAATGGAGCTGGGTTAAATCCATATATATTACTGTTGAAGTCTTCAAGATGTAAAGATTTTATAGTGTGAGATACTGTAAAAGTCTGTGCCTGAAAAGCTTTCTGAGTAAATGCAGGACAGTAAGCAAAACAACTTTGCAGATAAGGATGACTGAATTACCCCTGATAAGGATTAAGCCTGCCATAACCAATTCAAACTTTTCTCATTCTGATCTATACCAGGCTGTTTGGTGTGTATACAAATCTACTTGGCTTAACACACAGAAGTAGAATTCATTTTCCTAAACGCTGATCACTTCTCCCCATCAGAAGCAATATCAAAACACCCTGCCAAACTTGTGTGATACCGATTTGAAGAAAAATGAAAAATTGTACATTTACTAAAGCAAACCAAAGCAAGATTGTTAAAGAAATTTCAGTTTTTTCATTTTTATCCTGTCATGTTATAATTACAAAATTATTGTTGAAGCTGGATGAGATCATACTACTTTAATTATGTCTATACTGCAAATTAAATTTGAGTCTGAGATGACTCTTCTGACCATATTTACTCTTATCCAATATGATAAATCCCCAAGGTCCTGCTACGAAGCAAATTGTAGTGCTTCATTATAAGGGATAGTTTTCAAATCCTTATATTGAGTTGTTCCTAAACCTTCCAGTGAATGGCTTCACTGAGTATGGAACAGCTGCTTAACAAGAGCAGTTACAACGGTCTCACCTTAAATTAAAAACTTCTATCACTAAACTAGACTTTTTTTCCCAAGCTTTGTTATCAATTACTGTAAATTTGGATATTTTATTGGTTATTTTTAAACATCTTTATATTCCAACAGAAAAGAAAATATGTTTTCCCCATTGTTTTGATGCTTTGTGGGTTTTTTCTATTCTTTTGTGACAAAGGTACTGGGGAAGGGTAAATGAGAGGAAGAGAAAAGAGGAGGTGGGGAAGTGAAGCAAAGAACAACTCAAGTTGGTCACAGCTGTTCAGAGAAAAATAAAAATGGAATTATTTTTCACTTAAAAAGGTCATATAGATTTCCCCATATAAAATATTTTAAATTTGGAACATTGTAAAAAGAGAACCTTAAGAGGCTTAATGTTTAAATACTTGGAACTTTTTTTCTGTTTTGTTATATTTTATTGAACTTCCAGTATAGCTGTTTGAGCACCTCCTTGTATGACAGAATTTGCATTGCTCTTTAGTTTGTCACCAAGCACATTTCTCAACAGCTCAAGCAGCTCAGGTCTGAGCTTGTAGATAGGGAAAATGGCTGTCATACACACTGCTGTCATGACATTCTGACAGGCAGTGAAGTGTAGGCAGCAGAGTGATGATGAGTCACAAGTACCTGAAGTGATGCCTTCCCATTGTGTTCAGAGCAGCAGATTGGTTTTGAAAGCTTTAACTTTCCATTTCTTTGTGGTTCTGAGTCCAGCACAGACATTCAGAAACAATCCTTAAATACTGTGGTCAGAACATGAGGTGCCAGTGATTTGTGCAGAGATGGATCTCTCAGTGCAGAGCCACATACTTATCCCAAAAAAAGCTCTGTTTCCATTCTCCCTTTCCCTCAGTCCCCTTGGACATCCCTAAATAGGGAATTTTATCTGAAGGGGCATTATCTCCTGAGAGCCTCTGAATAGGTTGGACTTTTTGACAATTGTTGCCTCTCTACAAAGGTTTCCTTGTGAGGAGGCGGTGATATTGTAGTAAGTGACTCCCATCTAACTTTGCTTTGCCAGGTTCATCGGGGGATAAAAGGAATTGTGTCTGATAAGTTTGGCAACCCAATAAAAAATGCTCGTATTTCAGTCAGGGGCATTCAGCATGATGTCACCACAGGTAATATTTTTACTTTAAGATTTTTCCTGGGGCAGAGGGAAAGTGCTGAGAGCTTAACCTGCAAAATTATTGTCATGTTTGGTAGAAATGGCACCTTAATGGAAAACTGAAGGCTCAGGTGGAGGTTCTCTTCTAGAATAACAAGAGAGAAGAAATGTCGGTCTGGCTGCTAAGTCTGTCCTGTCTCTGGGATGACAGAGTTCTTGATGTGAAAAATTTCGCCTGGAACACTCTGCTGTCCACCAAAGCCAGTGTTTGGGGGAATATGGCAGCAGCTCTGCTCAGAGGCTGTAACTCAGCATGTGGAGGAGATGTGGAGCCTTGATGGAATAAGTTAGTTGAGATATTGTGGACATGTTGTAGGTAGTACAGTAGGATCCCTTCTGATTTTCACAACTAGAATAATTGCAGAAATTGAAGGGTCCACTACCTTTCCTGTTCATGTGGAAACACATAAATATGTGCAATTTTTGGACGATTATTATTAGAACATTGAATTATGTCCACTTTATACCTGTCACCAACTGATAAACACATATTGGGGCATATACAGCTGTTACTTTTCACAGTCATAAAGTTCTGAGCTCTTAGGCTGTCACTGAAATCAATGCTTTCTTTTTATTATTGATTTCAGTAAGAACAGGGTAGGCCATAGAAGTGCAAAATAGAAGATATGAATGGTTATATTTTGCTCTAATGATAGTTGTTGAATCAATTTGGAAAGCCAGAAGGGCTTATAATGTAGTAGATGTTTTCCAGCGTTCAAAAAAACTAGCTCTAGAGGGGATACAATAGTGGAGATGATGCAGATTCTTGAGGCTGGTGGGAGGCTCTGGCATGAATTAGGGTCTTTTTCAAGCTTCTTTCCAGACAATGGCTTCCCATTGGCAGCAGACCTTTGAAGGATTAAGAATTAAATAAAAATATGTTTACACGGTAGGAAAGAGAGGATTTGTTCTGAGTTAGGTGGGGTTAAAAATATCGTATGGTTAAAAAGTTTTTTGATTTTAGTGTTAAAAAGAACTAAGAGATTCCACGAGAAAGTAGTATTAATGCAACACTAACTGAACTAAGAGACTTGCCATTCAAAATAAAGGAAATATAAAATGAGGAATAAATTTTTCAGTTTTAAAGTTCCCTGCTTTTGCCTGCAGGGTCTAACCTTCAGCTGGAGGAAATTTACACCCATTTTACACTAATGGCAATTTATACCAGCTGCAGCTCCAACTCCATAGTCTTACATGCGAGAATGTCTGCAAAGTAATTGAATGTAATTTAATAAAAAGAAGGATTTCTTAACTCCTTAGACATTCTAAATATATATATGTATATATATTGCAGCCTGGATTCTGATTTCACTTTCTTAAGTTTCACATAGTTCTAAATTAATTTCTTTGGGAGTTGCTCCTTGTACCATTGAGAAAAGCAGCATGAAGGAAAGCATCTCTTCCCTGTGATATGGGAACAGCCTTTACTGACATTTTGTACGTGAATTTTACTCCATTAGCTCCCAGGCTTTCACAGGTGAAGTCTCTTTTTGTCATCTAGAGTTTGCCTTCAAACATTTTTTAAAATCTGAGCTGCCTCCCTGGCCTGCCCTTTAGCTGCTCGTGCCATCTGTGCGCCCACGGGTGTGCATGCAGCTGCAGAGGCTGCGAGGCTAAAATCTGAGCTGGGTTTTGTTCTGCCTGTCCCTTTCCCAAGCTGCCGACGGAGACTACTGGCGACTCCTGCCTCCAGGGACGTACATCATCAGCGCCCAGGCGCCGGGCTACAGCCGGGTGATGAAGAGGGTCACCATCCCCACCAGGATGAAGCAGGCCGGGCGAGTGGATTTCGTGTTGCGGCCCGCGGAGGCCTGGCCCAACAAGCTGCTGCGCCGCTCCATGGAGGACGCGTACGACCCTTACGACCCCCTGGAACTGTTTGACCCTCACGCCCAGCATGGGCAGCCTGAGGCTCGAGGAGGGTCCTCCCCAGGCAGGGAGAAGCCCTGGTGGTGGTCGTACTTCAGCTCTCTAGACCTGCACAAACCTCTGTGGCTGCTCAAGCAGCGCTGAGGGGCACCGCCACGCTCTGCTCAGCTCACCCCACTGCCCTTCCACTCTGTGCCAGACACCCTCACGGCTCCTGGCAATATTTAAATGTTTCATTTGAAAATATAATATTAATTCAAGCACGCTTGCTTCTTTTGTCTTCTCTTCATACACAACTGAGTATATTCAAGTGGGTTTTTAAGTATTAAAAACAACGGTGCACATCCATTCAAAGGCCAGATTTTATGCAGTTTTTTTTCTTGGTAATGCTCAGTACTTCTGCCCATGTAGTTAATCATCACATTCATTATTTATTAGATTCTAAGTACCTGCAGGAAAATATTCCTGATCCTTTAATGCATTTTTGTACATGTTTTAATACATTAATGATAACATACTAAAAACAACGTTCAGAAACACTCAGAAAACTCTTTTATTTTCGCTTTTACATTAGCATATTAAGTTCATTACCTTTTCTGACATCTCAAAATGTAGGGTCTTTTTTCTTAATTTTCAATGTTTTTATAAATTTAAAAATAGGCATTTAATGTATTTAGAAAAATATTGAAAAATACCTTTACTAATGGAAATACACACATCCTATAAATTTGTGTAGACAGAAAAATACATGAGATAATTCATGAGGAATTTAGGCTAAAGTGTGACGTATTACGTTAAAGTTTTTAATCATGCACTGTTCTGAGCCTATGTACACGTTAATAAAACATGTAGGCATTAAAGAAATTAAACTTCTTTTCAAGATAATTGAGTAAAGCTCAGTGAATTGTGGTCTTGCAAGATGCTGTCCTTTCTCAAATCAAATGCAATGTATTTTTTAAGGCGATATGTTAAAAAAAGTCCTTGATTTTGATGAAACGCATAGGCCCACACTTCCTTTTAGCCTGAACTGTTAATGAATCCCTTACAGACTGTATTTCCCCCTTTAAATGCCACAGTGCATGAATTGTGTGATTGTTGGAGCTGACATACTTCCTGCAGGGGCTGCTGGATTAGCTGTGTGGATTACCCTATGAATTCTAAAAACTTTTTTGCTCATCTTAGGTAAAGCAGCCCCACTGCATGAACCCCATAGTCCACATGCACATATCTCATACTACAGCTTCCTACAAAGATCCAAGAGATGAATGATCTTAATTCTGCAACCAGAGGCTGCACATGGCTAAGTACTTTATTCCCAGTTGTAATCTGATTGAAGTTAAGAGTCTGTTATTCATGTGCTTGGATGTCTGCAGGACTGGAGACTATGTTAAAATGAAAGAAAATTATTTCAGAGCATTAACAAAAAGCAATTATATGGGAGTGACTGTAGTGCACGTACATGGATAAGTATTCCTTGCCCAGGCTTGCCAAGTTAAAGGAACTCTGATATGCTTAAATATGCCAAAGAAAATTGAGTGGGAAATACACCTCCAGACTTTATTTCCAGTAATAGGTATTATTACTGTTTTCTGTGGTCATTTTTTCAAAGCCAGCTTCCTGTGAAAACAGTGGTTAAGCTAACAAAATCAGAACAATATGCCAAATTGCTAAGTATTAGCTGCACTTATTAAGCACATAATGTGTTGCGTGCTTAGAAAGATGTTTTTTTCTAAGTAATTCCTGGATTCTCACAGAGCTGTTTAGAAATTTTTTCAAGTGATCACAGTAAATGAAGCCCGCTGAAATGCAAAAGCCCGCTGAAATGCAAAACAAAATGACTGTGCAGAAAATCCACTTCTTTCCCACAATCCTGAGCTGAAATTGCAGACAAGAGTCAGGACTGGAGAAATATGATTTCTGAGTAGGTTGTAAAGACATCTTATGTTTGAGACAGTTTGAAAAAGTAATTTACTGTACTACTATACCACGTATGTGAAAATGGTATGAGAGAGCAAGAATAGCCTCTCTCCCCACCTCAGTCATAAAAAGAGGTGTCCAGCAGAGAAAAAGTTAATATTAGAACTTTCTGCAGGTTCACACTCAAGAGCCTGAATTTAAGGGATGTATTAAACTGCATTGAAATAACTGTGAGGCCCTTGGGAAAAGGTGTGCTTCAGTCTTCTGGAACTATTTATGCTTTTTCATAGGAGGAATTCTTCAGTTTTCTGTTCCCTTGGAGGTGGAAAAGACTGGTAGAATGACTAAGTAACTCCCCCAAATCCATTTAACTTTAGATGATATTTAGGGCATATTTATAGGTGCTTTCAGAAAGAAAAGGGAAGAAGCAAAGAAGGAAAGAAAGAGGAAGGAAGGAAGGAAGGAAGGAAGGAAGGAAGGAAGGAAGGAAGGAAGGAAGGAAGGAAGGAAGGAAGGAAGGAAGGAAGGAAGGAAGGAAGGAAGGAAGGAAGGAAGGAAGGAAGGAAGGAAGGAAGGAAAAGAAAGAAGAAAGGAAAGAAAGAAAAAGAAAGAGAAAGAAAGAAAGAAAGAAAGAAAAGAGAGAGAGAGAAAGAAAGAGAAAGAAAGAAAGAAAGAAAGAAAGAAAGAAAGAAAGAAAGAAAGAAAGAAAGAAAGAAAGAAAGAAAGAAAGAAAGAAAAGAGAAGAAAAAGAAAGAAAGAAAAGAAAGAGAAAGAAAAGAAAGAAAAGAAAGAAAGAAAGAAAAAGAAAGAAAGAAAGAAAGAGAAAGAAAGAAGAAAGAAAGAAGAAAGAAAAAAAGAAAGAGGAAAGCAAAGAAGAAAGGAAAGAAAGAATCAATCAAAGCCAGCCAAGTAACAATGTAACCAAAATTAGCATCACCATTCTATTTTTATTTGAGATTAGTATAGACTTAGTTCTGTATATATATGTGAGAGAAAGTATTGGCTTGGATGTATATCCTGAACTGGATTACATAAATCTTCTCCAATGTTTATTTAAATCAAGCAAATTGTGTTTAATATCAGACAGTTTTGTTAAAAAAAAGGCATAACCCATAATAACCCACCCCATGACTGTAATATGGTTCAAAGGATTTTTAAGTGGTGGTGAAATTTAAGCAACTGTAGGCAGCTCTGTAACTTACATATGGAAATGAACACAGTGATCAACTCTCTCATGCACCTCTGTAAGATGCTCATATACAGAGTTTAATGGAACATAAATTTAGGAGAATATTAAATACTTTTTAAATAGAAAGGGATTAAAGTGCTTCAATGAGACATGCCCTCCTACAAGTGAAATGAAGGTAACATAGGAAAGAAGTGAGAAGTAACCAAAGTTCTCTGGCAGTCTCCGTCATGTTTGAACCCTGCCATGAAGACTGGGCTTGGCCTTTTTCCAGCGCTGCTTTGGATCGTGACAGGTTCAGCAGCCAGACGGTGCTGTCAGAAATTATAGTGTGTGTTCATCAGACTCCCACTCCTTTTAAGTCTGAGTCTACATAATTTTTTTCAATTACCTTCCAACCACATATTGAACAGTATTGATGTATGTTTTTGCAACATCCTCCTTAATAATTAATTTCCCAGTCTCCATATTTATTTCAGAGGGATCTTCTCTACCATGGAGCCAAACTTTTCTGCACAATCACACTAATAAATGTTTTGACCTGCCAACTGTCCAGACCTCATTGCTCTGCCAACAATGAATCTTCCCGAGTCAAAGCATGCAAATCTAGATAACAGCATTACAAGCATAAAGCTCTGCTTATGTCGTGCAATTTCTCTTTCACTCACATGCCAGAAAAAAAGCCAAGAACTCATAAAAATTATCAGCAGTTAAATCACAAGCTGTGTGTATGAATTATACAGAAAAATATTTGTGTCTGTTTGTTCCATTCATAAAAACTTTTTTAGATAAAAAATAGCAATAGCAAACAGAGGCATAAAAGTTTGCAGCTGTTTACATCTTCATCTCCTGAAACAAAATTGTTTTCCAGTCTTGGGCCTCCCACATATAGGAAGGAGCATGGTTTTTTCCTAAAGACAGGAAAGAAGAGAAAGGTGTACTAAGCTAATTGCTGAAAACAGAACTTGAAGTGTCAAAATCATGGAGTAAGAGAAGCTCTTCCTGCTATCATTTTTCACAGTGTTTATGCAGTTTTTCTCCTTTTCATGCCTTGGTTTAGCAGCTAAAGGGAAGCACTCCAAAACAATATTGCAGTCTGTTCTGAAGTACTGTGAACCAGCTGTCGATCAGTGTTTGCCAAGCCAGTGCCATTTCTTTGTGTCCATCACTCTAGTATTGCACTGCAATTCAAAAGCAAGCCAGAGATGTCTTTAGTGGTTACAAAAGCAGCTGTCAATGTGTGACAAGTCTGCGTGTCTCTGAGGTGATGCTTGCAGACGGACTGGGAGATCTGTCATGGGTGGGCATTCACCCCACAGCAGTGAAGCACTGGAGATTCAGCCTTTAGGAGAGGAGGAACAACAGGGATCGGAGCTGTTTGAGTGTCTTGGATGGAAATGTGAGCTGAAGCTGATACACCTCTTTACAAAGCTCCTGTCAGGTACTCTCAGGCTGTTTTCATTCACTGTAAGATGTGCCCTGTGAAGCTTCCACAGAGTAAAAGGAGTGGATGGGGAGGTTGCACTATACTTCCCCTGCTGTCTTTGTCTTCACAGCAGGTTGGAGGAGAGATCCCCTTTGACATTTGTCTTTTCTGACATCGTGAAGTCTCGAGTTGTGCAGGCAAAGGGCTTCTCATTGATCTCCTTGGTGGGGCAGCCAGACCTCTGTGAGGAGGTGTTCTGCATCCAGCCATCCCTCATGCTTAGTGGACACCAGAAGGGCTTCTCTGTAGTAGCTCTTTGGTGACCTTTTTGATCCTGGGTCCAGGTCTGCTTACATCAGAGTGTGAGACCCTGGAAAAAGGGGTGGGGTGGGGATGGTATTTTTAGTTTGCTTTTCTTTCTCGTTATGCTGCTCCATTTTTGATTAACAATAAAATCTTCACCAAGTCAAGTCCGTTCTGCCTACAACAATAAACGGGATTTGAATTTCCCTAAGCATCAGGGTCTTCTATAAAAATACATAGTAATGATGAGGACAAATTTTTTTGCCTATTTTATAAACAGGCATGAGATGTCTCCCAAGGAGCTGCTGGCAGTCCTATCAGCAAAAGATGCTGAAAAGATAAGAAATTGTTTTGCAGGGAGGTGATGATATAACTTTGTGAAGTAAATCCACCTAATAAGGATTATCAGACATGAATAGTTGTATTATGGTTTTATTATACCTTCTTGTCAGCCTTTCTTACAAGAACCAAGTTGGCACAGAGTTGTTACCCAGGCTGGTTCATGTTGACTGTAAGAAGCCTGGACAGGTCATTAGGAGATCAGAGACATGGTGGTCTTGAGGGCAGGAGGGTGCTGGGGACTTTTGCTGGCACAGCTGCCACCCAAGGGAAGTGAACAAACTAGCTCAAGTACATAACTATTTCCCTGGGGGAAGAAGAAAAAATGCACTTCTGAGATGGTATGACTGTGTTCACAGGTAAATTCATGCTGGACTGAATATAAATTGTACCTTTGGCTGAGACAGTCAGAGCAGCAGAGAGGAATGCAGGAAATTCTGGTCTGGATCAGACCAATGGCTACCTCCATGCAGTGCTCCCTGAGGCTAGCAGCTAATCCTCCCCAGACAGGTGGCACAAGGCATGGCCAGGGAGCCTCTGCCTTTAAAGGTGAAGGTTTTCTTACAGACATTGGAAACTTCAGGCAGAAAAAGGCTGTGTGATGTAGCTGCACTTGGTTCACATTTCCAGTGCTGCAAAGTTCTTCTGAACAAAGCCTCGACATTTTCCCCAAGCAAAGATGTTTAAATTGAGCTGGTATATCACAAGCTCTTTTGAGAAGTAGAATAAAGCCAGTGGTTGTGTCTGTGTCAACTGAATAAATATAATAACATCTTGCCAGGTTTTAGTTCTGGGATGTCATCATGTCCTGTACCAGGGCTGGGGTATCACTGAGGGAGGTCCCCATGTGTCTCGTCATCCCTGTGCCCATGATGCAAGCTCTCCTGAGTCTTTAAGAAATGCCATGAGCCTTTATTAACCCACAGTAGGGTTTACTCTTTTTCTCACTCATGTAGACAATCCTCTAAATGAACTCTAAATTGGAAAAGGGTTTTTATATTTCTTAAATTTGAAATGTCACCAACCAGGATGCCAAAAATTAGAATGTTCACTTGGAATATGTCTTAATTTATACACACATGCTGGTACATTCATATACACACACGCACATGCACATGCACATACAGACAGGCATATTTTTATAGAATGTATCTGAAAACAATAATGGATTATAAGTTACAGCATATAGTAATTATTTGTCGTTGAAATCAGAAAGATATTTGAGCCATTAGGAATAAAAAGTAATTCTGTCTTTATTTAATTCAGTTATTATTTCTGAAGACTTAATAAATTGTTTCAAATCAAATAATATCTTCAAAATTCATCTTCAAATGCAGATGAGTCACAAAATCTAAGGTATTTTTCTTCATTAATTTTTTATCAGCTAAACTGGGATGAAATGTTGATGTTGCCAAAATATGAATATGAAATTTTTCTGCCAAAAATTAGCACTAGTACATTAACACAAGTGATTTAGTTAGTTCTTCTGTTTTTATTAATGTGAAATACCAGACTTAGGCAGTTCACAAGGTGCAAGCATTCAGTAACAGTATTACTAATGAAATAAAAGGCAAGATCTGAGCAAGTTAAAGCAGCACTAAGGCTTAGTGGTTAGGGCTGCCAGGAAGCAAACAAAAGGAGAGACATGGCAGCTAAAACAACATTGTTTTGTGACTAATGAAGAGCTCAAGGCAACTCTTCTGCCCTCCAGTAGGTAACCAGAAAATGAGAAGTTTGTTTTGACAAAATTTTTATTTTTTCACTAATATTAAGAGATGAATGGAGAACAGAGAAACTTACTTTAAAAACTAAATGCAGACCCATCTGTCTCTAGGAAATAAATCACTGCAGTCAGTTGAAGTCACTAACAAAACATTTGTCCCATTTGTGTAGAGGACACATGAAAACCCATTTCTCACCAGAAGGCCATTCCATTTTAGGCAAAAGAATTGGACAAGTCCAAATCCTAAAATCTCAGAGCCCTTGCTCAGCTACTCCAATTTATGCACCAAAAGAATGCAGGATACCTTTCTTCTGATGTTAATAACACTCACTTAAATGGCTACTTGTCGGCTTGCTCAAAATCATCAGTCATGGCATGCTTGGGGGTACAGCTCCTATTTCATTCTCTGCCAGGATTCACAAATTGGATTTTCCTCTGACTACCTCCCCTGAAAGGCTTGGTCCAGTCAGAGCTCATGTTGCTCATCCAAAAGACTGCAGTAGCTGTGTCAACTTGCATTTAAAACCCAGCTGGAGAAAGCAGAACCTTCAATATCCCTCTGTTTAAATCACATATTCCCTCCTATTGGGCTATTTTCCAGTGATTAGGCCCTTTTGGGTAAGCTACTTGATATTTCTTAGGTTGATTTTTTTTAATTTTGCCCCCTGTCATGGGCAAAGGCACCTTCCACTAGAACAGGTTCCTCAAAGCCCCATCTAACCTGACCTTGAACACTTCAATTTCTAAAGTTAAAATAAAAATTATAAAAAATATGCCATGGTCAATCTCCCTGTTTTCAAGGGCTTCTCACCACTATTGAAGTGTATTAAATGCATTTATCAGACTGGGCATGTGAAGAGACCTGTGGAAGGCATCAACTCACTAGACTTTATTGTAAATATATATGACCAAGATATTAGCTCTAAGATCAGTTTGTAGTTAATTTGTAGTAATGATGCACTACCTTAGATGCAAACATTTATATACCAACTCTAGCCAGGCCCCAAGTTTCCAACACAGGGACAATTCTTGGCACAATTCCTGGCACACACTGAAACATGAGTGTAGCTAATTGGAGAAATTCACTGACAAAATGGATAAATCTCTAGCCTTTATACACACCAAGGTGATTTTCATCTTTTAAAGGTACTAGCAAATTCTACCAAGGACCATTTCAAGTCCTTTTCATATCACTTTATCATATAGAAATATATGTTTGTTTATAAAACTGCTGCCAAAACCCTATTGCCAATATGAAGCTTGAATGCATGTGTAAGAAAGCACAGCTCCATCTGTTTTATGTTCAATCAAAAAGAGAATAAGAGAATGGACCTAAGTCTCTGTGACTTACAATGATATTTTTTGATTGGTACTTATTCTGAATCCCAAAAATGTTACGAATCAGGAAGCATGTCTTCAAATGTCTCATGAAGACCCTAAAGAACTGTTTCAAAAAGTATTTGACAGGCAGAAATGTTCCAAGGACACAGAGAAGGAGCCAGAAAAAAAGATCTTTCCATTGCATTGCTAGTGTTTGTAAAACCAAGTTTTCTTTTAGCAGAGGTACAGTGGTTGCTGTTTTTGCAGCTATTCTTTGACAGAATTCTCAAAGCTAAGATGCTTAGCTTTCTTCACACAAATATAATCACTTTAGACTGCAAAATCAGATAGATAAGTGGATCTTAGATACAGGGACAATAATCTGACCTAAAATATCTGCTCTGTAGAAGATCTTAGCCTTAAAGTTTGTGTAATCACAAACACCTATGTAACTTTCTACATAATCCAGGAGTCCAATTTCCAGTGTATCCTACTACTGCTTGAATATGGCTGAAGAAAGAGGAGAGAATTCCTTAAAAGTTGCAGTAATGCCACCCCCACATTCTCCCAGGCAGACCCACACTGCGTGGCAGGTCCACACTGCTTCATATCCCTCCACCCTCCTTTTATTCAGATTCTGCCCACATCATTGATGGGAAGCAACAGGAACATAATGCATTCATTCCTCTGAAAGACCTGTCTGCTCAGGGATCTCTCAGATATTCTCCATTATGCGAAGAAATGCAGTTTAAGGATACTGGTGGAAATCTCAGCTTGTGGTCGTATATAGAGACATATGGTTTTGATGCACAAAAAAAGTGTCTCCTTTAAAATAACCCCTCAAAGATATTATATAGCAGTGGATGTCTTCATGAGCTATTTAATGTCAATTTTCATGTTAAATTCTTGTCAAGTACTTCACTCCAATTCTATCCTGAGGGAGTGATTTTCATAGTTTGCAGATATTTTAATGTTCTTAGCTTTCTTAAGATGATGTTGTAATTTACTACCTAAAGAAAGCTAAGCCCCTCTGCTGAGTCAAGGAACAACTTTCAGAAACTGTGATGCAGAAATCTCTCTAGTGGGAACTGGCCATTTGCCCCTCACTGGATGTCAGTTTGAATGCTTTCTTGAGTAGGAATGTGCTCTTGGATTTTGGTGAAAGGTGGAAAAAAGCAAGTATGGCATCCTGGCCCTGAGACTGTGAGAAAGTTTTCAGGTTACACTAGACTGTCTGAAAACTTTAAGTCTTACATTTCTTTAAAGATGCATCTTGAGTAAAGGTCAGGGACTCCTCTGCTTTCCTACTGCTGCTGCTAATATCCATGTAGCTCCTCTGCTGCTGTAAAATTGAGAAACTTGTGGCATGTCAAAAAGTGAAGGGGAACAAAAACCTTGAAGAACACAGTGCAGTTTTGCTAGACAATTTCCAGTGTCCACATGTACTTGGGCTTAAAGTTAATTTAGGTAGCTCATCACCACTTGGCATAGTAATGTGCAGTAGAGCCATTAAATCCATCCACCATGACTGATAATCTATTTGAATAGGGATGTAAATGCAGAGATTTGAAGCTGGCATAGCACAAGACACTTTTCTTCTATTTAATCCATGCTAAAAATGCAAAAGGGTGGTGCAGGCATGCTCTTGACAGTTTGGTTTATAAAAATGAATGTTGTGGTTAAGTGGGTGGGAAATTCAATGAGGAGCTGAGGACCAAATGGGAAATATCTCCTTGTTGAGGAATGCTTTTGCAATCTTGATTTTCTGTGTTTAAAAGTAGCCTTGCAGTGTGCAGACTGAGAGAAGAGACCACACAACCCTTAGGAGCATATGGGAGTAGTAATTATGTGGACTCAGGAGTATTTGCTAAGATGCCCTTATAATCAAATGAAGTAGCTAATCTGCCTTGTCTTGCTGGAGAATAGATTGATTTCTTATGCCATTTACAGAAACAACACTGAACAGATTTCTTTGTTGTAATCATTTGGATTCAAATTCCTCCATCCTTCATCACTTTTCGCATTTCATTTCTCAGTAGACAATTCCACACAGATAAACTCTGGAATATTAAAAGATATTGTAAACATGTTCCTGGAGCTTTTTTGGGTATCTGATTCTGCATCAAGATTGTGGTGGTGGGACAAGACATTGGCTCAGTTCCTATTTCCTTAGGCAGTGGTGGTGAGACTGGGATGTCTACCCTGGCTCAACACTGTTGGATGTGTTACACCAGAAAAGGTATCCAAATGTGAATGCTCTTGACTTAACTAACAACATCAGTAGGAATAAGCCAGGAGAGAGTCGGCTCAAAAGATCTGTGGTGAAAAAACACCTTTCAGACCCCACCATGGCTACCCAGGTACCCCTGATCTGTCCTGTCTTTAAAAGTGACATAGCTCTAAATATGAAGTCTGTTTAAAATGAAGTTTCCTTTGAAATTGCTATCTTCTTTAAGTAAATGTAAATGAAAAATGCAAAAGGACTCCCAGATCAGCATGAGCAAAGCAAATATCCTGGTGGCAGCAGAAAGTTGTAACAGCACAGAGGAGCAGTGGTGAGTTCACATAAATCTGTGAGCATAGGAACCAAGGGTGCCTGGTGTCCAACTGGTTTGTGACTCAAGATAGAAATCCCAAAAACGTTCTCCATGTCCAAGCAGGGATAAACTTACTGTGAAGTCACCTTCTCAGTAGGATTTCTTTCGAGATCTTTCTCCATCTCTCAAATTTTGATTGCAATTGACCAAAAGTCAAGTGGCAGGTAGAGATAATTGCATGAGCATATATGCACACACAAACTCCCACAAATCCATGTGTATCAAGGACTTTTACTGCAGAAACCAGCCTAATACTCTTGGAAATTGCTGGTGTTACAAATAAAAAGTCAGAATGAGCTCCTTCACTTTACAAGCAGTGATAAATGCAGTAGAAGCCACTTAATTAGTCTATGATAAATTGCATGCCCAATTAATTGTGATGATTGCCTAGGGGACAAAACCCAACTCGAGGCAGTCTGATGACTCCACAATAATGGCACATTTAGTGAACACTGGAGAGTCTCTTTCCATGCCCTTTCTGCAGCTGTCGGAAGCTGAATCACAACAGTTAACTGCCAGGGATGCATTTCCTTGCACTAGCTTTGCCCCAATTTGACCTTTTCTTCATTTTATTCTGGTTAACTGAATCAATATTATCTTAATACAGTGTTTCCTTTTGTCCTCCCAGCAGCAGTGCATGGCTATACTGCAGATTTAAAATGCAATCAATGAAAAATTAAATGAGTGCAGTGGGATTCCTTGTCCCTCAGAGCAGTAGGTAGGAACTGGGAGGAAACACAATAAAGGTGAAGAAGTCAACTGAATGTTAAATCAGTGCAAATCTGAAAGTTGTGCTTCATAAATTTATGTACAGCGCCTAGGAAGCACGACCATGACAAACAGACTTGTACTTGTTTGAGGCAAAAGGTAGTTTTAAAATATTTGTGCTAAACTGGTGGCAAAGACCATGCAGACATTGCTCTTTCAGTTTCAGAACAGCAAACGGCTTCACAGGGCAGCGTCAGGTCCCAAATGTGCCATCTGCCTGGTTGTGGTTTGCTTATTTTATACATGATTGAGTGTAGTGCTCATCTTTGTTCCTTTTACATAATCATGTTATGATAACCACATAATTAAAGTTTTTAGTATTTAGCAGATAAACGAGATGAAAAAGGAGTGAGAGAGAAATATCTGATGCTTAGAAATTCTTCTCAAGTGCTTGGTAGAAGCCCAGATTTATTCTATTATATTTCGTCAATAATTTGTCAGTTATAGTATTTAGGATTAGCTTATAGTTAAAGTAAAGTTTGTTTATGAATCTTTACTGGGATGTTAATGCATGGGTGAAAAAAAGTTTTTGCTTTTTTTTTTCCCTTCTGCATTGTTTTTTCCTCCCAGATGTTAATTTCCAAGACTTCCCAAAATTTCATCAGGAAGTAGAATAAAGTGACACATTTTAATATAGGCAAAAATATTTCACTTTATTTCAGGAGCTGAAGAATCTCCTGGAAATCTCATGAAATGTGTATGATAGAAAATATATATTGGTTTTTTTCAGACTTTCTACTCCTGCAAGCACCTGAATTCTTATATTCTTTCCCATTATTTCTTATACAAATGTGGAGCTTATACTCTTGCCCCTTCTTATTTGGAAAGTTAACCTCTCCACAAATGGAACTAGAGTTTGAGCAGAAACATATGGAGAAAATACTTGTTCTGGTTCCATGAAAAGTTATGAAGTAGAGGTGAAGAATGTGAGCTCAGTGGGGGAAGAGGAGGTCAATGAGAAATTTGTCCCTGTTTCAAATATTTTCTCATCACAGACTAGATTGGGCAATTGTTCTTCCTAGGTCAGGATCATGGAAATGTGTCTCCAGTGATTTGACTTTAGCCTCTCGGGATGGATTTCTGGTGGGAATTCTCATATTTCCTAGTGGTGTTTTAAACTGTAAATATTCAGATAAAGGGCTCCATACATTCACAAAAAACTGAGTTCTGCAGACTTCTGTAGCAATGAACAAAGCTGATGTCTGCTATTAGGAAAGTTCTTTACAAGAATAATTTTGAAGTGCCGTTATACATTATTAATGGAGACAGATCTGATGGTGAAGAAAACTACATTTGGCAGAAAGAACATTTGCTAAAAATGTCATTAAAGAATTTAGGCTGTATGCTACCAAGTATTTTGTAACTCCCTTCACTGACTTCTTGGCCTCTTTATTTCTTTCATGTCTGGTAAGTAGCTTGAGGTGGTTGATGAACATTGGAACTGAGGAAGTCTGGCTTCTCATTGCTGTCTGTCTAAAGGCTTTTTGGCCTTGACACATAAGAAGAAGGAAGATCTAACCCAGTCCATGCCTGATTTTGTACATTTAGAACTTTCTTAAGGCTTGTCTTTCATATAGGTTTTATGGAATCAAAAAGAAGCAGGGGTTTTACCATAACTAATTCCTCAGCAGAGGTAAATTTACACTTTTTTTCTAATAATGAGAGCCTATTTTCAAAATTTAGAAAATTTGAGATCTCTTCCAGCCTTCCCCTGACAAATTTATGTCAATACAAGTGGATACATTTTTCTAAAACCTTCCAATAAATAATAAAGAAAAATAGAAAGTACTGTAATATTCACTTAGAATGATAGGACCCATTTCTTAGAAACACCACCTTTAAATATAGAAGCTTTTTGGGATCTATTTAATCAAATACTGCATTCAATGTCATCTTTGGGAAAAAGTGTAACTGCTGTATCTCTTCTTTTTGAAATGCTGAGGTAGTGAAATGAAATAGTTACCTTTGAAATGAAATGCAGCTTCAAAGGCTGGTTTACTAGGACAAAAAGTTAGTGCCCAGGTGATCCTTGGGACAGACTGGAATAATCGGAAATATAAGTCTTGCTTATACAGATACTCATTTTTATTTGAAAGTAGGCAAGGCAATCCTATTGTCCTTTTGAAATTTACTGATATCACAACACAATGTAAGTACCTAGGGGTTTTTCCTGCCATACAAATGAATATTGGTTATAAATAAGTAGCCCCACAGGGAGAGAATAGACAATGAGGAAACATTTCAAATTAGGGGAATATTTACCTTTGGCACTTGAAATCAAAGAGGTGGAAGTGA
Source organism: Acrocephalus scirpaceus scirpaceus (assembly GCA_910950805.1). Taxonomy (NCBI): domain Eukaryota; kingdom Metazoa; phylum Chordata; class Aves; order Passeriformes; family Sylviidae; genus Acrocephalus; species Acrocephalus scirpaceus. The sequence goes on from OU383778.1 coordinate 35,416,726, forward strand.
AAAAAAAAAAAAAAAAAGGTGAGTGTGTATATATATATATAAATGGGGGGTTTTCCACTATATTTTTTAACCCAGTGGATATTTAATGGCTCTGCAAGGCCTGGCAAGAACCTGTAAAGGCTGTATTGTCTGAAGCCGGACATGGAGTATGACCTGGAATTCATGATTGTAAGTTCTTAGGGAGAATGAAGGCATCCAACTCCTTAGGGAGTAATGAAGGCACAAGATATTTTTTCCAGAAGCTCCATGATTTTCCCAGGTGGATGAAGTGCCTCTCTTTCCTTATGGCTTACAAGGAGACCTTTCCTTACAGGTCAGTCCTTCTTTTTCCAGTTTTACTGGGATTTGGTGTTGACCTCACCTTAACCCTCCCTGGAGCTGAGTGAAGCTGCTGCATTGAAGACTACCCTGTCCCCAGGGAAGCTTCATAGGGATATGAATGAGCAGGTGAAAGTTATGTGTGAGAGTCTTCCTGAGGCAGGGTTCAGTTTGATCTACTTTTCATGGAAGTACTCAAATATCTGTGTTACCAGATGGAGAAATAAGAAACATGGCACTGCTCAAGTAAGGAAAGCTGGGACCTGCTCCAGGGGCTGTCCACCTTTACTGGGGACGTCCAGCTACTGGTAGGTATCTGCTGGGAAATGACACCTGTAGAACCCAGGCTGATGTTCTCCATCTTCCCAGCAGGACTGCCAGACCCTCACCCTGAGGAGACGGGCTTTGGGGGGCTGGCAGGAGCAGAACTCACAGGGCATTAGACATGTTGACAGAATGTAAGTGTTTCCAGTGGCAGATGAAAAGAGGGTGGTGGTTTTGAAGAGTGAAATTTGAGCAAATGCACTCCAACCCTTCAGTCTATTCAGGGATTTAAATCCCTCTGTGGATATTGGCCTATATAGAGAGCTGCTGGACTGTGCTTTTACATAAGATCCTAAGTGACTTTGTAAGCCTTCAAGCACTTCCAAATCCTCCACTTTCAACAACAGTGCTCTTTGTACTGAAAATTTAGTATATAAAGCCATATCATATACCAGGGTTTAAGTATACTCAGAAAAGTTCCACATAATGGCATCCTAATGCCTAGACAAATGCAAAATTAATATACTGGAAATCTCCAGCAGCAGTAAGAGTAAAAGCAGTACAATTTTTTAATGTTTTGTTGGGGTTTTTTTAATGGCAAGCTCTACTTCTGAGACAGGCGGAGGAAAATCTTCTCAAGCTGTAAGCTCAGCGTCCCCAGAGTGAATAGAGTTCAATGTAGCATGGATAATTTGTTTGCTTTGCAATTATTTTCCGTCAGTGGAGACAAATTGATTTGTACAATAAAATTGACGGTCACTGCAAGGCAGCTGGCTTTCTAAACTGTAAAAGAATTTGACTAGGTTAAGTGAGTACCAAATTTTTGGAGTACGAGGATGTCCTTTCATACTGGTAAAACTTGCAACAATTTTAGGGCTTGCCAGTGATTGCTATGTGAAATTCAATATCAGAGAATGCCAGAATAGTTATTCTTAATACCACTGTGGGCAGGCCCTTTGCCAGTTTATTAGTGGCCTGCTTTGAAAATTATTTCCACCAAAAGAGAAATCAAAATGCAGTAAAAGAAACTGATAGTAGAGCAGATGAATAGGTAGAAAGGAAAAAACAACAATTGCCTCCAAGCCACCACCTTATTTATTAAGGGGAAATGAGATAATTAATGTGATCCAGAGTCAGGAATGTTAGGCAACAATAGAATTTCTAGCAGAGAAAAACAAGTAACAAAGCCTTATCTGGAAAATAGGACCATGATCAGACAGCAAGGTGTATTTCCAGAAAATGCTGGTAGTGGAAACAGAAGAAATAACCAATATGTTCTGTAACTAGACTATTTGCATATCTGTACAAATAAAATTATTTAAATCTCATAAAAAATAAATGGCTATGACATCCATTCTTTCACTTTTGTTTTTAAAAAACAAAGACTTGGTTTGGCATCTCAAAAGGCCTGGCAAAATTTTAGTGCATGCATGATCAAATGATGTGTGTGATTAGGAATGCTGTAGTACCTGGTAGCAGCCTGAAATGAGGCTTTGATTCCACTTTTCACAACACTGGGCTAATCAGGACATTCTGTCATATTCAATTTAAAAGCTGAATATGCCCCAGAAAAATGTTGGACCTAAAAGCTCAGCAAATAGCTCCAGTTAAACTTCACTTGGATGTTTCAAGTGTTAAACCTCATTGCAGACATCAGGATTAGATTAGTGATACTGTCAGTTTTGCAAAAGTCCAAGATCAGCACTAAGTAAAGTAGAAGTTTGCTAAGATGGGCTAGTTTCTTTTTGCCCAAATTAAAAGGACCTGGGAAAAGTTGATACTGTACAGTTCAAGGACGTTTGATTGGGCTCAATACACAAGGTAAACAAAGCACTCTGAGCCCCGATCAAAGTGCAGCTCTGGAGGCCAGTGGCATGATCTTGAGGTGTGAGAAAAAAAGTTTTGAGGAAGAGGGTCACATGTTTGAAGGTCCAGACAATCAGGCTTTGGCGTGACCTCCCTGCCTATCTGGGAGCAGCTCCCCCCAGCTACTCATGTGAGCGGGGTTCAGAGGTTACCAATTACTTAGGGAGGCTGAGAAAGTTGTGTGGAGCTGCTCTCAGCTGCCATTTCACATTAGCTTCAGGCCACTTGCAGGTAGGCTGTGGCCCTGAAAGCCTCACTGCCGGTCAGGGGTGTTTTTCAGCTCTCAGTGGCTGTGCCAGTGACAAACCCTCTCCCTGTCCCGCCAGGCAGCGCTTGGTGCCTGCCCTGCGGCACAGCTCCCCATCCCCACACATTTGTGCATCGCAAAGCTGCAACCCCACCACATGGTGGTTGTTTTAATTGCTTAACTGCTGACCAGGTAACATTTTTTCTGCCCCTTTAAATTTTTTCCTGTTTTTTTTTTTCCTTTTCCCCTCTCTGAATATTTCAGAGCCATCAATAAAAATGAGTGAAATGCTTTAAATTGGTTGCAGATATTGAGGTGATTGGAGTAATTTGTGGCAATTTTTTCTTATAAAACTTAAAATAATCTATGTGTCTTCACACACTTCACTATAACAAATTAAGCAAGAGTGGCTTACAACCTTGTGGTAGCAGAAGTATAAAAAAAAATCTTCAATACAAGTCTTTCAAATATATTGAAAATTCTGAATCTTACACAAAAGCTCTTAATTTAAGAGCTTGATTTCAAGTTCCAACTTTAAAAGTTAGAATTACCCTTAGAAATTAACTGAGGGTGGATAGATTTTGTGAAACGTGCTCCCTGGGGGAGGTCTCCTGCTTGCTTTTGAGGCTGCTCACTTGGGTATTGACAAACAGGATATTGAACTACCCAGGATTCTGGTTTGATCCAGTATGGAAAGTCCCATTCTTTCCATTTCACAAATAGGATTTGGGAGTTTGGAGTTTTTGCTTTGTGGAAGTCACAAACTTGAGAGTGATCACACTTCCCTAATGCAAGGCATATTTTCAGTCTATAAACAAGCCAGTTTCCTTTCAGAAATGCGTCTGGGTTTCATTACACATCCTTTAACTTTCCCTGGAAAATGAGTACATTCGTGTTTGGAAATATTCACATAAGTGAAGAAATTTTCTAGGAAATTAAGTGAGCCACTTGGAGTTTACAGTGAAAGACAAGAGCAGTTCTGCCTTAGTTTGTGAATATCTTATTTCATGTACACAGCTATGATATATATTTATAGTTGCTATGGGTTGGTTTGGGGATTTTTTTTGATAGGTGGTTTGTTGATTTTGGTTTGGGGTTTTTTGGTGGCTTTTGTTTTTGTTTGTTTGTCTGTTGTTTCTGGGTTTTTTAAATTAAAAAAATCACAAAACGTAACAGATTATTTTAGTCTCAATTTACACTCACTCTCTTCTTCTCTTGCTCTTACCAGTTAATTCACCTTTAGGGTGAAAGGTGGTGCCTGTTAAATGTTTTGCAAAATAAGTATGTGGTGCTCATAACTTCCTGTGTGACAAGTACTGCTAAGTACTTGCTGGAAGTTTGCTTTCCATGGAGCAAACAGGCAAGAATGAGGACTGGGACTTTGAAATCTGGACAATAGGGTTGGAATATTCTGGTCACATGGCCAGTCATGCTACACAGAACAGACATTGACATATCTGGGGAAACATTTGCTACATCCTAGGTTTTTTCAAAAGCATCTTGACTCTGACTCGTGTCACTATAGAGACTCATTTAATATACAGATGAATTACCAATGTTCCAATTTTTTTTCTTTTTGGCATTTTTGTTGCCACTTACCATGTGAAGTTGAATAGGGAAGCAATTGCTTTTCATTTAATTCCATTACATTTTCTACCCCCAAAAATTTCACTATTAAGAAAACCTTAACTGAATAATCTTTTAGAGAATTTAATGCTGTGTCACTGTGAGTTTAATAAGAGAAGTGGATTTACAACTTGAAATAAATGGAATTGTCACCTTACCTAATCAGTGGCAAGGAAAATTCAATCATTTTCACAGAAGAAAAAAATTACCAAGCATAGACAATACTCAGAAAGGTAAGGGTATGATTTTCAATAGAGTTTTTTAGGGCTGCTGGGTTTATAGTTGTCCAAATTGCAATGTCTATAGCTACTGTGTAGTATAACATAATAGATATCTTGAATAAGATTATTGATAAGAGAGGATGAAATGTAAGGATGATGTTTGCAGTGTTTTGACCCCATTTTGTGCAGATTTGTCCCTCTTCAGAAACATTTTTGTGTTTCAATCCCCACTATCAAAAGGCACTTCAAAACCTGGCATAGATTTCAGGAAGAAGACTGCATGGAACACTAGGGAGCAGAATGTCTGGGAAAAGATTCCTGGAAAAAAAAGGGCTTGCAGAGGAGATTTTACAGCTCATTGCTCACTTGGGTTAAAGTCAGAGCAGGCAGATTGCTGCAGAGAAGGAAAATGGGTGAGAATTGGCTGAAAATGAGGAGAAAAAGACTGGAGGATTGGAGGGAGGAGGAAGAAATCTATAGGAAGAAAAGAGAAAGTACATTAATCCTGAGGTGTGTTTTCGAGGAGCACAGAACCCTAAAATATAAAAACAAGTAGATATCCAATTTAAATGTTTGACAGGAGGCAGAAGACATAATTTCTACCTATTTTACATTAACCTATGTTAAACAAAACATTTATTACATTGTATATCCTCTTATGCATGAACTAAATATTGAATGTAATACTACTGTAAAATATATTTAATGAATTATTTATTTTTAGTCCTTTATTTAATACTATTTCATATAAAATAGAGAAACTGCAATCTAGGTTTTCATAAGTAATATTTGGAAAAACAAAACAAAACAAGGAAACAAAACAACATGACATTCCAAATGCATTAATGTATAATACCACCTCCACCATTAACTTAATGGAAAACTCTCTTATGCTTTGTGAAAATTCAGTGTGTTTTTAAGAGTATGCTTCAAAAGAAACATGTATTGCAGAGAGAAATATTTCTAGGAGAAATGTCAGGAGTATCATTTAGAGGAAGATTTGAAATTTTAATATAATTTACAAGGATTTCATGAATGTAACTACTTAGCAATGAAAAAAGCCCAAATATAAAGAAGTTTTTAAACTGTGGGGTGTAAATATGTAAAAATGTAAATATTAGAGCCATTTTGGAGGTCTTACAGAGATTCTGCAGTGATGTTCTAGATGGCTGAAGAAGTCATAGAGTCCAGGGAGAACAGAAAAGTACATTTTTGCAAAGTAAATTTACTTTTTATCAGGGAAAATTAAATGTATGAGCAATGCCAAAAATTATATATATTTTAAAATTATTACTTATTAATACTATTTTTGAAATATACATATTGATGTGTCTACTGTACCCCCTCTTTTCATCAGCATTATCACCATATCAGCTGATTCTGCTTAAGCTAATTCAAAGAAAAAAGATAATCACAGTGGGCAAAGCACAGCCAATAAGGTCAAAGGCTGTTACTGTGGTGCAGACTCCTGTCTTGGATGTGTAGCTGAGTGATGTTGGGAGAGTCAAATAAAGTTTTATTTGATTTATCAGGCATCAAGCTTGAGATCAAATGAAGTCTTTGAAATATTAGCTCTACCAAATTTGTTGCACTTCACTGAGACATGCTGATAGCAGCCAGCCCCATATAGGATTGCATTTTGGTACAGAGAGGCTCATTTTAAAATACCCCAGTGAGCCACAGGAAGAGAGCAGCAGGAAAAATGAAGAAAAGTTGAGCAGACTGAAGCTCTCCTCTAAGTTTATGTCAAGTAGAGATGAGGTGAGAAATGGTGCCATGCACACTCTGGGCTTTTCAGCCACTCTGGTACACAGAAAACATGACAGACTATAATATCCACCACGAATCTGAAGGTCAGTGCAGCAAACATTTCATAGAAACTTCCAGGTCTTGGACAACATCACATAGATGTTATTTCTGCTACTTCTCAGGAACATCATGGTGATAGAAAAACTTATTAAAAGCAGTAAAGAGATGCACAGTAAAGCACATGTTTCTATCATGAGAACTGAAATCAAGACTTCTGGGTTCAGTTCCCAAGTCTGCTGTAATTCTGAACGAATTACAAATGTCTCAGATCCTCATCCATTCAAATGGCTGGTCCTCCCTTACTTGCTGCCTTTTTTGTCAATTGATTTTAGCTAAATTTTTTTTTGTCCACTGTCAGACCTCTAGCAGCAGGGTTTTATTTAAATGCAACACTATAATACATAAAAGAAATTTTAAAAGATTGATATCTTCATTTTCTTTTTTTGTATTTTGAACATATATAAAGATAAAGCCCTACCCTGATAATTAACTTGACCAAAGGTAACATCAAGTTCTTCCACTACATGCACCACCCTAAAGAAAAGTTAAAAATCATTCAGGTGAATAGTATTCCTCTTCATGATGAAAAGTATAAACTTGCTTGTTTAAAGCAGTCATAGAAGTACATTTTTTCCTTGGCTATATTTATTTTTCATCAAAGTATTCACTATTTTGTTAAAAGGGCATTTTGAAAGAGGTGGGCACTGATTTCAGCAAGAATCTTGCTTCCTTTTGCCATGTGCAGTCTATATCTAGTGCTTCAAGCAGTTTTGATTGTTGTTTTTGTTGGTTTTCTCTGGTAGTAACGTGCTAAGCAGAAACAGACCTGTGATGACAGTAATATATTACAGTGGATACTGCCAAAGGTGGGAAAGAGTCGTAAAGAGGGGAAGGGGAATTGGGCAGATATGGGCAAACTGCTCTTTTCTGGAGTATTTCCCAGTTTCAGAACAGTGTGATGGGATCCATTCCAGGATATTTTAGCTCCTTCCTTGGCAGGAAGAAAATAATTTACATATAGTCTTGTGGTTCCTACATGCACAAAATATGTAACCAGCTCCAGCAGCCTCAGCACAGACCTGTGGATGTCAGTAGCAACACACAGGGCTTAAGAGCATTTTTTTTTTCTGAGTGTTTGCTCTTCTCTGGTGTAGCTCTTTATGCCTGTGCAAGCATTTTACTTTTCCTCTATTTGGTCTTCCTTGACCACTTTTTTCTACCCTCTTCTCCTTTGTGTTATCATCCCTTGTTCCTGATTCATGTCTTCTGCCAGCTGTGATCTGGACTGAATTCAGAGGATCAGATGGATTGGGATGGTCAGATTACTTTGGAGAGGCAAAGATGAAGGTGCATACTGGAAAATCTAACTTTGTTAAGTTTTAATAGCAGTGATTGCTCCAGCTCTGCCATTTGGAGAGATTGCTGTCTGCAGCTGCATGTCACAAACATCCTTCCTGATATCACCATCCTCCCAGTGCCAACTGAGCATCTGGTGTGCACTGCGTCTTCTTCCCGAGGTAAGAAGCCAAGCCTACAAAACTGGCCAGGGAACTCTTTTACAGCATAAAGCAGCCATAGCTTTCTCTGCCTCTGTAGTTCTCCAGCATGTTCCTCCTGCAGCTCAGTCTGGCTTTTGGCTTCCCCCAGCACTCCTCAACCATCACCCCCTGCCTCGCTCTCCTCCTGATGGCAGTGGTTATGCCCTATAGCAGAGATTTTTAAGGATTATCCTCTACCCCTGCTGGCTAGGCCAGACAGGAGGGCAATTGCTAGGAGTAGCTGTCTCCTTCCCAGCTGATGCATTGTACTTGCTCTCTCTTTTATGTGTGCTGGCATGACTTGCAATGTGTTACTTCACTTGCAGTCGTAACTAAGGCTAATAAAATGCTATTATGGTTAATTATGTTCACCGGTGAGGCACTTAAACTTTACATGAAATGGCATCCCAGTAGGCTTCAGTTTTCATAACACATGGCAGTTGGAATGGCAAGGTTTTTAAAAACATGTTATTTCATTAGAGTAACAAGACAAGCACTTGAGTAATTTTTTTATGACATGCTTACTGGTGTTGCCATATGGATGACTTGTAAATAAACAAACAAAAAAAACCTGATGGAAGGCTAGAGGATTTAAGGGACACATACATCTGGCAGAGGATATCCCAGCATGCTTCAAGCACTTGCAGTTTTAATAAGCACTTCTCAGCACCTTGTGCTTATGAAAAGGTTTAGTGAGGTGGTGTTCATTTATGTCCATTTCCAGAACTGATTTTTATTTAATTTTTTTTAAGAGGTGTGTGAGGCTATTATAAATTCTCTTCAGGCTATTGGAATATCCTGCTGTATACCAGGGAGCTTTTCTCTCTCTCTGTTGACTAGAGGCTGTTGCTTTTCACTCTCTCTGCTTATTCCATACTGGCCTGAATGCTATTAACTTCTAAGCTAGCTCCACAGTTTTGTGGAGAGGACTTTTCTCACCTTTTGGGTACCCTAGAATGTTATTTTGAGACACCATGTAAGTAATGAAGTGCCCCAATGTTAACCTATTGTTGTTAGTTTGAGCCTAGTTAAGACTATTTATTTATGAAATCCAAAACAATATTACAAAGCTTTACAGAGGTGCAGATGACAGAAAATAAAATCATGTTTACCTAAAAGATCAAGACAGGGAGATCTATTTCCCTCTCCATACCCTGCTGCAGAGGTGTGAGCGCTCCCAGAGAACCAGGCAGGCTGGTTGTGCACAACTCAGAGGCCATTTACAGGAAAGACTCCTCAGTTTATGATGTGTACAAATTTCTCCTTGTCTTCACCTGGGGTTTGTCAGAGGGTTCATGCACGATCATATTTTATCTCTTTCACCTTTTATTCCTCAGATTATTGGACTTCAGTTTGGATGATAGTTCGAAACTTCTGGGTTAATAACTTTTCTCAAAAGGTTACTGTGTCTTTAGCAAACTAGATGTTTGACAGTAATTCTGGCATATATTTACCTGTAGAAAAGTGAAAAAATTCTCTGGGTCTTGTAATGTGCAACTATCAGACAAACTGCCTCTGTCCTCCAGAATGTACAGCTCATATTAACATGCAGTTAAAAACACATTTTACAGAAGGCAGCCTGCTACTGAATCCTGGCTGAAACTACATGTGATGATAAATAACTAAGACAAAGTGTTAATCTCCAGCATGGCATGACTCCATCACACAGTCTTTATTCTTTGGATATACTGTAATAAAACACTGTTAGAGTGGAATTTGTATCAGCTGTCCAATACAACCTGTTAAACACTTTTTGCATCAGAGTTTTGAATGGTTCCAACTAAGTCTGTGAATTGTGACTGCTCAACAGATATTGCAGAAAACAAGGAGAGGAATTAATAGGATAATTAAATCCTGTGGATAGGATTGTATTTGTAGGGAGTATGGAAGCACAGCATTAAGCAAATACGTATGTGAAGTGGAGGAAAGCTATAGGTGTCCTCCCTAGGGCAGGGAGGTAGACACAAATAGGCAGATAGCAGGTTACTGGGGTGAAATTTGCAGAAGAACAGGAAAACCAGACTGAAGGGGAAAGGAAAGGAAAGGAAAGGAAAGGAAAGGAAAGGAAAGGAAAGGAAAGGAAAGGAAAGGGGAAAGGAAAGGAAAGGAAAGGAAAGGAAAGGAAGGAAAGGAAAGGAAAGGAAAGGAAAGGAAAGGAAAGGAAAGGAAAGGAAAGGAAAGGAAAGGAAAGGAAAGGAAAGGAAAGGAAAGGAAGGAAAGGAAAGGAAAGGAAAGGAAGAAAGGAAAGGAAAGGAAAGGAAAGGAAAGGAAAGGAAAGGAAAGGAAGGGAAGGAAAGGAAGGAAAAGGAAAGGAAAGGAAGGAAAGGAAGGAAAGGAAAAGAAAGGAAAGGAAAGGAAAGGAAAGGAAAGGAAAGGAAAGGAAAGGAAAGGAAAGGAAAGGAAAGGAAAGGAAAGGTCTTCCCCTGCCAACACAGTGGAAGAGATGTGGCAAGGACCAAGAGCAGCAGAAGCATTATGGACAGCTTGGAGAGCTTGAAAACACTGAGATGGTCATCAGAAGATGAAATTGTGGTGAATCACTACAAAGTAGGAAATCATGTTCACTGTAGAATAAAGGAAAGCTATCTTGCTTTTAATTTTCCTGAGCTATATTTTTGTCCTTTTAGTGGGTAAATTTGGGGCTCATTTAAAGAACAAACCCAGTAAAACCAACTTGAGGAACACAAAATGTGAGCAGATGCTATGTAGTCTCTTGTGTGTCATTCTGTCCCAGTACATGCCACGTGTGACGTGACCTATAATAAGAACAACGCCGAACTTTTTCACTTCTCTGCTCCTTTTGACCATGGACTGCAATAGTTTGGGACTGTGTGTGACTTTGTAATGTTGACAACTGAAGACCAAGAATAAGGTGCTAAATGTTTTTTAATAACAACCAAACATAAGAGGCAAAGTGTCTAGAGGCAACATAAACTGCCAACTCTGCTTTTAAAAATATATTTTGCTAAGAAGCAATCCAGTTTATACAACTATTTTCTTTTAAAACACTTATTTAAAACAAAAAAAATACTAAATCTTGGCAGAGGTTTTTGGCTAAAATGCAGGAAATATATTATGAACAGATTTTTACACTATTTTTCCATGTTATTTTTGCTATATACTCCAGACCTATGCAATATATAAAATAATATATTTCACCTTTATGTATGGAAAATGCTCATCAACTTTATGGTTTCATTAAAGCCAGAGAAGAAAGAAATTTCCAGTGTAGTTCATGATAATAGTTCCAAGTGAAGAAACAGTTGTGTCTTGATATTGAGAAGGTGGCGTTGCCCAAGACTGACATTCAAACTACGAATAAGATAACAATCATTCATATACTCCTTCATATAATTTTCAAAATATTTTCTACTTACTTTTATTCCACAGACAATTTTAACAGATCCAAAGCAAATCTCTTCAAGTAAAGGTGAGTTCTTTTTAAATTCTTTCCTTACATTCCACTGCAATATAACACCAATTTTTAGAGTTTAGAAATGAGTGGATATAGGTTTCTGAAGAAGAACAATGAGCAAGCATGGAGCAAAGGACATACTTGGACCTTTTGAGTGTGCTTGTATCTTAGAAGCATTCCAGTTTGTGGATGTTTTCTTTTTCTGTCCTGATGCATTCTGTACTGCCACAGTTCAGGTGCATAGGGACCACCACATGCATGCTGATAGCAATATCTCCATTTTACAAATAAACAACAAAAAGAAGGAAAAAGAGTAAAGTTTCTCTCCTAACCCACATAGAGGGCAAACTATAGAGGCCAGACAAGGATAATAAAAGTGCATGACTGACAGTTGACAGTATGCCAGTGAAAATTCCCCTTTCCCTTAGGATATTGTTTTGATAATCTTTGCCGATTTAATACTTTATGGAACTAGAGTTTTTTTTGTCAGAGTGGATATTTTTTTGAGGGGTGGGGGTTGCACTTGTCAATTGCACATCAAAATAGGGTGGATAGACAGAGAAGTGAAATGTAAACAACAGCTCCAGGTTTGTTTTTCTCTTTAGGCTGTTGGGGGATGTTTTTGTACATGAAGGTTAACGGAGCACAGTAATGGACTTCCATCTCTTCTTGAGGACATTTGGCCAATGCTCCAACACAACTGACTGCAGTGTTATTAACTGGTTTTGTATCCTATATTCAAAAAAGTATTTTCTGAAGTATAACTATAAGACAGCATAATGTGCTCACTTTTTGATGATATTTAAAGAATACATATTTGCTTAGAAAATTTTGTATCTTTTTCCATTCACAAGTCTACCATTTTGCCTCTTTTCTATCCACTGGGTCATTGTCTGTTTTACACACCCACAGAGTTTTTTTGAGTATGTCCTGCTGTCCATGCCACCTGAGACACTGCACCCAAACTGTGAGTGTCCTGATCATGCTGGGATGACCAGTCTGGGGGGCTTTATACAAGTTTGGTGTCCTCAGGCTCCCCCATCAGTATTTCCTATGCCTCACCAGCATTCTTGGAGCAGCAGAAGCTGCTCAGAGTCAGTGTCCTTGTCTCCATTTATCTTCTGGCCACCCTTTCAGCTTATCACAAGATTTATGACTTGCAAGGTGAAATTGTCAAGTTTCCCCTCTTGCCACTAAGCTGAGCCCGCAATGCACCAAAGAATAAAGCATAAACAGAACAAGCTTCTCCTGTAGAATTTTGAGGATATGACTCCAAATGCACTGAATAGAGAGATCTGTTAAATTAGTTGATGCCTTTTGTAGAAACATAATCAGTTTTCCTTCTGGAATCTGAATGTCATTTTTTTATTATTATTTTGACTTCAATGACTCCATAGGAAATGTTCTCGTTTTGCAAGCAAAATGTAATGTTCACCTTGCAAACAAAGAGAGCCCTGAAGACTAAGATACATATTTTTCTACAATATTAATGTCAGAAAAGAGGGCTGTACAGACAAAATAGTTTAATGCGTGTAACTCTACTGATTTCAGGTCATACCTTCTGTGGTACAGATATCCATTGTGTTTGGTAGAATAACACCTTTGTTATTGATTGGAATTCATTAAGAAGTTCTGTAGATGATGATTTTTAAAGCATTTTACTTTTTTCCAGTTGAATAGGCTTTAGAGTAGGAAAGGGTGGATGCAGATATTTCTGCCTATGGATCCACCAGGGACTACCTTGAGCACTCCTGGTCTTGAGCCCAGCTTTGGTCTATCTACACCAAGCTGTAGTGGGGCTAAAATAGGGTGAGGTCAGCATCACCCTGAATTGAATCACTTTGGTCTCTGCATTTTGATACCAAAATGGACCGCTGATAAAAAAGAAAATTAAATAAACTGCCTTTTAATGTTTATAGATATAATGAATCTCAGTGGATGAGTGCCTTTTGAGTTAGTTTCTTCATGAAAACAATGTGCTATTCAAAGAATGATAAAAAAATTACACTCCACAGTTTCGCATCAGGTTAATTTATCACAGAGGGTTTTTGGCTTGGTTAGATGAGATGGGTGTAGGTGCTTGGATACAGTGCAGACATGTAGCCTTGGAGACTAATCCTTTAAAAATATGTTCAAATAGCCTTTCATACGGGCATGTTCCCTCTGAATGCAGTGAGGTTGCACTGACACGTCTGTGACCTGGTGGTTACTTTCACATAAAATATGATCTAGGTAGACTCTGACTCATTTACTGGGCTCTGGAGAAGGGTGTATGAAGTTTTCTTCTGTCTAAAGTATACCACATACAATTTTGCTATTGATATGCTATCGGACATCTAATATCATTATAAATAAAATGTCTCCTTTTGTGCTCTTGGCCCTTTCTGTCTGCCCTATGCCTGTTTCTTTGTGCCTGGGGATGACCCTGTGTCATTTTTCTTTATTTCCTTTATGTAAAGGCAAATAATAATACTTGTCAATTTATTTGTGGTTTTCTCGGCTGCATAGCTAATGCTCTTCTGCTTGATAGGATGTCTTTGCTTTCTGTAATTATAGTTCTGCTTATGCCCTTGAGGAAGAACATCTGCTGCTTCCCACTCATGAGCTACATTTCATCCTCTCGTTGCCTCGGTGTTATTCTGCTCCACAGTGGTATGATGGTCCTTGATGCCCTTTGCAGAAATTTTCCTTGGTGCTCTGTATAAGGTCCTCAGTCTTCCTCCTCACTTCCCCCTTCCTTCACCAGCCTGTTGTGCTGTTTTCCTCAGCATGAGTGATGCGTTTGCTTCTCTGATTCAGCTGTGAGGGAAAGGGCAGAAGGGTGCAGGGAGCTCCTACAACAGTCTGTCTCAGCTGGGAATGAATGTGCAGCAGAAACCCAAGGACAACACCCCACAATTCCCTCACCAAAACTTGCAGTGTCAGCTGTTAGGGTCAGGAAACGTGACCACCCAGTTAGAACAGAAGATAAGAGCAGGAAAAGCCCCACCTTCTCTTTTTGGACACTTAGCAGTGAAATTCTGCCAACTTGGCATGTTTTTCCCACCATATTTGTTGCCTTTGTTGTTTGTTGTTGCATGTAAATTGGCTGAATGATCTTTTTTTATTCTTTTGTTCTCACACATTTATAATTTCCTCTCAAAGTCATTTCTTGATATGAACATGAAAATATTTTGTGTAGTAGGCAAATTTGGAGGGTTAAAATTTTTTTTTTTTGAATAGTCAAAATGAGCTGTTTGGAATTTTTACATTTTTGTAAGGTTCACTTGTGCATAATATCTATTTTTATACATAATGCAATGTGCTCTTGGGCATATGGTATGACTCTTGGGTATGGTTCTCTGCAGGACCTGGAGTTGGACTCAATGATCCTTGTGGGCCTCTTCAACTCAGCATTGTCTGTAATTCTGTGGTTTTGATGAACAATTAATACATTTTTTTACATGGCCAGAATTGGGCATGGTGTACCCCAACCAAGGAGAATACATCAAAGAATTTGAAGCATTTATGTTTCAACAAGAGCTGGGAAGAAGAGGTCATTATTCATAGGCAAAGGGGAACCAAGAAGAAGACAAAAAGTGATAGAGTCTCATACATGGATTCTTGACTCTGTCAAGCAAAGCTCATGCAGCACAGATCTGGCTGAAGGCTGGTCTGCACAAAAAGGTGCTGCCATCCCTCAGCAACCCTGCCAGTGCTGAAGTCAGAGGAGTGACCTGAGAAAGGCCAGTCCCAGTTTGTGGAAGAGGTCAGCATCCTGAACTCCCAGGGATTTCTTTCTTCTTTCATCAGTTCAGCACAGTGATTTTTGAACTAATACTGTGGCACTATTGCAACAAAAACCAAGGGTTTTTTGCATTGTGATCAGATGGCAGAAATGTGAACTTGGTATGAATACACAAGTAAATAGCTTTTAGCGTCAAAGGTAAATTTTATTTTAAAATGTTTGTACCGAACTGGAAGAATAAGGAAGTATTCTATCTTGAATATATAAATAGAATGGTATAGTGGCCAACTGCCTGTGTGTTGCAGGATTAGAAGGACTGTGAGGTATTTTCCTTTTTTTTAGAAGAGGATTTACATAGGGTCTAATAAAGGATGAGCTCCTTTTGGGAAAAAAAAAAACAAAACAACAAAAAAACCCAAAAAAACCCATTACCTTTTATATTTAATAATAGGGGGATAAACTTTAACATGACAGAGGCTGGGGGGAGACATGAGGGTGAGCTGAGTGAGGCAATGTGGAAAAATTGTGTTTTATCTGATGCACACTTGATGCTAAGCTAGATATTAAGGGAAAACCAGTTAATTATAAAGGGTCCCACTGGATATGAGGCTGGTCAACATGGAAGAACTATGTGAGAAAATGGACAAAACCAGGAACAGTGAAATGATTAAAACTACAGATTTAACAAAGTACAGTAGAGGAAATAGATGAAAAGCCCATGTAGGAAATTCACAGTACAGGGAGAGACAGGTCTGTGAGCAACCTGTACAGTGCTTCACAGCCATGAAAATGCAGTTCTTTACATGGGAATACCCTTGAAAAAAAGACCAAGGAAGAAAATTATCCATGAAAGGCAATCCTGAGATTGCCTTCACTTTTCATCCTTTGCATTGCTAAAAGAATAGTCCAACAAAATTTAATCTTTTTCTAGAGACAAAGGAGAAAACAGAAAGTGAGTCTTTTGAGAGCAAACATCTCTTTTTCATCTCACACAAGAGGTGACAAATGTATCATTGAAACTCATATTTCAAGAGGAAAATAAATTAAAAGGGAGGATATATTGCAAGAACCAAAGAGTAACTGCTGGGACTAGTTGCTATAATTAGAGAAGTCTCAGCAGCCAACCTGGCAGCACCAAATAAGCAAATATTAGGGGTGAGGAAAAATGAACCAGGAAGAAAAAATATGGTTGAGGCATAAAAGTAGTTAAGCAAAGGAAAATAGGACAAGAACAGGAACTGAGGGGTTAAGAGTGGAAAAATCAAAGGGTGATGAAGACGTATAAAGAAAACAGAAGGGAATGAGCATATCAAATGAAAAGAAAGGGGAGATGAGAAACAAAAATAGAACAAGTCAGTGTACAATCAGATCTATAAACATGGTTTAAAATTGTCAGTGGCTTGCTACAGAGTGGTTACAACATTGTCTGGAAGCTTTGCTCTCATTGAACTGAAGAATGGTGAAGGTGGAGTTAATTACCTGGGGGAGTGACAGCAGGACTTGGCCATGTGGGCACTAATGGGATCACCAGAATTTGATGGCATCCAAGGGCTCTGCTGTGTTCAAGACAAGACGAGGTCTCTCCTCCCTTCTCTCCTCCCGCTCTCCCCTTTTGGGAGGGGATGGTGGGGATACTTACTGAGAAAAAGATCATTTTTCATGCAGATACACAAACACATGTTCAGTTTCTTGGAGAAGCTTGTACTCTTTTGTGAAGGGAGACACAGGGAAAGATGCAAGCTTAAACAGATTTGGGGTTTTTTTGGAGGAGGGGTAAAGAGGGACAAGGGACAGGTGAGTGCTGACATCTGGAGAGTGGTAACAGCTGTGAGGGCCTCAGGGCTGAGACTTTTGTTTCTGACCTCAGGGAGAAACCGGAGAGTACTGACCACATGGAGTGGTTGCAAGGAAGAGTGAGGGCAGAGGGGAGACTGAATAAAATAAGGGGTGGCAGCCCCTTATTTTTGTATCCTGGAGCCTTGGTAATATATCTCTGTAAAGAGGCCAGTGCATGTTCATATGAGAAGTTACTCCATCCTGTCTGAAGTCATGTTAAAAATAACTCTCTTTGGGCCTTGGGGCATTCACTATAATGAAGTTAAAAGGATAAATGCTATTAAATGTCTGAATAATGTTGCTAACATAGCTTGTCTTCCTGATCATTTTGTTAAACTGCAGTAACATACAATCATGTCACCATTAATACTTCCTGCATGTGCAAGAAAGAAGAATACAAAGAGTATGAAATATCAATTGATTTTAGGATGGTGTGTTTTATATTGAAACCAGATGAAAAACTTATTTTCTCATATGGTTGGTGGTGGGTACTGGAAACATCACACATTTTTATTGTTGAAACAGAGTGCAAACTATTCAGAGTGATACACCTACATCTGTATCATATTATACTCCATGCCTGGCTGCTATCATTTTATGGACTCAATATCTGTCCAACCATTATTTTCATTGGGTCTCATAACTCCATACTTGCTCCACCTGTAGAGCCTGTGAGTTATCAAGTTAGAGTCTTTGGCCATTGTCATGTGTCCAGTTTTCAAATTAGAGTGGTTTCCAGCAGGACTACAAAGAGCCAGAACAGCTATTCTTAGAGTGATTTTTATTTTAACTACACCCATTCCTATTTATCATTGCAGTCTGCTGGAAAAAAAGTCTAATTTCCAACAAAGAGGGTTATTTTTTTGGATGGGAAAAGGGAACATGTACATTCTTCATCTCCTTTTTATTATTATATAATTGTTCCCACACTTGATACTTGTTTATTGCTATCACATTAAAAAGCAGGAATAGCTGTCCAATTTCTGGGTTGTAAAATCTCCCTGGCATGCTCATGAGGCTCACTTAGACAGTGTAGAATTATTTGAACAACAAGGGCAACTAGAATCCAAATTCTCCTTTGAAGATAAATAGCCATCAGTCAGTACATTCTGGACAAGGCCCTGTTGCTTTGCTGATTCTGATTAGCACTGACCTAAACAAAACCATTTTTTCTTGGTCTTCTCTATCATGTATGTCCTTCTCCACCTTTTTTTTTTTTTTTTTTTTTTTTTTGACATCAGTCTACACCCTTTTTCCAAATTTCTACCTTCCCCTGACATATTTGTTTTTATTTCACAACAGGTACATCTTCATGTAGCATTTCTGTCTACTGGTCCCTTCCTGATGTACTCCCTAGCTGATATTTCTGTCTTCTGCCTGCTTTCTTTTCTTCCTCTGTCCAGTGCCCTACCCTCAAGTATCCCTTCCCCTGAAGCTGTCCTTGCCTCTATAAAACTTGCTTTCAGTTCCAGACATATTCAAGACCTCAGCTGACCCCGGGCTGCAGCACTCCCAGGTTCCTCCCATTGCTCTCTGGGGCAGAAGATGGACAGATGCCTCCATGGCAAGCCCATGACCTTCAGGTGTGCTGGTGGTGCCACAAAACACACTGGCTGTGTGACAGTGGGCAGCCTGAGCATCTACAAGGTGTCCCAACACCAGGATAGCCCCAGGCCATGGGAATCCTCAGTTCTCCCTGTGAGCACCAGGAGCTGTTAGGAAAAAGGCCTGGTCCTCCCTGGTCTGCTCTCTCCAGGTACCACGCTCCTCACGGCTCAGTGCTCCGAGCTCTGACAAAGCACTTGGCCATGTGTTGCTGCCTCAACACCAAGTCACTTCCGACATGGAAAAGGGCAAGTTGACCTTTAGATGCTGCAGAAATCTCACATATTGCAACATGGCTTGTATTTTCAGCCTCCAAAATGACAGTCTGACTCATTTTAAATTAATTACTCTGTTCTAGTTTCTGTATTTCACAAGCGTTTACAAACCAGCTTCTAAAGTTCCAAAATATTTTGGTAATTTTATGGACTGGAAGTACCAGTCTGAGTTTTTCAGGGAAGCCTATGAGACTAGAACTTTTACTAGGACTTTATGAGATCTAAAATGAGCAAGTTCTGTGGACCACCACTGTGTTATTAGGCTTATTAAGTTGTCTCTAATATACCCTGAAGCCTTTGCAATCTAGGAAAGAAACATCTGGTCCATGAAGGTTTCCATTTGTATCTATTTTGTTAACTACTTTAAGCAACTAAACAGAAAAACACACACACACACACACAGATATATATAAAATACAATGAAAACTGAAGTATGTAACACTAAAATAATTTGAGGTCAAATTAGTCACAAAACTGTATAAAATATTACAATTATTACATGCAGCAACCCCTCTAAGATTTTACCCAGAGTTAGGGAAGAGAATAAACCTTTTTCATCTACTACACCCCCATAATAGACCAGTATCCATACTGTAAAAATATCTGTGTTTGTCCCCAAACAAACATGGATTTATTTTGCCCATGAGCTCATTTGCATTCAAAGATGATTAATTACAACCCTAAAGGGCTGGGTCCCATTAATTGTAGTCTGCTTCTCACTTATTTTGATTTTTTTTTTTTTAATGATCTGGGCTTTGTGTTTTGTCAAGCAAACTTAACAGCTTTAGGTATGGCACTCACTGGTTAGCCAGGAGGAGCACTCACATTTGCTCATCATACTTGTGGAAAGTGTTTAGCACCACTGCAGACATGCTCCAGACAAATGCCTGAAAGGGTAGAGCATTGAGTCATACCAATATTAAAATTTAGTGGATAGTCTCCCATTGTGTAAGGCAGACTGAGCAGTTGTCAATTTTTTTCTCTCATTAGCAAGGAATTCTATAAAATGGTAGTGGGAATGGTGACTTGTATTTTGGAGCTAGGTGGAATTAAATACAGATTGATAAAGCAGGTGAAAAAGGTCCTTGAAATGTCTGTTTCACCAAACTGACTGTAGTGGAAACTTACAGTGAAAGGCTAAATTTAGGAACGTTAAATACACTCCATGGAGCCCAGACTGCTGAAACACCCAGTATCTTATATTTTACATGACAAATTATTTCCTTCCACTCTATCTTTGCTGGTAGGCATTCTAAATTATTTGCCCAAATTTTCTTAATAGCAATCTAAAACAAGAGTTTCCAGAGGGTAATTCAGCCACTGTCTTAGCCATCTGAATTCAGCTGAGTGAAATAGACCTCTAGGAACTCCCATGTCTTTCTGCTGACTATTGCACAAGCCTGGACAATTAGCTCTATTACTCAGATAATCTAGGGTATGTTTTATCACTCCAAGCTCTTTCCACAGTTTTAGGTAAGGCTCAGAAAAGGCAGGATTCAGTGTATGCGTGGGAGGCTGCCTTACCCTGTAGATGAGCATCTGGGTTCTGTTGTTCACAATTTAGAGTGAAATTTTAGAACTCTTTTTTAGCATCAATGTCTCAATATGGCTCTCAAGCATGACATACAGAAACATTGTGCTGTTTTCTACCTGTATTGCTCTGTCATGTTTTTCACAAGAATGATCTTGTGCTTTTGAAATCATGAATAGCACTGGAGTTAACAGGCATGAAATTTTTATTTAAGAAGAAACGAGAGAGGACAGGAATTGGACAAAGATGTCCTGGACAAAGATGAGTTTTTCTAGGCCAAACATCGAGGCAATGTGCATTTCCCTCTGCAAAAGAAATTACAGTGTGAAGTCAAACCCATCAAGTTTGCACAAGGATTACATAAAACTGAGTAGTCATCAGAACTCCTGGAAGGGATATATTTCCCTGAAAATCTAACATTTATTTTAAAAAATCAAGCCTTCTGTCTGGAGTACAACTATGTAAAAATGCCCAGCTAACTTGGCTGTCAGACTACACAAAATATTTGAGTGAAGGAAAGTAATAATTGAATGGTCCTTGAGCCCTGAAATGTTAGAATTACTGGGAAACTAAATTCTCAGTGGCCATGAAAGTTATTGGGGTAGTCATTTTACATCACTGTGGTGAAAACTGGATTTGGATCTATGTGAATTACAGTTCTACATGTATTACAGATTTCAGTACATTGATAGAGAAGGAGACACAAATAGAGGAGACTCTTGCCTTAGTCCATGGGTTTAAAGGGTTTGGTTTGCTTACTTAGACTGGCTTTTCCTAGAAAAGGCTGTAAGACATATATTACCATTATGAAATAAATATATCCATGAGATTTTCTTTTCACTTACAAACAGATAATTTATAAATTCAATACCTGTCCACTAAGATTGATAGTGTCATGGGGAGTGGACTAGTTAAGGCTTTCTGGCAATTCCTTAAAAAGATATAAGAATGGCCTGGTGCTTATATTTTCATACTGAGAAAAACGGATTTTGCAGTGCTTAGCCATCTTCTGAGTGAAAATACTTGGCTGAGCAGCACTCATGACTTTTGAATTAAGGTTCACTCCATTTCTTGAGTATGATGTTTGGCAACTCCTATTAAAGTCATTGCAGATGGGGGTTTCATGGGGCCATTTTCCTCCTGACCATTGCACTGTGAGAGAGCTGCCCTGAGCCCAGGGATGTGAAATGTCCTGAATCACTGCTGCAAGGACCTCAGCTATTGGCCAGTACTTTATTTTGCTTGGGAAAAAAAGCTGTAATACACACATACTGAACAAGAAGAATTAGAATCTTGGAGAGAGATGTCTCCCAGATAGTAGAGTGTAGGAATATAGAAAAAGGCAGATTATATTTGATTTTCTTCACTTTCAGGAAATTACAGGAAACTACTACTTACATGTTCTCAACTTATGTATTTAATATTGGTGTATTTTTTTGCTGACTAGTTCAGGATATATTTACTTAGACCAGAAATGCCATTTTTGAAATTGCTCATATCTAATTATTGGCAGGACAGCAGAGCTGTATCACCTTGGAGACCTGTGCAACTGAGGACATATCAGGAGTCTCAGCTGTAGCAGCTAAAGTGCCACCCCAACACATTTACACTGCCCCAATTATCAGCAGGATGTGGGAGCAAGGGGATGAGAACAGAGGGACAGAAGCCCCTGTGGAAGAGGCAGAGAAAAAAAGGCATGAAAAGGTCTAACTCAGTTGTTTCCAGGTGAAATCACTTTCCTTCTGCTCACAAAAGATGACTTCCATATCCCTACACTATCAAAGGCTTGAAATTAAAGCTGAGGCAAGCACCTGGGCAGTTTAAAGGTCAACACTGTCATCAGCTTGGCTTTGAAGATTTTAGCATACAAAATTGGTACAATATTTGATGTGAGTGAATATAGTAAAGCTATTTTGGTGTTAAAATGTTGATGGTTGCCTTTCCTTTTAATGGCCTGTGTATCTCATAGTTCAGAACTTCCTATCTCATGGTGGGAAGGGGTTTTTTGAAAACTGGTGACTTCCTCATTTTCTGCCTAAAATTCTTTGTCTTAATTGTACATTAGGTAATTATTTGAACCAAAACCAGACAAATGGGACTCTTTCCGGTATTTTGATCTGAGACAGGCAAACAACAAAACACATTGGGGAGGGGAGGGGAGGTGGAAAGTCAACCTAAAGCTCATCTCATTTAACAGATAGCAGTAAACATCTTAAAAGTGATTGGCTTATTATGTACACTTTAAGCATCCACAGAAAGCAGCTTTCCATACCCACAGTAAGGTCATTAATGAGGGAGAAGGGAGGGAGAGAGTTAGCTGATAGCACAACCATCTTTCCTGTGCAGACACTGACCTGGAAGCTTTGTGTTCTGACATATTTTCCTCAAAATAAAAATTCTCAGCAATGTAAGAAAGAAATGGTAAGTGCAGCAGAAAAATAACAAAAGCAGAATACTAGCTTTGAGGAACCAACTAAATTTAGACCTACATATGTGTAGATTTTGCTCCTAACACAAGAAGTTCAAAGAAATATATTGCTAGTAAGTATGACAGCAAAAGTAATATTACCACTATACTCCATTATCATTCTTTCCAAAATCAATATCAAAACAACCCAAGTCTAGACACATAAATGTCAAACTATTTAACAAGAAGCAGTTAGTGCAGAAAAAAACACTTAAATGGCAATTGAGGTAGTCTGATGGATCTTAAAGTAGCTTACCAGGATTTATGTAAGATAAAAACAGTTTAACTAAGCATGTAGAACAAAGCCTGGGGGCTTATGGCAAGAACAATATTAGAAGAACATCTAAGCTCTTTATCGTACCTGTCAGGTCCTAGCACTTGGCTGTTCTGTCAAAGATGGAGGGCCTTCTAAATCTCCTCGTTTTCATCTTGATTTTAGGTTTTAGGCTACTTAATAAAATTACACTTCACCTATTACTCAAAAGATAGAGTACCCAGTTCATAAAAACACATTTGAGCTAACTCTGCTACCCATATGAAATCTAGCATTTTCAGAGTGCTTTCTCCATTTTTAAAATGCCATTCTCTATTGAGAACTGGCAAGGAGGTTGTTAGCAAGTAATATCCTCCCAGAAATGGAATTTTGGAGTGAAACAGGCAGCAGAAATTAACACTTAATTAACATACTAAAATGGCTCATTGAAACTTATTTCAGTCAAGCAAAAAAAGGTATGTAAGAACTCAAAAATACAGAGGCATTAGTTTAAACATGACCAAATATTTAGCTCCTAGATTCCAAAAGTTATCTTCTAATTCAAGTTGTTTTCTTTCAGCTTTCAAATAGACTTATAAAATAGAAAATTAAAACCAATGATGGCTTAGGTTTGAGAAAGCAGTTTTACATGGTTCATAATTAATTTTTTATTGGTTTACAGTTCATTATTTCTCTATATCCAATCAAGAGCCATTTTGATTCTGACATGAATCAGTCTTTTTTCAGATGTAACCACAGAAATTAACCCATCTGAAACGAAACAATATTGCAGTGCTGAAAACCCCACATATCTTCAATGTAAATAGAGCTAAAGGAGATTTTATTGTCTAAGACATCTTTCATTTCACAACCTTCAGCATAAGCCATTAACAGTTACTCAGGATATGAAGTGAAAGGCTTCAAGGTGTGGCACCAATCACTCTGCTCCTCTGTGCATGCTGTCTCCAAAAGCAGATAGTTCTCCTCTATACTTGATATATAATTGTTACTTGGGGCTTCAGGCTGACTTACAATTTTAAAGTGAGTAAAAACTTTTGTTCAATTTTGGGTTTTCTTCAAACCCTACCACACAGCAAGAACAAGAACTTTGCAGTGTGTTTTTTAAGGGAAGTAATAACTGTCTTATATCTATCTGTCACCAGCAACAGGATGAGAGGACACAGTCTTAAGCTGCATCAAGAGAGATTTAGGTTGGACATTAGCATGAAATTCATCACGGAAAGGGTGATTAGACATTGGAGTGGGCTGCCCAACGAAGTGGTGGGGTTACCATCCCTGGAGATGATTAAGGGAAGACTGGATATGGCACTCAGTGCCATGGTCTGATTGGCAAGGTGGTGATGGGTCCATAGGTTGGATTTGATCTCAGAGTTCTTTTCCAGCATAATTGATTCTGTGATTCTGAGTGATGTTCATGTAGATAACTAAGCCATGTCTGACATCAATTATGACAGCAGTCCCATTAAGTCTGTGGGATAATTGCAGTCTTAATGTTAGGAAAGGATTTAAGGATTTTGCAATCATTGTATTGTCTCAAATATTGTATTCTGCTTAGGACACCCTGGCATGTTAATCTGCAACTCACTATTTATGACCCACTGTCTTCCTCAGCTGGTATGTGACTTCATGGAGGAAAACAGCTTGATTAAAATGGGATATGCCAACCAGTAGAACAGGATTTGAGTGTTATGGCCTGTGTGTTTATACTGTGTAAATGTCAATTTATACTTGGACAAACAGACTTCAGAGTTTCCCCCAAGTTCCATAAAACTGAACTCTCTGGCCCTAAAGGCAACTGCAAAGTCTCTGTATGGTTTATTGGGTTAACCCAAGGAGGAGGATGCATCACACTGGAAAAGTAAGTTTGCAGTTTGTAATTTAGGTCTTCCATTTCCAATTATATCTTTGTATGGAAAAAATCCCTGAGCACAGGGAATAAGTGACCCTCCAATCCTCTTCTGCCAGTTTGGCCGAAGTCCCTTCATTAAGGCTTAATCCATCTTCTGTACCAAAGAGATGGAAATGACATTAGTGGGAACAATCACTCATCCTTTCTGCTTATCTCTGAGAAAATGCATGTAGGTGACCATGCAGACTGTGTGCTGCTTCATCCTCCACCCCCATACCCTCAATTATTTCTACAGCAGGATCTCAACTGAGTAGAAAGGCATTACAGCAAGGAGGCGGGCTCCCATCTGCCTCAGCAGGTAAAGAAACGCTCCTGCAAAAACCATGTGAGGTCTCTCAGGGCTGGAGAGGGTTAAGGGATGGAGAACAGCCATTATCACTCTGCCAAAGAAACTCTGATATAATGAGTTGCTAAATGATCCCAATCTCCACCACACAGTGTTTGGGCTATGATTTTCAATTCTGCCAAGAATTTGGATCATAAATCTTGAATCCTGTCACTTGTAAGAAATCTTTTAAGTTTTAATCCACATATATTATTTCCTGGCTAATCACATGCATTTATTATCAGACCAAAGCTGTAATTTGCTTTATGCTCCTTGAAAAGCTTGGCAGCTCAAGATGGCACCACCTTTTGTGCCATGGTTTTGCATAGCCATGTTCTTTGACCACAAGCACTTTGGGAAAACATAGGGTATATAACTGACTGTAAAAAGTCACAGACACACAGCATGGGTACACTTAGTGTCATCTAGAGACACAGTTTGCTGAAGACAGAAGTTTAGAATTAGTGCTGGAAGTTAAATGTACTGGCTATTTCTAAGTGAAACCAATCCTTTAAACACTTAAGAACTTGCTTAATTTTCAGCATATGCCACAGACTTCAAAGAAGGGTCAAAGTCCAATAGTTTGAAGTAATGACAAGAAAGAAATGCACTGGAATATTGCCTAAAGAAGAAAATATTATTATGGCAAGTGGTTTTAAGTGCTACTTTTATATTTAGCTTTTCAAGCTCCTAGCACGTGTATAAAATTTCCATTTGAGATGACACATAAAATTGTCTTTTTAGCATAAGAGTCTGGAAAAAGCTAGAGGACACTGGCATATTCTATGTCCTTTCCTCTCTGATTAAGTATTTATTTTTAGGATAATTATTCTCTGGCAATCAAACATGATTGTTAAGCAAATATTACTTAAAGAAATGATTGCCTGGAACGAAGTATTGTTTTACCACTTCTACCACCAGGCCTGGTTTATATATGTAAACAAAACAATTTATACTTAGAATATACCCATAGTGCCAGTGGTTTCTCTTTCCCTGCAAGGCTGACTTACAGGGCCTCAGGCTTAGGTTAGTGCTCTGTGCACAGACACTTGTGTCAGTATGGGGTATTTGTGTCAGAGGGAACAATGGCACATTATCATCACACTAAATGTGAGCCAGAATAAAGGAATCTGAATGACTAAAACCAGTAATTAAAATGCTTTCCCCTCTTGTATGTGGCAGTCATGATTTAACATCCAGGATAGAAACAAGCATGACTGTAATAGCAAAGGAGAGGTCAAGGATTACACAAAATCATTTCCTGAGGCCACCAATTTTGTAACACACACACACATATCACATTCACTCTCTGCTTGCAGTCAGTGTCTGCTCCTTATTTCCTTTTTTTTTTTTACCTTTTAAAATTTATTTGGTATAAGATCTTGAGCAAGAGATTGGACAGAGGATGGAGGAAGGAAGATGTGAAGAAAGCAAAGGCTGGTGCAGATTAGATGTTGAAATAGCTCAAGGAAGCAGCATAAGAAAGGCTTGGAAAGTGCTTAAGAAAGCACTGCAACAGGAAGGAGGAGTGAAGAGTGGAGATGTCTTCTGTGTGAGGGATCTAGAACTTTGGACATCACTCTGGGTCACCTCCGTTTTCTATATTAAAAGAGTTTCTTTTAATCCCAAACACACTGGGTAAATGACTTTGACCTTGTTACGAACCCTAGAAAGAGAAGAATTTAGTCATATTGCTGTAATTTTTTTTTCCTGAGGTGACAATATCTCAAATGACAATCACTTTTGTTCGCAATATTTTTTCTTGGGTAAATAGCCTTCTCTGGTCTGTTCCTTTTGCTCTTAAAAAAGCTGAAGATAAATTCCATGTCAAATTAGTAAAATTTCAGTTTGTCATGAAGAGTTTAGATGATAAATGCAACAAAACAACAACATACAAATTATTTCCTAGATCTTATATTTCCTGCCAAACTATGGTAGCCTATAACCCTTGAAATATTACTGGCTTGTGTAGGGGTCTTTGTTAAACACTGACATTCACTATTCAATAAAGCTGAGGAAATAAAATAAAAAACACACCCAAAAGTGGACCACAAAGATTATCTGGGACCTCTCATTCAGGAGTCTTTTCATATCAATCACAGTCTCACTGTCCTCTCAGTGAGAGAGCAAAATGATGGGATATTTCACCTTTCCAGATGACCAGACCACTTTGCTTTCAAGAATGTCTGAGTGAGAATACATTGCAGCTGGTAGCACTATTGAGAACAGTTGGATAATCCTTCAGTCTCAAGCACTGACAGAGCAGCTTCAAAGCATTCCCTGTCTATCTCTCATCCTCGGTGTCGGGCTGTGCCGTAGGCGATGTGACAGCTCAACATATGCAGTGTAGGTGAGAACGTATGGAGATGGTCAGAGCTGGATTCGTTCTCAGGGAACTGCTGTGTGGATTTGTGAGCACTCACACAGGTATTTCCAAGGTGTGGGGGGAGTGAAAACACGTGAAAGGTTCCTTTGGTTTCACACCTATAGGTATTATAAGGAAAGATACAGGGTTTGAACTCATTTTGTTAAATCTCTGGTGGTGCATGGACTATTTTCACCTGGTTTATAACAGTAATTTAAGTAGCTAACATTCATAGGATTTCCAAATTTCCAAACAATGATTTCATTGTTTAGATTAGTTTCCTGCTTAGGCAGAGCAGTTGGATCAGATGACCTCCTGACATCCCTTCCAACCTCTGCAATTCGGTGGTTCTGGGACCAATGTGACTGTGAGCTGTAAGGTACACTCTGGCTGAAATTTTTAGGTTTATGTGAGTAGCCATTGGAATTTGTGTGAGTTCAACAGGTTCAGTCTCCTTCAGTTCTGAACACCTGTTGGGAAGGAGGAAGCAAGGGCATGGGCAAATTTACCTCTCCAGTGTGCCATTTCTTCAAATTTTCTCATGTTTAGAAATTCAAATAATATGATCACATTCTACCAGAGCAAAATGAAACTACTTAGAGATTTTGTATAAGTTCTTTAGGGGATTACTATTGCAATGATGGCAATACAGTGATGGCTGCCCATCTAGACCAGTAAGTAGCGTTTCTAAACAAAAGTCATGATGTCTGTTGTGTGAAGTGTCACAGAAACCACTTCAAATTGTTCTCAGTATATGCTATTTACAAGGCTGACTTTGTGATCTAAAGACAGAGCTCTTTTAGATCTGAATGAATCAGATTAACTCTACTAAAACTCATGAACCTCTTACAGAAGCTTGTACAGATGAAAAGGAAACTAGGGTTTGGCATCTCACTTTGCATCTCATAATCCTCTTTGCGTAATTCTGATGATTTCAGGAACGATACCATTTCTGAGAGACAGGAGGAAAAATGGTAATAAAAAAGTTAATTCTGCCTTTTATATAAATGATAACATTGTTTGCACAACCCCCCCCCAAAACAAGCAAAAAAACCCCCCCGTTAATTCTTATACTTCCTGCTATTTCTTCCTTTGTAAGGCATCAGGTGTGTTTTTTTCTATTAGCAATTGGTAAAAATGAAGTGATTGTGGTAACCCTAGTGCACATTAGGTCATTCTTAACACACCTTCTGGAGTGCAACCAAACAAAAAAATTCATGGATGGTTCAGAGGCTCACTTGTGAATCTGCTCAAACAGACACCCCCTCACATCTTAAAATGAAGCATAGTCTAGAGGAGAGCAGGTGTTCTGGGGCAGGAATATGGAGGATTATCAGCAAATTTTACAATGTGATGCTTTTAACTGTGAATCCCACTGAAGGAACAGCACCAGAAGTTTCTACTGACAATAAAAAAGAGGAAGAGTACTGTCAACTCTTTGTCCAATGAGATATTTTATTTTTTATTTAACTTTTATTATTACTTCTAGATAAAGAGGAAAAAGGGCTATTTTTTGTTATTGTTTTGTCACTGAGACCAATATCTAAAGTGACAATTGTTTTGCAATTTTTCGAGTGTCCTTTTTCTCTAATAAAAAGGGCAAAAAGAACACCAAACAAAAAAAAGTAATTCCCTTTACTCAAGTCTCCAGAGGAAAAATACCAAAAGGAAGTAAAAAAAAGTCTAAAGAATTTCAATTATACAACTATTTGACATAACAAGCTTGTTTTGTGGACTATTCATGAATAGGATAATAAGTCAAATTTGTTATTACAAATGATTCATGCACTCAATCTTTCATCTCACAATATCATAACCAGCAAGACCTCTGGTAATGCAGACAGTTATGCTCTTTTATAATGCTTATTAAGCTAGCTAATTTGTACAGTTAGAAGCTTGTTAGAAATGCTCACAAACATCAGGCTTGAAAAAACATGGAAGAGTTAAGACTAGATTAAGAGTTGTCTCATCAGATTAGACTGCTCAAACAGTGAAGGAAAAAGATAGGAATGAAAATAAAAATCTCCATGCAGATTGAATGAAATTAGGGATAACCAGACAAAACAGGAAGCAAGGGAGCCTTCCAAACTATGCATTGGTGCTAACTCCTCCAGCCTGTGCCCAGCACTCGTGCCCTTACCCTTGCTATCTGCCTAGGAGACACCTCTGGCTGGGAAAGATCCCTGGCTGCAAATCCTTGGATGCTGATGGAGTGTTCAGGGCATCATCACTGGGCATGCTGTCTCCTTACACTTCTCTAAGTGTCTGGTTTTGGTGTTTCCCCCACCTCACCACGAATAGATGCTAGTGCTCTGAATGCTGCACATGCTTCTTGACAGCCACCAAGGAGTGAGAGGGCAGGAGCTTGGCAGTGACCCCAGGAGGCAAATCCGGCAGCCTGGAGCAGGATCCCAGCAAGGATGAGAAGGACAGAGGGGTGCCATGAGGGTGTGGGGAGCTCTGGGCATATCAGCTCAAGCCCCAGTAAAAAATTTGACCATTAGTCCTGCAAAATAAATGACACTGCAGCTGTGGACAAGCACTGGGCAGGTATCTTGACTCTAGAACCTGTGATCAAATAAAATGGAGTCAGAATGATCCAGGAAATGGTCTGTTGGCTTCAGAAGTTATATATAAGTTAACAAATGTGATTTTACCTTACTGCTTTTCCCTCTTCTGCCCCAAGCACAAAGTACAAAACCTAGGTAGGTAGATGCCCACCTCATTTGAGAATTTATCTCTGCCACTTGATAAATAGAGAAGTCTGTTACCGTGCTGGAAATCTCTGTATATTCAGAGATTCAGAAATCCAGTTCCTGCTCCTCCAAACAATTGTTTACACAACTGCTTGAAAAAGACTCTGGAGCAAAAAACATCTCAGGCAAGCCCCTGACAGCACAAGTGTAAGGTTTGACTGTGCTTCAGATCAGTCTGAGGAGATGTGGCCTGGGTCTATCCCATCCCACCCAGACAGTGTGGCCACTGACTCTTCCCCAGCTGCATTCTGGGTGGGAACAGAAGTTTCCTCTGGGACCTGATTGCTGTTCCAGCTCTCTTGATTGAACAGTTTACTGTAGGTTATACCAGTATCTTGCAATTCTTGCCTAGAGCAGAAAAGCTCCAGGAGTCCCCCCTTGGGAAAGTGTGTTTTACAAGACTTGGTCTATTTGTTTTTGTTGATGTTATTGACCATATTGCCATCCACCCATAAGATCATTAATTTATTTCTCCCTCTCAACCAGCCATTTATCTTCCATCTTTTTTTTTTGTCTCAATGAGCCACAAGTTGAAAGGGACTTTTCTCTGCTCAGCAGGACTATAGAGGAGCAGACAGTCAGCTGTGGGTGGGGTTGAGATCTGTAGAAAGGTTTCTTCCTAATATCTTCAGTTCATCGTGGAAGCTGTAGCTGTATTTTTCCATTCTTTCTTATAATAAATTTTCTTCTCTTATGATCCCTTTTCTACAGAACAAAATGTAAGACATTATTTTGCTATAGGGTTCTAAATATTACAGATATTGACAAATAATCTTAAATATGTTCTTTCACAGCTTAAATGTGGTTGCTTTAACATTTAAAAAATGGCTGTATTTAGATTTTAGATAAATGAACAAAATAATAAAGATGACTGTTTTTCATTCCACACATTCAGTAAATTGAGCTTATATGATAACTTTCATAGGATAAATGTTAGTTTAAATTATCTGCATTTGACCTTTAAGCTAGTATTAAAATGCTAAACCAATTTATGCTGTTAAAATGCATTGAACAAATTATATGACAATAACTCTTATACAATGTGAAGCAATTTTGATGATCTTTAAAGATAGTGGATGGTATTTATGATAACAGCTCTAAGCGCCTTTATATCACAGCTGTGGTGAGGCTTAATGTGGCAGGAACTGTCAGACTGGATCAATACATGCATTTCAGGCTTCTTTTGGTGCCATAATCCAGCCCCTGCAAGAAGTGACCTCATGAGCTGCCTAAGCTCTTGTTGTTCTTGTTCTGTTTTGTTAATTGAAGAATATCGAGGCTTATGAAAATGACAAAGCTGAGCAAAAGCTAATTATGAAAGAAAAACAATAAACTAGGGGTGAGACTAGGTCAGCTTTCAGTGGGAGTCCAGAGTCTACTATATTTTTTCTGCCATCTGTCTGCTGGTGTTTGAGAGAAGAAACTAACATTTCTTGCGTACTAAATTAGTGAGTAAAACTGAGCAAGTATTTTAGTTTTTTTCCAGAGAAACCTTTGTTGCTTTAAAAAGAAGGCCATCCATTCACCAAGAGGAAGCTGTAGGTGAGTAGGAACAAGCTGCAGACAGATAAACTGCTTGTCTTTTCCATTTAGTTCTCTCTCATTTTACCTGTGCCCAACTCCAGCCCCCAGCTCTGCCAGTGCCTCTTGCAGGGCTGTGGGATCGGGCCCTTTAGCGACACAAAGGCAGTAGCACCTTGACTTATTCAATCCAACAAGGGCTGAAGGAGAAAAAAAAAATTAAAAAAAGCTTTTACCATGAAGGAGGAAACATCCTTGGCAATGAAAGTGAACAGTGTTAGAAACCTCAAGGGAAAACATAACCTAACTGTTGAAATGAATTTTTACTTTAATTTAAAAGCCTCTTGTACAGAAGCGCCAGGGCAGACAGCTTAGCGCGTTCCTCTGCTCAGGACTCAGTTGACTGTAAGCAAAAATATGACAGATTCCTAAAGTGGTGTGTAAGAGACTGTCTAATATCTGGACAGAGTCACCAAGTAACAGCTGCAAATAATTGCCTGCACCTTTTCTTAAATATTTTAGTAATATACAATAGATTATTAACCATTAAAAAAACCCCTCTCACCGAGATCCCAGTCTTTGAGCAAGATCTAATACTCCAGCAAGAATTCTGTCCTTCTCTGAGTCTCAAGTTTAATTATCAGAGAAATTTCTCTGTCTTTGAAAAAGTTCTGCTACACCAAAGCCAGATGTATTTCTTATTGGCTAATAGTTCCCCATGCCTTTCATAGAAAATGTTGTGCTGAGTCCAGCTGTACTTTATACACTTGATATGCAGACACTAAATTAAAATATAAATGGACTATGTAAGTGACATGTGGTTGATATTGATGTTAGAAAAACCTAGAAATGAGATTAAAAATCTAACGTAAACATGAAAAAAGTGCATTATAGCTTTCTAGAGGATGATTTCACACTGCAGAAGGTTAGGTATGTTTTTAAATGCAGGGTATTAATATTTTCAAGCAATCCATATAAGATCATACAAGCATATTCCAGAGCCATCTTTTCTGTATCTGAAATACTTGAATATACTGTCACTATTGACACATGAGCACAGCTTTCCTTTTCTTATCCTCAAAGTGGGCAAATGAAATTAATTCTTTTCCTTAAACACCAAAAAATCACAGTAACAGAAGTGCAGTCCCAACAGGCAAGCAAATTTAACTGAAGATCTCCCAGTATCATACGTATGGACAGGGTAGTGTATTCCTACTTCATGTTATAAGCAAAATAATCTAATATTGACATATCATTACCAAAAGCTGCTTAAATCATGTTGATCTACAAAGACAATCAGAAAGATATCTTAGAAACAGATAGAATAAGATATTGAGTCCTGGCTAAGAACTTAGAGAGAAATCTTTGAGTCCCTTGTGGACCAATCAAAGAAAACTGACCTACAAGGGATTTTTGCTCAGAAAGACTTAAAATAGATATCTGGGTACAATTAAAACTCAGAACTGAGGAGCAAAACTTGTGGTTTAAAATTTGTTTCTGTTTGTTTTTCCCCAAGCACTCATGGGTTTTGCAGAGGATTTCTGCAAACTAAAGCAGCCACGGGAGCAGGCATTTGGGAATTTTTTCTGTGCGCAATTGCTGGCAATACGCTCATCTACACCAGCTCTGGGCCTGGTGGCTTCACAGCCCCATGAAACAGAAAGGTGAGGATAAAATTAAAGAAAAGACAATGAAGGACTGAAGGAGCCCATGCAGGAATGCAGCCCCTACAGTCATGAAATCCATGCAGGAATTCAGTCCATCTCTGCAGCTCTCTAGGGTCAGCTGCAGAGGAAAGCCTGGCCTTGTTGTCTAAAGTGTGTATTACAAGTCTGAACATCTCCAGGAGAGAGGAGCCCCGTGCCCATGACCCAGCTCTGCCTGAGCCCTTCCTGAGTGTGACCTTGCAGCCTTCCCCTGGGGTGTAGCTGCCAGCCATCCCAGCCTGGACTGAAGCTGGGGCTCCCCAAAATCTGCTTTCCCTCAGCCTTGTGGTAGCCAACCAGCCCCAGCCTCTGTGTGTTCCAGGGCTGAATCCTTCCTCACAGTCAGTTTTGTAGCTGCATCTTCTGATGAAGAATTCACTGGGATTGGGGGCAAGTCTGCTCCATCCTGTCTGTGCTGGA
The DNA here is from genome assembly GCA_910950805.1 of Acrocephalus scirpaceus scirpaceus. Classification (NCBI taxonomy): domain Eukaryota; kingdom Metazoa; phylum Chordata; class Aves; order Passeriformes; family Sylviidae; genus Acrocephalus; species Acrocephalus scirpaceus. The sequence goes on from OU383778.1 coordinate 35,450,747, forward strand.
GCAGCCCACCCACAGCAGCGTGCCCGCTCAGGAGAATGAGGGTGGGCTTGTTTGGGTTTTGTGGGTTTTCTATATTCCCTCCTTTAAAGCAGCTGAGGGAAATTAAAAGGCTGAGTTTGCTGCAGCACTTTCTTTGTTCCCCTATCTCCTTTTCCCCATCCCCATGGGGTTTCTTGCTGGGGCTGGGGACATGTGCCTGTGGAGTCCCCACCAGGCACAGGCAATCCTGTCTAGGAATTTTGGCCATGGTTAATTCACATTTTTGGGCAAACTACCACTGCTTGTCTGCATCTCAAGCTTGTAGGTTTAAGAGCAGGCTCAGGCTCCAATTTCCATCTGCTGTCCCTCCACTGCAGTCTGTCTGGGTGAGCCATCCTCCAGATGCTTGAGGAAACCATTGCCTTTCTTTAAATGGATTAACATTTATTATGAATAACACTGATTATTAGTAGGTTTGGAAAAGCCCAGTCATTAATTAAGTTTTTTTTCCTAGACTTTGCTCAAATCCAGATCTCTTCCAAATAGCTTACAGTACCAGTGGTGTTTGTTTCCCACTATTCATGGGTTGAAGAGAAATTACTTCCAATCTAAACACATTTTTAATCTAAAAGCAAATATTGCTGCATGAATCCAACACTGGTCACATCTTTTTACAACATGACAGGAACTGAATCCAGACAGGATTTTTTTTTCCTGTGCTTATTAAAAAAACCTTTGAAGCTGGTGGTGACCCCTAGGAAAGTTTATGCAGAATAGCTGTGCTTAAGGAAATCACATTAGCGTCTGAAAAAGAGACACATTTTAATTTCACTCCCTTTATCTTTGAGGGAAGAAAGCGGTGGACAAAAACTGACAACATGAGACAATGGAAGTGCTTTAAACTGCTAAGTCTAAGTTCTTTTTTTAAATGCAACAAATAGCCAAATGCATCAATTAAGGAAGCTCCAGGAAGGAGCAGAAAAGAGCATTAAGCAGAGAACACCAGGAGGGAGAAAGCAACATGTTAAGGCATCTAAGGAACTGCAGAGAAAAAGAAGTGTCAAATGAAATATACTTAGTGATGTGAAACATACAGTCACCCGACATTGCTTTGAATTATAAAAACAAGAAGATGGCCAAAAAGGAATTTAAGATCATGTAAAATGGAATGGAATGTATAAAGAACAGGAATTACTGAAGCATGAAAAAGTAGCCTGCCAAAAGAAGCCCAGTACACACAATTATACTGAGTACACTGGGTTGTTGGGGTCTTTCTCCTGGGTGCACACACACAAAATTTAAAGCCTGTGCTCCACACTTGATCCTGGATCCTGATTTTGTGCACTGCAATCAACAGGCCCACTCCAGCCTGCAGCACTGAGAGCAGACCTTAGAGCCCTCCTCTGGGGGTTCTTTACCCAGGGGTGCCTGAGTGACCCAGCACAACCAAACCAACACTGCACATTTCTGATCACACTGCCTGGACATAAATGGGATCCTGCTGCAGAGTGTCCAGCAGCCTCACATGGGGTACACAGACCAGGACAAAGGACAAACATCTTGGGTTTTTTTAGCTCTATGTTATTTCCTTAACACAGAGCTGTTAGAAATGCACCACATGGTGACCTTCTGGAACCCATTTTCTCATGATGGGCATACTGCTTGACCAATCAACTGTTTGCATAATGGTATGCATTTTTAGTTTCATATATACGTGTAATGCTGTATTGATTTATGAAGGTGTAATGTATACTCAAAAAGCACTGGAAATTATATGTAGTGGTTGAGGTGTATGTTCTTAGTCTCACTCCAACATTCTGGACTTAGGACTATGTCCTATAATAAAATCACTGCAATGTTTTCTAAAATTAATTGGATTTTCTTATGTGTTGTTTTAAATAGCTTTTTATTATTTTAAGCAGGATTTTTTTTCCTCTGTAGACTTCAGAAATAAGCTATAGTATGGTAAAATATTTTAATATAATCAGAGTAATTTTTACTTCTTTTTTGAAGCCATGCTCCATGCACAGAGAAGAGGTGCAGCAAAGAGCTCCCCTAGTCTGTATGCATTGCATTATTTGTATGTAAAACCAGAACATCAGCCAGGCCTCTCTGAGCAGAACTCTGCTGTCTTTGACTGACTGCTTTGTATATTGCAGGTTATCTAAGCTCCCTCTGCAGTCACTGAAATCACCTGCAGAGGACAATTCCTCCACCATCTTCTAGGCAATTACTTTTGGACCCTGACTGCAAAGAAAGCCTGAACAGCTATCCTAAGTCTGACACCTAACTTTTTCAAACCAGTGGCTAAGCAAGACAAACTCCCCCATTGTAAGGGTCTGTTTGAACACAGACAAGCAGAGGAGGGCTACTAGGAGTGAAAGTGAGAATGCACACACTGGACACATGCATATATATACCAGCAAAAATTTTTATAATGTTTTATGTGGGAAATATAGCCATGAGAAATAGATGTTCCTCTAAGATGTAGAGTTGAACATCCTCTTCAACTTCTTATGCCCTTATCCCATCAGGGATTTTTTTTCAGGGAAGAAACAAAGGTGGATAATAAACCATTTTTCTGTAACAGGCAAAGAAAATGAGGATCTGAACTGGTATTCTGCCTTTGGAGCCCTACCAATGCCTGGTTACTAAACGCCCTACCATTTGGCCTGGTTATAAACAAAGTATCTGGGTTTTAAAAATTGATACCTGGCACATACACTTTCACGTAAGAGTATTTTTCTTCATGATTCTGAAGGCTGTGTTTGTGCTTAAAACCTCTTCAGCAAATTATGACAGCAGCCACCAACTGCAGAAAAAGAGGAGAAAGCTGGTTATTGTTTTCTGTCTTTTAACCTCTTCCTCATACACAAAAGCAGGAGGATGGAGCATTATTCAGAGCTGGTTATTACAAGGTAAATGCTTACAAGTAGAGATGTACCAAGACAAAATAAGTGCATTTGTAAACTGCTGGTGGCTATGCCACAAACAATGCACTTGCCTTTTACACAAGTAACCCTTCACAGTGCATTTGCTCGCCGTGTCTCACAAAAGCAGTAACACTGTGAGCCATACCTTTTCATGACTTAATTATCAGTAATCTTTGTTAACCTGTCTTTCTTCATCCTTGATGTCAAAGTTACAATGTGCACAAAGCTGCCAGGCTCCCAAGTCACACCTGGCCCTCAGAACATATCACACCTATGTGCTCATATTTAAACTGGCTTCTTGTCACATTTTTGCCTGGACTTTCAAAATGCTCTTTCCAATCCATGAAGGTTAGCACAGAGTCACCATTTTTGTGCAACAAACCATTTCTGCCTTTCTGCCCTATTTGCTCTTTAACAGTTCCTGGCAAAGGTCGTCTGGGGTCAAATCTTCCCAAATTCCACTGTAACCTATAATCTCCTTTTTTTTATCCTAAAATTCTAGAAATGGGGGGATGGAGAGATAGACAAATTCAAAACCATATTGTAAGTCCACGTGCAAATTCTGTAATAAGTTACTTTTTAAATACCACAATATCCAAGTCCCGAATTACATTTTACAGCCTGGGATCAATTCATGGGACCTCAAACCTGCAACTCTGGACTCAAACTTAGAAACTGCTTAAAATATTTTGTTTAGACACATTGGCAGAATTTAAAAGTCTCTATAAATGTAGTGAGTAACACTCTGGATAAATGTAGCTTTGTGAGGCTGTTTGGGGTTGAGGGTAGCTAAGATCTTTTTAAACACAATACAACTAGCATATATCTTTCTCCACATGTGAAAAAGGTTGGGAAAAAGAAAAAAAAACCACAAAAAAACCCCACCAGAAAACCCCCTAAAAAGTGATGGGTTTTTCTCCTGCTGAACAGCCTTCAAAATAATTGTTAATATTTGTATCAGTATTTTCCAGTGCATTTGCTGAATACACACTGAGTTTCAGTTGTATACATTTGAAGATTTTCTGTGCCTTGACATCAGGCAATTGGTCTTCATGTGAGGATATTCTAGAGAAATAACTCCTTCTTCAAGGGAACCTGTGATTTCCCAGGTTCTAGGAACAGACCAGGAACAGAACTGAAATGTTAAGCTTGTGCTAATGTCTTTTCCCCTGTGCATGAGAGGGCAAAAGTATGAAACCAAGCAAGAAACAGCCATGGTCTGTCTATTATTTATCTCCTTAAAGATCACCATGCATCGAGGGACAGCTTGTGGATGTTGAAATATTGTCCCTCCTCGAAATGCTTTGGGAGGGTTTGTGGGTTTACTTGGTTTATTTTCTCTGAGTCAGAGCACAAGGGTGCTGGGAGCACCAGGAAACCACTGGCTGGAATTGATCTCCAAAATCTTCTTTTCTTGCTGTTTTCCACTTTGTCCATTCCCACCTGGGCAGAAGGACTGGCAGCAGACTGGCTTTGACAGGTTGCATGTAGGTAGCCCCCAGATTCTGCAGACCAACAAGATGTGAACAAGGGAACCACCAAGACTGGTTCCGTTAAAACTGTGGCCATTATCCCTTTGAGAGCATCCTGCCCTGGTTCTGGAAATGGGACACAGAACTGGGGGACTCGAAGAAACTTGCAACTGGCCAGAACTTCCTGGTGTCTCATGAGCAAAAGCTCTACTTGGTTCCTAAGAAAAAAACTCAACAGCACTGAGGTTTTATCAAAACCCACCACACACATCAGCAGTGCCTGTTACACAAATGATAACTCCAAACACCTGGCTAAGTTCCTGGATCCAGGATCTGACCCCAAAACACGTGGGGCCATATTGCTTTGCTGCAACGGTAGAATTTGCCAACTACTTTTGAGCAACTGGGGGGGAGGAAAGGAATAAAACCCTCCTAACAAATCCAGATTCAGTTGAACCAAAGTCAAAACCTTCAAATTTTAAAGGTGATAAGAACAGACCATGAGTGGTCTGTCACTTACTGTGGTAGACAGAAACCACATGTTTCTCTGGGCTCCAAGAGTGCTTCTCTGCTCATTCTTCTGGCTCTGGACTAACAGCAAAAGATCGAGGGAAGTCAAGATCACGAATTTTCCTTTCTCATCAGGTTTGAGTCCTTTTAGTGGACGGTATAATGTTTTGCCAACTCAGAGATCTTGACAATCACTGTAATCTTCAGAACTGGGATTTCAATCATTGAGAAAAGTGTGTGCAAAAATAGTCAGGCACTCAATAATTTATGCACTTCATCTCCAAAAAACAAACATGATATTATCTCAAACTTAGAATTTACAGCTGCACTTCACATCTTTAACAAATGTCATGTAACATGCACATATTTCTTTCATTTTCCCTGGAAAAACAGGTTGTATCAATGCTATGTGCACTCTTGTGGAAATGAACTGTGAGGACAAAGTATAGAACTGATAAGATTTTGCTTTATCTTTGCCTTACAGCTTTTTGGAGCTAGAGAATGACATGAAAACTAGCTCCCTGATAAGGTAAATTATTAACATTCTCTTGAAGTCAATAGAAATACATGAACATGACCCAGGAAGATTGTTTGATTTTAAAACTATATATGTAAAGAGAATGCTGTTAATCCATAATAGACAGTGCTCACATTGGTGTTTAATAAACAATTTAAATAAAATAGTGAACACAGGATGGTAAATCAAATGACTACCCATCACTGAAAAGGTCAAAGTTCTACTGCCAGTAAGTGCCAGGTACATACTTAAAAGGCCAACAAGATGACTCTGCTTTCAAAAAAAAAAAAAACTTAGACTGTGCAAACAGAGCTTGTAGTAGCATTAATATCATCTGGTTTTGCAGTTTAAACATGTTCTGCTCAATTTCCTACACTAAAGATAGTTTATGGGCCTTAACCAATGATGTATGGTCAGCATCCAATACACTTCATGACAGCAGATACCTGGCAGGTTCTGTGCCTGCCACTGGAGATGCCCAGCTGGTTTCTTTGATCTTCTCTTTTTGTGTTCAGGCCATGTCCTTTGGAGGGCAGGTCTGTGTTACTATACACCTATATCTGTTTTCGATTTAAGTTGGGCAGCATTTGCTTTGCAAAAAGGCTTTTTTTAAAAGAGATTCATAGGCCCCCAGGATATTTCAGTGCACAGAGGAAAGGAATATTCTGCTTTTGCTGCCTTCCAAATCGGCTCCCATTCAAACCATTTTTTTCCTCAGTTGTAATTCTTTATCAGGGGACTCTGTGTACGCTGCATCCTCCTAACAGCTCTGCTTCACAAGAAACTCACTTCTCCTAAAAGGCCCTCTCCTCTTTATAAGGCATGAATTGCTGCTAAGGAGGTCATAGGGGATAAAAAAATGACAAGGAATATGTGACATTTTGCTACTTTAACGAGGTAGCTTGTGAAGAAAATGCTTTTCTCCATTGCTTGGGATGACTAGGGAGCCTGGTGGACCCTGGTTTTTTGATGCTCACCGAACATGATAATCCCTGAGGGCTGCTTATGCTTAATTCATCCTGCAATAAATTTGCTACTGATGGTGCAGATTTTGTCCTTCCCTCCCCACTGCCCCCAACAAAGCAGGGAAAATTACTCAATTAATTGCCTGGCTGTCGCAGGGTCTGCCTTGGCAAGGGGGTACTGCCCTTCTGCGCCAAACTAGGGATATAAATGTTTCCCTGCGAGCAGAGCGCATTACGGCTGTGTGCTCTGAGGCAGGGAAGTGCATGCATGCATGTAATAGGCAGCTGATCATTCCCATGACAGCTGCTGGGGGGAGCGGGGAAAGGTGTGCCCATCGCCCCGCGCCGCCGCCTGCATGTGACCCCGGCTGGGAGTCACGCAGGCGACCCTGCGCCCAGGGGATTTCTCAGCCCATGGCTGGCTCTCAAATGAGGGCTTCCTCCGCTGGGTGCTTATATTCAAGGCGACGAGTCATGTGCTCCGTTAATTTGAGCAGTGGGATTCACCAGGTCTGCGATGGACGGCTGTTTAAAAACACAGTGTGCTTCCAGCTCTGGAGCATAGGGGAGCTATCATTTAGTTTTTAGCTCTTTGGCAGGAGAAAACTGTGCATGAGGACAAGCAGGTTAGATTTGACTGGGTAATTACATATTATTTTGCATGAATAGAAATGTCACTGCTAATGACAGCTGTGGTGTGCTCCAAAATATTTGGGATAATATGCATTCGGTGTTACACACTGGATGCACATAAATATTTGTAAACATTTGTTTGCTTTTAGTCCATCTTAGCAATTTATTCAGTATTACACATGCAAAGCAGCAACTCTCAAGACTTCATGCTCATGTAACCACCAACCTGGTCTGTATTAGAAGAAAAGACTGTAAAACACAAAAGGGTCTGCCACCAATTCCCCTCCCCACTCCTCTCTCCTCCCTCTCCTGCTTTACTCAGACCTCTAAACCTCTAAACCTCTAAACCAAATAGTGCAAAGCAACTTTTAGCACTGAGCTCAGCTTCTCAGGAACCTGAGCAGATATGTCCATGCCACTGGTTCAACAGCAAAACCTGGCAATTGCCAAAAGCTTCTGAACTCATTGCACCAATTACAAATGGAAAAATGATCATATTTATCTTTACAGCTATTGTGCAGGAGCAGTTAAGTGTATGAGTTCCTGAACCTACAGCTGAGTTTGAAACCAAGTGGCTCTCTCTGTTTTGCAGTAAATGTTTTCCATTCATTTTGGGGTGGATGAGCTTTCTCACTACTGTCACTGTGATCATTTTCCTGACCCATTTCTGTGGGGAATATTCTCAAAAGGGTTGCCACAATTTCTCTGGACTAAAGCTGCAAAACAGGGCTGTACAAAATACTTGCCATACAATTCTACAATTAGTAAAAAAAAAAAAAGGATTTTTTTTCATCATCCCAAGAACTCTTCTTGAAGGACAGATGCAAAAAGCATTTCTGTGAGAAATGGTAGCTGACAGAGGTTTTCAGATGTCTCTAATCAAGTTGAATTCATCCTAACAAAATCTATTTTGGAATCATTGTAACTCTGAAAATAAGATCCTAGATATAGCAGAAATGTGCTAAATCACAATTTTTTTTCAACATAAAACGTAGAGATACATGATAAACTTCATTGTTTACCAGTACTTGTTAAAGAGCTGCATATGAAAGAAAACATTCCTATTTGGTAAGTTATACAGTCTCACATTCTTATTTCAAATAATGGTTTTCCTTCACAATTTCTTGCTTGTGTTGCTACCACTGCATTTCAAATTTGCTAGGAGCTGGATCTAAGTTGATGGAAAGGCTCCCAAAATAGAAAGACATGGTCTCTGCTCATGATATGATTTGAAACAAGATGCAGCATGTAGGTTTTTAATTTCATTTGTACTCATTAAAGCATAAGCAGTTGCTCCTTCACTGTATCTTGGCACACAGGATGGATGCTTAAGTTGTTCTGGGAGTAAGGAAATTAGGCAAATAATATCAGCTATAAGTGAACACCCATTTCGGAAAGGACATTTCTATATCTAAGAAATTCCTATTTTCACTTTAAGGTTGTGGGGTTCAAGTTGTGATGGCTCTGTTTCAAAAGGGAAAAGAAGACATGCAGGATTTGGAACTGTTGCAGTACAAAACCAATTCAGTCTATTCAATGGAGTTTATTTATATTTGATGAAGGTGAACAAAAGCTCTCTGGAAAAGGCAACAAGAGCACACCACAGGAGGAAGGCAAACCTGGCATATGTCATTGTTTTGCCTTATGGTCTTGATCCAAATTTCCTACTTGCCTGGCTCCTCCTGCACTGTTTGGAGATGAGCAGACCTTCATTCCCTTTGCAGACTTTTCCAGTGGTTTTCAGTGCCCTTCTCCAGGTGCATTTCCACAATATCCAGAGGAGGCATGTCCCTCTTTACATGGCTGCTGGTCTAAGGCTTTCCAGTGGTTTCAGCAGGATCTGCAATGGGCTCTTAGAGCATGGTACTACTCATTTTTCAATCAGTAGCAACTCTGTCTTTCATTTCAGTGATTCAGAAAATAAAGCTTTTAAAGCAGAAATTGCCAGACTGTATTGAATGCAGAACCATCCTTTTAGTGCTCTTTCTTATTCACTACAATAAACAATGCCATTTAATATAACTTCCAAATCTCAATTTAGGAGGAAAAAAAAAATCTCATTTAGCTGTTACTCTCCCTCACAATGGAAAGCTGCCTCAGAGCATATTACATTTCAGAGGAGCTTGTGAGATTTTGTTTTAATGGGAAGCTAAATTGAATGTTTAAATTTTAAATCAACAACAGAACATGTTCAAAGAGTGATATTTATAGGGTTTAAGTGAAAAATGCTCTGGCATCACTTTTAAATAATGCTGGCAAGTAAGGGAGGAAAGAACACCACTCACTGATTCTTTGCATGGCTTAGTCCACAGCCTTATCCAAGGCTCATGTATAATGTGAGTTGTTGGCTGTGATACTTTGGTTGTAGTGCTAGTGGAATTCACTGTAGGCAAAGGCTCATGATGCTAAACAAAGTGGACAAAAGGCTTTTGCAGAATAATAAAAATAACAAGTCGCCTTTATGACTTGAAGTTAAATATTCTCAGTGAAGACATTACCCAGTAAATAACTCTGTGGGAAAGCCTCTAAAATATAAATGCCCTGGCAAGATGGGGAAAGCACTAGGGTGATAGAAATGCTTTAAGTCTAAAAGGTGAAAAAGAACTTTGTGTCTTGCTCAAATCTCAGAGCTCTTTGCTGAATTACTTTGCTTTCGGCTCTCAGTTCTAGTTCAGCTTATGTAGCCAGGGAAGCAGAGCCCGAGTTTCAAGCGTGCTGAAACTATGCTGGGATTTTGTGTTCAACTAAAATAATATTGAGCTTGTGTTTCCACAGAGAACACACAGAAAATGGCTCAGAAGTAGAAACAAATATAGACAGACTGTCGGCAAAGGAGAAGAAAGACTGCAAATGAGAAATTAATGACAGAAACTGCTCAATGCAGCCTAATTTTTTAGTAATGTTCCAGATTTAGTGAGGAACATTGCCAGAAGGCTTGGACTAAGGCAAAGCTCAGTGTGAATTGCCTGATCCCCAAATGAATCCTGGTGGGACAAGTACCTGCTGTCAGCTGAAGAAAGCTGCACCAAGCTTTGTGTATCTGGCCAGAGGTATCTCAAGCAGTTTCCAACAAGTATTTGGAGCTATACTGTATTCCCTATAGCTATTTGTATTCCTGTATCCCCATTTTCTACTGGTGTACAAAAAAAGGAGACATTACAAATCTGTGTAATTTCAGGTTTAATCTGAATTAAGTAAGGTGTTTACACAAAGTTGACTATCCTCACTAAGAGGCCAAAGTATGCAAAATATTTTGGGAAAAGATTTGAAAGCGTTTATGTTTTGCAAAAAATTAAAGAGAGTTTAGTTTCTTTTGTGATATATTATTATTATTTCTATAATTTTTATCCAAAACCTTCACCAAAGAGGAATCAGGATTCTTTTATTTATCAAAAAATGCACTTTTGTGGAAAAATGCTAAAAGTTAAAAGTGAATAAAACACCAAAAATATGGTGGGTAAAAAAAGGAAGTTTTGGTGATGTTGTCAATTTTTTAGTAATAGGGATTTTGTTTTTATAAGAAATGGAAACCAAAAATTACTTTGTCAAGATTAGTCTGTGGACACTTCACAGTGTTTCAATTTTTTTTTCAACAGTGGTGACTAAAGATATAACATCCTTATTTCACCTTTAACCATGAGATCTTTAGGTTTCCAACAGAAGTGCATGCCACTGCAGCATAACTCTCTGTGGCATGAGTGCTTGGTTCATTCATTGTCTGCTTTGGCTGTAAAGGAAAGGTTTTGCCAGAAGGAAACAGTGGGCCTGAGTGCACACCCAGTTCTCAGTCTGCCAGCACTTTCTTAAGCCATATATTCAATGCTGAAAAATTGCTGCGTGTCCCACATCTGCCTCATTGAGAGCAGCTCCAATTCACCTCCAGGACAGAATCAGTATAAACCGTCAAACCAGCCACAGTGGACCAGTATTGAGATTTATGTCTGCCGCATTTGGGGATAGGTTGGGAAGATAATTTTCCCTCTACAAACACATTTAAGAACGTAAAAAATATTCCTTTTAAACTCTGTGTGTAGGTGTGAGTGATGGAGTGGATAAGGGAATAAAAACTATTTTCTATTATTGTAATTATATTCTATAATATTATTTTTAAAAGGATTAAAAAATACTTCTCCTTAACAGGCATTAGGAATTCCCTCAGAAATATGGGATATTCCTGGTTGCATTCCCCATGGAATATAGGGTGCACATCCTGATGTTCTCAGTTGCTGGACTTTGGAAATTTGGCACTCTGGGCTCCCTAGCTGTATAACCAACCTGCCAGGGAAAGAAGAGGATGGCTGATGTCAGAAAGGTGGCAGAAAGTAACTAAGTTTTGTTAGAATTATAATGTTCCCTCAGATTTGGATGAGCTGGAGAAATGTTCTGATGGGGAAGCATCCCTGAGGCCCCAGAGGTGCTCAGGGTGGCTCAGGGGAGGCCAACATGGATCCTTTGTAATCCCCTTCATCCCCCCCACAGCCTGGGTTGGTGGTGCTGGTGCCTAAGATGCAGCTGCACCAAGTCCAGCTCATTCTGAGCACAAACTCAGTAAGTCTGATGCTGATGGAGACATGCCCTTAAGGACCATTTTTCAGAGGTGCTACTGAGCACTGGCATTTCCCCTGCCAGCTGTTGGGCATTTTTTCGAGCTACATGTTCATTAGGGAAATGCATTTATTATATTAATGTGGAGATCATCTCTCATTAAACATTCTAAGCAAGAGCAGCGTAATTCAACTTCTCTGTGGTTCTGTTTCATAAACCCTTCCTTGTTTCCTTTCTCAGAGTTATTTTCTCCACATGCCCACCTTCAGCAGTAGCTCTGACATACCTGTGGTGTGTCACAGGTTCTACACCCCCAGCACAAGGGCAAGACCAGACAATGCTGTAACCAGGCTATCTGTAATGAATTTTATCTTCCCAAATCTGAAGCCTGGGATGAAAATTTAGAGGTACTAGACTGATTTTCCAAAGAGAGGTACTGGCCATCAGTACTGGTGCATCAGTACAAGGCCCCATTGCTACACGCAATTTGGGTTTCAAAAGTGGGAAAAGTAAAACCAGAAGAGTCCAAATGACCAAACATCCAGTTAGGAGACTTGAGCAGAGAACTACAGAAATGACACAGAGACAGTATAAGTACTCAGAAGCACGACTGCTGGAAGAGGAGGGTCGTGTAGGAGATGATGATGTCTGCTTCTGTCATCCACATTACAACACTGCTACCCACAGGGATGATGTTTAATTTGAAGATCACCTTCACTAAATCATTTCATACAGAATATGTCACAAGGTAAATTGAACAGCTAGACATACAATCAGACAGAATGGCACATTAAAATAATTAAATACAGGCAGCCCCAGGATGCTCCCTGTTTAATGTAGAATGCTAATTGGTATTTGAATACCACACAGTGTGTGTGGAAGAAAGACAGTGTAACTAATGTACCTGTATGTTGTGTATAATAATACAACATGAGACCTTGAGGGTACATCTTCCCCTGAGGATTTCACACTGCCAGCAGCTGATACCAATAACAACAAAAGAATGAATTTCCCCTGATGTTTTCCTGACATATTCTATCCCAGTTCCTGCTTCAGTGCAATCTGTGTGAAGCTCTAAGAATGATATGGTGCACTTGAATTAAATGCAACTTATAAAGTACACATATCCTATTTTTAGTAGTAAAGACGCAGCAGATAGAATTGTGATACCAGATCATAAATCCCTGGCTGCTTGCTTTCATCCAGTTGATTTGAAACACTTAAATAACTTTTCTCGATGAGAAACATTTTTCCTATTATGATTTTATGATGCTTCCATTTTTAACAGCTAGTTTTCTGACTTCAAAGTACATGGAGGAAAACTTCTGTTGAAGTCTTCTTTCAAAAGAAATTGATAAATACATTGATTTTCACATTTTTTTCTCAATGTAGCTTAATGACAAGCCCTGTATTTTTTGTTGTAGTTGTGGGTATGCTTAACTGGTAACTAATAAAATATATTGAGGCAAGAGAACCTTTTACTATATTCACTACTAGACAAGATTTTTTAAAAAGACTGTGGAAAACGTTTGCACCAAAAATACAGGATGTGAAAATCACTCCTAAAGCAAACAGTTTTTAAGCCTCAGAAAGCAAAACAAAAAATGAAAGACAAGTTGCAGTACACATTTGCAAGGAAATATTGTGATCTGAGCTGTGGTTAATACTTGTTGGGTGGTGTTATCCCTGCTCTTGACAAACTGTATTCCATTGTTCTATAGCGAGATAAAAGGAGCATTTATGAAGTAGATCTCTATGAGTGCAAATAGGTAAAAAACCTGTCCATATGCATATGGATACATTTGAGATGGTGTTCTTTTTAAAATAACTACCTTGTAATTGGTTATAGCCTGACAGCTATAAATATAGTAAAATAATTATTGTTATGCATAGATTCATTATATCAGAAACAAGGTTGTGCAGAACGAAATTTGCTCTGTCCACCTCCCAGAAGATTTTCCATGAGTGACCAGAAATCCATTTTGCATCCCTAAGATTCATTTCATTTCATTTCATTTCATTTCATTTCATTTCATTTCATTTCATTTCATTTCACTCTAAGCACAGGTGTTTTGCTGCTCCCACTTGCAGGAAGAAAGAAAAGTGAGAAAAAAATAGTGGCATACATACAGAAAAAAATTATCTATGGTTAATCCCAAGTTGGATTTCAGAAGTGTTCTACTGCACACTGAGGCACAGAATGGCTGAGTTGTCAGGGACCTCTGGAGATCATCTAGTCCAAGGCTCCTCCTCAAGGCCAGGATAACTATGGCAGGTTGTCCTGGACCATGGCTAGTCAGGTTTTGAGTATATCCAAGGAGAGGGACTCCACAACCTCTCTGGGCAACCTGTGACAGTTTTTGACCAATTTTTTTACATTTAAATGGAATTTCGTGTGTTTCAGTTTGTGCCTCTTTTGATATTAGATACTACTGAGAAAAGTTTATTTCCCTCTTCCTTGTTCCCTCTTCTTCAATTTTCAGATTGAGCATTATCAGACAGTTATGAAACTGAACTTCAAGTACAGTGAGTTCCAGCTACAGTGATTGGAAGGTTGGTTTGTTTAAACTGAAAATGAAAATTCTTTGAGCTGGCCTCCTCCAATTTAACATCATGTGCAATTAATTTCCTTTAATTCTGTTGGAATGGCTCATTTATTCATTAAAGACAGAAAAAAGAAAAGAAAGGAAAAGGAAGGAAAAAAAGAGAAGAGAAGAGAAGAGAAGAGAAGAGAAGAGAAGAGAAGAGAAGAGAAGAGAAGAGAAGAGAAGAGAAGAGAAGAGAAGAGAAGAGAAGAAGTTGAAGGCAGAAGCCCCTTTGAATGACTTCACAGAAGAAATGTTTTGCTGTCTTTACAAACAAAAAGGCTTCAAAGGTCTGGCAAGTCTCACTTCCTATGTGAGAAGTTTCCTTAGACCATGGCAAGAGCTCTGCCCAGATGGCTTTCTGGCTCAAGTGGAAAGCCCTAAGAACCAAAATTCTCAGAGATATTATGCTAACTAGTTCCCAGCAATGTCAAGGAGAGCTGGGTGCACACAGGAAACAATCTGGAGTTAAAACAGCTGATACCACCTACAATACTGTTTTCAGTAGTATCCATTACCAGCAACTCAGTATGCCTCAGCTGCAGAGCAGCCTGGCCTATTTTAAAGAGTCTGGTATTTAATTTCAGTACTGGTGGTTTTGGATGTTACAAATCCCACATTTGTTCCTTACAGATGGCAAAAATAATAGTAGTTCAAAATAAACTACTTCTGGTGCTTTCAGCAACCTGGTCTAGTGGACAGTGTCCCTGCCCATCCAGGGGGCTGGGACTAGATCATCTCTAAGGTCCCCACCAACTCAAACCATTCTATAGTTTTTATGATCTCTATTAAATATTCCTTCATCACTGATTTATGACATCTCTCATTTTCATATCCTGACTGCTAAAGCATTTTCAGCTGGCAAATATTGGTAGCAGTTAGAAACAGAAAATGCTGACTGAAAGGCCTTGCACTATAGGGACAAGAACTGATTCAAGTATGTTCATTCTAACAAATAACAATTATTGTTTTAAACTCTTTATTTACTGAATAAAATTGCAATGCCCAATAGGCATTTTAGGAACTGGCAACAATAGTTATAATCTGCTTCCAAAAGCTCAGAACAACTTGTATTCTCACTGAAACAATAACAATTTTCATAATGGATAGGCCTGTCGAGTAGAAAGGAAAAGAATAATTCAAATAATGATTATTACAATATGCGCCAGTTATACACAGACAATGTCACATACATAAATTTTCCTCCAGTCTGTTCACAGCTATTCCCTTTGGTGCTATCAGTCCATGATAAATTCTGTTTACATTCCCTTACTTGAAATCTTTTTATTGAAAACTCCCCAAACACAATACAATGCTTTTTGGAGATGCTTAGTAAGAAAAGATTGTGGCAGATTCTTTGCACTGGCATGTTTACTAGGCCAAACACCAGAAAAACGCTAACAATTTTGAGGGTGACCTCATTTCTCTCTGTAGCAGGGAAAGCAGAGAGGGAGGTACCACTCTTCTCCCTGGTATCCAGTGACAGGACATGTGGCAATGGCTCAAAGCTGCATCAGGGAAGGTTCAGACTGGACAATAGGAAGCCTTTCTATGCTAAGAGGCTGAACAAACACTGGAACAGGCTTCTTAGAGGGCTGGTTGATGCCTCAGGCCTGTTTGTGCTTAAGAGACATTTGGACAAAGTCTTTAACAACATGCTTTACCCTCAGCCTTGAATTGGTCAAGCAGTAGGACTAGATGGTCATCTTAGGTCTCTTCCAACTGAAAAATTTTCTTTTGTTCTATACTACTGAATATTTCATGCAGTGGGCATACATAAGAAGAGAAAATCCTTGTTTCAGTCATTTTCCATCAAGGATGGAAAAAAAAGGGCTTTTTGTGTACATATCTCTTGACCTGGCTAAGTCACCACAGCAAGGGATGATGTGCAACTTCCCAGTCACCATCTGCTTCCACTTTCCGTGTCTTAGTCCATGTCAGAACTGACTTAAAGAGGCTTAAGTGCAGGCTTTACCAAGCACATACACCTAGAACATTGCAGGATGTTTTGTGTTATCTAACACATGTCCTTCTGAAGATCAGCCAGCCTACTGGAAATTTCTGTGCCTGAAACGACAGTAATTCCTTGTGTTTGAACACTCCAGATCTGCTCCAATAGACCAATCTGGTCCAATAGACCAACAACAGAAAACTGATTTCAGTTCTCTTCCAAAAGTTTGACTGATCTTGCCTGCCTAGGATATATTCTGCATATTACTGAGCACAATTTATCAGCTGATTTATTAACAATTCACATTGTTTTGAGAAAGAGTGAGAAAATGAGCACTCATAGGCAAGAGACACAACACTCTCCAAAGAGATTTAAAACTCAAAACACATGAAGTAGATGCACATAACTGTGCACATCAGTTATACTCCTCATCAATCAGACTGAAAACCAAGATTGCCATCCACATGACTTCATCTCTACAAATTTCCTTTACGAAAAGAAAAATCCATGGTCTTTACTGAAGACAATGAGTGTTCTTGTCTTTAAATTGAACTTAACATAAGCATCTCAGATATGTTTCAGTTATGAGAGTGAAAAATGCCCAGAAATAAAAGTGGCCAAGGATGAGGTAAAAGACCCTATTTCCCTATCAAATACTTTACTGTGGTCATGTTGATTGAAAATCCAAGGTGTTAATTTCAAGCTAATATACATTTAGTTTAAATTTTACTTATGTATAGAAGATACGTGCAAATTTCTGAAAGAAAACACAGTAGATTTTGCTGTGAAATGAGAATAAATTACTTAAAATACTTGACCTCAGTGTGCTAGATATTTTTTAATCTACATGTAAGGGGTTTTTACCCTTGCCTTCAGCTACAAGGTCAATGGCGTTTTTTTCACAAAGCAGAAAACACATAGGTAAATGTAATTTTGAAGTATATATGCAGTGAAATATTTAGCCAAACAAACAGTATGCTAGATTGCTTATGGGTATAAAATAATAAAAAATATAAAAATACCCTAAGTAAAAGAGAAATTTCAATGTGCTGCAAAATTATATTGGCCTCATTCTTTTGCTTTCTCTTTCACAATTCTGATTTCTGTTACACCCTTAAAATATTTAGAAGTTCTTCCCTGAAGGACTTTCTGGTTTCTCTAATTTTCATAAGTCCTAAAAATTTGGAACTTTCTCCTGCTATTTAACAGCATCATGTAATAAAGCATATGTGTTTCAGCTGTCACTGGTAGTTACATCAGGCTCTGTGTGATTCGTGCATTATGTTCATGCTTTTATTTATTATAAAAGGACATTCACAGAGTTGGAAGGAGGTAATTTCACTTATCATGTCTTTATTCCCTCTAGTTAGTAACTGGTAGGTAAGAAAATCACTGTTCTGACAGAGATGAGAATCAGTTTGAAGCTGAAATTTACAGCATGTGAAACAGATGAAAATCTACACACAGAGAGGTTGCTCAGTGGCAGTGTTGCAGGGTCACATCATAATACCAGCTGGAGTCAACACTGCCAGTAGATCCAGTTTCAACAGCAGCTTTCAATACTTTTTTCTACCACTGAACATTGTTATTGCCCTGTATTGACAAAAAGATGAAGTTCAACTGCACAACTTTGCAGAACAAAGCAGAGAAATGCACAGGATGTTTTTTTATGTGGATTTTTAAGAATCCTGTCACTTTCAGTATAATAGAACCACTAAAAAGAATAGTTCATCACAGTTTTAGAAGTGTTGTGTTATTTTTTGCTAAATAACACCACAATTCAGGTAATTTTCAGTGTCAAATTGAACCCCCTGTTCAGCCTTTATTTGCTTGTTTTTAAAAGAAAATGTGAAGTTCCTATTCTCCTTTATGTGTCATGTGTAACTACCCTCAAATCAAAGGGAATTATCTGTACTCTGCAGGAAGATAAATAGACTGTGAGCCTTGCAAACCACAGAACTAGGGAAAGGAAAAGTAATAGCCCATGCTTAAGATAATATCTGCAGTTGTGCAAAATGCTCTGTGGATTCCATCTCATATTATAGTACTATTTTAATAAAGAGGCATATCTTGCAGAAAAATCCACTCAGACAATCATCTTGGCACTCAGAGATCAGAGGAACAATCTCCACTTAATACCACTGGGGAAATGGACCCCCAGTAACCCTCTCTGACTGCTGTTTAAATACTCAGAAATCAGCTGGAATGGGAGTCCTCCTTCTCTGACTCTAAACTATCAATGTGCACCAAAGTTCCCACCTGGGCTGTAGTTATTAGCTTTCTCCCCATGAAAACCAGGGAGTAGGAGGTGATTAGTGGTTGCTCTGAGAATGTGTCAGCTGGAAAATCGTGCAGTTTTGCAGCTCGCAAGTCAGGAGGGCACCTGAAAGAGCACCCTGGAGACTACCACAGAACCATTTCTGTGCCATGCAGGTCCTCAGAGAGCAACTGAACTGATGAGCTTTAGCAATTCTTAATCCCAGAAATGCTTAACTTTTCTTGGCATGGCCATGTTAGACCAGCAAGTACCTCAGCTGGTCAGGCCCTGTGTGGAAACACGTTTCAGTCTGCATAACCAGGTGTTAGAGACCAGGCATGGGGAGGTGGGTGGCATTTCATGGCACAGAACTCAAGCTGTTGGGCCTTGTTATATAAGGACCTGTGTCCTGGAAGGGATCTGAGGTTTGGCATATCCTGAGTAAATTCACACCTGGCCAGTACTGAGATCAGTACCAAAGGCAACAGCTGTGGGCATGTTCCCCTGGAAATCTCTCTATAAAAGCTGATCTTCACCAAACAGCTCTAGTCAACGGAGAGGCAAATTAAGGATCAAGAATCTTCTTACCCTGAGGAAACACAAGCCCATTTTTTGACAGAAGGAGGCAAACTCCCAGGTGGTTTCCTGGGCTGGGTGGTAGGATAGTCACTGTTAGCCCTCCTACTGAAGTAAAACCATTGTTTTCAGTGGTGTGCTAAAGTCAAAGCATCAGCAGGAGGGCAAGCTAAAGGGAATTGGACTGCACAGACTCATGGCTTTGGTACTCAGCTGGAAAGATAGTACTGGGCTCTCCTCCCAGGACTATTCCCATTTACAGCTCTAAAATGTAGCCAGCATTGCAGAGCAGCTGGAAAACCACCAATGGACCAAAGATCAAGGGCAAGAGGACAAAATACCCAGTATTCCTCTTCCATGTTATGTCCCTGCCACTGTATTATAGAAACAATTATTCCCACTTAGTTTTCTCTTGGTTTGGTAAGATCTGCCTTAAATTTCTGGTACCTTAAAAACACTGTCAATGAAGGAAGCAGAGGTCTTTAACCCTAATGGTTAAACAGTAGTGGGAGGATGAACGTGGGTTGACATGGCCACTTGTCTTTGTGAATTCAAATTATCTCTGAAGATGTAAGAAATGGTACACATTTTCCATTTCCCAGGCACATATTCAAACACTTCCACGCAAATACCTACATTCTTAGGTGAAAACGACTTTTACCAATCTGAGTGGGTCTTACCCACTTGTTCTTGGTCATTAACATAGCTATAGTCACAAGATGAGCTGATGTTTTGAGTGGATAAAACCTACACATCCTCTTGAATCAGAAGTCTGAACTCCCTCAAGAAAGAGTTAAAAAGCACCACCCCAGATTTTGCATTCTATTGACAAGCCTTTAATCCTTTGGAGACATCTGACTATTAATCAATCATGCAGGAGACAAAGGTCATCTAAATCCCCTTACTGTATCTCTGCTCCTACTAAACTGTCACACCTGCTGGGTTAATGCAAAGAAAATCACTTTCTACAATGTGGTGTCTATCTGTGAGTAAATCAGGGAGAAAATAATTCTGTTCACGTACACCAAACATGCCTTCACTTACCATCAGGAATGTTCAAGATACACTTGAAAAGTAGTTGATTTCCTGTAATCTGTACACTATTTATTGTCACTTTCTCTAGATGAAATAAATTCTGCAGTGGTCTGAATTATGAATTTCTGCTGTGCCACAAAATTGGCATGGAAGGGAGCCATCTACAAAGTCCTGCCATTGTCCATCATTCATGCACCTGTACTTAAAGAGCAGATCTGCTGCAATCGCACTTCCTTTGTAGATCTAAATACACTCTAAGTACAAGGCAGAGGGTTGTGACATGCTTCAAACTACTCTAATTTCTGCTGTACTTTGACAGCTATGGTTAATAAGACATCCTTTAAGTAGTGAACTCTGAATTCTGGTTTCAGGCCAGCCACTATATATGTGAAGAGATGATTTACTGTTCTTTGCCTTTCAACATGAACTTGTTGATTCCAGTCAATGAACTTAAGGGATTTGATAGGCAGAAACTTACCTGTTAGTGAAGCTTGTTCTTTCAGACAAACACTGGATGCTGGAGATCACTGGATTATGTCAGGTATTTTCTTCATTTAGAAAAATACTACAGTAAACTGAGGACATATGGATATAAACTGATCTGAAGTGAATAGATTGCAGACAAAATTCTTCTCTCATCTGGAGTAGATTCATTGGCTTCAGTGGAACTATTCTGGATTTACAGTGATGTAATATAGAGCAACATCTGGCTTCAGATATATAAGGGCTCATTGTAATGGTTTACATCACTGACTACTTATTGAATGCTTTTTCTACACTTTTCTTAGCTCTTACTCGTTACAAATTACACATGGTTTTACATCTTTCTCTTGTATTTCATGTAAAAACCTGTAAAAGCCTTGTAGAATGAGGAAAGAATACATTTCATGCAGGTCACCAGTGTGTGGCATCTCTCATAATTTGGTTAAAAACACAGCCTTACAATTATTTTGACTTTTAATTTTGATATTGCATTATAGAAGGCAGATAAATGAGAAGTCCTCTTTGTGTTTGCTCTTCACAGAATGAGTCATTCAACAAGCCAGTGGCATTTACCTGGAAAACACCTTAGAATTTGTGTGGGTTTTCCCATAGGCTCTCCTCTGTTCTGTGGCAAATAATATACTGGGTTGACAGGGATCCATTCAAGTCACCTTACCACAGGTTTTTTATTATTCCATTATGGACAAATAAGTCCAGGGCAGAACTCGTCTCCTCTCAAATCTGTGGCCAAACTGTGTCTCTTTATCCAAGGCAATACACACTCAGTGTCACTGCAGGGTAAAAGGGAGAGGTAGGATGAAAGGCACTATTTGCCTGTCCCCCTGTGGATGTCTCCAGTATGTCCTTTTTTCATTGCAAGGATTTCCACATCATGTTGTGTGCACTCTGGCCATGAGCTCTGAGTACAGTCTCCTCTGCCATCAGAATTTGCTAATGTGATGTTTTGAATTTTAATAGAAGAGTGTTTAATAAAACTACAAGACAATGGGGAATAAATATGCAAACGTGCCAAATACCATTTAGAAATCAACATTTGCTATGTTACCACATGTGCAGCTGTGGCTTTCTGTTATGCAAAACTATAGCATCTGAGCTTTTAATGGCAAAACTGTACTTTGCAAATGTCTTCAGAAATTCACACATGTTTCTGTTTAATCTTATGACACTTGTTTTTCCAGCTTGAAAATTTAATTCAAATATTGTACTTTACTTAATTAATGTTAGATATGTAATAAATATATTGTTTTAAACCAAGTTGCTACAAGGTCAGCTATGGTAGCCAAAAGCAATATTCACTTCATTTGCATTTCTTTGTACTCCTAATTATGTGGCACATGCTTCAGTAAAAACTAATATTACAGTTGACTTTATTTACTCTACTTCATTACATCTGGCTTCCTTTTAGGTGTTTTTTTCCCAAATCTACTCACAGAGAATATATAAATGATATACCATTATCTTTTTTTTAAAAGGCAGCTCCATCCATCATAATAGATTACAAATTTATCACCTTGAATCAATTTCTGTTCACAAGTTCAAAAGGAAATATAAGTGCTTGAGGGCCCAGAAATATTTATTGTACATATGGATATTATTAAAGCTTATTGAAATCCTTCACCAATGAGAATTGTTTCTGTTTTGTTTTGCAACACGTACAGCACTAATGCTAAAGAGCCAACGCCTTTATTGTTTAAAAACTAAATTGGCGATGCAGCATTGATATTGAGGACTACTGATTCTGACTAGAAGTACTAACATATTTATGCAGGCATTCATTTAATTAAGACATGACAACCTCAGCTTGCCTAATTTAGTGAAAATTTGTTCTGACATAGTTTCTTGTATAGCATTTTCCCACGATGACGTCTATTTTCAACTAAAAAATACTTCTGCTAACAACATGGACAGTAATTCACTCAGACTCTTTTCCTTGTAATAGAGCAGAGAGAGAAAATGGAAACTTAAGATTCATGAGAGTCTTGGTTTAAGACTCAGTGACAAGACTACATCTGGTACCAATACGGTTCTTTGGGATCTTGACCACATCTTTCATAAAGTGGTAAGTTCCGCCAAAAGGACACATCTTGCTGGCTGCTAACTACAAACCCTAAAACGCCAAGCCTGCGCAGGGGAGGAATGCAATAATGCTCTGCTGGAGGGAGAAAATGAAACTACAATCCTAATTACATTTTTATTAGTGGTGTTAATGGGAAGTTGAGCTCTTAAAGCCCATAGTATGACATGCTTTCTTTGAAATTGTATAGCACCGTGTCAGGAGTTAACATGAGAGGTTTGTTGGTTGGGGTTTTTTTTCCCCCTCCTTTTGGACTAATTTCTTGCTATGCTAAATTAATTAAGCCCTTGGAAATATCTCCCTTTCAAAGAAAGAGATTTGCAACCTCAGAAGGAAAAAAAAGCAGCTGAATTGTTGTGGACAGAGAGGCATAGAGCACAGGACAATCAGACGTGATGTTGGGTGGGTGAGGAAGCCACCGATGGAGCTGTGCCACAGCCACCCAGGTGCAGATTTCATTGCTTCAGATACAACATTTGTTTTTGTTAAACAGCATGACTTATTGGTGTCTAATGAGTTTCCACTGGGACTTTAGAGGGCAGTTTTGTATTTTTCTTTCTAAACTAAAGAAACACAGGGAGTATCTTCTGCAAGGAGTCATATATTTCATGATTCCAAGTGTTTGGAAGCGGTGTTCTACCAGGGCTACCTGTGAAAGAATTTTACTTGAAAGCATAGATGCCTCAAAATGAGGAACAGATCTGTATGACTAATGAAGACTAAGATGAGATTTCACACAGTCTTACCAGTGACTTTAGCTGTTTCCACATTAAAGAGTCAATGTGATGTTAGCTTTCTAAAAGAATTTTCTTCTCAAATACATATATATACCCCAAAAAACCAGGTTTGCTTTATTCCAAGGAACTTTAGACAGATGAATCCAATGTATGTGCTGTATAATGATATTCAATTTGGGACTTTTAAGTTCCAGTAAGACCGTTTCATGTGGCTTTCTTAGCAAGAGCAGACTTAAATCTGGTTTAACTGGCCAAAGTAGAGTTTTTCATCTGAAATGATCTTTTACTTCCATAAAGTTGCAATCTTAACTCCTGCTCCATTTTTCCAGGATATTAGGATGTGACCATAAAGACATTTCAATATATGGATTGGTAGTTGTCAGAATGTCCCCCCGCCTTTGACACTTCAATTAAGATAGATGGTGGGGCATATTGCCTTTTCTCAATGGAAAGGCTGGGGGAAATTACTGGTTACACAAAGTTTCCTTCCCTCTCATCATATGCAGCCTGCCTTGTTTTACATAAGGTTTGTGCTGTTAAACTTATCTAAAATAGATGTGTCTGAATATGGAAAAACCCTTATCACCACTCTTCAGTCCAGCTCCTGGTATGATAGAGCCTGAGCAAAAGAGTGCATCCAGACTGTTGGCTGGCTGGAGGAGAGGTCATTCCACCAGAAGAAAACCTGAAAACACTCCGTACCCCTGTGAGGGGTGTCTGCCCTGGCTCCACCAGCAAACCTGAGAGGCTGGCTAGTAAAGCCAAGCTATTGGGCCAATAGAATAATCCAGAACTTGATTTCATTCAAAGATGTTCCTTTACTATTCCACAGTGTTTTATTTCTGTTCTGCTGGGTTGCACACCCTGCCAGTTTTAGTTCCATGCTTCCATTGGCTTTTACTGAATAGCTGAACAGAAAAGAAAAGAAAAGAAAAGAAAAGAAAAGAAAAGAAAAGAAAAGAAAAGAAAAGAAAAGAAAAGAAAAGAAAAGAAAAGAAAAGAAAAGAAAAGAAAAGAAAAGAAAAGAAAAGAAAAGAAAAGAAAAGAAAAGAAAAGAAAAGAAAAGAAAAGAGAAAAAAGAAAAAAAAAATCTTCTTATGTAGCTGGTGAGAAAGACTTCCACCAAGTAATGCCTATGCCATATTTAATTCAATCAGTATTAAATATTCAGTTAACATATGGATCACTTCAGAGCTTTAGTGATTTTTTAAGGAAACATCAAAAAAAAGTGTGAAGGTCTATTTATACCACATATCATATGACAAGAACTTCTGATGTTTAAAGGTAACAGTTTGGTCCAGAAAGCTGTATCTGTGTAGCATTTTCAAATTTATTAAATAAATCAAATGCCACGTAGGAATGGGCTCCTCTGCAGCTCCTTTGTAAACACATGCATCCACGATAGATTTTCACATATTTTGAATGAAATCTATTTTGTACAAGTCAACATTTCTGAAATTCAGCAGTTCTAGTTAGCAGGGTATCACCCATTAATAACATATATTATGCATCTGGAATGTTTATAATGTTTATATATCAAGAGAGAGGAAATTATTGTTATTATAAGGAGAGAAAGTAATAAAATTATTAATTTTATCCCAAGTTTCCACTAGCTGTTTTTTAATTGCTGCCAACTGAGTTCAAAGTGTTAAAGGAAACAACATTTTCTCCTGTGGCATTTTTTTCCTTAGATTTCTCATGCATTCTCTTTCCTGCGAAACTCTGCTCAGTAAATATTAATTTACCCTCAATTACTAATGACAAGTGAAAGAAACCCTTGCATTCATCAGGGCCACAGCCTTAGGACATACGTTTGTCCTTCAAAGCGTTCAACCATTCAACAATTAGAACTAATAGCTACTCCAGGCTATCAGGGCTGGAACACACGGCACTCCCCTAGTGCCCAGCGCTCGGCACAGGCACTCATGGTGGTCTGACAACCTATTGACTTCATCAGAGAAAGTGGGAAAAGTGATTTGGAAAGTGGACACATTAGACACGGAGTGATTGTCTAAAACGTGAGAACACTTACGGGTTGGAGAGGGGAACTAGTCAATTAGTTCACTAATAAACCTTAGCTATGTAAGAGCTCCCTCACTTCTTACACGAACACAGCATGGAAGGCTGGGGATTTTGCTGAACAAAAGAAGAACAGATAAAGAAAATGCTAAACCAGGAGCATAAAGGAATTATTGATATTGACACTCTGGTATGCTCCTTTACAACATCTTAAATTGCAGCTTCAACTCTTAAGCCTTCTTTGCTGGGAGCTTCATCTTTAATTCCCCCAGCCTGGGCAGAATCAGCTGAGGCTTTGTGCTTGGATGTGGCTGCAAATGCCCACACACACACACACAAACATTTCCAATGGTGACCTTGACTTCCTACTTCACTGTTCCCCCAATATAACATAGAGACTGATTTGCTTAAACAGCTCTGATTGCTTTTCTTTACAAAAACATAAGGGAGCATTTATTTTATTTTTTTCTGCTTTCATTATTTAACAATGAAGAAATTATTGCAGTAAACAGAAGAAAAGCATACAATGAAACCATAATATTACTGGAAATAGCAATTTTGTGGCCAAATACAGTATGATAGAAGGCTTTCATGAGGACACAGATTTGTTCTTAAAAAGTTACTGGAAATATTAACTATGTTACCCTTCTTTGAGTATTTATATATTCAAGCTTGAATATTTAATAATACTACATATTTCTTACACCTTACAACCATAATTTGAGGGAGGCAAGAAGATATTGACATTTTGTATGATTTCTAATGGAGCAAAAACAAATTTAGGCATTTGGAAAAAAAACCCCAAAAAACCAATAAATCCAAAACCAAACTAAAAACCAAACAAAAACCCCCATCAAAACAAAACCACAACTTTATTTATAAAATATTATAAGAAAATTTAAAGACTGCTAAGCAGCATGTCTGTTTTTGAAATATCTTCCCAACAAACCTTCCAACGCTTAGAGATATCTGAACTATAAATGGCTACACCCAAGACTTAACTTAGGGCTCCCTGGACACCCCTCATCATTAACCACTGGCAGGGGTAACAAAGGACCTTCCATGGAGGTTCCAAGTCATACCAGGATACCACCAGCAATGGAATCTAGTGGTTCTATTCACTTTATTAGAGCAAAGACAATGACAAAGAATTCTTAATTATTTAAAATTTCAATGTTGCTAACACCAAGATCAGAGCTAAAATCTATTTCTCAGAAATAAAAAAAACCCCAGCAAACCGACCAGACAAAAACCAACCAAGCAACCAAAAAACCCTAAACCACTAAAACTCCTCAAACTCTATCATTTTTAGTGTGACATTAATATTAAACAACATGAAGAATTGTTTCAGAATTATATTTTTTTTTACTTCTGATATCCTGTGTATTATGAATATCCCATATATTATACGTATTATAGATAAAAGAAATAAAAATACTAACAAGAATTAAATAACAGTGTTGATTGGTAAACGAGAGTTAATCTCATGCACAAGGAAGGAACAAGGATATTTCTAGCACCTGATATTTTCTGACCTCTGTAAAGTGGATATTTATAGAATGCTGCAAATCAAATTACAGCATACTACAAGGTAAAGCACTATGAACTCGACTGCATGTCAATTAAAAGCATGGAAATTGAAACTAATGTTAACAGTGGGCAATGATGTCAGAAAATATAAACAGCTAGTAGCCATCCCCTGATTACTGAGGGACACATTTGAAGACAAAGTTGGGATAAGGTTCTTATCAAAGAAGAAAATATCCCTTGTTTTCCACAGTGATATTAGTAGCTCTATGCACTGCAAAATTTAAAGGAATGACATGTGAGTGTGTGTGTAGGGGATTTTTTCAGAGTTTTATAGAAGAATTTCACCCTAAATGAAGAAAAACTATAATAATAGAGTTTTAAGTAATCCCACTTTGACATTCAGCCTGGTCTCTGCAATTAAATTGATGGCTTTTCTTCTGTCAGTTTTCTAACACTCTATCAGTTGGAGGAATTAGATTTTGGTAATCAGAGTTAGGAGGAAGAAAAGTTTGGATAGTGTCCAATTGCAGCAAGTCAGAGGAAAACAGGCACAAAACAATGCAGAGAGAAGGGTAGCAAAAGGAGCTGAATGTAAGCAAAGAGAAGGATTTCTGTAAGGTCTTACCAATCAAAGATTCTTTATAAGGCAGAAGGAGACAAGAACAGTGCAGCAGGTCTGAGAAGAAACAGCAGTGTGGGGAGGATGGGTTTGTGGGAAACAGCTGATAAAATACACTGTACCTCAAAGCCAGTACAGTGGGAAAGGGAAGTTAAGGAGAGAATTCAAGCAGCATTTTTTTTCCCCCAAATTTCTACACCATATGTTTTGAAACAAAACATGCTTAAATTTGCCAAGTAAAATTTTATTCTTTCTTGGCAGCTTTGTTTAGAAAATGGTCATAAATCCTAAATATAGCTAAAGCACTTATTCCATTGGAATTATCTCATTTCTAAAATGGATACATGCTTCCAATCAGTTTTGAAAGACTTTATTTTAGTTTCTTCTTTCCTTATCTTCCCATAAAATCTGAAAGAATTATTTTAGTCTTAGTCTTAAGCTATCTTTTCTTAGACTGATTGGGAAGAAATGAGCTGGAGTTCTTTTGGAATTTCTTTTCTAAAAAAATATTGACAATGGACAAACTTGCTGGTTTATTCATGTGAGCTTATTCTGCAAGTAATTCTCCTCATAGCAGTGGCACCATTAAGTGAAGAGGTTCTTGCTGTTGCTGTGTCCCAAGACACAGGCATGGTCTTTCAACTCTGTTGCTCCTGTCTTCAATCCCAGTATCACTACAGTTTTAGGTCTTCTATTGTAAATCTGTTTTGTCTGGAAGAAAAGGAAATATGCTCCAGCCCTCCTAAACTAGGCATCTGTTGCACTGCTTTGATGGCTTAGAAGGCTTTTTCCATTTTATTTCCCTAGAATCACATCTTACAATATTTGTTGACTAAAGAACTCTTGTGAAATGCAGAAGTCAAGTCAGGACTCAGAATATTTGAGGAATGGCACCCTTAGAGTACATTTAGATTAGCTGTGTGGACATAAAGATGTCGTCTGTAAAATAAGTGCTGGGTTGTGAATTGTTGTGCCTGCAATTCACAGCTACTTACTGACAAGAATAATTGTGATCAATGAGGTAATATCAGACAGCTACAAATTTCTCTAATGTAATCAGGCCTTTAAGAATCTCAGCAGATATTATACAGATTAATTGTGAATTAGACTAGCTGAAGTAGATCGTATGGAAGGCATTTTGAGGAATACTTCTTCTCCAAGGTATATAACGTTTATACAGGGAACTGGGAAGTGGGAAAGGCTGTATGTTTTTCTTCTCTCTTAAATACTATGAAGGGAATCAAAAATTACATGTTTTTTCACAAGGAAATGTCTTTTTTTTTTTTTAATAGATAGTTTTCCCCAACCCTTAAGGAAGAAATGCAAATGAGCTCCACATGCTCTCCAAAGTGTTCAGGAGTAATTTTGCAGACACCACTAAAGACATATCATTCCCAATATACATGGGCCAATAAAAATGGTGCATTGTGCATTTCATGGTCCAGAATTCACAGGAAACCAGATAGGCAAAAAAAAGAGTCAACTCTTAGACACATGCATCTGGAACTTCAGACCACATCATGGCTAATGGCTTTATTGTGAAATGCTTCCTCTCACTGGGATCATTGTCAGCAGGGCTGTTTGTGTTGCTAAGCATATTGCAAACCCAGCAGCTTGATACATCTGGCATTATGCTCTTCTCTTTTTGTATGGAGAGGAAAAAGAAAAAAGAAAAAATGAGAGGAGAGAATACTGTTGAATGTAATTGATGTTTCAGAAAGGCTCTTTGGGATATGAATTCTACAGCAATGCATAGAACTATACTACAATAATTGTGGCTCCAAAAGTGTTACAGGCACCTTGTTGAATATAAAGACAACACTTTTGCTTCCCAGAGAATGTGCAGTTTAACTACAGACTTGGCACAAGAAATACTGCAGTTAATAAATGCAAGCAAGGGTTACAATTACGACATTGTGCAATTCTGGCATGTGCCATGAATTCTTTGTATGACCCCAGCACACTTCATCCCAGACTTTGGCTGGGCTATTTATAAGTCAGAGAAAGTTCTGGCCTCATCATACTGAAGTGACCAGTTACCTATTTAGCTCTCTTGTGTCTTTTCTCCTCAGCTCAGCAACAGTAAGTTGGGGGTTTTTGGGGAAAAAACAAAAGGAACTTTAACTCATGTTTCTAATAAGGCCATAACTGTTAAATTGTTGGCTCCTTTATGAAACTGGTAAAGACTGGTATTGCTTTAGTCAGAACAACTTTTTTGCATTAATTATCCCTTTAAAATCCCTACCGCTGCTTTACTGGATGAAGCTGGTGACAAAGTACATAGCCACAGAAAGCTCACTCAGAGCTGAACTCTCTGATACAGCCAAAGAAAGACTATGAAAGCATTGATGCTGGAGGGCAGGCAAGCCCTCTATTCCTCTTGCCAAGACTGAGTGCTTCTAAGTATTTCTAAAACTTGAAATCTTGACCTTATATTGCTTTGAAAGTGTTAACTGGCATCGTTTCTTCCAGTTTGGTGAATGAGTTCCTGTGGGACATCACACTTGCACAGAACAAGTGGTTTTCATGGCGTGGTTATAACCATGGCCAAGGGTACTCTGGACATGGTGTGAGGGTACTCTAGGGATGCTTGGAGACTTTCAACTTGTGTGTCACTAATACTTTGGTATATTCACAGGTGATTTACTTCTTCACTGCCATGGCTCTCAAATATCTTTACTATTTATTCTGAAAACTGTAATTACCTATGTCCACAGTAACACATTTCTGTAACTCTGAGGAATGTTGCAGCTTTTGCCAAGGGTCACAAGAGTCTCCTCAGGAGCACCTCAGAAATTTTATATTAAGCAAATATATAAGATGTTAGCCTTTCTGAGGTGTTACTCTATGCTTAATTGCAGAACTTCTGTGATGCTTCTGCAGGTTAACATTGCTATTGCCTCTTACTAACCATTAAAGCCAGAATTTTTCACATTGGCTGCTTTAGACGCTTTTATCTGGCTTTGGATGAGATCTGACCTGTGCAATTTCTCCTGCTGAAGGAGGGCCCAGCAGTCATGACAAGAAATGCAATGAAGGAGCCACTGGAAGCATTCTGGTGTAAACATTGGTGTAAATGTAGGAGAAATGTATCTACACTCAGAGATGATAAAAGGGGATTATAATTTACTCTTTTCCATTACTTTCAGTGGGCAGTGACATATTTGCACAGGGAACTTGCCCATTTTGTAGACATTTCTGTCCTTTAAAAATTTCTGCTAAGACTAATTCAAAGACTCCTTTGTTTAACTCAGTATTTATGCAGAAATTCTAATTCTTCTGTTTCTTCTGCTGGGTACTATATATTCCTTTCTTCCAAGATCACAAGAACTTTTCTATTTGTTTTATTTTTATTTTCTCTAGTAAAAAGAAGAGTAAGGAAAAGTGGATAGAAAATAGAATATGAATATAATATAAAAATAGAAAATATATATGACTTTTAGGTCAGAGCACACAAGACTAAAAAACATCACAAAACAGCTTTCTCTGTGATTAGCAACATTTCCTAGCCCTTTGCACCTGGGAAGCATAGCCTGTGCTTCCAAACTCCATATACATTTCCTTGTGTATGAATGTGTTCATGTTCACATGTGTGCTCACATGTACTAAATATGGAATACAGCTTAATCGTTTCCAATTTCTGGGAGTTTTGGCTGCACTTCCATTTTTAAGTATTTGGAACTGTTCTTGCTTTATATTAACTTAATGGGTTTGCCTGTTTTTAATGAGCATGTTTAGTGCAGTAAGACATCATGGTCACCCAATAGAATGTTACTTTTGCGCACATCGTGTTGCAGGCCAGGTTCTGACTGATTAATACGTTGCAGGTGTCAGCCAAAATACAAAAGGATAAAGAGAAGGCTAAGGGGGTGAAGTTATTACTTTTCACTGGCTGACTGCTCTTGTTGAGGGCTGCAGAAGTCACTCTGAGACTGGGTTGGAAAGACATCCCACTCAGAAACACAGTCCTAGAAATAATACTTGTATCATCCTTTCCCTCTGCACAAATTATTCCCACTCATGGCAGAACAAAGAAAAAACAACACCAGGCAAAGGGGCCCTTTATGAGGCTCTTGCCAGCCAAAGAGCATGTGCCCATAAAGTTAAGTTTGCACCTGTTTTTTGGGAGTCAGATGAAACATTTCTTATATTTTGTTGCCCATCTGTACAAAAAACCCTCAATCTGTGCAGGCCTGCATAGTAGCTAAGATAAACATTGTATATTTTTATTGTTTGATTAAATCTTGTCTGAACTATCAGTTGTGTAATGAGAAGAGCTGGCTTGCTCTGAGGTGCTAGCTGTCAATGGTTATTGTTAATCATAATCTAACAAATACCAGATACAGCTATTTGGCAATTGAGAACTAGCATTTTTCTTATTTAAGGTGATAGGAATGAAGGAAACATAAATCATAACATACTCATTTTCCCATATCTGAAGGTGCATTAATACTTAACATTTGTCTACATTTCAAGACAACCAATTCATGGTTATTGCTAGAGGATTGTACATTTTAAATTGTTACTCAAGCTAGCATTAGAGAATTCATTGACTGTTTCTCTTTCCTGGGTTAATTCCACTAAAGACAGCACTGTTGGACCTTTGTAGAAAGAGCCAGTTCAGCCTCATTAAGGAGAATTGCTATAAATATCATAGATGACCATACAAATAATGTATACATTATTTTTAATTGTTTAATGCTAATTTACACTTCTGAAGCTCCTTATAGTACTTTTAACTTTATGTGTATCTGTAAGTAGAATAAATTTTAGGGTTTTTTTTCAGAAATTCTGTTTACAGAGAGCCTACAGAAATATTTTATTGAACTAATTCCTGATAATGTAAACCATGTCAACTACCTAGAGAAGCCAGATGATAACCATTAGACAAAATTGAAGACAAGTTCAGACCTTGAAAACTTAATTTCATTGAGATCCCAAACATCCTGAAAATTAAGTACCCAGGCTAAAGTAAGTGTATAGGCTCCCACTCACAAGGGGCTTCATCATGGTTTTAAATCACTGCATGATTGTAGGCTAGACAGAACAGCACTTCCCAGCTGCAGATATTTTGACTGACTCACAGGGTTTTCTGAACAAACCTAATGACTCTTTGTAGGGTATAATATACCCACATCCTTGCGTGCTAGTATGGACAGTGTAAAGGAGAGTGACCTCCTTCTGTTTTCTTTGGGTATCTGAAAAATCTGTTTCATGTCTATCTCGTATGGCACAATAAAAATTTTCCTGAATTAGCTGTGGAAATTAATATTTTCTACTGTAGTTTTGGTGTGTTTGCTTTGCTTTGTTTTCAGAACTAAAGTTACCTCATGCTCTTTAAAAGCAAGCAGCATTTTTCTGTATAGTGTAGCCCAGATTAAAACTAGATATAAAAGAGCCACTGAAAAACAAGCAACACCTAACTGGAGGAGATCAAACTAAAAATGTTCATACGTATGTGAACAAAGAGGAAACCTGGGATCTGAGATGTCTTTCAATTCCTAGTGATAATCTCAAATGATTAAATGCCTTTTCCCCAGAACATCTCTTGGTATAGTTTTGGTTCTTGACTGTTACTGAATTACACAAAACAAGGATGTTACCTGCAGGTTCACATTAGACAAGATTTCCCACAAGGAAGTTGGGAAGTGGCCCACCTACACCAGGACTGGCAAGGCCCCATTAGTATGCACATGTCCACAGTATTGGGTTGAGATGACTGTCACCAAGAGAAGGTCTTTGACTTGCTCATCTCCAACTACTATCCTGAAGCCTAGTTAGCATGATGGATCAGGGCTTCAGCTCCATCCCTGCCAGAGCTGGGAGGTTTACCTGGCAGATCTCACTGATGGCAGGGCAGAGCAACAGTGATCACTGTTTAGAGGACATTCAGCTGGGCCACCAGATGTGTAAAGGAAGGTCAGAAGGATGTTACATTGTTTTCTGGCAGGGGTTTGTAATTAAATGATCTGTAAAGTCCTGTCCAACCCAAACTATTCTGATTTTCCATGCAAAAGGTTTTTTACAAAAGAAGATGTTTTCCAACCTGCTCTGTAAACTAATATACCCATCATGAAATAGGGTCCCAAGAAAGAAACCAGGAAATGGACATAGCAGTCACCATTGACAGCTCAGGTTTGTGGGAGAAGACACACCATTCTCACAAACCTAAAGAGGAAAAACGTAGGTTTTGCCTGGTGTAAGTGACACTGGGGTGAACATCAAGGTCGTTGTTATTGGTGTGCCTGTGTATCTCATCAGAGTATAACATATAGTCTGCAGTGTCTTTTTTAACAGCATTCAAGGTAAATATGAATGAATAGATCTGTGTGATGCAAACCTAAGCTGCTGCCAGCCACTTCTATTTGGTTACTACATTTCAGTGTCTGGTCTCACTGAACTCTGGCATCCTTTGGACTTGACAGATTAACACATATATGAAGACATTTGCATATTTATTTTAAACCAGATGTTCTTCAAGCAGTACAGCCAAATTCCCATCGTCACTACAATCACATTGTGGGTTTTTAACATAATGGAGCCATTAAAATTCCACCACATGCTTCTTTGTTAGGAAGAAAAGGTTATTAAAAACTTTCCAGGTGAATTCTAAATGAATCCTAATTAAGGAGAAAGAATCCCTAGGTAATGTTAATTGTCACTATTTCTATTACTGAAAGATCTGGTTTATACCAAAGACTATTACTTTCTTTTATAAGACCTGTGATCTGTGTTACAGAAAAGGCACTTGGAAAAAAGTTTTAAAATATACAGTGTATTGTTTTTGCCATTGACTTATATTTGAGTTTTGTTTTTAATAAAACTTCTGAAATGATAACTTTTACATTGAGATCATAGAGAATTCTTTTTATGTGAAGATTGATATTTGGTAACATGTAGCACAATCAATCACTGTTAAATCAACTAATCCAAAGCTCTGGAATGCAAAGAATGAGAGTGACATTGTTTTTTTGTTAAAACTGGAAAGTTTCACCATAGAGTGACAAAGAAAAAACAATTTATATAAGAAAGAGAGATTTATTTTTTGAGAAGGGAGCCAAGAGTAAGAGGAACTGGGTGAGGCTGGAGACTACATTCAAATAGACTTTTCTGATTCAATGTGACATTGTTTTTCTAAACGAAAAATTCCAGACAGTCAGAAAGCAGAGGGAATACCCAGGAAAATTGTACATTTGGAAGTGCTACTTTGTATTAAAAAATAATGTCTTGGGGCCAGGAACTGCCCTTTGAATTGTGGCACTGAGAAGTGAGCACGGAAGTCAAAAAATGGCACACCTGGTCGTTTAGCATTTCTTAAATGATTAAATCATTCTTTCCCAGCTGCCGGCAAGAGCTGCAGGCAGCAAGACATCTCCCAGTGGCTGAGACCCTGAACATCCCATTACACATCTTGCAAGACACCCAGATGCCAGAGCAAAGGATGAGATTTATTGAGGTTATTTAAGTTTCACGTTTGCTTTGGGGCTACACATGGTATAAGGCAGTTCAGGCTGAACAGGCCAGGCAGAGGAAGGGAGGGGAATATATTTAAGTAATCCAAAGCATGGATTACTTAAATATATGGAGTATCTTAGTATCTTATTCTGGCCAAAATTAGCAAAGGAAAAGAGTCAGTGAGAGGAGGGAAGAGAAAGATTGATCCAAAATAGGACACAGCTCAGAAATGGGACAGGTCTGCTGATGTGGTAACCACCACACCGTTCACTGAAGTTGGAAGGAGCTAATTGATCACTGTTAAAGGCGTGTCCAAAAGTCAATGGAAAACTGCAACAGATGTGATGGAAAGGCAGTTCTTGGCAATGGCACATGAAACTCTGCACTTGGAGCTTGCACCACCAGGCACAGGTCAGCTCAGGCACATAACTGCTGTTGCAAAACATTGTTGGACATTTCCGAGCGAATGCCTGGCAAACTGTGCTCCCAGAGAAACTGAGTGGATAAAGGTCTACAGCATTTCATTAGGTCCCAAGCATTTCATTAGCATTTCATTTAAAAAAAACTTGTGTTTGTTAAAAAGCTGTGTCTGAAATGTTTGGAAAGCTCAGTACAGACAGGCATGATCTACTACAGTAAGTATGAAGTGCTGTTTTAATGAGATCTAAGTCACAGTAAAGTTGACTTGAGCACAGGAACACAGAGTAATGTTGAACAGTCTAAGTCTAAACTAGGCACAACACTGGTGAAAGGCAAGACTATTGCTAACCAAAATATTAAAAATCTGCCTTTTGGGGGGCATTCACACAATTTTACTATTCACACCATTCTATCATGTGAAAGAATAATTCTTTGGAAAAGCACTTTCTTCTCTAACTAAGAAATAACATTTACATTAATATAAAATTTTTTAGAAAACAGGAATGAAAAGATAACTTCTAAGGAAGTTAGAAATGTCTTTTCTAAGAAAGCTAGAAAGATTTTTTTCCAAGAAATTTATCTTTTAACTTTTTACTGGGCAAATGAAAGCCTTTAATAAATTAATTCACTGAATGGTTTTGTGGTATTGCCCCCATGTTTTTATGATGGTGAGGAAATCATGCATAAAACTACTAATTCTTGAGTGTGTGAGCTCTGAAGATTTCATTTAGGAAAAATGTTCCAGTAAACAGCAGATAATTACTCAAAAGAGTTTACTCACTTTATCACTAAAGTGTTGAGGAAAAAAAATAAATCAGAACAAAGAAATGCCCATTTCTGGTCATTACATTTACAAGAAAAGAATGTGAAGACTTTGTTCATTATGTTTTCCTTCTTCTGCATCATTGATTCAGACACAGATTTGAAAAAGTGTTTTATTAACTTTTATATGCCACTCAGTCTTCAGCCTTTGCTTTTTCAACTATCACCTAAATTTCTTCTTCTAATAGTTCTGAACCAGAAGTGAATCTATCTCTGCAACAGACTAGAAATGGAATGGGTTAAAACAGAATGAGTGGGAAGGAGAGGAACACATTTTTAGAAACTTTAACAGTCTTCCCAGTTCATGGCATTTTGTTAAGATTGCAAAATATTTTAGTTTAACCTTCTATTTAACCTCAACCTTCAGCAAAGCCAATCATAATATTAAGCTTTTATTAGAGACATAGTAGCAATCACTTCCCAATGGTTTGAAATCTGTAAGCATTATGTGTGAGTGTATATGTTTATGTCCCAACTGCAAATGACCCACGTTTGGTGTGAGCAAACACAAGAAATCATGAAAATGGTGAGTAGAATTCATTCAGGTATTTGCAACAGATTTTTCTCTTCAGTATTGCCCAACTTTAATAATAAAAAATGTAAATTAAAAATTAGGCTGAAATGCTACAGGGAAAAAAATCAATAGGCAATTTCCTTTAATGGAACTGCACTGGTTATTGAATGTAACCATATGAGTGACTACATCTACTGAATCCAATGAGTCCTTTGAAGCCTCTGGAATCCAAGGAGAGCACGGCTCACCTGAGCTTGCTATCAGACTCCTGTCCTTAATGAACACCCTCTCTACATTCAGCCTGGGTCAGGTGTGAGCTTGGGACACCAAATCCTCTGTTCCCAGAGCAAATTGTATGAATCTTTTGGTTTATAGCTTAGCTGTTCAGGAGTTACATGACAGGCATCCACATGGCACACAGACCCTGCACATACCATTAACACTGTGTTGCTCTTCCCTTAATATTGAATAGATAGAGATTCCTTAACAAAATCACCATCCTGAAACCAATTTTGTTTTATTTCACCCTGGCTAGGCAGAGCCAGTATCTGGAAGTGGCAAAGCCCTTTGTTGTCTTAATCAAGCTCCAGTCCATTTTTCTTCAATGTCCCCCTTGACCCCTGCTATCACCTGGTCAGTTTCTCCATCTTCCAAAAAAGCCTGGAAAAAAAAGCTTTTCCACTTGAAACCAGAGAACTGGTCCAAATTTTATCTGTAAAGTAAATGTCCTGATTTAGCCCTAGTCTGGAGGGTATTAAAGAGATCTTTCTAACACAGTATATGTAGTCTCACAAAGTAGTCTCACAAAGACTTGTTGTGTGGCTGCAGTCACAATTATAGCTCCATAAATTAAAAAATAAAGCAAACAGAAAATAATATTTAATATATTTAGCAACTGCCCAAATAATTTTACTAACTGAATTTTGGATTTCTGCTTCTCAATATTTTCAGACTTCGAAGTAACATAAGGAACCCATGAGGGCCTTGAGGGAGTGATCCTGCTCAGAGCTCCCCACCCAAGCCCTGCACCACCAGTTCTGGTGTGGAGGACACAATGTCTCCTGACATCTCATTGCTGGGGATGAAGCATTGATTTCTGCATTAGAGCTTCCATATATTCCTTCTATTAGCTGTAACAGGAGCCTTCAGAGCTTCCTGCCTGGTATTGTCACTACCAAGAGGTCTATGGCCTTGGTGGAACTTGTGAGGTCCACAAAACCAAAACAATGACCCAGAGGAAATAAAAGAGAAGGCATCAAGACAGGGGTCTGGAGGATGTCTCTTATGAGAAGCTACAGGATCTGGGCCTGTTTAGTCTAGAGAAGAGAAGAGTGAGAGGGGATCTCATTAGTGCATATAAATATCTCAAAGGCAGATGTCAAGAGGATGGTGCAGGCTCTTTCCAGTGGTGCCCAGTGACAGGATGAGGAACAGTAGTCATAAACTAAAACACAAGAAGTTCCAGCTAAACACAAGGAAGAACTTCTCTACGTTGAGGGTGGCAGAGCACTGGAAGAGGATGCCCAGAGAGGCAGTGAAGTCTCCCTCTCTGGAGACATTCCAAACCCACCTGAACACGTCTCTGTGTCACCTGCTCCAGGTGACCCTGTATTGCCAGGGTGTCAGACTAGATGATCTGCAGAGATCCATTCCAACCCTAACAATTCTGTGGTTCTGTGACAGGCAGGATTGCCACATGCCTTTACCCTCTTTCCTAGGAGTTCATCCAGCAGCAGCTGCATCTGAGCAGTGGAATCAGGTCACCTGTGAAACAGCACAAGCACAAAGTAGAGACGCTGAGGCAACAAGAGCCGCATCTGCTGCTCTTGCACATTCGTAATTTGGTAGTTTATAGTAATTTGGTAATTTGCACCAGCTGAATGTGAGGCCTTTTTGTAAGTTAACTTAGCCCTGCATTTTCACATTAGGGGTTTTAGTGAAACCATTTGAATAATATAAGTCCCGTGATTTGTGCACCAGTTGGTGAATGCCAAGTACCCTGAGAGGCAGGCACAGCACATGTGGGATGTATACAGGAATTTTTAAGGATAGAAAGTGAAACTGTTCTCCCTAACAGTGAAAAGCACCCTTAGTAACATTATAAATAAAATGCATCCTTAAAACAAAATCCGTGACTATGCAAGAAGAGGAAAGTATGGTCGCTGTCAGAGATGTCAGAATCTGACCCTTTCTAACTATAGGATACTTCAGAAATTATTTCACAACCTTTTACTCTCTGGAACACAAGAAGTTGACTCCAGAGCTCAAGCTGCAAAGAGCAATTGCTGTAGCTGAAAGTATTTGTTTCAAAGCACTGTGGAAGTAAATGGAAGTGTCATTTTGCGCTAATGTGATGGGCAGCTACTCTGCCTTGTCAGAACAAGCAAAGTCCTGTAAGCTTTATCCCATTGCCACAGGCACTTGGGCACCTCTCTGGAAATCAATCACAGATTGGCCTGAAGAAGAGCAGAGCTGAAACAATGGCACCAGAGTAGAGGACCCCTAATGAAATCCATTTGGTAGTCCACACCTAGGCTGTCTAGACAGCACCTCCTGTGCTTTGATCACTGATAAACCATTCTAAATGTTACCAGGGCTGCTTTTTTGTTTCTGTTTACAGGCAATCAATAGGCCTCTGGCCATTGCCTCTATTTCAAAGCAGCGCTTTTCATCTGACTGCAATCAAATAAAAAAGAACAAAGAGATGGGCATTTTGGATATGAGATACTTATTTTCCTGTGATTTATACAATTTCAAATGAAGAGCGAAAACAAAAAAGCAATTGTGAGTGTACATGTGATAAATGTTTCTAATTAGGCATGCTCTCTTAATCAATTTGAAAGCTGTGTTCCCTCCCAAACCAAAAAGCAAAAATTTAGTGTAAGCTTTTGGTTGTGTGGCTGTGTATGTGTTCATGCTGCACAACGCTCACCTGTAGATTTTAGAGCCTGTTTTATTTGCATTGCAGCTACACCTCATGGTGTTTTGTGCTGTTTGCTAGTACAGTCACGAACTGCACTCTGAAAACTCCACATGGAATATCCAGGTATTTTTTCAAGAGGCTCTGTTTTATGATTTAACCACAGTGCAATTCAAACCATAAAAATTGAAAAATCTACCCCAAAACATTGTATCCTATGCTTACCCAACATACACTGGCCCATAAATAATTCAGACTTTTTGGTCATACATACTGATCTATACATTTTCAAAGATTTGTCAAAATATTGTTTTACATGTGGATTTAAACAAGTTTTATCCAAATTCAAGTCCACAAATACCATGTGGTTGCCTTTAGCTGGATGTCAGTGCTTGAACTTTGAGCCCCTCTCATCTTTTATCTTCAGCAACTTGAAGTAGCCTGCTTAAATTCAGCCTTTGAAACCCTCCCAGCCCCCCCCAATGTATGTCATGACAGTTCAGCATCTTAAGCCTCAATCATATACATTCTTTAAAAAACCCCAAAAGATCATAAAACCAAGAAAAGATTTAATCTCATCTCTGAATTTGGCTCAACAAGTATATAATTTCAATGAATTTTATTTCGTGTGTAATAATCCAAAGGCATTTTGAAGGCAGTTTAACAAAACTAATTTTAAAAATCAGTCTTGTAAGGCTAGACATTTTTACTTCTTTATACTTGAAAATATGTCTGTTTCAAAACTTGAGTTCAAGATTGACTCTTTTTGACTCTCTGTAAGCTCCTAAATCATGGATTTCTTTCTTATTTCCTCTTCTCCTCTTTCTGGTGAGTTAACGAAGAATTTAATTAGGTGCCTTCAAAATTGCTGACCTCATGGGAAAGGGAACAGATAAACCCTTTCAACAGTGCTTAGACTGCTGAAGATGACAAACTCTGTGGTCCTGTTTGACTAAATCTTTGACTTCAGATGCTGTAGGATAAAATTTTGTATGCTTAACCTTGCCCCAAAGTATTTCACAGTATTTTACTCCCTCATAAAAATCTCATGAATTTAATAAAGATTTACCATTTATTGATACTAGAAGTGACAATATATAGGGAAGAGCAGAGGTCCAAAAAAGTGACAATGTACCCCTTTCAAAATATGACAAAGAAGTAGGAAAGAAGGGAGGAAAAATAAAGTCATAATAAACTTGTTTAGCTACACAAGTGATGAAGAACAGAGAAACTAAGGCTCTTTCCCAGGGCTGTGTGCATACCATTCATTTACTGATGCTATTTATCCAGGTCCCTTAGAGGATGCACAAAGTTTTCAGAGTTCAAGTCCCTACATTGTATCACTGATTACAATAGGAGGGGTACATTATAAAACCACTCCATAAAACTCTTCAATTTCATTCCTCTGCCAACATTTTCTTTCAGATTGATGCTATTTGAAGTGAGAGATCCCAAAGTCTCTGCAAAATAAGGCTGTGGGGCTGCATAACAAAATCAATTAACATTTAAAGCTTCACTTCTTTACTTCCACTGTTTCTTATCAAAAGTAGGACATGAGTTTTGTCTGACTGAAATAGGACTGGAGCTGCTGAAAATTATTTTCCACTCCTAGAGTAATAATCAGAGTAAGCAGTTTTAGTAGTGGCCTTTTAAGATGAAACTTAAATAATGCAGGAGAGAAAAGAGACAATGGCATCATTTATAAACAAACTGAGATTTGTACACACTGACTCAAATACACAGTGGCACGCACTCGTGATTCTGTTACCCCTAGCAATATTTTTATTACAGTTTAATTCAAGAACCATTCCCTCTCCTTGAAGTCAAAAGAGTTAACTGGGTGTAAATCTCCCAGGAATAAATGGAACTGAAACAGTGCCCCTTGGAAAAAGACCAAAACAGCTTTCCCAGAAAGAAAAAAAAAAAAAAAAAAAGAAATCCTATGAGTACCCAATAACTTTGTGAACAAATTGCAGATTTGAGCCAAAAAAACATTAAGGACAACAGAACTTTGCCTGAATTCAGCTTACTTTGAATTAAGTTTTTAATTATCTGTGCCTTCAAATTACATATTTAAACACTCTTTATAACTGTACGAAAAAGAAGGTAAAAAAGAGGAAGACTGAGAATTTTTTTCTCTGTTGCAGTCTTTTTTCTAGCTGCAGTTAGCCATCAGATCTGTCATATGTTATTTTTCAGCTCATTAGGTGGGATTTTGGCAATTTCTGTGTACAGTAAGAGGTATTGAGCAGTTGAAGCTGAGAAGGTCAAATATTAAGCACAATGTCATCATCCCTAATAGCTTCCAAGGAAAATTCTTGCATAATTGTTTAATGCCATGAGCTGCCCATAGTGGGACACACTAGTTTTTGCCAATTTCCATTAACTCTTGAGGCTCACAGCCAGAACCTGCAGGAGCAGAGGAACTTACTCAGATTGGATCAAGCTGTTTTGCTGATCCTGCTGCCCCATATTAATTTAATGAGACTCCCCAGCAATGAGGAGAAGCCTCAGAGAGTGGTACAGCATATGGTCCAGTAACACACCAGAACACACTTCCCTTTGCATCCAGAGATGATAAATTGTGCACAGGGCACTGCTCAATTATCATTTGCATGCTTTGGCCCCAAATCAGCAAACAACTTCCGTGTGCATTTTGCTCAAGCAAGTCCCCATGAGATCAACAGCATTGCTTATGGTAAGAGGCACGTACATCACTGTGAGCAGCATGAGGGCCTTCTTTGGACAAACATCTGTGGCAGCAAATATGGGGGCAAATCCTTCCCTGCTGCAAACCAGCCTGCTCCCAGCGCCGGCTGTGGGGTGCTCTGGCACTGTGTGCATCATGCCAAGCGCCAAGAGAAAGAAAGTTTAAAAGTATCACAGAGAAATGCTTCGCAATCCCAACTGTTTCTTTTAATGTGGTGTTTCCTGGTAAAGTTGTTTCAAGAAAATTCATCCTTTTTTTCCTGAGAATGTTTCAACGCTGAAGGCAGAACTGACTTTCAAGACTCATCAGTATAAAGTAATTAACTGAAGTAACTCAAGTGGAATAGATTGTCCCAGGAAACCTCTCTGGTGTGCATATATAGATGCTCCAATCCAGAATAAGTGAGTTGTAGTCCAGATCTCAGTGTTTGCAAAAGCCTAAAGGTAATTACTCTGCAATAATTTAGTCTATTTTTTAGCCTTGGTCTTAAACTGCTCTCATTAAATCAGTACCAGAAAAAACAGTTTTCTTTTAGTAGAATATTTAAGTTCAAATAAAGCAAGTTTATGGTTTATAAACTAGTTTCCTTTGTATTGAAATATCAAATCATGGTCGAGGGACAGTAATTTTCAGCTGAAGGATAGAAATTACCAGCAAAAGAGCAATAATTTTTTTAACCACTGAAAATAGATAGATGACAGTGTCCTTTGTCTTGCAGTTGCTAAATGTGTGTACACAGATTTTTACACGAGTTCTGCTGATGCACAGTGTCATCATTTGGTTACAAAACTGGTGCCCCAGACTCCACCCATATTTTTGCAATAAATGAAAATTTGCAATCTAAAATTTGGATTTGTATTGCAACAACATATCTCTCATTCTAGACCAAACAGATACCAATACTACATTTCAAAAATATTTTACTTACGTATAAATAATATTTATAAACTATACACAAAACCAACAATACACATCCATGTTGCAAAACTACTGCAGTTTCAAAAAAGAATGTTTTTACACATAGTCAGGTAGTTAAATGTCTCTTTTTTGATCAAAACATACTTTTTCCCTTCTATATGATACCATCAGTCTAGGCACAGAAATATTTGAGTCTATCAACCCCCCAAAAATTCTGGATTTGAAAACAAAATCCAACCCATCCTTAAGACTGAAGAGGGAATTTTATGTGTTAGCTTTTACCTTTCCCAGAAGGATTATTTCAGTAAAAGAAGACTAAATTCTCTCAAGGTACTAGATATCACTTTTCTGCTTTTCTTTGTAGCAATTTATGAATGTTTGTCATTGATCTTCTGGTAACAGAAATATTTGCATTCACAGGCAGGAGTAGGGAGGTACCTTATTAAAGTATAACTTCTGTAAACATACTTCTGTCCAATTTTCTGCATCCAAAAGAAATAAAACTATACAAACCCTGGCTGAAATTCTAGCCAGAGGGAAATCAACACGGAATTCATTGTTGATTTCATTGGGGGCCAAGATTTAATTTTCAGATTCTCTCTGTTTTCTACTCTATAATAGGTAATGTGCATTTTTTGATACTTTTCTGTGTCACAAAGCTGCAGAAGTAGATGATGAGACTGGTGACTCTGAGTCCACACCATGAGCCACGTACACATCTGAGCAGGGAAGGCAGAAGTTGTCATGACTGAAGAGAGAGGTGTGGTTAGAGTTTCTCATTTCCCAATCAGCTTTTGGATTGTTAATGTGGTAGCAAGTAGAGTTAACATTAGGGATTTGTCCTCATATGTGGGCCAGGTAATAGGAGCAGAGCTGTGCTGAATGCAGAGGTGTGTATCTACATACGTCCTTCTGTGCACACACAGTATCGTGACACAGCTTTGAGGAAGAAAGCTAGAACATATCACTGGACTTACAGAATTGACAAACAGAACAAAATAATTTCTTTTTTGCAAGATCTTAGAACTGTAAACACACTACGTTCTACCACTATCAGAGGCAGAGAGGACTAAAATTAATATTGATTTAGCAAGTCTGTATCCGAATGAAGAGCGTTTTGTTTGGGTTTTTTTGGTTTTGGTTTTGTTTTTTTTTTTTTTTTTGGTTGCTTTGCTTGAAAAAAATGTAACAAATGCTTTCTTTGTTGAAGAAGCCTAATTAAAAGCAGATAAAAATCAGGAAAATATTTCTTGCATTCTTTCAAATAGAACAAAATGTGCCTGCAATTGTGAGCTGAAAAGGTGTTGTCTTTCTGTTTGTTAAAGAGAAACTAAAGATGCATTGTGCAACCTTATCTATATCTACCCCATGTGTCACATAATCCTGTTAAAAACAGGGATGCTTATTTTACCCAGCTCTTCCCAACAAAACTGCAGGATCCTACACATAAATGAGTTAGCACTTTTGCACAGTCAATTTTTGTAATTTAGGTAATAACAGCATATCCCCATAAATAGCTGTGAAGATAAAACAATTTTAGCATGAAAGGATAATCATATAAT
The DNA here is from genome assembly GCA_910950805.1 of Acrocephalus scirpaceus scirpaceus. NCBI lineage: Eukaryota > Metazoa > Chordata > Aves > Passeriformes > Sylviidae > Acrocephalus > Acrocephalus scirpaceus. Next base: position 35,495,509 of record OU383778.1, read on the forward strand.
CCCAAAGGATAAGAATTACAGGAAAAACTTGCCCTTATGACATTCATCTTCTCAAGAGGCATACTTAGATGATACTGAAGAGAAACAACAAAAAACCACTGTGATATAAATAATGCACTAGATTTTGCATTTCCAAGGTGTTCTAAAAGTATAAATAGGAAGCTGCATCACTGAATTTCCCTCTTCATATCTGTTCCCACAGCGCCATGGCACAAATCATGTAGACAAGCTTAGAAAGAAGTGGTTATAACGCCAAAAATTGCAATCATGAATTCTGAAGGTACTTGTTTTACACTTTTCTACACAATGATTGCAGAGTATGTGATCCAAGAAGACATTGCTCCCAGCTGAAATGCACACAACCCTGGCTTCCACAGCATTACAGGGAAATGCTTAGCAAGAGTAACAGGTTAACAAAGCATTGGCAAATGGCTTCTTTGTTCACACTGTTGCAAAAGTAAGCAGACAGGGAAACTGGGGCAGGGGGCTGGTTTAAATTCTGTAATGCATAAAACAATTTCTCGTTAATTAATTCAGTCATTAGTAGCAGTTTCCCTGAGGGTAGTGTAACCTGAACAGGATATCACAATTACAACACTCATTCCTTTTTAAAGCTTGTTGGCATTTGACATGAAGAATTTATCAAAAAAGACATCTCTGTTCAGCAAACTCTTAAGCAGCTCTTCCTGCCTTCCTTTATACATTGATTGTCATTTATTCTTCTGGTAGGCAAGGTCTGTAAGAGCATCAAAAGCGATGGTGCTGCTTCCTTTTCAATACATATAAGACCTCTATTACTGTAGAATTGGCATGCCTATCTACCAAAACATCAAGTATGTATCTCCAAATCTTGGATTAAGGAATCTTGATTTAATAGCTAAATTTTCCAATGTAGCTGGGCATCTAAAAAAGGGAAATATTTAAGTATTTTTTAAATTCTGATGACTGAGTGATCCAAGAAGGTAATATGAAAGCAGAGGCTAAAGCCATATGGCAGGGTTCTTTTGTCACTACACTTAGTCTTCATGGGTGTGTTGTGTGCATGGATGGTTGGTGCATGGTGACAGAGAATTTCTTGTGCACAGCCACCAGTCACTGTTTCACTCTGTGCCCTGGCCCCAAGCCATGCCATCAACCATTGCTCTGCTCCTATCCAAGAATAGCTGTAAGTTAGGCAATACCAAACTATATTCTTGAAAGCTTAGAAGTCATTTAAGATAGAAATTGCTGGGAGCTACCTCTCAAAAAATCTGAAATGCTCAGTCCTCTCCTGCAGGTCCCTAGCCCTTCAAAGACCAAAAGAAAGGGGAAGAAAAGCAGCCTTAAATTGCAGAGATCTACAGAAAAGGGGGTCCATATTCCTAGTGAAGCATCTCTGAGTTTCTCTGAAGATCTGATGAAGAGTTCCTCTCTGCCTCACATAATTCATATTAAAACAGAAATCTTGTGAACAGAACGTGTCACCTCCATTACTGAATGATTTCTGAAAGCTATAAGTTTTATTTTAGTGTAGTTCATTTAATGGTATTTCAGGCAGTTTTTGGCATCTCTGTGCAAGAAAATAAATCATGCTTTGCAAGATGTGTCTTGGACTTTGCACCCAAAGGGCACCACACACTTCCACTGTGTTGCAACATGAGATTTGCAGTGAAATACTCACAGGAAAAATACTGTTTCAGGAAACAGGTTATTGCCCATGCCCTAAGTCCAGTTAGGGCCACATTCTTTCCCATAGTGCTGGATTTTGATTTCTTTCCTGCTTCAGCAGTAAAGAAAAGGGTTTGAAGACCTCAGATGGTCTGAGAATTGAAATGGTAGAAAGCTTTCGATGATTCTGACCTTGAAACAGGATGAGCAAAACATAAACCATAAGTCAAATTATTTGTGGTTGATAAAAAATGGTGACATGTACAAATCAAAGGTGTCCAACAAAATATTTTAGGGTCAGTTTAGAGCAACCATTATAAATTTTAATGTTCTGGCTCAAAACAGCATAAGAAAACTTGTTCTTGTACTGTATTGGCTGTTTATGGAGAACATGGAAAAGGCTTTTTGCATCCACGTTTTTCAGCTTTGCTTTATTTTTCTCCTGTTCTGTGGAGAGTTTTCTAGTCATTCATATATGTCCTGTAAATCTCTAAATATATATCTTTATTCATATATCTTTCAAGTAAAAATCAGGGCCACAGATGGGCAGAACAAACCTTTTGTATCTTAACTGACCATTTCCTCCTGAACAAAGTTGCAGCAAACTGCCAAGGCTGAAGCTCTCTCTTGTAGATGGACAAACCCTTTATGTACATATACAAAAGTTTTGGGTGTACTCTGTGAAACTTCTCATGTGAATGTTCACTGGGTCAGGCATTCAATTTGCAAAGGCACCAGATTCACGGAGTGCATGAGGCAAAGAACTGGTAGCTCTTAGATAAAACAGAATTTGTGAGACTGTAACCTATTCCATTAATCAATGTCAACATTGCCTCCACAAAAACAGTGACTATTGCACTTATAGACAGCATCTGACTCTCCTTGATGCTGTTAAGGGGTCTTTCTGAAAATATGTGCTCACTGCTCCAATCAAAAACTCTCTGACCACATTTTATCATGGTGATGACCAAACCAGCCAACCTGGATTATAGCTGCAAATAACAATTTAACCAAAGAATTTTATCCGATGGAAAAATCAATATAGTTTACAATGAGTGCATGTCTTAATAGCCACAGGGCAGCCACTAATATTGTCATTAAAAACATTCTTGCCTTTATTAATTTATGTTTTTCCTCTTAAAAAAAAATCTATGTGAGCAATAATCATAAGGGAACACCCCTACATTCATTTGCTTTTCAAATGTGCCTAAATTATTTAGCTTGTCTAATGAATTTGTCTTGTACTAAGATCTTTGCTATCAGCCCTTGCCCTGCAGCCCTACTTGGCATTGCTGTCAATGGAAGTGCTGGCTGAGTGAGAACTGAGTGTTTGGGGACAACATTAACTGGAAAATTTGAGAAGTTAAACAACCCATCCAAATTTGTGTGTTGACTAAAAGCTCACTAAAATGACAGAAATCTATGTGTTTATTTAGAGTTGTTTTTAGTGTCTCAAAAGGTGTGCATACTAGAGAATTTTAATTCTGGGGTTTCTATCCTGATTACATCTTTACACATGTAGTTCCTATGAAAACCAGAGGAAGAAGAACAGCTCAGTCCCCCTGGGATCCTCACTCTCCACCACAGTGAATGATCCCAAAAGTTCAGAGTGAATCTCTTTAGTCCTTCTATAGTTCTCATTAGATATTATTGTAACCAAAATGTCTGTGCATTTTCTGTAGTGCCAGGGCAGCAGAACAGCTGAAAGGTCCAGAGCTGACCATTACTGTAGAAAAATGATGCTCAGTTTGGAGCATCCCAGTATGTGTATCCAACCATCTTCCTCTTTACAACGCTTCCCTGCTTCCATCATGGTCTCAGGAAGACTCTTGGGGTAGCACTACTTTCAAAGCATAAAATCAATCAAGTGGCACTTCACACAGTCAGCTGAAGAAACTGAGAATCACACAGGACATCACCAATAAAAATGGGCTCCAAAAGCATAAATCAGAAATTAAGCTCCCGGCTTAATCGAAATAATAACCCTAGCAAATACTGAATAATTCTGCATCTGAAAATCACATTTCTAGAAAAGTAACGGAAAACTATTTCTTTAGCAAAGCAGTCAGTATTAATGGTCTGATATTTAATAACTGGTGTGAATTTGCCACATCATCAGTGCATCTACTACAGGAAGATGTTCTGGCACAGACATAAAATAATTTAGTGGAGGCATGCCTTGTTCAGGAAGGGTTATATACTTTGTGAGTCCCTGGTGTCCCACAGCAGACCTCTTCTGATTAGTAAAAAGTATTAAATTCAAGAAGAGTCAGTACCAAAAGTATCAGGATACTGGCCATGTAAGAAGGAAGTAGTGATCCTCATGCTCAGTGTTCCAGGGAATTCACTGGGTGTGCTATTCTGAGCTGCCAGGAAACAAGAACAAGTGAGTTGCTGCTGAAGGACATTCCAAAGTGAGGCTTGTCCTGTTACCTCATGTTATATTCTTTACACATTTCTTCTAAAATTTCATATTTCTGTTGTGGGGGTTTTTTTTCCCAAATAAAAGTCAAAATAGGTTTTGGACCGTCTTGAAATTATGATGTTATCCCTTATCTCACTGGTTTCAATGTAAGCAAAAGCATATTCATGACTTGCATGGGAATGAAGGGTTTGGAAAAAGAACAGAAGTCTAAACTGTTCCCAAGAAAAATCATTCTGATAACTTCTTACTCATGTATCAGGACAGATTATCCAGAAAAGGAGGGATTGGTTGTGCTCCTTCCTTATTCACAGCTCTGCTGATTTTTTGAGAGATGAATTATCTGAACAGGAGGCTGGCAAAACCAGAAATACATCAGAGAAACAAACCCAGGAAATTATTGTCATATATTTGTCATATATTCCTTAGTTGTTTACAAACAGACTCTTTTTCCTCCAGATTTAAAAATAATTTTCAGTTTTCCAGCCCAAGTGTTTATGACACTTTGAATAGGAGTTGAGTGAAAATTTAAGTGTGGAAAGGACAGTACCTCTAAAAAAAAAGGGTATCTACAAAACCAGCAGAGAGTACTGATTATAATAAAAAAACCTATCAAACTCTTTGACCATGCTATGCAGTGATATAAACCAGGATGTTCCTAGAAGCAAAAAATAAATTATTCTTATGTACGCTCTACAGAGCAACCCAGCACAAGTATGACATTGAATAATTTACACCAATTAAACATTCTCTGATCAAAAGAATTGTGTTTCTCTTCGCCTGGGTTTATGGAAGTTATGAATATAAAGATATTAATGGAAGATCATGGGCATTAAAGCTCATTTAGTTCATTTGAAAAAGCACAAAATTTTACCTTATGAGCTGTATTTGTATTGATTCCCTGTCTTGGCTGAGGGTTGGAAGAACAGGAGGGAGGTTTGGTGACAATTGTTAATTTTATCAGCTCTAAAGAGCTCTGCTTTATTAGTGGTCAGAGACAGCTTATTCTAAAGAACTTAAAGAAGAGCAGCTCTTCCCTCAGCATTAACTTCCTGCTTAAATTAATTCAGGCCAATTTGCAGTTTCGAAAGACAGCTGATGAAAGGAGGGCTTAGTGGGGTTGGAGTGAAAGAGCCCAGGCTGATACTGCCAGGTGGCCTGAAACAAGATTAGTTGACATTAAGTTCTTTAAAAAGCAGTATTGTAGCTTAAGCAGCTATCACTGTGTAGTTTTTTCTGAGACACTGACAGGGCAAGGATGGTATTTCTTAGCTATTTCTTTTGCCACAAACACTTCGGAAACTTGGGAACTATTACTGTGAACTCCAGGTATCAACAGACTGTGCTCAAAGGTCTAACCAGGTGTTTTGAGGATCAGAGAGAAAGTTTGGGTTTGTGCCTTCAACCTGTGGGTATAACCTTAACATGATGCTTTCTGTGGCTTTTCCTTTCCTACACAATCAAATAGGATTGTTCTGTTGTGATGGAAAGGGTTGCAGTCCCTCCCAAGTTCTTGCAGACTGTGCCACAGCTTACATGTGTCTCAGTTTACTGGGAAGGATGTTGGAAATATTCACAGGATTTTGGCAAAAATCTGCTTTTGACCATGAAATTGTTTATGTCTGTCTCTTGTATCTCTCAATGAAACAACCCATGGTCCTGAATTTTTACCATACTTCAGAAGAAAGTCCCTTAACAGAGCTGGAAATTTTTCCAAGGAAATTTGTGAGAGGAATTTGTGACAGGTGGTTATTCAGACCCTCTTGTGCATATCTCTACAAAATTCTGCACCATAGATACAAAAACAAAACACCACTTGAAGCATGTACCTACAAAGTATAATCCTCCACATGAAATGTTGAATTTCATCATGCTATTGAAAAAAATGCTGGAGATGGCAGATAAGAAACTTGACCACTTTGACACTACTGTCAATACCCTAAAATTCCTGAGTGAGCATTAAGAATAAAAGAAATTGTCGTAATGTTTCCAGGAGCAAGAGGTTCTGTTTTCCACCGTGGCTGCATGTATTCTGGAGAAGAAGGAGGCTGTGTACAAGTGTGTAGACATGGATAAAGCACAAGTTTACCTGTTCATTGCAAACTGAAATCCTAGAGGAGAGAGCTAGATTGCTCCTCAGAGCTACTGTTTTTTCTTTTTACCTCGAGGTGCTGGTTAAGCATCATTTTGCCAGAAATAATGCAGCTATTTCAAAATAAAGAATTAGAACCATAGTTCCCACTGAGGCATAGAATTTTTTTCTTTGTCTTAAAAATTCTGCCATTTACTTAATTTTAGTTAATTTTTTGAATACATTCAAGACTAAAAGAGAGAGAGAGGATTTGCCCCACTGGAAAACCAAGGAAGTACAATACTTATGGATAGAATGGAGAGAGAAAAAACAATAAAATTTTCAAAACCTCATTATTTACTATTTTTAATTTATGAAAGATGGAGTTTTTCTAAGAAAATTCAATTGATTTGCACCATAAGAAACAGAGGTCTTTTAAAAGATCTCAGTATGCTCAGTGATGATTAGAGGGCAAAGTTTCTTGTGAATAAAGTATTTTTGTTTTGAAGTTTCCTACTCTAAATTGTATTGAAAACTCTAAAGAGTTTTGCTGAGTTGCTGGGTGAGCTGAGAGGCTGTAAGCTGCAGACCTGGATGGTCAGTGATCCTCTCAAGCATTGGCCTGGGGTAAAAGAGGTGCTTCCATTTCCTGTGATCTTTGGGACCAGCCAGTCAGATGACATTCATACTTGTGGTGTTTGGGGGAAATTGGTAACTAACGAAGGTAATGAATATAAAAATTCAGCAGCTACAAAAGTCTTTGCTTCTCCAGAAGCTCCTGACCTGGATTTTTTTTTTTTTTTTTTTTTTTTGTTGCATGGCATTATAGGCTGAGAAGCCAAAGTACAAGAGTAGGATCTCAGGCAGATTCCCTGATAGCCTGTTTTCCATCAAAAGGCTTAGAAGAATGGACCCATCCACTCAGAATGTTTTGATTTCCAACAAAGCACTGTGATACCCCAGACATACCATGTATGCTTTTAGGTATCCCAAACTCTCAAAAAAAGGCTCTGGTGCTGAGCCCTGGGCTGGTGCCCAGGAATGCTCTGAAGGCAAAGCCAGACATCATGTCCAGAACCCAACCACTTTATTTGATTCCCACCTACTGCTTAGTCTTGAGACTTAAACACTGACTTACCCAACTCACATAAACCTAGCAGGAATTGTAATTCATGTGTCCAAATGCTGGCTGCCAGTGAGATTGGAACAACCTATCTCTGAGATCATTAGTTAAAAAGTGCCCCCAAATGCCTTGACAAGTCCAATCCTGCTAATTGCCACGTGACCAGAAATTGAACCCAGATCTCCTAAGGCACAAACACTCTACTTTTCCTAAATTGCAAGTTTTGGCATAATATCTTTGTAACTGCATTTTCTCCATGAATACAATAGGTTTTTGGGATACAATAGTTGTATCCCAAAGCCCAATCCCCAAAAAAGCAAATTAAAAACATAGAGGCCATTATAAATATGCTTGCCAATCCCAAGTTATGAAGATATCCACTGCTCTACAAACAGGGGAATTACCTTTTTTGTTCTATTTGTTTTAAAAATTCTTTGAAAAAATACTGCTGAGTGAATAATTTATACTAATGAAAGTACATGACAAATACTCCTTATTTTGCTGTTTGGTTAATCTTGTTGAACATGTAGGAGTTTTTTTCCATTGGTCCTGGGACTTAGTTCACAGAGCTTTCATTTCAATTTTTCGTTTACCTCATACTTGAAATTTCATCTGTGTTGTCAAATTGTTGGCAAGAGTAATTCTTTATGTTTCATGATAGATTGAAAAAATATTTTGCTCTTTTTTGTATGATATCACAGAAGGCAAATTTTTTTCTGTGTTCCATCTTCATTCTTTAACAATTTTAGTCCCATTGTCATATGAGTTTAGCTTTCACTTTAGCAAAACACAGAAAATACATGCAGTAAAGTAAATTCATTTAGAAGTTTGTTAACATACTGGTTTTTTCTCCTTGCTATTTAACCAACTTCTTAAAAAACAACTTAAATTAGATTACTGTTAAATGAAGGATTAAATTTTACCAGGGCTAACTTTTCCCACAATGACTTAAAGAAAGCTAAGGAAAAAGTCACAGCCTGGGAACAACTGCCATATTTGAAGCCTGAGGCAGCTTCTTTGCAGCAGTGAGCTAAGGCCCAGGAACCAATGCAAAATTCAAACCTCCAAGTGAAACATGAACCAGACTGTAAGTTCTTTTCAGCCTCTTTTTGCCTTGATGGTGAAATTTGAAGTATATTCTCAGTGGCTGCTCTTACTAATTTAAAAATTCAGAAGCCTCACTGCATTGTGCATGTCACTTTTTACCACAGGAGTCACATTATAGTTGCTATAATTGCTCTGTAGAAGTCAGATATAAGCCTGTGTTTAAAGGAACACATTTTTATGAAACTTTAATAATGGCATTGTTACAGATTGTTCTACCAAACTAAGTAGCTCAGCCTGATGTCTTTTTTTCTTAAAGGAAGCTGTGTTGGAAATATGTTTTCTAGCTTCTCTTTAAAGTGAATCAAGTTTTCAGCACAACCCTCTACAAACTTTCTGCACAAAAAAAAAATAGAAACCTTTTCCAAGAGCAACCCCCAGTATTTGCAAAAGGATCAGATGCAAGTTGGGTGTCTGGCACCAACTGATGCTCACGGGAAGGTATTTTGGTCTTCAGCTGCTGGGAATGAGCACAGCAATAATATATAATGCTGGGAGTTTCTCTCAATGTTGCTGATGGAGAGATTTGACCAGTTCATGGAAGGATAATTGCAAGACTGTTTTGAAAGGTCTCTTAGGAATGCAATCCAGAATGATGAGGATGTGTGAATATTTCTTTTTCTTTGCAACTGCTCTTCAAGGAAAATGTCCTTCTTTTCTAAACTCAAGTTCCAAGCGGCTGGAAAACTTTGCATGAATGCAGATATTCCCTGTGGAAGTGGAGCTGCTTTGGCACAAGATGATGGGTAAAACAAGCCCTTGCATGAGGCTGTTGGCAACAACAGTGGTTTGTCCTGGAAGTTTCAGGCCCAGTTCCATTCTGTTTCCCAATGGAAACTAGGCATTAATGAAAAGCTCATATCCCCCAGTGAGATGTTCCCAATCTTTCCTCTCAGTGCAGTTTGCACATGTTGCATTTGCCCAGCTGACTGCCAGATGAAGATTTTTGGTTCAGTTTATAGGGCCAAGAAAGTTGATCAAAATTACTCTAGTCCCTAAAAACTAGTTTTGATAAGAGTCTAAGCCAGTTTGTGGAAAGAAGGCGCCTTGCCGGCATTTACTTTGTTCATGTCCAAACTGTCCACAGCACTGGGCTGTGTCACAGTGGTGTTTACACAGTCACCTCTGCCCAGACAATGAAAACTCTGTGTTAGCAATAAAACTATTTCATGGAAATAGTGGTAGTGTAATCAACAGAGGATTTTCACGGTGGTCTAAGATTTGAAACTAATTCTTTTTGACTAATAAAAATGAAAAGTGTTGCTATTTTGAAATGTACATATTAACTGTATGAAGACTTTTATTATGCCAAATTATGATTTTTTTGAAGACAGGTAGATATATAAAATGTACCTAATCCCAAGAGTATATTTTTTTCCTAGTTCTTAATACCAGGCAACAAGGGAAGCAGGAAAAGTAAAAATTGAAAATAGAATGTGAAATATGAACTAAATATCTTTGGTGCAGATGTCAATTATACTATTAATTACAATCAATGGCTATGACACTTTTTTACCCCTCCCTACTCTCTGACTACTTTGCTGTGCTCAGAAGGTATTTCCCAGAAATATTTATTCACCTGCAAGCAATAGAGCAAAGCTGCAGAGCTCTGGAGCCAAGCTCTGAGCCTTGCTGGGGCACCCCAAGCAGTGCAACCCCTTCCTTCTGCCAGCCCCTGGCTGCTGGGGAAGTGCCCTGGCGCCAGCGGTGTCTCAGCGCCACACACAACTGCAACAGCAGGAAGGGGCTGAAAAAGAGGCAAATGACAGAGATGAAAGGAAGTGAGGGGCTAAAGAGTGCCCTTTAATGGGCTTGGCCAGCTAGCTACAAAGGCCTAAGGATGTTTGGAACAGTCACAAGAGGCTGAGCAGAAAATCTAGAAAATACATATATATATATATAATAGCAATATATTTCTAATACATATGTAATATGTATAAAATAAATAAAGATATATATATATAAAAAAAAAGAGCAGATGTATCTAATGATTTACACATATATAGCTCTGTGCTGTAGTTACTTTTTCAGTTGCCTAAATATTTCAAGAATAATCAAGAAAGGAAGAAAAAGTTGGAACTTTGGTGCCTCAGAAAATAAAATCAAAATTCTTCCATAACTGTGACACCAAAAAACAGCTTCTTTACTCCTTAAGAAATTTCTAAACTATTAAATGGAAAGATACGTCTTTCAAAATTCTACTAATACATCAAAATCTGAATATTCATAGTTCCCATTTGCCACCTTTCTATGGGACATGCAATGTAAATAGTGAATATAAAATACAGTGTAAAAACCTTTCCCCTTTAATCACAAGTGTAACACTGTTAAGATACCTACATCTGTATGTAGAGCACTGCTCCTGTATATTACTGCTCATGCTTGGGATTCTGTATGTCTGTTGTACTTCTCCAGAAAATACTTTGGAAATTAAAATGGTTTATTCATTTTATTTGTAGTGCCAAGCCAAATGAGTCTTCAACAGTGGTAATTAAAAAACAAAACCAAAAACAAATAAACAAAAAACCCCCAACAAAATAAAACAGAGAAAAACCCCAAAGAGAGAAAGAAAGAAAAAAGTGAGTGTGGGGGAGGGAATGAGAAGCTTAATAATGACAGAACTGATCTTGTCTTAACTAAGATGTGTACCAGGGAAGCTGTAAGGCCATCATCACCTCTCTCTCTAGGATCTCTGTGGCCAGGACTACCTACTGCCTTCAAAGTCAGGGAATGGAAAATAATGTAAAAGAAAATTAGTAAGTTACAATTCTCAGGGTGTTCATTTTGAAGCTGGATGGTAATACAAGCACAAATGTTATTTTCATTAAAGCATCAGAATTGTATCTAAAAAAACATCATTACAATTGGCACTACTGGTGTATTCTCCAAACAAGGACCCATAAGAGTGGAATTAGAGTAATATGGTCCCAGCATCTCTGGAGAAATGTTAGAAATATCTCAGTGCTCTAGATGGTCCTGTGTGCAATCAGGATCCAAGCCAACACTGGAAGTGCTCAAGGCCAGGTTGGATGGGGTCTTGAGCATCCTGGTCTAGTGGAAGGTGTCCCTGCTCATGGCAGGGGGGTTGGAACAAGAGAATCTTCGAGGTCCTTTCCAACCCAAAGAATTCTACGAGTCTATGACAGCACTATTGTGAATTTCCCTTTAGTAAAAGAAGCAATATCCTATTTTGCAGCTGGGCTTTGATTTGTAGGGAACTTTTGTGTAAAACAGTGCTGAGAGCACTGAGCCAGGATGTGAGTGATAGTTAGATTTAGTTGCTTCTTGTCTGAATAGATTTCCCAATTTTCTGCCTAAAGTCTTGTATATTTTAGCTGTTTGGTAAATTCCTCATAACTGAGAGACCTGGATTTGACCTGATATGGATCAGATCTTCAAATACCTTTAAACAGAACTCACAGATGCCATGGCAAGTAAGACCACATGAATATAAATATCCTTGATAGACACAGAATCAGGTGAAACAGATTCAGCTGACATGACATTTCTGAATGATGAAAATTCATATGTCTCATTTTCCCCACTCTTCCTCTCCATAACAAGAAATCTGGGCATAAGAGCCCATTTTTCTGGTCAAGACACAATGCATCGAGTTCCAGATGAAATCCTCAGTCCACATGTGCAATGCAAACAATAACAATAATACAAAGAAAACTGTATGTTTAATAAATTAACATCTCAGAATATGATTTTATTTTGAGCTTGTTTTTCTATGATCTTAAAAGTTTTCTTTTTCTACTCCTCAGGTACTTCTATACTCAGTATAGAATTATGCTATATTAAAGAGATAAATTTTCTTTTATTATATATTTAAAGAGAGCATACAGATAATGGAAGTGCTTAGCAAAGCAATGCAATCTGATATAGTGCCTCAGCTGAACAGAACTTACCATTATCTTTCTCATCCCTATTTTATAGTTTTCACTTCATGTCATTTCTATATAAAATTACCTACGTTCAGTCTCTGTTGCAGTATGGACATTCAGATATGTGGACATGACATATAATTAATACAGCCTTTCTTCCCTCTTTCTGTTTCAGATTATAGACCTAGATTTTGAACAAGTGTATAAATTTTGTATTATAGCATGAGAAGCAATTAATCCCATTAATAAGCAATAATTCATATAATTCAGATCATGGGCTGTCACTTTGAATTACTTCATTAGCCAGCTTTTTACCCTAGGCTAAAAAGCCAGCTTCATTAATTCTGTAGAAGGCTTATTTTCTTCCCTTGAAAAAACACAGTCGAACCCATTTAAAGGAATATTCCTCTTAATGACAGATACCATCCAAGAAAAAAATTATTCAGCAGCAGGTCTTCATACATGTTAAACTTATTTAAAAGATAAAACATTTAGATCATGTTTATGTATGGAATGAATGTCACCAGAAAGATATTTGTTATGAATAATGATTTTCTTCACTGTGAAGGATCCCGGTTACAGTCTGGACCTGATAATGAGCATATCATGCTCACATGGAGTTGAATATACTTATTACAAATCATTTTAATGATGCATTAACTTTTAATTAGATCTGCACTTCAAATTAAATATACAGTGAGGTGAACATAACTGGAATGAGAAGGGAAACTCGGGCAAGGTTTCCCCACATTCATTTTATCTCTTCTGAGCTGTGACATTAACACACATTTTATTGAACACCTTCCTTATTATGTTACATCCTGGGAGCAGCAGTGAAAATTATCAGGGAGGAATATGGCTTTCAAGTGCTACCAGGATTATGGTTTTCAATGCTTTCCCTGAGTAGATCTCCAGGCAGGTAAAGGGAATTCTGCAAATCCTGTAAAATACAACTTGAAGAATTCATTGTCATAATATTTAAGGCATGGCCACTGTATCTTCTCTCTAATTCATAATACCAAAGGAAGATATTTAATGGCAGTGCAACATGAGGAAGAAAATAATTGTAACTTTCCTCACTGAATTAAGAGGTGTGTCTGTGAGTGAAATGCTGCTCTCCATGAGCAAAGATGGTCGGCTTGTGAAGATTTTAAGAACTGTTACCCTCCAATGAAGAAGCTAATGAATAAAATACCACCTTCAGCTACAAAATCAGAAAATGTGACTGCCCTTAAACTGTTTTCTTGTAAGACACAAGTGACACATCCTCTTTTGCTCTTGTTTCTGCATATTCTGGTGTCTGCAAATGAACTATTGTAAACAAAATAAATTATATGTCAATTAGCCAGAATTACTTTTATGATTGAATGATAGTAGAGAACATTCTATAAATATTTTTTTCACGATTTATAAAGAGTTCGATAATGCCCTGTCAGGCATGACACTGAAAATTTTCCATTATATGTCCTTAATACTCAACTCTTTCATTATTCAGTATGTCTGAATATTCTAATCTGCTCTTGAAGAAAAAAAAAAAAAGTACAACAATATCAGAGCCCAGGACAATTATGTCACATTTTTATTAAATTAACTATGGGTTGTAAGTTTACCTTAACAACCACAAACATTTCTAAATAAAACCAAGATTACTCTTTGCTTGATTTTTTCCAGATGAAAGGTTTGTGGATTTTTTTTCAAAGGAAATTACTATTTTCATGCTGCTGTATACTAGCGAAGTGGTGAGAAATGCTTCCTTTTATTGAGATGGCAATGGTGTAGCAGCTGTGATACAAACACCACGCTGGATGAGCAGCAAATCTTGCAGTGTAGAATTGTTCCAGTAAACGTTAAGTGATTTGAAAAGACCTGACAGGCGAGAACAGCAAGCCCTGGAGTCATGTAAAATGCAAGAGAAATACCACTTTATGGATGCTTTATGATGGCTTCAGAAACAGAAACAACAAACTAGCTATTAAAATATAATTTAGAAATAATATTGCTCCCAGTTTGAAAACTATCTATGAGAAATAAATTCTTTTGCATTCAAGAAAAATCTAAAATCTTAAGAGATGCCCTTATTTCTTGTAGATGGCTACATTTGGCTGGACTGTATGGAAATAACATTCAATTATATGCTACATTGGTACCAGTCAGAATAGCTTATAGCTGGGGAGGATCTCTTCCCTCCCTCTCTCCTCGGTGGCATATTTTTGAGTGTGTTTTAACAAAACCCTCGGAAACAAACAAGGGAAATTATTCAACATCCACCAGAAAGTGTGAAGAGTGAAGAAAATGAACATTTAGTAATAAGCCCAATAATCAATTAATTCAGCAATGCCTGCTGGCTGTACAATGCAGTTAACCCAGGAGGCTCTGCTGAGCCTGGAGCCACAGAGGAGACATTTCTGGTGTAGCCATTTTGTAACAGCAATTCTGAATCTCGTTCTGAGCTGAGAAGCGAGGAGTAGAGTGTCTCACAGAAATACTAGGGGGATTTAAGGTAGACTAGGTAGAATTTATATCCTTTCTTGGTCTTCAGCCAGGGTACTAAACTTGTCGCTCTGCTAGCAAAGAGCGCCTGGGGATTCTTAATGACCAGACATGGTCATGACCTCTGTTTTGCAAGTAATCCAAAAAACAACACATCCTACAGAACACTGATCCTTACCACTAAGCAGAAACACTGAGGGAGGAAGGACTGCCGTGAGGAAAGCATTGCCAGCATGCAGCTTAAGGGGGAAAAAATTCTTGTGCCTCAACCTTTCTGCATCACTGCCACAAGGTTCAGTGTTGCAAATTGTCAGTGCCATTGACCCCACTTCTGTGCAGCACTTAAGCGTGTGCTTAACTTGGAATTAATAAAGCGGCCAGGAAATGTCATAGCACTTTGCAGGCCTTCCATTCCTGCCATTTCATTATTCACCTAAGCAGCCACCAATTCATGTTGAGGTTTTTGTTTTAAAGGGATGCAAGAGAAAAAAAAAAAAAAAAAAAAGAAAAAAGAAAAAAGTGGGTTTTGTGATTGTGCTGTGTATTAATGAAAAACAGCTTAATGCAGTGTCCTTACCCTGTCAAGTCTATTCAGTAGAACAATCCACATATTACCAAGTAGGATATGAATGGACACTGTCCCACCTGTGTTGGTCAGGTAAATGACTGACATTTACCAGAGGCTTAACTCAGCAGTTCTGGGCACCTGCAAACCTCTAGGCACCTGCATCTGATCCTTGATTGCAGTGTTCCTCTCCCATTTGTTGCACACATTTCCAATGTGAGGCTTTTGTAAGAAATGTGGTAGCACCTGGTGTCCAGTGAACAAGGGCTTAAGGAGCCCTTTTTTCCCTGCTGCTTGGACACAAGAAATTGCTGTGTTCACCTCTGGAAATCTGTTTGGTGACTCTGTGTCCCTACTGCTTGAAGTCTGCATTTAGTGAGTTTTCCTCCTCCTTCAAAGATCAAGTGAGGCGTATTGTGTATTTGTTTCATAGTACCTAACTCAAAGATCACCTGACATTTTTGTGGTCTGCTCCAGCTTATATTCTTAGGGGCTGATCACCTAAAAGTTCCTAGTAATTGGATCACAGGAGTATATTTTCATTCTTTTCTAGAAGACATAACATTTTCTGAGTTAGCATAAATGGGTCTGTAGCTGTAGTAGCAGCAAGAAGAGCATTTAACTAAAGGATTTTGTTCTTCCCGTAGCAGAGCCTAATCTGTTGCCTGTCAAGGCAGGGTGATCTGACAGAAATGATGGATGAACTGGGAAAGAAATATTTATAGATATTCATATTGTTTTTATTTCCATCTCTCCATTCATTGCTAACCTTCCTTCATCCATCCCACATAACATGCCTGTCGTCTTTTATACATTAATTCAGAATTCAAATTCTTCCCCCTTTTTTTTTTTTCCTAGAATTTTATGGTCTTTGAAGATGATGACCACATCTGTTCTTTAGTTATCAAATATGTTTCTTATTTTAGTGATTTCCTTTGTCTTTCTAAGTATCACCTTCAGCAGATCTAAAGTTTGGTTGCACTGATACTTTTCTCATCTCCCATTTACTCTGTTCTGGAGAGCTTTTGCTCCTCCTGTTCTCAGGGCCTTTCACCTCTTTCTGTCAGTTGTCATACAGTTGTAATTTGGGCAAAGTATTATGCCTGTAAGCTTATCTATTTCTGCTACCTTTGTCTTTTTGATTAGCTGAGAAGAAAAATGGAATAAAAGACAGTTCACTCTACTTACTGTGATTCTGCTGTCTGGATTTTGGATTGGAGTTTCATTTCCTTTTTTAAGTAACTGAGAAGTTAAACATTCTTAGAGACTGTTTTTCTCTTTAATAAAATATTGAATACACAAGAAATTTCAGGTAGTCTCATATCACCTTGGGATCTCCTCACAACAGAGTGGAACACAGTGCAACCGGATTCTGAAATTTCTCCCTGTTTCTTTACTACTACATTACTGGGTTCTGAATGAAGCAAAAGTGTGAAATTTCCCATTATTTCATTTAAGCTTCTTCTCTCCCCCTTCTCATCCATGGCTACTCTCCTGTGTGAAGCCACAAGAGAAAACACAAGAGAAGACACAAGAGAAAACACAAGAGAAAACAGGCCTGCTCTGCTCACACTGAGCTGGCTCCTGCCATGTCAGCCCAGCCTGGGAGAAGGGCCCAGGACAGGTTCTGCTCTGTGAGGGACCTACGTGCATAATAATCTAACTAGAGCTGAACACCTACTTCCAAGTACTGAAATCCCAAAGCTGCCCCTTTGGATCTTGCTTTTCACGTCTGTGTAACTGGCCTAATCTGAAGTTCTTTGCATGGGTAGAAAGGGAACACATGACTCTTGTGAGATGTAGATCACACCCTACATCAAGCTGGTGTTTTTTTAGCTTTTAAAATAGAAACCACCAAATTCCCTGTATGATGCAATCATAGAGATCTTGCATTTTCAGGACATTATATAAATTCATCATGCTGCCTGGGCTGTTCTGCATACATCTGTCATTTATAAGCAGAAAATAAGAAAATCCCTCAGCTTGTTTCTGAAACTCAAACATAAATGTGCGTACTGCTCAGGGGACAATTGCTTGTCATCTGTTTTTCAAGGGTTCTTTTAACAGAGATTCAGCCAGCCAACACAATGTTCTGCCATGCAGAAGCTGATCTCCAGAAAAAATATTTATGCATGTAAAGAAATTAGAATAAAGGGTTATCTGTCCCTTCATTACTGTTTCATTTTGTATTCTCTGTAATAGCCCATATCATTATAAATTCATGATGTAGTCCTGTGAATGTCATTGTTATTTAACATTAGTTAAGCACTGGTTAATAGACCCTCACCATATTGCTGGGCCACATGTAATGTACACAGTCATTGCACAGAGACTTACTGTGAAAATTTTGCTGCTCTCTCAAAGGATGGTTAACACTCAAAATGTTGTTAGCACTTTTATCATGTTGGTCAAATTTGCCTAGTTACAGCCACTTTATCCTAAAATGAATGACAATGGGATTTACTTTTATTCTTTAAGCTAATAAGGGTACTCGTTGTCATCTTTTTTTTTTCTTTAGTACTGCTCAAGTACCACCCTCCAAGACTTCCCACATTAAACAAAGTGCCAACCACCAACAGAAGGGACAGAGTCCTTCTGGGACTGCCAGGGTAAGTGTCACTTGTGTAATGCCACAGTTACACCACCTCGTAGGAGCTCCACTTGGCTCCTTTTGACCAGAGTGACCAGTCATTTCCTCCATCTTTCTTCTCTACATCACTGGCACTTGTAAGATATTTTCCAGCGGCTTGTTCCCCAGTCTCTCCCAGCTGCCACTCTCCCCCAGACAGAAGTGGGAGACAATCAGGAGTGACTGAGGCTCTCAGACAAGTTCTTAATATTCCAAGGTTTCTGCCCAGACACTGAAGTTCAGGAACCTCTGTTTCTCTCCACACAGCAGAAAGACATATTTCTTTTCAAAGGAAGCCAAGATGTTTCATCATCAAGAGGTACAAGCAATTATCAAACCCATGGTTCCAGTCCAGCACATTACTTGCCAGGAAAATAACTCACTTGACATTACTTGTAGACTGTTCTCAGCATAACACTGTGAAAAATTCCTAAGAAAACACATTTGGCATTATTTTAGCCTGTTTCTGCTTAGTTCAGGAAATCCCTCATTCTTTTTCGTCATGACTCCATTTAATTTCATTTCTATGGCAGTATTTGGTATATGGAAGTTGTTAGCTAACAGAAAAGTAAAATTACAAAAAAAAAAAGAGCCCATACATGGCTCATACATAATTTTAGACTATTGCCTAAAATTAAAGCTTTTTTTCCTGATCATGGCTACTTCTATGACTGCTTACAATTCAGAGGATGTGTCTCTCTGAAAATTCCCCAGCCTAGCTCAGCAGAAGCCAAGGGGATTCGTTCAACATCATGGCTGCTGGGTGGGATTTTGGGACCAGTGACCTCTGGATAGTCACGTTTTTATCACTGCAAATGTTTCCAACTCTCCCAGCTGTGAAAATGCCCTTTGGAGACATTCCTAAGGTGTGCCAGGTGCTCCCAATACATACATTTTTTTCTGCATTTGAAGCCCGTGTTTGAAACTACCATACACTATTATGCTCTGAGACACTTCTGAGCAGGGATTTTGATAATTTCTTCACCATTCTGCTAGGCATTCTGTTAGGAATCAGTTTTGCTGATGGCTAGAGAGGAAGAAGAATTTACTTTACCTTGGCAGCATGGGGCACATCTCTGTTGAACCCTTCTGAACCTCACTAAAACACATCTTTGGCGTTCTGTCTTGACAGTGACCACCAGCACAGCAAGCAACACAGCAAAGGTATCCTCTGACAGTCAAGACAGCACAGAAAAAATTTCTTTGAGAGTTATTTGCTTGGCTTCTGGAGGTTCTTTTTGCTACCTCTCACAAGGATTTGTATGCTAATTTTCTGTCATGGTTTGTAAGATAAAAGATGTTTCAGAGCTGTGTTTCTGTCACCTGTCCTCCCCACAGAGCTCAGCAGGTTCCCCACAGTGCCAAGGCAGCAGAAGCTGGCAGTGGAGAGCACAGGCCGAGTGCAAGAGGGAATATGCAGGAGAAAACTGCACTGTCCTTTACAAAGTAATGGCCATTTTTTTCTGCTTTCTGATAAGAAAATAAATGTTCCCTTTCCTATGTTTAAAATCATTGGCCTATACTGCTCTTACTTCATCTGGTATCATTCTCTTAAGCCTCTGTTGTGCTATATGGATGTTCACACACATTTGTACACTAGTCTATCACTACATTTTCAGGTCCACATCATCTGAAAAAATATTTGACTTACTAATGGTCCCTCCTATGCAGCACAGGTTATATTGTAGGAAGGAAATGTGAGTCTTCTGCTCAGTAGTTCTGTTTTCCTCCAAGTCTTTTGCTCACTAGCATAAAAATAGTCAAATTTTCAATTTTTTCAATCTACATGTGAAGGTTTCAATTTACAGATCTAAAACTCACTGTGTTCTGCTCTGTGTTACTCACAAAAGACCCATTTTTATACACAATCATACCTTACCATGTGTCCAGTCATTCCCCCCAAAAATGTTGCCAGTCTAATCTCATCTAACTGCCACAGAAAAGATGTTCTTCCCCGTGGCAGAAAAGGGGATTCTCTTGGTTACTGGAGCCCAGGAAAAGGTCAATTGCTTCACAGCCTTCAGCCTAAGGAAACATTATTCCTATCTACACTCAAAAATATAAAAATATTATATATAATTAAAATTTAATAAATAAAATCTTGAATATGGATATCAAATTTTAATTATTCAACTACTAAACAACACTGTAAAAAGATAACATGATTATAATGTGTTATTAATGAACAATCAATTACTATAATTAGGAGGTAGAGCTGATGAGCTGAGGAAGTGGTTTAGTGTAAATTATTAAGGCAGAGTTTTGCTCTTTCACCTATAATGTCCAGTGAGTTTAGATCTGAATGTGGACCAAACTGCGGTTTCAAAGCTACACAGACAGAAATCCACAGGAGAAAACTGATTATGTACTTTCTTGTAGTGACTGTTTGATTATGTACCTTCTGGTAGCTAATGTTACACATTTTTAGAGTGCTGTCTGGTGGTGGAGATGATTGTTAATTAATTTTATCAGAAGATATATAGCAGCCCTTATGTTATTCCTTCAGTAAAAGTGTGAAGGGATACAAAAGTCAAAATCTCAGAATAATTTCATTTTGACTCCTCATTATTTACTTTTTCAGCTCTTCAGTTTGTATTTTTATTTATTGCAAGTAGTTTTTACTAGCTCATTCTGTGAATATACAAGTAGAGAACTTCAGACACAGGGGCTGGCAGCTTTCTCACATTCAGCAGTGGAAAAGCCAGAAAGAAAGTCTCTGATAATCCAGTCCAGTCTTTTCCATAACACAAACTATGGCATCCCATCTACTGAACCCTGCACTAAACCCAGGAACTCCTCAACAAACCAATGCTTCATTTTAAAAAAGGCATTCAATTTCAATTAAGAGATCTCTGCTGTGAGGACTTCACTATGAGCCTCATAAAATTGTTCCAGTGATTATCGAACCCTACTTCAAAAAGCCCAGTTTTGTTTCCCATTGAATTTCAGGAGTATGAATCCATTGAGATCCTAGTACAAGATAGAAGAGTCTGAGTTCATTCAAATGGTGTCAGCCTCCTCCTCCTCCTCTCCTTCTCACTACATAAGCCTTCACAAACCTGTCCACAACATTGCCATCATTTCTGTAGCAGACTTTCCTCTCATTTCCTTCATTTCCCACTCATTCCACATTCTGTATCTCCCCTCTGCTCAGCCTTGTAATTCAATCTCAAGCAACATGTAGAGATCCCAAGAAAAACTCTCACAAGGATTTGTACGCTAATTTTCTGTCATGGTTTGTAAGATAAAAGATAAGAAGCTAATTCCAAAAACCTACATTTTCACTCCTCATAGAGCTTCTCAAATAAAGAGAAAAAAAGTCTTTTTATAAGCCACTTAAGAGGAAAAATGTTTCTTCACTTACCTAGATTACCTTTTTTCTTTGTACTAAAACTGGTAAAGAGCTGCTAAAAGTTTTTGATACTTCTTGAAACATACCATTCACCTCTTCAGACTTATTTTTTTATTGTGAGTCCTAACTCCCTGTTTTAACATTACATTACAACAGGTTATGGATATATTATTTATTTTATATTCAGGGCCATTTAGCACCCTTGAATCCTATGAATCATCTTCCGTCCCTAAGTGTGTAAATAACACAACAATTTTCTTCACCCAAGGTTTCACAGGGAGCTGAATTCAAATCACAAGCTGAGTGTTCAAGTGCCAGAGCTGGGAGTGTGACAACTATTCATACTAATCAAAGTTCTAGGTTTCTGGATGTCACAAAATAAAAGCCTCCTTGCAAATAATTCCAAGAAGCTGAATGCCAATCTCAGTTTTCAATCCTTTCATTGAAAGCTTTTCCAGAGCACGTTTCCCTTATATTTCTTATTAAGTTAGCCTTTAAATCATTATAAATTCTGGTTTTATAATTACTAAAATAACAGCTTTGTGTTATTGCTTTCATCTGTCCGCTGTGGACATAAACATGGTATAATCATAGCCACGTTTCTTTTTCTTTCTCCAACACTTCATTCTTATTCATGATCAGTCCCATGTACAGGGAGAAATTTGTTCTCAGTGTGAAAGCATATGGCCCTTGGAAGAGAATGAGAAGATAAAGAAAGCAGTGCAACGTGCATTCACCTCAGCCAGAAAAATTATTCCATTATGATCAAGACTTGATTAAAAAAACCCAACAGTTCACATCTTAAGCAATGGTAGTACGACATCATACAATACTTGTGGGATGTTTCAGCCTAGTTTCAATTTAAAACCTGTATTAATAGTGCAGTTAGCCCTTTAAAAGAACAACAGTTTCCACAAACCTCCAAATCCTAGGTAATTAGGGTTTTCAATCATGACAGTGTTCTTATTATAATGGCAGTTTTGGCAAATAGCAGGTACTCATAGTTCACTGAGGAGCTACATTCTCACTTGAGACCTGCCATCACCAGCCTAATTGCTTCCCAGTGAAACAATAGCATTTTTGTTCAACTACCATCTTTTGTTATTTTGCAATTGGAACTGAATATTGGGAAATTTAACTTCTCTGTTCTAAGCTACAAAAGAGCTTTTCATGGCATGTTTATAAAATACTGGCATGTGCAGTTTTCTCTTGTGTTTACAGAGAGAACGAGCATTTATTTATCACAAGAATAAGAATCTGGGCTTCCTTAAGTGGAAACCCTGTGAAAGTTTAAAAAATACAACACATAAAGGTCACTGGAACCCTTACAGAGTAGATGAGAGGACTGATGAAAAAGCCACAAGACCCATTCTTGCTTCAGTTACCAGCCAAGAGCTTTTATATCCACAACTGGTTCCACAAGATCTTCTGTGCTTGCAGGCAGCCATGTCCGTGTCTTAAAGAAATCAGGACTCTATTACTCAGAGTAGATAACAGAGAAACTTACAAACTGTAAGTTTCCATGTGTCATTAGTATTTAGCAATCCCGGGTAAGATTGGCAATATCAGGGCACAAAGCTGAAGTCTGAGAATCTCCATTGTGCACAGAGCAGATGGGGCAGCAGCAGCCCTGCAAAGGCCGTTGGCAGCCACCCCAAAGTGGGGACCCTGGTGTTCTGTTCTGCATCCTCAGCCTGGTGACATTTGTCACAAATTCCAAGCATACAACATGTCATTTACTTGTCACTGTGCAGCCACTCCACAGTGGCCACCACGGTGCAGACACTCTGTGAAGAAAATAAAGCCAGTACTCACACTACTGCTTGGTGCTGGATGGTGCATAAGCACTTCCGTGAAGTCAGGGCAATTTCTTTATTTTCCCTCGCATGTCCTTCTTCTCTCTTTCCAAAGGCACTTATTTAGAGAAATTTATTCTAGTATTTTTAATTCTGAGGAGATTCTCCTAAAGTACCTTTGGCTGAATATACAATTATTATTTTCTAGTTTCTAGGCTGATTGAATTACATTACTTTGGCAGAAAAGAAAGAAACTCTTCTATAAGTAAAAAGGTCCCAAACTGCCCATGCGTACTACTATGGAGACAATATTTTGGTCTGGAGGGAGTCTTGAAGTCATGAATTCTTCTGAGTTAGGGCATATTCACATGAGAATTTCTCAATCTGCCTGACTAGCGGTTCTCCCAAAGATCTTGCTTGTGCTACAGTAGCCAAGCTTGAGATCAAAAAAGCAAAAATTACTTTGTTCAGGTCTGCACTTTGCTGAAGGGACCACAAGGGCTCCAGGAAATCTGCAGATGGAAGAAGGCTTTTCCAGCAGCTCTTGCAATGTGAATCTTTGGTGGCACAGAGCATGCTGGCTGGGTTTGATCCATCTGTTAATTTAACTACGTTCCCCCTGTACTTTTTGTCATCATCTGACATAAGCATGCTCTGTGTAGAGGAACCTAACACTGGGAATTATTGTGACTCTGTAGAGCTAAAAGAAAAGCTGCAAAGATTAATTTATAGCAAACATAAAATTGCTTATTTCACCCTTCTGAAGGGCATAAAGATTATAATTTCTCCTAAATTTAGTTCTTTGAGGCCATAATTAAAGTCATAGCCAGCCTCTTTTATTTTCTAAGTTGATAGGTATTTAGCATATACTAATTCCCAAATAATCTGTATTAGAAACAGCTTTGCAGACACATTCTGGGAAGTCAAATCCAAGATAATAAACCCCCACTGACTGTGTCTGCCCAGTGCAGTGGGGACACCAGATCACTCCTTCCTCACTGGCACGGCAATGTTCTTCCTCCGTCTTCACCAAGGAAAAAGAGCTCTGTTTCCCAGGGGAGCTGGTACAAGATGGGGTCTCAGAGCCCTCTGAGGAAGTTTTTCCCATCTCAAGAGGGAGCAGCTGAGAAATTTCAGCTAAGGGATTTCAGCTGAGAAATTTCTGCCCATAGGAATGATGAGAAGTTGATCCCAGGAGCTGTTTGAAGAGATTCTCTCTGTCCAAGTGGACTAGCAATGGAACAAAAGACACATTCCTGGAGCCAACTGAGGTCCAGACTCCTCTGGTTCCAGCCACAAGGGCCCCTGGAGTAGATATGGCCAGTTGATGTGGTCAGCCACTGCACACCAGCTGCCTATGTGCCAGTATCAGGCCAAGTAAGATGATTAGCCCACCCAACAATGACCCTGTGTAGATCATGGGTGTTTTTCTAGTGAGAACAATCTCAGGGAAGCCAAGGGCCCTGTCTGGCAGCCTAGCAGAGGTCCATGTGCCAGGAAATGTGGCAGCACTTGAGGATACAAGCAACAATATTCCCCAGAACGAATGGAGAGAACAACTGCATGGAGAACAGGCAAACAGTGTAGGGACAGGTACCACGAGTACCTCCATCAGGTGACAAAGAGGAAATGGTTCTGGGAAGGGAAACAAAAGCAGTAAGACATTAGCCATGGCTCTTCCTCCCCACAGTATTTTCTTTTCACAGGATTACTTGGGGATACCCAAGAAAACTTCTGAGCCCACTACAGGACAGGAAAGTCTCCCCACCTAAACTTGGATAAGCATTATTTAACTGATCTAATTCACTGTAAAGAATCATCTTCTATTGTACCAATATCAGAAGAATCAGTTAGTTGCCAACCATCCCACTTGCAATGATAGGGAGTGAAAAGGGAGTAAGTTTGAAATGGATTATGCATTGTAAATTCACTAGTGCTGCTCTTGTCTAGCCTGGCCTGATACAGGTTTTTAACCGATATTGCTGGAACGAAACCTGGCCCCTGCGTTTTATGGAGTTGTTCATAAGTTATACCTTGCTCGGCTCATTTGGATGAAATGGCCTAGGATTCCAGCTCTGTAACAGCATCATACTCTCTGGATTTAATTTAACTTCAAAAAGTAAATAGCCTGTTTTGTTTTGACGTCAAAATAGTTCTGATGCTAGAGCGGTTGATATCCGAGGGACTTGGCCATCAAAGCCCAGTTGCTGTCAACATGCCCATTATTAAAGCCAAGTTTTTAATCTACTTTCCAGAAATATATGACAAACTATCCTCCTTCACATATGCATAATTTTTAACATTCACGTTGCTGGTACAGAGCCAGAGCTGCTGTGTTAGATGTACTCATTAGGATCCCAAATGGCTCTGTTAAAAGCAATGGAGCTGTTTTGTTCTGCCTGCTGTAGCATTAGAAAACCGGGATGCAGTGGCTGTGCTGTGCAGTGAACGTGCCTTTACCTGGACATATGTCCCAAAGGTTGCTCTGGGGACCAATACAAAACAAGAGAACATGACTGTGGGGCTCTAGCAAGCTGTCCTGTGCTCTTCTGTTAGAGCTTCTCTACACAGAGAATAAATATCTACCCTTCACCCAGCAAAAAATGTTAGTGTCTTAACTGAAGCCATAAGGGAGGACAGGTAGGTGTGGAACCACCCTGGCCCTGTGCTGATAACAGTGGCAATTATATGATAACTGCACGTATCAAAGAAAGGACTCACAACTGCTGGAGTCTCACTCCAAAGCATTGTTCTGTGTTGCCTACACTCTCTCTTCTCTGGAGATGCTTCTTTCACAGTTTCCTTCAGGTCTGTCTCCTTCCAATGAGGCAGGTTGCTGTCATCAACATGCTGTCTTTGGTTCAGCTGGTTCTGCAACATTGTCTTCTGTGAAAACTCTGAAAAAACAGGATTTTTCAGGCCTTGAATGTGATGTGGAGCATCTCTATTTATTGATTATATTTTACTTGACTGATTTTAATTTTTATTAGATTGGAATTTGTCTGTAACTGATTTTTCAGTATAAAAAGAGTTTTTCTTATAAAAAGTGATGAAAAGGACAAAACTGATATAACATATTTTCCTTTCTTCCTCATTCTGCCCTCAATGGTTGACAATCTAATTTTACAAAAAAATTTTCATTATTTTGATATTCCTTAATTCCTTCTCCTCTTCATTTTATGTAACTGTAAGCAGGAGAAAGTGAGATTTCCTCTTCCTTCTTAGCCATACTTATCTGAGCTCTCCTTTGCAAAAAAAGAGTTAGATGCTCCACAGAGAGATGGAAACAGGAGAGCTCAGTGAGGCTGCCCAAACATCTTACGCCCCTAAATGCCCCAAGAGTATCTGGGACATGCAATGTGCCAGCAGATGGGATGCAGACCTACAGGGTCCTGGACTCTGTTGGACTGGCAGCTGGAGGGGATGAAAAATACCTGAAGGCACTTCATCAGTAGCAGATGCCTTTGCTTCAGCAACTGAAGGAAGCCCCAGAGCCCTGTGATCAGCCTCTGCATTGTGCCGTTTGCCTCACTGTTTGCCTCACCTTTCAGCATCACTACAGCTGAGCTTATAAAATTTTGGCTTTAATATAGTTCCAGAAATCTGAATTTGCTCCTGGCCAATGGTTCAGCGCATAGCGAAGAGTAAATGTAAATATTTTTAATATCTTGATATATCTTTGCTATAAAGAGGAAACAGAAAATGACATGCCAGCTATTTTACTGGGTCATTGCAAAATCCCTATCTCCCCCACGCAGCAATCGTTAATGCAATGGGAGCCATACGGTAACATTCAGTTCAAGATCTTTAGCATGATATCATATGCTGTGAGATTTACTTTGTCAGGGAGGAGGAGACTTGAGAAACCCAATGAGCTGAAAACACAAGCAGGGCAGAGAGTGGGAAACTGAGCTGAATATCAACAAAACCTTTCCTTTCAAGCACCTTTACCTCCTGGAGCATAAAGGTAGGTGAGAGAGAGGAGATGTGTGAGTTGTCCCAGAGCCCATTTAAGTGGTTTTTGTCTTATCATCAGAGGAGTAAGGAAGCAGTGGGACTTGGGTCAGGACCAAGAGTGTATTTTAAGTGCTTTTTCCCCCTCAGGAATCATTCTGGGAAAGGCAGATGAGAGAAAGGAGAAAAACTAGACTGAGCCTTGACAGGGCATTTGTAAGTGCTCCTTTTCCCTTTTGCTTTTAAATTTCATATTTAACTTGTTTCATATGGAGGGAGAAGAGACTGAGGCTGCGGAATTCACAGAAAACCACTCATGGAGAGCTCTTTGACATTTCTGCCTTTTCCCTTTTCATTGAGAGGGATAGAAGGAATTGGGGTGAGACTGAAGGAAAAAGCCCAGTCTTGTGAAAGCACTGTGTAGTCCCTGAGCAGATTCCAGGCCAAAGACTGACATCATTACCAAAATGAATTGTATTTTTCCACACCAGCTACTCCCAAGAATTTAAATAGGGATTACTGTGTCCCTAAGAATAAAATCAAGCTACCTGGCAAGTTCACAATATTTATATGTGTCTGTAGACCCTCTCTACATTGGTCAGTTTGGCAATGGGGTAGAAACACCACATATTGCAAGGGATTTCTTTGTGAGAAGAGGCACCAGAAAACTTAAATTCAAAGACTCTAGACAATATTTAGACTTCTAATAATGTTGTCTGAATGGAAACTTGAGTGGGTAACAGTAGTTTTTAAAAGCCCCAGGGGAAAAAAAAATAATTTCACAGAAAAAAAAATTACTTTTTAAATAAGATAGAATTTTATCTTCAGGGATATATGTCACAAATCCCCCATTCCTCTGATAAAATCAAACTCCCATTTGTGATTTTTCTGCAGAGCTTCCCAAGCTACAACACAGAACAAGAGACACACAGAAGACAAAAGAAAGAATTCCTCATGAACTTCTTATTCTGAAGCATACTTTCTAACAAAGAGTCATATTCCTTGGTGCCAAGGGTGATATTATGTTCGTAATGATCACCATCACAAATTATTGCTTAAAATGTGCTCTTATTCTCATCTGAGTAGCTGTTTCCTCCTTCCGTTCCAATAAGCCCTCTTTTCCCAGCAATAGCAGATAGATTAATGAAAATGTGATTTTTCCTTAAGTAACTTTTCTGATTTATATCTTTTGACCACTATGGCTGAAACATGTCATCGTGATATGAGCCCTAATAGATACACCGCCAAAATCATGTGATCATGTTTGATTTTGTGACCATGAAATAGATACTTGGACAAGAATTACTCTGTCTACTTGATGCTACTTAACCAGATCTTAAAGATAGTTCAAGTGAATTTGAAATTTCTTCTAACTGTAATTTGATTTAGAGTCTTTATCATTTGCATATCAAATGTTTTTATTAAATTTACTTTCTTTTGCAGTGTGAGCAAAAATTTTTAATTGTTTCCTAAAGCTTTCATTTTTCCAAGGAAGAACCTTTAAAAGGAAAAAAAACCTGAAAGGCAGGAGCATAGTCCAAGCCTGTATAAGGTGAGCAGGTAGAGCATGCACCATCTACCGAAAGTACTCCAAGCATATTAAAGGTAAACAAAATTCAAAATAAATCACCATATAGTTTTTTTGGGTGGCTTCAAAACTATGATTTTTCAGAAGGATTCTTTAATGTGTTTGACTTATCCTTTCATTGATGAGGTCTGGGAACCAAAGTGGTGACCTACCCACATGTCTCAAAGTAACTTAAATGGTCCTATAAATTACATCCAGACACTCCTGCCCTACCTGCCCATGGGGCACTGCTGAAGCCCCTCAAAGGTAATTTCCAGGCTGGAAAATATTGATAGAGGCATTCTCTCTAACAAGAGAATTCTACTTGGTTAAGTCAAAACACCCCCTGAAGTTGCATTAACCTCAGCAGAGGTTTATTCGAAGGTGGCAAGGGGAAGAAATTTCATTTTTCAGTATTCTTCGAAGGAAAGAGTTCTGGCTTTCATTGTAGGGATGAAACCTATGAATAATACTGTATCCCAATGCCTTTCCTGCATAACTGAGAAGAAGTGAATAATCTGAATGTTTAGTATTTGTCAAAATAAAGTATTTCAATTGAGAGTAAAAGAATTATTTTGTTTAGACCAAAAATGTTGACATTTTCAAGTTCTGTTTGTAATCCACATGAAGACAAATGTCAAAATTGCCCAATGTCCTGCAAAATGGAACTTCTGCCCCCTTTGTCCTTTGCTTGAAGCAATGAGATATTAAGTGTGAGAGGATGAATTAGTGTTCATGTCCGTTCAGACCTAGCTATCTACATTCAAGAAAAGTTTCAGTTACTTCCAGTCATGATGACAACTTATGATTAGTTCCAGCTGCAGTGTTGACATATGTCTACTGCAAACTGAAGAGACTGTCAGTTCACCCATTAGCAGCAATTCAGCTGGGTTTGAGTTCAGCATGGCAACTTTAAACCAAAATGATTGTTTTAAAACCAGTTACAAAAGCTCATACACTCTATTCTCCTTAAGATGCCATTTCAGTGAAAGACTGTCCCTGATATTTTGGAATGAAGCTTGGTCTTCAGATCTTTCCTGAAATGAGGCAATTTCAAAGTTTCTTTCCTCTATTTCTTTTCAAATGGAAAATGTCTGCTCTGAAATCTCACTAGCTTCCAATATTTTTACCCTACTATTAGCTCTTAAAGAATTTGAAAGTAGAAAGGAATACAAACTACTTACCTTGGATTCACTTGGATTTTTCTTGACTTTCGCACCTTTTAAAAATAACTTTGGGCTTAGGATATTTTTGGCAAGGCTTCTGAGGACCTGTCTGCCAGAAAAGAAAACAAAATTACTGATCTGGTGAGAAGCAGATGGATTATAAAAGGTACCTGGCACGGAATAGATGTGAAAATGAAGAGCAGAGAACTAAACTCTGGTTCCAGCCTTTCAGGAAAGTGTTCCATTGACCATGAGGATTACCAGAAAAAGGGTCCTCCATTTCTACACATGCAGTAAATATTAACTGTTTCAGGAAATCAGGGATGACTTTTGCCTGTGGAAGTGCATATATGGTTTCATACTACTGCACAATGAAGTTTCTGCCCTCTCCTGGTTGGAGAAAATTATTTCCCAGTTCTTCCATGCCTGCTGGTTCTCGTGGCATCTCCAAAGCTGAACTCAGACCACTGTCACACTCTCTGATCCCCCACATCACATT
The DNA here is from genome assembly GCA_910950805.1 of Acrocephalus scirpaceus scirpaceus. Taxonomy (NCBI): domain Eukaryota; kingdom Metazoa; phylum Chordata; class Aves; order Passeriformes; family Sylviidae; genus Acrocephalus; species Acrocephalus scirpaceus. Next base: position 35,525,781 of record OU383778.1, read on the forward strand.
CATGCTGGCTAGCCCCTGGATCAGGGTGGGAGCAAGTCTGCTACACAACAACACTCAGGAGCAGGGAAGGGCACACAAATACCACCAACAGAGTGGATGGACACAGACAGACCAAGCCACATGGTGCTCCAAATGTGAGCTCATGCTCTCATGTCACCTGTGGGAACACTATGGGCAGAGAGCACGACAGACAGAACCTCTGTTTTCTTTCCTGTGTGGGCTCACCTTCGGAAAATTGCTGAGATAATAGCCCAATGAGCAACTTCTTTCCACAGAAACAAGCACAGAACTATATACCTGACAGATGATTTAAGGAAAGCTCATCGGCCTACAAAAATGGTAATGCAGCTTTCACTTTGAAAAACTGTTTCTGCATATCCTTATTGAAATTCATCATTTTCTTGGATTTTTCTAAAAGAAATCATTTATTGATCAATAAGTTTATATATTCTTAGCTAAAAATCTGTAAAAACATTCAAGAATGCCTTCTCTTCCTTATTTTCTCACCAATGCCCTGGCTTTCTATCAACATGCCACTCTGTTCTTGTGAGAACTTGCATTTTCCATGCATGCTCAGTTTGTATGTACACAGCTGTGCCACACCCCTGCAGCTGATGCCATACACTGTTTACAAATGTTTGGTTCCCAGGAGTGGCTTTCATGGGGACACTGTCATCAACAGAGGTTTTGCTGCAGATTTCAAACCTGATACTTTTTATAGCCATGCAGCATACAAAAGCCTCCAGTCCTGAGCTCAGATCTAGAGCTCCTGGAGGGCCAGGACCAAGGCTGTAAGACTCAATCCTTAAATGAAGACATTTTGATGGGTGGACACAAGACATTTTAAGACATGATTCTGAATCTGAGCTGTCTTAGCTCTGTTGCAAAGTAACCTGAAGGTAGTTACTAAATTTTTCTCCTTAAGCTCTGCTTGGGAAAGATAGGCTGATCTAAAATTTAGTGACCATAAATCAGATCTAGCTTCAGTGCTTATGTGGCTATTGTAACAGATGAGTACTGCATACAAATAGAACCTCCTACACCATAAAGATATCTATTATAAATGTAATTCTAATATTCTATTTTTGGCAGTTAGGATCTTGATCCTGGTCTTACATGCACTGGTTTTATACCAGTGTGGTTTCATTTACACCAATGGACTTAGTAACTGGTTTTTGGATGTACGTGGGCACACTTCATTGGAACATGGCACAGAGTAGCAGGAATAATTGAAAAGTTCCTTAGGCATTGAATACCAGTGCCAACAGAATCACACTTTCCCTTTGCAAGGTGACCATGGCTATTTTACAAGGAGTCAGAGCTGAGGCAAGAAAGAGCAGCACTGAGTGGAGGGAAGATGCTGAAACCTTAAAGGCAGAAACATGTAGTTGGTGCCAGGCATGAACAGAGCTACTTTGCTGTACAGCAGAGTGAGGAGAGCAGATCATTGACATGGACACCTGTGGCATTAAGGATCAACCAATCCTCAGTACTGGGCTGACCCTCTGGGAGCATATGACCCACCTCAGAGAGATGTTTCATCCATGAGCATGAGACAGTTCTGGGAAATTACTTCACCACAGAGGGACTTCTTCTTTTCTGTCTTTTCCCCAGTTTTACCTAACAGCAGGAATTGTGCAAATACAACACCATTGTGCTGGCTAGAGGCTATGAGGGTATAGGAGAGGAAAAGTCATACCTGCCTCGTACCAGCCCTACTCCACCATAACACAATCAATGTCTACAAAGGCAGACTCTGAAAGCCAGGAATTATCTTTTACTCCAGACTTATTTTAGCCACTTTAAGCCCCTGCCAACCTTTTAGAACAAGGATTTTTTTTTTTTTAGACAAAGTGTAGAAATTCATAACTTAGATGTGAGATGGAGTGAAATGATGAGTTGTTCTTGCTTGATGGGTGTCACCAGAGCATCATGCACTGTGCTAATTTCTCAGCTTGTGAATAGACATATTTAGACTGACAGTTGAAAGTGGGCTGCAGATTCCACTTAAAACATGTTTTTCGTGCTGAGTAATAAGGGCTAAACACAAACCAATTTTGGCAGTTAAACTACTCACTTAAACCTTTCATAGTGTTGTCAAACACTATAATCCTTCAAAAATCTGAGTTTGAATAGCCTCAATATTTTATTTAATGAATTTTAAATCCTGTAATTACCATAATTAAGACACTCCTTTTGGATCATGTCAGTGTGCTGCTCAAAGAGAGAAAGCTGTAGGCAATTTTCACTAAAGATTTTCCTGAATGCAAATGATACATACAGCTCATTTTGAATTCTTTATGATGTCATTTGGGGGAGCATTTTTTTAAGTTGGTGTGGAAAGTCTATAACAACATCTGAGGAAAAACTTAGATGGAAAGGACCTTATTATCTCCAATACTGGCTCTTCCAGTGCTGGCTGTGCACATAATATGGATGTTTTATTTAGTTGAGGAAGTCATGATGCAGTGGATAGGCTGCCCTGGCCTAGGTGACACTTCCATCCCAAAAGAACCTCTATCCACATTCTTATTTCCTTTATCCTCATTTCCTTTGGCCTTGGATTCCAGGGCCTCGTGCCTACTGTATAAGGGCACCTGGAGAAGTGGGGTAGGCTGGGAGTGGATTTTCCTGCCACCCCAAACAGAACCCCTTTTCAATTCCCCTCCATTTCTAAGGCCCCACTTTTTCTGCCTGCTGATAAGAGTCCCTAATACTTCTTAACCTCTCTCCTCCATCTCCTAGCTCCACCACCAGGCTGAGAAGATCATTGACCTGATCACACCCCACAGAGCTGTTCTGTTCTCCCTGATGCCATCTGAGAGCAGCACCAGGCTCTGGCACTCCCTGCAGTCTGAGAACTGGAATCCTGACTGCTCTTGTGGTACCCCCTCTTGGTGGCCACATCTTTTCTGCTGTGCACAGAGAAAACAACTTCTCTCCACGTGGACATTATACCTACACTTTCTCAGTGAGGGCCATGACCACCAGCTATGGAGAACTTTAAGTTCATAGAAGCAAGTATGACCATATCAGCAGGTGGAAAATCAGAGTTGCTTGTGGCTCAGTGGCTGTGGGCACTTAGTATTCAACAGTTTGAGAGGTTTTACAGCAAACAAACCAGCATCTCTGAGAAAAAATCCTACTTCATGCCCAAACCTGTGATTCCCAGACTCATCAAAGGCATCTCCAAGGAAAGCACAGGCAGCATGATGCTCATTTGTACTAATAGCTGTAACCAGCTACACCCCCTATGTAAATTAATACTAATCAAAGTACAGTAGTTATTGTCTGATTTAATTTAAATAGCTACAAGCTATGAAACAAGAATTTATACAGGAAGAAAAGACTTTTTTATTTCTAAGCATAATAGGAAATAAAGGACGTTTATATTTTATGAGGAAGGTTACAATCAAAATCAGTAGTTGAAGGTATCAGAAAAAGGGTTCCTTAGCAACCTGTGGAATTGAAACTTTGAGCTGGTATTCCTTCACCTGTATTCTGCAGGTGAGATGAGTTGTGATTTCAACCAGCTTGTGGTTTCCTAATTAAGCATAAAATTATTTAACACTTTTTTTCTCCAGTGAAGATTTGTAGTGAAGCCTGGATGAGTAAGTGGCCAAACCTCATGAGCCTTCAGTGCCCATCCAAGTCTTAAAGTACAGTTAAAGCTTTATACCCTAAATATATATTCCCAGCACCTAACTGTTGAATTACACCTTTTAAATTTTGATTTAAATTGGTAAACAAACTAGAAATGAAAAATACTTAGTGAATACTTCTGTTGATAAATACCCTTTTCATAGAATCCTAGAATTCTGGGGGTTGGAAGGAACCTGAAAGATCATCTAGTTCCAACCCCCATGCTGTGGACAGGGACATCTTCCACTGGACCAGGTTGCTCAAAGCCCCATCCAAACTCACCTTGAAGACTTACAGGCTCGCATTATCCACAACTTCTTCTCTTCACAACCTGTTCCAATGTCTCATGAGCCTCTTAACCCAGTTTCTGTTACCAGTTTGGCTCCTTTCCTGTGTGAAACCAAATTCAATCAAAGGAAAAGACAATCAAGGTTATCATTGATGAAAACCAGTAGTCTTACTGATTTAAGTGAAGTGAAGCTGAGTCTTAACCAAATGCACTTCTTTCATGAAAAGCATGGAAGATGTTTTCATTTTTCCCAAAGTAAGATTTTAAAAACACTGAATCATTTCATTTACCTTTACTTTCATCCAAAAAAATTATTTTTTGTCTGTGATTAAAATCCTATACTTTAGGGTATGCTTCCTACAATATATCCTATTTCTCAGGTGCTAGAGGCAAACCCTGGGGAGTATTATTCCTTACTTAGTGTGTGCCAGACCATATTTGACACAGTCCATTACACTGACACAAGATTTATCCTTCTGATAAAAGAAGCAAAATCTTCAGCTGGGCAAACAGACTTTTATAGGTCTTCAGAAAGAAAAATATCTGGTTTTTGAAACTCCACTAGTATTCACAGGCCTAGAGGTTGTGTTTGTGGTGCCTGTGCTAGCATTAAGATATCATTTAAAAGCCCAAAGAAAGGAAAATGATTGTATTAGCTGTATCTCCAGGCCAGTTATAGAGGCACTGATTACTTGCCATATCTTCTACAGACAACAGGAACTTCACCCTGCAAATCAGATGCTCTAATTTAAGAGGGGTCTGTCTCTTAAGAGATTACACTGTTGAAAGGAAGTCACTGTTAGAGAAAGTATTTCTTCTTAAAGCAATATTACCCAAAAGAATCTTGGTGCAAAGCCTGAAGTGACCAACTATAAATGAAAAACAATAAATATCAATAACTTTATCAATATCAACTAATAGAAGAGTTGGAAAGTTGATGTTAAGAACAAACACTGAAATAGGATATTTCACAAACATTCCCAAAGTGGTTTCAATTTTGAAAATTGAAAATAGTATTTTTCTAAATTACCTTCTAAAGGTATAACCTTTCTAAATTTAGATGCACGTCTATGGTCACATTCAAGTAAAACAGCACCATTGCACTAGGACTGAGAGCAGAGGTCGAAGCCAATAAAAGGACATATTTTGGACCAAGTGTGACCAGTAAACCACTTGACTCACTGGAATTGTTCGCATTTAGTTACCTAATTTGCAATTAGTTACCCAATTATTTGCATTCGAATGAAGAACAAAGCATTTTCAGACAGATCTCCACTTGAATACCCAGAGCTGTGGATTCCACCTTTTTGCTACAGTCATTACTGTCCATGATTATTTTACAACATGGTTTGTTTTCCTTTAGTGTTGAAAAGAATTCCTTATTTCTTTAGCTTTCTCTACTTCTGAATTTGTTACCAAATAAGAAAATCTCCTAACAACAATATCAATTAATGTAATTTCTTGGAAATTGCAGACAGATCACACCTAAATTTTAATTTTGATAGTACCTTGTAAGTTTTTCATTGTAACATAATCTTTTCAGCTCTAGAACAATTTTTATGTTCATTTTTAAAAAAGAATTATACCAAATTTTTTCAGTATCATCTTTAAAGTGAAGATCCTGGAACAAGATGTGGTATTTCATTAGAACTAGTCACACTGCAATCAAACAACTCATGACTTTTGGATCTTACCTCTGGATTCAGACTATCTTTTCCTTCTAATCTCAATAATTATGCCTTCCTAGGACACAATCTCTTGTTCTGTCTTTTGCATTCCAGTTCTGTTCACTTTATTTGAAGATTTTTTTTGTATGAAACACTTTGCCAAATAGTGCAGGGCAAATTACCAGGCTAGATTTCTCTGCCCTAATTAATTTATTTTCCATTTTGTCAATCCTTTCACGACCCACAGAACTTTTCAAGAATCATTCTATATCTATGTTTACCTAGAAAAAAATGACAGACCAAGTCAAAGTTTCTTCAAGGTTTAGAGACTTGGTCTTCCTGTTTGTCCTTCTCAACTGACTTTTTTTTGATTACCTGTTAATTCACAGAACATTTAGTTCATACTTCATAATTTTTGTAGAGTATTGGTCTTTAATCGGACTGGCAAATACTTTAAAAATTAAATTATACACATTTTAACAGATGTTGATCCCACATATATATATGTGACAAAATGGTACATCTCGCAGGAGATTTCTAGGCTAAGTATGAATATGCTTCTTTCCTTTATTCATTAATTGATCACATTTTACATCAGCATTTTCACTGTTTTCCTTGGGACTAATGTTGAATGCTACTAAATGCTACTAAATGCTACTAAATATCCAGTAGTGATCAAGATTCCCCACATAATTTGTTTTGGGGCAGGAGAAAAGCCTTGGAAGATTGCAAGATGTCACTTTTGACAAGTGGGAGAAACTGGATTTAAGTTTTAAAATGAAGTGGAAGTGAGACATGGAGAAGAAATCTCTTGTGAGGTTTGCATACGAAAATTAGTTGCTTTGGTTCTAATTCTCTATTTATTCCATTTTAACATGCTTAGCATCTTGATTATCAGCTTTACACACAGTTTCACTTATCTAAAGACTCAATGTAATCATACAAACTAGCTTATTCTGTGTAGTCATAATAACATTGTACACCCAATACTTAGCTAATTCAGCTTTGTGAGGACAATCCAAATCAGAACACAGTAGTTATGAGTATTCACTATCGGTTTGGATGCTCTGGATTTAGCTTCTCAAAATGGCTGGTAACCCTTGCAGCTGAGCAGAACTCCATGGGACCTTATGGTATGGATGGTTCATCACTGTCTGTTTAGAGCCTTGGTTGCCTCCTTCTGGTATAGGACACCTCCTTTAGGACCTCAAAAGATGTTCAAATATGGTCAAATATGGTCCAATTGTGAAATCATATTTGTTGTAGGCCTTTTATCCCAACCTTCCGAAATGATCAGGGTTTTTTTAATCTAATAGTGAAAACAAGTAATTCTTCCAACATCTGGTACTTAAGGCAGCCTTGTGGCAGCTTGCAAATAAGGTGAGCATTAAAAACAGCTGATCATTTCCAAAAGATGCCAATGCTTTTCTACTGCTTTTGCTCATAGGAGCTTCCAGGCCATACATGATCTACACATACTATGTCATTCCCCTGCAATGAGACCTAAAGGAGTATTTGTGCAGAGTCAGGCTGTAGGTGACTGTTCATGACTCCCTCTCCCTCCTCACTGACCTTCCTGTTGCTCTTCATCGTATTTTTTCATCAATTTCTCCTTTCTGTTTCTGTAGTTCTTCCTGCCAGACCAATTCAGCACCCATCAACTCTCTCCAGGGCTGTCCTGGCCAGTAAATGTTTGTGTCGTTCTGAGGATTTTATCTGTGGTGTCTAATACCTGGCAGAAAGGAGAAGCTGTCCCTTTTAAAAGTAGAATTGAAGCACTGTTCAAACACAGCTCTTAGGCACAACCCAAACCATAAGCAAATCAATAGGACTTCTCATTTGTTCACATGATTACAATTAAGCATATCCCTTAATGCTTCCCTGGATGGGAGCCAAAAGATAGCAGTAAATTGAGTTGAGACCCCAGAAATTACATTCCTTTTACTGAGGCAAAATCATCCTTTGTATTAGCAGATGACACACTCTCTAGTGCAGAGAAAGACACAGAATCAAGCCATGTACAATGGGTAGTCTTTTACATCCATCTCTGCAAGTATGGTCCTTCACCCTGCAAGTAAATAAAGAAAAGAACAAGAGAAATCCAAAAGAAGCAATGGCTTGGCACCTTTGCTGCAAAAAATTCCTTACTGCTGAACATGGTGGCTGAGCTCTCAGGTTACATTACATCAAGCAAAGGCACTCTAAAGAAACAGAGAGCTCAGCTGCATGGAGATCTTAAAAATTAGAACAAAAAAGGAGAGACAACAGATTCTGAGAAAAATAAAAAGAAAACAAACTGAGCTCTAATAAAAAGTCAAAATAACATTAATAAGTAAAGATGCAATACAGTCCTAAGAAACAGCAATTCTGCTTTCTTCTTTGCTGCAGTATACAAGCACCTTCCAGGAGCACATTTGACAGTGAACCAAGCCTTTTATGAGTGCTTCAGCTGCCTCCTCATTCCTCAAGGGAAAAACATGCACACTTTAATGTTCAGTTTGGTAAACTTTAGAAAAATGCTGCCTCATATTTCAACAGAAATAAAGAAATGACTAGGTGCTGGTGCCTGGTCATGATGCCCAGTGACAAAACTCTGCTTGGGTGCTGCAGGTCTCAGTCTTGTGTTTTTCCATGGTAATGACAGTCCTTTCCAACCCAGGCTGCCTTCATGGAGTTGACACAGCAGGATGGCTGTTGACAGGGATTTCCAGACTTAGCTGGATTTATAAAATATCTTTCCAGCTGGGACTTCTCTGCTTTAAGCAGAAAAGGAACACATTCTGGGGCAGAACTAAGTGGTTCTGTACTTGTATTAGAGAAAATCAGATAAAGAAGGTGGCCCGGGGACAGATCTGAAAGTGATGCAGTATGTAATAGTCTTTGATGTCAAGGGCAATGTCAGCTTGGGTCAGTAAAGAGAAGAAGCTTAGGAGGAAAAGCCATAACCTTCAGCCAAAAATTTTCCTATTACATAATCTAAGATTTTATTTCAATTATTTATTTTCCAGGAATAGAGTTTAGACAAAAAACACTGCATTCTACCCTTAAAAGTCTCAGAAATTTTTTCAGTTTTCTTACTCCCCCCACACTCCACAGCTGAGATGTTTTCCTTAGGGACATCTCTCCAAAATGCCTACAACTTTCATCTCATAAGCAGTGTGTTAATACACTTGTCCTCTCCCTAAATTCACTGCTTTTCCTGCACTAGGAGACGATTTGCATTTGTCTTCTCAAAAATGTTTTTCAGACCCTGATTTTTTTTTTATTTAAGCCAGCCTTCCAATTCTCTGTGACACTGATATTTCACTGAAACAACTTTTCTGGTTTTTGCTGTTGTGTTCCTTTACTACAACTTTGTATCTTTGTCATTTCAAAGTTCCTCCCTTCTCATTAGCCTTTTCTCTGTTCCTCACATATCTTTGGTTGCCTTATCAAAATATTGGCAAAATGCTTTCCAAGAACCTGGCAGATGTTATTCTTCTGGCAGGCATCTACACATTTGAAATCCTTTCTTCCTATCTTCTTCCTATTTGGGATGAATCCGAGAGAGATTTTCTAAAGAGCCCCATCCTCCTGACCTTTTTGTTTGGTGTCTTATTATGAATCCTAATAAAGAGAGGTCACACCTACTTACCCTATCTCTTTATCTCTGCCTGTACAACTGGCCCCAAGTGCATATATGCATATATGTTGGCAGAAGGTAATGCACTAGGCAATATCTTTTATTTATATTTGCAAGCCAAATATCTCAAGGTAAATCACTTTACATAATCATTCCTCAGATATAGATTACTTTGCACATCTGTTGTTCTGGCACTGCAGAGCTTCATGTTTGAATTCCTTGATTTTTTTAATGCTCTTTTGTGCTTTAATCTCATTTTTCTGAGAAAATTTTTTTTTGTGAAATAATATAGAGGGAGACATTGTTCAAGAAAATTTATTTTGAGCTTTTTTTTATGTATGTCATTGGGTAGAAAATATTTGTATTCTAGAATTTTATTTTATATTCAACTTTCATGTTAAGTGAAAAATATTTTTTCTGTGGAGAAACTGAGAATACATTCATGTGGTTACCCATGTATGTAAGAGTGTGGGCTGTGCATTTTGCCTGCGTGCAGCAACACTTGAATGCCTCTATCCTTCTCTGGGGCTAGCAAGTAAATCCGTGTATTTCAGGATGTTACATGAGGAATAGCTGACAGCAGTGTCTGACCAGAGGCACTCAGGGGCTGGAGACTCTCACTCACTGCTTTTCCTGCAGATCCCACAGATGCCAAATGATGGGCCAGACCCTCAGCTGGACTCAGCACATGAGCCTCAGGTTCAGCATTTTAAAGGATGACATAAACACTTTAAGTCAGATGAGCCCTCTAAACAAAACCTTTTCTTTTCCTTTTTTTTTTTTTTTTTTTAATTGCTTACAGCAGCCCATGTCACACATACAAATACTTTATATGATTGAGTCCTCTGTGGCCCAAATATGAATAGACTCATCTTTTAAAAAAACAATAAGAATGTTTTTATCCCCATTTCCCATTTCTGTAAATAATTTACATGCAACCTGCTATCTTTGCAGGATAATAACACTAAACTCTTTAAAGAAGGGTACATTTTAGAACCAGTCCTGGAAGAATGAAAACCAGATTGAAGTTTGAGGTCAGGACTACAGGTGAGCATAACAATCAGTTTCAGAGCTGGAGATTAATAAAAAATCATCGAAAAAGGAGTCACAATGGAAAAATTTTCTTCTGACCAGAGTACCAAGAGCAGTCCTCTTGTCAGTTATCCTAAAGAATGAGGAAAGCTCTTCTATTTAGCAAGAAGAACAGCATGTCTGAAGAGCAGCAAGTTGGCAGGGCAGAACGGAGAATATGCCCAGACAGAATCTGGGAGAGGAACCTGGTCAGCTTGTCCCAGAGTCAGAGTAGTTCCTGATTAATTATTTAGGTTAACTAAACTGAAGGAAAATTCTTTAGATATGTCTGGTTGGAATTTGTAGTGGCAAAACTCAGAGCTTTTAGGCACAGCTGATATCCTGTACAGGGAATTATCAGAAGGGCTGGAGAAAATGTGTTTCTTTCTCTGTACAGGCTGATGATGTCAAAGTAAAAATTAACAAGGGTGCCTACATGGTTAGAAGTAGAGTTCATATTTTGGTGAAGCTCTGTGTTTTTAAATTGCCTAGCTCAAAAGGATCATTTTTCCATCTAGAGCTCTAAAAACCTAAAAATAACAATACAAATGCTTTTATGGTTAGCCTCTCATCATTGTAACAGTCATGAAGGAGCTTCAGATATATAATAGATGCAAAAGCACTTGAATTTTCATGTTCTATTCCCTCTTGCTCTGTCCAAATAAACCTGATGACTGTATTTTAACCTTAAGAGGTATGTGTACAATATAAAATCCTTCATAAAAAACCATTTAAACTCCAAACCAACACATAACTGAGTAGTTCCAGCATAGAGCCAAGCATGTGCTTCATTGATAGATCAGGTTTCTAATGAAAAACAGTTGTTTATATTATCTTATCATAAAATGCCATTTTCTGCTGGTAATAAATAAATATCCCCTGAAAATCTTCCAAATTGCACTTGGATAGCAGTTATTTCACAAATGCACCCAACTCATATTTTAGCAAATTTACAAAGACACATTCATGTTTTCACTTGAAAGCAAATAATATTTACATACCATGTCAAGATAACTTTCTACAAACATTCTTGTTTACTAGTCAAACCTGCAGGTAAAAGCTTTGTTTAAGTGGTTGGTCTGGCAACATAATTTGGCACTCTATATCTATTAACTTCTGTTTCTGCTTTTGCACAAACAAGATTTGCCACAGATCACTGGTTCAAACAAGGAGCCTAAATGAAGTATCTCAAATTAAGTTTGAATTGATTTACATCGTAAACCAATGAACCAGCAAATTTTCTTGTGTGCATTTCCTTGTGCATAACTAAAATACTTACAGGAGATACTGTCATACTGGCAATTAGGGTCATTGGATGTAGAAGACCAGTTTCCTTATTTGCTTTCCCTTCTCATTTTGTAGGAGGAAGAAGTGCCTGATATCCCTCCCTCTTTACTTTCTGCTAAACTCATCCAGGTTAAAAACATTCAATCTTACAAAATCTCCGAATAAAATAGCTGTGTGAATACACAATCTATATCAAGGAAGGGATATTCATTTATTAACATCTTATTTCAGTATAATAAATGCATGACTATGGTGTTTTTAGGGAAAGGCATATTTCTGCTTACTTTTTAAATCAAGTAATCAGTCTGTTTTCAGTTCTGTCACTGAAAGGAGTAAATTTAGCAGACAAAAAAAATATACTGGAACATACAACTATGTAAACTGAAAATGCTGATGTGATACTTTGAAGCCTTCTGTGTTATTTTGAGGGTATCTGTACATTCCACAGTCCAAATATCCCACTAGCATTTCATAGAAGTGTTTGAACCCTTTGCTTAATAAAGAAAAGCAGAGACAGGCTGTTGAGGGTTTGTACTGAGGAGAGCATGTGCTTGTATGCAAGCACATGTGTGTTTGCATGTGTGTTTCTTTCTTCTGTGGAGATTATGAGCCGTGCAGGAATAGAGTGCTTAATTGAAAAGATAACAAATGATGAAGCAGCTGTTAAGTATGGCACAAAAATTGCTCCGAGCAGTTAAGGCTGATCATCATGATGGAAATAGCTTTTTGACAAGCTTAGCATTCCTGTGACAATAATTAAGAATCAGGTTTCCACCAAAAGGCTTTATAGCCAGAAGGGGTTGTAAATCAATGGGCAACATTTTTATCTTGGAATGAAAATTAATTATTCAGTGTAGAACGTGCTTTCTCACACTTAACTGCCTGTAATGCCTCCTTTATTCTCCATCTTAATTCAATTAATATACCATTGTTAAAGAGGTGTTTGTCAGTAGTGATTCACTTTTGTTAAAAATTACCATAAGGAAATATGACAAAGTTGAATGGGTCTTAAATTAAGCCATAGTCCAGATTTTTTTGGCAGAGGGTTGTTAGTTGTTAAATACTCTTTGACAAGGGTGCGGATATGAGCATTTTGTATTGCACCCTTTGAGCTTGCATAAGCACATAAAAGGATTGAATAATACATGAAAAAGAACTGTAGGATTTTCTGAAGTGCTCTACATGGCCCTAACTTCTTTCTCCCTTTTAAGCTAGTCAGAAAACATATTGAATTTAATTGGAGCAGTTTCAGAACACCAAAGACTTTTGAAAATCTTATTCTTATTGAGAAGAAATAAGTGTTCTTGCCTTTTTGACTATTATATGGAAATGAAGGCATCTATCAAAGCTGTCATGACACTTACAGGGAAATGATGAGACTTTGGGGAATTATTCAGACTGTTTTGACAGGCTCTACAATCTGAAAATGGGCCTGGAAATGTCCTCTTGGCAAAAAACATTAGACAACATAAACCTCCACAAGGGCAGCTTTTGTCCAACTATTGCCATTGGTATTTTCATCTTCAGCAGTAACAGAGATGATAGGAAAAACCCTAAGTACTGGAATTAGTGTTTCATTTCATTCAAGACTCAAATATTTTTCAATTATTCCCCATATCTGTTGCCCTGACAAGTGCATCCTGATTTTTTTGCTATATCTTTCTTTAAATAAGATAATTTTTGGTGAAACACCAGAAGTGTGATAGTAAAGGTTCTTTGCTTAAAGGAGTCCCATAATGCAGTATCACTCAGTGTGAGTTCATTATGGTATTCACCCTCTTAAGCAAATATGATCTGCTGGCAGATTAGGAGAATTTCTTAGAGGGCAAGAGGTGTAATTCTTTCAATTCTTTTTTGTTATCTCATGGGTGTTTCTGCTGCAGCCAAGCACTAAAAGAAGCACTGGTGAGTCACAAAAGAATGACTTCTCTACATATTAGAGAATTAGAGAATTAATTGCCTTATAAAACCTCTTAACCTTATGTCAGCTTGAGCTAATGCTGTCTCTACTCACAACACATGAAGTTATGGAGGACAAGCAGAACCCTGGATTCTTGTTCTTGCCCCAAAAATTCTCCTGCCTTGCTGCCTCCTAGAATGTTTCTTTCATGAGAAGATTATTCAGTGACCTAACACAGGAGGGAGAGATCCATATCCCTTCTCATTTCTGGATGTTCATTGGTAAGCCTGGCCCCAACACCAGCCTCTGAGTTACTGCTCTTTGCAATCAGGAGACTGCAACTGATCCATGCTTTTAAAAGAGAGAGAGTACATAGTATTCCATGGCAAACTGATATTGTGGACGGAGCGTAAACCTACCATGCCATGTTCTGAAAATGCTCCAGGTGAAATAAACTCCAAAGTTGTTTGGGTTTCCGTACTTGAACTAGGAAGTAGATTTAACCACCTAAGGAAACCTAATGTGTTTCTCCTCCCTTTAATCTGACATCCTATTTCCACATCAATACATGTCTTTTACATGCAGAGCTATCACTTAAACTTCAAGACATCACAAATAATCAAAGACAAACTTATCCACAATTACCATTTCATCTATGAACACCTCTGGGGTAGGAAGAGGCTTCTGTGCTAGATTTCTTTTTTATTTTTTTAAGAAATCTATGGTACAATGGAAATAATAACGCCAACTATCAATCCAAGAATGTGTCTTTCTGTACTGCCTAAATTTTGAATTTAAAAATCCTTTTGTCCTTTCCTATCCTATTTTCCACCTCACCGACCACCAGCATTTCTTCTACATTGACTATTCTAAACAATTAGCTGAGAAGCATTCCTTGCAAATACCTCACCAGCCCAACACCTTCACTCAATTAGGATATTGCTTCCTCTTCAATCAACATGACTTGTTTCTGTAGGACTACCCAAAAGGGAGACGCCTTCCAAGAAAACTGAGACTGCCGGGAGCTGGCCCTGAGATAATCCTCCTTTGTTCATCAGCTGCTTCACCCATTTTGAGGAGACAGTTGGGAAGGAAGCAAGAGGAGCATGTGTGTAGATCAACACAGCTTTTAAAACATGGAAATGTCAGCATTTGACTTTATGTTTAAGTCGATAAAAATCTTTAACTTCTTTGCCACTTTGTGAGCTTGTTAATACAGCAGATTAATGGCTTCTGCACCGACTCATGGTTTTATTCTCAGTGTCAGGACAGAAAATGAAAGAGAAATAAACCACCCAGAATAGATCAGATAATTTCTGGTAGACAAAAAAAAGCCACAAACAAACATGTGAAATTCAAGGAAAATGCATCTATTGTTAGTCCAGGCTATTAGTGACTGCTGCCATTCAGTCCAGTTGGAGGGAGCAGAAGACTTGCATGAATCACATATTAGGACAATATGTTTAACACAGAGCCAGAGCAGAATGTTTCTGGCATTTTTTAATGGATACAATAATGTTGCATCACAAATCTGTCCTTGAGTTTTTCTTTCAAGGGAACTGCCCTGGAGTTAGTTGCAAAAAAATCAGTGGTCTGGAAATTATGTAATTTAAACATGTTTACCTCAGTGTGTGCCAGCATTTGCAGCTGTCGAAGTGAGCAGAGCCTTGTCCTACTGAGGCTAATTCCCCTAAATTAAAAACTGCTTCTGTTCCATGCACCCCCACACATGTGTAGCCTTTGCTGACCAAACGTGGGAATTTAGAACATTTTATAAATACTTGCGAATAAAAAGAGGCAAAAATGTTCATTGGAAGAGTTCTTTACCAAAAATAAGTGTTTTCATTTGACATTATTTTCAGGAATGTAATCCAATTCTGAACAGGGAAAAATGGAAGCATTTCATTATCTTTCAGAATTATAATAAATCAAAAATGATTAAGTTACTCAAAATAGATATTTCAAGATAATTTAAATTAAACCTGTGGGCTGTAAAACTTAAATGTAACATTTAAGTATCTTCACTCATTCTCTTGATATTTAACAAGACCTTACAGCTATTGAAATTTTCTAAGTTTGGCTGGTTTAATGAGTAAAAATGTAGAAAGAAAATTACATCAGAAATGACAGATTTTAAACAATTTTCAGTGAATCAGGAGATAAGTTGGTAAAGTTAAAATATAAATTGCTATACTTCAGACTGATTCCATAATTAATTTAACACATTAATTAATTTTACACATTAATAATGTGTAAAATAAACTAATCTTGATCCAAATTGTACAGAAAGTCAAAGCATTCCTGCCTGGTTTTCATAATTATTGATACCAAAGGATTTTTTTCTTATGTTACATTTATGCAATATATGAAATTACAGACACTATGTACTAACTATAGAAGCTGATTGTGATATTTATATAAAACCAATATATGTCACCTGTTCCTGTTCACAATTTGCAGTGAAAATTCACCAGCAGAGATGAACCACCATTAGTGTTTAAGGTATCAACAAGCACAAGGGTGCTAATGCACACAAAATTATAAACTACTGTGTGCACAGGCACTAAATACAGCCAAATAATATATTGGTGGTGTGAAATAGGACAATGGAAAGTTTACCTGGACAGTGCTTGGAGCTACATTTTGTATTGCATTGACTCAACTGCTTGTTGATTTTATTCCCACAGAGAGGGTCTCGTGATCCGGGCCTCTTTAAAATGAGAAAAACTCCAGATGTCTAAGACTAGAAAATAAACTGATGTGCTTGCAGTACAAATTTATGAAGAGACCATGTTGATATGAAAAAATGAAAAGGAAGGGATTCAAAAAAGATTTTTCCCTCCTGCTGATGACACAGAAATCCATAGATGTGGCTTTTCCATGTGACAAAGTGATATGCAATATTCACTGTGGTTTCACACAGTTGGGTCAATAAACTTCCATTAAGTATGGACAAGCTGTCAAAGTGACCCGCTGCCCTCAGTTCTGCAGTATGACTTGGCCTTAGCTGTCCATATTAATATGAATTTTTAACCCTTTGGTTTGACATTTTAATTCTTCATCCATTAGTCTCACATTTCTGTATTATCAGTTAGTATTATTGATTTTAAAGAATACATACAGTCAATTTGCACACATGTATTTGCAAAGGTCAGCAGAGGACACAAATGTGATTTCTGCAAGAGGTCCAGACATTGCTTCCTGATGATTTTTATTATCTGTCCTTCTGGCCAAGATTATTTTTTACGAGTGGAAGTAGTACTTATCATAACTGAAGGATCACTAGATGTTCTTGCAGTCTGAATTTTTAGGGGTTCATTTGTGGGGCTTTTTTACAAGATGTGTCTAAATAGAGGCACTGCAAGTCCAGAAATGTTTTTCTTCAGGCTGAGCTTCTCCTGAGGTCATTGCCACACATCTCAGCTGTCTGTGCTTTGTTGGAACACAGAACACTCTTAATTAGCAGACAGAAATTAGTGGAAGGAAAGCAAGAGTCTGAGTTTCAGCCCTCATAGACCTGCACATGCTTTATGTTTAAAGCACAGAGATAAAACAACAAAAAATGAAGCTTTTGCATAACTAAAATAAACCGTGCCCATCCTTTTTTCTTTTTCTTTCTTTTTTAGTCAGAGGGAAACCAGACAGTAGAAGGTGGATTTTACATTTGACTGAAATACCAATGCAGAAGTTGCTCTGTTCCCAGAAGGGAGAATTCAAAGCCAAGTCCGCTGGATGTTAAGAAACCTTCAGCTTCCTTTTCCTCATTTTTTTACCCTTTTGGTAGAAAATGCTATTGTTCGTTGTTCCTGGTATACAACCTTTCTGTCTAAGATCTTACTAATGAGGAAAGAAGAAATTTCTCCCAATATTCAGTATCTCAGCTTCTAGAAACCTCTGCCACTCAGAGGGAGTATATGGTGTTACATTTTTTGTGGTGTTCCCTGGGTCAGATTTGCTACTTGGAGACTCCAGAGAAATCTCATTAAGGAGTGTCTACTACTGGTTTCTTCCTCCTACTTTCTTTCAATGCTCATTTCCTCTGGTTTTGGAGTTGCTGTTGTACTGTCCCAGGACACAGTGCCTCAAACACTTGTTATTTACAGATGGGAGGGGCTTAACTAGGGGTCAGCTCACCAAGGGCAAGTGGCTATTCACACTTCCTAGTCCTCTAATCCACCTGAGCACCTTCTATCCATGCTCCAGTTATATCTCTAGGATGATGGGAAAATGTTTCTTTAAATTTCCTGCAGTTCCTGCTCTGTTCCCTTCAAAAGCAGCAGGAAGCTGTCATTGAGTGCAAGATCAGTCTTCTCTGAATCTGTTGATATTCCAGACACTGCCATATCCAGCATGTTCTGCTTTTTATGATACTGCCAAAGTCAGTAGTGGCACTTGGTGGCATAATGCCACAATATCATGAATTTCTGAAGTGCCCCAGGAACAAAACAGAGACTCTCAAATGTGCCTTTTCTCCATTCATACATAATCCACACCAGGCTTCTGAAGCAAACCAGATAGAGCTGTTCTCCTGTTCTGTGCCTGCTTGGAGATCTAACAGTTCTTAGGAGAAAAAAGTAAAAAAATTAATTTCACCACATTTCAAAACATAAGAGTAGCACAGCACCATTCCAAATAATGTTTGAATTTAATTTCTGATCTGGATTCTCTAGAGTTTCTGTGTCCCTGTTGGATCTTCTACCACAAATATATCCTTGGCCATGTGTGGTCTTTACGGTACGACCTTATCTCTCATCCACCACTTCTTGCAGGAAAATAGCAACTATGTTTACTCTATATACAAAGTAGAATTTTTACTTAAATGGAAAATGAATATACATTGTACTTCAGAAAGTATAAGGGCAAAATTATTCATTGCAGGATGAGCGAGAACCTCAGTGGAGCTAAATCAGTTTATACACAATAGCAACTCATACCAAAACTTCAAAGTGAAAAACAGCCTAGCCTGTTTTTCCTTGAGCAGCCCTTTTGTGGGTTTTTACAACATGAAGGTTGGACTGGAAGAAATAGAATAAATGCATAGCTCCGTTCTGGGGCCGGTCTTAAAAGCATTTTTCTGTGTGCTTACATCTCCACATGTGAGTTTCACACCCTCTGAGGTCTCTTGAGCTATTGCATGAATTAAGCTCATACAGATGTATTTATTTGCAAGAAGGAGCAGTTTCTCAAGAACAAATCACCTTTTCTGCATCAGTAGGAAAGCAGCTGATAGCTCTCCAGTGTGCTTTAGATTTCATACTGCGATTGTAAGGAGAGCTCCAAAACACTCCCCACTACAACACAACAACAACACAATCATTTAGTTGGGCAATCTGAGAGGGACAACGGCTTTTTCAGCATTCCCAAGGGGGGTTCAAATGACTTATTGATCAATTGATTAATAAATGTCAGCGGTCAGAGGAGAGAGCAGTTCTGCTGAAAAGAATAGCTGTCAGAAGAGCCCATAAGTGCATGAGCTATTAGGAATGAAAAAATTAATCTGACAGAAAAATAGGGTAGTGATTGTTTTACATTAAATGTGAGAGAATGCACGATATGTGTTTCCAAAACTTGTCAGATACAATAATGAGAAATAGAAACTTCATTTTGGAATAAAGATGGTCATGCTTATACTTTGATAGACCACATATGAAAGTTTGGAATTGATTAAATTTTCATAAAATAGCTGCTTTGAGTTATTTCTACTAAAAGTTAGCAACTGATCTTTTAATCATGCTTAAGAATTGTTTTGTTTCTAATGAATAAGGATGAATGCTTTTTCTAATTAATTTTTAATTTGTTATTTTTGGCACAGATAAAGCTAAATCTAGTTTGTGTTCTTATCCATGTTTTACTGTTGGTAAAACTTTCTCCTAAAGTTTCCTTTAAATGAAGTTGTAATGTGGAACGTGCATTCTTGAAATACTCGCTGCTATTTATTATTAGTTTTCATTTCCAGATAAGGGACATCATTCTGGCGTCTCAGATTCATTTGACAGGAGGCATTCACACCTCCTGGAAGGGTTGTCTGTATATCATTATTGTGGTAAGGATGTAACTGAGGGACTGGGAGGCAGATGGTTATCTACATAAAATATCCTCACTCACCTGAGCTGCTTAACTATAGACAACTGAGCTATAAAATTAAGTGAATCTATACATGCCCATTATTTTCAGCTGAGTGTTTGTCTGTGTAATGATTGCTCAACTGAATTTATGAGAGTTTTTCTTATGGATACCTTAAAAATTAATCTTCCTTTAATCTCATGCTTTGGGATTTCATTTGGAGGCCCCAGACATGAGGACGCCTTTTATTCCCTTCCTGAGTAGGAATACATATTCTTACTAGGTCTGATGGACATACACAGTGTGACGAGAGGTATTATTGACTTATAGCACATGTAGGGGGACTATAAAATCCATTAATGATTTATTCAGAGTCACACAGGAAAGCTGTCGATCAGGATTTGAACCAATCCTCCCCAGCTGCCAGTCACCCCATGCTACAAAATCATCCCACCATTGTCACATCAGCTGTGTTGGTAAAACATCTATTCCACCTGCAGAAAAGGTGCAACCATTAAGACATTTGAACCAGAATCACAGCAAAAGACCTCTGATAATTTCCTAGACAACTTACAATTAACTAAAATCCTAATTACAGTCAAGATAAGAAAAGTTGGTGGTTTTATTATGCGTATTGAATGAAGTATAATGAGTTGGTTTTGTATTTATTTATCTAATTAAATAAGTTCATTCTTCATCTGGTTTCAGTAGTTAAGAGCACATATACACAGAAAATTATAAAGGACTTTGGAGACCACTTTTGTTTAAATACTTTGGTATCTCTGAAACCTGGGCAGAATGTCCCACACTCCAACTAAGCAACCTGATACTTTGTTGGACTTACTCACAAAGTATGAACAGTTTACCTCTATATTGTACAGGAGTTCGTGTATTTCAATATAATTCTAATAATTCTAAAAATAATTTAATAAAAATACATAACACAAAAGGAATAAATATATTACAACAACCTTTAAAAGCTATTATTGTTTCAAGATGTACAAGAATAAAATAAATTTACCAATTTCTCTTTCAATATTGAGCAAGAGTAAGATAAACATTTTGCTTACTGCCCAACACCAAAGTAGGCTTCACATATCACATTATAATTTGATTTTTGTTATTAGTTAGAAAGTCCTTGTTATTAGTAATGAGCTCACTTAAGAATCTGGGCATGTGTGTCTGTGAGAGACTGTGCTCAAAAATCTATTCCTTATCTACAAGGCAAAAAGCAAACATTGAAATTGAAACATGCCTAATGCCATTCTCTTTAAAATACATTTCAAATAATACCATGTCATATGTGGTATAATCATATATAACTGCTCATTTTAACGGAGCTGATCAGACAGTTCAGCTCTTTACAAGTGTTAAAGTATTGTCTACTTCTAGGACATTTACTAGGGAGTTTCCATGCAAAATCTGAACTTTAAAGATTATAAATTTAGAAGTCTGCTCCATTTGCCCTACTTCTTCATCCTTTGGACAGCTAACCTGCCCGACGTTCCAGTATCCACAGCTAGGCTTGTCCAGGAGACATGTGCTATTGTTGCTGCAACAAAAATAAATTCTAGAACAGGAAGATAATGAATAATAGAGCATTAAGAACTGCATGTTTTCTAATGAAGGTTGTGTTATTCATACGCTTCAAAGAAAGAATGGTCTCTAATTTTCTCCAGTTCCCTTTGAGAGTTCAGTTACTGGGAAATCGATGGCAGTTTTCTCACATCTTCTGCTTGCTTATGAGGTCTCACATGAACTTTGAAGTTTGTACAACAACATATTTTGCCAACATTTTTACAAATTCCTGGCCACAATCCAGACATAACCAATGAATGGATCATAACCAATGAATTGATCTGGAAAAAAAAAACCTGAGCAAGCCAACACACTCTTTTATTTTGTTCATTTGTGCTTTTAAAAGTAAATCCTGGGTATGTTTTATTATTTAAATATAGCTATTTCTAAAGAAAATCTATCACCCAGTGAACTCTCAGTCCTTTGTAAAGACTTCTCAGGAGCTTAAAGTGGCTTAAAAACTTTCCCATTCTGAAACAATATTCCTGTAATTAGTGTGTTTTTCTCTATGTGAACACTGTTCAAGGGTTCTTGGTATTTTTATATAGAGAATATCTTTAAAAATATCATCAAACAGTTTTATCCATAGCCATAGATAAGTGCATTAAAGGAAGGATTTGGAAATACCATATCTGATTAATGTCATCTATTCCAAGACTTTTTAATTTCTTTATGGCTTGAACAGGTTTCAATGCCTAAAGCAAATATTTCCCATGTCAGATGTCATAAGAAACCTGAAAATTTTGAGGGAAAAAAGTAACCAAAGCAGTTCAAATATCTGTCAGAAGAAGACTAAGGAAAAGAAGGTACCAGCAAAATGAGCATTTGTCCTTCTGCAAAATATTTGAATGACCTCCTCTTGGTAGAGGTCTAACACCTGTTTTGGAGCATGATAATTAGAATTGGAAGCTAAATGTATATGTGCTAAAATTATCTTTTTTCCAAATATCAGAATTTGATCCTTTTGTCAAACGGCAATATTTAAAATAATTAAAACTAAAGTAAATTTTAGACTAAAATAATACTCTAATGGAAGCATCTCATATACGCTTAGTGTAAAGGGAATACTAAAAAAAGCACCCTGCATCATAACTTTCATCCCTGCTGCTAAAGGAAATTACATAGTACAGATAATAGATGCAAGAAACTCTAGACTGAAATGAATCAGTCTTGGCTGCAGCTCTTCTCCTGGAGAGCAACCCTGCAGCACACCCCTCCAGGCCTCAGAAACCCTCTCCTATTTCCAGCTAGAGCTTGCTCACAGTCATTTTATACCCATTTCTTCGTGTGCCAAGGCTGTTTTTCAGTTGTCCCTCTGGCCCTCTTTGGCTGTCTTTGCTCAGAACGAGCACATCCTCTGTCAGTCTTTGCTCCACCGCGAGAGACGAGCTGGGGTCTCTCCCTGGTGGCTCCTCTCTGAACGAGGTGCAAAGGAAAAGAAGGAAGAGGTAACTGCACAGTAAGACAGATGAAGTATTCAAACAAAACTTCACAATAATATTGTAGAATGTCCTTGTTTCTGCTAGAAACACCCTCCCTGAGATCACATTTGTCTTTTCCTTAGCCCATCCTGTTGCTTGTTGGTAAGTCACTTTCTAATCAGCTGATGGAGATAAACCTTTCTCCATGTTTGCAATTTTCAGCTGATAAGTACCTGTCTGATAGAGAAATCAATTTCACAAACCCTTAAGAATACATAATTTGTATAAATAATATATTTATTTAAAATAATATATTTAATCTCATTTTTTATTTCTACAGTTCTTACTTCTTACTCCATTTATTTTGTTCTCCTTTGGTTTTGATAAGAACTCTAAAATTATGATTGTAAGCAATTTTCATTTAGTTAATTAAACTAGTTTAACTAAATAAACTAAAATAAATGACTGTTTGAAGACCATTATTTAAGAAAAACCATGGCCTAAATAGGGCTATCTGTAAACAACTGTTTTAACAAGTTTGGGAGTTTTTCTCTTATTTATTATCTTTAGGATCAGTTTGCCTCCAATTTGCATAGTTTTGTGCATAATCATTTTATTATTCTAAGTAGGTAGATCTAATCTTGTCTAAAAATTTGGTTGCCTGTCAATTTGCACAACTAATCTTCTTGTAAACTCATGTTGCATGTCAATCACCTTCCATTTGCCTTCCCACTTCTTATTTAGTTCTTTAAAATGCCTCCCAAAATCACACAAAAATTGTCTTATTTAACTTTTTTTTTTTGTGCATTCCAGTTATCCCATTAGTAGATTCATTTAATGTCCTTTTTACTGGATCTGTTATTTAATATTCCAATCCTCTCTATATTCTGAAATGGAAACTGTTTCCTGTGATATATTTACTGATGTACTGATGTATATTTACTGAGATTGTTTTTATAGCTGAAATAAAACAATTTCCACATCTATTTGTCAATTCTAGTTATCCATCAAATTTTCACTCTTGCCCAGCATTATCTTTATTAAATTCTGAGAAAGAATATTTGTCTAATTTTCAGAACAACTTTGACAGAAATGTTACTGATATCCAATGAAAACTTGGACCACAATCAGTTCAATTTTGAATGAAGTTAATCTGACTAATTATTTTACATTAAAGCCATGTAAAAATGTTTAGTTCGCAGAGCTTTCCTAAAGAAACAAGAGAATTTTAACTAAGAAACATATTTGGGAGTTTTATCTGAGTCCAAAAGTCTGAAAGAGAACCTAAGAAACAACAGAGAAAGTTGAAAAGAAACAGGAACTAACATGAGATTGGTCTGGATGTCATCGGTTTTAATTTTGGCATTAAGTTTATTAACCACATCTAAAACCATCAAGATTGGAAAGCATTATTCAATACAGACTGGTGGAGCATGTGTTCCCTAACAGGTGTAATTTCCATCACTTTCAGCCAAGATCCTCTTGTTTTTTGCTTGCCCCCTTCTGGCATTGAACCAAAACGCTTCAGCCACAGTCCCATTGATCCTCCAGGTAATTGTGAGCTGACTGTTCCCTTCACTTTGTGGATGAGACTGGTGCATGTTCTTGTGCCTACAGGCTTGCTGCTGGCCTCACCAGGAACTCTTAAATTACCCTTAATTTTGAGGTATCCAGTCATTTTATGACAAGATACCAGTTTAAGCAGAACTAAAAAGTACAGATGCCTACAGGAAGAAAAAAATCCCTGTCCACTACTCAGAATCAGTTAAAGGACTTGGATGTGTAGGACAACCCAGCAGGCCCAAGCGGATATAGGAAATGTTGAGAAATTTGAGCCTCTCTCCTACACCTCAGTGTCTACCTGTAGCCAGGGCTAAAAGCCACAGGAATCATCCTAATTAAAAATATATACTTATGTACCAATACAGTGTACACTGGTAGTGAGACCAGGTACCCAAGGGGTGGAATGGACCATTTTAACAACTCACTAACCAAAATGTGCATTTTGGAGCCCAGACACCCATCCCAGGGCATGCCTAAATTTACTCGCATTTGCTAAATACAACCAAGGCACGGGACCATTAACTTATAATTCATAGGTCTACTAATGTTAAAACCTGCATAATGCTTCACAAGCACAAACCTCTCTTACACAGTATCTGAGGGAAGATTTTCCCCTTATTTAGCATTTTATAACAGAGACTTTATCTCCACAGGTTCTTATTCTCCTAGGAAAAAACTTCTTGACCCTTTCACCAAAACTACTCATATTTTCATAAAACACACACCCTGAAGGTCAGAGATCCAGGAGAGACTGATTGTCAGCACAGGGTGCAGCTGAGCTGAGGTACTGCTGTGTCCCATGGCAGCCTTATCAGGGATATGAGTTATCCAGCAATGCTGTGGGTCATGCTGGGCCTCAGGGGGAAAAAACTTCTTCCTCCCCAGTCCTTATGGAGAAACATTGACAGAAAGTTGTGAAGACTTGGGGGGCAGGAGAAAACCCTCAGCCTCCCAAGCTGATTTAGTCTGGGTCACTTTATATATTCTGCCACGTAGGTTGTTACAAACTGTTAGCAGGTTACATGCAGTCCAGACACAACCTCTTTTCCCTGATGTCATTAATCAGAAAAATTGTCAGTTATTACTTGTGTCAGCAATAACAATATAAGACAGAGAAGTCTTCAATAATACATAGCAATCATTCATAATTTAAATTAGGCCATCTACAAAATAATACTGGTAAGTCCTGTATACAGCTGAACTGTCAAAGGAAGAGACCATATTAATTCATTACAAATCTGCCAGAAATCCCTGGATAAGCAACCATGAACATTAACTAAATTATCCAAAAAGCACAGTTGGCTGTAACCCATCCTTTTGTTTGAGGGGAGAGTTGCTAGTACTTTAGAACAGCCTTCACACCTTGGGAAAGCTATAAAGTTTCTCACATTTCTGCCATATATATATAAAAGCAGAATTTGGCTTACTAAGACTGCCTTAAATTCTCAGCTTGTAAGAACAACACATTTAAATCATCAGAGAGCTAAGATGAGTGCTAAAAACACGTTGGTTTTATATTTACGGTTGAAAAACATGAACATCTTCAGTGTGCAAAGCAAGGCACAAGTGACAAAAAAAAACACTGAGACCATCATGAAAAAGCATGGGAAGAAATGGTCCCAGCATATCAGCTACCTAACCAGTGCCAGTTTTTCTCTTGTATGCACCACTGGGAAAAAGTGTTTTAAGGAAGTTTGATATGGAGGGCTGCAGTAACTGGGTAGATTTACTGAAGGACCCGTGAATCCCAAAGAAGTTCAGTTTCAAGTGTGATTGCCCTCAGAGGTGCAAGACACTTTCAGGAAATTAGGAACATATACCACAGAAGAAAGGAAACTTGGAGTGAGGAAAGATTTTGAGGATGAGGACATCTTAAAAATTAGCTCAGATGAAAAGGCTTGGAGACTATAACATGGGAATCCTGAAGAATTATGTGTCCATTAAGAAAATATACAGTGGATGTAACCTGTAGCAAGATATTTAGAAATGTGGAGTACCTCTACTGAGGAAAGGTATAAAGAGGTTCTTCCTAGAACTTACTTGCCACTTACTTCCCACTTACTAGGACACTGCAGAGAATTAATTCGGTAAACACATTCTTTAAGTATTAGTTTCTGATTAAAATCTCACACAGATTTTACAGAAGAAAAGGAGTTATTTCTAATTCTGATAGTATTTGAAGTATCTGAAGTTTTTTGTAAAGGTGCAATAACAGCAGTCTGCAAGCAGCACATCATTTGTGACTAATCAGCAAATTCAGATGGCACATAAATTGACAAGAAATGTCATCAATGTAAATTAACTTTTTCAAGCCATAAGAAAAGAGCACCAGCTTCATGTTACAACTGAAAGAATGGCTCCATTTTGGAAAGTCATTCACTATCATGGTATAGACAATGACCCCTGTCAAAAGATTTAACAAAGTTCACAGGTCAATGCAGTGGGAGGATCTCTGCTGTCCTGACTTTTAGTAATAGTCTAATCATGCAGAAAAAGTTTTAAGTGTTGATAATTTAGTGAATGAAATTCATGCCTTTTGACCCTGAATGAAGAGACAAGCGAGATTCGTCTTGTCTTCAATTAAGTTTATTTTTAAGCACCTTATCTAAGCCAAGGCTTACAGCATCCCAGTATTTTTATGCCTTTTTTCAAGCTGTACAGTAAATTAAATCTGTAGATACTGGGTGTTGGGAAAACTTTTTCACACAACAGCCATGAAATCCTGATTCTGCTGAAGTCAGTGGGAGTGCTGCCATTCCTTCAACAGGGCCTGGACTTCAGCCATGTTGTTTAAAGTCTCTGAGTGGTGTCTTGGCTACGCTACCCACATGCTGTTCCCAATGGGTTCACTGGCAGGAAAAAAGACAGTGCTGTGTAAATGCTGAACATTGCAGCTGAAGAGGAGTTAATATCACAATCTGGAGAATATGTCTGAGTTCAGTTATGACATTTCTAAGATGCAGAAACCATTTCATTATTGATGCGATAAGCGGCACGGAATCCATCAGCATTGAAACCAAGCTTATGTTAAGATGCTACATGAGGGTTTCATAGCACTCTAAATGAAAAGAGTCTTGGTGTGACTGCATAGCAGAAAGCTACAAGGCTCATTCACGCTATGGACTACATAGATCAGATGCAAAAATTTCCACCTTAAAAGTCTGTGATAAAGATAAGCTGAACCCAGAGAGTGACTATCTCAAATTTCTGTAAAGGCTATACAGTTAAAATTGTCTACACATTCTTTTGTTTTCTTTGTGTAGTGAGATGAAGGGGTCATCTGTATGTACAGAAAGTCAAAATTTCAGACCCTAGACTGCTTTGCTGTATGGTCAGAGCTGTGAGGAGCAGCACTGAATCATCACAGTCAGGGCCATAGCAACGGGGCAAGAGAAGAAGTGGATAACATCCTCAACTTGCTGCCTTTAAACCTTCAAGCAAAAGGACAAAACAATGGGCACCAGGATAACTAAGATTTTCCCTGTAGCTTAGATAAACTTCTGCCAGCAACAGTTGCCTTTGTGACTGAGCTTGTCTGGTTTTCAGGGGTGTATTTATTCTATTGACATGATGCTAAATGCTTTATTCCACCACAACTGTACCAGCAGAAAAGGAGCATTACCTGCCCATGATTTTATGTTCCTGTACAGAAAGGCACTCTTAGTGTAATCTGTGTCTTACTTGCTCATTTTAAACACCTCGCCAAATTCAGTGGAAGTATATATCTATGCAAAATTAAATACTTATGTCAAGTGTTTGCAGAACAGAGCCTAAAGGTAGAAGAAAATCTTGTACTGGAAATAGTTGTAGCATAAATTGTTTATATTTTGCCTTTGGCTAGATTAGTGCATCTCTATTATCATTACTTTTTTATTTTAACATTATACCACTGAAGACTTGGAGTAGCACCCATAATAATTATATTTGAAGACTAAGGGTAGCACACCTATTAATTATATCACTTCACCCCTCTGTGTTTCTGAGTCTGGCTAATGTTAGCCCTGCTGGGAGCCCTCCAGCTTCCATCGGCCTTCCAGCCATCACACACAGAACAGCAGCAGTCTGCCTGTCCTGCCCACCATCACCCGCTGTGTCCCCAGGCACAGTGAGCCTCCTGCCTCCAGACATGGGAGGATGATGAGGTCTAGCTCATACTATTCCTTGCCCAAGACCAGCAAGCATCTCTGGGCCAAAGCCAGCCACATGTTAGCTGTTAGCTCAGGCTGTTTATAAATAACTTGTTAATAGCTGTACAGTTTTTCCCGGGCTAGTGTTTCTGCTTTCTGCTTTGATAAGAGCTGGTTTTTGTTTGGGAGGGTTCCTCAAGTACATGTTGGGATCTACTGGCTGAGCCAAACTAAATCAAGCCTGAGATGTGTGCATGTGTGTGTGTGTCTGGGAGCAACAGGCAGCTGCAGCTGAAAGCTCCAGTCTGGCACACCAAGCTCAGAACATTTTCCCCTTGAAGTCTCCCTCCTCTTTGTATCCTGTCTTCTTGAAAAAAAAAAAAAGTATTCCTGACTTGATTTCCTACAGGGGAAATTAATTTAAAATGTCTGTTAGTTCCCCATGAAAAATATGTAACATGATGGAAACACTGAATGTGACATTAAAGACCAAAAAGGCCAGAATTTCAAAAGTTTTAATGTCCTGAGTGTTGCTGAGGGAGCACAGATCGGGTCCACAACTTCCACTCTTCCCCCAAGTGATGCCTTCAGCACAGTGGGGTGGAGTTTTGAGCATCAACCCTGCTTTTGAGGGAGTCACTGCCTTGAGGCACTGCAGGGCTGATCTGGGTGACAATACACATCAAATCAAAGGCATCCACGGGATCATTTCCAAAACCTTTCTCAGCACAGGCCTCTCTGAGGAAACAGATGCATTAGACCATATCAGACCTGCATCAAACACCTCATGCATTAGACCCTGTAAATTTACAGATGTATTGCTCCTTCACAGAGGTTTCCCAGTGGGCTGCATCATCCTGGGGCAGTACAGTGGCTGTTTCTGTTTCTTCTGTTCTGTTTTGGGAGGACAGAATTTGGGTACAGCCATTCCTCTGACACCCAAATAACCTGAGTGCTATGAGCTCACAGCAGGAAACCATGGTCAGATCTCCTCTTGATGTTGCCTGCTACACAACCAGGAGTAAGCACTGCTGTGGGAATATAGTTTTGGGAGGACTTTTTAGGGCTGAGCAAGCCAAGCAGAGTACTATGTGTGCTATGGAGCAATGAGAGCTCCCAGCTCATTAGGATTAAGATTCTTAAGAGGCAATGCCTGCCTCCTAACCCCTGTAGGAAGCACCCTGCCTACCCCACAGTTCTCTGTGCTGAGTGACCTGCCCCATGTCCCAGGCTGTTCTGCTTTTGCAACAGCACCACTGCCCTGGCAGCAATGCTGTGCGAGGACAGAAAGGCTGGCACCCCCAGGGCCAAAACCACAGGGAGGGTAGATGGGCTTGCCTGGATGCTGATGTCACCCAGAAATGAGTCACTAGCCACCAGTTGCCAGCACTGGAGAGAACAGGAGTGGCACCCCCTACACCCTCTTTTCTGAGAATAACCTTTCCCTCACTGGCACAGTGCTCCTCTTTCTAAATTCGTTCCTTAGCCTCCTAGAAAATAGCTCCTCAGCAAAATTTAAGAACCAAACTCTGGCCTTGAGGCTCCTTCTTCAGCTCTGTCATTAGCCTGTGACAAGCAACTCATTAAGAAGTATCCTGCACTTTTTCTGTACGTTTCTGTCTTGGCACTTGTAAGATTACAGCATGTGACAGAGCGGATGGGCGTTAGCCTTTTCAGCCTGACAGCTCCGCGCACAGATCGCCGCTTCAGCCACGGGGCATCTTCCGAGGGAAATCGTCCTCCCGGAGTGTGATGGACGGGCAGAAACTCGGAACAGCTGCGAAGGCTATAAAAATCCTGTGATGGGAGCCCATTCAGGGTGACGAAACACAATGCCTGTGAGACAGTGATCTATAGGGGCTGCCCTCTGCGTGCTGCCCTGCCACAGTGAGTCGGGGTTCAGCTGTCCCTCCCCACACTTGTTCCTTTTCATTAGTATGACTGAGACAAACTGGAAACAACAAGAGGAAGTTTATCCTGTCCTTTGCTGTAACCCAGGCGAATCCAAAATGCCAACTGATTTCAAGTGAGATTTTCCTTTTAGGGACTGGGCTTGCATATATTTTATCTATTATTATTATAAAAAAAAAAACTGGTCACAGCTGTGGGTATTTAATAGATGTCTGCCATGTAGATTTCTACTGCCCTTCCATATTTTTAGTGCTTTAAAATATGTTTGCCATCTGTTCCTGCCACAGCATTAAAAACAATCACAGTGACTCTTTCAGCAGAGGCCTTAGGATGGAAGTTGAATGGAGCCCACTAGATCACAAGTGACATGATGCCAAGTACAGTGAATATAATGAGTGTGTGGCCAGATTTTTAAAGAGCACTGTTTGTAACCCCCTTCCCTCCAGTGATAAGGGTCATTTATATACATGTGTCAGCACAAAAATGTGCCTCTAAGAACCAGTCTCTGAGTCCAACTAGTTGAAGCAACTGGTGAAAAGGCCTGAAGTCCAATGACATGTTTTATCTTATTACACACATCTCAATTTCTAACCAGTCAATAGGAGAAACGATGGAAAACAGATCAGAAACAGAGGACTTGTATTATGGCAGTGCAGAAATGAATTTGTATCCTGAGAGGAATGTCTCCTTTCCCCCAGCTCCACAGTGGATAACAGCTGATAACTTGTTAGGTCTTTGCCAAAAGCACTGCACTGAGCTAATACTGATGAAGTGGCTTTTTGTCTCCACCAAACTGAATACCACACTCTGGGCCAAAATATTTCTTATTGTTCAAAGACAAGGTTCTCAGTTTCCTTTGATTTTTATTATACAGGCAATCATCAGCTTCCATTTTTTAATTGCCCTCATTTCTCATTTTGTTGGAAAACTGGCTCTCAGCCAGATCCTTTAAGATCCCTCAATGATTATAAACAAGTAATAGTGAAGTGAAAGCAGATGACCTCTTTCCATGTCCTAAACAGTATTAGATGGCAGATGAATGCTATTTTCTTTGGTGGTTTCTTTTGTTTTTCTAGTGCTTGGCACAACTACATTTGCAGGTAGCTCAACAGCATGGACCCAGCTTGTTTAATTCAGAGGGTACCTTCAGCGTGCACCCCGTTTTCTTCCCAGAGCTACATGCTGCCATTTCTATCCATTTTATCTGCCCAAATTTTTAAATGCGCCACTCCCTCTCGTAGTCTGGATGATGAAGCGTGCAATTGTGATGTTCAATTCTGCGCACACCACAAAGAATTCCTCCCTAATTTGACATTAATGTCAGTGTGGAGTGATTATAATTATAGCGCTGGAGTTTTGTTGTGGGAACTAGACAAAGATGAATATACGACTCAGAATCAAGGAATGTAAAGATAAAAAATACCCTCCCCCATTGTTTTTTCTGTTCCAAGAGGTGATAAACTTCTAAAAGTTCAAGATCTGTGCTGCATTGTCCCTCACACTGTCCACAAATGTTTAACACAAATATACAGGAACCCCTGGAAACAGAGGTTTACTATTTTTGCTGGCATTTTTAATATCTGCTCACACACATCTCACTCTGCAAAAAAACAGAGATACCACATCTTATCATAACAATATAACTATGAGGCATTGGTGGCACAATTCTGTCTCTGTTAAGACCAATGTAAAATCCAGTGTAAACAGGGCCAATTCGATTTTGCTATCAAGGACCAGGAGACTTGGCCCTGACTCCAAGGCCAAGACCCTCAAATGATAGAGACAGAGTTATGGAATATTATAGAATAGCTCTAGATTTTAACAGAGCTACATAAGTTATGGCACCTTTTTTTTCCCTCTAGTCCTCATTATTTCAGGTGCCTTTTTTAGAGCACACACATTATAGTCACAAAATAGACAATATATCTACTTCAGCCATTATTTTTTTGACATTTTATTACACTGTGAAAAGCATTCCCAAGGTCAGTTCCCTGTGCTTGAAGCCTTGCAAATGCCCATGCCATGTCTGGAGATGTCTTGAAGTTGGCACCACATTTCAAATATCTCTTTAGGACATTTCAACTACTGTGACATTACACTGGAAGGCCTCTGGAAAGTTCCTGGATGAGAAATTCTTTATCTCAATCATCTCTTTTGATATGAGGTTTGAGGAATGCAAAAGTACTGAGCAAATCTACTGCTTAAAGCTGCAGACCAAGGCATGCATTCGTCCTCCAAAATTCCCTGGCACGGACCCACATTTCATCACTCCTAACCACAAACTGCACTTTGTTCTGTCACAGGGTCCTAACCACCTAGCAGTGAGTACAAATCATTCCACAGGAAGCTTTCCCATGTAATGCCATATTTTTAAAACTTTTCAAGTTGTTTGCAAGCTACTTCCTAATGTACACCTTAACATTTCCATGATTAAAAAAAAGAAAAAATGTTTTGTAATGTTATCTTTCATGTTTTCCAGCAGTCACAAAGTCCTTTAACAAACAGCCTGGTATTGTGGACATTGGCAGGTGAGCATAAACATTTTTTTTTCCTGTCTCCCTTGCAGCACTGAGGTTTCATTTCTTTCTCTTGCCCCATGACACTGCCCAGGTCTTGCTTCTCATGGATAAGCCAGCCCGTGCACCCTTCTTAGGATAAAACTGAGCAACTCTGCTGCAATGTCACAGAGTCATTAGGGGTTGGAAAAGACCTCCAAGATCATCAAGTCTGTCCTTTGACTGATCACTCCCTTGTCAACTACACCATAGTGCTAAGTGCCACATCCAGTTGTTTCTTGAACACTCCCAGGGATGGTGATTCTAAGCCTAAGGCTTCTGTTCAGCAAAGAACTATTTGTGAGATGGTTTAGAGCCCTTTTTTTTTTTTTGAAGAAAACTTTCTTAACATGTTCAATGCCTCTCTTTCACTGAGTGAACCTGCCCTAGAAGTGAGGCAGCCATTTGTTTTTAATGCTTTTTAGAGTAGTCTATTCCTGGTGTTAAACAGAGGTGAAGTGTGAGCAATCCAAGTGATGAGCAATCATATCATTATTTCAGTACTGTCCTACATATGGGAACTGTGGTTGTGAAGGATTTGATTTGGGAAATGTGGATTCATTTATTCAGGAAGAGACAGGGAAAAAAAGGGATGATGTTTACATTTCTGCAATGATTTTTTGCTTCATTGAAATCAATTATATCAAAATAGTTGCTTGATTGTCATTAGACATTCCTTGATAAATTTTGTCTGTTTGCAGGGAATAGTCTCTTGCAAATCTTTCCTGTGCATTTTATTTTTATAGAATGATGCAGCACACCTATGGAAATAATTTTTTCATTGGCATTTGAAGACTGGTTTCCTGGGCTTGTCATTATTATATTAAAGGTTGTTTTAATAACCTTTACTGGTACTGGTAGCAATGACCTATTGCTGCAAAGTTGCTCTTCTACCATCCAAACCCCTTTAAAGAGCATCAATGAAAACAACTCTGCTGTTATCCAGATACAGCTTTTATCCAAACAGCTCATCCAGCTGACTGCTGCCTGCACTAAATTCCATTTTACAAGCCAGGTGTCTGATAATTAATAAATCAAATCTTCACTAAATCTTTCAGTTGATTTTTCATCTTTTTCTGAAAATTAAGCTGTTTAAGTCTGAAGTTCATTCAAGCCATTAAAAATAGAGATCTCGCCATTTCTGCTTTATACTCCAGCAGATTTTTTAATCAGCCATGCATGGCAGTGAGGAGCCAAGGATAAGAGCAGACTCTGCACAACATCCACTGTTCATTTTTGGATGGGGTCTTCTACAGATGCTGCAGAAGAGATGCCCCAGAGTCACATTAGAAGCAGCAGGTTTACAGACATGGTTACCCTCTCACATCTGCCAAAGACACTGAGAACAGGCACCTTCCACTTCTGCTCTCACCCCAGGGATAGAGCACTGCAGCTTGCAAGGTGCGTGCAGGTTCATCAGCACCACAAGAAGGTATGGGTTAAAATTAAAAGAGGAGAGGTTTAGATTAGATGTCAGAAAGAAATTCTTTATTCAGAGCAGGTGAGGCACTCAAATATGTTGCCCAGAAAAATTGTGGGTGCTCCATCCCTGAAAGTGTTCAAGGCCAGGTTGGATGGGGCCCTGAGCAAACTGCTCTAGAAGGTGGCATCCTGTCTGTAGCAGGGGGGTTGAGACTGGAAAATTCTTAAGGTCCCTTCTAACCCAAGCCTTTCTATGGTTCCATGATATAATTCTATGAATAAAAAGCTACTACCCTAAAGTGCATTCCTTTCACTGGTGTGGAAGGACAGGACTGTTAATCTTCTGAAGCACTTTGAGGACATCCACTTGTTTCTGCTCCTATTGGGAATTGTTTCTGTTTTCCTCTGGTTTTTGTACAGTAGCTCTCACAGAAGCACCTTCCAAGTCTTTGCTTGCTCAGAAACTCACCCCCAGAGTCAGTGATAGAAATCCTGTTTATGATTACATGGATGCTGCCATTCCAAGCTTTCATGACAGATTTATCTGGATATTTTGTAACTTTAAACAGATATTAATGGATCAAACATGTTTTCTCTTGGTGTGGGTGATGGTCTGCTTTTCAGAAGATAAATGCATCTATCCGCAGGTCTAAACCTGATTTTGTGCTTGAATGCTTTGCTGAGCCACAATCTGATTAACCCTTGCAGAAGTTTCTGCTAAATGATAGCAGGCAGAAAATATAATGGTAATTAATATCTTTTCAATTATATTATATTTTTTTCCTTTTGAACTATTTCTAACAAAACCAGTTGGTTTCATCTTCTTAAGCTTAACCAGGAAAGCATTTAACATTTTCACCTGGTATGTTGAAGTGCAAAATCCATGTTTGCTGAAAATACCCCATGCTTCAGTAATCTTTTCCTTTACCACTGACATGTATTTCCATGGCCAGAACTCATCTAATTACTTGTCAGTTAGGCTGGCTTTGAGCACCTACTCATGCCAAGATGCAAGTAGACAGGTCTGTGACCATGCCAGCTCTGAAGCAGGAGTTGAACACAAGCAGAACAAAAATACAGAGCTAAACTAATAGGGATCTCCTCCATCACAACACTGTCCAACTACTGCTAAAAATAGCAATCAAGCACAAAGAGATACGTCTAGAGAAATGAATAAAATCATAGATTTAAACACATTTCTCCACTGCAGACACTGGGAAACTAACCAGTATAACAACAGATGAAATTATGAAAGATAACAGCAATGTATAATATGCAACAGTATTTCAATAATTTTAAAGGGATATAGTTCAAACAGAGTCTTTGAAAGCTTCTGTGTAAGGAGGAGGGTGGGAAAGAAAGCACCTGGAGATTACAGATGGGAAATCTGACGCTCAACTTTAAAACGGAACAGTGTCTGGTGTCTGGAAGAGCTATAAATGAAGGCAATCAATACTATGTACAAAATACCACTGTAATGCTCTCTAGTCTTAGGTATTGCTAAATGAATACAGATGGCATGAAGTACTTTGATCAGATGGAATATAACATAGATTTTTGTCCCTAACAAAGCTCGACTCAAAACAAGACACAAAATGGAATGGGCCAGAAGGTCATGTTAACCTTGTGGTTTTATAGCAAAGTGCAGTGGGAGACAAAAATGGCCCAATGTTTAGAAGTTTTGCACATGGGTAGAGCCAGAAAGTCTGGCTGCTATCTGTTATCCTCGCATTAGCAGGCAAGGGAAGAAGCGTTAATGGGGGTTTAAGGCAAAGATTGGTAACCTAATATTAGTGAACCAATATGTCTGTCACTTTTGTGTTCATTAGTTTGATCAAGCTGTCAAAACTTTAGGAGACTGAATGATGGAAATAGATCTAGTTATTCTCATTTAATAGCCAGCATTGTTTCTATCTGTGTACAGGCTGCTTCAGTATTCTGCACCAGTGTGGGACCATAGCAGTGTCAGATGCTGCAGCAGTTCACATACAGGCCATGACATGCTGTTGAATGCTTTGGAAACAGCAGAAAAAGACTGATTAGTAAGTTATGTGTCATGTAGAGAAAATACTGAGAACTCAGATTAATCTTCTGAAAATATCAGTAAGTTTCACAGAAGCATTTCTCTTCAGTGCAAACTTGTAACTGCTTCAATTCAATAATATCATTTTCCAAACACCACTGGATGCACTTTCCCAGCAGCCTTTTGAGATAAATCAGAGACGTAATCTCGGCTCTTTGACAAACAGAAGCAGAAGGATCCATTTTTCCAAGGACAGCAGCCTGCATTTGAACTTATGGCACACCCTGGTTTTGTACAGTCAGAGTGAATTGCCTGGCAAAGCCATCTGTCAGCTTGTAGGCACAAGGCTGAGACTCTGGACACTCCTCAGTTCTTAACGTTCATTTCCAGATCAGGATATCTACAAATGGAAATGATTCTTCCAAATGAGAGGCTAGCCTTCACCAGAGGATATCTGTACCACCACCTATGGCCTTGATGCTCAGGACTGCCATGTGTTTGAGACATTATTCCTATCCTTAAATGTCATCGAGTAAGGGATTTCTCTAGAAATACCATCATTACTCTCTTATAAAAAT
Source organism: Acrocephalus scirpaceus scirpaceus (assembly GCA_910950805.1). NCBI lineage: Eukaryota > Metazoa > Chordata > Aves > Passeriformes > Sylviidae > Acrocephalus > Acrocephalus scirpaceus. The sequence goes on from OU383778.1 coordinate 35,562,500, forward strand.
CAATCCTTTGCCCTTCCTAACTTCATGACTTTTGAAAATATTTTTCCCTATTTTGTGTGGAAACCCATAGATGACAAAAAGCAATGCTGCTTCCACAGTGTCATTATCTCCACTATAACAAACAGTCTTTATTGCCTGAAGCTAAATGTAATATTTCAAAGTTAAAGAGCCCAAATCAATATTTTCATTATCCGCACTATAAATTATCCATTAATGGAAGCTCATTAGGAAGGGCACCATCTTTGTCTCCCTTCACCTCCGAGCGTTGCTCTGGGCTCACAGCTGGCATTGCAGGCTGTGCAGCTTTGTGGAGAGTGTTTTCCCTGGAAATTATGGGGAAGCCTGCTGGTTCAGGGCTTCAGAAAGTGGGAAGGTAAGAAAACAAGGCACAGCCAGAGCTCTTTTCCTCTTTCCTTTAGGCACAGCAGGAAGATAAGAAATAGGTCATGAATATCCACCTGCTTTGCGAGCTTCAAGCAGGAATGAAGCTGATGGGAAGGATTCTCTTTGAAAGGTGAGAGTGCATCAGGACCACATTCCCCACCCTGGTTCAGACAAGATGTACTTAACTCAGTTGCCTCAAAGAAGCAGAATATGGAGCTTGAAACCCACAGAGTGATCATCACAGCTAGATTAAAATACCAGAGGATATTTAATTCTGCTGATTTCACTGAGTCCTTTCTCAGATCTCTGAGGTGCCCACTTATTCCATCAGAAAAGTAAATAATAGCCAAACTTGGCAGATTCGAGTATCAGATGACTTTTTATGCACATTGAGCTGATTAAGGTAAAAGGGGAAGTAGCTTGCCTTAATCAGCTATTTTTCTAACATGAAGAACCCAAATATTTCATCCACGTGAAAATTGTATCTGAATTTTTATTTTTTTTAAATTTACATTAAATTTTATTAGATTTAAATGGTTTTATTTAGAAAAGAAAGACAAATCCTGTATAGTGGGATGTTAGTTCAAACCACAGTATTGAAGGGAGCCATTGTTTTCTGAAGCCCTCTCTGCTGTACCCACTTGCAGGGTAGTTTCAGAGTCCAAACCCTTCATAGCTCTGACACATTCAAGAAATCTGGAAACTGGCAATATCATGCAACCATATAAGTGGGTGTTTTGCACTGCCTTCTCCTGTGCTTGAACCAGCCTGACCATATGCCAGCTAAACAGAAAAAAACCACATGTAAAAGGAAAAACCAGCAGACAACACAGAGCTGGGAAAGTGATGGGAAACTTCATTTGAGCAAATTATGTTAGTTATCTGACCATACCACTCAAAAATGCACAAGTTCATGTTCTGTAAAAATGTTCCTAACAGGCAGTTGTATTTCTTCTGGGACTTTTCCAAGTTGGTCTCCATGAATGCCTTTTAACAGATTCTGCTGAAGGAGAAAGCAGGGAAAGTAGCTGCAATACAGTGAGAAAGTAGCTGCAATACAGTGAGAAAGTAGATGCAATACAGTATGAAAGACTTCTTTAATCCCAAAGAACATCCCAAAGGACAGGTTTCTAGGACTGTTGAAAGAAGCAGAATGGCAACGGACATTCCCCTGGAGCAGAGGTCCTGGCCCTTTCAGTGCTGGTGCAGGCTCCAGGGATGGGGTCATGTGAGCTTCCAGAAAGATACAGGATCCAAAGGACTCACAGAAGCACATCAAAGATATTTATCATAAAGTAAAAGTAAAATTTTTGATTGACATTGGAGCAAAGTATTTTGCTTTGAACAAGGCTTTAGTACTTATAGGAGATTATTATGTTACATTAGTAGGGGCAATGGGCCAATCTGAAAAGGCTTATTTCTGCAAACAAATTTAGGAAACAGTTGGGCATTCTTGTATCTACCAAATTTCCTGAATTCCCTTCTAGAAAGGGAATGCTGGAAGTAAAGGGAAATTGTTCTGGAGGTGTTAAGTCTAATACTGATAACAATTGAGGCCAAAGTAGAAATTAACAGAATCAGGTATTCCCTGGAGTAATGTGTGTTCAACATTTAAGTGCAAGCAGACATCCAGCATGTTTGTTCCAGCTGCTCTTCTTGAAACAAGGAGTGTGAGAGGTGTTCCCACCACCACATCCTGTTGGAGAGCTGCCCCAAGGACAGGCAGAAATGCAGCTACACAAGTACTCGTATTCTTTTCTCCTTTTGTCAAAAATAATTGCTGAAGGATCAACCTCTTTATTTTTTTTTCTTATGATATTGGCAAAAAAATTTACTTTTTATACTGATGCATCATCCAAGGTGACCCAACCTTTTAAAGAGCCTCCTAATTCTCATCAAACTCCTCAGCCCAGACTTGATGCCAAATGACCTGAATGTACCTATAAGTAGATTTTCTAACTATGACATGACAAATCCATTATTCATTTCATTTATATTGTCAAAGTGCTTACAGCTATGCCTTTTGTGCCAAGTAAAGGAAGAATCCCAGGTGCAACTGATTTTAATTTGGATGAGGAAAATACAGCTGAGCCACCTTCCGAGTTTCTGAGACAAATATTTCTTGGGTTATGTCAGTGATGCACCAAACTTTTGATCTCAATTATTTTGACTAAAACATTTCTCAGGGGAAAAAAGTGTTACTTTATTTAAATTTTCTTTCTGCAAATACTCACACTGAATGGAAAAATAATTTTCTTGTTCTTACTCAACTCAAACTTCCTCATTTTGCTCAGATCAAAAATAAAAAGAAATTACCTATCTCTGTCCTCTTATTTATAGTGCAGAAAATTCACTTTTTTGAGGGGATAATACAAGGAATAACAGTTTCAAACTGTCTGATGTTTCCTCCTGGAAAACACTGTGTCATAGAAAATAATCTATTTCTTTTTCTGTTTGACACTCTGACCTCGCTTTCTAACTTCCAGGTTGCCCATGTGTGCTCCTGCCTTTTCTTTCTCCCATGCAGCTCCAGAACTACACCCCATGTCCTGAGTCTGTTTGTATGGGTGTCCATGGAGACACAGCTGAGCACTGGGGTGAACTGTTACCTCATCCTACACTCAGGGACAAGCAGTCTGCTGCTGTTGCTGCAAGCAGCCAAAATATGTGACATTTGCTCTGTCCTAGCTGTTCAAAGCTGCCTTTTTGGTTCTTCTCTCTAATCTGTTTGCCATAATGGACTCCAACTTAAATTTGGATGAAAGGCAATTTGAGGCAAACATGTTTACTTTGTGATACATTTGGGCAATTGTAGCCCAGCCATAATGCATATGAGGGGTATTTGACACCAGGCATTCAGACTGAAAACAGGAGGATAGGATGAGCAGAGGTCCAAGCTCTTTAGAAAGCTTGTCCTCAATGTCTGAGAGGTACTTCAGAGGACTGCTATGGGGAGCCTGTTCACCTGTGGACAGGCATATGAGGAGGTGAGCAATTCATCCTCTTTCCCCACAGCAGGAAGAGAGTCATGAGCAAAACCAGATCTTGCTTCCAGCCTCCCACTCCAGAGCTCTCTGACATCTGCCAAGTCATACCTCTCTTCCTAGTGGCACAGAAAATCTTCAGAGTATTCAGTGCTTGTATTTACCGTGGATAAAAAAATCTACTGGAAAGAAAACCCCTCACATCCAAACTTGCTATTTCTTCTGCTGTACTATTCTTCTGTACAGACTTGACAATGATTTGAGTATGGACATTGTGGGAATCTGAGGCAGTGAAGCTGTAAATACCCCTAGGACAGTTTGAGTAAGTCAGGTTGAGAGCTAAGAGTGCTCAGCACCTTGGCAGGGGTCTCAGCGTGCTCCAAAGTTTAGCATTCTCATTTTTGATTTCCACCTTCAGATATTTCAGATTATTCTTAGCAGCATCTGTGCTTCACACCACAGCTTTACAGTGATTGGCAGAATGTTTCATATCCTGGGTAAGAGTGTGTTGATGTTAGCTTCCTTTTTTCTTGATTTTCTATTTCCTTTCCTTGGTGGTGACATTTCAGCATTTTTTGTTACTGCTGTTTCCTTTGATTCTGAGCAAGCGTAAAGTCCAGAGCATGATCAAAGAATTTTCATCTAGTTATTATCTCTCCAGCAGCAATGTTTCCCCTGCAGCTGACCATCCAAGCTAGACCTTCATTGCTGTTCTGTGATTCCAGTCACTGCACTGATTCACTTGTAGTGTAGGAAATGCATACGTGTTTATATCAAAATATTTCAGAATTGACCTATGCCCTCAGGTTTCATAAGCAGAGACACTCTGGAAAAAAACAAATGCTGAGACTCACCATGAGTGCTCTCAGGAGCCACATTCATAGTTTGCATTCATAAATCTTCACTGGCATACACAGCCATGGGCTCAATGAAACATTACTTACCTGAGAAACCACCACTGATCAACAAATCCCATGGAGAAAGTTTTTTGTGGAAAATTCTTGTGTGAGTGTGGGCTGAACACAATGCATGAACCAAAAAACTCCAAATCCTGTTTATTTGGATGGGAATAGCCAATTTCTCACCATGAATATTGGAGCAATCACAGTCTCTTTCTAGACATTCCTCTTATAGAAAAGACATTGCAAACTCTCATGAGTTATTTGTGTGCTACAACTGGAAGTACATAAAGAAGACATTGTGGTAAATGTACATTACAACTCCATCCCATAATTCAAACCTGAAGAAACAGATGGAAAAATTTTCTATCAGGCACTGCTAAACAGAATAAACCCAGTACTAGTCACAATAAAAAGGAATGTTCTAAAAGGAAAGGCAACAATGGCACCTACAACTTGCATCAACCCACAAGCCCTGTCTATTTTATCCCTTCCTTAGAATAACAGAATAAAGAATATATGTTTCACTCACTGCTGCTATTAACATTACAGTCAGCATTACAGACAGGAGGTCTGTCATTGAGAGAAGCTGATGAGGGTTGTAAAACATCACTTTTGGCTGGCAAACGAGAGAAAAAACTAGCACTAGGGAAAGCTGCTAGGTGGATAAGGAAATTATAGTATGAGACAGACTGAAAATTTTGAGTAATGGATAAATAGTTTCATTTGGGGGGGGTGTTTTGTTTTGGGGGGTTTTCTTTTGTGTTGTGTTTGTTTGTTTGTTTGTTTGTTTCATATTTCCTCATGCTCTTATCTGCTCCCTGACATGAAGTATGACATAGTGAGATGTCACAACAGCATCAGCTTGTCATGGAGTACATGGGCCCTCACAGCCTCTCAGCTTTCTGGTGAATCATAAATCACAAAAAAACAAAGATAAGACCAGATGGGAATCCAAATTAAAAGTCTATTCCTGCAGTCATGAAAAGCAAAAAGTTACTTAGAAGTGATAGTCATAAGGATGAGGGTGGGCTGGGGATTAAGACACAACTTGTTATTCACTGGGCTTGTTTCAGCTCTTAGTTTTGGTAGAAATTTGCTTTGTCCCTCATCCCTTTACACATTAAGGAAAGCACACTATCTCACTTATTTAGATCAACAGTGATGAACAGTAAAATCTGTTTTAGACTGCCACCAAGCTATCACTTCATTGATATTGTCACAGGTGACAAATTAGCCAAAGAAAACACATTTTATTGTGCAGGTTGAGTTTTGAATGAATTTTCCAGTTGAAACACTTGCATTGAAGCAACTACTGGCCTGTCTCAGAGCTCACAGTCCAGTTCACGCAGAAGGGGGGTGAGCTCAAGACAGGACTAACAAGGCTGCACTGAATGGTCTGAGGGTGAAATCAGGGAATCCTGAAAACTGCACTCTGCTTCCAGCATAGGAATACAATTGAATTTTTTCTAGAAAGCTTGATTGAGAGCATTCAGTGGCTTTAAGACTTAAGAATGAATAGAGCAATGCAAAACCAAAGACTTAGGGGATAAATGTGTGAAGCAGATCAGACAGAAAGAAAAAAAGGGGAAATAAATGTTTAAGTCATAGAAAGGTCTCTAGCAAGTCTGCACAACCCCTGGAGCATCATGGGTTTTCCAGACTGCATGCAAATTGAGATTTTTCAGGATTTGTCTAATTAACTACCACTAAGTTATGACCACTAAAATAAAGCCAGAATTTTTTCCAAGACTGATTATGCTGTGCAGAGGAGTATGAAAAAATGGCACAAAAGAGTCTCAATGCCAGGCAAAAATAAAAATTATCTGAATGAAAGCTTTATAGGATTTGATCCTGACCTTTATGGTTTAATATGGAAAAGAAAAATATTCATAAAGTGTCTCTGATACCTTTTATGAGGCAAAAGGGCTTTAAGTCCTGAATGGACAACACTGATGTAGCATCACGTTTCTCATTCAGCTTTAACATAAGGCACATGCAAGTTATTTTTGTTGTATTGGGCTGGCAGATGCATCCTTTTGAAAAAACGTGCAATGGGAAGCTTGCTAGACAGTGACGCAACACAATGTGCAGTGCCAAAGCAAACTTTGTGTCTGTTTCTTTTCACAATGACATTAAATGAATTGGAAGTAAATCCACTGAAGTGACTGGAATTATGCTCATCTAGAAACCAAGCTCGAGTGAGACTCCCACATTGTTCCTTTGCATAAGGAAGGAAGCCAAGAAGTCCTTGTTCTGCAGATCTCCTTTTCCCCTGCTCCATTAGGGTGTTTGGGCAGTGCTGTGCCACTAAGAATGGTCAAAGCTTTACTTCAAATGAAATTTCATCTCCTCTCCTGCCTTTAAACACCCTGAATTTCATAGGAAGGAGAGGACAGGCTTCATTACTATCTTAGCATGATTTTACTCAAAGCCATGTACAGTAAAACAATATAGAACACTGTCTGAAAATTTTCTAATTTGTATGCAAGGAACCCAAAGAAATAAAGCACCTTTAGACTCCTTGATTTGCCATAAACTTTCTCTCCTTGGCTATTCCCATGTAGCAACTACCAATATTATCCTCCAGCTGAAAGATGGGAAGACCTCTTACTATAAGTCACCCTGAAAAAGAGTCTCCATCAGCAAACTTCCCATCATCCAGGACTCTGTTTGCTTACCTTCAAAAACAAGGAGGCTGTGCAGTCCTGTGCTTCCAACCCAGGAAGTTTCCCTATAGAGGTCCCCTTGTTGGTAAAGGTCTTTATATACTCTTAAAAAGCACACAACAGCCTTTTCCTCTCTCTAAATCTTGTAACAAGTATTTTTATTCTGTGGCTGCTACAAATGAAACTCAGTTCCTGGACAGGTACTTTATGTAGGTGCCTAATCAAATTGAGGGGCTTTGCCTTTCTAAGCTGGCATTTAGCCATTATGGTTGCTGCTCCTTTTGAGAAGCGTGCTTACAGATCCACGTGGATCTTCATCTGGTGCAGTTTGGGCTTTTTTTGCTGTTGCCAGATAGAACACTGTCTGGAGCTAAAGAAACATGGTCAGAGTTGAGCTTTTTTGTAGGGTAATGGTTGGATCTGTTCATGCACTCTATGAATCTCTTGGATGCATTTTCTTCAGGATGAATTTAATTTATAAAATATGTAAAAATATTATTGTAGACTTTTCCAAGCCGGTTTCAGGCTTTAAATCTAAACCCACTTATTCATATATTTAACTTGTTACACATGACCAGTTCTATTGATTTCTCTTTATATTGAGTTCAGTGGAACTACTCACATGTGTCAGGGTAAGCAAAAGTGAAAGTGTTTGTGGGACAGTGATTTAATTGCTCTGATGTCATTTTTTTTGTTAGCTATTCTTAGTGAAGGATTGACTGTTAGAGGGAAACACGAAAGGGGACAGTAAAGTTTCAGTCTCTGGTATTTTCAACTTAAGTTTGCAAACATCTCCTGGAAATATGCATCACCGTCCAAGGCAACTTAAATGAGAGACTGAAACAGGCAGAAAATCAGAAAAGGTTTTCATTTTCGTCTTAAATGTAGTGATCCTCTGGAAAAAATCTTCAACTCTAAATATTTGACTCTAGCATCCTAGCATTTGATTCTATAGCATACTATAGAATAATCTGGCAAATGCTTATGCCTGTGATTTTATTTCCTGTTTCAAAGCAATCACATATTTGTTGTCCCAAAATATTGATAATCCTGAACAAAGCTGTACCTTGTTTTCATTCCTTTTTAAAATGTAAGATGACTATTGACTTTTCCTGCCCAATCAGTAGCTGGAACATTAAGAGAAAAGACTGAACACTGAACCTATTTCTCAGTGTACACCAGCCTACCCTCGTGCTGACCATGTTCAAGAAAGGAACTTGCACTAGGAATTTTCTTTTTCCTGCTGAGGAGAGGATGAAGGACTAAAGAATGACCAATTATAAACTCTGTTGTCTTTAGATGAAAGAACCTTTTTGTGGTGTTCTTCAATCTCTTGTTTGGGCTGTCAACAGCAATTTGATAAAGAATGTTCCTATGTCTGACCTGTTTTTTCAAGATAGTAACCTATATTGTGTATCATCTAAAGCCAGGGGATAAGCATCCATTATACTCTGTACTGCTGTTCCTGCAAGCTGAGCATAGCCTTTAAAACCCAGATAAGTTGATTGATAGTTGTGTTGAGAAAGCCGCTACTAACGATATTTTAGTTAAAGGGGGAAAAATTAAAGTTTCTTTAATCTGATTCTCCCCCACCCCCAACACCACACTTCAGAGGCCAAAGCTCATGATAACTGTTTTGTGGTGAATGGTCAATTGTTACAAAATTCTAATTGGTTCTGGGTCAGTCCCTTTGAAATGGCTGCTGTGCTCTAGTAATTTTTTCAATTAATTCTTAACAACTGACAAAACTTTGGATCTTGTCAAAAATCGTTCAGATTTTTATAGTAGGCAAGAACATGGAACAAGATTAGCCTGGATTAAGAAAGATTCCTACATACATTATCACCAAGGTTATAATTATAGTTTAGCTCTCCTTTTTCTTTGCTCTCAAAATAATGATTAACTAGCTCAGCAGGGTTTTCTTCCCTGTAAGTACTTACTGAATACTTTTGTAAGGATAGATTGTAGAAATGCATATGTGGATTCCTTGGTTGACTTATGAATAAATTGGGCAAATGCTATGTTCAGCTAGGAATCTTATTAGATATATTTTCACAGAACTAGATTTTTGGACATGTCCTGTACAGAACAAAACCTATGGTAGTCAATCTTATGTTCTCACTAAGTCAAGATGTGACCAAGGACCAGTTCTCCAGCACTGTTACTTAGAGAAGTCTCAAGATTGTTTTTCTATTGAGTTCAGACTTCAAACAGATAGAGCATGTTGAAGGGCAAAGTCAGACCTCATCTTCTTTCACCAGGAAGTCTTCAGACAGACAATGAAACTACCTTTTTTAAGGTCTCTACAGAAAAAAAAATCTGAGAATAGTGGCTGATTGTATCAAATGTTTGTCTGTAAAACAAGCACATAAGTATGAACAACTGTATGAGCTCTTATTGTTCCCTCCTTCAGCAGAAATCTCAAAAATACTCAGCCAGCCATGTCAGATAACAAGATACATTAAATCAAGAGTTCATTAGTAAATCAGATTAGATTATGGACACTAAATTATCTATAACTAATGTCACAAATGTTCTAATTGCTTAGGCTTAATTATTTACATAGGATCTAATTCAGATCTCTGCCATTTGTTCATCAAGCCTGAAGAAATGAAGTTTGAATCCTCTGCAGCCCCAGACTGTGGTGTGAATCGTTCTGTCATAACTCAGGAACAGACACATTGCTTAACAAAAGTTACCACAGCTTTAAATCCTTGCACCTGATCACAAGTGGCCATCCACTACACTGAAATCAACTTTAATCCACATCAAACATTTTCAGCCAGTTTGACCTGCTCTATATTTCCTATACAAACATCTATTTTGATGGCGATTTAATGAACTCACTTTGGTCACATTAATTTAAAACCAGAATATCACTGTTGGTAATATCCAATACATAAGTTATAATGTAAATTAAACACATTTTAATCTAATAGGAAAGAAATGTCACTAGTAGTTATAAAAACTGGTAACTTGCACTGAATCTTTCTCCAAATGTTATAACAATGTGCTGTTTCCTTCCCCTCTTTTTGAGTTCTTTTTCCATTCATACAGAGCCAATTAAAACTGTGAATTTGTGAGTTTTTTTCCGGACTCGCTTATTTGGTTCCTGGCATAACAATGACTATTGGTAGTTAATTTTCATGCCACTGGTACTCATTTTGCTTTACAGGCAAGTGGGGTCCCACTTCTGGAAGATTTTTCTCAGAATTACTCCAAGAGTTTTTTCCATCTGGAGAGCTTCTGGAATTGAGCCATTAACTATTAAAGGAATAAGGTTTCCAATGACAACGTGTTATCCTCTTGGGATCTACAATTTGAATTTTGATGACACTAAATCTGATATTTATAGATTTTAAAATATTTTGAAACAGGTCTCAGTCTCCTTCCCAGGAGTGTGAAAACTTCTGCTCTGTTCAGTTCCTGCATTCCAAGTTCTCTAGAGTTCACATTATTTCAACTGTTCATAAAAAATGTGAGTGTGTGCTACTTCTTTAGTGGGGTTGCTTAAGTTGTGGAGAAAGGCCATGATTTCTCACTCTCTTCAGGGAACCATAACCAAAGTATGGTGAAACATGAACACACTTAGCAGAGTTGCAGTCACACTTAAGACCTTTATTTCATGCACCAGAGAGTGGTCGTGAAGGTCTCTCAAAGTGCACAAAGCTGGGCTATGCAGAGCTATTTCTTGCTGGTTGTTTCAGACTCCACTTCTTACACTTGTACACATAATGTTGAACTCCTCCTCATTTTTTTTTTCTTGTGAGCTAATCCATGGAGTACTTCCAAAGCATAATTAAAATCAACATTGATTTCACCATACTGCCATTGGAAACACTGTTTGAACAGTCTTCATGCATTTACTTGTGCAGTAAATTGTGGCTGTGGGCTCTGAATTTTGTGAGTGTCCAGATAACTTGAGAATCCAAAGCATTACTTTGGGTTGGGTTGGCCCCTAACATGACAAGAAGACAGCCTTAAATCCAAGAACCAAACACAGTTCTGAATGATGAAATTAGAGAAAAATTATCAGGAGGATCTGAATTTTGCTCCTCTTTAATCCTTATGGACTTTTTAATCTGTTAATAAAATCATTTTACATGTCCACAAAAATAGCGATTTTTAAAATCTTGTCTTCCAAATAAATCTGTCAAAAATGGAAAAATAATCACAAATATTTGAAAATTAGTTTCTCTAATTGGTCAACATTTTGTTTTTACTTCAGACATCTGAAATTTTATTGATCTGTAATTCTTTCCTCTTTCAGAAAAAAATACCAACATTGTTTCACATCCCAAAATTAACACTTGTCATTTTGAAAACCTTGCATCTAAAAACTCTGATGATTTTGTAGTGTTTCCAGAATGACCAAGAGCCAATAATTTCAGCCAAATACTTCCTTTCCCATGATGGATTTCAGACAAATCAGCATTTACCTTTAAAGAAATATTTTGCTGAAAGAATTCTCACCAGATCTATAGCCAGTATTCCTTGTCTGAGGGAAAAAAATAAAAAGGAAACAAGAACTTTGATATCCTAGACATTAAGATTGTCCTCCACCTGTAAGGGTATCAAATCTCTATAGGCCTGGACTCTCATCTTCACCCTGTCACAGATTTCCTACATAACCCTGAGCAGTGTGGCAAGTTATCACTCTTCTTTAATTCTCCCCTCTTCAGTTTTTTCATCTCTGCTTAAATACTGCCTACTAAATGCATGGCAAGGCAATATATATTAAATAGGGCCAAATTAACCCCTGAAGTGCCCTGAAATCCTGACAGAATTACATCTGCTGGTCAGAAACAGTGGGAAGGCACCAGCACCATCCCTGAGTGGTGAACAGGTTGTGCACTTCACATTTGACAGCCCTTTTCTCCCACAGCAGTGATCCAAGGAAACTGGCACAAATCTGAGTCCACACTACACCTCTCCTAAAGATCAGCCAGCCTTATGGGTGTGTGTGCTCCCCTCACATCTATCTTCCACCTTCTGCCCCAAGGAGTTATGCTGCCCTTCCAGTCATTCCCGTCTGTTCACAGGTAACCAAGAAGCACAGCAAAATGCTCAAGAGTGTATTACATGCAGATGTAACAGAGACTGTGTATGTAACCATGGAAATCTTGGAAATCTTCATGGATAGAAGAAGGTTCTGGTTTGCATACCTCTGTGTGGTGACATCCAGGACCTCCCTAACTGGGCTTTGTTCTCCAGCAACAGCACTCACTCCAGAGGAAACTGGAGTAGATTTCAAATTACTTCATGCCTTCTCAGCATCATCACTGATGTGTGATACATTTGTGTTTGTCAGCATTAAGATCATAGCCAAGATGGGTCCCATTTTGCTATGCTAAACACATAATAAATTGTGTTTCTTCTTTAGCATTTTCCCTTGGACATAATACTTAGGGCTGTGGCATCATTGGCAGATGCTCTTGTGAGAAGTGCTGCTTACTTGAAATTAAGGGTAGCAGCCATAGATCTGCTTCTGTGAGCAAAATATATGGTGATGTTGATATACTGTGGAGAGATTGCACAGCAGGAGTGAGAGTGAGATTGAAATATTGACAGGCAGACAAGGGGTGGGTAGGTGTAGAGATAGGTGAATAGGTGGGTTGATAAAAAGGTTTATTCTATAAAAAATCTAAGCAACATATTAAAACACAGACCTTGAACAAAAATAATAGAATTATCATCATATTGCAGTGTATTGTGTCACTGATATATGAAGAAAAGGGGATATAGGAAACTTTTTTAGACTTTGTATGCCACCAGCTTAGGTGCTACTTCACTGCAGTATGAACACTTCTATCTGTGCATTTGGGAAGACAGCAAGGCAGAACACACACAATAAATACTTCAGGAAAGGGTAAAGAAAAGCCACATCAATGGTAGAAGGACTGGATAACCCTCAGCTCATAAGCCTGAGGATGGAAGAAACTACACCAGTCCTGATGACACTGTAAACCTTTTCAAAGTGGGGGATTCTGAGAATTTGAAAGCAATCAAACCAAGAAATACAGCCTAACACTACATGGCACACACTCCAAGCTGCTCATTGGGGGTGGGAGGGAATCATATCAGACAGAGCGTTAAGCGCTGGGAGAGAGGTAATGGAGGTAATTGAGGCACCATCACCAGAACTGTTCAATAATAGATTAGATAAGTAGTAGAAATAATGTGGGGGAATATCCTGCATGGCACAGGGAGTTGAACTAAATCACCCAGGAGGAGAATAATTGCAATTATAGATCTGTTCCACCACCACTAGAAAAGAGTGGTGCCAGGTGCAAGTATTAATTTTATTAAAAACTAAACTGGAATTGACACACTTTCAAATATAGCCAAAAGCCATATATAATCTATTTAGGAACGAAACTCAACCCCATTTCACAGACCTATATATTATTGTGTTAATTTTAATTTTTGCAAAGCTGATGCTGTGTGATGCTGTAACTGGAAAAAGATTTGACCTGAGAAGTCTGTTGAAGATAAGTACTCTGCTCCTTTACTTCATTCATATTGGAAGTGTGTAATCTTTGGTTTGTGAATCTGACATTTCATTGTAGTTTTTTTTATATTCAAAAAAGATGGTTTGGAATAATCTGAATATATAAAACAGTCTGAAAATATAAACCATGTATTCATCTGATCCTTGTAGTAGAAAGGAGAAACAGCACTGGAAAATCAGCACACACAACCTTTCACAAGATGCAAGAGCTTCTCCTTGTCTTTAGCCATTTCTAAGAGCCTGGGGTACCACATATCTCAGGTCCTGCATCCAGCAAATTAAACCTGATGAGTGCTGAGTTTCTCAGCATTTTTTATTAAGAGAAGGACTCATATAATTTTCAGGAAAAAAAAAAAAAAAAGATCAAAAGAGACTGGTTCCAAGCCACTGGACTTACTTTGGAATCAATGCCCCAATGAGTTTGCTAGACGTGCTACTCAGCCTCCAGGCAGATCTGTGAGGGTCAGAGTAATCTAGTCTAGCCTGACAACAGCACCTCTTCAAAATACAGCTGTAGAGTGGAAAGCCACATGTTTACATATGCATGCCTTTCAGAAGTTGCCAGAGTCTCTCCCCAAATTGCTTTCACCTAAAATGTTTCCGGGTTTGCTTACAGCAATTCCCAGCCAGATTTACAGTGGAAGGTGCTTTCAGATCCTGTCCCCTGCTGCTGCTGTCACCATCCTAAGTAACCCGTTCCACACGTGAACTCAGGGAATTCAACAGAAAACATGAGGATTCATTGATCCTGGCATCTGACCCAGGGCAAAAGGTTTTTCAATAAAAGGACAAGTAGGCATATTAGGGGACATTTCCCCATTGATTTAGATCAGAGTCCAATGACATGACAAAGGGGACTGATGCCTTAACTGTATCAGTCATCTGCTATTTCTGATAGCAATGCTTATAGACTCTCTGTCTCCCTTGAGACATGCAAATGACTGAGATTGAGTTTCATTAAAGATGACATTTGTCTTAACAAGTGAGTTGCTAGTTTTAATACCTATTTTCAAAATATTTTGCATTTATAAATCAGATTTCAAAAAAAAATGATTTATAATATTCTACTAACAAAATAACACCATGGAAATGCTAAGAAACAGTCTGAAAACAGCCTGTTGCTTGATATGTTTTTAGTTCTGTGAGCTTCTTAATATGAAAATATAACTGAATTTTCCAGATAGTTTTTTACAGGTTCTATGATGCATTCTGTAAGTTTACAATGCTAAGCATACTTCTTTCTTAATTTAGCTGTTAACTTTTCATCTATTTTGCCTGCATCCCAATTTTACAACTTTACCACATGGTTATTAAAAGCTTGTTAACAGAAGGATATAAAAACTAGTGCCATTCTCCTTACCCACTTAAATGTCAGGTTTGGTAGTCTAGGGAAGAAAACACATATGTGAAGTAATTATTTAATAATGGAAATTGAATGCAGATATTTAGTTACAAATCCACAAATTGCAGCGTGTTTTAAAAACACATGCACATCCTACCACATAACATTTCCTACAGAGTAATTAGGGTTCTTTGCATCTATAATTTCACATTAATGACTCTCTAAGCAAACATTGAAATTACACAGTAATATACCATAGCAGCTCCAGACTGCTTCCCTTGTGCTCTACAAAAAGGCAGAGTTATGTCACTGCATGGGACACAGAAGTCATCAAACAATCCTACATGTACAAAACATGGGAGATTGCTGAAAACAAAAGTTTTTTAACCATGTAGAGTTTTTTAGTGTTTTATTATATGCTAAAGCACATACAAACATACCTGAAAATACAGGAGCACCAGGTATTTACTCAGCTGATAACTGGGAATCGGTATAAAGATATTATAAATCTGTTTGCATGAAAGAACATGGGAATGTTCAGACCTTTATCAGTTCACACAAAGGATTCATTAAACCCAGTAAAGTGAAAGATTCAGTAGACATTGCAACCATTGCAAGGAAAGAGTGAAAGACATTTATTCATGGGTCCCAGCTATTTATTTGCAAAATAGATCTAAGCTTGTCATTTATTTACAAAAATGAGAAAAAGGGAATATTTATGTTGTCAGGAGTAACTCAAGGAAGTATATATATGTATCTCACAGTGAGTATAGTCTGTACATCTGTAGGCTGATCCACATCTCCCAGAGGACTGGAATGCAGACAACATTCTGATTAACTGGCAGACAAATTTCCTTTCTGATTTGAGCATCGGCGTTACTTTAGAAAGGGATAGGGATTATTTTTTAGTAAAATATTTTTATTCATAACATTTGGAAAGAACTAAGAGTTCTCATCAATCTCACAGTCATGTTGGCTCTGTGTGTAACTTTGCTTTTCTCATTTGTGGTCACAAATAAAACTTCGAGTGTTCCCAGATAAAATCTATAGGAAGAGCTGAGGTTCTTGTAGCTTCCCTTGTAGCTGGTTGTTAAAAGACATGAGGAGCTGGATCTGGCAGATTTAGGGAGAACAGCCAGGATGACAGCTAATCCAGATTCAATCAAGTGTTGAACTTCATCAATTATTAAATGACATCCTCACTTGATAAGAGCCATGCTGGTTCAATAATTTAATTCAAAATAGAAGACAGCCATGAAAAAGAGCTTCCCCAGATGATTTCTCATATGATGCATCCTCCATAAAGGTTATACTTCTGATCTCCAAATCTAAGTGTGAAAGTAATGAAAAAATGAAAACTGTGAGAGAGTATCTGTTGTTTAATAAAGTGTCTCTTCTTTCTGTGTAACAATTCAGAAACTGATGAAAATCCTTGAGCAGGCTAGGGTGGCCTCTGCTCCAACCAGAACAGCTCAGAAATCACTGTCCCAAAGGACACATGTGACTGCAGCAGACTGAGGAACCAAAATTCAAAGGTGGGTCTGTACAATGATGTTTTACACTGTGTTCTGCACTACATTTGTCTTCAAAGCCCTGCATCATTTCTGGTCTGGCACAATACCCAATTGTCCTGGTAGAGCCATGATTTGTAACTGGTATATTGGATTGCTGACTCCAGATACAGCTCTTGATACTCTGACCACACAGCTGCTCGTAAAAGCAGCCTCCATTGCCCACTAGGGCCTAAAAGTCTCACAGCTGAGCACAAAAAATTTTGCTTGAAAATCTCTTACCTGTGCTTCTGCCCTTCTCAGAGCCACCTTCAGGCATGTCCATGTCTTCCTCTCCTGCTCCTTCTAATTTACTGCAGATTTTCTGATCTTGCAGACTTTCTCTGCTCGCATATTCTCAATTGCTTATTGTGCTAAATAACTTGATTTTGATGATACAGCTGGGAATGTTGTGCTGTGTTCACACTGGACATTCCTTTAGGATTTTTTGGTTTTGTTTTTTTTTTTCTAGAAGGTCTGGTAATGTTTTCTGGTCTCCGTTTAATTTTATATAAAGACCAGCACCAATGTAATTGATGTGTGGAGAGCAGAGAAGAGGCAGATATGATTGTCCCTTCTGTGCACTGATTACATTGCAATCGTCATTTCCCATTCCAGAACTCATTGTTTTTCTCTAGAGTTAAAATCTTCTCTGAAATAAAAAGCTTTTTCCTTTTAGGAACAGAGCCCTTCCCAGGTACTGCAACACAGAATGGGACAAAAAATAAATATTCCTGCTCTTTGATGGACCCTATTTTTAGTAATAAACACTTTAGAGGTTTTTATTTTAAGCTATTTATGTGATCCCTACTTTAAAGTGACAATGAGCTGGTTGACAATCCCATCTTAGGATGCAAGAGCATGTTCAACATCAGTGTTGAGACAAATGTAAATGCACATTTAGTTTCAGGCATTTCCAAGCCTCTCCAGTAAATCCATAACTTTTTTTCTTCAATATAGTTACTAGTTCACATTGCAGCTATGAGGATATTATAACCTCGGATTCTTCAGAAAGGAAAAGATCGTAAGGACTCAATCTGACAAATTCTGCTCTGAGTCAGACATATTCTAGAAGTCTCATCCTTGCCTTCTCACATGTATTTGTAAGGGAAAGCAGAATCAGGCCAAGCCCAAGTTTAACCTGCAAAAGGAGCCCACTGCATATATTCACATGAACAGGAAAAGAAAATAAACTACTGGCTTTACAAAAAGAGTGCAATTAGACATCCACTGGACAGAAGATGCAGGAGAGATCATTTTTACTGTGTGCCTCTCCAAAATTATTTCTTCTTGTTCATAATGATTTTGAATCATCCATGTTGTTCATCTTCTGAGATTCTGTAGTGAATTCTTATCTTCCTTAAGTTTTATTAATCTTGCCTAGATTCAAATGAGTCTCCCCTGGCAGATAAAGCTATGACTCCTGTTTCTGCATCTAATTCCCCTAGTGTCAGTCATTGGTGCCTTCCTTGCAGAACATTAAACATTACTACTTTTTTGGGTAACACTGCAAGCCTTCCTCTAGGCAGATGAAACCCTTCTTTAGCATACAAACATACAAAATCGTGTAGTAAGTTCAATCCTTTCCTTAAGAAAGGAAGAAAAGGCAAGTTAACATTTCAAGTTAAAAAAAAAAAAATCCATGTAAAGGGGAGAAGAAGCAGGAAAGTTTTCATATTCTATATCACCACGTAGTAAAGCCATAGAGCTGTGCAGAGTAACTCTTCTCTCTCTAGTCTGTAGCACACCTTCCCTCATCTCATGCAGGTGAGCCCCTGGTCAGGAGCAGAAATCTGAACAACAGGGGGGTTGATAGGGCTGGCACAGTGTCCTTGTGCTGGTCCATCGAGGTGTATGTGGTGATTAGAGAACAACACAGCAAAACAAAACAAAATTATAACAAGTGCCTGGTCCAGCCTCCTGACTGGGACACACCAGTGGGAAACAAGTCCTAGGGGAGTTTTCCAAAACCTTCCAACAGAGCAGAGAAGTGAGAAGGCTTACTCCCCAGCAGAAAATATTGTATTTTCTAATTCTCAGCACACTTTCATACAAGAAAAGTAGTGTGATTGATCATCCTAAACTTCAGGAATTTTACAGCGTAACAGGTGATATGAAAATCAAGTTTTCTGGAGCTGCTGCACTTAAAATGAACCTTGTGGGGCTTTTATGAATAGGTGGAGAAGGGAGAGATTGAGCGGATTTTTAAAGCCCTTTTACTGCACTCTTTCAATGAGCAATGGATTATGTATGTATACAATGCATTTGTGTATGTATCCAGCTGCTTTTTAAATATATTTTCCTGTTGATAAATGTCATATTTAATGGCCCTTTTTTTTTTTTTAAGATTCAGGTGCCAAGTCTTACCCATATCTTTCTTTCCTATTCAGTTTATAGAGGATTTCGAGGGAGCCTGTTGGTACATATGTGCCATGCCTAACATAGGGGATCTCCCAGCACCAGCACCAGCTATTCTAATAATCATTAAATTAAAAAAAAAAAAAAGAAAAAAAAAAGTAATTTTATATGAGCTTTTAGTACACAATATGGAAGAACACTGTGTCTTCTGCACACTTCTCAAGCAGTTGCACTACCTCTTTTCATTGCATAAAACATTTGCAGCGTGTTTTTAAGTCTCAGTACCAGCAGCTAATCAGCTGTAGCACTGTTTGCTGTTTGGAGTTGGAATTGGTGGTTTGGGTTGGTTGGTTAGTTGGATTTTTTCTTTTTTTTTTTTTCTCAAACTGCTTGCTGGCTCGGTCAGAGTTTTTGGGATTTAAAGGTTTGGGGGTTTTGGTTTTGGGTGGGGTTTTTTGGTTAAGGTTTGGAGGTTTTTGATTGATTGGTTCGTTTCGGGGGGTTGTTTGGGCTTTGTTTGCCTGTTTCCTTGTTTAACTCTGTTGTGGTCTGTTTCATTCCTGGAAGTCTCCCATCAACAGGTTAGACGTACAGTGACTTGTAGCAATCTCCCGTTGTAGTAAGCAGCAGTTAATATTTGCAAACACAAATGTTTTGAGCTGTAAAAGAAATGTCAGTAATATTCAGTGTGATCAGCATTAACTGCTCGTCTGGGATTCCCGATGCATCCAGAATTTGGTTTTCTTCAGAGAAAGCGCCCTTGCCACTGGCCGTGTTACCTTGTGTAGCAACAGTTTGGGTAATACTTTCGGCCAGTACTCTCAGAACCACCACTTTTACCTTGGTGGGAAACGAATATTTGGGGGTAGTTATTTACTTCTCCCAGCTACTCGGGTGTTTCGGGCGTTCGTTGTTCATTAACTCCGAACGATCGTAGCTTTGGGGTCCGTCAGCAGCAAATGGTGAAATGTGACCGAGTGCTAACTACTCTTGCCTGCAGAACTACTCTTCCCGTTGTTTCTATCGAAAAAACCCAAACCTCCCTCCGTTTTCGTGGGTTCGTATTTTCTTTCAGTTGCTTCTGTGACTCCAGCAACAGTTTGAAAGGAAAAATGATAAAACAGGGAGAAAACTGAAAATGGTTTGATAAATGTAGTGAAAAGTAAATTAATTGCAGAATAACGATTTCTTATATGGTTATTTTTCACCAGGGGACATCAGAGGCTGCAGTCATGCTGAAAGACAGTGACTTTAAATAAAGTTTAGTTCCGTGTTAAAGAACTAAAGAAAGGGACCCTAGTGTATATCTGTTGCATCTGATTAAACTTCCATTGGTAGGGATTTAGAAAAAGGTGGATTTACTTCTATTAGTATTAATTAATCTGGTGACAGTATTGTCAAGTAAGGGGATATAGACATGGAAAATATTAGAACAAACAACGGAAGGAAGGTTCCGATACAGGTCATCAGTTATGAAATACAAACAGGGACCATAGATCATCACTCTGGGAAATTTTTAGCCACGGAGCAACTCACAGACTTAGAGGATTTTATTTTCTTTAACTATTATTATAAATTCTGATGAGAAAAGAAGCGTGAGTCCTGCGGTCCAGACCGTCAGTTCGTCGCCTGCACCTTCCCGGGAGTGGCACTTTGGAGAAACCTGAGCTATGAAGTGCACCCGGCAGGTCCTCTTAAGCCTGTACACTTGCTTACACCACCCTCACCATAGCCTGGATTTTTTTAAATTTATTTTTTTTCCAGAGCAAGGGGACTCTGTGAGACACCTCTTGCCCCTTGACACCGATTCGAAACGGATTAAAAAGCGAGAGGAGAGGTCGAACAACACTCCTAGATCGCTGCAGTGGCGAGAAAACTTCAGACAGCCGAGGAAAGCGTTTCCCCGAGTTGGGCTGGAGCCGGCCCCGGCTCCCGGCTGGAGGACGCCCGCGGCAACCCCGGCTGCAGCACCTCCCCGGCTGGGACCGAACCCCGGCGGCAGCCCCGAGCCTCGGGGATTAGCCTGCGCTGGGGGATCCTTGCGCATCTGCATCAATTGCCCACGGAAAGACAAACGGAAGAGTGGGAAAAGGAAAGAAAACCCCTTCTTATACAGCCGAAACAGCTATCGTGCTTTTTTCCCCGCTGGGAAAATCGATGTGTTGCCATTCGCGCATGCAAAGGTGAATTTCGTAATGCCACGACTGTGTTTTTATTTTTAAATTGTGCTCTTTATTAGTAAAATAAAAACCAACGATGCACTCTAGGACATATCTTTCCTTTGATACTACCTAGTAGTGACTATTAAAAAGGCAGGAGTTTCAACTTTCTGAAAAGGTTTATTTCCAAACTTGGGATATAAAGCGTGTGAACTTAGAAACCAAAGGACGACAAAAGCGTTCGCAAATTTATATGAAGATAGATATATATAAAAAAATCAAAACCCCGCTTCTTTACCCTAGGGTAGCAGGTAAAACCGTCCCACGGGATTTCGAGGGGCGGGATTAGCAGAAGAGACAGCTTGTCTTGTTCTGTAAAAACATCACAGGAGTCCCAGTCTGAGAAGCCGTTAGCACAAAACGTGTAAGAGAGATCTTGGGATGTTTCTTCCGAAGGGAAAAAAGCAGGAAAGTCACAGTTTTTAAGAACCAGATTTGAGGAAAGGTGTCTACATTTTGATAATGTAAAAGATGGGGAGAAGCTACTCTGAGGGATATTAGAGGTGGAGAGTTTGAGATAGAGAAGCACCGAGCGGCCTTCGCCATTACCAATCTGTGTGAAACGTGACTCTGTTCACAGTAAAGCGACCGCCACGGCGCTTGGGACACACGCAGGGACACAGTCCCCACGGACTGAGGCAGAGCATCGGCCCTCCTGTCATACCGAAACGGGATCATTTGGCAGGGAGGCAGGCAGAGCACATCCCGGTTTCTTTGGTGGCTCCGCGTTATCTCCTGCGTCCTGACCACAGAAAAAGCGCTCAAGAGGGAGAGCGGGTTGGCAGCGCCCTTCCGAGCTTTAACAACGTCTCGGCAGCCCACGGACACGCGTGGGGGGAGCCCGGGCGGCCCCTCCGCGGGCCGGGTGGCGGCGGTGGCGAAGACGGACACTCCACCGGCACAGCGGGGTCATAAATAAAATCGGGGCGGCCCCCGGTAAGGGGAGGTCGGGGGCCAGGGGAGAGGCTATACGTCCCCGTCCACCAGGCTGAAGTGTTTGCCCGGCCCGGGGAGGCAAAGGTAGGGGATGGCGCTGCCCGGGCAGAGCAAGGGAAAAGGCAGCGGCAGCAAGCAGCGACTGAGCAGGGGGCTGTCCTTGTAGAGGGACGGGAAGGAGAGAGCCGAGGCGGCAGTGGGGGCCTGCGGCTCCCCGGGGGGCTCGGCCGGCCCGGGCCCCTGGCCCTCGGGCTCGGACGACATTTGTCTCTTGAGCTTGTTGCGGCGGTTCTGGAACCAGATCTTCACCTGAGTCTCGGTGAGGTGCAGCGCGGCGGCCAGCCCGGCCCGCTCGGAGCTGCTCAGGTAGCGCTTCACATCGAAGGTGGACTCCAGCTGGAACACCTGGCTCTTGGAGAAGATGGTCCGCGTCTTCTTCCTGCCGCCTGCAGCCGACGATCTGCCGTTCTCCGCGCCGGAGCCCGCGGCCTCTGGCGGCGGCGGCTGCCGGGGACGGCGTAGCCCCTCCGTGGGGAGCGGGGACCCCGCATCGCCGCCCCCGGGGCGGAGGCCGCGGCTCGTCCTTTCTGCCCGGAGCCGGCGGGACTCGCTGCCTGCAAGGGCAAAGCACAGCATCAGTCCCCGCCGCAGCCCGCGCCCCCGCCCCGCATGCACGCAAGGCCCGACGGAGCGCAGGGAGAGGGTGGGGGACAGGATGGGGAGGGGGCTGCCGAGGGCTGGCCGCGGTCCCACACCCTCCAGAGGGGAGAAGAAGGGTGAGGCGCTTCCATAAGGATCCCAGGAAATCCTTTTGCCAGCTGTACGACAGGTAAGCGAGGGGCTCCTGGGCACGGGACAGACTGCCCCAGGAGGCCGGGACGGGGGCACGACACCCCAGAAGCAGGTTGGTGCGTGTGCGGCATCTCCCCGCGTCCGCCCGAGGAGCCTCCCGTCCTCCTGCGCCTGCGTGAGTGTCTGTGTGTGCCTGTGCGTGTCTGTGCCCTCCTGTCTGTCTGTGTGTGTCTCTGTGTCTGTCTGTGCGTCTGTTCTAGCGTGTCTGTGCGCGTGAGTGTCTGTGTGAGTGTCTGTCTGTGTCTGTGTGAGTGTCTGTCTGTGTCTGTGTCTGTGTCTGTGTGGGTGTCCGTGTCTGTGTGGGTGTCTGTGTCTCTGCGGATGTCTGTGTGTGCGTGCGCGGCCCCGGCCCGGTCCGGCCCGGCGGCGCTGGGGGTGCCCAGGTACCGCCTGGGTGGGGGCCGGACTGCGACCCGACGTGCGGGACAGCCTGAGGCGGCTGCTGGCTCCGTACCCGAGTCGCTGGAGCCTTCACTGGGGTCTTGCTCCTCAGGCCCCTCTCCCTCCTCTTCCTCCTCTTCCTCTTCCTCCGGCAGCGCGTAGCGGGCTCTGCCCTGCTCCCTGGCCGGGCGGCGGGGCCCGGGCTGCAGGATGCTGTCGATGCTGAAAGCCGGCGGTGCTGCCGGGGCCGGAGGGGCTCGGCGGCCGGCCCCGAGCTGCACCATGGCGCGGCGAGCCGAGCGCGTCCGGGCCGAGCCGAGCGTTCCGGGCCGAGCCGAGCCGAGCCGAGCCGAGCCGAGCCGAGCCGAGCCGAGCCGAGCCGAGCCGAGCCGAGCCGAGCCGAGCCGAGCCGAGCGCGTCCGGGCCGAGCCGAGCCGAGCGCGTCCGGGCCGAGCCGAGCCGAGCCGCAGGACTGGCGGCGGCGGCGGGAGGGCGGCAGCGGCAGCCGGGGCGGAGGGAAGGATGGGTGCGCGTAGGAGGAGGGGTCGGGGTGACGGAGGGAGGGGATGGAGCTAGAGGGAGCCAAAGGACGGAGGACGGGGGGAGCGATGCAGGGGAGGGAAGGCTGCAGAGAGCAGAGGGAGAAGGAAAAGGAGCAGGGACTAGAGGGAAGCGGGGAGGAAGGGAGGGGCGGGGAGCACGCCGAGGTGTCCCGAAAGGGTGCCCTGGGCAGCCGGGACAGGGCAGGGTTGGTTGCCCTCCTGCCTAGGCCCTTCACCGTAAATGGGCGGAGGGAAGGCAGAGCCAGAGCCCACGGCGAAGGCGAAGAGGAGGCGGGATGACAGAACCGGGATCTCTGGATTAAAGGAGAAGAATGGACGGAGAAGATTGGAAATAAGATCAGGGGAATTAGGCGGAGTTCGGCGAGGAAAAGCAGCGATGGCAGTCAGGGAAGGAAGGAAGGAAGGAAGGAAGGAAGGAAGGAAGGAAGGAAGGAAGGAAGGAAGGAAGGAAGGAAGGAAGGAAGGAAGGAAGGAAGGAAGGAAGGAAGGAAGGAAGGAAGGAAGGAAGGAAGGAAGGAAGGAAGGAAGGAAGGAAGGAAGGAAGGAAGGAAGGAAGGAAGGAAGGAAGGAAGGAAGGAAGGAAGGAAGGAAGGAAGGAAGGAAAGGAAGGAAAGGAAGGAAGGAAAGGAAGGAAGGAAAGGAAGGAAGGAAAGGAAGGAAGGAAGGAAGGAAGGAAGGAAGGAAGGAAGGAAGGAAGGAAGGAAGGAAGGAAGGAAGGAAGGAAGGAAGGAAGGAAGGAAGGAAGGAAGGAAGGAAGGAAGGAAGGAAGGAAGGGAGGAAGGAAGGAAGGGAGGGAGGAAGGGAGGGAGGAAGGAAGGGAGGAAGGGAGGAAGGGAGGAAGGAAGGAAGGAAGGAAGGAAGGAAGGAAGGAAGGAAGGAAGGAAGGAAGGAAGGAAGGAAGGAAGGAAGGAAGGAAGGAAGGAAGGAAGGAAGGAAGGAAGGTGGGAGCTGTGAACCCTTTCCCTCTGTTTGTACACAGCCAGGCAGTCTGCGGAGGGCATTTGCTACAGATTGTCCTTGCCGCCGTTCTGCAGTGGGGCAGACTGTGCAAGAGCAGTTCATACAGCCAGAGACTCTTCCCTGTGGTCCTTTCACCTGCAGACTCTCAGACTGAATACATATGCTTCCCCTGGGGAGAAAGTGATCTTTTTTCCCTCCCAAGGAGCCCCGTGGTGTCAGGTCACCCCAAAATCTACACATAACTTCCACACATTCCCTATACTCCTCACCATCCCCTCTTGTATCCCCCGCGGGTCAGCAGAGCTCTTCTGTAGCTTTCAAATGAGAAAGTACTGGCCGGCTGTGTGGGGTGTGCGAGTTCTCCCAGGTGTGCCTTTGGGAGATGGGGAAGCGCTCACCTGAGCT
Source organism: Acrocephalus scirpaceus scirpaceus (assembly GCA_910950805.1). Taxonomy (NCBI): domain Eukaryota; kingdom Metazoa; phylum Chordata; class Aves; order Passeriformes; family Sylviidae; genus Acrocephalus; species Acrocephalus scirpaceus. The sequence continues at coordinate 35,587,513 of OU383778.1, forward strand.
GTGGAACTTGGGGAAGGATCGATGAGTTTCTCTACTATCTTGAGAACTTTTGCTTCCACCCCTCCCAGCACTGCAGAGTTTTAAAACCCGCTTGCACTGCTCGGGGCAGGACGTCCAGTGATTTTAGAGCCGCCATCCGTTATGCATCACAGGGAAACCTCTCCCTCTCTGTTTCCCTTGTAAAGCCAGGGAGATGCTTCCAACCGGCTTTTAGGAGGGCTTTTAGTGCGAATCTCGAGGTTTCCACCACGAAAGCTGCTGAGGGAAAGCGAGAATTCCTTGAAAAAGAGTTGACAACAGAAGTGTTGACAGGCTTTTAAATATTGTGATGCTAGAGACTCCATGAGCTAAAATCAGAGGCATCTTAAGGCTTTGGACTGTGTTAATCTTTAACGCACTGGTACTTGAGAGGGCGGGTTTCAGCTCTTTTCCATGATTTTTTTTTTTTTAACTTTATGAATGCACTCAAATTTGAATGCAACCTTCTGCTGGAGAGCAGCACATTTTCCACCAGGCGAAAAAGAAATCTATCCATCTTCCATCAACACGATTATTGGCCAAATACTCGAATTTGTTGAATTTGTCTTGCAGTCTCTGATACGAACTGAGGGTTTTATCAGAGCAAATTATCTATTTAAGAGAGAGAGAGGGAAGGGCCAAGGGAAGGACCCAGGTAAGAGAATTACAAAATGCGAAGAAGCAGCCGAAAAACACAACTTAAGAAATTTGGTCTGAGATGGCAAAAGTAGGAGCATGGGAGATTTGGATGCCAGGTCGGGTTGCTCTTTGTGCTCCTGTCTCGGCCTCCCTTCGCGCTGTCTGTGAGTGAGGCACGTCCCAGGTGTTCGCATCGGTTCTTGCTGCAAAACATTTCCTTTCTAGTTCCAAAAAGAAAAAAAAAAAAATCCGTCCTAAAAAGCGAATGCCTTGAGTCAGTGTGTTTTCCTAGAAGACATTTTCTTGGAAGAAAAAGTAAAAGTTGAAAAAGACAGAAATAAGAAGGAAAGTGAAGAAGGAGACATAAGTTTTACCACCCAATCTTTTTTTCGCCGCAGCCCCATCCACTTCCCGAGCAGTTCAAGCCCAGACCTGGGAGATGCTGTCCAGTAACACCTTGCTAGGAAAGGTCTGTCATCCTTTCCCAGCCTCATGTGGCCACTTCTCAAAACCAGGGGGGTTTTGTTGATTTTTTTTTTTTGCGTCGTTTTGTTTTTGTTTGTTTTTCCCTGACAAACTTGGTGCAGGGGGAGCACGCTACAGAGCTGTATCTCTCCAGCCCCTGGGACAAGTTGGAATCAATTCCTTGGCCACAAGAGGATGCGGGGGGGTCCGCGATCCCCCTGCAGCGAGTTCCACAAACCAGGTGCACACCGGGCTCCTCATGCCCTCTGCTAGGTCACTCTAACCTTCAGGGGGAGGTAAAGACCACCAGGCAGAGTGTATCCTCTCAACCCAAACAACCACCGAAAAGTCCTGCGGCGGAGGGAGCGGGGCTGCCGCGGGGGAAGGCAGCAGAATCCCCCGGGCCCACTGCAGACCCTCAGCAACACAGTCCGAGCTCCCTCCCCGCACTTGACCCAGAGTTAATGTGGGGAACAGTGTTCGACCGGCCGGAGGGGCGAGAGTCTTTCCCGAAACTCAGGAGCTTTTTCCTGTGAATGGCTCCCGGGACGCGTGGAGCAGCCCCGGGGAAGAGAATTCATGTGGGAGCGGCCGTGGGCAGGGGCGACTTTGGGCGCAGCATCCGCCTTCTGCGAGGATCAGAGCCAGCAAAGAGGATCTGGGCTTAGAGGGGCCAGGGAGTGGATCCCTCTCGGCTACCCCCCCTCACCACCGTGGTTCCCTCCCGGGCTCCGAAACGCTGTCGGTTACAAGCAACAGATTTTCCTGCAATAGGCAGAGATTTTCCGACGCTGGTACTCTTTCAGCCCACGCTTCATTTGCATTTATTTGTGAAGAACTTCGTTGCCTGGGACTTGTGAGGACAGGGAGGCCGGTACCGCAGAGCGGCAGGGCAGGAAGAGCCAACCTTTTCCTTTTAATAGTCTAATCCTGTAGTAGAAGCTAGCATCGTGCAGAGTGGAAACCTTTCACCTGGGAAAGCTTTTTACCAGAAATCACTCGTCATACGTATCCATATTTCCATTTTAGCTCAGAGCACAAGAAGTCTCTTACTCCAAACCTGATGGAAATGAAATCTGATTAGATGGAACAGAAACGCCAAAGAGTCTAGTTTTGCTTGGTTTACGGAATCGAGCTTTGTTTATCCCCCGAGGTACTCGAGGGTGAAAGTCCCTCCCTGGATTTCACATCCCCTTCAAGTAAGACCCTGGAGATTGCGGACACAGCGGCACCTGTCCGCAGCGCTCTTCAAACCCTCTCCGATGCTCTCCTGGGACACAACCCTGGCGAGTGGGTCTTGAGCAGAAGTGCTGTCCGAAAAGCTCATTAAAATCACTAGGCGGGTTTGGGCACTTTGGCGCTGCTGGTCCCTAAATAAAACTCTCTTTAGCGGTTCAGCAGTGGCTGGACATGAATTGCCGGTCGCTGTTGTGGTCTCCCATCACCCTGGCAGGTTCCCGCTGCTGCCCCCCTGGTGCAGCCAGAGGCTCCGGGCAGCGGGGACATCCCTTGCCTGCGCCGGGCATCCCGGGGAGGGAGCGGGAGAGGGAGGGCAGAGAAAACGCTATCACTAGAGGGGAAGCAGCTCTCCCAGAGGTTCCTCAGGAAGGCAGCTACAAGCGTCAAAAAGCCAAAGGCTTCTCCGGGGAGCTGGGCACGCTCAGAGGACTGCTCCGGCCCAAGAGGTGTCGGGGCACGGGCAGATCGGGCCATTCTGTGCCCCGCGACAGAGCATCCCTTTTCGAAATTCTGTTTCCCTCTGAGGTCAGTTCAGAGTCCTCTGCTAAATCGCCTTCCTCCAGACACTGCGCTTGATACCTGCGAAAAAAATCTAGAGGGGAATTCCGAATAAAGCTAGTAATTTCCAACCGTTTAATAGACTGGAATTGCTAAAGAGGAAAGGGAAAGGGAAAGGGGAGAAGAAAAGAAAAGAAAAGAAAAGAAAAGAAAAGAAAAGAAAAGAAAAGAAAAGAAAAGAAAAGAAAAGAAAAGAAAAGAAAAGAAAAGAAAAGAAAAGAAAAGAAAAGAAAAGAAAAGAAAAGAAAAGAAAAGAAAAGAAAAGAAAAGAAAAGAGAAAAAAGAAAAAAGAAAAGAAAGAAAAGAAACTTTATATTTTAGGTGCACATCTAAATTTTCATTTATATCTTTTTGAATAGTCCTTCATGTATCTCACTACACAGAAATTAAATCGTAAACGTAGTTGGGAAACTCAGGATAGTTAAAGGAAGCATTAAAACATCCACCATAAAGTTACATTCATCTGAAATGGGAAGGGAAATGTAGGAATATTGCCTGCATCTAATTTGAGGCTGACAGCACTAAACACTGCGAGTCCGCTGGAGTCTGGAGCGAGTCTCTCTCCGATCGATGGCGAGCGCGGGGCACATTGGCAGGGGGCACAGACAGACTATTCCAAGGTAATGCAGTGGAAAAAAAAAAGGGGGGAAGGAAAAAGAAAAGAAAAGAAAAAAAAAAAAAAGAATCGATCCAAATATATTGTTGAACAGTGGAGCCAGCACGCACCTATGAGATTTATCAAGTATTGATTTGCATGAATATTTTAGACTCGTGCCTACGAGAAAAGTTATGGGCCATCTTAAACCGGTGAGCAATGTACCATTTGCAAAGTAGCCATTTAACAAGGTGCTTTCCAGCATATCGATCATTTTCATTTAAAGTGTAATTAATAATAATGTCTTACTGCAGCTAAGCTTGGAATTTATTTCAAAAGGGCAGTTCAGACTCTACTTTGATTATCGTTGGCTTTGCTTAAAAAAAAAATCATTTCACTGATAATTTTTATTAGCGTCCAATAAACACAAGTTGTCTTTGTGAGTAATCTGGCAAGGTTCTCCTTCGCCTCGCCTCTGGAGTGCCATCTAGCTAAGCTGTTGTAGCAACATTCATTAAATAAATGTCAACAGACAAGGATTTATGCTGCATAATAATATTACAGCTGTAGTATAACTGGATTTATTTTAAAGCTATTCTGAGGTTGCTTTGATCTATAAAGCAGCAACGTATGTCTCTATATGTCATAAACAGCCTTTGTGAAAGTACTTTGAGCTTTACAGTCCATCAACATTTTTCTTAGAGATTTCTGTTTGCAGGAGCAACACAAAGTGTGCGACTCTTATGTTTTTTATTTGTTTAATAAAAAATACACACAAGGAAGAAAACTGCGAGGAATTTGCTATCCTGATTTGAGGAATGTGCTTGGATGTTCAGCTCTGGGGCGGGGGGGTACCTATTTTGAAACAGTCAATGCACATACCTCAGGGACTGCATCTGGTGTTAGGTGTTTCTCTGCATCCTGCAGAAATTTCTTGCCACCAGATGCAGTGAAAAGTATTGCAAAAGCTACGAGGTAAAGAAACCTGAGGTGTATATGTTCCTACTTTCAGCACATACTTTTAATAAGCCACTATAAATCATTTTCTGCATGTACAGAATAAGGCATAAGTAAGAACTTTTTCTTAGATGATTTCACGTCTTGCACCTTTTAATATTTCATCATGATCATAAGTTACAAATACAGTGTATGAAAAAAAATCTGTTTATTGATATAATCAGCACATCTTTAAAAAACAAACATACTAATGTCAAAACACATTTTAAAAATCCGATTGATCATTTAGCCCTGCCAGTTCCTTAACTTCGAGGAAAGAATACTTAGTAGAATCAGAAGTATAATAATCTCATATGTTACTCCAAAGAAAAGGCATGTGGAGAGTGGCAGGCGTGTTAAATTTCTCGTTGAATTACAATCTACTCTGATATGACTGTAGTGAGTCAGGATTTTACTCCAGTAGGTAACACTGGGAGATCTGGGGAGCTGGATATGACGGGAAAAACGGTCTAGCCGCTCTCTTCCAGGGGCAACCAGGCTTTGAACGGCATCAAAATCAAGTGCTTGCGCCCTGAGGAAGAAACATCGCTCCGAGTCACCTCCTCTGGCACGAAAAGGCTGAAGTCCAGCCCAGCCGCTTTCCCCGCGGCCGGCGAGTCCCCTCCGGGGCACCGACATCCCCAGCTTCGCCTCTTGCCGGTCCTTCTTACACCACTCGGGGACCAGGCTTTAAAAGTTTTCATCTCAAATTCGGGTGTTTGACGGATATGCCAAGAAAATGGCTGGCGAATATGTCCGGAGATTTCAGGGGGAGATCAGCAGGAGTTAAAAAAAAAAAGAAAAAGAAAAAGAGAAAAAGAAAAAGAAAAAAAAAAAAAGAAAAAGAAAGGCGAGAAAAAAAAAGAAAAAAAAAAAAACTTCAAAAGACAACAACTTCAAGAAACGTCGAAACCAGCATCCCGGCAATTTAGTACTTTTCTCAGGAACCTATATATATATATATATACGTATGTATGTATGTATACATATACATGCAATTCTCGAGTGCTTTTGAGGCTTGCAACGTCCTGATTTCAACTGCGCAGGCTGGTGCTCGGAGCAATATTTCAGGCCAAAGCGGAGGAAAGAAAAAATAAAAGAGAAAAAAAAAAAAAAAAAAAAGGAAAAGAAAAAAAAAGGGGGAAAACCCAAAATTGTGTCGAGGTTATAATCCACCCTTGACCCTTCCTCTCGGGTTTTGTATCAAAGCTGAAGCTCCACCACATCTCGCTGATCGATTTCACAACAATAAAAGGTAAGATTGCTCCAATTATGATGAAAAGCGCAGGAAAGAGTAAGAATTAGATCGCCCTTCCTTCACAGGAGACAGGTCCGCATGCACATTCCCCGACAGATCCAGGACCTGGCCTTCCCTGCAGGGACACCGAGCGCTCCGAGCTGGTTGGTTCAATTGCAGCTGATTATGCCCTAGAACGTACGATCAGAGCTTGACTTTCCACCAAGGCCGAGTTTTATAAGGTCATTTCCCCCTTAATATTTGGAAAAAGAAATTCAAACTTTTAGAAATAATGATAGTCCAGAAATTCATTTTAGGAGTGGGTAGGAGGGGGGAAACAGAACAGTTATTAAAGAAAAACAATAACTTGGCATGCATAATACTTCATATAATATCACGTTACAGGTTCGCTTGCATAACCAGCCATACAGCTCCCCATTCTGTTCCCATCTGATTATTTTTCTTTCCTTCCTTTTTAATTGCCAGTGAATTATTAATCGATTACACAAACCGATCCCGTAAGAGCCGGAGAAGTCGAGGTGCGCTTTCCTCAACCTCTTCAGGAGACCAAAAAAAAAAAAAAAAAGTGGCAAATCCACTTGTAAAATATAATATGTAGAATTACATATATATGTGTATATATAAAACCGTGTATTTTAGCCGATAATTTGCCAGGGAAATAAAACGAAAACAAAGAAACCAAATCCTCACAGCTCGGATTTCAGCAGGGCGAATTCTTTCCAACAATTTGCCTTCGAGTTGTTTCAAATCAAAACTTCTGCATCGAGAAGGACCGGGGGGCACCAGCACATGCTTGGGTATCGGTAGTATGGAAATGAGAGTAACCATGGGAGGGGGATATGTACGGATTAAGTGGCTAAAACAAAGGGCCCTGGAGAAGCTGCTGGAGGCCGGGATCAGCAGGGTCCCCCGCTCTGCGCGGAAAGCTGCTGGGGCAGCGGGGAGACTTAAAGGTTTCCCCGGTAGGAGCGCTCGCCCGGGGCACCAGAGGTCCCGGGGAAGGTCTCGGCCGCGGCGGGGGCCCCGAGGCTTGGCCGCCCGTGGGTGGGGGCGGCGGAAAGCGCCGGCTGTTCCGTACATTCGTGTCACGCTCGGCAGCTCTGCGGCTTGCAGGAGGAAGGGTCGGGGGAGCCTGTTGCCCCCGGGGAAAACGCCGGTCTGTGTCACCCCGGGGCCGGGCCGTGAGTGAGGGGTTTGCCGCTGCCACGGGGCTGGATTTTCTTTGGATGCGCGGCGGTGGGAGCCCCGCCGACCTGATCCCGGTGCATGGCTGGGGTCTTTCAAGTCTTTTCGGCTCCCTCCGGGCTCCGAGTTAACCCCCAGAGTAAGTTTATTGCACGTTTAAAAAAAATAGTCAAAAAGCAGAAAAATCAAGAAACGTGTAAGTTGAAAATAAAAAGTCCGGGGAGGAAGGGGGGTGGAGCTGGAAGCCGAGAGAGGGGGCGAGGGGGCCGCGGTCCCGGCAGAGGTGGGCGCTCAGACGAGTCCTGTCATCTGCGACCGTAGGAAAGGGAGGGAGGCGGCGGGGAAGGTGCCCAGGGGGTAGCTGACGCCGCTGGAGAAGCCCACCAAGGGGGGAGACATGTGCGGCAGAGTGAAGCCCAAGGCGCTCGCCGGCGAGTTCTCGTGGTACAAAATGGGGACCCGCACTATCCTTTGGGCGGCGTGGGAGAGGTTGGCCGCTTCCAGGTCTGCGGCCAGCTGCCGCTTCCACTTGTTGCGGCGGTTCTGGAACCAGATCTTCACCTGGGTCTCGGTGAGGTGCAGCGAGGCGGCCAGCCCGGCCCGCTCGGAGCTGCTCAGGTAGCGCTTCACATCGAAGGTGGACTCCAGCTGGAACACCTGGCTGCGGCTGAACACCGTGCGCGTTTTCTTCTTGCGGCCGGCGGCGCGTTGCTCCGGCTCCCCCGGCTCCTCGCCGCGCTCCTCCTCCTCCTCGCGGCCGCCCGGCCCCGGCCGCCCGCCCGCCGGGCCTCTCGCCGCCGCCCGCCCGTCGCCGCCCGCCCGCTCCGCCGGCTCCTCGGGCAGCTCGGGAGAGTCCCGGTCGCTGGCTGCAAAGAGAGGCAGAGGGTTGCTGCAGGGATAGGGGAACAGGGATGGCACAGCCCGCCCGCCCCGCGCCTCCCTCACCGGGAGGGGAGACCCAGGCGGCTGCGGGGAGAGCAAGGCCGGGGAGCGAGGGGCCCGGGCAAAGGCTCCTGCCGCTCCTCTGCCTCCTGCGATGAACTCCCAAATATTTCTGAGGGTATGCACGCACATATGGAAACACAACCCTTGTATTTTATATCTATAAATGTACTGATCTGCGGACACGCTCGTGGATCTGCGTATATGCGCAAACACACAGACGCACTCCTTTATATGTGTATAACACACACATGGACTCAAATCATAACATGGCTTTCAAATCATAAAACGTACCCGTGTATGTGTACACACAGAAGTACATATGTAATTTTTATATATGTGTGTACACACAGGAATACGTATGACCTCTTATTTATATACATACATCTGTACGCATGTATCTACACATACATACTTAAAAGTACATTTGTGAGCAAGTAGATTGTGTCAGAGGGGTAAGCATAATAGGGCGTCCGTGTGTATATAAAGAGAGGAAAAAAGAAATAATTCACATTATTCTGGACTTCAAAAAGCTACTGGATGGGGACAACTATTCTAGTACCGGGACATACCTCCATGGAGTCTCCAACACTGTGCATTCTAATTGCAATTTTAAAGGGGGAAAATATTTCCTACTCTTTATAAAATAGAGGAGAACCAGAAATTAAAAAAAAAAAAAAAAAGTGCCGTTGTTTCTGGAGTACTTTGCTGTTTCTATATATACTTTTGAGAGAAATTAAAAATCTTAGTAAACCCATTACAGTGAAAAGAAACTATTTGGATTACAAATCACGCCTCTTTTCCTTATTGAGCAATCGTGAGATCTCTGCAGGCTCGTATAGGGTCACAGAGATGCGCCGAGGCACATGTTTTTTCTATCAGTAGGCAGAAAATAACCACTGATGGCAGCCCATTCATTCTATCATATGTTAATTTCTGCCCCGAATCCCGGCTTCTGCTCCAGCACCCTTTTTTTTGGGGGGGATCCCTGCAGCGAGAGGCCGCGCTGCGGGCGGAGGGCAGCGGGGCTGGCTCTGCAGGAAGGGACGGCCGGGGCAGCCGGGATCCGGCTGCTTCTCCGGTTTCCCAAACTCTCCGCTGCGCTGCTGAGGGACGGTGCTCCCAGCTTTCCGGCTTGACGGGGAGTCAAAAAAAAAAGAAAAAAAAAAAAAAAAAAAAAAGAGCCAGACCTGCCTCTTAAAAAAAAATTTAAAAAATAAAAGGAGAGAAAAAATAGAGAAAGAAAAGGAGATGGGGGAGGGGGGAAAAGGGAAAGGAAAAAAAAATCCCCAAGCAAGCCAAGAATCCCTGTTTACACTTTGGGCGGCGGGGCGGAGGCTCCAGGTGCCTGACACATAGGGAGCATTTCCGGAGATTTGCCCCGAGCGGCCAAAGACGGGGAGACAGGGCGGGGGCTGCGGGGGCACTCCGTGCATCCCGCTCCGGCCTGCTCCGGGGGCAGCGGCGGGAGCCGGACCCCCCCACCCCGGGGGGAGCAGGAACACCCCCGGCCCCAGCCCCGGCCGGGCCCGGCGGTGAAGGGTGGGGAAAGGCGACTTACTGTCGGGGCTGGCGCAGTCCAGGAAGGCGGCGTGCGCCCGGCGGTACCAGCCGACGGCGGCGTCGCGGAGGGGGCAGCCCGGGGCGCCGATGCGCAGCGGGGAGTGCGGCCCGCAGCGCGGAACCCCGCGCCCACCGCCCGCCGCCGCCGCCCGCCGCGCCCCGCCGCCCGCCGTGCCCTCGGTGCCCAGCAGGTCCTCGATGAAGAAGGACGAGACGCGGGCGGAGGTGGAGCCGGCGTTTTCCGTGGCTTCGTCCGGCATCGTCGGAGAGAACTGCGGGAGGGGGTCCCGGCTCCGCCGGCGGCTGGGTCCTCGGCTCCCCGCTGCCCCGCGGCCGCCTCTGCCTAGCCCCGTGGATGCTCTCCTGGTATAAAAGCGTTTTTTTCCGGAGTAATCATTTCAGATCGCGGTTTGCCATCATTTCCTGCAAGCTAGGAGGGGAGGGGGGAGGGGGAGGAGGAGAAGGGAACGGGGAAGGAAAAAAAAAAAAAGGCAGCCCGACAACCCATCGGAGGCGCCAGATTCTGCGCGAAAACGCTAATAACGAAATAAAAATGTCATGCGAGTTAAACGGCGGGCAGGAGCGGGCGATCCTGCGGTGGGCGGAGCGCCGCGCCGAATGGGATCTGCGCGGGGGAAGCGGCGGGCGCCGGGCGCTGCGGGCGTGTGCGTGTGTCTGTGTGTCCGTGTGTGCGTCCGTGTGTGTGTCCGCGTGTGTGTCTGTGCCCGTCCGTGTGTCCGGGTGTGTGCGCGCCGCCCCGGGGCCGCCGTTCACGAGCTCCTTATTTAGGTCAATTAGGGAGCAAATCCCGGGGCGGGGGGGGCGGCGGCGGCGGCCCCGGCACACGGGCCGCAGCCGGGGGGGCTCGGCCGCTCCACGTCCCGGGCCTGCCATTGGCTGCAGCGGGCTCAGCGGGCAGCCCCGGCAGCCAATCGGCGCCGCGGACATCACGCTTATGTTAATCTCATTAATCTCATTAATATCATTAATCTCATTAATATCATTAATATCATTAATATCATTAACAATAATCACGCCCACCCCCAGCCGAGCGCTTTCATGTGGCGGCGGCGGCGATGGACGGAGGAGATGCGCCCTCCGCCGCCCGTAGCGCCCGCTCCGGCCGCGCGGGCCCTGCCGCCGGGTCGGCGGAGCGGTGAGGTTGTCCTGCCCGGACGGAGCCCCCTGGCTGAGGCGTTTTGAGTCGGTTTTGGGAGAGTGGCGGAGGGACGACTGCTCCCGTGAGCAGGCAGTGGGTGTCCTGCCGGTGGAGGGGAGCGTGCCTGCCAGGGAAGGGGAGAGGACTCTCCTCTAGGGAGTCTCCCGAGATCCTTATATATGTGTATATTCCTGTACAGATATACTTTTATAGATGTATATGCAGTGTCTGTGTAGTTTATTCAGAAAAACAGACAGCCCCGCTCACCGGAGAAGAGGCGGTACGGGACTCCCTGTCTCCCAGGCGCGGAGGCAGAGGGGATGCGCTGCCCCCTCCAGGACCTGGCCCGTGGTTCCTGGCGTTACTCCTCTTCAGCCCGACTTTTTTATCATTATCTTACTGTCATACCATTTCTTGGGAAGCTCTAAAGTCGTCTTCCACCTTTTTCCGAGCCTCTGGAGCCCGCCTTGAGACATGGACCCCAGCAACCCCACCAAAGTCCCCCTCGCTGCGGGGCCCCGCAGCAGGAGGGTTACCGTCTGCCTTTTCCCTTGGGACCAGGCGAGCCAGGTTAGTAAGGGGCGACTCGGTCCAGAGTGCACGTCAGAGAGCCGTGGAGGTTTGGGTGAGTACAGAGATGCCCCTGCGATGTTCATCAGTCCCCTCTTCTGCTCTTCTCTGCCGGAGGATCCCTCCTCGTTCCCCTTTGCAGTACTCCTGGACAAGGACCCTTTCCCCAAGCCCCGCCTCCCCCTCGCGCTGTGGAGCGGGGGCACCGCTCGCTGCCCAGCGGGAGTGTCCGGCGGGGCCGGGCCGCAGCCGGGAGCCGAACCGGCCTCCTCGCCACGGAGCGGTCTCGCTCCCTTTCCCGGAGTGGCAGTGGGCACCTCTGAGGTCAGGGCCTATTTTTGAAAGAACACTTAAAAAAAAAAAAAAAAAAAAAAGGGGGGGGGGGGGAACAATTCCACTTCCAACGGCTCCAGAAAGATGCAAACAGCCGGAGCTCTGAAATGGACCCTGGCAAAGTGTGAATGTACGGCGGTACATTCGGCTTTCTCTCTTGGGCAGAGACCGAGGGTAGTCTAGTAAATTGTAAGCCGACAGAGCATTTGTCACTTGTTGCACAGAAGTGACGTTAACAAATATGACTTTTATGCTCTGCATATTTTGCTTGTTCCTGCATAGGAAATATGAGTTTGCCGACAGTTCTTATGCATTCATAAACCGTCGGCTCTGTTTGACTGCCAGACTCAGAAAATACGTGTGTCCTTTCCGGAATAAAGAGAAAAGTGTGGCCAGCGATTGCTTCTATACATCATATATACAATCTGTATATCTATAAAAGATATGCTTGTGTCCCATACCCAAATTTTATAAAGTGTCCCTACAGTGTGATTATGCTACTTACATAATATTTTCTGCTTTCCACTTATAAATAGTTTAATAAAATCACTATGATTAAATTTACTCTTGCTCCACCCCCCCCATTTCCTTTGTATAAGGTATAACTGGTGTGCAATAGTGCTGAACTGTGCCTGCGAAAATCACGTACACTCAGATGTATTCCTGAAACACAAAATCAGGATGAATATAATTCTATACCTGCAAATACAACATTTGTACATGCAGGTCCGTGTTTATTGGGGATTTTTTAAAGCTCGTAGTTATGTTTACACACTTTTTGCATTGCTATAGTGACATTACCAACATTTCAGGCTTCCTATCCTTAGTGCTTAATATGATGACGAGAATAAAAAGGGCTGTGTCTCCTGCAGCCACCATCAGGGTAGGAAGCAGAAAAAGCACCCAATGACTGTATTTTCTTACTTTAACGTTAGAAAGACATCCTTGGCCGCTGCCCTTATGCCTTTCGGAGTCATCTGCCCGGAGGCAGCGGGGGCGGAGGGGTCCCCTTGTGCCGAGGCTTTGCCATCACCGTGGGCTGTCCCCGCAACGGGCAGGGGCCGAGCCGCAGCTCCCGGGCCGTCCCCGCCGGGTTCAGTGTGCCCACGGCGAAGCGAAACCTGTCCTTCCCCCACTGCCTTCTCTCCATGGCCATCTCTTTGCGGCACGGTAAATATTTTTTGCAGACGGGAGAATGGAGAGAATTTCCCTGGGCAGGTCCTGATGCCTCCCGTGGGTCAGGAGGGAGAAAAAACCACGTGTTTTCTACAGAGTTGGCTTTGAGACCAGGCTTAGACTAGAGGTGATGGGGCCTCTCATTTAATTTTTTTTTTCCATCCTTGGCTCTGTTTCTTTCCCAGGTACATGTTTTTTTTCGAGGCGTCCGAGGCTTCCATGTCCAGCGCAGCTCCGCGCGGTGCGGGACGGCCGCGGGCAGTGGCCCTGGCCCCGCTGCCGGTGCGGTCACTTCGGCTGAGCAGTCCTGGCTTCCAGTTCGTGCCCACCGCTGGCCTCGGATGCCAGCCGGCCGCACGGTGCGGGATGCCCGTGGGATACCCCCCGTCACCATCTCCGACGGGCTCCTGAGCCTCTGTCAGGGTTTGCTCGACAGCGGCTGCCACGCAGAGGGCAGACATAGGTGGAGATTTGCTGCAGGACTCTGTAGGGAATTAGCAGATGGAGGGCTCTATTTGGGGCCGAAAATGCCTATGTGAGTGTGTCAAGAGTCATGGTGCTGGCGGGCCGGCCACTCCCGCCGCTGCCCGGCCGCCTCCCGCACGGAGCGGAACGGCTTCCTGCAATGTGAATGCAATTACCCTGCTGGTGTTTGATGTCTCTCCTCGCTCTCCCTTCACTGCCTCGGTGTGTCGTAAAATAGAAGCGAAATGAAAGGCAGGCTTTATCGCTCGCACCCCTAACCTCTGCTCCTCTTTGCTTTTAAGGGCCGCGATTTTTGGAGCCCGGATCTTTGCGGGGGACTGCTGACCCCCAGCGCTGCGGGCAGACGTGGCTTTGGGCAGGGGCATCATGCTCCCTTCTCCGCGTCCAACAAAGCGGTGCTGAACAGATCGCTCAGTTCCTGACACCTTCCTAAGAGATCAGACGGCATCGCTGGGGGTAAGGGAATTCTTGGTGAATATCTGTCTCTGGTTGATGTTTGTATACATATGTATATATATAATACATTATACATCTATATAATTTATGACTATACACATAAACCCGCCTGTTTGTGTTTGTGTGTACTTAAAAATAGCGTTTCAGCCATGAAACGTGTTCAGGTGTTTAGGTATAAAAGTAAAGCAAATAAAGCCTGTATTAACATCTTCAGTAAATAGTCGTGAGCCACCAAAACGCAAAAAACAGTACCTAGAAAGTAGTGTTGCTTTTTTGTGTCAAAAACTCCTTCAGAGGAGCAGAGGTGGTGGGACGGTTGGGATACCTACTGAGGAACAATAATAAAACAAGAAAACAACAAAATGGCAAACAAACAAACAATCCCCATAAAATAAAGATCAACCAGAAGATGATTGCACCCCCTCTAAACCTCTGTGTAACACCTTCCTCTCCTGCTCCTTTCTTGGAGAGGCGGGGGCCCGCTCACCTTCCCGGGGAGCCACCCAAACTCCCCCGGGCATCTCTCCTCACTCTAGAGTTTGCCAGGTCCCTGCTCCGGCTCTGCCGTCCTCAAAAAGTGGCGGGTGCGGAGCAGGACCCAGGGGTGGTGGGTTGTGCCCGGCTGAGGCTCGCAGGGACAAGCGGAGGGGACTTTTCAGAGGGGTGTCCCTACCAGTTCCCACGCCTGGATGGAGGTCCCATGCGCATCTCACGGGGATAATCTTTTTTGGGTGACCTCTGCGGCAGGGAACACGGAAAGGACAAGGACACGGCAGTGGGAAACTTTTTTCTTGCAAGTAGAAAACCCTAAAGCCCCTCAAATGTGAGTTAAATAGCATTAGATGCAGCAACACTGTGTGGATTCCTTCCTGGATTTGCAGTAAATTTTAACGGGTCCCTGAAGATGGGGAAACAGAGCAAATTATTTTTCTTCCCAGTGTATTATCTTTATAAACCCAGCCCAGCTGAATTCTTCACCACCAGTGATACTGGAAGAGAACTTTTCCCCTTTCAAGGACGCTGCACAACCCATGCTGCGTCCCATGAATGTGTTCATTATTCACGGATAGTCACTAAGTGCTTTGGATGGAAACTTCCAGCCTGTGGCATGTCCTGACTGTCCGCGATGCCTATTTATTGCTCGTTAGAGATGCCATACAACTCGCAGCATGAATAGCATCGCTTAAGAGCCGGTTTCTTGCTAAGTGAGGGCTATTTTAACCCCTGATAAATTATCGACTTGGAGAATGTCCTTGGGTACCCGAATAAATTAACTAAGAAAACAGTTCGAGAATGATTTCGGGGAATATCTATTCCCTTGCGTTAAAATTCCAGGGCCCTTTCAGAAATTTTTAATTGTTTGACTGGAGACGGGGAGAGAGTGAGAAAATAAACCATCAGCAAATTATATGAGATCCTAAAATAAAAAAAGTAGTCCCTGCAGAAAATGAGATAACAATTATAAAACAATCCTGGTTTTTAGTGACTTTTCTAGAAAAGTCTTTGGCATTGATTTCCTTATACAGTTTTAACTTTTTTTTTTTTTTTAATGTACAGTGAGAAAATGCATGGTTTTATTGGTACTGGTTAGGGTCAGCCACAGGAGAATTATGGAGGTCATGTGAAATAGGTGCCAATAAAGCTTTTATTATTGTTATACAGACAAAAGAGCATTATGGAAAGAGATCCTTACCAGACCTAACCATGGATATTTTGTTCTGTTAACAATCACGTTAGAAAATACAGAGACACTGTAAAAAAAAAAAAAAAAAAAAAAAAGGCCCTGACTTTTCAAAGCTTTTCAGAACATTAACCTATTATCAAGTAAGATTTTTGGAATTATTTTCCCCCAGAAAAATTCAGGTTTCCTGAAATGAAACACTGCACACAACTCATTATTTTACCTAAATCAAAAAAGCTAGGGAACTAAGAAATAAATCTTGCACTGTCACAAGAGAACATAACTCTCAATTTTGAAATACCATTTAAAATCTGATTTTTGTGTTTACAACACAAGAAAAAAAATCAAGTACTTTTTGAATAACAAGGTAGCCTTTCATTTGTTTGTATGTATCCACTTTTTGAATCTGAAGATTTTCTGCCAAAACTAGAAGCTGAGGATTCAGAAGTAAAAATTAAAATGCTGTTCCCCTTCCTTTATCCAGTCTTGAATTATTTTAGCAGAGCACTAAACTTTGTCAAGAACTGTAATGAATGTCCACATGTGTTGATAGATTGGATTCTCAGATCAAACTTCAAAAACTGTTGGAGCTTAGAGAATTTCGTAAAAACTCATACCTTCTTAAATCTGATTGACTCAGGAGTTTTAGATTAATTCCAGGACAGAGCCAATTTCAATCAAAGAAAGTATTAAGAACTTACAGTACAAAACATCCTTTGTACTTTTACAGTTGTGTAAAAGGAAAATCGATGCATGGATCAAAGTTAGCCCCCAAATATTATTAACATTGGAGTAAAAATCGTACTAGCTTTTCCACTTTGATAATAAAGTATTTCAAAATGCAAAAATTTGAATGTTCAAGAAAACTTCTGAAAATTACGTGAAACTTTATTATATTAAAAATCACATGTATTTATGATTTATATTAGTAAGAAGCAAGTGTGCTCTGCATAGATAGAAAACAGAAAGCATCTCCTTTCCACTGGCTTTTGAGTCATTCATCATAAAGGAGGACAACTATTCAACCTTTAAAACTGTCATTAGATCAAGGAAAGTGTTTTCCCTTGTCATGTGAAAATTATGCTTCTCTAAATCATACTTGAGTAAAGCATGCATTTTGTCCTTCCAAACAAAACCTCTTTCACCAATGATATATATGCAAATGTAAAGCCATAAATTTTTGAGTAAGTCCAGAAATAATTTTTAAAGATATCCATGAGTAGTTAGAGTTTATGTGAGTCACTAAATGGGGATGAATGTAATTTTCAAATGGTTCTGTAATAGATTATAAATGGTTTGCAATGCTCCAGCATGTGTGGAGATACATATCTGGAGACATATACAGTTACATACATATGAATATGTTTATTATGGTATACAAAAATTACATTTTCATACAGCATGAAAATAGTGTTGAAATGCCTTCAGAAAGGATTGAACCTAGTCAAAATTAATATTGTAATGAACTCAGATCCTAATGTAAATCCATGGAACCCCCAAATGCATTCACTTGCTTGTTCTGAATTATTTTGTTATCAATTCTGATTAGTCCTAGAAAACCCTGAAGCAGTAGGAAGGCTGGGTCAAGCACGGAGTGAACTCGGTGGTAAAGCTCTGTTTGCTTTCTCTGGTCGAGCAGCACTGGGAAGTGCTATCTTCCCCAGGATCTCAGTGGGGCTCGGCAGGAAACCCAACCATATCAGCTCCTTCTCCCAAGATTCCCCTTTGACTTCCCAAGCTCCTTGAGTTGTGTTAGGATGGCGCGAGCCAGTTCCCACAGTAATTCATTATGAAACCTGAGCACCTCGGCTCACATTCTGCCTTTGCCAGGACATGAGAAGTCAACCCAGAAATTTACACAAGCCTCTGGCTATGAATAATAAAATCTACACTGCAGTTAACTGAAATTGGAGCAATAAGTGGCCTTGCTGCAGGAAAATTTCCATATTAGACTTCGTAAATGCATGTCTTGCCTGGAGGAAGCTAAAGTTCTACTTAAATGAAGACAGTACTGGAGAAGTGGGTGAGGAGAGCTGAAGGTGCAGCTTATTTGTCTGCCATCCTGACCAAGTGGGAAGACGTGCCAATGTCCCCCTTATGTCCTCTCATGCAAAATCCTCCCCCCCCCCCCACCTGCTGGAAGGGACTAATCAAACTAAGTGGCGACTTTTATGTTTAACCTTTTCATCCTATGTTCCTCTTAAATAAAGAGCATATTTAACCAACATTTCCCACATGTTTAGGGGGCGGTCATCATACCGGAAAAGTCAGGTGCATCACTTTGCCCCTTCCAACTGTGGCCCGTTCCAGCTGTCTGTCTTGGGGAAGGTTTCTTGGTGCTCCATGAGAACACACACCACGGTGCAGAGGCATGAGGGGCAGCTCTGCAGAGAAGATGCAGTGAACTGAATTTCGTGAGGGGAAGAACTCAGCTGGAGGTGGGACTGCTCTCTTTAGCCAGCCCACACTGTGATGGTGTGGCCTCTCCACTCCAGGTCACGGATGACTTGGGCTTGCCTTGTCCTGCTCAAATGCTCCATATGGCTTGGCTTTCTTGTCTGGGTGTACATGGGCAAGTTAAAAAGGATCCTGGCGCAGGCTTTGGGCATATGTTTGTTCACAGTCTTCCCTGTAAACTTACTCCCTGGAGTAAGTTTGGCCTATCAGTCCCCTTTCAGTCCATGTCAGGGCATTTAGAGGATTATAAAGCCCATAGACTCCTCCTGGTGGATATCAGACCACCCTGTTTTGGCAGGGAACAACCAAGCTATGTCACACCATTTGCATTTAAGACTAGAGGACGGAGCCAGCAGGGGTCCTACCTGAAGCCCCCAAACCCCTGTTGTGCATCTGACAAGGGACCACAGTTTCCTTAGTGGGAAGAAGAGGTGTCCTTTCATCATGGTGTGCAGTTGTGGTAGTTTGTGTAGGTGATAAGTACTTGGCAAAGGAGAGTATTCCTTGCCCACAGTTCCTCCTCTTTCCTGCCAGTATCCTTGCAAAAGTCTGGCAAACACCGGCCCTTTAGCAGTATTTATAGCTATATCTCTATCTGATGAGCCACTCTTAAAGTAGGTTAACTCAAAACATACCACTCTGCTGCTTCGAAATACAGATGTGAAGGGATATCTGGTTCTAATATACAAATCACCTTATGGTGTGGCAGGTTTCAGTTTCCACAATAGAGAGTGCATTTGTGCTAGGAGTGATTTAAGCCATTTGGGACCTTCAAAAGCAGAAACCCTTCATGAACCTTATTGGAAATGACTACACTTGGTGAAAAAAAAAGGAAGAGAAACTAGAGGGGTGATCCAAGATCACACACATCTAAAGAGTGGAAAGGAAATCTTTTCAAATGTTGCTTTCTCAAAGAAAATGCCTAAAATAAGTGTTTGAGAAGTATCTCCATTCCTTTGTTGAGCTATGAAGTCTTGTTAATGCTAATTTCATTGCAAAAAGCCACCAGATTTAGTAAAGAACGGTCAGTTTATTAAATATTAGCACTATCAATCATCATATTTTCTACTGCATCTTCCATTTTGCATTTCCCCTTTTGCCGAGGGAGGCAATGAGGAGGACAACAAAACAGGTTTTTCCTTTCAGATACACCTGGTGGATTTGAGCTCTGATATTTCTCTTTCCCTCAATACCTGGAAATCCCTTAGGAAGAGCAAAATTTCAGCATAAAGATCGTCTGTACAGATTGGAAAGAAGGATTTTGCCCTTGGGTCCAAAAGCTGGAATGTTTTCTGCAGATCATAGACTCCATACAACATATGTAGTTAATAAATAAGCAAACAAGCTTGTGCTTAAGTGAGGCTTCCATGCAGTAAAGGAGAACAATATTTGACAAGTTGGGGTTGAAGGGTTGACACTTACACATCCCTTGTATCCCAAAGCCACTTTTTTCAGATATCCACTTTTCAGGTTCACAGCAACTGTGCTTTTGAGGTGCACAAGAGGAACTTTTCAGAAGCTTATACCAGGTGATCTGAAATGGTGCTTCCTCACAGATCTGAATGACCCGTGCAGAAAATGCACGGGAATACATCTGCCTTGTCAAAGGCAGAACCAAATGAGCTGGGAAGTCTTTCCCTCATTCCCATCTACCTTCTCACTGCCTGCACAGGTCAGCAGGGAAAGGAGCAGAGGGGAAGCAGCTGGAATGATGCCAGCACCTGGGGCTTTTGGCAGCCCTCTGCGGCAGGGGCTTGGGGTCTTCTGCAGAGCTGTCAGCAGGTAAAACGCTCTGCTGTGCTTCTCAGAGCTGCTGAAACATGATGTGCTCTGTCTCCACCTTTGGCAGAGCTCGCCTGACCCTGCCTTGCTCCTTGCTTAGGGTGAGGCAGATTCAATCCCCTTGGCAGCCCCGACAGGTCACCCAGGCTTGGTCAGGCCTGAGGAGCTGTCCTCTTACATTTAGCAGGAGGGAAAAAATCCCACCAGCTGCTTGCAATTGCCAAGACACTAAGCACAGATTTTGCTTTCACAACTGACCGTTTGACAGCCACGATAGCCAGACTTGGCAAGATCTTATCAGTACCTTTTGGCTGTCAGGCCAAAGCCTGGCCACCTCCAGGGCTCCACACCAAGTCTCCACAGGGTTCACTGGGATGGAGGATGCGTGTGTCAAACAAGGTGGCTCTGCAGCAACAAGCACATCATTCCCGTGCCTCGTGGTCCCCACCGGGACAGGAGCCAGACAGAAGTCAGATGTCAAGTCTGCTGGATTATCCTGACTTTTACTGTACAGAGAGGCAGGAGGGGCACCTGTAGAGGGTCATCTGTTTATCCTCTCTGTGCATCCCTGCTTGGCAAGGATGATACTGCAAGTGCTGCTGACATGGACATTAAACCAAACACCTAACTTCTAGCTGTTTGATGCAGGTTGAAAAGAAGCCCACCTTTATTTCTTCATTTTTCTGGTTGTTTTTATCTTTTTTGGCCAGAATAGTCCTTCGCCCTTCCTCCATTTGTGCCTTTTAGTGTGAAGAACAGCAGAAGCAGACCAAGGACCTGACTCATCACTCCATCTTTAGCTTATCCTTAAAAATGTATGCACAGAGCCTCAAAACTATGTCAATACAAAGATGCATAGAGGCCATTCCCTTGCATAAAAGGCAAGATTTGTGTGATTTTGACCAAATTATTACATGGTACAGTGAAGTCAAAGCAAAGTTCAGTTTAGGATAAAAACACAATAGATTAAATTTGCTTAGATTTGTTGTTCTTTTAGTCTACAGGGATAAAAAAAAATTGATTCATATGGAACTCTTCATTTTCACCATAATTTAAATTGTTTTATTAAGTGCAACAACTATACTAATTTGAGTTAACTACATTTGGTTATGTGTTCAATTCAGAAAAAAAAAATGGTGTGACGATGAAATATTTCCTTGAACTTTTTTGTGTTGATCCAGGAAGTCTTGTGGGCACCCACTTCTGAGATCAACAGAGAATTAAAAGGAGACTATGATTCAGAGTCAAAAAGAGCAAGCATCTTTTTGCCTGATGCTGGGTTGTTGCTTTCTATCTTGTGCTGAAATTCCAAGTGTTCCTACACACACGTTTTCCCTTTTCATATATCTACTACTGCCAGTAGTTTTCCCTTTTCATATATCTACTACTGCCAGTTTAAAACCAAACCAAAACAAAAAACCCAAATCCATTGATATCTGACTCAAAGAAGAGATACCTTAGCCTTATGAGGTATAAATTAAAGTGTAGGTTATCCTTGAGAAATATGAGTCTGAGGAATTTGAACTACTTTCCATAAGGACCAAATCTAATGATGGATGGGAAGGATTAATGAGGATTTTAGAAGTACTTGCATCTTGCTGATTCTAAATAACACTCAGTATTTAGAGAGCTTTGGGAACCTTTCTGACAGCTAACAAGGACTTATAGATTCTTTAGTTTAAATTTAAATTCAGATTAATATTCCAGATGAGTTTGCTACTACCAATTTTGCAAACACTAATAAATGCCAGTTACTGTGTCTGTACCTAATCAGATATTAATCAGGATATACAGATGCAGGTTATTTAAAATTCTATCACAATCAGCATGATTAAGAAAGAATCGTAAAAATCTCAGGATTGTCTTTCACTGAATCTAGTCAGGCTCTGTGACTAGTAGGTAAGTTCATATGGCTTCCATTTAACAAGAGTTGTTTGGATCGGAATGAAATCTGAAGAAAGAAACTATAAAACTGTTCCTTTCCTTGAGCTGGAATCTTCTGGATCTGACCTATTTCAAGGTAGTGATTTTGACCATAGGCTCCAAGTTCTTTGTTTTGGAGTTATTTCTATTCTTCAGTCTTATCTGATGTTTCTTCCATGTGCACATTTAGCCAGCCTTCCTTGGTATGAAACAGTACACTTCTGAGGCAATGCATGGGAAAGAATTTTTGCTAGCAGGAATCAGAATTTTGCTTCTATTCCTTGTGTAAATTAAGTCTATAAGAAAAGTGTCTAGTCATTCTGCACTAATTTCAAAAGCGTGTAAAATATTTCTCTCCCCACTGCTTTAGTTTCATCTTCTAATCTTCTTTCAAAATGTGTGTCTTTATTTACTTGAAACTGTTAATGTAAGAAAAACATAGGTGAAAATAAGATGACACAGAGGAACATCTTTGCTAATCCTTGGCTGGAGACATGATGTGTAGATACCTTTTAATTGCTTAAACACCAGGGCAGGGTTTGGTGTAACTGAAGACCAAATGGACCTTTTCACAGCACACCTCAAGGCTACATCTCTCCCCTGACCAAGCATAGACTTCTGCAAAGTGCTCTCAACACAGCCTGATGGATGTGTTTTTCTCATTTCTCACTAAAAGTTTGTTCAAAGTGAAGCACAGGTGAGATGTGTGCTGCGAAACAACTCTGAAATGGTTCTGGTGCTGCAGAACCCCCTGGGCTGCTCCCAGGTGTTGTGAGAGCATAGTGCAGGTAACCCATCTCAGACAAAAACCACTGCTGAGGTCCAGGTGGATTAAGAGTTTCTTCTAGCAGTTCTCTATTGCACAATCCAAATGTACATTAAACTTAGATCTGTACTTCTGCCAAGTCTCAATTTATAAATAAAAGGCTTCAGAGCAAGCCAATTTTCCTACTTAGTTTTAATAGCTAATACTCCGAAAACCTCAAGGCTAATTAAACTGTTCATTGTCCTGCTGCATTTAATTATTCAGATATTGATCTAACATCTTAACACACAAGACAAAATAGTGACACATTTTATATTTGGAAATGGAAAAAATAGGAAGCAGACCTGCTTTGAAAATCATTTAGCAGTTAATAACAGAGCTCAAAGAGCAGTTTCCAAGTGTTGATTTATTTCATGAGCTACATAGACTTTTTGTCTACTTTAAAAGAAAATGAAAAAATAAGAAAAAGAGGGGGAAAAAAGTAGAAAGAACCCTAACAACAAGAATCCCGAACAAACAAGCAAAACCCTACAGAAATACCCATAAATCCTGCCTCAAATTTCACATCTAGCTGAAATAATACCCTACACAGTAAATTGCCAAATCCATATGTCTCTACAAAGATGGAGACAAGTAATTTGTAAAATCAGAACGGCACAGGGCAATCCTGTGTTCAATTCTGACCCTACCTAAGACAACCTCTGACCTTGGACTAATAAATATTCAGCTTGCCTTGTTCCTCCACCGCCTGAAAACTGAGCCTCATATATTTCCCTCTTTTACTGTTGTCTTAATTTAGCTCCCCATCTTTCTGATATGGGACTTGGTCTTGCTGAGTACTTAGCCTTGGGACTGAAATAGAACTCCACACCATACAGAACAAGCTGCTCTATAAAGACAACCTTGTCAAGGTTCTTTTTTTGAAAGAATGAGTTTGTGTTCCTCCTTAGGTTTTTCTTCTTTTTTTTTCCTCCTAATTTTAATGCCTTGGAAATATCATCTCATTTCTAGGAAGCTTTCTCATGACTTTTTTGGAAAAGCTATTTTCTCCTTCCCAACCACAATCTGTAAAGCTTTTGGAGAATGAGAAACACAGATGTTCTGGGTCCACCAGCATTACTTCCACTTTTCTTGTTACCTAAAACAGAAAAAGAGAACCTGGCTTATTTGTAGTGGAAATAATTAATAATTTAGTAATTTACAGCTAACCTAGACACCCTAATGTGCACAGAAACTTATGAATATAGCACACAGTCTGTCTCATCCACAGGACACATTTATCAGAGGCACTGTGCCCTAATAGTGCCTAATAACCTCCCCTGACTGTCAGGACAGTTCATGCTGACATGTCCAGAACATCATTAGGTTGTTTAAAGGTAACTATTTAGTGTGTTCTGATATTCCCAAAGTCATCCAAGGTATTTACATAGGACTTCAATTATGACTCAGGACTTTTGGGAGACCCACGTGGTGCTGGAGCAGGGCCATTTAATGCTGCATGGCTTGAGTTATACCAGACACATTACTCTGGGAACTGATTCCCACCTGCAAAGACCGTGAGACAAATGTTATCATTAATGTCTAGGTTTGTGGGTTTCTTGTGTTGTTTTGGTTTTTTTCCCCCAGAGGACACGCTGAAAAGGCAAAGTGATTTGCCAAACCATAGGCAGCTATTCTCGCTGGATTTGATTTGGCCTGCCAGATGTAAGCTCTACGATCAGAAGATCCCTTGGAGGAGAGCTAATCCCTCTGCTGTGGAGCAAGAAAAAGACAACTATCATAGAGCAATTCAGTTGCATTAGCTGTCCCTCCAGTGACACTCAGGCTGCCCTCAGCTTCCTTCTGGAGCACAAGCAAAAAAGATAATGAAACTAGCAGAAGACAATGGGGTGCTCTTGACACTTCTGAAACGGAGATTTCACTGCAAGAGTAATGCAGATGTCTGTCCCAGCCCTGGGGACCTCTTCATCCAAGGCAGCACAGACCAGACGCTTAGATGGGAGGGGCAAAGCCAAATCTGCTACAGTGAGGGAGCACAGGAGTGCGCAACAGACTGTAGGAAAGGCTTCCTGTGCCTTCATCCATGCCAAGGTTGTGCTTCCACTCAAGACTTTGATCTTGCAAGCTGTTAAGGTCCTATGGCTGGTCATTAGATAGTTCTGGAATAGTATTTTTGTTGGAAAGAAGCAAATCTAAAATTTTTAGAAGCAGCATGCATTTCAGTACAATTGCTCAGCAGGGGATTGGCTTAAAGCCTAACAAATGGGAGACATTGTTTTATGCAAAAAATGCAGCGTGCTCTGCCTTGCACCAGGAGGAAACATGGATTTTCCCTGAATTGGATCTAACACTGGTTATAGGTAAAATGTACATACAGGAATAACATATAGCATCTGGTCATTATTGCACAATTCACTGGCTGGTAATTCCTATGCTGTGTCTCCAAGTCAGAGTAACTGACACCAGATAATACAGTTGGGATTAATCCAGGCCTTATGAAGTGTTCCAAAAACTCGGAGCTAATTACTAGGCTTGAGATTCCCAGATTGGCATATGGTGTTAAAAAATGTTGTGCAATTGAGGGGAAAGCATAAGTTTTGCAAGAGCTGTATTTTGCCAGAAAACTTGCTTTCCCCTCCAAATATTTATTGCTAATTGCAGAGAAGTGTCTTACATGTGTCAGTGAGTTTCTTTTTGAATCTGCTGATCCAGATCCTGGTGCTCTTTAAAAAATTACCTTATAAAATCCATCAGGAAAAAATCTGGTTTCCAGTCTGGCAAAGACAGTAGAATTGACTGTCATAAACTATAGCAGATCACTTTGCAGTTACATTAAAATGAAGTTTAATAACATTAAAGCTTGTACGTGATGGGAAATTCCACTTTAAATTCCTTCACCATCTGTTGCTGAAAAGTCAGCCATGAGAATTTCCCTTCTATTTCTCCTTTCCTTGGAATGGTTAATGCACAGACACAAGCTTTTAAAGGCTCTGCTCAGGGTGGAGTGTTGGTAGGAGAGCAGAAGGTCCTTGGCTGTGCTGGAATGGGAGAGTGGCATCTGCTCCTTGGTATCAGGGACTGAAATTTCATTCACCAGAAACTGTTTTACCACAGTGAAATTATTCAAGAACTAAGTTGGTTGCTAAGCCTTTTCTCAACGAATCTCCCCTGCTTAGATTTTGGAATTATTGCTGGAATAATCTACTGGAGAGTTACAGAGCTTTCGGTGAACCATTTATTATTTATTTGTTTGTTTCACGGTATATCTCTTTACTGCAATTGTCCGAGCCCTTCCTTCTGCCATCTAAACAGCACCATCTTCAGGCACGTTTAAAACCTATCCATTACCTAGCGGTGACCTAGCTGTTCCTCGTACTGGGAATGCTCTTTTTCTGGTGCTGGAATTGCACATGTCCTCCTCCTGGTTTTACTCTGGGCATTGTCTTTAAGTCTTGACACTTGTCAAAATTATTTTATCACCTCAAGATGCGATTACCAGCCCCCTTCCAGTTGCATCCATTTTGTCTGTGTGATTGAATCTTTACTCAGATGGACACTTAAATTTTCTTTAAAGAGTTTCACCATTATACCTGATTCATACTGTTTTGTTTCTCTCATTTACTGTGATTTTTTTTCCTGATCTCCTCCGTGGAAAGACCAAATCTATTTTCATTGGTATAGTCAAATAATATATTTCCACTTTCTGTTTTCCCTTGAAAGAGAGGAAGAGATTTCTAGATCAACTCTATTTTGTTATCTACTTGTCTTGAACATATATCTCTAACACAAATAAAATCCAGTAAAGTCAGAATAAATATATGAGTTATTAGGCTCTAGCAATTATAATTGTTTCATATATAAACAAAACAAGTCTCAGCTTGGTGAGTATTAAAACCACGGGAACATGCAGTGAGAGATACTCAGTACATTTATAATGCCATCGTAACCACCTATTGTTATTTCCCCCAACAAAATGTCATTTGCATTGTTTGTTTATTCCTCGATTTTTTTTAATAGTCCAAAGGCAAACAAACAGAAAAATCTGCACATCAGGTCTGTGTTCAGTCACTACAGTTTTCTGGAGCTGTTGGAAGACGAAGCAGAGACAGGCAGAGCCTCATCCCCTTGATCCCACCGCCCACCCGTGGTCTGTGTGCAAGGCGGGCTGCAAAGCGACTTGTGTAGTTCTTTATGCCAATGTTTGGCCTCTAAGAAACGCAGTAACTGCTTCTGCCCTTTGCTTGCCAGCTAGTAAATGACGGGGAGACGCAGTCCCTCTTTCCTGCCCTCTCCTTGCAAAGAGGATAGTGCGTAACTTCAAGGAGGGTGCTCACATCCAGCATTGCCTCCACTGAGTTTCCCCGAGCTCGGTGGGATCTCTCCAACTGTGGGCACTGTGTCTTGCAGCACCGCTAGAGAAAGCACAAGCTCTCCTGCCTTTGCTTCATTAGATAGACCAACAACGTGGTGACATTTGAGGTTTTCGTTAGTCTTTATTTGGGGAAGAAAAATTCCTCAGTACTAAACCTGCTGATCTGCCAGTTTTCGGTTTTACTGCGAGAGATAAATCTGTCGGAGCTTTCACGTGGTAATTACGGTTAACCTCTGCGCGGCGTCTGCAGGAAATGCTGCAGCAGGCAGCGCTCGCCGGGTTACCGAATGAAAGAGAGCAGATGTGCCGGGGGCCTGTCCCTGTGTCCCTGTGTCCCCGTGTCCCTGAGTCCCGGCATCCCCGTGTCCCGCTGTCCCCGTGTCCCGGCATCCCGGACGGGGCCCCGGGGCGCGTAAGAGGCGGTGTGTGTGTGATCCAGACGTGCAGCTCCTCAGACATCGCATTTCTCTCTAGAAACAGGAGTTATTCCTCGCCTCTGCTCGGCCTCCTCCTGCCCGCAGAGCCGCCCCGGGGCCGAGAGCCGGGACGGGGCCCACGGAGCTCGGGCGGGGCGCTGCTTTTCCCCGGGGGAGCGGGAGACAGCTGGGAAAGAGCCTCGGCCCCTCGGGAGCCCTACGCCGTGCGGAGGTCCGAGGCTGGTTAAACCATCCCCTGGAAGGCTGGTTAAACCATTCCCTCGAAGGCAGGGCAAACCATCCCCTGGAAGGCAGGGCAAACCATCCCCTGGAAGGCAGGGCACGGCCGTGCCTCATCCCCTTGGGCCCGGGGGCGAGGCTGGGGGAAAGGGCTGTGCGGAGGGATGAAATGGCGTCAAAGAGGGGCGGCAAGGTTGCCCCCCACCCTGGATAGGAGCTAGGCTGTTCATAATAAAGAGACTTTGCGATGTCTTACAGCCAATGATAAAATTCTTCTGTCCTACTTTTGGGCGAGAGATCGCCTTTTGGGCTCGTTTAAGGAGACGGAAGAAGCTGCGGTACCGGCCGGGAGGGGAAGGGAAGGGTAAGAAAGTACCGAGGCCACGCTGGAGGGGCCGGCCGAGGGCAGGGGGACAGTGCAGAGCCCCCCACGGCCCCGGGCTGAGCCCGTCTCCAGTATTTTCATTCCAGTGCCCCGCGGGTCCGTCTCCGCCCCGTGGGTCCGGCCGGGTTCGGCAGCCGCAGGTTCCGCAGCTCCTGCGGTCCCGTCCCCAGACCTGGGCTCAGCTCCGAGGGGAGAGCAGGCACCCCACGGCTGCGTCCCGACGTGTCGTGTCTTTCCCCCACCAGGGGAGCGACAGTCCCGTGGGAGGGCAGGGCAGATGCCCAAGATCCCCCGGGCAATGTGGTCCCCTAACAGGCCCCAGAGCGCCTGCGGGTGCCCCTCACCCCTCCAAGGGCACCGGGGGTTCGGGGAGCTGCGCCCGGCGCCGTTTTCCACTCCTGAGAATAAGCATAGACAGAGGAAAAGGTTTTTTCTCCTCTCCTCTCCTCTCCTCTCCTCTCCTCTCCTCTCCTCTCCTCTCCTCTCCTCTCCTCTCCTCTCCTCTCCTCTCCTCTCCTCTCCTCTCCTCTCCTCTCCTCTCCTCTCCTCTCCTCTCCTCTCCTCTCCTCTCCTCTCCTCTCCTCTCCTCTCCTCTCCTCTCCTCTCCTCTCCTCTCCTCTCCTCTCCTCTCCTCTCCTCTCCTCTCCTCTCCTCTCCTCTCCTCTCCTCTCCTCTCCTCTCCTCTCCTCTCCTCTCCTCTCCTCTCCTCTCCTCTCCTCTCCTCTCCTCTCCTCTCCTCTCCTCTCCTCTCCTCTCCTCTCCTCTCCTCTCCTCTCCTCTCCTCTCCTCCCTTTTCCTTTTCCTTTTCCTTTTCCTTTTCCTTTTCCTTTTCCTTTTCCTTTTCCTTTTCCTTTTCCTTTTCCTTTTCCTTTTCCTTTCTTTATTTTAGCCCATTTTTTGTCCGGTTTTGTCTGTTTTGTACTCTGATTATTTTACTTTTTGAGATAAACTCGTTTTTCAAGTTCATTTCGTTTTCCCAGACCCTCTGGGCCCGGGAGTGCAGGTTCCCCGGCCTCCCTTAGGAAGAAGCAGTGAGGGGCTCGCACCTTTCCCGACACCTTTGCGGGGCAGAGCCCGGGCCGCCCCGCTGGAAAAATGGGAGCAGCGCAGCCGGATCCTCAGCGGAGAGGCGAGGAGGGATGGACGGCAGGAGACTACATTTCTGTCCGCCCAAAGCTTCTCTTCACAGCTGGGAGGTGAATTCGATCATTCCCAGCTCGTCTCGGCCAGCCGGGCACCCTCGGCACAGGAACCCCGTTCCGGCGGCCCCGCAGCCCCAGCGGGGTGAGAGCCGGAGCCGCGGGGCCGGGGTGAGCAGCAATCGAGCCCCGACCAGCCCGGGGCTCTCCATTCGATCGCTTTCCCTCTCACCCCAATAAAACGATGATCGTCTTTACAGGAGAACACAGGCACGGGGTGAGGGTATCCTCACAGAGCTCTCCTGAAGGAAGGAATAATTTTTCTTCAGGAATCTGTCTCCTTCCCTCCTTTAGCTTTATCCCAAAGCAGAGGGATTTTTTTGTTTGGGTTTTTGGTTTGTTTGTTTGGTTTTGGTTTTGTTTTGGTTTTTTGTTTGCTCACTTTTTTTTCCTCTAAAGTTATTTTTAGAGGTGTCTCTAAAAGGTGCCTCTATTGGCTGTTCAGAAAATTTCCACAGTATTCGGTTTTGATCAAATATTTTTTTTTTTCCTAACACTTCCTCGGACAGGACCAAACACAGATTAGTCTTAAATTAAGTCACAAAAAATAGATGGTTATCCAAGATGAAAGATAAATTCCCATCTACACAGGTGTCATTTAGGAAGGCCTTGCATCCAGGTGTTCCCTACTCTTTCCCACATTTGACTTTACAAAGGTGAAGGTATTTTAAAGTGAGTTTTTATCCTTCTCTAGTATGCACAACCTCTGTCATTTCTCTGTTCTAGAGCCTTGCTCAGATCCAAAAAACTTCTACCTGCTGTTATTGTTGTTGTTGTTGTGTCAAAAATCAATAGCAGAACAAGTATATTTCTCTGAGAAAAACCCCACAGAGGAGCGCCCTGCTCCCTGTGAGCCATGATACAGCATCTGAGCCTGGGCACTGAACTCTCCATGAAATGCCAATCACAGCTGAAGTGCTGCACACAGTTTGCAGCAGGTTTTCTCCTCTCACGTCTGCACTTCCACCTTCTTTCTCTTTTCTTCATCAATACAACTCTGCAGAGCCCTTCTGCAGCTAAGTGTGTTTGTTACTATGCCATATTTTGGGTTTACCCAATTTACTTTGCTATCACTGCTCTTCATATCACTCCTCTGAATTTTTGTTTTCTTCACACCCAGAAGTGATGATGTCTCTGCTCTGTCACATAATCTTGTCAACAGAAACAATATTTTTAAAAAGAGGCTGGTTTAAATAAAATGCATAAAGGATAACCAGAATAAAACATACACCAAATCCTTCCATTCTTGAAGGTAGGATGTCTTTTGCCCTTTTGGGAGTCTTCTGAAGTTGGTAAGATGTTATTCTGAATGATGTTATCAGGAATCTCAGACACTTATTTCAGTATATTGCTGACAGAATTTCCTGCTTGATAGAAAACAAGCTCCTAGCTATAATTTCTGCATCAACAGAGATGCTAATCTGACTCTTCAGTGCCAAATCTAGAATATCATTATTGCCAAAGGTTAACATTGTTTGTGCTTGTGCAACTTTGTGAGATACATACCAAGGGTCACTTTTCAGATAGCCTGTAACCTCTGGTTGTTTCCTGGCAATGTGATAGGTTGTTAATGGGCCTTAATATTGGGGAGATGCAAATCTGTTCATACACAGAACATCTTGGAGGTTTTGCCTTTCACAGCTCTCCCAGTTCTATAAGATATTTAGGCCTCTGAAATCAATTTTGGTTGCTTGGGAACTCATTAATATCACTGTGAAATCTTACCTAAAAGTTCTTCAGCATGAGGAAATGCTGGAACTAACTTTGCAAATTTGTTCTCTATGATCATGTTTTGGGAAAGTCAGACCTACAAGCAATTAGTATTAAGAACACATGAAAAAATTACAGAATACTGAAAACCATTGCCCAGACTTTGGTTCTCCAAAACACAAACCACATGTCTTCAGGGTCTAGGTTTGAACATCAAGCTGAGTTAATTCAGATCTGATCCTACATGCAATTATGGATAATTTGCAGGACCAGTTCCATGCCCCACTAGTAGAACTGTATGTTTGTGGTATCTACATCTTTTTGATGAGGAAAAGAAAATGAAGCACAATGCAAAAACATTTGTATCACTCATCTGGATGAAAGTATCTATATGATGTGTGTGGCAACATTGTTTCTGGTCATGAAATAATTTCTCTGTCTTTTAAGAGACTTTGTCCCTTTTTAAAGAGATTTGGTATGCAGATGCTCTGCAGGGTTGGCCACACACTTGCTCTCAAACAGTCCAAGTGCCTCTCTCCTACCTTGGCCATATCACATCAGTCTCTACTTGCCCGGGGGCTGCTGAATAATCCAAATTCCCAATATAGAGAAAACAAGGTGTCTTGAGCTGTGGTGTGATCACACTCACTGAGTCACTCTGGGGAATAGCTGCCCCAGATTTTCAGATTTTTTTGTAGGGATTCCATTTTTTCTTCATAACCATTGTTCCCAGGAGCCACATCCTTTAGTGCTGCAACTCATTTCCAGAGCACTGGTTCCCTCCCTGCTCATCTTTCCAAGGTACGTGCCTCACAGCTCCCAGCCTAATGGCATTTTGACATGCTGCTTGCAGAGTTGGGAAGCTTGGCTGCTCTCTTAATGATCAACAGGAAAGAGTCTACAGGATAACGGAAATCTGGAAAACATGAGGGGTGAAAGATGTGCCTTTGTTTAAACTGGAGAAAGAAAAGAAAAAAAGAGTAGGAAGACAGGGGACAACAGTGTTCTATGTGTAAAATGTGGCTACAAAGTTGCTGGTAATCACTTATGAGCAACTGAAGAAGAATGTGAAATCACTTAAATTTGCAGCAAAGGATAAATATTAGAAGCAGAGTCTGTTTCTTAAGAGGGTATACAAGAAAAGGGTTTGATAGAAATCCCAGGACTCGTGCTACAGAAATGCAGATCAGAAGAAATATCTATAAGAGATTATCTAAGGTGATTTACTTAACTTTGATGCAGAGGGTGGAATGATGGGAGAGTGGTCTGGATGAATGATTGGATGTCTTCTTGACTTCTCCTTCAGTGCTTCATTGCTACAAAGCTATCTCACCCCTGGAGGCAAGGCAACTCTTCAGCTGGCTGACAGCTGATGCAGGATGGAGATTAAACTCAGCTGAAGATTGATTGACTGTGGTGGTAGAAATATGTTGATTCATGTGGAATTCAGGCTCTTAATTCACACCCAAACCACTGGCAGAGCCACTGCTGGCTTCAGTAGCTCAGTACCAAGTTCTTATCTGGCAGGCACTAACATGCCATGCCAATACTAACACCATTTTGCTATGTTTTGAAGAAATATCACAAGATTGGCCTCTAACCAAATCCATTCCATCTCTGTGAAATATTATGGCTATTTCAGCATGAGCTGTATGGCAGTCAGAGATCAGAGTGGCACAGAAGGTGATTAGGCTATTAGGTTCACTAGCTTACTAAATAAAAGTATTAAGCTTTTCATTCTCCCCTTTGTTGTTTCATTTGAATAATTGTTAAACAGGTTTTGGATATTGAAATTGCTGCCTAAGTAGTGGTCTCAGTGGAGCAGAAAGGATGCAAAATGGACCAACTAGTAGGAAGGAGACCTGCAGGGGTTTTTTTTCAATCCACAGAATTACTGGGAGAAGAACTCAAAGTAGGAAGCACATTATTGTTTCTCTAAATTCTGGTCACAGAGGTCCTTTTCATGGAAACGGGGAGGGGGGATCAGCTTCTCTTTTTGACTATATTTATTTGTTTTATTATGCTCTGGAATAGATTAGGAGTGCTCACACAGGCAATTATGGCACCTCTAACAGGGCATGGTAATAAACAGGAGGGAGGTGGTAACTTTCTGTTTTCATATTTGTCTGCAGTGTAACAGGGAGAATGTACACAAAGGAGAAGGTGGAATGAGTGGATGGTGAGGCAGAGAGAGGAAAAAAAATAGGACAATGGATGTAATAAGGAGAGAAGGACAAAACAGTGGCAGTTTGAAGTGCAGGAATCAAACAGGCTTGGAGTCATTGTGGAAAATCACTCCTAGATTTCTTGTGGTGAGTAGAAAGTATCTGAAGAGAACAAGGTGAGGGATGTAAGGATCTGAGTAAGAGAGGAAGCAGGCAGAGACATGGACCTGGCATGGGCATGGCTGGAACTGGCACAGGAACGTGGCAGGGTTTGCTCATACCAGCCCCTAGGCTCTCCTGCAAATGTTGCTTCAGGAGTCACAGCCTGTGTCTGTGAGTGGATTTTGGGCACTTCACAGCTAAGCCTTGGAGATGGAGGGTGGGGAGGGAGGATGCTTAATGGGAATAAGCAGGAAGGAGACGAGGGCCCAAGTTAACAAATGACTCAGCTGTGGAGCACAGGAGAGCCCTGAGGACAGAGAGAGCAGTGTCACAGGACCCTTGCAGCCCCGCTCAGCTCTTGCCACGCATCTTCCCACCCTTTCCATGTAACACATCTGGCCAAGGAGCCTCAGTGCCATCTCCTCCTGCCTCCACCACTCACAGCAGCAGAAACAAAGCCACCCTTGGCTGCTGCCGCTCTCCCTGGGAGGGTAGCAGAGCCAGTACTATTATTAATCTGCCCATGAATAAAGCATCAGGAGGAACCATCCCTGCCCTAGGGCGTCTCCAAGAACTTGCAGTTCAGATGAGTACTGCACTGGGTATCCACCCCCAAAAAGTCAGGAGAAGCTGAACTAAAACCTGCCTGTCTGCAGGGATTAACCCACGAGGGATCCTCTCCCGGCAGTGCCAGACCTGCAGCCACAGCAGAAGGAAGGTGAAGGCTGCTATTACAAGCCTCCTCTGAAGACCGAGGTGCTTTTAATTTTAGTCTGGGAACTTTCCCCTCATTACCCTCCTGACAGGATGGGTGCAGACAGCATTAGGGATGCTGGGCTAGACACTGGCCCCAGAGGAATGTCCTCCTCCTCCACCTCCACCTCCTTCTTCTCCTCCTCCTCTTCTGCGGCAGCACCTCAGCACAGGGGGAGGCACAACAGCACTTCCAGTCAAACACCTTCCCTTGCAGGATTTCAATTTCTCCAACAAAAGGCGGCTGCAGGAGGGCAGGAAGCCTCCATCCCATCCTCACCGCGGCTCCCCGCAGCCGTGCGAGTGAGTCTGGCTGGTGCCTTTTCCCAGGGCTAAAGGGGATCGCTGATTAAAGGGGCCTTCTGACCAGCTTTCCCCTAAAAGGAGCTTACAAAGCCCGTTTGTTTAACCTTTTCACAGCAGCTTGACCCTGTCATGAAGAACAAATCACTCCGAAACAATGTTGAAGTATGGGACTGACGGAGTTGCTCTCAGCCTCTTCCTCCTCTGCCATTGCAGCCCCGGGGATGATCCCAGCCCTGGCAAGGGACAAGGACCCTTTTCTGCCTCCCACCAGCCCCACAGCTCCCAGCAGCAGCTGGGGGTGTTGACCCCCACGAAGCGACGGCCGGGCGTGTCTGTGCTGATGGCACAGACGTGGCACAGCCAGGGCAGCCTGCATCTCACCCCCCTGATAGCAGCACGGGTCCTTGCCTCCCGTTTTTTCTGAATATTGGATGAACTTAGCAGATTGGTCATTTTTTTCCCCCAATGTTAAATCCTTCCACCAACCTTTGGGTTTCTATTGCCTAGAATAGTTTTACACCTTTTGAGGACTTTTGAGGATAAATGGGCTGACTGGTTAAGTTTAGAAGTAAATATTTAAGTTTTGTTACATTGCTTGTTTTATGGATAGGGAAGGAACTGTTCAGTTAGAAATAACAATTAAAAGCTTATTGAGATTCTCAGATTTTAAACAATAGTTCTCTTTTCCCTTAATACAAATTATCAAAGCAAGAATGCATAAATTGGACAAAAGTTATTATATTCCAGTGTTTTCATGAAGTGATTTTCTACATGAACAGGAAAATGAATCTTAATTGCTTACCACAAAAATATCCTCCAGCCATGGTAGTACAATTAGAGGTTTTTCTTTAAATAGCATGCAAGAAAATGCAGTACATATGGTGCCATTAGCAACTTCAAAACAGTATTTGGATATTCATTTAATTTAAAACAGCATGTGCTAACACAAAACTTAGCAGTAATAATAAATGTAAACTTGGGTAAGAAAGTAAACAATGCCATCTCTGTTGAGTGTGCACGCCATTAGTCAAAATCAACAGAACCAGATTTTGATAGCAAGTATAAGCACAAAATATTTTATAATAGCTATTTTTTAAGTCTTGTTTTGTTTGGCTTTGATTTTAAAAAAATACTAATTGTACAGAATTGTGTTTTATTGTGCTCAGTAACTTTTCCTTTGTGAATACTGAACAAATAGACAGCAGCAGAACAAACTCAACGTGTAAAATGAGCAGTTGGATAACTTCACATTTCTGTTATAACTGTGTAAATTTAAACACCACACTGGTATTTTGTGGTTTTACCTAATGGCATTCACTGCAGAAGGCAGCAGATACAACCCAGTGTGCTGAGGGTGGCATACTCAATTGAAAGGTCCCATGGAAATCTAGCTGTGTTAGTGGCCAGGTGCTTAAATAAAGATCCTTCCCATAAAGCAGACTAAGCTATTTAATCTCTGCCTTAATCCTGACAATTTTAAAGTCTGTGAGATGCTACTGACATTAAGGTTGTTTGTGTGTTGAGGATAACACAACACAGGCCATTCCCACTTGCCCTTGCAGGGGAAAACATTAGTTTTCCATCTCAGTGAATTTTAGATAATGGTGTCAGCTGGGAGAAAAAATAAATATAGTGGCACTGACCTAGGAGGTGTAAAATATCCACATTGAAACACTTCAGGAGAAACAAACAGGATGAGAGAATTTTACGGATTTCCTTCTTGTAGAGGAAGTTCCTTATTTTCACTGCCCCTTCCTCACAGCAGATTTGTGAGCCCTGGAAAACCCTGCAGAAATTCGTGTTCCCTGCTCCCTCTCAGAACCTGCCCCCACTGCAGCTGCTGGGCTTTCCTTTTCTGCACAGATGGGGAAGATAGCCAAGGTTCCAGGGAGTGAGGCACAGCAAAAGGCTAATTCTTAACTCTGATGACAAATGAGTCACTGGTGGGCAAGGGGCTGTGCCATGGAGCACGGTGCCCAAGCCAGCCCTGCTTTGGAGACCAGGATTGATAAATTAGTAAATTACAATGCAAACAGGGAACATTCTCTTGGCAAGGAGAAAACGCATCAAGCCACCTCAGGTTAAAAGGGAAGAGGTTTTGTGCAGTGCAGGAGAGGGCCGTCAGTCTTACTGGCATGTACGTCCTTCTTGTTGGAGCTGTTCCACTTTGTATGAATAATTAATTCATCTTTGGAGCAAGGACTTGACCCTGCATCTCTCGTATCCCAGGTGAGCACCTGAACAACTGGGCAATAGACTCAATCTCTTGCTCTTCTCTCCCTGGCCCAATGAATATTTAATTGCCTATACAAAGTGAAGCAGCTCCAATGGGAGGGAGTGGAAGCCAGGCACATCACAAAAACTCTGTAGCTCCATGGCCCATCTTTTTTTCTACCAGAGTTTGACCCCCTCGGACAAGAGCCCTCAGTATGTTGGAGAGGGGGCAGTGTTGACTGGATGCTCCCCTCTAGCAGTCAGAGATGGTGGGAGGCAGGTTCTGCCTTCTCACCTTTCCCATCCACAACACATACCCACCTCCATAATTTATTTTACAGCTGATGATACTGATGGCCACCCTTGACGTATTTGCCATACAATTTAAAGTAGTCACCTGGGCAGGAGAAGAGCTGGACAGAACCTGCATGTCCCAGCAGATTGTGCTGGGACACACGCTCCTGCTTCTGCTCAAGTTGGTGAGACAGTCAAACAGAAGAAGTGTGATGGATGGCACAGACCATGTGCCCACTGATGAGAGCTTATGTCTTGGAAAGGTTTAGTGTCTCACATGGCTGCTGCTTTCACACTCAGTGCCTTACTTTATCCACTGACAGCGCAATCCAACACATCCCAGCAGTAAAAAGGATAAGGAAGAGCTGCAGGGAATAAGAATGCAAAGAATAAGGTCATTCTGCCCAAGGCGCAATTTTAGTGGTTTTTTTTATAATTCCATGGGAAACTAGGCCATCCAGTAAGGTTTTTAAAGCTAATGCAGATTTTTAAAAGAAAGCACAGCTGATGTTTTTTTAAAAAATGTGCTGAGCCAGAAAAGATGCTACTCAGGTATTTCTGTAGCCTATCAAGGTCAGAGTGGAATGAGAAGTGCCCTCTATGTAGCATCACTTCTAGTCTCACATGGTCCTGAATTGTCTCAGCAAACATTTTGTTAGAATTTTTTTGCTTACAACAGGAATAAGGATTTAGAGAAAAACTGTTATTTGCAACTGCACCAGAAATTCAACAATGGGATTGCGTAGGAAAAAAGTGAGGAAGATATTCACCTATTTAAAAAGGTAATTGCTTATAAACTCTGTTTTGCCAGGATATTGCCGCATTTTTCCCAACAGATATTATTTTGGGAACATTTGGGTATCTATCATCACCTCAAAGCAATACAAATCAAAATGTTGTGTATTTACAAAAACAAAAATGAGATTGTTTTGTTTTGTTTTCCTGTCAAAAATTACTGAGACCTCTCAAATCTAAAGGTGACAAAGAGGGGTATTCATGCTGTGTCAGGGCTTTAGATTTAAGTCTCTGGGCTGGAAGCAAGTCTCCCCATGGGTGATTTAAGACCCTCCAGGCAGTGGTATTCCAGTTATCCTCTGGAAACGCCTGGTCCTACAGCCTACAAGATGTATCCCCTTGACATCGTGCCTCAGGTGAGCTGTGAGCATATGGCTCTCTACTTTCCAAATTTCCCAGTCCTGGCCATAGGCTGAGACACTTCCCCACTCCTCCATCCCCAATTTGGATATTAGAAATTCATCTCTGTTGTTTTAACTGTCTTACCCAATTGTAAAATTAACTCCTGCTTGCTGCTGAAGGGAGATTAAATCTGGGGAGTCAGTCATTGGGAAAGAACTATCACAACAACTAGCACTACTGGCAGGTGGAGGGGAAAGCACAGGCACAAGGAGTTTTCTGACTTCAGGAAAGGGCAATTTGCTAAGCACACACTTGTATTGCTTGCAATGAATTATCACTTGATTTTACCATTCCAGACCGAACTTGCTGAGCCATGGTTTTTGCCTATTTTTCTGCAGTGAGACTCAGCCCTGTCTCCCAGGGCTTGCCGAGAGACGATAGCAGGAAAGCGATGAGTCAAGAGCAATCAGATCAAGAGGGTCATTTCACGGACACACCAAAATGGCTGGGAGCACTTTCTGATCCTTCCCCTCTTCTAACTGCAGGATGAGTTATCTTTGCTGAGTGTGTTTAAGATAACCTTGGAGAAGGGCTGTGAAAGGGCCTGGAAACACAAATGGTGCTCCAACTACTGCTGGGGATGGGAGACATACGGGTAAAGCACCACTGCAGCCACAACCTCTTGTCACAGCCCTGCAGCACCACGCCATGCACATATCATTGTGAGACCTACCTGGCTGGCCAAGGATTCAGCTTTTCCCTATCATCCCTGATTGCCATTGCACAGTATTCCTCAGCCACACTCAGGACATGGATCTGGCATGCTGTACCTGTGAAAACCATGTTTATGTATTTGCCTGTGCTGTGCTGTGCTGCTTGCCTACTAAATTAGGAAGAAGGCTTTGTGAAATTGCCAAGTTTTGATCACTCTCTGATCATATCTTCTATTTCTGCACTTGCGGCTGCTGTCTGTGAGCTAAGGATTCCCTGCAAACAATTCCTTATTCTGCCACACTAATCTCTTGCTTGTGAAGAATTCCCAGAGCAAACCTTTCTAATGCTAAAGTTCAGCCAAGGACAAGGCTAGTTTTAACACTGTATAACTTAATTTAGAGTTTGTTGCTTTGCCTTCAAAAGGTGCTTTAAGTTGTTGCCAGTGGCACCATCTCAGTTTGGTCAGGTCTATGGACAATGCAACCTTATTCTCTCTGTGCTCCAAAGTACCCTTCAAAAGTAGTGTTTATGATGAGTTATCTCAGACAACATCACTTCCAAAATGTTATGTATCACAAGCAGAACAAAGAGAGGATACCTGTCTTGAAAAATCAACAGTCAAACCATGCTTGTGCCCAGAGAGAGCTGACCTTCACAGGTGAAGGTGCACCCTGATGCCTGGAGGCAGGAGGGTGATGAGGCAGAGCATGAAGAGTATGTTGCACTCATGTTTCAGATCCTTTCCAAGGCAGCAGGACAGGGAAGCTTAAGATCTACAAGGGTGTTGAGCACCAAGTAGTGCAGAAGAGCTGGACAGGAGACTGAGATGCAAACACAGCCAGGAAACAGTGATAAATTAAATTTTCTCCTTATTAGCTCATTTATATTTCTCTGTACTCTAGGTCTGTGCCCTACCCTGCTTTGGCTTTTTTCTTCATCTTTACTTTCTCCTTCAGTCCTATATCCAGCTTTCCCTACAAACAGTCACAGCCTAAACCTCTCTCCTTATGTTTCCTCTTCCCAGGGATGATACAAAACAATGTCAACAGATGGTGGTTTGTGTGTTTTCATGTGTTTTTCATACATGCACAAATTGATTCAAAGAGATACGTTGTGCACCCTTTGCTCTTCCCTCCTACCAAGGAAACACAGACTGAAAGCAAAGCTCCTGAGGAGTCCTTATTCCTGCTGTTCTCCATAAAATCATACATAGCAAAACCTTCTATAACTCACTGGATTGGGGCCATATGCCTGGTGTTATGAAATATATGGAGGAAATACGTGCTTCTCAGTAGTGTGAGGAAAAGCCACTCAGCAGTTCCCATATTTTATGTATCTATATATTACTTTGAGCAATGCAGATGTATGTCTGTGTTTAGAAAAATCATCCTTATTTCAGCTGCCAGTGCCAGGAGAGTACAGGACTGCGGAAGGGCTGCCCATGTAAATGTGACTGGAAAGAAATTTTGATTTGTGATGCTGCTCTGGCACATAGGAATGGGATCTTGGTGTGTAAACGGGTGGTTTCATCTCTGGGTGGGGAGAATCACAGATAACACAGAGCTTGCCTTATGTGTTTCAGATGAAGAGAAGGGAAAGACTAAAATTTGCTTTGGCTGAGATGTCCATGCATCACATATCTGATAAGATAATTTGTACAATTTTGTCATTACACAGCTCTTTTGATCAGGAAAACCTAATGAAATTTGTGAAGCCTTTTTGCGTTGCCGTCAGGGACAAAAACCCGGCTGAGTCAGCGCGGGGGGCGCCGGGCATTGCGGCTTTGCCCGAGAGACAATTCACACAACAGGCTGGTTAAGCCCCGGCTCCAACGCGCCCTCTGCATGCAAAGAATAACACCTCAAGTGAGCCGAGTTCTAGAAAATGAAAACTAATTGCTGGGGTTAGAAGAATTCAGCCAGTCTCAAGCCATTAGGATCACGGCCGAGCAGGGAATGTCATGGAGCCAATTGGAGCAAAGCTGTCAGGGCTTTACCACGCTTAAGACCTAACCTTAGGTTGCTCTGCGATCACACGACCACAGCTCCAATATTTGCAGGAGAATATTCTCCCCGTGCCCCAGCAGCGCTTCCCTCCACAGATGCAGCAATGAGTGCGAGGAATGCCGATTCCACAATACTCCTCATCGCCAGCACGATGGGGACAGACAGGCCTGGCGGTTTAATTTGCCCCCTTTTTTTTTTTTTTTTTTTTTTTTCCTAGAGGAATAAAAACAACAAAAAGACAACCTAGTCTGTCGTGAGATTTCTGACTGATTGTGGAGTAATTCGGACAGAATGGAATAGAGCCTGCTCAGTGGTTCATGAACAGCACTTATCCGTACTCCATTATTTTCCCTTTAGTTTGCTTTACAAATTAGAAAAGGGCACCAGTGTCAAATTCTTGATGCAAGCCTCTGTGTGAAATGATAAGCTAAATCCTAAATTGAGGTCAAAGCTGTTCATGTGGTTCCTGCTGCTAATAAAAACGCTTTTCTTTGTTCCTGACTGCTAAGAATGCCTGCCCCATTTATAAACAAGATCTTATCCCAAAAGAGACACCTCTATGCAGATGTTAGGGAAAAGTATCCTGCTTAAACAATAATCTCTCCTTAAAAATACATTATGTTTTGTCAAGAAAAAAAGTAGCATAGTTTTGCTGAGAGAAATTTATTTTAGCTAAAATTCTGGTTTTGTCTGCGTGCACCATCTCACTGTATTTTTCTGAGTGATTCACAATGTGAACAAATAATTGGCAACATCATAGAATTATTTTCTAATGATTTCACATAAATTTCAGTTTAATTTCCATTCAGAGAGAGGCTGAGTTTTCCCCCACAATTTCCTTTTTTGACACTCCTTTCTGAGTCTAAAATAAAACAAAAAAATTGATAAAGAAAAAGCAACTCCGTTGTGACTTTGAACCAGCTCTTGTTACCTGGAGAGCTCTGGCTAACAAGATATAAAAT
This sequence comes from Acrocephalus scirpaceus scirpaceus, assembly GCA_910950805.1. NCBI lineage: Eukaryota > Metazoa > Chordata > Aves > Passeriformes > Sylviidae > Acrocephalus > Acrocephalus scirpaceus. The sequence goes on from OU383778.1 coordinate 35,628,795, forward strand.
CTGATATCATCACATCCTGTTGAGGGATGATGCAGCACCTGGGAGAGTGATGTCCTACTTAGGCATGAGTTTTCATGGTCCCAAAGCCGGGTGGAAATGACTCAGGAGGGATTTGGCGTCCCTCCCCGGGGAAAAACAGTACATATCAGAGGGATGGGGTCAATTGTTACAATTACAATCTTATCCTTAAAATCATTACTATAAGTCACTCAATTTTAACATCTCCATACATCTTTCAAAGCTTTAATGTCTGAACCTGGCTTTTTCAGTGAGCCATCAACTTTGCTGTGTGCAGCTGTGTAGTATTCAGTGTCAGGAGAGAGCTGATTCCACCATCCCCAGACCTGGGCACCAGAAACCACAGTGCCTCTGCCTTCCTCAGTTTGGTCCCCTCTGCTGCCACTGTAAATGAACTGAAAGTTGGTTACTACAATCAAATAAATTCTCAAATACTGCAGAAAATGAATTTTCAGAGTTTTTTCCCTTCCCTGGGAGAAAGGAAATCAATTTACCTAGAAATACAAGAAATGTCACGGTGGGGTTACACAGCTCAAAGCAGTCACAGGAGACAGATAATTTAGAGACTGCAGTATCCATTCCTTTCTTCCTTTTTTCTTTTCTCTGTGCTAAGCCCTTGGTAACTACAGTGAGATGAATTAAAAGTGTCAGTTTGAAATGGTTGGAAACGGGTATAAATTGGAACTGTCTTTGCTGAGAAGCAGTGTGAGACGGGATCAGGGCTAGAGGCAAGGGAGGTTTTGGAAGGGCATCACGATGTGTATTTGCATGTGGATGCTTCACTACCAGGGAAGCACAAGCAGAGATGAGAAATCAAAGCAGGGAAGACTGTTTCCTGTTGTTCTGTTCCTGTAAAATCATTTTCTAGTTAGATTTACAGGAATTCTAACCAAACAATGCAAACTTTATATGTATTTATAATGAATATGCAGATGTAATGATATGAAGCTGTGCTCTCCTGCACTGCTTAGAAAAGATAATCTTCATCAGGTTTACTTTGAAATAGCTTAAACATTTGTCCAAATACCCATACAGGGAGAAGCAGAGTAAGGATAAAGCAGAAAGGTGTTCTTTCCAGAAGCAGCTGAAGGGCTTGAAAAATGAGAAAAAAAGCAGAGAAAGGCCTACCTTACAGGGTTTAAAAAAATAAATAAATAAAAGGGAAAAAATGAGGTGGGGGGACAGAAACAGTGATTGGAGTCCTTGTCCCTCTTCCACAGGGGCACATATTTCGGTCCAAAGGCAATGTACTCCAAAGAAAGTCACTGGATTTACCCAAACTATGGCTTGTGAAACATTTGCCTGGTAAAATAATCTAACAGCACAAACAGCTCAAAGTCTGGGCATTTCTGCCAGAAAGACAGCTAACACTTGTCCCCAGCTTTGACATGTCAGGAGCTCACAGGGCTGGAGGTGACAGGCATCTCAAAAAGGTCTGTTTTACCCAACTTTTCTTCAAGGAAGTCCCAGATTGATTCCCTGGAGAGAATTTTTCACAGCTTTTGCAAGTGTTGCTGTCAAAACCAGCCATGAAATGGTATTGTTGAGTAAACATCCCATTTCCTCTGCTGTTGTACACTGTCCCTCTGCAGAGCTCCCGTCTGAGCAAGCACGGGGAGCTGGCAGCGCTGGAAGGAAGGAAAGCTCGGCAGAGCCCACACAGCCAGCTCGCCTCAAACAGCTTGAGTTTCTTCACAAGTGAAGCTCCTCTTGCCTCCCGAGACTGCAGATGCCCTGCAGCAGTGCTGCCTACTGTGCTGCAATCCCCGCGGGGACGCAGGGCTGGCGGAGGAGCAGAGCCAGCCGTGCTTTTAGCCACGTCTGCTGGGAGCAGCCCCTCCGACGGGGGGCTGGAACTCGGGGATCTTTAAGGGCTCCTTCGAAAACCATTCTATGGTCCTCTGATGTCCTACCCTCCCCTCTCTGCTGAGGATTGGGTTAGATGTAATTGGTTTCAAACCCCGGGTTTAATGCTTTTTAATACTAGTTAAGTGAGCGGGTTGAGATGTTAGTGTCGAAATGTCTTGAGGAGGGAAAGAATTCTGGATTTCCTGTTATTTGTCTTGCTTCACAGAATCCCATTTTTTAGTGAACAGATGGAATATTTTTGGTTTGTTGAACATTTTGTCATCACTATTCAGCACCAGCTAACCTGCCAAATGCTCTTGAAAAATACACAGTTATTGCAGTCTCTGGTCCTTCGTTTTACAAGAGCAACTTTGCTCCTTGGTTTCCATGAATAAAAAGAACTGTTTATTTTTCTTTTTTATTTTTTTTCCCTTCCCTGCCTTAGGATCCAAAGACTATTGATCTAAATGGCAAAAACTCATTCAAAGTGAGATAGATGTTATTCTGCCAGAACAGGAAAACTCTTGGATGAAACCAGTAGAGACTGGAATTTCTGTACAGGGAAATCTACCCCATTTGCCAACAGTGACCAACAGCCAAGGATAACTGTGATTTATTTTTTTTTCCACTTGGAGGTGGGTGGTGGTTTCTATTAGCTTTTAAATGCAGAAATATAAGGAGGTTTGGGCCAGGGGCTCTGCTTCATCTAACATACCTCTGCAAATGCACTTGTTTGCTTTCTGTCCTGCTGAAATTATTAGCTTGTTCTGGGCTGAGGCACCATTTCTATGGAGCAGAATTGCCTCCTGTAGAAAAACAGGCTGTCTTCCATCAGGATGTAAAAGATGGATCTCACATGGCTGACTTTGGTAGGACATTCCCCTCCTGAATAACCATGGTGGTTAAAACCTGTTTCCTTTGCAATTTGGGTTTTTCTGGCTTAATTCTCTGTTGCCTTTTTTTTTTTTTTTTTTTTTGTAAATTATTCTTTTCACATTCTTTTCCAGTTCCTCGGTTTCCTACTGCCTCCTTTTTCAGATGTACAACTGTAAAATCCAACTCTGAACACAGATTTCAGCACCCTACGTTCAGATAAAAAACACACACTGCTTTTTATTCCCTGCTTCTTGGTGAAAAGGGATAATACCCCTCTCACGCATTTGAGTAGGATTTATATTGTAATATAGCCAGCACTGCTTTTTAGAAAATTTGACTACAGTTTGCTACCAGCCTCTAGCTCATCTCTCTGAACTTGGCTGAAATGACAGCAACAGAAAAGACTACCTTATATTTTTTACTGCATTGTGACCCATACCGTGGTTACCCATGTGTTTGTTACCTCTACCTCTGTACTGAATCTGCCTGAATTTGAGACCGTGAAGGCAGCAGAGAGTTGCAGAGTGGCTGTCAGTTTGTTTGTATCTGTCATCTCTGATATCCCTGAAAAAGGAAAGAACATGAGCATGGCTATACAACAAAGCAAACACAAACAATATTTTCATGAATTATATGTATTTTTTCCACTGGAGAAGTTTTGGTCTAGTTAACAGCAGAGGAAGTGAGTGAAAATTTTATTTCTGTGCCTGGCACTGTATGGGGTCAGGAATACTTTGCAATTCTACAGCACTTTACGAGCAGAATTTCCTAACAATATGCTCCACTCCTTTTCCTGATTTCCAGTTAGAAAACACTCCTATGCTTCTTAGGCTGTAAATGAAAGAAAAACCTCAAGAGAAACACTGGAGAGAGTGAGATTCTACTCTGTTTTGTTAGGACTACGAGGGGAACCTAGCTGAGGAAGGAATATTATAAATACCCTCCCCTATCACCATGGTGGTACATCATGTCTGACACTGGATATTACAAGTCCTGGAGACTTCCCCATGCTTCAGGAAGAACAAAGGGAAAAATTTGCTTCCAGGGATTTTGATACAATGACAATTAGTTGCAGAAAAAGAAGTTATAGAACATCAGATTAAAAGGGACCTCCAGGACCATCAGGTACAAAATCAGAACGTTTCAACTAGAAAAAAGATGACACTACAATTTAGGTAATCAACGTCTGATTTGTGAATTCTGATTCAGTGAATTCCTGAATCTGCTTTTATTACAAGTACTCATAACATCCCTGCATAACTGAGATCCAGCAGATGTTGGCAGAGCCGTACTGCATGCGTCTGTGACCAGGAGCAGCAGAAGGCTGCTAAACACTCACACAAGGAGGAGCATCTAGGGATCATGGTGTTCCTCACCAGCAAAAGGCAAGTTTGGGGATTGGAATTTCCAGGTCAGAAACACCAAGAAAAGAAATCACTAAATGCTGAGAGGAAGGACACATGGGGAAAGAGAATTTCAGGAAAGAAAATGGAGAAAGAGGATCTGCTTTTGTGGAAGAGACTATTTGTGGCTGTTGAACCAGCCGAGGTGAACGTAAAACTGCTTAGATCTGTTTAAACTCCAGACTGTTGACAAAAAAAATCATGTGGGCATAATATATGCCCCAAAACTGACATAACCTTGAAAAATCTACAGATGGGGAGAAAACAGAGGAAGATGCTGCCTCCTCTTTTGTTGCTGAACATTACATATTTCTTCTCCTTTCTACCCAGATACTGGGACTGCAACATTTAAAATCTCAGTAAATGCAGGTGTGTGCCTCAACTAGCACAGGATATGAGCCTTGAAACGATCAAAAAATGAGACGTTTTGGGAAAGAGTAGTACAGACAAAGCCTGAGAGGAAGCTAAAGGAAAACAGTAAAGTGACGCTGCAGGAGTATAGTGAAAATTTACTTAAGACACGTGGATTTTGGTGGATGTAAGCCCAGCACATCAGTGTGCCCACCGTGTGCCCACCGTGTGCTGGGAAGCCAAGCTCCCCCTGGGTCATTCATCCTTATGGGTAAGCCACTGGAAATCTGCAGTATCTGATTTGTTCCAATGCATATATCTTCTTTCACCAATTCTCTGAAGTTTCTTGGAAACCCTGATTGCTCAGTGCTCCCTCTGTGAATAGATAAAATCCTTCTGAGCACTTTCAGGTACTTATTCAAGTATTTGATTTGGAGCTGGAGTCTTTTATCTATTGCAATTCAGTGTAGAAAGTACAAAATGATTTTATATGAAGTGATGTGGTCAATAAATTTTAAAGACAGAAGGGCCACTGTTGTAAGGCTATCTACTACAGGGCACAGACACAAAGAATTCATCCAGTAATTCAGAATTCAAAGTACATCTGAACACATCTTAGTTAGACTCTGAGCCATAAATCAAGAACTTTTATTTTTAACATGTCTTCCTCTGATTAATGTTTAGCTAACAGCTGTCCAAGTTGCTTAATGAAAAACTTAATTAGTCAAAAACACGAATTCAACTTTTTTTTTTTTTTTAATGCAGGGGAATTTTCAGTTTTCTCTTCACAGGATAGAAAAAAAGTTTGGGGTTTTCTTATGAATGAATTTTTATTTTCATATTCCAGTTAATACTAGCTTTTTATTTTAAATAGCAAAGGTAAATAATTATATTACTCTTAACTACTGGAAAAATGTTTTCTTCAACCTAGACTGGTTTGGGAAGATTTTTGTAAAAAACCCACAACATTTATATATTCTAATTTAGGTCAAATTCATTTTTCAGAGATTTTAAAATCCTCATAAGAAGGAATACTACCAATAGTTTTTGAACTAGATCCAGTTAGATGAGATTCGTGCTTTTAAATTCATATTTCTGCCTCTGAAATTCTATTTTAAATAAACACTTGTTCAGTATTTATAGTATAAAAGCACAATGTTCTTTGTATGTTTCTTATTATTGCCATTGCTATGACATTGATTGCAGCTGCATTAATGAAATATTTTCTGAGCCCAAATTTAATCTCACTTTTACCACTGTAAGTACTTCAACAAGAGATAAAAATTAATGAATCAGTATGCTCATAGACAACACTGATTATGAGAGACACTACTCTTGGCCTCAGACAAAAAGAATTAATGTGTGTTTTGTTACGAAGATCATATTCCACAGATAGATGAATGCCTCGCTCAAAGTTCAGTCTGGTGATGTGACACAATAGTCCCAAGGACCAAATGGATTTTCCTGCTTCTTTTGTAGAGCCATGGGGCAGAGGCCTCCTGAAAACAAGAAGCAAATCAGTAGAGAATGTTGAGATATTGTGAAGCTGTTATCAACCATTGCTTTGGAAAAAAACTGTCAGAAACACCAACACCAGCTGCAAGTCAGAGGACAAGAAAGCCACAAGCCTGCTTGAATTCCCACTTTGACTCACAGTCACAGAAGTTCAGAAAACTAAGGTGAATTATGGTTATTTCTAAATTATTTTAATGTAGTAAGTAATCTATTTTATAATCACTAGTGTAAATTATTAGGCAGAATATGTGTGAGGAAATTAACTTTATTTTGTATTTTACTGAATTCATTATAAATGTCTTTCATGTGCATTGCTTTATGTTATTTATGTTAACAAATTATTGTTAATTTGTGTATCTGGGTAGTAGTTGGTATAAATTCATATTTCATATAGTATGGTACAGCTATAAATGTATCAATGTACAACAAGGTACTTACAAACACATTACAACAACTGTATTTAACTGGCACTTCAAAACTGTTGTTTTCTTGGAGCAGGAGGAAAGATAAAACTGTATAAATTTCACAGTGACAAAAAAGACAGTGTAAGATGGTCTTTTGCAGGAAGTACAAATAAAAACCAGGGGGAAAAAATCACTTAAAATTTAAGTGACATTAATGTTAATCTTATCTTCTTTGGTCCAGTTTGACAGATTGCTGCTGTCCTGTTAAATCAACATTAACTCCCATTTATGAGCAGGAAGAAGAAAACTCTGTCTGAGACCTTATGTTGCTACTGAAACCAGATTTCTGTTTCTTGTAAGAAAAGCAAATGCAAGTACCAAGATGGTGGAAACGGAATAAAATTTCAGCTTCTGCCTCTCAAAAGATGCAAGATCTTTTCCTTATCAGCTACTGCTTGAGAGATTAGTCCAACCCAATAACCTGACTGGACAGTCCAATCCTGCCACATGTGTGCCAGTTTAGCTTGTGTGGCTGGTTTGCATCAGCAGTGCCACTGACAGACACGAGCCACTGACAGCTGACTGAACAAGAAGATTGGAAGGTAACAACACACACAAAAAAACCAAACCAAAGATCAAACCAAAAACCCCAAAACATATAAACTTGGGAGTTAAAAAAAAGAAACTGAAAAACCAACCAAAAAAAAAAAAAATAAAGACAGGAGAAAAGCAAAGACCATGGCTGTTATCAAGAGGCAGCCTAAGCCAGGAAGGAAAATCACTTCTTTCATCTTCCCTCTCTGTGTCATTTCTTACTTCAGAGTATGGGGAATCAGAGTAAATTGGCAGAAATTGCCAGAAAGCAAAGGGGGAACAGCAGGTGTGGTGTGAGGGTCTGCTTCTAGGTTTCACCCATTGTTTTACTTAATTATATGCTTAAAGTTAAGTGGTAATGAATCATAGAACAGTTTGGACTGGAAGGGACCTTAAAGATCATCTTGTTCCAAGCCCCTGCTGTGGACAGGGATGCCTTCTACTAGAACAGGCTGCTCAGAGCCCCATCCAGACTGGCCTTAAATCAGGCCTGGAAAGTATCTAAAAGCAATGGTGTTTGGCTCTGTGGAAAATTATCTATAGCCATTTTCTCTGCTCTACTACTTCATAAATCTTTTGAAAATTTAAAGCCATCCAAATAATGGAAGAACACCATTTCTCTTGACTTTCAAAAGTTAATCAAGGGCATCCTCTAGTCCCTGTGACAATCAGGAAAATGGCTTTTCAGCACTGGGCATGGGCTGATTGTTGCTCTACAGTCTTTTTCCCAGAGGGCCATGCCTTAAGCCTGCTCTCCTGCAAAGTCAGTGTCTGTAACACTGCAGAGTGTGCAAACCATAGTCTTAAACCTGTTACTGTCAAGAGGACAGCCACCTTTGGAAGGAAGCAAACAGCCAATCAAACATGGTAAATAAGCACTGTGATTATTAGCAATAATCCAGTCTTTGTGACTCCTGTGGGACAATAACTGGTGAAGGGCTGGCAGATGGAGAAGATCTCCAGACCAGTTGATTCTTGTTCTGCTGTTCACCTCCCTATTTCAGGAAGAAACATTTTCTCCTGCCATAGGTTGTCTTAGGGCAGCATGCCATGCCCCAGACAGCTACCTCCAGCAGTGTCCCCAGACGTCCCCAGTTCTCCAGAGCCAACTGGAAACACCAGCCTGTGAACAGCCAGCAGCACAAGGGGTTTTCATTCTCCTGGGACCCCAGTGCCAGCCCAAAGAGCCAAGGTCTTGCACATGGCTCCTTAATGGTAGCAAAGCTTCCTAGTGCCAACACCAAGAGCCTTGTGGTCTGCTGGGGAGACCTTTCTTGGGGTGAAATGGAGGAAGTTCTGCTCCCATGCCTATTACTGAATTCTCCACAAAAACTGCAGGCAAGGATGCCAATTAACACTAATTGGGATTTTTTTTTTTTTATACATGGACACGTGTCCATTAGGAACTTGATTGATAGACTGAGACAAGCGACTCATTTTGTTGTTGCCATAAAGTAACCATTGTACCATTTGGGGTTCTTTAAAAGGAAAATACAGCAAATCTCACCTGCTCCCTTTAAAGTCAAAGAATTTTGCTACTAATTTAAGAGAGAATTTTGTCTTTGGATCCTGAACACTTTACCTAGAGGTGATTATTGCATTGCCTTGCAGTGCTTTTATCCAGGAAGAACACCTTGATGGATAAATAATAAAGTCAGACACATTGCTACTGATCTTAGCAACACCTTGTGCTTTCTTTGTAAACACTTTTGGAGGTTTTTTTCCTTGATGCACAATTTAAGAAGACCAAGTTTGAGCTTTATGTCAGTACTGAAGCTGGCTTTCAATTTCTTTTAATTTTTTCCTAAACACTTCTCAAACACCTATCATTGATTCCTCACAAGCTGAAGATATATAAGGAGTATATAAGCTTCTCTGCTGAGAAACCACTTAGTTTGGTCACAGGAGGAAGCTGACAGCTCCATTATGAGCTTGTCAGAAATCAGCTGCATTTTAAAGAGGGCACCAGCCCCTGGGTCTCCTACTCAGCACGAGCCAGTGAAGGAACAAATGCAGAACAAAGGTGAGGGACCCCAAATGCAATTTTCAGCTGCTCACCCAGAGAAGTAGGTAGGCTGCCTAAGGCATCATTCTTACACAACTCTCTCAGCAGGGAAACTGGTTCAGAAAAATGCTGCTCATTTGGCTTTTCTTTCCCTGACCCATGGTCCTAATGTGTGGATCATATGCAAAGGCAAGATCAGAGATGACAGATCGGTTTTGCTCTCAGATATAGCCAGGTAGATGAATAAATTCACCTCAGTGAGTTTTGGCATTTAGGAGCAATAGCTGGAAAATTCCTTTTAGCACTTCCTTGACATAAGTCAGTTGATAAACAGGAGGGTTTTCTTTCAGGGCAATCAGCTGCACTAGTGTCCCTGATCAAGCCCCAGCTCTCCCCAGTGTGGAGCACAGAGCCTAGCCTGCTTGAGAAAACTGTGGACACAAATCTGGCCCTTAGTTTGCTTATACAGTTTTGTAAAGGTGAGGCAAGGGTTTGGAAAAACTCCAAACCTTCTGCTTCTATAACTCCCTTTTTGTCAACAACTTGATTTTGACTGAAGTAAAAAATTATGCACAGAAATCTAACAAGTATTATTTGAATCTTGCTTAATACCATGCCATGAAGAAAGACTGAAATCTCATATGAAAAGCTATGGAATTTGGTGGATACAACACAAAGCCAAGAATGCTGTTAACAGCATCCACTGAAATCAAGAAAAATCCCAGAATCCAGGACTAGTTTTTTCTTCCTGCCTTGGTATCTTTCTTCAGCAGAAAGGTTGCTAGTAGAAAACAAACTATCTGCTAAATTCCCATAGGCATCCAGGCATAGGATGGTATAGTAGCATTTCTCCATGCTTTGCCTCACCTAACCCTGGCTGGATTCATGTTTACCCAGCCCTGGTGCCAGGGCTTTCTGTAAGGAAAAATGCAAGTGTTATCATGCTGATCATGAAATCACTCAATGATTCAAAGACTGTGAACTCTGTGATCTAAAATTATAAATGTCTGCAAAAAATACCCTCCCCCTCAAATTATGAAGTTTACATCCTTGTACAGTAGTGCCCCTCTAACAGAACACTGCTTTGTTGCATGTGAAGTGAAGGAAGAAATCTGTTGAGTGCTCAGTGGATTGTCCACAGATGAGGTTACCAAAGTAGGCATCTTTCTTTCTCTGATACATTAAAAGACCCCACCCATCTTTTTCTTACATGTACTACCAGATCAGTGACTGTGTAACATCTATTATACTGCACTGTGAAAGAACTTAAGAAATAATTCTGAATGTACAATTCTTGGAAAATCTCAGAACAGACTTTCCTTACCATTTACACTGGAACTAGCTCTTTGATCTGTTGTTGCTAACACTGCGTTGTTGTTCTTAATTATCAGTATGCAAACTTGCCAAAATGGTCTTTTTTTTTCCCTATAAGTGATTCATGCACACATTTACTGCACATGTAAGGATGCAGCACTCAAAGGTTGCTTGCTTCCTAAAATAGATGTTTTCCCATCTGGGCTGGGCCATGGTGCCTCCCAAAATAGCATCTCCTTTAGGCCTGGGCAGAGGTCACAGCTGTTGTGGGCAGCCTGATGGGGCAGTAACCCCAAACTCAAACACTCACCATTGGCCCCTTGGGGACAATAGTGCCACCAGCCAGCAGAAAGAGGGGCTCATTGATAGGTGATACGGGGGAAATCATCAGCCTAAAGTAGGTGATATGATCCTCAACTTTACCCACATTTCAGAGAAATGCTCGTTTGGTCCAGGACAGATGCACAATTGCCAATATTTCACACACACAAATAAAAACCTGCTGGTGTTGGAGGTGTGTTTAGTCGTGGACTGGAAGTAGCTGTATTTTTCAAATTTTCCTCTGTTTTATGAATCAATAAGGGTAATGAGTGAAAAATGCATTGTGTTTCTGTCTCCCAGAAAGGATGGTCAGCTACAGGGAGAGCAGGGCTCTGCTGGGTGTCCATGAGGATGGATGCTCCTTGAGGAGAGCAGCCTGCTGCATGCACTGATGTAGAAATCCCAACCCCATGGTAAAATTTTCTGTATCCAGAGGGGCTTGAGATAAATCCAGCCAAAGGTGTGAATCCTGCTGAACTGAGCAAGACCCTCTGGCATTCAGGCTGCAAGCAGCACACAGCCTTTGGGAAATGCCTTAAGTGACTCTCACCATGCACGAGGGAGATCCAGCCAGCCTCGGGATGATGTCCAGCAGCACCCTGGTCAGAGGCAGAAGACCCTCAACCCTCAGGATTTTTGTCCCACGTTGCTCATGGTGTGTTTCTCCCAGGTGATCAGCAGCTGCAGGCATGTGCTGTGTCTGCCCCTGCAGCAGCCACCTTCTTGGACAGCCTGGGACAAAAGAGCCCCCAACTTGAGTAAGCCAGACTGGAGCCCAGGGGTGACAGGCTCTCTCTGGAAGCTACAAACCCTGATTTTCACTTTGGTATAAGAATTACTGTGTGCTCCCTTTTCCTAAAGTCTGCTCACATTACCTATTAAATATTTCTGCCAATATGCCAAGGAAAGCCTTCAGACCTCTCTCTGCAAACCCCAGGGCCTCCAGGTCAGTCATGAGGAGACTGAGTGCCTTTGAGGGATGGCCACCTTTGAGCCAAACCTTCAGGTGAGACACAGCAGCTGCTGCAGACAGCTGAGCTGTGGTCTTACGGATTGTGGACTTGTGTGAAGTTTCTGTAATATTGCTTCTAAAAGCAATATTGCCCTTTTGCATTAATGACCTTATTGATAAACTGAGGTGATTCCTGTGGCATCACACACAGGCCCAGAGCTATATTACAGCTGAAACACCCAACCATCCAGTCAGCAGGTTGAAAGGCTACAGAGGATTCAGGTTCTGCCGAGAATTTTGGAATTATTTAAATTTGGAATTGTTGAGGGAATAAACTCTTTTTATTCTGTGTTTGGACAGATGATAAAGTATTTTGAAAAACATCAAATAAAAAAATCCCATCAAAGTATCTTTCAATTAAAGGTGTTGTGTTAGCTGTGCTTGCTTCATCCCACTGAACAAGAGTCTAATAAAATACCCCCATTAAAAGTAAAAGCCATTTGCAACATGTTTTAATCTCTTCAACATAAGATATCAATGGATGCTATCTCCCTTCAAAAAACCTCCAACAAACAACAAGAATATTCCCCAAAACTTTGTATTCATACCCTGACTTGCACAAACAAGAGCTGATTTTCAAACAAAAAACCACCACTTTTTAATGATTATAAAACTTTATCTACAGTCTGAGAATTCTTTTAATCTTTGGATAAAAGTAATTCCCAAAAAAAGTCATTCTCATGTAAACCACTCCAAAATGAAGGCACAAACTCACACAATTTGTCATGCAATTTAAATACAAGTGTATCAGATCTCTTTTACCATCATGTCAATAATGTGATGAAACACTGGTAATGCCACTGAGCTTGTGACTCAGAAATTCAGCAGTATTCAGTTTCTGAATGGTGAGAGGTGATCTAAGATAACAGGATGTAAAACAACTCTAATAGCACAGAAATAAAATAATTGTCACTGAGTTTTTAAATGTTATGGAGGCTATTTAGCTGCTAGCTATGAATTCACAGCCAGTCTTCTTCATAAAATATTTTGTGTGTGATTCCAGTGAGATTATGTGCATAAAGGTACTGTGAAGGACTGTATGAAACTGAGGATTTGTCCTGAGTTTTCTAGGCAATAGAAAGCCAAGCAAAGCAGCAGCTCAGAGGGAGAGGGATGCTCTCTAGAAATACAAAGCATTAAATATTAGAGACAGCTAATTAGGCCAAAGAAAGTCTTTAAGTAAGGGACAAAAGCAACTCTTACTTGGATCTCTTACTCTTGTCTAGAAAGAAGCATTTAATTAGTAGGTCAGATCTTACCAAACTGACCTATCTTGGACTCTTCCCATATGATCCCTAACACTGACATCCCATCCCACTCAAATGCCCATGGAGGGATCCTGTGCCAGGAGGAGGATGATTCCTTCTGCTCACCTTGAGCCCTACTTCCGAAGTTCCCAACTAGCCAGAAGATGCTACTGAAGTCAAGCCATATTATTCTTTCTATGAGATATTATTACTCTCACTTCTCACTGATTTTTTCATGAAGAAACCATTCAGAAAGGTCATCATATCCCTTACAAAAAACCCCCAAACTTACAACAGCTATGATGATCAGACCAGCTTTTCAAATTCTTTTTCTCCCAAAAAACAGTGTAAAGCCTTGTACTAGGGTCTGGCTGAGGGGAAGATAATTTTCTTCACAGCAGCCCACATGATGCTGTGTTGTGTATTTGTGCCCAAAACAGCACTGATATCACACCAGTGCTTTACCTATTGCTGACCAATGCACAGCATTCATCAGATTTACAGATGATTCATCAGATTAATAGCATAAAGGCTTCCTCTGCTTCTCACTCTGCCCATGCAAGAGGCAGGCAGGAGGTGAGCAGAGGTTTGGGAGAGGACACAGATGGACAGCTGACCCACAAAGATATTCCAGACCATGCAATATCATGCTTGGCAATAAAACTGCAGAGTGTTTTTTCCAAAGAAGCTGTTACTTGATGAGTGTCACTGTATTGGTCTGCTGATAGCGATGTAAATATAAGCACTTGCTTTTTTTTACTTTTCTTTCGCTTATTGAACTTCCTTTATCTCAACCTGTAAGTTTTCTCAGTTTTTGTCCTTTCAATTCTCACTCCCATCCTACTGAGGGGGAATGAGGAAGAAGCTGGTTTAGGGCTCACCTGCCAGGCAGGGTGAACCTACCACATATTCTCCAGTCTTAATCCAGGTACCCCCCAGCTGGGCCCTAACTGGAAAATCCTCTGTAATATAACATTTCTGTATCATGTCTCCCGAGGATACAGTATTTTGTAGGAGCTACAGCTTTGCTTTGAATTGGATCTATTTTTCACCACAAAATCATGGTGATTTCCATTCATTAGTTCATTGCCTACACTTAAGCAGGCAAGTTGAAACTTAAAATATCAGTTTGAATAAGGACCACATTTTTGCTCTTCAGTTTTTTTTAATAATTTATTCTTACAATAGTTTCATTTAATAATTTATTATTATAAAGTGCTCATAGTAGGGTTTAACTACTACAGTAACTGCCAAAAGGGCAACACAACGGAGTACAAGGGATCCTGGCTGCTTTCAAGATGCATTAAGGATAACTTCTTGACACCCTCTTGGTGAAGGGACAGGTGGGAGGACAAACCCTTCTGAATCCTTGGAAATGAGGAAGGGCTGTTCAGGGATGAGAGGCAATCTTGGTTATGGCAACCATGAAATTGTGAAGTTGAAGGGCCTCATGGGAAGGAGAAGAACAACCAGCAGGATCACAACCCAACAGGCTCTGGCTCTTTCAGGTACCTACTTGGCAGAATTCCATGGGATATTTTCCTAGAGAGAGGAGAAAAATAAATAAAATTAAGAGTGCCAAGGCAGCTGATTGATTTTCAATCTCCTTCAGCCTTAAGAGCAGTCCAAATCAATGTGTGGAAAATGAAACAAAAGCTACAGGAGACACGCATGGATGAACAAGGAGCTCCTGAAGAAATTTAAAAAGAAGCCAGGACAGATGACCTAGGAGGAATTTAGACACTCTGACCATGCAGGAGTGCAATCTTAAAATTGAATTTGCCAGCAGGTCGAGGAAGGTGATTGTACCCTTTGGCCCAACAATGACAGGACACATCTGGAGCCTTGGGTCCAGTTCTGGGCTCCCCAGGATGAGACATGCCCTTACTGGTGTGAGTCTGGTGAAGGACCACAAAGACAATTAAGGGATTGGAATAGCTGTCATCAAGCCTGGAGGTATTTTAGAGATGTCTGGTTCTGGCAGAGGGCGATGGGGTTTAGTGGTTTAGGGGTTACAGGGGCAGTGCTGGGCTGGTGGTTGGATTCTGATGATTCTCTGAGAAGCTGAGAGATCTGGAACTGTTCAGCCTGAAAAAAGTTCCAGGAAATCTTATCAATGTGTGTAAACCACACTCCGCTGAGGAAAGGGAGTAAAGAAGATGGAGCTGCACTCAGTGATGTCCAGTGAAAAGACACAGCGGGCAAAAACTGATACACAGAAATATCCATTTAACTATTCAGCAACTTCTGGCCATTTTGAGCAGGAGAGTGCACCAGACAGCCTCCAGAGAAAGTCATAATAATATAGGAACAATCAATCTGATAGGGAGCTTCACTGGCAGGAACTAGAAATCAGTGTAATAAACAAGTGTGAGGAGAAGAAATGCAACAAAACAGACAAATTGAAAATGGAGAGAAAATCCCTAGAACACAATGACAGATTTCACACTCAGGAGGTCTTGGCTCCAGTCTTGTCTTGTTTTCTGCCTTTAATTAACCTCTTAAAATGGAAAAGTGTTAACAAGAATTCCTCACCCTAGACTACTCCCTAGTTAGCAAGGAGTGCAAGAGCTCTCACTCTGGGCCAATGCTTCAATTTAAACAAGAGAATTGGTCTTTCAGAACTTGGGAGCATAGTTTAACTATCAATGAGTTTAACTGTTGATAACTCAGTGAACTAAATCAGCTGTGTCAGATGAGACACCATGATAAAAGAGCTCCTAGAAATATTCTATATGGTATGGATTATCAGGCTTGGCATTCTCCTGAAATCTGGTAAATAGAAGATGGAAGCATCTGCCTGCTCATTTTGTTGATCTTCCCACAAGTCTGGGGTGGGGATTTTTTTGTTTGTTTTGGCTTTTTTTCTCTCCAGGGTGCTGGCTGGGGAACTTGAGACTCTGTGCTTCTTTTGAGGACAGCTAACCTCAAACCAACTTGGCAGTACTGCAATGGGCAAATCCCAGTGAGGACTTAGACATCAGGTACAGATACTCCCTAGGGAGAAAAGAAAGCATTATTCTAAATACCAATTCTGTTCTCACATGAATTTAAAAGAGACTTTTTAAGCATAGTCATTGGGATAATCCTATTGTTATTATGATTCAGAAATGGGATTAAAATCTTCATGCTATTTCAGAATTCAAATATAGCCACATATTTCCTTAGTCCTAGATCCAGCTGCCATTAAAAAAAAATAAAAAATAGGAGTCTTAGAGGAGCTTTCAGCCTGATTTTGATTTGTGGCTTTACCTGGTAGTACAGAAAGAAAAATTATACTCATCACTGTATTTTGTTTCATTTCCACACAACATGTGTTTTGCAGCTTCCCATTTCAAGACAAAGTCAAGCTTTAAGGCCTAACTCCTCTCTTTATCTGTACAGCTGCTAGTATCCAGAAGATGCTGCACCTTATCAGCGACATTGCCACACTTGGAACCACACAGTCCTGCCCAGAGATGTAGTCTGGAAAAGCATCCCTTCAAAACTTCTGCAACCAGCTCTGAACTGAGATTAATTCTATTAATTCTTTTCATTTTTTTCTCCAGACTATTAAATCCAACAATTAACCCACCACCTAGAGGGTTGTTTCTCCCCTCCTGGCTGAATTAAGCCATTGCGTGAGAAGGCTCCAGCACAGAAATCCACGTCCTCTGCAAACGGACAGCCCGGAGGTTTAAGAGATTATACTGGATGACTCAGCACAAGATTTACTTCTGGCCCACTGTTCCAATAGATAATAACGCTTCCTCCAGACAAAACCATCCAGAAAAGGGCACCTAACCTCCATTTCTTATCCTCCTCCCAGTGACACCCCTAGCAAGCAATGCCACCAGGCATGGCTGCCAAGGGCTGGTAAATACCAGGATTTATAAACAGCAGTGAGAGGGAGCTGTAATGAGATCAGTGTCGAGGATTGCAGTAAATGGCCTATAAAGCAATTTTTAAATGGGATTTCCTGCAACAAAGGCCAGCTCCCTACAACCTTTTCCAATAATACGAGGTGAAAAGGAGTGGATTTGAATTATAATACCCGATACTAAGGCGAGGACAGACAGCTTTGTGCTCTCCATACAGGCGGCTGCTCAGGCGATTTGTTAATCTCTCATCGGAAAACAAAATCTTAAAATAAATCTATACAGGTACATCCAGCCTCAAATTACTGTACCAGAATAATTCCCCATTGTACAATTGAAAGGGGATGAATGATCCTATCATTATTTGCTGCTATTATATGGAATATTAGACGGAATAGATGAAATGAGAGCAAGCAGCAAGCACAGCCATGTTTGTTTCCCTTTCCCGATTCCATTTCGGATGTAATTCTCAAAAGAAAAAAAAAAAAAAAAGACTGAACCAGAAAGCTAATAAACTTTGTGAACGTTGTCTGAAATAGATGGTTTTCGTTCAAATATTTCAAGGCACTAAAAAAGTCCCTGCTGAGACTTGCACAAAAGATTTCTTACCTGGGAAAAACCCCTTCATTTCTCAGGGCCGCTCATCTTCCCTCCTCCTGCAAACCCGCTCTTACAGCCAAATCTTTGAGACTTCACCGAAAGAGCAGGAGCGGAGGCAGCGGCACCGCCTGCGTGCAGCCCGGCACAGAGAAGCAGCGCTGACCGCAGCCCGCCCTGCTCCGAGCAAACCCGGGTATCTTCCCAAAGCATGGGAAAGAGACCGACAGCCCTGGGCTCTGCGCTGCCTCCTCTCCACCCCTACAGCCTGCCCCGGAGGAGCCCAGCTCCCTTGCGCTTTATTTTCAGAGCTGCTCCCGCCTCGGTGCGCGTCTCTGCACAGAACGCAGCCGCCGCTTTGCGCCTTCTTTTTACGGTTAGATCCATGCTAAAACCAACATTCAAATTATTTCAAAGATTCCCCCCCCCCCTTTAGGATAGAGGCTTTCAGCAGAGAAAGCGCCTCTTTAGGTACATCTGGACGTGATTTTCCAGCGCCGCATTCCCATGAGCCTGTAGTTAAAAATAAATCAAAGACAGGGAACTCGGAGAAGGGAGCTTTCGTATTTCGCCGCTGCCCAGGAGGTTTTCTGGTCGTTAAACTGAATTTATAACACTTGAGGATTTCTTTCCACGTGGGGGCTATTAGCGAGGTATTTAAGAGCTATTAACGCGGGGTTCATGATTGTTAATGTTGATGCCTATTTAGAGCTACATGTGACTTCACAAACTTAAATTATTAGCCCGCTTTCCCTAAAAGGGGGAACGTGTCCTTACGAAAAATTAGCACTCCCTGCGGTGGAGCTTCTTGGTGCCGGGATACTGCCCGATGGTTATTTGGAAGTGTAAATCCTGGTGGAGCCTTAATTCCATGCATTTGGGGATGACTTCTCTAAAAAAAAAAAAAAACAAGAACGAGTGTTTGAATCGTACCGATCGGTAGAAAAATTTCAGGATGGTTATGGCGTGGGACTTAGCACCGCTGTCAACAGTACACCTGAATGTTATTTGAAAAGTGAAGTCATCACAAAAGCAAACCAGAAACCACAATTGTCTTTCTGACCTGGGTCCCTCTTTGCCTTTAGCTCTTACCCACCGCCTTCACTGGGATGGATGAGTGGGTGGGGGTGTGTGTGTGCTGTTGACCTGGTTTTACTTTTTCTGTTCTCTGAACATCCGAGCGGCATTCCCCAAACGCTGCGGGGAATTTGCTGCCACCGACGGGGCTGGGGCGACCCGGCTGTCTCTCCCGGGATGGCACATCTTGTGGCACGGCCACGGGGCTGGGGTGACCCGGAAAGGAGTCCTATTTTGCCCACCTACAAACAGCAGCCCCTCTCGGTTCCGGCCTCCGGGAGGCTCAGGGTTCTTGGGGGTGACTCCCAGGGGCCTGTCCGGACTGCCACTGACCGTGAAGGCCAGCCGGTGTTCCTTCGTCCTGTCCCCTGGGAAGGGGACACAGGTCGGCCTGAATGTCTGCCGGTCGGCTCTCTGGGCGCTCTCGGTGAGCACGCAGGGCACTGACCGAAGGGATGGCCCCTTTTCAGTGACCGAGAGAAAAAAAGGGAACGACATGTTTTCATCCCTGGAAAACAGCCGGGAACGCTGGGTTAGCCAGGTTGCAAAGTGGAAGCGTCGGGGTGCTGCAAGGGGCAGGGCTGGCAGCAGCTCCCCTTCCCCCCCGGCAGCGGGAGAAGCCGCCCCTCTGCCCCATCCCTCCCTCCGAGCCGCCCGCTTGAGGCTGAACAGAGTAGATGGGGCAGAAAGGGGGGTTGGAAGGAACACATTTGCTCATTAAAAAAGCTTCAAATGTGACAGAAGTCTGTCAACCAGTTGATCCAAGCTCTCTGTTCCTCTGGGGGGAGGGGGGGGTCCCCCACCCCCGAGTTCATCCAGGGATTCCCGCAGGTGACCCCGGCTGGGGCGGGGGTGGCTCTGCAGGGCTGCAGGACCGGCGGCGGCCGGAGCGGCCCCGGCGCTGCGGGCAGAGGAGCCCCGGGCCCGCCCGTCCCGTCCCGTCCCGTCCCGCTCCGCGCTCCCTGCGCTGCCGTGCCCGGGAAGGGAGGGCACCGCGGAATTTGCGCGGCGGCGGGAGGGGCGAGGGCAGCGGAGCAGACACAGGGCAGTAAACAGGCAAACAACCAGGAAGGCGCTCGCAGGGCTCGGGTGGGGCTGCTGACTGCACCCCAGCTCGCCACGGCCGCCGAGGCTGCGGCTCCAGGGCTCGCCCGCAGCTCTGGGAACGATGCAGGAGCGAGGGATGCTGCGGAGCTGCCGGGAATCCCGGCTCTTGCTGTGACCTGGGGAAGGCGCAGACCTGACAACTAATCGATCCGTGCCCATTAACCAAGGCTTCCAGGAAGGAGTGTGAATCGTCCTGCTTCT
This sequence comes from Acrocephalus scirpaceus scirpaceus, assembly GCA_910950805.1. Classification (NCBI taxonomy): domain Eukaryota; kingdom Metazoa; phylum Chordata; class Aves; order Passeriformes; family Sylviidae; genus Acrocephalus; species Acrocephalus scirpaceus. The sequence continues at coordinate 35,648,542 of OU383778.1, forward strand.
CCTTTCACATCCAAACGGCAGAGCTAATGCGAATAAAAGATTGCCAACCAGCATGACGTTGTTGGTGCTAAACCAACAAAGCTAACCGTCCCAATCAATGTTCCTTTCAAGGGACCATGCCGAGAACGGCATCTCCTTCCCCCCAAAAATCCCTCAGCTCCACCGACAAACTCGCCCCAAAACAAAATAAAACAACACCCCAATCAGACCTAGATTTCAAAGGTGTCCAGGGACGAGCGGGCTCTCACGGAGGCATGTTTGTGTGGCATGTCAGTGCTACAAATGGTTTCACACACACAGATGTGAGGAGAAGCTGGCGAAGCCCCACTTGGCCCCACGGAGGAGCTTCAGTCACCCCCATGGAGCTGAGCTCGACCCGCGGGTTTCGCTTCTGCGCCCAGGGAAGGGTACCAGCATCCCTGCTGCTGTGTCAAATGTCACCAGAAGCCCTGTGACCACCTGCCTGTTCTTTTTTGCCTAAGATAAAGGAACTATTTATTTCGTCTTCCTACTTATACTCTTTCTCTCATTTCCTTAGTTTTTCATTTCCTTTCCTTCTTTCTTCCTTCCTTCCTTTTCTTTCTCTCTCCTTTCTCTCTCTCCCTTCCTCTCTCCCTTCTACTCTTTCATCCTCTTGTTCATTCTTTCGTTCTTTCCAGTCTTTGGCTCTGGCTTGAAGGAGATCTGATGTGATTAAACTCACAGGGCGTTGGAGGGCAGAGGTAAATTAAGCCAAAGCGACAGAAAAGATGAAAGAGGCTTGCTCAACTCGAGTGCCCGAGGACAGCTACTCTCCGCCTTCCTCCCCTGGGTCACGCAAGCTCCCCGCCGCCTTCCCCCGGGCCTTTCTGCCCATCCTGCCCCGGAGCCGCTTCTTCCGACGACACGAAAAAGGATTCCTCTTTCTTTTTACCTATAATTTCCGCTGGGCGCGGAGAAACGCGCCCGGCCCGGAGCGCTGCCCGGCCCTGCCCGCACCGCCTCTGCCCACCTCCGACAAGAGGGGCAACCTCGGGGAGGTGATGGGATGCAGAGATGGAAGGAAGGGTCTTCGGGGGCTTCCCGGCCGACAAAGTCCCTCACAGGAGGTGTCTGCCCGCACAAAGCTCTGGCGCAGTCCCGGTGCTGCCTCGGGACGCCGGGATCCGCCACTGCGCTCTGCGCTCCCAGGTGGGACGAGGCGGCCCGCGGCTCTGGGCCCCCAGTCCCAAAAACAGAGGAGAAAGGAAGGGAGAGAGGGTCCCGATCCCTACGCTCCACTTGCAGTGCAGACAGCGCTTAAACACAGTCTAAACCTTGTATTTTTTTTTTTCTCAGTGCAAAAAGTAACGATGATAATAGTAAAATCCCACAAGCAAAAAAAAAAAAAAAAAAAAAAAAAAAAAAAAAAAAAAAAAAAAGAGAGGAGAGCTACTCCAATTTAAAATTCCTTCTTGCAGGGCAAGAATGTCTGTGCTTTTCTGTTCATCAGGAGCTTATAAACGTTAAAGATGTTCGGAACCACGTTAAAGGTATCTCGAAATTCAGCGATGGAAGGAGATAATAAAATCCGATTATAAATATCGGTAGGTCCCTCTTTATCTTCTGGGAAATCAGAGAAAAACAAAATACGGAGACGAACGAAAAGAGCTCAAAATCCCGAGCTGCGAAAAACCCAGACATAAATAATTTTCAGGATGTTAGCATGGCAATAGCTCGTGTAAACAGATGGGCAGCTGAATTTTAAAGTGTGGCAGTACACAGCCACTTTAAGAAACAGATAACTTCAAAAATAGCCCATTTCTCTAAAATAAGGTGTAAAGCGCATCTTGAATTTTATTTATAACTGTAACTAAATCAAGCTATCGAAATGGGAGAACAGAGTTAGCCAAAGATGCTGGGATGCAGATCTAACATCAGCCCGAGGCGAAATACCTAAAAACTGCCGTGCAACGAAATATTGCGGAGATTTATAGGATTAAAAAGACAATAAAAAACAAAGTGCACAATTGCTTCCCATCGTAACGATTATGCGTTTTAAGTGAGGAGAGATTGCATTTGGAGTGATCAACTCCGTGTCAAAAAAACCTCTTTCAGAAAGTTGTGGAGAATTTTGTATTGTGCCTTAAATGTAATTTAAAATGAGACGTGATTTTTTGGAAAGTGAACACGCAATCTTTATTTTACTACAGTCAGAGAGTATTAAACAAGTGAATACAAAACAGAGTAATCCTTTAAACGGGAAAATAAGTGAGAACGAGTGCGGCCGGGTGTGGGGTTGTTCTTGTATTGATCTACTTCTCTGATGGATCTTTTCACCAGAGAGTTGTCAACAGGATAAAAATAAAAAGAAAAATCAGGTGGATTTTTTTTTTTTTTTTCGCTGTGAGAGAAAGTCTTGGGCGAAATACACAGAGTTCCACTGCCGGGCCCTCACCCCTCCCCGATGCAGGACTTTTCTGGCGAGAGAACCACGCGTGATTTGCAGAGCGCCCGCAAATCCCTCCCGGTGACTATTCCCTCCTTGCCCGAGTCTGCTTAATTTGTAAATAAGTTTCAGGGCCCCTTTTCACAGAACCCAGTTGAGCAGGTAATTTGTTGTTAGTGTTTGTTTAAATGTTGTGAACCATGCACTCAAAAATAGGAAAACTATACACAAAAGAGGCAAACATGGGAACACAACTGGAAATTACTGAGTTATAAAAACGTCAAAGAAGAGCAATTTGCAAAGAGGCATCAGTAATTGTCTCCAACATTAACGGAAATGATTTGCCAAGCCCAACACTTTTGTTCTCCCCAGGATGGACGGGCGCTTCGCCATGGACCTCAATGAACTGGATCAGGACATTTTTATCAGGCTCTCAGTTCAGGGGGTTGCTCAGGACCCGGTGCTGGATCCTGCCTCGCAAACCTGCAGTCCTGGAGTGGGTTTTCATGGGGAATTGAGCGCATTTATCAGCGTCTGCCTGGACGAGAAGGAGATATATGCCTCTGAGCCTTAGTTTTTGAGGGCATCTCCCAAGGATTCAAGGAAAGCAGCCTCAGCTGTCAATAGGAGCTCTGAGTGAAAAGCACAGATTGATGGGATGGTCTCCAGCAGGCCTGGGAGGGACACACTGTGGCCCTGCTCATGCCACCATATGGTGAGGTGCTGTGGTCAGTCTGAGATGCCTGCTAGAGCCACACTTCCCCTCAGACAGGGAGGCTTAAACAAGTCCATCCCCTGCTGTTTAGCTTTATCATCTCCCCCCAAGTCACATTTCATAAATGAACTCTCATCATAGAGCCAGTCTGGCTTCTCATTCTTTTAAGACCCCATTTCTCTGCTGGAATATGGGGAGAAATATTTTGCCTCAGGTTCAGCCAGGCAGAAATGAAGCTTGCACAGACCAAGTGTGTCTCTGTGGGGTCATATTTTGTTGCTTACCTTTTTCTGCCTTATTTAGGACACCCCAAACTTTGAATCTGATGTGCAAAGAGGCAAGCTCAAATACAGAGCTTCAAACTCCTGTTGCCTGAACCTGCTCCTCTATCTTCAGGGATTTTTTTCCCCAAAATGTTTTCTTGAGTTCATACGGTCAAAAAAAATAATCAAAATGACTGCCCAAAGCTAGAGGCTGACACAGTGGGATGACTGCAGTTACTACAGCTGTAACCTGCTATATTTATGTGTTAAGCCAGAGCTGGTTGTGTTCAGAGCTGGTTTCTAACTGCTCACATTTACATCTGCAGGGCTCTGCCCAGTCCTTTGCTTATATTTTGAGAGGGAATATTTTTGCACAGACTGACTCAGTAAAGTGTATCTGGTGTTAGGCTGCCAGACAGGTTTTATCTCAGATTTGCTCACTATCCAGGGAAGCATAAAACCAACATCCATGGTACAACATTGCACTGTGGAAAAAACACTTTATGAGTTTCAAAGCATTATGCTTGCTTAAAAACACAGCTACTGGTGTGACATGTTGCTGGTGAGAGCCAAAATAAAACCTGGAGACTGCACTGAAGCCAGGATTTTACTGAAGGCTCTGCTTGTGATTTTGTTGATGAGAATAAAACCACTTCTCACAAACATGCAGCAGGATATAACACAGTTCCAAGTACATTCTTCTCATAAAAGAATGGGTATTTATCTTTGCAATAAAAAAGTAAAATAAACTACCAAATTTCAGACAGGAAATTTTCTAATTAACAAATTAGGATCTAGTATGCTAACATCTAAGAATCATGTGCTAACCAACTAAAAACCATAATGTTCTACTAATTTCAGGTGGAAATTCCTTTCTTCCCTCTACCATTTACCTCACAATGGATATATATTTTTTTTTAACTTAAAAGCAAAAAGAATATTTTGCAGTTATCCTACAAAGGATTTTTTTGTTAAGCTGATTTCTTGTATCCCATGAACAGTATTAGGCAACAAGATAATATGGATTTTCCTCGCTGAGACCTATAAGATAGGATTAAATAACTGCTCAGGGCCTGATCCTGCCCTGCATTTTTCAGACTGTTATGCCTGGTACTGAGTAGCTGAGAGGCCAGCAAGCCCCCATGGAGCAAATTCCAGCTCAGAGTCTCTGAGAAACAGCCACTTTGCAGGCCTCCCTACGGCGAGCATCACTCAGCTGCCTCGGCCAAGCAGGGTGCCCGAGCCCAAACTTCACCTGGAAACACCAATACTATTCAGAGCTCTGCCTAGAAGAAAAGTGACATTAATTTGCTTCGATACGCGCTGTTCTTTTGCTTAGGGAATTCACGGAAATCTGGATTTTGACATCCTTCACATACGCTGCCCTTTGCCTTCAAGCCTTTCAACAGTGCCAGCGGGATGGTCTGAAGAAAACCCCAGCACACAAACAGGCTCGCTATTCATATCACACGGAGAAAATACAGAATTGGGCTGGCAATTTTCAGGTTTGGCTTTTGATATTTAGCAAAGTCAGCCCTAGACAGGATCAGCAGCACGTTAGGCCAGGATTAGGTGTTAGTGGGACTAGCTGAGGCAGAAGGGAAGCTGACCTCGGCTGCTGGGCAGATGCTTTAAGAAGAAGGAACCCCAGGCGGAATGGATATGGAGATTAAGTTTGCCTGACATTTCCCTTTTTTAGACACTGCTGTGACCCGATGCTTAGAACTTTGGTCTGAATCTTTCTTGACACAAAGAGAAAGGAATATTTTTGGCAAGGAAAAGAGAATGTGTTGGATATTATTATAAAGGGCGAGGATTACTGCAAGTTATTGCTGCAACAAAGTAACTACATCTTCTGGGTAGATCCTGCAGTTGTGATGTAGCTCCCAGATATACTTCAGAGATTACAACAACAATAGTCGTAAGCATAAGAATAATTTACAAAAATAATTACAAAACTATAACTACCAGCCTTAATAGGAGCCCTGTGTTTGCACCTGATTGGCAGCAGTCAGGAGCTGTCGCACACTGAAAAACATTCCACAGGTAAGAAAAGAAAATGTGCAAAAAATTATCTTGAAAAGTTTCTGAAGATTAAAATAACTATTTTTGCAACAAAATGTAATTGTAGGTCAAGGTTTTGTGAGGAAGAAAGGTGTGTAAAGGGATTTAGATCCCATTTATGTGCAATGCCTGTCTTAACTCCTGTAGATAACTTTGAAAATTGTGCTGTAAACCTTGGAGCAGCACCTAGATCAGCCAAACACATAAATAAGGAAAGGTCCCTAATTTGAGGAAATATTTCCAGTTCTATAAAAATTTGTTATTGAATTAGGAAGATAAGATTTAGTCCTTCCTCATGTGGTTCTATTTTTTATTTCAAATGTTTACTGAGTGTGTGATGCATTTAATGCACTGATTGTGTTAGGTACTTTCAACACTCTTCTGTTTCTGTGAAAATACAACCAAATACAGTTTTAAAAAGTTCTAGGTGAATTTAAAACTCTTTTTAAAAGAAAATTCCATTATCTCTTGCTGGTTTTTTATAAGCAGAGCGAAAAAAATGGAACACGTGTGTGTAAGTGAGTAGGAAGGGAGTAGTTCTGCTCTGCAGATTGTGTGCAGAGGATTTTATTTACACAGAGGATTTTATTTATACAGAGTTGTTTAAATTTGGACTTGTAATTTGTGTTCACTGATTGTGTTCACTTATGCATAACTGATAAATCCACTTATTTGCCCCTTTTCTATTTTTTCCATATTTTTTAGAAAGCCAGTACTTTCTTTTTTCACCAGATTTGTTAAGGTTCCTTCTTTGATGTACCAGTTTGCCCTGTAGTCACAGCAACTGAATCCAGCTGACAAAAGGAATTTCAATAACATTGAGAGACTTTTAGGAGTTTTGCTACTATTGCCATAATCCTCTCTCACAACCAGAAGCATCTACTGATGAGTCAGAACATGTCATGCCTCCTACCTTGTCTCCTGACCAGGAGTAAATATGCACACACTGCTGACCTTCCCTGAGCCTGGCCATCTGCAGTGATAGAGCTGCAAGGTGCCTCTATAGGCTGCCCTGGATCTCTGTGGCAATCTATGACTTCTCTTTACATGACATTTTAATCTGCAGAAGGCAGACACGATGATTATTAGACACTAGAAAAAAACCTGGGATGCGCTGAATGTTTTCTCTTATAATAATGTGAATCTTCTGTTTGTTTTTATATAAATATGTCTCTGAAATGTGGCTTCTGAACATATTTTCAGAGGTACTTCTGCTTTATTGTTAAACACATCCTTAATTTTATTGCCTAAGGTTTTCCTTCCCACTGTTAATTTGCATTTCTGAAGACTCCAGCTGAGACTGTAAGGAGTTCTTCCTGATTTAGCCCATCCTTGCTGACAAAGTCTCAAAACTAAAAAGTGCAACTCAGAGCTCTAAGTTGGGTGACTCAATTTTCCTGTACAACACTTCCAGCTGTGCCCTCATCTCACCCAGTGCTAGGGTGTCTCTCAGCAGACATTGCAGTCTTCTGCTTGCAAACTACTTACAGTATGTCCAAGGTACTTTCTGAAATACACTTGCATTATGGTCAGCAAGTATACCTGAGTTTGTGAAATGAAGGGACCAGGGGATTCTGGTTCTCTAATCTGTCCTCATACGGGAGTCATTCTGGATATGCAAAGGTCTGTCTTGAACTTTCATGTGTCTTGTTTAGTAAGTCTTTTCTGAGGCAAGGTGGTATTCAAGGAGTGTGTACACACCATGGGTTTATTAAATGGCAGCATTCTGTGTATTTGTTCCTCTTCCTTCCTAACACCCTATTTTTCTTCTTAACTACAGGGGAACACTGAAAAGGTTCTTTTAAAGATTCATGCAAATTGACTCATGGTTCCTTTGCAAATGGTGATAGCTGAGTGAGAGTCCACTGTGTATATGTACATGCAGATAACTCCTTTATTTATGCATCTATATATACAAATAGACTTTCAGTATTGGCTATGTGCAGCTGGCTTTTTATTCTCCAGTTTTGAATTTGATGTCTTTTTGCCATTTTGTATCAAAAGATAGTTCTGAAAGCACTCATAGATGGTTTTAATTCTGACAGGTCCAGAAAATTTAGTATCATTAAAAAACCCTGCTACCTCACTACTCACCTTTTCCCAGACCATTCACAAATATGTTGAACATCTGGATGCCTGCAGGATTTCATTAGCAATTACCTTCCACCATTTATCACCACTTTTTGTTACAAATCTTTTGAGCAGTTGTTAATCTAAATAAGGATCTTCCCTCTTATCCCATTAAATCCTATCTACTTTAAATGAATCTGATAACTGACCTCATCAAAAGATTTTTAGAAATCTAAGAACATTACATCAAATATATGACCTTTATTCACAGGCAGATTTTCTGCTTTGAAGAACTTTATTACACCAGGAGACATAACTTCTCTCTATGAAAGCCATTTCAACTCCATTTCTACCAATGCTTGAGACAGAAGTCAGACATGCTAATCTCTGATTCTCCAGACGTGCAACAGATCCTTTAAAAACCATATGTCACATGAACCTCTCTCCTTTCCTCTGATCGTGAGGCTGATTTTAATAACTTATTTGGAAATTTCAAATTTACATTTTGTTAGGAACTTCTTGGGGAACGCTGTCTATCCTGGAGATTTGTCACAATTTATTGTATTGACCTATTCTGTAATTTCCTCTGGTGCTGGAAAAAGCCTACAACTTATGGTTAGGAATCCACATGCAAGGGAAGAAATGTGGTTTGCATTTCCTCAAACATTTGAAGGAATGGGATGTGGATTTCTCTCTTGCAGCATGGGAGCCTCGATCCCTGTTAATTACTGGTGTGTGTATGCTACATCTTGTGCTCTGCTGATTCTTCCTAGATCAAACCCCTTTTGAGGTGAGGAATGACTCTTTTACAGTTTTGGCATGAGATGAGCATCCTGTGAAGGCTGAGGTGGGTTTGACTGAGCATGAATACAGAAGCTCAGCTGTTTAGGGACTTGGATGTTGAGAGTGAGGTGTCTGTAGAATTTAGGAGCTGTACACTTGAGTTCTATTTGTATCTGCATATCTGCCATTTTATTTCTATACCCACATTAAGCAAAGAGGAGTGAACTTATTAATTGCAAAGATTTTTTTTTTTAGTAGAAAAATCATTGTTGTAAGGATGTGTTTTGGTAAAGCCCATGGAAATGGAGTAAGGAAATTTTCATCATTAATATGCAACTCAAACAGAACTCGTACCTGGAACTTTACTATTAGAAAGAAACATATCAGTCACTCATTTCTGCAAGTTTTCATGCCAGACTCTTGTAGAAATCTTGTCCTTGGATTTACAGTGCTTCACTACCACGTGTAAATAAAAGCAGCAGAACATCCTACATTACAGCATGGTACTTACCAAAATCAGATCCTATGCATCTCTTTAATTAACTTTTCTTATAACTCCTGTCTATATATAACCAGGCATTCAGGAAAAAGATTTTTTTCCCTTTAAATATTTTATTTGACTTATTAGGAAGCAATATTCAAGGTTATATCCAGAAACTCCACACTTAGGATAGAAGCTGTTTAAGCAAATAGAAGTCACAGAATGACCTGCAGTTTTGATTGAGGCACTGTGGCCCAGTGTGTACCAGCCAGCCAGACGGAGGATCCCGCTGGGACCTCCGTGGAGTGACATGCCTGCCTGCTGCACAATTCCCATTTTGCTCTCTACTTTTGTCACTCCAATGCAGATGGACAACCTCTACATTTTACAAGTGTGCAAATGGTTGCAGACCACCGAAGGTGACATTGTCAAATGTATTATTTCACTCTTGATCTTAATGTACATGCAAGAGTGTCTCTTTACATGTATGCTTTAAAGAGCTTAATCTAAGAGGCAGCTCATAACAACAGCTTTCATGGTCTCTTACTACTACTGTTATGTAGTTTTACTAACCATGATCAGCATAATGATCTGATAAGACAGTACTATATTTCATAATACAGAATCAGGAGATGTTTGTAGTAATGGATATTAATATCAAAAGATTGTGACCCAGCTTTTCAAAAGCAGCCAGCATCCTTTACCATCACCTAAATTCCACTTGGTTTCCTCAGGAACTAAAATATAATTTCTCTCATAACAACCTTTGCAGATTTTTGCCTCTGCCCTCCAAGCCTGAATGACTGACCTTTTCCCATGGAGCACTGAAGCGGGGAAAATTACTTCATGTCATCCAACTCATGAAGTTCACAATAGCCCATGTAGGCAGAGTTTTTCAGAGCATTATGACTTAATGCAGGGAAAGGTGACATCAGGGGATGAGGTGAGGATGCTGACAGAGGGAAGTGAAGTTCTATAACTAGTAGCAGGACTTTTATTGTCATCACAATAAATCCTACTCAGAGGAAATACAAACTCCATAACTGCAGATGTTCGTGTCTTAGTCCCAAAACCTAAAGGGAGGGAATCTAGCTGGTACTTCACACATGTGGTGAAGTCTCAATAGTTGCTAAAAAACATGGGGAGTCTCAAAGTGTCAACACTTCACAGCTTCCTTTCTGAGCAGAATGAATCACATGCTGGGTGGATTTACCTTGCAGTGAATTGATCGATGATGCACAGAGATGGGAGAGATCCAAAGCAAGAACAAAAGTGAGTCAGGGCCTGAAGGGCTGAGGAGAGGAATGGAAGAGACAATGTGATTTTTTTGCCAAGGAAAATAAAATAATAGTGCTTGAAAAGATTGACTAAGATTGCAGTGTTATACAGGGCAGTGTGCTGTGGAAAGAGACAGGAAAATGCCTGGAACTCCCTGAACTGGTGCTGCATTCCTCACTGGGTTGTAAGATGTGTGCAGACAGGTAATTGTGTAGAAAACCATGTAGATACTTGGGACAATGGCTCTGCTTAAATCGGTAGGGCTCTCATTCCATGCAGCACAAAACCATAGAAACCCATGTGTAAAGACAGATCTTTGTTTATCTCCTTCCCTAAGCCAGAGGCAGAGTTTCTGTAAAATTTTGTCAAGAGTAATATTCTGGAGAAAAAAAGGACTCAGATGCTACTCATAAAAAGCCCCTTCTGCTTTGCACATATGGCTTAATTTTAATTTGACACACTGTAAAATACAGATCATCATAGAATACTGGAAATGCCACCTCAAATTTTACAGTAATTAATGGAAATTTGATTTCTAACTGTATGCAAACCCCTGAAACTACTGCTCATGCACTGGTGTTAGCATCAGTCTGTTTGTGTGCTATAGAAGAAGGTGGAAAATTTTTTTTTGCGCAATTCTAGAAAGGTAGAGCCAGCCCAACACTCAGCTCCTCCATAGGTAATGGGAAAGTAAGCTGGGGAAAAAATGGAGAAAAAACCAAAAAGACAGACATACACAAAGGCATGAACAAAGGTTAATATTGGTAACTGAACAGTCTGATTTTAAAATGGTGAGCCACCAGCAAAGTTAGGAACACCCCTGCATGATCTGCAGTTTTTTAGACTAGGGCGGACAATATTGATTTAGCCTAAAGAATGGTAAAGGCAGAAGGTATGAAGTTCCTGAAAAGATAACCTGTTTGTTCTTCTCCAAATCTTGCCCTAAAAGCCTTAAGATTTTTTTTTTTTTTAATAAATCTTGACCTTGCAGCATTCCAGGGACTCTTAGTGATGGATTAAGGGCATATTTAGCTGTGACCAAACTGTTATAGCTGAACTCCTGAGTCATCTGCAGTCTCCTGACTAGTCTGAATTAATGCTTGCCAAATATCTCTCTCTTTAACTTGTATTTGCTCCACACTAGGTTTGTTTCTTATACTTCAAACAACAGGATATTTTTTTCCTGTGAACACTCTTTTTCTCCAAGTAGTTTCAGATTTTTATTGACTAAAACTACAGGAAGAAAAACAGTGTGATTGTTTTTCTCTCTTTCTCCTTTCTTTTTAACAGTTTTTAGAATGAGGATTTTATTTTTAGCTCATTTAATCAGGTTTGCATGTTGAAACACAAATTTAATCCACTTTGCTTCCACCATTCTCCTAAGCAGAAATATACTACAATTTTGATGAGCTAGAAAACTCCTATAAATTTGCAGAGGATTTATGGATTTATGGTTATATCATCATTTGAAGAGAGAAATTGCATGTTGGGTTAGTTTCCTAATCCCAAGGTATTTTCTCCCACACAGATCCAGGTACTTTGTGAGCTTGGGAGGAAAAGAGTGGGATTCCCCTGTGTGTTGTTGCTCTGATGTAGGTGCATTATTTCCCAGGAAACGCAAACTGGATTTCTGGCCAGTCTGTGTGTGTGTTTGAAGAATAAAAAAATACCCTTTCATATCTTCAATTTCCACTTATAAACACTGAAGACCATTCAATTTTCCTTATAAAACCAGGCTTCCAGAAATTTTAGCACAGTGCTGATGACCTGAGCCTTACTTTCAGCAAAGCTTAGGAAAGCAGCAGCCCTGGGATCAGGCTCAATATTTCTTGAGGAATGGCATGAAACACATTGTACTCTGTGCCTTAATATAGGTGAAATTAAAAAAAGAGGTTAATGGTTATTAAGACTCAAATGCAACTGATTGTCCAGCCCTTATAGGGATGAAAATAGGTGTTTTCACATTTTTCTGTAAATAACTGTTAACAATGCAATTCCAAAACACTGTTATCACTCTAAAAAGAGAAATCAATACTACCTTTTTGTTGATGGATGATTTACCCACATTTTAAAGAATTTGTGAGTTAACAGATAACGTGCTGGTTATGTCTGTATGTCTGTACTTGCTTGTACTGGATGCTGGTTATCACATAAATAAAAACCTCTGTCAGATCAATCTGAAAATATTCCGTGTGTCTAACATTAGCCAACAGCTGAAAAAAAATTAAAAATACATTAAATGAGTCTTGCTGTTTACTTTCACTCTTGTATTTGCATTTATCTTGGTGAAAAATTGCCAATTGATGATGAAAATAATAAAAATTCTTATAGGACGCTCATGTGCTTTCCTGATTTCATCGCGGTTTCCACCCAGCTTCTCAGATCGAAGCCTCGAGGATGAAAAGTGTCAGAAAAAGCTTGCATTCCCGGATTTCAGACGGTCTGTGATGGTTCCGGGGGTTTATAGGGGAGCAGAGCCCCGTTCCCCTTTCCTGGAACGCTGTTGACATCTAGCGGCCAGCTCAGGTCCCTCACGGAGCTACAAAAGAAATTTAAAATTAAAGTTGGGCGGTAGGAACGAATGTGTATATATATTGGTTTCCACCAAATACTAGCAGGCAACAATTCCAAGACTAAGGAAAGCTTTCCCAGTCCTTATCCCAGCCTGGCCACAACGACTGTCCCAGAACAGCAGTTCCCGTGTGAAATTTCACCAGCGTGCTCTATTTTTAGGCTGATAATATCAAAGAAACTTATAACCTCTGAAGCTGAAACAATACACAGAGAGTTTAGGACAGTGCAGTCCCCTCGTTCACATCCAAGTGGCACAAACTCCTGACTGTCAAAGTTTGTCTTTCTGAGGAACGACTCAGTCTCTACAAAACCAGGAGAAGAATGAAGTGAGGGCTGCCAGATCTCAGCTGAAACGAAACATTTCTCACTGAGGAGAATTCCAAATCTTCTACAGGAGCGCCAAGGGGTTGGAGGCAAGGAAAAGAGGAAAGGAAGGGGAAGCAGAGCAGCTAATTGTAGGAGAGATGTCTGCTTCACTTAGAGTTATTCTACTGACACTGCCAAGCACCTCTTCTGCCTCTGACAGAGCTGGGCAGTGACTCCAGTGTGGTGCTGTGATAAGCAGAGGCCATATCAGGGCCAGTGGCTTGCTCGAAAGCCCTTTGCTCTTTTACTGTGAATAAAAGTTAGAAGCAGAGCCCATGTAATTTATCTTTGCTGTTCCATCTGAACATCTTCCTGCCTCCTTTCTGAGTGACACATTGGAGATAATTTCCCTGCCCCTCTCTGTGGATGTTGTTGCTGTTAAAGCAGCAGCCGTGCCTGAGTCCAGGGCATGTGGGGAGCCCCGAGAGCAATGGAAGGCTGACCCACACCCCAGGATCCAAGGGAATTGCTGGAGCCAGCCTTCCAGGGGCTCCTCTTGCTTATGGCACTGCATCTGCCCCACCCAAGGGGCACCAAGGATATTGAGCTGGGACAGAATGCCCTTCATTGGGCACCCCCCTCGAGGGAACCTCTCCTTCCCCATCCTTGCCACAGCCACAGTACACAAGAGTCATAGATAAAAGTATGAGAGGGGGGAAAATAAAGTGGGGAACCCCTTGGAGGCACAAACTATATTGGCTCAAAGTTTGCTGATTAGGGTCTCTTGGGAAATATTGCTTTGATTGAAATTGAATAATTTTCATTCAATTTTGACCTCAATATAACTTAAAAAATCTATATATAATATAATTTCTAAATGTTGAAACAATAAAGGAGAAAGATATCCCCATTTTTTAAAAATTACAACCTGTTAGATAATGTGGACTTAAAATTTTCAGTTGGGATGAAAGAGAATTTTCAGAATATCCTATTTTTCCATAAACTAGGAAACCTTAGTTTCACCTGGACTTTGCTGAAGCTAACAGGGATTCAAACAGTTATTTTGGATTGCTTTGATTTGCTATTATAGGTAGCAGCTCCATTGAATAGCCAGAAAGTATTCCTCAAGACCAAGCTGAGAACACCAGATGAGATTCAAGATCATATTCTTCTAGAGCATCTTCTAGAACACATATATGCAGAAAAGAAAAAGGAAACTTTGAAGAGATTCAAGAACTGCTGTTTGATCTTAAACCCTGGAAGTCTGATAGGATTATTTTATTTGCCTAGCCCAGCAATGATCACTAACCTAATTGATGACCAAAGAAGGACAACAACGCTCAAGCTTTGCTGGTTCATGTACTACCTCTAATAAATTGTGTTAAAGAGTGGAACATTAAGATCATCCATCATCGTTAGCTCATGTACAATTTGCAAACTGCTGAAATGGAATTGTTCTGAGCCTTCCCAGCATGACTTGAATGTTTAGCATGACTTAAATGTTACCCAGGGGCAATTATGTTTCCCTGGATAAGGAGTAAAAATGGAGTTTCAGACTAGAAAGTGCTGTTGGTTCTAAACAATCAGCATCTCTCCACAGCAGTTAAATATGCAGCAGTAGAGTTCTCTATGGTCTCTAGCTAGGAAAAAGTTGTGCTCCAGTTCTTCTGTAAGGCTGCCCCTTAGTTAGATTTTTACATTTTGTATTTCTCCATCTCCTGTTCCTAGCTCTTCAAAATACATTTATTGGCAGCAACTTCAACCAATTCTCTAATCAAAGTATAAGGATAATATTTTAAAATTTTTCAATAAATTTACGAAATTTAGGAAATTATATTGGTTTTAGACAAGAAGTAAAAAAGGAGGAAAAAGTGATCAGGCAAAATGAGCTCTGGGCAAAAAAAAGAAATTAAAATTGAAGTAATCTTGTCCAGTTCTGTACAACTGTACCTCACTGTATTTAAAGAGGGGTCTTGCAGAACAAGCTAGACAGGAGTCAACACTGGTGGTGGTACTTCAATCTCTGTTAGTATAAGTGGAACACACTACACTCGGAAGCAACTCTGGAGGATGACTAATCTATTGAGAAAGAGAATTTAGGGTTGTAGATTGATTTCAGTTTTGAGTATGATTAATCATATTTTTTTTTTCCTATGACTTGTCCTGTCAGCCACAGACCCAGAGTATGGGTTATTCCCTTTTTTTCTTCAATAGACTTTCTATATTTGTCTCCATATGTGTCTTGTATTTCTCATGTCTCATGAGTTCTCCTCTCATCGTTCTTTCTTTTTCTCCAGGCTTTCTGATCTCAGCTCCTGTCCTGGTTTTAGCTGGGATTCCTCCAGCCTTTCTGAGACTGTTTTCATGCTTCTGAGTGAATTCTTACTGTTCTCATCAAGTCTCTTTTCAAATGAGCCCCATTCAGCACAGAAAGCCAAAAAGAGTAGTCCAGCAAGGAGTAGAGAGGAGCACTCCCTATATTTCAGGCTAGATTGTTAACACTCCTTGATGTGTTGGTACAGCAGGATGGTGTTAAATCAGCTTTTCCCTGTGTAGCATCATCATCCCACACATTCTTTTCCAGGCAGTGTTTCCAGCCAATCCCCATGGCTCTCTGCTTTCCTGGGGGCACACTGAGTTCTAACCCTGGCCACCAATGTTCTCAAGAACTGCAAATTTTGTGCCATCTGTAATAGACAGGCTTGTTGAACTAAACAGGAGACAAGTTGTATGTAGCTCTTACATTTTGACACTAAGCTACTGAGAGCCATTCAGATGTTTTTCCTGACAAGTTTCATACCCACCCATGGAAGTTCTATCAAGGCAAAAGTTCCCTTTGCTTTTTTTAGAAAAACATTATGAAGTCCTCCCACTGAAGTTCACTACAGTCAGAAGATATCACATCTACTGTCTTTCTATCCATAAGTTTTGTTGTTCTGCCATTAAAACAAATTGAATTATTAAGCAATTTTTTCCAAATAATTGCTTATACAGAATATATTACAACTCAAATGGTGGGAGGTAAGGAATGTTTAGGAAGCCATACCCAAAGCTCTTAGTGTGGCAGCCAACTCTTCAAATCACATAAAAAATAACAGCAGATATGTCTGGTATATTGCACAGAGAAAATTCTCATATCAAACATCCATGCCCTTGTTAACCTGGATGACACAGAGATGGATATTTATTTCTGTCTGTATTCCTAGCCTGAGCTCCATCTCCAGAGTTTAGCTAGTGCACTTTCTGGTTATTCGTACTATTCTTACTCTTTACTGAGTATTTACCCTTAATAAGAGTTCATTTTCAGGAAGGGCTTCAGAACCCAGACTGACTCAGCTCAATTAACTTATGGATGGAGACTGTAAGGACCTTAATCCATCAGGCAGACAGTCACCCATTAGAATTGCAAAAAGTGCTGGGAGCCTTCTGCAGCAGCTGCAGCAACGTGATGGGGCAAGTTCAGTCTACTTTGTATAATTAGAAAATGGTTTAAGTTAACAGAACCCTTTGAAATGTTACTGTTGAATGTATGGAACCTGTAATCTACATATGTATACATAAGCATAAGAAGCTGACAAAAAATATTCATCTTTTGCATTGCTTTTATTTAAAATTGCTTAAAATCTTTGTGACTAACTGAAGGGTTGAGGACTGGTTTTACATAGAAATGGTGAGACTGATCAAGAGGAATCACAGAATCATAGAATTGTTTAGGTTGGAAAAGACATTTAAAGTCGTTGAGCCCTATCACTAAATTATACAAACTTACAACACAACAGAAATTACAATCCAATGTGCAGTTAACAACAGAAGCAGCAAGACGTGACTGAGAAGCTGCCCTGCTTCCAGCTGGGATAGAGTTAATTTTCTTCCAAGTAGCAGGTACAGTGCTGTGGTTTTGATTCAGTATAAAAATAATACTATTATTATCATTATCATTTTTTACTTAATTTCAGTTATTAAACTGTATCTCAGCCCACG
Source organism: Acrocephalus scirpaceus scirpaceus (assembly GCA_910950805.1). Taxonomy (NCBI): domain Eukaryota; kingdom Metazoa; phylum Chordata; class Aves; order Passeriformes; family Sylviidae; genus Acrocephalus; species Acrocephalus scirpaceus. The sequence continues at coordinate 35,665,464 of OU383778.1, forward strand.
AGTTTTACCTTTTTCTGAATCTCCACTCCCTCCCACTGAGGGTGTGGAACGAGAAAGTGGCTGTATGATGCTTAGTTGCTGTCTGGAGTAAAACTGTGACAGAAGGTGGAGAAAAGTGGTAAGAGGTGAGTTTCTCTGTATTCAATTAGATGACACTTTTAGAACAGCAGATGGCTCTGAACACATTTAGTTTAGCATGACAAAGAAGCTATTATCCACAAGAAAAATAAAAATAAAAATCTGGAATCTGAAAGCCAGAATTGCTTCCCTCCATACTGCCATAAGCATCTTCATAAGGGGCCAAGGAAGGATAAACAACTTCTAAATTGAGAAGGTAACAGAAAATCTGGCTATTCCAAGGAAAAGTAAAATAATAAGCTCCAGTCAAGGACAAATATAAGAGCACTGTGTTCAGCTCTGGAGACTACAGCATTAAAAGGACATGGACCTGTTGGAGAGTGTCCAGAGGAGGGACACAAAGATGCTCAGAGGGCCTGAAGCACTTCTCTTAAGAAGACAGGTCAAGAGAGTTGAGGTTGCTCAGCCTAGAGAAGGAAAGACTCTGGGGAGGCCTTACAGCAGCCTTTCAGTATCTAAAGGGCCTACAGAGAGCTGGGGAGAGACTTTTAACAAGAGCATGGAGTGGCAAGATATGGAGAATGGCTGTAAATCGAAAGAGGGGAGGCTTAGATTAAATGTTAAGAAGATATTCTTTATTGTGAGGGCAGTGAGGCACTGACAGAGGTTGCCCAGAGCAGCTGTGGATGCCCCATCCCTGGAAGGGTTAAGGAGAGGTTGGAGGGCCTTGGAGCAACCTGGTCTAGGGGAAGGTGTCCCTGTCCATGGCAGGGGAGGTTGAACTAAATGATCTCTACCATTCCCTCCAACCCAAACCCTTCTAGGGTTCTATGAACAGAGTGACAGCAAAGATGTTGGAGAGCTCTGATGAGATGTCTGATAGTGTCACACATTGCAGCATCCAGAGCAGCACAGGGCCAGTGGCACCCACACAGGGGCCTGTTTGTAAGAAACAGTGACCACAGACCAGAGGAATCATTTTCTGTATCCAAGCAAAGAGCCTTCAATGTCCAGCACAGTGTCACCCAGACACCCTCAGATTGTCCTTTTGTGAGACTGCACAGAGGTGTTTGTGGAGTGCAGAGAATGAAGAGCTGAGGGAGTTGTGCACAGAGATGCTTTGCATGGTGCATTTGGTGGAAGTCCTCTGGATTATTGTTTCTTTAAGCAGAACTGATCAATGCTGGACCCAGGAACATGAACCTGACCTCAGACAAATCACAGTTTCAGAGGTTTTTTTACTGAAAACACATATGGCCTTAATAAGCAGACAGAGCATTTCATTTAACACTCATTTTAGATTTCTTTGGTTTTTCCTCTTGTGTTTTTCAATCAGTTTGGAATATGCTAAACCCCAGCAATTTCAAGTCTTTTTCTCTCTGCAGAATTACAGGCTTGTGAGTGGGAAAGATTTCACTGACACCTACTTAAAGACTTTCAGTGAAGAAAGCAATTAAGTTGGTGACATGATTTTTTTTTTACAGGAATCAAATTAATTTCTTCTGAGCAATTAAAAAGGTAAGTTTGATCTTCCCAGACAGGTGCATTTCTATTTAATTAAGCATCAGCTCTACTGACTTTAAAAATTCTAGAGTCCAAGAGATTGTTTAAGGATTATACATAGTGTCCAGGGAGTAAATTGAACAGTAGACCAGAAAACTCAGTATTTAGTTGCTCTATAAATGATTCTCTGCTTCTTCCTTAAGGAGAAAGCAGAATATGCAACTCTTTTGATAGCAAAAGCACAAACTTTGCTGCTACCTATTTTCTACTCAAGGATGGTCTGACAAACCATTCTAGAAAGTATTTGAGAAAGGGTTGCTGAATGTTGAAAGCTGCAACAATATTTACATGGATTTCCAATCTTTGCATCAGAGCCCTATCTCCAAGAAGATAAGCTGCAGATAAGCACTTAAAGACTGAATGTCTGATCCCACGCTGTTGCTATTGAACTGGAAATCACTATCGCCTCTGAAATCCTCTTTTAAGGGAGGAGCAATGATAAGCACAGAGTAATTTCCTGAAAAGTATTTTTTATCTTGGCATTGATACTAGTGTCAGCTTTCATCATTCAGACCTGCTCAGATTCTGCTCAAGAACTCTCTTGTGCCAGAGGAAAACTTGGGAATCTTCATGAGAGTGCAGAACCTGCTGCAGTTCCCCTACACGACCCCTTTGCCAAAGATGCAGCACCAAAAAAAGCCACAGTCCCATCAAGATTAAAGGTTTCAGCAGGTTAACTGTGAAATGGCTGCAAAACCTTTGGCTTAAGATATGAGCAACTGTGGGTGGATGTTTAAGGAAGCTCTTCCTGGATTTCAGGACTTGTTATATAAAACAAAAAGACAGTTCTTTAACCACTACTCTTTTTCGGTAACTCACAAGCTGCAGTCTCAGCAATGCCTCTGTGTTTCCCAGCAGGAGCTATATAAATACAAAATCCATCTGTTAAATGCAGTCCTTGCTAATTGTTCGGCTCTTTACCGTGCCAGGATATATTCTTGCTTTGACAGAGGCTTTAACTAGAAGATATTTTGCCAAGTAGTAGTTTGCAATTCAATATTGTAAACAACTAGTCCTGTTTATCTTTCAAGACATTTCACAGAAAGGGTGAGGAAAGCAAGTCTCTGCCTTGACAGCCACAAAGTTGCTGTAGGTTTCTTGTTTGCGCTTTCTGAGACTTCAGCAAGAGGTTTTCTGGCTCCCAGAGGCAGTGTATTACATACTTAATTCTTTGTTAAAAAGTTCTGTGCTTTTTTTGATTTTGCTTGCCAGCTCATGAAAAGCAGAGTGCAGTGGTGAGGGCATTCACTGAGGCTTTTCAATATGACAAAACTGCAGTGTGAGCTCAAAACAGTACAATTTACCATCCATATTGCACAAAACCCTGTATGAACAGTTATTTGTTATGTGAAATACTACACACATAATGAATGAAATTACACATCATTCCAAATGCATTCACTCATTTTATTGTTTTCTACAAAGAGAAGGTAACAAATAAAAATTATGTACATCACCAGTTTTTTTACAATAACAGTAGCTGTATCATCTTTAGCCCATATTTCTGAAATGAAAAAAACCATTACATCACTTTAAGGGTTGCATTATAAAGGTTCAGAGCTTAAGAAATAAATATTCAAGCACCTATACATGTCCCTAGCAGAGTTTTTGGAGACTGAGATAGTTGTTTCATGTGTCACATTTCATACAACTGATCAAGAGAGGGCAGCAAATTCCTTGCAAAACGCAGGAGTGTCGCAGATTTAAGAGATTAGTTTAAACAAAGTATAGCAACGATTATGTTAGATTCAAAAGCTGGTAGAGAAATACACCATTTACAAAGTGTCCACTGTTAACTCAGCAAGCTCTTCAGTGTTCTGTTACATCAGCTGATGAAATATAAAAGCTCCATGTCAGCAGAGAACTTCCCGTCATCCTAAATTTCTGCTTAATGAAATTTCAGTTTGATAAAGTGTCTGCTTTGCTTTAAGCATAGATTTATGAAACTGGAACAAAGGATGGGAGGAGTTTTTTGAATTTTTGTTCAGTTTTGAGAAATATTAATTTAATTGCAGCATTTTTGGGCTCTGATGAGAAACCTCTCCCTGCCCACACCTCCCAGCCTCCACACAAGATCCCATCTCCAGCTCAACCTCAGCAGCTGCTTGAATGGGATTTTCTCTGCCACTGGCTACACCCGAGGCTGTCTGTCCCTGAGGTCTTATGTTCGGCAGGGGGAAACGTTTTACACAAGAGGTCTATAAAAAATCATAATAGCTAAAACTCGGTTTCAAGTGGAGTTCCTGGGCTTGGATTTTCAGTATCCAATGTAGTGGAAGTTGAAGATTTCCCTGTAGCTGAAAAATTCCAGATACTGCTTCTTTGATGTGTACAAGGGAAGGAGTTCCTGATGCATTCTCTCACCCACTAGAAATTACAAAAGTTTGGTTTGCTTTTTTTTTTTTTTCTATCCAACTACTTGCCTACTCAAATAAAATTGGAAAAAATTAAAACTTTTGAATCGTTTAGCACTCAGTCAAAATCTGTGGAAATTAGACAGCATGTTTAACCAGAACATCCCAAATCCATTTTCTAGGGGGTGGGAGATAGAAATGATACATTGTGAAAGGTATAAACCTAATTTCCTTAAAAAAAAAAAAAGGTTTTAAAGATTTTATAGAATAAGAATTGTTTTTTCATGGGGAAATAAGTTTATATTTAAGAGGTATTAAACTTCTGTATATGGAGTTTTCAGGAACGTAATCAATATACCTGGAAAACTCCTTTTCTGTTTTTGTCTTACCTGAGATAATATAAATTGTTTGAGAAAAACAAACTGAAAAAGCCCCTCCAGTGGGATAAGTTTATCTCTATACTGAATTGTATTTTTTGGGACAACATTATATTAATAATTTGATATTTATCTACTGCCTCTTTTTCCTCTGCTGCTTTATAAAAGTGAAGTTTGATTTCACCACAGCTCAGGAAAAGTGTTACCTACTCATGTAAAAAAGTTTGAATTTGTCCATCAGAGCAGAAGAAAATGCATAGCATAGAAAAACGTAAGAGATTTTAGATATTTGATACTTGAAGGGATAGAAATAAAAATATATATAAGTACAAAAATAACTGTGGAGGCTATACTGTAAGTTTTAAAACAAGAAAAATTTATACAAGGAAAGTTCTCTGCCCAATTATTTATAATCTAGCTTTTCTCTCACCAAACCTATCTGTAAGAAAGGCAATGAAGGAGCAGATTTTGGATTTATTTAGGCACCTTAATGGAATGAAAAGCCTATCCTTGAACGTGTGTGCTTACTCATTCCTATTGCTTCTAGCTTTATATAAGATTGTTTTTATGACAGTAACACAGAATTAAAGATCAGAACATTGAAAATAGTAGATCCAAATGTATTTGAACAGCAGCTTAGAGAGAATAAAACAACAAATCTAAGTACTTCTATCTGCTGCAGGTGATTTTTTTTTTTCTTTCTTTCAGCATTTTAATGACTTGTATTTATCTATTCAGTTATAACCTCCAGAAAGGCATCTTAGAAAGGCTCACATGAC